>CM077668.1:197236810-202036810 GCA_039707655.1 Elymus sibiricus
CACTTTGCCGTCTGCTGGCAGACGGCAAAGAGGCCACGTGGCAGCAGCCTGTGCAACCTGGGCTGGCCTATGTGGCCTCTTTGCCGTCTGCTGGCAGACGGCAAAGAAGGAAAGTTCTTTGCCGTCTGCCAGCAGACGGCAAAGAGCCTGCCTGGGCCCAGCTGAAGCCTGACATCAGCTGACGTCATCTACAGCTCTTTGCCGTCTGCCAGCAGACGGCAAAGAGCGCCGTTAGCCACCTAACGGGGATGGAACCTTTTCTGTGCCGTCCACGCTCTTTGCCGTCTGCTGGCAGACGGCAAAGAAGGAAAGTTCTTTGCCGTCTGCCAGCAGACGGCAAAGCGGCCTTTGCCGGCAGCCGTTCAGCCGGAGTGTTTGCCGTCTGCTGGCTGACGGCTGACGGCAAAGCCTTTGCCGTCCGCCAAGCATGCCTTTGCCGTCTGCTATAGCAGACGGCAAAGTGCCTGATTCCAGTAGTGTAAGTCACTGTATTACAATTACCAGGACATCCTATTTGTCTGACATTGTACTTGCATAGGGTTCTTCACCTGTAACCCTGTCATTGGGCGATTGCTTAATACTCCCTCCGCTCACTATTATAAGATAAGATGTTCTAACTTTTTCCTAAATCAGATGTATGTAAACACATTTTAATGTGTCTGTTGACTCATTTCAGTACGGATGTAGTCTACATTTAAATATCTAAAACATCTTATATTAGTGAACAGAGTGAGAAACTCCTTCCTGCTATGGTAGAGTTCTCGATTTCATAAATGTCATAACTAAACGCATGTTCACACCATTAGCCTCCCTATCATTACTAGGATCTTGAGTACATACTAGTCGAGATACTTCATAGGGGGCAAACAATGTTACATTACTTGTTCCATTATATAGAAGATACATCAGTCGATTCAAATGTAGCCAGGCCAAGGATGTTATTGAGGCGTGCATGTATGCATGCTGCCAACACAACAGTTCAATTGCTTGTTTGCTTCAGGCAAAATTGCTCTTTTCAATTGCTTTATTTGTCCTCAGTTAATTAGATGCCCAAACAATGCTGCCTCTTGTAGGGTACTTGTATAACTATTAGTTGACATAATTAAAGGCCTTACCATTTCATTACTCTGGTGAAGTGTGCCTGAAGCTTTGAAGTCAATTAACCAACTATTACTGCATGAGGCTCACAATCTAGTTTATACGAGGCTAATGATTGCATAGTTTTGCTTGTTGTAGCAGGTTTGTATGAATCCCTCCGCAGTTCATTATGTTCCCTAAGACTCTTTTGAAACATGGCACACAATGTTCCAGCTAGTTAATACGAGCTAGCTACACAATGGCTAACTGCTTGCTTACTTATACGCAAGATATATCTAATGTTCAGTAGCTGCGCGTGGTTTAAATTTGTAACATGTCTGTGTTTTGGATTTGGCCCCAACATCATGCTCCTTTGGTGAGCTAAGAGAGATTTTTGTATGCGGCCTGCATAGACTGCCATCTTTATACTTTTTAAAATATGACCTGCTTATGCTTCATGACGTGTGCATTATTGTTAGCCTATTTTGCCATGTACAAGATAGTCTGTCTTGCTCGCTTCACTGTTGTAACTATATTTTTGTTGTAGTCATGTGTACTTACAAAAACATTTCAGGATAAATTGACATCAACACGAAGCTCTCAGAGCAGTGCGGCATGGCTGTTACCAATTGATTATGGATTGGAATTGGAATGTGCTGATGTTCTAGAGCATCAACTAGAGGCGGCAAGACAGCGTGCATATGAGTCTCAAGATTTAATCAATATGTTGAGATTGGAGGTGCAGACAAAAGGTGCAACAGTCAAAAAAATGAAACAAGAGACTGAGGAAACCACAAAGAAAGTGGAGATTTTGTAGACTGAAATTTGTGCTATCTGAATCCGGCCAATTCTATATTCTGAAGAGATTATAGTTCAAATGGTAAGTTGTGTTGATGCGCGTCCATGATGTATGAGCTGTATGTGCCCTGTGTATGTAATTTGCTGTTTGTTTACACTTTATTATCACTGTTGGCAAACTATGATGCCCAGTGGATGTAATCTGCTGTAATTTCTTTGTTGTATGGTGTAGGATTATTCTTCGTTTCTATGCCTTAAATCTCTTTATTGTATAGTGTAGGTTTTTTTAGGGGATTTTATGTTAGGATAGTTCTATGTTGTTATATATGCTATCGTAGAAACGGCGTCCAACAGGCCCAATCTACATGGGCCCATAATTGCTCGGATGTTCCAATCTACGAGGCCCATTACAATCATGGGCCGTCGTGTGGCAGAAATGGATTTAGGGCTCGAATGTGGGCCCTTCGTAACATGGGCTCTTACCAGACCGTTAGTAGGCCGAACGCTAGATAGGCCCGCTATAATGGAAATGAGCCCACGGGCCACTAGCAGGCCGAAATGATCATCTTTTGAGTCTTGGCCCATTTCCTTGACGGGCCGTTAATAGGACCATATGTTGGCCCATATACAGAACGGGCCTTTAACAGGCCAAAAGTCATGTCGGGCTGGAATTGGGCCATGGAGAACATGGGCCGCTAAGAGGCCGAAAGTCAGGTCGGAATGTAAATTGCCCAAATACGGTGTGGGCCATTACCAGGCCGAAAGATACACCAGGCTGGAAGCTGGCCCAAATCGCTAATGGACTGCTAAAAGGCCGAAATACGTACCGCCAAGAATTTGGCCCATGCCTATAATGGGCCTCTAACGGGCCGAAAGACGTACATCCTGGAAATTGGCCCATCTCTATAATGGGCCTCTAACAGGCCGAAAGAACCTCGACCGGCAAATGAGCCCAAAGACATAGCGGGCTGTTAATAGAAGATGGGCCGCAATGGTGTCAAATCATTAACGAGCATTGACGGGCCGAATTGGCAGATCTCGTATGGGCCGTTTTTTTAAATGGGCCAGACGAAAGTAGGCTGTAAATGGGTCGGCCCGCTTATTTTGACTGGGCCGGCCTTTTTAACCTAAATGGGCCACTATTGGGCCATGCCACATAGGGATGTAAATGGTACGGATAATTTCCGTTCCGAATCCGCTTCCGCATCCGTTTTTAAGGATATGGTATGCACTTACACAAATCCGGCGGATATGGATGCGGATACGGATATTAGTCAATCGAATATCCGGCGAATACGGTAGAGGATATGGTATTGGTAATATCCGGCGGATATGGATTATTCGATATTTTTTGCAGATTATCCGTGGTTGTCAAATAGGATTATCCGATAAATTTAGCCCAATTAAGAAGCCCAAATGCCCACGCAGACCACTAATAAAAATCACCACATATAAATAGAATTTAACCTTACCCTTGTACGAGACCAGAATCACAATTCACACGCAGCCGACGACCTTCATCATCTTAGCGTCGTCTTCGCTGGCGGCCGCATCTCTCCGGCTAGTCGGCTGTCCGGCACAATGGGCAAAGATGCCGGTGCCGATCCAAGCAACGGAGGTGAGAAAGCACTCTGACCTTTCATGTTTTTTTTGATGCAATGAATCATGCAAGTTTATGGCGTCGAAGGACGAAGGTAGGTATGTTGTATCCATGAATGCATCCACGGCTCCACGCCATGCAGGTGCAGCTTCTCTTCTCTGCATGCACAACGGGTCATGGTGGTAGTCTGGTAGATCATCGTGAGCGAAATCGGTGCTGGTCGCGGCCATGATCTACACTACACCCATATATCACGAGGGGTAATCCACATATACGTCGGTGGCATCGAGACGATGCTCTGCGTAGTGCATATAGGTCGACGGCGTCAAGACAATGCTTTGCGTACATATATGTCGGCGCCGGCGCGGCGCTTCCGACGGAGGTCTGCGACTGCGTACATATACGCCGGCGGTGCGTCCGAACGGTGGTCTACTTACATACACACTTAGGAATACTGAGTATGAACAAGTATGAACATTGGTAGTGGTTCCTTCTTCCTTGCATGCATTCACGTACAAGTATGAATACCAAGTTAATTTGTAGTCGAGTAGAGTAGGCTTCATCTTAGTAAACTACAAAACAGTATGAATCTATGATGTTTACTGTCTTACTTGCTGCAGCGTCTAAGATATTAATTCCTTTGATCAAGGTTACTAGTTACTTATAAATTGTTGTTCTTTCTGTAGATCGTCTGAAAAACATATTGGTATATCATGTCTCTTTGCACGTATCATCCGATATTTTTTGGCCGTTTCCGGTCCGAATCCGCTCCGCCTTCGCTCCGAATCCGTAGTCCGATATAATCCGCATTCGAATCCGCATCCGGTCATTATCCGCTCCGCTCCGAATCCGAAAAAAAATATGGTAAAGGATATGGTAAAAGCATTATCTGATCCGATCCGATCCGTTTACATCCCTAATGCCACATGTCGACGTATCATAGGCGTCTCCCGTCCAATGAATGGATGACATCTGTCGCAACGCCGAGCTGACATGTGGATCCGCCGATGAATGAGAAATTTACACGTGGAAAATCACCATTGGTCAGGGCTGCTAACGGGTTATCGGATCCAAACCCGCACCCGATAGCTTAACGGCGACCCATTACGGTGGATGCCACGTGTCGGTCACCCTTGACGAAAACACTTCCATGACACGACATTTATTGTCATGGAAGTGAACACTTCCGTGATGATAATTTGAGTATTGTCATGGAACACTTCTACGACAGCATAGGTATGACTATCTTGATTCTGTCATAAAATTGTCACGGATGTACATGCATGACAGGAAACTTGACCTACTGTGACAAAGACGTATCATCACAGAAGTGTTTTTTTTGTAGTGGGTCTCGATGGAGATCACGTTGAGGCCTGCGCCGCCATCGACGAGCGTCTTGGTGACGGAGACATTGTTGATGGTGGGAGTGCACAGCAAGGGGATGGTGCCCACAGCCCTCGTGGACTTGGGTGGTCGCTGGAGTCGAAGGAGATCGCGTACTGAGACCACTTGAGGGGCTGAGAAGCCTCAGGCCCGGGAGGGCCGCGTTTACCTCGCGAGAGAACTGCTTGAAGTGGCGGTTGGATGAGCGGGCCTGGGCCCCTCCGAGGATGCATGCAGCCTCGCGAGGCTCCTGGTAGCTCCAGGTTGCCATTGTTCCTGCCAGGTGGCGGCGGGGCAGCGTTGGCCTGAGGGTTGGCCTACGACGGCTGGTTCTGCCAGCCTTGCTGGAAGTTGTTGTTGCCGTTGTTGTTGCGGTCTCCCCAGCGGTTGCTGTTGCGGCCGCCTCTGAGGCCAGCGCCGCGATCGTTGTGGTTGCCGCGCCCGTCCTGGCGGCTGTCGCGAAGCAGCTTGAGCTCGTGGCAGTCCTCGGTGTTGTGGGAGTGCATGTTGTGGTAGGCACAGAAAGGGCGGCCATCTTTCTAGGCTTCATCGCGGTCGCGGCCGCGCTTCTGCTCAGGCTCCGCCGCAAGCACTGCAGGGCCCTTACGCTTGGCGTCTTTGCTCTTGGCCTTGGCGGCGTCAGGCGCCATGCCTAGGTCGTTGTGGGCGAAGAGGCGGCCCTCTTCAGCCTTAGCGCACCTGTCGGCGAGGTCAAACAGCTCGACCGTGGTGTCGAGCTCGTCGTTGATGGCGAGCTTCTCACGCATCCTGACGTCCGGGACGCCAGAGGAGAACGTGGAGATGATCGCGGCGTCGGAGGCGCGAGGGATCCTGTTGCGCACTCGGCTGAAGCGCTGGATGTACTTGCGGAGAGTCTCGTCAGGCCACTGGCGCACGGCGCGCAGGTCTTTGAGCGTGAGAAGGAGCTCATACATGCCCTTGAAGTTGGCGATGAACTACCGGCACAGTTCGGGCCATGAGGATACAGAAGCTTCGGGGAAGTTCATGAGCCACGAGCGCACGGCGTCCTTGAGCGCCATGGGGAACCAGTTCGCCATGACCTTGTCATCACCGCCAGCAGCCTCGATGCCCAGGGTGTAGAGCTGCAGGAACTCCGTGGGGTTGGGGGCGCCGTCGTAGCGGGGAGGCAACTTCGGCTTGAACTTTGCGGGCCACACCACGCAGCGTAGCTCACAAGTGAAGGCGCGGCAGCCCCCGCTGCTGGAGGCGATGCCGCCGGCGAGAGCGGCGCGGTTCTGGCGCCCGACCGCTGCGATGTCCTGGATGGTGTGGTCTCGGCGCTGGCGTTGTTGCTCGAGGATCACATGCGCATCTGGTGCCACGCACCGGATGATCTGGCAACTGGCGTCATCGTGGTCCGGTGAGGACGCGCCGCGGGATGGCTCCCGTGCGCGTGCGCCGCAGCGCTAGCCCGCGACGTCATCGAGCGGGGGAGGTGGAGGAGGCGCGCCGTGCTCTGCCCCGGCGCCACACGGCGACAGAGGTGGGAGAGAACGGGAGAGCGCCGGAGCGTCTCCGGCGGTGTTGACGAGTTCGGTGATGCGCGCAAGCCAGGCGTCGTAGCCGGCCTCGGTGGGGCGGTAGCGCAGTAGCTCGTGCGCCATGAGCAGCGCGGCCTGCGGATCCGGCAGGTCACGACGAGCGAGCGAGGATGCCGTGGCGGAGCGGCCAGGCGGCTGCACATACGGGTGAAGAGAAGAAGCTTGTTCCTCTCCTGCCGCGGGCTCGGTGGCGGCGCCGGCACGCCCATGGCGATTGTCGTTGGAGACAGGCTCCGTGCGAACCATTCTGGCGGCCCTGCGCAGGGCGTGTTCGCATCGGGCATCGGCCATGTCGATGTCGAGGTGGAAGGAGCGGAAGCTAGCCCACTACCTGGCGTGCCAAATGTCAGAAGAAGGGCTCCGGGAACCCTGGTTCGAACTCTGGGGGCTGGCTCGCGACCTAACTACCAGATGGTGACCTTGGCAGGGCTACGGCGAGCGGCGCACGACGAGAGTGCATGTACACAGGGCACGGCAGGGACACGAGGAGCTACCTAGGTTCGGGCCACCGGGCGGTGCAAAACCCTACTCCTGCTTGGTGGGATTGCTGTGAGTATAGTGTTTTCGCGTACAAGGTAGGAGAAGGTGAAAAAATGGTCGACCTCCTTCTAAGGTGGCAGCACTGCCCCTTTTATAGCTGCCTTGGTCCTCTTCCCTCGAAAATATTGGCGGGTAGGGTTGCCACACAACGGCAATTCAAAGGGGGACAGGCGCCCAGGCTTATCCTGACATCAGTGGTCTTCGCCTGCAAAAGGCACCGTCCATGACGCGCTCGTGGGCGAGGCGATGACATCCGCCCTGGCGCGCTTCGTCGTCGCTGTCTCCTTGCACCAAACAGGCAAGCTTTGGGACTTGCTTTGCGGGAGGGCAGCTGGCGCTGCCCCTTTATCACCAAAGAGGAAATCCTCCCTAGCCGCACCTGCTGGTACGGCTCCTGTCGCTGTCGTCGTCTTGTGCGGGCGTGTCACCCACGTGCTGGGCACGTGACCGCACAACCAGCGCCAGGCGGCTCCTCACGCGGGTGGCCTCGGGAGGCCGCCTCGCGAGGCTGCCTACCGCTGCTGGTGGTCTTCGGTGGGTCCGCGCCTCGAGGGGGGATCTTCGTGAGCCCAGTGCCTTGTGAGGTGTCTTGCTTCGCGACGACCACGGCTCGGCCGCCTCGTGGGCCTTCGTCGGGCATTGCTTCCTGGGCCGCAGGCAGATGGCCCGTGGTACCCTGGTTCCCACTGGGCTGAAAGTTGTGCTTAAGAGCATTAGAGTTTTCTTTTGATAGAGCCAATAAAACATAGGTTAGGGAGTGAAAGCATGTAGTAAAATATAATGATATTTTACTACATGCTTTCACTCCCTAACCTATGTTTTATTGGCTCTATCAAAAGAAAACTCTTCCGTGCATTCCCGGCAAGCAAGTGTTGTCTAGAATAAATAGAATAGGGTGTTGCAAAGTTGTTTTACCTAGTAGATCAAAAGCTTTGTGTTGATTATCTTTGCTTCACTAACACTTGCACTATAACCATGCCACCGCTACAGCTATGCTAAGTTTTCACGTCAAGAAGCGGAGGGCTATCTAGGCATACCGATCGTAAGTGAACCAAAACCTTCTCGTTATTTCAGTTTAAACAACCGAGTTCCTTATGATTCGGATTTATCTATATGTTGCTCAAGGACGATCAAGTTTAAGCTTGGGGGAGTTGATGAGTGATATTTTTACACTCATTTCACCTTTGTTTAAACCGAGATATTTCATTTAATAAGAGATATTCGCTCCGATATTATCATTAATGGCTAATAAGTGCAAGGGATTCCGCAAATCCTCTCTTTGATGTGTTTCCACAGGAAATGGGCTAAAAAGGGAAGAAATCAAGTGTGGAAATGGAATGGAAGGAGAATGGAGGAAGAAGCAATCAATAGGAGGTGCTTCTGTGAAGACAGAACAAAAGACGGCGTTCCACACGGGCGCAAGTGCCCGTATGAGCGCCCGTTTGGCATGGATTTCAAGGCAGATCGTCCACCTGAAAAACTTTTATTAAAGGGACCCCATCAAAATGTGAACAGGGCATCAAGCAGAAGGACGAACACAGAAGCCAGAACCTCTTCTTCATCCACAAACCCTAGCCGACGCCATCTCCATCACCATAGCCATCTCCACCACCACCATAGTGCTCTTCCATCTCATTCATACTTGTAATCATGCATCGCACAAGGCATCCATTGTAAAACTTATTGCAATCAATCTCAAGATGTTTTCTTCAATGTTTTCTTCCCGCGATCTAATCTCCATGTGTGAGTAGTTCGGTAAGGTATGGGTTGAGGCATAAGCCTTGCAACCCGAGGTATTTGTTGAGGGGGTTAATGGGAGACTTTGATATAACATCCCATATGTGTCAAATAAAATTGTTCTGTGAAGATGTCTCTTGTCTTGTCCACGATCTTCATCCCTGCAGGTACCCAGGATCATGGAGATTGAGCACCGATGAGGCTAGGAGCAAGGAGACCGTGAAGTGTTATACCGAACACCTGTGACAGTAAGGTTCAGTAGGGTAACATGGATCATATCCTTGGGGAGAAATGAGGTGTAGTCATTAAACGACCAAAGCTCTTGTCTGATTTCATTATCTTAATTATCAAGGCAACCCCACGCGGCGGATAGGGCCTGCGATAGGACAACTGATTCTTGATGCAGGACTCGTGCCGGTAAAGATGTTATTTGGACACATCCCCCACTTCGATCCGTAACAAGCACATCTCGATTGGTGACTTCCAGCGCTCAAACTAGTATCTTATTTGATCCCAGCGCAAATACAAGGTTGTAAGCATAAGACCTCATACCCGTACCTCTTTTTATTATAAGTGTTTCAATCACTATTTGCTTACTGATCCGGTCAAAAGCTGGATTTGACACTTTGACAAAAGCTTGCTAGAGACCATCGCTTCAAGGGAATCTTCCTATCATGGGTTCGATAACCCAGGGTCACCTCTGGGGAAATAGGTGCGGGATACTCTTTTATGTTCCAATACCGGATCAATAAAAGGAGATATCAATGGTGTCTTTGCGTAGTGTCACGAAATCTTCTAGCACGTCTAGGTGTTGTAGCACAACTAAGTTTGCTCTGTCAAAGTCGTTGCATCGACCCGAGTGGTCCACATGCAATTCCCTCCGACCGTTGTTGTGACCTTCTCCTCCGAGCCTCCCGACATGCTTGTTGATGGGCAAACCAACAGGGTTTTCGTCACCTAGAAAATTATCGCAGAAGGAGATGCACTCTTGGGTCAGATAGCCCTGGATGATGCTTCCATCCAGACAGGACATGTTATGAACGAATCCTTTGATGACCCCATTCATCCTCTCGAACGACATCATGCTGTGCAGAAATGTCGGCCCGAGGTCGATGAAGTCGTCCACAATGTGGACACACAGATGCACCATGACGTCAAAGAACGCGGGCGGGAAGTACATCTCAAGCTCATTTAGTATGACAACGATCTCTTCCTGTAGCCTTCAGAGCTGCTTCACACTGATCGACTTTCGAGAGATAACGTCAAAAAAGTTGCAGAAACCAGTAAGCGTGTCACGGACGTGCTTGTCCATTATCCCTCTAAGTGCAACCGGGAGTATCTGCGTCATCATGACGTGATAGTCATGAGACTTCATCCCATTGAACCTTTTCTTCTTGGTGTCTAGAAATCTGTTGATCTTCCCACAGTAACCAGAACTAACTTTCATTTCGGTAAGGCACTTGAATAATTGATCAATCTCCTTCAGACTTAAGGTGAAGCAAGAGGGGGGCAATAATGTTCTTCCTTCTTGTTGACTTTTTTGCCCCTGTCCTCCGCCTCTGTCTCCGTCTCCGTTGTAACACCCCAGTAATCATGCCACAGTGACCTCACACTAATGGTGCCAAGTCATCATCATTATGTCCTAAGAAATGCAATTAAGAAATAATTCAACTCAAATTCAAAATTCAAATAACAAGTGAAATTAGAAAAACTCCAAACATGCAAACAAAATAGTTCATAATATTGCAAATAATCCCAAAGCAATTATAAAAATAAAATCAACATTATTTGAATTCCCAAGTTGACCCTAGCAACCAAAACAGTACCCAAAACAGCATAATTAAATCCATTTTCATTTTTTTAAAAATACAAATGAATTCAAATCATTCCCAAACTTTTTGTGGCAATACTAGATATTACCTAGTATTTATTCTGGCCAATTGCAATTTTTGCAAAACTGATTTAGTGCAAGAACTAATGCAAAACAGAAAAGGAAAAGCAAAGCAGAAAAAGGAAAAGGAGAAAAACTCAAACCTACTGCTACGTTGGGCCCTAAGCAACTACAGGGTGGCCCGGCCCATTTGCGCTGGCCTTTCCCCAACCCCTTGCCAGAAGCAGAGAGGCCATGGCGCCAGCACGCGTGCACTCCGTCCACGCCACCGATGGTCACCGTGTCGACCATCCAACGAGCCCCCGAGGCGGATAAAATCACCCCCGAGCCCAAGGACAAACCCTAGGCCACCCACTCTTCCTCCCTCACTCATCCCGTTCCGTTCTTCGCGCCCGAGTACGCAGCCGCCATGGCCATCGTCGTCGTCGCGGCCACCGGCCTCCCCGTCGCCTGAGAGCATGTCCAGGAGCTTCAGTGCCGACGACTCCTTCGACTACGTGCACCGGTTCGAGCTCGGACGCCCTACTGCCTCGCCATCGCGTCGTCTTCTCCGCCACCACCGCCGCATCTCGTCGTCGAGCTCGTCGCGTCCGGCCATCCCCGTGCTCCCTGACCTCGCCATCGAACTTGCGTGAGCATCCCCTCTGTTTCCCCTTGTTCCTCGTCTCGATTCGTCGCCGTAGATGCCCCGCGCATCACTGTCCGCCATGGCCGGAGCCCCACTCCCCGCGCATGCTCGCCCGCTCCTGTCGCTCGTCCATCGCGCCCGGCCGAGCCCTGCCCGCGCTCACCCCTGCGCCGGCCGCGCCCCTGGCTCCCCTGCCCGCGCTCCCCGCACCCATGCCGCGTCCGCCCAGGCCGCGCCCCTCCTCCTGCTAGCTGCTGTTCCCGCTGCCTGACTCCCGCCGCTGCTGCTGCCTACTCCCGCGCTGGCGCACGCCTACTGCTCGCCCGCCGTTGCCTCTGCTGGCCGGCCTCGCCGCGCCCGCCTCTGGCCACGACCGGCCCTCTCTGCTGGCGCGCGCGCGCCGTTGACCCCTTCCAGTGGCCGGCCTGGGCTACTGCCAGGTGGGGCCCGCCCATATTTATAAAAAAAGAGAGAAAATAAAAGAAAAGAAAAAAATAAAAAATAAAAATAAATAAGTAAAATATGAGGCACTGACAGGTGGGCCCCATGAACAATGGCAGTTGACCAGTCAACCTTTGACTGGGTCAATTGGCCCCCTGGACCCCACTGTCAGCCACTGTGCTGCTCTGCTGTGTACACTCTATGTGTGCACGTAGCAATTTAATCTTTATTTTTGAAATTAAATTAATTCCAGAAATTTCAGAAAATGATTAAAACTTTGAAAAATCATATAAAATAATCCATAACTCGGATGAAAATAATTTATATATGAAAAATGATGAGAAAAATAAGACGAATCCGAATATGCCATCCAAATACCTGTCACACTCCTCTAACCTATCGAACATGGAACATTACCCTCTGGATCAATATACCGATAAGCACCTGGAGCTGGGAAAATATTCCCGGATATTTTCCCTCTCCGTCTAGAATAGTTAATGAAGCACTAGAGCACATAATCAACCCGTACTGACTTGTCATGCATCTGGGAGCATTTGTTTGCTTTATATTTATTGTTTCTTCCCCCTCTTCTCTCCGATAGACCCGAGACCGATGCTGCATTAGATTTTGCTACTGTATTTGATTGCTCTTATTCTAATGCATAGCCTGATTTTGTAAACTGTTGTTGATACTTTACCTGTTGTCCTAAATGCTTAGTATAGGTTGGTTAGTGATCCGTCAATGGCCCCACACCCTTGTCCTTGTTGCCATGCTTTACCACCGGTGACTCGATCAACGTGATCGATGTGCAGAGACCTACACAACACCGCACACCCCCTTAGTTGTACGACTCTGCAGAGCTACCATCGAGTGCCGAGGGTGATACCTCCTACCTCACTCCCGATGATATCTTTGTAGCGTAGCTAGTCGGTTGTGGGTTACCGAGGGTGATTCCTCTTTCACCACCTCTGATGAGGCCTTTGTCGTGCAACCCCTCAAGTGTGAACTTATCGAGGGTGATTCCTCCAAGTTCATCTTGACGGTTACATCGAGTGGGAATCCATCGAGGGTGATTCCTTGGATTCCCCACGATGTTATGGACACACGGGTACTTTGACCTTCACCTCAGTCCTTTGGGAAGTCGGGTTGGCCCTGAGGGCACCCGCGAGAGATTATTGTGGCGGAACGACAGGGCAGGTGGATACCACCTATGAGAGAGGTGGGCCTGGTCCCTGTTCGTTGGACCGCGGATTACCAAGTCAGTGCAGCACGGTGTCGGAGGTGAGCCTTGAGCCCTGTCCGTGTCTGCGAGCTCCTAATAATTCACTAATGGATTTGGGTATTTGATCTGAGTTGGCCACTGGCCTATATGCACTACCACCATGCGGTATAATGGTTTAATGGGGCCCTCGGTGCCGTATGTATCAGCCGAAAGCTCTGTCAGACGTCCAGTTCAGCATTGCGGCACAGCTGGGCCGGCGCCATCCAGGAGAGAGGTGGCGCCTGGATTCGCCCTGCGCACAACTACCCGGAGTGCAAAGGGCGATGGGCCCAAGACCCCTGAGCACTTAGGATGTAGACCGGCGGGGACCTCTCTACGGAGCCTAGGTAGGACTACGTCGTGTCGATCAGCCGAGGCCAGGCATGACCCAGAAAAGTGTGTCCGGCCAGAGTTAATCGAGCGTGTTGGGTAACAGTAGTGCACCCCTGCAGGGAAGTTATCTATTCGAATAGCCGTGTCCACGGTAACTGGACGCTCAGTGTTGTATCCCGATCTACTACAACTTGAACTGGATACATGTTACATTAATTAATATGTTAGCTCCGGGATCGCTTTCTCGCAGGGAGTCAAGGAAGGGTCTCTGGGCTTTGCTACTACATGCTTATTGCTTTATTATATGCTACTAATCTGCACTCTTCTAATGCTGCAAGACGCTGCAAGATGCTAGTCTTCGATAGGCTAGGCCTTCCCTCTATTCTGGCATTTCTGCAATCTAGTCCACAGATACAGCCCCTTCTTTTGATACCGATGCATAAATAGAATAGTTCTGATGTAAGTCTTGCGAGTACTTTGGATGAGTACTCATGGTTGCTTTGCTACCTCTTTTCCCCATACCCGATTGCAACGATCAGATGACGGAGCCCCGGAGCCATCTGCCCCCGTCGACGACTACTACTACGCTGGCGGATCCTACTACTACGTGGAGACCGACGACCAGGAGTAGTTTAGGAGGATCCCAGGCAGGAGGCCTGCGCCTTTTCGATCTAGTTGTCGTTGTTTTGCTCAGCCTGCTTAAGGCAGCCTGGTCTAATTATATCTGTACTCAGATACTGATGCTTCCGCTGACTCTTGTATAACTCGAGCTTATGTATTTGAGCCCTCAAGGCCCCTGGCTTGTAATATAAAGCTTGTATTATTTTATTTTGTGTCTAGAGTTGTGTTGTGATATCTTCCCGTGAGTCCCTGGGCTTGATCGTGCGCATTTGCATGTATGATTAGTGCACGGTCGGGCCGGGGGCGTCACAAGTTGGTATCAGAGTCGATTGCCTGTAGGAAGCCCCCTTTCCAACTCCTTGGCCGAAGTTGAGTCTAGGCTTTGAAAAAACTGTTTTACTAACATGGCTGTGTGGCTTACGGGCCCACGTCGCCAACGGATGGGATTAGGATCTTTTATTCCTCTCCTTTACTCTAGGATTCTGATCTCTCCTCTATTCGGGTTAAAGTTTTGCTAACACTAACATTAGGTTCTCGTGTTCACATCCACCCGGAGAGCTGGATTGTCTACAATTATTCCTTTCCATTGGTCTGTTTAATCTGATATTCACGTTTTCCTTTCCATTGGTCTGTTTAACCTTTCTTGTGATCTATAGGATCTAAGCGGTAATAATTCCCTACTTAAGTCAACATCCCCAAATAAAACCTTGTTACTATTGTTGATGACATTCCGGTAACCACCGATGGACGACAACCTTGCCTACTGGTCTGCCTCATTTTAACGAGCAGAAAAATGGTTCTCTTCGTTCCCCACCCTTGGTACCGACGATGTTGCCGACATAGCTGACAGACTTTCCTCTGACACATCTTGTTGTCGTGACCGCGCAAGATGTCACCGCCCTTCCTACTCTTAATCCACACTCACTGCAATTCCACAGGATCGAAACCTGACTCTCCTATACAACCTTGACTCCGAAGTATCCTTTGCACATGGCTTCGTATGTTATCACGAGCCACATTTCCTGAGTTACCTACCAGATACTCAACCTTGTAAAGGCTCGTCCTTCCGGAGTTACCCCCTTTTCCTTTCGTAAGTACGATGAAGATTTTGAAGGAAAGGTGACGAATTCATCATGATGCCCTGATGCAGAGAAATGAAGACATCAACGTGATGGATCAACTTCTTTGAGAAGAGCAACCAAGACCAAGAAGACTCGTTAGAATTTCGTAACCAAGTCTTCCCCTTTACTCTACCTCTTAAATCTCGGGACGAGATTTCTTTTAGTGGAGGAGATTTGTAACACCCCAGTAATCATGCTACAGTGACCTCATACTAATGGTGCCAAGTCAAAATCATTATGTCCTAAGAAATGCAATTAAGAAATAATTCAACTCAAATTCAAAATTCAAATAACAAGTGAAATTAGAAAAACTCAAAACAAGCAAACAAAATAATTCATAATATTGCAAATAATCCCAAAGCAATTATAAAAATAAAATCAACATTATTTGAATTCCCAAGTTGACCCTAGCAACCAAAACAGTACCCAAAACAGCATAATTAAATCCATTGTCATTTTAAAAAAAATACAAATGAATTCAAATCATTCCCAAACTTTTTGTGGCAGTACTAGATATTGCCTAGTATTTATTTTGGCCAATTGCACTTTTTGCAAAACTCATTTAGTGCAAGAACTAATGCAAAACGGAAAAGGAAAAGCAAAGCAGAAAAAGGAAAAGGAGAAACACTAAAACCTACTTCTACGTTGGGCCCTAAGCAACTACAGGGTGGCCCGGCCCATTTGCGCTGGCCTTTCCCCAACCCCTCGCCAGAGGCAGAGAGGCCATGGTGCCAGCACGCGTGCACGCCGTCCACGCCACCGATGGTCGCCGTGTCGACCGTCCAACGGGCCCCCGAGGCGGATAAAATCACCCCCGAGCCCAAGGACAAACCCTAGGCCACCCACTCTTCCTCCCTCGCTAGTCCCATTCCGTTCTTCGTGCCTGAGTACATTGCCGCCATGGCCATCATCGTCGTCGGGGCCAACGGCCTCCCCGTCGCCTGAGAGCATGTCCAGGAGCTTCAGCGCCGACGACTCCTTCGACTACGTGCACCGGTCGAGCTCGGACGCCCTGGTGCCTCGCCATCGCATCGTCTTCTCCGCCACCGCCGCCGCATCTCGTCGTTGAGCTCGTCGTGTCCGGCCATCCCCATGCTCCCCGACCTCGCCATCGAACTTGCGTGAGCATCCCCTCCATTTCCCCTTGTTCCTTGTCTCGATTCGTCGCCGTAGATGCCCCGCGCGTCGCTGTCTGCCATGGCCGGAGCCGCGCTCCCCGCACATGCTCGCCCGCTCCTATCGCTCGTCCGTCGCGCCCGGCCGAGCCCTGCCCACGCTCGCCCGCGCTCACCCCCGCGCCGGCCGCGCCCCTGGCTCCCCTGCCCGCGCTCCCCGCGCCCACGCCGCGTCCGCCCGGGCCGCGCCCCTCCTCCTGCTAGCTGCTGCTCCCGCTACCTGACGCCCGCCGCTGCTGCTGCCTGCTCCCGCGCTTGCGCACGCCTACAGCTCACCCGCCGCTGCCTCTGCTGGTCGGCCTCGCCGCGCCCGCCTTTAACTACGGCTGGCCCTCTCTGCTGGCGTGCACGCGCCGTTGACCCCTTCCAGTGGCCGGCCTGGGCCACTGCCAGTGCCAGGTGGGGCCCGCCCATATTTATAAAAAAAAGAGAAAAGAAAAAAATAAAATAAAAATAAATAAATAAAATATGAGGCACTGACAAGTGGGCCCCATGAACAGTGCAGTTGACCAGTCAACCTTTGACTGGGTCAACTGGGCCCCCTGGACCCCACTCCCAGCGACTGTGCTGCTCTGCTGTGTACACTTGGTGTGTGCACGTAGCAATTTAATCTTTATTTTTGAAATTAAATTAATTCCAGAAATTTCAAAAAATGATTAAAACTTTGAAAAATCATATAAAATAATCCGTAACTCGGATGAAAATAATTTATATATGAAAAATGATCAGAAAAATGAGACGAATCCGAATATGCCATCCAAATACCTGTCACACCCCTGTAACCTATCAAACATGGCACATTCCCCTCCGGATCAATATACCGATAAGCACCTGGAGCTGGGAAAATATTCCCGGATATTTTCCTTCTCCGTCTAAAATAGTTAGTGAAGCACTAGAGCACATAATCTACCCGTACTGACTTGTCATGCATCTGGGAGCATTTGTTTACTTTATATTTAGTGTTTCTTCCCCCTCTTCTCTCCTATAGACCCGAGACCGACGCTGCTCCCGAGTACGACTACGCTCCAGACGACCAGCCCCTTTCAGCAGAGCTTCCAGGCAAGCAAAACCCCCTTGATCATTCCTATATCGCCCATTCTTTCTCACCCATGCTTGCATTAGATTTTGCTACTGTATTTGATTGCTCTTATTCTAATGCATAGCCTGATTTTGTAACCTGCTGTTGATACTTTACCTATTGTCCTAAATGCTTAGTATAGGTTGGTTAGTGATCCGTCAATAGCCCCACACCCTTGTCTTTGTTGCCATGCTTTACCACCGGTGACTCGATCAACGTGATCGATGTGCAGAGACCTACACAACACCGCACACCCCCTTAGTTGTACGACTCTGCAGAGCTACCATCGAGTGCCGAGGGTGATACCTCCTACCTCACTCCCGATGATATCTCTGTAGCGTAGCTAGTCGGTTGTGGGTTACCGAGGGTGATTCCTCTTTCACCACCTCTGATGAGGCCTTTGTCGTGCAACCCCTCAAGTGTGAACTTATCGAGGGTGATTCCTCCAAGTTCACCTTGACGGTTACATCGAGTGGGAATCCATCGAGGGTGATTCCTTGGATTCCCCACGATGTTATGGACACACGGGTACTTTGACCTTCACCTCAGTCCTTTGGGAAGTCGGGTTGGCCATGAGGGCACCCGCGAGGGATTATTGTGGCGGAACGACAGGGTAGGTGGAGACCACGTAGGAGAGAGGTGGGCCTGGTCCCTGGTCGTTGGACTGCGGATTACCAAGTCGGTGCGGCAGGGTGTCGGAGGTGAGCCTTGAGCCCTGTTCATGTCCGCGAGCTCCTAATATTTCACTAATGGATTTGGTTATTTGATCTGAGTTGGCCACTGGCCTATACGCACTACCACCACACGGGATAATGGTTTACTAGGGCCCTCGGCGCCATATGTATCAGCCGAAAGCTCTGTCAGACATCCAATTCAGCATTACGGCACGGCTGGGCCGGCGCCATCCAGGAGAGAGGTGGTGCCTGGATTCGCCCTGCGTGCAACGACCCGGAGTGCGAAGGGCGATGGGCCCAAGACCCCTGAGCACTTAGGATGTAGACCGGCGGGGACCTCTCTGCGGAGCCTAGGTAGGACTACGTCGTGTCAATCAGTCGAGGCCGGGTATGACCCAGAAAAGTGTGTCCGGCCAGAGTTAATCGAGCGTGTTGGGTAACAGTGGTGCACCCCTGCAGGGAAGTTATCTATTCGAATAGCCGTGTCCACGGTAACAGGACGCTCAGTGTTGTATCCCGATCTACTACAACTTGAACTGGATACATGTTACATTAATTAATATGTTAGCTCCGGGATTGCTTTCTCACAGGGAGTCGAGGAAGGGTCTCTGGGCTTTGCTACAACATGCTTGTTGCTTTATTATATGCTACTAATCTGCACTCTTCTAATGCTACAAGACGCTGCAAGATGCTAGTCTTCGATAGGCTAGGCCTTCCCTCTATTCTGGCATTTCTGCAGTCTAGTCCACAGATACAGCCCCTTCTTTTGATACCGATGCATAAATAGAATAGTTCTGATGTAAGTCTTGCGAGTACTTTGGATGAGTACTCACGGTTGCTTTGCTACCTCTTTTCCCCAAACCCGATTGCTGTGATCAGATGACGGAGCCCCGGAGCCAGCTGCCCCCGTCGACGACTACTACTACACTGGCGGAGCCTACTACTACGTGGAGATCGATGGCCAGGAGTAGTTTTGGAGGATCCCAGGCAGGAGGCCTGCGCCTTTTTGATCTAGTTGTCGTTGTTTTGCTCAGCCTTCTTAAGGCAGCCTTGTCTAATTATATCTGTACTCAGATACTGATGCTTCCGCTGACTCTTGTATAACTCGAGCTTATGTATTCGAGCCCTCGAGGCCCCTGGCTTGTAATATAAAGCTTGTATTATTTTATTTTGTGTCTAGAGTTGTGTTGTGATATCTTCTCGTGAGTCCCTGGGCTTGATCGTGCGCATTTGCATGTATGATTAGTGCAAGGTCGGGCCGAGGGCGTCACATCCTCTCCTCCGACGACTTCTTACGGGGCATGTGGAGATCTTTCCTGATACCTAAAAATTCCAAGTCTTTTCTTGCCTTCGGCCCATCCTTGGTCTTATCCGGCATGTTCATCAGTGTGCCAAGCAAGCTCTCCAGGACATTCTTCGTGATATGCATCTGATCAAGGCTATGAGGCGTGTCGAGTTTTGGCCAGTACTCCTAGTCCCAAAAAATATACCTCGTTTTCCACACATTTAGCAGCGGCTCTGGCGCCTTTTTCTTCTTTCTCTGCACGGGGCACTCTTCCCAGTTTTTCAATAACTCGTCGATTTCAACGCCGCTCCTCTTATGTGGAGGTCCTCGATGCTCAGCCTCCCCATTGAATAGATCTCCATGCTTTCTCCATGGGTCATCCTTCTCGGGCCATCTTCGATGCCCCATGTTCACAATTTTTGTAGACCCGCCATCTTTCGTTAGCTGCTGAGACATTGTATCATCCATGCACCTGGTGCATCCGTAATATCCGTGGCACACCTGGCCTGAGACATATCCGTAACCGAGATAGTCATGCACCGTCGTCATCAGCGCAGCTCTCATATCGAAATACTCTCCTGTGCTAGCGTCCCATGTCTTGACCGGTGCTGTCCATAATGTGTGTAGCTCCTCTTTCAGTAGCCCGAGATATAGATTAATATGATTTCCCGGTTGTTTCGACCCTTGAATCAACATACTCATGTGTATGTACTTTGTCTCCATGCACTTCCAGGGGGGAGGTTGTACATCCATACAAACACGGGCCATGTGCTATGGTTGGTGTTCTGGTTGCCAAACAGATTCATGCCATCGGTACTCGCGCCAAGCATGATGTTCCTTCGATCTTCTGAGAAATATCGATACTCGGCGTTGAATGCTCTCCACTAGCTAGCATCTGTGAGGTGTCTCAGCTTCGGATCATCTCCATCGTCCGGCTTCACCCTCTCCGCGTGCCAGCGCATGAGCTTTGCTTCCTTAGGATCTATGAAATAACGCTGCCGACGGGGAGTGATTGGAAAGTACCATACAACTTTTTGAGGAGCATTCTTTCCGGCCTTCTTGTATCGAGATGCATTGCACACTGGACAACTGGTTTTTTCCGCGTGCTCCTTCCAATAAATGATGCAATCATTGATGCATGTGCGGTATCTAATGTGCGGCAGATCAAGAGGGCACACAATTTTCTTGGCCTCCTCGACACTAGTAGGACACATGTTCCCCACGGGAAGAACCTTTTTAGGTACTTCAAATGCTCATCGAGGCTTGTGTCAGTCCATTTTTTTTTGCCTTCGTCTTTAGAAGTTCGAGCGTGAAACTCAAGCGGGTCACCTCGGGATCGCAACCATCATACAATGGAGTCTTCAAGTCTACCTCCAGTTGTGCCAGCTTGGCCTCCTCTCTAGAAGCAGCTCTGTCGCTAGTCGTCTTCTTGCGAAGAAGGTCTCGAACATGAGGGTCCCGCATGACTGAACTTTGTAGCGACGAAGACTGTGGCGTATCCGCGTCTTCTCCGTCATGTCCAGCCTCTTCTCCGTTGCCATGTCCGGCCTCTTGTCCACCACCATGTCCGGCCTCTTCTCCGCCGCCATGTCCGGCGGCCTCTTCTTTGGGTCCATTATCGGTCATCTCTTCGTCTGGCCCCATGTCGTTATTGGCTGCCCCGTCGACGTCCTCATCATCATCTTCACTTATCCACCGAGTATAGCCATCCATAAAACCTTTCATGAGCAGGTGCGCCTTCAAATGGCCATCCTTAAAGGGGTCGAGCCAGACTCCTTCTTTGCATCTTGGACACAGACATAAAATTGCCTTCCGGTTATTTTCATACATGTCGTCCACCGCGGATCGCAAGTATCTATCCACCATCCTTCCACTGATGACCTTCATGATCGCCTGCGCAGTATAAGCAAAAGAATTATAACCACGCATGTATGCATGCATGCATGCATCAAAGTCATACAAAAATTTGACATGACCTCCCCTAAAAATAGGACATATTGAGTTTGCCCGAAATTCGCTGAAACGAAAATAAATAGACATTTCGGCAAAACATAGGCAACTCATGTCACGCACATTTCGGCAAATACACATAGGCAACTCATGGCACGCACAATTCGGTCATATCGCCCGATTCGGTCATATCACACAATTCAGGCATATAGCACAATTCCATCTTATATATCGCACAATTCAGTCATATTGCAAAGTTTGGTCATATCACACAAATTCCATTCTTGCACAACACTACTTTTTATTCACCTATCTCGATATGGAGCACGCTGAGAGGGATTGAAGTGGACAAAGATAATAAATGCTCTCCTTCTTTATTAATGAGGAGGATGTAGATATATAGGTTAGTTCATTAAATGAGTAGATCTACTTGCGAAGAGAGTTGAGTCTTACTAGCTATAGTGGAGAGGGAGAGAGAGCTAGTGAGTCAATGAAGTGGAGGCCTCATGGAGATGGGAAGAAGGCTAGGAAGAGAGAGAAGGAAAGCAAGTGAGAGGAAGGAGAGGAAAGGAGAGCCATTAATGGAGATGGTGGAGGGGCAGAGGAGAGAGAGGGAGGAGGGGGAGAATTAAAGGAAGAGAGAAGAAAGCAACTGGAAGAGGAAAGCTACCTATGGGAGAAGGAAGGGGGGAGGGAGAGGGGAGGGGGAAAGGGAAAGGTGGCTTTTGCTGGCGCTCTTAGCAGTAGCGTGCGGTAGGTACCCGCGCTACTTCTATGCAACTGCCTGTAGCATGGGTTTATAGGGCCCCGCTAATGGTCAGCGGGGCCCACAAGCTGATTATATGTATAAATAGTGGCAACGCAGGGTGCCAACTACGCGCTACTGCTACGAAGTTAGTTGCAGCGCAGGTGTGCTACTTGTGAACTGCGTTGGGATTTCCCCGAAGAGGAGAGAATGACGTAATACAGTAGAGATAAGTATTTCCCTCAGTTAAGAACCAAGGTTATCAATCCAGTAGGAGAACCACACAGAACCTCGTTAGCAGCACCTACACACACAAAAGCAAACACTTGCACCCAACGCAAATAAGAGGGTTGTCAATCCGCTTAGCGGTCACTTGCAAGGATTAATTCTGATAGTGATAGATAGAAAAGTAAATTGCAAAAGAAAATAAAAGTAAATAAATTGCAGCACGGTATTTTTGGATTTTAATATATGATAAAAGTAGACCCGAGGGCCATAGTTTTCACTAGAGGCTTCTCTCTCGAACACATAGCATACGGTGGGTAAACAAATTACTGTTGGGCAATTGATAGAAAAGAGCATAGTTATGACGATATTCAAGGCAATGATCATGTATATTGGCATCACATCTGAGACAAGTAGACCGACTCCTGCCTGCATCTACTACTATTACTCCACCCATCGACCACTATCCAGCATGCATCTAGGGTATTAAGTATAAAATAGAGTAATGCCTTAAGCAAGATGACATGATGTAGACAAAGTAAACTCAAGCAATATGATTAAACCCCATCTTTTTATCCTTAATGGCAACAATACAAATACGTGTCTTGTCTCTTTCTGTCACTGGGATATAGAACACCGCAAGATTGAACCCATCACAAAGCACCTCTCCCATTGCAAGATAAATCAATCTAGTTGGCCAAACCAAACGGATAGATCGGAGGGAAATACAAAGCTATAACAATCATGCATAAAAGAGTTCAGAGAAGACTCAAATATTTCTCATGAATAATCTGATCATAAACCCACAATTCATCGGATCCCAACAAACACACCACAAAAGAAGATTACATCGAATAGAACTCCAAGAACATCGAGGAGAACATGGTATTGAAGATCAAAGAGAGAGAAGAAGTCATCTAGCTACTAGCTATGGACCCGTAGGTCTGTGGTAGACTACTCACACATCATCGGAAGGGCAGCAAGGTTGATGAAGAAGCCCTCCGTGATCGATTCCCCATCTGGCAGAGTACCGGAAAAGGCCTCCAGATGGGATCGCGGAAGAACAGAGGCTTGCGGTGGCGGAAAGGTTTTCTCTTCTGTCTTTTTGGTATATTGGGAATATTTGGGAATTTATAGCACTGGAATTAGGTCAATAGGTGCCACGAGGGGCCCACAAGCCTGGGGGCGCGCCTACCCCCCTGGCGCACCCTCCGGGCTTGTCGCTCCCTCATGACTCTTCTGGTCTTATCCCGAAGCTGCTAGGGTCCCTTCTGGTCCAGAAAAAATTAATCCAAAGTTTTTTCTTCGTTTGGACTCCGTTTGATAATGATTTTCTGAAAAGGCAAAAATAGGCAAAAAAAATAGCAACTGGCATTGGGCACTAGGTTAATAGGTTAGTCCCAAAAAATGATATATAATTG
Organism: Elymus sibiricus; assembly: GCA_039707655.1. Taxonomy (NCBI): domain Eukaryota; kingdom Viridiplantae; phylum Streptophyta; class Magnoliopsida; order Poales; family Poaceae; genus Elymus; species Elymus sibiricus. The sequence continues at coordinate 197,260,357 of CM077668.1, forward strand.
CATATAAAACATCCAATATTGATACTATAATAGCATGGAACAATCAAAAATTATAGATACGTTGGAGACGTATCAAGCATCCCCAAGCTTAATTCCTGCTCGTCCTCGAGTAGGTAACTGATAAAAACAGAATTTTTGATGTGGAATGCTACCTAACATGTTTCCTCATGTAATTCTCTTTTACGGTATGAATATTAAGATCCGAATGATTCAAAGCAATAGTCTATAATTTGATATAAAGACATCAATACTCAGGCATACTAACAAGCAATCATGTCTTTCAAAATAAAAATGCTAAAGAAAGTTATCCCTACAAAATCATATAATCATGTCATGCTCCATCTTCTTAACATATAGTATTTATCATGCACTACCCCGATGACAAGCCGAGCAATTGGTTCATACTTTTTAACGCGCTTCAGCTTTTTCATCCCCCACGCAATACATAGCGTAAGCCATGGATATAGCACTATGGGTGGAATAGAATGATGATAGAGATTAATAAGGGGAAGTCAAAAAGAGAAGATAGTCTCACATCGACGAGGCTAATCAACGGGCTATGGAGATGCCCATCAATTGATGTCAATGCGAGGAGTAGGGATTGCCATGCAACGGATGCACTAAGAGCTATAAGTGTATGAAAGCTCAAAATAAAAAGTTAGTGGGTGTGCATCCAACTTGCTTGCTCATGAAGACCTCGGGCATTTGGGGAAACCCATCATCGGAATATACAAGACAAGTTCTATAATGAAAAATTCCCACTAGTATATGAAAGTGACAACATAGGAGACTCTCTATATCTGAAAAACATGGTGCTACTTTGAAGCACAAGCATGAAAAAAGATAGTAACACTGCCCCTTCTATCTTTTTCTCTCATTTTTTTTCGCTGGGCTCATTTTGGCCTCTTCTCTTTTTTTGATCTCCTCATTGGGACAATGCTCTAATAATGATGATCATCACACTTCTATTTACTTACAACTCAAAAATTACAACTCGATACTAGAACAAATATGACTCTATATGAATGCCTCTGGCGGTGTACCAGGATGTGCAATGATACAAGCGTAACATGTATGCAAATGATGAACGGTGGCTGAGCCAGAAATACTATGTCAGCTATATGATCATGCAAAGCAATATGACAATGATGGTGTGTGTCATATAAAAAGAACGGTGGAAGATGCATGGCAATGTATCTCGGAATGGCTATGGAAATGCCATAATAGGTAGGTATGGTGGCTGTTTTGAGGAAGATATAAGGAGGCTTATGTGTGATAGAGCGTATCATATCACGGGGTTTGGATGCACCGGCGAAGTTTGCACCGACTCTCGATGTGAGAAAGGGCAATGCACGGTACCGAAGAGGCTAGCAAATTGCAGAAAGGTGAGAGTGCGTATAATCCATGGACTCACATTAGTCATAAAGAACTCACATACTTATTGCAAAAGTTTATTAGCCCTCGAAGCAAAATACTACTACGCATGCCCCTAGGGGGATAGATTGGTAGGAAAAGACCATCGCTCGTCCCTGACCGCCACTCATAAGGTAGACAATCAATAATAAATTATGCTCCAACTTCTTAGCATAACGACAGACCATACGTGCATGCTTCGGGAATCACAAACCTTAACACTAATATTCTTACTAAACCACAATTATCTACTAGCACCTCCCACATATTACCATCTTAATATCGTAAAACTATTGCAAGGAATCAAACTTATCATATTCAGTGATCTACATGAAAAAATTTATTATATCCCTCTTGAATACCTATCATATTAGGACCAAATTCATAACCCATGCATATTACCATTGCTATTTATTAGACTCTCAAAAAGATATAAGTGAAGCATGAGAGTGCAACTATTTATTTAAAATATAACCACCGCCGTGCTCTAAAAGATATAAGTGAAGCACGAGAGCAACTGCCTAGCTCAAAAGTAAAGTGAAGCACATAGAGTATTCTAACAAATCATGAATAATGTGTGTCCCTCTCAAAAAGGTGTGTTCAGAAAAGATGATTGTGGCAAACTAAAAAGCAAACAAAAGCAAACAAACTATAGCACAAGACGCTCCAAGTAAAACACATATCATGTGATGAATAAAAATATAGCTCCAAGTGATATACCGATAGATTGTAGATGAAAGAGGGGATGCCATCCGGGGCATCCGCAAGCTTAGACGCTTGAGTATTTCTTGAATATTACCTTGGGGTGCCTTGGGCATCCCCAAGCTTAGGCTCTTGCCGCTTCTTATTCCTTTATCCATCGTAGTCTCACCCAAAACTTGAAAACTTCAGCACACAAAACTCAACAGAAACCTCGTGAGATTCGTTAGTATAACAAATAAATTTTAAACTTTAGGTACTGTTGTAAATTGATTCATATTTAATATTGGTATAATGGTATTGTACTCCAATTTCCGCATGGCTCATACCCCCCGATACGATCCATAGATTCATCAAAATAAGCAAACTATGCAACAAAAACAGAATCTGTCTAAAACAGAATAGTCTGTAAAGATCTATTTAAAAGACATACTTCTGTAACTCCAAATATTCTGAAAAATAAGGAAAATGTAAATAATTCATATACCAATACTGTGTAAAAAATTCAGAATTTTATCACGCTCCAGTACAGAACGAAAAATCCAGACTGGACTCAAAACTTTCTGTTTTCAAACAGCATCAATCGTATTATCATCCAAAGCATCCTAATGGCATTACTTGGCACAAACACTAATTAAAAGATAAAAACACAATCATAACAGAAGCTAAAAATGTGTAAATTCACAAAACAGAAAGCAAAATAATAAATATTGTTTTGTCTCCCAACAAGCTCTTTCTTTATAGCCATTAAGATAGGCTTGAGATTTTATTGATGCTCACATGAAAAACAAGAATTGAAGCACAAAGAGAACATCATGTAGCATGTGACAAACACATTTAAGTCTAACATACTTCCTATGAATAGGCATTTTATAAGCAAACAAATTATCAAGACAAGAAATATCTAGCATATGCAAGGAAAAAAAAATAAAACATTGACAATCTCAACACAACGAGAGGTAAATTAGTAACATGAAAATTTCTACAACCATATTTTCCTCTCTCATAATAGTTACATGTAGGATCATAATCAAACTCAACAATATAGCTATCATAAAAAATATTCTCTCTATGATCCTCATGCATAAATTTTTTATAATCTTCCAAGATAGTGGGATTAACATCAACTAAATTCATGACCTCTCCAAACCCACTTTTATCAAAAACTTCATAAGATTGAACACTCTCCAAATATGAGGGATTCTTTTTACCTAAAGTTGACACTCTTCCAAACCCACTTTCAATATTGTTGCAAACATTATTATCAATGACATATTCATCATGAGGCTTAAATAAATTTTCAAGATCATAAAAAGCATTATCACCCCAATCATGATCATTGCAATAAGTAGTAGACATGACAAAATTATCATCCCCAAGCTTGTAGCTTTGCATATTATTAGCACAATTGAAGTTAATAGAATTTATAATAACATCATTGCAATCATGCTTTTTATTAAAGGAGCTATCATGAATCACTTTATAAACTTCTTCTTTTAGCACTTCATCACAATTTTCAGATTCATGATTTTCAAACAAAACTTCATAAAGATAATCAAGTACACTCAACTCACTAGCAATTGGTTCATCATAATTGGATTGTTTGAAAAGATTAGCAAGTGGATGAGGATCCATAAGTCTATATTTTTATTTTCATTGAGTCACACAATTTTAGCAAGCAAACGAGCAAACAAGCAAATAACATATTTTTGTGTTTTTTATAAATTTTGATTTAGAAGTGGGGGAGATGAAAACGAGAGGCAAATGCAAATAAAAGGCAAATGAAAATAAGATCAAGTAGATGATAGTTTGTGCAAAGGTACTTGATAGGTTTTGGTGATGTCTCCACGGCGGCGGCGCCTGAAATTCTTCCTGCTACTTGTGAACTACGTTGGGATTTCCCCGAAGAGGAGAGGATGATGCAGTACAGTAGAGATAAGTATTTCCCTCAGTTAAGAACCAAGGTTATCAATCCAGTAGGAGAACCACACAGAACCTCATTAGCAGCACCTGCACACACAAAAGCAAACACTTGCACCCAACACAAATAAGAGGGTTGTCAATCCCTTTAGAGGTCACTTGCAAGGATTAATTCTGATAGTGATAGATAGAAAAGTAAATTGCAAAAGAAAATAAAAGTAAATAAATTGCATCAAGGTATTTTTGGATTTTAATATATTATAAAAGTAGACCTGGGGGCCATAGTTTTCACTAGAGGCTTCTCTCTCGAACACATAGCATACGGTGGGTAAACAAATTACTGTTGGGCAATTCATAGAAAAGCGCATAGTTATGACGATATTCAACGCAATGTTCATGTATATACGCATCACGCCCGAGACAAGTAGACCGACTCCTGCCTGCATCTACTACTATTACTCCACCCATCGACCGCTATCCAGCATGCATCTAGGGTATTAAGTATAAAACAGAGTAACGCCTTAAGCAAGATGAGATGATGTAGACAAAGTAAACTCAAGTAATATGATTAAACCCCATCTTTTTATCCTTAATGGCAATAATACAAATACGTGTCTTGTCCCTTTCTGTCACTGGGATATAGAACACCGCAAGATTGAACCCATCACAAAGCACCTCTCCCATTGCAAGATAAATCAATCTAGTTGGCCAAACCAAACGGATAGATCAGAGAGAAATACAAAGCTCTAACAATCATGCATAAAAGAGTTCACAGAAGACTCAAATATTTCTCATGAATAATCTGATCATAAACCCACAATTCATTGGATCCCAACAAACACACCGCAAAAGAAGATTACATCGAATAGAACTCCAAGAACATTGAGGAGAACATGGTATTGAAGATCAAAGAGAGAGAAGAAGCCATCTAGCTACTAGCTATGGACCCGTAGGTCTATGGTAAACTACTCACACATCATCGGAAGGGCAGCAAGGTTGATGAAGAAGCCCTCCGTGATCGATTCCCCCTCTGGCAAAGTACCGGAAAAGGCCTCCAGATGGGATCGCGGAAGAACAGAGGCTTGCGGCGGTGGAAAGGTTTTCTCTTCTGTCTTTCTAGTATATTGGGAATATTTGGGAATTTATAGCACTGGAATTAGGTCAAGAGGTGCCACGAGGGGCCCACAAGCCTGGGGGCGCGCCTACCCCCTGGGCGCGCCCTTCGGGCTTGTCGCTCCCTCGTGACTCTTCTGGTCTTCTCCCGATGCTTCTAGGGTCCCTTTCGGTCCAGAAAAAATTAATCCAAAGTTTTTTCTTCGTTTGGACTCCATTTGATAATGATTTTCTGAAAAGGCAAAAACAGGCAAAAAACTGCAACTGGCACTGGGCACTAGGTTAATAGGTTAGTCCCAAAAAAATGATATATAATTGCATATAAAACATCCAAGATTGATACTATAATAGCATGGAACAATAAAAAATTATAGATACGTTGGAGACGTATCAAGGTGGCATATCCCACGCTGCTACTGTGGCCTACCCGGGGGTACCGTGGGGTCCATTTAGTAGTAGCGGTGGTTTTCTTGACCCGCGCTGCTACTAAATGGTACCTATAGCGATGGGTTTTGCCCCCCGCTGCTAATATTTAATAGTAGCATGGGCTACCTACCCAATGCTACTGCTAAGCATCTATCTATAAGGTTTTCCCTAGTAGTGTCGGCTTCAGTAAGCAGCGAGAAGGGATCGATTGGGTTAAGTTAGCAGCGAAGGAATCTCTCGGGTTCAGTTAGCATCGAAGAAATCGGTCGGGTTCAGTTAGCAGCGAAGGGAACAATCAGGTTCAGTACGTAGTGCGAGGGATCGATCGCTCGTGTTTCATACGTACTGAGAGGGTTATCGAACGCTCGGGTTCAGTTAGCGAACGCCTCACACACACACGCGCGTACGAGAGAAACGCGCAAACCACACCGCATCGCTCGGCCCTGACCACCCACCGTAACTGGGAACTCCCCGAAAATTTCCCCGCCCTCACTTCTACCACGATATTTTACGTCATGGACGGCCCAAAGAATGTCATGCAGGTGTGTCTCCGGCCCGCCCAGGATGAAAAGCCCATTTTCTGCCATAATTTTTTGTCATATAAGTAGGAGCCCACCACATCTATGATGATACGTGTTTTTGTCACAATTATCATCATTGAAGTGTCACATACATGACATAATTTTTTTTCGTTCGGGCCATAATGTCACCGATGTGTCTTTTTTTGTAGTGCCTTCACTGATGATTTGAGTAGATACAGTTATATCTACCTGATGCAACATAAGTCTGAAACATTTGAAAAGTACAAAGAATTTCAGAACGAGGTTGAGAATCATCGTGTCAACAAGATAAAGTTTCTGTGATCAAATCATGGAGGAGAATATCTAAGTCATGAGTTTAGCAAACATCTAAGTGATTATAGAATTGTCTCACAACTTACTCCTCCCAAAACTCCGCAGTGAAATGGAGTGTCTGGAAGGCGTAACCAAACTTTGCTAGACATGGTGAGGTCAATGATGTCATTTACCGATATGCCTTTATCATTTTGGGGGTATGCACTTGAAACAGTAACATATACACTAAACAGAACACCGTCTAAGTCTGTTGAGATGACACCATATGAGTTATGGAATGGGAAGAAACCCAATTTGTCACATCTCAAGATTTGGGGTTGCGAGACTTTTGTAAAATTTTTACAGCCAAATAAGCTCGATCCCAAAGCAGACAAATGTTACTTTGTAGGTTATCCCAAAGAAACAATTGGGTATTCCTTCTACCAAAGATCTGAAGACAAAGTGTTTGTCGCTAAGAATGGAAACTTTCTCGAGAAGGAGTTTCTCACTAAAGAAGTAAGTGGGAGGGCAGTACAGGTTGACGAGATTACTGAATCTTCAGAAGTGAATAGAACTGACGAAACATAATCTGTTCTGGAAGTTATTTGCACAACTGAACCAGAAGTTACTACGCCAGCTGTAGAAACTCCAGTTAAGACTGTAACTGAACCGCGTAGGCTAGGAAGAGTTATTGAACCTCCTGAATGGTTTCATAATGAAATATTCATCTTAGAGGAAGATGAACCTGCGCACTATAGAGAAGCGATGGTGGCGCCCAGCTCAAAAGAATGGCTGAAAGCTATGCAATCAGAAATGGAGTCCTGATATGTCTCCGTCGTATCTATAATTTTTGATTGTTTCATGCCAATATTCTACAACTTTCATATACTTTTGGCAACATTTTATATTATTTTTGGGACTAACATATTGATCCAGTGCCCAGTGCTAGTTCCTGTTTTCTGCTTGTTTGTTGTTTCGCAGAAAATCCATATCAAACAAAGTCCAAACGCGATAAATTTTTATGGAGAATTATTTTGGAATATATGTGATTTTTAGGAAGAAGAATCAACGCAAGATGGTGCCCGAGGTGGCCACAAGGCAATAGGGCGCGGCCCCGGGGGGGTCGCGCCGTGTTGCCTTGTGACTCCCTTGACCGTCGGTTGGGGCCCTTCTTTCGCCACATGAAAGATAATTTCCAAAGAAAAATCACCTCAAAATTTCAGCCCAATCGTAGTTACGGATCTCCGGGAATATAAAAAACGGTGAAGGGGTCAGAAAAAAGACGTGAAACAGAAGAGAAACAGAGAGAGAGAGAGATCCAATCTCGGAGGGGCTCCTCCCCTTCGGGAGCCATGGAGGCCATGGACCAGAGGGGGAACTCTCCTCCCATCTAGGGGGAGGATAAGGAAGAAGAAGAAGGAGGGGGGGGCTCTCTCCCCCTCTCTCCCGGTGGCGCCCGAACGACGCCGGGGCAATCATCGTGACGGCGATCTACACCAACAACTTCGCCGCCGTCAACACCAACTCTCTCCCCCTCTATGCAGCGGTGTAACACGTCTTCTCCCCACTGTAATCTCTACTTAAACATGGTGCTTAACACTATATATTATTATCCAATGATATGTGGCAATCCTATGATGTTTGAGTAGATTCGTTTTGTCCTATGGGTTGATTGATGATCGTGATTGGTTTGAGTTGTATGTTTTATTTCGGTGCTGTCCTATGGTGCCCGCCGTGTCGCGCAAGCGTGTTGGATTACCACTGTAGGGTGTTGCATACGTTCATAATTCGCTTATAGTGGGCAGCTAGAGTGACAGAAGCTTACACCCGAGTAAGGGGGTTGCTGCGTATGGGAGTAAAGAGGACTTGTTACTTAATGCTATGGTTGGGTTTTACCTTAATGATCTTTGGTAGTTGCGGATTCTTGCTAGAGTTCCAATCATATCTGCATATGATCCAAGTACGGAAAGTATGTTAGCTCTTGCCTCTCCCTCATATAAAAATGCAATAATGATCACCGATCTAGTTATCGATTGCCTAGGGACAAATCCTTCTCTTGTGTTACAAAAGCTTTCTACTAAGCAACTAACTTTTATTATCTTGAAAATTACTCAGATTTTTATTCTCGCAAAGTACTCCTAGTTTTATTTATGCAAAGTAGTTCTAGCATTACACCTACAAAGTACCTCTAGTTTCATACTTGTTCTAGGTAAAGCAAATGTTAAGTGTGCGTAGAGTTGTATCGGTGGTCGATAGAACTTGAAGGGAATATTGATTCTACCTTTAGCTCCTCATTGGGTTTGACACTCTTATTTATCGAGAAATGATACAACTGAAGCCCTATACTTGTGGGTTATCAAGACCTTTTTCTGGCGCCGTTGCCGGGGAGCAATAGCGTGGGGTTGATATTCTCGCGTGTGCTTGTTTGGTTTATCACTAAGTAGTTTTTATTTTGTGCTCTTGTTTTCTATCTTTAGTTATGGGTAGGAAACGTAAAATACCAAAAAAATAGTTGTACTTGCTAAACCAATGGTTGAAGAACCACCCAAAATCTATCATACTGCTGAAGCTTTCTACTTGGATCATCTTCGATCCCTTTGTGCTCGTGCTGAAAACCCAACTAGCTTAGTTGAGGGAAAATCATTAGATGATTATGCTTATTTTGTGCGACACCGCTTGTCTCAAAACGGGAAACTTTTATTGGATCAAATTAATCGTTTGCAATGCTATGCTTGGAATTTATGCGAAATACATGATTTTACTTGTTGTTCTGAAGACCCTAAAAAATACCTTTCCTACCAATGTGAGTTTAAAAGTAATAGAATCTTATCTTCTTATGCCAAGGGTGTTTATAGTTACTATGATATTGAACAAATAGAAGAATTTCTTGCTTTTAAGGGTGCCTATGAAATTGCTTCTTTGATTGAAAAGTATGATGCTACTCTTTACAAATCTGAAAATTTTGCCATACTTAAATGTTGCTATGAAAACTATGCGTCTAATGCTTATGTTAAAGAATATATTGAGGACGCCTCCGCTGGCCAAGAAGAGACTGATATTTTGCAGGAATCTATGGAAGAAGAAATTGTTGAAACTATGAGCTCATTAGATGAAAAAGATGAGGAGGAGAGCGAAGAACAAAGGGAGGAAGAGCGGATTGATCACCCGTGCCCACCTTCTGATGAGAGTAACTTTATAACTCATACATTGTTTAATTTCCCTTCGTGCTTACCGAAGGATGAATACTATGATCCCTTTGATTTGTTTGAAATAACCCTTTTTGATGAAATTGATGCTTGCTATGCTTGTGGCCATGATGCCAATTTGAATTATGCTTGTGGAGATGAACTTGCTATAGTTCCTTATGTTAAACATGAAATTGTTGCTATTGCACCCACACATGCTAGTCCTATTATCTTTTTGAATTCTCCCAACTACACTATATCGGAGAAGTTTGCGCTTATTAAGGATTACATTGATGGGTTGTGTTTTACTATTACACATGATGATTTTGATGAATATAATATGCATGTGCTTGCTGCTCCTAATTGCAATTATTATGAGAGAGGAACCACATCTCCACCTCTCTATGTTTCCAACAAGATAAAATTGCAAGAAACTGTTTATGCTATGTATCGGCCTTTATTATGTGTGCATGATTTGTTCTTTTATGACATGCCGATGCATAGGAAGAGAGTTATACTTTGTTATTGCATGATATATGTTGCTTTGTGCTCACTACTAAATTACAAATCATTGTTAATTAAAATTGGCTTTGATATACCTTGGGATCCGGGTGGATCGATTACTTGAGCACTATATGCCTAGCTTAATGGCTTTAAAGAAAGCGCTGCCTGGGAGACAACCCGGAAGTTTTAGAGAGTCATTTTGTTCTGTTGTGTGCTTTTAAAAAGTTTAAAACAAAAAAATATAGAGGGGAACCTGAAACTTTTACAAAAAGAAAAGTGAAAGTGAGACAGATGAGCAATGTGGAAGTGGGGGCTAGCCTTGAACTTTGTTCATGCCCATGGAAACTTTGTGAACCTTGATTACAGAAAATTTTCAACAAAAATAATTACCCCCTTCTACAAATCCATTGTATTATAAAAATAACGTGCCAAGATTTGCCTTTAGGATGTTTAAATTGCTTGTTTGGTGTGTGCTGTGAAAAAACAGAAACTTTTGCTGTAGTGTTTGAATTTCTATATTTTACTGAAACATGAAAAAATTCTGAAATTTTTACACAGTACTGCTATGCAATTTTTTATTTTTTGCCTAATTTTTCAGAATTTTTGGAGTTACAGAAGTATATGTTTCATTTGCATCTTTACAGACTGTCCTGTTTTCACAGATTGCTGTTATAGTTTCTTTATTTGCGTATGTTTGAAATCTTGTTGAGCCCCATTGACTTGGGAGCCACAGAATTGTGATAGCATACAGTGGGTAATGTTTGATTATAATTATAAAATAATGTTACAGCAGGACATGATGGGATTTGATGTTATATGTAGTAACCCCTCTAATAAAAAGTTCAGTTAAGTTTTGTGTGGATGAAGTGTTCGAAGATCAAGGAGGTATCGATATGAGGAGAATAAGGAGAGGCAAGAGTTCAATATTGGGGATGCCCAAGGCACCCCAAGTAAATATTCAAGGAGACTCAAGCGACTAAGCTTGGGGATGCCCCGGAAGGCATCCCATCTTTCTTCTTCAACAACTATCGGTATGTCTCGGTTTTTGTTTTGCTCACATGATATGCGTAAATTCTTGGAGTGTCTTTTGTGTTATTTTTCCTTTTATTTTATGCACCATGTTGGTATGAGATATTCCTTGGTTGATTTATAGAATGCTTCATGTACTTCACTTATATCATTTGAAGTTTGGATGTCTGTTTATCTACATTTGGAAAATCGTTATTTGTAGAATGCTCTTTTGCTTCACTTATATTTATTAGAGCGTGGTCTTTTGTAGAAAGAATTAAACTCTCATGCTTCACTTATATCTATTTAGAGAGTCAACAGGAATTGGTCATTCACATGGTTAGTCATAAAATCCTACATAAAACTTGTAGATCACTGAATATGATAAGTTTGATTCCTTGCAATAGTTTTGTGATATTGAGATGGTAATATGTGGGAGGTACTAGTGAATGATTGTGGTTTAGTAAGAATATTGGTGTTAATTGTGATTCCCGAAGCATGCACGCATGGTCTGTCGTTATGCTAAGAAGTTGGAGCATGATTTATTATTGATTGTCTACCTTATGAGTGGCGGTCGGGGACGAGCGATGGTATTTTCCTACCAATCTATCCCCCTAGGGGCATGCATAGTAGTACTTTGCTTTGAGGGCTAATAAACTTTAGCAATAAGTATGTGAGTTCTTTATGACTAATGTGAGTCCATGGATTATACGCACTCTCATCTTTCCGCAATTTGCTAGCCTCTTCGGTACCGTGCATTGCCCTTTCTCACCTCGAGAGTCGGTGCAAACGTCGCTGGTACCCCATGCATGATATGATACGCTCTATCACACATAAGCCTCCTTATATCTTCCTCAAAACAGCCACCATACCTACCTATTATGGCATTTCCATAGCCATTCCGAGATATATTGCCATGCAACATCCATCATCATCATATACATGACTTAAGCATTCATTGTCATATTGCTTTGCATGATCGTAAGATAGCTAGCATGATATTTTCATGGCTTGTCCGTTTTTCGATATCTTTGCTATGCTAGATCATTGCACATCCTGGTACACTGCCAGAGGCATTCATATAGAGTCATATTTGTTCTAGTTTCGAGTTGTAATTTTGAGTTGTAAGTAAATAGAAGTATGATGATCATCATTATTAGAGCATTGTCCCAGTGAGGAAAAAAAAGAGGCCAAAAAGAGCCCACGAAAAAAAGAAATAAAAAGAAAGAAAAAAGAAAAAGAAAGAAAAAAGAAAAAGGAAAAAAAAGAAAAAAATGAGAGAAAAAGAGAGAAGGGGCAGTGTTACTATCCTTTTCCATACTTGTGCTTCAAAGTAGCACCGTGTTTTTCATATAGAGAGTCTCCTATTTTGACACTTTCATATACTAGTGGGAATTTTTCGTTATAGAACTTGGCTTGTATATTCCGATGATGGGCTTCCTCAAATGCCCGAGGTCTTCATGAGCAAGCAAGTTGGATGCACACCCACTTAGTTTTTATGTTGAGCTTTCATACACTTATAGCTCTTAGTGCATCCGTTGCATGGCAATCCCTATCCTCACATTGATATCGATCGATGGGCATCTCCATAGCCCATTGATCTGCCTAGTTGATGCGAGACTTTCTTCCTTTTTGACTTCTCCTTATTGATCCCTACCAGCGCATTCTATTCCACATATAGTGCTATATCCATGGCTTGCGCTCATGTATTGCGTGGGGGTTGAAAAAGCTGAAGCGCGTTAAAAAGTATGAGCCAATTGCTCGACTTGTCATCGGGGTAGTGCATGATAAGTACTTTGTGTTAAGAAGATGGAGCATGACAGGACTATTTGATTTTGTAGGGATAACTTTCTTTAGCATTTTTTATTCTGAAAGGCATGATTGTTTGTTGGTATGCCTGAGCATTAATGTCTTTATATCAAATTATAGACTATTGCTTTGAATCACTCGTGTCTTAATATTCATGCCATGATTAGATTACATGATCAAGATTATGCTAGGTAGCATTCCACATCAAAAATTATCTTTTATCATTTACCTACTCGAGGACGAGCAGGAATTAAGCTTGGGGATGCTGATACGTCTCCATCGTATCTATAAATTTTTATTGTTTCATGCCAATATTCTACAACTTTCATATACTTTTGGCAACATTTTATTTTATTTTTGGGACTAACATATTGATCCAGTGCCCAGTGCCAGTTCCTCTTTTCTGCTTGTTTTTTGTTTTGCAGAAAATCCATATCAAACGAGGTTTAAACACGATAAAATTTTATGGAGAATTATTTTGGAATATATGTGATTTTTAGGAAGAAGAATCAACGCAAGACGGTGCCCGAGGTGGCCACAAGGCAACAGGGCGCGGCCCTAGAGGGGTTGCGCCGTGTTGCCTTGTGACTCCCTCGAATGTCGGTTGGGGCCCTTCTTTCGGTGCAAGAAAGATAATTTCCAGAGAAAAATCCCCTCAAAATTTCAGCCCAATTGGAGTTACGGATCTCCGGGAATATATAAAACGGTGAAGGGGTCGGAAAAAAGACGCGAAACAGAAGAGAAACAGAGAGAGAGATCCAATCTCGGAGGGGCTCCTCCCCTCCGGGAGCCATGGCGGCCATGGACCAGAGGGGGAACTCTCCTCCCATCTAGGGGAGAGGACAAGGAAGAAGAAAAAGGTGGGGGCTCTCTCCCCCTCTCTCCCGGTGGCACCGGAACGCCGCCGACGCAATCATCGTGACGGCGATCTACACCAACAACTTCGCCGCCATCAACACCAACTCTCTCCCCCTCTATGCAGTGGTGTAACACCTCTTCTCCCTGCTGTAATCTCTACTTAAACATGGTGCTTAACGCTATATATTATTATCCAACGATATATGGCAATCCTATGATGTTTGAGTAGATTCGTTTTGTCCTATAGGTTGATTGATGATCGTGATTGGTTTGAGTTGTATGTTTTATTTTGGTGCTGTCCTATGGTGCCCGCCATGTCACGTAAGCGTGTAGGATTACCACTGTAGGGTGTTGCAATATGTTCATAATTCGCTTATAGTGGGCGGCTAGAGTGACAGAAGCTTACACCCGAGTAAGGGGGTTGTTGCGTATGGGAGTAAAGAGGACTTGTTACTTAATGCTATGGTTGAGTTTTACCGTAATGATCTTTAGTAGTTGTGGATGCTTGCTAGAGTTCCAATCATAAGTGCATATGATCCAAGTATGGAAAGTATGTTAGCTCATGCCTGTCCCTCAAATAAAATTGCAATAATGATCACGGGTCTAGTTATCGATTGCCTAGGGACAAATCCTTCTCTTGTGTTAGAAAAGCTTTCTACTAAACAACTAACTTTTATTATCTTGCAAATTACTCGTAGTTTTATTATTGCAAAGTACTCCTAGTTTTATTCTTGCAAAGTAGTCCTAGCATTACACCTACAAAGTACTTCTAGTTTCATACTTGTTCTAGATAAAGCAAACGTTAAGTGTGCGTAAAGTTGTATCGATGGTCGACAGAACCCGAAGGGAATATAGATTCTACCTGTAGCTCCTCGTTGGGTTTGACACTCTTATTTATCGAGAAAGGCTACAACTGATCCCCTATACTTGTGGGTTATCAAGTCCATGTATGAAAATCAAGATTGGAACTTGGTTGATCCCCAAAGGGTGTAAAAAACCATAAAGTGTAAATGGATCTTCAAGAGAAAAATAGATGCGGATGGTAATCCTACCATCTATAAAGCAAGGCTAGTTGCGAAAGGGTTTTCGCAGGTTGAGGGAGTTGATTATGATGAGACTTTCTCGCCGGTAGCAATGCTAAAGTCTATGTGGATTATGATGGATATTGCTGCATATTTTGATTATGAGATATGGCAGATGGATGTAAAACTGCTTTCCTAAATGGTTATTTGAAAGAGGATGTATATATGATACAACTAGAAGGTTTTGTCGATCCAAAGGATGCCAAAAAGGTGTGCAAGCTTGAAAGGTCTATCTATGGTTTGAAGCAAGCATCAAGGAGCTGGAATCAACGAATTAGGCGGAGCTGCATATATACTGGGCATAAAGATCTATAGAGATAGATCAAGACGTCTAATTGCGCTAAGCCAGAGCACGTACATTGACAAGGTTTTAAAGAGGTTTAAAATGGAGAATGCAAAGAAAGGATTTCTCCCAATGTCACATAGCACAACACTTAGCAAGAATCAATGTCCCAAGACAGTTGATGAGCGAGTGCAGATGAGTGGAGTCCCATATGCCTCTGCAATTGGATCCATCATGTATGCTATGATATGTACTAGACCAGATGTTTCATATGCATTAAGTGTTAGTAGTAGGTACCAAAGTGATCCTCGAGTAGCTCACTGGGCAGCTGTTAAAAATATTCTTAAGTATCTCAGGAGAACAAAGGACATGCTCCTTTATTATGGAGGAGATTAAGAACTCGTTGTAAATGGTTACACCGATGCTAGCTTCATTACTGATATAGATGACTATAAATCTCAATCGGGATATGTTTTCACACTTAATGGTGGTGTGGTAGTTTGGAAGAGTTTCAAACAGAACACTGTTGTAGATTCTACGACAAAAGCCGAGTATATTGCGGCTTCAGAAGTTTCGAAGGAGGCGGTCTGGATCAAGAAGTTTCTTGAAGAAGTTGGTGTGGTCCCAAGTGCGATGAATCCGGTGGCACTCTATTGTGATAATAGTGGTGTCGTTGCTCAAGCAAAGGAATCAAGATCCCACATGAAGACCAGACACATCGAGCACAAGTATCACATTATCCGACAATATGTCAAGAGGGCTTTTGTGAAGGTTCTCAAGGTTCACACGGATTTGAATGTGTCAGACCCGATGACGAAGGATCTACCACGAGCAAAGCATGAGCAACACCGGATAGCCATAGGTGTTGAAGAGGCTATGTAAACTAGATTGTTGACTCTAGTGCAAGTGGGAGACTATTGGAAATATGCCCTAGAGGCAATAATATTGTATTATTATATTTTCGTCTTCATAATTAAGAGTTCATATTCCATGCAATAACTGCCACTACTGGAATCAGGCACTTTGCCGTCTGCTATAGCAGACGGCAAAGGCATGCTTGGCGGACGGCAAAGGCTTTGCCGTCAGCCAGCAGACGGCAAACACTCCGGCTGAACGGCTGCCGGCAAAGGCCGCTTTGCCGTCTGCTGGCAGACGGCAAAGAACTTTCCTTCTTTGCCGTCTGCCAGCAGACGGCAAAGAGCGTGGACGGCACAGAAAAGGTTCCATCCCCGTTAGGTGGCTAACGGCGCTCTTTGCCGTCTGCTGGCAGACGGCAAAGAGCTGTAGATGACGTCAGCTGACGCCAGGCTTCAGCTGGGCCCAGGCAGGCTCTTTGCTGTCTGCTGGCAGACGGCAAAAGAACTTTCCTTCTTTGCCGTCTGCCAGCAGACGGCAAAGAGCTGTAGATGACGTCAGCTGACGTCAGGCTTCAGCTGGGCCCAAGCAGGCTCTTTGCCGTCTGCCAGCAGACGGCAAAGAGGCCACATAGGCCAGCCCAGGTTGCACAGGCTGCTGCCACGTGGCCTCTTTGCCGTCTGCCAGCAGACGACAAAGAGCTTTGCCGTCTGCTAGCAGACGGCAAAGTGGCTATATAGCCCCTGTTTTTTCTGTTTTTTGTTATATCAATTCATTTTCACAGAAATTCAAACACACATATATATATATATATATTCAGAATCACATAGTTTCAAACATCAAACATCATACATCAAACGTAGTTTCAAACATCAAACATAGTTTCACCATCGTCATCAAACATCATACATCCAATTCATATATACATAGTTTCACAAACATCTAATATGTAAACAGTGGCATTCTGCCCTTCCATGAAGTGAATCAAACCTGCAAAAATGGGAGTAAGAAATTAGAAGAAGAAGAAGAAGACTAGAAGAAGAGGAAGAAAAAGAAGAAGAAGAAGAAGAAGAAGAAGAAGAAGAAGAAGACTAGAAGAAGAAGAAGAAAAAGAAGAAGAAGAAGAAGAAGAAGAAGAAGAAGAAGAAGAAGAAGAAGAAGAAGAAGAAGAAGAGGAAGAAGAAGGAGAAGAAGGAGAAGGAGAAGAAGAAGAAGGAGAAGGAGAAGAAGGAGAAGAAGAAGAGATAGAAGAAGAAGGAGAAGAAGAAGAAGAAGAAGAAGAAGAAGAAGAAGAAGAAGAAGAAGAAGAAGAAGAAGAAGAAGAAGAAGAAGAAGAAGAAGAAGAAGAAGAAAGAAGAAGAAGAAGAAGAAGAAGGAATAGAGGAGAAGAAGAAGAAGAAGAAGAAGAAGAAGGAGAAGGAGAAGAAGAAGAAGGAGAAGAAGAAGAAGGAGAAGAAGAAGAAGGAGAAGAAGGAGAAGGAGAAGGAGAAGGAGAAGGAGAAGGAGAAGGAGAATGAGAAGGAGAAGAAGAAGAAGAAGAAGAAGGAGAAGAAGAAGAAGAAGAAGGAATAGAGGAGAAGAAGGAGAAGAAGGAGAAGAAGAAGAAGAAGAAGAAGAAGAAGAAGGAGAAGAAGAAGGAGCTAAATAGGTCATATTAAGTCATTTTGGAGCTAAATAGGTCATTTTGGAGCATATTAAGTCATTTTGGAGCTAAATAGGTCATTTTGGAGCTAATTAAGGTTATTATATCATTTTTGAGCTAGCTAAGCATATAAATCCATTTTTGGAGGAATAAATGCTAAGTATAGGTCATTTTAGAGCTATCCTAGGTTAAATAGGTCATTTTGGAACTAATTAAGGTTGTTATGTCATTTTTAGCTAGCTAAGCATATTAAAGTCATTTTGGAGAAATAAATGCTAAGTTTAGGTCATTTTAGAGCTATCCTAGGTTAAATAGGTCATTTTTGAGCTAATTAAGGTTATTATGTCATTTTTGAGCTAGATAAGCATATTAAGTGATTTTGGAGGAATAAATGCTAAGAAGAAGAAGAAGAAGATGATGATGATGAAGAAGATGAAGAAGAAGAAGAAGAGGAGGTCTTCTTCTTCTTCCTCCTATTCCTTCTTGTCCTCCTCTTCCTTGTTTTTCTTTCATCTTATTCATTATTTGGAGAAATAAATGCTAAGTATACGTCATTTTAGAGCTATCCTAGGTTAAATAGGTCATTTTGGAGCTAATTAATGTTGTTATGTCATTTTTTAGCTAGCTAAGCATATCGAGTCATTTTGTTAAGCTAAACACTTGGGAAAACTTACCGTCATCACTTAGATGTAGGTGAAGGACCGGTCGCGCCAGTGGCAGACGGAGAAGCATCGGTCGATGCTTGTCGGGAGTTATGCTGCACCAAAGATCATTTGCAGTGTATCGTTAGCATGATGCAACTCAAATGTGAAGACTAGTAACTAATGACCATTCAAATGAAACTCACCGTGCCCGCTGGAGCAGTGACTGGCATCGGCGGAGGGGTCGTGCCATTCTTTTCGCGCATGCTCTGCACATTTGGTTTTCTCGAGTCAGTCATATTAGTTAGTAATGAAAGGAACATTACGTGCATGATTTGGCTAATATGCAGAAGAAACTTACCACGAAGAGCTCGTATAGGGCCCATTGACCCGCCTCGTTCCGGTTCCTCTCCTCCTCCAATAGCTTAGCCGTCCTCTCCTCCGCCTCCCTCTCCCTCGCCGCCGCCTGCCGTCTCTCTTCCTCTAGAAGCGCCTGGGTCCTCGCTTCTGCTTCCTCAAGAGCAGCCTGGGTCTTCGCTCTCTCTGCCTCAATAGCAGCCTGCAACACCACTCGTTAGCATTGTAATCATCGACGGCCGCACACACAATGTAATGGAGGAAAGGTATCTGAGTCCATATAACTAACCTGGAATTCGAGCTCCATTGGCCGTGCACGAGGCCTTATCTCAAGATCGGAGCTGGTCTGGTGCTTCTTGATCTGCGGGAGAGTGCTAGTACAACGTATCAGTCCATCCCCAATGGCTAACAAGCCATGGTGCCTCCCGCCACCAGATATCATCACCAGCTCTGGATCAAGAGGTTGCTGGCTCGGGTTAAACTCCAGCCCTTTCCTCGCCTTCCCCTCGTCTCTGTACCTCACAAGCTTGTTGTGGGAGGCGCGGTTGCTGAATTTCTCTGGATCATCGAGGTCAGACTCAGAGAATGCCTTGGCCTTCTTGTACGAGGCAGTATTGGACATGGCATAGAGGTCGAACAGCTCTGGCACTGGAGCCTTGTTGTGCCGCACCTAAAAGAGAGGAACAGAGTATTAGTTAAGGGCTCAAGCTAGCATGAAGAATGAATTTGCATGAATCATGAAGCAAACCACATACCCAGTTTTCCCCGAACCCACGTAGGTTGACGCTGCCTAGATGGTGTGGGACACCTTTCATTTGGGCACGCTTCTCCTTTGCACCGTCGTGGACGTTGCGCCATTGGGGAGTGCACCACTCATCCACCAACGCCTCCCAACAGTCCATCCTATCCGCACACCATCTCGGGGGCACCTAAGTTAAGCAAGAGAAATTTGAGCGCTACGCATACGAATCAAATCAAGGAACTAAGTACAAGGCCTTAAGAATAGGTAATTACCTTCATGTACTTCTCCTTACACAGATAGTTGAGGCGGCACTTCTCTTTTTTCCTCCGAATACCAGTCGAGGCGTAGTAGTCTCGAATAGCCTGCGTCCGAGCCTCGTGCCGAAAGTTTTGAAGTAGGCGCCTGCACTCGTTGCCGATAACCCGAGCCGCGGCCTCCTCCTGTCCCTCAGCACACCTGTAGAAGGTCTGCAATCAAACAAGAAAACACGGATTAGTACAATCACTAGGGTTGCCAATCAAAGAAGAAAACACAACGTAGACGGCAAAGGAGAAATTACCCAAAACGTCTGGATCACAATGTCGGCGACCGTGTGGCACTCGACATCGCCGATCCTATGCCCCAGCGGGGCCGGGGCAGCCAAGTAGTGCTCCCAGGTCATTCCTAGCTCTGGAACCCGGC
Source organism: Elymus sibiricus (assembly GCA_039707655.1). Lineage (NCBI taxonomy): Eukaryota > Viridiplantae > Streptophyta > Magnoliopsida > Poales > Poaceae > Elymus > Elymus sibiricus. The sequence continues at coordinate 197,280,408 of CM077668.1, forward strand.
CCTCACCGGGCAACGTGACCCACCCCGGGAAGCTCTGGTGACAAATCACGCCAAGGACACTGTTGGGCTTGCGGCAACCAGGCCCGTGTGTCCAAGACCTGCAGTATGACAAGGCCAACGCATTAGATATTCGAAGAAACGTGAAGACAAAAGGTTAAAAAAGAGTAAATGCACTTACTTCTCCCCCTGCGGCGCAATCAACCACCTCTGGTCGGGGGTCGCCGGGGTGGGCGGGAGCTTTGTACCACCACGCTGGTAGACTTTGCGCCCCTCAACCCACTCACTCTCGCTATAGCTATCAGAACTATAGCCACCCTCAGCACGGCCACTCGACGAGCCCGCACCTGGGTTCTGCTGCGACTCTGCATGATCCCCAGTCTCGTGGGACGAAGGCTCGGCGGCCCGACGCTCGTCGGCCCCAGGCTCGTCGGCCGTAGGCGTGTCTGTCGTAGCCTCGTCTGTCGTAGGCTCGTCGGCCTGAGGCTCGTGGACCGGAGTCCGAGACGGCTACACCTCAGGCTGCTCCATCTCAGACGGAGCACTCCTGTGGTCGGGTGAATCAGCTGGGGGTGGCGGCGAGGAAGGCGTAGTAGCAGCCTTCCTACCTCTCCCGCCGCCACGTCCACCTCTACCAACCTTCTTCCCCTCCGACCTCTCCCGGTCGAAGAAGAAGCGCCCGCCGGTGTCTGCATACTGAGATCCAGCGCTCTCCGGAGGTGGTGGGGTGGGATGGAAGTACCCCTCCCACCACGCGCTGAGGAAGGAGCCTCGGAGCGCTCTCGACCCGCGCCCACCATCTGTCAACACCTGCAATGACAAAGAGTAAACGAAGTTAGTACAACATTAAAAAAATGAATACCTGACATGAATATAATTTAAGTGTATCATCATCATGAACATAATAAAAAATTGAATACCTAACATGAACCAATTAATAATATATATGTACATAATAATAATTGAATACCTGACATGAACTATAATATTAATCTTCATCGTCATCATTAATAAATGCATCATCATCGTCTATATATGCTTCGGGGTCAATAAATGCATCATCATCATCACTATCAGTAATGACGTGCTCATCATCATCATCAATAAATGCATCAACATGTGGAAGGCCTCCTGTACGTAATCGGTCAAGCATTGACAGGTCATCCGCAGCAGTAACCTCTTCTTGTTCCGGCTCTTCTTGTTCCGGTTCAGGCTCGGATTCACTGCCGCTGTCTACTTCAATGTTCTGAGGTGAAGTAGAGCGGTTCTTGAAACTTTTTTTGGAAAGACGTGTTTCTTGGAAGAATTCTCCTTCATATGTGTCTGGGTTAATGTGAGGTTCATAATCCTCTTCATTGGGGGGAGGTGGTCTAACATGTGGCGGCACTTCATAAACGACATCCCAACCTTTGAGATTTGGATCACTTTGGCAGGCCCACGGTAGATAGAAAACTTGGGTTGCCTGTTGAGCCGTAATATAGACATCGGGAACATCCAAATGGGTGCTTTGTTTGATTTCGACTAGCCCTAGATGTTCATGAGTCCTTCTAGTCTCCTTCGGCTGGAACCAATAACATTTTCGTTTAAATCCACCCGATCGACACAAATATATATGATGTTTTTCTTAACAAAATCGGGAAATATACTTCCTAACTCATAATTCACAAATATATGACCCCGTCGGCCTCTGGAAGGCCGAAGAGCACCTTTTCGGTCAACAGGAGGCCGAAGATGTGTCGGGGGTCAGGGCTGTCGTGTTTGGGTGGCGTGGTGTCGGGGTGTCGTGGTGTCGGGGTGTCGTGTCGGGGTCGGGGTGTCGGGGGGTGTCGTGTCTGGGTGTCGGGGTATCGGGGTGTTAGGGGTGTCGGGGTGTCGTGTCGGGGTCGGGGTGCCGTGTCGGTGTCGGGGTGTCGGGTCGGGGTCGGGGTGCCGTGTCGGGGTCGGGATCGAGGTCGGGGTGTCGGGGTCGGGGTGTCGGGTCGTTGTCGGGTTGGGGTCGGGGTCGAGGTGCCGTGTCGGGGTCGGGGTTTTTCCTCTTTTTTTCTTTTCTTCTTCTTCCTCTTCTTCCTCTTCTTTCTTTTCTTCCTTTTCTTCCTTTTTTTCCTTCTTCTTCTTCTTCTTCTTCCTCCTTTCCTTTTTCCTCTTCTTCTTCTCCTCCTCTCCTCTTTTTTCTTCTTCTTCTTCCTCTTCTTCTTTTTTCTTCTCCTCCTCCTCCTCTTCTTCTTCTTCCTTTCCTTTTTTCCTCTTCTTCTTCTCCTCCTCTCCTCTTTTTTTCTTCTTCTTCTTCTTCTTTTTTCTTCTCCTCCTCCTCTTCTTCTGTTTCTTCTTCTTATTATTATTTTTTGTTCTTTTTCTTTTTTCTTTTTCCTTTTTTTTCTTCTTCTTTTCTTCTTTTTTTTCTTCTAGGTTTTTTCTTTTCTTCTTTTCTATCTAAGTTTTTTCTACCTAATAAAAACTAACTAATATGAACTAATAACTAACTAATATAAACTAACTAAATGAACTAATAAAAACAGGAAAAAAACAGGAAAAAAACAAAAAAAGGGGGGAATGGTGGAGCTCACCGGAGGGTGGTCGAGGCGACGGCGCTGGGGAGGGGGGGGCGGCGACGGTCGGCGGGGAGGAGAGGGGCGGCGGCGGTCGGCGGGGAGGAGGGGGTCGGCGGGGGTCGGCGGGGAGGAGGGGGTCGGCGGGGAGGGGGCGGCGGCGGCGCTGTGGAGGAGGGAAGGGGGCGGCGGCGGCACTGTGGAGGAGGGGAGGGGGCGGTGGGGGTCGGCGGGGAGGAGGGGGTCGGCGGGGAGGGGGCGGCGGCGGCGCGCAGAGACAGAGAGAGAGAGAGATGTGAGAGAGAGAGGGGGTTTGGGCGCGGGGGGCGAAAATTAAGCCCCCCTCGTTGCCGTCTGCTGGCAGACGGCAAAGAATTCTTTGCCGTCTGCCAGCAGACGGCAAAGACGGTGACCGTTAGCCCGTCCCCGCTGTTACACTGTGGGGCCCCTCACCTCTTTGCCGTCTGCTGGCAGACGGCAAAGAGTTCTTTGCCGTCTGCCAGCAGACGGCAAAGAAGTGGCCCGTGTGACCTAGCCAACGCAGTACCCCGTGGGCCCCACTTTGGTCTTTGCCGTCTGCTGGCAGACGGCAAAGAACTCTTTGCCATCTGCCAGCAGACGGCAAAGAAGTGCAGATGGCAAAGAGCCTCTTTGCCATCAGTATGTTCTTTGCCGTCTGCTTTATAAAAGCAGACGGCAAATACCCTCTTTGCCATCTGCCAGCAGACGGCAAAGAGCTGGCAGATGGCAAAGTCTCTGATTCCAGTAGTGTGCTATGATCCTGGAATATGTGATTCAGTGGAAAACTCATATGCATGTGTGGAATGATAAACGGTAGAGAATAGGTTCCTAGTCTTGTCTCTAAGACTGGCTCAAGTGTTGTTGATGATCATGTTTTCCGGATCTTAGGATATCGTTAAGTGTAACGATGGTCCTAAAACAACATTGAGAGTATGACGTTAGAAGAGCGATCATATTGAATTGACCCAAACTTGTTTGTTATGCATTGAGATAATACCGTCTGAAATCAATTTTTATAACACGGAGTGTTAGCATGTGTAGTATTATTCCTCAGACCATGAGAGTATCGTAGTCACTTCCTACCGTATGGTGGACTTTGGGGTTGCTCAAACATCATATGTAACTAGGTGATCATAACGACAACTTACAGGTTCATCGAAAAGTTTGACAAGGGACTAGATAGCTCGAGAGTGGAATTTGCTCCTCCGAGGATGGAGAGATATTCTTAGGGCCCTCTTAGTGTGACGGCATCCATCATCATCTGGCCATACACAGGTGACTATATCACGGGGATGACGGAACACTTCAACGAGAAAGAAGAACAAAACCGGTAACGAGAAGAATGGTATAGTGAGCATGGGCATGACTCAGGAGGATACCGATCATCTAGTGTTTTGTAAAGTATTGCCAAGCAAAGGGAACATCACATAATAACCAAAGGTTCACTCGAATGTCATTCGTGTAATCATAGGGATCGATATGGACGTCCACGGTTCCGCTATCGGTCATTGAATGAAGGAGTTTCGTTCATGTCTATGATTTACCGAACCTACGGGGTCACAAACTTAAGGTAATCATGATCTGTTGAGTGTTATTACGACGAGAGTATCAAGGATTTATTTGTGTAATTGTTTCATTAATATTCGGAATAGTTCCAAGAGGAACCGGAAGCGTTTCGGGGTCACCGGAAGGGTTTCAGAGTTTATCGGGCAATACCGGGTATTACCGATAAATAATATATAGGTGGAAAATGTTTCTGGATGTGTTAAATTAATAATAAAATGCTCTAGTAATTTTTAGAGGGCTTTTATATTTAATTTAATATCAACGGGCCTTAAAAGGCCAAGTGGTGGAAGGAGTATTGGGCCACCATGGCCCAATAGGAAGTGCCCCCCCTTTCTTTATTGGGGGGCCGAATTGGACTAGGGGAACCAAGGAGGGACTTTTTCTCCTTGGTGGCAGCCCCTCTCTTCCCCTGTAACTTATATATACATGAGGTATTGGCGCTTTTGAGAATACAAGTTTTGGAGCCTCCTCTAGTTCCTCTAGTTCTAGTTCTAGTTGATCCTAGTGAATCAATTAGAGCTTGACCTAGATCCTCTAATACTCATAATTAGAAGCCCAGTGTGGTTCTAATCTCCTCCCTCTAATTCTCCGGCGATGATTAGCTCTGGACGGCGAAGCGTTGCCGGATCATGAAGATCGTACACTTGCAACCAAGTAGAGAGGCCATGCTTTCGGTCTTCCGTTCGAGGGATCGTTCGAGGGCGGTTCGCGGGATCGTCATCAATGGTACGAGGGACTCCAAGTACGATATACACCGACTTGTCTACTGATACGTCTCCAACGTATCTATAATTTTTTATTTTTCCATGGTATTATATTATCAATCTTGGATGCTTTATATGCATTTTTATGCTATTTTATATCATTTTTTACGACTAACCTATTAACCCAGTGGCCAGTGCCAATTCCTGTTTTTTTGCTTGTTTTTGGCTTTTCAGAAAATCAATACCAAATGAAGTCCAAATGGAATAAAACCTTTAAAATGATTTTTTGGACCAGAAGGGACCCTAGAAGGTTCGGGAGGAGGCCAGAAGACCTATGGGAGAGCCACGAGCTCACAGGGCGCGCCCTAGGGGGGTAGGCGCGCCCCCAGAGCTCGTGGGCCTCACATAGCTCCGTTTGACCTAATTCCACCTCTATAAATTCGCAAATATTCCCAAACCAACAGAGAGCCACCCGAAATAACTTTTCCGCTGCCGCAAGCTTCTGTTCTTCCGTGATCCCATCTGGAGGCCTTTTCCGGTACTCTGCCGGAGGGGGAATCGATCACGGAGGGCCTCTACATCAACCTTGCTGCCCTTCTGATGATGCATGAGTAGTACACCACAGACCTACGGGCCCATAGCTAGTAGCTAGATGGCTTCTTCTCGCTCTTTGATCTTCAATACAATGTTCTCCTCGATCTTCTTGGAGCTCTATCTGATGTAATCTTCTTTTGCGGTGTGTTTGTTGGGATCCAATGAATTGTAGGTTTACGATCAGATTATTCATTGAAAGTAATTGACTCTTTTCTGAACTTTATTATGCATGAGTGTTATAGCTTTGCATTTCTCTCTGATCTATTCGTTTGGTTTGGCCAACTAAATTGATTTATCTTAAGTGGGAGAGGTGCTTTGTAATGGGTTCAATCTTGTGGTGTCCGCACCCAGTGACAGAAGGGGTAGCAAGGTACGTATTGTATTGTTGCTATTAAGGGTAAAACAATGGGGTTTAGTCATATTGCTTGAGTTTACTTTGTCTACATCATGTCATCTTGCTTAAGGCGTTACTCTGTTTGTCATGAACTTAATACCATAGATGCATGCTGGATAGCGGTCGATTGGTGGAGTAATAGTAGTAGATGCAGGCAGGAGTCGGTCTTGTTGTCACGGACATGATGCCTATATACATGATCATTGCCATGAATACGTCATAACTATGCGCTTTTCTATCAATTGCCCAACAGTAATTTGTTTACCCACCGTATGCTATGTGTTCGAGAGAGAAGCCTCTAGTGAAAACTATGGCCCCCGGGTCTACTTTAATCATATTATAAAAAACAAAATTACCTTGCTGCAATTTATTTACTTTTATTTTGTTTTGCAATTTATCTATCTACCTATACAAGATTTGATCCTTGCAAGTAACGAGTTCAAGGGGATTGACAACCCTCTTACCCGCGTTGGGTGCAAGTATTTGCTTTTGTGTGTGCAGGTGCTGTTCACTAGGATTTGCATGGTTCTCCTTTTGGTTCGATAAACTTTGGTTCTCACTGAGGGAAATACTTATCTCTACTGTACTGCTTCACCCTTCCTCTTCGGGGGAAATCCCAACACAGCTCACAAGTAGCATCTACTTCCGCTGCTCCCCGGAGTCGGTAACGATCATGATCCAAACCTTATATGCATCTTCATATTGTTCCTGGGTGATCGTAGGGCGATTTTTTTTGTTTTCTACTATGTTTCCAACAGCCCCAAGAGGGGGCATCCTTCTCCTCTTCCACTTGGTGGAAGACGTGAAGGATTCCTTCCCTTGACCAATTCGCCCTAGGTCCTGCCATATGCTATGGCACCCCATGTGGGCCTCCGTGGGCCCACTAGGTGTCATCTTCTCATGATGGTACTTCACAACTTTATTCCACAAATAAAAACCCATATTTTCCGAATGTCTCCGGAACCCATTCCGATGACCCCGAAAACTTTCCATATATATATGCGGACTTTCCGAAATCATGTTATACCTTTTTCAGAATTCCCAAAACCCTTCTACAACCATCTGAAACACTTTCAGAACTATCTGAAACACTTTCAGTGCTCTTTTAACTCATTTCTCATTTTCCAGGTATTCAGGACTAGAACTCGTTAAGCGTGTGACCCGACAGGTTCGAAAATAAGCAGACATGTCCCGGAACACCTTCCGATCAATAGTTAACAGCGGGATCTTGACACCCTTATTAACTCTTGATATTCATGAAGTTCTTGAGCGATCTTTTGTTTACAAATACCATTCCCTTTGATTCGTGATACATTTACGAAACCCGAGGTGAGATTATCGGTATCCCCGTGATCAACTCCTTGATCACTATACCGGTTATCCGCGTTACTAGTTTCATTCCCATTACTCGTGTCCGTGTTCCGGTATCCTGTGATCATAATCACAAGTGTTTGGCCAGATGATAATGACACCATAACACCGAGTGTGCCCAGAGAGTATCTCTCTATCGTCAGAGGAGCAAATCCTAGTCTTGAACTATCGCTACCAAGACATATGTTTCCGGTATACCCATAAGTCACCTTTATCCGCATCCATTTATGAAGTGACATGTGGTAAACCCCAAAAGTAACCATCCGGTATGTTCGTATATAATATTCTCATGGTCTAAGGAACAATGCAATCGTGAACAAGTTATATGAAGTACCTATAACATAGCAACGATGACATCTCTCAGTAATTCATAAGTTGGGTCTATCCAAATCCATTGTTATCATGACAACAGTGTTCTCATATATTGATAACATCCTTGTTACATTAACAATCCTCATGATCAGGAAAACAAGATCATCATAAATATGTGAGCTAGTCTTAGAGGCTAGACTAGGGATCACTTGGTGTTTATATTTCCACACATGTATTTGGGTTTTCCTCTAATCTCATATTCAAGAACCAATACAATTGTAGCACACTTGCACTAGAGTCAATAATCTAGTTACATAAGATCTCTAACACCAATGACATTTCGGTGTTGCTCATGTTTTGCTCATGGCAAAGGCTTCGTCAGCGGATCAGACACATTCAGATCCGTATGAATCTTGCATATCTTCACGTCTCCACACTCCACAAAATCTCGTATTATGTGGAATCGGCGTTCAATATGTTTGGACCTCTGGTGAGACCTTGGTTCCCTAGCCTGTGCCACGGTGCCACTAATGTCACAATAGAGCTCCATCGGGTCCAGCGCACTAGGAACCACACCAAACTCGGTGACGAACTTCTTGATCCAGTAGCCCTCCTTCGCAGGTTCCGAGGCCATATATTCTGCCTTCATTGTAGAATCTGCCACAGTACTTTGCTTAGAACTCTTCCAGCTTACTTCGCCACCATTTAGTGTAAATACAAACCCTGATTGAGATCTAAAGTCATCTGGATCAGTCATGAAGCTTGCATCAGTGTAACCCTTTACAAAGAGCTCTTCATCACCTCCATACACTAGGAACATTTCCTTAGTCCTTTTCAGGTACTTTAGAATGTTTTTAACTACTGTCCAATGATCCGGACATGGATCACTTTGGTATTTGCTCGTAACACTTAGAGCATAGGGCACATCTGGTCTTGTACAAATCATGGCATACATGATAGATCCAATTGTTGAAGCATATGGAACCTTAGTCATTCTGTTACGCTCATTAGTGGACTTCGGGCACTGACTCTTGCACAACGCAGTGCCATGTGACATAGGCAAGAACCCCTTCTTTGCATTCTCCATACTAAACCTCTTTAGTATCTTGTCAATGTACATGCTTTGGCTTAGCCCTATCAAGCGTCGGGATCTATCTCTATAGATCATAATGCCCAATATGTAAGCTGCTTCGCCTAAGTCTTTCATTGAAAAAAATCTTGTTCAATGAATCTTTCACTGTGTTAAGAAATTCCTTGTCATTCCCAATCAACAATATGTCATCCACATATAGTATTATAAATGCAATTGCGCTCTGCTACTTGTGAGTTGCGTTGGGATTTTCCCCGAAGAGGAAGGGTGAAGCAATATAGTAGTAGATAGTATTTCCCTCAGTAGAGAACCAAGGTTATCGAATCAATAGGAGATTCACGCAAACGACCTTTAGCAGTACCTACACACACAAGAGCAAATACTTGCACCCAACACGGGAAAGAGGGTTGTCAATCCCCTTGTACTCGTCAATTGCAAGGATTAAGTCTAATAGTAGGAGATATATAAATTGCAAAAGAAAATAAAAGTAAATAAATTGTAGCAAGGTAATTAGGGTTTTAGCAATATGATTTAAATAGACCCGGGGGTCGTAGCTTTCACTAGAGGCATCTCTCTCAAGAACATGGCATACGGTGGGTAGACAAATTACTGTTGGGCAATTGATAGAAAAGAACATAGTTATGACATTATTCATGGCATGATCAGTACATAGGCATTACATCCGTGACAAGTAGACCGACTACTGGCTGCATCTACTACTATTACTCCACCCCTCGACCGCTATCCAGCATGCATCTTAAGTTATTAAGTTCATAACAAACAGAGTAATGCTTGAAGCATGATGACATAATGTAACATCCCAAATTTTTAATTTGGAATGTTTTACAATTATAGTTAAGCTTTTATTGCATTTTGATTAAAATTGTGGTGGAATTTGAAAACTTCAATGGCATTCGAATTTCCTGTTTGAATTTGAGTTCACTTCAAACTGGCATTTGAAATTCATTTCAAAAATCCCTGACAAATACTTTGATCAAAAAGTATGAGAGGAGGTAACATGACACCCCAAAAGTCAGAAGAAAAATAATGCCGAAAGTATTTGAATTCAAATTTGAGTTTATTTGAAATTTTCAAAAAAATGATTTTTATAAAGTTTTTATTTTTCCTCTGAAAAATAGTTCATCTTGTAGGATTTATTTTTCTGATCTTTTTGATATATGTATTGTCTATATAAATTATTTTTATTTTATCTATTTTTTCTGTTTTCTTTTCTGTCAAACAAATAGAAAACCCTTAGCCAGGTGCCAGGCCAGCCGACCCACTTCCCGCAGCCCACCAGCCACCAGCCGGCCTGCCCCGCGCCGTTTCCCTACGAGCCGGCCGCCCGACCGCTCGCCCTTTCCTCCGCTGTCACCGACAGGTGGGACCCACCTCGTCTCCAACCTCTGCAATGGCCGCGCCCCAAATCCCGCACGCACCGGACCACCGCCGCCACTCCGATCTTCCCGAGACTGCGTCCCGTGTCGATCCCCTCCCCAAGAATCCTGCCCTATAAATACCTGGCCCAACCCTCTCTCGAACCACCCTAAAACCCTATGCCCAGCACCACCGTAGCCCACGACCACGCCAAACCGATCTCGCCTCCGCTGTAGCCGTTCATCGCCATTTTCCCCGCCGGTGAGCACCTCCAGCCCCTCTAGTTCTGTCCATCGGCCTAGCTCAACTCCACGCACTTCGTTGACATCTTTTTGCTCGCCATCACCATCTACAGAGAGCTCCCGAGCATCGCCCGACCGCCACCGGAGCCGCAGAGCACCCGAGCTCCAACGCCGTCGCCTCACTCCGTCTCGCCGTCCCCGAGCGCCCTCGACCCCACCTTCGAGATCCCCTCGTCGTGCCGCATCCGACCGACGCCACTGCCGTCACCCCCGACCACCGGATCAGTGCCGGCGACCACGCCCGAGCCGCCCTTGCCGTCGACCTCCCGCTATAAGCCACCGGCCTCTCCCACCGTTAGATTCTTAATCAACGTCGTAGATTAGATCCCGCGAATGGTTTGGTTTTTTATTTTTAGATCGGTTTTCGTTTTACGGTTTTGGTTGCGGTTTAGATCGAATCGGCCCAGCCGGTTTTTCTTTTACTTACGCATGCACGGTTCAGCTAGATCTCGGCCGAGCACCGCATAGTTTCTGTCGCACACCTCCCTAGCCCAATGACAGCATGCCACGTAGCCATAGCCGATCGGTAGTGTTTTTCTTTTATTTTCGTTTCTGATTTAAAAACAGAATAGTTTCAATCTTATAAAATTCATATCTCTTAGGATTTTTAGTATTTTAATTTGATTCTTTTTGCATCAGATTGGAAATTTTATGAAGATTCTGTAGGTATCAAGTTTGACTATATTTGAAAGTTTGATTTTGAATTTGCATGAAATTTGTTAAAATCACTAGATTGGCTATACTTTGAGCTAGGAATATTATTTTTGAGTGATTCTTTTTGCTACTGGTTCTTTGTGACCTTGTTTATCAGTAGGATTAACTTGATGAATTTTAGGATTATTTAAAATTAGATTTTAACGAAAACAGCACTGTTTTAGTGTTTTATAGGTTTTGCGCTATTTCTTTATAATTTTAATTGCTTTAAATTGTTTTCTTTAGTTCTTTTTGATGTATTCTTTTTAGTTTCTGTTAAGTTATCAGTAGAAATTTTATTTATAGTAAAAAAATATTTTGTTTATTTTATTTCTTTTATCCTACTAGAAAACTTGTTTTGAGCATTATAGGAGTTTTACAAATGATTTTAATATGATTCTTTTTATATAAAATCTTCTATGTGTTTTTCTTTCTGTTATTTACTAAAAACTTTATTTTCGTTCTATTAAAAATTTATTGGTGGCAGAAAACTTATTTTGTAGCTTGTTTTACTTGTAGAAGATTTTGCATTGAGTTTTAGTGTTTTCTTTGGTTTTGTTTTTGGTTTCTTTGTGTGTTTCAATGATTGTGTTATTATTAGCTTTACTTGCTGTTGTAGTGTTAAATTGTATGATGGTATGCTTATGTTATGAATGTTTGTTCTCGATAGATAATCCGGAGTGCGAGGTTTGCTATTACGAGTCGTTAGAGTTTGAAGATCGTCACCAAGGCAATTCATTTGATCATGTTTTTTATTACCTATGATTTTTATTGCATTAGTTGTTATCCTCCCCACCTTGCATGCAAGTAGGTGAATTTGAGTTATGTTCTTGAGTAGTATCATGTGGTAGGTTGAACCCAAATCCCCATGTTACCAATGCCCGGGAACGTTGTAGTTATTTGCTATGCTTCGTAGACGGGGGTGGTTGAGTGAATTACATGGGAGTTGTGAGAGTTAAGTTGATGACTACAACCCCAAGACTTCAAGATCTTAAGACGGACTTCAATTCACTACTGGGTGGAGGACGGATGGAAGGGCACCCTGGAGTACCCAGTGGTTGACCCAGGGATGCATGGAGAAGCGCCATGACATCTTGAGGAAAGCTTCACCCAGCCACGAAGAGACGGATGGATATACCTTGACCGGAAGCTTACCTGTGCAGCCGCAAGTCACTATGGGCTCTGGCTTGGTCGACCCTAGGCATGACTCTGGACGGACGGTGCCAGCAGATGTAGAAGAACGGTAGGAAATGGATGGGCACCGGCAGTGGCCCAGAGGAACTCTACGGAAGACCATGTTTCGTTCGTCCCGTCTTCAAACATCATGCAGTGCGAGGACATAAAGGAGGGAACGATTCTTGCGGGTAAAGTGCACAAGACTCTGCAGAGTGGAAATCTAATCGATTAGCCGTGTCCCCGGTTACGGACATCTGAGCCTCTGGAATTGGATTTATTCGAAACTCTCAACACCAAGCATAACTAATTAATTGTTGGGTTAATAATGATTTCGGGTATGAGACAATGGTTGGCGGAACCATCTCATTAACAACAAATATTTTGTAGTAATTGCAAGCAAGTCCTTTTGTTGTAGGGAAAAATTTGTTTTTCGCAAAAACTTAAACTTAGAGCCCCACAGCCAAAATTGCATATAGTGATAGCATTTTATTATTGTTTTCTCTTTGTGACTTGCCGGCATATTCAAAATGCTGACCTACACGGCTGCAACGTCTCATGTTGCAGAGGATTATTCCGACCAAGAGTGAGGCTACGATCTACGCTCGGTGATTGCCCTTTGGGGTCGGATGGACTCGCTTTTCGTCTACGCTTCCGCAGTAGTTTATCTCATGAGTTGGCCTTCGGCCGAATTTATTATGATGTAATAAAGACTCGATATGAGATTCGATGTAATAAATCAGGTGTGATTGAACTTTGATATTTTCTTCAATGTACTGTGTGTGCCAGCATGATCTTGGGATGGTACAGTTACACAGAGACTTGACCGTTTCCGGGTCGGGTCGCTTCACATAATGTAGACAGAATAAAACCAAGCAATATGATTAAACCCCATCGTTATACCCTTAGTAGCAACAATACAATATGTGCCTCGCTACTCCTCCTATCACAGAGTGAGGACACCGCAAGATTGAACTTACCACAAAGCACCTCTCCCACTGAAGATAAATCAATCTAGTTGGCCAAACGAAACGGATAGATCGGAGAGAAATACAAAGCTATAACAATCACACGTAATAAATTTAGAAAAGACTCAATTACTTTCAATGAATAATGTGATCATAAACCCACAATTCATCGAATCGCAACAAACACAACGCAAAAGAAGATTACATCGAATAGAACTCCGAAGAGAACATTGTATTGAAGATCAAAGAGAGAGATAAAGCCATCTACCTAATCACTATGGACCCATTGGTCCTGTAGGAACTACTCACACATCATCATAAGTGAAGCAAGGTTGATGTAGAAGCCCTCCTTGATCGATTCCCCCTCCGGCAGAGTACCGACGGAGACCTCCAGATGGGATCGCGGAAGAACAAAGGCTTGCGACGGCGGAATAATTGTTTCGGGTCTCGCTCTGGGGCTTATGAAATATTTGGGAATTTATAGCGTTGGAATTAGGTCAGACAGAGCCACGAGAGGCCCACAAGACATCAGGCGCGCCGACCCCTTGGGCGCACCCTGTTGTCTTGTCGTCTCCTCATCTGGCTTCTGGTCCTTCCCCGAAGTTTCTAGGGTCCCTCCTGGTCCAGAAAAAATCGTCAAAAAGTTTTGTAGAGTTTGGACCCTGTTTGGTAGGGATTTTCTGTGAAACCAAAAACAAGCAGAAAACAACAACTGGCACTTGGCACTGGTTTAATAGGTTAGTTCCAAAAAAGGATATAAAATGATGTATAAAGCATATAAGATTGATACTATAATAGCATGAAACAATAAAAAATTATAGATACGTTGGAGACGTATTAGCATCCCCAAGCTTAATTCCTGCTCGTCCTCGAGTAGGTAAATGATAAAAATAGAATTTTTGATGTTGAATGCTACCTAGCATGTTTATCATGTAATCTCTTTACTATATGAATATTGAGAAACGATGAAGTAATTGATATCAACATAATAATATCCATGAATACTAGAAGGCAATCATTACTCTTCAAAATATACGATGCTTAAAGAATGTTATCCCTACTCATTGAATTATGTAAGCATGGCATGACCCCGTCTTCCTAACATAAGTACAAATCATGAGAACCCCGGTGCCAAACCAAGCAATTGTATCATACTTTTTCACGCGCTTCAGCATTTTCAACTTCACTCAATATATGAGCGTGAGACATGGACTTAGCACTACGGGTGGAATAGAATATGTTGGTAGAGGTGTAGAAGGGAAGAAAAAAGTTGAGAAAGTCTCGCATCAACTCGACGGATCATTAGGCCTTTCAATCGATATCAATGCGAGGAGTAGGGATTGCCATGCCACAGATGCACTAGAACTATAAGTGTATGAAAGCTCACTACTGAAACTAAGTGGGTGTGCATCCAACTTGCTTGCTCATGAAGACCTCGAGCATTTGAGGAAGCCCGTCATCGGAATATACAAGTTAAGTTTTATAATGTAAAAATTCCCACAATTATATGAAAGTGACAAATCATGGAGACTCTCTATATGAAGAACATGGTGCTATTTTGAAGCACAGGTGTGGTAAAAGGATAGTAGCATTGCCCCTTCTCTCTTTTTCTCTAATTTTTCTTTTTTTTCTTTTCATTTTTTTAGAACAATATCATGAACCTCGTCCCCACTTTTTGGAGGACTCATCAGTCTCCATCATTCTTTACCTCACTGGGACAATGCTCTAATAATGATGATCATCACACTTTTATTTACTTACAACTCGATAAACTGAAATAAGGGTTATTCTCATGATGAGTGTTTATTCACTTGTCCTTGCACAAGAGGGGCTGGTAATCGGGATGCCCAGTCCCATGATTAAATTGCAAATTAATAAAACAAACTCCCCCGGAAAGTTGTTGGTATGGAGGGCACCCGAGGATTCGGCTAGCCATGGCTTGTGATTGTTGGTGGAGGGGGAGTAAACTTTACTTTACCGCTTGGGAACTGCTGCTAATTTGTTTAGCATGGAAGATATTGAAAACTCTCGGTCGTGACGTTCACAGGAAAGGCATACCTCCCAAAATTATATTTATCTCTGATTTAAGCTTTGAGCTCTGGCACCTCTGCAAATCCCTGCTTCCCTCTATGAAGGGCCCATCTATTTACTTTTATGTTATTTTATTTTTATTGTTGAGTCATCACCTTCTCAAACAAGCACCAGTCCTGAGAGCACTATTGTCATTCTCATGCATTGTGTATAGTTAATGTTGTGTGCATCATGACTGGATCTCTTCTACCATGAATTACAATGTTTAGTCGCTGCTTGTACTTTGGAGGTGCACTGCATTTATGTTTTGCGGTCTCAGAAAGGGCTAGCGAGATACCATGTTGTCATATTATATCATGATTGTTTTGACTAAGTGTTGGCAATTGAGATACTTTATTATTGCTCGTTAGTTGATTATGCCATTCATATGAGTGAATATAGTTTCTAAGAGTTATCATTTGCGTGGTTAGTTATGATCTTTGCTGAAAACCTAGGTATTATTTAAGCATATATATAGATACAAGAACAAAAGAGTTCGTAAAAGTTTTTCTTTATCACTTTCAGTTTGTCAACTGAATTGCTTGAGGACAAGCAATGAGTTAAGCTTGGGGGAGTTGATACGTCTCCGTCGTATCTACTTTTCCAAACACTTTTGCTCTTGTTTTGGACTCTAATTTGCACGATTTGAATGAAACTAACCGGGACTGACGCTATTTTCAGCAGAATTACCATGGTGTTGTTTTTGTGCAGAAATAAAAGTTCTTGGAATTGGACAAAACTTTTTGGAGATTTTTTATGGAATAAATAAAAAATACTGGAGCCAAGACCCACTGGAGGGGGGCCATCTGCTGCCCACGAGGCACCAGGGCGCGCCACCCCCCCAGTAGCCGCCCTGGTGGCTCATGGGGCCCACGTGGCTCCGCTGACCCTAATCTCAAGCCTATAAATTCACAATTCCGAAGAAAAAAATAGGAGAGGAAGTTTCATTGCGTTTCATGATACGGAGCCGCTGCCACCTCCTGTTCTTCATCGGGAGGCCAGATCTGGAGTCCGTTCGGGGCTCCGGAGAGGGGGATCTCCCGTTATCGTCATCATCAACCATCCTCCATCACCAATTTCATGATGCTCACCGCCGGGAGTGAGTAATTCTTTCATAGGCTTGCTGGACGGTGATGGGTTGGATGAGATTTATCATGTAATCGAGTTAGTTTTGTTAGAGCTTGATCCCTAGTATCCACTATGTTCTGAGATTGATGTTGCTATGACTTTGCTATGCTTAATGCTTGTCACTAGGGCCCGAGTGCCATGATTTCAGATCTGAACCCTTTATGTTTTCTTGAATATATTTGTGTTCTTGATCCGATCTTGCAAGTTATATGCACCTGCTATGTGTTATGATCTGCATACCCCAAGGTGACAATAATTCGGATTCTTTCCGGTGATTACCGTAGTTTGAGGAGTTCATGTATTCACTATGTGTTAATGCTTTGTTCCGGTTCTCTATTAAAAAGGAGGCCTTAATATCCCTTAGTTTCCTTATGGACCCCGCTGCCACGGGAGGGTAGGACAAAAGATGTCATGCAAGTTCTTATCGCAAGCACGTATGACTATATACGGAATACATGCCTACATTACATTGATGAATTGGAGCTAGTTCTGTGTCGCCCTAGGTTATGACTGTTACATGCTGAATGTTATCCAACATAATCACCGATCCAATGCCTACGAGCTTTTCACATATTGTTCTTTGCTAAGTTACTACTGTTGCTACTACTGTCACAACTGCTACAAAACTATTGCTGTTACCGTTACCGTTACTGTTACTGTTACTACTATTGCTATTGCTATCAAATTACCATACTACTGTGCTACTGATCATTCTGCTGCAGATATTTAGTCTCCAGGTGTGGTTGAATTGACAACTCAACTGCTAATACTTGCAAATATTCTTTGGCTCCCCTTGTGTCGAATCAATAAATTTGGGTTGAATACTCTACCCTCGAAAACTGTTGCGATCCCCTATACTTGTGGGTTATCATAGAGTAAGGATCACTTTCTCTCCATTTCCTCAAACCATTGCCCCTTCTTGCCTTCATATCCTCTGCAATAGGATGAGTGTCATCATGATCAGGCAACTTTGGCCTTAGCTTCTTGAGCACTAGTGGCTCATCATCAATCTCAGCTTCAGGCACTAGGGCCTTGTTCTTCTCTTTAGCAGAAACATCTCTTGTGGTTCTCTTGGGTCTGGTTGTTGTAGCTTTCTTAGTCTTGGAGGAGGTGCTGGACTTCATTGCACTTGCCATAAGCTTTTGTTGCTTGGCTGGAGGTGGATTTGCTGGTTCTTCATCATCAGTAGCATCATCTCTCCTCATGGAGGTTGGCTTGAAGATCACTGATACGTCTCCGTCGTATCTATAATTTTTGATTGTTTCATGCCAATATTCTACAACTTTCACATATTTTTGGCAACATTTTATATTATTTTTGGGACTAACATATTGATCCAGTGCCCAGTGCCAGTTCCTGTTTTCTGCTTATTTTTTGTTTCACAGAAAATCCATATCAAACGAAGTCCAAATGCAATAAAATTTTACGGAGAATTATTTTGGAATATATGTGATTTTTGGGAGGTGGAATCAACATAAACGGAGGCCCACAACCTCCACAAGCCACCTGGGCGCGGGCCCCCTTGGCGCGTGGTGGTGCCTCGTGGGCACACCATAAGTCGGTTGGGGCTCTTCTTCGGCCGCAAGGAAGCTAATATACGGAAAAAAATTGTGTTAAAATTTCAGCCCGATCGGAGTTACGGATCTCCGGGAATTTAAGAAACGGTGAAGGGCCAGAAAACAGGAGCGCGAAACAGAAGATAAACAGAGAGAGAGAGAGATCCAATCTCGGAGGGGCTCCTCCCCTCCGGGTGCCATGGAGGCCATGGACCAGAGGGGGAACTCTCCTCCCATCTAGGGGGGGGGCAAGCAAGAAGAAGAAGGAGGGGGGCTCTCTCCCCCTCTCTCCCGGTGGCGCCGGAACGCCGCCGGGGCAATCATCGTGACGGCGATCTACACCAACAACTTCGCCGCCGTCAACACCAACTCTCTCCCCCTCTATGCAGCGGTGTAACACCTCTTCTCCCCGCTGTGATCTCTACTTAAACATGGTGCTTAATGCTACATATTATTATTCAATGATTTGTGGCCATCCTATGATGTTTGAGTAGATTCTTTTTGTCCTATGGGTTGATTGATGATCGTGATTGGTTTGAGTTGTATGTTTTATTTTGGTGCTGTCCTATGGTGCCCTCCGTGTCGGGCAAGCGTGAGGGATTCCCACTGTAGGGTTTGCAATATGTTCATAATTCTCTTATAGTGGGCGGCTAGAGTGACAGAAGCTTACACCTAAGTAAGGGGGTTGTTGCGTATGGGAGTAAAGAGGACTTGTTACTTAATGCTATGGTTGGGTTTTACCTTAATGATCTTTGGTAGTTGCGGATGCTTGCTAGAGTTCCAATCATAAGTGCATATGATCCAAGTACGGAAAGTATGTTAGCTCATGCCTCTCCCTCATATAAAATTGCAATAATGATTACCGGTCTAGTTATCGATTGCCTATGGAAAAATCTTTCTCTTGTGTTACAAAAAGCTTTCTACTAAACAACTAATGTTTATTATCTCGCAAATTACTCCTAGTTTTATTCTCGTTAAGTACTTCTAGTCTTATCCTTACACCCGCAAAATAGTTTCATACTTGTTCTAGGTAAAGCGAACGTTAAGTGCGCGTAGAGTTGTATCGATGGTCGATAGAACTTGAAGGGGATATTAATTCTACCTTTAGCTCCTCGTTGGGTTTGACACTCTTATTTATCGAAAAAGCTACAATTGATCCCCTATACTTGTGGGTTACCAATCACATGGGCAGTTTGTTTCCTCTCTCTCTCTTCTTGCCTGCAACTTTTGCTTTTGAGCCACTTGGCTCCTCAAGAGTGAGTTTGGTTCCTTTCTTGGCTGCAGATGACTCTGACATTTTTCTTGTTACTCCTCTTTCTTTCCTTGTGCCATATTCCTTGGCAACAACAACTGGCTTCTTTTTGGAGGTAGCCTCCTCAGCTGCAAAGTCCTCCTCATCATCATCATCAGAATTCCTCTTCTTTCTGGATCTGGTAGCAGCCTTGGGCAATTCAGGAGAGCTCCTTTCTCCTTCATAGTAACTCTCCTTAGGGCTTGACCCTGCACTCAGCTCTGCTGATCTTTCTGACATGTTCTAGCTATCACTTGCTTCAGACATCTTGCAAACAGACCCTGTGAATAGATTGGTATGGGCAGAGTAGATGAGTCATCACAAAAGGCAGCTGGTTTTTGAAAATGTGAGTTCAAAACTTAGTTTCAACTTTTCACAGAAGGGATTTCGGATCCTGTGAGTTGATCATTTCGGTGATACTGAAGCACTCAACAGAAACTTGGCACACAGTTTTGGTCAGACCGATTTGTGGCTCGGTGTCTTCGATATGCTAGGGTTTCACAGAAACTTACTTTCGGTCTCACCGATTCATACAACTCGGTGGCACCGAGTGGTACTAGTGCAATGGCTAAAGCCAAATCGGTGACTCCGAAAATTTCAATTCGGTTGGTCCGAGATGCATTCTGCGAAAACTTAAACCTAAAATTTTCGCTCGAATCTATTCTAAGGAATTTTATATGAGGAAAGAACAGTGCATACTATGGCATGAATCATGGCGAAAACCCTAGTGCATAGAATCAGAAATTGAAGCACAAGGGGATCGGATTTTACCCTAACTTGGTGCAAATCCTCTGCGGTGGCAACGGAGGGAGAGATTCCCATTGACGGCGATGGAATCCAATGGCGAAGGCACATTGGACACAAAGGCGACAGTCTGGAGACCTAGCGACGGCAGCAGTGGGGCGCGGGTTCGAGGGGTTTGAGAAATTTTAATCGAACGGACCCGCTGGATATATATACCCACTAGCTGCCGGTGGCTCCGATTTGAAGTGAATCGGTGGCACCGAGACGAGCAACTGCTTGCAGTTAGGCGTATCGGTGGCTCCGAGACAGTTCATGTCGGTTGCACTGAGATGGAAAATCTGATCAGTCTAAATGGTTTCGGTGAGACCGAATGAGAATGGGTTGGTCTAACCGAAGATCATTCAGAAGGTTTTGGAGTTCAGTCCTTTGCAGATCGGTGACTCCGAGTGCGCCTCACCCGGAGGGTCCAAAAAAGACTTGTTCAATTTTTGTGATATAGCAAGAATAGAATTTGAGACAAGAAATAATAGATAGCTAGAGAAGGTTCCTAGGCATTCTTGTACATCCACTTGGGCAGAAAAACCAAGACAATCAAAACAACAAATGGATGTCCTTGAATGAAGAAAAATATGCATTGCAACATGCTCACACAATAAGATAGCAAATGAAATATGTGTTAAACATGCACAACCAATTCTAGCATTTATCAAGCAATGGGCGATGACATAGTCATCTATATATGAGTATATTGACTTAGGAGTCAAATGAGAAAATTTGATCATAGGTCATACTCATCGTTTAAGCACAAGTGGGGTTACCACTTTTACATAAAGCATCAATGTGTTCACACCATTAGAGTTGCTTTGGCTCAAGTCTTAGAGCAAAGCTCCCCCTAGATGTGATATCCCCCCAAAGGAGGGATGAACTAATCTTGGGTTTTGTCGATGATGACTTCATGTAGATGTTGAAGATGTGGATGCTCAATGTTGATGTAGACCATCAAGAGTTAGGAGCAATCCTTGGAGTTTTGCACTTTCAATACCTACATGGGTTAGTCCCACACAAGGAACATACAAAGATATCCATAGACATAGAGTGAAATGCACATATGATGATGTCCATGAATGCATTGAATACCTTGTCCCTTGCCTTACCAACAAGAGGGTTTGTGACTCCATGAACTAGTGCAAAATGTTGAAGTCGGTTGCATAAGTTCTTGCCATAAATGAATGTGAGTGAAATTTGTTGGCGGAATCACCCTCAAGAACTCTCTAGTTCTTCTTCTTTGGGACCCACATCAACTTGATGGGAATCCTTGGAGTTGTAGTAGCACTTGATGAAGTCTTGGGAACCCACTTGACCAAGGCTTGAGGTGCTTCTTCAAATGAGTCAATCTCCTCTTGAAGCTTGTCCTTGCCTTTTAGCTTGTGGTCTTGTGGTGGAAGATCATCTTGAGCTTGTGTTCCCTTGAAGGAGTAGGATCATACTTCTCTTGTTTAGGAACAAACTTCGTCTTGGGGTATTGATCTTCTTCCCACTCAACTCCATTGGCATTGAACTTTCGTTCAAAACCAACACCTTGGTTCTTCCGATGCCTTCCTTGCTTGCGTACAATTTCCTCAAATTGCTTACTCCCGGCAAGGCTCTTGTAGACACCTTTTTCTATAATTCATTTCAATAGATTGTTTTCTTGCTCAAGTGTAACTTGGCTAAGAGAATCATTAGTGGAATCAATAGAACTACTAAAAGCAACAACATTGGATTTAACATTGTTATTGTTACTACTAGAGATAGAACCCTTTTTACCCTTGTTACTAGTTTGCTTAGATTTAACTTGTGGCATAAAGGTAGACAAGAGTAAACGTTTGGCAAGATATGAAGAACTCTTCTTTCAAAGATCATCATTGATAGCTTTAAGAAACTCATGCTCTTGCTCTAAATTTAGCTTCTCGAAGTGTAGCTTCTCATGAGTTCTTAAAAGCTCTCTATGATCCTATTGAGTTGTTTCATGAGCTAACTTAAGAGCATTTAGTTCTTTAGTTAGACACTCAATCTCCTTCATAGCATTGTCATTCGTTTCCTCTTGACTATGGTTACTAGCATTTTCATTGTAGCTCACATCACTAGTTTTATCAACAAGTAAATCATCATCACCAAGCAAGTCATCATCATCACTATTGAAGTCAAAGTATTAGGGGTGTGATTCCTTGGGGCCATTTGCCATGAAGCATCTTCCAATTCCTTCATTTGGTGAATCAAATAGATCATAAGAGTTGGATGACACAAGAGCAAGTCCGGCAATACCTTCATCTTGACTATAGTCGGAGTTGGAGTGATAGCTTCTCTCGAAGTGATTGTCGGAGTCGGAGCCGGAAATCCATTCACCAACATGAGGTTGATGCCTTCTTCTTGTGTAGCTCTTGGATGACTTGTCCTTCCTTTCCGAGTCCTTGTTTCTTCGAGAGGATCTTTGTTCATAATGATCATCTCTACTCCTTCTCTCCTTGTGAGGTGATTCATCTCTTCTATGTCTTCCTCTTGGTGATTCGTCTCTTTTCTTGTGAGGTGTCGTACACTCATTGGAATAGTGTCCGGGTCTTCCACAATTGTAGCAATTACGGTCACGACTTGATGATCTTTTCTCATAGTGTCTTGAGATAGAGCTTATTTCTTTTCCTTTGTTCTTGTAAAACTTGTTGAACCTTTTCACCATTAGGCTTATCTCTTCATTGGATACTAGCTTGTCGCTTGAAGTTGTGGGAGCATCGGTTGAGGCTTTGTAAGCACCACTTGATTTGTTGTGTAGCTCCTCTTTGTCCTTGAGTGACATCTCATGAGCAACAATCCTTCCAATGACTTCCGTGGGCTTGAGATCTTTGTAATTTGGCATCATTTGGATCAATGTGCATACGGTATCATATTTTCCATCCAAAGCTCTAAGGATCTTCTTGATGATGAACTTGTCGGTCATCACTTCACTTCCTAAGCCGGCAATCTCATTTGTGATGAGAGCAAGCCTAGAGTACATTTCAGCGACTCCTTCACCATCCTTCATCTTAAACTTGTCAAGTTAACTTTGAAGCACATCCAACTTAGATTCCTTGACGGACTCGGTACCCTCGTGCATATCAACCAAAGTATCCCTAATTTCCTTTGCATTCTCGAGGCGGCTGATCTTGTTGAACTCCTCGGGGCACAAACCATTGAAGAGAATGTCGCAAGCTTGAGCATTGTATTGCAACATCATCAATTCTTTCACGGTTGCTTCACGATCCGGTTCCTTACCATCCTCAAAGAATTCACCTTGCAAGCCAACACGAACAACAGCCCAAACGGCGGGGTTATGACCAAGAATATGCATTTTCATCTTATGCTTCCAACTAGCAAAGTTTGTACCATCAAAATATGGACCTCTATGGTGATACTTACCCTCACTAGACGCCATACTCTCCTAGGTTGTGAAACCAATGCAATGGAGACCAAAGCTCTGATACCACTTGTAGGATCGAAAGTATGTCTAGAGGGGGGGGTGATTAGACTACTTGACCAAATAAAATATATCCTTTTCCCAATTTTAGTTGTGGGCAGATTTTAACAAGTATATCAAGTCAAGTAACACCGTACACATGCAATTCTAAGAGTATAGCAGTGGAAAGTAAAACATTGCACATATAAGTAATGGAGGGGATTGGAGATTTCAAACGCAATGAAGACACGATGATTTTTGGCGTGGTTCCGAGCTATCGTACGTCCACATTGATGGAGACTTCAACCCACGAAGGGTAACGGCTGCGTGAGTCCACGGAGGGCTCCACCCACAAAGGGTCCACGAAGAAGCAACCATGTTTATTCCACCATGGCTTACGTCCACGAAGGACTAGCCTCACTCGGGGTAGATCTTCACGAAGTAGGCGATCTCCTTGCCCTTACAAACTCCTTGGTTCAACTCCACATGATCTTGGAGGTTCCCAAGTGACACCTAACCAATCTAGGAGACACCACTCTCGAAAAGGTAATAGATGGTGTGTTGATGATGAACTCCTTGCTCTTGTGCTTCAAGTGAGAGTCTCCCCAACACTCAAACAACTCCTCATAGATTTGGATTTGGTGGAAGAAGGATTTGAGTGGAAAGCAACTAGGGAAGGCTAGAAATCAAGGTTCAAATGGTAGGATTGGAATATCTTGATCTCAACACATGAGTAGGTGGTTCTCTCTCAGAAAATGTATGGTGAAAATGTAGGCACATTCTGATGGCTCTCTTACTTGGTAAGAGGGTGGTGGAGGGGTATATATAGCCTCCACACGTAATCCAACCGTAACACACTTTTGACCAAACTCGGTGGCACTGATTTGAAATCTCGGTGAGATCGGCCTGTGCAAAAGATGTGAACTTTTGAAGTTTCGGTGGGACCGAATGGAAACAACTCGGAGCGACCGATGTGCAATGGTAGGGCAAACCTCGTTTCGGTGGCACCGATTGCAACATCTTGGTGAGACCGAAATATTTGCAACAAGGCAACAGAAAGTTGGTCAAGCCATCTCGGTGGCACCGATTGCAAACTTGGTTAGACCGAAATAATTGCAACAAATGACAGAGAGTTGGCCAGGCCATCTCAGTGGGACCGAGATCCATATCGGTGGATCAGATTTGTTAAGGTTTGGCTTGTGGCACTGTCTTGATGAACTCAGTGGGTCCGGATGAGTAGGATTCGGTGGAACCGAGTTAGACTTTGGAAATAAGGACAAGTTTGGATGGAGAAAATGGCTGAGGGTTTTGGAGCAACGTCACTAAGCTCTTGAGCAAATAGATCATTATCAAAACCTCATCCCCTTTTAATAGTATTGGCTTTCCTATGGACTCAATGTGATCTTGGATGACTAAACCAAAAATCAAGAGTCTTGAGCTTTTGCCAATGTATGTCCTTAGCATTTTGAGGGGCCCACATTCCCTAGTCCTTGCCATGCCAATCATTGAACTTCCTGAAATCTTTCACTTGAATGTTTATTAGTTCAATGAGATATATGTTGTAATGAATTACCAAAACCACCAAGGGAGCAAATGCACTTTCACTATGTCAATTGCAGATATGTCTTCGTATCCGTTGCTTGATCCTACGATCGATAGAGGTCACCGGGCCTCACTTATGCAAGGGGGCAGGAACTTAGACGTGTTGGTCACTCGCACCTCAAAGTCTAACTGGATGATACACCCTTTATGGGTTAATAGGTATGTGTACATATAATGACTTACATGTTTGACATACTTTTGATACCCGCTTAATGTATGCTACATTCTTTTTATTTTGTAGATTAACTTGGGTTGGACTTCTACCCTTAGCACGGCTGGTTGAGGGTACATTGGAAGATTGGGTTGAACATCCGGACTTCGATGAGGAAGGTGAACCAATGCAGTGAAATGTTTCTCTTACGACAGGTCACTCCTTACCTGCTTAGTAGATAGATGGAGACTAGAGACACATACGTTTCACTTTCCCTGGGGAGAGATGGCTCCTACTCTATAGGATGTGTCTTTCTTGTTGGGATTACCTTTGGCCGGTGCTGCCATAGGTCCTTTAGAGGCAGAACCTGGCTGGCTAGCAATGATGCAGGCACGTTTTCTAGCTGCGTTGCCAACTGCTATGGGCTTAGACGACGATCCTCACGGGCCTCATTTTAGGTGGTTGAGCCAGTTTCAGGTAACCTTCTCGGTGAGCTGAACATATGTTGCTTTCATAGTTGTCCTTACTACACAGTTGACACAATCGTTTGGTTTCTATGTAGATTGTCTCGTTAGGATACCCTACATAGTTGTCCTTACAACATAGTTGTCCTTACTACCAGCGATATGTTCCCATCTGCCTCTGTTGTGGGAACCAGACACCACGCGGTACGTACCATGGTTCGCATATGTGTAGTTTTGTCATAACCTGAACATATACAATTGTCTAACTCTTCATGTATAGAGTGACTTGACAGTCGAGGCGCGAGAGGAGGTTTCCACTTTAATGCGGCGGGTTGAGAGGGGGGATACTATCCCACAGCCAGAGCGCCTCTCATGGTTGAGGCATTTTGATGAGAAGCTACGAGGGATTTATGCAGCTGTTACATGTAGACGATCTTCGGATGTTGCAGTTCCTCGTTCAGCACATCGTCCGCCACGTCCCTCTGTGCATCGTTTAGAACCATGACAAATGGCTTCAACCCCGCCACTTCCTTCACAACCAGGGGGCTCGTCCTGGCAGCAGCCACCTCCTTCACAACCAGGGGGCTCATCCTGGCAGCAACCACCTCTTTCACAACCAGGGGGCTCGTCCTAGCATCATCAAATGGAACTAGGTAACCAACCAGTCGCAAATCAATATGTACATTCTTTTCAGCATCGTAGGTTAGCAAATCAATTTTACAAGTGCTACTCTGCTGCAGTCACCAATCAGTCGCAACAGTTCATGCATTTCGTGCAGTCATCGATGCTTAGTGGTGCTGGTTTGTTTTTAGAGGGCCACGACGATGACGATGACCAAGCTGCACACACTTATGACTCCTCTCAAACAGTGTTTCAGACTCCACCACCACCACCCGGGGCGCGTCAGCCACCGCGCTACTGCTTCCCTCGCCTCTCGTGCGCGCTGGCTAGGAGGGCGCGATTACAAATCGCTCGTTGTCATTGTCGTCATCGCCGAGCTCGAGCAGCAGCTGGCGGCGGGTTCGCGAGGCCATGCCACCGTCACTCTCCTCCACAGCACTTGCCGAGGCCTCGGCATCGTTGTGGCCTCCAGAGCTGGGCAGCACCACGAATGGGTTGTCGCGGGGCCCCACGTGGCCCTTGGGGACCAAGCCCCACTGGTCGAAGCGCGACATCTCCTCGACCAGCTCCGCCCTGTTCTTGTAGCGGTAGAGTGGGAGCGCCTCCTGAGGCAGAGCCTCCGCGTCTTCACCAAGCAGCAGATGCATGACTTCATCCACCACCTCCTGCTTCAGACTGCCGACGCTCAGCCTCATCGGATCTGCGGCGCCGGTGATGGCGCACACTGGGCGGGAGCGCCTCTGGAGGGGAGCGATGCACCGGCGCAGGAACTCCTTGGCGACCATCACCCCCGTGAGCTTCGCGGTCTTCAACTCCTCCATCTTGTCCCAGAGCGGCGCCAGCCTCTCGTCGCTGAGCTTGAAGTGCTCCCATCCGGAGCTCTTCACGGCGGGGGCCGCTGGCAGCTGCAGCAGGGGGCTGTACTGGCCCGCGTCCACGTAGACCCAGCGCGCCCGGTAGCCTTCCACCTTCTTTGTGATCTTCATGGATATGATGTCGTCCACCGTCCCTTCGATGCTGCAGAACGAGGCGCACCCCGACTGTTGGTTCGCCGCCGACAACCGCAGGCTGTAGAAGTGGTGGAAGAGCGCCACTGAGGGCATCACGCCCAAGAATGCCTCACAGAGGTAGGCGAAGATGGAGAGGAGGAGGATGGAGTTGGGCTGGAGATGGTGCGCATGGATCTGGTAATGCGAGAGGATGGCATTGAAGAAGTCGGAGAAGGGCGGCAGCAGGCCGGCGAAGATGGTGTGGATGTAGAGGGGGGTGGTGGTGGCGTCGAGGTCGGCGGGGCAGCGCGAGCCGGCCAAATCTTGGTGGCCTACCACTTGTTGTGGGCAGCGGCGGTCATGGGGCACACCTTGTCAAGCCCCTCCTCGTTGACAATCGTGGATCTCGCCAGGGTGGGCTCCAGCTCCACCTCCTCCACGGCCGCCGCCTTCGCCCTAACCTTCTTGCCAGTTGGCGCCATGGATGCGCGGGGGAGCTTCGGATCGAGAAGAGGAGGAAGTTGCGAGAAGCAATGCGCGAGGAAGAAGAAGGGAGGTGGGGAGTGGAGCATGAAGGAAGGCAATGATGGCCCTGTGCCCCGCGCGGGTCTCATTTATAGCAGCGCAGGCACGTCCCATGTCCCATCGTGCGGCACGCATCCCTGCCTGGGCCCGGCAGTCTTAGGCCCCGCGCCATTTCATTCCCAATGGGCGGAACATGCGTGTCGCGGGCTCGTGGGCTACTGTCGGCCCAGTGGAAACAAGGGTACCACGGGCCGTCTGCCTACGGCCCAGGAAGCAACGCCTGGCGAAGTCCCAAGAGGCGGCCCAGCCACGGGCGCCGCGAAGCAAGACACCTCGCGAGGCGCCGGCCTCACGAGGATCCTATCCACTAGGAGCGAACCCACCGAAGACTCAGCAGCAGTAGCAGAAGACCTCGCGAGGCGGCCTCCCGAGGTGGCCTCCTGAGGCAGCCTCCCAAAGCCACCCAAGCAGGGCTCCGCCTGGCGCCAGCCTCGCGGTCACGTGCTCACCACGTGGGTGATGCACCTCCGTAAGACGACGATAGCGGCAGGGCCGTACCAGCAGGTGCGTTCAGGGGGGATTTCCTCTTTGGTGATAAAGGATTAACACCAGCTGCCCTCCTCCAAAGCAAGTCCCAAAGCTTGCCCGTTTGGTGAAAGAAGATCAGGACGATGGGGCGCGCAGGGCGGATGTCATTATCGAGCCCACCGGCGCATCATGGATAGCGTCTTTGCAGGCGAAGACCGCCTTTTGTCAGGACAAGCCTGAGCGCCTACCCCCTTCCAAACCGCCGTTGTGTGGCTACCCTTCCCGCCAATATTTTCGGGGGAAGAGGACCAAGGCGGCTATAAAAGGGGTAGTGCTGCCACCGTAGAGAAGGATTGATTCCACCGTCTTCAAGCTTGTACGCGAGAACTCTCTTGCCACCATAATAAAAAACACAAGCAGGAGTAGAGTTTTACACCGCACGGTGGCCCGAACCTGGGTAGCTCTCGTGTCCCTGCCGTGCCCTGCATCTGTGTGCGCTCTCACAGTGCTCCGCTCGCCGTAGCCTCGCCGTGGTCACCGTCGGGTTGTTAGGCAGCAAGCGGCCCCCAGAGTTCGAACCAGGGTCCCCGGAGCCCGAGTTCCGACAGTGAGAGATAAAGAGATATCAGAGGGAGAATCATAGTTAGAGAGACACAGCAGGGAGCGAGATATACCTAGAGGGAGATAGAGTGAAGGTCAAAGGAGAGAGTGTTAGTGTGTAACAAAGGAAAAAGACCCCTATCCAGAGAGATATATACAAGGAGCACAAGAGATACCCGAGAGATAGTGAAGGCGTACTGGTCAAGAGAGATAAGGTCGTGAGTGATAGCTATATGAGACGAATATCTAGATTAAAGGGGATTCAAATATATGAATTAGAGATCAGGACATCGATAATATCAGAACAAAAATTGGTCTATTAAAAATGCATATTCATTTGTATTTGGGGACACATGTAATGCCATTTAATTTATCGATATTAATGATCCATAGATTTTTTAATTTGAGACAATGCATGGCTTATCAATTCATGTCTAAATGGGATTACACTATATGTTGCGTGTGTCAAACACATTTTACATGTTTGAGAAGTAAAAAAAACCCGCATGAAACACACATCAGTTGGAGATAGTTAACAAGGAATCACATACATTTGATTTCAACATAAAGTGGTTTCAAATATTTGAATTCGACTTAAGGTGGATTCAACCTTATGAATTTGAGATCATGGCATTTGTAAACCATATTTATATATAAAGGGTGTTGTGCTTTTGTAAGTGTGTGTGTGTGTGTCTATATATATATATATATATATATATATATATATATATATATATATATATAATGATGTATAAAGATTTGTATTCGAATACAAAATGGATTCTGCCCGAAAAAAAAGAATAGAAAATGGATTCGAATATTCGGGGTATGCGAGATTACCGTCCTTAGTCGAAATCACTCTCGGTAAATATTCGGGGTATGCGAGATTACCGTCCTATCCCCAACCGACCAATATCGCTCTGATGTCTGAAATTTTAAACGGGGCTAAGTTTGTAACTTTCCCCGCATTTGAGACAAGCGCGTCCCAAAGACATGGTTTCCCCCACCTCTCTCCCTCCATTTCCCCATTCGTACTCTGTGGGCGCCAAAACACCCTTTCCACCCTAGCCTCCTCCGTCTGCCACCCCATCCACCGCGGTCCTCCTCCACCATGCCGGAGCTAATACCCCGACGCTTTAGTCCATTACAAGAGATCGACGTCTCTCATCAACGGCTCCGGACCAAGATCCTTGCATCGCGTCCTCTCGCTTCATCCGCGCCGTCGTCCACCTTGTCGGGGCCGCTCCTACGACCATCTCATCCACCGCACAAGGACATATTGAAAGTGCAACTAATCCCCGGGTGGTTTTGGTAATTAATAACAACATATATGTCATTGAACTAATGCCTATTCAAAGATAGATTTCAGGAAAGTTCAATGTTGGCATGGCAAGGACATGAGAAAGTGGACCCATCAAAATGCTAAAGACATGGATTGGCAAAAGCTTCAAGACTCTACATTTTTGGTTAAGTGATCCAAGATCACATTGAGTCCATAGGAAAGCCAATACTATTAAAAGGGGATGAGGTTTTGATCATGACTCAATTGCTCAAGTGCTTCAAGATATTGCTCCAAAAACCCTCAATCACCTTCTTCAAGTCATATCTGTCCAAACCCTAAAAGTCCAACTCGGTCCCACCGAATTGCATACACCCGGACCCAACGAGTTGATCCTAGACAGTGCCAGAGCCAAACCCTAGAACTTCGGTCTCACCAAGATGACGATCGGTCCCACCAATTTGCACTGACCAAGTTTCTGTAATCCAATTAGTTCATTTCGGAATCACCGAGTTGAACCGATCGGAATTACCGAAATGCAGTCTTGCTTAAGTCATCACATATCAGTCCGTCCGAGATTCCTTGTTCGGTCCCACCGAAAAGCCCAACATTCCAGTCTTTTACACAGGTCGGTGTCATCGAGTTTTTGGTTCGGTGTCACCGAGTTGAGTCAAAAGGTTGCAACGGCCGGATTTTGGGTGAAGGCTATATATACCCCTCCACCCCACTTACTCTATGAGAGAGCCCCCAGAACAAAACCACACTTCCACCATTCATTTTCTGAGAGAGAACCACCTACTCATGTGTTGAGATCAAGGGATTCCAATCCAACCATTTGAACCTTGATTTCTAGCCTCCCCAAGTTGCTTTCCACTCCAATCCTTCTCCTACCCAAGCCAAATCTGTGAGAGAGTGATTGAGTGTTGAGGAGACTATCTTTTGAAGCACAAGAGCAAGGACAACACACCATTTATTACCTTTTGGAGAGTGGTGTCTCCTAGATTGGTTAGGTGTCACTTGGGAGCCTCCAAGATCATGTGGAGTTGAACCAAGGAGTTTGTAAGGGCAAGGAGATCACCTACTTCGTGAAGATCTACCCGAGTGAGGCTAGTCCTTCATGGATGTAAGCCATGATAGAATAGACAAGGTTGCTTCTTTGTGGACCCTTCGTGGGTGGGGTCCTCCATGGACTCGCACAACTATTACCCTCCGTGGGTTGAAGTCTCCATCAATGTGGACGTACAAAAGCACCACCCATCGGAACCACGCCAAAAGCATCGTGTCTTCATTGCGTTTGATTTCTCTGATCCCTCCTTCATATGCAAAGTCTTTACTTTCCGTTTCACTACTCTTAGACTTGCATGTGTAGGGTGTTGCTTGACTTTGTAGAATCTCTAAAACTTACCTACAACTAAAATTGGGAAAAGGATAAGTTTTTATTTGGTCAAGAAGTTTAATCACCCCCCTCTTGTTGTGGGAAAACGATGATCTATGGGATCGAGAGGATCCCTTTGCGGTTCGGCTGTGGGGCCAATATACTACAAAGAGTAGGGCTAGTAGATATGAGAACAAGCAACGATTTATCCAGGTTCGGGCCGCTGTGAGCATAAAACCCTACTCCTGTTCTTGTGGTTTGATTGTGTATGAGCTCAAAGGTTACAAAGAGCGTAGCTTGCCGGCAAGGTGCGCGGGAAGTGCAGCTACAACGTGTAATTGAACTCAGAGTCGACCGTTCTAAGTGTCGCCGTGAGCCTCCTTTTATAGACCAAGGGGTTACCACAGTGGCTAATACGGTCATTTACAGGGTATGAATAGTGACTTGCGCCGTCTCCACGTCTATCTCCTAACGGGGTAAGACAAACACATTTAATGCACCGTTAGGTGCTACGTCCGGGAGGCGAGGCTTTGGGCAAAAGATCTGTACCACCGGTCCTGGCGCGCTCCTGTTACCTTGACACATCCCAGGGACGGGTGTCATTAAAGTTAATCCTAGCGTGGCATGCTGACACGTGCCTTGGCCAGCTATGTTGACTGCCTGCCTGCTCGACACATATCATGCGTGCTTATCTAGCCGATGATGAGGTGGAGCAGTAACGGGACAAAACGAGCCTGTCGGCGCGTAGCTTGCCGGGCCTTTGCTTGCAGGCAACCAGAGTCTTGGACTTCACCTTGCCGGCACGAAGCTTGCCTGCAAGGGCGATCTTGATCTTCAGTACTAGGATAGTACTTCTCAATGACCTGCCTTGAGGTCTTCTTCACAGTCTTGTTTAATCTAAGTCTTGAGTCACAACAACCATCCGGCAAGCCCTTGCCGTCAGGAAGGCTACAACTGCCTATGCACAAGTCAGGGTACGAGGGCACGCATGCTTTAGTACACCGACAGGAGCCCCTAGGCCTAGGCCGCACGCGCATGCGAGGTGTCGTTGGGCTAGGCCCGAACAGTGCACAGGCTCGCGTGGCAGAGGATAACTGTCGTAATCTTCTCTTTTACCACGCCCCCATGACGCGCATTAAATGCGTGCATGGGAGAGGTGGACTGGAACTGGCGTGGGGAGGTAGTGCGCTTAAAAAGCGCATCCACGTAGGATGGTAAAGAGCCAGCCCCCGCGCCTTCCCCATAAAAAGGAATCCGCGAAGGGCGCTGCTCATTTACCCCCCTTCTCCCAATCTTGCCATCGCCGCCATCTTCTTCCTAGCGCAAGAGTAGAGAGCGCCCTTTGCTTCTGCCGCCGCCGCACTGTGCCCTCGTCTGCCTCCTAACCCGCCCTCCCCAAGGCTGCCATGGCTTCCAAGAGGAACCAGAATAAGCCAGAGAAGGCGGTCGATCCTGACGCAGAGGTGAAGAAGGAGGAGCTAGCAGCGGCGCGGAGAGATAATGTCACCTTCACACCGGTGCTAGACCAAAGCGACTTGGTGAGTCCATATTCGATCATGTGGGGGAAGGAGCCGACCGCCCACAATGCGCTAGAAGTTCTTCCCAGCTCCATCAGGCCTGGACCAGACAAGTACCCCTTCTTCACCGCATATTTTTACTGCAGGCTCGTCCCCCCTTTCTCTGAATTCTTCGTAGAGATCATGTACACCTGCGGGTTTCGTCTCCTAGACTTCACCCCCAACGCCATGACTTGTATGGCTGTTTTTGTGCACATGTGTGAATACTTCGTTGGGGTATTGCCTAGTGTAGCTCTCTTCCGCCACTACTTCACCCCACGCATCGAAGCAGATGCCCTCTCCAGTGGCATCACTTGGATCCCGAGGGACAGGAACACCTACCTTCCGGGGCTGCTTCACCAGAAGTGGAACGAGTGGCGCGGAGAGTGGTGTCGGATAAAAGAAAAAGATTTCCCGGCCTTCTACCAGCCCAGGATGACAAAGGTGGTGCGCGGCGACGACTGGAGCTCCTTCGACACCGACGACAAGGACTCCGCTAGGGACTCCGTCATTGCGATGATGCCATCCTGCAATGCCCATGGCGTCGAGGCGCTTTGGCAGGAGCCTCCCGAAGACGTGGTACATGAGTGGTTCGACACCCTAGTGGAGTGTCCAGTCAGGGATGAGAAAGATCTCATCCACGACACCACCCCCAAAGAGTTGGCACATATTGCCAATAAGGTGGTAGAAGCGAGACTGGCTGAAGGCGCCAGCGGTTCTGGGTCCGCGGCAGCCGACGTCGATGAAGAGACCGATGATGAAGCGGTAGAGGAGCCACTGGAGGGGCTTGCTGGAGGGCAAGAGGAGCCTGCCGGGGAGCAAAGCGAGGAGGTCGCCGAAGGGCAGGTGCAAAGGGAGCCCCCTGCTCCCGCCATTCCAGCAAGGAGGTCTCGCGTCCTCCGGAGGGCTGTCTCCGGAGAGCCCGTACGCGAAGCCTCTTTAGGTGATGAAGCAGGCGACACGAAAGCAGCTGGCAAGGCCACTGGGCGGCAAGGATCTCGACACCAGGCCCCTCAACAGCAGCGAGTGCGGTGTACCTCTACGAGGAAAACCACCGTACTGGCTGCCGGAGGGGGAGGGTCTTCACGACCTGCCGTGCCCGCGGCGACCAAGCTGGCCAGGACTCCCACTTCGCCCCCTCCTCCAGCACCATGCCCGAGAGTTTGTATGATCTCTCCATACTAATCGACGAGGAGGAGGAAGAAGAGTATGTATCACCGTCAACTTCCGTCAATCCTTGATTCCTTATTACTGCTAATCTGACTTGCCTCGCCTTGCCTTGATTTGACAGCGATGGGAAAACCTTGGCGCAAAGGATGGCCAAGAGGTCGAGGACCGTGGCAGAGGACGAGCCGACAGCAAGCACGGTGCCCGGTGATGACGTTGTGGACATCAGCCCGGACCGCAGCCCCCAGCGTGAGGCCACTATCCAATTTCCTTTGGCAAGCGTTGGTGTTGAGATATTTACCGCTAACATCGGCACGGGAGCAGGAGAAGAGCACCACGAGGAGGAGCGCCCGAAGGCAGATCCAACTGGGGCATCTCTGTCAACCGCTGCTTCGGCAAGGACCACCACAGACGAGCCCGTCTACACTGATGAAGTGCCGTCAACCGAGCCCACCGGCATCCAGGCGACCACAACCGATGTTGTCAGAGAGGAGACGATCCCCCCTCAATGGTCTCAGTCTGGTAGGCCTTCTGCCATTGAGTAGTTCTCTCTCTTAACATTCTTTTTTGTTTTCTTGAACTTGACCTGAGTCTTGATTTCCTCTCTTTCCCATCCTTTCAGATCTACCTCTATCTGACGAAATGGACATCGATTCCACCATTGAGGAGATCGCGAGGGATGCCGCCAATGAGGCCAGCAACATTGCTGCTGGTGAGGCAGTTGCGGGGACTGACGAGGAGGCCGCCAAGGCCGCTCATGAAGAGGCCGCCAAAGATGCTGCTGAGGGCGGCAACAATAGTGTCGAGGCCACTAGAGACATCTCTATCCCAGGAGCGCCAAGCGCTGACTCGGTCATGAGGGTGACCCCGACCGGCAAGGAGGCCACGGACGACCACCCTTCGACACCTGAAGAGCCCTTCTTGAGCAAGTACCTGAAGGTTGGCGACAACTTGTTCGTCAGCCTCCCTGGGACGTCAAGCATTGGGGCGCCCGTGGAAGGAGAAGTCTTGGACGACGAGATCATTGCCGCCGCTGGGCTTGAGGTCGTCGATGAACCGCATGCCAACACCAGCAAGAGCAAGGAACAGCAGCTTCTCAAGGCCATGAGCGCGAACTTCCAGAAGCTTCAAGCATGCCACCTCAACCGTACCGAGAGGTTGGATTCCAGGGCTGCCGTCCTTGACAAGGCGGAGGAGGAGTTCAAGAAGCGTGTGGAGGAAACGCAAATCTGGTATGCAGAATGCCTTCAGGACCTCCAAGAATAGTACACCCAGCTCGCCAAGGCCAAGGAGGAGTTTGTCATGGAGAAGGCTGAGGTTGACAAGGCACATGAGGAAGCCGCGCAGAGGATAGTGGCAACCGAGGCAGGGCTGAATGAGCGTAGGGTTGGCCTTGACGCTTATGAAGAAGAGCTTGCCGCTCGTGAAGCAAAGCTTGCCGCCACGCTTCGCGGCAAGGATAATGAGATCTAGGCCTTCGTCTCACAGCAAACCCAGGAGCTAGAGCGCAAGCACAAGGAGGCCATCGAGGCTCAGGCTACAGAGCTTGCCAAAAAGATCAAGGAGGCCGTCGATGCTGCTGAAGCCGCAGAGGTCGCCAAGACTGAGCTGGAAGGTAAGGTGCGAGCGCTCGAAGCAAATATTGCCGCCAACAGCAAGGACATCTTGGCGCTCAAAGGAGAGGCAGAGAAGGCAACTCACACCTTGGCAGAGCTGCAAACTTCAGTGTCTGCCAAGAGCCAAGAGCTCACCAAGGCCAATGATATTGTCGAAGATCACAAGATGAAGCTGACTGCCTTGGAGAAATCCCTTGATGAAGCCAGAAAGCGTGAGAAGATCTTGCGAAGGATCTCCAAGATGAGAAGGCCTTGGTCGCGAGCACCGCCAACACTTTTAATGAGCTCAAGGGCGCCTACAAGCTTTGGACTGATCATCTTGTGGTTGCCACGGAGGGCATTTCTGCACGGTTGTCCTCCATGGGCTTGCCGGAATACCACTACTCCACCGCTGAAGGGGACACCGCCAGCGCCAGGCTCACTATCTTCTTCGAAAGCTTGATCAAGGCACTGCAAAAGCATCACGGGGCTCGAGCCGCATACCTTGCCAGCGAATCCCGCAAGCTTTGCCGGGATGTCCTCTTCAAGGTACTCGTCAAAGTGGTGTACCGGAACCGAGGCATTGATCTCTCCAAGGTTTTTGCCAGTCTGCCGAGGGGAGCCGACACCAAGACCACCGAAGAACTCGTCACTCCTATCGCTGATAGAGTTGGCCAGATCCCCAGGACAGAAGGTGGAGTTACCCACTAATCTTGTCGCCATACCTTATCGCGCGCATGATCATGTAAAAGACAGATTTATCTTAAATTAGATCTGCACTGCGTTTTGATGTACTATAACTTGTGTTCTGAATGGATGTATGCATGCTATTCCTCTTGTCTTATTCTGCCTTTGCATGATTTCTGTACCCTATGCTTGCCGGAAACTTGCCGGTGCGCGCACTCTTGCCACGAGCGCTTGAGGAACGGGTCCTTAGCAGCTTGCCGAAAGTGCCGCTGTCGGCAAGGTTACACTTGACGATCACAACGTAGCCACTTAAGTTGTTGAGCGGACTCAAAACAAAGTAAGGGCATAGCTGATTACGACAAGGTTCCTTAGCGTGCAAGTTTCTCATACAAAGGCCAAAATCGTTCAAGGAGAAGTTGCAACTACAACAAAGAGTTTACTTCAAAGTTTTTCAACTTAGCTTTTTCTTTGTTGTGCTTCTTGCTGTAGGACGATATCTTGAATGTCATTTGGTATCCATACCATCACTCCCACCGGGAAACTTGTACACGAGGAACCCTTCTGTCCTTTGAGAAAAAGAAAGAAGAGAAAAGAGGAGGCTGGAACCTTGACGGTTCGTTAATCATCCTATGCAAGGGAAAATGTAACACAAGGCTTCCTGCAACACATAAACAAATATGTACTTTGACAAAGAGTTGTGAAACACTTAGCTTTATTTATTGTGCATGAGATCTGCGCCCAGCTCTGTACAAAGGTTTACATGCCTTGCCGGCAAACTTGTACAAAAGAGGTTGCCGGGCAGCCCGACAACCGCGCCTTACGGGTAAAACTTGCGAAGGTGCTCAATATTCCATGAGTTGAGCACCGGAGTGCCATCTTCGGTCTCTAGGCGGATTGCGCCGGGCCTAGTGACTCGTACCACCCGGTAAGGGCCTTCCCACTTCGGCGTCTGAAAGCACATTTGCTCCCTTGGTGGTTTTGGTAATTCATAACAACATATATCTCATTGAACTAATGTCCATTCAAGTTAAAGATTTCAGGATGTTCAATGATTGGCATGGCATGGACTAGAGATGTGGACCCCTCAAAATGCTAAGGACAAGTATTGGCAAAAGATCAAGACTCTACATTTTTGGTTTAGTGATCCAAGATCACATTGAGTCCATAGGAAAGCCAATACTATTAAAAGGGGATGAGGTGTTGCTTAATGGTCTTTTTGCTCAAGTGCTTAGTGACAGTACTCCTAAACCCTCAACCACTCTCTCTACCCCAAATATGTCCAAAACCTACATTCCAACTCGGCCCCACCGAAATTTCCCTATCCGGAGCCACCGAGTTCACCTAGACTTAGCCACTGCCAAAACCCTAACAAATCGGATCTACCGATATGGATCTCGGTCTCACCGAGATGGCCTTGCCAACTCTCTGTAATCGTTTGCACTTACTTCGGTCTCACCGAGTTTTGCAAATCGGTCTCACCGAGATGGCTTGCCAACTCTCTGTTGCCTTATTGCTTCACTTCGGTCCAACCGAGTTGATGCAATCGGTGCCACTGAGACAAGGTTTGCCCTAGCCATTGCACTTCGGTCCATCCGAGTTGTTCCTATTGGTCCCACCGAGATTCCTAACGTTCATATATTTTACACAGTTCGGTGCCACCGAGTCTTCTGAATCGGTGCCACCGAGTTGGGTCAAAAGTGTGTAACGGTTGGATTTTGTGTGGAGGCTATATATACCCCTCCACCACCTCCTTCTCAGAAGAGAGAGCCATCAGAACGTGCCTACACCTCCACTACACATTTTCTGAGAGAGAACCACCTACTCATGTGTTGAGATCAAGATATTCCATTCCTACCATTTGAACCTTGATCTCTAGCCTTTCCCAAGTTGCTATCCACTCAAATCCTTCTTCCACCATAGCCAAATCTGTGAGGAGTTGTTTGAGTGTTGGGAAGACTATCATTTGAAGCACAAGAGCAAGGAGTTCATCAACAACACACCGTCTATTACCTTTTGGAGAGTGGTGTCTCCTAGATTGGTTAGGTGTCACTTGGGAGCCTCCGACATGATGTGGAGTTGAACCAAGGAGTTTGTAAGGGCAAGGAGATCGCCTACTTCATGAAGATCTACCCCGAGTGAGGCTAGTCCTTCGTGGACGTAAGCCATGGTGGAATAGACAAGGTTGCTTCTTCGTGGACCCTTCGTGGGTCCTCCGTGGACTCGCGCAGCCGTTACCCTTCGTGGGTTGAAGTCTCCATCAACGTGGACGTACGATAGCACCACCTATCGGAACCACGCCAAAAATCACCGTGTCTTCATTGCGTTTGATCTTCCATACTCTAACCTTTACATTCCATACTTTTGCATGCTTTACTATTTCTGCTGCTCAATCTCTAGATATGCATGTGTAGAAAGTATTGGAGTGATCTTAACTTGTGCCAAAATCTGCCTAAGTTCCAAGAGAAATTAAAATCTGCAACTTTGGTTGGTTAAGTGTCTATTCACCCCCTCTAGACCCATCTCCTCGATCCCACAATTGGTATCAGAGCCTTGGTCTCCTTTGCCTTGGTTTCATCACCATTGG
This sequence comes from Elymus sibiricus, assembly GCA_039707655.1. Taxonomy (NCBI): domain Eukaryota; kingdom Viridiplantae; phylum Streptophyta; class Magnoliopsida; order Poales; family Poaceae; genus Elymus; species Elymus sibiricus. The sequence goes on from CM077668.1 coordinate 197,319,494, forward strand.
AGGGAGATGGATGTGTCTACTTTGGGGAGTCTTAGACGTAGAGTGCCTATTCTCAATGGGGAGTATTACAACTTTTGGAAGGATGAGATGCTTGATATCTTTGATGAATTTAACTTGAGCAAGTATATTCATAATCCTTATGTGCCCCCTATTGATCCCTTGCATCCTACTCATGAAGAGAAAATTGACATGCTTCGTAATCTTAGAACCGTCAATCTTATCATTAGAGGATTACCTAAAGTTGTGGTTGGTTGTATGCAAAACTTTGAATGTGCTTATACTCTATGGCATGACTTAGAAAAGCGATATCCCAATTACTCTTTAAAGAGTCTCGATAAGATTCTTCATAAGGCTGTTGCTTTTCACAAGATGAGTCCTAGTGATCCTAAGTTTGATGATTGCTTGTTTGAGCTTCGTGATCTTATGCGTGCCAAAGGAGATCTTAGAACTATTAGTAATATTATCATGGAAGCCATTAGAAGTCATAAACTTGAACATTGTCATGAAACTAATGAATCTATTACCCTAGGTAATGATCACACGCATGATGATGAAGATGTTGAGCATGGCTACTATGATGAGGATGAAGAGTTTGATATTGAATTCGAGAAGACCATGAGGATTCTTAGTCTTATGGCAAATCTTCGAGATTACATGGCCGGAGGAAAAGAATGGATTCTTGATAGTGGATGTACCGATCACATGAACGGAGATAGAGACATGTTTCGTGAGCTTGCTAAAAATGATGGTCCATGCAAGTATGTGACTTTTGGAGACAACTCCAAGGGTAAGGTACTTGGCCTTGGTAAGGTGGCCATATCCAATGATAGCTCCATACAAAATGTTATGCTTGTTGAATCTCTTGATTACAATCTTCTTTCCGTATCTAGACTAGCCGATTTTGGTTTTAATGTTCTATTTACCAAAGTAGATTGCCAAGTGTTTCGCCAAGATAATCATAATATGGTCTTTACCGGCATTCGTAGAGGTGATCTATACATTGTTGATTTCACTAAGAGAGCCCAACCTCGTACATGCTTAATTGCTAAATCTTCTAAAGGTTGGTTATGGCATAGAAGACTTGGATATGTTGGCATGCGTAACCTTGATAAAGTTGTTAAAGGAGATCACATTCTTGGAGTGAAAGATGTTATATTTGACAAAGATCGACTTTGTAGTGCTTGCCAAGTAGGAAAACAAGTTGGAGGAAGCCATCCCGTGAAGAACATTATGACCACAAGGAGACCACTCGAGCTACTTCATATGGATCTTTTTGGTCCCAACTCCTACAAGAGTCTTGGTGGTAACTCTTTTGGTTTGGTCATTGTTCATGATTTTTCCAGATTTACGTGGGTGTTCTTTCTTGATGACAAATCACAGGTACAAAAGATCTTCAAGAACTTCGCAAGAAAGGCTCAAAATCAATTTGAAGTGAAGATCAAGAAGGTTCGGAGTGACAACGGAACGGAGTTCAAGAACGCCAATGTGGACACCTTTCTTGATGAGGAGGGTATTTCACATGAGTTCTCGGCTACGTACACACCTCAACAAAATGGAGTTGTTGAGAGAAAGAACCGGACACTTATTGAGATGGCAAGAACGATGCTTGATGAATACAAGACGCCAAGACATTTTTGGGCGGAAGCGGTTGAAACAGCTTGTCATGCAACAAATCGACTTTACCTTCACAAGCTTCTTGGTAAAACGGCATATGAACTACTCACCGGTAACAAACCACAAGTTGAATACTTTTGAGTATTTGGCTCAAAATGTTACATTCTTGACAAGCATCGTCGTTCAAAATTTGCTCCTAAATCTCATGAAGGCTTTCTACTTGGTTATGGATCGAACTCTTACACTTACCGTGTCTACAACAACTTCACTCGAAAAGTTGAAGAGACGGTAGATGTGAAGTTTGATGAGACTAACGGCTCGCAAGTCGAGCAATTGCCACTTGATGTAGGAGATCAAGAACCATTGGAAGCAATCCAAGACTTGCCCATTAGCAAGATTCGCCCCGTGGAAGTGAAGGAGAGTACCTCGTCTATTCAAGTGGAAGCCCCAACTTAACATCAAGGTGAACGACAAGTTGATATGGAGGCATCCACAAGTGGAATACGTCAAGACGATGGGAATAAGGAAGTGCAACAAGATGATCCACCTCAACCTCCTTCTCCACCTCCACAAGCGAACAATGACAACATCAACGAAGAAGAAGAAGAAGATGATTATGAGGAGGAAGCCTCACCACAACCCAAGAAATGGCTACCTCGAGTTAGAGCAAGAATCGACAAGGATCATCCCGTCGAACAAATACTTGGAGACATCCAATCCGGGAGAATCACTCGCTCTAAATCTCGTTTAGCTAACTTTTGTGAGCATTACTCATTCATCTCTAGTGTTGAACCCTTGAAGGTGGAAGATGCTCTCAAAGACCCCGATTGGGTGAATGCAATGCACGAGGAGCTACACAACTTTGAGAGGAACCAAGTTTGGACATTGGTTGAGAAGCCTAAGGAAGAGCAAAACATCATTGGAACCAAATGGGTGTTTCGGAATAAGCAAGATGAAGATGGACAAGTTGTACGCAACAAGCTTCATCTCGTAGCACAAGGTTACACACAAGTCGAAGGTATGGACTATGGTGAGACCTATGCCCCCGTTGCACGACTTGAATCCATTCGCATTTTACTCGCCTATGCCAATCACCATGATATCACTCTTTACCAAATGGATATTAAAAGTGCTTTCTTAAATGGTGAAATTGAGGAGGAAGTGTATGTTAAACAACCTCCCGGCTTTGAGAATCCCAAGAAACCTAATCATGTGTACAAACTTCGTAAAGCTCTTTATGGTCTTAAACAAGACCCTAGAGCTTGGTACAAATGCTTGACAAAGTTCCTGCTTGAAAAAGGTTTTGAAATTGGGAAGATTGATTCAACTTTGTTCACTAAGAGGGTAAATGGAGAACTATTTGTATGCCAAATTTATGTTGATGATATTATCTTTGGATCCACTAACCCCTCTTTTAGTGAAAAGTTTGGAAGGTTGATGTCGGAAAAGTTCGAGATGTCTATGATGTGTGAACTCAAATTCTTTCTTGGTTTGCAAATCAAGCAAACTAAGGAGGGTACCTTTGTTTCTCAAACAAAGTATACCAAGGACTTATTCAAGAAGTTCAACATGCAAGAGAGTAAAGGTATGAAAACCCCCATGCCCACGAGTGGACATCTTGACTTGACCAAGGATGGAAAACCGGTTGATCAAAAGGTTTATCGATCTATGATTGGTTCATTGTTATATCTATGTGCCTCCCGTCCCGACATTATGCTAAGTGTGTGCATGTGTGCACGATACCAAGCGGCACCAAAAGAGTGTCACCTTAAGGCGGTGAAAAGAATTGTGAGATACTTGTTACATACACCAAACTTTGGCATATGGTATCCCAAAGGATCTTCTTTTAATCTTGTTGGCTACTCTGATTCGGACTATGCCGGAGACAAGGTTGACAGAAAATCCACTTCGGGTACATGTCAATTTCTTGGTAGATCACTTGTGTCTTGGTCCTCCAAGAAACAAAACTCGGTATCTCTATCTACTGCCGAAGCAGAATACATTGCTGCGGGATCATGTTGTGCTCAATTACTATGGATGATACAAACTCTTAAAGACTATGGTGTGCATGTGAGACATGTACCATTACTATGTGACAATGAGAGTGCTATTAAGATAGCACACAATCCCGTGCAACATTCTCGAACTAAGCATATTGAGGTTCGTCACCACTTTATTCGAGATCATGTTGAGAAAGGTGACATTGACCTTAAACATGTTCGTACCGACAAACAATTGGCGGACATCTTTACCAAACCCCTTGATGAGAAAGTGTTTTGTCACTTGAGAAGTGAGTTGAACATCATTGATGCTTCAAATGTGAACTAGAGGATCATGTGGATGCATACAAGGGCATGAGCATTCTTGACTAATCCATGATATCCTGCATGATCATCTTATATCTTGGACATTTTGCTCCCTTGTATTGTATCTAACCTTTTGTAGGTACTTGGACAAGCTTCATGACACAAGATGCATCTCACTCTTATCTTAAGCAATCTTGTATAACTCAAGTATCAACAAATGTTGGTGGAACAAGGAACAAGACAACCTAAACATATCCTTTGACAACTTTTGAGATATGCTTCATTTTTGTCATTTTGGATATATATATATATATATATATATATATATGTTGTTCCTTGCAAAACTAACCCATGTAGGAAGATGAACTACAGATGATAGGATAGCTCCAAATTTCAATTCATGAGCATCCACTTCAAGTTCAACTACATGATGGACTTTGCCACCAAATCCCAATGTAAGTTCTCACATCTTCGAGAAGCTTTATTCAAAGACATGAGCTAAAGCAACTCAACAAGATATGAATACATTGAAATGCTTAAAGGAAAAATGGCAACCCCATTTTGAGCTTAAACGATGAGTATGACCTATGATCAAGTGCTCTCACTTGACTCCTAAGTCAATATACTCTAACATAGGTGACCTAGTCGCCGACTCATCTAGATGAAGTTCTCTAGTGTTTCCTCTGTTTGTTCTTTTCTTGCATCTAGACGTTTCTTTGCTTCTTTTCTGTGTCTTTTCTTTTAGTTAGTTTCGCAGCTAATTCATTGCAAATCTTTGTGAGAATTCCTTTGCCTAGTGAGCTGAGTTGACAAATTGTTCAATTGCACCAAACTCGGTTCCACCGAATTGACTCAACTCGGTGTCACCGATTTTGCTGCTGTAAGGAATATTCTGTCAAATATTTCTTGAGATTTTCTGCTCCAGCTCCACTCAATGATTCTTATCCTCTACTTGCATCTAGAGCCACTCAATGGCTAGATGTGTTTCTCAAGGACCAAACCCACTTGATCAATAACCTTGAAGTCCCTTCTTGGAAATTGATGTCAAAGGGGGAGAGAGGAATACACATCAAAGCTTGTCACTACAAACGAGATGCACCTTACAAGAGGAGAGAATGTTACATGTTTCTAAGAGGGGAGAAACATGATTAGTTTGTTCTTTGGTTTTCTAGTTTTCTCACCCTACCTACTCCCAATATCCATGTCAGATTCAGGGGGAGAGGAAGTTCTTTTAGAGGAGACAACTATTTCTTTTGGGGACATGCTTTCTTCAAAGAAGTATTCACCTAGTGATACTCTTTTCTACATGTCATCCCAATCTTGGTTTCTTGTTGATCTTGTGTCTTTTCTTGAAGAAATTATCTTGTGTTATCTAACCTTGTTTTCTCAAGTGTATTTCTTCAGGTACTTGATCAAGAACTTCAAGGTGAGTATATGCATCACACTCATGAACATGATTGACCTCTTGCTAGTACATATTGTTTGCAAGAAGACAATCATGGACATATGGATATCTAAATGTCATATATATTGCTCGGATGCATATAGCCAAGGTACATGTTGCATGTATATTTCCCATGAGATATCATCATGTTATGCACATCTTCAGGGGGAGTTCAGGGGAGCTCTTACATGTTACATGTTTTCTTCAAAGCTTTCATACATACCTCTGCTATATCTGTATTTGAAGCTTTGATGTATGTTGTCATCAATTACCAAAAAGGGGGAGATTGAAAGCACATTTGCTCCCTTGGTGGTTTTGGTACTTTATGCCAACATACATGTTGTTGGACTAATGCTTTTATCTAGTGAATTTCAGACAAGTTCAACAATGGCGTGGCAGGGACAAGAGGACGTGGAACCCCTTCAAAATGCTAAGCACAAGGATTGGCAAAAGATCAAGACTCTACATTTTTGGTTTAGTGATCCAAGATCACATTGAGTCCATAGGAAAGCCAATACTATTAAAAGGGGATGAGGTGTTGCTTAATGGTCTTTTTGCTCAAGTGCTTAGTGACAGTACTCCTAAACCCTCAACCACTCTATCTACCCCAAATATGTCCAAAACCTACATTCCAACTCGGCCCCACCGAAATTTCCTATCCGGAGCCACCGAGTTCACCTAGACTTAGCCACTGCCAAAACCCTAACAAATCGGATCCACCGATATGGATCTCGGTCTCACCGAGATGGCCTTGCCAACTCTCTGTAATCGTTTGCACTTACTTCAGTCTCACCGAGTTTTGCAAATCGGTCTCACCGAGATGGCTTGCCAACTCTCTATTGCCTTATTGCTTCACTTCGGTCCAACCGAGTTGATGCAATCGGTGCCACCGAGACGAGGTTTGCCCTAGCCATTGCACTTCGGTCCATCCAAGTTGTTCCCATCGGTCCCATCGAGATTCCTAACGTTCATATATTTTACACAGTTCGGTGCCACTGAGTCTTCTGAATTGGTGCCACCGAGTTGGGTCAAAAGTGTGTAACGGTTGGATTTTGTGTGGAGGCTATATATACCCCTCCACCACTTCCTTCTCAGAAGAGAGAGCCATCAGAACGTGCCTACACCTCCACTACACATTTTCTGAGAGAGAACCACCTACTCATGTGTTGAGATCAAGATATTCCATTCCTACCATTTGAACCTTGATCTCTAGCCTTTCCCAAGTTGCTTTCCACTCAAATCCTTCTTCCACCAAAGCCAAATCTGTGAGGAGTTGTTTGAGTGTTGGGAAGACTATCATTTGAAGCACAAGAGCAAGGAGTTCATCAACAACACACCGTCTATTACCTTTTGGAGAGTGGTGTCTCCTAGATTGGTTAGGTGTCACTTGGGAGCCTCCGACATGATGTGGAGTTGAACCAAGGAGTTTGTAAGGGCAAGGAGATTGCCTACTTCGTGAAGATCTACCCCGAGTGATGCTAGTCCTTCATGGACGTAAGACATGGTGGAATAGACAAGGTTGCTTCTTCGTGGACCCTTCGTGGGTGGAGCCCTCCGTGGACTCGCGCAGCTGTTACCCTTCGTGCGTTGAAGTCTCCATCAACGTGGACGTACGATAGCACAACCTATCAGAACCACGCCAAAAACCACCGTGTCTTCATTGTGTTTGAAATCTCTGATCCCCTCCTTTACTTACATATGCAATTGTTTACTTTCCGCTGCTATACTCTTAGAATTGCATGTGTAGGGTGATGCTTGACTTGTATTGTTGCTAAAATCTGCCTACAACTAAAATTGGGAAAAGGTTAGGTTTTTATTTGGTCAAGTAGTCTAATCACCCCCCCCCTCTAGACATACTTTCGATCCTACAACGTCAACTTGTTTTGACCCTTCGTGGACTGAATCCGACGAAGAACAAGGTTGCCTTCCTCAAGGTTCCTGGCATTCACTTTGCGGCTATGGTACCAGCCCAAAGTTTGCTGGTACCGTGCAGCACGGACAGCAGTCGAGAAACGATCTTCCTCAAGGAGCGTGGCATTGTTTTGCCGCAACTCATCTTGATCCTCCTCATCGAAGGCCAAGACTCGAGGTGACCCGTATCTGAGTTCTATGGGGAGCACCGCTTCTGCACCATAAACAAGGGAGAAGGGTGTCTGGCCAGTGGCTCGACTTGGCGTCATTCTGATCGACCAAAGAACTGCCGGCAACTATTCCACCCAGCGCCTTCCACACTTGTGCAGCCTGTCAAAAGTTCTGGTCTTGAGACCACGCAACACTTATGCATTTGCCCTCTCTACTTGTCCATTGCTCCATGGGTGAGCAACAGACGCGTAGCAAACTTATTCCCAAGTTCTTGGCAATATGCTGTGAAGGCGCGCCACATGAATTGGGTGCCGTTGTTGGTGATGATCCTGTTGGGGACACCAAAACGAGCAACCAATCCTTTGAGGAACTTGATGGCTGACTGTGCCATCACCTTCCTCACTGGCTCCACCTCAGGCCACTTTGTAAACTTGTCGATTGCAACATACAAGAATTCAAAGCCCCCGGTAGCATGGGGGAAGGGGCGGACGATGTCGAGCCCCCAGACCGAGAAAGGCCAGGAGAGAGGGATGGTTTGGAGGGCTTGAGCTGGCTGGTGGATGTCCTTGCAGTGGAACTGGCATGCTTTGCATCTGATGACCACCGCCAAGGCGTCTTGAAGGGCTGTCGGCCAATAGAATCCTTGACGGAACGCCTTACCGACAAGCGTGTGTGACCCAATGTGAGAGCCACACATCCCTTCATGCATCTCTTCCAATAGCCTCTGTCCATCTTCCCGACAAATACACTTCAATTTCACCCCATTTGGTCTCTTTCTGTACAGAATGTTGTCAACAAACTAGTACATCCTTGATTGACAGGCTACTCTTTCTGTGTCCTCTTGTTCATCGGGAAGATCTCCTATTTGAAGGTACTGGATGTCGGGCCCATGGAACCCGGGGTATCCAGGCCCGTCTGCCTTTGGCCCAGGGCGCGACGCCTGGAGTGTGCCCGGCGGACCGACGCCACCAAGTGTCTCGCCATGCCCCCTCATGGGGCCCTAGCCTCCTGAGGCCCCCTCCTCAGGGAGTAGCAGGCAACGCTCAGCACCACCATAAACGGCCTCGCGAGGTCCCCTCATGAGGCGGCTTCCCAAGTCCCCTCACGAGGCGGCTTCCCGAGTGGCCTCACGAGGCGGCTTCCCGAGGTGGCCTTCCGAGGCCCCCTCCCGCAGGCGCTCGAGGAGAAGACCGTTTGGCGTGTCGCGCGGACTGGAGCCCATCACGTGGGTGACGCGCACGGCGACGAGCAGCAGCAGAGGCCGCGCCAGCAGGCGCGGATGCAGATGGTTTCCTCTTTTGTGCTAGGGAAGCAGGGCCAGCTATCTACTCCCCAAAGCAACCCCAAAGGTTGCCCGATCGGCAAAGAAAGACCAAGACGGCGGGCGCGTAGGGCGGAGGTCATCACCGAGCCCACCGGCGCGTCATGGATCATGCTTTGGCAGGCGAAGACCACCTTTAGTCAGGATAGCCTGAGCGCCTGTCCCCTTTCAAAACCGCCAAGCGTGGCGACCCTTCCCGCCAAAGTTTGGAGGGGGAAGAGGACCAAGGCGGCATAAAAGGGGCAGTGCAGCCACCGTAGCAGGGGATCGATGGATCCATCATCTTCAAACTTGTACGCAAGAATTCTCTGATCCACGATAATCTCAACCACAAAGCAGGAGTAGGGTCTTACACCGCAAGGTGGCCCAAACCTGGGTAAACCGCTGTGCCTTTGCCCGTCCTACGCTAGCGCGCTCTCGCTGTAGTCTCGCCGTATCACTGCCGTGGTAGGGGAAGAAGTAGTAGAACGAGCTCACCCCAGTGTTCGAACCTTTGGGTCCCCAGAGCCCCACTTTCGACATTTGGCGCGCCAGGTAGGGGTGCGCTACTGTTCCTCTGCTCGACCTTCAGCTCCACCAGTCCCATGGCGGACGCACGTCGCAAGCGCGCTGAGCCCAGGGCTGGCCGCGTGGCCCAGACGGAGCCACTGGCCTGCGGCAATCGCCGCCGCCCCGACGCCGAGGCTGCCGCCACCACCGACCCCGCTGCCCGCGAGCAGCAGGCTTCCTCCCTGCACCCCTCCGTGCGGGCGGACGGCCACACCGCCACGGCCTCCTCCCTCGCCAACCGTGGGCCGCCGAACCCGCAGGCCGCGCTGCTCATGGCGTGTGAGCTACTCCGCTACCGTCCTGACGACGCCGGCTACGACGCCTGGCTTGGTCGCATCACCAAGCTCGTCAACGTCGCCGGGGACGCTACGGCGCCTTCTCTCCGGCGTACGGCGCCCCCCCCCCCCACCGCCTCCTCTGTGTGACGAGCACGCCGGGCCCCAGCGGAGCACGCGGGCTCGTGAGCCGTCCCGCGGAGCGTCTTCTCCGGACCACTGCGAGCCCAGCTGCCATATCATCCGCCGCGTGCCCCCCGACGCGCGAGTGCTCCTCGAGCGCCAGCGCCGGCGCCAGGACCAGGCCGTCCAAGACGTTGCTGCGGCCGGGCGTCAAAACCGCGCCGCCCTCGCTGGCGGCGTCCCCTCGAGCGGCGTGGGCTGCCGTGCCTTTACCCGCGAGCTGCGTCGCGTGGTCTGGCCCGCGAAGTTCAAGCCCGAGCTGCCTCCGCGCTACGACGGCACCCCCAACCCCACGGAGTTCCTCCAGCTCTACGCGCTGAGCGTCGAGGCGGCGAACGGCGACGACAAGGTCATGGCGAACTGGTTCCCCATGGCCCTCAAGGACGGCCCGCGCTCCTGGCTCATGAACCGCCCCGAGGCTTCCATCTCGTCATGGGCCGAGCTCTGCAGCCAGTTCATCGCCAACTTCAAGGGCACACAGGACCGCTCCCTCACCATCAACGACCTGCGGTGCGTTCGACAGCGCCTAGACGAAACCCTCCGTAAGTACATCCAGCGCTTCAGCCAGGTGCGCAACAAGATCCCGCGCACTTCCGACGCGGCCGTCATCTCCGCTTTCTCCACCGGCGTCACGGATATCAAGATGCGCGAGAAGCTCGCCATCAACGGTGAGCTCGACTCCGTGCTCGAGCTGCTCGACCTCGCCGACAAGTGCGCCAAGGCTGAAGAGGGCCGCCTCTTCGTCCACAACGACCCCGACGCGGCGCTCGACGGCACCAAGGCCAAGAGCAAGGACGTCAAGCGCAAAGGCCCTGCCGTGCTTGCGGCGGAGCCCGAGCAGAAGCGCGGCCGCGACCTCGACGAACCCAGGAAGGACAACCGGTCACTCTGCGCCTTTCACAATGTCCGCTCCCACAGCACCGAAGACTGTCATGAGCTCAAGCTGCTCCGCGACGAGCGCCAGAGCCGCCGAGACGACCGCAATGGCCGTGGCGCCGGCCGCGGAGGTAGCCACAGCGGCAACCGCTGGGACAGCCGCAACAATAATAGCAACTACCGCCAGGGCTGGCACGATCAGCCTCGTGAGGCCGCCTGGCGCGACCATCCTCGTGAGGCGAATCCTCAGGCTAATACCGCTCTCCCGCCGCTGCCTCCGCCTCCTCGGAGGAACGACGTCAACCAGCCTGACGAGGGCGCTGGGGGCTACTAGGAGCCTCGCGCGATCGCCTGCATCCTTGGCGGGTCCCAAGCCCCCGCGTCCGTCCGCCACTTCAAGCAACTCTCTCGCGAGGTGTACGCCGCCCTCCCGAGGCCTGAGGTCGCGCGGCCCCTCAAGTGGTCGTAGTACGCCATCACCTTCGACTCCAAGGACCACCCCAAGTCCACGGCCTCCACAGGCGCGCTCCCCATGCTGTGCACTCCCACCATCAGCAACATCGCGGTCACCAAGACCCTCATCGACGGGGGTGCCGGCCTCAACGTGCTCTCCATCGAAACCTACGAGACGCTCCAGGTGCCCTACGACCAGCTGATGCCGACCAGGCCTTTCTCCGGAGTGACCGATGGCTCCACCATTCCGCTGGGGCAGGTGCGCCTCCCCGTCACCTTCGGCACCCGCAAGAACTACCACACCGAGCTCATCGACTTCGACGTGGCGCACATCGGCCTGCCCTACAATGCCATCTTGGGCTACCCAGCTCTCACCAAGTTCATGGCGGCCACTCATCACGCCTACAACGTCCTCAAGATGCCCGGCTGCAGCGGCATCATCATCGTCGCCTGCGACGAAAAGGACGCGACCAGCACCCTCGAGCGCGCCTACAAGGCTGCCGCTGTCGCGCACCCAGCCGACGAGGACGCGGCCGAGCCTTCCGAAGCCGCGCCCGTGAAGAAGAAGCAGCTGTTCTCTCAGGACTGCGCCGAGACGAAGAAGGTGTCGGTGGACGGCAGCGGCTCCGGCCCCGCCTTCACCATCGGCACAGGCCTCCCTCCTGCATAGGAAAGCGCGCTCGTCACCTTCCTTCGGGCAAACTCGGAGGTTTTCGCCTGGAAAGCATCCGACTTGTCCGGTGTGCCGAGGGAGGTGATCGAGCACCACTTAGCGGTGTGCCCCAATGCACGCCCGGTCAAGCAGAAAGCGCGGCGCCAGGCGCCAGAGAAGCAAGAGTTCATCGTTAGTGAAGTTCAGAAGCTCCAAGAAGCCGGAGTCGTTCGTGAGGTGCGCCATCCCGAATGGCTCGCCAACCCAGTCGTCGTCCCCAAGAAAGGAGGCAAGGAGCGCATGTGCATCGACTTCACCAGCCTCAACAAGTCCTGCCCTCGTGACCCCTTCCAGCTGCCACGAGGCGGTCAGGGCGTTGGTCCCACCGTCGGGGGCACGTGCATGCCCTTCGGGCTGAGGAACGCCGGTACCTCTTTCCAGAGGCTGGCGCCCTTCGCACCAGGGCCTCGTGAGCCTCCCACTCCTTGCGAGCTCCCAGCGCCTAGCGAGCCCCCTGGCTCCGAAGGAGCAGACTCCCTTGGCGCGTCGCGCCGAGTGGTCTGACGTCACTACAGTGCGGTCCTGCCGGGCGCGCCCGGCGCGTCGCCCCGTGTAACCCGCACTCCTTCCCGCCGCGCCTCTCGAGCTTCGCTCCCAGAACCTTATCCTTTTGGTCGTCTAATGGATTTTACTGACTTTTACTTTGATGAAGTATATTACCTACTCAATTGCCTGCTAATTTCTATGATAAATTTGATGCCGCCCGAGAGCGCCTCACGCTCGCGACCCCTCCCCTGACCAATTCCGTGAGCAGGGGCTAGGCACGGTGCCTGTGCTCGGGTTCGTCCCTGCAGCGCCGCCAAATCCATGCGACTGAGCTCTGGCTCGCGGGCCTGCTCCCGCGCACGTCACCTCACCAAGGTCCTTGGTGCCTTATCTCCTCACGCAACGGCCACGGGTGAGTTAGCAAGCACGTGCCGCTCCCCCTATCGTGAGATTTTTCGACATGCAGTCCCCCAGGAGGCGAGCTGCGCAGGGACCTCATGGGTGGCCTCTCACGAGCTGGCCTCGCAAGGCGAAGATGCTTCGAGCACTGAGTCTTGCGAGCTGCGCGAGCCCCTCATGAGTCGTGGCTCACCCGACGCCACTCTCCGCCCAAAGCTAAGTGTGACTGCCTCACGAGGCACCTTTACCGCCACTCAAGCTCTCTCCCCTCGCGATCCCGTGGGTGCCAGCGTTTTTTCTTCTGCGTAAGCCGCTTGCACGCCAAAGGGGGGTTTCCTGAGCATCGCGCCTCTGGAGCTGTCACTAGCTCCCCGTGCCCCTCACCTCCTGGCCTTGTCCCGGCATCGTGACCAGACATACCAGCGACGGCTGAGGCCCGCTCGGGGGCTGGGTCCTGACGGCGTAGAGCGCTGAGGCGGACAAAGAAAAAAAACCCTGCCTCACGAGAGGGCTTCGGGAGGGAATGCATACATCCTTGATCACGAAAGCGTTAAGCTGAGCATAGAAGACATTCTTTTCACGCCCCCGCGGGGCTACATCGGTTCAATGCAGGAAAATAAAAAGAAGGCCTAGGCGAGGCGCTGTTACCTCCAAGACTCCAGCGCGGGCACCGCGCGCGTCCCCAAGAAGGCACTACAGGCACGTGCAGCTCCGTCACCGTGCGCGCGGTGTCCCGACTCCGGAGTCGTCGTCGCGCGTGCCTAGTCGGAGTCCTCATCCTCGCTCATGACGCGGGGGGAGTCACCAACGCTTCTGCCTCCGCCGGAGGGGGCAGCACCGTCGGAGGAGTCGTCCTCGCTGGAGGAGCCGCTGTAGCTGTCCTCGCTCTCGGCGCAGCACTCCAGGCGGCTGCCAGAGAGCCCGAAGATCTTGACGAAAAGCGTGGCGGCCCCTTCGTACTTGAACTGGAGGACGTGGCCCCACTTCAGGCCGTGGGCGAGGGCGAACGACTTCCACCCCTGCCTCAGGAACATGAAGCCCGAGGCGGTAAGCTCCGTTGCCACCCAGGAGGGGCCGTTGCAGCAACCGTCGGCCTGCACCCACAGGCCCAAGGGCGCGCGGTCCGCCATCGCCGCCGCGAAGGAGTCCGGGAGCCGGAGCCAGGTGCAGGGGCTGCGGTGCATGTTCACGATGAACTCGCGTGCCACCTCCGCCGAGTGGCTCCCCGCCTAGGGCGGAAGCGTAGCCGCTCCGACGTGGCCGCCTCGGCCTTGCGCGCCTCGCCCGCCGCGCCCGCGGGCAGCGCCCCTTCCGCGACTATTGGGCCCGGCGCCGGCGGCCGTCGAGGATCGACCACGCCCCCGGGGCGGGACCTGCAATGCGGCGGCGGAAGAACGGCCGCGCCCTCGTCCTCTCGCCATCTCTTCGGCAGTTCTAGCAAGGAGACGAGGAAGCTGGAGGAAGGAGAAGATGAGTGGGGGCTCCAGCTCTCCCTTCCCCCCTTTTTATCTCGGCGCGGGACTCCCCTCGTCGCTCCGCCTTCTCCGGCGCCAAGATTTATGTCAGCGCGGCAGTTCCCGAGGCGTCGTGGGGAAGTGGGGGCGTCGCCCGCCACATCGTGCGCCACGCGCTGCGCCTGGCCGCAGGCGGTTAGGGCCCGCGCCGTTTCGCCCCTCCGTAGGTGGGAACGTGCGCACCGCGGGCCCGGGGGCTACTGTCGGGCCCATGGAACCCGGGGTATCCAGGCCCGTCTGCCTTTGGCCCAGGGCGCGACGCCTGGAGTGTGCCCGGCGGGCCGTCGCCACCAAGAGTCTTGCTATGCCCCCTAATGGGGCCCTAGCCTCCTGAGGCCCCCTCCTCAGGGAGTAGCAGGCAACGCTCAGCACCACCATAAACGGCCTCGCGAGGTCCCCTCACGAGGCGGCTTCCCAAGTCCCCTCACGAGGCGGCTTCCCGAGTGGCCTCACGAGGCGGCTTCCCGAGGTGGCCTTCCGAGGCCCCCTCCCGCAGGCGCTCGAGGAGAAGACCGTTCGGCGTGTCGCGCGGACTGGATCCCATCACGTGGGTGAAGCACGCGGTGACGAGCAGCAGCAGAGGCCGCGCCAGCAGGCGCGGATGCAGATGGTTTCCTCTTTTGTGCTAGGGAAGCAGGGCCAGCTATCTACTCCCCAAAGCAACCCCAAAGGTTGCCCGATCGGCAAAGAAAGACCAAGACGGCGGGCGCGCAGGGCGGAGGTCATCACCGAGCCCACCGGTGCGTCATGGATCATGCTTTGGCAGGCGAAGACCACCTTTAGTCAGGATAGCCTGAGCGCATGTCCCCTTTCAAAACCGCCAAGTGTGGTGACCCTTCCCGCCGAAGTTTGGAGGGGGAAGAGGACCAAGGCGGCATAAAAGGGGCAGTGCAGCCAACGTAGCAGGGGATCGATGGATCCATCATCTTCAACCTTGTACGCAAGAACTCTCTGATCCACGATAATCTCAACCGCAAAGCAGGAGTAGGGTCTTACACCGCAAGGTGGCCCGAACCTGGGTAAACCGCTGTGCCTTTGCCCGTCCTACGCTAGCGCGCTCTCGCCGTAGTCTCGCCATAGCACTGCCGTGGTAGGGGAAGAAGTAGTAGAACGAGCTCACCCCAGTGTTCGAACCTTTGGGTCCCCGGAGTCCTACTTCCGACACTGGACAATTGGCTGCACCCATGCCGGATCTTGTGGCTCGACGACAAGGACTAAAGGCACTTCTTCCTCTGCGGGAGCGCTTACTTCGATGGCAAGGATCTGGCTTGCCGGAAACTGCGGCTCAACGGCCAAGGGTATCTTGTCGGCGGTATCTACTTTCTTGGTGGCTGCCGGCAGCTCTGCCGGAAAGTAACCACCAACATCTTGTTTTCTCTTCTTCGCGAGCCTTGATGGTGTAACGGATGGCTGAGTCAGATGGAGCATAAAATTTCGTGGCTCCACAGGCATCTTTTGGGCGGCAAGCTTTGACAGGTCATCGGCAATCCAATTCTGGGCACGGGGAACATGCTCTGCTTGCAGACTGTCAAAGTGCTCTTCCAACTTCGTCACCTCATCAACGTATGCCTCCATCAAAGGGCTCTGGTAATCTTTGTTGACTTGCCTCACCACTAGCTGTGAGTCACCTGTGATAATCAGCTTTCGAATACCAAGGTCGATTGCAATGCGCAGACCGACAAGCAATCCTTCGTACTCAGCAGTGTTGTTGGTGGCCTGCTCCCTGGGAAAGTGCATCTGAAGCACGTACTTGAGGTGCTCTCCGGTGGGTGCTATAAGCAGCACGCCGGCACTGGCGCCTTTCAGCGTGAAAGCACCGTCAAAGTACATGATCCAATCGTCAACAGTTTCCTTGCCGGGGAGAGAGGTCTCTGGAACTTCTTCGTCTGGCGTTGGGGTCCATTCTGCAATGAATTCCGCCAAGGCTCTACTCTGAATCGTTGAGGTACTCTCAAACTTCAAATCAATGCTTGACAGCTCCAATGCCCACTCCACAATCCTGCCGGTTGCTTCTGGATTTCTCAAGATGCGTTGCAATGGAAAGCGAGTGACGACGCTGACTGGGTGTGCTTGAAAGTAGTGGCGCAGCTTCCTCGAGCCCATGAGAAGGCGGAAGAGCAACTTCTGCACACGAGAATACCTTGATCTAGCCCCTTGCAGGAGGGAGCTGACAAAGTAGACTGGGCGCTACACCATCTTCTTCTTCGCAACTTGCTGATCTGGCTTGCTGGCTTGCATAATCTCTGACTTGTCGGCACCTGACCTTGCCGGAGAAGATTCTAGCTCGTCGGGTCGTGGCTTTGCGGCTACCACCTCGTCCTCATCTACCTCTCTTTCAGCCACAAGTGCAGCACTAACCACTTGATTCATTGCCGCTAAGTATAGCAGGAATGTCTCTTGCGGGAGCCCGAGTTCCGACAGCGAGAGATAAAGAGATTTCAGAGGGAGAATCATAGTTAGAGAGACACAACAGGGAGTGAGATATACCTAGAGGGAGATAGAGTGAAGGTCGAGGGAGAGAGGGTTAGTGTGTAACCAAGGAAAAAGACCCCTATCCAGAGAGATATATACAAGGAGCACAAGAGATACCCGAGAGATAGTGAAGGCGTACTGGTCTAGAGAGATAAGGTCGTGAGTGATAGCTATATGAGACGAATATCTAGATTAAAGGGGATTCAAATATTTGAATTAGAGATCAGGACATCGATAATATCAGAACAAAAATTGGTCTATTAAACATGAATATTCATTTGTATTTGGGGACACATGTAATATCATTTAATTTATCGATATTAGTGATCCATAGATTTTTCAATTTGAGACAATGCATGGCTTATGCAATTCATGTCTAAATGGGATTACACTATATGTTGCGTGTGTCAAACACATTTTACATGTTTGAGAAGTAAAAGAAAACCCGCATGAAACACATATCAGTTGGAGATAGTTAACGAGGAATCACATACATTTGATTTCAACATAAAGTGGTTTCAAATATTTGAATTCAACTTAAGGTGGATTCAACCTTATGAATTTGAGATCATGGCATTTGTAAACCATATATATATATATATATATATATATATATATATATATATATATATATATATATATATATATATATATACAGCCCGTCTATTCTGCCAATATTGGCAGAATAGTTATTCTGCCCACATCCGAACTGCACGCTCAATGCGAGGGCACTGCACTTTCTGAACCAAAGGTACTGCAATACAAACAATAGTGAACTTCTCGTCGAAAAAAACTGCACGTGGTGTTTTTTCGGTACTGTTTTCGATCCAGTTTTTAAAACGTTTGTCGGAACGAGGCGTGTAATATACCGTTGGAAAGCTATGGATTAGGCGCAACTTCGCCATATAGAATTTTTTTCGAGATTCGTCACGGTTTAAGAGCAGTTTCGAAAATGGTGCGGCGCACGACGAGTGGCAGTGAGCGTATTTTCGCGATTTCTTCTAAACCGCTCGTCGGAATTAAGCAAATGATACGCCGTTGGAAAGATATCGTCGAGGCGCAACTTTTTCATATATATTACATTTTCTAATTCGTTACGGTTTAATAGCAGTTTCAAATTTACTAAATCGCGGAATTCCGTTTTTTCAATTTTTTTGCAATTTTCGGTACTGTTTTCGCTCCAGTTTTTTAACCGTTTGTCGAAACGAGGCGTGTGATACGCCATTGGAGAGCTACAGACGAGGCACAAGTTTCATATGTAGAATTGTTTTTGAAATTCCTTACGGTTTTAAATTAATTTTGAAAATGGTGCGGCGGATGTCGAGTGGCAGCGGCCCTTTTTTCGTGAAATTTTTACAAACCGCTGGTCGGAATGATTCAAATGATACGCCATTCGAAAGATATCAACGAAACGCAACTTTTTCATGTACAACACCCTCTCTAATTACTTACGGTTTAGGAGCAATTTTGATTTTACCGAAATGCGGACACTCTGTTTTTCACGAGACCAAAATCGACGAGTGAACCGCATCGGACAGAAAACCGCACTGCTTCAGACTAAAAGCCGCACTGCATTAGACTGGCAAGCGGACTGCATGACTTCTTTTGTCGGACGTAAACTTTCCCAGACGATTTTTTATTGTCTTTTTTTCAACATTTTTTATGAACGAGAGTGGACGGCAGAGACGAGGGCAAGTGAACCGCGACATATATCGAAGTGAACCGCATTACTATCTTGTTGTTTCGCTAAATTTTCGCACTTTCATGTCGGGCGCAAGTGAACAGCATCACTCTCAAAAGTGAACCACATCTGAGGACCAAAAGCACTGCAAGTGTTGATGTAGTCGACTGAATTTTGAGACACACGAAACAAATTGCACTTCATACAGAAGGGTAATGAGCTGCTACACAAATGGAGTGAACTACATTTTTTTGTCTCTCTTCAAACAAATTTATTCAAGACATTGGTACTGCACTGCAGATGGGAGACTAGCGAACTGCACCAAAACACACCCGGGTTTTTGACAGCAGACCTACAGCACTGCACTGCAAATCTGACATGAAATTAAACTCTTAACCGCAATGCTATCCTAGCCAAACTGCAGTAAGGTAGTCCCACGCGCCGTACTACACCAAAACACACCCGATTTTTTTGAGGTGGATGAACCGCAGGACTGCGCCAGCCGAACTCCACAGCACTAGTTCCTTCTGAAATGATCTATATTCTGAACCTTACTGCTTTTCTCTGCAGCTGCACTGTGCACTAGTTCCTTCTGAAATGATCTATATTCTGAAGTGCATGTGCAGCTTCTCATAGCAAGCAGCAGCCTCAAGTCTAAAGCTGCAAACAAGAAAGTTGCAGTCTGAACTCTCTGAAATGATCTACAGCAGCCTCAAATACATAAATATCTCTCAAGTATGGCTACATCAGAGAGTTCCAACAACACTCTACGGCTCAAATGCCCATTCATTGCTCAAACTATACACATACCAGTGCTCATATATCCCAGAGTTTATTTATGATGCCAAAGCTCATAGGACAGCAGCTTTCTTTTCTAGCAGCCATCGGACATTAAAATTAAGCCCACTGAACTCCATGCAGCAGATTCAAGTGATCATCTAGAGGCGTAAAAAATCTGAGCCCCTGCAAGCTCCACTCCTACATCAAACTTTAGGCTAGCCAAGTGTTCTTTCTCTTTAGTTATTGAAACCTCAGTATATATGTATATATCTTGAGAAAATCTACTTGTTCATTATTCAAACTAACCTTGATCATCGACAGGCAGGCAGACAACTTATTTCAGAGTTGGTTTATGATGCATGCCATAGCTTGGTTGCAGTTTGAAACAATCAAAAGGCAAAATACCCTCGAGCATCCGACCGCGAGCATCGCGCCACCGCACTTCAAGCACCCTCGCCGGTGGACTGCACACCCAGCCGCACTGCAGTGACGACCCAGGCGAACTGCAGTGTTGCGCCCAAACGAAATCTGTAAAGGCAACACAAATATTCCTGAACTTCAACCATTACGTAGCCGCACCGCAACTTCTGATGTTGGGGAAGAAGGGAACCACCACACCATCATCGCCGGTGTCGCGCCACACCCTGGTTCCCCATAAGGCGAGCCCGTCCTTGCCTTAGACGCAGCAGCAGGAGAAGGTGCGGCGCGGCCAGCGCCATGAATCTCACGGTGAACGGCAAAACAAAATTTAGCGAGCTTAAAAAAAAATCAAATGAACTGCAATCATGGAGGAAAACACGAAAAGGGAGCCAAGGCGCGACCGCTTGCTGGTGGCCTGGATCTAGCGGATCTGGGGATTAGGGAGATGATACTGCGGACTGCACGACTACGGTCGCCGGACTGCAGGGAAGGCTGCAAAGGGGACGCAGGGGATGAGGTCCGCCCCGGCCTGTCCGTGGCGCGCCGCACCGGCCGGTGGCTGCAGCCGCGGGGGAAGTGGTCGAGGCTACCCAGATCCGGCGGCGGGCAGTGCTGGGAGGCCGAGGCCACTCGATTCTGGGGGAGGGGTGGTCAATGGCAGGAGATGCGGCCGTCGGCGTTCATGCTCGGAGGCGCGACGCCACCGACTGTGGTGAGCAGGACTCGACTGGATCCCGCCTGGATGCGGTGACCCCCGAGGCAGGACGTGAGCGTGCTGGGGGAGGGGCGTCAGGGAGCTTCAGGTCGCTGGAGGTGGCGTTCGCCCGGCCCCGGCGGAGTGGTGTGCTGGGGAGGCAAGGGGAGGAGCTGCGGCGGCGGGCGGTGGCTGGGAGGGGGAGGTGGTGCGGCCGTGACTGCGAGGAGGAGCAGAGAAGAGGGGAGTGGGGAGGGGGACGATAGGATTAGGTTGGGGTGGGTTTTTTTCTTCGGTGCAGTTCTGTCGTGGTTAGTTTGTAGCTACTAGTGCGGCTCGTAGGTGTTGGCAGAATAAGGTTAGGTGTTGGTAGAATAAGATCTTAAGGGTGTTGGTAGAATAGACCCACCCTATATATATGATATATGAAGATTCGTATTCGAATACAAAATGGATTCTGCCCGAAAAAAAGAATAGAAAATGGATTCGAATTGTGTTGGCACGCTAAACGTGCAAGCTTATTCTTGTCGGGGCCGGATTTCCGGGACACAATATCCCAGAAATTAACCCCTCGTGTCGTCACCAGCCCCAAGATCATTGTTACTGGTGGACACGTCCTTGTTACAGATTACCAAGCAATTACATGAATTGGATACAAGACCATAAAGGTCTAATGATACAACAATGATTTCTAACAGCGGATGGCGGAAGCGGGTAGCGGATCTCCATCTCTGGTGGGGCTCCATTCCCACAGGAACAGCTGACCTGGATAGCTCCTATTCCGCGTGGCTGCTATCTCCGATTCATAGGTTGCGGGGAGTGCCTTCGTAGTGCTCATCTCCTAATCATGATCTGGCCAAGACAATAGCCAGGGACAAGCCAGTGAGTACGTTTGAATGTACTCGGAAACATCATGAACAAAAGATATACCGAATGCAACAGAGAGCATATGATCATGGTGAACTAAATTATATGCATATGCTGACTGATATTAAAGCATGGCATGATAAATATCAATACGGTGTAGATGGCTAAATATATCATTCTAGTAAATAAACCAAGAAAATAGAATGGAACATCGGGCGTTAGACCGCCTGAAAAATTCCAAGAAAATAAATGCCAAACGGGTGTCTCAATGCGATGCCTCGAGAGGTCTTGAAAAGAAATGCCAAACGGGTGTCTGAATGCAACGCCTCAAGAGGTCTTGAAAAGAAATGCCAAACGGGTGTCTGAATGCGACGCCTGAGAGGTCTTGAAAAGAAATGCCAAACGGGTGTCTGAATGCGACGCCTTGAGAGGTCTTGAAAAGAAGGGTGTCTGAATGCAATGCCTCAAGAGGTCTTGAAAAGAAATGAGTACCCAGGTGGCACAACCATCCCAAGAGATACTGAAAAGAAATGAGTATCCAGGTGGCACAACCATCCCAAGAGATACTGAAAAGAAATGAGTATCCAGGTGGCACAACCATCCCAAGAGATACTCAAGGTTACACATAAGAGAAAAAGGTTAGTCCACAGTAATATTCATGTTAACAATAATATTCATGATAGCATCAGTAGTGACAATAATTATTCATAAAGAGTGTATCATGATCATTTAAATTATTTCCTCCGAAGACTGACACTTGACCAACCCAGACTGTAGTTCTTAACCGCGGACATGGCTATTCGAATAGGTTATGAAACTCTGCAGAGGGTGTACTCTTTACCCACAAGTAAAGGATTTCTTTAGCCAACACCGAGACGCTGACTAATTCCCATTACGGTCTTTGGGATGAAAACACACATGACCAGCACACACCAGCTTAACCGTTCTGATGCCCGGAATCACCCAAGGCATCACTCCAGAAAAACTCTAAGACGGGGAGACCACCATCTCGAATAGCATGGGATCACCATTTATAACACGCGGAATACAAGGGGTGCCCCCCTCTCGGCCTAGCCGGAAACACCCATGCCCCCTGACCAGGTGCCATGCCTACCAGAGGCCTCTGGTATCTTCACCATGTCCTCTCTGTACAGTGTGTGCAAGGAAAGGGGTTATCAACTTACTAAACCATACCCTACCTGTGGCAGGGACAAGTGGCAGCACGAATCAAGTATGGGGGTTACCGGAAAAAGACTTGATCTATGGTCGACTCAGGAGGTGTTAAGTTTTCCTGCAGTGGTTAGCACAATATATTTCCTTGGTAGTACCCAATAGGGTCACCATCTGGCATGTCCCAACATGCCCTCACTGATCATTCTCGTCACAACGAGATTTTTGTTTCATGGTCACTTTTTTCTCGTGACTGATTCTTTCCTGCAGGTTAGTTCCAGACCAATATAGACATTTGTGGCATGTGAGAACAATCACCCTCACTCATATGTTTCTTGTTTAAGTGAGGTTAACAAAATATCAATGGATCATGCATGCAAAAATAGCAATATGCAAGTTTCATTTCAAAATTATCATAACCATGATTCTAATATCCTAGCTAGCAAACTACCACACATTCACCATATCAAGTGTTCAGGATGCTTGCCTTGGGTATGCGGTGGTGCTGGTTCACTCCAAAATTTTGCAAAAATTATCTTCCCTCCATTTTTCCTATTTTCAAAATAATGCAATTATCACCTAATTCCAAAACAGTACCAAAAAGTAGTTTCTAAAATTTTAAAATAAATACTAAAATAAACTAGATGGAAAATGAGGAATTTCAGAAAAAGAATGAAATCATTTGGACTTGTGGTTTAAAAACTAGAGGCAGTCAAAGTTGTGGTCAAAATCTGATTTAAAAAAAACATCAAAAGAAAACGTTTTGGCTGGAAATACGCTTTCTGGTAGAGGAGACGTATTCTGCGAACTGCGCTTTCACTTAACCGCGTTGGCGTGGACTGTGGCTCGCTGACAGTGGGCCCGCCTGGCCCACTGGTCAGGTTTAACCGGTCCTCACCGTGCCTCGCGCGGGAACAGGGGAGAAGGAGGCGGTCAACGGCGATTGCCGGCGAACGGCAGTGACCCATGGCGAGTAGGGCACATGGGCGTGCTCAGGAGGTCGAGGCGAGCCTGTGGGTACCATCCATGGTCGCCGGGGTGGACGGAGTCGCCGGCGGCGAGCACTCCCGAAGAACTCCGGTGGAGGTGGAAGAGGGATTTCGTCTATGGTGCTTCTTCGGTGGAATTGAAGGATGGGATGGATTCGCAGGACCACGAGGAAGGTACTGGCGAAGAGAAGAAAGAGAGTGAGGCTCTGGTGGCGTGGAAATCTCCGAGGAAGTGGCGGCGACAGTGGCTATCGGAGACGATGAAGAAGGGAGCTTCCGGTCGGTTGGGTGCTCTCTGTGGCATCTGGAGGGCGAATGGGTGATGGTTGATGAACTATACGAGCTCGGGAGTAGTTTAAATAGGCGGGGAGGTTGGTTCCGCGGCTTCCCGAGGGCGAACATGGCGGTAATCGCCATTGATTGCAAACGTGGGCGGTGCCGAGGTGGGTGGTGGACGGCGGGGTTAGGCGAGGACGGTGGCGGTGAGTAAATAGGCTTGGGCGAGCTGGATGGCCAGGAGGGGCGCTAGGTGGATCGAGCGGTGCCGTCCCCGAGCTGACTGCGACGGCGGCCATTGATGGCTTCCCGCGGTCGGTGGCGAGGCCGGTGGTGGGCGGCGGGGTTTGGTAAGGGCGGTGGCAGCAGCAGTTGGCTCGGAGATGCGCCGCACGTCGAGGGCGGTGGCATGCTCGAGTCGGCAGCTACGGCGGCGGCGCAGGGCGGTGCTAGCCGGTGCTAGAGGCCAGGGGAGGGTGTCGGCAGGGTGCGGGGATGGTCAGACGATATAGGGGAGGGCTAGGGCGAGCGAGAGAAGCAGCAGCGGAGCGACAAGAGCTCGGTGCCGACGCGGTGCAATACACGTGCTCTGGCCGCGCTCTGTGTACGCACGCAGCGTGTTCGACCAAATGCCAGGGTGCACTAGGGTGGTCCAATTGAGCTACTTTTTGGTAGGGTGGCAAAACGTAGTCTGGTAGGATTTATGGACATGATGGTTTGGCTAAATGAGCAAGTGTACAATGCAAGTTCATGAGCTTGTAGATTTCTGCCATGCACATGAGGTGCTTGATGAAATGCTAGGGCCACCTAGGGATCTTTTCTGAGATTGGAATTTGGCAGGATGATGTCTCCTTGGATGTTAGTGATGATGCTGAAGTTGGTTTTATGAAAGGAAATACTTGCTAGTGCAAGTTTTAAAGAAATTCAGTTCTGGACAGAAAATACAGGGAATTATTTGGTGAACTTAAATTATGCTAATGGAGCTGGTCTTCTGGACTTAAGGGTTTGGTTGGAAGGACTATAAGGTGGAAAATTTTCAGAATTTTTGGAGCAAGGAAAATTGGGGTTGCAGTTGTAACTCTAGAATGTAACAGGATTGAAAACTGGAAGTTTTGCTCAAAATTTTCAAAAGACCATGTTGGGTTTTTGCATAAAAGTGATCTATAGGCATCACATGACCCCTCATATTTTTTGTCGAATTTTAAAAGAATTATTTGAAATGGTTGTAGTGCAACTGAAGCATTTCAAAGATTGAAAATGCTATTAAAAGAATTATTTTGGGGCAAATTTATTATGAAAATATTTCCAACTGATTTCTAAAAGTTAAATGAAAGGATTAAAAATTACTTTCAAAACCCACAATATTTCCAAAATTTTCTATATGGAGGGAAGAATTTTGGAAAACAGAAAACAGAAAAGATTCTGAAATTATTAAAAGACCTAATATAAATCTAAATTTTATTTCTGGCCAAATTTTACTTAATAAAAACATAATTAAATTTTTGGGGTGTTACAATTCTCCTAAAATTAGAACGAAGTGATGAAACACCCAGTCTCTCCTCGGCCATAACCGCCCGAAACCAAATTTTGGGAGATGGAAATTACTGCCTATCCCTGGCACGCAAAACATGTCGGCTCGATTTCTATAGGTCTCGATAGGGGTAGGTTTATAATTTCACGCAAACATGACATAACTGCCTCTCACACCGATTCATACACGGTGGGCGCCAAAACATAGTCTCTCCTCGAGCGAAATTGCCTCTCACCCCGATTCATACACGGTGAGCGCCAAAACAAACTCTCCTCGGTCGAAATCACTCTTGGCAAATATTCGGGGTATGCGAGATTACCATCCTATCCCCAACCGACCAATATCGCTCTGATGTCTGAAATTTTAAACGGGGGCTAAGTTTGTAACTTTCCCCGCATTTGAGACAAGTGCGTCCCAAAGACATGGTTCCCCCCACCTATCTTCCTCCATTTCCCCATTCGTACTCCGTGGGCGCCAAAACACCCTTTCCACCCCAGCCTCCTCCGTCCGCCACCCCATCCACCGCGGTCCTCGTCCACCATGCCGGAGCTAATACCCCGACGCTGTAGTCCATTATAAGAGATCGACGTCTCTCATCCACGACTCCATACCAAGATCCTTGCATCGCGTCCTCTCGCTTCATCCGCGCCGTCGTCCACGTTGTCGGGGCCGCTCCTACGACCGTCTCATCCACCTCACTGGGACATATTGAAAGTGCAACTAATCCTCAGGTGGTTTTGGTACTTAATAACAACATATATGTCATTGAACTAATGCCTATTCAAAGATAGATTTCAGGAAAGTTCAATGTTGGCATGGCAAGGACATGAGAAAGTGGACCCCTCAAAATGCTAAAGACATGGATTGGCAAAAGCTTCAAGACTCTACATTTTTGGTTAAGTGATCCAAGATCAAATTGAGTCCATAGGAAAGCCAATACTATTAAAAGGGGACGAGGTTTTGATCATGACTCAATTGCTCAAGTGCTTGAAGATATTGCTCCAAAAACTCTCAATCACCTTCTTCAAGTCATATCTGCCCAAACCCTAAAAGTCCAACTCGGTCCCACCGAATTGCATACACCCGGACCCACCGAGTTGATCCTAGACAGTGCAAGAGCCAAACCCTAGAACTTCGGTCTCACCAAGATGACGATCGGTCCCACCAATTTGCACTGACCAAGTTTCTGTAATCCAATTAGTTCATTTCGGAACCACCGAGTTGAACCGATCGGAATTACCGAAATGCAGTCTTGCTTAAGTTATAACATATCAGTCCGTCCGAGCTTCCTTGTTCGGTCCCACTAAAAAGCCCAACATTCAAGTCTTTCACACAGGTCGGTCTCATCAAGTTTTTGGTTCGGTGTCACCGAGTTGAGTCAAAAGGTTGTAATGGCCGGATTTTGGGAGAAGGCTATATATACCCCTCCACCCCCACTTATTCTATGAGAGAGCCCCCAGAACGAAACCACACTTCCACCATACATTTTCTGAGAGAGAACCACCTACTCATGTGTTCAGATCAAGGGATTCCAATCCAACCATTTGAACCTTGATTTCTAGCCTCCCCGAGTTGCTTTCCACTCCAATCCTTCTCCTACCCAAGCCAAATCTGTGAGAGAGTGATTGAGTGTTGAGGAGACTATCTTTTGAAGCAAAAGAGCAAGGACAACACACCATTTATTACCTTTTGGAGAGTGGTGTCTCCTAGATTGGTTAGGTGTCACTTGGGAGCCTCCAAGATCATGTGGAGTTGAACCAAGGAGTTTGTAAGGGCAAGGAGATCACCTACTTCGTTAAGATGTACCCGAGTGAGTCTAGTCCTTCATGGACGTAAGCCATGATGGAATAGACAAGGTTGCTTCTTTGTGGACCCTTCGTGGGTGGAGCCCTCCATGGACTCGTGCAGCTGTTACCCTCCGTGGGTTGAAGTCTCCATCAACGTGGACGTACGATAGCACCACCCATCAGAACCACGCCAAAAGTCACCGTGTCTTCATTGCGTTTGATTTCTTCGATCCCTCCTTTACATTCATATGCAAAGTCTTTACTTTCCACTTCACTACTCTTAGACTTGCATGTGTAGGGTGTTGCTTGACTTGGTAGAATCTCTAAAACTTGCCTACAACTGAAATTGGGAAAAGGATAATTTTTTATTTGGTCAAGTAGTTTAATCACCCCCCTCTTGTCGTGGGAAAATGACGATCTATGGGATCGAGAGGATCCCTTTGTGGCTCGGCTGTGGGACCAATATACTACAAAGAGCAGGGCTAGTAGATATGAGAACAAGCAACGATTTATCCAGGTTCGGGCCACTGTGAGCGTAAAACCCTACTCCTGTTCTTGTGGTTTGATTGTGTGTGAGCTCAAAGGTTACAAAGAGCGCAGCTTGCTGGCAAGGTGTGCGGGAAGTGCAGCTACAACGTGTAATTGAACTCAGAGTCGACCGTTCTAAGTATAGCCGTGGGCCTCCTTTTATAGGCCAAGGGGTTACCACAGTGGCTAATACGGTCATTTACTGGGTATGAATAGTGACTTGCACCGTCACCACGTCTATCTCCTAACGGGGTAAGACAAACGCATTTAATGCACCGTTAGGTGCTACGTCAGGGAGGCGAGGCTTTGGGCAAAAGATTTGTACCACCAGTCCTGGCGCCCTCCTATTACCTTGACATGTCCCAGGGACGGGTGTCATTAAAGTTAATCCTTGCGTGGCATGCTGACATGTGCCTTGGCCAGCTATGTTGACTGCCTGCCCGCTCGACACCTATCATGCGTACTTATCTAGCCGATGATGAGGTGGAGCGGTAACGGGACAGAGCGAGCCTGTCGGGCCTTTGCTTGCCGGCAAGGAGCTTGCCGGCAACCAGTCTTGGACTTCACCTTGCCGGCACGAAGCTTGCTGGCAAGGGCGATCTTGATCTTTAGTACTAGGATAGTACTTCTCAATGACCTACCTTGAGGTCTTTTTCACGGTCTTGTTTAATCTAAGTCTTGAGTCACAGCAACCCTCCGGCAAGCCCTTGCCGTCAGGAAGGCTACAACTGCCTATGCACAAGTCAGGGTACGAGGGCACCCATGCTTTAGTACACCGATAGGAGCCCCTAGGCCTAGGCCGCACACGCATGCGAGGCGTCATTGGGCTAGGCCCGAATATTGCACAGGCACGCGTGGCAGAGGATAACTGTCGTAATCTTCTCTTTTACCACACCCCCACGACGCGTATTAAATGCGGGCATGGGAGAGGTGGAATGGAACGGGCACGGGGAGGTAGTGTGCCTGAAAAGTGCATCCACGTAGGACGGTAAAGAGCCAGCCCCCGCTCCTTCCCCATAAAAAGGAATCCGCGAAGGGCGCTGCTCATTTACCCCCTTCTCCCAATCTTGCCATCGCCGCCGTCTTGCTTCCGCCGTCGCCGCACTACGCCCTCGTCTGCCTCCTAACCCGCCCTCCCCAAGGCTGCCATGGCTCCCAAGAGGAACCAGAACAAGTCGGAGAAGGCGGTCGATCCTGACGCAGAGGCGAAAAAGGAGGAGCTGGCAGCGGCGTGGAGAGATAATGTCGCCTTCACACCGGTGCTGGACCAGAGAGACTTGGTGAGTCGATATTCGATCATGTGGGGGCAGGAGACGACCGCCCACACCTCGCCAGAAGTTCTTCCCGGCTCCATCAGGCCTGGACCAGACAAGTACCCCTTCTTCGCTGCGTATTTTTACTGCGGGCTCGTCTCCCTTTCTCTGAATTCTTCGTAGAGATCATGTACACCTACGGGTTTCATCTCCTAGACTTCACCCCCAATGCCATGACTTGTATGGCTGTTTTCGTGCACATGTGCAAATACTTCATTGGGGGCGGATTTCCTAGTGTAGCTCTCTTCTGCCACTACTTCACCCCACGCATCGAAGCAGATTCTCTCTACGGCGGCATCACTTGGATCCCCAGGGACAAGAACGCCTACCTTCTGGGGC
Source organism: Elymus sibiricus (assembly GCA_039707655.1). Taxonomy (NCBI): domain Eukaryota; kingdom Viridiplantae; phylum Streptophyta; class Magnoliopsida; order Poales; family Poaceae; genus Elymus; species Elymus sibiricus. The sequence goes on from CM077668.1 coordinate 197,348,555, forward strand.
TGCTTCATCGGAAGTGGAACGAGTGGCGTGGAGAGTGGTGTTGTATAAAAGAAAAAGATTTCCCGGCCTTCTGCCAGCCCAGGACGACAAAGGTGGTGCGCGGCGATGACTGGAGCTCCTTTGACACCGACGACAAGAAGCTCACCATTGCTACGACACACGTCCTTCGTCTCAAGGCTGTCGGCCTCACCATCGAAATGGTGGGGGCGGATTTCCTCCGTCGCCGCATCACCCCTCTTCAGAACAAGGGCAGGCCTGCTTGGGGTTACAAGAATGCGGCAGACATCATGCGGGTGCGGACCGTGCTGCACGCCAACTTGACGGTGCTGGAGCACCGGTTCCTCTGCGAGCAGCTCTTCCGCGCTTCCGGTAACTTCAAGCTGCCGGCAAGCGTGGTGCCTTTGTGCAACAACTCCGCCAGGGACTCCGTCATTGCGATGATGCCATCCTGCAATGTCCATGGCTTCCACGCACTTAGGCAGGAGCCACCCGAAGACGCGGTACAGGTGTGGTTCGACACCCTATTGGAGTGGCCTGTCAGGGAGGAGAAAGATCTCATCCGCGACACCACCCCCAAAGAGTTGGTGCATATTGCCAACAGGGCAGTAGAAGCGAGACTGGCTGAAGGCGCCATCCATTCTGGGTCTGCGGCAGCCGACGCCGATGAAGAGACCGATGATGAAGCGGCAGAGGAGCCACTGGAGGGGCTTGTCAGAGGGCAAGAGGAGCCTGCCAGGGAGCAAAGCGAGGAGGTCGCCGAAGGGCAGGTGCAAAGGGAGCCCCCTGCTCCCACTGTTCCGACAAGGAGGTCTCGCGTCCTCCGGAGGGCTGTCTCCGGAGAGCCCGTCCGCGGAGCCTCTTCAGGTGATGAAGCAGGCGACACGGAAGCAGCCGGCAAGGCCACTGGGCGGCAAGGATCTCGACACCAGGCCCCTCAACAGCAGTGAGTGCGGCGTACCTCTACGAGGAAAACCACCGTACTGGCTGCCGAAGGGGGCGGGTCTTCTCGACCTGTTGTGCCCGCGGCGACCAAGCGGGCCAGGACTCCCACTCCACCCCCTCCTCCAGCATCAGGCCCAAGAGTTTGTATGATCTCTCCATCCTTATCGACGAGGAGGAGGAAGAAGAGTATGTATCTCCGTCAACTTCCATCAATCCTTGATTCCTTATTACTGCTAATCTGACTTGCCTCGCCTTGCCTTGATTTGACAGCGATGGGGAAACCTACGCGTAGAGGATGGCCAAGAGGGCGAGGACCACGACAGAGGACGAGCCAGCCACAAGCACGGCGCCCGGTGACGACATTGAGGACATCAGTCCAGACCGCAGCCCCTAGCGTGAGGCCACTATCCAATTTCCTTTGGCAAGCGCTGGTGTCGAGATATTTACCACTAACATCGGCATGGGAGTAGGAGAAGAGCACCACGAGGAGGAGCGCCCGGAGGTAGATCCAACTGGGGCGTCTCCGTCAACCGCTGCTCCGGCAAGCGGCTCTCCGGCAAGGACCTCCACAGACGAGGCCGTCCGCACTGATGAAGTGCCGACAACCGAGGCCACCGGCAACCAGGCGATGACAACCGATGTTGTCGGAGAGGAGACTGTCCCCCCTCAACGGTCTCAGTCCAGTAGGCCTTCTGTCATTGAGTACTTCTCTCTCTTAACCTTCTTTTTTGTTTTCTTGAACTTGACCTGAGTCTTGGTTTCCTCTCTTCCCCATCCTTTCAGATCTACCTCTATCTGACGAAATGGACATCGATTCCACCGTCGAGGAGATCGCGAGGGATGCCGCTGATGAGGCCAGCAACATTGCTGCTGGTGAGGCCGTTGCGGGGACTGATGAGGAGGCCGCCAAGGCCGCTCATACAGAGGCCGCCAAGGACGCTGTTGAGGGTGGTAGCAATAGTGCCAAGGCCACTGGAGACATCTCTGTCCCAGGAGCGCCAAGCGCTGACTCGGCCATGAGGGTGACCCTGACCGGCAAGGCGGCCACGGACGACCACCCTTCGACACCTGAAGAGCCCTTCTCAAGCAAGTACCTGAAGGTTGGCGACAACTTGTTCGTCAGCCTCCCTGGGACGTCAAGCATCGGGGCGCCCGTGGAAGGAGAAGTCTTGGACGACGAGATCATTGCCGCCGCTGGGCTTTAGGTCATCGATGAACCGCATGCTAACACCAGCAAGAGCAAGGAACAACAGCTTCTCAAGGCCATGAGCACGAACTTCCAGAAGTTTCAAGCATGCCACCTCAGCCGTATCGAGAGGTTGGATTCCAGGGCTGCCGTCCTTGACAAGGCGGTGGAGGAGTTCAAGAAGCGTGTGGAGGAAACGCAAATCTAGTGTGCAGAATGCCTCCAGGACCTCCAAGAACAGTACACCCAGCTCGCCAAGACCAAGGAGGAGTTTGTCATGGAGAAGGCTGAGGTCGACAAGGCACATGAGGAAGCCGCGCAGAGGATAGCGACAACCGAGGCAGGGCTGAATGAGTGTAGGGTTGGCCTTGATGCTTATGAAGAAGAGCTTGCCGCTCGTGAAGCGAAGCATGCCGCCACGCTTCACGGCAAGGACAATGAGATCCAGGCCCTTGTCTCATAGCAAACCCAGGAGCTGGAGCACAAGCACAAGGAGGCCATCGAGGCTCAGGCTACAGAGCATGCCAAAAAGATCAAGGAGGCCGTCGATGCTGCCGAAGCCGCAGAGGTCGCCAAGACCGAGCTGGAAGGCAAGGTGCGAGTACTCAAAGCAAATATTGCCGCCAACAGCAAGCACATCTTGGTGCTCAAAGGAGAGGCAGAGAAGGCAACTCACACCTTGGCGGAGCTGCAAACTTCAGTGTCCGCCAAGAGCCAAGAGCTCACCAAGGCCAACGATACTATCGAAGATCATAAGATGAAGCTGACCGCCTTGGAGAAATCCCTTGATGAAGCCAGAAAGCGTGAGAAGATCTTGATGAAGGACCTCCAAGATGAGAAGGCCTTGGTCGCGAGCACCGCCAGCACTTTCAATGAGCTCAAGGGCGCCTACAAGCTTTGGATTGATCGTCTTGTGGTTGCCGCGGAGGGCATTTCTACACGGCTGTCCGCCATGGGCTTGCCGAAATACCACTACTCCACCGCCGAAGGGGACACCGCTAGCGCCAGGCTCACTATCTTGTTCGAAAGCTTGATCGAGGAGCTGGAGAAGCATCATGGGGCTCGAGCTGCATACCATGCCAGTGAATCCCGCAAGCTTTGTCCGGATGTCCTCTTCAAGGTACTCGTCGAAGTGGTGTACCAGAACCGAGGCATTGATCTCTCCAAGGTTTTCGCCAGTCTGCCGAGGGGAGCCGACACCAAGACCGCCGAAGAACTCGTCACTCCTATCGCCGATAGAGTTGGCCAGATCCCCAGGACAGAAGGTGGAGTTACCTACTAATCTTGTCGCCATACCTTATCGCGCGCATGATCATGTAAAAGGAATATTTATCTTAAATTAGATCTGCACTGAGTTTTGATGTACTATAACTTGTGTTCTGAATGGATGTATGCATGCTATTCCTCTTGTCTTATTCTATCTTTGCATCATTTCTGTACCCTACGCTTGCCGGAAACTTGCCGGTGCGCGCACTCTTGCCGCGAGCGCTTGAGGAACAGGTCCTTAGCTGCTTGCCGGAAGTGCCGCTGCCGGCAAGGTTACACTTGACAATCACAACGTAGCCACTTAAGTTGTTGAGCGGACTCAAAACAAAGTAAGGGTGTAGCTGATTACAACAAGGTTCCTTAGCATGCAGGTTTCTCATACAAAGGCCAAAATCGTTCAAGGAGAAGTTGCAACTACAACAAAGAATTTACTTCAAAGTTTTTCAACTTAGCTTTTTCTTTGCTGTGCTTCTTGCTGTACGACGATATCTTGAACGTCATTTGGTATCCATACCATCACTCCCGTCGGGAAACTTGTACGCGAGGAACCCTTCTGTCCTTTGTGAAAAAGAAAGAAGAGAAAAGAGGAGGCTGGAACCTTGACAGTTCGTTAATCATCCTATGCAAGGGAAAATGTAACACAAGGCTGCCTGCAACACATAAACAAATATGTACTTTGACAAAGAGTTGTGAAACACTTAGCTTTATTTATTGTGCACGGGATCTGCGCCCGGATCTGTTCAAAGGTTTACATGCCTTGCCGGCAAACTTGTACAAAAGAGGTTGCCGGGCAGCCTGGCAACCACGCCTTATGGGTAAAACTTGTGAAGATGCTCAATATTCCATGAGTTGAGCACGGGAGTGCCATCTTCGGTCTCTAGGCGGACTGCGATGGGCCTAGTGACTCGTACCACCCGGTAAGGGCCTTCCCACTTCGGCGTCAACTTGTTTGGACCCTTCATGGACTGAATCCAACGAAGAACAAGGTCGCCTTCCTCAAGGTTCCTGGCATTCACTTTGCGGCTATGGTAGTGGCGCAAAGCTTGCTGATACCATGCAGCACGGACAGCAGCCTGGAAACGATCTTCCTCAAGGAGCGTGGCATCGTCTTGCCGCAGCTCATCTTGATCCTCCTCATCAAAGGCCAAGACTCGAGGTGACCCGTATCTGAGTTCTGTGGGGAGCACCGCTTCTGCACCATAAACAAGGGAGAAGGGTGTCTGGCTAGTGGCTTGACTTGGCGTCGTTCTGATTGACCAAAGAACTACCGGCAACTCTTCCACCCAGCGCGTTCCACACTTGTGCAACCTGTCAAAAGTTCTGGTCTTGAGACCACGCAACACTTCTGCATTTGCCCTCTCTACTTGTCCATTGCTCCATGGGTGAGCAACAGACACATAGCAAATCTTATTCCCAAGTTCTTGGCAATATGCTGTGAAGGCGCGCCTCGTGAATTGGGTGCCGTTGTCGGTGATGATCCTGTTGGGGACACCAAAACGAGCAACCAATCCTTTGAGGAACTTGATGGCTGACTATGCCGTCACCTTCCTCACTAGCTCCACCTCAGGCCACTTTGTAAACTTGTCGATTGCAACGTACAAGAATTCAAAGCCCCCGGTAGCACGGGGGAAGGGGCCGACGATGTCAAGCCCCCAGACCGAGAAAGGCCAGGAGAGAGGGATGGTTTGGAGGGCTTGAGCTGGCTGGTGGATGTCCTTGGAGTGGAACTGGCATGCTTCGCATCTGATGACCACCGCCAAGGCGTCTTCAAGGGCTGTCGTCCAGTAGAATCCTTAACGGAATGCCTTGCCGACAAGCGCGCGTGACCCAATGTGAGAGCCACACATCCCTTCATGCATCTCTTCCAATAGCCTCTGTCCATCTTCCCGGCAGATACACTTCAATTTCACCCCATTTGGTCTCTTTCTGTACAGAATGTTGTCAACAAATTTGTACATCCTTGATTGATGGGCTACTCTTTCTGCTTCCTCTTGTTCATCGGGAAGATCTCCTGTTTGAAGGTACTGGACAATTAGCTGCGCCCATGCCGGAACTTGTGGCACGACGACAAGGACTGAAGGCACTTCTTCCTCTGCGGGAGCGCTTGCTTCGACGGCAAGGATCTAGCTTGCCGGAAACTGCGGCTCACCGGCCAAGGGTATCTTGTCGGTGCTATCTACTTTCTTGGCGGCTGCCGGCAGCTCTGCCGGAAAGTAACCACCAACATCTTGTTTTCTCTTCTTCACCAGCCTTGATGGTGTAACAGATGGCTGAGTCAGATGGAGCACAAAGGTTCCTGGCTCCACAAGCATCTTTTGGGCGGCAAGCTTTGATAGGTCGTCGGCAATCCAATTCTGGGCACGGGGAACGTGCTCTGCTTGCAGACCGTCAAAGTGTTCTTCCAACTTCCTCACCTCAGCAACGTATGCCTCCATCAAAGGGCTCTGGTAATCCTTGTTGACTTGCCTCACCACTAGCTGTGAGTTTCCTCTGATAATCAGCTTCCAAATACCAAGGTCGATTGCAATGCGTAGACCGGCAAGCAATCCTTCATACTCAACAGTGTTTTTGGTGGCCTGCTCCCTGAGAAAGTGCATCTGAAGCACGTACTTGAGGTGCTCTCCGGTGGGTGCTATAAGCAGCACACAGGCACCGGTGCCTTTCAGCGTGAAAGCACCGTCAAAGTACATGATCCAATCATCAACAGTTTCCTTGGCGGGGAGAGAGGTCTCTCGAACTTCTTTGTCTGGTGTTGGGGTCCATTCTGCAATGAATTCCGCCAAGGCTCTGCTCTGAATCGTTGAGGTACTCTCAAACTTCAAATCAAAGCTTGACAGCTCCAATGTCCACTCCACAATCCTGCCGGTTGCTTCTGGATTTCTCAAGATGCGTTGCAACAGAAAGCGAGTGACGATGGTGACTGGGTGTGCTTGAAAGTAGTGGCACAGCTTCCTCGAACCCATGAGAAGGCCGAAGAGCAACTTCTGCACACCAGAATACCTTGATCTAGCCCCTTGCAGGAGGGAGCTGACAAAGTAGACTGGGTGCTACACCATCTTCTTCTTCGCAACTTGCTGATCTGGCTTGCTGGCTTGCACAATCTCTCACTTGTCGGCACCTAACCTTGCAGGAGAAGATTTTGGCTCGTCGGGTCGTGGCTCTGCGGCTGCCACCTCCTCCTCATCTTTCTCTCTTTCAGCCACAAGTGCAGCACTAACCACTTGATTCATTGCCGCTAAGTATAGCAGCAACGTCTCTTGTGGCCTAGGTGCAACTAAGACTGGCAGAGAGGATAGGTACCCCTTCAAATCTTGGAGCGCGGCCTCTGCTTCCGGAGTCCAGTTCACCGGACTTGCCTTTTTCAATATCTTGTAAAACCGCAAGGCGCGCTCTGCCGATTTGGAGATGAGCCTGCTAAGGGCGGCAACGCAGCCAGCAAGACGCCTGACATCCTTGACGTGTCTTGGTGCTTCAATCTGCTCAATTGCTTTGATCTTGTCGGCGTTGGCTTTAATCCCTCTCTGAGACACAAAGAACCCAAGAAGCTTGCCAGACGGAACACCGGACACACACTTCTCGGGGTTGTGCTTCAAGTTCGCAAACGTCTCTTCCAAATCCTGGATCAGGGTTGACTTGTCTCTGGTTTTGACCACAATGTCGTCGATGTAGGCTTCCACATTTCTGTGCAGCTGTGGCTCAAAACCGATCTGGACTGCTCTGGCAAAGGTTGCCCCGGCACTCTTCAATCAGGAAGGCATACGAAAAAAGCAGTATGTGCCACATGGAGTGATGAATGCGGTTTTCTCCTCATCTTCCTTGGCCATAAAGATATGATGATAACCAGAATAGGCGTCAAGGAAAGAGAGTAACTCACAGCCGGCAGTGGAGTCTACAATCTGGTCGATGCATGGCAAAGGGAAAGGGTCCATTGGACAGAATTTATTTTTATCAGTGAAGTCTATACAAAGCCTCCACTTCCCATTCACCTTTCGCACTATGACTGGATTGGCTAACCACGTAGGGTGTAGCACTCCTCTGACTAGGCCCGCTGCTTCCAACTTCTTGATTTCCTCGGCATGAACTCTTGCCGCTCCAAGGCTTGCTTCCTGACCTTCTGCTTGACGGGTCTTGCATGAGGGCAGACAGCAAGGTGGTGCTCAATTACCTCCCTAGGAACACCAGGGATGTCAGATGCTTGCCAGGCAAACACATCGACATTCGCCCGTAGGAAGGTAACGTGCTCGCTTTCCTATTTGTCACTAAGAGTGGCACTTACATGAAAAGTGCCACTCATCCCATCTCCCCTTGTGGAAACTTGCTTGGTCACCGGCGCAGAGGCCTTGGCTTTCTTGCTCTTGCCGGTAGAGCTCTCTGGTATGTCCTCAACGGGCGTGCTGCACTCTAAAGTGCGCATCCCGGAGTCCGTATCAGATGTCTTGCCGGACTTCTTCTTCTTTCCTCCCCCGGGAGCTTTGCCGGCAAGAGTAGGTGCCTTGATGGCAGGTGGTGCCACTGCCTCCCGGTAGAGCTTGTCGGCGCAGATGATTGCATCTCTCTGGTTGGACTTGATGGTGAGGACGCCCATCGGCCCTGGCATCTTGATGACATTGTAGGCGAAGTGCGACGCAGCCATGAACTTGGCCAGCACCGGACGGCCTAGAATGCCATTGTATGGCAGCAGCATCTTGACGACGTCGAAGACGATCTTCTCCGTCCGGTAGTTGAGGTCGCTGCCAAATGTGACCGGCAGCGTGATCTGGCCCTTCGGCTTGTTCCTCCCTGGACTGATCCCTTGTAACGCGCCGGTCTCCTCGAGATCCTTGTCGGGGATCTGCAACCTCTTGATCACGTCAGGAGAGATAAAGTTCAAGCCGGCCCCACCGTGAACCAACATCTTCGTCACCTTGAGGTTGCAGATTGTTGGTGAAACCAACAACGGCAAACACCCGACTGCAGTGGTGAGATCAGGGTGACCCTCGGTGTCAAAGACGATGGGCGTGTGCGACCACTTGAGTGGCTTCTGTCCTCCCATCATGGGCTCCGCGGCATTCACCTCGCGGATCCATTACTTCAGTTGCCGGTGCGAGGAGTGCAAAGTTGCACCTCTGTCAACACACATGGCCTCCACTGTGTTCTGGAACTCATTCTCGGACCCATCTTCATCCTCATCACCATCATCTTGGCCTTGTGCAGATTTCTCTTTTGGCTGCTTGGCCTTGCCGGGGCGGCCCCCTCGGCCACCACGGTTCTGCTTGCCGGATCCACTGGCACCATCCTGGCCCTTCTCCTTGTCGTACTCTTGCTTCTGCTTCTCGGCAAGCTGCTCCACTTGCCGCCACTCCTGGAGATCGTGGCCCTTGGTACGGTGAATCTTGCAGTACGGCCCACCGGTCTTGCCGCCCTTGTCGCTCGCCGCAGCCTCCCGGGAGTCAGCACATCCGGCAACCTCCTTGCCGGGGCTTTCTTCCTTGGACTTCTTGGCGGCGTTGGCGTCACCGGGGCTCCCGACTACCATCACTGACTTGCCTTTGCGCTTTCTGTTGCGCTTTCGGCTCTTCTTCTATGGGGTCGATGCATCATCTGCGTCGTCGTCTTTAGAATCGACTTCGGCACTAGCATCTTCCCCAGGGAGTCGCCTCCCTTCCTCGGCACGTGCACACTTGTCCACCAAGGCGTATAGCTCGTTGATGGTTCTAACCTTCACGATATTCATCTCAGATCGCATTCTGCGGTTGCGCACATTCGTGTGGAATGCGGTGCAAACAACTGCGGGATGCACATCGGGGATGTTGTGGTGCACATGGCTGAACCTCTGTATATACTTGCGGAGGATCTCGCCATCTCTCTAGGGGATCACATGCAAATCGCTCTCCGGACCAGGGAGCTTGTGGCCTCCCTGGTAGGCACCCACGAATTGATGGCATAGATCTGACCAAGAAGAAATGGAGCCCTCCGGCAAGTTCATCAACCACGATCTGACATTGGGCTTGAGCGCCAACGGAAAGTAGTTGGCCAAAAGCTTGCCGTCGCGCCCCCGGCAGCCTGCACCGCGATGGTGTAGATGCCAAGGAACTCTACTGGACTGAGTGTGCCGTCATATTTGTCTGGCAACTCTGGCTTGAAGGGGCGGGCGGACGGCCAGCAAACTTGCCGTAGCTCACGAGTAAACGCTGGGCAGCCCACCTTGTAAGGTAAGCACCCAGGGTACCCTGGCACTGGCACGTATGCTGCCGGCCCGGCACGGTCATCTGACCGACGGCGTGCCTCCCGGCGTCGCTCGGTCTTCATACGGGCATCTTCATCGCGCCGTTCACGGAGCACTTGGCACTGGTCTTGGTGGCCTCACGGATCCGACGATGCCATGGACACAGTGTCCTGGTCATCCGATCGGCGAGCTAGCCGCTGCTGTGGTTGTTGGCATGGAGGCGACTGCACCGTTGGTGCACCGTCTCCAGCACGGCAGCTAGATGGTCCTGCCGGCACTGTGGGTGGTCGTCTGGAGGGGCCCACATCGTGTGTTTTGCCGGGATCGGCAAAACTGATGAGGCTCTCAATGGTGGACCTCCATTCTTCCATCGTGTCTGGGGCTGGCAGGAAGTTCAAAAGCATTTGAACTTGTGCCATGGCTTCTGACGCCCTGGTTGGCATGGCGGGGAACATGGAACGGGACGGCGTTCGATTCCTGGCAGGGCCAGGAGGGAGCTCGTCGCGTACCTGCTGCCGCGGCGCATGTTCACCAACAGGTTGGCATGGTGGTGGAGCCTGAGCATCGTGAGGACGATGCTCAGGGCCGGCTTGACGCCATCCAGGACCACCAGCGCTGTGGGGAAGCGTGGCGTGCCCATCTTGCGATGGTCGCTGCACACGTCCTGCCACAGCGTTGTTGGACGTCGCCGCTCTATCCTTGGACGTCGCGACGGCGGGGTCCTGGCTGGCACCGGTTCGAACTGTATGACTACAATGGATAGGCTCACCAGTGGGTAGTTGGAGTTGCCATCGGCACCAACTCCGGTGTGGTGGCTGGGATCGCCGGTACGGTGGGGAGGCTGGACATCCGCACCGCCAGCGCCTCCTGCCCCGGCCGTCCCAACCGTAGCGCCCGCGCCGACTGCACCGCCTGCGCCATCTACGTACACCTGGGAAGGCCGCTTGGAGGTGGTGGGAGCCGTCGTGGCTCCTGTCTTCTTCTTCGGTGCCATCGACGAAGGTGATGGAGCCGGTACTCAAACTACGAACACTTATTCGTAATATAAGGTCCCCTGCCTGGCGCGCCAAAGATGTCGTGGGAAAATGACGATCTATGGGATTGAGAGGATCCCTTTGTGGTTCGGCTGTGGGATCAATATACTACAAAGAGCAGGGCTAGTAGATATGAGAACAAGCAACGATTTATCCAGGTTCGGGCCGCTGTGAGCATAAAACCTTACTCATGTTCTTGTGGTTTGATTGTGTGTGAGCTCAAAGGTTACAAAGAGGGCAACTTGCCGGGAAGGTGCGCAGGAAGTGCAGCTACAGCATGTAATTGAACTAAGAGTCGAATGTTCTAAGTGTAGCCGTGGGCCTCCATTTATAGGCCAAGGGGTCACCACGTCTAGCTCCTAACAGGGTAAGACAAACACATTTAATGCACCGTTAGGTGCTATGTCGGGGAGGCGAGGCTTTGGGCAAAAGATCTGTACCACCAGTCCTGGCGCCCTCCTGTTACCTTGACATGTCCCAGGGATGAGTGTCATTAAAGTTAATCCTTGCGTGGCATGCAGACATGTGCCTTGGCCAGCTATGTTGACTGCCTGCCCGCTCGACACCTATCATGCGTGCTTATCTAGCTGATGATGAGGTGGAGCGGTAACGGGACAGAACGAGCCTGCTGGCACGTAGCTTGTCAGGCCTTTGCTTGCCGGCAAGGAGCTTGCCGGCAAGGAGCTTGCCGGCAACCAGAGTCTTGGACTTCACCTTGCCGGCATGAAGCTTGCTGGCAAGGGCAATCTTGATCTTTAGTACTAGGATAGTACTTGTCGGGCCCGTGGAACCCAGGGTATCTAGGCCCGTCTACCTTTGGCCCATGGCGCAATGCCTGGCGTGGGCCCAGCAGGCCGTCATCACCAAGCATCTCACCAAGACCCCTGATGAGGCCTTGACCTCCTGAGGACCCCTCCTCAGGGAGCGACGAACAAGACTCGGCATCTTCACCAGCAGCCCCACGAGGCGGCCTCCCGAGGCTTCCTCCCGAAGGCGCTCAAGACGAAGGCTGCCGGCAAGGTGCGCGGGAAGTGCAGTAGGCGCGGATGAAGATGGTTTCCCCTTTTATGTTAAGGGAGCAAGGCCAGCCGTCCGCTTCCCAAAGTGGCCCCAAAGGTTGCCCGATCGGCGAAGGAAGACCAAGACGACGGGCGCGCAGGGCGGAGGTCATCACCGAGCCCACCGGTGCGTCATGGATCATGCTTTTGCAGGCTAAGACCGCCTTTAGTCAGGATGGCCTGAGCGCCTGTCCCCTTTAAAAACCCGCCAAGTGTGGCAACCCTTCCAGCCTAAGTTTTGAGGGGGAAGAGGACCAAGGCAGGGATAAAGGGACAGTGCTACCATCGTGGTAGAGGATCCCGAGATCCAACTTAGTCGACTCCTTCTCCTACCTTGTACGCGAGAACACTCTCTTGCTCACTACAATCAAAACCAAGCAGGAGTAGGGTTTTACACTGCAAGGTGGCCCGAACCTGGGTAAGCCGCTGAGTCCACGGTCCGCTCCTCGCTAGCGCGCTCCCGCCGTAGCTTAGCCATGGTAGGGGACGAAGAGGTAGGAACAAGCTGACCCCAGTGTTCGAACCTTTGGGTCCCTGGAGCCCCACTTCCGACATTTGGCGCACCAGGTAGGGGTGCGCTACCGTTCTCCCGCTCTGCCCTCCATTCCACCAGCCTCATGGTCGACGCACGTCCCGAGCGCGCCGAGCGCAGGGCTGGCCGCGTGGCTCAGACGGAGCCGGTGGCCCGCGGCAACCGCCGCCACCCTGTCGAGGCTTCTGCCGCCACCGACGCCGCTGCCCGTGAGTAGCAGGACTCCTCCCTGCACCCCTCCATGCAGGCGAATGGCCACACCGCCATGACTTCTTCCTTCCTCGCCCCCAGTGGGCCGCCGAACGCGCAGGCCATGCTACTCATGGCGCGCGAGCTGCTCCGCTACCGTCTAGCCGACGCCGGCTACGATGCCTGGCTTGGTCGCATCACCGAGCTCGTCAATGCCGCCGGGGACGCTTCGGCGCCTTCCCACTCGCTCCGCCCTCCGGTGTCTCACGCTGGGGACCTGGCGCACGGTGCTCCCCCGCCGCCTCCGATGCGCGACGAACTCGGCTGTCCCATGGCGCGTCCCCGCCAGCCCGTGATGAAGCCAGCTGCCAGATCATCCGACGCGCGCCCCCTGATGCGCGAGTGCTCCTCGAGTGGCAGCGCCAGCGCCAGGACCAGGCCGTCCAAGAGGTTGCGGCGGCAGGGCGCCAGAACCGCACCGCCCTCGCCGGCGGCGTCCCCTCGAGCGGTGTGGGCTGTCGCGCCTTCGCCCGCGAGCTGCATCGGGTGGTGTGGCCTGTGAAGTTCAAGCCTGAGCTGCCTCCGCGCTACGACGGCACCCCCAACCCTGCAGAGTTCCTTCAGCTCTACGCGCTGAGCGTCGAGGTAGCGAACGGCGACGACAAGGTCATGGCGAACTGGTTCCCCATGGCCCTCAAGGACGGCCCACACTCCTGGCTCATGAACCTCCCTGAGGCGTCCATCTCGTCGTGTGCCGAGCTCTGTAGCCAGTTCGTCGCCAACTTCAAGGGCACGCAAGACCGCTCCCTCACCATCAACGACCTGCGGCACGTGCGGCAGCGCCCAGACGAGACCCTCCGCAAGTACATCCAGCGCTTCAGCCAAGTGCGCAACAAGATACCGCGCGCCTCCGACACGGCCGTCATCTCTGCGTTCTCCACCGGCGTCATGGACGTCAAGATGCGTGAGAAGCTCGCCATCAACGACGAGTTAGACTCGGTGCTTGAACTGTTCAACCTCGCCGACAAGTGCGCCAAGGCTGAAAAAGGCCGCCTCTTCGTCCACAACAACCCCGACGTGGCGCTTGAGGCCGCCAAGACCAAGAACAAGGACGTCAAGCGTAAGGGCCCTGCCGTGCATGCAGCGGAGGCCGAGCAGAAGCGCGGGCGTGACCATGACGAGCCCAGGAAAGACGGCCGGCCGCTCTGCACCTACCACAACATGCGCTCCCACAACACTGAAGACTGCCAGGAGCTCAAGCTGCTCCGCGACGAGCGCCAGGGCCGCCGAGACGACCGCAATGGCCGCGGTGCCGGTCGCGGAGGTGGCCGCGGCGACAACCGCTGGGACGGCCGCAACGGCAACGACAACTTCCACCAGGGCTGGCGCGACCAGCCTCGCTATGCCGACTGGCGCGACCAGCCTTGTGAGGCCGCCTGGCACGACCAGCCTCGCGAGGCGAACCCTCAGGCCAATGCCGCTCTCCCGCCGCTACCACCGCCATCCCGGAGGAACGACATCAACTAGCCTGATGAGGGTGCTGGGGGCTACCAGGAGCCTCGCGCGGTCGCCTGCATCCTTGGCGGGGCTCATGCCCCCGAGTCCAACCGCCACTTCAAGCTGCTCTCTCGCAAAGTGAATGCCGCCCTCCCGAGGCCTGAGGCCGCGCGGCCCCTCAAGTGGTCGTAGTACGCCATCACCTTCGACTCCACAGACCACCCCAAGTCCACGACCTCCACAGGCGCGCTCCCCCTGTTGTGCACTCCCACCACCAGCAACGTCGTGGTCACCAAGACCCTCATCGACGGAGGCGCCGGCCTCAACGTGATCTCCATCGAAACCGTTGAGACGCTCCAGGTGCCCTACGACCAGCTGATGCCGACTAGGCCCTTCTCCGGAGTGACCGATGGCTCCACCATCCCTCTGGGGCAAGTGCACCTTCCCGTCACCTTCGGCACCTGCAAGAACTACCATACAGAGCTCATCGACTTCGATGTGGCGCACATCGGCCTGCCTTACAACGCCATCTTGGGCTACCCGGCTCTCGCCAAGTTCATGGCGGCGACCCATCACGCCTACAATGTCCTCAAGATGCCTGGCTGCAGCGGCATCATCACTGTCGCCTGCGATGAAAAGGACGCGGTCTGCTCCCTCAAGCGCGCCTACAAAGCCGCCGTTGTCGCGCATCCAGCTGACGAGGACGCGATCGAGCCTCCTGAGGCCACGCCCACGAAGAAGAAGCAGCTGTTCTCCTAGGACAGCGCTGAGACGAAGAAGGTGTCGGTGGACAGCAGCGGCTCCGGCCCTGCCTTCACCATCGGCGTTGGCCTTCCTCCTGCATAGGAAAGCACGCTCGTCACCTTCCTTTGGGCAAACTCGGATGTTTTTGCCTGGAAAGCATCTGACTTGTCCGGTGTGCCGAGGGAGGTGATCGAGCACCACTTAGCGGTGTGCCCCAATGCACGCCCCGTCAAGCAAAAAGCATGGCGCCAGGCGCCAGAGAAGCAAGATTTCATCGTCAAGGAAGTTCAGAAGCTCCAAGAAGCTAGGGTCATCCGCGAGGTGCGCCATCCCGAATGGCTCGCCAACCCAGTCGTCGTCCCCAAGAAAGGCGGCAAGGGGCGCATGTGCGTCAACTTCACCAGCCTCAACAAGTTCTGCCCTCAAGATCCATTTCTGCTGCCCCGCATCGACCATATCGTGGACTCCACCGCCGGGTGCGATTTGCTATGCTTCCTAGATGCCTTCTCAGGCTATCACTAGATCAAGATGGCGGCCGAAGACGTGGAGAGGACGGCCTTCATTACCCCCTGCGGCATATATTGCTACGTCTGCATGCCCTTCGGCTTGAGGAGTGCGGGCGCCACCTTCCAATGGCTAATGCGCATCACACTGGGGCCTCAAATGGGGAGGAACGCGGAGGCCTACGTCGACGACATCGTGGTCAAGTCTCGCGAGGTTGGATCCCACATTGCGGACCTCAAGGAGACGTTCGCCAACCTGCGCAAGGTCAATCTCATGCTCAACCCCGAGAAGTGCGTCTTCGGAGTTCCCTCCGGCAAGCTCCTCGGCTTCCTGGTCTCGCACCGTGGCATCGAGGTCAACCCGAAGAAAATCAAGGCCATCGAGAAAATGTGTCCTCCCCGGACCCTCAAGGAAATGCAGCGCTTGGCAGGATGTATGGCCTCCCTGGGGCACTTCATCTCCAAGTTTGGCGAGCGGGCTCTGCCTTTCTTCAAGCTCCTGAAGAGGTCCGGCTCTTTCAAGTGGACTCCTGAGGCAGACGCCGCTTTTGAAGACCTCAAGAGGTACCTCACGAGCCCGCCCATCATGGTCGCGCCGCGCTCTCGTGAGCCCTTGCTCCTGTACTTGGCGGCCACCCCTTAGACGTCCAGCACGGCACTGGTAGCGGTGCGAGAGGAGCGTGTCTGTGCTAAGGAGAATCCCTCCGCACCCCCCGAGCCTCGTGAGCCCTCCGAGCCTCGCGAGCCTCCTCAGCCTCGTGAACCCTCCGAGCCTCGCGAGTCTCCTCAGCCTCGTGAGCCCTCCGAGCCTCGCGAGCCTCCTGAGCCTCGTGAGTCCGCCGAGCCTCGCGAGCCTCTCGAGCCTCGTGAGCTCCTCGGGCCCGTCAAGCCTCGCGAGGCGCCTGGAGAGCAGGCTGCCACCACAACTACGCGCCTCGTCGAACACCCCGTGTACTTCATCAGCACCGTGATAAGGGATGCGCGCGAGCGCTAACCCATGCAACAGAAGCTAATCCTCACGCTCCTCGTCGCCTCTAGGAAGCCGCGCCACTACTTTCAGGGTCATCCCATCAAGGTCATCTCTTCCTACCCCTTGGAGCAAGTTCTGCGCAGCCCCAACGCTGCCGGCCACGTCGCTGAATGGAACATCGAGCTGCAAGCCTTCCAGCTAGAGTTCTCCACCACCAGAGTCATCAAAGGCGCGGCTCTGGCCGACTTTGTGGCGGAGTGGACGGACACGTACGAGGAGGATCCTGGCGAGGCCAAATCCCTCCTGCCAGGGGACGAGGCACCTGGTGGCTGGACCATGCACTTCGATGGCGCCTTCTCCCGACAGGGCGCGGGGGCTGGAGTCATGCTCACCTCGCCGACAGGAGACATGCTCTACTACACCGTACAGCTCTGCTTCAGGCACACCGACAAGGTTTCCAACAACATCGCAGAGTATGAGGGCCTCATCGCCGGCCTCAAGGCCGCGTTCGCTCTAGGCATCAAGCGTCTGATCATCAAGGGCGATTCGCAACTTCTTGTCAACTTCTCCAACAAAAGTTACAAGCCCAAGGACGAGCACATGGCCGCCTACCTAGATGAGGTACGTAAACTTGAGAAGCGTTTTCTTGGCCTGGAGCTGCAGCACGTCCCCTGCAGCGGCAACAAAGAAGCTGACGACATCGCCAAACAAGCATCTCGCCGCGAGCCTCAGAGCCCCGGCGTCTTCGAGGAAAGGCCCCTCAAACCATCAGCCGCACCTCCTGCCGCGAGCAGCGTGCTCCTTCATCAGGAACTCCCGCCCGCACCGCCCACGGGCGTGCCAGACTGCGGCCCAGCCTCAGGAGCCCGCCTGCTGCTGGCGCTGGAGCCTCGAGCGGATTGCTGGGCCGCGGAGTTCAAGGCTTACTTGCTTCACGACACTCTCCCGGAGAAGGACTCAAAAGCA
The DNA here is from genome assembly GCA_039707655.1 of Elymus sibiricus. Lineage (NCBI taxonomy): Eukaryota > Viridiplantae > Streptophyta > Magnoliopsida > Poales > Poaceae > Elymus > Elymus sibiricus. The sequence continues at coordinate 197,365,647 of CM077668.1, forward strand.
GAGCGCGTGGCCCGGCAGGCCACCGCTTACTGCATACAAGACGGTGAGATGTACCGCAGGCGCCCCAATGGCGTCTCGCCGCGGTGCATCTCTGAAGAACAAGGGCGCGAGTTGCTCGCCGATATCCATGGAGGAGACTGCGATCACCACTCCTCGTCACACACCCTCGTCGGCAAGGTGTTCCGTAGCAGCTTCTACTGGCCCACTGCGTTGTGTGACACCACCACACTGGTCCAAGCCTGCGAGGCATGCCAGTTCCACACCAAGCAGATCCACCAGCCGGCGCAGGGCCTCCAGACGATTCCCCTCTCATGACCCTTCGCGGTCTGGGGGCTGGATATCCTGGGGCCTTTCCCTCACGCGGCTGGTGGTTACCGCTACCTCTACGTCACCATCGAAAAGTTCACCAAGTGGGCAGAGGTCAAGCCTGTGCGCACCATCCCAGCAAGCTCTGCCGTTAAGTTCATCAAGGGCCTCGTGAGCCGCTTTGGAGTTCCCAACCGCATCATCACCGATAATGGCTCCCAGTTCACGAGCGGCCTCTTCAGGTCCTACTGCGCCAGCCTCGGCACGCAGATCTGCTACGCCTCGGTGGCATACCCGCGAAGCAATGGCCAGGCCGAGCGCACCAATGCCGAGGTCCTCAAGGGCCTCAAAACAAGGAGCTTCAAGAAGAAGCTCAAGGCCTACGGCAAGGGCTGGCTCGATGAGCTGCAGTCCGTGCTGTGGTCCATCTGCACGACGGCAAGCAAGCCTACCGGTGAGACCCCCTTCTTCCTCGTCTACGGAGCTGAGGCGGTCCTTCCATTGGAGCTTAAGGACGGCTCCCCGCGAGTCCTTGCCTTCGACGAGGCGCGTCAGGACGGCTCGCGGGAGACCAATCTGCCGCTCCTCGAGGAGGGCCGCCGCCAGGCCGCTCTTCGCGCCGCGAGGTACCAGCAGGCCTTGCGTCGCTACCACAGCCACAACATCCGCCCTCGCACTCTTGAGGTCGGCGACCTCGTCCTGCGCAGGATCCTCTCCAGAGAGGGACTTCACATACTCTCACCTATGTGGGAAGGCCCTTTTAGGGTTACTCAGGTCTCCAGGCCCGGCTCAGCCCGGGTGGAGACCGAGGACGGAGTTCCTGTGCCTAATGCCTGGAACATCCAACACCTCCGCAAATTCTACTCATGACCCTCACGCGTACGAACGAAATGGGGCTATACACGCCCCGGAGCCTCTCATTGCGTTCGCTTGATGGGCCCGCGAGAGCTCCCGCTCACGCCCAAGTGGAAGCCCCATGCTCCGCGCTGGCGGAACGATCGACCCGTGATCATACCCACACCCTTGTGGAAGCCCCATGCTCCGCACTGGCGGAACAATCAACTGAGGGCGCCTCACGGGCTGCACCAACCTCAAGTTGACTCGTGCCGGACACGGCAGCACCCTTTTTCTCGTTTTGATGTGTAACTGAGGGTGCCCCACGGGTTGCACCAATCTCAAGCTGACCCGTGCCAGACACGGCAGCCGCATCTTGTTTTGGTTATGTAATGGGTTGCTATCTTACTTCAGTAAAGCTTTGGTTTCTTTACATGGTGTTTCGTTTTATCCTTGCCTCATGAGCCTCGCGTGCTCACGATGTCCCTCATGAGCCTCACGCGAGTGGGGGCTGGACACGGTGTCTCTGCTAGGGTCAGTCCCAGCAGTGCTGAAAAACCCAAGCAACCGGGCTCTGGCTCGCGGGTCTGCCCCCGTGCATGCCACCCCACCAAGGTCCTTGGTGTCTTGTCTCCTCGCGTAACGCCCATGAGCGAATCGGCGAGTGTTTGCTGCTCCCCTGTTGTTAAGTATTCTGCATGCAGTTATCTCAGGAGCAGGTCCCCTGAAAGGTCTCGCGAGGTGACCCCCTCAGGGCCTCAGGAAGCCCCACAGGCCCTTCCTCGGGAGCTAACCCATGACGGCCGTCTCAGCTGGAGATCTCGCAAGCGAAACCCTCACGAGGCGTACCCTACAAGTGATGGCCCACCAGACACTATCCTACATAGAGCTAAGTCTCCTGCCTCGGGAACCGCCCTCGCCGTCTCTTAAGCTTTCCCCTCCAGCAACCTCACGAGCGCCAGCATTTCTCTTGGCGAAAGCCGCTCGCGCGTCGAAGGGGGGCTCCCTGAGCATCACGCCTCAGGAGCCCTCACTAGCTCCCGATGCCCCTCACCTCCTGGCCTTGTCCGGGCATCGCGACCTAACATACCAGCGATGGCTTTGGCCCGCTCGAGGTCTGGGTCCTGACGACTTAGAGCATCAAGGCAAGCAAAGAGAGCAAAACATGCCTCAAGAGAAAGCTTCACGAGGGCACGAGCATTCATTACAGCAACTCATAAAGTACTTAAACACAAAGGCATCATCTTCACGCCCCCACGGGGCCACATCAATCTAGTGCAGGCTGGCGAAGGTAAAAGGACCCTAGGAACTCGCGCCGCCGCCGTCGTCGTCGTCGTCGCCGTCATCGTTGTTGTCACCGTCGCTGTCGTCGCCACCGGAGCTCTCGCCGCTGCCACAGGAGTACTTCCCAAGCATCGCGTCCACATGGCGTTCTACCGCCTTTGCGAGGCCATCGCAGAGCTCCTCGGGGACAGGGGCTATCACCTTGTCAAAATCAAAGTTGGGATCGGCGTGAAGGAGGTGACTGAAGACGCGGGTCGCCGCCTGGGAGAAGAGGCCGCGGCACTCCTCCTCCAAGATGCCGTCCACCTCCTTGGCCCCATCCTCAAGCCGCTCCACCAGCTTGGTGGAGAAGTCAACGTAGTCAGCGTCGCGGAAATCGCGGAGGGCTTCAAGCCTTCCCTGGCAGATGGAGTTCAGGGCGTCGTGGGCTCGGAGCTTGAGGGAGTGGAGCATCTTGACGCGTACGCGCTGCCACTCCCGTTCCTGGTCCGCCTCGCCTCCGGCTTGCTCGGCGGTGCTGGCGGCGCCCCCCACCTGAAGGAGAAGGGAGGACGGCTCGGCCTCGGTGCCGAAACCGGCCTGCGGTGCGGCCTCTCGGCGGGTCTCTGCCTCAATGAGTGCCGCCTTGAGACCAGCAATTTCCTGCCGGAACGGCTCATGCTCCGTCTCGAAGGCGTCCTTCTGCTGCTTCAGCGCCTTACCGTGCTCCTCGGTGAGCGCCAGGCACGCCTCCGCTATCTTCGTGTCAGCGTCCTCCTAGGCCTTCTTCTCCTTACCCTCCAGCTGGGTGTTGGCCTCGTTGACACGCTCCGTGTGGGCGTCCTGGGCGTCGGCCAGCTGCCGCCCCAGCGTCTCCAGGCGCCCCCGCTCAGTGGCCTGCTCGGTCGACATCCTCTCGAGGTCTTCCGTGCGAGTTGCGAGGCCCACTTCATGGGCTGCAAGCTCCTTCTCGCGAGTGGCCAGGGTACTTTCCTGCGCGAGGAACGACTGCGCCTGCTCGGCATGTTGATCCTGGAGCTCCTTCAGGCGGGCCTCTGCCTCCTCGTGGCGCGTGGCGGCCGCTTCGGCCTCCCGGAAAGCACTCGCATGGACCCCCTCTGCTTCGGCGGCGTCCTTCTTGTCCGGTGCGCGAGCACATTCGTTCTGGCGCTGAGCCGTTTCGACGGCGACGCTTAGCCGGCGGCACCCGTCAGCAAGCTTCAGGCGCTCCTTGGCAAGGTGCGCCTCCGCGTTCTGGAGGTCTGTCCCGAGCTGAGCGAGCGCGGCCTTGGCATCTCACAAGGCTTCATGCCTGAGCAGGGCATGGCCGCTCATGAGTGCTAAGGGCCAGTCTGGGTCAGGCCCCCTGACATTCTCCGTCGCCGCGGTCAGGGATGACTCGGTGGCGCTTGCCAGGAGCGGTGGGTTCGTCGGGCCCTCCCCCGCGTTCGGCTGCAGTGGCGTGCTGTGGGGACTCGCCATGCCTGCGACGGCGCGCCCCGCGATTCCTCCCCTTGCGCTTAGGGAGGCCTCTGGCGGGGGAGTGGGCGCTTCAGCCTCCCCCGTCGCTGCTTCTTCCCTCGCGGCGGGGTCAGAGGGGAGCGCGTCCCCACGTCTTGAGACTGCCTCCTGAGGCTCCCCCATCTCGGCCTCATGAGACGTGCCCGCATGCGGCTCCGGGGGAACGGCTGGCTCCCTCCCAACTTCCGCGTGCTCTGTCTCGGCGTCAGAGTGGCAGGTGGCCTCTCCATGCCCCCCGGCACCCACAGCGGGTACTGACGCCCCCTGCGGGCTGGGGGTCGCCTTCGCCTTTGTCGTCGTCTTCTTCTTCTTCCTTTGGTCCCCGGCGGGCCTCCTGCGCAAACGGCGGCTCAGCTCCGAGCCCGGACAAAGAGCAAGAGCATAAAATGCCGGGAGGAGTCAAGGGGACTTACTCGTCGCCGGCGGACCACTTCCTCTTCTTCTCCGCGAGGGGCGGGTCGTCGCTGCTGCCGTCAAGCATCGCCCCGGTTCCGCTGCTCGGGCCCCCGGGGTGGGCCGCACTGGACCCGGACGCGTTGTCGCCTGCCTCGAGGCCCTGGGAAGTTTCGGCCTCTTGATGGGCCTCAGGCGCTGGGGGCTCGACCGCCCCCCGGCCGAGAGCCCCCTCCGCCACGGGTGGCTCGCTGTCGGCGTCATCGTCCTCAAGCTCGTAGAGGAGCTGACGGCGAGTGCGTGGTGGCGCCAGGTTGGCGTCCTCCCCTGTGGCCTCCTCCGAGTCCTCGCCACCGCCGCTGCCTCCCGAATCCAGCTCCACCACAAGGGGGTTCTCGCAGGGTTTGACATGGCCCTCCGACACGAGCCCCCACTGGTCAAAGAGAGGCATCTCCTCGACTAGCTCCGCCTTCTCCTTGTAGCGGAACAGTGGGAGTGCCCCCTCGGGCAGATCCGCGGTAGGGGCACTAAGCAGAGTTGCCAGGGCTCCGTCCAGCACTTCTGGCTTCAGGCTGCCGGGGCTCAGCCTCATGGCGTCGCCCGCGCCGGTGTACTCCCATACGGGGCGCGAGTGCCGCTGGAGTGGTGCGATGCGCCGCCGCAGGTATTCCCTGACGACCGTCGCCCCCGATAGCTTCGCGGCCCGGTGCGCGGCCATCCGCTCCAAGACGGGCTCCATCCTCGGGTCAGCGAGCTTCTCGTGCCCCCACCCGGAGTTCTTCTCAGCCGGGTCCGTCGGGATCATTAGGAGCCGGCTGGTCCGGCGCGCGTCCATGTAGACCTAGCGCTGCCGATAGCCCTCCACCTTCTTCGCAACCCTCAAGTTGATGATGCTATTTTCCATCCCCTTGACGGCGAGGAATGACGCACATCCAGAGCACTGGTCTACCACTGTCAGCCGCAGGCAGAAGAAGTGGCGGAAGAGCGCCACCAAAGGCATCACACCCACGAAAGCCTCGCAGTAAAAGGCAAAGATGGCTAGGAGGAGGATGGAGTTGGGTTGAAGGTGGAGGGCATGAATCTGATAATGGGAGAGAATGGCGTGGGCCCAGCAGGCCGTCATCACCAAGATTCTCACCAAGACCCCTCATGAGGCCTTGACCTCCTGAGGACCCCTCCTCAGGGAGCGACGAACAAGACTCGGCATCTTCACCAGCAGCCTCGCGAGGCTCTCTCGTGAGGCAGCCTCCCGAGGATTCCTCCCGAAGGCGCTCAAGACGAAGGCTGCTCGGCTCGCTGCGCGGTCTCGTGCCCATCACGTGGGTGACCCGGGCGGCGACAGAGGCCGCGCCAGCAGGCGCGGATGAAGATGGTTTCCCCTTTTGTGTTAAGGGAGTAAGGCCAGTCGTCCGCTTCCCAAAGCGGCCCCAAAGGTTGCCCGATCGGTGAAGGAAGACCAAGACGACGGGCGCGCAGGGAGGAGGTCATCACCGAGCCCACCGGCGCGTCATGGATCATGCTTTTGCAGGCGAAGTCCACCTTTAGTCAAGATGGCCCGTGGCACCCCGGCTCAGAGAAACCGAAACACCCCGTATTCCAACCCAGAGATCAAGTCTTTTGGAATATGGCACTGCTTGGCATAGAACAAATCAGCTCTTTATTACAAATATTACGGGTACAAGTGTTCTGAAGGCACGAAGGTTACAAAGGCACGGCGATACTACGCCGCCTCAGATAGCTCTATGCTAGCAGCGGGACAACCCGTAACGGAATAAATTCTAGCAGCGGAACAACGACGACGGTGATGAACTCCATTCCACAGGGACTCTGGCTGGGACGCATCCTAGAGCGCAACCTCGGGATCCTCGACAAGCAATCAATCACGGCATGACCTGCAATCTGGCATGACACGCCAGGTGAGTACTTTGAATGTACTCGCAAGCTCACAGCAACCAAAGCAATCAAGACAAACAACAGCATGGCATTTACAGGTTAATTATCATGATACTACTAGAATCAACATGAAAGTGATCATGGAATGTACATGTTAATCATGATATGAACATGATGATACTAGCACTAGCATGCAAGGGGGGTCGACATTTAAGGTCTCATGGACCCACTTACTCTGCTCGGAGGTTATCTCGTAACCACCATAGGTATCAATCCTTCTTACCGTCGTGATCATCACACGATCACCTCATGATCAACCAACATCAAGAATACCATCGTGATCATCTCGTGACCACATAAAGATCAACCAACTTCTTTTCTCATCGAACCGGGGTTCTTATTATTCAGTTTAATATTACTGTTGACCCATAGTGTGACCAACTATGAACTATGTCCATGATCGAGGACGCAGCTATCGATAGATTATACACTCTGCAGAGGTTAGTACACTGTACCCACACTACGGAACTCATGGCCTCGTGCTTCCCATTCGGGTGGACCAACGATATTCCGACAAAACCAATCTACTGCATGACACTCTCCCGGCCACTCTGACAAACTCCCCTTTGGGCTATGTCATGGGTGGCCCCGATGTCAACGCGTGACATCCACCACCTGTGTGACCGCCACCGTCGTGGCCAAAACAAACTCGTCCCAAACGGGGACACCCGGGTACAACACAACTCGGGCACACAAGGCTTATGACCACCTACCTGATCAGGGTAGCGCGTGCACATAACCTTCCCTAGTTGGAGGCACCGGCGAGAGGCACGACAATATACCGAAATAGGGCCTCCCCATCCAAGCAAGTGTGGTTGCACTGGTGAGTTCGATTCGGTGGCACCATTACTCAGCCGACAGATTTGTTCAAGTTCGATTAAGGTCAGGTTTAACTTGAATGGTGATGAGCTGAGTCATAATGAAATAACAATGCATATGAGCATGCTATCAGTGTAACCATGGATGGGCAACATAACCATTTAACAACATAACCTCAACAATGATAGATCATTTATTCTACGGGATGCAAATGGGCATAACATAACGATGATCATGAATATCACAAGTAGTTTCATATCAAACCATCCATATGAGCATGTCATTATCAATAGCATCTCAAATGATTACAAGAGTAAAACATGATAATAATAACACTAGCAATTAATCATTTCACCTACCAGATGAACATGAACATGGCATAGGCATAGACATGGATTCACAAGCATATTCGAAGCATTAAAATCAATAAATGAGAAAACAATGATTTAAATATTCAAGTGGAAACCATGGCTACTGCTATGCCATCATGCAAGTGGTTGTTGTGGTTTGCCTGGGGATGAAGGATTCACCGGGGAGAAGTGCGAGAGGCTCGCGGAAAATTTTGCCGGAAACAGTTCTCTCTCAGCGGAGCTGAATAAAGGGCAGGGGCAAAATGGACATTTTTAGAATGTTACAACAAGGTGCAGATGATACCATCGGAATGGGCTCGACGAACTGAGATCCTGGGCATTGGAATCACCTGATTCGGAGTCACGGCTGCCGAGATACGGTCGCTCGTTCGTTAGGCAAAAAATCAAATAAAAATTGTTCATTTCTGGCCTTAACGGACGAACGTCCGCTATTTAATAGTTTCGGCCGGCGGCTGAGAAGTTGAAAGCGTATTTCTGAAAATATGTTTTCGCTTCAGGAAAACATACTCTAGCCCAAGGCAGCGGTGAAGTACGCTTTCTATATTGAAAAACGTATTTCTAGGAATTCGTTTCCACTTAAACTGTGCGGGCCCGGGCGCTGGGTCACTTACACCTGTGGCCTGCCACTTCTCTCCCTCTCTCCTTCTGGTCGTCGTCCTCCTCCCGATGAAGGACAAAGGAGGTGAGGCTGGGCACGGCTAGCGCCAGCCTCGGCGGCGCCGCGTCCATCCAGACCAGTGGCGGACGCCGAGGAGGGCAGGGCGGCGGCAGCTTCGGACGCCCGCGGCGGAGTATGGCGTCGGCCATGATGGTGGTTAGCGATTGGGTCGCCCCGGAGATGAACTGGGGGAATGGAGAGCTTCGTGGGGGTTCGGTGGTTGCTCTGGTGGCGACAGAAAGGAGGGAGGAGCCCGTGGCGGCAATGGCGGCAATAGGCGAGGTGGAGAGCTTCCCGAGATCGATTGAGGTGCTAGGCGGGGTACTAGGAGGGATAGAGAGTGGTGGGTGAGGAGAACCGAGACGGGGGAGGGCCTAAATAGCCATGGCGGTGATGCCCTCGCCGGATGCCGCCACGGACGTGCAAACGATGCTCCGGCGTGACCGCGTACGCGTGCGCACGCGCGGAGGGGCTGATGGTGACGAGAGAGGGGTAGTGGGTGCCAGATAATCCGCGAGGAGGAAGAGGATAGAGGTAACGTGATGACGGCCACGGGCACGCAGTGCGGCGTGGCGCGCCGGAGAGGAAAGAGGAGGGGGGAGTGGTCCAGAGGGGTGGCATGGACGCCGGAGAGGGAGGGCTACTCTGTGGACATGGTGTGGTGGCGCGAGGACGACGTTTGGGCGGCGGCAGAGGGGTCCCGACGTCCAGAGCACGCTTTTGGCACGCCAGACCACGTGGTCACCGCGTGCACAGGCGCACGCGGTGCGTTCTGGCCAGCGAAAAGATGTCTCACGTGTGGACCCTACTAGATGTATAAACACTGAGATCTTGGTTAGGTTAGATCACCTTTGTGCTAATGGGTAGCATCAACAGAAGTTTGTTGTAGCAAACTACATCATGAAGTTGTCGTCAAAATAAATGGGATAAGGGATAACCAGGATGTCACAGAGGTTTAGGGTAGGAAGGACTATGATCCTGTGGATTTTGAAAAGATTTGGACCAAGATTTATTATAATTGCTTTACAACTGCAAAAACTGGTCCAGAAACTAGATCATGAAGTAGCACTCACATGGATGATTTGATTGGGCTGAAAATTGGTGTAGGATGATGATTTGATCATATGAAGGCACCATAAAAATTTCAAACCATTTTGATAAACATAAATGGTACTTACTTCACAATGCTCCACTCTGGACAGTAACTTGGGGGGATTTTGTGGAGAAAATGGCTTGGCAAAATGATGTGAATTTTTGCGTGCTCAATGTATATAGGGATATTTAGGTCCTGGATTAATTTAAGATTTTATGAAGCAATATAAAATATAGTTGCGTCACAAACTGAAATTGTGACCAGAAACCAAAATTTGATGGTGTGCTCACATAGATTGTTGAATGGAGATGAAATTTGGTGGAGAGTAATTATTTGATCATATGAATAATCTACAAGAATTTCAACTCATTTGGATAAGCCTAGCTAGTACTTCCTTCACAAAGTTTCTCTCTGGTCAGAAACTTTGGAAATTTCCTGAGGAAGATTAACTAGGCAAATGAATCTGAATTTTGGCATGTTGCAATTATTTGGATATGAGAGAGTGCCCAAAATTTTTGAAGGCAATCAAGAAAATATAAATAGCACTTCCTTCACAAAGTGTGATACTGGACAGAATAGGAAATGAATATTCCTGAATTATTTTTGAACTAGGCAAGGATGGATTTTGACGTATTTGTGGAAGATATGATCCAAAGAATTTATGAGAATTTTGTGGGAATTTTGGGAATGACAGAAATATAGGTTGCTTCACAACCTAGGGCAAACAGGGTTATTCCTTTAATAGAAAAATGAATATTCCCAATAAATGAAAATTGGAGTTGGGCTAAGATGGAGATGACATGGCCTTGAGAAAGATTTGGGAGTGACCAGCCACTTGGGAGAGGAAGAAGAGATGATCTCCCCAGGTTTTAAGACCACATAGCCACGGAAAAAAGAACTCCGAATAAAATTTTGAAGAAATCCAAAAGAAAAGGAAAGGGCCAAAAATTGGGGTCTCACAAACCTACCCCCCTGACAAAAATCTCGTCCTCGAGATTTGATTGCTCAGGGAACAAGTATGCATATTCTGACTTAAGGAAACCGTGTCCAACTCGGGTATCCTTTTCCTTGATGTTCCCTCTGAATTGCATCTGACTGCCTGCCTTGCTCTCGGGTGGTTTGCTTCAGTGTATCCAACATTCTGACAGGTCTTCCCTCATATGTTCAATCTTACACTGACTCCAATTCCTTCATATCTGCTGGCTCAACTGATATATTATCATGACTGGAACTTCCATAAGTCCGGGAGGAATTTCCCCATTGCTGTATCATTCTTATATCCAGCACTGATAGTGTGAATGGAGTAGTGAACAAATTTCCTCGGTGGACATGAAACATTTATTCCTTGCATCGGGTTACTCGAGTAGCTGCATGTCCTCCGGGTTCAAAACAATGATGAGAATCATAATCGTTCTCTTGGCGAAATCTGACCGCTCGTAGGTAGTTCTAAATCTTGCTGACTCCTTTGTCTCAGATCCGTACTGGCGATTCAACTGTCACCTTGATATGAGGTCCTTACAAATAGAGTAGACCCCTTGGGTGTGTGTTCATGATGATCAATACGGAATCAGACTGGCTTGGGTATCCGTACCATGTTGTTCATGCCACAATTATCATACCTATATTGCCGGTCTTGCTCCTTCATTGTTGTTCTCTTTTTCTGACTCCTTTGCTGAAAAGAGCTTGGCCATCGATATCCTCATTTCTTTGTGTGACCATAGGTACTATCCGGTGCAATATCCTTGTTCCTATAACCGTGCAACAATGTTTACATGGCAAGTCTATCATCTCTCAAGATTTAACTGTAGGGCAATGATCATCCGAACCTTTGCATGAAATCGCAAATAACTCAGTAGCCACCAGAACGGTCCTTACAACTTAGATCTGGGACATTACTGAAATAACTCAACCATGGCTCACGATGGCTGAAGAGCAGCTCAGAGCATGAGGCAGTGTCAATAAGAAGAATGTGGTAGTTCCTTAAGACTGCTAAAGAACAGCTCAGAGCATGGGGTCACTGCTACAAAAAGAAACTCAACAGCTTCTCGAGACGACCGAAAAGCAGCTCAGAACATGGGTCAGTTGTTGAAAAGAGAAATATAAAGTCGGCATCCACCCTGGACGGCCGAAAGCGGCTCAGAACACAGGCGTGGTGCCGTTACCAGGAAAAGGTAAGCAAGGGTTCATCAGGATCATATACCAGGTTCACAATTACTTATATAGAGCTCACTGCTGTGGTCAATCATACATGACAGTGACAGAGGTTAATGACATCACTTTGTCGGTTGGGAGGAAGCTGGCCTTGATATCCACTGTCAAGGTTGTTGTTCCAAATTGTCTTACTTCATAGCTTGTCAGTTCTTGCAACACACTGAGGTGTATACTGGCTTTCTTCCTCTTACATAATTCATGTGGTTGTCGGATTCTCACCATGCTTTCATCATCGTTCGAGTGACTTGAATGACCTTGGCAGCATGCTCACAATATATATGCAAGTGTGTGTAGCTGAGCATTTGATTCCTGAGGTAGACACTTGGGTCCTGACTAGCTCGTGCTTCTGACCAAACTATTGTGGACCTAATTCTTGAGATACACTGTCCACTGACTGTGTAATATCTTGTACCAAAGCCGATAAATGTTTGTAGTGTTATACTGACGAAGACTGGATAGCTAGTGTTGGAAGCTATCTGAGAGTAGCATGCTGAGGAAGACTGGATATCTTATGCTTGAAGCTTTTGCCAGGATAGCTTGCTGAAGAAGACTAGGTATCGTACTTCAGAAGCTTTTCCTCTGGTTGCTTACTGAGGAAGATTTGGTGACTTATGCTGGAAGCTTCTCTGCGGTGACGTACCGAAGAAGACTGAGTATCTTATATTGGAAATCATCCACATATCGTACTGAGGAAGATTGAGGAGTCTTGCATTATAAGCTTCTCTGGTAGCGGGCGGAGGAAGACTGAGTTGCTTACACCAGAAGCTTTTCTTTCGGATATGCGGACTGAATGCCATATATATATATACCCTTGATATATTCCTTTGACCGAAAATGTATTGTTGTCTTGCACACAAATTGTCTTCCAGCTGGTTCATTACGATTGTGATGGTTGCACATTGATGTAAACTTGATGCCGATAATCAATCTAGGATATCATTTGCACTCAGATCAGATTTTCCCAATACAATGCAGTCGGCTGAGAATTAAATAATGTTTAGCTGAGCTTCCAAATAATTGAATCCCTCACTGATTCTTCGAGTCCGGTGGCGGTTGATGAGCAACTTTCATAAGGGGAAATAAGGTGACACCGAAGGCCCAAAGAAAGAAGCAAAAGAAACGACTCAAACAAAAGCACACAAAACATCAAGATTTCATACAAGCAACATCACATTATACTGCTATCCACCACAATATGCATGCCTACTTAAGCACGCAGATCTCGCGGAAACTCCGGTACTACGATCGAACATGCTGTGGCGGTGTGCATGATGGTGGATCAACGTGTGGAGAGGTTGGTGTAAACGGAGCTACACCAAATGCTTGCTCAACACCGGTTGCATCTGGACGGGTTTAGGGATAAGGACGTACTCGGTGATCATGTAGAGGAACACAGATGTCACGACCACATCATCATCAAGCAGACGGAAGGGAACCGTACTCGTCCAGGGAATGAGTGATAAGGTAGGATATAAGCAGGGTCTATTGGCATGGCCCTTTTCTGGTAACAAAGACCAGTAAGGGTTGCCAAAGTGGCGGGTTGGATGGCAAGATCCGTGGTAGAACATGTCTACCACCGAAACAATAGGTGGCTGGTGGAAAGATATTTGCGCGATACTTGCAAGTGGTGTCCGGAACACTTGGTACCTCGGCATCACCCTGCTGGGACGGAGATGACACCAAACACCAAAGAGCAAGTATGCAAAGCTGGAGGGTGCAGGTAGTGGATAAAAAATGATGCCATCTATACTAACAAGATCAACCGTTAGTGACAAGATAATGAGTCTATATGTATGCTATGCAACAAACAAATGCAACAACCAAATGCAACATTCAAGCTAGACTCCAAACTACCAGTTTCTAACGCTCGCGCTGACAAGGGCATCCTACAGCCAGACCTGCTCTGATACCAATCGCTGTGGCACCCCGGCTCAGAGAAACCGGAACACCCCGTATTCCAGCCCAGAGATCAAGTCTTCTAGAATACGACACTGCTTGGCATAGAACAAATCAGCTCTTTATTACAAAATATTACGGGTACAAGCGTTCTGAAGGCACGAAGGTTACAAAGGCATGGCGATACTACGCCTGCTCAGATAGCTCTATGCTAGCAGCGCGACAACCCGTAACGGAATAAATTCTAGCAGCGGAACAACGACGACGGTGATGAACTCCATTCCGCAGGGACTCTGGCTGGGACGCATCCTAGAGCGCAACCTCGGGATCCTCGACAAGCAATCAATCACGGCATGACCTGCAATCTGGCATGACACGCCAGGTGAGTACTTTGAATGTACTCGCAAGCTCAAAAACAACCAAAGCAATCAAGACAAACAACAGCATGGCATTTACAGGTTAATTATCATGATACTACTAGAATCAACATGAAAGTGAGCATGGCATGTATATGTTACTCATGATATGAACATGATGATACTTGCACTAGCATGCAAGGGGGGGGGGGTCAACGTTTAAGGTCTCATGGACCCACTTACTCTGCTCGGAGGTTATCTCGTAACCACCATAGGTATCAATCCTTCTTACCATTGTGATCATCACATGATCACCTCATGATCAACCATCATCAAGAATACCATCGTGATCATCTCGTGACCACATAAAGATCAACCAACTTCTTTTCTCATCGGACCGGGGTTGTTATTATTCAGTTTAATATTACTGTTGACCCATAGTGTGACCTACTACGAACTATGTCCATGCCCGAGGATGCGGCTATCGATAGATTATACACTCTGCAAAGGTTAGTACACTGTACCCACACTACGGAACTCATGGCCTCGTGCTTCCCATTCCGGTGGACCAACGGTATTCCGACAAAACCGATCTATTGGATGACACTCTCCCGGCCACTCCGACAAACTCCCCTTTGGGCTATGTCATGGGTGGCCCCGATGTCAACTCGTGACATCCGCCACTTGTGTGGCCGCCACCGTCGTGGCCAAAACAAACTCGTTCCAAACGGGGACACCCGGGTACAACACAACTCGGGCACACAAGGCTTATGACCGCCTACCTGATCAGGGTAGCGCGCGCACATAACCTTCCCTAGTTGGAGGCACCGGCGAGAGGCATGACAATAGACCAAATTAGGGCCTCCCCATCCAGGCAAATGTGGTTGCACTGATGAGCTCGATTCGGTGGCACCATGATTGAGCCAACAGATTTGTTCAAGTTCGATTAATGTCAGGTTTAACCTGAATGGTGATGAGCTGAGTCATAATGAAATTACAATGCATATGAGCATGCTATCAGTGTAACCATGGATGGGCAACATAACCATTTAACAACATAACCTCAACAATGATAGATCATTTATTCTACGGGATGCAAATGGGCATAGCATAACGATGATCATGAATATCACAAGTAGTTTCATATCACACCAACCATATGAGCATGTCATTATCAATAGCATCTGAAATGATTACAAGAGTAAAACATGATAATAATAACACTAGCAATTAATCATTTCACCTACCAGATGAACATGAACATGGCATAAGCATAGACATGGATTCACAAGCATATTCGAAGCATTAAAATCATTAAATGAGCAAACAATGATTTAAATATTCAAGTGGAAACCATGGCTACTACAATGCCATCATGCAAGTGGCTGTTGTGGCTTGCCTAGGGATGAATGATTCACCGGGGAGAAGTGCGAGAGGCTCGCGGAAAATTTTGTCGGAAACAGTTCTCTCTGGACGGAGCTGAATAAAGGGTAGGGGCAAAATGGTCATTTTCAGAATGTTACAACAAGTTGAAGATGACACCATCGGAACGGGCTCGACGAACTGAGATCGTGGGCGTTGGAATCACCTGATTCGGAGTCATGGTTGCCAAGATACGGCCGTTCGTTCGTTAGGCAGAAAATCAAATAAAAACTGTTCATTTCTGGCCTTAACGGACGAACGTCCGCTATTTAATAGTTTCGGCCGGCGGCTGAGAAGTTGAAAGCGTATTTCTGAAAATACATTTTCGCTTCTGGAAAACATACTCTAGCCCAAGGCAGCGGCGAAGAACGTTTTCTGTATTGAAAAACGTATTTCTAGGAATTAGTCTCCACTTAAACTGCGCGGGCCCGGGCGCTGGGTCACTTACACCTGGGGCCCGCCACTTCTCTCCCTCTCTTCTTCTGGTCGTCATCCTCCTCCCGACGAAGGACAAAGAAGGCGAGGCTGGGAACGGCCGGCGCCGGCCCCAACGGCTCCGGCCACCTCCGGCCGAGGGGGAGGCACCGGCGGGCTCGGCGCGGAGCGCTGCGTCCATCCAGACCAGTGGCGGACGCCGAGGAGGGCAGGGGCGGCAGCAGCTTCGGACGCCCGCGGTGGAGTATGGCGTCGGCCATGATGATGGTCAGCGATTGGGTCGCCCCGGAGATGAACTGGGGGAATGGAGAGCTTCGTGGGGGTTCTGTGGTTGCTCTGGTGGCGACAGAAAGGAGGGAGGAGCCTCGGCTTGCTCGAATTTGAGCGGAGCCCGTGGCGGAAATGGCGGCAATGGGCAAGGTGGAGAGCTTCCCGAGCTCGATTGAGGTGCTAGGCGGGGTACTAGGAGGGAGAGAGAGTGGTGGGTGAGGAGAACCGAGACGGGGGAGGGCTTAAATAGCCATGGCGGCGATGCCCTCACCGGATGCCGCCACAGACGTGCAAACGATGCTCCGGCGTGACCGTGTACGCGTGTGCACGCGCGGAGGGGCTGATGGTGACGAGAGAGAGGTAGTGGGTGCCAGGGAATCCGCGAGAAGGAAGAGGACAGAGGCAACGTGATGACGGTCACGGGCACGCGGTGCGGTGTGGCGCGCCGGAGAGGAAAGAGGAGGGAGGGAGTGGTCCAGAGGGGTGGCGTGGACGCAAGGGAGGGAGGGCTACTCTGTGGACATGGTGTGGTGGCGCGAGGACGACGTTTGGGCGGCGGCAGAGGGGTCCCGACGTCCAGAGCACGCTTTTGGCACGCCAGACCGCATGGTCTCCTCTTGCACAGGCGCACGCGGTAAGTTCTGGCCAGCGAAAAGATGTCTCACGTGTGGACCCTACTAGATGTATAAACACTGAGATCTTGGTTAGGTTAGATCACCTTTGTGCTAATGGGTAGCATCAACAGAAGTTTGTTGTAGCAAACTAGATCATGAAGTTGTGGTCAAAATAAATGGGATAAGGGATAACCAGGATGTCACAGAGGTTTAGGGTAGGAAGGACTATGATCCTGTGGATTTTGAAAAGATTTGGACCAAGATTTATTATAGTTGCTTTACAACTGCAAAAACTGGTCCTGAAACTAGATCATGAAGTAGCACTCACATGGATGATTGGATTGGCTGAAAATTGGTGTAGGATGATGATTTGATCATATGAAGGCACCATAAAAATTTCATACCATTTTGATAAACATAAATGGTACTTCCTTCACAATGCTCCACTCTGGACAGAAACTTGGGGGAATTTTGTGGAGAAAATGGCTTGGCAAAATGATGTGAATTTTGTCATGCTCAATGGATATAGGGATATTTAGGTCCTGGATTAATTTAAGATTTTATGAAGCAATATAAAATATAGTTGCTTCACAAACTGAAACTGTGACCAGAAACCAAAATTTGAAGGTGTGCTCACATAGATTGTTGGATGGAGATGAAATTTGGTGGAGAGTAATGATTTGATCATATGGATGATATACCAAAATTTCAACTCATTTGGATAAGCCTAGCTAGTACTTCCTTCACAAAGCTTCTCTCCGGTCAGAAACTCTGAAAATTTGCTGAGGAAGATTTACTAGGCAAATGAAGCTGAATTTTAGCATGTGGCAAATATTTGGATATGAGAGAATGCCCAAAATTTCTAGGAATTCGTCTCCACTTAAACTGTGCGGGCCCGGGCGCTGGGTCACTTACACCTGGGGCCCGCCACTTCTCTCCCTCTCTCATTCTGGTCGTCGTCCTCCTCCCGACGAAGGACAAAGGAGGTGAGGCTGGGCACGGCCGGCGCCGGCCCAGGCGGCTCCGGCCACCTCCGGCCGAGGGGGAGGCATCGGCGGGCTCGGAGTGGAGCGCCACGTCCATCCAGACCAGTGGCGGACGCCAAGGAGGGCAGGACGGCAGCAGCTTCGGACGCCCACGGCGGAGTATGGCGTCGGCCATGATGGTGGTCAGTGATTGGGTCACCCCGAAGATGAACTCGGGGAATGGAGAGCTTCGTGGGGGTTCGGTAGTTGCTCTGGTGGCGACAGAAAGGAGGGAGGTGCCCATGGCGGCAATGGGTGAGGTGGAGAGCTTCCCGAGCTCGATTGAGGTGCTAGGCAGGGTACTAGGAGGGATAGAGAGTGGTGGGTGAGGAGAACCGAGACGGGGGAGGGCTTAAATAGCCATGGCGGCGATGCCCTCACCGGATGCCGCCACGGATGTGCAAACGATGCTCCGGCGTGACCGCGTACGCGTGCGCACGCGCGGAGGGGCTGATGGTGACGAGAGAGAGGTAGTGGGTGCCAGAGAATCCGCGAGGAGGAAGAGGACAGAGGTAATGTGATGACGGCCACGGGCATGCAGTGCGACGTGGCGCGCCGGAGAGGAAAGAGGACGGGGGAGTGGTCCAGAGGGGTGGCGTAGACGCAGGAGAGGGAGAGCTACTCTGTGGACATGGTGTGGTGGCGCGAGGACGACGTTTAGGCGGCGGCAGAGGGGTCCCGGCGTCCAGAGCACGCTTTTGGCACGCCAGACCGCGTGGTCACCACATGCACAGGCGCACGCGGTGCGTTCTGGCCAGCGAAAAGATGTCTCACGTGTGGACCCTACTAGATGTATAAACACTGAGATCTTGGTTAGGTTAGATCACCTTTGTGCTAATGGGTAGCATCAACAGAAGTTTGATGTAGCAAACTAGATCATGAAGTTGTGGTCAAAATAAATGGGATAAGGGATAACCAGGATGTCACAGAGGTTTAGGGTAGGAAGGACTATGATCCTGTGGATTTTGAAAAGATTTGGACCAAGATTTATTATAATTGCTTTACAACTGCAAAAACTGGTCCAGAAACTAGATCATGAAGTAGCACTCACATGGATGATTGGATTGGGCTGAAAATTGGTGTAGGATGATGATTTGATCATATGAAGGCACCATAAAAATTTCATACCATTTTGATAAACATAAATGGTACTTCCTTCACAATGCTCCACTCTGGACAGAAACTTGGGGGAATTTTGTGGAGAAAATGGCTTGGCAAAATGATGTGAATTTTGCATGCTCATTGTATATAGGGAGATTTAGGTCCTGGATTAATTTAAGATTTTATGAAGCAATATAAAATATAGTTGCTTCACAAACTGAAATTGTGACCAGAAACCAAAATTTGAAGGTGTGCTCACATGGATTGTTGGATGGAGATGAAATTTGGTGGAGAGTAATTATTTGATCATATGGATAATCTACAAAAATTTCAACTCATTTGGATAAGCCTAGCTAGTACTTCCTTCACAAAGCTTCTCTCTGGTCAGAAACTTTGGAAATTTGCTGAGGAAGATTTACTAGGCAAATGAAGCTGAATTTTGGCATGTGGCAATTATTTGGATATGAGAGAGTGCCCAAAATTTTTGAAGGCAATCAAGAATATATAAATAGCACTTCCTTCACAAAATGTCATACTGGACAGAATAGGAAATGAATATTCCTGAATTATTTTTGAACTAGGCAAGGATGGATTTTGACATATTTGTGGAAGATATGATCCAAAGAATTTATGAGAATTTTTTGGGAATTTTGGGAATGACAGAAATATAGGTTGCTTCACAACCTAGGGCAAAACGGGTTATTCCTTTAATAGAAAAAGGAATATTCCCAATAAATGAAAATTGGGGTTGGGCTAAGACGGAGATGACATGGCCTTGAGAAAGATTTGGGAGTGACCAGCCACTTGGGAGAGGAAGAAGAGATGATCTCCCCAGGTTTTAAGACCACATAGCCACAGAAAAAGAACTCCGAATAAAAATTTGAAGAAATCCAAAAGAAAAGGAAAGGGCCAAAAATCAGGGTGTCACAAACCTACCCCCCATACAAAAATCTCATCCTCGAGATTTGATTGCTCAGGGAACAAGTATGCATATTCTGACTTAAGGAAACCGTGTCCAACTCGGGTATCCTTTTCCTTGATGTTCCCTCTGAATTGCATCTGACTGACTGCCTTGCTCTGGGGTGGTTTGCTTCACTGTATCCAACATTCTGACAGGTCTTCCCTCATATGTTCAATCTTACACTGACTCCAATTCCTTCATATCTGCTGGCTCAACTGATATATTATCATGACTGGAACTTCCATAAGTCCAGTAGGAATTTCCCCATTGCTGAGTCATTCTTATATCCAGCACTGATAGTGTCAATGGAGTCGTGAACAAATTTCCTCGGTGGACATGAAACATTTATTCCTTGCATCAGGTTACTCGAGTAGCTGCATGTCCTCCGGGTTCAAAACAATGCTGAAAATCATAATCGTTCTCTTGGCGAAATCTGACCGCTCGTAGGTAGTTCTTAATCTTGCTGACTCCTTTGTCTCTGATCCGTACCGGCGATTCAACTATCACCTTGATATGAGGTCCTTACAAACAGAGTAGACCCCTTGGGTGTGTGTTAATGATGATCAATACGGAATCAGGCTGGCTTGGGTATCCGTACCATGTTGTTCATGCCACAATTATCATACATGTATTGCCGGTCTTGCTCCTTCATTGTTGTTCTCTTTTTCTGACTCCTTTGCTGAAAAGAGCTTGGCCATCGATATCCTCAATTCTTCGTGTGACCATAGGTACTGTCAGGTGCAATATCCTTGTTCCTATAACCGTGCAACAATGTTTACATGGCAAGTCTATCATCTCTCAAGCTTTAACTGTAGGGCAATGATCATCCGAAGCTTTGCATGAAATTGGCAAATAACTCAGTAGCCACCAGAACGGTCCTTACAACTCAGATCTGGGACATTACTGAAATAACTCAACCATGGCTCACGACGGCTGAAAAGCAGCTCAGAGCATGAGGCATTGTCAATAAGAAGAATGTGGCAGTTCCTTAAGACGGCCGAAGAATAGCTCAGAGCATGGGTCACTGCTACAAAAAGAAACTCAACAGTTGCCCGAGACGACCGAAAAGCAGCTCAGAACACGGGTCAGTTGTTGAAAAGAGAAATATAAAGTCGGCATCCACCCTGGATGGCCGAAAGCGGCTCAGAACACAGGCGTGGTGCCGTTACCAGGAAAAGGTAAGCAAGGGTTCATCAGGATCATATACCAGGTTCACAGTTACTTATATAGTGCTCACTGCTGTGGTCAATCATACATGACAGTGACAGAGGTTAATGATATCACTTTGTCGGTTGGGAGGAAGCTGGCCTTGATATCCACTGTCAAGGTTGTTGTTCCAAATTGTCTTACTACATAGCTTGTCAGTTCTTGCAACACACTGAGGTGTATCCTGGCTTTCTTCCTCTTACATAATTCATGTGGTTGTCGGATTCTCACCATGCTTGCATCATCGTTCGAGTGACTAGAATGACCTTGGCAGCATGCTAACAATATATATGCAAGTGTGTGTAGCTGAGCATTTGATTCCTGAGGTAGACACTTGGGTCCTGACTAGCTCATGCTTCTGACCAAACTGTTGTGGACCTAATTCTTGAGATACACTACCCACTGACTGTGTAATATCTCGTACCAAAGCCGATAAATGTTTGTAGTGTTGTACTGACGAAGACTAGATAGCTTGTGTTGGAAGCTATCTGAGAGTAGCATGCTGAGGAAGACTGGATATCTTATGCTCGAAGCTTTTGCCGGGATAGCTTGCTGAAGAAGACTGGGTATCGTACTTCAGAAGCTTTTCCTCTGGTTGCTTACTGAGGAAGATTTGGTGACTTATACTGGAAGCTTCTCTGCGGTGACGTACCGAAGACGACTGAGTATCTTATATTGCAAGTCATCCACATATCGTACTGAGGAAGCTTGAGGAGTCTTGCATTATAAGCTTCTCTGGTAGCGGGCGGAGGAAGACTGAGTTGCTTACACCAGAAGCTTTTCTCTCAGATATACGGACTGAATGCCAAATATATATACCCTTGATATTCCTTTGACCGAAAATGTATTGTTGTCTTGCACACAAATTGTCTTCCAGCTGGTTCATTACGATTGTGATGGTTGCACACTGATGTAAACTTGATGCCGATAATCAATCTAGGATATCATTTGCACTCAGATAGGATATTCCCAATACAATGCAGTCAGCTGAGAATATCATAATGTTTAGCTGAGCTTCCAAATAATTGAATCCCTCACTGATTCTTCGAGTCCAGTGGCGGTTGATGAGCAACTTTCATAAGGGGAAATAAGGTGACACCGAAGGCCCAAAGAAAGAAGCAAAAGAAACGACTCAAACAAAAGCATACAAAACATCAAGATTTCATACAAGCAACATCACATTATACTGCTATCCACCACAATATGCATGCCTACTTAAGCACGCAGATCACGCGGAAACTACGGTACTACGATCGAACATGCTGTGGCGGTGTGCATGATGGTGGATCAACGTGTGGAGAGGTTGGTGTAAACGGAGCTACACCAAACGCTGGCTCAGCACCGGTTGCATCTGGACGGGTTTAGGGATAAGACGTACTCGGTTTTCATGTAGAGGAACACAGATGTCACGACCACATCGTCATCAAGCGGACGGAAGGGAACCATACTCGTCCAGGGAATGAGTGATTGTTGGGGAACGGAGCATGAATTTCAAAAGTTTCCTACGCTCACGCAAGATCTATCCATGGAGATGCATCGCTACGAGAGGGGAGAGTGTGTCTACGTACCCTCGTAGACCATTTAGCGGAAGCGTCTCACAACGCGGTTGATGTAGTCGAACAATCCTTCGAGCTCCACCGATCGAGTACCGAACGTACGGCACCTCCGAGTTCTACACACGTGCAGCTCGGTGACGTTCCTCGCCTTCTTGATCCAGCAAGACGTCGAGGTAGTAGATGAGTTCCGTCAGCACGATGGCGTGGTGACGGTGACGGTGAAGTGATTCCGGCAGGGCTTCGCCTAAGCTCTCCGAAAATATGACCGAGGTGGAAAACGGAGATCGGGGCACCGCACACGGCTATGGGACAATTGTGTGTCTCCAAGGGGTGCCCCTCCTCCGTATATAAAGGAGGGAGGGGGGAGAAGGCAGCCAAGGGGCTGCGCACCAAGGGGGGGAGGAGTCCTACTAGGACTCCCCTTGGTGGTGGCGCCAACCTCCCCCCAATCCTACTCCTACTAGGAGTAGGGAGAGAGGGAGAGAGAGGGAAGGAAAGGGGGGGCTGGCCCCCAAATCCCCAGCCCAATTCGGACCCCTCATGGGGGGGGCGCGCCAGCCCCCTGGTGGGCTGGTGTTCCTCCCCTATGAGGCCCATGCTACTCCCCGGGGGGTTCCGGTAACCCCTCCGGTACTCCGATAAATATCCGGAACCTTCCGGAACTTTTCTGGAGGCCAAATACTATCTTCCAATATATCAATCTTTACCTCTCGGACATTCCGAGACTCCTCGTCATGTCCGTGATCTCATCCGGGACTCCGAACAACATTCGGTCACCAATCACATAACTCATGTAATACTATATCGTCATCGAACCTTAAGTGTGCGGACCCTACGGGTTCGGGAATGATGTAGACATGACCGAGACGACTCTCTGGTCAATAACCAACAGCGGAACCTGGATGCTCATATTGGTTCCTACATTTTCCACGAAGATCTTTATCGGTGAACCTCATATGTCAACATACGTTGTTCCCTTTGTCCGGCGGTATGTTACTTGCCCGAGATTTGATCGTCGGTATCCAATACCTAGTTCAATCTCGTTACCAGCAAGTCTCTTTACTCGTTCCGTAATACATCATCTTGCAACTAACTCTTTAGTCATGGTGCTTGCAAGGCTTCTGTGATGCTGTATTACCGAGAGGGCCCAGAGATACCTCTCCGATAGTCGGAGTGACAAATCCCAATCTCGATCCATGCCAACTCAACAAATACTTTCGGAGATACCTGTAGTGCACCTTTATAATCACCCAGTAACGTTGTGACGTTTGATACACCCAAAGTATTCCTACGGTATCCGGGAGTTGCATGATCTCATGGTCAGAGGAACGTGTATTTGACATAGTGAAAGCAATAGCAATAAACTGAACGATCATTTGCTATGCTATCGGTTGGGTCATGTCCATCACATCATTCTCCTAATGATGTGATCCCGTTATCAAATGACAACTCATGTCAATGGTCAGGAAACCTTGACCATCTTTTGATCAACGAGCTAGTCTAGTAGAGGCATACTAGGGACATAGTATTTGTCTATTATCCACACATGTATTTATTTTCCGGTCAATACAATTCTAGCATGAATAATAAACTATTATCATGAATGGAGAAATATGATAATAATAAACACTTTATTAATTGCCTCTAGGGCATATTTCCAACAGTCTCCCACTTGCACTAGAGTCAATTACATTGTAAAGAATCTAACACCCATCGCATTCTGGTGCTGATCATGTTTTGCTCGTGGAAGAGGTTTAGTCAACGGGTCTGCCACATTCAGATCCGTGTGTACTTTGCAAATCTCTATGTCTCCATCCTTAATCAAATTCCGAATGGAGTTGAAGCGACGCTTTATATGCTTGGTTCTCTTGTGAAACCTGGGCTCCTTTGCTATAGCAATTGCTCCAGTGTTGTCACATAAGATAGTCATTGGACCCGATGCACTAGGTATGACACCTAGATCGGATATGAACTCCTTCATCCAGATTCCTTCATGTGCTGCTTCGGAAGCAGCTATGTATTCCGCCTCACATGTAGATCCCGCCACGACGCTCTGCTTGGAACTGCACCAACTGACCGCTCCACCATTAAGAATAAATACGTATCCAGATTGTGACTTAGAGTCATCTGGATCTGTGTCAAAGCTAGCATCGACGTAACCCTTTACGACGAGCTCTTTGTCACCTCCATAAACGAGAAACATGTCCTTGGTCCTTTTCAGGTACTTCAGGATATTCTTGACCGTTGTCCAGTGATCTACTCCTGGATCACTTTGGTACCTTCCCACCAAGCTAATAGCGAGGCACACATCAGGTCTGGTACACAGCATGGCATACATAATAGAGCCTATGGCTGAGGCATAGGGGATGACACTCATCTTCTCTTTGTCTTCTGCCGTGGTCGGGCTTTGAGTCTTACTCAATCTCACACCTTGCAATACAGGCAAGAACCCTTTCTTTGACTGATCCATTTTGAACTTCTTCAAAATCTTGTCAAGGTATGTGCTTTGTGAAAGTCCAATGAGGCGTCTTGATCTATCTCTATAGATCTTGATGCCTAATATGTAAGCAGCTTCTCCGAGATCCTTCATTGAAAAACTTTTGTTCAAATAACCCTTTATGCTTTCCAGAAATTCTATGTCATTTCCCATCAATAATATGTCATCCACATATAATATGAGAAATGCCACAGAGCTCCCACTCACTTTCTTGTAAATACAAGCTTCTCCATAAGTTTGTATAAACCCAAACGCCTTGATCACTTCATCAAAGCGAGTATTCCAGCTCCGAGATGCTTGCACCAGTCCATACATGGATCGCTGGAGCTTGCATACTTTGTTAGCACCTTTAGGATCGACAAAACCTTCCGGTTGCATCATATACAATTCTTCCTTAAGGAATCCATTAAGGAATGCCGTTTTGACGTCCATTTGTCACATTTCATAATCATAAAACGCGGCAATTGCTAACATAATTCTGACAGACTTTAGCATCGCTACGGGTGAGAAAGTCTCATCGTAGTAAACTCCTTGAACTTGTCGATAACCTTTAGCAACAAGTCGTGCTTTATAGACGGTGACATTACCATCAGCGTCCGTCTTCTTCTTAAAGATCCATTTATTTTCAATAGCTCGCCGTTCATCGGGCAAGTCTACCAAAGTCCACACTTTGTTCTCATACATGGATCCAATCTCGGATTTCATGGCCTCAAGCCATTTGTCGGAATCTGGGCCTGCCATCGCTTCTTCATAGTTCGAAGGTTCACCGTTGTCTAACAACATAGCCTCCAAGACTGGATTTCCATACCACTCTGGTCCGGAACGTGTCCTGGTTGACCTTCGAAGTTCTGTAACAACTTGATCCGAAGCCTCATGATCATCATCATCAACTTCTTCTCTGGTCTGTGTTGGTGTCACAGAAATTTCTTTCTGTGGCGTACTACTATCCAGAGGAGGTACAATTACCTCATCAAGTTCTACTTTCCTCCCACTCACTTCTTTCGAGAGAAACTCCTTCTCTAGAAAGGATCCATTCTTAGCAACGAATACTTTGCCTTCGGATCTGTGGTAGAAGGTGTACCCAACGGTCTCCTTTGGGTATCCTATGAAGATGCACTTATCCGCTTTGGGTTCGAGCTTATCTGGCTGAAGCCTTTTGACATAAGCATTGCATCCCCAAACTTTCAGAAACGACAGCTTAGGTTTCTTACCAAACCACAGTTCATACGGTGTCGTCTCAACGGATTTAGACGGTGCCCTGTTTAAAGTGAATGCAGCTGTCTCTAATGCATAACCCCAAAATGATAGTGGCAAATCGGTAAGAGACATCATAGAACGCACCATATCTAATAGAGTACGATTACGACGTTCAGACACACCATTACGCTGTGGTGTTCCAGGTGGCGTGAGCTGTGAAACAATTCCACATTGTTTTAAGTGATTGCCAAACTCGTAACTCAAATATTCTCCTCCACGATCAGATCGTAAGAACTTTATTTTCTTGTTACGATGGTTCTCTACTTCACTCTGAAATTCTTTGAACTTTTCAAATGTTTCAGATTTATGCTTCATCAAGTAGACATAGCCATATCTACTCAAATCATCTGTGAACGTGAGAACATAACAATATCCACCGCGCGCCTCAACACTCATCGGACCGCATACATCGGTATGTATTATTTTCAACAAGTCTGTTGCTCGCTCCATTGTTCCGGAGAACGGAGTCTTAGTCATCTTGCCCATGAGGCATGGTTCGCACGTCTCAAATGATTCATAATCAAGTGATTCCAAAAGTCCATCTGCATGGAGTTTCTTCATGCGTTTTACACCAATATGACCTAAGCGGCAGTGCCACAAATATGTGGTACTATCATTATCAATTTTGCGTCTTTTGGCATCAATATTATGGATGTGTGTATCACCACGATCGAGATTCAACAAGAATAAACCATTCACAAGCGGTGCATGACCATAAAAGATATTATTCATCAAAATAGAACAACCTTTATTCTCTGATTTAAATGAATAACCGTCTCGCAATAAACAAGATCCAGATATAATGTTCATGCTCAACGCAGGCACCAAATAACAATTATTTAGGTTCATCACTAATCCCGAGGGTAGATGTAGAGGTAGCATGCCGACGGCGATAACTTCAACTCTTGAACCGTTCCCGACGCGCATCGTCACCTCGTCCTTAGCCAATCTTCGTTTATTCCGTAGCTCCTATTTCGAGTTACAAATATGAGCAACCGAACCAGTATCAAGTACCCAGGTGCTACTACGAGCATTGGTAAGGTACACATCAATAACATGTATATCAAATATACCTTTGTTGATCTTGCCAGCCTTCTTATCTGCCAGGTACTTGGGGCAGTTCCGCTTCCAGTGACCAGTCCCCTTGCAGTAGAAACACTCAGTCTCGGGTTTGGGTACAGACTTGGGTTTCTTCATGGGAGCAGCAACTGATTTGCCGTTCTTCTTGAAGTTCCCCTTCTTTCCCTTGCCCTTCTTGAAACTAGTGCTCTTCTTTACCATCAACACTTGATGCTCCTTCTTGACTTCTAACTCCGCAGCTTTGAGCATAGCGAAGAGCTCGGAAATAGACTTTTCCATTCCTTGCATATTATAGTTCATCACAAAGCCCTTATAGTTTGGTGGCAGTGATTGGAGAATTCTGTCAATAACCGAATCATCTGGAAGATTAACTTCCAACTGAGTCAAGCGGTTATGCAACCCAGACATCTTGAGTATATGCTCACTGACAGAACTATTCTCCTTCATCTTACAGCTAAAGAACTTGTCGGAGACATCATATCTCTCGACCCGGGCATGAGCTTGAAATACAAGTTTCAGCTCTTGGAACATCTCATATGCTCCGTGATGCTCAAAACGTCTTTGGAGCCCCGGTTCTAAGCCGTAAAGCATGGCACACTGAACTATCGAGTAGTCATCAACACGTGTCTGCCAGGCGTTCATAACGTCGACAGACGAGGGAGGGGGTGCGACACCTAGCGGTGCATCAAGGACATAAGCCTTCTGTGCAGCAATGAGGATGATCCTCAGATTACGGACCCAGTCCGCATAGTTGCTTCCATCATCTTTCAATTTAGCTTTCTCTAGGAACGCATTAAAATTCAGTGGAACTACAGTGCGGGCCATTGATCTACAACATACAATTGCAAAGATTATTTAGACTATGTTCATGATAATTGAAGTTCAATTAATCAAATTATTTCAGAACTCCCACTTAGATTAACATCCCTCAAGTTGTCTAAGTGTAACATGATCCACATCAACTAAGCCACGCCCGATCATCACGTGAGGTGGATTAGTTATCAATGGTGAACATCTTTCATGTTGATCATATCTACTATATGACTCATGTTCGACATTTCGGTCTCTTGTGTTCCGAGGCCATATCTGTATATGCTAGGCTCGTCAAGTTTAACCCAAGTATTCTGCGTGTGTAAAACTGGCTTACACCCGTTGTATGCGAACGAAAGAATCCATCACACCCGATCATCACGTGGTGCTTAGAAGCGTCGAACCTTCGCAATGGTGCATACTAGGGGAGAACACTTATCTTGAAATTTAGTGAAGGGATCATCTTATAATGCTACCGTCGTCCTAAGCAAAATAAGATGCATAAAAGGATTAACATCACATGCAATTCAATATATGTGACATGATATGGCCATCATCGTCTTGTGCTTTTGATCTCCATCAGCCAAGCACCGTCATGATCTCCATCGTCACCGGATTGACACCATGATCTCCATCGTAGCGTCGTGACACCTTGATCTCCATCGCAGCGTCGTGGTCGTCTCGCCGGCTATTGCTACTACTACTACTGCTAACTCATAGCGGTAAAGAAAAGCAATTACATAGCGTTGGCATTGCATACAATAAAGAGACAACCATAAGGCTCCTGCCGGTTGCCTGATAACTTACAAAACATGATCATCTCATACAACAACTTATATCACATCATGTCTTGACCATATCACATCACCAGCATACCCTGCAAAAATAAGTTAGACGTCCTCTACTTTGTTGTTGCAAGTTTTACGTGGCTGCTACGGGTTTGCAAGAACCGTTCTTACCTACGCAAAACCACAACGTGGTGTAGTGATTGCTTTTTGATCTTCTAAAAGAACCCTCTTCATTGAAACCGATTCAACTAAAGTGAGAGAGACAGACACCCGCCAGTCACCTTTATGCAACGAGTGCACTTAGCGGTGAAACCTGTCTCGCGTAAGCGTACGCGTAATGTCGGTCCGGGCCGCTTCATCTCACAATACCGCCAAATCAAGTAACAACTAGTAACGGCAAGCAATATGTATACACCCACGCCCACAACTCACTTGTCTTCTACTCGTGCAAAACACATCTACGCATAGACCTGGCTCGGATGCCACTGTTGGGGAACGGAGCATGAATTTCAAAAATTTCCTACGCTCACGCAAGATCTATCCATGGAGATGCATCGCTACGAGAGGGGAGAGTGTCTCTACGTACCCTCGTAGACCGTTTAGCGGAAGCGTCTCACAACGCGGTTGATGTAGTCGAACAATCCTTCGAGCTCCACCGATCGAGTACCGAACGTACGGCACCTCCGAGTTCTACACACGTGCAGCTCGGTGACGTTCCTCGCCTTCTTGATCCAGCAAGACGTCGAGGTAGTAGATGAGTTCCGTCAGCATGACGGCGTGGCGACGGTGACGGTGAAGTGATTCCGGCAGGGCTTCGCCTAAGCTCTCCGAAAATATGACCGAGGTGGAAAACGGAGATCGGGGCACCGCACACGGCTATGGGACAATTGTGTGTCTCCAAGGGGTGCCCCTCCTCCGTATATAAAGGAGGGAGGGGGGAGGAGGCAGCCAAGGGGCTGCGCACCAAGGGGGGGAGGAGTCCTACTAGGACTCCCCTTGGTGGTGGCGCCAACCTCCCCCCAATCCTACTCCTACTAGGAGTAGGGAGAGAGGGAGAGAGAGGGAAGGAAAGGGGGGGCCGGCCCCCAAATCCCCAGCCCAATTCGGACCCCTCATGGGGGGGGCGCGCCAGCCCCCTGGTGGCTGGTGTTCCTCCCCTATGAGGCCCATGTGGCCCATGCTACTCCCCGGGGGGTTCCGGTAACCCCTCCGGTACTCCGATAAATATCCGGAACCTTCCGGAACTTTTCCGGAGGCCAAATACTATCTTCCAATATATTAATCTTTACCTCTTGGACATTCCGAGACTCCTCATCATGTCCGTGATCTCATCCGGGACTCCGAACAACATTCGGTCACCAATCACATAACTCATATAATACTATATCGTCATCGAACCTTAAGTGTGCGGACCCTACGGGTTCGAGAATGATGTAGACATGACCGAGACGACTCTCTGGTCAATAACCAACAGCGGAACCTGGATGCTCATATTGGTTCCTACATATTCCACGAAGATATTTATCGGTGAACCTCATATGTCAACATACGTTGTTCCCTTTGTCCGGCGGTATGTTACTTGCCCGAGATTTGATCGTCGGTATCCAATACCTAGTTCAATCTCGTTACCGGCAAGTCTGTTTACTCGTTCCATAATACAAAACCTTGCAACTAAATCTTTAGTCACGGTGCTTGCAAGGCTTCTGTGATGCTGTATTACCGAGAGGGCCCAGAGATACCTCTCCGATAGTCGGAGTGACAAATCCCAATCTCGAGCCAACTCAACAAATACTTTCGGAGATACCTGTAGTGCACCTTTATAATCACCCAGTAATGTTGTGACGTTTGATACACCCAAAGTATTCCTACGGTATCCGGGAGTTGCATGATCTCATGGTCAGAGGAACGTGTATTTGACATAGTGAAAGCAATAGCAATAAACTGAACGATCATTTGCTATGCTATCGGTTGGGTCATGTCCATCACATCATTCTCCTAATGATGTGATCCCGTTATCAAATGACAACTCGTGTCAATGGTTAGGAAACCTTGACCATCTTTTGATCAACGAGCTAGTCTAGTAGAGGCATACTAGGGACATAGTATTTGTCTATTATCCACACATGTATTTATTTTTCGGTCAATACAATTCTAGCATGAATAATAAACTATTATCATGAACGGAGAAATATGATAATAATAAACACTTTATTAATTGCCTCTAGGGCATATTTCCAACAGTGATAGGGTAGGATATAAGCAGGGTCTACTGGCATTGCCCTTTTCTGGTAGCAAAGACCAGTAAGGGTTGCCAAAGCGGCGGGTTGGATGGCAAGATCCGTGGTAGAACATGTCTACCACTGAAACAATAGGTGACTGGCGGAAAGATATTTGCGCGATACTTGCAAGTGGTGTCCGGAACACTTGTACCTCGGCATCACCCTGCTGTGACGGAGATGACACCAAACACCAAAGAGCAAGTATGCAAAGCTGGAGGGTGCAGGTAGTGGATAAAAAATGATGCCATCTATACTAACAAGATCAACCGTTAGTGACAAGATAATGAGTCTATATGTATGCTATGCAACAAACAAATGCAACAATCAAATGCAACATTCAAGCTAGACTCCAAACTACCGGTTTCTAACGCTCGCGCTGACAAGGGCATCCTACAGCCAGACCTGCTCTGATACCAATCGCTGTGGCACCCCGGCTCAGAGAAACCGGAACACCCCGTATTCCAGTCCAGAGATCAAGTCTTCTGGAATACGGCACTGATTGGCATAGAACAAATCAACTCTTTATTACAAATATTACGGGTACAAGGGTTCTGAAGGCACGAAGGTTACAAAGGCATGACGATACTATGCCTGCTCAGATAGCTCTACACTAGCAGCGGGACGACCCGTAACGGAATAAATTCTAGCAGCGGAACAACGACGATGGTGATGAACTCCATTCTGCAGGGACTCTGGCTGGGACGCATCCTAGAGCACAACCTCGGGATCCTCGACAAGCAATCAATCACGGCATGACCTGCAATCTGGCATGACACGCCAGGTGAGTATTTTGAATGTACTCGCAAGCTCACAACAACCAAAGTAATCAAGACAAACAACAGCATGGCATTTACAGGTTAATTATCATGATACTACTAGAATCAACATGAAAGTGAGCATGGCATGTACGTGTTACTCATGATATGAACATGATGATACTAGCACTAGCATATAAGCGGGGTCGACGTTTAATGTCTCATGGACCCACTTACTCTGCTCGGAGGTTATCTCGTAACCACCATAGGTATCAATCCTTCTTACCGTTGTGATCATCACACGATCACCTCATGATCAACCATCATCAAGAATACCATCGTGATCATCTCGTGACCACATAAAGATCAACCAACTTCTTTTCTCATCGAACCGGGGTTGTTATTATTCAGTTTAATATTACTGTTGACCCATAGAGTGACCTACTACGAACTATGTCCATGACCGAGGACACAGCTATCGATAGATTATACACTCTGCAGACGTTAGTACACTGTACCCACACAACGGAAGTCATGGCGATTCAACTGTCACCTTGATATGAGGTCCTTTCAAATAGAGTAGACCCCTTGGGTGTGTGTTCATGATGATCAATACGGAATCAGACTGGCTTGGGTATCCGTACCATGTTGTTCATGCCACAATTATCATACCTATATTGCCGGTCTTGCTCCTTCATTGTTGTTCTCTTTTTCTGACTCCTTTGCTGAAAAGAGCTTGGCCATCGATATCCTAATTTCTTTGTGTGACCATAGGTACTATCCGGTGCAATATCCTTGTTCCTATAACCGTGCAACAATGTTTACATGGCAAGTCTATCATCTCTCAAGCTTTAACTGTAGGGCAATGATCATCCGAACCTTTGCATGAAATCGGCAAATAACTCAGTAGCCACCAGAACGGTCCTTACAACTTAGATCTGGGACATTACTGAAATAACTCAACCATGGCTCACGACGGCTGAAAAGCAGCTCAGAGCATGAGGCAGTGTCAATAAGAAGAATGTGGTAGTTCCTTAAGACTGATGAAGAACAGCTCAGAGCATGGGGTCACTGCTACAAAAAGAAACTCAACAGCTGCTCGAGACGACCAAAAAGCAGCTCAGAACACGGGTCAGTTGTTGAAAAGAGAAATATAAAGTCGGCATCCACCCTGGACGGCCGAAAGCGGCTCAGAACACAGGCGTGGTGCCGTTACCAGGAAAAGGTAAGCAAGGGTTCATCAGGATCATATACCAGGTTCACAGTTACTTATATAGAGCTCACTGCTGTGGTCAATCATACATGACAGTGACAGAGGTTAATGACATCACTTTGTCGGTTGGGAGGAAGCTGGCCTTGATATCCACTGTCAAGGTTGTTGTTCCAAATTGTCTTACTTCATAGCTTGACAGTTCTTGCAACACACTGAGGTGTATACTGGCTTTCTTCCTCTTACATAATTCATGTGGTTGTCGGATTCTCACCATGCTTGCATCATCGTTCGAGTGACTTGAATGACCTTGGCAGCATGCTCACAATATATATGCAAGTGTGTGTAGCTGAGCATTTGATTCCTGAGGTAGACACTTGGGTCCTGACTAGCTCGTGCTTCTGACCAAACTATTGTGGACCTAATTCTTGAGATACACTGTCCACTGACTGTGTAATATCTTGTACCAAAGCCGATAAATGTTTGTAGTGTTATACTGACGAAGACTGGATAGCTAGTGTTGGAAGCTATCTGAGAGTAGCATGCTGAGGAAGACTGGATATCTTATGCTCGAAGCTTTTGCCAGGATAGCTTGCTGAAGAAGACTAGGTATCGTACTTCAGAAGCTTTTCCTCTGGTTGCTTACTGAGGAAGATTTGGTGACTTATGCTGGAAGCTTCTCTGCGGTGACGTACCGAAGAAGACTGAGTATCTTATATTGGAAGTCATCCACATATCGTACTGAGGAAGATTGAAGAGTCTTTCATTATAAGCTTCTCTGGTAGCGGGCGGAGGAAGACTGAGTTGCTTACACCAGAAGCTTTTCTTTCGGATATGCGGACTGAATGCCATATATATATATATATACCCTTGATATTCCTTTGACCGAAAATGTATTGTTGTCTTGCACACAAATTGTCTTCCAGCTGGTTCATTACGATTGTGATGGTTGCACACTGATGTAAACTTGATGCCGATAATCAATCTAGGATATCATTTGCACTCAGATCAGATATTCCCAATACAATGCAGTCGGCTGAGAATTCCATAATGTTTAGCTGAGCTTCCAAATAATTGAATCGCTCACTGATTCGTCGAGTCTGGTGGCGGTTGATGAACAACTTTCATAAGGGGAAATAAGGTGACACCGAAGGCCCAAAGAAAGAAGCAAAAGAAACGACTCAAACAAAAGCACACAAAACATCAAGATTTCATACAAGCAACATCACATTATACTGTTATCCACCACAATATGCATGCCTACTTAAGCACGCAGATCTCGCGGAAACTCCGGTACTACGATCGAACATGCTGTGGCGTTGTGCATGATGGTGGATCAATGTGTGGAGAGGTTGGTGTAAACGGAGCTACACCAAATGCTTGCTCAACACCGGTTGCATGTAGACGGGTTTAGGGATAAGGACGTACTCGGTGATCATGTAGAGGAACACAGATGTCACGACCACATCATCATCAAGCGGACGGAAGGGAACCGTACTCGTCCAGGGAATGAGTGATAAGGTAGGATATAAGCAGGGTCTACTGGCATTGCCCTTTTCTGGTTACAAAGACCAGTAAGGGTTGCCAAAGCGGCGGGTTGGATGGCAAGATCCGTGGTAGAACATGTCTACCACCGAAACAATAGGTGGCTGGTGGAAAGATATTTGCGCGATACTTGCAAGTGGTGTCCGGAACACTTGGTACCTCGGCATCACCCTGCTGGGACGGAGATGACACCAAACACCAAAGAGCAAGTATGCAAAGCTGGAGGGTGCAGGTAGTGGATAAGAAATGATGCCATCTATACTAACAAGATCAACAGTTAGTGACAAGATAATGTGTCTATATGTATGCTATGCAACAAACAAATGCAACAGCCAAATGCAACATTCAAGCTAGACTCCAAACTACCAGTTTCTAACGCTCGTGCTGACAAGGGCATCCTACAGCCAGACCTGCTCTGATACCAATCGCTGTGGCATCCCGGCTCAGAGAAACCGGAACACCCCGTATTCCAGCCCAGAGATCAAGTCTTCTAGAATACGACACTGCTTGGCATAGAACAAATCAGCTCTTTATTACAAATATTACTGGTACAAGGGTTCTGAAGGCACGAAGGTTACAATGGCACGGCGATACTACGCCTGCTCAGATAGCTCTATGCTAGCAGCGGGACAACCCGTAACGGAATAAATTCTAGCAGCGGAACAATGACGACGGTGATGAACTCCATTCCGCAGGGACTCTGGCTGGGACGCATCCTAGAGCGCAACCTCGGGATCCTCGACAAGCAATCAATCACGGCATGACCTGCAATCTGGCATGACACATCAGGTGAGTACTTTGAATGTACTCGCAAGCTCACAACAACCAAAGCAATCAAGATAAACAACAGCATGGCATTTACAGGTTAATTA
Source organism: Elymus sibiricus (assembly GCA_039707655.1). Taxonomy (NCBI): domain Eukaryota; kingdom Viridiplantae; phylum Streptophyta; class Magnoliopsida; order Poales; family Poaceae; genus Elymus; species Elymus sibiricus. The sequence goes on from CM077668.1 coordinate 197,401,004, forward strand.
TCATGATACTACTAGAATCAACATGAAAGTGAGCATGGCATGTATAAGTTACTCATGATATGAACATGATGATACTTGCACTAGCATGCAAGGGGGGGTCAACGTTTAAGGTCTCATGGACCCACTTACTCTGCTCGGAGGTTATCTCGTAACCACCATAGGTATCAATACTTCTTACCATTGTGATCATCACATGATCACCTCATGATCAACCATCATCAAGAATACCATCGTGATCATCCCGTGACCACATAAAGATCAACCAACTTCTTTTCTCATCGGACCGGGGTTGTTATTATTCAGTTTAATATTACTGTTGACCCATAGTGTGACCTACTACGAACTATGTCCATGACCGAGGACGCGGCTATCGATAGATTATACACTCTGCAAAGGTTAGTACACTGTACCCACACTACGGAACTCATGGCCTCGTGCTTCCCATTCCGGTGGACCAACGATATTCCGACAAAACCGATCTATTGGATGACACTCTCCCGGCCACTCCGACAAACTCCCCTTTGGGCTATGTCATGGGTGGCCCCGATGTCAACTCGTGACATCCGCCACTTGTGTGGCCGCCACCGTCGTGGCCAAAACAAACTCGTTCCAAACGGGGACACCCGGGTACAACACAACTCGGGCACACAAGGCTTATGACCGCCTACCTGATCAGGGTAGCGCGCACACATAACCTTCCCTAGTTGGAGGCACCAGCGAGAGGCATGACAATAGACCAAATTAGGGCCTCCCCATCCAGGCAAATGTGGTTGCACTGATGAGCTCGATTCGGTGGCACCATGACTGAGCCAACAGATTTGTTCAAGTTCGATTAATGTCAGGTTTAACTTGAATGGTGATGAGCTGAGTCATAATGAAATAACAATGCATATGAGCATGCTATCAGTGTAACCATGGATGGGCAACATAACCATTTAACAACATAACCTCAACAATGATAGATCATTTATTCTACGGGATGCAAATGGGCATAGCATAACGATGATCATGAATATCACAAGTAGTTTCATATCAAACCATCCATATGAGCATGTCATTATCAATAGCATCTGAAATGATTACAAGAGTAAAACATGATAATAATAACACTAGCAATTAATCATTTCACCTACCAGATGAACATGAACATGGCATAAGCATAGACAAGGATTCACAAGCATATTCGAAGCATTAAAATCATTAAATGAGCAAACAATGATTTAAATATTCAAGTGGAAACCATGGCTACTGCAATGCCATCATGCAAGTGGCTATTGTGGCTTGCCTGTGGATGAAGGATTCACCGGGGAGAAGTGCGAGAGGCTCGCGGAAAATTTTGCCGGAAACTGTTCTCTCTCGGCGGAGCTAAATAAAGGGTAGGGGAAAAATGGTCACTTTCAGAATGTTACCACAAGGTGAATATGATACCATCGGAACGGGCTCGACGAACTGAGATCGTGGGCATTGGAATTACCTGATTCGGAGTCACGGTTAACGAGATACGGCCGTTCGTTCGTTAGGCAGAAAATCAAATAAAATATGTTCATTTCAGGCCTTAACGGACGAACGTCCGCTATTTAATAGTTTCGGCCGGCGGCTGAGAAGTTGAAAGCGTATTTCTGAAAATACGTTTTCGCTTCTGGAAAACGTACTCTAGCCCAAGGCAGCGGCGAAGTACGCTTTCTGTATTGAAAAACGTATTTCTAGGAATTCGTCTCCACTTAAACTGCGTGGGCCCGGGCGCTGGGTCCCTTACACCTGGGGCCCGCCACTTCTCTCCCTCTCTCCTTCTGGTCATCGTCCTCCTCCTGACGAAGGACAAAGAAGGTGAGGCTGGGCACAGCCGGCGCCTGCCCCGGTGGCTCCGGCCACCTCCGGCCGAGGGGGAGGCACCGGCAGGTTCGGGGCGGAGCGCCGCGTCCATCCATACCAGTGGCGGACGCCCAGGAGGGCAGCGGCGGCGGCAGCTTCGGACGCCCGCGGTGGAGTATGGCGTCGGCCATGATGGAGGTCAACGATTGGGTCGCCCCGGAGATGAACTGGGGGAATGGAGAGCTTCGTGGGGGTTCGGTGGTTGCTCTTGTGGCGGCAGAAAGTAGTAATGCTTTGATCATATGGATTATCTACCAAAATTTTAACTCATTTGCATAAGCCTAGCTAGTACTTCCTTCACAAAGCTTCTCTCTGGTCAGAAACTTTGGAAATTTGCTGAGGAAGATTTACTAGGCAAATGAAGCTGAATTTTGGCATGTGGCAATTATTTGGATATGAGAGAGTGCCCAAAAATGTTGAAGGCAATCAAGAAAATATAAATAGCACTTCCTTCACAAAGTGTCATACCGGACAAAATAGGAAATGAATATTCCTGAATTATTTTTGAACTAGGCAAGGATGGATTTTGACATATTTGTGGAATATATGGTCCAAAGAATTTATGAGAATTTTGTGGGAATTTTGGGAATGACAGAAATATAAGTTGCTTCACAACCTAGGGCAAACAGGGTTATTCCTTTAATAGAAAAAGGAATATTCCCAATAAATGAAAATTGGGGCTGGGCTAAGATGGAGATGACATGGCCTTGAGAAAGATTTGGGAGTGACCAGCCACTTGGGAGAGGAAGAAGAGATGATCTCCCCAGGTTTTAAGACCACATTGCCACGGAAAAAGAACTCCGAATAAAAATTTGAAGAAATCGAAAAGAAAAAGAAAGGGCCAAAAATCGGGGTGTCACATGGCCTGAGCGCCTGACCCCTTTAGAAACCCGCCAAGTGTGGCAACCCTTCCCGCCTAAGTTTTGAGGGGGAAGAGGACCAAGGCAGGGATAAAGGGACAGTGCTGCCATCGTGGTAGAGGATCCCGAGATCCAACTCAGTCGACTCCTTCTCCTACCTTGTACGCGAGAACATTCTTGCTCACTACAATCAAAACCAAGCAGGAGTAGGGTTTTACACCGCAAGGTGGCCCGAACCTGGGTAAACCGCTGAGTCCACGGTCTGCTCCTCGCTAGCGCTCCCGCCGTAGCTTAGCCGTTGGAACAAGCTCACCCTAGTGTTCGAACCTTTGGGTCCCCGGAGCCCCACTTCCGACAGTACTTCTCAATGACCTGCCTTGAGGTCTTCTTCACGATCTTGTTTAATCTAAGTCTTGAGTCACAGCAACTCTCCGGCAAGCCCTTGCCATCAGGAAGGCTACAACTATCTGTGCACAAGTCAGGGTACGAGGGCACCCATGCTTTAGTAAACCGACACGTCTAGACATACTTTTGATCCTACAAGTGGTATCAGAGCTTTGGTCTCCATTGCATTGGTTTCACTACCTAGGAGCGTATGGTGTCTAGTGAGGGTAATTATCACCGTAGAGGTCCATATTTCGATGGTACAAACTTTGCTAGTTGGAAGCATAAGATGAAAATGCATATTCTTGGTCATAACCCCGCCGTTTGGGCTGTTGTTCGTGTTGGCTTGCAAGGTGAATTCTTTGAGGATGGAAAAGAACTGGATCGTGAAGCAACCGCGGAAAAATTGAAGATATTGCAATTCAACACTCAAGCATGTGACATTCTCTTCAATGGTTTCTGTCCCTAGGAGTTCAACAAGATTAGCCACCTCGAGAATGCAAAGAAAATTTGGGATACTTTGGTTGATATGCACGAGGGTACCGAGTCTGTCAAGGAATCCAAGTTGGATGTGCTCCAAAGTCAACTTGACAAGTTCAAGATGAAGCATGGTGAAGGAGTCACGGAAATGTACTCTAGGCTCGCTCTCATCACAAATGAGATTGCCGGCTTAGGAAGTGAAGAGATGACCGACAAATTCATCATCAAGAAGATCCTTAGAGCCTTGGATGGAAAATATGATACCGTGTGCACATTCATCCAAATGATGCCCAATTACAAAGATGTCAAGCCCACGGAAGTCATTGGAAGGATTGTTGCTCATGAGATGTCACTCAAGGACAAGGAGGAGCTCCATAACAAGTCAAGCGGTGCTTACAAAGCCTCAAGCGATGCTCCCACAACATCAATTGACAAGCTAGTGTCCAATCAAGAGATAGGCCTAATGGTGAAGAACTTCAACAAGTTCTACAAGAATAGAAGTGAAGAGAGAAGATCCAACTCAAGACATTATGAGCTAAGATCATCAAGTCGTGACCGTAACTGCTACAATTGTGGAAGACCCGGACACTACTGCAATGAAGTGCACGGCACCTCACAAGAAAAGAGATGAATCACCTAGAAGAAAGAGTAGAAGAGATGAATCACCTCATAGAGAGAGAAGGAGTAGAGATGATCGTTATGAACGAAGACCTTCTCGGAGAATCAAGGATTCGGAAAGGAAGGACAAGTCAACCAAGAGCAACTCTAGAAGAAGACATCAAGCTCATGTTGCTGAATGGATTTCCAGCTCTGACTCCGACAATCAATCCAAGAGAAGCTATCACTTCAACTTCGATTATAGTCAATGTCAGGACCCCGATCCTAAGTCACACCAGTCTAGCATGCAACACATCATATCACTTTGCGGCCTCACGCACGGTAACCCACGGCTGCCGCCTTTACCTGGGCCGGGACCGTTTGCGCCTTTTGGCTCACGTATATGATTGTGTCACTAGCATCCATGTGACCGAGAACCCGGGCCGACATGACTAGTCGTAAACCAAGGTGGCATAAACTTCCAGGGACAGGCATACATGACCCAGCAATGCACGTGTCGGTCATCAACGTATGAACCCAAGTCGTAGCAAGCTACAAGGACTTAAGGGAACACCGCGTGACATTTCCCCGTAGGGACAGACACAGGAGCAAAGAAGGACACATGCCAGTCAATCCATGTGTTCCGGATGGAAGCACTAGGAGGCATTTCCCCAAAAGGAAGGCTACCAAGAATAAACAACTAGGTGTCAGATCCCACACATACCAAGCATTTCAATAACATACACACAATATGCTCGATATGTGTAGATACAACATGGCATCACAACATAACTCTACGACTCGAAGTATTTATTTTAAAGGGCTCCGAGGAGCCTTACATAGCATGATATTACAAACATGGGTCTCATGACCCAACATACAAAGTCATACAAGCAACAAGCGGATGCATAAATCTGTCTGAGTACAGACAGCTGAAAAGGAAGAAGTCTGGAAAGCCTGTCTAACTACAAGACCCTCCAAAGGAACCAGACCTCTGTCCAGGATTCCCAAGCTAACCGGTCAACATCGAACCCATCGCAGGAATCTAAAGTGAGACTGAAGTCTCCTCTACAAAAACATAAATTAAGCAAACGTGAGTACAAATGTACTCAGCAAGACTTACATCAGAACTAACTACATATGCATCAGTATCAACAAGGGGGTTGCGGAGTTTAACTGCAGCAAGCCAGCTTTGACTCAGTGGCTATCCTGTACTACGACTACCAGTATTTTCTTTGAGGTGAGAAAGCATAGACGAGTCCACATATTCACCATATCAATACACCACTATGGATCCGCTCCCATCTCCCTACGAGAAGGCCATCCATAGCACTCACAATTATCTTGCGCATTTTAGGGTATCCACTTCAAGTTATCTATGAACAATGTAAGCTTCCAAGTAGTCCATATCCGCAGACGCGGCTATTCGAATAGATCATTAACCCTGTAGGGGTGTACTTCTTCACACACTGTCGGTGTACTAAAGATCGGGTCCTTTAGTACCCCGTACTTGTGCACGGACAGTTGTAGCAATACCTGCGGCAAGGCCTACCGGAGGACGGCTCGAGACAGATGCGAGATATCAAGAAGGCGTTAAAGCTGAAGATCAGAAGACCGAAGGCTGGGCGTCCGGCAAGATAAGCCCCGGCAAGATCAGCCCCCGGCAAGATCAGCCCCCGGCAAGATCAGCCCCGGCAAGATCCCACCGCTTCAGCACAGTGCCGCCGCTCCAGCGCAGCGACCGGCCTATCGTTTAGGGCTTGTCCTCCTGGTTGCGTGTCACGATGCTGGCCGCAGAAGGGGTTAAGCGGTGCTGATGGGACGAGTCCTTCTTCCCATCCCAAAGAAAGGCAGGGACACCTGTTCAGAGCATTGAATGCATCTTGTCCTGAGACGCTTGTCCTAGGGCGTCAGTAGTAATCATGAGATACTGCTAATCATGAGATACTGTTGATACTTTACACCTCTTGTACTTCGCCACTGTTGGAGACCCCTTGGACATATAAAAGGAGGCCCAATGCGTAGCTACAAAAAAAAGGAGGAGACATTGGACCCGTTCTGCATGCGTAGCTACTATTGTAGCTCCCGGGACTTGGCCAAGAACATCCACAGTAATACAACCAAGCAGGAGTAGGGTTTTATGCTTCCGAGCGGCCCGAACCTGGGTAAAATCCCCTCGCGTTGATCGTCGGTTCCGCTCTTTATGCTGTCCTTTCTCCCCTGCCGAACCGTAAAGGGATCCTTCGGTCCCATAGGTGTTCGTTTCCGCGACATCTTTGGCGTGCCAGGTAGGGGGAAGGTTGTGCGAACCCGATCTGGCGGTCAGCGCGCCAGTTCTTGATCACCTTCATCGCCATGGCTCCCAAGAAGAAGGGCGCTACGGCGGTTGATCCACCCACGCCCAGCCTCCCCGTACCTGCGCAGACGGGTGATGGCGCGGACGCTGGTGGAGGAGGTGGAGGTCTTGAGCCTCCGCAACGTTCTGGCGATCCGAGCCAGGCGAGCGCCAGGTCCAAGGACGGAGCCGTGCTACCTAATGGTGGCGCAGCGAACTCCAAGGGCGGGACGGCGCCCTCCAAGACACCCACGCCGGCGCATGCACCGCAACCTTCTCAGGACGCGCGCGACGTGCAGCACCGTGACGTCGGTGGTTCCAAGCATCCCCCTGGGGAAACCCCTGTGCATCACTCTCAAGATGTGCGGGGCCGAGATCCACGTCAACATGCCGGTGGAAGCCGCGCGCGGGTGCAAGACCGTGACGGTGCTCCTTCTGACCCAGTTAGGAGTCTGAGCACCTCGCGCTCTTCACATCTTTCACCGCCGCCTACACCAGCAGAAGCGTTGGCGCGAGCTCAGCTGGTCCTTGACTTCCCTCCCGCTGCGGAGAAGCTAGATGAGTGGAGAGCTGCCATTCAGAGCCTCATCGGTCTGGCTAACAACGACAGGCCGCAGCAAGCGGAGCCTTCGCGGCGGCAGTCTACTGGGCCGGTGCGTGCTGATGGCGAGAAGACCGGAGGCGGTGCGTCTACGATACGCTCCCCTCCACCACGTCAAGAGCGGTCGCTAACCCGGCGGGTCGACGCCCGTGATGACGATTCCACGGCGTCGTCCGATCCACGGGTTCGCCGCGATCAACGTCTGATCCTTCGGGAATGGCAGAAGGAGGACGCTCAAACCACCATCGAGCGGCGACGGGAAGCGCGTCGTCAATCCGACAGGCGCGCGGGACCCACTGTCGACGAGCCTGCACCAGGGTATCCTGGTAGACTGCCTTACGAGGTGGGCTGTCCAGCGTTTACTCGTGAGCTGCGGCGAGTCCAGTGGCCCAACTCCCGCTCTTTCAAGCCGGAGGTGCCGGAGAAGTACGACGGCAAGACTCACCCATCAGAGTTCCTGAGCGTCTACACCATTGCGGTGCAGGCTGCCGGGGCTCGAGACGACAAGATCCTCGCCAACTACTTCCCGTTGGTGCTGAAGCCCAACGTCAGGTCGTGGTTAATGCATCTGCCGGAGAGTTCCATTTCCTCCTGGGCAGATCTGTGTCATGAGTTTGTCGGCGCCTTTACTGGCGGCCACCAAGCTCCTGGCCAGGAAAGCGACTTGCATATCATTCCTCAGAAGGATGGCGAAACCTTGCGCAAGTACATCCAGAGGTTCAGCCGTATCCAGCACAACATTCCAGACGTTCATCCTGCCGCTGTCATCTGCGCCTTCCATTAGAATGTGCGCAACCGCAAGATGCGGGAAGAGCTTGCGATGAACAAGGTCAGGGATGTCGCCGAGCTTTACGCTCTGGCTGACAAATGTGCTCGGGCAGAAGAAGGAAGGAGACTCCCCGGCGAGAACGCTGGCGCAGGAGTCGACTCCGAAAGCGAAGACGCTGCTGCCCCGGCAAGGAAGGGCCGACGGATGGCCAGGAAGCGCAAGGGCAAGGCCGTGCTTGTCGTCGAGGGATCCGGCAACCCCGGCACCGCCAAGAAGGCCAAGACTGATGACCCCGACAAGGAAGTTGTCGGGTGCGCCGCGTGTCAGGCCTTGGCGGTTGCCGACAAGCCGGAAGGCTCCGTCAAGCAGTATTGCAAGATCCACCGCACCAAGGGCCACGATCTCCATAACTGCCGGCAAGTTGAGGAGCTTGTCGAGAAGCAGAGAGCCGAGTACGAAAGGCGAGACAAGGAGAGGGCCCAGGATGGCGCTGAAGGGTCCGGCAAGAGGCGTGGTCGAGGAGGCCGCCGCGGCAAGGTCAAGCAACAGAAGGACCGGCCCGCCCAAAGCCGCGACAAGAAGCAGGGGGATGATGATGATGATGCAGAGGGCGACGAGTCCAGCGAACACGAGTTCCAGAAGGTGACAGAGGCCGTGTGCGTTGACGGAGGCGCCTCGTTGCATTCCTCTCACCGCCAGCTCAAGCAGTGGGCGCGCGAGATTAATGCAGCTGAGCCCTCGCTCGACGCCCGGAAGCCACTGAGGTGGTCCCGCACGCCTATCGTTTTTGACGCCGAGGACCATCCTGATCGCACAACTGCGGTCAGGTGCTTGCCGTTGTTGGTTTCACCAACCATCTGCAACCTCCAGGTGACAAAAATGTTAGTTGACGGTGGGGCCGGCCTAAACCTGATCTCGCCCGATGTGATCAAGAGATTGCAAATTCCCGACGAAGACCTCGAGGAAACAGGCTCATTCCAAGGGGTCAATCCGGGAAGGAACCAGCCGAAGGGCAAGATCACCCTGCCAGTGACGTTTGGCAGCGAATTGAACTTCAGGATGGAGAAGATCGTCTTCGACGTCGCCAAGATTCCGTTACCCTATAACGGGATTCTTGGTCGCCCGGCGCTGGCCAAGTTCATGGCGGCATCACACTACGCCTATAACGTGCTGAAGATGCCCGGGCCGATGAGCGTCCTCACCATTCACTCCGACAAGAAGGATGCGCTTATCTGCACCGACAAACTCAATCGGGAGGCAGTTGCAGCATCTACCGCCAAGGCACCTGCTCCTGTCGCTGAAGCTCCCGGGAAGAAGAAGAAGCCCGGCAAGACCTCTAGCACCCACTCCGGCAAGCGCACTTCCTCGGAGTGCTGCGCTCCCGTTGAGGACGTGCCGGAGAGCTCTTCCGGCAGGAGCAAGAAATCCAAGGCTGCTCCACCTGAGACCAAGAAGGTGCCCGCCAAGGAGGATGGTACGGGAGGAACTTTCACCATAAGTTCCACCCTTGATGACAAATAGGAAAGCGCGCTCGTTGCCTTCCTGCGGGCGAATATCGATGTGTTTGCATGGCAACCATCTGATATCCCCGGTGTTCCCAGGGAGGTAATTGAGCACCACCTTGCTGTCTGCCCTCATGCGCGGCCCGTCACGCAGAAGATCAGGAAGCAAGCCTTGGAGCGGCAAGAGTTTATCGCCGAAGAAATCAGAAAGCTTGAAGCAGCAGGTCTGGTTAGAGGAGTCCTTCATCCGACATGGTTGGCCAATCCAGTTGTAGTGCGCAAGGCGAATGGAAAATGGAGGCTATGTATCGACTATACTGATATCAATAGAGCCTGTCCAAAAGATCCTTTTCCCTTGCCACGCATCGACCAGATTGTGGACTCCACTGCTGGCTGCGATTTGCTGTCATTCCTTGACGCGTATTCAGGCTACCATCAGATTTTCATGTCCAAAGAAGACGAAGAGAAAACCGCATTTATCACCCCATGTGGCACGTATTGCTTCATAAGTATGCCTTTCGGGTTGAAAAGTGCTAGTTCGACCTTCGCAAGAGCTGTCCAGATTGGTTTCGAGACCCAGCTACATAGAAATATGGAAGCCTATATGGACGACATAGTGGTCAAGACCAAGGACAAGGCAACTCTCGTTCAGGACTTAGAAGACACGTTTGCAAATCTGCACAGGATCAATCTGAAGCTCAATCCCGAGAAGTGCGTGTTTGGCATTCCATCCGGCAAGCTTCTCGGGTTCTTTGTATCTCAGCGTGGAATTGAAGCCAATCCCGACAAGATCAAGGCAATTGAGCAGATTGAAGCACCAAGACGTGTCAAAGATGCGCGCCGACTTGCCAGCTGCGTTGCTGCTCTGAGCAGGTTCATCTCCAAGTCCGCTGAGCGCGCCCTGCCTTTTTTCAAAATCTTGAAGAAGGCAGGACCAATGAAATGGACTCCGGAAGCGGAGGCAGCGCTGCAGGACTTGAAGAGGTACCTCTCCTCTCCGCCGACACTGGTCGCACCTAGGCCACAAGAGCCGTTGCTGCTGTATCTAGCGGCAACGAATCAAGTGGTTAGTGCTGCGCTAGTGGCGCAGAGAGAAGCAGACGAAGAGGCAGCAGCAGCGGCGAGCCGGTCAAGCGACAAGCCAGGACCATTCCCGGCAGAGTTTGGTGCCGACAAGACAGAGCTCGCGCAGTCAAGTGAAGCAGTGCAGAAGAAGAAGATGGTGCAGCGCCCAGTCTATTTTGTCAGCTCCCTTTTGCAGGGGGCTAGGTCAAGATATTTTGGTGTGCAAAAGCTGCTCTTCGGCCTCCTTATGGCCTCGAGGAAGCTGCGCCATTACTTCCAAGCACATGAGATTACCGTCGTCACTCGCTTTCCGCTGCAACGGATCTTGCGGAATCCAGATGCAACCGGCAGGATTGTGGAGTGGGCGTTGGAGCTGTCATGCTTTGGCCTCAAGTTTGAAAGCACTTCAACTATTCAAAGCAGAGCCTTGGCAGAGTTCATTGCAGAGTGGACACCAACACCAGACGAAGAAGTTCAAGAGTCGGTTCTCCCCGGCAAGGAAACAGATCGCGAATGGATTATGTACTTTGATGGGGCTTTTTCTCTGCAAGGCGCCGGTGCTGGCGTGCTGCTTGTCGCACCCACCGGAGAGTACCTCAAGTACGTGATTCAGATGCACTTTCCCCGGGAGAGATCAACGAACAACACCGCAGAGTATGAAGGGCTGCTTGCCGGTCTCAGGATCGCGGCAGACCTTGGGATCAAGAAGCTCATCGTCAGAGGTGATTCCCAGCTTGTCGTCGGGCAAGTCAACAAGGATTACCAGAGCCAGTTGATGGAAGCTTATGTCGATGAAGTGAGGAAGTTGGAGGAGCGTTTTGATGGTTTGCAAACAGAGCATGTTCCTCGAGCAGAGAACTGCATTGCTGACGACTTGTCGAAGCGTGCTGCCCTTAAGTTACCTGTGGAACCAGGAACTTTTGTGCTCCGCCTGACTCAGCCATCCATAACACCACCAACGAGGCCGGACAAGAGAAGGAAGTTAAGTACCGGCAAGTACTTCCCGGCAGAGCTTCCAGAAGCCGCCGCCAAGGAAGTTGCCGGGAACGACGCGGTTGCCGGTGAGTAGCGGCTTCGCACAGAGCCTCAGGTTCTTGCCGCAGAAGTACGCGCCCCCGCAACTGAGGATATGCCGGTTGCCGGTGAGCAGCGGCATCGCGCAGAGCCTCAGGTTCTTGCCGCAGAAGTACGCGCCCCCGCAGCTGAGGATATGCCGGTTGCCAGTGAGCAGCAGCTTTGCGCAGAACCTCAGGTTCTTGCCGCTGAAGCAAGCGCTCCCGCGGCCGAAGAGATGCCTTTAGTCCTTGTCGTCGAGCCACAGGCTCCGGCATGGGCACAGCACATAGTTCATTTCCTTCAGATAGGAGAACTCCCTGAGGAACAAGAAGAAGCGGAGAAAGTAGCCCGTCAGTCTAGTATGTACCAGTTCGTCGACGACGTCCTGTACAGAAAGAGACCCAACGGTGTGAAATTAAAGTGCATTCCTCGGGAGGATGGACTAGAGCTGTTGACAGAGATTCATGGAGGCATATGTGGCTCCCACATAGGCTCGAGAGCTCTTGTCGGCAAGGCATTCCGGCAAGGTTTTTTCTGGCCCACTGCCCTCCAGGATGCAACTGCACTAGTAACCAAGTGTGAAGCGTGCCAGTTCCATTCAAAGCAACTTCATCAGCCAGCTCAAGCTCTTCAGACAATCCCTCTTTCCTGGCCCTTCTCGGTCTGGGGACTCGACATACTGGGTCCTTTCCCCCGCGCTGCCGGGGGCTTCGAGTACTTGTACGTTGCTAGCGACAAGTTCATGAAGTGGCCGGAAGTGGAAGCAGTGAGAAAGGTGACAGCACAGTCAGCGGTCAAGTTCTTCAAGGGAATAGTGTGCCGGTTTGGTGTGCCGAACAGGATCATCACCGACAATGGTACGCAGTTCACGAGTCGCACCTTCAGGCAGTACGTCCAAGACCTTGGCGGCAAGATCTGTTTTGCCTCCGTTGCTCACCCGAGAAGCAACGGCCAAGCAGAGAGGGCAAATGCTGAAGTGCTGCGCGGTCTCAGGACCAGAACTTTCGACAAGCTGCACAAGTGCGGAAGACGCTGGATTGATGAGCTGCCGGCTGTTCTTTGGTCAATCAGAACGACCCCAAATCGAGCTACCGGCCAGACTCCCTTCGCCCTGGTCTACGGGGCTGAAGCAATTCTCCCCACGGAACTCATATACGGGTCACCTCGAGTGCTCGCTTATGATGAGCTCGAGCAAGAGCAGCTGCGGCAAGATGACGCTGTGCTCCTTGAGGAAGACCGTCTTCGGGGTGCTGTGCGTGCTGCACGCTACCAGCAAGCTTTGCGCCGCTATCATAGCCGCAAGGTTCATGCCCGGAGTCTTGAGGAAGGCGACCTTGTTCTTCGGCGCGTTCAGTCGGCCAAGAATTCCAACAAGTTGACGCCGAAGTGGGAAGGCCCTTATCGGGTAGTACGAGTCACCAGGCCTGGCGCTGTCCGCCTGGAGACCGAAGATGGCGTACCAGTGAGCAACTCCTGGAATATCGAACATCTTCGTAAGTTCTACCCGTAAGGCGCGGTTGCCGGTTAGCAGCAGTGTCGCGCAGAACCTTGGGTTCTTGCCGCAGAAACGCTCCCGGCAACCACCTTTTGTACAAGTCTTGCCGATGCAGCATGTAATCCTTTGTACAAAACCAGGCGCAGACCCTGTGCATAGTTAAATAAAGCTAAGTGTTTTACAATCCTTGTCGATTTCATGTCATTTTATATGCATGCTTATCTGAGATGTTGTATTGCGCTTGCTTCCGGTGAGAGCTAACGAACGCCAAGGTTCCATATTTTCTCTTCTTTCTTTTTCTCAAAAGGATAGAAGGTTCCCTCGCATGCAAGTTTGCCGGGGGGGGGGGAAGATGGTATGGATACCGACAGGCGACGTTCAAGGTTATTATCTTGCCGGAAGAAGAAGAAGAACAGCAACGAAAAGCTAAGTTGCAGAACCCTTTAAGCAGAATCTTTATTGTAAGGCTATTTCCCTTGAACGATTTCGACTTTTGTATGGTAAACCCGCACGCGATGGAACCTCGTCATGATCGGTCGCACCCTTACTCTGTTTCGAGTCCGCTCAACAGTTTAGGTGGCTGCACTGAAAACGTCAAGGTTTCTTGCCGGTAGCTGCGCCTCCAGCAGGCTGCTGAAGTCCCGAACCCAGCGCTCGCGGGGGTGCGCACCGGCAAGTTCCCAGCATAAGCGTAGGGTACAGCTGTACAGAAAGAAATCAGACGAGGGAATAGCATACATTAATCCAGACATGGCAAGTTATATTACATCGATAGTTGCCGCGTTTCTAACTAAAGATAAATTGTCTTTGGCATGGAGCGGTGCCGACAAGATGAGAAGAGAAACAGCTAATCCCGGCGATCTCCTTCGACCCTCTTGACTTGGCTCACCCTGTCAATGATGGGCGCGACAAGTTCTTCGAGTGCCTTGACGTCCGCATCCTTCGGCAAGCATTTGAAGACGTTGGAGAGGTTGATGCCGGGGTTCTTGTGCACAACTTTGACCAGCACCTCGCGGAGGACGGCCTGGCAGAGCTTGCGGGATTCGTCCACCAGCTAGGATGTTCGGTCAGAGTGAAGCTGCTCCAAGGCTTCGATCAGGCGGTCAAAGAACATGGTCAGCCTGGCGCTTGTGGACACCCTGTCGTCAGAAGAGTACCTGAAGCCTTGCAGACCCATGATGGACAGTTGCACGGCAAGCTTCTCTGCAACGTCGATGAGCTTCTCAGTCTAGATCTGCACGCCTGCCACATAGTCATTGTGTGTGGCGGCAGCACTCTTGAGCAGCTCCTGTTCATTGTGGAGGTCTTTGGTCAAGGTCTTCTCCCGACCCCTGGCGGTCTCAAGGGTCTCCCTCAGCGTGGTCAGCTTCTGCTCCAGACCAACGATGGATTCCTTGGAGGAGGTGAGCTGTTGAGTCTTCTCGGATGCGGCAACTTGTGCCTCCATCAAGCTGTGAAGAGCTTTGTCTCTTTCGGCTTCGAGTGTCGAGACCTTCTTGCCGTAATCCTCGAGATCAGCCTCTAGCTTCTTCACCTTCCCCTCCAGCAAGCTCTTGGCGGCCTCCGCAGCTCCGGCAGCATCGACGGCTTCCTTCAGTTTGCCGGCGTGATCTTCAGTCAGAGTTCCGAGCGTCTCCATGTGTTTCTGCTCTAGCTCCTGGGTCCGCTGCGCGACAAGTTTCTCGATCTCCTCGTCCTTGCTGCGGAGCTTGGCGGCAAGCGCCTCCTCGCAAGCAGTAAGGTCCTCTTCGTGAGCATCGAGCCCGATGCGGCGCTCCGTCAGGCGGGCTTCTGCTGCGGCGGCCTGCTGTGCAGCCTCCTCCTGTGCCTTCTCGACATCAGATTGCTTCAAGAGGAGGTCGTTCCAGTTCTCGCTCAGCTGTTCCCGAGCAGTCTTCAGCTCTTGGAAGGCCTCAGCATACCAAGCCTGCATCTCCTCGACGCGCTTTTGGAAGTCCGCCTCTGCTGCATCAACAACCGCTGCCCTGTAATCCAGCTTATCCTTCTGGGCGCGGTAGAGTGCCTGGAGCTTCTGATAGTTGTCGTGCATGGCTTGGAGTAGCTGCTCTTCCGTGGGTTCACTGCTGCTGGCGGCGGCGACGACGTCTCCATCCAGAGTTTTTCCTTCCACCGGCACCCCACCGACCTTGAAGTAGCTGCTTGATGGGGGCACGTCAGATGTTGACGGTTGATCTTCACCGGCAGCTGGGCGCTCCGTGACCGGTGTAGCGCCAGGCGCTCCCGCGGCAGGAATGTCGTCGGTACGGTCGTCGGTCTCCTTGCCGGTCCCCTCAGCAGGCTTCTTGGCGGTCTCTTCCTGTACGGCCTTGGCGGCCTCGTCCGCTGCGACCCTGTCGGCCTCGGCGGCAGCTTCCCTGGCGGTCTCCTCGATGACGGTTTCGATATCCATGGGTTCCGCCAAGAGGAAATCTGGAAGCCCAGGAAGGGAAGCAAGGTGAGACCAAGATTGAAGTTCAAGAAGACAAAAAGAGAGAGAAAAACAGAATAGCAAGTACTCTGAGGCGAGCAGTTTACCTGCGTCGAGCTGCTGAGGAGGGTTGTCGGAGCCAGTGCTCACCGGCTCTTCTCCATCGCGGTTAAGCCCGCTTGCCGGAGGCTCATTTCTAGGCAGGGTAGTCGATGGCGGCGGCGCATCAGGGACGGTTCCCGTTGGAGCTCCTTGTTGCCGCTCCGCTCCTGCACACCCGGAGATGTCAGCAGTGAAGATACGCACCCCGGCACTTGCCAGCGGAAAGTGCATAACGAACTCACGCTGGGGGCTGCGCCGGGGACTGCGTAGAGGACTGCGTTGAGGGCTCGACTCCGGGCTGATGTTGATCGTTTCTGGCGCACCTGAGGTGCTCGCCGGCGGTTCGTCGCCCGTTGAGGTCTTCGCCCTCTTCGCCATCCTTTGCGCCAAGGTTTCTGCATCTCTGTGGAGACAAGCCAAAGTAAATTAGTCAAGTAAAGACGAAAATACAGGAATTACAAGGTGCGGCAAGGTCCCTACTCTACTTCGTCGGATTCCAAGGCAGAGAGGTCGAAGACGACTTCCGCTTCGGCACCTGGGCGAGGAGGTGGAGAAGGAGACCTGGCGCGCTTGGCTGCAGCGGAAGCAGTAGGTTGCTGCAACCCTGTTGCTCCAGCCGCTGGTGCCGTCGTATGGGGCGCTCCCGCCGCACCAGTTTCTGCCGCGGTCGAGCGTGTCGTACGTCGCATAGGCGGTTGTTGGGCCTCTTGCCGCTGCACGGCCTCGCCGGCCGCCTTCTTGCCGGGGACCTCGTCCCCTGAAGGAGGTTGATTCGCTGGGGCGTCAGAGCTGGCTTTCCGAAGAACGCGCTTTTCCTTCCCTGGAGCTGGGGGCTCCTCGTGCGGCTGCTCCTCGGTTGCGCCCTCGACGATAGAGCCCCCGGCAACCATGCCGCTCTGCTCCCCGGCAACTTCCTCTTGCTCCGAAGAGGTCTCCTCTGGCGCCGTCTCATCTTCACTGGTGTCTTCTCCCGTGAATCCAAAGTCGCCGGCCTCTGCGGCAAGTTTTGCCTCTTCCACCCTGCTGGCAATGTAAGCTATTTCTCCCTCAGTGGTGGGACGGATAAGGTTGGAATCTTTATGGATGGCCCTCTCCGACAAGTTGTCAAAGAACTCCTGCACTTGCTCTGGAGGCGGCTCTACCCAAGTCCCGTCAAGGCCGTGGGCGTTGCACACTGGCATCATAGCAATGATGGAGCTCAGGGCAGAGTTGTTGCACAGAGGGACAATTCCAGACGGCAACATGTACCTCCCGTCAGGCCTGAACAGCTTGTGGCAGAGATACATGTGCTGCAAGACCGTGAAATTGTGATTCAAGCCAGGGCGCAGCCTCATGATATCTGCTGCGTTCTTGAAGTCCCAGGCTGGCCTCCCCTTATTGTGCAGAGGGGCGATGCGCCGGCGAAGGAAATCTGCGCCAACCATTTCAATTGTGAGCCCTGCAGCCTTCAGGCGGTGGATCCTGGTGATTGCAATCGTGAGCTTCTCGTCTTCAGGGTCGAGGTCGCTCCAATTCTCATCACGGGCCACCTTCCTTTGCCGGGGCACGCAGAACGGCTGGGGATCTTCCTCCTGGATCCAGCACCACTCGGATCGCCACTCCTCCCACTTCTTGCGGTAGAGACCCCCTGGGTATATATCCTTGTTCCGTGCACTCGGAATCCAAGTGATAGATCCAGAGAGGGCGTCTCCTGCCTCGATGCGGGGGATGAAGTAGTGGCGGAAGAGGGCTGTGTTGGGGACCACTCCGGCAAAGTTTTCGCAAAGATGTGCAAAGACAGACATGCACGTTACGGCGTTCGGCGTAAAATCCAAAAGGCGGAACCCGTACGTGTACATGATGTCGACGAAGAAGTCGGAAAAAGGAGGACAGAGCCCGCAGTAAAAATAAGCGGCAAAGAAAGGGTATCTATTCGCGCCACCCTCGGCGGAAGCCGAAAGCGCGCGAGTTTTGGGATGACCATTTGTCTCCTTCCCCCATACGCACCTGTACTGAGTAATCAAGGTGCGCCCGTCAAGCGTCGGGTCGAAGACGGCGCGCTCTCTCCGCATCCGCACCAGATCCCCTTCATCTGCTCCTGCGGCTGAGCCGGCGGCTTTCGCCGTTTTGCCCTTGCCTGCTTTGGGCGGCATGGCGGCAGTGGAAGCGGAGTCCGAAGGTGGCGATGGCGTGCGGGTGGCGGAAGAATGGAGGAGGCTCAGTTTCAGGCTCAAGGAGGAAGACGACGGCGGTTCCTAGATTGAAGAAGAGGTAAAAGAGCAGCGCCCCTGCGGTTTCCTTTTTTATGGGGAAGGAGCGGAGGCTGCGGTCATTCCGCGCACGTCCCCCACATTCCGCATTCAACACGCATCGTGGGAGGGCGCAGTAAATGAGAAGATTATGACAGTAACTCCTGCCACGCGTGCCCGTGCACTGTTTTGGGCCTAGCCCAACAACGCCTCACACCCGTGTATGGCCTAGGCCCGGGGGCTCCTGTCGGTGTACTAAAGATCGGGTCCTTTAGTACCCCGTACTTGTGCACGGACAGTTGTAGCCATACCTGCGGCAAGGCCTACCGGAGGACGGCTGGAGACAGATGCGAGATATCAAGAAGGCGTTAAAGCTGAAGATCAGAAGACCGAAGGCTGGGCGTCCGGCAAGATCAGCCCCGGCAAGATCAGCCCCCAAGAAGATCAGGCCCCGGCAAGATCCCACCGTTTCAGCACAGTGCCGCCGCTCCAGCACAGCGACCGGCCTATCATTTAGAGCTTGTCCTCCTGGTTGCGTGTCACGGCGCTGGCCGCAGAAGGGGTTAAGCAGTGCTGATGGGACGAGTCCTTCTTCCCATCCCCAAGAAAGGCAGGGACACCTGTTCAGAGCATTGAATGCGTCTTGTCCTGAGACGCTTGTCCTAGGACGTTTGTCCTAGGGCGTCAGTAGTAATCATGAGATACTGCTAATCATGAGATACTGTTGATACTTTACACCTCTTGTACTTCGCCACTGTTGGAGACCCCTTGGACATATAAAAGGAGGCCCAATGCGTAGCTACAAAAAAAAGGAGGAGACATTGGACCCGTTCTGCATGCGTAGCTGCTACTGTAGCTCCCGGGACTTCGCCAAGAACATCCACAGTAATACAACCAAGCAGGAGTAGGGTTTTACGCTTCCGAGCGGCCTGAACCTGGGTAAAATCCCCTCGCGTTGATCGTCGGTTCTGCTCTTTGTGCTGTCCTTTCTCCCCTGCCGAACCGTAAAGGGATCCTTCGGTCCCATAGGTGTTCGTTTCCGCGACACACACGCTCTCACCACTTACTACCATATACACGTCATGTATCTCGGCAACCTTCAAGTGGAAGCCTGGCAAGGGTGTCGGCCACGACCTGACTAACCACACAAATCTCTAGTCCAGGTTTATCGCCTATTTGAGTCCACTCCGCAAGGAAGTCCGGCCGAAGTTTCCAGTACGACCCCAAACGATGAGTGCAGGGTTCCCAAGAGCACCATTCGGGTGTCACTTGGTACACCGTGCCTCGGTGTCTCTACCGCATCATAGCCCACCCCTAGGGTCAGCGCTAGACATGGCCTCCAACACATATCCTACAAACACCAGAAACTAGTTGCAACTCCTGGATAGAGATCAAGGCAATTAATAAGTCGAGAGGGTCCATTGGTTTCGGGCCCAATGCGTGGTAGTAGCTAGTCTTGGATCACATACACGGAACTCAGTTCCTGAGGACGATCCCAATGAGACAACCCACCATATACTCCTACATGGCCTCTCATCGCTACCTTTACCAAATCGTGTTCACACACTTGGCTCTCAACAGTAGGACATGCTCACCACCAGTCCAATCCATCTCAGATGAATTAGACCTGACACAACTCTAAGCATAGCAGGCATTACAAGCAAGCATGAATGAGTAGGCACATCATGGCTCAAACAACTCCTACTCATGCTAGTGAGTTTCAACTATTTACTGTGGCAAAGACATGTCATGCAGAGGAATGGGTTCAACTATCGTAACAAGTAACAGTTGAATCGTTGTTGTCCTAATGCAGTAAAAGAGAGCAAGAGCGAGAGAGTGGGATTGTATCGGAATGCTCAATGGGGGTTTGCTTGCCTGGCACTTTTGAAGATAGTAAAGCTCTTCATCGGTGTCAACGATCTTTATGTCAGAAACGTGTGCTACCGAGGAAGAACAACACTAACAAACAAGAAGGAACACAATCAATGCAATGCAGCAATATGATGCATGATCGTGACATGGCAATATGCAGTTGATTGAGCTAATGCAACTAACAACAGATTGGTTGGAGTTGGTTTGAACCCAAGGTTCAAATTCAAACTCCATATAAGACATTTCAAATGCCATTTACTCAAATTGTCATGTACAGCAACTTTAAGTTGTTCAAACATGCATAAGAATGCCATAAACATATTCTTCATATTTTTTTATAATTTTTCATATATAAATTATTTCATTTGAAGTTACGGTTGAATTTTTATGATTTTTCAAAGTTTTGACTATTTTCTGAAATTAATAAATCATTTTTGATTTATCTAAAATCCAGAAAGCATTTATGGTGTCAGCATTGCATCATGCTTACGTCATCTAGTCAACAGGGCTGGTCCAGGTCAAACCTGACCAGTGGGTCCCACTGGTTAGAGTCACAGTGCTGGCTAGGGTCACGGACAGGTGGGCCCGGTCAATGGCCACGTCAGCAAAGTCAATGCTGACGCATGGGTCCCACTGGGTTATGAACTACGATTACAACACAAGACGACGTCGGCCCATGAGCCAGACCCAGGAAGAATACGAAGTCCAATTTCCTCAACCGCGCACACGGATAAGATGTGAGACAGTTTCTGAGGGATAGAAGTCTTGATCGGGCCAAGCCGGCATAACAGTTAGTAGTTCGCATTACTTTCTCTTCCGAAGCGCGCACATTCGAGTTCAGTATGGATGCACTGAGCGCTTAAGACCACTCGCTGGATGATATGGTCAATCATACTCCAGAGTGGGGATAGCATAACAATAACATTCTCTCTTTAGATTCGAGATGTATTGATCGAGACGTGCCACACTCTAGTGAGGATTTGAGCTCCCCGATAGACGTAGGGCCCGCTCAGTACGCTGTCATTGTTTAGGGGGGTTCTTAATTATAGCATGAAAGTCCGAGTTGGAGGAATGATATTGGGCTTGAGAAGTGAGCAAGGAACCTGACATAACATTCCTATGGTTCCTCTGTCCCGGTCTTGCACCACTCTCATATCCATCAATTAATTTCATAGATAGTTCTAAAAAGAAATTAAATTAACCTAAATAGGCATAGGGGACCACATGGTAGTGGCTCTAGGGGGTGATTAGCGCCTAATTAACCCGGCCAAGTCAGCCCGCCGGAGTTTAGCCGCCGGTGAGGTCAAACACGGCGGAGGGTTGCGGGTTTCGCGCTCCGCCGGCCAAAGGGACGACGGAGACCACCTACGGGTAGCTGGGGCACGTGCGCATCGAGTGGTGCCATTAGTTTCACCAGGGATGTCCTAAAACGATGGCGGTGACCTCGGGTGCGGCGGCCGGAGTTCGGGACTCGGTGGTTTCGGCGCTGCGGTCCACGGCCGGAGCAACAGTTGATCGTTTCGGGCTCCTGCGGTCGCGCTGAACACATTGGTGCGCTCGGCTGCAAGCTTGCGTGGCCGTGGCCACGGCGGCGGCATGGCCGGCGGAGCCGAGCTCTCGGGCTCGTTGGATACGGTGGCTACACGGCGCAAACAACACGGGGAGAAAGGGGTTTGGTAGAGGAGCTCACGGGGAGTCGGCAAGGCAGCTCAGCGAGCTTGGGGGTGCACGGACAGCGGCGAACGGTGGTGGAGATCTCCGACGGCCGAAGGTTGAAGAAGAGGTCAATGGCGGCGTTGCAGGGTGCCCGGCGATGCGTGGCTTGTCGAGCAAGTCGGGGACGTCATTGCGGATCTCCTAGACACGTACAGAGGGCGAGGGGACGGTGGTGGCTACGCGAACGGCGACGGCGAGCGAGCGGCAGCTTCGGCCATGGCGTCCAGAGGCGATGGAGAGACCGAGGGGGAGGATGGATGGGTCGGCCCGATCCAGACGGAAGCGGCGAGGTCGGACGCGGCGTCACGCTGGCCTGGGGACACAGGCAGGCTGGTGGCGTGACGCGGTGGAGACGACGACTGGCACGGCCAGCTGGGCTGGGCCGGCTCAGGTAAGGCCCAGGTGGGTTTCTCTCTCTCTCCTTTTTCTGTTTTTCTTTTTGTTTTCTTTTTTCTGTTTCTGTTTTGGCCTTAGTAGAAATACTAGGGCATTTCCAAAAATCCTGAAATTATTTATGGACACTTGCTGAATTATTCCAGTGGCCCACATTTAATTTCATAATTATTTGAGCATTTAAAATAATTATAACAATTAAATGCACAAATTCAAATACATTATGAGTTAATCCATAAGTCCAAAAATGTCCCAAAAATGGGTGCATGATTTTTGGCAGAGGTTTTCACCTTTAACAAAAATCATGGACTTTTCTGAAGGGCATTTTGGGTTCATCGAAAATATTTTCAATTGATCCTAGTATTTCAGAGGGGTGCTAGGGTTTATTGGATTCCCATTTCAAATTTATTTGAATTTAACATGATGCATGGATGCTGATGCAACTATTTACAAACAAATTCTAGGGCTGTGACAGTCAAGATGAAGGTGTTGCCGGACTTGCTCTCGTATCCTCCAACTCCTATGACCTACTTGATTCACCAAATGAAGTAATTGGAAGATGCTTCATGGCAAAAGCCCCCAAGGTATCACACCCCGAGTACTTTGACTTCAATAGTGATGAGGATGATTTACTTGGTGATGATGACTTGCTTAATGATAAATCTAGTGATGTGAGCTATAATGACTTGCTAGTAATCATGATAGTCAAGATGAAACGAATGACAATGCTATGAGGGAGATTGAGCACTTAAGTAAGAACTAAACACTCTTAAGTTAGCTCATGAAGCAACTGAAGAAGATCATAGAGAGCTCCTAAGAACTCATGAGAAGCTACGCTTCGAGAAGCTAAATTTAGAGCAAGAACATGAGTTTTTTAAAGCTATCAATGACGATCTTTGAAACAAGAGTTCCTCTTACATTGCCAAACGTCTCCTCTTGTCTACTTTTATGCCACAAGTTAAATCTAAGCAATCTAGTAACAAGATTAAGAAGGGTTCTATCTCTATTAGTAACAATAACAATGCTAAATCCAATGTTGTTACCTATTCTATTGATTCCACTAATGAGTCTCTTAGCCAAGTTGCACTTGAGCAAGAAAACAATCTATTGAAAGGAATTATAGAAAAAGGTGTCTACAAGAGCCTTGCCGGGAGTAAGCAATTTGATGAGATTGTTCACAAGCAAGGATGGCACCGGAAGAACCAAGGTGTTGGTTTTGAATGAAAGTTCAATGCCAATGGAGTTGAGTGGGAAGAAGATCAATACCCCAAGACGAAATTTGTTCCTCTACAAGAGAAGTATGATCCTACTTCTTTCAAGGGGACACAAGCTCAAGATGATCTTCCACCACAAGACCACAACAAAAAGGCAAGGACAAGCTTCAAGAAGAGATTGACTCATTTGAAGGACTACCTCAAGCCTTGGTCAAGTGGGTTCCCAAGACTTCATCGAATTCTACTTCATCAAATACAACTACAACTCCAAGGATTCCCATCAAGTTGATGTGGGTCCCAAAGAAGAAGAACTAGAGAGTTCTTGAGGGTGACTCCGCCAACAAACTTCACTCATATTCATTCATGGCAAGAACTTGTGCCACCAACTTCAACATCATGCACTAGTTCATGGAGTCACAAACCCTCTTCTTAGTAAGTCAAGGGACAAGGTATTCAATGCATTCATGGACATCATCTATTGTGCATTTCAATCTATGTCTATGGATATCCTTGTTGTTCCTTGTGGAACTAACCCATGTAGGTATTGAAAGTGCTTAAATCAAAGGATTGCTCCCAACTCTTGATGATCTTCATCAACATTGAGCATCCACATCTTCAACATCTACATGAAGTCTTCATCGACAAAACCCAAGGTTAGTTCATCCCTCTTTGGGGGGATATGCTACTTGTGATCTGCGTTGGGATTTCCCCGAAGAGGAGAGGATGATGCAATACAATAGAGATAAGTATTTCCCTCAGTTAAGAACCAAGGTTATCAATCCAGTAGGAGAACCACACAGAACCTCGTTAGCAACACCTACACACACAAAAGCAAATACTTGCACCCAATGCAAACAAGAGGGTTGTCAATCCCCTTGGCGGTTACTTGCAAGGATTAATTCTGGTAGTGGTAGATAGATAGTAAATTGCAAAACAAAATAAAAGAAATAAAATTGCAGCAAGGTATTTTTGATTTTATATATTATGGATAAATGACCCGGGGGCCATAGTTTTCACTAGAGGCTTCTCTCTCGAACACATAGCATACGATGGGTAAACAAATTACTGTTGGGCAATTGATAGAAAAACGCATAGTTATGACGATATTCAAGGCAATGATCATGTATATAGGCATCACGTCCGAGACAAGTAGACCGACTCCTGCCTGCATCTACTACTATTACTCCACCCATCGACCGCTATCCAGCATGCATCTAGGATATTAAGTTAATGAAAACAGAGTAACGCCTTAAGCAAAATGACATGATGTAGACAAAGTAAACTCAAGCAATATGATTAAACCCCATCTTTTTATCCTTAATGGCAACAATACAAATACATGTCTTGTCCCTTTCTATCACTGGGATAGAGCACCGCAAGATTGAACCCATCACAAAGCACCTCTCCCATTGCAAGATAAATCAATCTAGTTGGCCAAACCAAACGGATAGATCGGATAGAAATACAAAGCTATAACAATCATGCATAAATAAGTTCAGAAAAGACTCAAATATTTCTCATGAATAATCTGATCATAAACCCACAATTCATAGGATCCCAACAAACACACCGCAAAAGAAGATTACATTGAATAGAACTCCAAGAACATCGAGGAGAACATTGTATTGAAGATCAAAGAGAGAGAAGAAGCCATCTAGCTGCTAGCTATGGACCCGTAGGTCTGTGGTAAACTACTCACACATCATCGGAAGGGCAGCAAGGTTGATGTAGAAGCCCTCCGTGATTGACTCCCCCAACGGCAGATTACCGGAAAAGGCCTCTATATGGGATCGCGGAAGAACAGAGGCTTGCGGCGGCGGAAAAGTTTTCTCGTCTGTCTCTCTGGTATATTGGGAATATTTGGGAATTTATAGCGCTGGAATTAGGTCAAGATGTGCCACGAGGGGCCCACAAGCCTGGGGGGCGCGCCTACCCCCCTGGGAGCGCTCCCTCGTGACTCGTTTGGTCTTCTCCCGAAGCTTCTAGGGTCCCTTCTAGTCCAGAAAAAATTAATCCAAAGTTTTTCTTCGTTTGGACTCCGTTTGATAATGATTTTCTGAAAAGGCAAAACAGGCAAAAAAACAACAACTGGCACTGGGCACTAGGTTAATAGGTTAGTCCCAAAAATGATATATAATTGCATAATAAACATCCAAGATTGATACTATAATAGCATGGAACAATCAAAAATTATAGATACGTTGGAGATGTATCAGGATATCACATCTAGGGGAGCTTTGCTCTAAGACTTGAGCTAAAGAAACTCTAATGGTGTGAACACATTAATGCTTTATGGAAAAGTGGCAACCCCACTTGAGCTTAAACGATGAGTATGACCTATGATCAATGTTCTCATTTGGCTCCTAAGTCAATATACTCATATATAGATGACTATGTCATCGCCCATTATTTGATAGTTGCTAGAATTGGTTGTGCATGTTTGACATATTTTATTTGCCTTTTATTGCGTGAGCATGTTGCTATGCATATTTCTCATTCGAGGACATCCAATTGTTGTTTGGTTGATTTGGATCTTTTGGCCAAATGGATGTACAAGAATGCCTAAGAACCTTCTCTAGCTATCTATCTCCACTTGTGTCAAATTCTTTGTTGCTATATCACAAAACTTGAACAAGTTTCTTTTCGGACCCTCCGGTTGAGGAGCACTCGGAGCCACCGATCTGATTAGGGCTGACTTCCAAAACCCTCTAAGTGTTATTCAGTTAGACCAACACACACTGATTCGGTCTTATCGATTGCATTTGGACTGATATGTTTTTTTAAACTCAGTAAAACCGATCTGAAAAATCTCGGAGTCATCGATGTGCACTGTCACTAGCAGTTACGCACTTCGGTGAGACCGATTCGTTTCGTTCGATAGCACCGACAGCCAACGGGTATATATATCCCCACGGACCGTACGTTGAAAAATTCTTCAAATGTCGCAACCCCCGCAACCCATTGCTGCCATCGCCCTAGTCCACGGATCGTCCTCATTGTCTCCAGCGCGCCCTCGCTGCCAGAATCTGCCACCGTCAATGGCAATCTTCTCCACATTTGCCGTTGTAGCGAATCTTCATCAAGTTAGGGTAAGATTTGACCCCTTTCCGTGCTCCCAAATCCGATTCAATGCGGGAAAGGATGCACCTAGATCTTGCCACTACTTGCACTTCAATGTCCATGAGATAAATTTGTAGTGTTAGACTCGAGTGAAATTTTAGGTTTAGGGTTTCGCAAAACTCATCTCGGACAGACCGAACTGAACTAACTCGGAGTCACCAATTTGGCTTCGGCCATTGCATTTAGTACATCTCGGTGAAACCAAAGCGTACTGATCGGTGCAACCGATTTAGGCATTTTTGCAGTACATGTGCACTTTGGAGAAACCGAGTTTCACATCGGTCCAACCGAAACAGTGAAACCTAGTTTTTGTTGTTCCCTCGGTACTTTCAAAATTTTCAACTCGGTAAATCCGAAATGCTTTCTGTGAAAACCTAAAACTGAATTTTGAACTCACAATCTTCAAAAACCAGCTGTGTTTTGTGATGCTCATCATATCTACTCTACTCACTCTATTTCACAGGGTCAGTGTTTATCATGTCAGGTTCAGATGACAGTCAGAATATGTCAGTTGAGGCAAGTGTTTACCTGGAAGCAGGTACAAGTCCGGAGGAAGTTTTGAGGACCCTGGCACCCCCAGTTCTCATGGTCTTCCTAAGGCTGCTACTAGGGCCAGGAAGAAGAGAAATTTTGTTGAGGAGGATGAGGACTTCCAGCTTGAGGAGGTCACCTCCAAGAGGAAAAAAGCTACATGCCAGCAAGTTTGTTTCGTCCCGTTACCGCTCCACCTCACCATCGACCAGATAGGCTCGTGGGCTAGGTGTCGAGCAGGCAGGCAGTCAACATGGCCAGCCAAGGAACGTGTCAGCACGCCACGCCAAGATTAACTTTAATGACACCCGTCCCTAGGACATGTCAAGATTATAGGAGGGCGCCAGGACTGGTGGTACAGATCTTTTGCCCAAGGCCTCGCCTCCTCAACGTAGCACCTAACGGTGCATTAAATGCGTTTGTCTTACCCCGTTGGAAGATAAACATGATGACGGTGCAAGTCACTGTTCACACTCTGTAATGACCGTATTAGCCATTGTGGTAACCCCTTGGCCTATAAAAGGAGGCCCACGGCTACAGGTAGAAGGGTCGACACCCAATTCAATTACACGCCGCAGCTGCATTCTCCCGAGCACCTTGCCGGAAAACTATGCTCCCTATAACCAGAGTTCATATTCGATCAACCACAGAGCAGGAGTAGGGTTTAACGCTCATAGCGGCCCGAACCTGGATAAATCCCCCGAGTGTTCTTGCACTTACTAAAAACCTGCTCTTTGTCCCGTGCACGTCCCCTGAGCCGAATCGCAAAGGGACCCGTTCGGTCCCATAGATAGTCGTTTCCCATGACATCTTTGGCGCGCCAGGCAGGGGCTGTGTGTGTCACAAATCAATTCTTTGGTAGTGTGAGTACCAACTTCATCATCTTTGTTGATGGCACCGAAGAAAAAGAGTGGAGCCACGAAGGCTCCTACCGTGTCCAAGCCACCTTCCCAGGCGGCCGCAGGCGTTGTAGCCGGCGCGGGCGCTACGGTTGGGACGGGCGACCCAGGAGGCGCAAGTGGTGCGGGTGCCCAGCACCCCCGCCACGATGCTGAGCCTAGCCACAGGACCGGCGATGTCGCAGCCGGTCAACCTCCGAGACATTCTGGTGAGCGCAATCATCATAGGAATATAATTCATACTGCTGCCACCCAGAACCCAGCCACCGCAACATCTCAGAACGTAGCGGTGACGTCCAACAACGGCGCGGTGAGGCGTACTCCGCGAACATCGCAAGATGGGCACGACACGCTCCCCCACGTTGCTGGCGGTTCCAGACGACCGCAAGGCGGGATCCCCGTGCAGCAACTTCCAATTGCTCACGGAGCACCGCCGCCACCGCCACGTACGCCTGTTGGCGAGCATGAGCCGCGGCGGCTCGGACGTAACGAAGCTCCTTCTGGCTGCGCCAGGAGTCGAGCGACGCCTCGTTCTGTGCTCCCAGCCATGCCAACCACGGCGGCCGAGGCCATGGCGCAGGTTCAAATACTTTTGAACTTCCCGCCAAGCCCAGACAAGATGGACGAATGGAGAGCCACCATTCAGAGTCTCATCAGTTTTGCCGATCCCGGCAAAACACAAGATGTGGGGCCCTCACGGCGACCACCCACCATGTTGGCGGGACCATCCGGCTACCTTGCCGGAGATGCCGCACAAACGGTGTAGTCGCCTCGGCACCCCCCACCGACGCAGCGGCCAGCCCGCCGATCAGACGACCATGACGTGTTGTCTATGGCTTCGTCAGATCCATGGTGCTGCCAAGATCAGCGCCAAGTGCTCCGCGAGCGGTGCGACGAAGACGCCCGCACGAAGATCGAGCGGTGCCGGGAAGCACGTCGTCAATCTGACGACCGTGCTAGGCCGGCAGTGAACGTGCTCGCTCCGGTAACCGCTGGGTACTTGCCCTACAATGTGGGGTGCCCAGCTTTTACTCGTGAGCTGCGGCAAGTTCGCTGGCCGTCCACCCGAGCCTTCAAGCCAGAGCTGCTCGACAAGTATGACGGCACGCTCAACCCAGCCGAGTTCCTTGGCATCTACACCATCGCGGTGGAGGCTGCTGGGGGACGGGACGAGAAAGTACTTGCCAACTACTTCCCGTTGGCGCTTTGGCCCAAGGTCAGGTCATGGTTGATGAACCTGCCTGAGGGCTCCATCTCTTCTTGGGAGGATCTGTGCCATCATTTCGTTGGCCCTTACCAGGGTGGTCACAAGCTCCCGGGTCAGCCCAGCGATTTGCAGGTGATCCCCCAAAGGGATGGAGAGAACCTCCGCAAGTACATACAATGGTTCAGCCGTGTGCACCACAACATCCCCGACATCCATCCCGCAGCTATTGTTGCCGTTCCACATGAATGTGCGCAACCGCAAGATGCGGTCAGAGATGAATGTCGAGCAGGTCAAGACCATCAACGACCTGTACGCCTTGGCGGATAGGTGTGCATGTGCTGAGGAAGGGAGGCGACTCCCTGGGGAAGATGCAGGTGCAAACGTTGATTCCGAGGACAACGACGCATCAACCCCACAGAAGAAGAGCAGAAAGCGCAACAGAAAGCGCAAGAACAAGACAGTACTGGCCGTCGAGAGCTCTGGCGACACCAATGCCACCAAGAAGCCGAAGGCAGACATCCCCGGCAAGGAGGTTGCTGGGTGTGATGCTTGCTGGGAGGCTGCAGCAGGCGAGAAGGCCGGCAAGACTGGCGGGCTGTACTTCAAGATCCACTGCACCAAGGGCCACGATCTCCAACAATGCCGGCAAGTAGAGCAACTTGCCGAAAAGTAGAAGCAAGAGTACAAGAAGCGAGACAAGGAGAAGGCCCAAGATGGTGCTGGTGGGTCCAGCAAGCAAGACCATGGTGGCCGCGGAGGCCTCCGCGGCAAGGCTAAGCAGCCAAAAGAGAAGGCTCCTCAGGGCCAGCAAGAAGAGGATGATAGTGATGAGGATGGAAGCGGGTCTGGCAAGGAGTTCCAAAATGCGGTGGATGCCATGTGTGTTGACGGAGGCGCATCTTTGCACTCCTCGCAAGTGCAACTAAAGCAGTGGATCCGCGAAGTCAACGTAGCAGAACCAGTGATGGAGGCACATAAGCCACTTAAGTGGTCGCACTCGCCCATCATCTTTGACGCCGAGGACCACCCTAATCGCACCACTGCGATCGGGTGTTTGCCATTATTGGTCTCACCAACAATTCGCAACCTCAAGGTGACAAAGATGCTGGTTGACGGTAGGGCCGGCTTGAACATGATCTCTCCAGATGTGATCAAGAGGCCGCAGATCGCTGACAAGGATCTCGAGGAGACAGGCAGTTTCCAAGGGATCAGTCCCGGGAGGAACAAGCCGAAGGGCCAAGTCACATTGCCGGTCACGTTTGGCGGCGAGCTCAACTATCAGACGGCGAAGATTACCTTCGACGTCGTCAAGATGCCGCTGCCGTACAATGGGATTCTGGGCCGCCCAGCCTTGGCAAAGTTTATGGCCGCATCGCACTATGCGTACAACGTCATCAAGATGCCGGGGCCGATGGGGGTCCTCACCATCAAGTCAAACCACAAGAATGCAGTCATCTGCGCCCACAAGCTCTACTGGGAGGCGGCGGCAGCAGCTGCCATCGAGGCGCTTGCCCCTGTCGCCAGAGCTCTCGGGGAAGGAAAGAAGAAGAAGACCGGCAAGACCTCTGGGAAGGACTCCGGGAAGCGCACTACAGAGTGCAGCATGCCTGTCGAGGATGTACCAGAGAGCTCTACCGGCAAGAGCAAGAGATCCAAGGCCTCCGCGCCGGCGACCAAGCGAGTCTCTGCGAGAGAAGGTGGGACGAGTGGCACTTTCTCTATAAGTGCCACTCTCGGCGATGAGCAGGAAAGCGAGCTCGTTGCCTTCCTACGGGCGAATGTCGATGTATTTGCTTTGCAAGCATCTGACATCCCTGGTGTTCCTAGGGAGGTAATTGAGCTCCACCTTGCTGTCTGCCCTCATGCGAGGTCCGTCAAGCAGAAGATCAGGAAGCAAGCCTTGGAGCGGCAAGAGTTCATTGCCGAGGAGATTAAGAAGTTAGAAGCAGTAGGCCTGGTTAGAGGAGTGCTACACCCTACGTGGTTAGCCAATCCGGTGGTGGTGCGCAAGGCGAATGGGAAGTAGAGGCTTTGTATCGACTTCATCGATATAAATAAAGCCTGTCCCAAGGACCCTTTCCCTTTACCGTGCATTGACCAGATTGTAGACTCCACTGCCGGCTGTGACCTACTTCTTTCCTTGACACCTATTCTGGTTATCATCAGATTTTTATGGCCAAGGAAGATGAGGAGAAGACCGCATTCATCACTCCATGTGGCACATACTGCTTTTTGCCTATGCCTTTCGGACTGAAGAGTGCTGAAGCGACCTTTGCCAGAGCGGTCCAGATTGGTTTTGAGCCACAGCTGCACAGAAATGTGGAAGCTTATATGGATGACATTGTGGTCAAAACCAGAGACAAGTCAACATTGATCCAGGATCTCGAGGAAACTTTTGCCAACTTGCGCAAGCTTAACTTGAAGCTCAACCCCGAGAAGTGTGTGTTCGGTGTTCCATCCAGCAAGTTTCTTGGTTTCTTCGTGTTTCAGAGGGGGGATTGAAGCCGACCCCGACAAGATCAGAGCAATTGAGCAGATGGAAGCATCGAGACGCGTCAAGGATGTCAGGCGCCTTGCTGGCTGCGTTGCCGCCCTCAGTAGGTTCATCTCCAAATCAGCAGAGCACGCCTTACCATTTTTCAAGATTTTGAAAAAGGCAGGTCCAGTAAACTGGACTCCGAAAGCGGAGGCCACACTCCATGATTTGAAGGAGTACCTGTCCTTTCCGCCAATCCTAGTCGCGCCTAGGCCACAAGAGACGTTGCTGCTTTATTTAGCGGCAACGAATCATGTGGTTAGTGCTGCACTTGTGGCTGAAAGAGAGGCCGATGAGGAAGAGGTAGCAACCGCAGAGCCACGACTTGATGAGCCAGAATCTTCTCCGGCAAGGTTAGGTGCTGACAAGATAGAGGTTATGCAAGCTAGCCAGCCAGATCAACAAGTTGTGAAGAAGAAGATGGTGCAGCGCCCAGTCTACTTTGTCAGCTCCGTCCTGCAAGGGGCTAGGTCATGGTACTCTGGTGTGCAAAAGTTGCTTTTTGGCCTTCTCATGGGCTCAAGGAAGCTGCGCCATTATTTTCAAGCACACCCAGTCACCGTTGTCACTCACTTTCCGTTGCAACGCATCTTGAGAAATCCAGAGGCAACCGGAAGGATTGTGGAGTGGGCACTGGAGTTATCAAGTTTTGATCTAAAATATGAGAGTACCTCGACAATCCAGAGTAGAGCCTTGGCGGAATTCATTTCGGAATGGACTCCAACGCCGGATGAAGAAAAACCAGAGACCTGTCTCCCCGGCAAGGAAACAGTTGACGATTGGGTCATGTACTTTGACGGTGCTTTCACGCTGAAAGGCGCCGGTGCTGGTGTGCTGCTTATCGCACCCACCGGAGAGCACCTCAAGTATGTGGTCCAGATGCACTTCCCCAGGGAGCAGGCCACCAACAACACTGCTGAGTACGAGGGTTTGCTTGCCGGTCTGTGCATTGCAATCGACCTCGGTATCTGGAAACTGATTATCAGAGGTGACTCGTAGCTTGTGGTGAGGCAGGTCAACAAGGATTACCAAAGCCCTTTGATGGAAGCATATGTCGATGAAGTGAGAAAGTTGGAAGAGCACTTTGACGGTCTGCAAGCAGAGCACGTTCCTTGTGCCCGGAATGAGATTGCTGATAACCTGCCAAAGCTTGCCGCCCAAAAGATGCCTGTGGAACCAGGAACTTTTGTGCTCTAACTAACTCAGCCATCCATTACACCATCGAAGCTGGCGAAGAAAAGAAAACAAGATGTTGATGGCTACTTTCCGGCAGAGCTACCCGTAGCTACCAAGAAAGCAGATACCACCGACAAGCCGCCCTTTGCCGGTGAGCTGCAGCATCCGGCAAGCTAGATCCTTGCCATCGAGGCAAGTGCTCCCGTAGAGGAAGAAATGCCTTTAGTCCTTGTCGTCGAGCCACAAACTCCGACATGGGCGCAGCCGATTGTCCAATTCCTCCAGACAGAAGACCTTCCCGATGAGCAAGAAGATGCAGAAAGAGTGGCCCGTCAATCAAGGATGTATAAGTTTATTGACAACACCTTGTACAGGAAGAGACCTAACGAGGTAAAATTGAAGTGCATCTCCCGGGAGATGGACAAAGGCTGTTAGAAGAGATACATGAAGGGATGTGCAGATCTCATATTGGGTCACGCGCACTTGTCGGCAAGGCGTTCCGTCAAGGATTATACTGGCCGACGGCCCTTCAAGACGCCTTGGCGGTGGTTATCAGGTGCGAAGCATGCCAGTTCCACTCCAAGGACATCCACCAACCAGCTCAAGCCCTCCAAACCATCCCTCTTTCTGGCCCTTCTCGGTCTGGGGGCTCGACATCGTCGGCCCCTTCCCCCAGCTACTGGGGGCTCTAAATTCTTGTACGTTGTAATCGAGAAGTTTACAAAGTGGCCTCAAGTAGAGCCAGTGAGAAAGGTGACGGCACAGTCAGCTATCAAGTTCCTCAAAGGATTGGTTGCCCATTTTGGTGTACCCAACAGGATCATTACCGACAACGGCACCCAATTCATGAGCCGCGCCTTCACAGCATATTGCCAGGAACTTGGAAATAAGATCTGCTATGCCTTCGTTGCTCATCCAAGAAGCAATGGGCAAGTGGAGAGGGCAAATGCAGAAGTGTTGTGTGGTCTAAAGACTAGGACTTTCGACAAGCTGCACCAGTGTGGAAGGTGCTAGGTGGAAGAATTGTCGGTGGTTCTTTGGTCAATCAGAATGACACCAAATCGAGCCACTGGCCAGACACCCTTCTCCCTTGTGTATGGTGCAGAAGCGGTATTCCCCACAGAACTCAAATAAGGGTCACCTCGAGTCTTGGCCTTCAATGAGGAGGACCAAGATGAGCTGCGGCATGACGATGCCACACTCCTTGAGGAAGATCGTTTCTGGGCTGTTGTCTGTGCTTGCACGGTACTAGCAAGCTTTGCGCCACTACCATAGCCGCAAAGTGAATGCCAGGAACCTTGAGGAAGGCGACCTTGTTCTTCGTCGGATTCAATCCACGAAGGGTAAAAACAAGTTGACGCCGAAGTGGGAGGGCCCTTACCGGGTAGTACGAGTCTCTAGGCCCAGCACAGTCCGCCTAGAGACCGAAGATGGCACTCCGGTGCTTAACTCATGGAATATTGAGCATCTTCATAAGTTCTACCCGTAAGGCGCGGTTGCCGGGCTGCCCGGCTACCTATTTTGTACAAGTTTGCCGTCAAGGCATGTAAACCTTTGTACAACGCCGGGCGCAGATCCCGTGCACAATAAAACTAAGTGTTTCACAACTATTTGTCCAAATTCATATTTATTTATGTGTTGCATGTAGTCTTGTCTTACAGTCTTTGCCTTGCATAAGGTGGTTAACGAACCATCAAGGTTCCAGTCTCCTCTTTTCTCTTCTTTCTTTTTCCTAAAGGAAGGAAGGATTCCTCGCATACAAGCTTCCCAGGGAGAGTGACGGTCATGGATACCAAAGGACGCGTTCAAGATATCGCCCTACGACAAGAAGTATAGCAAGGAATGAGCTAAGTTGCAAAACTTTGAAACAAATTCTTTATTGTAGTTGTGGCTCTCCTTGACCGATTCTGGCCACAGTATGAGAAATCTGCATGCTAAGGAACCTTGCCGTAATCGACTGTGCTCTTACTTTGCTTCGAGTCCGCTTGGCAACCTAAGTAGCTGCATTATGATCGGCAAGAGTGATCTTGCAGGCAGCGGCACCTCCGGCAAGCTGCTGAGGACTTGTTCCTCGGGTACTTGCGGTAAGGGTGTGCACACTGGCAAGTCTCCGGTAAGCGTAGGGTACGGAAAATCATGCAAAGACAGAATGGAATAAGGAGAACAACATGCATACATCCATTTAAAGTACGAACTACAGCAACTGCTAAACATTTAGATACAAAACTTATCTTCCATGGCCCCACGGGGCTACATTGGTTTTGATACAGGAGCTAAACGGAGGAGCCTAGGCGGAGCACGGCTCATCTTCAAGGCTCGACTGGGGCAATACTATGCGCCTAGTCGGAGTCATCGCCTTCGCTCTTGATATGCGAGGAGCTTTCGTCGCTCTCGCTGCTGGAGTCGGTGCCGCTGCTGGTCTCACTTTCCGCGCAGCATTCGATGCGGCCGTCGGAGACCCCGAAGAACTGGAGAAGTTGCCCCGGCCCTAGACCATGGGAGCGGGCGAACGACTTCCACCCCCGCGTCAAGAACAAAGAGCCGGTGGTGGAGAACTCTGCCGCCACCCAGGAGGGGCCGTTGCAGCAGCCATCCGCCTGTAGCCACAGGCCCGAGGGCCTGCTGCTCTCCATCACCCTCGCGAAGGGATCCGGGAGCCGGAGCCAACTGTGAAGCCGACGGCATAACCCCACGACAAACTCGTGCACAACAACCGCCGTGTGGGACTCCTGCGTTGCCACCACCGTGCGGGCTTCCACCTGAGGGGGAAGGGCAGCCGCTCCGCCACGTCCGCCATTCCCGCCTCGTCCACGGGAACCACACCCTCCGCGGCCGCAGGAGGCGGCTCTGCTGTGGGCGCTAGGGCTGGCGCTCACGACAACCACCAAAGAACGCGTCCGGCCCCGAGAGGGGACCCTCGAGGTGGAAGCAGATGCGCGAGCTCGACCTCCACCCCTCGCCATCGCAGCAGTAGACCTCAAGGAAAGCAAGGACGAATGAAAGGTTGGAGGAGGAAAAAGGCAAAGGCAGAAGATGGGTGGGGAAGATTGCCACTCCCCCCGCCCTCTCTTATAGCACCCTAGGGGGATTACTCTCCCTGCCGCTTCGCCTCCCTTAATGGCAGAAATTGAGGAAGGAGATGCGAGAAGTCAGGCGAAATGAGCAGCGCCCTCCATGTTTTTCTTTTTTTATGGGGAAGGCGCGAGGGCTGGCTCTTTTTCGTCCTACGTGGCTACGCTTTTCAGACGCTCAATCTCCTGCCGCCATTCCGCTCCACCTCTCCCACGCCCGCATTTAATGCGCATCGTGGGCGGGTGTGGTAAAAGAGAAGATTATGATAGTTATCCTCTGCCACGCACCGCTTGTGCACTATTTGGGCCTAGCCCAACGACACCTCACATGCGCGTGTGGCCTAGGCCCAGGGGTTCCTGTCGGTGTACTAAGACATGGGTGCCCTCGTACCCAGACTTGTGCACTGGTAGTTGTAGCCTCCCTTCCGGCAAGGGCTTGACAGAGGATAACTACGATTCAAGACTCAACACCAAGACCGTAAAGAAGACCTCAAGTCAGGTCATCGAGAAGTACTATTCTCTTACTAAAGATCGACGCTGTCCTTGCCAGCAAGCTCCGTCCTGATAACTCACAAGTATAGGGGATCGCAACAGTTTTCGAGGGTAGAGTATTCAACCCAAATTTATTGATTCGACACAAGGGGAGCCAAAGAATATTTGCAAGTATTAGTAGTTGAGTTGTCAATTCAACCACACTAGAGACTAAATATCTGCAGCAGAGTGATCAGTAGCACAGTAGTATGATAGTTTGATAGCAGTAGCAATAATACTAACAGTAGCAGTAACGGTAGCAGCAGTAGTTTTGTAGCAATTGTGACAGTAGTAACTTAGCAAGAACAATATGTAAAAAGCTCGTAGGCATTGGATCGGTGATATTTGTTGGATAACATTCATCATGTAACAGTCATAACCTAGGGCGACACAGAACTACCTCCAATTCATCAATGTAATGTAGGCATGTATTCCGTATATAGTCATACGTGCTTGCGATAAGAACTTGCATGACATCTTTTGTCCTACCCTCCCGTGGCACGGGGTCCTTAAGGAAACTAAGGGATATTAAGGCCTCCTTTTAATAGAGAACCGGAACAAAGCATTAACACTTAGTGAATACATGAACTCCTCAAACTATGGCAATCACCGGAAAGAATCCCAATTATTGTCACCTTGGGGTATGCGGATCATAACACATAGCAAGTGCGTATAACTTGCAAGATCGGATCAAGAACACAAATATATTGATGAAAACATAAAGGGTTCAGATCTGAAGTCATGGCACTCGGTCCCTAGTGACAAGCATTAAGCATAGCAAAGTCATAGCAACATCAATCTCAGAACATAGTGGATACTAGGGATCAAGCCCTAACAAAACTAACTCGATTACATGATAAATCTCATCCAACTCATCACCGTCCAGCAAGCCTACGAAGGAATTACTCACTCCCAGCGGTGAGCATCATGAAATTGGTGATGAAAGATGGTTGATGATGACGATGCCAGAAGACCCCCCTCTCCGGAGCCCTGAACGGACTCCAGATCTGGCCTCCCGATGAAGAACAGGAGGTGGCGGTAGCTCCGTATCGTGAAACGCAATAAAACTCCCCCCCTATTTTTTTCTCTAGAAAACTGAATTTATAGCGTTGGAATTAGGTCAGATAGAGCCACGTGGGCCCCACGAGGTACCAGGGCACGCCTGGGGGGGGTGGCGCGCCCTGGTGCCTCGTGGGCACTGGGTGGCCCCCCTCCAGTAGTTATTGATGCCAATATTTTTTATATATTCCATAAAAAATGTCCAAAAAGTTTCATCCAATTCCAAGAACTTTGATTTTCTGCACAAAAACAACACCATGGCAATTCTGCTGAAAACAGCGTCAGTCCGGGTTAGTTCCATTCAAATCATGCAAATTAGGGGCCAAAACAAGAGCAAAAGTGTTTGGAAAAATAGATATGACGGAGACGTATCACGTCCCGGCAAGGTGAAGACCGACACTATGGTTGCCGGCAAGCTCCCTTGCCGGCAAGCAAGGCCCGGCAAGCTCCGTGCCTGCAGGTTTGTTTTGTCCCGTTACCGCTCCACCTCACCATCGACCAGATAGGCTCGTGGGCTAGGTGTCAAGCGGGCAGGAAGTCAACATGGCCAGCCAAGGCACGTGTCAGCACGTGATACGTCTCCAACGTATCTATAATTTATGAAGTATTCATGCCAGGTTTATTATAGTTTTGTATGATTTTGGGGCACTTTTATATGGCTTTTATATGATTTTTATGGACTAACATATTGACCTAGTGCCCAGTGCCAGTTGCTGTTTTCTGCTTGTTTTTGGTTTTCCAGAAAATCCCTATCAAATGAAGTCCAAATGCAGCGAAACTTTTTGATGATTTTGTCTGGAAGGAAACAGGCCCAGGAAGATTCGGAGGAGCAGTAGAAGAGCCACAGGGGCCCCATGAGCCACCTGGGCGCGCCCGCCCCCCAGGCGCGCCCTGGTGCCTCGTGGGCCCCCTGTGGCCCCTCTTCGCGTGATTTCAATGCTGAAA
This sequence comes from Elymus sibiricus, assembly GCA_039707655.1. Taxonomy (NCBI): domain Eukaryota; kingdom Viridiplantae; phylum Streptophyta; class Magnoliopsida; order Poales; family Poaceae; genus Elymus; species Elymus sibiricus. The sequence goes on from CM077668.1 coordinate 197,439,048, forward strand.
TATCATATATATTTAGAAACTCCCGAAAGTTAACCTAGATGAGTTTTTACGCCGCCGCAACCCTCTGTACCTCCACGATCTAATCTACAGCCCTTTTCGGGCACCCTGCTGGAGGGGGGAATCATCACTGGAGGCCATCTTCATCATCCCGGCGGTCTCCATGACGAGGAGGGAGTAGTTCACCCTCGGGGCTGAGAGTTTGTACCAGTAGCTATGTGTTTGATCTCTCTCTCTCTCGTGTTCTTGATTTGGCACGATCTTGATGTATCGCGAGCTTTGTTAATATAGTAGGATCATATGGTGTTTCTTCCCTCTCTATCCTTGTTGTGATGAATCGAATCTTTTCCATTTGAGGTTTCATTATTGTTGGATTGAATATTTCAGATTTGAGAACACTTGATGTATGTCTTGCATATGAATACCCGTGGTGACAATGGGGTATTATATTGATTCACTTGATATATGTTTTGGCACTCAACTCACGGATTCCCGTGGTGACATTGGGGCAATCTATGCATAGGGGTTGATGCACGTTTTCATTATCTTTTCTCCGGTAGAAACTTTGGGGTGCTCCTTGGAGTTCTTTGTGTGGATTGAATATTGTGATTATGAAGTTGTTTGATGCATATCGTATAATCAACTAACGGATACTTGTGGTGACATTGGAGTATCTAGGTGACATTAGAGTTGGTTGATGTGTATCATATGGTGTTATTTTAGTACGAACTCTAGGGCTGTTTGTGACACTTATAGGAATAGCTCAATAGATCGATCGGAAAGGATAACTTTGAGGTGGTTTCGTACCCTACAAACAATTTCTATCTTATGTTCTCCGCTAATAGGAACTTGGGAGTGATTCTTTATCGCACGTTTAGGGATGGTTATATGATCCAATTATGTTAGCATTGTTGAGAGATTGCACTAGCGAAAGTATGAACCCTAGGCCTTGTTTCTAAGCATTGCAATACAGTTTATGCTCACTTTTGTTACTTGTTACCTTGCTGATTTTTATTGTTTGCACTACAAAAACCTATATCTACTATCCATACTATACTTGTATCACAATCTCTTCGCCGAACTAGTGCACCTATACAATTTACCATTGTATTGGGTGTGTTGGGGACACAAGAGACTCTTTGTTATTTGGTTGCAGGGTTGTTTGAGAGAGACCATCTTCATCCTATGCCTCCCACGGATTGATAAACCTTAGGTCATCCACTTGAGGGAAAATTACTACTGTCCTACAAAACTCTGCGCTTGGAGGCCCAACACGAGTCTACAAGAACAAGTTGTGTAGTAGACATCAGCACGCCACACCAAGATTAACTTTAATGACACCCGTCCCTGGGACGTGTCGAGATTACAGGAGGGCACCAGGACCGGTGGTACAGATCTTTTGCCCAAGGCCTCACCTCCCCAACGTAGCACCTAACGGTGCATTAAAAGAGTTTGTCTTACCCCGTTGGAAGATAAACGTGATGACGGTGCAAGTCACTGTTCACACTCTGTAATTACCGTATTAGTTGTTGTGGTAACCCCTTGGCCTACAAAAGGAGGCCCATGGCTACAGGTAGAAGGGTCGACGCCCAGTTCAATTACACGCCGCAGCTGCATTTTCCCGAGCACCTTGCCAGAAAACTACGCTCCCTGTAACCAGAGTTCATATTCGATCAACCATAGAGCAGGAGTAGGGTTTTACGCTCATAGCAGCCCAAACCTGGATAAATCCTCCGAGTGTTCTTGCACTTAATAAAAACCTGCTCTTTATCCCGTGCACGTCCCCTGAGCCGAATCGCAAAGGGACCCGTTCGGTCCCATAGATAGTCATTTCCCACGACACTCCCCTTCGCGTCGCCCCTCTACGCCTTAGCGTCGTCCAGGTCCCCCAAGCTGGGAACCACCACGAACGGGTTCTCGCGAGGCCCCTCATGGCCCTCCGGCAGGAGGCCTCACTCGTCGAAGATCGGCATCTCCGCAACCAGCTTCTCGGTCTCCTCGTTGCGGTACAGTGGGAGCGCGTCCGCAGGAGGGTCTTCCGCGGTACTGCCGAGCAAGATCTGCATGAATCCGTACACCACCGCCGGCTTCAGACTGGCGATGCTCAGCCGCATGAGGTCCTTTGTGCCAGTGATCTCCCACACCGGGTGCGAGCGCGTCTGGAGTGTCGCTATGTGCCGCTGTAGGTACTCCTTGACAACCATCGCCCCCGTGAGGGGCCCTGCCTTGTGGTTGGCCCGCCACTCCCAGACATGCGCCAACCTCGGGTCGGTGAGCTTCTCGTGCTCCCACCCCGAGCTCTTCACAGTGGGGGCCCTCGGCTCCATCAGCAGCTGGTTGCGATTGCACGCATACATGTAGATCCAGCGCTGCCTGTAGCCTTCCACCTTCTTCGGGATCTTCAGGCTGATGATGTCGTTCTCCGTCGCCTTGACGGCGAGGAACGAGGTGCACGCAGAGCGATGATTCACCGTGGATATCCGCAGGCTGAAGAAGTGGCGGAAGAGCGCCACCGAAGGCATCACGCCCATGAAGGCCTCACAGTAAAAGGCGAAGATAGCGAGGAGGAAGATGGAGTTGGGTTGGAGATGGAGAGCCTGGATCTGGTAATGGGAGAGAATGGCATTGAAGAAATCCAAAAACGGCGGCACCAGGCCGGCGTAGACGCTGTGGATTAAGAAGGGGAAGGTCGTCACCTCCAGGTCGCGCCGTGTGCGCGCGCCCGGCCAGATCTTCATCGCCCCATTCTCGTTCTGGTCGCTGGTGGTCATTGAGACCACCTTGTCCAGACCTTCCCGGTTTGTGATGATAGAGCGCTGCAAGGCCGGCTCCACGGCCGGCGCGCTCGGCGCCACAACCGCCGCCTTGCCCTTCTTGCAGCCGGGCGCCATTGCTGTGCGGTGGAGCTTGGAGGGCGAGAGGAGGAAGGAGCAGAGCTCAGGGAAGGAGGTGTGAGAGACCAGGCGCTGAATCGAGGAAGCAGAAGGGAAGCAATGATAGCCCTGTGCCCCGCGCGGGCAGGCTTTATGGCAGGTGCAGGTGGTTACCGAGGCGTAGTGGGGGAAGTGGGGGCGTCCCACGTCCTGTCGTGCGCCACGCGTCGAACCTGGGCCCCGCAGACTATCAGGGCCCATGCCATTTCGCTCCCAATAGGCGGGAACGTGCGCACCATGGGCCCGGGGGCTACTGTCGGGCCATTGGGAACCAGGGTACCATGGCCCATCTGCCTATGGCCCAGGAAGCGACGCTTGGCAAGGCCCAAGACGCGGCCCACCTAAGGGCGCCGCGAAGCGAAGACACCTCACGAGGCGCCAGCCTCACGAGGACCCCTCCTCGAGGAGCGAACCGCCAAGACTTAGCCGCAGGAGCAGCAGAAAGCCTCGCGAGGCCCTTTCATGAGGTGGCCTCCCGAGGCGGCCGCCCGAGGTCATCCGGGCCCGACGCCTGCCGCGCTGTCCTGTGCCCACCGCGTGGGTGACGCGCTCGGCGATGAACGGCGGCAGAGGCCGCGCCAGTGGGCACAGACAGAGAGGCTTTCCTCTTTGGTGCTAAAGGGGCAGCCCATGTTGCCCTCCCCCAAAGCAAGTCCCAAGGACTGCCCGTTTGGTGAGAGAAGACCAAGACAGCAAGGCGCGCAGGGTGGAGGTCATCACCGAGCCCACTGGCGCGTCATGGATCATGCTTTTGCAGGCGAAGACCAACTTTAGTCAGGATAGCTTGGGCGCCTGTCCCCTTTCAAAACCCGCCATGTGTGGCTGCCCTTCCCGCCGAGATTTTTAGGGGAAGAGGACCAGGGCGGCTATAAAGGGGGTAGCGCTGCCATTGTAGAGGGGTATTCGATCGATTCCTTTGTCTCCTACCATGTACGCGAGAACACTCTCTTGCTCATAGCAATCCCAACACAAGCAGGAGTAGGGTTTTACACCGCGAGGTGGCCTGAACCTGGGTAACCGTCGTGTCCCCCATCATGCTCTGCGCTCTTGTGCTCTCGCCGTAGCCTCGTCGTGGTCACCCTAGGAGCGGTGGGAACTAGGCGGCCCCCAGTGCTCGAACCTTTGGGTCCACCGGAGCCCTGATTCCGACACAGAGGTCACTCCATCAACATGTTGCATCACATAGATGGCCTTCAGAGATTGAAAGTGATGGATTTGATTGTAGAGATAATCAAGAGGACTGTCGTGGATTAGAAGCGATCATGTGGATTTGCCCCACATATTCAGATGCTCATCAACTCCAAGGTTGGTAGCAAGACATACCTACTTGATCGTCCGCATCTGCCACTACAGCCTGAGTTCCAGGACAACACTATGATGATGGATCCTTCCCATCCCACATTGGCTGCAACACAAGCAGAGGCAGCGACAAAAGCCAAGGTTGCATCAACTCCTACAGGTCCTAGCTCATCATTAGCTCCCATTCTCAAGACTAAGGCAGATCAAATGAACTACCTAATCCGTGCTACTCAGCGGATCGAGCAGAGTTTAGCCAACCTCGCAAAGAACCAAGATAGCCTGGAGAGAGTAGTGGAAGACAAGATTCACTCTCTAGATGTTAAGATCACAGAGGTGAAGACCAGATTTGATAGTCTCAGGAAGGAAGTGGAAGAAGCTAAGCTACATTCGAGTAGTGATGATGAGGTTGTGGGCACAGGTCTTCCAACGACCACTCAGTTTTAGAAGATGCCCAGATCAGCAGCAGTGCCAGTCGTTGACACGCGAGCTACTGTATCTGCACCTACTGCTGCACCCTCTGTTGTTCCTCCAGCTGCACCACTAGTCTCTACTCCACCAGTTCAGCAAACATCATCCGAGGAATTTGCAGATGCGCTTCCCTCTACTCCAACAACTTCCACGCACATCGGAGCTACAAGTCAGAGGACTTCTTCACCAGGAGCTGCAGGAGATCGAGCCCAGAGCGACATTTAGCTCTATACTCATTCGATATTTTTGGTACTTGTTGCCAAAGGGGGAGAATTAGTATAGATCATAGGGCTTCGAGAGAGTGTCTTTTGCTTTTGCTCGTTTGATTTATTTGGGTTTTTGCTACTTCATGATACTTTTGGTTGATGCTTGTATGAGACTATGTTACTTTTGCGCTTGATCATACCGTACTTTGTTGCTATGCATATTGATCTATCTATCTATATGCTTCATGTATGAACATTCACTTGTATGATTGGTGATGAGTGCTTGTTATATTTCATTCACATCATTTTGAGCGCTCCACCAAGATGTATGTGACATGGAAGAGTGACCCATAATCCTAATCGATTGTGCATTTGCATTCAAACGCAAATTTTAAATAATGCACAAATTTAGGGGGAACTCTTGCTTATCACATACTTCTCAAAGAGATGATGTTATTCATTGATTATATACTTTGTCGAAGCTTTGATCTATATGTTGTCATCAATTACCAAAAAGGGTGAGATTGAAAGTGCAACTAATCCCCGGGTGGTTTTGGTAATTAATAACAACATATATGTCATTGAACTAATGCCTATTCAAAGATAGATTTCAGGAAAGTTCAATGTTGGCATGGCAAGGACATGAGAAAGTGGACCCCTCAAAATGCTAAAGACATGGATTGGCAAAATCTTCAAGACTCTACATTTTTGGTTAAGTGATCCAAGATCACATTGAGTCCATAGGAAAGCCAATACTATTAAAAGGGGATGAGGTTTTGATCATGACTCAATTGCTCAAGTGCTTGAAGATATTGTCCCCAAAACCCTCAATCACCTTCTCCAAGTCATATCTGTCCAAACCCTAAAAGTCCAACTCAGTCCCACCGAATTGCATACACCCGGACCCACCGAGTTGATCCTAGACAGTGCCAGAGCCAAACCCTAGAACTTCGGTCTCACCGAGATGACGATCGGTCCCACTGATTTGCACTGACCAAGTTTCTGTAATCCAATTAGTTCATTTCGGAATCACTTAGTTGAACCAATCAGAATTACCCAAATGCAGTCTTGCTTAAGTCATCACATATCGGTCCGTCCGAGATTCCTTGTTCGGTCCCACCGAAAAGCCAACATTCAAGTCTTTTACACAGGTCGGTCTCACCAAGTTTTTGGTTCGGTGTCACCGAGTTGAGTCAAAAGGTTGTAACGGATGGATTTTGGGTGAAGGTTATATATACCCCTCCATCCCCACTTACTCTATGAGAGAGCCCTCAGAACAAAACCACACTTTCACCATTCATTTTCTGAGAGAGAACCACCTACTCATGTGTTGAGATCAAGGGATTCCAATCCAACCATTTGAACCTTGATTTCTAGCCTCCCCAAGTTGCTTTCCACTCCAATCCTTCTCCTAACCAAGCCCAATCTGTGAGAGGGTGATTGAGTGTTCAAGAGACTATCTTTTGAAGCACAAGAGCAAGGAGTTCATCATCAACACACCATTTATTACCTTTTGGAGAGTGGTGTCTCCTAGATTAGTTAGGTGTCACTTGGTGTCGGCGTACGACAATCTATGGAACCAGTGACGCCCCTTTGCGGTTCGGCCAAGGGGACGCAGCACACAAAGAGCAGATCCAGCGGAACAGCACATGAGATTTACCCAGGTTCGGGCCACTTGTGAAGCGTAAAATCCTACTCCTGCTTTTGGTGGATTATGAGTATATTGTTGGGGAACGTCGCATGGGAAACAAAAAATTTCCTATGCACACGCAAGATCTATCCATGGTGATGAGCATCTACGAGAGGGAGAGTGAATCTACATACCCTTGTAGATCGCTAAGCGGAAGCATTAAGAAACGCGGATGATGTAGTCGAACGTCTTCGCGATCCAAATCGCAAGTCGTCCCTCGATCCAAACACGATCTAGCGCCGAACGGATGGCACCTCCGCGTTCAACACACGTACGGCTTGATGACGCCTTCACCTCCTCGATCCAGCGAGCGATTGTGAAGTAGTGGATGAGTTCCGGCAGCACGACAGCGTGGTGATGGTGGTGAGGAACAATCTCTGCAGGGCTTCGCCAAGCACTACGAAGATTGTGACGGGAGGAACTAGAGGGTTAGGGTTGCCGGCACACGGCTTGGGAAATCTTGATGTCTCCCGTGTGCTAGCCCTGCCCCTCTATTTATATGTTGAGCCCTGGGGTCTAAACTTGGAGAGAAAGCCTCCACAAGGTCGGTTTTGCCCGCACAAGGTCGGTTTGGCCCGCACGGAAAGAGTCCCACTCGGATTCCAGCAGTACCGCGTACAAGTGGTAGTACCGCTCACGAGCGGTAGTACCGCTTGAGCGGTAGTACCAATTCACACAAGCGGTAGTACCGCTTACGCGGTAGTACTGCCTTACAAGCGGTAGTACCGCTTAAAGGCAGCAGCAAAACTTCCTTTTGCACTTTCCAACACCTCGTGGGCTTTACCCCTTTGGCCCATATAAAGTGTTGCTGCACCCGAACACTTCGGTAAACATCCGGAACCCCTTCCGGTGAATTCCGGAACCCTTCCGGAGATCAAAACACTATTATCACATATATCAAACTTTACCTCCGGACTATTCCGGAGATCCTCGTCATGTCCGGGATCTCATCCGGGACTCCGAACAACCTTCGGTCACCAACACAATAACTCAACTATACTAATCATCACCAAACGTTAAGTGTGTAGACCCTGCGGGTTCGAGAACTATGTAGACATGACCGAGACACCTCTACGGCCAATAACCAATAGCGGGACCTGGATGCCCATATTGGTTCCTACATATTCTACGAAGATCTTCATCAGTTGAACCTCTATGTCAAGGATTCAGTTAATCCCGTATACTGTTCCCTTTGTTCTTCGGTATGTTACTTGCCCGAGATTCGATCATCGGTATCTCTATACCTAGTTCAATCTCGTTACCGGCAAGTCTCTTTACTCGTTCCGTAATACAAGATCCTGTGGCTAACTCTTTAGTCACTTTGCTTGCAAGGCTCATTGTGATGTTGTATTACCGAGTGGGCCCTGAGATACCTCTCCGTCACACGGAGTAACAAATCCCAGTCTTGATCCATGCCAACCCAACAGACACCCTCGGAGATACCTGTAGAGTACCTTTATAGTCACCCAGTTACGTTGTGACGTTTGATACACACAAGGTATTCCTCCGGTGTCAGTGAGTTGCATGATCTCATGGTCATAGGAACAGATACTTGACATGCAGAAAACAATAGCAATAAACTGACACGATCATATGCTATGTTCGTAGTTTGGGTCTTGTCCATCACATCATTCTCCTAATGATGTGATCCCGTTATCAAATGACATCTCATGTCCATGGCTAGGAAACCTTCACCATCTTTTGATCAACGAGCTAGTTAACTAGAGGCTTACTAGGGACACAGTGTTGTCTATGTACCCACACATGTATTTGAGTTTCCAATCAATACAATTATAGCATGGATAATAAACGATTATCATGAACAAGGAAATATAATAATAACCAATTTATTATTGCCTCTAGGGCATATTTCCAACAGTCTCCCACTTGCACTAGAGTCAATAATCTAGTTCACATCACTATGTGATTTACATTGTAATGAATCGAACACCCATGCAGTTCTGGTGTTGTTCATGTTTAGCCCTTGGAAGAGGTTTAGTCATCGGATCTGCAACATTCAGATCCGTGTGTACTTTGCAAATATTTATGTCGTCCTCCTTGATGTAATCGCGGATGGAATTGAAACGTCGCTTTATGTGTCTGGTCCTCTTGTGAAATCTTGGTTCCTTGGCTAGAGCAATGGCACCAGTATTATCACAAAACAGAGTCATTGGGTTAAGCGCACTAGGCACTACTCCAAGATCTGTCATGAACTCCTTCATCCAGACACCTTCCTTCGCCGCCTCCGAGGCAGCGATGTACTCCGCTTCGCATGTAGAATCAGCTACCACGCTTTGCTTGGAACTGCACCAGCTAACCGCACCCCCATTAAGAATAAATACGTATCCGGTTTGCGACTTAGAGTCATCCGGATCAGTGTCAAAGTTTGCATCGACGTATCCCTTTACGACGAGCTCTTGATGACCTCCATAAACGAGAAACATGTCCTTAGTCCTTTTCAGGTACTTCAGGATATTCTTGACCGCCGTCCAGTGTTCCATTCCTGGATCACTTTGAAACCTTCCGACCATACTTATGGCAAGGCTGACATCGGGTCTTGTGCACAGCATTGCATACATGATAGAGCCTATGGCTGAAGCATAGGGGATGACACTCATCTTTTCTCTATCTTATGCAGTCACTAGGCATTGAGTCTTACTCAACTTCACACCTTGCAAAACAGGCAAGAACCCCTTCTTGGACTGATCCATTTTGAACTTCTTCAAAATCTTATCAAGGTATGTGCTTTGTGAAAGTCCTATTAAACGTCTTGATCTATCTCTATAGATCTTGATGCCTAATATGAAAGCAGCTTCTCCTAGGTCCTTCATTGAAAAACTCTTGTTCAAATATTCCTTCATGCTTTCCAACATTTCTATATTGTTTCCAATCAGTAATATGTCATCCACATATAATATTAGAAACGCTATAGAGCTCCCACTCACTTTCTTGTAAATACAAGCTTCTCCGTAAACTTGTATAAACTCGAACGCTTTGATCACCTCATCAAAGCGAAGATTCCAACTCCGAGATGCTTGCACCAGTCCATAAATGGATCGCTGGAGTTTGCAAACTTTGTCAGCATTCTCTGGATCGACAAAACCTTCTGGTTGCATCATATACAACTCTTCCTTAAGAAAACCGTTAAGGAACGCTGTTTCGACATCCATCTGCCAAATTTCATAATCGAAAAAGGCAGCTATTGCTAACATGATTCTGACGGACTTAAGCATCGCTACGGGTGAGAAGGTCTCATCGTAGTCAACTCCTTGAACTTGTGAAAAACCCTTTGCCACAAGTCGAGCTTTATAGACGGTGACATTACCGTCCGCGTCCGTCTTCCTCTTAAAGATCCATTTATTCTAAATGGCCTTACGCCCTTCAAGTAATACTTCCAAAGTCCACACTTTGTTTTCATACATGGATCCCATCTCGGATTTCATGGCCTCTACCACTTCTCGGAATTCGGGCCCATCATCGCTTCTCCATAGCTCGTAGGTTCATCATTGTCCAACAACATGACCTCTAAGACAGGGTTGCCGTACCACTCAGGAGCAGTACGCGTCCTTGTCGACCTACGAGGTTCGATAGCAACTTGATCCGAAGCTTTATGATCATCATCAACTTCCTCTTCAGCTGATGTAGGCTCTACAAAAACATCTTTCTGCGCTGCGCTAATCTCAGGTTGAAGTAAAGGTTCAACAACCTCATCAAGTTCTATCTTCCTCCCACTCAATTCTTTCGAGAGAAACTCTTTCTCAAGAAATGTTCCGTTTTTAGCGACAAACACTTTGCCTTCGGATCTGAGGTAGAAGGTATACCCAACTGTCTCTTTTGGGTATCCTATGAAGACGCATTTCTCCGCTTTGGGTTCCAGCTTTTCAGGCTGAAGCTTTTTGACATAAGCATCACATCCCCAAACTTTAAGAAACAACAGCTTTGGCTTCTTGCCGAACCAAAGTTCATATGGCGTCGTCTCAACGGATTTCGATGGTGCCCTATTTAAAGTGAATGCAGCTGTCTCTAATGCATAACCCCAAAACGATAGTGGCAAATCGGCAAGAGACATCATAGATCGCACCATATCCAATAAGGTTCGATTACAATGTTCGGACACACCATTACGCTGTGGTATTCCAGGCGGTGTCAGTTGTGAAACAATTCCACATTGTCTTAAGTGACTGCCAAACTCATAACTCAGATATTCTCCTCCTCGATCAGATCATAGGGATTTAATCTTCTTGTTACGATGATTCTCAACTTCACTCTGAAATTGTTTGAACTTTTCAAACGTTTCAGACTTGTGTTTCATTAAGTAAATATACCCATATCTACTTAAGTCATCAGTGAAGGTGAGAAAGTAACGATAACCACCGCGCGCCTCAATACTCATCGGACCGCACACATCAGTATGTATGATTTCCAACAAGTCACTTGCCCGTTCCATTGTTCCAGAGAACGGCGTTTTAGTCATCTTGCCCATGAGGCATGGCTCGCATGTGTTAAGTGATTCAAAATAAAGTGACTCCAAAAGTCCATCAGCATGGAGCTTCCTCATGCGTTTTACGCCAATATGACCTAAACGGTAGTGCCACAAGAAAGTGGTATTATCATTATCAATTCTACATATTTTGGCATCAATGTTATGAACATGTGTATCATTACTATCGAGATTCAATAAGAATAAACCCCTCACTTCGGGTGCATGACCATAAAAGATATTACTCATATAAATAGAACAACCATTATTCTCTGATTTAAATGAGTAACCGTCTCGCAATAAACAAGATCCAGATATAATGTTCATGCTTAACGCAGGCACTAAATAACAATTATTCAGGTTCATCACTAATCCCGATGGTAATTGAAGAGCGAGCGTGCCGACGGCGATCACATCAACCTTGGAACCAATTCCCACGCGCATCGTCACTTCATCCTTTGCCAGCCTCCGTCTATTCCGCAGTTCCTGTTTAGAGTTGCAAATGTGAGCAACCGCACCGGTATCAAATACCCAGGCACTACAACGAGAGTTGGTAAGGTACACATCAATAACATGTATATCATATATACCTTGTTTGTTGTTGGCCGCCTTCTTGCCAGCCAAATACTTGGGGCAGTTCCGCTTCCAGTGTCCAGTTCCCTTGCAATGAAAGCACACAGTTTCTGGTTTGGGTCCAGCCTTGGGTTTCTTCACAGGAGGAGCAACTGCTTTGCCACTCTTCTTGGAGTTACCCTTCTTACCCTTGCCATTTTTCTTGAAACTAGTGGTTTTTATTGACCATCAACACTTGATGCTCCTTCTGAATTTCAGACTCAGTGACTTTCAGCATCGCAAACAGCTCGGCGACTGACTTGTTCATCCCGTGCATATTATAGTTCAACAAGAAGCTCTTGTAGCTAGGTGGCAATGATTGAAGAACTCTGTCAGTGATAGCCTCTGGCGGAAGGGGCATCCCCAATTCAGCCAAACGGGTGGAGTACCCAGACATTCTGAGTATGTGATCACTAACAGACCCGTTCTCCTCCATCTTGCAAGCATAGAACTTATCGGAGGTCTCATACCTCTCGATCCGGGCATTCTTCTGAAAGATAAACCTCAACTCCTGGAACATCTCATATGCTCCATGACGTTCAAAACGTCTTTGAAGTCCCGGTTCTAAGCCATACAAAATTGCACATTGAACTATTGAGTAATCATCAGAGCGAGCCTGCCAGGCGTTCACAACGTCTAGAGACTCAACTGGAGCGGGTGGATCACCAAGCGGTGCATCAAGGACATAAGCCTGCTGGGAAGCCGTAAGGATAATCCTTAGATTATGGGCCCAGTCCACAAAGTTACTTCCATCATCTTTCAACTTAGCTTTCTCTAGGAACGCATTAAAATTCAGGGGTGCTACTGCGCGAGTCATGATCTACAACATAAATATAGCAAAGACAACTTAGACTATTGTTCTAGATAATGAGTTTAGTTAATCATATTACTTAAAAAAAACTCCCACTCAAATTGACATCCCTCCGGTCATTCGAGTGTCACATGATCCAAATCCACCAACTCAAGTCCGATCATCACGTGAGTTGAGGTGGTTTCAATGGTGAACATCTTCATGTTGATCATATCTACTATATGACTCATGTTCGACCTTTCGGTCTCTTGTGTTCCGAGGCCATGTCTGTACATGCTAGGCTCGTCAAGTTTAACCCGAGTGTTCCGCACGTGCAACACTGGCTTGCACCCGTTGTATGCGAACGTAGAGTCTATCACACCCGATCATCACGTGGTGTCTCGAAACGACGAACTTTCGCAACGGTGCACACTCGGGGAGAACACAATTTTATCTTGAAATTTAAGTGAGGGATCACCTTATAATGCTACCGTCGTCCTAAGCAAAATAAGATGCATAAAAGGATTAACATCACATGCAAATCATAAGTGACATGATATGGCCATGAACTTGTGCTTTTGATCTCCATCTCCAAAGCACCGGCATGATCTCCATCGTCACCGGCATGACACCATGATCTCCATCATCTTGATCTCCATCAACGTGTCGCCATGAGGTTGTCGCGCCGACTGTTGCTTCCACGACTATTGCTAACTCATAGCGATAAAGTAAAGCAAAACGGCGAAAATAATTAAAGACAACTCTATGGCTCCTGCCAGTTGCCGTACTCATCGACATGCAAGTCGTGATATTCTATACAACACAAGATCATCTCATACATCACATATATCTCATCATGTAATTGGCCATATCACATCACAACATATCCTGCAAAAACAAGTTAGACGTCCTCTAATTGTTGTTGCAAGTTTTACGTGGCTGCTACGGGTATCTAGCAAGAACGATTCTTACCTACGCAAAAACCACAACGGTGATATAAAAATTGCTTTTCAACCTTCTCAAGGACTGCCTTTGTCAAATCCGATCCGACTAAAGTGGGAGAAACAGACACCCGCTAGCCATCTTTATGCAACGAAGTTACATGTCAGTTGAAGGAACCGGTCTCTCGTAAGCGTACGAGTAATGTTGGTCCGAGCCGCTTCATCCCACAATACCGCCGAAACAAGAAAAGACCAAGGGAGGAAGCAATCTGAATATCAACGCCCACAAAACCTTTTTTGTGTTCTACTCGAGATATCATCTACGCATAGACCTAGCTCTGATACCACTGTTGGGGAACGTCGCATGGGAAACAAAAAAATTTCCTACGCACACGCAAGATCTATCCATGGTGATGAGCATCTACGAGAGGGAGAGTGAATCTACATACCCTTGTAGATCGCTAAGCGGAAGCGTTAAGAAACGCGGTTGATGTAGTCGAACGTCTTCGCGATCCAAATCGCAAGTCGTCCCTCGATCCAAACACGATCTAGCGCCGAACAGACGGCACCTCCGCGTTCAACACACGTACGGCTTGATGACGCCTTCACCTCCTCGATCCAGTGAGCGATGGTGAAGTAGTGGATGAGTTCCGACAGCACGATGGCGTGGTGATGGTGGTGAGAAACAATCTCTGCAGGGCTTCGCCAAGCACTACGGAGATTGTGACGGGAGGAACTAGAGGGTTAGGGTTGCCGGCACATGGCTTGGGAAATCTTGATGTGTCCCGTGTGCTAGCCCTGCCCCTCTATTTATATGTTGAGCCCTGGAGTCTAAACTTGGAGAGAAAGCCTCCACAAGGTCGGTTTTGCCCGCACAAGGTCGGTTTGGCCCGCACGGAAAGAGTCCCACTCGGATTCCAGCAGTACCGCATACAAGCGGTAGTACCGCTCACGAGCGGTAGTACCGCTTACGCGGTAGTACTGCCTTACAAGCGGTAGTACCGCTTAAAGACAGCAGCAAAACTTCCTTTTGCACTTTCCAATACCTCGTGGGCTTTACCCCTTTGGCCCATATAAAGTGTGGCTGCACCCGAACACTTCGGTAAACATCCGGAACCCCTTCCGGTGAATTCCGGAACCCTTCCGGATATCAAAACACTATTATCACATATATCAAACTTTACCTCCGGACTATTCCGGAGATCCTCGTCATGTCTGGGATCTCATCCGGGACTCCGAACAACCTTTGGTCACCAACACAATAACTCAACTATACTAATCGTCACCAAACGTTAAGTGTGTAGACCCTGTGGGTTCGAGAACTATGTAGACATGACCGAGACACCTCTACGGCCAATAACCAATAGCAGGACCTGGATGCCCATATTGGTTCCTACATATTCTACGAAGATCTACATCGGTTGAACCTCTATGTCAAGGATTCAGTTAATCCCGTATATTGTTCCCTTTGTTCTTCGGTATGTTACTTGCCCGAGATTCGATCGTCGGTATCTCTATACCTAGTTCAATCTCGTTACCGGCAAGTCTCTTTACTCGTTCCATAATACAAGATCCTGTGGCTAACTCTTTAGTCACTTTGCTTGCAAGGCTCATTGTGATGTTGTATTACCGAGTGGGCCCTGAGATACCTCTCCGTCACACGGAGTAACAAATCCCAGTCTTGATCCATGCCAACCCAACAGACACCCTCGGAGATACCTGTAGAGTACCTTTATAGTCACCCAGTTACGTTGTGACGTTTGATACACACAAGGTATTCCTCCGGTGTCAGTGAGTTGCATGATCTCATGGTCATAGGAACAGATACTTGACATGCAGAAAACAATAGCAATAAACTGACACGATCATATGCTATGTTCGTAGTTTGGGTCTTGTCCATCACATCATTCTCCTAATGATGTGATCCCGTTATAAAATGACATCTCATGTCCATGGCTAGGAAACCTTCACCATCTTTTGATCAACGAGCTAGTTAACTAGAGGCTTACTAGGGACACAGTGTTGTCTATGTACCCACACATGTATTTGAGTTTGCAATCAATACAATTATAGCATGGATAATAAACGATTATCATGAACAAGGAAATATAATAATAACCAATTTATTATTGCCTCTAGGGCATATTTCCAACATATATGATCCCTGTGATTACAAAGAGTGCAACCTTGCCGACAGAGTGCTCAGGAGGTGGAGCTAGGTAGTGTAATTGGACAGGGTTTCGACCCTTGTAGAGGTAGCCATGGGCCTCCTTTTATAGACGAAAGGGGGCTACCACAATGGAAAAACGGTAAATACAGAGGGGCAGATAGTGGCTACAGTGCTATCATACCTAACTCTGACGGTATAGGACAAGAACATTAAATGCTCTGTTAGGTGTCACGCTGAGGAGGGATGCCTGCATGGGAGCCCAGCTCTACCTGTGCCGCTCGACCAGCTACCTCTTATTCCTTCGACACGCCTCTTGGATGGGTGTCAATAAAGTTGCTTCTTCAGCGCCAGACTGCCACGTGCCCCAACAAGGTCTACCTAACTACCTGCCCGCTCAACACTTGTCGGCAAGTTCCTGACAACTACCAAGGTGGAGCGGTGGGAAGGAGCTTGCCGGTCTTGGGGTTGTCGGCCCGGAGCCTGCCGGCTTGCATCTTGCTGGCGACTTGAGTCTTGATCTTTAGTACATCTTGATGACCTGCCTTCATGGTTTTTTAGTTACCAAATCTTGAGTATTTGGAATGGCCATCCTTCATCAAGCCCTTGCCGTCAGGAAGGCTGCGACTGCCTATGCATAGTCAGGGTATAAACACCCATGTTTAATACACTGTTAGGAGCCCTCGGGCCTGGGCCATACACGCGTGCGAAGCGTTATTGGGCTAGGCCCATAACAATGCACAGACACACGTGGCAGAGGATAACTGTCGTCATGATTGCTTTTACTGCACACCCACGATGGCGCATTAAATGCGGGACGTGAGAGTGGTGGAGCGGAATATCAATTTGCAGTTGTGCGCCTGAAAAAGCGCTGCCACACCGAGCGGTAAAGAGCTAGCCCCCGCGCCTTCACCATAAAAAAGGGCATCTATGGGTGTGGTGCTCGATTTACCGCTTCCTTCACTTCCAATCTATCTCACCACATCCATCTTCTTCTTCCTTGCGCAAGAATAGAGCTATTCGCCGCCGCGCTGCTCCACTCGTGCTTTCCATCAAATCCCCCTCCTCCCAGTCGCCATGGCTCCGAAGAAGATCGACGCAGAGGCGTTGAAGAAGAAAGTTGATGTCGCCAAGCAACAGAGGGAGATCATTGTCTTCCTACCGACGCTGAAGGTTAACGATGTCACATAGAAGTACTCGTACGTGTGGGCGAGGAAGACCAAGGACCATCCGGCCACAGCGGTGCTGCCGACGGATCTTCCCCATACCGACGATAAGTACCCATTCTTTGCTGGATATTTTTACCGCGGGCTATGTCCCCCCTTTTCGGATTTCTTCAATGAGGTGATGCATTCATATGGGTTCAGGCTTCTAGATTTTGCTCCAAATGTCATCACTTGCATGTCTGTTTTTGCCCATCTCTGTGAAAACTTTGTGGAGGTTGTGCCCAATGTGCCTCTTTTCCGCCACTTTCTCATTCCCCGGATTGAAAGTGGCAATGCACTCTCTGGCAGCGTCACTTGGATTCCTAGGAAAGGAATGAAGAAACAATACCTTGATGGCAAGCTCCATGTGAAGTGGCCTGAATGGAGGGTAGAGTGGTGTTGGATTAAGCAGGAGAACTTTCCAGACTACTGCATCACAAGAGCCGAGAAGATCCAGCGGAACCCCCGCTGGAGTGATGTGGGCCCCAATGACGACAAGCTCAGCCTTGCTCTGGACAGAATCCTCAGCCTCAAGGCCGCCAACCTGACCATTGAGATGGTTGGCACAGATTTTATTTGGCGCCGGATCACAGCACCCCTGCAGTAGAGGGGCCGGCGAGCTTGGGAATACAAGAACCCGGCCGACATGATGCGGCTGCATCCAGGCCTCCCCAACAACTTGATGGTAATGGAGCATTACTGGCTCATTTGCCAACTCTTCAATAAGGGCTGCAAATTCACCTTGCCGGAGAGATAGTCCCATTGTGCAATAATACTGCCAAGGACTCCATTCTGGCTATGTTGCCGACATGCAACGCCAAGGGTGTTGAGGGCCACTGGAAAACACCTACCAAGGCCGAAGTGGACGCATGGTTCAACAACTTGGCAGAAACGCCAAGCAGAGAAGAAAGGGACATGGTCCACCCCACCAAGGATGATGAACTGGAATTTATTGCCATGAGGGCAGAGGAAGCAAGAAGAGCGGCATGTTCCCGGGCCGCAGCTAGCGATGTCGATGAAGAAGAACATGCCGAAGGGCGTGAAGATGAAGAAGAGCACGCTGAAGAGCATGAAGACAAAGAAGAACACGCCGAGGAGCATGTGGAAGAGGAGGGAGGAGAGGAAGAGACCCCTGCTCCTCCTGCTTGGACGAGGTCTACCACTTCGAGAAGGTCAGCTAAAAAGAGACAGACACGCCCTGAGCCGGCAAGCAGTGAGCCTGTCGGCACGGAAACAACTGTCAAGGCTCCCTGGCAGCAAGCTGCTCGGCAACAATCTTCCCGGTGGCAAACTTCTTAGAAGCAACAACCTCAACGTCCATTTTCCCGGCGTCAAACTCCACCAACTGCGGAAGAAGTGGGAACTTCCCAGCCCCCGGCCTCTTCGGCAGCAAAGCACGCCAGATCTTCTTCACCTCCAGCCCCAGCCCCCGACTGTAGAAACCAGGCATATTGGGATCTCTCTCGCCTTTCCGAGGAGGAAGAAGAAGAGTAAATACTTGCCTCTTCATCAACTCGTTGTATTTCTTGATTATTTGTCATCATTGTTGATTTGACACCTTGTTTGTCTTAATCTTGCAGGGATGAGGATCCCCTGGCTCATAGATCTCGCAAGAAGTCAAGGACCATTGAGGGACCCGAGCCGGTAACTAATACTGACCAGATCACAACATCTCCAGATGTTGTTATGATCAGCCCCCGGCAGCGGGAGGAGATCATCCAAGGCCAGCCGGAAAGCACCACCGCTGATGCTCCCATCGTTGAGGCTAACAACACTACAAAAAAAAGACACATCCGTGAAATTATGGCCCGAACGAAAACTTTTTCTGTCATGGTTGTGACACTTCTATGACAATAATTGTGACAAAAACACATATCATCATAGATGTGGTGGGCTCCTACTTCTATGACAAAAAATTATGACAGAAAATGGGCTTTTCGTCCTGGGTGGGCCAGAGACGCACCCGCATGACATTCTTTGGGCCGTCCATGACATAAAAAATCATGGTAGAACTGAGGGCGAGGAAATTTTCGGGGAGTTGCCGGTTACGGTGGGTGGTCGGGGCCGAGCGATGCAGTGTGGTTTGCGCGTTTCTCTCGTACGCGCGCGTGTGTGCGAGGCGCTCGCTAACTGAACCCGAGCGAGGCGTACATTCGCTTACTGAACTTGAGCGATCGATTGACCTCGCACTATGTACTAAACATGACCGATCGATCCCTCGCACTACGTACTGAACCCGATCGATCCCTTCGCTGCTAACTGAACCCGAGCGATCCCTTCGCTCTTAACTGAACCCGAGCGATTCCTTCGCTGCTAACTAAACCCGATCGATCCCTTGTCGCTGCTTACTGAAGCCGACCGAGCCCCCGTGCGAGATGTAGCTAGCCGGTTGGGTTGCAACTCAATGAACAGTGTCCGTTGCTGCTGCACGCGGGATACACATAGACACGAGTCGAGACGCATCGATCAAGCCGGTTGGTTGGCTATGGATGAACAGTTCCCGTTGCTGCCGCCCGCTCATATGCTCCACCCTAGCCGGTGGGGGTTGGATGAACAGGACCCCGGCCGTGTAGGCAGTTGGCGTTGGATGAACAGGACCCCGTGGAGGCCGTGCCGCGGTACGCCATATACCCCAGCCGGTTGGGGGTGGATGAACAGGACCCCGTGGAGGCTGGATGAATAGTAGCCGGTGGAGGCTGGATGAACAGGACCCCATGGAGGCTGGATGAACAGTAGCCGGTGGAGGCTGGAGGAAGTCGACAGTGGATGAACAGTAGCCGCGGAGTCCCATTTTGCGGTACGCCACACCCCTCCCGATGAACAGGACTCCGTTTCGACCGTAGGCAGTTGGGTAGAAGTCTGTTTCCTCCGTTTTGCGGTACGCCAGACCTCTCCCAATCAACAGGACCCCGTTTCGACTGTAGGTGGTGGGAGAGAAGTCTGTTTCCTCTGTTTTGCGGTACGCCAGACCCCTATCCGATGAACAGGACCCCGTTTCGACTGTAGGCGGTCGAACAGAAGGCCATTTTGTTTGTTTTGCGGTACGCCAGACCCCGAGTCAATGAACAGGACCCCGTTTTGGCTGTTCCATCCAAGCAGGTTGGCTCCCGATGAACAGGATGTGTTCCGACCCAGTTGCTTGGCTCCCGATGAACACGACGCTGTTTCCTCCGTTCTGACCTAGCCGGTTGGCTGCCGATGAACAGGAGGTCGTTGCTGCAGTCCGTTGCCTCTCTCCATGTACACGAGCCCTGGTCGTACATCTGCGTGAGTACGCGTTCGAGACCCCCGCCCCGCCCGTATATGTACGTACATGGCCATATTTTTTGCCGTGTGGCTCTACGTACGTGTACACGATTTAGACGGGGCTGCCTGAACTGCTACGTCGGGGGCTCTACTACGACACGTGCCGCTCCTTACACGGCCACAGTTCATCGTGGTAGAGAGACCGATCGACCAGTATGTACGTACACGCTTCCGACCAGACAGATAACGATACGTACGCTTTGACCTGGTGGGTCCCAGCTATCTGGCAGGATAAGGAGGCACTTCCTTGCGTGCGAAGATATAACTGGTGGGTCCCAGCTATCATGGGGAGGAATCATTTTTTTCGCGTAATAAGGAGGCACTTCCTTGCGTGCGAAGATGTAGCTAGTGGGTACCAGCTGTCAGGGGGAGGAAACTTTTTTCCAGCGTAATAAGGAGGCACATTCCTTGCGTGTGACCATGGACCTCGTGGGTCCCAGCTGTCAGCCTCTCCACGTACAGTCCTCTTCCGATGACTATCGTTTGTTGACCATGCCGCGCCGAGCACACGAAGGCGGTGGACGACGGCGAGGCCCCAGACTGGAACGACCAGGAGATGGGGAAGATGCGGCAGTCGAGTCGCAGACGGAGAGGAGTACGATGTACGAGGGTTGACTGGTTCGGTGCGACCTGGGGCTGCATTCGGCGAAGAATAACATGAGGGGTGGAGGGGTGGAGAGATGGCCTGGCCGGCGGTGGGGTAGCACTTTGCAGCGAGGCGTGCGAAGCAGCGCCGCTGGCCGCCGGAGGTGGGAGCAGGAGGTCCCACCGGTGCTGGAGGAAGAAGACGAGAGATTGAAGATGCATGCCGGCCGTTTGATGTACATCCAACGGCTACAAATGTCAGAATCATTTGTTGACTAAGTTGACAATGCCTTCTATAGGCTTCGACCTATTGGCCCATATGTCAGCCTCCTTACGTGCGAAGATATAGTTGGTGGGTCCTAGCTGTCAGGAGGAGGAATATTTTTTTTCCCGTAATAAGGAGGCACTTCCTTGCATGCGAAGATGTAGCTGATGGGTCCCAGCTGTCAGGGGGATGAAACATTTTTTCCATGTAATAAGGAGGCACTTCCTTGTGTGCGAAGATGTAGCTGGTGGGTCCCAACTGTCAGGGGGAGGAATAATTTTTTTTTCGCGTAATAAGGAGGCAGTTGCATGTGTGCGTCCATGGACCTGGTGCGTCCCCACCGTCAGCCTCTCCACGTACAGTCCTCTTCCGATGACTCTCGTTTTTTGATGACGTTGACCATGTCGCATCGAGCACACCAAGGCAGTGGACGACGGCGAGGCCCCGAGCGGGAACGACCAGGAGATGGGGAAGACGCGGCAGTGGAGTTGCAGATAGAGAGGACTATGAGGGTTAACTGGTTCTGGTGCGCCGTGGGGCTGCAGTCGGTGGTGAATAATAGGAGGCGTGGAGGGTTGGAGGGATGGCCTGGCCGGCGGTGGGGTAGCGCTTCGCAGCGAGGCGTGCTAAGCAGAACCGCTAGCCGCCGGAGGCGGGAGCAGGTGGTCCCGGCGGTGCTAGAGGAAGAAGACGAGAGATTGAAGATGCATGTCGGCCGTTGGATGTAAATCCAATGGCTATGGATGTCAGAGTCATTTGTTGACCAAGTTGACAATGCCTTGCGTAGGCTTCAACCTATTGGCCCACATGTCAGCCTGCAAAAATGTGGCACATATTCAACCCATGTTTTTTAGAATTTACAGTCCATTTGCTAGGATGGGTGAACAAATAATGTAGCATCTATGCGGTCCAATTAATTATTTCTAAGAAATCACAGCCCATTTGCACTTTCTTGAAATACACGAATTTGCTGGGCTTGTTGTAAATATAATGTTAGGTTGGACGGAGCAATGTTATCAAAAAATAAACCAGGGTGGGCATTTTATTATATATAAAATTAGATAATTAGCGCATTATTGCTCAAAAAAATGAGCGCGTTATTATTACATTGGTCCTTAAATCTGAGCAAGCTTTTGTACGCAATCACCATGATTTTCGTTGTAAAAAAAACTAGGATTTTCCTTGCGAACTTCTGCTAAACATTTATTTTTTATAAGTTAATAAGACGTGGGATATTTTTTTAATATATATATGTATCTATTAAATATATGATAATAATAATATATAATAACATAAATTAATTTAAATATTTATAATATAGTTAGAAGGAAAACATAAGTTGGACCTGGCATTCTTATTCTTATATATAGAAAAATAGAAAAGTGTTCTGCGTTTTCTTCAAAAAAACATAAGTTGGGTTGCGGATGTTTAAGACAAAATGAAACCTAGGCTGGGAGGCCCATGGGCTAGTAGATACATGCTGGAGCTCAAAACAATAAGTTTAAAACACTGTGTCGGCATGTCGTGGGCTGCGCCCTGCACATGTTAAAAAACAAAACCTAGGCTGGGCAGGCCACAACCCAGCTGATACTTGTTCGCCCTCTGAAAAAATTATACCTGCTAGCTCCCCGATGACAGTCTTCATTGTAAATTTATCTCATTTATTGACAACGTTGACAAACCCGTGGGCCCCAACGTCAGTATACCATTACGAGAAACGAATATCCATTTCTGAGAGAAAGCTTTTTTTTCCAATGAGGCACTAGCTTGCGAAGGGCCATGGACATTGTGGGTCCCGACTGCCAGCCTCTCCACATACAGGACGGGAATGAACCAGAGCCGGGGAAGACGGGGCAGTGTAGTAGTAGGTTGCGCGCCTTCTTTCTGTCGAGCACGTCGCAGTAGCCCAGTAGCTACACCCCCTTCCCCGCACCTGCTCGGCCCGGGTTCGATTACCCCTGGTGCAGTTGCAATATTCCCAATTTTTTTGCCTCTGCCATTACTGGCATGTGAGTCTCCCCTTGTCATCCACACACACCACCTCCAACACTAGCTAGAATTTCGTCCCTAGTTTTCTCTATTTTTCGCACTCTCAACATTGTGTGGGCATTTTGAAAATAACATATCTTTTTGACTGTGCATCATATGAAGATCTGCTATACATGAATGTTGATCAACATGATGTTTGCTTGCTGTTAGTTCCATTTTTGACCATGAATAAAATTTGGAACATGCTGTTATCCTTGTTTGAAAAGGGCGTGTTGATATAAATGCTCTTCCTCTGAAACTTGCAGTTTCTTATCTGAAACTGAAACTTGCAGTTTCTTCTCTGAAAATCACATGGTCTGCAATTTTATATGAAACTACATTTTTGAAAGTACTAAAAATAGATCTCTGGAGTTCAGAAAATACTTCATATGCTCAATACTGCAAAGATCTGAAATTCAAAAGACATTCATATTTGAAAGTACCCAAAATACACAACACAAAACACAATTCACAACCTGCAAATACTGATAACCCTAAGCTCCTCCTATGATTATTCGTCAGGGCACTCCCCTCCTATTCCTCGGCGGCAGATCGCCACCCCATGAGATGAGGTGAACGACGAGGGAGCCTTGGAGAACAGCGGGGAAGCATCATCGCGCCAACTGCTTTCCTTCTCTTGCGGTTGCGTACGATCGACGAAGACACCACCGGCTCGCTCTTGACACCGTGTGGATGCTCGATCCTTGATCCTCTGGATGCTCGATCTTGGATCGATACTCCCACCACCTCCGCCTCATGACCAGATTCGGCGATTCTGTCTGCTCCATGGCCCAAAGGAGCAGCTCTATGGACTCCCGCGCGACTCCATCCAGGTGGATTGCCGCCTTTTCGCTCTTTTTTAGATATTTGGCCATCGCCATCACCATCGCCGCTGGTTGTCAAACCAAAACTGTATCTCCATCATCCTGGCTAGCTTCATAGGGTCGCCGTCTGCGATCACCACGTATTGGTTGTAATCCTCCATCAATCTACTTCTCCACAGCACCTTCACTCGCCGGCAGTGGTTTTGGAATGGAAGAGGAGCGGCGACGGTTTTGGAATGGAAGAGGAGAGGAGCGGCGGTGGTCTTGGAATGCAAGAGGAGCGGTGGGCAACGGTTTTGGATTGGACGAGAGCGGCGGCACGCTGTGAGTGGATCCATCCTAGTAACTAATTTACCCCTCACTTATGAAGTGACCCCACATAAACTTGAGTACTGACCCCACGTTACCTAGTACTACCCTTATCTACCATTACATCTAGACCAACGGAAGGCTTACAAAAATGCCTACCACCCTAAAACTTTCTTTTTAGTTTGCATATTTAATTTGGTCAAAGTCAAACTTTGTAATGTTGGAATAACTTGATAGGAAAAAATACCAACATTCACAATATGAAATCAATATTATTAGATGCATCACGAAATTAACTTTCATATACCATATAACTTTGGTATTGTAGATGTTGATTTTTTTTGTTATATAAATTTGGTCAAAGTCAAAAGAAACAGAGGGAGTATTAAAGAGCTTGATAGGGTTGCTGTCGCCTGCATCATCATGTCGTGTTTCACAGCTTCCAGGATTCACAACCAACTCATAAGATTCCCATAATAAGTACAACAAAGATGCCTATGCATCTCAATGATTCACAGATCAGAGCCAATATTAACTTTAAAACTAAAACAAAGTTGTGAGAATGTGTACAGGTAAAGAAAAATCGATTGATGCTTCTCTGAGAAAAGAGTAATCCCTGGAAAAGTGCCAATATATCTAGCAAACCATAAACCTAATTCATGTAAGCTATTTGATTCAAGGATTTGCTGCAATACTGAAACCAGTCCAGTTTATGGGCACGCATGTCAAACACCGGCAGATTAACATGTTCTGCATAAGCGGGTCGCCGAGAACTTGTGGAACCATCCGAACATCTGTGCTGTTCGAAGCCACGTTATTTTAGATGGTTGCACTCACACTGCATATGCGGGTTCCATCCAAACATTTGTGCAGTTCCACTAAAATGTAGCTGAATAACCCTATTTGCAAAGATAATGAAAAAGCGTGATTAATAAGTGGACTCAACGGTAGGCCTAAGAAGGCACATTAGCTCAATTCTCTCGGATACACCTTCTACAAGTGATGAACCAGGAAGGGCTTTGCGTCATTCCAATCACTTTTTTGTGCAAGTCAACTAAAATTAAGCATCCCTGTTTGCAGAAATACTTAAACGTGTCATTACTTCAAGAATGGGACTATTTAATGAAACGTATACTAACAAAGAGAAGCACTTTCATTATCTACATTGGAAATGAAATGATAGCAAAGACAGTAGCTCTATTTTAACTGTATTATTACTTCATTTTATCAGTGGCACTAGCGGTGCCAAACATTGCCTCAAATTATTAGTGGCATTAGATTAAGGTGCGAAATAATAACATTATTGCTTTCTCATGGCAGTGCCAAAACATTAGGACAAGATCACTAGCTACATGCAGAGTCAACATGCAGGATCGTTCTGGCAAAGGGTAGTACCAAAAAGGAACATACCTCGTCATGGGAACCATATCTGTAGTCAACGCCATAGTAGATGGGTTGACACCAGTCACCAACATGGATGATTATATTCATGCGACCTTTTTGTGAAGTTCACCTAAAATGAAGCAATGTTTGCATCATGTAGTTAGCAAGAAGTACTTGGTCCCATGAGCTGGCAGCTTCTTCAATAGTTGCACTAAAAATGAGCAACATCAAGGTTGGTCGTCAAGCTCGTGGAATGTGCAACTATAATTTGGATATGCTTTTGTGCAGTTCATCTAAAATCAAGCGTCCATGTTCGTTACACAAATATGTGCAAAGTGCCATTGTGGTGACGGTGACGGCAAATCTTGCAAAGGCTAATTAACTGTTGGAGGAGATTAACCGCAGAGTTCCACGAGAAGGTTAGGAACTCCAATCACCCTTTGTGCGGTTTCACTAAAATCAAGAGACGTTGCCCGTGTGACATTTTAGTAGAACTGCACAAGACACTCTTTCCAAAAAAAAGTGTTTTGTGCAGTTCACCAAAAGGTCACAATAGCAACGATGTGAAATGTATATCTCTGTTTGCACAAATAGGTAGAATGGCAGGTGAATAACAAGTGATGAAACATACGTCAAATGAAAAGAAGCATCGTCTTTATCTTAATGGCAATCATAGAAGGACAGTAGCAATTTCTAAAGCTGCAGCATTGCTTCGTATTACCCGGGGCATTAAGATTAACAATGACAACTGTTAAATTTGACATTACTCAATTACACTTTT
The DNA here is from genome assembly GCA_039707655.1 of Elymus sibiricus. Classification (NCBI taxonomy): domain Eukaryota; kingdom Viridiplantae; phylum Streptophyta; class Magnoliopsida; order Poales; family Poaceae; genus Elymus; species Elymus sibiricus. The sequence continues at coordinate 197,465,317 of CM077668.1, forward strand.
GCCCTTAGTTGTGCCAGCCCGTGGGTTTTGCCCCTACTTTTCGGCTCTACTTAGTTTTGCCCTTATATTTGTCTCTGTGATCGTTTGAATGCCCTTTCACCGTTTGACCAATACTTCAAAAATTCATAACAAATTCACATGAACTCATAAAAATGCAAATAGGTTATCAAAATGTTTAGAAAAGCGTTACCTTTATGCGCATGTCATTTGCATTCATGAAAAAAGTACTTTTTAAACAACCTAAGGTTATTAATGCTATAACATTATTAAAATTAAAAAGGTATAAACAATACTTTTTTCATGAATAAAAATTACAGGAAAATATAGGTGATGTTTTCTGAACATTCTAATATCTTATTTACATTTTTGTGAGTTCATATCAACTTGTTATGAAGTTTCAAAATAATGATCAAACTCGTTTGAAAATTCATAACAAGGTTATATGAACTCAGAAAAAGGCAAATAAGATATCAGGATGTTCAAAAAACATCACCTACATTTGCATGCAAGTTTTATTCATGAAAAAGTATTGTTTATACCTTTTTCTTTTTAATAATGTAAATAACATTAATAACCTCAGGTAGTTTAAACATTACTTTTTTCCTTAATGCAAATGGCATGCACATAATGGTAATGTCTTTCTAAACATTTTGATACCTTATTATCATTTTTATGGGTTCATGTGAATTTGTTATGAATTTTCAAAGTATTGGTCAAACGGTCAAAGGGCACTCGGGCGACCTTAGGGACAAATCTATGGGCAAAACTGAGCAGAGCCGAAAAGTAAGGGCAAAACCCGTGGGGAGGTTCTGACTAAGGGCAAAAATGCAATTGTCCCTTACTTTAATGGTGCCATTGCTTGATTTTACCAGCTACATTAGATTAACAGGTGCTAAAGAGTTGGTATAAGGGCATGTTACAATAGGCAGACCAGGACAGTTGCATTTCTAACGAAAAGAAGCAACTTACTTATCTTAACAGGAAATATAGCAGGACATTAAAACAATGCCATTGCTTCATATTACTGGGGACATTACATTAAAAACAACATTGGTTAAACATGTCCTTACTTTAACAGTGAGATTGCTACATTTTACCAGCGGCATTAGATTAACATACAACAGCTAAAAATTGCCATAAGGGCATCGGACAGTGGGCGCACCAGCACCATGTACCTCCACCGATGCATAAAGTGGTGATGCAAACAAACATCCAAATAGGATATCTGGGTTGGTCCCATTTTTGTACACTATAGCCACCTTTTACTATGTGAGGGCAGCGAATCTAGCGCTGGAAATACTCTGTTGACTTGTCCCCCAGTCCCAACTTTCTTTCCTTTTTGAACCAGTACATCGATTCTATATCCAGTTTGTACTGTGTTTTCCCTTTATTTCCCTTTTCAACCAAGCGACCGGTTGGGTAGCCAGTCTCTACTACCCCCACCCCCCAATCTTTCCACTTTGAACCAAGTCCTAAGTCATGCTAGAATTTTCCCCCCGTTCATCCCCCTTTGAACCAAGTCATAGATTCGACTGCATGAAGTAGATTTACCTCTAATAGTAATAATTTAGGTGGCTTTGGAACAGCCGATCGAGCCTATCTATGAGGGGGGCTGAGAAGTATAAAAAGATCCACATGCAGCGACGTGGGGACCTGGGGCAGTAGAGCAAGGCTGGTTCCGAAGGAAGTTATACCTGAGGTTCGTCGGGATTTGGCTAGGTGGGCGGTGGGAGGCCGGATCTACCCACACCACGACAGCGAGGAAGACTGGGTCGAAGACCCTCCCTAGCCGGCGCTATGTGGGAGAGAATGGCAAGGGACGTGTATTGGGATGCACCGGCTGTGGGTTTGCTCGGTCGCCGATGAGGACCGCGTAACCGTTGCACCTTCACCCCTTCCCCGGTGGAGGGGATCCGGCCTGATCCGTGACCAGCAGTGAGCAGAGAGAGAGTGTGGCCACCGCTGTCGTGTTTAGATCTGGAGAGGATGAGTGTGTGAAGAGATTAACCCTAGCAAGAAAGAGCGGAGGCTCCTGCTTATATACATATAGTGGAATAGTTTTCTTTTTTCTCTCCACAAAAACAATCATTTAAAATTGCGTACGTGCCAGGTTGCACTTTGTATTGTTTACTTCTGGTCCCCGGCCCTCCATTAATTGAACAATCACACGGGTCAAATTATCACGGGTGAAAATATAGAATGAACAAGCTCGAACTCTTTTGAATTTGTGGCACCCCGGCTCAGAGGAACCGGAACACCCCGTATTCCAGCCCAGATATCAAGTCTTCTGGAATACGGCACTGCTGGCATAGAACAGAACTGCTCTTTATTACAATGAATAGAGGTACAAGGGTCCTGATGAAACAAATGATTACATGGGCACGGCGACACTACGCCTGCTAAGGTAGGTCTATGCTAGCAGCAGAACAACTCGTAGCAGCGGAATAATTTCTAGCAGTGGAACAGTGACGACGGTGATGGACTCCACTCCAAAGGGACACTGGCTGGGACACATCCTAGCTCGTAGACTCAAGATCCTTGACAAGCAATCAATCACGGCATCACCTACAATCTGGCATGACACGCCAGGTGAGTACTTTGAATGTACTCGCAAGCTCACAACAACCAAAAGCATCAAGGCAAGACAACAACATAGTATTAACAGGTTAAGTTATGAACAACTACTATGATGTGGAGGTAAATATAATTCATGATATGGTAATGCTAGAATTACTGAGGAACCAACATCTAGGGTCACATGAACAATCTCACTCTTGGCAACCCAAGCAATATATCATCTCGATCACCTTGTGATCAATATATCCTCATGATCACCGCGTGATCACATCATGAACCGATGATCATCCTCAAGATCATCCCAATATCATCATCGGCATCCTGCCAAACTGTTACTTGCTCACATATAAATATAAGTCATTCTATAAGTCATTCTATAAGTCATTCCGTCATCGTGAGTGTTGATCGAACGGTGTGACCTAGTACGAACTGTGTCCATAACCGAGGACGCGGCTATCGATAGATCATACACTCTGCAGAGGTTAGTACACTGTACCCACACCATGGAGTTCATGGCCTCATGTTCCCATTTGGGTGGACCAATGACATTCCGACAAAACCAATCTATTGCATGACACTCTCCCGGCCACTCCGACAAACTCCCCTTTGGGCTATGTCATGGGTGGCCCCGATGCCAACTCTTGACATCCTGCTACCTTCGTGGCAAAACAAAACAAACTCGTCCCAAACGGGGACACCCGGGTACAACACAACTTGGGCACACAAGGCTTATGGCCGCCTACCTGATTAGGGTAGCGCGCGCACATAACCTTCCCTAGTTGGAGGCACCGGCGAGAGGCATGACAATAGACCGAATTAGGGCCTCCCCATCCAGGCAATAGTGGCTGCACTGGTGAGCTCGATTCAGTGGCACCTCACCAACGAAATGACGGAATTTGTCCCCAAGATATATCTGTAATAGGACTGTTACTCCAATATCATATATCAACCTGTGGTCCATGTCATAGCAATATGCAACTAAAAATCCAAAGAATAATTTAGCCAAATCATTATTGTCAAATCCAATAAGCAATAATATCCAATATGATCATGATGAAAGCATAACTACTATTACTGGCAATCCAATGGCAACATGTCATCCTCAATCTGCAAAACATTATTCTTAGAAATCCAAGCATCATCATGGCAGTAGCAAGATCAACTATTACTCCAAGAATTGCCATGAACAAATCATATTTAACTGATGCAATTTTTAAGCAATATAATTTAATTAAACCATGGCATTGCATTGCAATCATGCAAATGGAGGTTGTGGCTTGCCTTGCTCCAGTAGAGGGTTGAAATACTCCTGGTCTTCACACACTTAAATCACTCTGGAAAAACAATCGTAGCAAGCAAAATAAATAACCACATAAAGCATTTTTCTCTGTCCAGAAAATCTATACAGCAGAGAAAAATGTCAACTTCTACCAGAAAATAAAGGAGGTCAAAAGAAAAATACTGCAAAAAGAATCAACTCATTTGGACATGTAGTTTGGGAGTTATTGATGGTCAAAGTTGGGTCAAATCTGGATTAAAAATGAATTTAAATGAATTTCTGGAAAACCTCCAGGGGGTGACGTCGAAAGCGTAAAGTGGGTTTACGCTTCCACTTAATACCGGTTTGGGGTGGACTGAGAGGCTGACTGGTGGGGCCGTTCGGCCAGGTTTGAAGGAGAGAGAGAGGGAACAGAGGGCGGGCAGCTTACCAGCGGCCGTTCACCAGCGTCGAGGCCACGGTGGGGCTGGGCGAGGGGCGGGATGGATCGGGCACTCTCCGGCGAGCTCACCCGTACCCGCAGCTCTCCGAGAGATGGCCGAACGGTGTCGCGCCCTTCGTCTCCGGCGGCGGCAGGCTACGGCCGTCGGCGAGTCCGGCGATTTCGGCGAGCATTCAGGCACCGGAGGGTTGGGGAAGAAGCAGAGGAGTACCAGGAGCTCTTATCTGCTCTCGGGTAGTGCTGGGGCAGACTGAGGCGAGCTCATGGCGATGGAGGTCGAGCGACGGAGCTCCGGCCGAAGAGGAAGAAGGAGAGCTTGTGGGCTCGATTGAGTGGCTCTGGTGGTCGAATGGGTGAGAGGGAGAGCGAGTGGTGAGGCTGGACAGGGCCGGGGCGGGTTAAATAGGCGGGAGGGGATGCCCATGGCCGCAAGCCACCATGAAGGTACGGTTGATGCTCCGGCGAGGCGTGGCGCGCTGCGGGGCCAGTGAGGCGACGAGAGAGGGCAGAGGCGAGCCACTGATGCAGGCAAAGCGGAGCTAGGGACGCGGAGGAAGGAGACGGAGGCACGCATGAGCTGTCGGCGGCGACGGCTAGCGTCCAGCGAGGATGCTTCTGGAGGGAGGGAGGGGTCACAGGGATACGTGGGAGGAGGAGGAGGGTGGGCGGCACCAGGGGACGCGCGGGAACGGCTGGGAGGAAGAGGCCCGAGGCTTGGCGACGCGTAGAGCATGACGACAACAAGCAGAGCATGCTTCTGACCATGCCATCTACATGGTCACCGCTTGGCATGACATGTAGAGGGCACGAGGGACTGGCAAAAGGTGTATAAGGTGTAGTCCTTTCATACTGGAGCTCCACTGATGCATCACTTCGATTAAAGTGGCTTTGCAATGAAGTGTAGCATCAACTGAACTTTGCTGCAGTAGGATTAGACTAGATGTTGTGGTCAAGGGACTTGATGAATGAGATAAAAAAGATGTCACAGAGGTTTAGGGTAGGACGGACTACAATCTTGTGAAATCTGAAGCCATTTGGATCAAGTTTGATCATGGTTGCTTCACAACTGATAATCTGGTCCAGAAAATGGAACCGGATGATGCACTCATATAGCGTGTTGGATTGGGCTGAAATTTGGTAGAGCATGATGATTCTGGCATATGAAGGTACTGGTAGAATTTCATACCATTTGGATAAGTATAAATGGTACTTCCTTCACAATGATCCACAATGGACAGAAACTTGGGGGAATTTTGTGGAGAAAATGGCTTGGCAAAATGATGTGAATTTTGGCATGCTCAATGGGTATAGGGATATTTGGGTCCTGGATTAATTTCAGAATTTATGAAACAATATAAAATGTAGTTGCTTCACACCCTGAAAAAGTGACCAGAATCAAGAGTTGGATGGTGTTCTCACCATGAGCATAGAATCTTGAATATTTTTACATATCCAAGGTTTAGATGAGTCAAAGGATTTATGAGAATTTTGTGGGAATTTTGGGAATAACATAAATATAGGTTGCTTCACAACCAAGGGCAAACAGTACTATTCCTTTAATAGAAAAAAGGAATATTTAAATGGAATGAAAATTATTGTTGGGTTTGGATGGAGATGGCTTGATCTAGGGAAATATTTGAGAAGGATGATGTACTTGGGAGAAGAAATAAATAAGATCTTCCCAAGTTTCCAGTCCAAAGAGCCAATTCAGAAGAAAACCAAGTCAAAATCCAAAGAAAACCAAATAAAAGAAAATGGGCCAAAAATTGGGGTGTTAAAGAATTTGAGATGTCGATGGCACCGTTTGAACACATTGCATCCATGGACTAAGTAGTTTGAATTTGAGGTAACGTGTGGCTTTTGCAGTTCACATCTAAATGGGGGCACACCATACATTTTGTTTGCTTACCACACTATACTTATAAAACATGCACAATTTACATTTCGAATAGCTAGCTAGAGCTTGAAATGTATTATTTCCAACATAAAATGAAATCAAATTTCTGAAAATTCATCATCTTAGCATTTGCAAAAAAATGTAAGAGCCATCAATCTTTGTTCTGATTTTGAACATAAACTATATGCAACCTTTTTGGGGGGAGACCGGGTCTATTGTAAATGTTTGCAAGTGGTACATAGCATGTCTGATAAAAAATACATCCAAATTCCGAGACCAGCGAACAACCAACTGCAGTCAGAAAGAGCCGTCGACGCATCGTTGTCGCTGCTATCCTACTGGAGCCGGCTTGACCTCGTCAATGACTGTTAAGGAGTCTTCGTGCATGTGCCCCTAAGAAGCAGCGACCCGAAGGCGTAGTTCTCATCATTGATCTGAAACACCTAATTAATATAACACCAAATTTTCCCATGTGACAAGAAACGCTAACCTCACTGCCCCAAGGAGACAACATGAATCTACGCCGGAGCTCCATCGACTACGTCCCGACGGACAAACTCGACGAGGATCAAAGCTCAAAGAACAAACTCATAGAAAAGGTGTCAATCGATGTTACCGATGTCCTAACGTAGCCGGCTTCACCTTCTTGATGGTAGCTGAGTAGTCTTCATGCATGTTCCCCTAATAACCAGCACCCTAGAGGAAAGCAATTGTCGTTGTTTAACCCTCGCATTGATCTGAAGCACATGACACCAAATCTCGTCGGATGACAAGAAACCTTAACCTCACCGCCCCAAAGGAGGTGGCAAGAATCTACGCTAGAGTTCCATCGACTATGTCTAGACGAATGAACTCAAGGAGGATCGGAGCCCAAAAGACAAACTCGAAGAAGAAGCGCCGACATCGTCCGCCTGAGCGTGGCGCGTGCGAGAACTAAAAACCCAAACATAAACTAATAACCGGAGCATAGGCACCGGGATTCCCCTCCCCACCACCGGCCGATGAAGCGGTGGGAAGAGGGGAGGGGTGAATCCACCGGCTCATTGGTGAAGCATGGAGGGGAGAGGTTGCCCTAGCCGCCTAGAGTGAGTGGACTAGATTTGTATTCATACCGAGAATGGATTCAAATTTTATTGGTATTGCAATATACTTAGTGCTCCTACTTTTTTTAGATTTATCAACAGAACTATAGCCGTATGTTAGTATGACACAACCTGCACGATATGTAGACGATAGCTAATCCAGCCGTCTGCTAGACTCTGGTCACATGCATGGACAAACTGATCTCCCCTGTTGTGCAGGGATCATCCAGGCAATGACGTGTGTACAACACTACTCTAGTACTATCGCTGGTGTCTCTCTTCTAATACAACTTAGCCGACGCATGGGGACGGGGGAGAGTGTGTGATGCGGAGCATCCTTCGGTCATCCCCATGGACACGTCATCACCACCCAAGGCACCAAGTGGACCGATGACAAGAGCCCGTGCAAGAGCTATAGAGACCGAGGTGACATCTCTCCTCTCGCAACTCCCTTTCGAATCACATGAGACATGGCTGCTACCTCAAGCGGAGACACTTTGCATACTCAGGTACCAAGGAACCAACCATGGAGAAGCTAAGGAGCAAGGCCGAGCGATGGAAGGAGGAGAACACGAAGACGGAGATGGAATGGAGCAAGACAGGACTTGCCCGGATCATCCGGACCCCCACCCGGACGATCCGGACCAAGCCCGGACAATCCGGACCACTAGCCAGATTATCCGGCCATAGCGACCAAATGTACCGTACCTCTTCGACGAAGCCGGATCCATACGGACCCCAGCCCGGATCAGCCGGACCCACCCAGACATCTGGACATCCGGACGACGACCCGGACATCCTGGCCGACCGCGGCTATTACGACACGTTCGGACGATCTGGACGGCCGCCCGGATCATCCGGACCCCCGACGCCCGGATCATCCGGACCGCCACCCGGATCATCCGGACCCCGCCTGCATGTGCGACTTGGGCCGAGGTCCATATAACTCTCTTTACCCCTAGACTATGTAAACTCCTCTTCCACCCACGTTTTAGGGTTAGCAAAGTGATAGCTCAGATTAGAGATTGAGTTTTGCTCATCCACTACCCACTCCCATGGAGATCAAGGCCTCCATGTGAGAAGATCCCCTAGTGGATTCAAGACCCCCTTGTGGGAAGATCCTCTTGTATATCAAGACCTCAATTCCTCATGGATTGGGATGAACTAGCTACCATTGTATCCTCTTGTGTTGGATTTGGACCTTTGTATCCCTCTTGTGTATGTGGATTTAGCACATGTGTGATTGGATTTGTGTCAATTGAGTGTTTGTTCTTGTGTTCTTCTCTCAATTTGCCCTTTTCCCCCTCCAAGTGTGAAAAGATCATCACCATAGGGTTCCACCCTACATCAACTTGGATCAGAGCTTAGGTTGATTCACACTTTGGAGTTCTTCCCCTCAACTTTCTAGCCCCAATTTTGTTGTTTTTGCCCAATTTTGAAAATTCCCCACAAAAAGAGCCATACCAAAAAAATTGTGATTTGTTTGTTTGATGATGTTTTGTTGATTTTGATCTATGGATTCGTTGTGTTGCAAGTGGATCTTGCTTTCCCCACCATCTCCACCATGAAACCCACCCCAAAATCGCCCCAATTTTTCTTTTTCTTCCTGATTTGGAGTTCTTCCCGAGCTCACAGCCGAGCAGACGACCTGCCCAGATCATCTGGACTGACACCCGGATAATCCGGACATCGCCCGGATCGTCCGGACACCGACCCGGATCATCCGGCTTCACCTATCAAAACTGAATTTTTGGTAGAAAATTTCAACCACCGCCTCCACTTTCGCTTACATATTTCCAAGCCCCACCGTCGCACTTCCGCCAACCCCTTGTCTACCAACGCCATACCATCGCTTTCCACTACCACCATTTGACGTTTGCCATTGAGAATTTGAGTTCGCGGTTTCCGTTTCCTAACATGTTTTGGATACTTAGAGACGGTTCATCATCGACATCATCGCCGCTCATCTTCGTCACGGACTCGACATCGACAACTTATCATTGTGACACCACCACCGTAAGCAAGGACGGTAACCTCGACGACAACTTGTTCTCCCTTGCCATTGCATTGTTAACCCCGAGACCATTTTTTGCGTCAATTTCCTATGAGACTAGCCATTTGAGTATTGCCGGGCAACGCTACTTGTGCCCTTTAGTGATACACGTTCCGCATAGCTATCATAGCATGCATATATCATCGTATGATCTCTTGTGTCAACAATTGTTCCCGCATATACATCATTGCAATCTTCGTAAGATCATTTCGCATAAGTGGCCTAAGGAAAATATCAAGAGAGAGAAAAGCTTTTAAGCAAAAAGAGAAAGAGCAACAATAAGCTTGTAAGAAATAGCCATAGCATCGCCACATTACATATCATATTTGATCATCTTGGATCATCATGACAAGTTCACCGAGAATCATACATACATAGCATAAGTGAGATAGAAAGTCGATACGTTTTGTGTCCTATAGGTTGTGCACAAGTTCGTATCCGCCTATTGAGCAATCGTGCTAGCGTCTCTCTAATGTTGTGCAACACGAGCGTTTTCCGTGGATTCCACATTTTGTGCTCATTCCTTGGTTGCACGACCTCATTTATCTATCCATGTGTGTGTTTCCGTGTGCCACTCATTGCTATTGGTCCGCTTGTTTCGCTTACGAATTTGTGAATCTTTTTCAACATTATTGATATCTTGCTAACAATTGCAAAGATTTTGTGCCACTATCCTCACCAAGATACTCCAAAAGCTTTACTTGTGTAGGTGTGAAATTGACACGATCCAGTACCAATTGTGCTACTTCCATAATACCATATTGGGTGATCATCGGTCCATCTTCAACATTGGATAAGGTACATTGGTCTAGTTTGTTCCTTTCTTGCACTAACACTTGTTTGAGAACCATGGATAGGCCAAGCACTTCTACCAATCCACTCTTCGATGAGCAAGACAACGCACCGAACGACTACGTCACCAAGAATCACCTCCTCAGCGTCCAACGAGCATTACATCAAGAAAGTGCAGCTTTAGGCAAACACATTGATTAACTCGCCTTAGACTTTCGACAAACCCTCGATGACAAGCTATCATCTCAAATGGAAGAGTTCCGTACCATGATGGTCAACCGCGCATCTTCCACTTCGTCCACTTCAAGATCAAGACGGCGCCACTCGAGCCGACATTCTTCGGACATGTCTTTGGATGCAAGTCTTCCTCGACCACGATCACATCGTCATCAAGAACATGAAGACCATCAAGCTCCACACAACCCATTCCATGGCAATGGTTTCCAGGGCTGCCTTCAAGAGCGCGAATGACAACACCGTCAAGCACAAGGCACCATGGACCAAGAGCAAGTTCCACAACATCAACGTCAAGAAAACCACGACGGCGACGCTCTACAACAAGAATGACAATGTCGTGAGGATCAAGCACTTGAAGCTCAACGTGCTCTATGCGAAGCAACTCGTGCCGTCGACGAGCGCAACCGCCGAGTGCGTGAACAAGAGGAAGCTCTCCAATGAAAGCAACAAGAAGAGGCTGCACATCTTGAGGAACGATAAGAAATGAGGAACCGTGGACATGCCCCATGACCTCGACGTCAAGTCAATCAAGAAGAGCATGAGGTGCAAGAGCTAGAAAATCCACCGCCAAGACAAGAGTGACATCGCCATCGTCCCAAACAAAATGAGGAGCAACGCTTCGGCAAGCTAAAGTTCACCATGCCCAAGTTCTCTGGAGGCAACAATCCCGAAGAATATCTCTCATGGGCATTGAAGGTCGACAAGATATTCCGTCTTCACAATTATGACGAGGAAAAGAAGATCGCCATGGCATCTCTAGAGTTCCAAGACTATGTTCTCATTTGGTGGGAGCAAGTGATCAAAAGGCATCAAGAGAAGGGCGAGCCACCCATCGCGACTTGGAATCAAATGAAAGATGTCATGAGAGCTCGTTTTTTGCCTACACACTATAACTGCGATCTCTTCAAGAAACTACAACTCCTCAAGCAAGGCACCAAGTCAGTTGAAGAATACTATCAAGAAATGGAAGTTGCCATGATACGAGCCAACGTCAAGGAAGATGATGAACAAACTATGGCGCGTTTCTTGAATGGTCTCAACCATCCAATCAAGAAAATTGCGGATTTCCAACCGTACTCCAACCTCCTTGAGCTAGTGCACCAAGCAACCAAGGCGGAGCGACAAGTGCAAGAGGACTACAAGTACTCCAAGTACTCTTCCAAGACCTATGGTTTATACACTCAAGCATCAACGACTACGATGCCTTCAACAACGACTCGAGCTACACCAAGTACCGGTGACAAGTCAAGCTCCAAGCAACCTACGACATCTTCGAGTCATCCTACTTCAAGTACATCCAAGCCAAAAGCTTCGTCATCAAAAACTCCTCCGGATGCCACCAAGACAAGTGACATCAAGTGCTTTACTTGCAAAGGCCGAGGCCACAAGTCATTTGAGTGCCCCACACGGTGTACCATGATCACCAATGCGGACGGCACCTATGACTCCATGAGCGAAGAAGAAATGGAAGCCCATGAGCACGTGGCCATGCACCGACAAGTGAATGAAGACGAATACGATCAAGTCTTTTGTGACAATGATTCGAGCCCCACTCTTGTTGTCTCCAAGGTCTTGACAGTTCAACAATAACAAGATGAAGACCAACGTTGTCATATCTTCCATACCAAAGCGGGTATCCAAGGACGTTTCGTCAAGGTCATCATCGACGGCGGAAGTTGCCACAATTTGGCAAGTGAAGAGCTATGTCCCAAGCTACAATTGCTCAAGAAGAAGCACCCTCACCCCTACAAGGTCCAATGGTTAAGCGACTCTGGCACCATTCAAGTGGAGCACACCGTTCAAGTGTCCTTCAAGATTGGCGCATATGAAGACACCTTGGAGTGTGATGTGGTTCCCATGTCCGTATGCCATCTCCTCCTTGGAAGACCTTGGCAATTCGACCGTGGTGTCATCCACAACGGACGGGCCAATCAATATAGTTTCAAGATGAAGGGCAAGGAATTCGTGCTTCGACCCATGTCGCCAAGTCAAGTCATCGCTGACAAGCAAGCTTCTATCCATCGTGGAGAGACTAGTGAGCGAGTGAACCACCAAAAAGAGAGTGAGCGCCACAAGCCAAAAATGAGCGACTCCACGATGAGTGACAATAAAGGTTTAGTTTTTTTAGGCACCAAAAGAGACATGAGGGATGTGAGTGAGAGCCCATCGAGCGTTCTTCACTTTGTGCTTGTGTGCAAAGCTGAAGTGGTGCAGACTAATACTTCACAACATCTACCTTTGGTGTTGTCTCATCAATTGCAGGAATTCTCGGACATTTTTCCTGATGAGATACCTCCCGGACTTCCTCCACTTTGCGGAATCAAACACCGCATAGACCTCATTCCCGGCGCACCTCTACCGAACAAGGCACCTTACCGCGTCAACCCCAATGAGACCAAAGAGATTCAAAGGCAAGTGCAACATCTCATGGAGAATGGGTATGTACGCGAAAGCTTAAGTCCATGTGCCGTTCCAGTTATTCTTGTGCCTAAGAAAGATGGTAGTTATTGCATGTGTTCTGATTGCTGTCCCATTAATGCTATCACCGTTAGATATCACCATCCCATTCCACGCCTTGATGACATGCTAGATGAACTTAGCGGAGCCACTATTTTCTCAAAAATTGATCTCAAAAGTGGTTATTATCAAATTCGCATGCAAGAGGGTGATGAATGGAAAACGGCTTTCAAAACCAAATTCGGCTTGTATGAATGGTTGGTCATGCCTATGGGCTTATCTCAAGCACCTAGCACTTTTATGCGTGTGATGCATTACATTCTTCGCAAATTAATTGGCATTTGTGTTGTGGTCTACTTTGACGATACTCTTGTGTTTAGCCAATCTCTTGAAGATCATGTCATACATCTTAGGGACGTCTTGCAAGTTCTTAGAAACGAGCGACTTTATGCTAACATGGAAAAATGCACTTTCGGTGTTGATAAGCTTTTTTTCTTGGGCTTTGTAGTCTCCTCTAAGGGTGTTCAAGTTGATGAAGCTAAAATTGATGCTATTAAAACTTGGCCACAACCAACCAATTTGATTCAAGTGCGTAGTTTCCTTGGCTTAGCTGGAATTTATCGACGCTTTGTGAAGGATTTTAGCACCATTGCATCACCATTACATGCATGGAGTAAGAAGAATGCACCATTTATTTGGGGTCCTTCCCAAGATGTCGCATTTCATGAGCTTAAGAACTTGCTTATTCATGCCCCTTTACTTGCATTACCCAACTTTGAGAAAACCTTTGAAGTACATTGTGACACTAGTGGTAATGGCATAGGTGGCGTGTTAATGCAAGAGAAGCGACCCATTGCATACTTTAGCGAAAAACTCTCCGGCGCGCAACTTAACTACCCCATCTATGACAAAGAGTTATATGCTTTAGTGAGAGTCTTGCACGTGTGGGAACACTACCTTTGCCCTCGTGAATTTGTCATCCATACGGATCATGAAACGCTTAAATACCTTAAGGGTCAAAGAAAGTTGAACAAGCGTCATGCTAAATGGAGTGAGTTCATTGAGTCTTTTCCTTATGTTATCCAGTACATCAAAGGTAAGGAAAATGTTGTCGCGGACGCTCTTTCCCGCAAGTGCATGCTAGTTACTCAACTTGAGTTGAATGTTATAGGATTTGAGCACATTAAAGACTTGTATGCGCATGATGCTTCATTTGCGATTCCATATGCCAAATGCCTAACGCACAAAATGCGAGCTAACAAACTTTGTATCCCCGAGTCTTCTCTTCGTTTGTTGCTTTTGCAAGAGGCTCACGGTGGAGGACTCATGGGCCATTTCGGACGCGACAAGACATTTACCACACTATCCAAGAACTATTTTTGGCCAAAAATGTTTCGAGACGTCTCACGCTACACCAATCGCTGCTCTACATGCCGCAAAGCTAAGTCTAAAGCTCAATCTCATGGTCTATATATGCCACTTCCCATTCCATATCAACCATGGGAAGATATTAGTATGGATTTTGTGCTTGGTTTGCCTCGAACTCAAAACGGCAAAGATTCGGTATTTGTTGTTGTGGACCGTTTCTCTAAGATGGAACACTTTATTCCATGTAACAAGATAGACGATGCTTGCTACTTGTGAGCTGCGTTGGTAATTCCCTGAAGAGGAAGGGAGATGCAGTACAGTAGAGATAAGTATTTCCCTCAGTTATGAAACCAAGGTTATCAATCCAGTAGGAGAATCACGCAACACCTCGTTAGCAGTACCTGCACACAAAACAACAAATCCTTGCACCCAACGCAAACAAGGGGTTGTCAATCCCTTGGCGGTTAATTGCAAGATTAAATTGTATGGTGATATATAGATAGATTGAACTAAAATATAAAATAAAATAAATAAAGTAAAAGTGTAGTAAGGTATTTTTAGGATTTTTAATATATGATAGAAGTAGACCCGGGGGCCATAGTTTTCACTAGAGGCTTCTCTCATGAAAATAGCATACGGTGGATGAACAAATTACTGTTGGGCAATTGATAGAAAAGCAAATAATCATGACGATATCCAAAGCAATGATCATGTATATAGGCATCACGTCCGAGACAAGTAGACCGACTCCTGCCTGCATCTACTACTATTACTCCACACATCGACCGCTATCCAGCATGCATCTAGTGTATTAAGTTCATGAAGAACAGAGTAACGCCTTAAGCAAGATGACATGATGTAGACAAAGTGAAAGCACATTTGCTCCCTTGGTGGTTTTGGTAATTCATAACAACATATATCTCATTGAACTAATGTCCATTCAAGTTAAAGATTTTAGGATGTTCAATGATTGGCATGGCATGGACTAGAGATGTGGACCCCTCAAAATGCTAAGGATAAGGATTGGTGAAAGATCAAGACTCTACATTTTTGGTTTAGTGATCCAAGATCACATTGAGTCCATAGGAAAGCCAATACTATTAAAAGGGGATGAGGTGTTGCTTAATGGTCTTTTTGCTCAAGTGCTTAGTGACAGTACTCCTAAACCCTCAACCACTCTCTCTACCCCAAATATGTCCAAAACCTACATTCCATCTCGGCCCCACCGAAATTTCCTATCCGGAGCCACCGAGTTCATCTGGACTTAGCCACTGCCAAAACCCTAACAAATCGGATCCACTGATATGGATCTCAGTCTCACCGAGATGGCCTTGCCAACTCTCTGTAATCATTTGCACTTACTTCGGTCTCACCGAGTTTTGCAAATCGGTCTCACCGAGTTGACTTGCCAACTCTCTGTTGCCTTATTGCTTCACTTCGGTCCAACCGAGTTGATGCAATCGGTGCCACCGAGACGAGGTTTGCCCTATCCATTGCACTTCGGTCCATCCGAGTTGTTCCTATCGGTCCCACTGAGATTCCTAACGTTCATATCTTTTACACAGTTCAGTGCCACCGAGTCTTCTGAATCGGTGCCACCGAGTTGGGTCAAAAGTGTGTAACGGTTGGATTTTGTGTGCAGGCTATATATACCCCTCCACCACTTCCTTCTCAGAAGAGAGAGCCATCAGAACGTGCCTACACTTCCACCATACATTTTTTGAGAGAGAACCACCTACTCATGTGTTGAGATCAAGATATTCCATTCCTACCATTTGAACCTTGATCTCTAGCCTTTCCCAAGTTGCTTTCCACTCAAATCCTTCTTCCACCATAAGCCAAATCTGTGAGGAGTTGTTTGAGTGTTGGGAAGACTATCAGTTGAAGCACAAGAGCAAGGAGTTCATCAACAACACACCGTCTATTACCTTTTGGAGAGTGGTGTCTCCTAGATTTGTTAGGTGTCACTTGGGAGCCTCCGACATGATGTGGAGTTGAACCAAGGAGTTTGTAAGGGCAAGGAGATCGCCTACTTCATGAAAATCTACCCCGAGTGAGGCTAGTCCTTCGTGGACGTAAGCCATGGTGGAATAGACAAGGTTGCTTCTTCGTGGACCCTTCGTGGGTGGAGCCCTCCATGGACTCGCGCAGCCGTTACCCTTCGTGGGTTGAAGTCTCCATCAACGTGGACGTACGATAGCACCACCTATCGGAACCACGCCAAAAACCACCGTGTCTTCATTGCGTTTGAAATCTCCGATCCCCTCCATTACTTACATATGCAATTGTTTACTTTCCGCTGCTATACTCTTAGAATTGCATGTGTAGGGTGATGCTTGACTTGTATCGTTGTTAAAATCAGCCTACAACTAAAATTGGGAAAAGGTTAGGTTTTTCTTTGGTCAAGTAGTCTAATCACCCCCCCTCTAGACATACTTTCGATCCTACAAGTGGCATCAGAGCTTTGGTCTCCGTAAGCCTTGATTTCCATTGCTTTGGTGATCATAGCCTTGGTTTCACAACCTAGGAGAGTATGGCGTCTAGTGAGGGTATCACCGTAGAGGTCCATATTTTGATGGTACAAACTTTGCTAGTTGGAAACATAAGATGAAAATGTATATTCTTGGTCATAACCCTGCCGTTTGGGCTGTTGTTCGTGTTGGCTTGCAAGGTGATTTCTTTGAGGATGGCAAGGAACCGGACCGTGAAGCAACCCCGGAAGAATTGAAGATGTTGCAATACAATGCTCAAGCTTGTGACATTTTATTCAATGGTTTGTGTCCGGAGGAATTCAACAAAATCAGCCGCCTCGAGAATGCAAAGGAAATTTGGGATACTTTGGTTGATATGCATGAGGGTACCGAGTCCGTCAAGGAATCTAAGTTGGATGTGCTTCAAAGTCAACTTGACAAGTTCAAGATGAAGGATGGTGAAGGAGTCGCTGAGATGTACTCTAGGCTTGCTCTCATCACAAATGAGATTGCCGGCTTAGGAAGTGAAGAGATGACCGACAAATTCATCATCAAGAAGATACTTAGAGCTTTGGATGGAAAATATGATACCGTTTGCACATTGATCCAAATGATGCTAAATTACAAAGATCTCAAGCCCACGGAAGTCATTGGAAGGATTGTTGCTCATGAAATGTCACTCAAGGACAAAGAGGAGCTACACAACAAATCAAGTGGTGCTTACAAAGCCTCAACCGATGCTCCAACAACTCCAAGTGACAAGCTAGTATCCAATGAAGAAATAAGCCTAATGGTGAAAATGTTCAACAAGTTCTACAAGAACAAAGGGAAAGAAAGAAGCTCTAGCTCAAGACACTATGAGAGAAGATCATCAAGTCGTGACCGTAATTGCTACAATTGTGGAAAGCCCGGACACTACTCCAATGAGTGTACGGATCCCTACAAGAAAAGAGACGAATCACCAAGAGGAAGACATAGAAGAGATGAATCACCCCATAAGGAGAGAAGGAGTAGAGATGATCGTTATGAACGAAGACACTCTCGAAGAAGCGAGGATTCGGAGAGGAAGGACCAGTCATCCAAGAGCTACACAAGAAGAAGACATCAAGCTCATGTTGGTGAATGGGTTTCCGGCTCCGACTCCGACAACCACTCCGAGAGAAGTTATCACTCCAACTCCGACTATAGTCAAGATGAAGGTGTTGCCGGACTTGCTCTTGTGTCATCCAACTCCTAAGATCTATTTGATTCACCAAATGAAGGAATTGGAAGATGCTTCATGGCAAAAGGCCCCAAGGTATCACACCCCGAGTATCTTGATTTCAATAGTGATGAAGATGATTTGCTTGGTGATGATGATTTACTTGTTGATAAGGATAGTGATGTGAACTATAATGAAAATGCTAGTAATTTTGATAGTCAAGAGGAAATGAGTGACAATGCTATGAAGGAGATTGAGCGTCTAACTAAAGAACGAAATGCTCTTAAGTTAGCTCATGAAACAACTCAAGAGGATCATAGAGAACTTCTAAGAACTCATGAGAAGCTACACTTCGAGAAGCCAAATTTAGAGCAAGAGCATGAGTTTCTTAAAGCTATCAATGATGATCTTCGAAAGAAGAGTTCTTCATATCTTGCCAAGCGTTTACTCTTGTCTACCTTTATGCTACAAGTTAAACCTAAGCGAACTAGCAACAAGGGTAAAAGGGGTTCTACCTCTAGTAGTAACAATAACAATGTTAAATCCAATGTTGTTGCTTCTAGTAGTTCTATTGATTCCACTAATGATTATCTTAGACAAGTTACACTTGAGCAAGAAAATATGCTATTGAAAGGAATTATAGAAAAAGGTGTCTACAAGAGTCTTGCCGGGAGTAAACAATTTGAGGAAATTGTGCGCAAGCAAGGAAGGCACCGGATGAACCAAGGTGTTGGTTTTGAACGAAAGTTCAATGCCAATGGAGTTGAGTGGGAAGAAGATCAATATCCCAAGACGAAGTTTGTTCCTCAACAAGAGAAGTATGATCCTACTTCCTTCAAGGGAACACAAGTTCAAGAAGATCTTCCACCACAAGACCACAAGCTAAAAGGCAAGGACAAGCTTCAAGAAGAGATTGATTCGTTTGAAGAAGCTCCTCAAGCCATGGTCAAGTGGGTTCCCAAGACTTCATCAAGTTCTACTTCATCAAGTGCTACTACAACTCCAAGGATTCCCATCAAGTTGATGTGGGTCCAAAAGAAGAAGAACTGGAGAGTTCTTGAGGGTGACTCCGCCAACAAGCTTCACTCATATTCTTTATGGCAAGAACTTGTGCAACCAACTTCCACATTTTGCACTAGTTCATGGAGTCACAAACCCTCTTGTTGGTAAGGCAAGGGACAAGGTATTCAATGCATTCATGGACACCATCCTATGTGTATTTCACTCTATGTCTATGAATATCCTTGTATGTTCCTTGTGTGGGACTAACCCATGTAGGTATTGAAAGCACAAAACTCCAAAGGATTGCTCTCAACTCTTGATGGTCTACATCAACATTGAGCATCCACATCTTCAACATCTACATGAAGTCATCATCGACAAAACCCAAGGTTAGTTCATCCCTCTAAGGGGGGATATCACATCTAGGGGGAGATTCGCTCTAAACAATTGAGCTAAAGCAACTCTAATGGTGTGAACACATCAATGCTTTATGTAAAAGTGGGAACCCCACTTGTGCTTAAACGATGAGTATGACCTATGATCAAATGTTCTCATTGGACTCCTAAGTCAATATACTCATATATAGATGACCTAGTCATCGCCATTGCTTGATAGATGCTAGAATTGGTTGTGTATGTTTGACACATATTCCATTTGCTATCTTATTGTGTGAGCATGTTGATTTGCATGTTTTCATCATTCGAGGACATCCATTTGTTGTTTTGATTGTCTTGGTTTTTCTGGCCAAGTGGATGTACAAGAATGCCTAAGTACCTTCTCTAGCTATCTATGCTTTCTTGTCTCAAATTCTATTCATGTTGCATCACAAAAATTGAACAAGTCATTTTCGGACCCTCCGGGTGAGGAGCACTCGGAGCCACTGATCTGAAAGGGCTGAACCTCCAAAACCTTCTATCTGATTTCGGCCGAACCAATTCACTCAAACTCGGTCCAACCGAAATCACTTAGATTGATCTAGGTTTTCCATCTCGGTGCCACCGAGTTGAACCACTTCGGAGCCACCGATGTGCTAATCTGCGTGCAGTTACACATATCGGTGCCACCGAGTTGTCCAACTCGGAGCCACCGACAGCGTACGGGTATATATATCTCGCGGGCCAAATAGTTGAAATTTCTCGACTCTTTCGCTCCCGCACCCCGTTGCTACCGTTGCCAGGTTTCCGGATCATCGCCCTTGTCTCCAGCGCGCCCTTGCCGCCGGATTCCGTCGCCGTCAGCGGCAATCTGCCCCGCCGTTGCCGCCGTAGAGAATCTCCACCGAGTTAGGGTGAGATTCGATCCCTCTCGTGCTCCATTTTCCGATTCAATGCACGATAGGATTGCCATTATTCTTGCCACAGATTGCAATGCTTATTCCACCAGAAGAATTCCGTAGATTAGATTCGAGTAAATAATTTAGGTTTAAGTTTCCGCCGAACGCATCTCGGACCGACTGATTAGAAATTTTTGGTACCACCGATTTGGCCTCAGGCCATAGCACTAGTACGTCTCGGTGCCACCGAGTTGTACAAATCGGTGAGACCAAAAGTAATGTCTCAGTGAAACCCTAGCATCTCGGAAACACCGAAACCCATCTCGGTCTGACCAAAATGGAGTGCAAGGTTTCTGTAGAGTGCTTCGGTATCACCGAGATGATCAACTCGGTCCATCCGAAATGCCTTCTGTGAAAACTTGAAACTAAGAGTTGAACTCATTTTTATGAAAAAATTATGCTTTTATGTGATGACTCATCTACTCTGCCCATACCCATCTATTCATAGGGTCAGCTCAGCAAGATGTCAGATGACAGCGACAGCCAGAACAGGTCAGAGCAGCATGTAGAACTCAGTGAAGGATCAAGTCATGCAGAGAGTTTTTATGAGGGAGAGAGGAGCTCTCCAGATCTTCCTAAGGCTGTCACTAGAACAAGGAAGAAGAGAAGCTCAGACAGTGAGGATGAAGATTTTGTTGCTAGTGAAGCAGCAACAAAGAAAAAGAGAGTCGTGCTTGCTAAGGAGTACAGCTCCAAGCCCACTTCTGCCAAAGAGAGAACTGCTGTGAGGAAAGTTCCAAAGCAGACTATGCAATTCACACTTGAAGAGCCTAGTGACACAGAACCAGCTGCAGGAGCAAAGAAGAAGAGAGCTAGGAAAACTACAGCTCAAGTGCTTGGAAAGCCCTCCATGAGGACTGATGAGGAGGAGGAGGAACCTACTGCTGATGCACCTCCTTCCAAGACACAAAAGCTTATGTCAGATGCTATCAGGACTGCTGCCCCCAAGTCCAAGCCAAAGGTCTCAGCACCCAAGAGGTGTACAAGGAATATTCTGCTGCTGAAAAGAACAAGGCCCCAGTGCCTGAGGCAAATGTTGATGAAGAGCCACTAGTGCTCAGGAAATTGAAGCCTAAGATTCCAGACCATGATGATGTGCACCCAGCTGCGGAAAACATGATGCTAAGGAAAGACAAAGGACTGCGTCAGTGGAGACTGTCAGATCCTTATGCTGCAAGGAGGAAAACAGCATGTGACTATCGCTTTCACACTCGAGAACAGCAAGACTTTTATGAAACCGTTCTGTTGGATAAGAAGCCCATTGTTAGTGACATGAAATGGGTGGATTGGGAATACATTGATGAAAATGAGGATTACTTCCCCCATGTTCATGAGAGCTTCAGGATTGCAGGTGTTGATGACTTTGTTGGAAAAAAGTTGACCAAGTGGAATGATGAAATGGTCATGCAATTCTACTCTACTGCTCATTTCTATCCAGATGGCCGAATTGTGTGGATGACTGAGGGTATCAGGTACCAGTCAACCATCTCTGAGTGGGCAAGTCTTCTTGGTGCTCCCAAGGAAGAGGATGATGACATTGATATCTATGCTAAGCTCAAGATGGATCACAACTCCATGGCCAATATGTATACTGCTATCCCCCAGAAGGACATCGAGACTCATAAGCTTGGATCAGTGAAGCATCTGCTGCCAGGATTGGCAACCACTAACACTATCTTGCGGTACACTTTGTTACCCAAGTCAGGAGATGACAAAATGATACGTGGCCACTCCATCAACTTGCTGCATTTGTTTGATACACCTCGGAAATTTAAGGTGATGAGCATGATTGTGGAAACTATCAAGAGGACTGCAGCTGATCAGAAGAGATCGTGCGGATATGCTCCACACATCCAGATATTGATCAATTCCAAGGTTGGAACAAGCACATACCTTCTTGATTGCGAGCATTTACCACTGCGTCCAGAGTTTGAGGACAATGTTATTGTGATGGATCCTTCGCATCCTACCTCTGCTCAAGCTCAAGAGAAGATCCGCATAGACAAAGAAGCAAAAGCAGCCAAGGAGGCAACAACTCCCAATGCTCCAATTGCAAATATCAAGTCTAAGTCTGATCAAATGACATATCTGCTAGAAGCCACCCTGAGGATTGAGCGAAGTCTGGCCAACCTCACCCAGCACCAGGCTAGCTTAGAGCGGATAATCGAGACAAAGTTTCATGATCTAGATGTCAAGGTCACAGAGATCCAGACTACAGTGGAGAAGCTGCAGAGCGATGTTGATGCTGTCAGGACAGCCCCATCTGATGATAGTGGAGATGACAAACATACCACCGAGAGATTTCAGACAGTGCCCAGAGCAGCCAAGTCTGCTGCAGTGCCAGTTGTGGATCCGAGGACCACAGTCTCTGCACCTGTTGCTGCTGCTGCCACAGTGCGACCTCCGGTCTCCACTCCACCAGCCCAGCAGACATCTGCAGAAGCCTTCGCGGATGCTCTTCTTTCGACGCCGTCTACGCACACCGGAGCTGCCAGCAGGAGATCGCCTTCAGGAGCTTCGAGGATCATGCTTAGAGTGACGATTAGTCCTATACCTATTCGATCTTTTTGGTACTTGTTGCCAAAGGGGGAGAATTTGTATAGATCATAGAGATCATATGCTTCGAGAGTTTTTTTTTTTTGCTTTGTTTTGCTCGGTTTCTTTTGCTACTATTTGCTTTATGGTACTTTGTTCGATGCTTGTGCTTGATACTACTATGTCAGTGATTGTGAGCTACTTCATGTGATTGATCATACTATGCCACTTGTGATGATCAATGCTTATCTTTATCATTATCTTGTATGATCACTTAGTTGTGTTGGTGATGCGTGCTTACTATTCCACTCATATCATTTTGCGCACTCCACCAAGTTGTATGTGACATGGAAGAGTGACCCATGAGCCTAATCGATTGTCTATTTGCATTCAAACGCAATTTTTTAATAATGCAGAAATTTAGGGGGAGCTCTTGCTTATCACATACTTCTCAAAGCGACAATGTATTTCATTCATTTAATCATTTGTCGAAGCTTTGATCTATATGTTGTCATCAATTACCAAAAAGGGGGAAATTGAAAGCACATTTGCTCCCTTGGTGGTTTGGTAATTCATAACAACATATATCTCATTGAACTAATGTCCATTCAAGTTAAAGATTTCAGGATGTTCAATGATTGGCATGGCATGGACTAGAGATGTGGACCCCTCAAAATGCTAAGGATAAGGATTGGTGAAAGATCAAGACTCTACATTTTTGGTTTAGTTATCCAAGATCACATTGAGTCCATAAGAAAGCCAATACTATTAAAAGGGGATGAGGTGTTGCTTAATCGTCTTTTTGCTCAAGTGCTTAGTGACAGTACTCCTAAACCGTCAACCACTCCCTCTACCCCAAATATGTCCAAAACCTACATTCCAACTCGGCCCCACCGAAACTTCCTATCCGGAGCCACCGAGTTCATCTGGACTTAGCCACTGCCAAAACCCTAACAAATCGGATCCACCGATATTGATCTCGGTCTCACCGAGATGGCCTTGCCAACTCTCTGTAATCGTTTGCACTTACTTCGGTCTCATCGAGTTCTACAAATCGGTCTCACCGAGATGGCTTGCCAACTCTCTGTTGCCTTATTGCTTCACTTCGGTCCAACCGAGTTGATGCAATCGGTGCCACCGAGACGAGGTTTGCCCTATCCATTGCACTTCGGTCCATCCGAGTTGTTCCTATCGGTCCCACCGAGATTCCTAACGTTCATATCTTTTACACAGTTCGGTGCCACCGAGTTGGGTCAAAAGTGTGTAACGGGTGGATTTTGTGTGGAGGCTATATATACCCCTCCACCACTTCCTTCTCAGAAGAGAGAGCCATCAGAACGTGCCTACACTTCCACCATACATTTTCTGAGAGAGAACCACCTACTCATGTGTTGAGATCAAGATATTCCATTCCTACCATTTGAGCCTTGATCTCAAGCCTTTCCCAAGTTGCTTTCCACTCAAATCCTTCTTCCACCATAAGCTAAATCTGTGAGGAGTTGTTTGACTGTTGGGAAGACTATCATTTGAAGCACAAGAGCAAGGAGTTCATCAACAACACACGGTCTATTACCTTTTGGAGAGTGGTGTCTCCTAGATTGGTTAGGTGTCACTTGGGAGCTTCCGACATGATGTGGAGTTGAACCAAGGAGTTTGTAAGGGCAAGGAGATCGCCTACTTCGTGAAGATCTACCCCGAGTGAGGCTAGTCCTTCGTGGACGTAAGCCATGGTAGAATAGACAAGGTTGCTTCTTCGTGGACCCTTCGTGGGTGGAGCCCTCCGTGGACTCGCGCAGCCGTTACCCTTCGTGGGTTGAAGTCTCCATCAACGTGGACGTACGATAGCACCACCTATCGGAACCACGCCAAAAACCACCGTGTCTTCATTGCGTTTGAAATCTCTGATCCCCTCCTTTACTTACATATGCAATTGTTTACTTTCCGCTGCTATACTCTTAGAATTGCATGTGTAGGGTGATGCTTGACTTGTATCTTTGTTAAAATCTGCCTAAAACTAAAATTGGGAAAAGGTTAGGTTTTTATTTGGTCAAGTAGTCTAATCACTCCCCCTCTAGACATACTTTCGATCCTACACAAAGTAAACTCATGCATGAATAAACCCCATCTTTTTACCCTTAATAGCAACGATACATATGTGTTATGTCCCTGTCTGTCACTGGGATTGAGCACCACAAGATCGAATACATTACAAAGCACCTCTCCCATTGCAAGCTAAATCAATCTAGTTGGCTAAACCAAATCAATAGATCAGAGAGAAATACGAAGCTATAATAATCATGCATAAAAGAGTTCAGAGAAGACTCAAATAATATTCATGGATAATCTGATCATAAACTCACAATTCATCGGATCCCAACAAACACACCGCAAAAAGTGATTACATCGGATAGAACTCCAAGAACATCGAGGAGAACATTGTATTGAAGATCAAAAAGAGAGAAGAAGCCATCTAGCTACTAACTATGGACCTGAAGGTCTGTGGTAAACTACTCACGCATCATCAGAAGGGCAGCAAGGATGATGTAGAGCCCCTCCGTGATCGATTCCCCTTCCGGTGGAGTACCGGAAAAGGCCTCCAGATGCGATCTCCAGAGAACAGAAGGTTGCGGTGGCGGAAAAAGTATTTCGTGCACTCCCCTGTTGGTTTCCCGATTTTAGAGAATTTATAGTGGTGGAATTAGGTCAAAAGGGTTAGAGGTGGGCCCACGAGGCACCAGGGCGCGCCTGCCCCCCCCCCCCAGGCGCGCCCTGGTGGCTCGTGGCCACCTCCTCTGGCTTCTGGCTTCCTCCCGAAGCTTCTAGTGTCTCTTATGTCCAGAAAAAAAATCTCCAAAAAGTTTCGTGGCATTTGGACTTCGTTTGGTACTGATATTCTGGAAAACCAAAAACAGGCAAAAAATAGCAACTGGCACTGGGCACTAAGTTAATAGGTTAGTCCCGAAAAATGATATATAATTGCTGTAAATGTATATAAAAACATCCAAGATTGATAATATAATAGCATGGAACAATCAAAAATTATAGATACGTTGGGACGTATCAAGCATCCCCAAGCTTAATTCCTGCTCGTCCTCGAGTAGGTAAATGATAAAAACAGAATTTTTTATGTGGAATGCTACCTATCATATTCATCATATATATATTCTTTTCTTTGTAGCATGGACATTTGGACTTGGATGATTCAAAGCAATAGTCTATAGTTTGGCATGAAAATATAAATACTCAAGCATACTAACAAGCAACCATGTCTTTCAAAATATCAACGCTAAAGAAAGTTATCCCTAGCCCATTATGCTCAATCATTGATCCATTCATGAAACACACTCAATATTAGCTACACACAATGCACAAGTATGACAATAATGCTCTCTAGTTGGTGCCTTGTAAGAGAAGATGGAGACTCAAAATAAAAATAAAAATTGCATAAAAGTAAATAGATAGGCCCTTCGCAGAGGGAAGCAGAGATTTGCAAATGTGCCAAAGCTCAAAGCTTAAATTAGAGAGATAAAATTGTTTTTGAGAGGCATGCTTTTCCTGTCAACGAAAACGACTGAGAATTCCCAATATCTTCCATGCTAGACACATCATAGGCGGTTCCCAAACAGAAAATAAAGTTTATTTCCTTTCCACCATTCTTTCACAATCCATGGCTAGCCATATCCACGGGTGCCCTCCATACCAACACTTTCCAAGGAATTTTGTTGTTATTAATTTTTGATTCATTGTGGGACTGGGCATCCCTATTACCAGCCACTCTCTCGTGCAATGACAAGTGAATAAACACTTCTCGTGAGAATAACACACCTAGCATGGAAAATACTGGCCACCCCCTGCCGCTTCATGAGCGGTACGGGCACACAAAATGGAAAATTATTTTGAAAATTTTAGAGTTGGCACATGTAAATTTACTTGGAACGGCATGGAAATACCGCATATAGGTAGATATGGTGGACTCATTTGGCACAACTTGGGTTTAAGGAGTTTGGATGCACAAGCAGTATTCCCGCTTAGTACAAATGAAGGCTAGCAAATAGATTGAGAAGCAACCAATTAAAAAGCGAAAATGGTCATAAACATGCATTGTACATAACTAACACCGAATAATGCACCATAAGTAGGATATAATTTTGTTGCATAACTATTGACTTAATGTGCATGCATAGGGAATCACAAACCTTAACACTAATATTCTTACTAAATCACAATTACTCACTAACATGACTCACATATTATCATCTCCATATCGCAAAACTATTGCAAGGAATCACACTTATCATATCCAATGATCTATATGAAAGTTTTTATTATATCCCTCTTGAATATTCATCACTTTGGGACCAAATTCATATCTTGTGCAAATTACCATTACTATTATCGACTCTCAAAAAGATATAAGTGAAGCATGAGAGTGCATATATTTCTTCAAAATTTTAGTCATATCAACTCTCAAAATAATATAAGTGAAGCATGAGAGTTTAAATATTTCTTCAAAATATAACCACCGCCGTGCTCAAAAAGATTTAAGTGAAGCACTAGAGCAACTGCCTAGCTCAAAAAATTTAAGTGAAGCACATAGAGTATTCTAACAAATTATGATAAACGTGTGGCTCTCTCAAATTGGTGTGTCCAGCAAAGATGATTGTGACAAACTAAAAATCAAACAAAGCAAAGACTCATATAATACACGACACTCCAAGTAAAACACATATCATGTGAGGAATAAAAATATAGCTCCAAGTAAAATTACCGATGGTTGGTAGAAGAAAGAGGGGATGCCTTCCGGGGCATCCCCAAGCTTAGACGCTTGAGTCTTCCTTGAATATTACCTTGGGGTGCCTTGGGCATCCCCAAGCTTAGGCTCTTGCCACTCCTTATTCCTTCATCCATCGTGATCTCACCCAAAACTTGAAAACTTCAATCACACAAAAATCAACAAAACCTTCGTGAGATCCGTTAGTATAACAAAATAAATCACTACTTTAAGTACTGTTGCAAACCCTTTCATATTTTATTTTTGAATTATACCTACTGTATTCTAACTTCTCCATGGCTTATACCCCCCGATACAATCCATAGTTTCATCAAAACAAGCAAGCAATACATCAAAAACAGAATCTGTCAAAAACAGAACAGTCTGTAGAGATATATTTAAAAGCCATACTTATGTAACTCCAAAAATTCTGAAAAATTAGGAAAACGTGGGAAATTCATATACCAATACTGTGTAAAAATAGCAGATTTTTCTGATGCTCCAGTACAGAACTAAAATTCCAGCACTGGACGCAAAAATTTCTGTTTTCGAAACAGCATCAATTATACTATCTTCCAAATCACCCCAAAGGCTTTACTTGGCACAAACACTAATTAAAACACAAAAAGAACAATCATAACAGTAGCATAAATGTGAAAACACACAATAGCAGAAACAAAAAGTAAAAAAATTATCCTATTCATTGGGTTGCCTCCCAACAAGCGCGATTGTTTTATGCCCCTAGCTAGGCATAATGCATAGTTTCAAGTATTGTCATCCTTGGTTTCCAACTCCTCAATCACACATCCATTTTTTCTAATAGATTTAACATAGGTGTTTCTCATCATCACACTTCTAGGCACAAAATCAAGAATTTTACTTTTGTGAATAGGTTCCTTAATTATCAATGAAATTGGGGTGCACGCTAATCATTTTAAGATCCTCATTTCCCTTACTAGAAGTAGCACCATTGGTTTTAGGAACATACATGAACTTGCAATTTTTATTGGGAGGAGTTCTATCAATATTATTAAGAGAGGAAAAATCCGAGCCCAAATTATTAATAATTTCTTCTATCTTATCGATTCTAGCGGGGCTTTGTTCTATTCTCTCATTAACTACCGGTTCCTTTTCCTTTAAGGTTTTCAATGCGATTCCTACCTTAGAACCAAATTGAGTGATATGATTATGAAATTTTTTATCTAAATTCTCAAGATGTTCAATAGTAGGCATTTTACTTTCAATAGCTTCTAACCTTTGCATAACATGTTCCTAAGTCAAAGTTGTTTCATTAACAGTGATAGGCGGTGATCCCACTAAATTTCCCATAGCAATGAAAGAATCCATAGAGGGACACATCAAGAAATTTCCTCCGGTAATAGTATCAAGTACAAATCTATACCAAGTAGTAATGCCCACATAAAAATTGCGAAGAAGGATGGTGGTGGATTGCTTACGAGTTGATCTATTATGAGCATCACAGATCCTATACCAAGCATCTTTTAAATTCTCTCCTTCCCTTTGTTTAAAATTAAGCACTTCATTTTCAGGGGTAATAGTAACGAGCGAAGAACTAGCCATAATGATAAGACGAGCAAACAAGAAAAAGGCAAACGGAAAATATTTTTGTATTTTTATAAAAACTTTTTAGAAGTGGGGGAGATGAAAACTAGAGGCAAAGGCAAATAAAATAAATACAAGGAGGTGAAAGTTTTATGCGTAGGTACTTGATAGATGTTGATGATGTCTCCCCGGCAACGGCGCCAGAAATTCTTTCTGCTACTTGTGAGCTGCGTTGGTAATTCCCTGAAGAGGAAGGGATGCAATACAGTAGAGATAAGTATTTCCCTCAGTTATGAAACCAAGGTTATCAATCCAGTAGGAGAATCACGCAACACCTCGTTAGCAGTACCTGCACACAAAACAACAAATCCTTGCACCCAACGCAAACAAGGGGTTGTCAATCCCTTGGCGGTTAATTGCAAGATTAAATTGTATGGTGATAGATAGATAGATTGAACTAAAATATAAAATAAAATAAATAAAGTAAAAGTGTATCAAGGTATTTTTAGGATTTTTAATATATGATAGAAGTAGACCCGGGGGCCATAGTTTTCACTAGAGGCTTCTCTCATGAAAATAGCATACAGTGGATGAACAAATTACTGTTGGGCAATGGATAGAAAAGCAAATAATCATGATGATATCCAAGGCAATGATCATGTATATAGGCATGACGTCCGAGACAAGTAGACCGACTCCTGCCTGCATCTACTACTATTACTCCACACATTGACCGATATCAAGCATTCATCTAGTGTATTAAGTTCATGAAGAATGGAGTAACACCTTAAGCAAGATGACATGATGTAGACAAAGTAAACTCACACATGAATAAACACCATATTTTTACCCTTAATAGCAATGATACATACGTGTCATGTCCCTTTCTGTCACTGGGATTGAGCACCGCAAGATCGAACCCATTACAAAGCACCTTCCCATTGCAAGATAAATCAATCTAGTTGGCCAAACCAAATCATAATCGAAGAGAAATACGAAGCTATAATAATCATTCATAAAAGAGTTTAGAGAAGACTCAAATAATATTCATGGATAATCTGATCATAAACTCACAATTCATCGGATCCCAACAAACACACCGCAAAAAGTGATTACATCGGATAGAACTCCAAGAACATCGAGGAGAACATTGTATTGAAGATCAAAAAGAGAGAAGAAGCCATCTAGCTACTAACTATGGACCCGAAGGTCTATGGTAAACTACTCACGCATCATCGGAAGGGCAGCAAGGATGATGTAGAGCCCCTCCGTGATCGATTCCCCCTCCGGCGGAGTACCGGAAAAGGCCTTCAGATGGGATCTCTCGAGAACAGAAGCTTGCGGTGGCGGAAAAAGTATTTCGTGGACTCCCCTATTGGTTTACCGATTTTAGAGAATTTGTAGTGGTGGAATTAGGTCAAAAGGGGCAGAGGTGGGCCCACGAGGCACCAGGGCGCGCCTGCCCCCCCCCCCCGGCCGCCCTGGTGGCTCGTGGCCACCTCCTCTGGCTTCTGGCTTCCTCCCAAAGCTTCTAGTGTCTCTTATGTCCAGAAAAAAATCTCCAAAAAGTTTCGTGGCATTTGGACTTCGTTTGGTACTAATATTCTGGAAAACCAAAAACAGGCAAAAAACAGCAACTGGCACTGGGCACTAAGTTAATAGGTTAGTCCCAAAAAATGATATATAATTGCTGTAAATGTATATAAAACATCCAAGATTGATAATATAATAGCATGGAACAATAAAAAAGTATAGATGCGTTGGATACGTATCAATTCTTCACATGTTGCGAATCTCTTTTGTAGGGAAATCTTGCGTTTGCATGGAGTGCCCAAGACGATTGTATCGGATCGTGACGTCAAGTTCCTTAGCTACTTTTGGAAGATGCTATGTGCCAAGATCGGAGTCAAGCTACTATTCTCTTCGGCTTATCATCCACAAACCGACGGCCAAACGGAGGTCACCAACCAGGCGCTATCCACTCTCCTCCACGTGTTGATCAAGAAGAACATAAGGGAGTGGGAGGAATGTTTGCCCATCACCGAGTACGCCTACAATCGAGCAAGACATTCGACCACTGGCAAGTCCCCCTTTGAGGTCGTCTATGGCTTCAACCCTTTGTCCCCATTGGTCATTCTACCACTGCCTCTACAAGAGCGCATCAACATGGACGCGAGCGCACGAGCGACATACCTCAAGAAGATGCATGAAGATACAAGGCACACGATCGAGCACCAAGTACAATGACTCGCGGCCAAGGTCAACATCAACAAGCACCCCATGGTGTTCAACCCCGGAGATCTTGTGTGGCTACACCTACGCAAAGACCGCTTCCCCCATGAGCGCAAGTCTAAACTCCTACCTCGAGCCGATGGACCCTTCAAGGTGCTAGCACGCTACAACTACAATGCCTACAAGATCGACATCCCAAGTGACAAGTACAACGTGAGCGACATCTTCAACGTCAAGGACTTATCTCCCTTCCATGGTGATGTGGATTCCGATCCGAGGACGGATCTTTCTCAGGGAAGGGGAGATGATGCGGAGCATCCTTCGATCATCCCCATGGACACGTCATCACCACCCAAGGCACCAAGTGGACCGATGACAAGATCCCGTGCAAGAGCTATAGAGACCGAGGTGACATCTCTCCTCTCGCAACACCCTTTTGAATCACATGAGACATGGCTGCTTCCTCAAGCGGAGACACTTTGCATACTCAGGTACCAAGGAACCAGCCATGGAGAAGCTAAGGAGCAAGGCCGAGCGATGGAAGGAGGAGAACGCGAAGACGGAGAAGGAATGGAGCAAGACATGACTTGCCCGGATCATTCTGACCCCCACCCGGACGATCCGAACCAAGCCCGGATAATCCGAACCCCCAGCCGGATGATCCGGCCATGGCGACCAAATATACAATAGCCTCTTCGACGAAGCCGGATCCATCCGGACCCTAGCCCGGATCAGCCGGACCCACCCGGACATCCAGACGATGACCCGGACATCTGGGCCGACCGCGGCTATTACGACACGTTCGGACGATCCGGACGGCCGCCCGGATCATCCGGACCCCCGACACCCGGATCATCTGGACCGCCACCCGGATCATCCGGACCCCGCCCGTGTGTGTGACTTGGGCTGAGGCCCTTGTAACTCTCTCTACCCCTAGACGATATAAACTCCTCTTCCACCCACGTTTTAGGGTTAACAAAGTGATAGCTCAGATTAGAGATTGAGTTTTGCTCATGCACCACCCACTCCCATGGAGATCAAGGCCGCCATGTGAGAAGATCCCCTAGTGGATTCAAGACCCCCTTGTGGGAAGATCCTCCTGGATATCAAGACCTCAATTCCTCTTGGATTGGGATGAACTAGCTACCATTGTATCCTGTTGTGCTGGATTTGGACGTTTGTATCCCTCTTGTGTATGTGGATTTAGCACATGTGTGATTGGATTTGTGTCAATTGAGTGTTTGTTCTTGTGTTCTTCTCTCAATTAGCCCTTTTCCCCCTCCAAGTGTGAAAAGATCATCACCATAGGGTTCCACCCTACATCAGTGTGCCTATGGTCGGCTGCTCAATTGCAGTCCCACATGTGAGTGCAAACGCAAGATGACGCGCCTTCCAGTCCGTGAGCGGCGTGCCGGACCGACCAACCGTGTGGGGTGCGACGCGAACACGACGTGCGTGCTGTATACATGTAGTACCACCGTTTTCTTTTGGTTTTGCTCCATGGCGCAATCCATTGATACAAAATTATACTTAAAAGTGGAGGGCGGGGCTTTTCCCGCGCGTTAGGCGGGGCAATTTCACCTAGTCGGTTAGACAGAGAGGCGAGGAGGACGAGGGAGTAGCAGATTCAACTTGCTGGAAAGGTGGGGTTGTGTGATTTGATGGCTCATTACTGCTGGAAAGGTGGGGCCTTGTGATTTGACTGCTCATTATAGTCATTATTACCGCGGCGCTATGACCGGGGTGAGTCTCCCCTCCATGGTGTACAGGTGCTAAGCATGCCACATATGCAAAAAAATCTGATGTGACAAGGTAAAGAGAAGGGAGAGGAGTTTGGTGACCCCAGGAAGAACCAATGCGAAGCGCACGGACCTATGCAAAACACTTAAATGAGAGAAGTTTACACAAAGCATGAAGGAGTTTAGTTGTCAAAGAAAGACTTTAGCACCCCATGTAAGGACGTAGTATTATGCATAATTTGGTGCATGAAACGTCGATCCAGATGTTGGTTGTCCCACATCCAGCATCATACTAGTAGTGGAGTAGTATGTTATTATAGTAGTACGTACTGTACTAGTATTGCTGCTCTCTCTTTTCTACTTTAGTAGTAACTCAGCCGATGCACGGGGCTGGGGGAGTGTGCCTATGGTCGGTTGCTCAATTGCGGTCCCACGTGTGAAGTGCAACGCAAGATGACGCGCGTTCCATTCCGTGAGCGGCGTGCCAGACCGACCATGTAGGTGCGACGCGAACGCAACGAGCGTGCTGTATATGTACCACTTTTTTCTTTAATTTGAGCTTGTTAGTTTTGATCCATGGCGCAATCCATCAATACTTACAAAATTTAAAAGGCGAGGGTGGGGCAGTTTCGCCTGGTCGGTTTGACAGAGAGGCGAGGAGGACGAGCGAGTAGCGGATTCAACTTACTGCGGGAAAGGTGGGGCTTTGTGATTTGATGGCTCATTACTGCTCGAAGGTGGGGCCTTGTGATTTGACTGCTCGTTATAGTCATTATTACTACGAGGGGCAAGTCTCCCCTTCCGTTCCCCACTCTAATCTGGTGCATGACACGTCGACCCGGATGCTGGCTGTCCCACATGTCGGCCAAAGGAGGTATAATTGTTGCCGACGACCTAAGGAGGAGCAAAGAACCGTGCGGTATACTCTAGTTTTCCACTGGAGTACTAGCCCGACGCGGAGGAGTGCGAAACATGGCATCCCAGTGCGATATGGCCATAAAAAATGATCTAGTTTGCTTGTGATCCCACGGCACCGCTCATCATTAGCACTATTTTATTCGTGCCTCGCAGCCTAGTACAAACGAAATAATATGATGACAATGGCAACGGATAATAATTGTCTTACCTATTCAGGATAATTTAGAAGGACACATGCGGAAACGCCCGAAAGACACAGTGGCAAAAGAACAAAACACAGGGGCAAAAGAAGAAGGAAGATTACCCGCCAAAAAAGAGAAGGAAGACACAGACAACGGTCTGGGTGCTGCTCTCTACTTCATGAAGGGTTGCTGGGCATGGAGTTCTAACTGCTTCTTCATCGCCTCCACGACCTTCATCTCCTCTCGCCTCTCGTCCGCCATCTTCTTCATTGCTTCCATGGCGTGGGATTTATCGAGGCGAGCGTGGATGATCTCTTTCATGTCCGCATGATGTTGCTTGAGAGCAGCCATGCTCTTGGTGCGGAGCTTCGCCATGTCATCCCTAAGTTCCCTGATGACGGCGGTCAGCATCTTCACCGAGGCACTGCTCTTCTCTTGCAGCTTCTCTCAGCCGGCGATCTCCTCCTTTAGCAGGTCGAGCTCATGGCAGAGCTTTGCCTTGTCCTCCTGAAGTTCCACAATTTCGCCGGTTGCCTTCTCAACCAAGGCATTGCTCTCCTTCAGCAGCTTCAGCAAGCCGGCGATCAACTCCTTTTGCTTGTTGGGCTGAGCGGGCATGTCATCGCGGGCTAACGACTTCAGCATTGCCCGCTCGGCATGTTTGCCTCCGCGGCAAATGCACTTCTGAGAGCCTTCTCCTGCCCATGAGAGATCTTTCGAGGCCTCCGCGGCGCGGCGGGCCCTCTATTTTTTTCCGTGGCCTTGGTCGTTGCTCCCTTGTTATTTCTCGGCCCAGAGCTCTTCCTACCGGCCATGGCAGATGCAAGGAACGACAAACAAGAAAGGCTTATGAGGAGGAATGTGCAGTAATATTCGAGTAGTTAGTTTCCCTTTTTATAACCTAGTACTAATATGCTGCAAAGTGGAAACACGTTTAGGTTTGATCGGTGTGAACTGGTTTGCAATTAAGTATAGCATGGTACTTTGGAATGTGACAGGAAACAAGCTCGAAATTTATTGATGGTTTTGGTTTCGAAGCCCGGAACGGCTCCCGATGAGTTCTCACGACCAAGCATTCAAAAAGTCGTGATAAATCAATGACCATCTTTCTCCAAATGACCAACTATTTTCATAGAAATACAACACATATAGATGGAGTATTTTCATAGAAATACAATACATAGATGGAGTGATTGTCACGGTTGAAACCGCCATGGCGCTGCGTGTTCACTGCAGTAGCAACTGAGTAGGTCACTGCATCGCTGGCGGGGAAGGAGGGCAGGTCATCTCGCCTACGATGCATCCCCAGCGCTGCCGCAGACGCTGGTTGAGCAATTTGGCTTCTCCTGCCACCCATTTGAACAGTTGCACCGGCTTCTCATGCCATTCCGTAGGCTTGCACGTTCTCTCCTCCGCAGTCGACTCTGTGAATATGATCTCTGCCATTAGCCCCAGCTCGAAATCAATGCGACGCTGCCAGATGCTGACATCCCTCAGCATCTCACCCCTGAGATCGACATGCGCCTCTGCCTTGTGCTTCGCCAGGCGTAGCTCCTTCGAACTTGTCTCCAATCCATGAGACACGTCCTCGATCCGATTTGCCCTTGCTGCCCACCACCTGAAACGCAGCCCCGGCATGTCCTCCGGCGCCACCGATCTGTGATTTCAGAGCAATGGATCCCCTCTGAAACACATGTGGGTTTCGCTCAAAGGCGGCAGTGCTGCGGGCTGCAGGGAGAGGAAAGCCCGCGGGATGCTGGGATCTAAGGGATTATCCATGGCGGAATCTGATGGTCGACGCGGGGAGGCGAGCGTAGGCGGTGGGAGAGCCCTTGTAGTCTAAGATAAAGATACTACTACACTCCATCCATTTTTAAATACAACGGCCACCAACAATAACCGAGGCAAAAATTGATGACGTTGCCTCGTAGTACTAGCAACCCATGATTTAACTACTCGCATGCATGAAGTGGACGATAGTAATGTCATTTTCAACTAGTACTTCCTCCCTCACATCCACTCAATTTGCATGGGCTGTATTAATTAACCATCCATTAAGTGAATGACTCTACACGCGTTAAATTATCACGTGGGGTGGCTCTTCATACAAAAATGCGTTCCACCGTGTACCCGCATGTGTGTGCAAGGGAATGAGTGCATGCATGCACATCTTCTCTTCATGCACGTACTCCACCAGTGTGTGTGTGGGGGAGAGAGAGAAAGTGGTATATATAGACCTAGACAGAGATGGTGTGTCCCCGCAAAAAAAAGAGAGATGGTGTGTGTCGGAAAGAGTACCCGCGCATGTGTGTGAGAGAGAGGACGAGTGCTTGCATGCACCTCTCCTCTTTATGTACGTACTAAACCTAGAGTACAAGTGTATGTGTGTGACATCGACCTATAGAGAGATGGTGTGTGCCAGAAGTCCCAAGAGATTCGTCATTGTAGGTGTGTGCGTGGGGAGGAGGGAGAGAGATGATACTTATGTGTCAACGCAGTGCGTGTGAAAAAGAGGCTAGTCAATAGTTCGCCACGAGACTGTTCCTGGCGAACGCCCCAATAACCGTAAGATCTGCATCCGACGGTGGAAGTTATTGGATGAAAACAGCATTTCTTTTTACTGCCACACCGAGCCCCTCCCCTACACATGTAACTGCCACGCGATCGTTCGCAACTGCCGGTTTGCTAGAAATCCCGATAGGCCGGGCTTTTGGCGGTAGGCGGGGAGCTTGGAGTGTCAGTTTGCTCACATGCGGTCGCACATGTCAGTGATGTACCAAGCCGATGCGCGTCCCTTCGGTGAGAGGCGGGCCGGACCGACCGTGTGTTGGTGCGACACGAAGGCCACGGGCTGTAAGTTTACCGCCTACTTCTTGACGAGATTGGTCGATACAAATCCCGATTAAGAAAGGGTAGGGTGGCGCTTTTGCCGCGCGGGAGGCGTGGTAGTTTTTTTTACAATGGGATGGACCCGGCACTGCAAAAGTCCAAGCGGTGGGCAGTACTACTATGCTTGTCGGAGGCGTACGTGGGCCCGCATTCTCGGATGCGTACGTGGCGGAGCCGGATGCCTGCCAACCTCTCATAGCGATAGCGAGGAGCCAGCTGCTAGCTATTTTCTATATAATCCTTTTTTTGCAAATATATTTTCTATATAATCAGCTTCAAAATTTTCAATCGTTCAAGTGTGATGTGATATCAGCCGTTGATTGCTGTTGATCCAATGGTCTAGGTGGCTGGGATTCGCATCTATCAAAACCTAATTGTACCCTGTTGTGTCTACAACATTCTTCTGGAACCAGCAGCACGTCACTGTGATCAATCCACACAAGAAGCTCGCAACAACCCCTCCCCCCATGTGCCACGTGGCCTCATGGGTGCACCCACATCATTTTAATATAATATATTGACTAAAAAAAGAGAGACATTTTGTAGCGTGCCATTGGAATTCTAACTTGCGTGCTTTTGCACATACTGGAAGTACTAGTGTGTGACACCCTGGTTTTTGGGCCTTTCTTTTTCTTTTGGATTTCTTTGAAATTTTATTTGGAATTCCTTTTCTCTGGCTCTGTGGTCTTGAAACCTGGGGAGATCATCTCTTCTTCCTCTCCCAAGTGACTTGTCACTCTCAAATCTTTCCCAATGCCATGTCATTTCCATCTTAGCCCAACTCTAAATTCTTTTTCTTGGGAATATTCCTTTTTCTATTAAAGGAATAATCCTGTTTGCCCTGGGTTGTGAAGCAACCTATATTTCTGTCTTTCCTAAAATTCCAACCTCATGGTAAGCACACCATCCAATCTTTGCTTCTAGTCATAATTTCAGTTTGTGAAGTAACTATATTTTATATGGCTTCATAAATTCTGAAATTTTACCAGAGCATTCTCCTACCTATATAACTTCTCTCCACCAAATTTGGGATCATTTCATTTATCCATTTTCTCTCAAAAAATCCCCCAAGTTTCTGTCCAAAGAGGACCACTGTGAAGGAAGTACCATTTTTATTTATCCAAATGGTATGAAATTTTTACAGTGCCTTCATATGCCCAAATGAACACTCCCCACCAAATTTCATCTCAATCCATTCATCCATGTGAGCACAGCTTCAACTTTCACATTTCTGTCCAGTGTGGTAGTTTGCAAAGCAAGTGCCACCTAGGCCCCTCCATTTGAGCTGCAAATTTGCATAGGCAGTCATCTTAGTGTTTGATCAAGCTCACCCAAAGATCATGCCCATTGGACTTGTGCTTTGCCCACACCACTGATCAAACACCTTCCTGATGATTAGTGTATGAGCCTAGTCTAGCCACCCCTTGAGCCACTGTTCTTGTTTCTTTGCATCTAACACCTACTAGGGAAATGCCCTACTGGCCAGACATGCTTGGGCCGCCCAGAACGCGTGACAACGCCATCGTCACGCGGTGACCACGCGGCTGGCATGCCCAAATGCGTGCTCTGGAATTGGGCCCTTCGGCCACAGTGCATTCACCGCGCTCACGCCACCCGAGCTTGTCCAGCAGCTCCGCGGCATCCATGTGCTCACTCCCCAGCCCTCGCCCCCTCCTCTTTCTTCCTCCTCACTCCACGGTAGCCCTGCCCGCGCTCTGTCCGCCGCCCCCACCACCATGGTCGGGCGGCCACGCTGTCCCCGAGCCTTCTCGAGCACGCCCGAGCCCTCTCCTATCCCCCGTGGCCACTCCCGTCGCCGCGCCCCTTCCTCTGCGTGTCCCCCGAGCCGCAGAGTGCCAGCACACGCGTCCCCGTGGCTGTGCATCTCGGCTCGGCTCGGCCGGGCTATAAATAGTCTTGCCCGAGACCCCTCGAGCACACCAGCAGCCTCCTCTCCCTCCTAGCACCCCACCCATCCATCCAATTGAGCTCGAGGAGCTCTCCCGCCCATCCCATGGCCGATGCTCCGTCATCGGCCTCCACTGAAAGTTGAGCTGTCTAAGCTCTCCCCCTCCCTCTAACCCTCACCAAGGATCTCCCCTAGCCACCCCAAACCTCCCCTTAGCTCCAGCCCTTCGCCTTCGCGGTCGTGCCATGCTGCACATGTTCGGCCGACGCCGG
The DNA here is from genome assembly GCA_039707655.1 of Elymus sibiricus. NCBI lineage: Eukaryota > Viridiplantae > Streptophyta > Magnoliopsida > Poales > Poaceae > Elymus > Elymus sibiricus. The sequence continues at coordinate 197,504,518 of CM077668.1, forward strand.
TCGCTGCCATGGCCGAAGGAGCACTCGTGCCCGACCTCCCCGAGGCCCGTGTCCTACCTGGACGGGTGCGCCTCGTCGCCCCGAGCTCGCCGGTGGCCGGAGCTCCACCGGAGGTGGCCTGAGCCACCGGGACGAGCGCCGGTGTGCGCGCCTCCTCCTCTGCCCCGCGGGCGCTCGCGCGAGGAAGAAGACGAGCTGGCCAGGCGGGCCCCACCTCCCCACGGGGCCCACAAGCCAGCCGCACAGGGCATTGACCCCGGCCGCTGACGTGGATAAGTGAAGGTGGTTTTCCGAAAATACGCTTTCGATCGACGAAAGCGTACTCTGCTGCTTCTTCGGATCAAAATACGTTTTTACCGTTAGAAAGCGTATTTTCCTAAAGACGCTTTCTATTTCCAGCCGCCGGCCAAAACCGTTATATTGTGGGCGTTCGTCCGTTAAGAGCAGAAATGAACAGGTTTTTCTTTGTTTTCTGCCTAATGAATGAACGGCCGTATTTTCGCAACCGTAACTCGGAATCAGGCGATTCCAATGCCCACATTCTCTATTCGTCGAGCCCGTTCTGTTGGTATCATTTTCAAGATGTTGTCACATTCTGAAAATGACCATTTTTCCCTTGCCCTCTAATCAGCTCCGTCGGGAGAGAAACTTTTCCGACGAAATCTTTCGCGAGTGTCTCGCACTTCTCCCCGATAAATCCTTCATCCCCAAGCAAGCCACAATAGCCACTTGCATGATGGCCTTGAAATAGCCATGGTTTTCACTTGAATGTTTAAATAATTACTTTGAAATTATTTTGTAAATGCTATGCATATGCTTGTGGATTCATGCTCATCCCTATGCCATGTTCATGTGCATCCAGATATTTACTTGCTAGTAGTATTATTCTCATGTTCCATTCTTGTATTCAGTTCATATGCTAGTGATCATGATATGCTCACATGAATAGTTATGATTTGTTAAGCAAATACTTGTGATATTCATGATCATCTCTATGCCATGCTCATTTGCATCCCGTAGACTAAATGATTTATTGTTGTTGATGTTATGATAAATGGCTATATTGCCCATCCATGCTTATGGCGACATCATGCTCATATGCACTATTATTTCATCATGTTATTTCATTATGACTCAGCTCATCACCATTCAAGTTGAACCTGACATTAATCAAACTTGAACAAATCTGTTGGCTGAGACATGGTGCCACCGAATCGAGCTCACTAGTGCAGCCACATTTGCCTTATGGGGCCCTAATTCGGTCTATTGTCATGCCTCTCGCTTGTGCTTCCAACTAGGGAAGGTTATGTGCGCGCGCTACCCTGATCAGGTAGGCGGCCATAATCTTGTGTGCCTAAGTTTTATGGATCCAAGGTCCCCGTTCGGGACGAGTTTGTTTTGTTTTGCCACGATGGTGGCAGCCACGAAGGTGGTGGATGTCAAGAGTTGGCATCGGGGCCACCCATGACATAGCCCAAAGGGGAGTTTGTAGAAGTGGCTGGGAGAGTGTCATGCAATAGATTGGTTTTATCGGAATGTCGTTGGTCCACACGAATGGGTGCACGAGGCCATGAGTTCCGTGGTGTGGGTACAGTGTACTAACCTCTGTAGAGTGTATAATCTATCGATAGCCGCATCCTCGGTCATGGACACAGTTCGTAGTAGGTCACACTATGGGTCAACAGTAATTATAATCTGGATAATAAACAATCACGGTTCCATGAGGAAAGGAGTTGGTTGATCTTTATGTGGTCATGTGATGATCATGATGGTATCGTTGATATCGATGTTGGGTTGATCATGAGGTGATCGCGTGATGATCACGGCGGTAAGTAAGATTGGTGCCTATGGTGGTTATGAGATAACCTCCGAGATGAGTAAGTTGGTCCACGAGACCTAAAACGTCGACTCCCGCTGCATCCTAGTTCTAGTATCATCATGTTCATATCATGGTTAACATGTACATGCCATGTTCACTCTAATGTTGTTCTAGTAGTATCATGTTCATCAATGATAATTAACATGTAATTGCCATGCTGTTGTTTGTCTTGATTGCTTTAGTTGCTGTGAGCTTGCGAGTACATTCAAAGTACTCACCTGGCGTGTCATGCCAGCTTGCAGGTCATGCCATGATTGATGGCTTGTCGAGGATCCCGAGTTTGCGAGCTAGGTCGTGTCCCAGCCAGAGTCCCCGCGGAGTGGAGTCCATCACCGTCGTCGTTGTTCCACCGCTAGAAGTTATCCCACTGCTACGGGTTGTTCCGCTGCTAGCATAGAGCCATCTTAGCAGGCGTAGTGTCGCCGTGCCTTTGTTATCTTTGTAATACCCGAACCCTTGTACCCCGATTATTTGTAATAAGATCTGATTTGTTCTATGCCAAGCAGTGCCGTATTCCAGAAGACTTGATCTCTGGGCCGGAATACAGGGTGTTCCGGTTCCTCTGAGCCGGGGTGCCACAGGCTTTGGTATCAGAGCAGGTCTGGCTGTAGGATGCCCTAGTCAGTGCGAGCGTTAGAAACCGGTAGTATGGAGTCTAGCCGTTTTGCTGCATTTGTTTGTTCATAGCATGCATATAGACTTATTATATTATCGCTAACGGTTGATCTTGTGAGTGTAGGTGGCATCGGTTTCGATCCACTACCTGCACCCTCCAGCTTTGCATACCTGCTTTTCGGTGTTTGGCGTCATCTCTGTCCCAGCGGAGTGATGCCGAGGTACCGGGTAGTGTCGAGCACTTGTAGGATTTGTGCTCAGGTATCGCGCCTATATATTGTTTTCCGCCACACCTATCATTTCGGTGATAGACATGTTTCTATCCCGGACCTTGCCATCCCACTCGCCGCTTTGGCAACCCTTACTGGTCTTTGTTACCAGAAAAGGGCGATGCTGCAGACCCTGCTTTTCCCCACTACCCTATCACCCATTCCCTGGACGAGTACGGTTCCCTTCCGTCCGCTTGATGATGATGTGGTCGTGACATCCATGTTCCGCAACATGATCACCGAGTCCGTCCTCATCCCTAAGCCCGTCCAGATGCAACCGGTGCTGAGCCAGCGCTTGGTGTAGCTCTGTTTACACCAACCTCTCCACACGTTGATTCACTTTCGTGCACACCGCCACAGCATGTTAGATCGTAGTACCGGAGTTTCCGTGAGATTTGAGTGCTTAAGTAGGCATGCATAATGTTGTGTGCAGCAGTAAAATGTGATGTTGCTTGTGTGTGATCTTGATGCCTTGTGTGCTTTTGTTTGAGTCGTTTCTTTTGCTTCTTTCTTTGGGCCTTCGGTGTCACCTTATTTCCCCTTATGAAAGTTGCTCATCAACCGATACCGGACTCAAAGAATCAATAGGATTTCAAATACTTGGACGCGCAGCTAAACATTATGGAATTCTCAGCCGACTGCATTGTATTGGGAATATCTGATCTGAATGCAAATGATATCCTAGATTGATTATCAGCATCAAGTTTACACCAGTGGTGCAATCTTCATAGCCGTAATGATTAAACCAGCAGGAAGACCAGTTGTGTGCAAGACCAACAGTACACTTGTAGTTAAAGGTATGGCTAATATACAAGGTTGGTTCGGTCTGGAGTAAAAATTTGAAGCATGTTATACCTGGAAGAAAGCCAGAATGTGCAATGTATCCAGTACTCAGCAAGAAGGATAGTCTAAGAAATTCTTTTCATACAAGCAATCAACAGCAGGAATATCAAGGGTATATATATATGGCATTCAATCCTCATATCCCAAAGAGAAGCTTCTGGAGTAAGCAACCCAGTCTTCCTCCGCACGCTACCAGAGAAGCTTATGATGCAAGGTTCCTTAGTCTTCCTCGGTACGACTTATGGATAGCTTCCAGTGTAAGATACTCAATCTTCTTCGGTAAGCTACCGCAGAAAGCTTCCGGCATAAGGCACCGAATCTTCCCAAATAAGCCACCAGGAGGAGAAGCCTCTGAAGTACGGTACCCAGCCTTCTTCAGCACACTATTTGGGAAAAGCTTCGAGCATAAGATATCCAGCCTTCCTCAGCACGCTACTCTCAGATAGCTTCCAACACAAGCTATCCAGTCTTCGTCAGTACGGCACTACAAACAGTCATCGGCATTGGTACACGATGTTACCCAGTGAGTTGGTAGTATATGGCAGTGCATCTCAAGAATCAGGTCCACAACAGTTGGGTCAGAAGCATGAGCTAGTCGGGACCTAAGTGTCTGCCTCGGGACTCAAATGCTCAGCTACACATGCTTCCATATATATTGTGAACATGCTGCCAAGGTCATGCAAGTCACTCGTACGATGATGCAAGCATGGTGAGAATCCGACAACCACATGAGTTATGTAAGAGGAAGAAAGCAAGTTATACACCTTAGTGTGATGCAAGGACCAACAAGCTATAACATAAGATCACATTGTGACAAAATCTTGGCAGTGGTTATCAAGGCCAGCTTCCTCACGCCCGACAAGGCGATATCATTAACCCTCGTCACCAGCTTGTATGATTGCCGACAACAATGAGCTTTATACAAGTACATGTGAACCTGGTATATTTCCTATGACATGAGTCATGAACAAGGCTAAGGTATGATTGTCAGAATATTGCACCTGGCAACACCTATGGTCACATGAAGAATTAAGGGTATATAAGGCCAAGTTCTTTCAGCAAAGGATCCAGACAAAGAAAACAATAATGAAGGAGCAAGACTGGCAATACAGGTATGATAATTGTTGCATGAACAACATGGTACGGATACCCAAGATAGTCTGATTCCGTATTGATCACCATGAACACACACCCAAGGGGTCTACTCTGTTTTGTAAGGACCTCATATCAAGGTAACCCGCTTGTCCAAATATGTATGCCTAGAATTATCAGTATCGTATATCCAAGTCTGTCATGTCAGACCAAAGGCCAGCTCAGCAGCTTGACTTCAATGACCGGGTTAAATCATCGCATGGCCTACTACCCACATATGGGTATACCGACAGGATGAGTAATCAAAATGTTAAAACCATAAGCTCAGATCATGTGTCCTCACATATGGAAACCAGTGAAAGGATAGCCTACCATGAACAAGATTCTTCCACCAGAAACACCGCTAGCCAAGTCTCTAGATGCCATTGCTATAAGTTATTACTCCATTATAATGGTCATGACAGGCGACAGTCAAATCTTGGTATGGATTTGATACTCGAGACAGTGGAGCCAGCCAAGATGATTCAGAACTCCCTACGAGTAGTCAGACTCCGTCAAGACAAGGGTTATGATTCCCAGTATGATTTTGAACCCGGAGGACATGCATCTAGTAACCCGATGCAATGATTAAATGTTTCATGTCCACTGAGGGAATTTGTTCATAACTCCATTGAATACTATCGGTGATGGATAGAAGAATGTCACGTCAATTGGAAATCACTCCCAGACTTATGGAAAGATGACATATTCCAGTCAGGATAATATATCAGCTAAGTCAGCAGCCATGAAAGAAGCCATGAAAGAAATTGGAGTTAGGGTAAGGTTGAACATATGAAGGAAGACCTGTCAGAATGTGGGATATGGTGAAGCAAACCCCCCAGAGCAAGTTAAACAGATCATATGAAATTCAGTGGGAACAACATATAAAGGAAAAGGATACCCGAGTTGGAAACGGTTTCCTTAAGTCAGAATATTCATATTGGTTCCCTGAGCAACCAAATCTCGAGGACGATATTTTTGTAAGGGGGGTAGGTTTGTGACACACTGGTTTTTGGCCCTTTCTTTTTCTTTTGGATTTCTTTGAAATTTTATTTGGAATTCCTTTTCTATGGCTCTGTGGTCTTCACACCTGGGGAGATCATCTCTTCTTCCTCTCCCAAGAGGCTTGTCACTCTCAAATATTTCCCAATACCATGTCATTTCCATCTTAGCCCAACTGCAAATTCTTTTTCTTGGGAATATTCCTTTTTTATTAAAGGAATAATCCTGTTTTCCATGGGTTGTGAAGCAACCTATATTTTCTTTCTTTCCTAAAATTCCAAAAAAAATCTTAAAATTCCTTTGGACCATATGGACCTTGGATATGTAAAAATATTCAAGATTCCAAGCTCATGGTGAGCACACCATCCAATCTTTGCTTCTGGTCATAATTTTAGTTTGTGAAGCAACTATATTTTTTATGGCTTCATAAATTCTGAAATTTTACCAGAACATTCTCCTACCTATATAACTTCCCTCCACCAAATTTGGGCTCATTTTATTAAGCCATTTTCTCTCAAAAATTCCCCCAAGTTTCTGTCCAGAGAGGACCACTGCGAAGGAAGTACCATTTTTTTTGTCCAAATGGTATGAAATTTTTACAGTGCCTTCATATGCCCAAATGAACACTCCCCACCAAATTTCATCTTAATCCATTCATCCATGTGAGCATAGCTTCAACTTTCACATTTATGTCCAGTGTGGTACTTTGCAAAGCAAGTGCCACCTAGGCCCCTCCATTTGAGCTGCAAATTTGCATAGACAGTCATCTTAGTGTTTGATCAAGCTCACCCAAAGATCATGCCCCAATAGAGGGCCGATGCACGCCAGTCCCAGGATAAGACCTGGCTCATGTCTGAGACATGATACAGTAATTCCAGGCACAAAAATGGCCTTATTATATGAAATGGAGTATTACAACACTGTTGCTTACAACAATATTACATGGCTCCAAGGCTAACTAAATGGCAGCGGAGGTCTTAGTTCAGCGACAACGACATCTCGGGCTGGGCTCCACAACTCACAGGACTGGCTGGGTTACGGTCTAGCATGTCGGATCCTCTCCTGCAACTGGCCACGTGCAAGGCCAGGTGAGTACTTTGAATGTACTTGCAAGACAACCAAATACATAGCATCCAAACAAGCATATGACAAAGCAAGCCCTATGCTTATATAAGAATTTATTCTAAACATGGCATGGATTTAACAGGAAAACATGGATCAAGCATGGCATAACATGGATCAGGCATATCAACTACATATCATGGCATGGCATGGTTATTTCTACGAAGCATGCTGTCCAAAATTAAGCTGGAACCTACACTACATTTACCAACTGTGAAGCATCAAAGTAATGCATTGCGACATCATTCAGTTTACTGCCCCTCCGGGCTATCTCATGACTCACCGGGATCTCACTCCGTGAGCATGTCAGAATACACTATGAACTCTTTTATCAAGTTTGTTATAACAGGTTTGTCCTCCAGATCGACCAAGACCAAATAGTGTGACCTAATACGAACTGTGTCCAATATCGTGGACTCGGCTATTCGAATAGATTCTTACACTCTGCATAGGTTGCGCACTTTACCCACACCATGGACATTCGTCCAACGAAACTTGCCTAACCCGTGACTCCTCTACCGTACCACTGACAATCATTCCCCTTCTGGGTCATGCCCTGGGTGGCCCCCTGTGTCACTCCTGACACCTGCCACCGCCGTGGCTAACTAAACTGTCCCAAATGGGGACTCCCGAGCTAAACAAACAACTGGGCTCACAAGATTATCGCCGCCTACCTGATCAGGGTAGCACGCTCGCATAACCTTCCCTCTTTGGTGGTACCGATAAGAGAGCACAAGGTTAGACCAAGTCAAGGCCGTCCCATGCCGGCAAATGTGGCTGCACGGGTAAGCTCGGTTCGGTGGCACTATGACTCGATCCCATCGATGATGGAGGAGGTTTAGTTTATAAGTTCAATTAACATCTTCATCATCGTGCCATAACATCAACATTTAGGCAGGAACAATCTCTTAGCAGCAGCATAGCAAACTCGTAACAGTACTGACAATCATGGCATGAGATCAAATCATAGCACTAGCATGACAATGGTATTAAAATTTTTGTTACTAACATGGAAAAACATGGCGTGAAAGCAAGTCATGATATTATATAGAAGATAACACTAACGTCTGGTACGGACAAAATAACAGGGCTATGCTAGTGCAGGCTAACAGATGATCCGAAATATACTGCAATACACACACAGGGTGCAAGCAAAGTCAACATGCAAGTCTGGGGCTCATGATAAGAGGTTGGCTTGCCTTGGGGTGGAGGAGTACACAGGAAACAGTGCGGCGATTTTCCGGATACGATTCGTCGGAACCGGTACTCTCGGGAGAGGCCTATATTAGGGAAAGAGCAAAAGTGGCATTTTCAACATGTGACAACATTATGAAAATGTCACCATCGGAACCGGCTCGTTGAACTGAAAATGTGGGCGTTGGATTTACCTCAATCGGAGTTACGGTTGAAGAGAAACGGCCGTTCGTTCGTGAAGCGGAAAAACAGACAAAAACTATCCATTTTAACTCTTAACGGGTGAACGTCCTCTAAATAGCCATTTCGGTCGGCGGCTGGAAAATGAAAGCGCCTTTGCAGAAAAACGTCTTTGGCAAACCGAAAACGCCTTTTACGGAATGCGTCTCCACTTAACCGGCTGGGCCCGGCCGTTAGCCACTTACACGTGGGGCCCACCCTATCCTCTTCTCTTTCTCCTCCCGATCGGCTTCTTCCTTGCGATAGGAACAGAGGAGGGCACCGCGGCCGTTGAAGCTGCCGGCGATGGGCGGCGCCAGCGAGCCCGCCGGTGGCCTCCCTGGAACCGGCGCGGCGCACCGCGTTCGGGGGTGGTTGCGGCCTCGCCTAGGGTGGCCTACAACGCTCTCACCACTGGCAGGGCCGCGGCGGCCGAGAGGCTGTAGGGGAACCATGCTGGCGGGGCTTCCCCAACCAAGAGGAGGACGGTGGCGACCTCACGGGCATCCAGACGCGTCGCGGATGCGGAAGGAAGGGAGGGGGAAAGGGCTATGGGCAGGAATCGCCGTGGGGGTCCGGCGGCGGCCTCAACCATTGGAGAGGCAGAGAGCTTCGTGAGCTCAAGGGGGAGGGGCTGGAGCTCGCTAGTGAGGAGGAGAGCTCGAGGGCACCTTAAATAACCGTGGGGAGGGGCTACGCGACGCCGGCCAAAGCTCCGAGAGGGCGGCGCCGTGGCGGTGATTCAGCGGGGCACCGAGGTCGGCAGAGGCGTCCATGGGCTAGGGACGAGGGGGACAGGACTCCAGAAGGCACACGCGTGCGGTGGGGAGCTCGCCGACGCTCCTGGACAAGCCAGAGCTACTGGAAGTGAGCTCCCGAAGCATCTGGCGCCCCGGGCAAGCAGTTGGCGTGCTCTGCACGTGGTCGACACGTGGCCACGGCGTTGCCACGCCCTGCTCAATGCCAAACCATGTCTAGGGTGTTCTCCATCCTTCACTGAGTTTACTTGTGCAGCTGGAAGGCACGGGAGAGCTTTGGTGTGACTGCACCTTGGTCAAACAACTTTTAGCAGCAAAATGTTGACAGGTGGTGTGGGAAACACAGTGCTCCTCTTGGCATGATCTTGGGCAGGGGTTGATCATCTACCAAGGTTGTCATCTTGGCCAAATTTCAGCACAAGTGAACAACTCTAGATAGCTCCTCCTTTGTAAACTTGCAATCTGGCCAGAAATGAAAATGAGGTTGCTGGGAGAAAATGGCTAGATGGATTTGGCTGATTTTTAGTGGAGGGTGATAGTATAGTCATGAGAGCTAGCTGGAAAAATTTCAGCTCAATTTGATCATCTATGAAGGTACTTCCTTCACAGAGCCGCAATCTAGACAGAAACTTAGTTAATTTCCTGAAGAAGATTGGCTAGATGAAATGGGCTAATTTTTGGATTGCATGAGTAATATATCAAGGTGAATCACTCTGCAAAATTTCAGCTCAAAAAGATCAAGGGTTCAAGCATTTCCTTTGCAAACTGGAAATCTGGATAGAATTTGCAAATTGATGTTGTGCTCAAAATTTGAATTGTGGAACTTGAGATTTTGATGGAAATGGTGAACATATGGATATCATAAGTTCCACAAATTATTTGGGATTTTTCCAAGCTACCAAAATGGTAGTTCCTTTGGAAAGGCCCCAAATTGAAATATTGGCTTTAAATAGGAAAATGCAATTTTCCTTATTTAATTATGGCCAATATTTTTACCAGAGTTTGGCATAGGCACAAAGATCATCTCCACCAATTTTCAAGAAATTTAGAGATGTCTAGCTATCCCTCTAGATTTAATTCCTTAGAAAGGCAGATAAAGGAATTGATTCTAGATGAAAAATATTGCATAAAACTTGGCAATATTTTTGCACACCTAGGGTTTATGGATGAAGGAGGATCTCTGGAAATCTTTGTAGGATCAACAGAGCAAGGAAAATGATAGCTCCTTTGTAAACACAAAGGTAGGATTTCCAGTTCCAATATTTTGGAACTAGGGTTTGAATGAGGTTCGGGGTTTACTAACAGGAGCTTGGCTGGCACAAGAGCATGGGAAAAGCATTGAGAGGCTGAGGATTGTCTGGATTCACCTGGTCAGTTACCAGATTCCAAAGGAAAAATTTGAGAGAGGAAAGCTAGGAAGGAATAACAGCACAAAAATCGATAACCCGATTTTTGGGGTGTTACAAACCTTCCCCCCTTAAGAGAATCTCGTCCTCGAGATTCCTAGGGTTAGCTCAAAACAAATATTATACCCACTAGAAAAACCTCTGGGTTGGGTTTTTACCCTACGGTTGAAAACAACCGAGTTGAGAGTACCAAAAATTGGTACACCCAGACCGAGATACAGATATTGCGGGACCTACTCCATGGGTAGGGGTCGCTGGGTTCTCTCTCATGGCCCTGGCATTTTTAGAAAAAGCAAAAATTTCCTTTTCCCAAAAATGCTAGGGGCACCATAATGAACAGTGGCCTCTCTCGTTGACAGGTGGGCCCAGGGCCCACTGGCAGCCTCCTTCTTTTTTCTCCGGCCAACGGCTCTCTCTCGCTCCCGCGCTATTCTGAGTGCGGCTAGGCACTGCGCGTGCCTAGCTCCTAGAGCGTAAAGCACCCTACAACGATAGTGCGCGGCGTGCACGAGGCCGACGTAGAGAGCACTCCCATCGTGGGCCAGCGCTGGTCGGCACCACTCACGGATTAGCACGTCGATGATCGAGAGACACGCGGTTCTCCTGGACCTCGCTCACCATACACCGGGCTTGGGCAATAAAAGACGACGGCAACGTGGCTCTGTCGAACTCACACCACGCCTCTCTTCCATCTCTTCGGTTTGGACGAGCTCGAGCCGAGATCCTTTGGTGATGCGGTGTTCCTAGTGGTGCTACGGTGGTTCCTCACTGTGCTGCTGGCTACTCTGATCGGTTCATCGCTCTACCTGCTGCAGCTCTATCGGGACCCCGATCCTAAGTCACACCGATCTAGCATGTAACACATCATATCAGTTTGCGGCCTCATGCACGGTATTCCCATGGCTGCAGCCTTACCTTGGCCGGGACCGTTTGCACCTTTGGCTCACGTATATGATTGTGTCGCTAGCATCCATAAGACAAAGAACCCGGGCCGACATGACTAGTCGTAAACAAAGGTGCCACAAACTTACAGGGACAGGCATTCATGACCCAGCAATGCACGTGTCGGTCATCAACGTATGAACCCAAGTCGTAGCAAGCTACAAGGACTTAAAGGAACACCGCGTGACATTTCCCCATGGGGACAGACATTGCAGCAAAGAAGGACACATGTCGGTCAATCCATGTGTTCCGGATGGAAGCACTAGGAGGCATTTCCCCATAAGGAAGGCTACCAAGAATAAACAACTAGGTGTCGGATCCCACACATACCAAAGCATTTCAATAACATACACACAATATGCTCGATATGTGTAGATACAACATGGCATCACAACATAACTCTACGACTCAAAGTATTTCTTCAAAAGGCTCCGGGGACCCATACATAGCATGATATTACAAACATGGGTCTGATGACCCAACATTCAACGTCATACAAGCAACAAGCACATGCGGAAGCTTATCCTGTCTGAGTACAGACAACTACAAAAGAAAAAGGCTGGGAAGCCTGACTATCTACAAGACCCTCCCAAGGGTTCAAGATCGTAGCTGAGTTACAAACTACTCGTCGAAGTCCACGCGAAACTACTAGTGAGACCAAAGTTTCCTCTGCAAAACATAAATTAAGCAAACGTGAGTACAAAGGTACTCAGCAAGACTTACATCAGATCCTACCATACATGCATTAGTATCAAGAGGGGTATTGTGGCGTTTGGCTGTAGCAGGCCAGCTTTGACTCGGTGGCTATCCTGTTCTATGACTACCAGTAATTTCTTTGAGGTGAGAAAGCGCACACGAGTCCACTAGTCACCACAACAATACACTACTATGGATCCTCTCCCGTCTCCCTACGAGAAGGCCATCCGTAGTACTCACGCTTATCTTGCGCATTTTAGAGTATCCATTTAAGTTGTCTATGAACCATATAAGTCTCCAAGTAGTCCATATCTGAGGACGCGGCTATTCGAATAGATCATATTACCCTGCAGGGGTGTACTTCTTCACACACGCTCTCACCACTTACCACCATATACATGTCATGTATCTCGGCAACCTTCAAGCGGAAGCCTGGCGAGGGTGTCAGCCACAACCTGACTAACCACACAAGTCTCTTGTCCAGGTTTATCGCCTATTTGAGTCCGACCCGCAAGGAAGTCCGGCCGAGGTTTCCACTATGGCCCCAAACGACGTGTGCAGGGTTCCCAAGTCCACCATCCGGGTGCCACTTGGTACACCGGGCCACTGTGCTTAGTTTGTCCCAAGCCCACCCTACCGGGAACCACTTGGTAGACAAATAACACGACCTACAAACACCAGAAACTAGTTGCAACTCCTGGACAGAGATCGAGGCGATTAATAAGTCAAGAGGGTCAATTAAGTATTCCAATGTATGGTAGTAGCTGTTCTTGGATAACATACAAAGAACTCAGTTCTTAAGGACGGTCTCAATGAGATAACCCACCATGTACTCCTACATGGCCTCTCATCGCTACCTTTACCAAATCGTGTATTCGTGTTCACACACTTAGCTCTCAACATCAGAACATGATCACCATTCCAATTCATTTCCCGATGAATCAGACCTGACACAACTCTAAGCAATAGCAGGCATGGCATGGATAAAGCACATCATGGCTCAAGCAATTCCTAATCATGCTAGGAAGGTTTAGCTATTTACTGTGACAATGACATGTCATGCAGAGGAATGGGTTCAACTACCGCAATAGGTAACAGTTGAATCGTTGTTGTCCTAATGCAATAAAAAGAGCAGGAGCGAGAGAGTGGGATTGTATCGAAATGGCCAAGGGGGTTTACTTGCCTGAAAGATCAACACGGTAGCACTGCTCCTCAGATAGATACTCGGTGCCACTCGCAGGAGCAGAACCTATCGAGAAGGACAGTACCGGAGAGGCAATCAATACACATCAAATGCAGCAATATGATGCATGATCATGGCATGAAGATATTATGTGGTTTGAGCTAATGCATCTAGCATTCAATTTGGATGTAGTCCATTTGAACCAAGAATCAAATGCAACCTCAAAGTTAAGCATTTAAAATGCCCTTATTTGAATTTGACCTGATCAGCAGGTATAAGTTATTTAAACATGCATGAAAATGTTACAAATGGATTCTTTGGATTTTTCTGATAATTTTTCATATATAAATTATTTCAATCTGAGCTACGGTTAATTTTTCTATGAATTTTTGAAGTTTATACAATTTTCTGGAATTTCCTGGTTTATTTTTAATCAAGAAAATCACTTATTGCATCAGCATGACGTTAGCATTGCGTCAGCAGGTCAACTGGGTTGACCCAGTTGAAATCTGACCAGTGGGGTCCACTGGTCAGTGACACAGGGACTAATCCTGGTCCACCCAGCGCTTACTGGGTTTGACCCGTGGTAGGGCCCACTGTCAGTGGATAAAGGGGTGGCTAATTAGTGGCTTAACCCCCTAATGACCCTGCCACGTCGGCAGCTAACTGATGACCCACAAGTATAGGGGATCAATCGTAGTACTTTTGATAAGTAAGAGTGTCGAACCCAACGAAGTGCAGAAGGAAATGACAAGCGGTTTTCAGCAAGGTATTTTCTGCAAGCACTGAAATTATCGGTAATGAGTAGTTTGATAGCAAGATAATTTGTAACAAGTGACAAGTAGCAATAGTAACAAAGAGTGCAGCAAGGTGGCCCAATCCTTTTTATAGCAAAGGACAAGCCGGAACGATCTCTTATAATAAGCAAAGCGTTCTCGAGGACACATGGGAATTTCATCTAGTCACTTTCATCATGTTGGTTTGATTCGCGTTCGCTACTTTGATAATTTGATATGTGGGTGGACCGGTGCTTGCGTGCTGTTCTTACTTGAACAAACCTCCCACTTATGATTACCCCCTCTCGCAAGCATCCGCAACTACGAAAGAAGAATTAAGATAACTCTAACCATAGCATTAAACATATGGATCCAAATCAGCCCCTTACGGAATAGCGCATAAACTAGGGTTTAAGCTTCTGTCACTCTAGCAACCCATCATCTAATTACTACTCCACAATGCATTCCCTTAGGCCCAAAGATGGTGAAGTGTCATGTAGTCGACGTTCACATGACACCACTAAGAGAATCAACAACATACATATCATCAAAATATCGAACGAATGCCAAATTCACATGATTACTTATGACAAGACTTCTCCCATGTCCTCAAGAACAAAAGTAACTACTCACAAATCATCTTCATGTCCAAGATCAGAGAGGTATTAAATAGCATATTGGATCTGAACATATAATCTTCCACCAAATAAACCAACTAGCATCAACTACAAGATGTAATCAACACTACTAGCAACCCACAGGTACCAATCTAAGGTTTTGAGACAAAGATTGAATACAAGAGATGAACTAGGGTTTGAGATGAGATGGTGCTGGTGAAGATGTTGATGAAGATTGGTCCTCCCATGTTGAGAGGATCGTTGGTGATGTCGATGGCTTCGATTTCCCCCTCCCGGAGGGAAGTATCCCTGGCAGAATCTCTCCGCCGGAGAGCAAAAGTGCTCCTGCCCAAGTTTCGCTTTGAGACGGTGGTGCACCGTCCCAAAAGTCTTCTCTATATTTTTTCTAAGGCAAATGGGCTTATATACCAGAAGATGGGGGCCAGAGGCTGGCCAGGGGCCCCACGAGCCACCAGGGCACGCCTGGGGGGGGGGGGTGGCGCGCCTTGGTGCCTCATGGGCACCTGGGTGGCCCCCTCTAGTACTTCTTGGTTCCAGTATTTTTTATTTATTCCAAAATAAATCTCCGTGAAATTTCAGCTCATTTGGAGATGTGCAGAATAGGTATCTCTGACATAGCTTTTTTAGGTCCAGAATTCCAGCTGCCGGCAATCTCCCTCCTTGTGTAAATCTTGCATATTAAGAGAGAAAAGGCATTAGAATTGCTCCACAAAGTGTTATATTGATTAAAAACACTATAAATAATAGTAGGAAAACATGATGCAAAATGGACGTATCAACTCCCCCAAGCTTAGACCTCGCTTGTCCTCAAGCGAAAGCTGGTATCGATAATCATGTCCACATGTTTAGAGAGAGAGGTGTCGATAAAAACAAAATACGGACATAGTAGCATAATGATCATTATTATAACAGCAATATTTATTATCATAAAACTTCTCATGAGCAAGTAACAATTCATCACAACAATGAAGTATAAGGCATAAACTTTCTTGAAAACTAACAAACTATGTTCTCAGTCAACAATGCAATTGCAATTCATCATATTTTCAGGAAGGGTCTCATGTAGGAGCTTTTTAGCAAGTCCACGTACTCAACCATCATTTAGTCTTCTATGATTGCTAACACTCACGACATATATATGGAGCAAAAAGTTTCAGCCAGACACACAGAAAGATAGGGGCTTATGATTTCGCCTCCCAACTTATTCACCTCAAGGGTGATGTCAACAATAATAACTCATGATCACTCATATCCAACTGGATATATATGCCTAGATCTTTCCCCACCACATGATGCTTGCAAAAGAGAAAAATAAAAAGGAAGTAGAGGAGAACACTATTGACTCTTGCATAAAAAGTAAATACATAAAGTAAAGGATAGGCCCTTCGTAGAGGGAAGCAGAGGTTGTCATGCGCTTTTTGTTGTTGGATGCACAAGCTCTTAATGCAAAGGAATGTCACTTTATATTGCCCCTTGAGATATCAACCTTTATTATGCAGTCCGTCCCTTTTATTTCTTTACCATCACAAGTTCATACAAAGCTTATTTTCCCTTACAATAAAAGTTCAGACATATTTAGAGGCAATTTTTATTGCTTTTTGCACCGATGACAACTTACTTGAAGGATCTTATTCAATTCATAGGTAGATATAGTGGACACTCATGACATGAAACTGGGTTTAAGGGTTTTGGATGCACAAGTAGTATTTCTACTTGGTGCGGATTTTATTGCTAGCAAAGATATTGGGCAAGCACCACATGTTGGAGGATCTATGACAATATAACTTCTATGTGAATATAAGCAAACATAACTCATTACGTTGTCTTCCTTGTCCAACATCAACAATTTGACATAAAATACTTAATGGGGGCTCACAATCATAAAAGATGTCCAAGATAGTGTATTTGCATGTGAATCTTCTCTTCCCTATTAATTTTTTCATGAATTGCATCATTGACTAATGCTATGCTTGTTAACTTCTAATAAATTTTACCACTTATACTTTTCTTTATGTAATGTCATTACTTTCCATAAGATTAGCATATGATCTTTTTCATTATTTTTATTGCTAAGATTGAAACATGAAAGTAAAGAAGCAAAAACTCAAACTACTCTTTATTATGTAACTCTCAACTCAATCACGAAACTAGCACTCAAAAATAGATCATACTAAACTTTTATTCAACTAAATCATGAAATCACTAAGGATCGAACTAAAAATAGGTAAAGATAGCAAAAGTGATGGTGATACGATACCGGGGCACCTCCCCCAAGCTTGGCACAAGCCAAGGGGAGTGCCCATACCCATGTGCTCAAGTTTCCTTCTTCGGTGATGGTGGTGGTGATGAAGTGGTGGGCTTGTCCTCCGGCTTCCATGGCATAGGTTCCCCATCATAAAAAGATGAACGAGTCTCCAGAGTCTTGAAATTGCAGCTAAACTCATACCTTTGAATTTCGCCTCATACTCATAATTTTGGTTTTGAAGATCATAGATTTGGCCTTGGAGATGGTCGATTCGTTCATTGAGCTTGAAGATGATGTCCCCCATCGATCGGTCGTCCACCTTGCGATCACGGGTGAACTCCGTGATCAGGGAGTGGTTGGCGCTGAGTCCACGTTCCACCATCCCTTGGCACTTGAAGATCTCCTGCTCCATCGCTTCAAGCCTGGACTCCACGCTCCCGGTCTTCTTGGGTCCTTGCACATCCCGGATGTGAAGCACCCCCTCACGCATCTCAATGGCTTGAGGGTGTTTCATCACCTCTAGTAGGTAGGGGTTGATGACCTTCTAGTAGAACTTGTCCTTGGAAGAGCTTGGTGAAGCCATAGCGATCTAGATCTGTCAGAAAAATAGCACGAAACAAGAACAGAGGAGATTTCTGCGATACGGTGGTCAAAACGTCCGGGAGTATATATAAAGAATTTTTATCTTGCAAAACAAGTAAAAGAAAAACACAGTCGAGAAGGCCCCTCGTGGGTCCCCTCGGTTGTTTCTTATTTTTCTACTTTTTCTAATATTCCAAAATTGACAGAAAGTATTTTTATGGAATTTTTGGAGTTGGTTTACTTACCGTATCACGTACCTCTTCCTTTTCAGGGTTCTGGAGTGTTCTGGAAGGTCTCTCTTATGTATTCCTCCGGTGTAATTGTTTCAATAATATTAGTTTCAACATTAATGGGGGTACCTGAAATATAGTGCTTAATTCTTTGCCCATTCACCACTCTCGGATTAGTGCCTTCGGAGTTGTTTATTTTGATGGCTCCGGAGCGGTAAACTTCTTCGATGACATACATTCCTTCCCATTTAGAGAGAAGTTTTCCTGTAAAGAATCTCAAACGAGAATTGTACAATAGAACTTGCTCACCCACTTTAAATTCCCGTTTTTGAATTCTTCTATCATGCCATCTTTTAACCTTTTCTTTAAACAATTTGGCATTTTCATAAGCTTGGGTTCTCCATTCATCTAATGAGCTAATATCAAATAACCTCTTTTCACCGGCAAGTTTAAAATCATAATTGAGTTCTTTAATTGCCCAATATGCTTTATGTTCTAACTCAAGAGGTAAATGACATGCTTTTCCATAAACCATTTTATAAGGAGACATACCCATAGGATTTTTATAAGCAGTTCTATAAGCCCATAATGCATCGTCCAGTTTCTTAGACCAATTCTTTCTAGATCTATTGACGGTTTTTTACAAAATTAATTTTATTTCTCTATTACTCAATTCAACTTGAACACTAGATTGAGGGTGATAGGGAGATGCAATTCTATGGTTGACATCATATTTAGCAAGCAATTTACGGAATGCACCATGAATAAAATTTGAACCACCATCAGTCATTAAATATCTAGGGATTCCAAACCTTGGGAAAATAACTTCTTTAAGCATTTTAATAGAAGTGTTATGATCAGCACTACTAGTTGGAATAGCTTCTACCCACTTAGTAACGTAATCAACAACAAGTAAAATGTGAGTATACCCATTGGATTTAGGAAAAGGTCCCATATAATCAAATCCCCAAACATCAAATGGTTCAATAGCAAGTGAATAATTCATAGGCATTTCCTGACGTCTACCAACATTACCAATTCTTTGACATTCATCACAAGATAGGACAAACTTACGAGCATCCTTGAAAAGAGTAGGCCAATAAAAACCAGATTGTAATACCTTGTGTGCAGTTCTATCTCCCGCATGGTGTCCTCCGTAAGACTCGGAGTGACACTTCCGTAGGATTTGTTCCTGTTCATGCTCAGGTATACAACGTCTAATAATACCATCTACTCCTTCTTTATAAAGATGTGGGTCATCCCAAATGTAATGTCTTAAATCGAAGAAAAACTTTTTCTTTTGTTGGTATGTGAAACTAGGTGGTATGTATTTAGCAACAATGTAATTAGCATAGTCTGCATACCAAGGAGTATTACGAGAAGTGTTTATGACAGCTAACTATTCATTAGGAAAATCATCATTAATAGGAAGTGGGTCATCAAGAACATTTTCCATTCTAGACAAATTATCTGCTACGGGATTCTTAGCTCCCTTTCTATCAATAATATGCAAGTCAAATTCTTGTAGCAATAAAACCCACCTAATGAGTCTAGGTTTAGCATCTTTCTTTTCCATAAGATATTTAATAGCAGCATGATCAGTGTGAACAGTTACTTTAGAATCAACTATGTAAGATCTGAATTTATCACATGCAAACACAACTGCTAGAAATTCTTTCTCAGTAGTAGCATAATTTCTTTGGGCACAGTCTAGAGTTTTACTAGCATAATGGATGACATTTAATTTCTTATCAACTCTCTATCCTAGAACAACACCAACAGCATAATCACTAGCATCACACATAATTTCAAAAGGCAAGTTCCAATCAGGTGGTTGAACAATAGGTGCAGTGGTTAAGGCTTTCTTAAGTGTTACAAAGGCTTCTAGACAATCATCATCAAAAACAAATGGAACATCTTTTTGCAAAAGATTGGTAAGAGGCCTAGAAATTTTAGAGAAGTCTTTAATAAAACTCCTATAGAAACCAGCATGACCAAGGAAACTTCTTATACCTTTAATATCTTTAGGACATGGCATTTTCTCAATAGCATCAACCTTAGCTTTATCAACTTCAATACCTCTTTCAGAAATTTTATGCCCCATGACAATACCTTCTTCACCATAAAGTGGCACTTCTCCCAATTCAAGACAAGATTAGTTTCTTCACATCTCTGCAAAACTCGATCAAGGTTGCTTAAGCAATTATCAAAAGAAGTTCCGTAAACGGAAAAATCATCCATGAAAACCTCAACAATCTTTTCACAAAAGTCAGAGAATATAGCAGTCATACATCTTTGAAAGGTAGCAGGTGCATTGCATAAACCAAAAGGCATACGTCTATAAGCATAAGTTCCAAAAGGACAAGTAAAGGTGGTTTTCTCTTGATCAGGTTGTGATACAGGTATTTGAGAGAAGCCAGAATAACCATCTAGGAAACAAAAATGTGTATGCTTAGACAATCTTTCTAGAATTTGATCGATAAAAGGTAAGGGGTAATGATCTTTTCTAGTAGCTTTGTTTAATTTTCTAAAATCAATTACCATCCTATAACCAGTTACAATTCTTTGTGGAATGAGTTCATTTTTATCATTAGGAACAACGGTTATACCTCCTTTCTTAGGGACACAATGAACGGGACTTACCCATCTACATCAGCTATGGGATAGATTATACCTGCTTCTAGAAGCTTTAATATTTCTGTTCTTACCACCTCTTTCATCTTAGGATTTAATCGTCGTTGGTGGTCGACAACTAGTTTAGCATCAGGCTCCATATTAATTTTGTGCTGACATAGAGTGGGACTAATGCCCTTAAGATCATCAAGAGTATATCCAATAGCAGCTCGGTGCTTCCTCGGAGTTTTTAGTAATCTCTTTTCTTCATGCTCTGAAAGGTTAGCACTAATAATAACAGGATATATATTCTTTTCATCAAGATAAGCATATTTCAATGTATCAGGCAATTGCTTCAATTCAAATACAGGATCACCCTTAGGTGGAGGAGGGCCTCCAAGAGTTTCAACAGGCAAATTGTGTTTAAGGATAGGTGGTTGATCAAAGAACATCTTATCTATTTCATTTCTTTCATTCATATGCATGTCGTTTTCATGGTCTAGAAAATATTGTTCTAACGGATCAGTAGGAGGTATGGCAATAGAAGCAAGACCAATAATTTCATCTTTACTAGGCAATTCCTTATCACGAGGTTGTCTACGAAACTTGGAGAAATTAAACTCATGAGACATACCACCAAAATCAACACTAACAGTTTCTTTAGCGCAATCAATCTTAGCATTAACAGTGTTCAAGAAAGGTCTACCAAATATAATGGGACAAAAATAATCTTGTGGAGAACCGAGAACTAGAAAATCAGTAAGGTATTTTTATTTTTCCACACAAGACTTCAACATCTCTAACGATCCCAAGTGGTGTAATGGTATCTCTGTTTGCAAGTTTAATAGTAACATCAATGTCCTCTATTTCAACAGGTGCAATATCATTCATAATTTCTTGATATAAGGTAAACGGAATAGCACTCACACTAGAACCCAAATCACATAAGCCGTGATAACAATCATCTCCTATTTTAATAGAGACAACAGGCATGCCTACTACAGGTCTGTTTTTGTCTTTAGGATCTGGTTTAGCAATTCTAGCTACTTCATCACAGAAGTAAATAACATGCCCATCAATATTATCGACCAAGAGATCTTTAACCATAGAAATATTAGGTTCAACTTTAATCTATTCAGAGGGTCTAGGTGCTCTAACATTATTTTTGTTAACCATAGTTGAAACTTTAGCATGCTCCTTAATCCTAACAGGAAAAGGTGGTTTCTCAATATAAGTGGTAGGCACAACTGAATCAGCATGGTAAACAATTGTTTCTTCTTTAACACTAATGGGTTCTTCTTTTAATTAAATAGGTGGGTGATATTTAAACCACTTCTCCTTAGGGAGATCAACATGAGTAGCAAATGATTCGCAAAAGAAAGCTACTATCTCAGAGTCAAGTCCATATTTAGTGCGAAACTTATGAAAAGCATCGGTAGCCATAAAAGATTTAACACAATCGAACTCAAGTATTATACCTGACTCATTACCTTTGTCGAGTTCCCAATCTTCAGAGTTGCGTTTAATTCTTTCCAGAAGATCCCATCTGAATTCAATAGTTTTCTTCATAAGGGAGCCAGTCGAAGAAGAATCGAGCATGGTTTGATTATCATGAGAAAGCCGAGCATAAAAATTCTGTAAGATAATTTTTCTTGAGAGCTCATGATTGGGGCATGTGTACATCATGTACTTAAGCCTCCCCCAAGCTTGAGCGATGCTTTCTCCTTCACGAGGCCAAAAATTATATATATAATTCCGATCACGATGAACCAAATGCATAGGATAAAATTTCTGGTGGAATTCCAATTTCAATCGGTTCCAGTCCCATGTATCAGTATCATCACATAGCCTATACCATGTCAATGCCTTTCCCTCCAAAGATAAAGGGAATACTTTCTTCTTAATTCCATCTTCGGATAAACCTGCAAGCTTAAGCAATCCATAAATTTCATCCACATAGATCAAGTGCATATCACGATGTACCGTTCCATCTCCTGCATAAGGATTAGCTAGCAGTTTCTCTATCATACCCGGAGGAATTTCATATGAAATATTTTCAGTAGGTGCTGTAGGTTGAGGAGCAACTATTTGTGTTCCCGGTCGAGGTGAAGATACCCTGAACAAACACCTCAATGGATTACTTGCCATAGTGACAAGTGACAGTAAATTTCAGCACGTAATATAAATGTTTCCTTACCAAATTCCACTCACCAAAGGAGCTTCACTCCCCGGCAACGGCGCCAGAAAAGAGTCTTGATGACCCACAAGTATAGGGGATCAATCGTAGTCCTTTTGATAAGTAAGAGTGTCAAACCCAACGAGGAGCAGAAGGAAATGACAAGCGGTTTTCAGCAAGGTATTTTCTGCAAGCACTGAAATTATCGGTAACGAGTAGTTTGATAGCAAGATAATTTGTAACAAGTGACAAGTATCAATAGTAACAAAGAGTGCAGCAAGGTGGCCCAATCCTTTTTATAGCAAAGGACAAGCCGGAACGATCTCTTATAATAAGCAAAGCGTTCTCGAGGACACATGGGAATTTCATCTAGTCACTTTCATCATGTTGGTTTGATTCGCGTTCGCTACTTTGATAATTTGATATGTGGGTGGACTGGTGCTTGGGTGTTGTTCTTACTTGAACAAACCTCCCACTTATGATTACCCCCTCTCGCAAGCATCCGCAACTACGAAAGAAGAATTAAGATAACTCTAACCATAGCATTAAACATATGGATCCAAATCAGCCCCTTACGGAATAGCGCATAAACTAGGGTTTAAGCTTCTGTCACTCTAGCAACCCATCATCTAATTACTACTCCACAATGCATTCCCTTAGGCCCAAAGATGGTGAAGTGTCATGTAGTCGACGTTCACATGACACTACTAAGAGAATCAACAACATACATATCATCAAAATATCGAACGAATGCCAAATTCACATGATTACTTATGACAAGACTTCTCCCATGTCCTCAAGAACAAAAGTAACTACTCACAAATCATCTTCATGTCCAAGATCAGAGAGGTATTAAATAGCATATTGGATCTGAACATATAATCTTCCACCAAATAAACCTACTAGCATCAACTACAAGATGTAATCAACACTACTAGCAACCCACAGGTACCAATCTGAGGTTTTGAGACAAAGATTGAATACAAGAGATGAACTAGGGTTTGAGATGAGATGGTGCTGGTGAAGATGTTGATGAAGATTGGTCCTCCCATGATGAGAGGATCATTGGTGATGTCGATCACGGATAATGCAAAATGGACGTATCACTAACGCCGACGCTAATCCGGCGCGGCGGCGATCGCCGGCCGGCCGTTTTCGGCCACGGCTGGTCGCGCGGCTAGGCGCGTTGGAACGGACGCGGTGTGGCACATCCATTGCTGGTTGTGGGGATGCCAGGGGTGGCACATAGTGGTGACGGTGGCGAGAGTAGGCGACGGCGGTGCTCGGGTGATTAGCGCAGCTACGACGTGCAATCTGCACGGGAAGAGATAGGAAGGACTCAGGGGCTCACGGTGGAGTCGACGGGCGGGTCAGCGTGCTCGGGGACGGCTCGGAGACGACGGACGATCACCGGCGATCTCGGCGGCCGAGGGGTGAAGACGATGGCGCTAGCGAGGCTACGGTGCTTCCCGGCTCCGGTGCTTCGTCTGGTCGACGTGCGGCGTCACGGCGAGGTCGAGGGACATGGCCCCGAGGCGAGGCGGATGCTCTGGGCATGGCAACGGCGAGCGGCGGCGATGGCGTGCTCTCGGACGTGCAGCAAGGAGCGAGGGAGAGCGAGGGAGAAGGCAAGCAGAGGAGGTGGACGCGATCCAGACACAAGGGGGAGCTTATCCCCTTGTCCCGTCGTCGGCAGAAGCAGGAGGTGGCCGGGGGCGTGTGCGTGCGCGCTCTGGCCACGCGCCCTGCCTACTGGCCAGGGAAGAAGGCGACAGGGGCGCCCTGGTGGGCTGGGCCGCCTGCTGGGCCGGCACAGGTAAGTGGCCCAGGTTAGTTTCCTTCCTTTTGTTTATTTTCTGTTTTTCTTTTTCTGCTGTCTGTTTTAACCTATTTAAAAAATAGCAAAACATTTCTATAAATGTTGAAACTTTTTGTGGCCACTAGTCGAAATATTCCAGAGGCCCTCACCAAATTTCAACATTTTTGGAGCTATAAAAATATTTATAGAATTTTAGAGCCCCAATTCAAATACTGTTTGAATTAACTCAATGACCAAACATGTCCGAGAAAAATGTGCCACATCACTGGTTAGGGTTTCCACCTTTTTCCCCAAAACATGGACATTTTTTAAGGGCATTTTGGATTCATTAGAAAATATTTTAGATAACCCTAGTTATTTAATGTGATGCTAGGGTTTATTCAATCCCCATTTCAAGTTTCTTTGAAATATAAACATGATGCACACTTGAACAACTACCCTTATGCATACCAGAGCTATGGGTGTGACAACTCACCCCCACTCAAAAGAATCTCATCCCGAGATTCAGGAGTCGGCGGGAAGACAGCGGGGTACTCAAGTCGAAGACGATCTTCTCGTTCCCATGTAGCTTCTCTCTCAGAATGATGCGACCACTAAACCTTGAGAAACTTGATGTTCAGGCATCAAGTGACACGCTCTGCTTGATCAAGAATGTGAACTGGGTACTCTCGATAAGTGAGGTTATCTTGGAGATCAAGCATTTCGTGGTCTACTCCGCGGATGGGATCCGAGAAGCAACGCCTGAGTTGAGAGGCGTGGAAGACATCATGGACTCGAGAAAGATGTGGGGGTAGTTCCAACTGGTAGGCAACCTCTCCTCGTTTAGCGAGAATGCGAAAAGGACCAATGTAATGAGGAGCCAATTTGCCCTTGATACCGAAACGATGGGTTCAAAGGAGTGACCCGAAGGTAAGCCTTCTCGTCAACCTCATAAGTCACTTCCTTATGACGACGGTCATACTAGCTTTTTTGACGAGATTGGGCTGTCTTCAAATTCTCACGGATAATTCAAACTTGCTCTTCTGCCTCCTGGATCATATCCGGTCCAAAGAATTGTCTTTCACCGGTTTCTGACCAGTTCAAGGGTGTTCGACATCTTCGTCCATAGAGAATCTCGAAGGGTGCTTTCTTGAGGCTGGATTGGTAGCTGTTGTTATAGGCAAACTCAGCGAAAGGAAGACACTTCTCCCAATCCATTCCGAATGAGATGACACAAGCTCGGAGCAGTCTTTGAGGATTTGATTGACCCTTTCCACTTGACCACTTGACTGAGGATGGAAAGCCATACTGAAAGATAGATGGGTTCCCATGGCATTCTGGAAACTCTCCCAAAATCGAGAGGTGAAAAGACTTCCACGGTCAGAATTGATCTCTAATGGAACACCATGAAGTGACACTATTCGAGAAATATATAAGTCAGCTAGCTGACTAGCAGTGATACTCTCTCAAACAGGAAGGAAGTGAGCTACTTTAGACAGACGATCAATGACTACGAAGATAGCATTATTCCCTTTCTTGGTCCTGGGAAAGCCGGTGATGAAGTCCATACCAACTTTGTCCCACTTCCACTCAGGAATAGCTAAAGGCTGAAGGGTGCTAGCAGGCCTCTGATGCTCTACCTTAATGCGACGACAAACATCACAGTTAGCAATATACTGAGCGATTTCTCTCTTAATCCTAGTCCACCAGAACCTCTGGCATAGGTCCTGATACATCTTAGTGCTACCGGGATGAATCGTGAGAGGAGATTCATGAGCCACCTTAAGGATCAACTCCCGAAGAAGTTGACTCTTGGGAACCACCAAGCGGTTCTCAAAGAAAACAACACCTCGGTCATCTACAGAAAAGCTACCAGCAACTCCCTTTTCAATGTTTCTCTTGATCCGGGCAATACCCGTATCATACAACTGGATAGCTATGATCTGATCCTCAAGAGTAGGTTTCGCCACCAAGGTAGAGAGGAAACCTTGAGGAGCAATGTGAAGGTTAAGCTTACAGAATTCCTCATGGAGAAGTGGTTGACCTTGTTGCAACATGAGATTGTTGCAGTAGGATTTACGACTTAAAGCATCAACCATGACATTGGCCTTGCCTGGGGTGTAGGTAATTCCTAAATCGTAATCCGTAATCAACTCTAACCAACGTCTCTACCTGAGATTCAAATCCGGTTTTGTGAAGATATACTTGAGACTCTGGTGATCGGTGTAAATCTCGCAATGGCTACCAAGAAGGTAATGTCACCATGTCTTAAGTGCATATACTACGGCTGCAAGCTCTAGATCATGTGTAGGATAATTATCCTCATGTGGATGCAACTGTCGAGATGCATAGGCAATCACATGACGATCCTACAAGAGAATGCAACCTAATCCTTGTCGCGAGGCATCACAATAGATAATAAAGTCCTTAGAGAAATCCGGTGGCACAAGCACGGGAGCAGAAGTCAGGCGTCTTTTCAGTTCGTGAAAACTGTACTCGCACTGTGGGGACCACTCAAATTTTTTATCTTTCTTGAGGAGTTCAGTAAGAGGCTTCGCAACTTTGGAGAAGTTCTCAACGAAGTGGCGACAATAGCTCGCTAGACCAAGAAAACTCCTAATTTGTTTAACCATTTCAGGTGGAGTCCAATCAAGGATGGCCTGAACTCTCTCGGGATTGACAGCAATGCCCTTACCAGAAATCACGTGGCCTAGATAGGTCACTTCTGGCAACCAGAATTCACACTTGGAGAACTTGGCATAAAGGCGGATCTCTCTAAGTTTTTCTAACACAAGTCTGAGATGCTCGGCATGTTCTTCCTCGTTCTTCGAGTAAATAAGGATATCATTGAGGTAAACCACGACGAACTTATCTAAGTACTCCATGAAGATCGAGTTCATCAAACGAGAGAATGTGGCTGGAGCATTGGTTAGACCGAAAGACATAACGGTGTACTCGTACTGGCCATAACGAGTGACAAAAGATGTCTTGGGGATGTCCCCGTTTCTGATCTTGATTTGGTGGTAGCCTAACCTCAAATCCATCTTAGAAAAGACTGAGGATCCAGCGAGCTGATCATTCATGTCATTGATCCTGGGGAGTGGATACTTGTTCTTTATCGTGACCAAATTATCGGGATGATAATCTACAACCATCCAATCCATACCATCCTTCTTCTTGACGAAGAGAACGGGGCAAGCGCAAGGAGAAGAACTAGGACGGATGAAACCCTTTTGCAAGGACTCATCAAGATGTTTCTTAAGCTCGGCTAACTCTAAGGGTGCCATCTTATATGGTCTCCTAGAAATTGGGACAGTTCCTGGAATAAGTTCTATCACAAATTCTACATCTCTGTCAGGTGGAATGCCTGGCAGTTCTTCTGGGAAGACATTCGGAAAGTCTCAGTCTACCGGAACATCTTCAAGGTCTAGGAGAGAGCTGGCATTAAGTGAATAGAGTTGACGCTCTGCAACTCTAGTTGAGACAGTGACTAACTTGCCAGTTGGGTGTGTAAGCTGGACGGACCTGGTGAAATAATCAATTTTGGCATGATGAACTGTCATCCAGTCCATACCCAAAATGATGTTGATATCTGAGGACTTGAGAGCTATCAAAGAAGCAAGGAATACAAGTCTATCAACAAGAATTTCATTGCCATGGCTTATCCTAGTGGTTTGCCATCTAGACCCTGGAGTTTGGATTTCAAGCAGAGTTGGCATATCACAAAATGACATGTCGTGCAAACAAGCATAGCCTTCGGAGATGAAGGAGTGAGATGCTCTAGTATCGAATAGAACTGATGTTGGATGACAATTGACAAGGAGTGTACCAAGAACGACATCCGGATCATCATGAGCTTCAACAGCTGAGACGTGATGCACACGTCCATGTTCAGTGGGAGCTGGCTTGACAGGGATCACTTTGCTTGATGGCCTACTACGGCCAACAAACTTCTCAGACTGGGGTGGAGCATAGCTGGCCTGAGGGCAGTCACATGAATAGTGTCCTGGGTCTCCGCATGTGAAGCAAGTCTAGGAAGTAGGACGTGGGCCCGCATTGGCAGGCGGTCTACCAATAGGTCTGAGTGGAGCATACGACTGAACTAGGCGAGGCGCCACATAGGATGGCCTTGGGGCATATCCGGGTGGAAGAGCGGAGTTCGGAACCCAAATCCGGCGCTTCTGAGAGCTAGAGCCAGAGGAAGAACCCAAGTCACGGGTGTGCTTACGAGACTCCTCGTAAGTGCGCTGAGCTGTCTCTGCATTAATGGCCTTGTTCACAAGAGCTTGGAAAGTATCGCAATGGTGTAAGTGAAGATCTCAGCGCAACTTAGGGTTGAGACCCTTCCTGAACCTAGCCTGCTTCTTGACGTCTGTGGACACTTCCTCTGTGGCATAACGGGTGAGGTTCCCGAACTCTCTGCTGTAAGCATCTACAGCCATCTTACCCTGGGTAAGATTACAGAACTCTTCTCACCTGTGGTCAATGAGACCCTGAGGAATGTGGTGCTCTCGGAAGGCTTCATTGAAATCTCTCCAAGTAGGAATCTGACCAGCTGGAAGCATAGCCTCATAGTTCTCCCACCAAAGACTAGCAGGACCCTCCAGGTGATAAGTAGCATAGGTGACCTTGTCACCTTCAGCCACGTTCGCGGAATGCGGCTTATGAGTGATGCTACGGAGCCAATCATCCGCATCGAGTGGCTCAATGGAGTGATGGAAGGTGGGTGGGTTCAAGCTGATGAAGTCGTGGATGGTCACTGAGTCACTGGGCTGATGTACGGTGTTCTGCTCAATACGCGCCAACAAGCGGTTAGTCTCATGCTTGTTCCTCTCAACCGCTAACATGACTTCTGCCAGAGAAGGCGGATCGGGAGGATCCTCAGCAGCTCTACTACTGCTGGCCTGACTCAGACCATCACCAACAGCGGCTTGAGTGGCGTGCGACATCCTGAGGAACAAAACCACAGTGAGAACAAGGATGGAATCAGCATCAACTATAGGATGCGGGATGCATCGCAAAAGCGTTAGTCTTCCGAATTCCTAGGACAATTTGGGCAGCATAACGATAGTAAAATGCTCAAAATATGAGACATCCTGCAAATATGGGGTAGTACCACACTCGACATCATAAACTCAAGGTTCTGTGACAGTACTAAACATTACTACACATGAAGTACTTGAAAACTGGAACACGACTCTGATCAACCATTCCTATAAGTCTACGGAATAGTAACTCGTGATCCTGATAGATAGATCAGAAGCCTAGTTTCTTAACCCCGTAGAAAAGAAGAGGGTGACTCAAAATCAGAGGGACACAGGATAGGGAGTAAAAAGAGCCTTACGTTTCCCTCCACAATCAATTCCCCTATATAACTAAAGCATTTCTAGACTCGACTTCGACCAGTTTGTCTTGGTAATCCTACAGTCAGTCAGGCTCTGATACCAACACTGTCAGGACCCCGATCCTAAGTCACACCGATCTAGCATGTAACACATCATATCACTTTGCGGCCACATGCACGGTATTCCCACGGCTGCAGCCTTACGTTGGCCGGGACCGTTTGCGCCTTTTGGCTCACGTATATGATTGTGTCGCTAGCATCCATATGACAGAGAACCCAGGCCGACATGACTAGTCGTAAACCAAGGTGGCACAAACTTACAGGGACAAGCATACATGACCCAACAATGCACGTGTCGGTCATCAACGTATGAACCGAAGTCTCTTCTGCAAAACATAAATTAAGCAAACGTGAGTACAAAGGTACTCAGCAAGACTTACATCAGATCCTACCATACATGCATTAGTATCAAGAGGGGTATTGTGGGGTTTGGCTGCAGCAGGCCTGTTTTGACTCAGTGGCTATCATGTTCAATGACTACCAGTAATTTCTTTAAGGTGAGAAAGCGCACACGAGTCCACTAGTCACCACAACAATACACTACTATGGATCCTTGTCAGGACCCCGATCCTAAGTCACACCGATCTAGCATGTAACACATCATATCACTTTGCGGCCTCATGCACGGTAACCCACGGCTGCAGCCTTTACCTTGGCCGGGACCGTTTGTGACTTTTGGATCACGTATATGATTATGTCGCTAGCATCCATATGACAGAGAACCCAGGCCGACATGACTAGTCGTAAACCAAGGTGGCACAAACTTACAGGGATAGGCATACATGACCCAGCAATGCACGTGTCGGTCATCAACGTATGAACCCAAGTCGTAGCAATCTACAAGGACTTAAAGGAACACCGCGTGACATTTCCCCATGGGGCAGACACAGCAGCAATGAAGGACACATGCCGGTCAATCCATGTGTTCCAGACGGAAGCACTAGGAGGCATTTCCCCATAAGGAAGGCTACCAAGAATAAACAACTAGGTGTCGGATCCCACACATACCAAAGCATTTCAATAACATACACACAATATGCTCGATATGTGTAGATACAACATGGCATCACAACATAACTCTATGACTCAAAGTATTTCTTCAAAAGGCTCCGGGGACCCATACATAGCATGATATTACAAACATGGGTCTGATGACCCAACATTCAACGTCATACAAGCAACAAGCACATGCGGAAGCTTATCCTGTCTGAGTACAGACAACTACAAAAGAAAAAGGCTGGGAAGTCTAACTATCTACAAGACCCTCCCAAGGGTTCAAGATCATAGCTGAGGTACAAACTACTCGTCGAAGTCCACGCGGAACTACTAGTGAGACCAAAGTTTCCTCTGCAAAACATAAATTAAGCAAACGTGAGTACAAAGGTACTCAGCAAGACTTACATCAGATCCTACCATACATGCATTAGTATCAAGAGGGGTATTGTGGCGTTTGGCTGCAGTAGGCCAGTTTTGACTCAGTGGCTATCCTGTTCTATGACTACCAGTAATTTCTTTGAGGTGAGAAAGCGCACACGAGTCCACTAGTCACCACAACAATACACTACTATGGATCCTTGTCAGGACCCCGATCCTAAGTCACACCGATCTAGCATGTAACACATCATATCACTTTGCGGCCTCACGCACAGTAACCTACGGCTGCAGCCTTTACCTTGGCCGGGACCGTTTGTGACTTTTGGATCACGTATATGATTATGTCGCTAGCATCCATATGACAGAGAACCCGGGCCGACATGACTAGTCATGAACCAAGGTCGCACAAACTTACAGGGACATGCATACATGACCCAGCAATGCACGTGTCGGTCATCAGCGTGTGCAACCGAGTCGTAGCTAGCTACAAGGACTCCAGTAAAACACCGCGTGACATTTCCCCGAAGGGACAGACACAGGAGCAAAGAAGGACACATGCCGGCCAACCCATGTGTTCCGGAGCAGTAGCAAGCTACCATGGCTCAGTGGAACACCAGGAGACATTTCCCCATAAGAAAGGCTACCAAGAATAAACAACTAGGTGTCGGATCCCACACATACCAAAGCATTTCAAACATACACATAATATGCTCGATATGTGCAGATTCAACATGGCATCACAACATAACTCGACGACTCAAAGTATTTATTTAAGAGGCTCCGAAGAGCCATACATAACATATCCATACAGGTAGGGGCCACATGACCCAACACTCAAGTAATAGAGACATACAAGCACATGCGGAAGCTTAACTTGTCTGCGTACAGACAACTAGAAAGATAAAAGGGCTAGTGTATCCCGTCTATCTACAGTGGCCCTTCACAGGCACAAGATTGCCACCTGGGTAGCAAGTCACTCGTAAACGTTGAGGTCTACATAGAAACCATCTGTGTTCTCGGGGTTCTCCTATGCAGCAGTTTATTAAGCAAACGTGAGTACAAAGGTACTCAGCAAGTCTTACATTAGATCTAACTACACATGCAACAATATCAACAAAGGGGTAGTGGTGTTTATTGCAGGAAGCCAGCTTTGACTCTTGGCTATCCTGTACTACGACTACTAGTAGTTTGAATAAGATGAGATAGCGCACACGAGTCCACTAATCACCACGACAATACACTACCGCGGATCCTCTCCCATCTTCCTACGAGAGGGCCATCCACGGCACTCACCCTTGTCTTGATACTTTTATGAGTAACCGTTAAAGTTATCTATGAACAGCATAAGTTCCCAAGTAGTCCATATTCGAGGACGTGGCTATTTGAATAGTTTGATAACCTTGCAGGGGTGTACTTCTTCACACATGTGTCCACCACTTAGCGCCTGCACACGTCATGTGCTCGGTAGACTTCAAGCGAAAGGCAGCGAGGGTGTAGACCACGACCTAATCAACCACACAAGTCCCTAGTCCAGCTTTATCGCCTATTTGAGTCCACTCTGCAAGGAAGTCCGACCGAGGTTTCCACTACAGGCCCAAACGATGAGTGCAGGGTTCCCAAGAGCCCCATTCAGGTGTCACTTGGTACACCGTGCCTCGTGCCTACCGCAACAAAGCCTACCCCTCCAGTCAGCGCTAAGTACGGCCCCAAGCACATCCTACAAACACCAGAAACTAGTTGCAACTCCTGGACAGAGTACAGGGTGATTAATAAGTCGAGCGGGGTCATATTTCAGGGCCCAATGTGTGGTAGTAGCTGATCTTGGATCACATACACAGAACTCAGTTCTTAAGGACGGTTCCAATGAAACAACCCACCATGTACTCCTACATGGCCTCTCATCGATACCTTTACCAAAACAGGTTCAACACTTCACTCTCATTACTGAACACAACCATTTCACTCCAATCCATCACCTAGATGAACCAGACCTGACACAACTCTAAGCATAGCAGGCATAGCATGGTAGGAACACAGCATGGGCTCAAACAACTCCTACCAATGCTAGTGGGTTTTAGCTATTTACTGTGGCAATGACAGGTCATGCAGAGGAAAGGGGTTCAGGTACCGCAGCAAATAGAAGTTGAAACGATGTTGTCTTAATGCAATAAAAGAGAGCAGGAGCGAGAGGATGGGTTTGTATCGTAATGTTCAATGGGGGTTGCTTGCCTGACTGAGTGGTAGAAGGGTACTGCCCTTCAGCTGGATACTCGTGAATATCCTCGGGAGCAGAACCTACCGCGAAGAACATACCGAAGATACAATCAATACATGGCAATAAGCAACATTATGATGCATGATCATGACATGGCGAAATGTGTGTGTTTGAGCTAATGCATCTAGCAACAGAAGGGTTTGAGTTGGTTTGAACCAAGGGTTCAAAATCAACCCCCCTTATATGGTATTTCAAATACCATTTTGTTGTTTTAACCTAAACAGTAGGTTTAAGTTGCTTTAACATGCATGAGAACAGTACCAACAGATAGCTTGGATTTTTCTAATCATTTTTCATAGATAAATCTTTTCCATCCGAGTTACGGTTGATTTGTTATGAATTTTAGAAGTTTAAACTATTTTCTAGAATTTCCTGGATTAAATTAAAACCAGAAATGAGTTATTGCGCCAGCATGACATCAGGATGACGCCAGCAGTCAACTGACCGTGTCAGGTCAAACCTGATGTGTGGGTCCTAGCTGTTAGTGTCACAGGGCTAATTAGGATTAAATTAACCTAAACTAAAACAGATTAACAGGGGGCTGGCCCCACCTATCATTGACCCAGGGGAGGTCAAACCCCTGGTCAACCCCACCGGTCAAACCGGTCAAATATGCCGACGGCTTGACGCCGGTGACGACAGACGCGACGGCGAGCTGCGGGATTGGGCTACGGTGCCCCATTCGATGCGTGGCTAGGCTCGTTGGAGAGCTCTCGCCGGCACGCGTCGAATGGGGGTGGTGGTCGGGCCGGTGGTGGCCGGAGCTGACGGCGGCGAGCTCCACAGCAGCGGCTGGTGTTCGGGCGTGTGCGCGGTTGGCGTTGCGGTGCGCAAGCAGCCAAGGGGAAGCGCTAGCGAGGCTCTACGCGAGGCGGCGACCACGTTGGGCTGACTGGCGCGACCAAATGGTCGCCGGAGCTACGTCGGCGACGAGCTCAGGCGGCGGTGCGTTTGGTCACGAGCGAGGCGACGGCTACGGCGTCGTTCGAGGCCAAAGAGAGGGGGATTCGGGGACAAGAGCTCACGGCGATCACGACGGACAGGTCGGCGTGCTCGGGGAGGGGCCGGAGCGAGCAGAACGGTGGAGGCGATCTCGGGGCAGAGGGGGCGACATCGAGCTCGATGGCGATGTCTCCGGGTGTCTGGTGACGCGTGGCTCGGTGAGGAGGCGTAGGTGACGGAGGCAGAGCGCGTAGACATGGCGAGGGGTCGATGGGAGCACGGTGGCTGCGTGGTCACGGCGGCGTGCGAGCGGGCGCTTCGGCTATGGCGACCAGAGGCGAGGGGGAAGCGATGGGAAGGAATGGGGAGGACGGCTCGATTGGGACGGCTCCCGCGAGATCATCCACGGCGTCGCGCTGGCCAGGGACGCAGGCAGGCAGCCTGGTGGCGTGGCGCGCTGTGCGTGCGTGCGCATCGGCCACGCGCTCGGCCGACTGGCACCAGGAGGATGATGACTGGCGCAGTCAGTGGGCTGGGCCGGCATAGGTAAGTGGCCCTGGTGAGGTGCTCTCTCTCTCTTTTCTAATTCCTTTTCTGTTTTTCTATTTTTCTTTTCTGTTTCGATTTAGTAAAAATACTAAACCATTTTCTAAAATCCTGAAAATAATTGTGGGCACTTTTAGAATTATTTCCAACAGCCTCAATTAGTTTCAGAATTATTTGAGCACTTAAATTTTTTATAGCATTTAAATGCCCAAATTCAAATACTTTATGATTTAATTCAAAAATCCAAGATGACCTAGAAAAAATGTGCACCATTTTGGCAGAGGTTTTCAACCAATTCAAAAATGATGAACTTTTCTGAAGGGCATTTTGGGTTCATCGAAATTATTTTCAGTTGATCCTAGTTTTTCTGAGGGGTGCTAGGGTTTGTTAATTCCCCATTTCAAATTTAATTGAAAATTAGACATGATGCAGCAAGCAAGACTAACCTAGGTGCATTACTAAACTGGGGTTGTGACAACTCACCCCCACTCAAAAGAATCTCGTCCCGAGATTCAGGGTTTGTCGGAAAGAGTGTGGGGTACTCAAGTCAAAGACGATCCTCCCTTTCCCAGGTAGCTTCCTTTTCAGAGTGATGAGACCACTGAACCTTGAGAAACTTGATGTTCTGGCGTCGAGTGGTACGCTTGGCTTGATGAAGAATACGGACAGGGTACTCTCGATATGTGAGGTTATCTTGGAGATCTAGCGTTTCGTGGTCCACTCCGCGGATAGGATCCGAGAAGCAACGCCTGAGTGGAGAAACGTGGAAGACATCATGAACTTTGGAAAGATGCGGAGGTAGTTCCAATTGGTAGGCAACCTCGCCTCATTTGGCAAGAATGCGAAAAGGACCAATGTAGCGAGGAGCCAATTTGCCTTTGATACCGAAACGATGGGTCCCCTTCAGAGGAGTAACCCGAAGGTAAGCCTTCTCGTCGACTTCGTAAGTCACAACCTTATGATGACAATCATATTGGCTCTTTTGACGAGATTGGGCTGTTTTCAACTTTTCATGAACGATGCGAACTTGCTCCTCTGCTTCCTGAATCATATCCGGGCCAAAGAATTGCCTTTCCCCGGTTTCTGACCAGTTAAGAGGCGTTCGACACCTTCGTCCATAGAGAACTTCAAAAGGAGCTTTGCCTAAGCTAGATTGATAACTATTATTATAGGCAAATTCGGCGAATGGAAGGCATTTCTCCCAATTCATTCCGAAAGAGATAACAGAAGCTCTAAGCATATCTTCCAAAATTTGATTGACTCGTTCTACTTGACCACTGGATTGAGGGTGGAAAGCAGTGCTGAAGGAGAGACGAGTCCCCATAGCATTTTGGAAACTTTCCCAAAATCAAGAGGTGAAAAGACTTCCATGGTCTGAGTTAATCTCCAAAGGAACACCATGAAGAGACACTATTCGAGAAATATACAGATCTACTAACTGACTAGCAGTTATACTTTCCCGAATAGGAAGGAAATGAGCAACTTTGAAAAGACGGTCGATGACCACAAAGATAGCATTATTCCCTCTCTTGGTCCTGGGAAACCCGGTAATGAAATCCATACCGATTTTATCCCATTTCCATTCAGGAATAGCTAAGAGTTGGAGGGTGCCAGCAGGCCATTGATGCTCTGCATTAACACGACGGGAGATGTCGCAGTTAGCAATGAACTGAGCGATTTCTCTCTTCATCCTAGTCCACCAGAACCTCTGGCGTAGGTCCTGATACATTTTAGTACTACCGGGATGAATCGTGAGAGGAGATTCATGAGCCTCCTTAAGGATCAATTGGCGTAGATGTGGGTTCTTGGGAACCACCAAACGGTTCTCAAAGAAAACAACACCGTGCTCATCCCTAGAGAAACATTTAGCTGACCCGCTAGCAATGTTCTCTTTGATCCGGGATATACCCTTATCACGCTTCTGGGCAGCTATGATCTGATCCATAAGAGTAGGTTTCACCACCAAGGTAGAAAGGAATCCTCGAGGAATAATGTGAAGGTTAAGCTTACGAAATTCCTCGTGGAGAAGTGGTTGACTTTGTTGTAACATGAGATTGTTACAATAGGACTTACGACTCAGCGCATCAGCCATGACATTGGCTTTCCCCAGGGTGTAAGTTTTTCCTAAGTCATAATCCGTGATCAACTCAACCCAACGTCTTTGCCTGAGATTCAAATCCGGTTGGGTGAAGTTGTATTTCAGACTTTGGTGATCGGTGAAAATCTCGCAACGATTACCAAGGAGGTAATGTCGCCATGTTTTAAGTGCATGGACTACAGCTACAAGCTCTAGATCATGTGTGGGATAATTATCCTCATGTGGACGTAACTATCGAGATGCGTAGGCAATCACATGATGATCCTACATGAGTATGCAACCTAACCCTTGTCGCGAGGCGTCGCAGTAGATAACAAAGTCCTTGGAGAAATCTGGTGGCACCAACACGGGAGCAGAAGTCAGGCGTCTTTTCAGCTCCTGAAAACTGTAGTCGCATTGTGGGGTCCATTCAAACTTTTTATCTTTCTTGAGGAGTTCAGTAAGAGGCTTCGCAACTTTGGAGAAGTTCTCGATGAAGCGACGACAATAGCTCGCTAAACCAAGAAAACTCCTAACTTGCTTGACCGATTCAGGTGGAGTCCAATTAAGAATGGCCTGAACTCTCTCAGGATTGACAGCAATACCTTTTCCAGAGATTACGTGGCCTAGATAGGTCACTTCTGGCAACCAGAATTCGCATTTAGAGAATTTGGCGTAAAGGCGGTGCTCTCGAAGTTTTGTCAATACCAGCCTTTGATGTTCGGTATGATCTTCCTTGTTCTTGGAGTAAATGAGTATATCATCGAGGTAAACCATGACAAATTTATCCAAGTACTCCATGAAGATCGAATTCATTAAGCGGGAGAAGGTGGCTGGGGCATTGGTTAATCCGAAGGACATGACGGTGTACTCGTATTGGCCATAACAAGTGACAAAGGCCGTTTTGGGAATGTCCCCGTTCTTGATTTTGATTTGATGGTAGCCCAACCTCAAATCCATCTTGGAAAAGACTAAGGATCCAGCGAGCTGATCATACAGATCGTTGATCGTGGGGAGCGGATACTTGTTCTTTATGGTGACCAGGTTGACGGGTCGATCATCCGCAACCATCCGATCCGTTCCATCCTTCTTCTTGACGAAGAGGACAGGGCAAGCCCAAGGAGAAGAACTAGGACGGATGAAACCCTTTTTCAAGGACTCATCGAGTTGTTTCTTAAGCTCGGCTAGCTCTAAGGGTGCCATCTTATAGGGTCTTCTAGAAATTGGGACAGTTCCTGGGATAAGATCTATCACAAACTCTACATCCCTGTCAGGTGGAATGCCTGGCAGTTCTTCTGGAAAGACATCCGGAAAGTCGCGGACTACTGGAACATCTTCTAGATCTGGAAGAGGATTGGCGTTAAGGGACTAGAGTTGCCGCTCAGAGATTCGGGTTGAAACATTGACTATTTCACCCGATGGGTGCGTAAGTTGGACAGATCTGGTGGAACAGTCAACCTTGGCATAATGGGCTGCCATCCAGTCCATACCCAAGATGATGTTTATGTCTGAAGATTTAAGGCTATTAAGGACGCAAGGAAGACGAGTCTGTCGACAAGAATTTCATTTCCATGGCTCACTCTAGAAGTTTGCCATTTAGATCCAGGAGTTTGAATTGCCATGGAAGTGGGCATATCACAAAATGTCGTGTTGTGCAACTGAGCATAACTTTCAGATATGAACGAATGAGATGCTCCAGTGTCGAAAAGAACGGATGCTGGATGACAATTAACAAGAAGCATACCAAGAACGACGTCGGGGTCATCATGAGCCTCATCGGCTGAGACGTAGTTCACACCTCCACGTGAGGCAGGGGTTGGCTTGGCATAGTACTTCTTTCCTGTTGGCTTTCCACGGCCAACAGACTTTCCTGGCTGGTTGGAAGCAGTGTTCTGGGGGCACTCACGAGCATAGTGGCCTGGCTCTCCGCACTTGAAACAAGTCACGGTGTTGGTACGCGGAGCAGCATTGGCGGCTGGTCCACCATAGGTCTTGGGTGGTGTATATGGCTGGTTTGGGCGAGGCACCACATAGAATGGCCTCGGGGTAAACCTGGGTGGCAGTGCCGTATTTGGGATCCACACCCGGCGCTTCTGTGATCCAGAACCGGAGGATGAGCCAAAATCACGTGGATGCTTGCGGGACGCTTCATAGTCAGTTTGGCTAGTCTCGGCATTGATGGCCTTGTTGACCAGACTCTGGAAGGTGAGACACTCGTGCAGATGAAGATCACGATGAAGCTCAGGGTTAAGTCCCTTTTGGAACCTAGCCTGTTTCTTGGCATCGGTGGACACTTCTTCAGGGGCATAGCGTGCAAGATTTCCAAACTCCTGACTGTATGCATCTACAGTCATCTTGCCCTGGGTGAAGTTACAGAACCCCTCCCTCTTACGGTCCATCAGACCTTCTGGGATATGGTGCAGGCGAAACGCTTCACTAAAGTCTCTCCAGGTAGTGACCTGGCCAGCTGGGCGCATGGCCTCGTAGTTCTCCCACCACAGACTAGCGGGACCTTCAAGGTGGTATGCAGCATAGGTGACCTTGTCAGCTTCAGCTACGTTAGCAGAACACAGCTTGTGTGTGATACTGCAGAGCCAATCATCGGCGTCGAGTGGATCGACGGAGTGATGGAAGGTAGGTGGGTACAGCTTGATGAAGTCATGGATAGACACCATGTCATTGCGCTGGTGGTGGGCTGTGTTCTGTTCAATGCGCTCAAGCAGACGGTTGGTTTCACGCTTGTTCCTTTCTGCCTCTAGCATGACCTTAGCTAGGGAGGGTGGATGGGGAAGGTTCTCATCCCTAGCTCCACTTCCTTCCCCCTGCTGATGGGCAGCGGGGTTGCTTCGAGTATTGACCATCCTGGGAAACAAAACCACGATTTAGACAAGGATGACAATAACTCTAGCATAGTGTACGGAATGTAATGGGCGGCACGGAATGCAGAGATGAACATCTGTACAACATGGTAGCAAGCAAACTGACGTATATATACCATCAGTCGTACACACCATAACATAGTTTACTACAAGCCCAAGCTAGAGTACAAACTGCGGTGAAAGATGATACAACTCATCAGAGGCATTCCAAGCTCCTATACATTATTTATCTATGCCTCCAGAATTCAGTACACACCTAGTCATATCCCACAAGACATGCAGGACTGTGGTGGATACAACTACTACAATACTACTACAACCACAAACTACCTCAGGCATCTCCGTAGTAATCCTCGTAGAGGTTACCACCGTGGCCCGGAAGCTGAACGTGGGGATCTGGAAACTCTCTAGCCTGTGGAGCCTGTGGTCCATAAGGACACGGATGTGGCCTAGGTCCCACAGCTGGTGGTCGAAGAGGTCCACGTGGAGGTGTGATGCCTTCGACATCAGGCCAATTCATGCGGTCGGGCAGCTGAGACCGCACTGGGTACAACGCGTCCATATCCAGGTATCCTGTCTGGACGACGGGTGCAAGCTGTGTCAAAGTAGTCCAGTGGCGTGCTCGTGAAGCGTAGAGCTCCATCCTAAGGGCACGGACCTCACGATCCCTGTCCTCCAATAGCTGTGCAGTAGTCTGGAGTCTCGGCTCCTCATGAGCGGCATCAGTGTAAAGACCAGTAAGATAGCCCTCCTCGCCTGGGAGTGATGCTGGCATATAACTGA
Organism: Elymus sibiricus; assembly: GCA_039707655.1. Lineage (NCBI taxonomy): Eukaryota > Viridiplantae > Streptophyta > Magnoliopsida > Poales > Poaceae > Elymus > Elymus sibiricus. Next base: position 197,545,115 of record CM077668.1, read on the forward strand.
ACTCGGTGTTCTGAAGCAATGCGTGCCTAGCTCGAATTATGGTCATCGTGGAATAGGCCGCATCCTGAAAAGACATCTTGATAGTGACTCCGAGTCCATAAGACCAGTGAATTGGATTTGTAGCTCCAAGATACGAAGGATAGATCCTGACGGTGCAAAGGTACTGGCTCTGGTTGAAGTCCCGGTACTGCTCCTCCACTGTGTACTAGGGGTACCAGCAGTAACCGGTCTCAATCATGACACGAACTAGCATGGCCATATGACCTGGCACACCAATGCACCGGGTCAGACGGACAACCTGATGAGGGGTGTGAGAAGCCATCTAAAACATGAAATAATGCAAAGGCATTAGAATTCCTAGGACAAATCGGACAGCATAACGACTGTAAATGCTCAAAAAAAATTTGAGACATCCTGTAAATGGTGGCATAACCACTCAACATCATAATATCAAGGTTCCGAGACCAACTATTAACACACGGAGATACCAGAAACTGAACTGAGATTTGAATCCATCATTCCTACAAGTCTACGAATTAGTAACACGTGATCCTGGTAGATAGATGAAAAGCTTAGCTCTTAATCCCCGTAGAAAAGAAGAGGGTGACTTAGAAAGAATGACACGAGAAGAGAAGTAAAAGAGCCTTACGTTCCCTTCCACAATCAATTCCCTTATATATAACTAAAGCATTTCTAGACTCGACATCGACCAGTTTGGCTTGCTAATCCTACAGGCAGTCAGGCTCTGTTACCAACGCTGTCAGGACCCCGATCCTTAGTCACACCGGTCTAGCATGTAACACATCATATCACTTTGCGGCCTCACGCACGGTAACCCACGGCTGCAGCCTTTACCTTGGCCGGGACCGTTTGCGACTTTTGGATCACGTATATGATTATGTCGCTAGCATCCATATGACAGAGAACCCGGGCCGACATGACTAGTCGTGAACCAAGGTGGCACAAACTTACAGGGACAGGCATACATGACCCAGCAATGCACGTGTCGGTCATCAGCATGTGCAACCGAGTCGTAGCAAGCTACAAGGACTCCAGTAAAACACCACGTGACATTTCCCCGAAGGGACGGACACAGGAACAAAGAAGGACACATGCCGGCCAACCCATGTGTTCCCGAGCAGTAGCAAGCTACCATGGCTCAGTGGAACACCAGGAGACATTTCCCCATAAGAAAGGCTACCAAGAATAAACAACTAGGTGTCGGATCCCACACAGACCAAAGCATTTCAAACATACACACAATATGCTCGATATGTGCAAATACAACATGGCATCACAACATAACTCGATGACTCAAAGTATTTATTTAAGAGGCTCCGAAGAGCCATACATAACATATCCATACAGGTAGGGGCCACATGACCCAACACTCAAGTCATACAGACATACAAGCACATGCGGAAGCTTAACTTGTCTGGGTACAGACAACTAGAAAGATAAAAGGGCTAGTGTATCCCGTCTATCTACAGTGGCCCTTCACAGGCACGAGATTGCCACCTAGGTAGCAAGTCACTCATCAACGTCGAGGTCTACATAGAAACCATCTGTGTTCTCGGGGTTCTCCTCTGTAGCAGTTTATTAAGCAAACGTGAGTACAAAGGTACTCAGCAAGTCTTACATCAGATCTAACTACTCATGCAACAGTATCAACAAAGGGGTAGTGGTGTTTATTGCAGCAAGCCGGCTTTGACTCTTGGCTATCCTGTACTATGACTAGTAGTTGTTTGAATAAGATGAGATAGCACACACGTGTCCACTAATCACCATGACAATACACTACCGCGGATCCTCTCCCGTCTTCCTATGAGAGGGCTATCCACGGCACTCACCCTTGTCTTGATACTTTTATGAGTAACCGTTAAAGTTATCTATGAATAGCATAAGTTCCCAAGTAGTCCATATCCAAGGACGTGGCTATTCAAATAGTTTGATAACCCTGCAGGGGTGTACTTCTTCACACATGTGTCCACCACTTAGCGCCTGCACACGTCATGTGCTCGGCAGACTTCAAGCGAAAGCCGGTGAGGGTGTAGACCACGACCTAATCAACCACACAAGTCTCTAGTCCAGGTTTATCGCCTATTTGAGTCCACTCCGCAAGGAAGTCCGGCCGAGGTTTCCACTACGGCCCCAAATGATGAGTGCAGGGTTCCCAAGAGCACCATTCGGGTGTCACTTGGTACACCGTGCCTCGTGCCTACCGCAACAAAGCCTACCCCTCCGGTCAGCGCTAAGTACGGCCCCCAGCACATCCTACAAACACCAGAAACTAGTTGCAACTCCTGGATAGAGTACAGGGTGATCAATAAGTCGAGCGGGGTCATATTTCAGGGCCCATTGTGTGGTAGTAGCTGATCTTGGATCACATACACGGAACTCAGTTCTTAAGGACGGTTCCAATGAAACAACCCACCATGTACTTGTCACATCCCTAGAATTTGGTTGCAATTAGTTGCGTCAGCATCCATGCATCATGTTAAAATTCAAACGAATTTGAATTGGGGATGACCAAACCCTAGCACCACAATAATTCAAATAGGTTCAACCTAAAAATATTTTCAATGAATCCAAAATGCCCTTCAGAAAAGTTCATCATTTTTGGAAAAGGTGCAAACCTCTGCTAAAAAAATGATGCACACATTTTTGGAACATTTCTGGATTTTTGAATTAAGCCATAATGTATTTGAATTGGGGCATTTAATTTCTATAAATAATTTGAATGCTTCAATAATTCTGAAACTAGTTGAGGGCTTTGGGAATAATTCTAATAGTGCCCACAATTATTTTCAGGAGTTTTGAAAATGGTTTAGTATTTTTACTAAATCAAAAACAGAGAAACAAAATAGAAAATAGAAAAGAATTAGAAAAGGACAGAGAGAGAGAATACCTGCAGCCACCTGGAAGCCCACCAGAGCCAGGCCCAGCCCACCAGCCGCCGCACCATCTCACTCCTCCTGCCAGTGGGCAGGAGGGCGCGTGGTCGCCGCGCGCCGGCACGCGCTGGCCAGCACCTGCTTCCACCGCGATGCCCTGCCCCTTCTGGATGCGCCACGGAGACGCCCAATGACCTCTCCCTCCTCTCTCTCTCACTCGCTGCTCTCTCTCCCCTCCTCTGTCTCTCTCTCTCGCGCAGTCGCCCGAGCGCACCCGCAGCACGCCGCCGAGCACCACCGTGGCCACCGTCGTCGCCTCGACCTTTCGCCATGTCCAGACGCTCCATAGAGCTCCAATACATCTCCACGGAGAAATACACGTCCAGGGGAACGCCAAGATGTCGCCATCGATGCCGTCTTCGTCCTCTGCACCGACGGCCGCCGTCGCTCGATTCGTCGTGTCCAGAGCCTCCCCGGCCCCGCCGTCTGCACCGGCCGACTCGCCGTGAGCCACTGACCCTCTTCCCTCCGTCTTTTTCCTCGCGCAAGTCCCGTGGCCGCTGTCCTGCAAGCTCCCGAGCTCACCGCCGGCGTCCTCGTCGCCGTCGTCGTGTTAGCATGCCTTGGTCACGCCCGAGCGCGTCATCATGCTCCTGGCCTCACCAGAAGTCCGTTAAGCCCCTCGGAGAGCTCCCCCGTGCTCTGTAGCCCTACGCCCGCTCGAGCCGTAGCTCCGGCCGCTGCCAAACTCCTCGCCGCCGTCAACACAAGCCACCCCGGCCTCCCCCGCTTGCTCTTTTAGACGCGGCTCAGCTCCAGCTACCGAACGCGCCTGTCCGCGCGTCGTTTGGTCGCCAGAGTGGCGTTTCTCCTCCGCAGCGTCTGGCCTCGCCGGCGTTGTGCCGCCGGTGTGTTTGACCTGTTTGACCGGCGGGCTGACGTGGCGACGTCATTAGCCACTAATGACGCCACTAACTAACCCCTGAGCCACTGACAGTAGGACCCGCATGTTTAATTAGGCCGGCTAACTTTTTTGGTTAAGATTAAATTAAACCCAGTGGACCCCAGTTATCAGTTTTGACTTTGCTGACGTCAGCGTTGACCCGGACCCACTGGTCAGTGTCTGTAGCTGGCCCCACTGGTCAGGTTTGACCCTAGTCAGCTCGGTTGACCTGCTGATGTCATGCTGTCATCATGCGGATGTCATTAATGATTTTCTGGATTAAAAATAATCGAAGAAATTCCAGAAAAATAGCTAAAACTTCTAAAATTCATAGAAAATTAACCGTAGCTCAGATGAAAATATTTTATATATGAAAACTTATCAAAAAAATATGAAGAATCTGTTTTTGGCATTTTCATGCATGTTTGAACAACTTAAAGTTGATGTACATGACAATTTGAATAAATGGCATTTGAAATGTCTTATATGGAGTTTGAATTTGAACCTTGTGTTCAAACCAACTTCATTTAAATTGCTGCTAGTTGCATTAGCCCAAATCATCAGCATGTTGCCATGTCATGATCATGCATCATATTGTTGCATTGCATTGCTTGTATTCCTTTCCTTGTTTGCCGGTGTGTGTTCCCTCTCGGTAGGAGATTGTTCCGACGATGTGATCGTTGACACTCACAAAGAGCTATTCTATCTTCAGAAGTGCCAAGCAAGCAAACCCCCATTGAGCATTCCGATACAATCCCACTCTCTCGCTCTTGCCCTCTTTTACTGCATTAGGACAACAACGATTCAACTGTTACTTGCTGCGGTAGTTGATCCCATTCCTCTACATGACTTGTCTTTGCCACAGTAAATAGTTGAAACCCACTAGCATGAGTAGGAGTTGTTTGAGCCATGATATGCCTACTCATTCATGCTTGCTTGTCATGCCTGCTATGCTTAGAGTTGTGTCAGGTCTGATTCATCTGGGATGGATTGGAATGGTGGTGAACATGTCCTACTGTGTGAGAGCTAAGTGTGTGAACACGATTTGGTAAAGGTAGCGATGAGAGGCCATGTAGGAGTACATGGTGGGTTGTCTCATTGGGACCGTCCTCAGGAACTGAGTTCCGTGTTTGTAATCCAAGACAGTTACTACCACACATTGGGTACCGGTAACTCGACCCCTCTCGGCTTATCAATCGCCTCGTACTCAGTCCAAGAGTCGCAACTAGTTTCTGGTGTTTGTAGGATATGTGTTGGGGGCCGTGTGTAGCGCTGACCCTAGGGGTGGGCTATGATGCGGTAGAGACACGAGGCACGGTGTACCAGGTGACACCCGAATGGTGCTCTTGGGAACCCTGCACTCATCATTTGGGGCCGTACTGAAAACTTCGGCCAGACTTCCTTGCGGAGTGGACTCAAATAGGCGATAAACCTGGACTAGAGACTTGTGTGGTTAGTCAGGTCGTGGCCGACACCCTCGCCAGGCTTCCGCTTGAAGGTTGCCGAGATACATGACGTGTACATGGTGGTAAGTGGTGGGAGCGTGTGTGGAGAACTACACCCGTGCAGGGTTAATGATCTATTCGAATAGCCGCGTCCGCGGATATGGACTACTTGGAAAGCTTACGTTGTTCATAGAACAGTTGAAGTGGATACCCTAAAATGCGCAAGATAAGTGTGAGTGCTATGGATGGCCTTCTTGTAGGGAGACGGGAGCGGATCCATAGTGGTGTATTGTTATGTTGAATATGTGGACTCGTGTGCGCTTTCTCACCTCAAGGAAAATACTCGTAGTCGTAGTACAGGATAGCCACTGAGTCAAAGTTGGCTTGCTGCAGTTAAACTCCACAACCCCATTGTTGATACTGATGCATATGTAGATAGATCTGGTGTAAGTCTTGCTGAGTACCTTTGTACTCACGGTTGCTTATCTATGTTTTGCAGAGGAGACGTTAGTCTCACTAGTGATTTCAACGACAAGTTTGATGTTGACCGATTAGCTTGGGAATCCCGGACAGAGGTCTGGCTCCTCTGGAGGGTCTTGTAGATAGACAGGCTTTCTAGCCTTCTTTCTTTTCAGTTGTCTGTACTCAGACAGATTTATGCTTCCGTTTGTTGCTTGTATGACTTTGTATGTTGGGTCATGAGACCCATGTTTGTAATATCATGCTATGTATGGCTCCTCGGAGCCCTTCTAATTAAATACTTGAGTCATAGAGTTATGTTGTGATGCCATGTTGTATCTATACATATCGAGCATATTGTGTGTATGTTATTGAAATGCTTGGTATGTGTGGGATCCGACACCTAGTTGTTTATTCTTGGTAGCCTTCCTTATGGGGAAATGCCTCCTAGTGCTTCCATCCGGAACACATGGATTAACCGGCATGTGTCCTTCTTTGCTCCTGTGTCTGTCCATATGGGGAAATGTCACGCGCTGTTCCTTTAAGTCCTTGTAGTTTGCTACGACTTGGGTTCATACGTTGATGACCGACACGTGCATTGCTGGGTCATGTATGCCTGTCCCTGTAAGTTTGTGCCTCCTTGGTTTACGACTAGTCATGTCGGCCTGGGTTATCTGTCATATGGATGCTAGCGACACAATCATATACGTGAGCCAAAAGGCGCAAACGGTCCTGGCCCAGGTAAAGGCGGCAGCCATGGGTTACCGTGCGTGAGGCCGCAAAGTGATATGATGTGTTACATGCTAGATCGGTGTGACTTAGAATCGGGGTCCTGACTGCGTTGGTATTAGAGCCTGACTGCCTGTAGGATTACCAAGCCAAACTGGTTGAAGTCGAGTCTAGAAATGCTTTAGTTATATAGGGGAATTGATTGTGGAGGGGAACATAAGGATCTTTTACTCCTTATCCTTGTGTCATTCTAATTCTGAGTCACCCTCATCTTTTCTACGGGGTTACGAAACTAGGCTTTCTCATCTATCTATCAGGATGACGAGTTACTACTTTGCAGACTTATAGAAAAGGTGCCGTCTTCTTAGATCGGTGTTTCCATAAGAATTCAGTAGTTGTGTAGTCAGTTGTCTTGCAGGTTGTCTCATTTTCATGCCCGTACAGCCGTTATGCTGTCCGAGTTGTCTCAGGTTTCTGAATAATCTGATGCATTTGCAACCTCTTCTCTCCCCATTCCCGATGTCTATTGGGCCAGACTAACCACACTAAACATTGTGTTGAGGTATTCCATTGCCTCGACATAATTGTTGAAGCTTTCAGGAAACTAGGATATCATAGATAGCCGCCCAGTAACCCGACCTTGTGTCGTGTTCTCAGTGTGATGATTCTGGGCACCATTCTCGAAAGCATCTTGTGATGTTATTTAGTTAGAAGGTATTCCATTTCTGGGTTCTTGAACCCAAGATTCATTCTACTTACTTCGTGTTGATAGTGTTTGCTCGTTCCTTTAGGATGATTAGTAACTTTGATCTAGCCTCTAGGTCTGGGTATATCATTCTTCCAAATACCTTGAACCATCATGGCAGAAGTTCTTTTGAACCAAAGGATCACAACAAGAGCGCTTCTGATGAGTTCTCCATTCGATATTGTAACTCTGCCAGTCCTACCTTTCTGCATGGGTTATCTGGAAGAAATATGTAGAGTCTTGTTCGACATGCTAATCTATGCATCCACAACTCAGAGAAATCATATGGTCCTTTTGAGTTGTCTCTCTTCAGTTGTATTCTGACTTTCATCTACCAGTCGATAGTCAAGAATATGTCATGCATTCGTGCTCATCGATGCCTCTTACTCTTATGGTCCGCCAAGACATTTTATTTCGGAATGACTAGGGGAAACAAACTCCGGCACCCATCCATTTCTTGGATTGGGTCAAAGCAGTTGCATTCCGCAGATCAAGAAAGCCAATCCAGCTTCTAGTCTGCCCTACCCTGGAGTGTTACCCTCTTCCATGTCAAGAATGTCATAGGAATTGCACACCATCTTATGAATTCTTGATATAGTGATACTTCTCGCTATCATCATTTATTTCTCGGTCTCCGTGTTGTTCTAACCGGAATGCCGACAAGTGAACTGCGATGTGTGAAATCAATACTCCTAGCAACCCCGTTGCTTGGTAGTTAATGGACGATAATATCATTCTTGGCGTGTTGGTTATTGAATCACCATTCTAGGATTGATTGTGCTACCTAGTCCATTTTCCTGGTGCACTCTTCGATCAATGAGTTAGGACTGTGTCAATCCCTCGCTCTTTTGATCACATCGTCTTGCTCTGAAAAGCAAGATTGTTCTCGAGCTTAACATCATATTGGTGGTTCATGATTTTCCGAATATCTTCTTGGAAGTATCACCAGGTTCCCTGACCGTTATGTTGAGTTCGTGATCGAGTTGGTTTTCCTTTAAACCAACCCTTCTCCAAGAATCTATGTTGGATACCCCTGAGCTGGCTGGTTAAGCTAAACAACAACTTGGAGAGTTGGAGGATAAAAGCTTGCCTGACTTAGTTCATTCCAAAGGGATATCTTGTGTGTGTGTGTGTGTGTGTGTTGAAGAAAGATTATATTTTCATCGATTGACCATCGTGTCAGTTGTTAGATCTATTGTCTTGTCCAAACTTTGATTTGAGCATGGGCTATCATCAAATCAAAATCAGTACCATCGATTCTCGTAATGTTGTCTTACTCATGGATGATCCTCGAGCATATACCATTATATCCTTTGGTCTGACCAATGCTATCACCTTGTTCACATAGTTGTGGAATTCCATCTTCGTGGAAACCTGGATGGATTGTTGTTGAGCCCATTAACAACATCTTTATCTTCTCCATGATTCGTGTTGAACATTTAAGCTAGTGTTGGAAACTTTTGTAAGCATTATCTTCTTCGTGAAGCATATGTTTGGATGAAAGACGTGACTTCCTCTAATTCATGTGCATTCGAAGCAAGTTGCCACCGTGAATTCGAGAAAGTTGTTTTGCTTCATTTGGAATCGTCCCAAGTCAGTCATGCACGTGCGAAGTATTCTGTGATTTGGAGATTTCCAACCTTCACTCTATATGTATCCCTAGCACACCAAGCCACTGATTGATTTGTCCAAGGATAAGAAGTTCATCGATAAGTATACAAGGACTTCGTTATCCTCGATGATGGTTCCCAACCAGAACTCGGTAGTGTTTTGTTGTAAGGTTTCCATGTGGTCACAATTGTCTTGGACACTGTGTTCACGTGTGTCACAAACTAGCTCATGTTTTGGAGCTTGCTGTTGTAGTTCATTCCCCGAGAATCTCGCAATGTCATCTCGTCGATTTGTGTTGCAAACTTTCCTATTCAGACATGCTGAGTGTGAAGCATCCTGTCATCAATCAGATCTGAATCTCGGGCAGATATGATGGTTGGAACTTCTCCCAAGAACTATGATATAGGTTCCGGTGAAGTGGACGCACCTAGCTGGAAGAACTATTATTGTAGTGTCTTGATTAAGCAATTTAGCCACTCCCCATGAGGATTCTCTATGACTTGTTCTAGAAGTTGTTCCTTCTGGATTTTGTGTTCCCGAAGTCCGACCTTTACTTGATGTTCTAGATACCAGACAATACCTATACCCGAGTTACGCTAGTACATCAAGGAGAACATTAGAAGCGGAGTGCTAAATGTCTCTCGGTCGATCATTCAGATTTTGTTTCCTTGACTTCGCTAAGGTGAAACCTGAGAAAGTGTTGTCTTCCTTGCATCCGCATCCTCCATCGTGATTCATCATGGTAGTATGAGGTGTTACCAGAATCCTTGACATAGTTGCGGGTAAAACTCTAATGATTATGGAAATGCTCAAGTTCTTGAGAGCACACTCAGGCACTAGGTTCTATCGTTGGCACTAATTGGAATGTGCCCTCAGTTCTCGATTATTCTATAGCCATCCAAACAGTGGAATCACTCTCTACTATTGAGCCTTCTCCCCAGTTACTAGAATCATCCCCAGCATTTGCATTTTGTTCCCAGCTTGCATCCGCCATTGTGCCATTTTACCATGGGCTGCCCTTTGTAGTAATTGCTGTTCAGGATCATATTCAAAAGTGGTCCTACCATGGGTCCCATCCATTTTTGATGATAAGCAAAAATCATCCATTACGTTGTCTTCAACAAGGTAGTCCACATCATCCACTCTAGTCGGAGTATGCCACTCTTTTGAACTCCTTCAAACGATCATTTGTGATTTGCCTTAGGATGGTATAGAGAGTTTCAATGATCTATGTATCAAAAGTAATTCTTTTTGCCACTTAAGGGAATAATTCTACGAGTCACCTTCCCTAGGGTGCCCCGTCATGGAATCATGGCAATTAACTCCTCGCTACGTTGAAACCGTGCACCATCTTGCCTAAGCATGGAATTATTGCCTACCAAATTGAACCTTCGTCATCTGCTCTCTTCCATCATTCCTGATGTATGTTTTGTGTCTCAGCTCGAGAGATGTTATTATGTCTCACTCCATGAGTTGATCTTGAGTTGCTCAATCTTCGAGAAGATCAATTCCTGTAGAGTTCCTTCTGTCGTCATCGTGTTAGGTGAAGTTCTCGAAGGCAAAGATTCCAAGACCAATATGGTGTTATGAGTCAGCATCTTCGAGAAGGGCGATTGGATCGTGAAGATTGTGGTAGTCATTGTTCCCTGTTCCTCTTACCCTACGCTTGAATCTCGGGACGAGATTCTTGTTTAGTGGGGGTGAGTTGTCACAGCCCTAGAATTTGGTTGCAATTAGTTGCATCAGCATCCATGCATCATGTTAAAATTCAAATGAATTTGAATTGGGGATGACCAAACCCTAGCACCACAATAATTCAAATAGGTTCAACCTAAAAATATTTTCAATGAATCCAAAATGCCCTTCAGAAAAGTTCATCATTTTTGGAAAAGGTTCAAACCTCTGCTAAAAAAATGATGCACACATTTTTGGAACATTTTTGGATTTTTGAATTAAGCCATAATGTATTTGAATTGGGACATTTAATTTCTATAAATAATTTGAATGCTTCAATAATTCTGAAACTAGTTGAGGGCTTTGGGAATAATTCTAATAGAGCCCACAATTATTTTCAAGAGATTTGAAAATGGTTTAGTATTTTTACTAAATCAAAAAACGAGAAACAAAATAGAAAATAGAAAAGAATTAGAAAAGGACACAGAGAGAGAGAATACCTGCAGCCACCTGGCAGCCGACCAGAGCCAGGCCCAGCCCACCAGCCGCCGCACCGTCTCCCACCTCCTGCCAGTGGGCAGGAGGGCGCGTGGCCGTCGTGCACCGGCACGCGCCGGCCAGCACCTGCTTCCACCGCGATGCCCCGCCCCTTCTGGACGCGCCATGGAGACGCCTAGCGACCTCTCCCTCCTCTCCCTCACTCGCTGCTCTCTCTTCCCTCCTCTGTCTCTCTCTCGCGCAGTCGCCCGAGCGTACCCGCAGCACGCCGCCGATCACCACCGCGGCCACCGTCGTCGCCTCGACCTTCTGCCATGTCCAGACGCTCCGTAGAGCTCCAATACATCTCCACGGAGACGTACACGACCAGGGGAACTCCAAGACGTCGCCATCGATGCCGTCTTCGTCCTCTGCACCGACGGCCGCCGTCGCTCGATTCGTCGCATCCAAAGCCTCCCTGGCCCCGCCGTCTGCACCGGCCGACTCGCCGTGAGCCACTGACCCTCTCCCCTCTGTCTTTTTCCTCGCGCACGTCCCGTAGCCGCCGTCCCGCAAGCTCCTGAGCTCACCGCCGGCGTCCTCGTCGCCGTCGGCGTGTTAGCATGCCTTCGTCACGCCCGAGCGTGTCATTGTGCTCCTGGCCTCACCAGGAGTCCGTTAAGCCCCCTCGGAGAGCTCCCCCGTGCTTTGTAGCCCTGCGCCTGCTCGAGCCGTAGCTCCGGCCGCCGCCAAACTCCTCGCCGTCGTCAACACAAGCCACCCCGGCCTCCCCCGCTTGCTCCTTTAGATGCGGCTCAGCTCCAGCTACCGAATGCGCCTGTCCGCGTGTCGTTTGGTCGCCGGAGTGGCGTTTCTCCTCCGCCGTGTCTGGCCTCGCCGGCGTCGAGCCGCCGACGTGTTTGACCTGTTTGACCGGCGGGCTGACGTGGCGACGTCATTAGCCACTAATGACGCCACTAACTAACCCCTGAGCCACTGACAGTGGGACCCGCATGTTTAATTAGGCCGGCTAACTTTTTTGGTTAAACCCAGTGGACCCCAGTCGTCATTTTTGACTTTGCTGACGTCAGCGTTGACCCGGACCCACTGGTCACTCTGTGTAGCTGGCCCTGTTACACTGACGTGTGGGCCCCACTGGTCAGGTTTGACCCTGGTCAGCTCGGTTGACCTGCTGATGTCATGCTATCATCATGTTGACATCATTAATGATTTTCTGGATTAAAAATAATCCAGGAAATTCCAGAAAAATAGCTAAAACTTCTAAAATTCATAGAAAATTAACCGTAGCTCAGATGAAAATAATTTATATATGAAAAATTATCAAAAAAATATGAAGAATCTATTTATGGCATTTTCATGCATGTTTGAACAACTTAAAGTTGCTGTACATGACAATTTGAATAAATGGCATTTGAAATGTCTTATATGGAGTTTGAATTTGAACCTTGTGTTCAAACCAACTTCATTTAAATTGCTGCTAGTTGCATTAGCCCAAATCATCAGCATGTTGCCATGTCATGATCATGCATCATATTGTTGCATTGCATTGATTGTATTCCTTTCCTTGTTTGCCGGTGTGTGTTCCCTCTCGGTAGGTGATTGTTCCGACGATGTGATCGTTGACACTGACGAAGAGCTATTCTATCTTCAGAAGTTCCTGGCAAGCAAACCCCCATTAAGCATTCCGATACAATCCACTAGCATGAGTAGATGTTGTTTGAGCCATGATGTGCCTACTCATTCATGCTTGCTTGTCATGCCTGCTATGCTTAGAGTTGTGTCAGGTCTGATTCATCTGGGATGGATTGGAATGGTGGTGAACATGTCCTATTGTGTGAGAGCTAAGTGTGTGAACACAATTTGGTAAAGGTAGCGATGAGAGGCCATGTAGGAGTACATGGTGGGTTGTCTCATTGGGACCGTCCTCAGGAACTGAGTTCCGTGTTTGTAATCCAAGACAGTTACTATCACACATTGGGTTCCGGTAACTCGACCCCTCTCGGCTTATTAATCCCCTCATACTCTGTCCAGGAGTTGCAACTAGTTTCTGGTGTTTGTAGGATATGTGTTGCGGTCCGTGCGTAGCGCTGACCCTAGGGGTGGGTTATGATGCGGTAGAGACACGAGGCACGGTGTACTAGGTGACACCCGAATGGTGCTCTTGGGAACCCTGGACTCATCGTTTTGGGCCGTACTGGAAACTTCGGCCGGACTTCCTTGCGGAGTGGACTCAAATAGGCAATAAACCTGGACTAGAGACTTGTGTGGTTAGTCAGGTCGTGGCCGACACCCTCGCCAGGCTTCCGCTTGAAGGTTGCCGAGATACATGACGTGTACATGGTGGTAAGTGGTGGGAGCGTGTGTGAAGAAGTACGCCCTGCAGGGTTAATGATCTATTCGAATAGCCGCGTCCGCGGATATGGACTACATGGAAAGCTTATGTTGTTCATAGACAAGTTGAAGTGGATACCCTTAAATGCGCAATATAAGTGTGAGTGCTATGGATGGCCTTCTCATAGGGAGACAGGAGCGGATCCATAGTGGTGTATTGTTATGGTGAATATGTGGACTCGTGTGCGCTTTCTCACCTCAAGGAAAATACTCGTAGTCGTAGTACAGGATAGCCACTGAGTCAAAGCTGGCTTGCTGTAGTTAAACTCCACAACCCCATTGTTGATACTGATGCATATGTAGATATATCTGGTGTAAGTCTTGCTGAGTATCATTTTACTCACGGTTGCTTATCTATGTTTTGCAGAGGAGACGTTAGTCTCACTAGTGCTTTCAACGACAAGTTTGATATTGACCAATTAGCTTGGGAATCACAGACAGAGGTCTGGCTCCTCTGGAGGGTCTTGTAGAGAGATAGGCTTTCTAGCCTTCTTTCTTTTCAGCTGTCTGTACTCAGACAGATTTATGCTTCCGTTTGTTGCTTGTATGACTTTGTATGTTGGGTCATGAGACCCATGTTTGTAATATCATGCTATGTATGGCTCCTCGGAGACCTTCTAATTAAATACTTGAGTCATAGAGTTATGTTGTGATGCCATGTTGTATCTATACATATCGAGCATATTGTGTGTATGTTATTGAAATGCTTGGTATGTGTGGCATCCGACACCTAGTTGTTTATTCTTGGAAGCCTTCCTTATGGGGAAATGCCTCCTAGTGCTTCCATCCAGAATACATGGATTGACCGGCATGTGTCCTTCTTTGCTCCTGTGTCTGTCCCTACGGGGAAATGTCACGCGGTGTTCCTTTAAGTCCTTGTAGTTTGCTACGACTTGGGTTCATACGTTGATGACCGACACATGCATTGCTGGGTCATGTATGCCTGTCCCTGTAAGTTTGTGCCACCTTGGTTTATGACTAGTCATGTCGGCCCGGGTTCTCAGTCTATATGGATGCTAGCGACACAATCATATACGTGAGCCAAAAGGCGCAAACGGTCCCGGCCCAGGTAAAGGCGGCAGCCGTGGGTTACCGTGCGTGATATGATGTGTTACATGCTAGATCGGTGTGACTTAGGATCGGGGTCCTGACAGTACTCCTACATGGCCTCTCATCGATACCTTTACCAAAAACAGGTTCAACACTTCACTCTCATTACCGAACACAACTATTTCACTCCAATCCATCACCCAGATGAACCAGACTTGACACAACTCTAAGCATAGCAGGCATAGCATGGTAGGAACACAACATGGGCTCAAACAACTCCTACACATGCTAGTGGGTTTTAGCTATTTACTGTGGCAATGACAGGTCATGCAGAATAAAGGGGTTCAGCTACCGCAGCAAATAGCAGTTGAAACGATGTTGTCTTAATGCAGTAAAAGAGAGTAGGAGCGAGAGGATGGGTTTGTATCGGAATGTTCAATGGGGGTTGCTTGCCTGACAGAGTGGTACAAGGGTACTGCCCTTCAGCTGGATACTCGTGAATATCCTCGGGAGCAGAACCTACCGCGGAGAACATACCGAAGATACAATCAATACATGACAATATGCAACATTATGATGCGTGATCATGACATGGCAAAATGTGTGTGTTTGAGCTAATGCATCTAGCAACAGAAGGGTTTGAGTTGGTTTGAACCAAGGGTTCAAAATCAACCCCCATATATGGTATTTCAAATACCATTTTGCTGATTTAACCTAAACAATAGGTTTAAGTTGCTTTAACATGCATGAAAACAGTACTTACAGATAGATTGGATTTTTCTAATCATTTTTCATATATAAATCTTTTCCATCCGAGTTACGGTTGATTTGTTATGAATTTTAGAAGTTTAAACTATTTTCTGGAATTTCCTGGATTAAATTAAAACCAGAAAATGAGTTATTGCGCCAGCATGACATCAGGATGATGTCAGCGGTCAAATGACCGTGTCAGGTCAAACCTGACGTGTGGGTCCCAGCTGTCAGTGTCACAGGGCTAATTAGGATTAAATTAACCTAAACTAAAACTGATTAACAGGGGGCTGGCCTCACCTGTCATTGACCCAGGGGAGGTCAAAACCCTGGTCAACCGTTCAACCCCGCTGGTCAAACCAGTCAAATACGCCAGCGGCTTGACGCCGGCGACGACAGATGCGGCGGCGAGCTACGAGATTGGGCTACGGTGCCCCGTTCGATGTGTGGCTAGGCTCGTTGGAGACCTCTCGCCGACGTGTCTCGAATGGGGGTGGTGGCCGGGCCGGTGGTGGCTGGTGCTGACGGCGGTGAGCTTCGCAGCGGCGGCCGACATTCGGGCGTGTGCGCGGTTGGCATTGCGGTGCGCAAACAGCCTAGGGGAAGTGCTAGAGAGGCTCTACGCGAGGCGGCGACCACGTTGGGCTCACTGGCGCGACCAAATGGTCGCCGGAGCTACGTCGGCGATGAGCTTGGGCGGTGGCGCATTCGGTCACGAGCGAGGTGATGGCTACGGTGTCGTTCGAGGCAAAAGAGAGGGGGATTCGGGGAGAAGAGCTCACGGCGATCACGACGGACAGGTCGGCGAGCTCGGGGAGGGGCCGGAGCGAGTAGAACGGCTGAGGCGATCTCGGGGCAGACGCGGATGCGTCGATCTCGATGGCGATGTCTCCGGGCGTCCGGTGACGCGTGGCTCGGTGAGGAGGCGTAGGCGACGGAGGCGGAGCGCGTAGACATGGCGAGGGGTCAAGGGGAGCACGGTGGCTGCGTGGTTCACGGCAGCGTGCGAGCGGGCGCTTCGGCCATGGCGACCAGAGGCGAGGGGGAAGCGATGGGGAGGAATGGGGAGGATGGCCTGATCGGGATGGCTCCCGCGAGATCATCCGCGGTATCGCGCTGGACGGGGACGTAGGCAGGCAGCCTGGTGGCGTGGCGCGCTGTGCGTGTGTTGGGGAAATTACCCGCGGTCAAGACCCGGCCCGCTACAGGACCTGGCCTCAAGGATGACCCGGCCTGCTACAGGACCTGGCCTCAAGGATGACCCGGCCTGCTACAGGACCTGGCCTCAAGGATGACCCGGCCTGCTACAGGACCTGGCCTCAAGGATGACCCGGCCTGCTACAGGACCTGGCCTCAAGGATGACCCGGCCTGCTACAGGACCTGGCCTCAAGGATGACCCGGCCTGCTACAGGACCTGGCCTCAAGGATGACCCGGCCTGCTACAGGACCTGGCCTCAAGGATGACCCAGCCTACTACAGGGCCTGGCCTCAAGCATGACCTGGCCTGCTACAGGACCTAGCCTCAAGGATGACCCGGCCTGCTATAGGGCCTGGCCTCAAGCATGACCCGGCCAGCTACAGGACCCGGTCTGCTACATGACCTGGACTTAGACGAAATTCCACCAAGGAGTCCAAATACAAGACGGAGACCCCAAACTTGGAAGACACGAAGGACTTAGAGGACTCAGAGTAGGATTCCGACTATGGGTATAACCCGGAATCTCTTGTAACCCCAAGGACTAAGCTATTATATAAAGCGAGTCCCTGGGTCATCAGAAGAAAGAGGTTTTTAGACAGACAAGTCTCGAGACAAATGTTTTGATAGGTCTCGAGACAGATGTTTTGATAGCTCTCAAGACAGAGGTAGCGAAATAGAGCCCTTGTAATCGATACCTCCATAATCAATAGCAATCAAGTAGGATGTAGGCTTTTACCTCCACCGTGAGGGGCCGAACCTGGGTAAAACTGGCGTCTTTCGATTCCGATCAACCCCGTTCAAGCTACCACCTAGGTGCGATGGCCTCACCACTAAGTCCTTTCACGAGGACATTTGCCATGACAAAACCACGACAGTTGGCACCCACCATGGGGCCTGCGCACAAAGGTGTTGTGTTCTTGGAGGGAGCTCTCCCAGGAATCGAGAAAATTCGCGGTCGGCCGGATGAGAAAAATCTGGCTCAAGAAAAATCCTGCTCTCAGAAAAATCTGGCTCAAGGAAAATCTGGCTCAAGAGAAATCCGGCTCAGGAGAAATCCGGCTCAAGGAAAATCTGGCTCAAGAGAAATCCGGCTCAAGAAAAATCTGTCTCAAGAAAAATCTGGCCCAAGGAAAATCCGGCTCAAGTCCGGCTTATGATAAAAGTTCTGGTTCTTCAGGAAAAAGTCCGGCTTATGTTGAAAATTGTGACTCGACGAAAAATTCTGAGTTGCCGAAAATTCCGATTCGACGAAAAAAATTCTGAGTCGCCGAAAATACCGATTCAAAGGAGTAAGTCCCGAGTCGCTGCAGGCAAACGACACGGCACTTGGGGGCTACACTACTCAGTTCAAGATCTACAAACTTTCTAAGTCCCAAGTCGCTGCAGGCATGCGACCTGGCACTTGGGTGCTACAGCGTTTAGTTGTTTAAAACAGCGCATAAGGTCCACATTGAAGACCCGGCCCATCACATACTGATGAGCCGGCCCTTGGGGGCTACACTATTTGCAGTTATATATCTACAACATTCAAGACAAAGTCCAAGTCCCAGGTTGCTGCAGGCAAGACAACCCGGCACTTGGGGGCTACGCTGGCTGAAGTTTTACAAGTGTAAGGCAATTATAAGTCCCAGATTGCTGCAGGCAAGACAACCCAGCACTTGGGGGCTGCACAGTCAAGATGTTATTTTTATGCAAAGCACCAAGTCATCATGAACTGATAAACTCGGAGCTTGGAGGCTACAGGTATATGGAGATAAAAAGCAAAAGAACACCTTCAAGCTGTCAATTTTGAGAGAGCCGGGTTTCATTTTCTTGGTGGAGGTTTGCATAGTTCATTTCTTCCAAGTTATTCATAGAAGGTCTAGAAGCACTGAAAGCCGGCTCGACATCACACGGGTTATTGTTCCCAAATATTTTCATTAAGCCGAAGCAGTGAAAGTCGGATCAACATCGGACGGATTTTTATTCTCAATATTTTTTAAGCCGAAACACAAGAAATCGGCTCGATGTCAGATGGGTAATCATTCCCAATATTTTCCTATGAGGAACCAACGTCAGCAACTTGATTGTGAAGCCGGCCTGTTGATATGACAAACAGACCCGAACTTTCCAGGAGCCGGTTCATTGAATAAACTGGTCATCTGAGCGAGTCGGTCCCTTAATGTACTAATTATTCTTATTTCAGGAGCTTAGCATGAATGCACGCCAAGCCTGTATTCAAGCTAACCTGGGGGCTAATGTCGGGGGAATTACATGCGGTCAAGACCCGGCCTGCTACAGGACCTGGCCTCAAGGATGACCCGGCCTGCTACAGGAACTGGCCTCAAGGATGACCCGGCCTGCTATAGGACCTGGCTTCAAGGATGACCCGGCCTGCTACAGGAACTGGTCTCAAGGATGACCCGGCTTGCTACAGGACCTGGCCTCAAGCATGACCCGGCCTGCTACATGCCCTGGCCTCAAGGATGACCCGGCCTGCTACAGGGCCTGGCCTCAAGGATGACCCGGCCTGCTACAGGACCTGGCCTCAAGGATGACCCGGCCTGCTACAGGGTCTGGCCTCAAGCATGACCCGGCCTGCTACAGGACCCGGTCTGCTACATGACCTGGACTTAGACGAAATTCCACCAAGGAGTCCAAATACAAGACGGAGACCCCAAACTTGGAAGACACGAAGGACTTAGAGGACTCAGAGTAGGATTCCGACTACGGGTATAACCCGGAATCTCTTGTAACCCCAAGGACTCAGCTATTATATAAAGCGAGTCCATGGGTCATCAGAAGAAAGAGGTTTTTAGACAGACAAGTCTCGAGACAGATGTTTTGATAGGTCTCGAGGCAGATGTTTTGATAGCTCTCGAGACAGAGGTAGAGAAATAGCGCCCTTGTAATCGATACCTCCATAATCAATAGCAATCAAGCAGGATGTAGGCTTTTACCTCCACCGTGAGGGACCAAACCTGGGTAAAACTCGCGTCTTTCGATTCCGATCAACCCCGTTCAAGCTACCACCCAAGTGCGATGGCCTCACCACTAAGTCCTTTCACGAGGACATCTGCCGTGACAAAACCACGACAGCATGCGCGCGCGTCGGCCACGCGCTCGGCCGACTGGCGCCAGGAGGACGTCGATTGGCGCGGCCAGTGGGCTGGGCCGGCACAGGTAAGTGGCCCAAGTGAGGTCCTCTCTCTCTCTTTTCTAATTCCTTTTCTGTTTTTCTATTTTTCTTTTCTGTTTCGATTTAGTAAAAATACTAAACCATTTTCTAAAATCCTGAAAATAATTGTGGGCACTTTTAGAATTATTTGCAACAGCCTCAATTAGTTTTAGAATTATTTAAGCACTTAAAATATTTATAGCATTTAAATGCCCAAATTCAAATACTTTATGATTTAATTCAAAAATCCATGATGACCTAGAAAAAATGTGCACCATTTTTGGCAGAGGTTTTTAACCAATTCAAAAATGATGAACTTTTCTGAAGGGCATTTTGGGTTCATCAAAATTATTTTTAGTTGATCCTAGTTTTTCTGAGGGGTGCTAGGGTTTGTTAATTCCCCATTTCAAATTTAATTGAAAATTAGACATGATGCAGCAAGCAAGACTAACCCAGGTGCATTACTAAACTGGGGTTGTGACAATCCTCTCCCGTCTCCCTACGAGAAGGCCATCCATAGCACTCATGCTTATCTTGCGCATTTTAGAGTATCCATTTAAGTTGTCTATGAACCATATAAGTCTCCAAGTAGTCCATATACGAGGACGCGGCAATTCGAATAGATCATATTACCCTGCAGGGGTGTACTTCTTCACACACGCTCTCACCACTTACCACCATATACACGTCATGTATCTCGGCAACCTTCAAGCGTAAGCCTGGCAAGGGTGTCGGCCACAACCTGACTAACCACACAAGTCTCTAGTCCAGGTTTATCGCCAATTTGAGTCCGACCTGCAAGGAAGTCCGATCGAGGTTTCCACTACAGCTCCAAACGATGTGTGCAGGGTTCCCAAGTCCACCATCCGGGTGCCACTTGGTACGCCGGGCCACTGTTCCTAGTCTGTCCCAAGCCCACCCTGCCGGGAGCCACTTGGTAGACAAATAACACGACCTACAAACACCAGAAACTAGTTGCAACTCCTGGACAGAGATCGAGGCGATTAATAAGTCAACAGGGTCAATTAAGTATCCCAATGTATGGTAGTAGCTATTCTTGGATAACATACAAAGAACTCGGTTCTTAAGGACGGTCTCAATGAGAGAACCCACCATGTACTCCTACATGGCCTCTCATCGCTACCTTTACCAAATCATGTTCACACACTTAGCTCTTAACATCAGAACATGATCACCATTCCAATTCATTTCCCGATGAATCAGACCTGACCCAACTCTAAGCAATAGCAGGCATGGCATGGATAAAGCACATCATGGCTCAAGCAATTCCTAATCATGCTAGGAAGGTTTAGCTATTTACTGTGACAATGACAGGTCATGCAGAGGAATGGGTTCAACTACCGCAACAGGTAACAGTTGAATCGTTGTTGTCCTAATGCAATAAAAAGAGCAGGAGCGAGAGAGTGGAATTCTATCGAAATGGCCAAGGGGGTTTGCTTGCCTGAAAGATCAACACGGTAGCAATGCTCCTTAGATAGATACTTGGTGCCACTCGCAGGAGCA
Source organism: Elymus sibiricus (assembly GCA_039707655.1). Classification (NCBI taxonomy): domain Eukaryota; kingdom Viridiplantae; phylum Streptophyta; class Magnoliopsida; order Poales; family Poaceae; genus Elymus; species Elymus sibiricus. Next base: position 197,566,184 of record CM077668.1, read on the forward strand.
GAACCTATCGAGAAGGACAGTACCGGAGAGGCAATCAATACACATCAAATGCAGCAATATGATGCATGATCATGGCATGAAGATATGATGTGGTTTGAGCTAATGCATCTAGCATTCAATTTGGATGTAGTCCATTTGAACCAAGATTCAAATGCAACCTCAAATTTAAGCATTTAAAATGCCCTTATTTGAATTTGACCTGATCAGCAGGTATAAGTTATTTAAACATGCATGAAAATGTCACAAATGGATTCTTCGGATTTTTCTGATAATTTTTCATATATAAATTATTTCAATCTGAGCTACGGTTAATTTTTCTATGAATTTTTTAAGTTTATACAATTTTTTGGAATTTCCTGGTTTATTTTTAATCCAGAAAATCACTTATTGCATCGGCATGACATCAGCATTGCGTCAGCAGGTCAACTGGGTTGACCCAGGTCAAATCTGACCAGTGGGGCCCACTGGTCAGTGACACAGGGACTAATCCTGGTCAACCCAGCGCTGACTGGGGTTTGAACCGTGGTGGGGCCGCTGTCAGTGGATAAAGGGGTGGCTAATTAGTGGCTTAACCTCCTAATGACCCTGCCACGTCGGCAGCTAACGCCGGTGCTAATCCGGCGCGGCGGCGATCGCCATCCAGCTATTTTCGGCCATGGCTGGTCGCGCGGCTAGGCGCGTTGGAACGGCCGCGGTGCGACGCATCCATTGGTGGTCGCGGGGATGCCGGGGGTGGTGCATAGCGGCGTCGGTGGCGAGCGTAGGCGACGGTGGCGCTCGGGTGATTAGCGTGGCTACGGCGTGCAATCCGCACGGGAAGAGAGAGGAAGGACTCAGGGGCTCACGGCGGAGTCGACGGGCGGGTCAGCGTGCTCGGGGACGGCTCGGAGACGACGGACGATCACCGGCGATCTCGGGGGCCGAGTGGTGAAGACGATGGCGTTGGCAAGGCTACAATGCTTTCCGGCTCCTGTGCTTTTTCTGGTCGACGTGCGGCGTCACGGCCCCGAGGCGAGGCGGATGCTCTGGGCACGGCAACGGCGAGCGGCGGCGATGGCGTGCTCTCGGGCGTGTAGCGAGGAGCGAGGGAGAGCGAGGGAGAAAGCGAGCAGAGGAGGTGGATGCGATCCGGACGCAAGGGGGAGCTTATCCCCTCATCCCTGCATCGGCAGAAGCAGGAGGTGGCCGGGGGCGCGTGCGTGCGCGCTCTGGCCACGCGCCCTGCCTACTGGCCAGGGAAGAAGACGTCAGGGGCGCCCTGGTGGGTTGGGCCGCCTGCTGGGCCGGCAAAGGTAAGTGGCCCAGGTTAGTTTCCTTCTATTTGTTTATTTTCTGTTTTTCTTTTTCTGCTGTCTGTTTTGACCTATTTAAAAAATAGCAAAACATTTCTATAAATGTTGAAATTTTTTGTGGCCACTAGTTAAAATATTCCAGAGGCCCTCACCAAATTTCAACATTTTTGGAGCTATAAAAATATTTATAGAATTTTAGAGCCCCAATTCAAATACTGTTTGAATTAACTCAATGACCAAACATGTCCTAGAAAAATGTGCCACATCACTGGTTAGGGTTTCCACCTTTTCCCCCAAAACATGGACATTTTTGAAGGGCATTTTGGATTCATTGGAAAATATTTTAGATAACCCTAGTTATTTAATGTGATGCTAGGGTTTGTTCAATCCCCATTTCAAGTTTCTTTGAAATATAAACTTGATGCACACTTGAACAACTAGCTTTATGCATACCAGAGCTAGGGGTGTGACAAGCTCATCCTGCGGGCGCGGGCTCGTAACGACGAGAGTCCTGTTGCGGCAGTTCAAGGCGAGGGCGATGCTGGCGCGGTGGCTGGTGATCATCCACGCTGGTTCCTTTGCCGTCTCAGGCCGGCGAAATAAGCGCGTGTTGCGGGGGGGGGGGAGGTGGCGGCCTGTCCAGCGTCATGCAAGACGGTGACAGAGACGCCGCTGGGTCTGTGGCTAGTGCGGTGTGGTCAACGGAGCTCTACTAATGCGAGGATCACGCTGCTGGTAGCTCCTCGTCGAACAACATCCACAATGAGTGGGTGTTGGGGTAAGATCGGGGTTTAAATCTTGGACTGGAGGGGTTGTAACGGTTTATGCTGCAATAAAATTCTCAGAATTTCTCCGAGATTGCAGCTGGGCTCTGGGGAAAAAGATTGAAGGACTGGGGAATATTTGGGGAGAACTAGCTCTCCAGAGTTCTGGGTTTGGGAGGCTGGCTCATGGAGAAAGCACGAATGGATGTAGGCATGCGGCTTTGCATTCCATCCGTGTACCGCTACGATTGTACTCAGGAAAATGAACTTGGTGTGCAAACATTGCTCACATGATACACATGCAATTTATTCAAACCAATATGCAAGCAAATGCAGAATGCATATAGAAGCAAAATACATGCAAGGGAAAAAAACACATCTAGCAGATTACACTAAGGTGTTTTAATGCTAGTGGGTGTATGTACTCCTGGTATACATATACCTACACTAGCTCGTATTTCATTAGGGACTCCGGGCGAGTCCATTGTTATTAGGTGTAAGTGCTCTACTAACTAAAATCTTGTTAAGAATCCACTGCCAGCTATGCTAAACATTTCTGCTTAACAGAGAGACAGATGAACCACACACACAGAGCAAACAGATATACATAACATTACAACAACACACAAGTTACAAGCAATATAAGCATACAACAACGCGCAACCTTACTAGACACCCTACAACAACAACTCGCTCCCGGCTACAGGGTTCTATTCCTTGGCGAGGGCGAAAAGACAGTCTTGGCAGCACACCTACTCGCAGCACCTTCTGGCTTCACCTACTGCCGGAGCCACAAATGGGCCTACTCTTGCTGGGGATCTCCTGGGGGACGTAGGCTGAGCCAACTTCCGTCTTCATCGTCGGGCACCTCTATGGGTTGGGGCGCAACTGCTTGAGCTGCGGCTGGAACTTGATGGAACACATCCTGACGACGAAGACGCCGAATAGCTCGGAAGAAGGAACTTGGGTGAATGATGCCTGGTCGATATGGGTTCATGGGCTGCGAGGGTAGCACTGGCTGCGAAGGTAGCACTGGGTTTGGCATCATGGAACTGGTGGCCTAGGATGCAGCTTGACGGGCCTCACGGTGTGCTTCCGTAACAACCCGAGTGGTGTCACGGTCAATGGCTTTAAACTCTCCAAGAAGGCCGGTGAGCAGCAGCCCCTGGGCAGCAATGAACTGAACCAAGCATCCTCGACTATGTTGGAGAACTCGCAACCTGTGCTGGACGCAGAGGGAAAGTAGCGGAACTCCTGCATCTCCGCTACTTGCGGAAACTAGAAACGAAGGCGTGTGATGGCTTCCGCAGCAGCTGCCTGGACAGCCAACGAAGGGCTGGGCATGGGTTTGCCCTGAAAAGTCAAGGGCTTCCCATCCTCTGCTGGACCTGGGCAGATATGCGCATTCGCATAGTATCGGCAAAGGTGAGGGACGGGTTCCGATTGGAACACCAGATACACCGGGCTAGTACTACAGCTAAGGGCTTCGGTAAGCATACTCGAAAGGATGGGCGGAAAGCCGGCATGACCATTAGCCAAGGTTCGGCTATGGAAAGTGGGTACTCTGGAAGAACTAGCCATGGCTGCTGGTTTGAGGATACTGGCTTGGGTTCTCTTGCGGGGATCTGGCTTACTGAACGGAGAGGGCTGCGACTCGTAGGTGGGAGGGGTTTTAAATAGGTAGCCAGGCTGGGACAGACCATCATGGCGTGGATCCTTCTCGTGCCGGGTAGAAGATACGCTGGCACGGCCGACAACTGGGTAGGGTTGCGGTCCAATCCAGAGACGGCTGGATGGGCGGACAGCTGGGTAGGGACACGTCAATTCCGACGGCGCCGTCTGTTGATCAACAGTGGCCGTGTCGGATGCCAGTGATGGGTCAAATCTATTGGGCTCACTACCAGTTGAAAATAGGGGTGGTTGGATGCTAGGGTAACCTACAGCCAGCTGGCTCTGATACCACGTCCTGTGGCACCCCGATAGAGGGCCGGCGCATGCCAGTCCCAGGATAAGACCTGGCGCATGTCTGAGACATGGTACAACAATTCCAGGCACAAAAATGGCTTTATTATATGAAATGGAGTATTACAACACTGTTGCTTACAACCATATTACATGGCTCCAAGGCTAACTAAATGGCAGCGGAGGTCTTGGTTCAGCGGCAATGACGTCTCGGGCTGGGCTCCACAACTCACAGGACCGGCTGGGTTACGGTCTAGCATGTCGGATCCTCTCCTGCAACTGGCCACGTGCAAGGCTAGGTGAGTACTTTGAATATACTCGCAAGACAACCAAATACATAGCATCCAAACAAGCATATGACGAAGCAAGCCCTATGCTTATATAAGAATTTATTCTAAACATGGCATGGATTTAACAGGAAAACATGGATCAAGCATGGCATAACATGGATCAGGCATATCAACTACATATCATGGCATGGCATGGTTATTTCTACGAAGCATGGTGTCCAAAATTAAGCTGGAACCTACACTACACTTACCTCCCGTGAAGCATAAAAGTAATGTGTTGTGACATCATTCAGTTTACTGCCCCTCCGGGCTATCTCATGACTCACCGGGATCTCACTCCGTGAGCATGTCGGAATACACTATGAACTCTTTTATCAAGTTTGTTATAACAGGTTTGTCCTCCAGATCGACCAAGACCAAATAGTGTGACCTAATACGAACTGTGTCCAATACCATGGACTCGGCTATTCGAATAGATTCATACACTCTGCAGAGGTTGCGCACTTTACCCACACCATGGACATTCGTCCAACGAAACTTGCCAAACCCGTGACTCCTCTACCGTACCACCGACAATCATTCCCCTTCCGGGTCATGCCCTGGGTGGCCCCTGTGTCACTCCTGACACCTGCCATAGTCGTGGCCAACTAAACTATCCCAAATGGTGACTCCCGGGCTAAACAAACAACTGGGCTCACAAGATTATCGCCACCTACCTGATCAGGGTAGCACGTGCGCATAACCTTCCCTCTTTGGTGGTACCGATAAGAGAGCACAAGGTTAGACCAAGTCAAGGCCGTCCCATGCCGGCAAATGTGGCTGCACAGGTAAGCTCGGTTTGGTGGCACTATGACTCGATCCCATCAATGACAGAGGAGGTTTAGTTTATAAGTTCAATTAACATCTTCATCATCGTGCCATAACATCAACATTTAGGCAGGAACAATCTCTTAGCAGCAACATAGCAAACTCGTAACAGTATTGACAATCATGGCATGAGATCAAATCATAGCACTAGCATGACAATGGTATTAAAAATGTTGTTACCAACATGGAAAAACATGGCGTGAAAGCAAGTCATGATAATATATAGAAGATAACACTAACGTCTGGTACGGACAAAATAACAGGGCTATGCTAGTGCAGACTAACAGATGATCCGAAATATACTGCAATACACACACAGGGTGCAAGCAAAGTCAACATGAAAGTCCGGGGCTCATAATAAGAGGTTGGCTTGCCTTGGGGTGGAGGAGTACACTGGGAAACAGTGCGGCAATTTTCCGGATACAATTCGTCGGAACCGGTACTCTCGGGAGAGGCCTATATTAGGGAAAGAGCAAAAGTGGCATTTTCAACATGTGACAACATTATGAAAATGCCACCATCAGAACGGGCGCGACGAACTGAAAACGTGGGCGCTGGATTTACCTCAATCGGAGTTACGGTTGAAGAGAAACGGCCGTTCGTTCGTTAAGTGGAAAAACAGACAAAAATTGTCCATTTTAGCTCTTAACGGGTGAACGTCCTCTAAATAGCCGTTTCAGCCAGCGGCTGCAAAATGAAAGCGCCTTTGCAGAAATACGTCTTCGGCAAACCGGAAATGCCTTTTACGGAATGCGTCTCCCCTTAACCGGCTGGGCCCGGCCGTTAGCCACTTACATGTGGGGCCCATCCTATCCTCTTCTCTTTCTCCTCCCGGTCGGCTTCTTCCTCGCGATAGGAACAGAGGAGGGCGCCGCGGCCGTCGAAGCTGCTGGTGATGGGCGGCACCAGCGAGCCCGTCGGTGGCCTCCCTGAAACCGGCGCAGCGCACCACGTTTGGGGGTGGTTGCGGCCTCGCCTGGGGTGGCCTACAGCGCTCTTGCCACTGGCAGGGCTGCGGCGGCCGAGCGGCTACAGGGGAACCGTGCCGGCGGGGCTTCCCCAACCAAGAGTAGGGCGGCGGCAACCTCACGGGCATCCAGACGCGTCGCGGATGCGGAACGAAGGGAGGGGGAAAGGGCTACTGGCAGGAATCGCCGTGGGGGTCCGGCGGCGGCCTCGGCCATTGGAGAGGTAGAGAGCTTCGCGAGCTCAAGGGGGAGGGGCTGGAGCTCGCTGGTGAGGAGGAGAGCTCGAGGGCACCTTAAATAGCCGCGGGGAAGGGCTACGCGACGCCGGCCGAAGCTTAAAGAGGGCGGCGTCGTGGCGGTGATTCAGTGGGGCAGCGAGGTCGGCAAAGGCGTCCATGGGCTAGGGGACGAGGGGGAGAGGACTCCAGAAGGCACACGCGTGTGGTGGGGAGCTCGCCGGCGCTCCTGGACAAGCCGGAGCTGCTGGAAGTGAGCTTCCGAAGCATCTGGCGCCCCGGGCACGCAGTTGGCATGCTCTGCACGTGGTCACCACGTGGCCACGGCTTTGCCACGCCCTGCTCAATGCCAAACCATGTCTAGGGTGTTCTCCATCCTTCACTGAGTTTACTTGTGCAGCTAGAAGGCACGGGAGAGCTCTGGTGTGACTGCACCTTGGTCAAACAGCTTCTAGCAGCAAAATGTTGACAGGTGGTGTGGGCAACACAGTGCTCCTCTTGGCATGATCTTGGGCAGGGCTTGATCATCTACCAAGGTGGTCATCTTGGCCAAATTTCAGCACAAGTGGACAACTCTAGATAGCACCTCCTTTGTAAACATGCAATCTAGCCAGAAATGAAAATGAGGTTGCTGGGAGAGAATGGCTAGATGGATTTGGCTGATTTTTGGTGGAGGGTGATGCTATAGTAATGAGAGCTAGCTGGAAAAATTTCTGCTCAATTTGATCATCTATGAAGGTACTTCCTTCACAGAGCTGCAATCTGGACAGAAACTTAGTTAATTTCCTGAAGAAGATTGGCTAGATGAAATGGGCTGGTTGTTGGATTGCATGAGTAATATATCAAGGTGAATCACTCAACCAAATTTCAGCTCAAAAAGATCAAGGGTTCAAGCACTTCCTTTGCAAACTGGAAATCTGGAAAGAATTTGCAAATTGATGTTGTGCTCAAAATTTGAATTGTGGAACTTGAGATTTTGATGGAAATGGTGAATATATGGATAGCATAAGTTCCACAAATTATTTGGGATTTTTCCTAGCTACTAAAATGGTAGTTCCTTTGGAAAGGCCCCAAATTGAAATATTGGCTTTAAATAGGAAAATGCAATTTTCCTTATTTAGTTATGGCCAATATTTTTTACCAGAGTTTGGTATAGGCACAAAGATCATCTCCACCAATTTTCAAGAAATTTAGAGATGTCTAGCTATCCCTCTGGATTTAATTCCTCAGAAAGGCAGATAAAGGAATTAATTCTAGATGAAAAATATTGCATAAAACTTGGCAATATTTTTGCACATCTAGGGTTTATGGATGAAGGAGGATCTCTGGAAATCTTTGTAGGATCAACAGAGCAAGGAAAATGATAGCTCCTTTGCAAACACAAAGGCAGGATTTCCAGTTCCAATATTTTGGAACTAGGGTTTGAATGAGGTTCGGGGTTTACTGACAGGAGCTTGGCTGGCACAAGAGCATGGGAAAGGCATTGAGAGGCTGAGGATTGTCAGGATTCACCTGGTCACTCACCAGATTCTAGAGGAAATTTTGGGAGAGGAAAGCTAGGAAGGAATAACAGCACAAAAATCGATAACCCAATTTTTGGGGTGTTACACTTTGCCCACACCCACACCACTGATCAAACACCTTCCTGATGATTAGTGTATGAGCCTAGTCCAACCACCCCTTGAGCCATTGTTCCTATTTCTTTGCATCTAACACCTACTGGGGGAATGCCCTACTGGCCAGACATGCTTGGGCCGCCCAGAACGCGTGGCAACGCCACCGTCACGCGGTGACCACGCGGCTGGCATGCCCAAACGCGTGCTCTGGAATTGGGGCCCTCGGCCACAGTGCATTTGCCGCGCTCTCACCACCGGAGCATGTCCAGTAGCTTCGTGGCATCCATGCGCTCACTCCCCAGCCCTTGCCCCCTTCTCTTTCTTCCTCCTCACTCCATGGCAGACCTACCCGTGCTCCGTCCGCCACCCCCACCACCATGGCCGGTCGGCCACGCTGTCCTCGAGCCTTCTCGAGCACGCCCAATCCCTCTGCTCTGCCCCATGGCCTCTCCCATCACCGCGCCCCTTCCTCCATGTGTCCCCCGAGCCGCAGAGCGCCGGCACACACGTCCCCGCGGCTATGCATCTCGGCTCAGCTCGGCCGGGCTATAAATAGCCATGCCCAAGACCCCTCGAGCACACCAGCAACCTCCTCTCCCTCCTAGCACCCCACCCATCCATCCAATTGATCTCAAGGAGATCTCCCACCCCTCCCATTGCCGAAGCTCCGCTGTCGGCCTCCGCCTACATTTGAGCTGTCTAAGCTCTCCCCCTCCCTCTAACCCTCACCAAGGATCTCCCCTAGCCACCCCAAACCTCCCCTTAGCCCCAGCCCTTCGCCTCCGCGGCCGTGCCGTGCTGCACATCTTCGCCCGATGCCGGTCGCTGCCATGGCCGAAGGAGCACTCGTGCCCAACCTCCCCGAGGCCCATGTCCTACCTGGACGGGTGCGCCTCGTCGCCTTGAGCTCGCGGTGGCCGGAGCTCCACCGGAGGCGGCCTGAGCCGCCGGGATGAGCGCCGGCGTGCGCGCCTCCTCCTCTGCCCCGCGGGCGCTCGCGCGAGGAAGAAGACGAGCTGGCCAGGCGGGCTCCACCTCCCCATGTTCCCCACAAGCCAGCCGCACAGGGCGTTGAACCCGGCCGCTGACGTGGATAAGTGAAGGCGGTTTTCCGGAAATACGCTTTCGGTCTACAAAGCGTACTCTGCTGCTTCTTCGGATCAAAATATGTTTTCACCATTAGAAAGCGTATTTTCCTAAAGACGCTTTCTGTTTCCATCCGCCGGCCGAAACCGTTATATTGCGGGCGTTCATCCGTTAAGAGCAGAAATGAACAGGTTTTTGTTTGTTTTCTGCCTAACGAATGAACGGCCGTATTTTCGCAACCGTAACTCCGAATCAGGTGATTCCAAAGCCCACGTTCTCTATTCGTCGAGCCCGTTCTATTGGTATAATTTTCAAGATGTTGTCACATTCTGAAAATGACCATTTTACCTTGCCCTCTAATCAGCTCCGTCGGGAGAGAAACTTTTATGGCGAAATCTTCCGCGAGTGTCTCGCACTTCTCCCCGATGAATCCTTCATCCCCAGGCAAGCCACAACAGCCACTTGCATGATGGCCTTGCAATAGCCATGGTTTTCACTTGAATGTTTAAATAAGTACTTTGAAATTATTTCGTAAATGCTATGTATATGCTTATGGATTCATGCTCATCCCTATGCCATGTTCATGTGCATCTAGATATTTACTTGCTAGTAGTATTATTCTCATGTTCCATTCTTGTATTCAGTTCATATGCTAGTGATCATGATATGCTCACATGAATAGTTATGATTTGTTAAGCAAATACTTGTGATATTCATGATCATCTCTATGCCATGCTCATTTGCATCCCGTAGACTAAATGATTTATTGTTGTTGATGTTATGATAAATGGCTATATTGCCCATCCATGCTTATGGCGACAACATGCTCATATGCACTATTATTTCATCATGTTATTTCATTATGACTCAGCTCATCACCATTCAAGTTGAACCTGACATTAATCAAACTTGAACAAATCTGTTGGCTGAGACATGGTGCCACCGAATCGAGCTCACTAGTGCAGCCACATTTGCCTTATGGGGCCCTAATTCGGTCTATTGTCATGCCTCTCGCCTGTGCCTCCAACTAGGGAAGGTTATGTGCGCGCGCTACCCTGATCAGGTAGGCGGCCATAATCTTGTGTGCCCGAGTCTTATGGATCCAAGGTCCCCGTTTGGGACGAGTTTGTTTTGTTTTGCCACGACGGTGGCAGCCACGAAGGTGGCGGATGTCAAGAGTTGGCATCGGGGCCACCCATGACATAGCCCAAAGGGGAGTTTGTCGGAGTGGCGGGGAGAGTGCCATGCAATAGATTGGTTTTGTCGGAATGTCATTGGTCCACCTGAATGGGAGCACGAGGCCATGAGTTCCGTGGTGTGGGTAAAGTGTACTAACCTCTGCAGAGTGTACAATCTATCGATAGCCGTGTCCTCGGTCATGGACACAGTTCGTAGTAGGTCACACTATGGGTCAACAGTAATAATAATCTGGATAATAAACAATCCCGGTTTCATGAGGAAAGAAGTTGGTTGATCTTTATGTGGTCATGTGATGATCATGATGGTATCGTTGATACCGATGTTGGGTTGATCATGAGGTGATCGCGTGATGATCACGGTGGTAAGTAAGATTGGTGCCTATGGTGGTTATGAGATAACCTCCGAGATGAGTAAGTTCATCCACGAGACCTAAAACGTCGACTCCCCCTGCATCCTAGTTCTAGTATCATCATGTTCATTTCATGGTTAACATGTACATGCCATGTTCACTCTAATGTTGTTCTAGTAGTATCATGTTCATCAATGATAATTAACCTGTAATTGCCATGCTGTTGTTTGTCTTGATTGCTTTAGTTGTTGTGAGCTTGCGAGTACATTCAAAGTACTCACCTGGCATGTCATGCCAGATTACAGGTCATGCCGTGATTGATGGCTTGTTGAGCATCCCGAGTTTGCGAGCTAGGTCGTGTCCCAGCTAGAGTACCTGCAGAGTGGAGTCCATCACCATCATCGTTGTTCCACCGCTAGAAGTTATCCTACTGCTATGAGTTGTTCCACTGCTAGCACAGAGCCATCTTAGCAGGCGTAGTGTCGCCGTGCCTTTGTAATCTTTGTAATACCCAAACCCTTGGACCCCGATTATTTGTAATAAGAGTTGATTTGTTCTATGCCAAGCAGTGTCGTATTCCAACAGACTTGATCTCTGGGCTGGAATACGGGGTGTTTCGGTTCCTCTCAGATGGGGTGCCACATAGTGCCACATCATCTAAAGCCTTTCTACACGCACATTTCTTATACAAATGTGGTCCACCATGTACCCGTGCGTTTGTATGTGGGAACGAGTGCGTGCGTGCACCTCTTCTCTTTCGTACACATAGTCTGTGTGTCTGAGAGAGAGAGAGGTGGTATGTGCAAGAAATCACGGGAGATTCGTGAATTTGTGTGTGGGGGGGAGGGGGAGGGAAATACAGAGGGAGTATGTGTCAATGATGCAATTTGTGTGAAAGAGAGGCCTATATACATATACGTATATGCATGGGGTGATATACGAGAAGGGAGGGGAGGGGTCGTCTGCACGATATATCGATAGAGACAGGTAGAGGGAAGAACTCTACAAGCCTACAAGCATTGGGAGAGGGGGGTGTTGGGAGATGGTGCGAGAGGCCAACTGGACGGAGACTCAAAGGAGTGTACAAGTGCGAGATCGATATTTTAAGAGAGGGGGCGAGAACGTGCGCGGTTGCGCATGTCTGAGAGATGAAGCAGAAGGCATGGATGATGAGAGGTGAGACGATGGATAGACAATGTGTGTGTGGTAGCTAGGCAGTCCTATCTAGAGAGGTAGATTAATCGCTGTGTACGTGGGAAAAAGGCTGAGACCTGACTAGATATAGATCAATCGCTTTGTGTGGAAAACAGGGAAAGACCTAGCTATATACATACAGAGAGGAATATCGATCGGTGCACATGCATGTGAGAGATAACTAAAGAAGGCACGAAGTGACGAAGAGGGGGAGGTGTATGTGTGTGTGTGGGTGCAAGAGTCCTACTAGTTAGATGTACTGTACGAGTGTGAGATTGATAATAAGAGATGAGGGGGCGAGAGCATGCTCGCACGCGCGCGCGTGTGTGGGCGTGCACGCCTCGTAGCTGGGGCGTGAGGGATGGATGGTGAGAGGGGAAAGGGACTGTGTGTACATGTGTGTGTGGTAGGCAGACCTGCTAGCTAGTGGGGTATATCGATCGGTGTGTGTGTGTGGGAAAGAGAGGGCGATGGAGAGATCTACCTAGCTTGAGAGATCGTGGGAGACAGACCTGAAGAAAGATATTGTGTGTGTGTGCGATGGATAATGCCGAGTGGGAGTGTGTGTGCATGCATGCATGAGAGAAAGTTTGTGGTACAACTATAAAGAGAAGACGACTGTGTGGGTGTAAAAGACTTGGTGAGATCATAATCAATATAAAAGTGAATTCAAATATTTGAATAAGAGATCATGATGTTTGAAACCCATGCATGTATGATATATTGGAGATATGTGTGGTGTGGTTTTGAATCGAGGATGCTATACTATATACACATCAAGCAAGGCCAAATTGATTTGAATTTGATATACCGTTGGTAGGCATCGTTTGACCACATTTCATCCATGCATGGACAGAACTATTCAAAATTGGAGATAATGGGTGGCTTTGGCAGCTAACATCTAAATGTTGTGTGTGTGTGTGTGTGTGTGCGTGTGTGTGTGTGTTGTGTGTTAAATTCCGACCATCTAGTTAGAGCATACATGTACTATGATTTGAATTCAACATAAAATGGATACACATATTTGAATTCGAGATCATATGGTACATGTAGTTCATATTTAAATGTGAATTTACTACTATATTCATGTCGTGTGCTGTGAAGATAATATTTAGATGATTGTATAACTAACCTGACAACAATCCCATTCAAATACGGAAAATGGACTCAATTTTAGTCCATATGGTAGACGGTACAAATTGTTTTTTTTTGTTGAGGAAAGTACGAATTGATTTGGTACCGTACACGGTAAGCTTGTTCTCCCGAATTATTAAATTGTTCATTGTTGTTTTTGAATGGCATTTGTAGTAATTCATATAGTAAAATGGGACATGACTCTCTCTTGTGTGGTGCGAATTGTTTCTTGTTTTTGTTTTTTTTTGTACACATTAAGCTTGTTCTCCCAAAATTTCAAGCCGCGCCTTGTTATCCCGAAATTTCAAGCTATCTCTTTGTCTCTTGTGGTGCGAAACTCCCGCCCCTTCAACCCGTGACTTGTTATCCTAAAATTTCAACGCGCGTGAAAACTCCCCCCTCCTCCGAAATCGGTCGCGCCGCCCCGAGACACGAAATCCCCCTTCTATCCCTCAGCCAAAAATCCTGCCTCGACGTGCCATGGTCCAAACGGGTAGGGGTACTTTCATAACTTACCCCACATTTTGGACAAGCACGTCCCTAAGCCATGGTTCCCCCCTCCCACCCCCTCCGCCCCCATTCGTAGATCGAGGCCGCCAAAACCCCATGCTCCTTCGTCTGCCACCTGACCGCCGCCCAGCCGAAGCCTCTTCCCCGACTACATTGTCCGCCGCAACAGCTCGACGTCGCTCATCCACCGCACCGGATGAGGATCCGTCGTCGATCTCATCATCCCGCCGGTTCAGCCGCCCCGTCCTCCACCTCCAAGGAGCTACCCCAACGTTCGCCTCGTCTATCGCGCCACCTCCATTCCCACAGCCCCGTCTTCACCTGCACCACCGGAACCGCAGTACCATCACCGATTCCTCGGATGAAGCTGAGGCCTAGTCGGCGCCACCAAAGAGGTTCTACACTAATCGCTGCATTTTCTCCTTTACTTGATCTCACGGTGCTGCCGCTGCTCGATCCCGAGCCGCGATGGCGTGGCTCCATCAACGACGGCGTCACCGGTCACTTCCTCCATGGCGTCTCTCCACCATGGCGTTGCTCCCTCGGCGGCGACGTCCACATCAGCGGGAGCTGCTGCTCTGGCTGTCGCTGGCCGTGCTGCTGCTGCTCCGGCTCTCGCTCGCGCTGTTGCTCTACTCTTGCTCGCACTGCTGCTGCACGAGCAGCAGCTCCGGCACTCACTCGCGCTCCTACTGCTGCTACGGCTCTCACACGTGCTGGTGCTCCGGGCGCTGCTACTGCTGCACGACCAGCTGCCCGAGCTGCTATCTGGTAGTACGTTCCCTGCTGGAGCGGCTGCCGATTTAGATCACTGCTTCTCTACCACTAGTGCTCGAGTGGCCAAAACTACTAGTGCATTACTTCTCTGCTACTACTGCATTCAGTTCCGACAGTAAAATTCAGTTTCGACAGCAAAATTCAGTTTCTAGAGTACATTTCAGTTTTTACAGTAAAATTTAGTTTTGACAGTTAAATTCAGTTTTGACAGTTAAATTCAGTTTCGACAGTTAAGTTTAGAGACAAGCGGCTGATGTATTTTACATCTAGCACTTTTTGGTGATGTATTTTACATCATATATTGGAGATGCTATTAGAATCCCACTTCAGGTTAACGTTGTCTCTCTTGTCCTGCTTCAGCCTCGCCGTCGTACACCTCACTGGAGCTGCTTCAACGACAAAACCGTCCATCACAGTGAAGCAGTACCCTCGGCTCCATCGCTAGACGCCTAAGATCTTCTTCCCCACCTCCGACAACCACATCAGCCGCAACATCCTCAGTGACCAACCCAATGATGCTGAGATCGACATGGCTTCGCCAAAGAGGTTGTACACTTGTCACATCGCTTTTTTACTCTACATGTAATATATATTGTCCACAGAGCACACGTAGTAATGAGAAATACAAATAATTTCTCCTATATGACAACCAGTGAGGTACTAGGCAAGTTAGCTATCCGTGATGGACTCTCTCGAAAGCCATCATTATTTATTTCTGCGCGTTGGAGCTGTGCATGTGTAGATGGGCCTGGGAGTTGAGCTAGTAGGGCAGTGGGCTGGGTCCAAAGTAGTAGAAGTAGTACAAAAACATTTTTGGAGTGTAGGCTTTTGCCTGTTCAAGCCTACCTACTAGAATCGCCACTGGTTGAAAGGAAGAGTGAAGGAAAGACATAGGAATTGGAAAGTTTCCTATGGTACTACTATTCATGCATTTGGTTCGAAGGAATGGAGCAAGGGAAAACTGTAGGATTTTTTCCTTTAGTGTCTCTTTCAAAGAAAAACCGTAGGAATTTTAATATCCACGTGGCCCTCCTTTTCAAATTCCTATTCATGAAGAACAAGACTAAGTGATAGTAGCATAATAGCATTATAACTGTACATTTTCATGTGGTTTGACTTTAATATGACCATGCTTCTTTGCATTTCTGTGATTTTCCAACTCCTGTGAACCAAACACCCAGATTGACAGAAATCCTCTGTTTGCAAATGCTCTGTTTTGCACGTGCATTCCTATCCTATTCCTGTGTATTTCCTATCCCTGCGTTGTTAGAATCCTCCAATTCAAATGAGCCTTTACATAATTACTTCTGATACAAATAGGTGTCAAAGAAAACTTTGTGTGGTTTGTCCCGCTCCTGCCGCGCCATCGTCCGCCCCAGCTGAGCCGCTCCAACGACGGAAGCGTCCACCGCAGCAGAGATCCCCCCTCTAGATAGTCTTTTGCCGCCTCAAATATTATTTTCCGCTGCCGGCAGCCACCACCACTGCATTACCATCATCAACTGAGCAGATGACCTTAAGGACTACACGGGTCCGCAAGAGAGGTTGCACTCTTTCGTGTCTGCTTATGTTATGCATCACTTAATATTACCTGCTATTTTATCATCCTGTTCACCTCTTAACTCCAAGTCAGGTCCAAACTAATAATCAAACTTGAGTTTTTAAATGGTTGTGGGGTACATATCGGGAGAGCAATGAATAGTATCTCTGTCTACTATCTCCTTAATCTCGGGTGTCTTCTATGTTTTTTGTCGGCCCAGTGGGAACCAGGGTACCACGGCCCGTCTGCCTCTGGCCCAGGAGGCGGCGGCTGGGACGGCCCAGGAGCGAGATGGCCTTGGCATCGTCGCCCAGGAGGGGTCGCCTCGCGAGGGGGTAGCCTCGCGAGGCCCCTCATCGCCAGGCGAAGCCCTGGTGGGGCCGGCAAGCCCCGGATCGCCTCGTGAGGCAATCCCTCGGGAGGCTGCTTTGCGGGGCGTGGCGCATGGTGCCGGCCCCGGGGCGGCCAGCCCGCCACGTGGGCGATGCCCCGATGGCAGAACGAGGACGGCAGGGTACAGCTCAGGGACAGCAGGATGCAGGCCAGGCGGGTTTCCATTCTGGTGATAGGGGATCAGTGGCACCTGCCTTTCACCAAAAGGAAGCCCCGAGAAATTCCCTCTTTGGTGAAGGAGGATCAGGATGGATCAGCGGGCCAGGATGGAGGTCATCGCCAAGCCCACCAGCGTGTGACAAGGAGCTACTTTAGCAGGCGGAGACCGCCTTTAGTCAGGATAAGCCTGCGCTCTTGTCCCCCTTTTGAATTGACGCCATGTGGCAACCCTTTCCCGCTCATATTTTCGGGGGAGAGGACCAAGGCACTATAAAAGGGGCAGGGCTGCTTCCATGTAAGGGGATCGGTTCATCCTCCCCCGCACTTCTTGTACTCCGAGCACAAGCTCTCAACCACAGAACAATCCAACACAAGCAGGAGTAGGGCATTACACCGCTCGGTGGCCCGAACCTGGGTAGCTCACGCGTCCCCTTCGTGTCCGGTGAGAGCCAGCGAGTCTGTCGTGTCCCCGCCGTAGTCCCGTCGTAGGCTGCCAAGCAAAGTCCCCCAAAGTTCGAATCCTAAGTTCTCGGAGAAGTTTCCTGGACGCAGATCCTAGACTCTGACATTCGGCGCACCAGGTAGGGGGACTTGCCGTCTTCGCGCCTTCGACCTCGACATCGGCACCGACATGGACGACGCCGCCGCGCGCCGCGAGCGCGCTGCGTGCCGAGCCGCCACCTCCGGACCCGCTGGGGAGCGGGCGTCCTCCTCCAACCACCCGTCGGCGAGTGGGCGGGACCGCGGCCTCTCCTCCACCGCGTCTTCGCCCGCAGGAAGCAGCCCCTTGCTCCGCGTGCCGCGCTGCTGATGGCTTGGGGGCTGCTGCGCGGTCCCCCCTCCAAGGACGGTCGCGACGCCTGGCTCGAGTGCATCGCAGATCTCGTCTTCGCCGCCAGCGGCGGCCGGGCGCCCCCTCGCCCCTCGTCCACTTCGCCACGGCGCGCTGAGCGACCTGGGCGCACCGCCCCCCGTCTTCTTCCTCCTCCGGGCCGCGGCCCATCCGTGTTGAGCAGCATCGGCGGCCGCCGCCCAACTGAGGCCGCTGCCACCAGCGGGGGTTCCCAGGGTCCCCGAGGGGTGGCCTGCATCCTGGGAGGGGCCCAGGCCCCTCCGCCCAGCCGCCACCTCAAGCGCTTCACGCGCGAGGTGGGCGCGGCCCTTCAGGCGCCTGAGCCCGCCGGCCGCCTCAAGTGGTCCGAGTTCCCCGTCTCCTTCAACGCCAGCCACCATCTCGGGTCCGCCAGGGCTGCGGGGGTTGTCCCCCTGCTGTGCACTCCGACTATCGGCGGTGTGGCCGCCACCAAGATGCTCATCGACGGCGGCGCTGGCCTCAACGTGCTCTCTGTGGAGACTTTCGAGACGCTCCGGGCGCCAGGAGGGCACCTGGCACCCACCAGGCCCTTCTCGGGCGTCACCGGAGACTCCACTGCCCCTCTGGAGCAGGTGCGCCTCCCCGTCACCTTCGGCACCCGCGAGAACTACCGTACGGAGCTCGTCGTCTTCGATGTGGCTCGCATTGGCCTGCCCTACAACGCCATCTTGGGCTACCCAGCGCTCTCCAAGTTCATGGCCACAACACACCACGCCTACGGCCTCGTCAAGATGCCCGGCAGCAGCGGCACCCTCACAGTCCATTGTGACATGAGGGACGTGGTGCGCACCCTCGCGGGCGCCCACAAGGCGGCCACCGCCGCATCCCAGGCCGGGGAGGATGCCCCTGAGCTTGCCGAGCCGGCGCCTGCGAAGAAGAAGCTGCTATTCTCCATGGAGCGGGCCGAGACCAAGAAAGTGTCGTTGGATGGGAGTGGTGCGGGCCCCTTCCTCACCATCGGCAGCGACCATTCCCCCGGGCAAGAAGTCACCCTAGTCGACTTCCTTCGGGCGAATGCTGATATGTTCGCTTGGTCAGCCTCGGACATGCCCGGCGTGCCGAGGGAGGTGATCGAGCACCACTTGGCAGTGTGCCCCAACGCATGCCCTATCAAGCAGAAAGTACGGTGCCAGGCACCCGAAAAGCAAGACTTCGTCATTGGGGAGGTCGAGAAGCTCCAAGACGCCGGAATCATCCGCAAGGTGCTCCACCCGGAGTGGATCGCCTACCCCGTTGTCGTCGCCAAGCCGGACGGTGGCAAGTGCATGTGCGTCGACTTCACCAACCTCAACAAGGCCTGCCCCAAGGACCACTTCCCGCTTCCCAGGATCGACCAAATAGTAGACTCCACCACCGAGTGTGATCTGCTCTGCTTCCTGGACGCCTTCTCGGGCTATCATCAGATCAAGATGGCCAAGGAAGATGAGGAGAAAACCACCTTTATCACCCCTTGCGGAGTGTTCTGCTACGTGTGCATGCCCTTTGGCCTGAAGAGCGTGGGGGCTACCTTCCAGAGGCTGATGCGCATCTGCCTGGGGTGCCAGATGGGGAGAAACGTGGAGGCATACGTCGATGACATCGTCATCAAAATGCGCGAGGCGCGCACCCTCATCGAGGACCTGCAGGAAACCTTCGCCAACCTGCGCAAGGTCAACCTCAAGCTCAACCCCGCCAAGTGTGTCTTCGGTGTCCCTTCCGGCAAGCTCCTAGGTTTCCTGGTCTCCCATCGCGGCATCGAGGCCAACCCTGAGAAGATTAAGGCCATCGAGGAGATGCGGCCGCCCCGCAACCTCAAGGAAATGCAGCGCCTGGCGGGATGCATGGCCTCGCTCGGTCGCTTCATATCCAAGTTCGGTGAACGGGCTCTGCCTTTCTTCAAGCTCATGAAGAGGTCAAGCCCCTTCAAGTGGACACCTGAGGCCGACGCTGCCTTCGAGGACCTCAAAAGGTACCTCACGAGCCCTCCCGTCATGGTCGCCCCGCACCCACGCGAGCGCCTACTGTTGTACTTGGCGGCCACTCCCCAGACGGCCAGTGCGGCCCTCGTGGCAGAGCGGGAGGAGTGAGTCTGCGTCAAGAAGAGGCCTGCCGAGCCTGTGCCTGCGGGCGCTGCGGAGGCATCGCTGGAGCCCCTCAAGGCTCTGCCGGCGCCTGCCGAGGGCCCCCTTCCGGAGGCCCCCGCGCCCCCTCAGGAGGCCTCTGGGGCTCGGCCTCCGGAGGCCCCCACGACGTAGCATCCTGAGCCCCTCGGCGAGCACGACTTGGATACCACGGTCACGCGCCTCGACGAGCACCCCGTCTACTTCGTCAGCACGGTGCTGCGAGACGCGCGTGAATGGTACCCCATGCCGCAGAAGCTCCTCCTGGCGCTCCTCATGGCCTCCAGGAAGCTACGCCACTACTTCCAGGGTCACCCAGTCAGAGTGATATCCTCCTACCCGCTGGAGCAAGTCTTGCGGAGCCCAAATGCCACCGGCCGCGTCGCCGAATGGAATATCGAGCTACACCCTTTCGAGCTGGAGTTCCTCACCATTCGAACCATCAAGGGCGCGGCCTTGGCGGACTTCGCGGCGGATTGGACGGACACGCGTCAGGATGAGCCGCAAGAGGAGTCGTCCTTGCCCGAGGAGGCTACCTCCGGAGGCTGGAGCATGCACTTCGATGGGGCCTTCGCGCGCCAGGGCGCGGGGGCTGGGGTGGTTCTCACCACACCCACAGGCGACAAGCTTTACTACGTAGTGCAGCTCTGCTTTGGGCGCACCGACAAGGTCTCCAACAACATCGCCGAGTATGAGGGACTCATCGCTGGGCTCAAGGCCGCCATCGCGCTCGGAGTCAGGTGCATCATCATCAAGGGTGACTCGCAGCTCCTCGTCAACTTCTCCAACAAGAAGTATAAGTCGAAGGATGAGCACATGGCGGCCTACCCGCAGGAGGTGCGCAACCTCGAGAAGCGCTTCATGGGCACGTGTGGGATCGAGGAGATAGGTCTAGAGGGGGGGTGAATAGACACTTAACCAACCAAAGTTGCAGATTTTAATTTCTCTTGGAACTTAGGCAGATTTTGGCACAAGTTAAGATCACTCCAATACTTTCTACACATGCATATCTAGAGATTGAGCAGCGGAAATAGTAAAGCATGCAAAAGTATGGAATGTAAAGGGTAGAGTATGGAAGATCAAACGCAATGAAGACACGGTGGTTTTTGGCGTGGTTCCGATAGGTGGTGCTATCGTACGTCCACGTTGATGGAGACTTCAACCCACGAAGGGTAACAGCTGCGCGAGTCCACAGAGGGCTCCACCCACGAAGGGTCCACGAAGAAGCAACCTTGTCTATTCCACCATGTCTTACGTCCATGAAGGACTAGCATCACTCGGGGTAGATCTTCACGAAGTAGGCGATCTCCTTGCCCTTACAAACTCCTTGGTTCAACTCCACATCATGTCGGAGGCTCCCAAGTGACACCTAATCAATCTAGGAGACACCACTCTCCAAAAGGTAATAGACGGTGTGTTGTTGATGAACTCCTTGCTCTTGTGCTTCAAATGATAGTCTTCCCAACACTCAAACAACTCCTCATAGATTTGGCTATGGTGGAAGAAGGATTTGAGTGGAAAACAACTTGGGAAAGACTAGAGGTCAAGGTTCAAATGGTAGGAATGGAATATCTTGATCTCAACACATGACTAGGTGGTTCTCTCTCAGAAAATGTGTAGTGGAGGTGTAGGCACGTTCTGATGGCTCTCTCTTCTGAGAAGGAAGTGGTGGAGGGGTATATATAGCCTCCACACAAAATCCAACCGTTACACACTTTTGACCTAACTCGGTGGCACCAATTCAGAAGACTCAGTGGCACCGAACTGTGTAAAATATATGAACGTTAGGAATCTCGGTGGGACCGATAGGAATAACTTGGATGGACCGAAGTGCAATGGCTAGGGCAAACCTCGTCTCGGTGGCACCGATTGCATTAACTCGGTTGGACCGAAGTGAAGCAATAAGGCAACAGAGAGTTGGCAAGCCATCTCGGTGAGACCGATTTGCAAAACTCGGTGAGACCGAAGTAAGTGCAAACGATTACAGAGAGTTGGCTAGGCCATCTCGGTGAGACCGAGATCCATATCGGTGGATCCGATTTGTTAGGGTTTTGGCAGTGGCAAAGTCTAGGTGAACTCGGTGGCTCCGGATAGGAAATTTCGGTGGGGCCGAGTTGGAATGTAGGTTTTGGACATATTTGGGGTAGAGAGAGTGGTTGAGGGTTTAGGAGTACTGTCACTAAGCACTTGAGCAAAAAGACCATTAAGCAACACCTCATCCCCTTTTAATAGTATTGGCTTTCCTATGGACTCAATGTGATCTTGGATCACTAAACCAAAAATGTAGAGTCTTGATCTTTTGCCAATCCTTGTCCTTAGCATTTTGAAGGGGTTCCACATCCTCTTGTCCCTGCCACGCCATTGTTGAACTTGTCTGAAATTCACTAGATAAAAGCATTAGTCCAACAACATGTATGTTGGCATAAATTACCAAAACCACCAAGGGAGCAAATGTGCTTTCAATCTCCCCCTTTTTGGTAATTGATGACAACATACATCAAAGCTTCAAATACAGATATTGCAGAGGTATGTATGAAAGCTTTGAAGAAAACATGTAACATGTAAGAGCTCCCCTGAACTCCCCCTGAAGATGTGCATAACATGATGATATCTCATGGGAAATATACATGCAACATGTACCTTGTCTATATGCATCAGAGCAATATATATGACATTTAGATATCCATATGTCCATGATTGTCTTCTTGCAAACAATATGTACTAGCAAGAAGTCAATCATGTTCATGAGTGTGATGCATATACTTACCTTGAATTTCTTGATCAAGTACCTGAAGAAATACACTTGAGAAAACAAGGTTAGATAACACAAGATAATTTCTTCAAGAAAAGACACAAGATCAACAAGAAACCAAGATTGGGATGACATGTAGAAGAGAGTATCACTAGGTGAATACTTCTTTGAAGCAAGCATGTCCCCAAAAGAAATAGTTATCTCCCCTAAAAGAACTTCCTCTCACCCTGAATCTGACATGGATATTGGTAGTAGGTAGGGTGAGAAAACTAGAACAACCAAAGAACAAACTAATCATGTTTCTCCCCTCTTAGAAACATGTAACATTCTCTCCTCTTGTAAGGTGCATCTTGTTTGTAGTGATAAGCTTTGATGTGTATTCCTCTCTCCCCCTTTGACATCAATTTCCAAGAAGGGACTTCAAGGTTATTGATCAAGTGGGTTTGGTCCTTGCGAAACACAACTAGCCATTGAGTGGCTCTAGGTGCAAGTAGAGGATAAGAATCATTGAGTGGAGCTGGAGCAGAAAATCTCAGGAAATATTTGACAGAATATTCCTTAGAGCAGCAAAATCGGTGACACCGAGTTGAGTCAATTTGGTGGAACCGAGTTTGGTGCAATGGAACAATTTGTTAACTCAGCAACTAGGCAAAGGAATTCTCACAAAGATTTGCAATGAATTAGCTGCGAAACTAACTAAAAGAAAAGACACAGAAAAGAAGCAAAGAAACGTCTAGATGCAAGAAAAGAACAAACAGACGAAACACTAGAGAACTTCATCTAGATGAGTCGGCGACTAGGTCACCTATGTTAGAGTATATTGACTTAGGAGTCAAGTCAGAGCACTTGATCATAGGTCATACTCATCGTTTAAGCTCAAAATGGGGTTGCCATTTTTCCTTTAAGCATTTCAATGTATTCACATCTTGTTGAGTTGCTTTAGCTCATGTCTTTGAATAAAGCTTCTCGAAGATGTGAGAACTTACACTAGGATTTGGTGGTGAAGTCCATCATGTAGTTGAACTTGAAGTGGATGCTCATGAATTGAAATTTGGTGCTATTCTATCATTTGTAGTTCATCTTCCTACATGGGTTAGTTTTGCAAGGAACAACATATATATATATATATATCCAAAATGACAAAAATGAAGCATATCTCAAAAGTTGTCAAAGGATATGTTTAGGTTGTCTTGTTCCTTGTTCCACCAACATTTGTTGATACTTGAGTTATACAAGATTGCTTAAGATAAGAGTGAGATGCATCTTGTGTCATGAAGCTTGTCCAAGTACCTACAAAAGGTTAGATACAATACAAGGGAGCAATATGTCCAAGATATAAGATGATCATGAAGGATATCATGGATTAGTCAAGAATGCTCATGCCCTTGTATGCATCCACATGATCCTCTAGTTCACATTTGAAGCATCAATGATGTTCAACTCACTTCTCAAGTGACAAAACACTTTCTCATCAAGGGGTTTGGTAAAGATGTCCGCCAATTGTTTGTCGGTACGAACATGTTTAAGGTCAATGTCACCTTTCTCAACATGATCTCGAATAAAATGGTGACGAACCTCAATATGCTTAGTTCGAGAATGTTGCACGGGATTGTGTGCTATCTTAATAGCACTCTCATTGTCACATAGTAATGGTACATGTCTCACATGCACACCATAGTATTTAAGAGTTTGTGTCATCCATAGTAATTGAGCACAACATGATCCCGCGGCAATGTATTCTGCTTCGGCAGTAGATAGAGATACCGAGTTTTGTTTCTTGGAGGACCAAGACACAAGTGATCTACCAAGAAATTGACATGTATCCGAAGTGGATTTTTTGTCAACCTTGTCTCGGGCATAGTCCGAATCGGAGTAGCCAACAAGATTAAAAGAAGATCCTTTGGGATACCATATGCCAAAGTTTGGTGTACGTAACAAGTATCTCACAATTCTTTTCACCGCCTTAAGGTGACACTCTTTTGGTGCCGCTTGGTATCGTGCACACATGCACACACTTAGCATAATGTTGGGACGGGAGGCACATAGATATAGCAATGAAGCAATCATAGATCGATAAACCTTTTGATCAACCGGTTTGCCCTCCTTGGTCAAGTCAAGATGTCCACTCGTGGGCATGGGGGTTTTCATACCATTACTCTCTTGCATGTTGAACTTCTTGAATAAGTCCTTGGTATACTTTGTTTGAGAAACAAAGGTACCCTCCTTAGTTTGCTTGATTTGCAAACCAAGAAAGAATTTGAGTTCACATATCATAGACATCTCAAACTTTTCCGACATCAACCTTCCAAACTTTTCACTAAAAGAGGGGTTAGTGGATCCAAAGATAATATCATCAACATAAATTTGGCATACAAATAGTTTTCCATTTACCCTCTTAGTGAACAAAGTTGAATCAATCTTCCCAATTTCAAAACCTTTTTCAAGCAGGAACTTTGTCAAGCATTTGTACCAAGCTCTAGGGTCTTGTTTAAGACCATAAAGAGCTTTATGAAGTTTGTACACATGATTAGGTTTCTTGGGATTCTCAAAGCCGGGAGGTTGTTTAACATACACTTCCTCCTCAATTTCACCATTTAAGAAAGCACTTTTAATATCCATTTGGTAAAGAGTGATATCATGGTGATTGGCATAGGCGAGTAAAATGCGAATGGATTCAAGTCGTGCAACGGGGGCATAGGTCTCACCATAGTCCATACCTTGTGCTACGAGACGAACCTTGTTGCGTACAACTTGTCCATCTTCATCTTGCTTATTCCGAAACACCCATTTGGTTCCAATGATGTTTTGCTCTTCCTTAGGCTTCTCAACCAATGTCCAAACTTGGTTCCTCTCAAAGTTGTGTAGCTCCTCGTGCATTGCATTCACCCAATCGGGAGTCCTTGAGAGCATCTTCCACCTTCAAGGGTTCAACACTAGAGATGAATGAGTAATGATCACAAAAGTTAGCTAAACGAGATTTAGAGCGAGTGATTCTCCCGGATTGGATGTCTCCAAGTATTTGTTCGATGGGATGATCCTTGTCGATTGTTACTCTAACTCGAGGTAGCCATTTCTTGGGTTGTGGTGAGGCTTCCTCATCATCATCAACATCTTCTTCTTCTTCGTTGATGTTGTCGTTGTTCGCTTGTGGAGGTGGAGAAGGAGGTTGAGGTGGATCATCTTGTTGCACTTCCTCATTCCCATCGTCTTGACGTATTCCACTTGTGGATGCCTCCATATCAACTTGCCGTTCACCTTGATGTTAAGTTGGGGCTTTCACTTGAATAGACGAGGTACTCTCCTTCACTTCCACGGGGCGAATCTTGCCAATGGGCAAGTCTTGGATTGCTTCCGATGGTTCTTGATCTCCTACATCAAGTGGCAATTGCTCGACTTGTGAGCCGTTAGTCTCATCAAACTTCGCATCTACCGTCTCTTCAACTTTTCGAGTGAAGTTGTTGTAGACACGGTAAGTGTAAGAGTTCGATCCATAACCAAGTAGAAAACCTTCATGAGATTTAGGAGCAAATTTTGAACGACGATGCTTGTCAAGAATGTAACATTTTGAGCCAAATACTCAAAAGTATCCAACTTATGGTTTGTTACCGGTGAGTAGTTCGTATGCCGTTTTACCAAGAAGCTTGTGAAGGTAAAGTCGATTTGTTGCATGACAAGCTGTTTCAACCGCTTCCGCCCAAAAATGTCTTGGCGTCTTGTATTCATCAAGCATCGTTCTTGCCATCTCAATAAGTGTCCGGTTCTTTCTCTCAACAACTCCATTTTGTTGAGGTGTGTACGTAGCCGAGAACTCATGTGAAATACCCTCCTCATCAAGAAAGGTGTCCACATTGGCGTTCTTGAACTCCGTTCCGTTGTCACTCCGAACCTTCTTGATCTTCACTTCAAATTGATTTTGAGCCTTTCTTGCGAAGTTCTTGAAGATCTTTTGTACCTGCGATTTGTCATCAAGAAAGAACACCCACGTAAATCTGGAAAAATCATCAACAATGACCAAACCAAAAGAGTTACCACCAAGACTCTTGTAGGAGTTAGGACCAAAAAGATCCATATGAAGTAGATCGAGTGGTCTCCTTGTGGTCATAATGTTCTTCACGGGATGGCTTCCTCCAACTTGTTTTTCTGCTTGGCAAATACTACAAAGTCGATCTTTGCCAAATATAACATCTTTCACTCCAAGAATGTGATCTCCTTTAACAAGTTTATCAAGGTTACGCATGCCAACATGTCCAAGTCTTCTATGCCATAACCAACCTTTAGAAGATTTAGCAATTAAGCATGTACGAGGTTGGGCTCTCTTAGTGAAATCAACAATGTATAGATCACCTCTACGAATGCCGGTAAAGATCATATTATGATTATCTTGGCGAAACACTTGGCAATCTACTTTGGTAAATAGAACATTAAAACTAAAATCGGCTAGTCTAGATACGGAAAGAAGATTGTGGCCAAGAGATTCAACAAGCATAACATTTTGTATGGAGCTATCATTGGATATGGCCACCTTACCAAGGCCAAGTACCTTACCCTTGGAGTTGTCTCCAAAAGTCACATACTTGCGTCGACCATCATTTTTAGCAAGCTCACGAAACATGTCTCTATCTCCGGTCATGTGATCGGTACATCCACTATCAAGAATCCATTCTTTTCATCCGGCCATGTAATCTCGAAGATTTGCCATAAGACTAAGAATCCTCATGGTCTTCTCGAATTCAATATCAAACTCTTCATCCTCATCATAGTAGCCATGCTCAACATCTTCATCATCATGCGTGTGATCATTACCTAGGGTAATAGATTCATTAGTTTCATGACAATGTTCAAGTTTATGACTTCTAATGGCTTCCATGATAATATTACTAATAGTTCTAACATCTCCTTTGGCATGCATAAGATCACGAAGATCAAACAAGCAATCATCAAACTTAGGATCACTAGGACTCATCTTGTGAAAAGCAACAGCCTTATGAAGAATCTTATCGAGCCTCTTTAAAGAGTAATTGGGATATCGCTTTTCTAAGTCATGCCATAGAGTATAAGCACATTCAAAGTTTTGCATACAACCAACCACAACTTTAGGTAATCCTCTAATGATAAGATTGACGGTTCTAAGATTACGAAGCATGTCAATTTCCTCTTCATGAGTAGGATGCAAGGGATCAATAGGGGGCACATAAGGATTATGAATATACTTGCTCAAGTTAAATTCATCAAAGATATCAAGCATCTCATCCTTCCAAAAGTTGTAATACTCCCCATTGAGAATAGGCACTCTACGTCTAAGACTCCCCAAAGTAGACACATCCATATCCCTCCAATGGTGATGAAACCAAGCCAATGGAGACCAAGGCTCTGATACCAATTGTGGGATCAAGGAGATAGGTCTAGAGGGGGGGTGAATAGACACTTAACCAACCAAAGTTGCAGATTTTAATTTCTCTTGGAACTTAGGCAGATTTTGGCACAAGTTAAGATCACTCCAATACTTTCTACACATGCATATCTAGAGATTGAGCAGCGGAAATAGTAAAGCATGCAAAAGTATGGAATGTAAAGGGTAGAGTATGGAAGATCAAACACAATGAAGACACGGTGATTTTTGGCGTGGTTCCGATAGGTGGTGCTATCGTATGTCCACGTTGATGGAGACTTCAAACCACGAAGGGTAACGGCTGCGCGAGTCCACGGAGGGCTCCACCCACGAAGGGTCCACGAAGAAGCAACCTTGTCTATTCCACCATGGCTTACGTCCACGAAGGACTAGCCTCACTCGGGGTAGATCTTCACGAAGTAGGCGAGCTCCTTGCCCTTACAAACTCCTTGGTTCAACTCCACATCATGTCGGAGGCTCCCAAGTGACACCTAACCAATCTAGGAGACACCACTCTCCAAAAGGTAATAGACGGTGTGTTGTTGATGAACTCCTTGCTCTTGTGCTTCAAATGATAGTCTTCCCAACACTCAAACAACTCCTCACAGATTTGGCTATGGTGGAAGAAGGATTTGAGTGGAAAGCAACTTGGGAAAGGCTAGAGATCAAGGTTCAAATGGTAAGAATGGAATATTTTGATCTCAACACATGAGTAGGTGGTTCTCTCTCGAAAAATGTGTAGTGGAGGTGTAGGCACATTCTGATGGCTCTCTCTTCTGAGAAGGAAGTGGTGGAGGGGTATATATAGCCTCCACACAAAATCCAGCCGTTACACACTTTTGACCCAAGTCGGTGGCACCGATTCAGAAGACTCGGTGGCACTGAACTGTGTAAAAGATATGAACGTTAGGAATATCGGTGGGACCAATAGGAACAACTCGGATGGACCGAAGTGCAATGGCTAGGGCAAACCTCATCTCGGTGGCACCGATTGCATCAACTCGGTTGGACCGAAGTGAAGCAATAAGGCAACAGAGAGTTGGCAAGCCATCTCGGTGAGACCGATTTGCAAAACTCGGTGAGACTGAAGTAAGTGCAAACGATTACAGAGAGTTGGCAAGGCCATCTCGGTGAGACCGAGATCCATATCGGTGGATCCGATTTGTTAGGGTTTTGGCAGTGGCTAAGTCTAGGTGAACTCGGTGGCTCCGGATAGGAAATTTCGGTGGGGCCGAGTTGGAATGTAGGTTTTGGACATATTTGGGGTAGAGAGAGTGGTTGAGGGTTTAGGAGTATTGTCACTAAGCACTTGAGCAAAAAGACCATTAAGCAACACCTCATCCCCTATTAATAGTATTGGCTTTCCTATGGACTCAATGTGATCTTGGATCACTAAACCAAAAATGTAGAGTCTTGATCTTTTGCCAATCCTTGTCCTTAGCATTTTGAAGGGGTTCCACGTCCTCTTGTCCCTGCCACGCCATTGTTGAACTTGTCTGAAATTCACTAGATAAAAGCATTAGTCCAACAACATGTATGTTGGCATAAATTACCAAAACCACCAAGGGAGCAAATGTGCTTTCAGCATGGAGCTATAGCACGTCCCTCGCAGCGACAACAGCGAGGCGGACGAAATCGCCAAGCACACTTCTCGCCATGAGCCCCAGCGCCCTGGTGTCTTCGAGGAGTGGCTCTTGAAGCCTTCAGCGGCTCCCCCGATCGCCAGCATCCCGGCGCCTCGCGAGGAGCTCCCTCCCGCACCACCCATGGGCGCACCAGACTGCGGACCAGCTTCAGGCGCTCGCCTACTGCAGGCGCTCGAGCCGCAGCCTGAAAGCTGGACCGCGGAGATCAAGGCCTATCTAGAGGATGGCGCCCTCCCGAAGATCGATGCGGAAGCAGAGCGCGTGGTCCGCCAGGCCGTGCTCTACCACTTGAGGGAGGGTGACCTGTACCGCCACCGCCCGAACGGAGTCGCGCTGCGGTGCATCTCTAAGGAGGAAGGCCGCGAGTTGCTCGCCGACATCCATGGAGGTGACTGCGGCCATCACTCGTCCTCGGGCACTCTTGCAGGTAAGGCATTCCGCACCAGTTTCTACTGGCCCACAGCGCTCGAGGATGCCACGGAGCTGGTCCAGGCATGCGAGGCCTGCCAGTTCCATGCCAAGCAGATCCACCAGCCGACACAAGGGCTCCAGACCATCCCCCTCTCGTGGCCCTTCGCGGTCTGGGGGCTGGATATCCTCGGGCCCTTCCCTCGCGCGGCTGGCGGCTACCGCTACCTCTACGTCGCCATCGACAAGTTCATCAAGTGGGCGGAGGTGGAGCCTGTCCGGACCATTCTGGTAGGATCAGTGGTCAAGTTCATCAAGGGCCTGGTGTGCCGCTTTGGCGTTCCCAACCGCATCATCACGGACAATGGCACACAGTTCACCAGCGGCCAGTTCAAAACCTACTGTGCCAGCATCGGCACGCAGATCTGCTTCGCCTCCGTGGCACACCCTCGAAGCAACGGCCAGGATGAGTGCGCCAACGCTGAGGTCCTCAAGGGCCTCAAGACTAGGAGCTTCAAGAAGCAGCTCGCGGCATGCGGCAAGGGCTGGCTGGAGGAGCTCCCTTCAGTGCTATGGTCCATCCGCACCACGCCGACCAAGCCCACCGGCGAGACGCCTTTCTTCCTCGTCTACGGGGCAGAAGCGGTTCTCCCAGCCGAGGTCAAGCACCGGTCCCCGTGGGTCTTGGCCTTCGACGAGTCTCGTCAAGACAGCCTGCGGGAGGATGACCTGCTTTTCCTCGAAGGGGCGCGCCGCCAGGGCGCCCTCCGCGCGGCGAGGTACCAGCAGGCGTTGCGTCGCTATCACAACCGCAACATACGCCCCCGCACCCTCGAGGTGGGCGACCTCGTCCTGCGCCAGATCCTCTCCAGAGAGGGACTCCACAAACTCTCACCCATGTGGGAGGGCCCTTTCAGGGTCGCGCACATCTCCCGGCCCAGCGCGGCACGGCTCGAAACGGAGGAGGGTGTTCCAGTACAAAACACATGGAACATCCAACATCTCCGCAAGTTCTATCCATGACCTCACGGATACGAACGAAATGGAGCTGTACACGCTCCGGAGCTCCCTCTACCAGCGCTGCAGTAGGCACGCGGGAGCTCCCTCCCACTCTCGTGGAAGCCCCATGCTCCGCGCTGGGGGACACCCCATGCTCCGCGCTTGCGGACGCCCCATGCTCCGCGCTGGCGGCCTACTTACTTGAGGGGCCCACGGCCATCACATCCTCAAAAGCAGACCCGTGTCAAACACGGCAGCGCGTATCTTTCCTGTTGTATAATGAATCTATTTCATGCATCAGTAAAGCCTACTTCCTAATGGCAACCGGTGTTCTTGCAGCTGATTTTGCCTCGGGAGGCGCGCTCGCGATCTCCCCCCGTGTGTCTCACTCCAGCGGGGGCTGGGCACGGTGCCTGTGCTCGGGTCAGTCCCAGTAGCGCCGCAAAACCCAAGTGGCTGAGCTCTGGCTCGCGGGACGGCTCCCGTGCATGCCACCTCACCAGGTCCTTGGTGCTCTTGCCTCCTCGCGTAACACCCACAGGCGGCCTCGCGAGCGCGCCCCGCCACGTCACATGCAAAGACTTGGTAGCTTCCCTGGTGCAGGGCCTCAAGAACCTCAAGGGCCTCAAGAGCCTCAGGAGCCCCGCCCTTGGGAGGCCTCGTGGTCGGCGCCCCACGGACGGAAGGCTTCGTGGGGAACCACGCCTCGCGTGCATCGCCTCACGAGGGGCTCGCCTCAAGCCGAGCGTCGACGAAGGAGATAAGCCTGAGCGCCCCTCGGGTCCTTTCCTTCTCGTTTCTCTCTCGGGGCGTCCTAATTTCGTTGGCACAAGCCGCCTGCGCGTCAAGGGGGGGACCCTGAGCATCGCGTCTCAGGGACTCCTACCGGCCCCAAGAGCCCTACACCCTCTGGCCTTGCCGAACGCACGCTTTGGGCATACCAGCGACGATGTAGCCCGCCTCAGGGGCTGGGTCCCAGCGACACAGGGCACGAGGGCAATGTAAAGGGGGATAAGGACCTCGAGAGGAAAACAAAAACACATTAAGCATCAAGTACTTAGCAATAAAAGTGCTGCGCAAATGTCTCACACCCCCAGGGGGCTACATCAATTTAATACAAGAAAAGGAAAAAAAGAGAGGGCCAGTGTGGCACCCCGGCTCAGAGAGACCGGAACACCCCGTATTCTAGCCCAGAGATCAAGTCTTCTGGAATACGGCACTGCTTGGCATAGAACAAATCAGCTCTTTATTACAAACAACACGGGTACAAAGGTTCTGAAGTCATGAAGGTTACAAAGGCACGGCGATACTACGCCCGCTCAGATAGCTCTATGCTAGCAGCGAGACAACTCGTAACAGAATAACTCCTAGCAGCGGAACAGCGACAACGGTGATGAACTCCACTCCGCAGGGACTCTGGCTGGGATGTATCCTAGAGCGCAACCTCGGGATCCTTGACAAACAAGCAATCACGGCATCACCTGCAATCCGGCATGACACGCCAGGTGAGTACTTTGAATGTACTCGCAAGCTCACAGCAACCAAAGTAATCAAGACATACAACAGCATGGCATTTACAGGTTAATCATCCCTGATGAACATGATACTACTAAAACAACATGAGCATGGCAACAACATGAGCATGGCAACAACATGAGCATGGCATGTACATATAATTCATGATATGAACAAGATGATACTAGCACTAGCATGCACGGGGGTCGACGTTTAAGGTCTCATGGACCAACTTACTCTGCTCGGAGGTTATGTCGTAACCACAAACTTACCATCGTGATCATCACACGATCACCTCAGGATCAACCAAGCTCGGTATCAACTATACCATCATGATCATCACATGACCACACGGAGCTTGATCTCTACCTGTGATTATCGCATGACCACATAAAGATCAACCAACTGATTTGTCTCATCGAACCAGGGTTGTTTATTCTTCAGGTTATTATTTCTGTTGACCCATAGTGTGACCTACTACGAACAGTGTCCATGACCGAGGACGTGGCTATCGATAGATTATACACTCTGCAGAGGTTAGTACACTGTACCCACACTATGGAACTCATGGCCTCGTGCTCCCATTCGGGTGGACCAACGACATTCCGACAAAACTAATCTATTGCATGACACTCTCCCGGCCACTCCGACAAACTCCCCTTTGGGCTATGTCCTGGGTGACCCCGGTGCCAACATGTGACACCCGCCACCTCTGTGGCTGCCACCGTCGTGGCCAAACATAAACATCGTCCCAAATGGGGACCTCGGTACCTTAAAACTCGGGTCCTCAAGGCTTATGGTAGCCTATTTGATCAGGGTAGCGCGCACCCATAACCTTCCCTCGTAGGAGGCACCGGCGAGAGGCATGACAATAGACCGCATTAGGGCCTCCCCATCTAGGCAAGTGTGGTTGCATTGGTGAGCTCGATTCGGTGGCACCATGACTCAGCCAACAGATTTGTTCAAGTTCGATTAATGTCAGGTTCAACTTGAATGGTGAGGAGCTGAGTCATAACAGAATAACATGATGAGATGCCAATGCATATGAACATGATACCAGTGTAACCATGGATGGGCAACATAGTCATAACATCAACAACGATGAATCATTTATTCTACGGGATGCAAATGAACATAGCATAACGGTGATCATGAATATCACAGGTATTTTCATATCAAACCATAACAATTCATATGAGCATATCATTATCACTAACATCTGAAATGAGTACAAGAATACAACATGATAAGAATATCCTTAGCAATTCATCATAACATTTACTAGATGAAAATGAACATGGCATAAGCAATGAGCATGGATTCACAAGCATATTCGAAGCATTCACAAAATAATTAAATGCGCAAACAATTATTAAATATTCAAGTGGAAACCATGGCTACTGCAATGCCATCATACAAGTGGCTTTTGTGGCTTGCCTGAGGATGAAGGATGCACCGGGGAGAAGTGCGATGAACTCGCGGAAAGAATCGCCGGAAAAGTTTCCCTCTCGGCGGAGCTGTTTTAAGGGCAAGGGCAAAATGGTCATTTTCACAGTGTGTCAACCTCATGAAAATGATACCATCGGAATGGGCTCGACGAACTGAGATCGTGGGCTTTGGAATCACCTGATTCGGAGTCACGGTTGCGGAGTTACGGCCGTTCGTTCGTTAGGCAGAAATTTAAATAAAAATATTCATTTCTGCGCTTAACGGGCGAACGTCCGCTAATTAACAGTTCTGGCCAGCGAGTTAAAATAGAAAGCGTACTTCTGGGATTACGCTTTCAAACAGAGAAAGCGTACTTTAGCCCGAAGAATTACCAGAGTACGTTTTCTTTAAGCGAAGGCGTATTTTTGAAAATCCGCCTCCACTTATCCACGTCACTGTGCCGGCTGAGTCACTGGAACGTGGGGCCCGCCTGCAGGTCGAGCCAGTCGTCTTCATCCTCTCGCTGGCGCCCGTGCGGCAGAGGAGGTGGCTACTCTGGCGAACGGTGCGGGCGTCTCCGGCCGTCCCCGGCGATGCTCCAGCCACCGGCGCGCTCAGGGGACCGAGTCGCGTCCATCCCCGACCCGCACGGACACCGAGGGGCACCGAGTCAAGCCGGACGACGACCACGGCAGACGGCAGCCATGGCGAGATCGGGCATGGCGCCATGGGTCACGGGAGAAGAAGAGGAATGGCGGGGAAGCTCTAGGGGGCTCGGATGGGTTCTCTGGTGGTGTCTAGGAGGGAAGGGGAGCTCGGCATTGAGCAAATTTAAGAGGGGCCGAGCGGCGGCCATGGCAGCCATGGGAGGGGAGGAGAGCTCCTCGAGCTCATTTGAGTTGCTGGGGAGGATACTGGGAGAGCGGTGAGGAAGCTTGTGAGGTCGGGAGGGCTCGGGGTGGCTTCATATATCCGAGGCGGCGATGCCCTCGCCGGAACCCGACGGGAGCTCGCGGTTGATGCTTCTGGCACGACCGCGTGCACGAGCGCACGCGCGAGGGGGAAGAGGGGTCAAGGGGAGGCGCATTCGGTGCTGGGATGCAGCGGGGAGGAAGAAGACAATGGCAAAGTGACGACGACCGCGGGCATCCCGGGATGGCGTGCTCGCCGGAGAGGAAAGAGGAGAGGGGGAGGGGTCCAGAGAGGACACACGGACGCAGGAGAGCGAGAGCAACGCAGAGGACACGGGTGCAGTGGCGGGAGCTCGGCGTTTGGGCGGCGGCGGAGGGACCCGAAGTCCAGAGCACACTTTCGGCGCGACAGGCCGCGTGGTCACCGCATGCACAGGCGCACGCGGTGCGCTCTGGTCATCAACAGGATGTCTAGCGTGTTGTCCTTCCTAGATGGGTCCTACCAGAGGTGATGGATCGACTAAAAGCGCTTTGGGTTGATGGGAAGGTTCAGCTAAAGTTTGCTATAGCAAACTTTGACCAATAGCTGTGGTAAAATGGTTTGGTTAAATGGTCAAATAAGATGTCACACAGGTTTAGGGTAGGAAGGACTACAGTCCTGTGGATTTTGAGGTCATTTGGACAAGGTTAGAGTGCAGTTGCTTTACAACTGCAAAAATTGGCCAGAATATAGATCAGGAAGTAGCACTCACATGGTTGCTTGGGTTGGGCTAAAAATTTGTGGAGTATGATTATTTGGGCATATGAAGGTACCATAAAATTTCATCCCATTTGGATAAGTCTAAATGGTACTTCCTTCACAATGATCCACACTGGACAGAAACTTGGGGGGATTTTGTAGAACAAATAGCTTGGCAAAATGATGTGAATTTTAGCATGCTCAAATGATATAGGAATCTTAAGGTCCTGGATTAATTTCATATTTTATGAAGCAATATAAAATATAGTTGCTTCACAAACTGAAATTGTGACTAGAAATCAAGACTTGAAGGTGTGCTCACATAGATAGTTGGATGGGGATGAAATTTGGTGGAGAGTTATGATTTGATCATATTGATGATCTCCCAAAATTTCAACTCATTTGGATAAGCCTAGCTAGTACTTCCTTAACAAAGCTTCTCTCTGGACAGAAACTTTGGAAATTTGCTGAGGAAGATTTACTAGGCAAATGGAGTTGAATTTTGGGATGTGGCAATTATTTGGATATGAAAGAGTGCCCAAAATTTTTGAGGGCAATCAAGAAAATATAAATAGCACTTCCTTCACAAAGTGCCATACTGGACAGAATAGGAAATGAATATTCCTGAATTATTTTTGAACTAGGCAAGGATGGATTTTGACATATTTGTGGAAGATATGATCCAAAGAATTTATGAGAATTTTGTGGGATTTTTTTTGGAATGACAGAAATATAGGTTGCTTCACAACCTAGGGCAAACAAGGTTATTCCTTTAATAGAAAAACAAATATTCCCAATAAATAAATATTAGGGTTGGGCTAAGATGGAAATGACATGGCCTTGGGATAGGTTTGAGAATGACAAGCCACTTGGAAGTGACAGGAGAGAAGATCTCCCCAGGTTTTAAGACCACATAGCCACGGAAAAAGGAACTCCAAATAAAAATTCGAAGAAATCCAAAAGAAAAAAAGAAAGGGCCAAAAATCGGGGTGTTACAGCCAGCCTCGGCACCACCATCCCCAAGAGTCCGCGTCGAGCTCCGCCCGCGCCTAATCGGAGTCTTCGTCCTCGTCCTTGAGGAGACCCCGTCGCTCCCGCTTCCATCGGGGGAGGCGGCACCGTCGTCGCTGCCATCCTCGCTGGAGGAGCCGTTGTAGCTGCCGTCCTCGCTCTCCACGCAGCACTCCAGGCGGCTTCCGGAGACCCCGAAGATCTTCACGAAGAGGGTGGCGGCTCCGTCATACTTGAAGTGGAGAAGGTGCCCCCGCCTCAGGCCCCGGGCGAGGGCGAAGGACTTCCACCCCTACTTCAAGAACATGAAGCCGGAGGGGGTGAACTCCGCCGCCACCCAGGGGGGCCATTGCAGCAGCCGTCCGCCTGCAACCACAGGCCCAGGGGCGCACGCTCCTCCATCTCCCTCGCAAAGGAGTCCGGAAGCCGAAGCCAGGTGCAGGGCGAGCGGTGCGTGTCCACGTTGAACTCGTGGGTTGCCTCCGCCGAGTGCCTCCCCGCCTGGGGAGGAAGAGCGGCGGAACCGCTGTGGCCGCCTCGGCCGCGGCCTCCGCGCCCGCGAGCAGCGCCTCTTCCACAACCGCGGGTCGCGCCCGTTCTGCCGGTGCTGGGGCCGGTCTCTGCGCCGGCGGCCGCGGAGCGCGCCCGACCCCGAGGAGGAACCCTCGCCGCCGTGAAGGAACCACGGGCCCGGCCTCTACCCCTTGCCGCCACCGGTTCGGCAGCTACACCTCCTCTGCCATCCTCTTCCCTTTCTTGGCCGCGGAGAGCTTCCTTGGGGGAGCCATGGCCGCGGCGGTGATGGACGGAGAGATTGGGGAGAGGTTGGAAGTTGGAGGGAGCTGGGAAGCCGAGGAGTTGGTCGTAAGGCAGGCTGGGGACGGAGTAAAGGGGCAATGGGATGCCCACGCCCCGCGCGGGCGGGTTTTATCGCCGAGGTGGCGGTTATTGAAAGCACATTTGCTCCCTTGGTGGTTTTGGTAATTCATAACAACATATATCTCATTGAACTAATAACCATTCAAGATTAAGATTTCAGGATGTTCAATGATTGGCATGGCATGGACTAGAGATGTGGACCCCTCAAAATGCTAAGGACAAGAATTGGCAAAGATCAAGACTCTACATTTTTGGTTTAGTGATCCAAGATCACATTGAGTCCTTAGGAAAGCCAATACTATTAAAAGGGGATGAGGGGTTGCTTAATGGTCTTTTTGCTCAAGTGCTTAGTGACAGCATTCCTAAACCCTCAACCACTCTCTCAATCCCAAATATGTCCAAAACCCAAAGTCCAACTCGGCCCCACCGAAATTTCCAATCCGGCATCACCGAGTTCATCCAAGACTTAGCCACTGCCAAACCCTAACAAATCGGATCCACCGAAATGGATCTCGGTCCCACCGAAATGGCCTTGCCAACTCTCTGTAATCGTTTGCATTCACTTCGGTTTCACCGAGTTTGCAAATCGGTCTCACCGAGATGGCTTGCCAACTCTCTGTTGCCTTATTGCTTCACTTCGGTCCTACCGAGTTGATGCAATCGGTGCCACCGAGATGAGGATTGCCCTAAGCCATTGCACTTCGGTCCATCCGAGTTGTTCGTATCGGTCCCACCGAGATTCCTAAAGTTCATATCTTTTACACAGTTCGGTGCTACCGAGATTATCGTTTCGGTGCCACCGAGTTGGGTCAAAAGTGTGTAACGGTTGGATTTTGTGTGGAGGCTATATATACCCCTCCACCCCATCCTTCTCAGTAAGGAGAGCCATCAGAACGTGCCTACACTTCCACCATTCATTTTCTAAGAGAGAACCACCTACTCATGTGTTGAGATCAAGATATTCCATTCCTACCATTTGAACCTTGATCTCTAGCCTTTCCCAAGTTGCTTTCCACTCAAATCCTTCTTCCACCATAGCCAAATCTATGAGGAGTGTTTGAGTGCTGGGAAGACTATCATTTGAAGCACAAGAGCAAGGAGTTCATCAACAACACACCGTCTATTACCTTTTGGAGAGTGGTGTCTCCTAGATTGGTTAGGTGTCACTTGGGAGCCTCCAACCAGATGTGGAGTTGAACCAAGAAGTTTGTAAGGGCAAGGAGATCGCCTACTTCGTGAAGATCTACCCCGAGTGAGGCTAGTCCTTCGTGGACGTAAGCCATGGTGGAATAGACAAGGTTGCTTCTTCGTGGACCCTTCGTGGGTGGAGCCCTCCGTGGACTCGCGCAGCCGTTACCCTTCGTGGGTTGAAGTCTCCATCAACGTGGACGTACGATAGCACCACCTATCGGAACCATGCCAAAAACTACCGTGTCTTCATTGCGTTTGAAATCTCCAATCCCTTCTTTACATACATATGCAATTGCTTATATTCCGCTGCTATACTCTTAGAATTGCATGTGTAGGGTGATGCTTGACATGTACTATTGCTAAAAACTGCCCACAATTAAAATTGGGAAAAGTTTAGGTTTTATTTGGTCAAGTAGTCTAATCACCCCCCCCCCTCTAGACATACTTTCGATCCTACAGTTATCGAGGCATCGCAGGGAGTGGAGGCGTCGCGCTCGTAAAGGCCGCCACGCGTCGCTCCTGGGCCCGGCGGCTCGATGGGCCCCGCGGCGCTTCATCCCCAACGGGCGGGACAAGTGCGCCGCGGGCCCGGGGGCTACTGTCGTGTGATAGCCTCGCTTAATAGGGATGATAGACTACTCATATCAATATGGAAATCCTTCTTTTCCGGGAGCCCATTCGGAAAGAACTCCAAAGTTAAGCGTGCTCAGCTTGGAGTAATTTCAGGATGGGTGACCGACCCGGAAGTTGCTCCCGGGTGCGCACGAGTGAGGACAAAGTGCGCAGGAAAGACTAGTATTGATCTGTGGGGGCAAGTCTAGATCCCGCCAGGAGTAACGACCACCGGCGAGTGTGTCCGGGGCGTTACAAGTTGGTATCAGAGCCGACCCTCGCGGTTACACGGATGTTTGCGGGCCAGGTGCGCGGTCATGTTGTACATGACGTTTGTGACCCGTCGTGGCACACGACATGGCACATGTGCCGGACTGGATGCACAAACGTATATGCCAAGAGGAAACGTTCCTGTGGCCTGACGAGGACGTCGGTTCCTCTGAGTGGGGGTGTATGTGATAGCCTGGCTTAATAGGGATGATAGACTACTCATATCAATAAGGAATTCCTTCTTTTCCGGGAGCCCATTCGGAAAGAACTCCAAAGTTAAGCGTGCTCAGCTTGGAGTAATTTCAGGATGGGTTACCGACCCGGAAGTAGCTCCCGGGTGCGCACTAGTGAGGACAAAGTGCGCAGGAAAGACTAGTATTGATCTGTGGGGCAAGTCTAGATCCCGCCAGGAGTAACGACCACCGGCGAGTGTGTCCGGGGTGTTACATGTCGGCCCAGTGGGAACCAGGGTACCACGGCCCGTCTGCCTCTGGCCCAGGAGGCGGCGGCTGGGACGGCCCAGGAGTGAGATGGCCCTGGCATCGTCGCCCAGGAGGGGTCGCCTCGCGAGGGGGTAGCCTCGCGAGGCCCCTCATCGCCAGGCGAAGCTCTGGCGGGGCCGGCAAGCCTCGGATCGCCTCGTGAGGCAATCCCTCGGGAGGCCGCTTTGCGGGGCGTGGCGCATGGTGACGGCCTCGGGGCGGCCAGCCTGCCACGTGGGCGATGCCCCGGCGACAGGACGAGGACAGCAGGGTACAGCTCAGGGACAGCAGGATGCAGGCCAGGCGGGTTTCCATTCTGGTGATAGGGGAGCAGTGGCACCTGCCTTTCACCAAAAGGAAGCCCCGAGAAATTCCCTCTTTGGTGAAGGAGGATCAGGACGGATCAGCGGGCCAGGATGGAGGTCATCGCCAAGCCCACCAGCGCGTGACAAGGAGCTACTGCGCTCTTGTCCCCCTTTTGAATTGCCGCCCTGTGGCAACCCTTTCCCGCTCATATTTTCGGGGAAGAGGACCAAGGCACTATAAAAGGGGCAGGGCTGCTTCCATGTAAGGGGATCAGTTCATCCTCCCCCGCACTTCTTGTACTCTGAGCACAAGCTCTCAACCACAGAACAATCCAACACAAGCAGGAGTAGGGTATTACACTGCACGGTGGCCCGAACCTGGGTAGCTCGCGCGTCCCCTTCGTGTCCGGTGAGAGCCAGCGAGTCCGTCGTGTCCCCGCCGTAGTCCCGTCGTAGGTTGCCAAGCAAAGTCCCCCAGAGTTCGAATCCTAAGTTCTTGGAAAAGTTTCTTGGACGCAGATCCTAGACTCCGACATGTTTCATGTTGGGTGGGAAACAAACTGTAAAGGAGCCATTACCTGTATTTTTTAACTAAAGCTATTATCTGCCTGCTATCATTGGTTTGGGTCTATCCACTAGTTGCTACCATCACTCTGGATTTCTGCATGCATTCCTTACATAATCTCACTATGTTTTATTCCTATGCATGTCATTTACTGTACACAATGGTACTGAACATGTAGAGCAAAAGAGAAGAGCCTTGCGTGGCAATATAATGTCATGCAGACGTCGCTCCATGGTGGCCGCAATGGCAGCCCTCCCTCCCCCCATTCCAGATTGTAATCTAGAGGAAGATACTGTTCAGAGGGGGATTCAGAGGGAGCAGACCACTCCTATTTACCCCCTGTGGTCTTTGCTCTCACTTGGCATGCTAATCTTGGTCATATCATGCATATGGCGCCTTGCATTGCTTACTTTATACATCATATATGTCATCTGCTAAGTTTAGACATGTTTTGTGTGAATGCCATCTGTTTAGTTTCTATATCATATATGTGAATTATGCAATGCCATCTTGTTTAGCCAGGCATCATATATGGGTATTTTGCAATTCCATCCTGTTTAGCCAGTCATCATATATGTGAATTATATCATGCCATCCTTTTTTTATTACGTATTACATTTGTTAACAATGTTAGTACATTCAACTACTCTTCATGTGCATCAGCCATTTGACACGGTGATGGAAAAATCTGGAGTGAAAACAAGGTCTTCAGAGCAGACAGTGCTATCTGACGAAGCGCATATCTTGCTGGTTACAGCTAGCTCCTCAGAGGAGGATTCAGAGACTGATGACCAGTCGTATTCCCCCCCCCCCAAGGTGTATGCTCTAACTTGGTAGGGTTATATTGCTCATATCATGCATATGGTGTCTTGCATTGCTATGTCATTTTCTTAGTTTAGACATACTTTGTGTGAATGCCACCTTTTTAGTGTCTAATTACCATATATGTGAATTATGCAATGCCATCTTGTTGCAAGGCATTATATATATGAATTATGGAATGCCATGTTGTTTAGCCAGGCATCATATGTGTGAATTATATCATGCCATCCTTTTTTTGTATTACGTATTCCATTTGTCGACAATGTTTGTTTATTCAACTACTCTTCCTGTGCATCAGCCATTTGAATCGGTGATGGAAAAATTTGGAGTGAAAACAAGGTCTTCAGAGCAGACACGGATAGCTCCTCAGAGGAGGATTCAGAGATAGATGACCAGTCCTATTTTCCCCCTGAGGTGTATGCTCAAACTTGGCAGGGTTATATTACTCATATCATTCATATGTTGTCTTGCATTTCTTAGTTTAGACATCATATACACAATATTGAATGCCATCTGTTTAGTTTAGACATCATATATGCGATTGCCATCTGCTTACTTGCTTAGTATATAAATCATATATGTGAATTATATCATGCCATCATGTTTACATAGACAGCATGTATGTGAATTATGGCATGCCAACCTATTTAATAAAGACATCATGTAGTTATATCATCTCATCATGTTTACATAGTCATCATATTTTGAATTATGTCATTCCATCCCTGAATTATATCATGCCATCATGTTTCCATAGACAACATGTATGTGAATTATGGCATGCCAACCTATTTAATAAAGACATCATGTAGTTATATCATCTCATCATGTTTACATAGTCATCATATTTTGAATTATGTCATTCCATCCCTGAATTATATCATGCCATCATGTTTCCATAGACAACATGTATGTGAATTATGGCATGCCAACCTATTTTATAAAAACATCATATTTGAATTATGTCATTCTATCTTGTTTAGTTAGCCATCATATATGTGAAATTGCGTCATGATATCCTGTTTAGTTAGCCATCATATATGTGAAATTGTGTCATGCTATCCTGTTTGGTTAGACAACATATATGTGAATTATTTCATGCCCTCTTTTATTCCCCACTATCCATTGCACCTGTCTATCATCCAATGTCTGTACATTCAATTACTTTTCTTGTTTATTAGCCATTTGAATTGGAGGGGGTGATGGCAGTATCTAAGGGAGTAAAAACACTATCTTCAGAAAAGATAGTGCTACCCATCGATGCAGATAGAACCACGGTTGTACTTGCCCAAGAACCAGCCCCACCACACATAACCCAGACTCTCGCAGATTGTACCCCTACCTAGTTGGATAGAGAACCAGCTACACCCCATCTAACCCCAACCCCAGCAGATAGTAACCTAGTTCCACTTAACACAGCACCATCTCCACCACAGAACACCCAAACACGAGCAGTTAGTAAGGCAACTGCAGTGCCCAAAGCACGAGGACCAGCACTGCGAACCCCAACTCAATGCTTAAAGCAGAAGAACAACTGTTCTCAGGTCAG
This sequence comes from Elymus sibiricus, assembly GCA_039707655.1. NCBI lineage: Eukaryota > Viridiplantae > Streptophyta > Magnoliopsida > Poales > Poaceae > Elymus > Elymus sibiricus. The sequence continues at coordinate 197,608,967 of CM077668.1, forward strand.
ATTCCGTAGCTATGGTGCATACTCCTTTGCTCTTGCATCACTGTATTTACTCATACCAACTAATTTCAAATTTGAAGGATCCAATTGAAACTCCAATGGCACAACAGGTATGTTTTAAATCTATTTATTTAACTGGTTTGCTGTTGTAACTTCTTGCTCTATGTTGATTTCAGTTTCAATTGTATAAACAGTTATGTTCTCATGTCATGCACATTACAAGTGTTGTTAGTGCTGTTAGTTTCCCACACTTATATTCAGTTTATGCCGCTTTGTCTTAAACATATATGATTTGAACTGCGTCTCTATCTTGATTGGGCAACATAAACTAGGATGATATAGACAATACAGTGACCATAGTACATAAATATATGTTTGTTTCATGATGTTATCCTGTCAACATTACTACTGAACTGTTTTACCAAAATGAGTTTCATATACTACATGCTAAACCTGTGATGTGTCTGCTTGTTCCTCTTTTAGAATGCCGCCAGAATATTGGAGAAGAGTACCCCATTATGCAATGGTAAAGGAAATAATGCAGACAAGGTTCAAGATAGTGAGACAACCCTGTTGGTCTCCAAGAAAGCTGATAAAAACTATCTTCAAGACAGTGAGACAACCCCAAAGTCCTGCCTTGATGTAGTGTTCGAGTTACTGGCCACTACCACTGGCACAAGCTCTTCGAACTTGCTGCCTGAATAAGTTCGGCTTCTTGAGTCTCAACTACAAGTTGAAAGACAACAATCAGCTGTGCTGCGACAAGAAGCCGAAGGACTGAGGAAGTCCCTGTAGAATTCAGATGCACACTTTCTGGTGCAATAGCAAGAGTTGGAGGAGTTTAGCACCAAACAAGAGAAAGCTAATAAGCTTGCTAAGCTTCTTGCCAGCATGGTGAGTGCCCAGGATATCGTTTCTTGAGCTCTTCTGAAGTGGTTTCATTTCTGGACTTGTTTTGCTGCCGCATTTATTTGCACTGGTCGCCAACTTAGTCGCACGGTGTTTGTAATATGCTGCTTTGTTGTTCCCTTTATTTGCACTGGTGGCGAACTTTGATGCCCAGTGGATGTAATGTATGCAATCGCCGTAATAGCCTAGCATTAGTTGCTTGCTTATTTATTTACTTATAGTCATGTTTATTGCTTGTAGTCACTGCAGTTCTTTTTCCTCGGTCTGCTAGTGGCCGCAATAACCATGGGCCAAATACGGGCCATAGGATCCATGGGCCTCCTACGGGCCGTAGGATTCATGGGCCTCCTACGGGCCGTAGGATCCATGGGCCTTCTACGCACCGTATAATCCTTGGGCCGTACTGTTCGTGGGCTAAAACCGGACCGCAATATGGGCCGTAAACGGGCCAATTTGGGAACGGTCGGTTTAAGGGCTCGTAGCATAACGGGTCTTTAACAGGCCAAAAGTCATCATAGGCTTAATTCTATCGACATGTATAACAGGTTGTTAATGGGCCGGAATACATGACGGGCTGAAAATGGCCCAATGGGTTAACAAACCACAAACGGGCCGATTGTAACCACAGGCTGAATTTGGCCTATTAGCATAACAGGCCAATAACGGACCGTAAGTAATCGAGGGCCGAAAATGAGCCCAAGAATTTATGGGCCCTTAGAAGGCCGAAAGAGAACACGGGTTGGAAACGGCCCAACTGAATCATGGGCCCTTAAATGGGCTCAAAGCAGTTTACTGTTCATGATGGGCCAGAATCACCACGGGCCGTCAATGGGCCCAAAGATACAAAAGGCCTCATATGGGCCGAAAGACGTCACGGGCCATAGATGGGCTGAAAGTGAGAACGGGCAGGAATCATATGGGATGGCCCACATGACGCTACTGGGACCCTACTGGGCCGAATTTTGAAAGGCCATAACGGGCCGTGAGTACCCGGGCCGTAAGTGGGCTGTATGCGAACATGCCGTTAACAGGCTTTCCATGGGCCGGCCCGCTAACTTTTGACCAAGTCAAATGGGCCGGCCTTTTTAACCTAAATGGGCCACTATTGCGCCATGCCATGTGTCGGCGTATCATAGACGTCTCTCATCCAATGAATGGATGACATCTGTCACGACGCCGACCTGACACGTGGTTCCGTTGGTGAATGAGAATTTTACACATGGAAAATCGCCATTGGTCCGTGTCGGTGTACTAAAGTTTGGGTATTTTAGTACCCCATACTTGTGTACGGGCGGTTGTAGCCATCCCAGCGGCAAGGCCTGTCGGAGAACAGCTGGAAACACATACAAGATTATAAAGAAGGTATTCAAGCTAATGATCAGAAGACCGAAGGCTGGGTTCCCGGCAAGATTTTGCCGGGAAAGCTCACGAAGACCCGGCAAGATCCCACCGCCCTGCCACCGCTCCAGCGCAGCGACCAGCCTATCGTTTAGGGTTTGTCCTCCTGGATGCGTGTCATGGCACTAGCGGCGGATGGGGTTAAGCGGTGTTGATGGGACGGTCTCTTTTTCCGTCCCCAAGAAAGTAAGGGACACCTAAGTAGAGCATTTAATGCGTTTTGTCCTAAGTCGTCAGTGATAAGCATGTAAACACTGTAGTAACTTTACACCTCTTGTACTTGCTGTTCGCCACTGTTGGTGACCCCTTTGTCATGTAAAAGGAGGCCCAAGGCGAAGCTACATGGGGGGGGAGCTTTCTAGTCCAGTAGCATGCGTAGCCGCCCTTCTTGTGTACTGTTCATCAAGAAGCGCTCCATGCATCTAAGCTCAAACACCAACAATAAACCAAAGCAGGAGTAGGGTTTTACGCTACTCGGCGGCCCGAACCTGGGTAAAAAATCCCCGTGTTGATCGTTGGATCCACTCTTTGTGTACATCTTCTCCCTAGCCGAACCGTAAAAGGGATCCACGCGATCCCATAGATGTCGTACGCCGACATCATTGGCGCGCCAGGTAGGGAAGAAGGTTGCGCGAACCCGATCTAGCGGTCAACGCGCCAGTTCTTGATCACTTTCATCGCCATGGCTCCCAAGAAGAAGGGCGCTACGGCGGTTGATCCATTCGCGTCCGGTCTGCCCGTACCCACACAGACGGGCGACGGCGTAGGCGCTGGTGGAGAAGGTGGAGGTCTCGAGCCTCCACGACGTTCTGGCGATCAGAGCCAAGCGAGCGGCGTCGTTCGCAACGGCGACAACAACCCGCATACTGCCAGGTCTAAGGACGGAGCCGTGCGACCTACGGGTGGCGCAGCAAACTCCAAGGACGGGACGGCGCCTTCCAAGACACCCACGCCGGCGCATGCGCCGCGGCCTTCTCAGGTCGTGCGTGACGGGCAGCGCCGCGACTTTGGTGGTTCCAGGCGCCCCCATGGAAAAAACCCTGCGCATCACTCCCAAGATGCGCGGGGCCAGTATGCACGCCAACACGCCGGTGGAAGCAGGGCGCGATCGCAAGACCGTGATGGAGCTCCTTCTAACACAGTTAGGAGTCAGAGCACCTCACGTTCTTCTCACCTTTCACTACCGCCTACACCGGCAGAAGCGTTGGCACGAGCGCAGCTGCTCCTAGATTTCCCTCCCGCTGCGGAGAAGCTAGAAGAATGGAGATCTGCTATTCAGAGCCTCATCAGCTTGGCTAATGATGACAGGCCGTAGCAAGCGGGGCTTTCGCGGTGGCAGTCCACTGAGCCGGTGCGTGCTGATGGTGAAAAGACCGGAGGCGGTACGACTACGATGCGCCCCCCCTCCGCAACGACAACAGCGGTCGCTAACTCGGCGGGTCGACACCTGTGATGACAATTCCACGGCGTCGTTTCATCCGCGAGCTCGCCGCGATCAACGTCAAGTTCTTCAGGAACGGAACAAAGAAGACGCTCGAACTACCATCGATAGGCGCGCGGGACCCACTGTGGACGAGCCTGCGCCGGGGTGTTCTGGTAGCTTACCTTACGAGGTGGGTTGTCCAGCGTTTACTCGTGAGCTGCGGCGGGTCCAGTGGCCCAGTTCCCGGACTTTCAAGCCGGAGGTGCCGGAGAAATACGACGGTAAGACCCACCCGTCGGAGTTCCTAAGCATCTACACCATTGCGGTGCAGGCTGTCGGGGCTCGAGACGACAAGATACTCGCCAACTACTTCCCGTTGGTGCTTAAGCCCAACGTCAGGTCGTGGTTGATGCATTTGCCGGAGAATTTCATTTCCTCCTGGGCAGATTTGTGTCATGAGTTCGTTGGCGCCTTTACTGGGGGCCACCAGGCTCCTGGCCAGGAAAGTGATTTACATCTCATCCCCCAGAAAGAGGGTGAAACCTTGCGCAAGTACATACAGAGATTCAGCCGTATACAGCACAACATCCCAGACGTTCATCCTGCCGCAGTTATCAGCGCGTTTCATCAGAATGTGCGCAACCGCAAGATGCGGGAAGAGCTGGCAATGAACAAGGTCAGGGATGTCGCCGAGCTCTATGCTCTGGCCGACAAATGTGCTCGGGCCGAAGAGGGGAGAAGATTCCCCGGCGAGGATGCTGGCACAGAAATCGACTCTGAAGGCGAAGACGCCACCACCTCGACGAAGAAAGGCCGACGGCGTAACAGGAAGCGCAAGGGCAAGGCCGTGCTTACCGTCGAGGGATCCGGCAACACCAGCACCGCCAAGAAGATCAAGGCTGATGGCCCGGGCAAGGAGGTTGCCGGGTGTGCCTCATGTCAGGCCTTGGCGGCTGCCGACAAGCCGGAGGGCTCCGACAAGCAGTACTGCAAGATCCATCGCACCAAGGGTCATGATCTCCAAAACTGCCGGCAAGTTGAGCAGCTTGTCGAGAAGCAGAAAGCCGAGTATGAAAGGCGGGACAAGGAGAAGGCCCAGGATGGCACTGAGGGGTCTGGCAAGAAACGCGGCGGTCGAGAAGGTCGCCGCGGCAAGGCCAAGCAACAAAAGGAGAGGCCCGCTCGAGGCCGCGACAAGGAACAGGGGGGTGACGATGATGACGAAGAGGGCGACGAGTCCAGCGAACACGAATTCCAGAAAGCTACAGAAGCCATGTGCGTTGACGGAGGCGCCTCGTTGCATTCCTCTCACCACTGACTCAAACAGTGGGCGCGCGAGATTAACGCGACAGAGCCGTCGATCGATGCCCGGAAACCATTAAAATGGTCCAACACGCCTATCATTTTTGACGCTGAGGATCACCCTGATCGCACAACTGAGGTCGGGTGTTTTCCATTGTTGGTTTCACCAACGATCCGCAACCTCAAGGTGACAAAGATGTTAGTTGATGGTGGGGCCGGTTTGAACTTGATCTCGCCTGATGTGATCAAGAAGTTGCAAATTCCTGACGAAGATCTCGAGGAAACGGGCACGTTTCAAGGGATCAACCCAGGAAGGAGCCAGCCGAAGGGCAAGATCACGCTACCAGTAACATTTGGTAGTGAGCTGAACTACAGAACAGAAAAGATCATCTTCGACGTCACCAAGATTCCATTGCCATATAATGGGATTCTTGGTCGTCCGGCGCTGGCCAAGTTCATGGCGGCATCACACTATGCTTATAATACATTGAAGATGCCCGGGCCGATGAGCGTCATCACTATCAACTCCGACAAGAAGGATGCGCTTATCTGCACCGACCAACTCTACCGGGAGGCAGTCGCAGCACCTGCCGCCAAGGCACTTGCTCCTGCCGCCGAAGCTCCCAGAGGGAAGAAGACCGGCAAGACCTCTAGCACACACTCCGGCAAGCGCACCTCCTCGGAGTGCTGCGCTCCTGTTGAGGATGTGCCGGAGAGCTCCACCGGCAAGAGCAAGAAATCCAAGGCAGCTCCACCCGCAACTAAGAAGGTGCCCGTCAAGGAGGATGGTACGGGAGGAACTTTCACCGTGAGCTCCACCCTCGATGACAAATAGGAAAGCGCGCTCATTGCCTTCCTGTGGGCGAATGTCGATGTGTTTGCATGGCAACCATCTGATATCCCCGGTGTTCCCAGGGAGGTAATCGAGCACCACCTTGTTGTCTGTCCTCATGCCCGGCCCGTCAAGCAGAAAGTTAGGAAGCAAGCTTTGGCGCGGCAAGAATTTATTGCCGAAGAAATAAGGAAGCTGGAAGCAGCAGGTTTAGTCAGAGGAGTGCTCCATCCAACATGGTTGGCCAATCCAGTAGTTGTGCGCAAGGCGAATGGAAAATGGAGGCTGTGTATCGACTATACAGATATCAATAAAGCCTGTCCAAAAGATCCTTTTCCCTTGTCGCGCATTGACCAGATTGTGGACTCCACTGCCGGCTGTGATTTGCTGTCGTTTCTTGATGCTTATTCAGGGTATCATCAGATTTTCATGTCAAAAGAAGACGAAGAGAAAACCGCATTTATCACCCCATGTGGCACGTATTGCTTCAGAACAAGGACTTTTGACAAGCTGCGCAAGTGCGGAAGACGCTGTATTGATGAGCTGCCGGCGGTTCTTTGGTCAATCAGAACGACACCAAATCGAGCTACTGGTCAGACACCATTCTCCCTGGTCTACGGGGCAGAAGCAGTTCTCCCCACAGAACTCATATACGGGTCACCTCGAGTACTCGCTTATGATGAGTTTGAGCAAGAGCAGCTGCGCCAAGATGACGCCACGCTCCTTGAGGAAGATCGTCTTCGGGCTGCTGTGCGAGCTGCACGCTACCAGCAAACCTTGCGTCGCTATCATAGCTGCAAGGTTCATGCCCGAAGTCTTGAGGAAGGCGACCTTGTTCTTCGGCGCGTTCAGTCGGCCAAGAATTCTAAAAAGTTGACACCGAAGTGGGAAGGCCCTTATCAGGTAGTACGAGTTACCACGCCCGGCGCCGTCCGCCTGGAGACCGAAGATGTCATTCCAGTGAGCAATTCCTGGAATATCGAACACCTTCGTAAGTTCTACCCATAAGGCGCGGTTCCGGGTCTCCCGGCAACCACCTTTTGTACGAGTTTTGCCGGCAAGGCATATGATCCTTTGTACGAAGCCAGGCGCAGAACCTGTGCATAGTTGAATAAACTTAAGCGTTTTACAATTCTTGTCGATTTTCATGTCAATCTATATGCATGTTTGTCTGGGATATTGTATTACACCTGCTTCCGGTAAGCATTAATGAACCGCCAAGGTTCCATATCTCTATTTTCTCTTCTTTCTTTTTCTCAAAGGACAGAAGGTTTCCTCGCGTGCAAGTTTGCCGGGGGGGAATGATGGTATGGACACCAACAGGCGATGTTCAAGTCAACATATTGCAATAAGGAGTACAACAACAAAAAGCTAAGTTGCAAAACTCTTAAGCAAATTTTTATTCTAGACCTATTTTCCTTGAACGATTTCGGCTTTTGTATGGAAAACCTGCACGCGAAGGAACCTTGTCATGATTGGTTGCGCCCTTACTTTGTTTCGAGTCCACTCAACAGCTTAAGTGGCTGCACTAAAAACATCAAGGTATCTTGTCGGCAGCGACACCCCCAGCAGGCTGCTAAGGATCCGTTCCTCAAAGCCCTCGCGGCAAGGGTGCGCACACCGGTAAGTTTCCAATAAGCATAGGGCATGGACCATACAGAAAGAAATTAGACAAGAGAAATAGCATACACTCATCCAAAACATAGCAAGTTATATTACATTGATGGTCGCCGCGATTCTAACTTAAGATAAAACTGTCTTTGGCATGGAATGGTGGCGACAAAATGGAGTGGAGCGGCTAGTCCCTGCGCTGGCCTTCGACCCTCTTGACTTGGCTCACTCTATTGACGATGGGCGCGACAAGCTTTTCGAGTGCCTTGAGGTCTGCATCCTCCGACAAGCTAGCAAGAACATTGGTGAGGTCGATGCCAGGGTTCTTGTGCACCACTTTGACAAGCACCTTGAGGAGGACGGCCCGGCAGAGTTTGCGGGACTCGTTGGCCAGATGGGTTGCTCGGTCAGACTGGAGCAGCTTGAGGGCGTCAATGATGCTCTCGAAGAACATGGTCAGCTTGGCACTCGAAGACACCCTATCATATGAAGAGTAGTTGAAGTTTTTCAAGCCCATGGTGGACAGTACTACGGCAAGCCTTTCCGCGACATCGACAAGGCGCTCAGTCCAGATCTTCACACCTTTCTCAAAATCATTATACGTGGCAGCGGCGCTGTTGAGTAGGCTCTTCTCACTCTGGAGATCTCTGATCAAAGCCCTCTCGCGAGCTTTGCTGTTCTCAAGGGATTCCTCCAGCGTTGCCAGCTTTAGTTTCAGATCAGCGATGGATTCATTGGCTGAGATGAGCTCCTTGGTCTTGCCGGACATGGCGGTTTGCATCTCCGCCAGGCTGTAGAGAGTCTTCTCTCTATCGGCTTTGAGCGTCGAGATCTCCTTGCCATGGCCCTCGAGATCCACTTCCAGCCTCTTCACTTTATCGCCCAACTCGTTCTTGGCGGCCTCTGCAGCTTCGGCGGCATCGATGGCTCCCTTTAACTTGCCGGCATGGTCTATGGCCAGAGCTTCGAGTGTTTCCTTGTGTCTCTGCTCCAGCTCCTGGGTTCGCCGCGCGACAAGCTTCTCGATCTCTTCGTCCTTGCTGCGGAGCTTGGCGGCAAGCGCCTCCTCGCGGGCGGCGAGGTCTTCTTCATAAGCATCGAGCCCGACGTGGCATTCCGTTAAGCGAGCTTCCTCTGCAGCAGCCTGCTGCACGGCCTCCTCCTGTGCCTTCTCGGCATCGGACTGCTTTAGGAGAAGCTCGCTCCAACTTTGATTCAGTTGCTCCCGGCCAGCCGTCAGTTCCTGGAAAGCCTGGGCATACCAGACTTGCGTCTCCTCAATGCGCTTCTGGAAATTTGCCTCCGCTTCTTCAACAACTGCCGCCCTGGAGTCCAATTTCTCTTTTCGGGTGCGGTGGAGCACCTGGAGCTTTTGAAAGTTGTCGCTCAAGGCTTGGAGGAGCTGTTCTTCTCTGGACCAGCTGCTGCTGGCGCATGGCTCGTCGACGATCTTGAGTCCAGCGGCGGCGATGACGTCTTCATCAAAAATTCCTCCTTCGGTTGGCACCCCAGTGCTTGCCGTCCCTGGTATGCTGACGAACAGGTTGTCGCCAACCTTAAGGTATCTGCTTGACGGGGGGGCGTCGGATGTTGACGGTTGGTCCTCAACAACCGCCTCGCCGGTGACTGGGGGCTCCGCGACCGGTGTAGCGCCAGGCACTCCTGTGGGAGGAATGTCGTCAGTATGGTCGCCAGTCTCCTTGCCGGCCCCCTCAGCAGACCCCTTGGTGGTTTCTTCCTGTGCGGCCTTGGCGGCCTCGTCAGCTGCGACTCTGTCGGCCTCGACGGTAGCATCCTTGGCGGTCTCTTCGATGATGATATCAACATCTATTTGTTCCATCGAAGGGAGATCTGAAGACCAAGAAAGGAAACAAGATGAGGCCGAGGTTGAAGTTCAAGAAGACAATAATAAAGAAAGAATGACAAGTGCACCAAGGCGAACGGTTTACCTGTGTCGAGCTGTTGAGAGGTGGTTTCTCCTTTCCCGGCAACATTGGTTGCTGATGTAGGATTGCCAGTGTCCGTGCTTGCCGGCTCCTCTTCAACGCGAATGGGCTCGCCAGTGGAAGCCCTTGCCAAAGGTTCATCTCTGGGAGGCATGGTCGACGGAGGCGGCACGTCAGGGGCGGCCTCCGATGACCCTCCTTGTTGCTGTTCTTCTCCTACAAGACTGGTGATTTCAATAGCGAAGATACTCTCCCCAACGCTCGCTAGCGGAAAATGGGTAGTGGGCTCACGCTGGGGGCTGGGTTGGAGGCTGCGTCGAGGGCTGGGCTCCAGGCTGATGACGATGGGCTCCGGCGCACCTGCGGTGCTTGCCGAAGGCTCGTCACCCGTTGAAGTCTTCGCTTTCTTCGCAATCCTTTGCGCCAATGTTTCCGTATCTCTGTGGGGACATGCCAAAACAAAACAAATGAGTTAAGCAAAACCAGGAATTCAGAAGTTGAAAGATGCGGCAAGGACCCTTACTCTTCTTTTTCCGGACTAAAAGCGGAGATGTCAAAGTCAACCTCCGCTGCAGTGTCCGTACGAGGGGTGGAGAAGGGGTCCTGGGATGCTTGGCTGCGGCAGAAGCAGTAGGTTGATATGATCCTGCTGCTCCAGCCGTTGGTGCCATTGTATGAGATGCCCCCGCCGTTCCAATTGTTGCCGCGGTCGTGCGTCTCGTACGTCGCACAGGTTGCTGTTGGGCTCCTTGCCGCTGCGCGGCCTTGCCGGCCGTCCCCTTGCCGGGAACCTCACCCCTCGAGGAAGGCTGATGTGTTGGGACGCCGGAGACTTCTTTCCGAAGAACACGTTTCTTCTTCTCTGGAGCTGGGGGCTCCTCGTGCAGCTGTTCCTCGGTTGTGTCTTCGACAGAGGAGCTCCCGGCAACCATGCCACTCTGATCCCCGGCAATTTCACCTTGCTCGGCAAGGGTCTCCTCTGGCATTATTTCTTCTTCACTGGCTTCCTCTTCCACGAAGCCAAAGTTGCCGGCCTCTGCGGCTAGATTCACCTCTTCCGCCCTACTGGCGATATAAGCCACTTCATCATCAGTGGTGGGGCGGATAAGGGTTGGCTCTTCCCGGATGGTTTTCTCCGACAAGTTATCAAAGAACTCCTGTGCGTGCTCCAAGGATGGCTCTTCCCAAGTTCCGTCAAGGCCGTGAGCATTACACACCGGCATCATGGCGATGATTGAGCCCAAAGCAGAGTTGTTGCACAGGGGAATTACGCCAGCCGGCAACTTATATTTCCCGTCAGGCCTGAACAATTTGTGACAGAGAGCTGTGTGCTGCAAGACTGTCAAGTTGTTGTTCAAACTAGGGCGCAGCCTCATGATATCTGATGCATTCTTGAACTCCCAGGCTGGTCTCCCTTTGTTCTGCAGAGGGGCGATGCGACGGCGGAGGAAATCAGCGCCAACCATTTCTATTGTGAGCCCAGCAACCCGGAGACGGTGGATCTTGGTAATTGCGATTGCGAGCTTCTCATCCTGAGGATCGAGGCCGCTCCAGTCCTTGCCGCGAACCACTTTCGTTTGTCGGGGCAAGCAGAACAGCTGAGGATCTTTCTCCTTAATCCAGCACCACTCGGCCCGCCATTCTTCTCACTTCTTGCGGTAGAGACCGTCTGGGTATATATCTTTATTCCATGCCCTTGGAATCCAGGTGATAGAACCAGAAAGGGCGGCTCCGGCTTCGATACGGGGAATGAAGTAATGGCGAAAGAGGGCTGTGCTGGGGACTACTCCGGCGAAATTTTCACAGAGATGGGCAAAGACTGACATGCATGTCACAGCATTCGGCGTAAAATCCAAGAGACGGAAGCCGTATGTGTACATGATGTCAATGAAGAAATCAGAAAACAGAGGGCAGAGCCCGCAGTAAAAGTAAGCGACAAAGAAGGGGAATTTATCTGGACCGCCCTTGACGGAAGCTGGGAGCACGCGAGTAGCAGGGTGAGCCCTCGTCTCCTTCCCCCACATACACATGTACCGCTCAACCAGGGCGCGCATGTCAAGCGTCGGGGCGAAGACGACGTGTTCCTTCCACATCTTCACCAGATCGATCACCTCCATCTCTGCATCCGAGTCGACGGCTTTCGCCGCTTTTCCCTTGCTTGCTTTTGGCGGCATGACGGCTGTGGAAGCGGAGGCCGAGGATGATGAGGACGTGGAGGTGGCGAATGGATGGGGAAGGCTCTGTTTCAAGCTCGAGGAAGAAGGCGACAGTGGTTTTCAGATTGGAAAAGACGAGAGGTAAATGAGCAGCGCCTCTGTGGATTTCCTTTTATGGGGAAGGCGCGGGGCTGCCTCTTTACTAACCAATGTGAATGCATTTTTACGAGCGCACTACTACTGCGGCCGTTCCACGCACATATCCCACGTCCCGCATTTAATGCGCGTCGTGGGGGAGCGCGGTAAATAAGATGAATACGATAGTTAACACCTGCCACGCGTGCCCGTGCACTGTTTGGGCCTAGCCCAACAACGCCTCGCACCCGTGTATGGCCTAGGCCCGGGGGCTCCTGTTGGTGTACTAAAGTTTGGGTCTTTTAGTACCCCATACTTGTGCACGGGCGGTTGTAGCCATCCCAGCGGCAAGGCCTGCCGGAGAACAGCTGGAAACACATACAAGATTATCAAGAAGGTATTCAAGCTAATGATAAGAAGACCGATGGCTGGGTTCCCGGCAAGATCTTGCCGGGAAAGCTCATGAAGACCCGGCAAGGACTCGCACCCGGCAAGATCCCACCGCCCTGCCACCGCTCCAGCGCAGCGACCAGCCTATCGTTTAGGCTTTGTCCTCCTGGATGCGTGTCATGGCACTAGCGGCGGATGGGGTTAAGCGGTGCTGATGGGACGGTCTCTTTTTCCGTCCCCAAGAAAGTAAGGGACACCTAAGTAGAGCATTTAATGCGTTTTGTCCTAAGTCGTCGGTGATAAGCATGTAAACACTGTAGTAACTTTACACCTCTTGTATTTGTTGTTCGCCACTGTTGGTGACCCCTTTGTCATGTAAAAGGAGGCCCAAGGCGAAGCTACAGGGGGGAGGAGCTTTCTAGTCCAGCTGCATCCGTAGCCGCCCTTCTTGTGTACTGTTCACCAAGAAGCGCTCCGTGCATCTAAGCTCAAACACCAACAATAAACCAAAGCAGGAGTAGGGTTTTACGATACTCAGCGGCCCGAACCTGGGTAAAAAATCCCCGTGTTGATCGTTGGATCCGCTCTTTGTGTACATCTTCTCCCTAGCCGAACCGTAAAAGGGATCCACGCGATCCCATAGATGTCGTACGCCGATAGTCCGGGCTGATAACGGGTTATCGGATCCAAATTCACACCTGATAGCTTAACAGCGACCCATTATGGTGGATGCCACATGTCGGTTACCCTTGACCAAAACACTTCCATGACGCGACATTTATCATCATGGAAGTGGACACTTCCGTGATGATAATTTCAGTATTGTCATGGAACACTTCTACGACATCACAGGTATGACTATCTTGATTCTGTCATAAAATCGTCACGGATGTACATGCATGACAGAAAACGTGACCTACTATGACAAAGACGTATCATCACGGAAGTGTTTTTTTTGTAGTGCAAGGAAACGGAAGGCGGCCGTCATGAAGAAGAGCTTCAAGGAACTGACCCCTTGGTGACGTCCTCCGTAGGCATTACTCCGTAGAGCGGCTTGCCGAAAAGGACTTCCACTGATGAGCCTGTCCGTACTGAGGACGTACCGACAAGTGAAGTTGCCGGTAGCCATGCGACGGCAATAGATGTTGCCGAAGGGGAAGCCATTCCCCCTCAACAAACTCACACAGGTAATTGACTTTCCCTTGAGCGCTTCTCTTCCATTACCACTTCTCTTCTATTTTCTTGAGTTGAATTTGAACTTTATTTTCATTTTCCCCTCCTTCTTCGCCGCGCCAATCCCTTCTGAAGAGAGGGAAAACACTAATGATGTGGAGGTGATCGCAAGGAGCGCTGCAGAAGAAGCTTCCAAGATTGCCACATGAGGCCGCCACAGCTGCTGCTGAAGAAGCCAACAAGACTGCGGCAAATGAAGCTGTCGGGGTTGCTTCAAACACAGCTAAGGAGGCTGCCAACACTGCTGGTAACACTTCACCCATAGCTGCCGCAGACGTGGAAATGGAAGCAGCTGATGAAGCAACGCATGGCTCTGGTGATCACCCTGCTGCACCCAGCGCTTCTCCGGCAGATGAGCCCTTCAGGCTCACAGTTCTACAGACAAGAGAAGATATCCCTAGCACATCTGGTGCTGTAGATCATGCCACCGAGGATATAGATGACGAACTTGTGATTCCTCTCTGCGAAACTACTGAAGAGCAACACGAATCCGATGATGAAGCCGAAGACTATCATTTTCTGCGATCCATGAGTGAAGGCTTCAAGAACTTGCAGAAGTGCTACAAAGATCGTACAGAGAGGCTTGATTGCCGCACCGCCAAGCTTGAAAAACTGGAACAAGACTTCTTGGCCAGTGTTGGTGAAGCGCAGACTTGGTATTATGAGAGCGTCCAGGATCCCAGGACCGTCAAGCCCAGCTTGCCACTGAACGGGATGCCTGTATTCTGGAGAAGGCCGCCACTGAAATGGCACAGAATCCGCCAAGGGATCTCCTACATTTGACAATGCTTTGACGGAACGCAAGATTGCCCTCGACTCTCATGAGGAGGAACTTGCCACCAGAGAAGAAGCACTTGCCGCCAAGCTTCATGCCAAGGATGAAGAGATTCAAGGTCTTCTTGCCAAACGCACCAATGAGCTGGAGCAAAAACACCAGCAAGCCCTCCAAGCTTAGGCAATAGAACATGCCGACAAGCTCAAGGAGGCACTTGAGGCTGTTGATGCTGCCAAAGCCGCCAAGGAAACATTGGAATCTCAAATGGAGAAACTTGGAGAGGAACTGGCCGCCAAGGGCAAGGAAATTGACACACTTAAAAGTGATGCGCAGAAAGCAGCTCACACCTTGGCGGAACTCCAAGCCTCGCTATCGACCAAAAACAGTGAGCTTCAGACTGCCGCCAATGCCAAAGAGGACCTGCAAGCAAAGCTCTCCAGCTTGGAGAACTCTCTTACTAATGCCAACTCCAAATACCGGCTCTTGTCAAAAGAATTGGAGGACACCAAGATTTTGTTGAAGGACGCCGAGGACAAATTGGAGCAACTGCAGGAGTTTGTATCTCTTTGGACTGATCAGCTCGTCGACGTCTCCGAACGCATCAGCCGACAACTAGCTATCATGGAAATGGGGAGTTGGAGCTTTTCTCAGGGCTCCAATAGCCACCAGTGCGACGCTGACCCTCTTCTTCGAAGGCCTCATCAAAGCATTGGAGGCTTACCACCAAAACCGTGCAGCGAAGTTTGCCAGCGAATCATGAACTCTGGTACGCAGCTTGATGCTGTGGATACTAACCAAGCTCATCCACTTCAACCCTGGCGTTGACATCTCTATGATCTTCAAGAAAACCCCTGTTGATATCGACACTTCGGCTGCCAGGACATATGTGACGCCCTTCGCCGATGAGATTGCCGAGAGATACAGCTGAGTCCAAGGCAACCTCAGGAATTAGGCTTGCACCCTTGTTCTTGTCAACTTCCAAGACATATGTAAAGAACGCATTTGTTTTTAATTATGTTTGCTTTGTTATATGTATGATATAATTTTGTATCCGAATGAATGCATGCCTCCCCCTTGTGTAACTCTGTCTTTGTACTTTTTTTATACCCTACGCTTGCCGGAAAACATCCTCCGGTGCGCACACTCTAGCCAACTACGCTTGAGGAACAGGTCCTTAGCAGCTTGCCGGAAGTGCCGCTTCCCAGTTTTAGCGTAGCTACCTTTGTTGTTGAGCGGACTCGAAACAACTAGGAGCGCAACTAACCCCGACAAGGTTCCTTCACATGTAGGTTTTTATACAAAGACAAAAATCATTCAAGGAAGATAGCAATAACAACAAAAGAATTTGTTTCAAAGTTTTGTAACTTAGCTTTCTTTGTTGTACTTCTTGTACTTGAGATGATTACTTGAATGTCATTGGTGTACTACCGTCGCTCCCCCCGGGAAACTTGCACGCGGAGGAATTCTTTTGTCTTTTAAGAGAAAAAGAGCAAAAGTAAAAACGAGCCGACAAGAACACTTGACGGTTTATCAAACATCTCATACAAGGCTAGTATATGTAACACAACATTTCATTCAACACACGATAGCAAATATGTACTTTGGCAAAGAGTTGTGAAACACTTACCTTTATTTCACTGCACACGGGTTCTGTACAAAGGATTACATGCCTTGCCGGCCAACTTGTACATCAGATGTTGCCGGGAGGCCTGGCAACTGCGCCTTATGGTTAGAACTTACGAAGATGCTCAATGTTCCATGAGTTTAACACATGAGTGCCATCTTCGGTATCTAGACGGACAGAGCCAGGTCTAGTGACATGAATTACCCGGTAAGGGCCTTCCCACTTTGGTTTCAACTTGTTTGATCCCTTCGTGGACTAGATCCAACAAAGAACAAGGTTACCTTCCTCAAGTTTTCTGGCATGAACCTTGCGGCTATGATAGTGGCGCAAAGCTTGCTGGTAACATGCAGCATGCTCAGTAGCCTAAAAACGGTCCTCCTCCAAGAGTGTGGCGTCATCGTGCGTCAGTGTAAAAACCGACTGACCTCAGAGTAGGGGGTCCCGAGCTGTGGATCTCGGATCAATGGTAAGAGGAACAAAAGGAGACAGTGTTTACCTAGGTTCGGGCCCCCTCGAAGAGGTAATACCCTACGTGCTGCTTTGATTATATTGATGATGGAGTATTGAGTACAAGCTTGATCTACCTCGGGCTAGGTTGATGATAATTGTGATTCCGTGTCCTCTACAGGCTAAACCCTCTGGCTTATATACACGCCAGGTAGGGCATCTAGAGTTACATAGGCGGTATCCAGGGGTGCGTATGGAGGCGGCAGGAGATGTCTTGGGGTATACTCCATGTCTTCGGCAGATGCAATCTTGCTCACGTCATGGCTTCTGGAGTCCATCTGAATGAGGATGAGGGCCTTCGGGCCCAGCCCGAGGACTATGGGCCGACTAGGTTAGGACCCCCTAGTCTAGAACACCATCAGTAGCCCCCGAACTGGTCTTCTATGCCGAGGACGACCCCTTCGTCTCTAACAACCTCGGATCCGGAGTCCTTGGCTCAACAGACGAGTTCCCTCCTTTCTGTTTACACTTTTCTTTATTCGAGGCCACCACAGACCACTCCTCAAATGGGTGGTATCCCTCGTTCGGAATTATTTAGTCTCAAAGGCCTGTTGCGTAGGTGTGAACAGTGCTTTCAGCCTGACAACTTTATCGAATAGGCACCACCCATGACCGGGCGAGCAGTTACTGCTCACTCGAATCGCGGCCCGAGGCAATCTTTTTACTGGGACGCCTCATTGAAACGGAGATCGTGCCCACTTTTTAAGGGATATCATTAAGATTTTGTTTCTGCCTATACGCATAACGGCATCTTTTACGGGTAATGGCAATTTCAATGGCACGGAAGGAGGGACTCTTGGCCATTTTATCAGTCTATATAAGAGCGAGGGGGTAAAAACAGAGAGTACACGCTCCCTTGCTTCCCTGCCTATCGCCTCCCAAGTTCTGTCGCTCAGATCCAATCCCAAACTCTTCCCACTCCCTCAGCGCCCTTCTCCTAAACAATGGCAGAGCCCAACCTCAAGGGGCACTGGGGCAGCTCCTCCGTGATGGAGGGCACCATTTTGGAGATGCGCAGCATGGGGTACATCCCTGCGGAGATCCACACTCGTGCACCGACTCCGAAGCAGTGCATACCCACTCCCAAAGTAGTGGAGGGAGTCGTCTTCGTCCCCCACCTCATCAGAGGCCTGGGGTTCCCGCTGCACCACTTTGTGCGCGGGATCATGTTTTACCACGGGCTAGATTTTCACCATCTAGACCCGAATTCCATCCTCCACCTTGCCTCCTTCATCACCGTCTGTGAGGCCTTCCTCCGCATCGAGCTGCACTTCCGGCTGTGGCTGACGATCTTCGGCGTCAAGCCAAAGTCCAGTGACTCCGAGCTCTCTGAGTGCGGGGGGAGCGATGATCAACAAGAACCAGAGGGCGGTCTGGTTCAAGGGCACCTTTATAGAGACCGTCAAGGAGTGGCAGCGCGAGTGGTTCTACATCACCAAGCCGCTCGCTACTGGCCAGGCCGGGGTTGAGTTCTCCGCTGGCCCTCCGAATAAGCTCGTATCCTGGAAGAGGAAGGGCATGGACTGGGGGAACCCGGCCGAGGTGGAGGTGCTGATCCAGAAGATCGAGTTCTAGATCAATCAGAGGGACATCAAGCTGATGGACGTGGTGAACGTCATGCTCCACCGCCGCATCCTGTCGCTTCAGTCTCGGGCTACCCCAATGTGGGCGTACAAGCCCGAGGACGTGGTGCCTATCCACCACTTCTTCCGCTCCACCCTGGCTGGGATGTGGAAGCTGTTGTTCAAGCCGTCCAAGGAAGGCTTTCCCGAGGCCGGGAGAGATTTCGGCTTCGAAGCCACCCACGACGGCCCCGAGGTAAATTTCAATGCTGAATTCTATGCTTTGTGCTTCTTGGTTCCTCACAAACTTTGGCTAACTGATCCAACATTCGCAGAAGTGGATATCCAAGGCACAGCGGATGCTGTGCCCGGCGCCGCAGCCCGAGGGGGAGAGGACTCCCCAGCATGTGGCCCTCCTGACCGAGGAGCCACATGTGGTGATCCCCAAGGAGTCTAGACCTCCAAGGGGCAGAGCGGGCCTCCGAGGTCGGGAGACCTCGGTCACCCAGTCTGAGGAAACCCACGCCTCCTCCACCCACGAAGACGAGGAGGGAGGCGAGAGGGAAGATAAATCTTCCCCTGATGGGAAGAGGGCGGCGTCCGAGGGCGCCGAAGAGGAGGCGAGGCCGAAAGGCCCGAAGACGCCGCGCAAGGCCTCAGCCGATCCCGTCCTGCCGGAGAAGCCCAGCTTCCACGAAGATTCGGACGAGGACCTCCTCACCCTGGGTAGGAAGAAACCGGCCCCCCAAAGGTATGTATTAACTACTCAATTTGGACTTCGAAAGCATGTTCTTTTCTTGAGACTCATAAGAGAAATTTCACCAGCCCGCCCGGGACTCGCCTCAGTGGTGATACTTCGGGCGATCTGCCCCCGTTGGACAGCGGAGAGCCGGAGCCCATCAAGACTCCCTCGGCTCTCAAGGGGCTAGAGGAGGCGTCGTCCAATCCGGCCTATCTAGTCGACACCTCAGTGGCCGGGGTGCCGGTTGTCATGGCCGAGGTCGACACCTCGGCCACACTAGGCCAAGGGGATCCAATCCCCGAGGTCCCCAAAGAAGGGTTGGGCCAGACGTTGGCCCAGCCCGAACAGTCTCCGGTGCTTGCACCGCAGCCGGAGACCCTCGTCCCCAGCACCTCGGTGGTGGGTTCAGAGGCTGCTCCACCCCCGCCTCCCACTGCGGAGTGGGTTAGCGCGGGGTGGCCCGAGGAGGTGGAGGCGGCCTTAACGGGCTCCTCCATCGTAGAAGAGCACCATGCCTTAATCGGCACGGTGCTACAAGGCTTCCGGTCTGCGGAGGCCGGAATGCACGAGGTCTTCAAGGGCCTCGTCGGGAGCTTCGAGGTACGTTTTCGCGTTGTCATTATGAATAACATTCGAGTTTACGATTGCTTGTAGTAGCGGGCTTTTGTCCAAAGACTTGTTGCATAGCATGGCGTTTGTAGGAGCATAGCCAGCCAGTAGCCCCTGAGCCCAAAGCTAGTTTGAAAAAACTGGCCTTGGGGTCGATGCTTGAGTATAACTTTGTCGCTTGGCCCGAAGCCCCCAAGGCTCTGGCCGATCTTCAAAAAGGGTTTGACCAGGGACTGATGCGTGAGTGCGTATTTGTAGGTGTCGCCCTCGGCTCTGAACTCCGCCTCCGAGGAGGTGATGAAGATGAACAGGAAGCTGCAGAGGTCCGAGGAGGACCTCGATCTCATGAAAAAGCAGATCGAGTTGTCTCAAGGTAAACTTCAAGAAGTTTTGAGAGTGCCGATTTTACTTTGATAAACATTCAATTCTGAGGCCGAGCTATTTACATGACAGCTAGTATGGCGGAGCTTGAGACACTTAAGGCCGAGCTGCCAAAAGCTCGGCAGGAGGCCGAGCAGCAGAAGACTGCGGCCGCGAAGGCCGAGGAGGAACTGGCTGCCGAGAACATGGCCAGGGGCAAGGACCAGGCACGGGTCCTGGAGGTGGAGGAGACCCTGAAGGGTGTTTATCAAGAGTGTGACGTCCTTCAGGAGAAGGGGAAGGTGGCGAGCACCGAGGTCGAGAAGCTACGCCAAGCGCACGCCGAGGTCCAAACCCAGGCCCGTGCAGACCGCGAGGTGCTTCAACAAGTGAAGCAGATTGCTGCTGGTAAGCCATTTTTGCTTCAGTGTGTTTTCGGCCGCAAGGGATTCGTCGAGCTCACCCAGCTGTGGCGATCCACAGAGGCCTTCGCGGATCTTCCGAGGAGCGCGGCGGATGCCGGCCGCTATTACGGCGCGCAGGAGGGCCATGCTGCGGAGAGGGCGTTCTGGCTGCAATTCCAGGCGCCTTCGCATCCGCAACTGCTAAACAATCAGATGATGCAGTTGATGGAGCTCCTGCGCATGGCGAAGCTAGCGCTTCAAGACCTCTGTGCCAATCTTTGGCCCGCGGAGGCCCTGCTGACCAGCTTCTTCGGGTTTTTTGCCCGTCTGCGGGAGGCCGCCCCTTAATTGATGTGCTGGAAGCGTTCGGCGTGCCTGGAGGGGGCTCAGCGGGCGTATGCCCACGTGAATATGCACTACCCGCATGTTGAGGCTGCGGTCATGGCCGCCGGGCCCCCAGAAGGGAAGGCCCGGACTGTGGAACAGTATCTGGGCAAGGTGATGGAGGGAGCCCGGATCATCGAGGCCGAGTGTCCCAAGGACAACTTGTATTTTTAGGTAGTACTTTGGTATGCCGAAGTGTAGTTTGAATGTAAAAAAACTATCTTTCATTTTGCAATGAATGCGGCTTTATTTTCCGTCATGTGATTGTGTGTTTTTATTTTTTGACTCATGTGTGACCATTTTTAACTGAAAGTGACCAGTCGTCGGCTTCGACCCCTTTGTGCAGTGCACATCAGGTGTTTTCGCGGCAGTCATAACCCTTAGCCGACGTCTCGGTTCTGGAAGGCGGTCCATGCTCGCGAAAACAAGGCAATCAGACTATAGAGGTTTTATAACTTTCACTTAGTCGTAGGAGCTTGACTGTGGGGGCTGATGATGAGCCCCCGGTCCATGGAGTGGTTCGGCTATATGGCTGACGTCTATGCCACTAACCACTTCGGTTGATTTAATAAGGAGCCCTTCGTTTAACACGGGTAATCTCCAAAGATTACATTGTTGGACGTTGTCTTTGGATGGCCGACTAGTTTACGCTTACCAGGACAGTCAGTTTTCGGCTTTATCCACTGAGGCGCTTTGCCATGCAAGCTGGCAGCGCAATCGCAGTGGTTCTCCCTTTACGCCCTTAGCCGAATAGATCAGAAACGTAAGGGGTAAGCACAGGAGCCGGGCAACCCAACTATTGACCAAAATCGAGGTTCGAAACTGATTCATATAATGCAACATCCAAGATGCCGAATAGATACTTCGGACTTGTAGGGCGATGGGGCATGAGATTAAAAGCGAAGCCCATAGTAACTTTAGATAACAGTTGTATCGTGAATGTATGCTTTTGTCTCAAAGGCAGTGAACATAAGGAAATGCGTAATGACCTCGATGGGTGCACTTTTATTTCATGTGGTCGAGTCGTACATGCCGAGCTTTAACAAAAGAAAGTTGTAGAAGATACATCTGAAAAGAAAAAGTAAAGGAGTAAGCACAGGGCAGATATGCTAATGGCTTTATTCGCCCAAGCCCGTTGAAGTCGCACGTCTACGTCTCCATGCTGTTGATCAGCTTGCCTTCGTTGAAAGCGAAGGAGGTATGGGCTGTCCGCGACCTCGGCCGTTTGTTTGTTTGATGCTTTCATCGGTCGAGTCCTTTGAAAAGGTGTGCGGCTGCCACTTAGATGGCTTAAGCCATGTGGACATGCTGCTTTTGACTGGGCCTTTTATAGCGCCCTGCTGGTATGCAAGTCCGAAGTGCGTTGCTATTTAGTTGAACTAATAACGATGCATCATTTCATTCAGCTCGGCTGCCCATGGAATTCTTAGTGCAAAGTTATGCACCCTGGGGACGTAATGCCCCTCCAAGGGGAGGCGAACGAGGAGCCCGTGCCCCTATTTTGGGGGAATCATGGCCTGACTGAGGTCGGCTTGTGCGGCCCGTATGCACTTTGAGGAGCTGGGTTTGTTACGAGCTGCCTCCTCAGTTGCATGTACCTCGGCTGTGAAATCCGCGGTCTGATCCTCTGTTCGGAGGGAGTGCTCGGTGTTACCATTGACTGTAATAACACCATTTGGTCCCGGCATGTTCATCTTTAAGTATGCATAATGCGGGACTGCGTTAAAGCGGGCGAATGCGGTGCGCCCAAGCAGCGCGTCGTATCCACTCCGAAAAGGGACTATATCGAAGATTAACTCTTCGCTCTGGAAGTTCTCGGGTGATCCGAAGACTACCTCCAGCGTTACTGTTCCCGTGCAGCGAGCCTCGGTGCCTGGTATGACACCTTTGAAGGTGGTGGTGCTGGGTTTGATCCTGGATGAGTCTATGCCCATCTTCCTGATCGTATCCGCGTAGATCAAATTGAGGCTACTGCCTCCATCCACGAGGACGCGCGTCAGATGGAATCCATCAACGATCGGATCCAGGACCAAGGCAGCCGATCCGCCATGTCGGATGCTAGTTGGGTGATCATGTTTGTCGAATGTGATCGGGTAAGCCAACCCTGGATCGAACTTCGGGGTAACATGCTCTAAGGTGTAAATGTCCCGAAGTGCTCGCTTCCTCTCCTTTTTAGGGATGTGGGTCACGTAAATCATGTTTACGTCCTTCACCTCGGGAGGGAACTGTTTCTAGTTTCCATTGTTGGATCAACGAAGTTCATCCTCATCCTCACTGCGAGGTTGGGTTTTACTTCGGCCCTCCGTCGCTATCTTTCTGACCTGCTTGAAGACCCAGCAGTTCCAGTTGGTGTGGTTTGCTAGTTTGTCCGAGGTGCCATGGATTTGACATGGCCTATCGAGGATCTTATCAAGCTGGCTGGGTCCGTCTTTGCTCGCTTTAAAGGGCCTCTTTTTCTGACCGGAGCTAGGTCTGTTGCACCCTGCGTTTATGGCGACGTCCTCGGTGTCGCTCCCGCCATTTTTATGTCTGCGCTTATTTTTATTGCGTCTGGGCTTGCCATTGGCGTCGCAAGCTTCCGAAGTGCCTGCCTCGCCGTTATGAGTACTGCGGGCCAGCCAACTATCCTCTCCCGCGCAAAAGCGGGTCATGAGCGAGGTGAGGGCCGCCATGGTCCTCGGCTTGTCTTGCCCGAGCTGGCGTGCGAGCCACTCATCTTGGATGCTATGCCGAAAGGCGGTGATAGCCTCGGCGTCAGGGCAGTCCATAATTTGGTTCTTTTTAGTTAAGAACCTGTTCCAAAACTTCCTTGCCGACTCGCAGGGCTGTTGAATGACATGGCTGAGGTCGTCGGCATCAGGAGGTCGGACGTATGTGCCCTGGAAGTTAGCTCAGAAGGCATCCTTGAGTGCTTCCCAGCTTCCAATAGAATAAGGAGGCAGGCTATATAGCCAATGCCTCGCCAACCCCTTTAGTTTGAGCGGCAGATATTTGATAGCATGGAGGTCGTCTCCATGTGCCATGTGGATGTGGAGAAGGAAATCTTCAATCCACACCGCTGGGTCAGTAGTGCCATTGTATGACTCGATGTTGATGGGTTTAAACCCGTCAGGGAACTGGTGTTCCATTACCCTGTCTGTAAAACAGATCGGGTGAGCGGGACCTCGGAACCGAGCGGACTCACGTCGGACGTCGGGGGATATTCGCGTAAAAGCTTGCTCTCAAGCTCGGTCGTTCCTGTCCATCCAGGCATCGTAGCCGTCGAGCCCGGCTGGTGCACGTCCTCTCGATCCGTAGATGGACCGAGAAGGTGCTTGGTTCGCCTCTATCTGGCGTCTTGCGGCGTATGGCTCGGTGTAGTCGACGGGGTCCTTGCCGTAACGGTGTGTCGTTGTTTGAGCGTGTAAATTTTCGTGCACTGGCCTGTCACGCCCTCTAGGGGGGCGGTCAGGTTCGTCACCCCGTCCGCGTGTTAAGAGCACGTTGTCGGTTAATTCTTCATCAAATTCGGGCAGCAAACGTCTGCGTGGATAAGATTTAGGCGCACAACGGAGCCGTTCTTCGAGGTCTTGCTCGGCCGAGAGTATCTCGACCCACTTATCGTTCAGCGCATCTTGATTGGCTTGCAGCTGCTGCTGCTTCCGTTTCATGCTTTGGGCGGTGGCCACGAGGCGTCGTCGGAACCGTTCCTGCTCAAAGGGGTCTTCGGGGACTATAAAGTCCTCGGTGCCCAGGCTCTCGTCCTCTTCCGACTGAGACAAGTAATTATCATCCGCCCCTTCAAAGAGGTCATCGGGGTCCTCGTTCTCGGGGATTCCTGCGGGGCTATGTGGCCGCCCTGGGGAGGCTTGAAAGTCCTCTCCCGGGTTATCGGCGTCGTCTGCCGCAGCACCGGTATTGGTGGCGGTGGCGTCGTGCCCGCTGGGGTCCCTGTTGGTACGTCGCCCGCACCTTCTCCGATGTCTTCATGGAGGTTTTGGGGTATCCACCGTGTACACGTCATAGGTGGAGGTTGCAGTCCACCTGCCGGTGTTGAGCAGCGGCGTGGTGGTTTCTGCGGGGCCGTCGACATCTTCATCCATGTCGGTGGCTTCATCGTAGTCTAACATGTCGGTTAAGTCATCGACCGTGGAGACTAGATGGATGGTGGGTGGGATGTCAATTTCCCGATCGCTGGCTTTAAGTCCGATCTTATCATAGACCGAAGTCTGACTATTTGAGTTTGATAAGCTCTGGATGCGATCCAGCATCTCATTTAGGTGAGATAGCTCCTTGGGATCCATGGCTTGGCTATAAGCCGGGCTGACTTGAAGCATGACTGGTAGATCGCCTGACGCATCTTTGGCCTCGTGCAGGGCTGGGGTTGATTCCGGATCTATCACCTGAGCTGGCTCTAAATCCGACGTGGTATTCGAGGTGATGTCCGGAACGGCGTCGCGGCCTGATGCCAGGACAAGGCTGTCCGCGGTGGAGGTAGTTGATTCCTCCACAGGCCCCTTTAGGGTCAAGGGGCATGATCCGACATCCTCGAAGGAGATCGGTTCCGGGGCCGAGCCCCCGATGTTTGATAAACCTTCAATCCGGCCTGGTGTCCAACCGGTAAGGACGAGCTCTCCGCGGGAATCCGCGGTGTACTCCAAGCCTCTGAAAGTTACGACATGATCTGGAGCATAATTCTCGATGGAAGCTAGATGGCCCGAAGAGTCAGCGCAAAAGACCATGCTACTGAAAACAAATAATTGGCCGGAGACAAAGATGTCCCCGTAGCCGGAGCCGCAGTTGATCTGCAGGTGAGCCATCAATCCTTTGCTGATCCCACAGTGGAACTCTCAATGAAAGCACCAGTGTCGGTGTAAAAACCGGCTGACCTCGGGGTAGGGGGTCCCGAGCTGTGGATCTCGGATCAATGGTAACAGGAACAAAAGGAGACGGTGTTTACCCAGGTTCGGGCCCCTTCGAAGAGGTAATACCCTACGTCCTGCTTTGATTATATTAGTGATGGAGTATTGAGTACAAGCTTGATCTACCTCGAGATCGTCAGGAGAAGTCTAACCCTAGGGCTAGGTTGATGGTAATTGTGATTCCGTGTCCTCTACAGGCTACCCACTGGCTTATATACACGCCATGTAGGGCATCTAGGGTTACATAGGCGGTATATCTAGGGGTGCGTATGGAGGCGGTAGGAGATGTCTTGGGGTATACTCCAAGTCTTCGGCAAATGCAATCTTGATCACGTCATGGCTTCCGGAGTCCATCTGAATGAGGATGAGGGCCTTCGGGCCCAGCCCGAGGACTATGGGCCGACTAGGTTAGGACCCCCTAGTCCAGGACACTGTCATCGTGCCTCCTCTCTTCCTGATCTGCTTCATCAAAAGCTTGGACACGAGGAGATCTGAAAGTGAGTTCTGTGGGGAGCACTGTTTCTGCACTATAACAAGGGAGAAGGGTGTCTGGCCGGTAGCTCAGTTTGGTGTTGTTCTGAGGGACCAAAGAACTGTCGACTACTCTTCCACCCAGCGTCTTCCACACTTGTGTAGCCTATCAAATGTTCTGGTCTTGAGCCCCCGCAACACTTTAGCATTTGCCCTTTCAGCTTGCCCGCTGCTTCTCGGGTGAGCGACGGATGCAAAGCAAATCTTGCTGCCAAGCTCTTGGTAGTACTGCATGAAGGTGCGGCTCGTGAATTGTGTACCGTTGTTGGTGATGATTCTGTTAGGAACACCAAAACAAGCAACTATTCCTTTGAAAAACTTGACGGCTGACTGTGATGTCACCTTCCTTACCGTCTCTACCTTAGGCCACTTTGTGAACTTGTCGATTGCTATGTACAAGAATTCAAAGCCCCCGGTTGATTGGGGAAAAGGGCCGAGGATGTCCAGCCCCCAGACCGTGAAAGGCCAGGAGAGAGGTATGGTTTGAAGAGCCTGAGCTGGTTGGTGAATATTCTTGGCATGGAACTCACATGCTTCACATGAAGTTACTAGTGCAGTTGCATCTTGGAGGGCTGTCGGCCAATAGAAGCCTTGCCGGAAAGCTTTTCCAACAAGGGCACGTGAGCCAATGTGGAAGCCACACATGCCTCCATGTATCTCTTCCAGCAATGCTTGTCCATCTTCCCGGGAAATACACCTTAATTTCACACCATTTGGCCTCTTTCTGTACAGAGTGTTGTCAACAAACTAATACATACTTGACTACCGTGCTACTCTTTCAGCTTCTTCTTGATCGACGGGAAGTTCACCTATTTGAAGGTAATGGACAACCTGCTGCGCCCATGCCGGAGCCTGTGGCTCGACGACAAGGAGCAATGGATGTTCTTCCTCTGTCAGAGCGCACGTCTCGACTGCAAAGGCGTCTGTCCTTGCCGGAGCCTGCTGCTCATCGACAAGAGTTGTTTCATTGCCGGCGTCGGCCTCTCTGGTGGCGGTTGGCAGCTCTGTCGGAAAATAACTGTCGGTGCTTAATTTTCTCCCCTTTGCTGACCTCACTGATGGTGTGACTGGTGGTTGAGTTAGTTGTAGCACAAAGTTCCCGGTTCCATGGGAAGTCTTTTGGTGGCAAGCTTTGACAGGCCGTCAGCAACTTCATTTTGAGCACGAGGAATGTGCTCCATCTGCAGACCATCAAAGTGCTCTTCCAACTTCTTCACTTCATCAACATATGCTTCCATTAGTGGGCTCTGGTAATCTTTGTTGACTTGTTTAACAACAATCCATGATTTGCCTCTGATGATCAATTTTCTGATGCCAAGGTCGATTGCTATCCGAAGACCGGCAAGCAACCCTTCGTACTCAGCAGTGTTGTTAGTGGCCTTCTCCCTGGGAAAATGTATTGGACGACATACTTGAGGTGCTCTCCGGTGGGTGCGACAAGCAGCATGCTGGCACCGGCGCCCTGAAGCGTAAAAGCACCGTCAATGTACATAATCCAATCGTCTATAGTTTCCTTGCCGGGAAGAGAGGTCTCTGGTATTTCTTCATCCGGCGTTGGCGTCCATTTCACAATGAACTCAGCTAAAGCTCTGCTTTGGATTGTTGATGTACTCTCAAACTTCAGATCAAAACTTGACAACTCCACCGCCCACTCTACTATCCTGCCGGTGGCTTTTGGATTTCTCAAGATGCGCTGGAGCGGAAAGCGAGTGATGAAGGTGACTTGATGTGCTTGAAAATAGTGGCGCAGCTTGCGTGAGGCCATGAGGAGGCCAAAAAGCAATTTCTGTACTCCAGAATACCTTGACCTAGCCCCCTGTAATAGAGAGCTGACAAAGTAAACTGGACGCTGCACCATCTTCCTCTTCGGCACAACTTGCTGTTCGTGCTCATTTGCTTGCACTGATTTTGGCTTGTCGGCACCTGACTCTGCCGAAGAAGATTCTAGCTTGTCAGCTTGTGGCTCTGCGGTTGCTGCCTCTTCATCGTCTGTTTCCCTCTCAGCTACTAGTGCAACACTCACCACCTTATTAGTTGCCGCCAAGTATAGCAGCAACGGTTCTTGTGGCTTAGGTGCAACTAGCACTGGTGGAGAGGAGAGGTACTTCTTCAAGTTTTGGAGCACGGCCTCCGCTTCTGGGGACCATTTAATCAGACCTGCCTTTTTAAGATTTTGAAAAATGGCAAGGTGCGCTCAGCTGACTTGGAGATGAACCTGCTTAGTGCAGTGACACAACCGGCAAGACGCCGTACGTCCTTGATGCGCTTCGGTGCTTCTATTTGCTCAATCACTTTGATCTTATCAGGATATGCTTCAATTCTGCGCTGAGATACAAAGAACCCGAGGAGTTTGCCGAATGGAACACCGGAAACACAGTTCTCGCGGTTGAGCTTCAAGTTGATTTTGCGCAAGTTCGCAAATGTTTCTTCTAAATCTCGAATGAGCGTTGACTTGTGCTTGGTTTTAACTACTATGTCATCCATATAGGCTTCCACATTTCTGTGTAACTGCGGACCAAAACCAATTTGCACAGCTCTTGCGAATGTTGCACCGGCACTCTTTAGTCGAAAGGCATATGTATGAAATAGTACGAGCCACATGGAGTAATGAATGCCGTTTTCTCCTCATCTTCCTTAGCCATAAAGATCTGGTGATAACCAGAGTAGGCATCAAGAAAAGAGAGGAGATCGCCGCCGGCAGTGGAGTCAACAATCTGGTCAATCCGTGGCAAAAGAAATGGATCTTTTGGGCATGCCTTGTTGATATCAGTGAAATCAATGCACAGCCTCCACTTCCAATTAGCCTTGCGAACTACCACTAGATTGGCCAACCAAGTTGGGTGAAGTACTCCTCTGACCAGACCTGTAGCTTCAAGTTTTTGGATTTCTTGGGCAATGAATTCTTGCCATTCCAAAGCCTGCTTCCTGACCTTCTGCTTGGCGGGCTTTGTGCGAGGGCAGACAGCAAGGTGGTGCTCAATTACTTTCTTGGGAACGCCGGGGATGTCAGATGGTTGCCATGCAAACACATCTACATTCGCCCGCAGGAAAGCAATGAGCGCGCTTTCCTATTTGCTATCAAGGGTGGCACTTATGGTGAAAGTGTCACCAGTCCCATCCTCCTTTGCAGGAACTTGCTTGGTTGCAGGTGCAGTAGCTTTAGACTTCTTGCTCTTGCCGGCAGAGGTCTTTGCTTCCTCAACGGGCGTGTTGCACTCTCCAGTGCGCTTCCCGGAGGCCTTGCCGGATTTCTTCTGTGTCTGCTCCCCAGGAGCCTGGTCGGCAGGAGCAGGTGCCTTATCGGCAGATGCTGAAACTGCTTCCCGGTACAGTTTATCAGCATAAATCACTACATCTTTCTTGTCAGAATGAATGGTGATTACGCCCATGGGCCCCAGCATCTTCAATGTGTTGTAGGAATAATGAGATGCTGCCATGAATTTTGCCAGAGCGGGGCGAACCAAGTATTCCGTTGTAAGGCAGTGGTATCTTGACGACGTCGAAGACTATCTTCTCTGTCCTGTAGTTGAGTTCGCTGCCAAAAGTGACCGGCAATGATATCTGACCCTTAGGCTTGGTTCTTCGCGGATTAACCCCTTGAAACGACCCTGTTTCCTCGAGATCTTCATCGGGAATCTGCATCCTCCTGACCACCTCAAGAGAGATCAAGTTCAGGCTAGCACCACCATTGACCGACATCTTTGTCACCTTGATGTTGCGGATTGTCGATGAGACCAACAATGGCAAACAACCAACCACAGTCGTGCGGTCTGGGTGGTCCTCAGCATCCAAGACGATGGGTGTGTTCGACCACTTCAAGGGCTTTTGTGCTTCGATTGCTTGCTCAACTACATTGATCTCACGAGCCCATTTTTTGAGCTGCTGGTGAGAGGAGTGCAAAGATGCACCTCCGTCAATGCACATGCAATCTACCACATTCTGGAACTCATTCTAAGACTCTTCTTCATCGTCATCTTGATCTTCTCCTTCTTTCTTGTCATGGCCACGTGCAGGTTTTACTTTCTGCTTGTTGGCCTTGCCGCGGCGGCCCCCGTGGGCGCCATGGTTCTTCTTGCCAGAACCGCCAGCACTGTCTTTGCCCTTCTCCTTGTTGCGCTTCTCATACTCTCGCTTCTGCTTCTCAGCCAGATGTTCAACTTGGAGGCATTCTTGGAGGTCGTTGTCGGGGTTGTGGAACCCGGGGTACCACGACCCGTCTGCCCGTGGCCCAGGGCGCGGCACCTGGCGGAGGCCCAGATAGGCGCCCACCAACGGGCGCCCCAGAGCAAAGTCACGTCATGAGGCTGTGGCCTCCCGACGGCCCCCTCACGAGGCTCCGGCCTCCCAAGGACCCCTCCTCAGGGAGCGGACAAGTAGGACTCAGCAGCGGCTCCACCCGAGGCCGCCTCACGAGGCCCCCTCACAAGGCGGTCCCCCGAGGCTGCCTCCTGAGGCATCCCCCCGATGGCTTACAAGGCAAGACCGTTTGGCGCAGCCGCGCGGTCTGGGGCCCATCACGTGGGTGACGCGCGCGGCGACGAACGACGACAGAGGCCGCGCCAGCAGGCGCGGATGAAGATGGTTTCCCCTTTTGTGTTAAGGGAGCAGGGCCAGCTATCTACTCTCCAAAGCAACCCCAAAGGTTGCCCGATCGGTGAAGGAAGACCAAGACGACGGGCACGCGGGGCGGAGGTCGTCACCGAGCCCACCGGCGCGTCATGGATCATGCTTTGGCAGGCGAAGACCGCCTTTAGTAAGGATAGCCTGAACGCCTATCCCCTTTCAAAACCGCCAAGTGTGGCAACCCTTCCCGCCTAAGTTTTCGAGGGGGAAGAGGACCAAGGTGGGTATAAGGGGGGCAGAGTTGCCTTTGGTAGAGAAGATCCGATCGATTCCTTCATCTCCTACCTTGTACGCAAGAACTCTCATGCCCCTTGCAATCCCAACCACAAGCAGGAGTAGGGTCTTACACCGCAAGGTGGCCCGAACCTGGGTAAACCGCTGGGTCCTCGCTCCGTCCCTCGCTAGTGCGCTCTCGTCGAAGCCTCGCCGTCGCTTAGCCGTGGTAGGAGACGAAGTGGTAGAACGAGCTCACCCCAGTGTTCGAACCTTTGGGTCCCCGGAGCCCGACTTCCGACATTTGGCGCGCCAGGTAGGGGTGCGCTACTATTCTTCTGCTCCGCCCTCTGCTCCGCCAACCCCATGGCCGACGCACGTCGCGAGCGCGCCGAGCGCAGGGCTGGCCGCGTGGCTCAGACGGAGCCGGTGGCCCGCGGCAATCGCCGCCATCCCGAAGCCAAGGCTGCTGCCGCCACCGACCCCGCTGCCCGTGAGCAGCAAGCCTCCTCCCTGCACCCCTCCGTGCAGGCGAATGGCCACACCGCCACGGCCTCCTCCCTCGCCCACCGTGGACCGCCGAACCCCCAGGCCGCGCTGCTCATGGTGCGTGAGCTGCTCCGCTACCGTCCGGCTGACGCCGCCTACGACGCCTGGCTCGGTCGCATCACCGACCTCGTCAACGTCGCCGGGGACGCTCCGGCGCCTTCTCACTCGCTCCGCCCTCCGCCGTCTCGTGCTGGGGAACTGGCGCACGGCGCTCCCCCGCCGCCTCCTCTACGCGACGAACGCGTCGGGCCCCAGCGTAGCGCACGGGCTCGTGAGCCGTCCCGTGGCGCGTCCTCGCCAGACCGAGATGAGGCCAGCTGCCAGATCATCCGCCGCGCGCCCCCCGACGCGCTAGTGCTCCTCGAGCGGCAATGCCAGCGCCAGGACCAGGCCGTTTAGGACGTTGCAGCGGCTGGGCGTCAAAACCGCGCCGCCCTCGCTGGCGGCGTCCCCTCGAGCGGCGTGGGCTGCCGTGCCTTCACCCGCGAGCTGCGTCGCCTGGTCTGGCCCGTGAAATTCAAGCCTGAGCTGCCTCCGCGCTACGACGGCACCCCCAACCCCACGGAGTTCCTCCAGCTCTACGCGCTGAGCGTCGAGGCGGCGAACGGCGACGACAAGGTCATGGCGAACTGGTTCCCCATGGCCCTCAAGGACGGCCCGCGCTCCTGGCTCATGAACCTCCCCGAGGCTTCCATCTCGTCGTGGGCCGAGCTCTGCAGCCAGTTCGTCGCCAACTTCAAGGGCACACAGGACCGCTCCCTCACCATCAACGACCTGCAGCGTGTTCGGCAGCGCCCAGACGAGACCCTCCGCAAGTACATCCAGCGATTCAGTCAGGTGCGCAACAAGATCCCGCGCACCTCCGATGCGGCCGTCATCTCTGCGTTCTCCACCGGCGTCAAGGACATCAAGATGCGCGAGAATCTCGCCATCAACGGTGAGCTCGACTCCGTGCTCGAGCTGCTCGACCTCGCCGACAAGAGCGCCAAGGCTGAAGAAGGCCGCCTCTTCGTCCACAATGACCCCGACGCGGCGCTCGACGCCGCCAAGGCCAAGGGCAAGGACGTCAAGCGCAAGGGCCCTGCCGTGCTTGCGACGGAGCCTGAACAGAAGCGCGGCCGCGACCACGACGAGCCCAGGAAGGACAACCGGCCACTCTGCGCTTTTCACAACGTCCGCTCCCACAGCACCGAAGACTATCAGGAGCTCAAGCTGCTCCGCGACGAGCGCCAGAGCCGCCAGGACGACCGCAATGGCCGCGGCGCCGGCCGCGGAGGTGGCCGCAGCGGCAACCGCTGGGACAGCCGCAACAGTAATGGCAACTTTCGCCAGGGCTGGCGCGACCAGCCTCGTGAGGCCGTCTGACGTGACCAGCCTCGTGAGGCCGTCTGGCGTGACCAGCCTCGTGAGGCCGCCTGGCGCGACCAGCCTCGTGAGGCCGCCTGGTGCGATCAGCCTCATGAGGTAAACCCGCACGCCAACGCCGCTCTCCCGCCGCTACCGCCGCCACCCAGGAAGAACGATGTCAACCAGCCTGACGAGGGTGCTAGGGGCTACTAGGAGCCTCGCGCGGTTGCCTGCATCCTCGGTGGGATTCAGGCTCCCGTGTCCTCGTCTACGGAGCTAAGGCGGTCCTTCTTTCAGAGCTTAAGCACGGCTCCCCATGAGTCCTTGCCTTCGACGATGCACGTCAGGATGGCTCGCGGGAGAATGATCTGTTGCTCCTCGAGGAGGGCCGCCGCCAGGCCGCTCTTCACGCCGCGAGGTACCCGCAGGCCCTGCGTCGCTACCTCAGCCGCAACATCCGCCCTCAGACTCTCGAGGTCGGCGACCTCGTCCTACGCAGGACCCCCTCCAGAGGGGGACTCCGCAAACTCTCACCCATGTGGGAAGGCCCTTTCAGGGTTGCTCATGTCTCCAGGCCCGGCTACGTCCGCGCCGGGGACGGAGGAAGGAGTTTCAGCGTATGACGCGCAGAACGTCCGACCCCTCCGCAAGTTCTGCTCGTGGCCCCCATGAGTACGAACGAAACAGGGATGTACACGCCCTGGAGACTCTCATTGCGTAAGCCTGATGGGCCCGCGAGAGCTCCAGCCCACGCCCAAGTGGAAGCCCCATGCTCCGCGCTGGCGGAACGATCGAGCCGCGGTCATGCCCATGCCCAAGTGGAAGCCCCACGCTCCGTGCTGGCGGAACAATCAACTAAGGGCGCCCCACGGGCTGCACCAACCTCAAGCTGACCCGTGCCGGACACGGCAGCCGCATCTCCTTCTGGTTGTGTAATCAACCTTATTATTTTGTCATTTCTTTGATGGCAAGTCGTGCGCGCTCATGGCGTCCCTCCTGAGCTTCACAGGAACGGGGGATGGACACGGTGCCTGTGCTCGGGTCAGTCCCAGCAGCGCTGAAAAACCCAAGTGATCGAGCTCTGGCTC
Organism: Elymus sibiricus; assembly: GCA_039707655.1. Classification (NCBI taxonomy): domain Eukaryota; kingdom Viridiplantae; phylum Streptophyta; class Magnoliopsida; order Poales; family Poaceae; genus Elymus; species Elymus sibiricus. Next base: position 197,642,518 of record CM077668.1, read on the forward strand.
ACGGGTCTGCTCCCGTGCACGTCACCTCACCAAGGTCCTTGGTGTCTCATCTTCTCGCATGATAGGCACGGTGCCTGTGCTCGGGTCCGTCCTTGCAGCGCCGCTAAACCCAAGTGATCGAGCTCTGGCTCGCGGGCCTGCTCCCATGCACGCCACCTCACCAAGGTCCTTGGTGCCTTATCTTCTCGCGTGATGCCCATGAGTGGGTCAGTGAGCGCGCGCGGCTCGCCCGTCACGAGACCTTGCACCTTGCAATTGTCTCAGGAACAGGTCACACGGAAGGCCTCGCGAGAGTGCCTCGCGAGGTAACCCGACGGCAGGATGCCCCCCGAAGCCTCAGGAGGCCTCAGGAGCACGGCTTCCAGAGCCAAGCCCGACAGAGCCACGCCAGCCGGAGGCCTCACGAGCGGAGACCTCGCGAGGCACACCCTACAAGTGGCGGCTCGCCCGACGCCGCCCTCCTAAAAAGCTAAGTATCATAAACACCTCACGAGATGTTTTCACCGCCCCTCAAGCTCTCCTCTCACCGCTGCCGCTCTGAGCGATGAGTTTCCATCTTCTGCGCGAGCCGCTTGCACGTCAAAGGGGGGGCTTCTTGAGCATCGCGCATCAGGAGCTCTTACCCCCTCGCAGTGCCCTACACCTCCTGGCCTTGTCTAGGCATCGCAACCGGACATACCAGCGACGGCTGTAGCCCGCCCGGGGGCTGGGTCCTGACGACGTAGAGTGACAAGGCAAGCAAAGAAAGGGAGATAAGCCTCGCAAGGAGGTCTCGTGAGCCGCTCTCATCGTTTTTCAAGCTCTCTCTTTCCTTTTGCGATCTCACCGAGCGCCCACGTTCTCTTTTGCGCGAGCCACTTGCACGCCAAAGGGGGGCTTCCTGGGCATCACGCCCCAGGAGCCCTTACTAGCTCCCGGGCCCCTCACCTCCTGGCCTTGTCCAGGCATCGTGACCGGACATACCAGCGACGGCTGTAGGCCCACTCGGGGGCTGGGTCCTGACGGCGTAGAGCACCAAGGCAAACAAGAAAGAAAAGCGAGGCCTCACGAGAGGACTTCAAGAGGAAATAAGCATGCATTACAGCAACTCATAAGATACTTAATGCAAAGGACATCGTTTTTCCTCACGCCATCAGGGGCTACGATTGACTTGTTATAGGAATAAAAGGAAGAAGGGTTCCCTCGGCGCCGCCTCGCCTTCAATGCGCACAAGGAATCAAGGCGGAACACACGGGCGAGGCAATGATGGCCCCGCGCCGAGCGCGAATAGGCTTTATGTCAGCCTGGGCAGTTGCCGAGGCGTCGCGGGGAAGTGGAGGCGCCTTCCGTCACATCATGCGCCACGCGTTGCGCCTGGCCCGCAGGCGGTTAGGGCCCGCGCCGTTTCGCCCCCTTAGGCGGGAATGTGTGCGTCATGGGCCTGGGGGCTACTGTCGGGGTTGTGGAACCGGGGTACCACGACCCGTCTGCCCGCGGCCCAGGGCGCAGCACCTGGCGGAGGCCCAGATAGACGGCCCACCAACGGACGCCCCAGAGAAAAGTCACGTCATGAGGCTCCGGCCTCCCGACGGCCCCCTCACGAGGCTCCGGCCTCCCGAGGACCCCTCCTCAGGGAGCGGGCAAGCAGGACTCAGCAGCGGCCCCACCCGAGGCCGCGTCACGAGGCCGCCTCACGAGGCCCCCTCACCAGGCGGTACCCCGAGGCTGCCTCTCGAGGCCCCCTAACGAGGCGGTCCCCCGAGGCTGCCTCCCGAGGCATCCTCCCGATGGCTTACAAGGCAAGGCCGTTCGGCGCAGCCGCGCGGTCTGGGGCCCATCACGTGGGTGACGCGCGCGGCGACGAACGACGACAGAGGCCGCGCCAGCAGGCGCGGATGAAGATGGTTTCCCCTTTTGTGTTAAGGGAGCAGGGCCAACTATCTACTCTCCAAAGCAACCCCAAAGGTTGCCCGATCGGCGAAGGAAGACCAAGACGACGGGCGCGCAGGGCGGAGGTCGTCACCGAGCCCACCGGCGCGTCATGGATCATGCTTTGGCAGGCGAAGACCGCCTTTAGTCAGGATAGCCTGAGCGCCTGTCCCCTTTCAAAACCGCCAAGTGTGGCAACCCTTCCCGCCTAATTTTTCGAGGGGGAAGAGGACCAAGGCTGGTATAAGGAGGGTAGAGCTGCCTTTGGTAGAGAAGATCCGATCGATTCCTTCATCTCCTACCTTGTACGCAAGAACTCTCTTGCCCCTTGCAATCCCAACCACAAGCAGGAGTAGGGTCTTACACCGCAAGGTGGCCCGAACCTGGGTAAACCGCTGGGTCCTCGCTCCGTCCCTCGCTAGCGCGCTCTCGCCGAAGCCTCGCCGTCACTTAGCCGTGGTAGGAGACGAAGTGGTAGAACGAGCTCACCCCAGTGTTCGAACCTTTGGGTCCCCGGAGCCCAACTTCCGTCAGTCGTGACCAGCAGTACGGTGGATCTTGCAGTTTGGACCATTGGACTTCTCTCCGGCAGTAGCCTCATGACCACAGGTACACGTGACAACCTCCTTGCCGGCACCCTCGGTCTTGGGCTTCTTGCTGGCAGATCCGGAACCCTCAACGGCCATTACTTCCTTGCCCTTGCGCTTGTGATTGCGCTTCTGGCCTTTCTTCTTCGGGGTGGATGCATCATCATCATCTGAGTCAGCAACAGCCGCGGCTGCATCCTCCCCAGGAAGTCGCCTTCCCTCTTCAGCCCGTGCACACTTGTCAGCAAGAGCGTATAGCTCTGCGATATCCTTCACCTATTTGATGTTCATCTTTTCCCGCATTCTGTGGTTGCGCACGTTATTGTGGAATGCAGCAATAACAGCAGCAGGATGTACGTCAGGTATGTTGTGATGCACACGGCTGAATCTTTGAATGTATTTACAGAGGGGCTCGCCGTCTTTCTGTCGAAGCACATGCAAATCATTGGGCTTGTCGGGGAGCTTGTGGCCACCCTGGTAAGCACCAACAAAATGATGGCATAGATCTGCCCAAGACGAGATTGAGCCCTCCGGCAAGTTCGTCAGCCAAGATCTCACATTGGGCTTGAGCGCCAACGGAAAATAGTTGGCAAGAACCTTCTCATCTCTACCACCCGCAGCTTGGACATCTAAAGTGTAGATACTGAGGAATTCTGAAGGATTGACCTTGCCGTCGCACTTGTCGGGCAGGTCCGGCTTGAAGCTTCGAGAAGATGGGCAACGAACTTGCCGCAGCTCAGGGGTAAACGTTGGGCAGCCTGAGTCATAAGACAGGGCACCAGGGTACCCCGGCACAGGCGCGTTCGCTGCCGGTCCAGCACGGTCATCTGACTGACGTCGTGCTTCCCGGCGCCGCTCGATGGTCGTGCGGGCATCTTCAACTTGCCGGTCCTGCAACACCCGGTGTTGGCCTTGGCGGCTCCGTGGGTCGGATGACGCCATGGATACCTCGTCTTACACATCAGTTCGCCTGTCTTGCCACCGTTGATGGAGGAGATTGCATTGTTGGTGCAGCACCTCCAGTCCTTTCGCCAACTGCTCTTGCTGGAGCTGTTGGTTGGTGCCGTGAAAGCCCTGCCTGCTGCGCTTCGCCGCTCTTGGTGAAGCTGATAAGGATCTGAATAGTGGCTCTCCACTCATCCATCTTCTCTGGTGCTGGAGGGAAATTCAGCAGTAGCTGAGCTTGCGCCATGGCCGCCGCCGGCGTGTTTGGCATGACCGGGCACGAGGAACGAGATGGTTCTCGACTCTGACAAAGCCAGAAGGAGCTCCATCCCGTGCCTGCCGCCATGGTCGATTATCGCCAGCGGGTTGACGCGGTGGTTGCATGTGAGCATCTTTAGAGTGACGCTCAGGGTTCTTGTAGTGATGTCAACCGGAGCCGCCAGCGTCGCTAGGCAGCGCGTCACGTCCATCTTGCTATGTCCTTGACATACGCTTCGTTGCGCCGTTCTTGGATGTTGCTGCGCCATCCTTGGACGTCATGGCGCCTCCGTCTTGATTTGCGGCGCTCCGGATTATGCCGCTGTGGTGACTGGGATCACCAGAACGACGAGGAAGTTGGCCGCCTCCGCCCCCATCTCCCGTGGGCGTCCGGGACGGCAACTTGGACGTGGACGGAGCAGCAGCGGCCACGCCCTTGGCTTTCTTGGGTGCCATGATGATGAAGGTGGCGCCGACACTGCTTGAGCAGATTCGCATACGCAATCCCCTGCCTGGCACGCCAAAGATGTCGGCGTGCGACAATCTATGGGACCAGCGAGGCCCCTTTGTGGTTCGGCTGAGGGGACGCAGCACACAAAGAGCCTATCCAGCGGAACAGCACATGAGATTTACCCAGGTTCGGGTCGCTTGTGAAGCGTAAAACCCTACTCTTGCTTTTGGTGGATTATGAGTATATGATCCCTGTGATTACAAAGAGCGCAACCTTGCCGGTAGAGTGCTCAGGAGATGCAGCTAGGCAGTGCAAACAGGGTTTCGACCCTTGTAAAGGTAACCATGGGCCTCCTTAAATAGACGAAAGGGGCTACCACAATGGCAAAACGGTAAATACAGAGGGCAGATAGTGGCTACAGTGCTATCATACCTAACTCTGACGGTATAGGACAAGAACATTAAATGCTCTGTTAGATGTCACGCTGAGGAGGGATGCTGACAAGGGAGCCCAGCTCTACGTGTGTCGCTCGCCCAACTACCTCTTATTCCTTCGACACGCCTCTTGGATGGGTGTTAATAAAGTTGCTTCTTCATCGCCACACTGCCACGTGCCCCGACAAGCTCTACCTAACTACCTGTCCGCTCGACACCTGTTGACAAGTTCCTAACAACGGCCACGGTGGAGCGGTGGGAAGGAGCTCGCCGGTCTTGGGGTTGTCGGCCCGGAGCCTGCGGGCTTGCATCTTGCCGGCGACTTGAGTCTTGATATTTAGTACATCTCGATGACCTACCTTGAGGTCTTCTTCATGGTTTTTACTTACCAAATCTTGAGTATTTGGAATGGCCATTCTCCGTCAAGCCCTTGCAGCCAGGAAGGCTGTGATTGTCTGTGCACAGTCAGGGTATAAACACCCATGTTTAATAAACCGACACTTGGGAGCCTCCAAAATCATGTGGAGTTGAACCAAGGAGTTTGTAAGGGTAAGGAGATCGCCTACTTCGTGAAGATCTACCCGAGTGAGGCTAGTCCTTCATGGACGTAAGCCATGATGGAACAGACAAGGTTGCTTCTTTGTGGGCCCTTCATGGGTGGAGCCATCCGTGGACTCGCGCAGCCGTTACCCTTCGTGGGTTGAAGTCTCCATCAACATGGACGTATGATAGCACAACCTATCGGAACCACGCCAAAAATCACCATGTCTTCATTGCGTTTGATTTTTCGATCCCCCCTTTACATTCATATGCAAAGTCTTTAGTTTCCGCTGCACTACTCTTAGACTTGCATGTGTAGGGTGTTGCTTGACTTGGTAGAATCTCTAAAACTTGCCTACAACTAAAATTGGGAAAAGGATAAGTTTTTATTTGGTCAAGTAGTCTAATCAGCCCCCCTCTAGACATACTTTCGATCGTACACATATCCCCCACCGCCACCGTCTGCCCGGCCAGATCTGCTTCCACGCCGCCGACAGCCATCGCAACCGCAGCACCCTCAACGTCTCGGGAGATGCCTACATGGCGCCGCAACAGAGGCGGTACTCTTTCATATCTGCTCAAGTTATTTATCTCAGCTAGAAAATAGATCGCCACTACTTTTCTGTGATTTCTTGTCCATCGCTTAGAATCTTACTTATGAGTTGAAAGCAAACATTGGTTACAAAGTAGCCTTTGTCCCCTTTGCACCTTCAGATCCGCCATGGCATGCTCAACACTATACTCGCAATGCTTATGGTTTCCCGTTTTATATTCACTACCATCCTAGGTGCTTCATGTCGTGCTAGCACTGCTCCTCAACCCATCAAGCTAAATAACATGCCACTCATAATTCCAAAGCTTAGTTGTTCGAATACGAATTTGATATGATGCTGATATTACTAAAATAGAGAACATTTATTTGGTCAGCTAATGTTCCTACTTTAGTATCAAAATGCATGTGCGCCACATATAGAGAGACAACAGGGAATTGCATTTCTTTATGCGCTCTGGTTCATCATGGGTGGGCAACGAACATTGTATTATCCAAAATCTTCTTGCTCTTCTTTAACATGTTCCTCTTTTGTTCTTCTTTAATAAGTATAGTAGTACAGTATGTTCATTGTCGGGAAGAGGAGCAAGGACATTTGCAGTCGACAGGTCTATTCGGTCTCTTCTGATGGATGCTTTCAACTCTTCGAGTTGGTCTGCCATAATATCCAGGAAATGCAGGGAGCTGTGTCGCCTTTGAGAGTCTAGACTGATAGTAACAGTAGTGCGCCTTCAGTTGAAGAGAGCTAAACCTGTAGGGGATCCAAAGCCTTTCTAGCCGTACCGGCAATACAAGCCCATATTTTCCAGCTAGTTCCACTTTCCCGATTTTACTCGTGATTCTTAGGGTTTTCCTATTTTATCTACACTATGATCTGCGTAGGTGCTTTGTGTCGTACTATCAGCACTCCACCCTTCAAGCTAAACAACACACCACTCATAATTCCCAAGCTTAGTTGTTCATATACGAATGTGATATGATAATGATATTAGTTAACAGACACACATTTAATTGGTCAGCTAATGTTCCACTTGAGTTTCCAAATGCACGTGGCAACATATAGAGAGACAGCAGGGAATTGCATTTCTTTGTGCGCTCTGGTTTATCCTGAGTGGGCAACGAACATTGTATAGGAAGAAGCGGAATCTCCATAATATGCTTCCTCTTCTATTCTTTAATATGTTCCTCTTCTATTCTTCTTTAATAAGTACAGTATGTTCCTTGTCAGGAAGGGGAGCAGGGACATCTGCAGTAGACAGGTCTATTGGGCCGCTTCTGCTAGATGCTTTCAGCACTTCGAGTTGGTCTGCCATAATATCCAGGAAATGCTGGGAGCTATGTGGCCTTTGAGAAACTAGACTGGTAGTAACAGTAGTGCACCTTAAGTTGAATAGAGCTGGCCTATAGGGGATCAAAATGCTTTCGATTAGTAGCAGCAATACAACCCCATATTTTCCAGCCAGTTCCACTTTCCCGATTTATTTATGATGTTATGGTTTCCCCCTTTTATCTACACTACGATCTGCCTAGATGCTTCATGTCGTACTAGCAGCACTCCATCCTTCAAGCTAAACTACATGCCACTCATAATTCCAAAGCTTAGTTATCAAATTCGAATCAAATATGATACAGATACTAATAAAATAGAGACACATTTAATTGGTCAGCTAATGTTACTACGCGAGTTTTGAAATGCACGTTCGCCACATATAAAGACATGAGGGAATACTATTTCTCTGTGCGCTCTCGTCATCATGGTTTGGCAATAAACTTTGCATACAGTATATTTTGAACCTATCATCTGCCAACTATCATTACTTCTGGAGCTCCCAATAGGGGGCCTATTTTTTGAGTAGTAGTGCCAGATTATATTAATGTATGCACCAAATTACAACAAACATGGGCTCTCTCATCAGAGTTCCAGAGATAGTACACAAGGGTTTACAGGGAGCCCCTATTATATTAGGATATCCTATGCATTTCAAAGATAATCTCACTACTATTTATGTTTTCATGCATATCAGATATTGAACATGATCACAATGAATATGAGAATGCGCGCATCAGAAGAATATTGTGGAACAATGCAATGGCTAACTAACTTGGCATCAAGGGATTGAGTTCCATTATGGATGGAATGAAACCCACATGCTCCCCACCTACAGATTCATGTTCAGAATATGATCCTAATGACTATTCTGGGCTCGTGCAGTCAAAGGCAGATCACCTATCCTATTCACCCATCAAGGTGCTTGTTCTAATTTGGCAAGGTTTTATTGGTTGCACGTATCTTGCATAAGGTGTCACGCATTTCTTCTACCTCGTTGCACCGCCATCTGCTTAGTTTACTCATCATATATGTGAAGATGCCATGCCCATCCATTATCAATACCTATTCCATCTGTCATCATACCATGTTTTTCCATTCAAATGTTGTTCTTGTGTATCAGACATCCAAAAGGAAGAGGGTGATTGTAGAACCTGAAGGAGTACAAACAAAGTTTTTGAAAAAGGTGGTGGTACCGGAGAAATCAGATAGCACCTCACTTATATTGGCGATAGAACTAGCGCCACAAAATCTAGGCCCGACTCCAACAGACTGTACTATACTCCGTTGGCCATACCACTAGCCCCACCACATAGGAACCGCACTCCAGCAAAAGGTATGCCGATTTCAGTTGCCATAGCACCAGTCGTACCACAGTAAAATCCCAGTCCAGCAAAAAGTACACCAAATCCATAGGCCAAAGACCAATTTCAACAGCAGAGAGCCCCAATTCCCGCAGATTGGAACCCCATTCCAGTTATACCCAGTTTAAAAGACAATGCTTTCAATGTTGTTAGGAACCACGTGTGTATCTTCCCATCATGGGAAGGTTATAGTGAAGACAAACACCATTTTCACATCTTCCTACCCCACTTACGTGTAAGTGTTATTATTCATGGTGATTATTGTCTTGTTTTCCATTGATTGAACACATCAATGATTTACATTACATTCTTCTAAATAGGCGAGGGTCAATCTGGATAGTCATGACAAGCAAAGCTTGCCTGCGCTTTTCAAGGACGCGTTGCAGCAGTATTGGTGTTACCTGAGGAAAACACACTTTGATGGCAAGTCTATAAACGAAATTTTGGTGAAGTCTCCTGTGCTAAATTTACAAGACATTGAATGGAAAAACCTTGTTATGCACTGGTCTCATCCCCAGGATGAGGTACTGTCTATGAGCTCACATGACAATTTGAACTCCTACATTTCTGCATGTGCCTTACCGATCTCTTTTGCAGGAAAACTGCTTGAAGAAGAATAACGGATTGAAATGGATGACAGGATATCGCAACTATGCTGCTCCCTGCTTTGCTCTTGTTAGTACCTGTTGTCCTGTATCGCTGTACTTACATTCATACCTGGTTGATTATGTGACATTTGTGTGCATGCTAGCTTGCTTATCCACTGTTCGCTCCAAATTATCAGATCTATATTAATGCTTACATTAATGTAGAATAAACCCAATGCTTATGAAGAAGTTTAGCTCTGCATTGTTCTTATAAGTACCTGTTGTCCTTTACCACTGTACTTATATTGACAGCTAGTTGTTCATGTACCATCACTCTGCAGCTTATTTTCCCTTGCCCTCCATTTTCTACACCTTATCAGATCTGTATTTACTCTTACCAAAATGTTGAATAAAACAAATGCTACTAAAGAAGTTTAGCTCTGCATTGCTCTTGTTAGTACCTTTTTGCCTGTACCGCTGTACTTGCATTTATAGCTAGTTGATTATGTAGCATCACTCTGCATCTTAGCTTAAATATTCTCCATTTGTTCCTATATTATCACATATATATTTACGCTAAACAAAATGTAGAATAAAGGCAATGCTTATGAAGAAGATTTTGTGGTAAACTACTTGAATTGCCCTGCCCCCCCCCATCAGCATGGACAAGGGCTTTATAGAGTCGGTCTTCACTACTAACGTAAGTTTGTCCTTCTCGAGCCTTCAAACTTTGTTGTGTATATTTGGATAGGCATGACTGCAACTACTATTTATTTTTCATGTTTGCATCAAATTGCATGTTTAAAGTTTATTATGAAGAAGTTCATAAACATAAGTTTGGCCTTCTCAATTTCAGTTTTTAGTTGTACAACCAAGTTCCTTATTCATACCATGTAAATTAAACTAAACAGAGCAAGTGATCTTCTTTAGAGTGCATGTATGCTTGTGTTCTTGATCTGTATTCCAGTGGTGTGGTGAAACTACCCACTCCAACACAATGTCATATCCTGCTATGTCTTAACTATGAGCAATGCCATATTATGTTAATGTTATTTAAATCGTGTCTCTTTATTAGCCAATCTGAAATGGGATAAATTGACAGTACACTGGCCATTGGTGCTTATATGTTCTTTAGCACTGCATGTATGCTTGTGTTCTTGATCCGTATTCCAGTGTGTGGTGAAGCTGGCCACTCCTGCACAATGTTATTTCCTGCCATGTCTTAACTATGAACAATGCCATATGATGTTAATGCTATTTTAAACCGTGTCTCTTTATTTGCCAATAAGAAATGGGATGAATTGACAACACTGATGCTTATATGTGCAAAACCTGTTATCTGTCTGATTGTTTCTCTTTCAGAGTGATATCTCTGACGCCAGGAAGAACTGCCACAATGATAGTGAGACGAACCCATTGCTTGTCCCTCTAACATATATTGTAGGGAAGAAGGCAACACATCTTGGAGATAGCGATACAACCCCAAAGTCATGTCTCGATGTAGTGTTCAAGTTACTCGCTAATAGCAGTGACACAAGCTCGATGAAGTCGCCACCTGAATCTGTTCAACTTCTTCAGTTTCAACTTCAAGCAGAAAGATGTGGTTCAGCTCAACTCCTACTGGGACACCAATCTCTATGGAAGATCAACGAGAAGTATAATGCGTCCATTGATGCTATGCAGCTAGAGTTGGAGGATATAAGCGTCAAACAAGCGCAGTCTCATCAGCTTGCTCAGCTGCTTGCGCTGCAGCTGCCGTGCAGGACTACCCTTTCTTAACTGTGTTGAAGTGATGTCGGTTTTGTATATTATTTTGTCGGCGCGTTTATTTGCACTGGTGGCGACCTTTGATGCCCAGTGTATGTAATCAGCTGTCTGGTTGCCCTTTATTATCACTGGTGGCGAACTTTGATGCCCAGTGGATGTAATATGCCGTAATTTCTTTATTGTATAGTCTAGGTTTATTCTTAGTTGCTATGTTGTAATTTATTTACTGTATATGCTATCGTCGCTCTCTGAAAAGGCCGTAAGCTTCGATGGAGATCAATGGGCCAAAACGTTATCGGTCCGTTAGTGGTATATATATATATATATATATATTACACTACGCAAACTGGTCGGCCCGCAACACTCTATATACGGGCCAAAACATGGGCCCACAATCATCTTGGGCCATTAGCAGGCCTGAACGTAAACTAGGCCCAAGTAGTTTCGGGCCTTTAACAGGCTGAGTAAACCACGGGCCTTAGTTGGGCCAGAAAATACCATGGGCTTTTAACAGGCCGAAAAGTATATTGGGCCTAAAGTGTGCCGAACAATTCATGGGCCGACAGTAGGCCGAAATATAGCTCAGCCCATGATTGGCCCAATTATATGACGGGCCGTTAACAGGTCAAAATTTATCTCGGGCCTTGGTTGGGCCAAGCACATTATGGGCTGTAAGAAGGACAGATGCAAAGCGGGCCATAATTAGGCCCAATTATATCACGGGCCTTTAACAGGCCAATAGTCAAGTTGGGCTGAAATTTATCGACGAAGACCACGGTCCATTAAGAGGCCGAAAGTCGCTGGTACCAGAAATGGGCCCAAATGCAGCACGGGCCGTTAAATGGCCAAAAGTGAAAACGGGCCGAGAACAGCCCAATTGCACAAAGGGTCGTTGACAGGCCGAAACAAACATCGGGCCGAACTAGGTCAAACTGTTCAATGGGCCTTTAACATGCCGTAATACAAACCGGGCCTTCAGTGGGCCAAAAAACACAGTGGACTGTTAACGGGCCGGATCTGATATGGGCCGTAATTTGGCCCAAAACATGGCAGGCTGTTAACGGGCCGGCCCACTAGTATCTAACAAAATCTTGTGGGCCTTTGGCTGGGCCAGCCCGTTTAACCTGAATGGGCCACTGTTGGGCTGTGCCACGTGTTGAAGTATCATAGGCGCCTCTCGTCCATTGAATGGATGACATCTGTCACAATGCCAAGATGACACGTAGTTCAGTTGGCGAATGAGAATTTTACACGTGGAAAATTGCCATTGGTCCGGGCTGTTAACAGGTTATCGGATCCAAACCCGCACCCGATAGCTTAATGGCGACCCGTTACGGTGGATGCCATGTGTCAGTTACCCTTGACGAAAACAATTCCATGACGCGCCATTTATCGTCAGGGAAGTGGACACTTCCGTGATGATAATTTGAGTATTGTCATGGAACACTTCTACGACAGCACAGGTATGACTATCTTGATTCTGTCATAAAATCGTCACGGATGTACATGCATGACAGAAAATGTGACCTATTGTGACAAACACGTACCATCACGGAAGTTTTTTTTTGTAGTGGGCCATAGGTTCACTAGAGGCATCTCTCTCATAAGCATAACATCGGTGGGTAAACAAACTACTGTTGGGCAATTGACAGAATTGCGCATAGTTATGATTGTGATTCTTCATGGCATAATTCATATATAGGCATTTTGTCCGTGATAAGTAGACCATTGATCCAACTGCATCTACTACTATTACTCCACCCCAAGACCGCTATCCAGCATGCACCTCAAAGTGTCAAGTTCATGACAAACAGAGTAATGCTTTAAGCAAGATGACATAATGTAGACAAAGTAAGACCAAGCAATATGTTCGAACCCCGTCGTTTTATCCTTAGTAGCAACAATACAATACGTGCCTTGCAAGTCCTCCTGTCATAGAGTAAGGACACCGCAAGATTGAACCCACTACTATGCACACTCCCTCTGAAGATCTACTCATCCAATTGTCCAAAGAAGACTTATAGATCGAAAAGCATACATAGCTATAAAATCACACATAAATAAATCGCAAAAGACTTAAATAGTTTCAATGAATAATCTGATCATAAACCCACAATTCATCAGATCCCAACAAACACACCGCAAGAATTACATCGAATAGATCTCAGAGGAGATCATTGTATTGAAGATCAAAAAGAGAGAGAGAAAGCCATCTAGCTACTGCTATGAACCCGTAGGTCCTGAAGGAACTACTCACACATTATCATGGAGGCAGCAAAGTCGATGACGATTGCCTCCCCAATGGTTTCCCCCTTTGGCAGAGTATCGGAAAAGGCCTCCAAATGGGATCGCGGAAGAACAGAGGCTTGCGGCGGCGATAAAATTGTTTTGGGTCTCGCTTCAGGGGTTTTGGGAATATTAGGGAATTTATAGTCCAAAGATTAGGTCAAACGAAGCCTCGTGGGCCCCACAAGTGTTGATAGTGCCCCCTGGGGGCGTGCCGTGTGAGCTTGTGGCTCCCTCGTGCATCTTCTGGTCTCCCCCGAAGCTTCTAGGGTCTCTTGTAGTCCAGAAAAAATCACCGTAAAGTTTCATCGTGTTTGGACTTCGTTTGGTATGGTTTTTCTGCGAAACAAAGAAATAGGCAAAAGAAATAGGAACTAGCACTGGGCACTAATGTCGGAGCCGGGACTCCGGGGATCTAGAGGTTCGAACACTGGGGGCGAGCTAGTTCTTTCCGACCAAAGGTGGCCACGGCGAGGCTACAGCGAGAGCACTACACGGGAGCACGACAGGGGACACGACACTTACCCAGGTTCGGGCCACCTTGCGGTGTAAAACCCTACTCCTGCTTGTGGTTGGGATTGCTTTGGGCAAGAAGATGTTCTCACGTATAAGGTAGTTAGCAGAGGAATCCATCCCTCTACAGTGGCAGCTCTGTCCCTTTTATAGACGCCTTGGTCCTCTTCCCCCAAAAACTTAGGCGGGAAGGGTTGCCACACTTGGCGGGTTTGAAAGGGGACAGGCGCTCAGTCTATCCTGACTAAAGGTGGTCTTCGCCTGCAAAAGCATGATCTATGACACGCCGGTGGGCTCGGTGATGACCTCCGCCCTGCGCACCTTGCTGTCTCGGTCTTCCATCATCAAACGGGTAGTCCTTGGGACTCGCTTTGGAGATGGGCAGCTGGGGTTGCCCCCCTTATCACCAAAGAGGAAGGCCTCTCTGTCCGCGCCCGCTGGCGCGGCCTCTACCACCCTTCGTCGCTACGCGCGTCACCCACGTGATGGGCACAGGACCGCGCAACCGACGTCAGGCAAGATGGCCTCGGGCGTCCGCCTCGGGAGGCAGCCTCGCAAGAGGGCCTCGCGAGGCCTCGACCGCCTCTGCTGCTGAGTGCTGGTGGCTCGTGCCTTGAGGTGGGGTCCTCAGGAGGCCGGCACCTCAGGAGATGTCTTCGCTTCGTGGCGCCCTTAGATGGGACGCGTCTTGGGCCTTCGCCAGGCATCGTTTCCTGGGCCGCAGGCAGACGAGCCAAGGTACCCTGGTTCCAAATGGCCCGACGGTAGCCCCCGGGCCCGTGGCGCGCACGTTCCCGCCCGTTCGGAGCGAAATGGCGTGGGCCCTGATAGACTGCGGGGCCCAGGCTCAACGCGTGGCGCACCACGGGACGTGGGATGCCCCCACTTCCCCACTATGCCTTGGTAACCGCTTGCGCCTGCCATAAAGCCTGCCCGCGCGGGGCGCAGGCCATCAATGCTTCCATTTCGCATCTGCCTCGATTGATCTCTCGCGCCTCCCTCCCCGAGCAATGCTCCTCCCTCTTTCGCTTCCCAAGCTTCACCACGTAGCAATGGCGCCCGCCGGCAAGAAAGACAAGGCGGTGGCCGCGGCACCGAGCGCGCCGGCTGTGGAGCCGGCTCTGCAGCCCTCCATCATCGTGAACTGAGAGGGCCTAGACAAGGTGCTCTCGATGGTCGCCAGCAACCAGAACGAGAACGGGGCGATGAAGATTTGGCCGGACGCGCGCGCAGCGTGATCTGGAGACGACGACATTCCCCTTCTTCATCCACAGCGTCTACGCCAGCCTGGTGCCGCCGTTCTCAGACTTCTTCAACGCCATCCTCACACACTACCAGATCCAGGCTCTCCGCCTTCAACCCAACTCCATCTTCCTCCTCGCCATCTTCGCCTTCTACTTTGAGGCCTTCGTGGGCGTGATGCCCTCGGTGGCACTCTTCCGCCACTTCTTCAGCCTGCGGATTTCTGCGGCGAACCATTGCTCCGTGTGCACCTTGTTCCTCACCGTCAAGGCAAAGGAGAAAGACATCATTAGCCTGAAGATCTCGAAGAAGGTGGAAGGCTACCGACAGGGCTGGATCTACATAGACGCGCGCCACCACAACAAGCTGCTGATGGAGCCGACGGCCCCTGCCGTGAAGAGCTCGGGGTGGGAGCACGAGAAGCTCACCGACCCGAGGCTAGCACCTGTCTTGGAGCGGTTGGCAGACCACATGGCGGCGTGCCTCACGGGGGCGATGGTCATCAAGGAGTTCCTGCAGCGGCGCATAGCACCACTCCAGCTGCGCTCGTGCCCGGTGTGGAAAATCACCGGCTCGAGGGACCCCATGCGGCTTTGTGTTGCCAGCCTGAAGTCGGAGGTGGTGGACGGAATCATGCATATCATGCTCGGCAGCACCGCGGAGGACCCGGCCGAAGACACGCTCCCGCTGTACCGCTACAAGGGGACCAAGGAGCTGGTCGTGGAGATGCCGGTCTTCGATGAGTGGGGCCTTGTGCTGGAAGGCCATGAGGGGCCTCGCGAGAACCCGATCATGGTGGTCCCCGGCTCAGGGGGCCTGGACGACTCTGAGGCCTCGGGCGGCGACGCGGAGGGGGGTGACGGCGGCCCCGCCAGGCGGACCCGCTGCCAACTCATCCACGACCTCGAGGACGACGATGACGACGACGACGCCCGGTTCAGGGTCGAGCCCTCCTGGCTTGCCGAGGCAGGTGGCGAAGGGAGCTCCAGCGCGACGGCAGGCGAGCCACGCGTGGATTAGATGGATGCCGGTGGCGGGGGCACCATGCCCCCCGCGGAGGACGTTGGTACGGGCGGAGGGACAACTAAGCCCCCTGCCGAGAAAGACGACGCCGAGGGTGAGGCTGGCGGGCCTCGGAAGGGCACCTCAGGAGCAGGTCTCAGGAGGAGGCCTTGCGAGAGCGACAGCGAGGACCGCCCACCATCGGCCCTGAAGAAAAGGAAGTGGGTTGCCAATGACGAGTAAGTTCCTCTCTTACCTATTCCATTTTGTGTTTGCCCCACAGCCTGGGGCTGAGCCTTCGCCTCGCGCAGGGCATCCATGAAGAAGGAGAAGAAGAAGAAGACGACTTAGAGGACCCCTGTCTCGGAGGGGGGGCCGGCACCTGCCGCGGGCGCCAAGGAGAGAGAAGAGGCCACCCGCCGCTCCGATGCTGAAACGGAGCGCGTGGAGGCGGAGAAGGAGCAAGCGGTCCCTCCGGAGCCGCAGGTGGACACGGCTCCTGAAGCTGGGGACGCCGAGCCTCGGGAGGCGGCCTCCGGAGGCAGCGCCGCGGCGCCCGAGGTGCCCGCGGCGGGGGCAGACCTGGAGATGGGGGAGGCGGAGGTGCCAAGTCCTCCGCCGAGCGCCGTGGACGCCGGAGACGCTTCAGGCAGCCCCCAGCACTCTCCTGTGCATGAGGCTCCCGCCGCGGGCGCGGCGAGCCCGCGGGGGGTTCCGCCATAGCAAGAGGAGGAGGCAGCCCCAGCGAATCCCCCGCTGTTGATGAACGACGCCGGGCCTTCCCAAGACATGACGGCGGGGGGCGGCGAGTAGTCAGACCCTGCTTGGGCCCTGACGCTAGTGCGCAACTGCACCTTACTCAGGCGCGAGGTCCTGCGGATAGCAAGGGGAGCTCTGGGCCAGCTCGAGGCGGAGTTCCAGGAGGCTGAGGGGCGCCTCGCCGAGGAGCGCCTGCGCTTTGCCGAGGGGTGGCGCTGGCTCGACGTCACCGTCAAGCTGGGCCGTCGCCAGGACAAGGTTGCGCAGGAGAAGCGCGAGATGTCCGCCGCCGAGGCGAAGGAGGTCTTCGAGAGCGCCCTCCGGGAGGCAGACGCGGTAGAGAAGCGTCGCGAGGAGGCCGAGGCCCGCACGAGGGTGCTGCGAGAGCAACACGCCGCACAATAGCAGCTGTTCCAGATGTGGGAGAAGGCTGTCGCCTCCCGCGAGGAGGAACTCGTGGCTCGGGAGGCAGACCTCGCGATCCGCGAGCGGGAGCTCGCGCGGACAGCGGCCGAGCAGTCCACGGAGCGTGAGCGCCTGGACACGCTGGATCACCAGGTGGCCGCCACACAAGATGCCTACACCAAGCGCATGGAGGCCGCCAACGCCAAGTTGGAGGCCAAGGAGAAGAAGCCCTAGGAGGACGCCGAGGTGAGGATAGAGAGGAGCCGCCTGGCGCTTGTTGCAGACCATAGCAAGAAGCTGAAGTTCCAGGAGGACCGCTTCATGGAGAAGCGCGAAGGACTTCAGAAGGAGATCTAGGCCCTCAAGGAGCTCCTGACGGAGGTGGAGAACCGGGGGAAGACCGCGCTGCAGGCCAAGGACACTGCCGAGGCGGAGCTAGCCTCCCTCCAGCAGCAGGTGGGCGACATCTCCAACGTTGTCGAGCAGGCGAGGTTGGAAGTGGATCGGGCATGGGGGCGGCAGCATGAGCGCGCCAAGATGTTCCGCTCCCTCGAGCTTCAGGCCCGCGGTGCTCTGGCCGTTATCTGCAAGGAGAGGCTCGAGGGCCTCCGCGAGACCCACGACGCCAGCTACCTCGACTTCTTCACCAAGCTCATGGAGCGGCTCGAGGCTGGAGCGAAGAGGGTGAGCGGCATCATCGAGGACGAGTGCCGTGACCTCCTCTTCCAGGCTGCGATGCGGATCTTCAGCCATCTTCTCCGTGCAGACCCCAGCTTTGACTTCGACAGGGTGATAGCCCCCATGCCCGAAGAGCTCCGCGACAGCCTTGGGAAGGCGGTGGAGGACCATGTGGGCGCTCTGATCGCGAAGTTCACCCACGGCAGTAGCGACAGCTCCAGCAGAATCATGGGCGATGACGAAGACGACGGCGACGCCGCGACCTCCTAGATCCTCCCTTTTACCTATGCCAGATTGACGTGGCCCCGCAGGGGCATAAAGACAATGCATTTTGTTTTAAGTACTTTATGATTTTCCCTAATGCATGTTTCCTCGTGAGGCCTGTTTCCCTTTCCTTGTTTGCCTTGGTGCTCAACGTCGTCAGGACCCAGCCCCCGAGCGGGCTACGGCCGTCGCTGGTATGTCTGGTCGCGTTGCCTGGACAAGGGCAGGAGGTGTAGGGCATTGAGAGGCGGTAAGGACTCCTGAGGCGTGATGCTCAGGAAGTCCCCCCTTGACATGCAAGCGGCTTGCGCGAAGGAGAGAACATTAGCACTCAGCGAGGTCGCGGGGAGAAGAAACTTGAGAGGCGCCGAGAGCGGCTCGTGAGGTATTTTTGTACTTAGCTCTTGCGAGTGTCGATTGCTGTGTCGTGGCTGCGGGGCACGCCTCGCGAGGCTCCTGCTCGTGAGGCCTCCCGCTAGCACTTGGCGGAGGCGGTCGCCAGAGGTCGGCTCGCGAGGCAGCGCTCGCGAGGCTCCTTGTGGGTTTACGAAGGCGTCTTGTCATGAGTTGCCTCGCGAGGCAGCGCTCGCGAGGCCTTTGAGTGCCTTGTTCCTGTGATAACTTTACATCGATTTCATAAAACGGGGGGAGCGGTGCAGGCTTGCTAGCTTGCTTCTGGGTATCACGCGAGGAGACAAGACACCAAGGACCTTGGTGAGGTGGCATGCACGGGAGCAGGCCCGTGAGCCAGAGCTCGATCACTTGGGTTTTTGCAGCGCTGCTGGGACTGGCCCGAGCATAGGCACCGTGTCCATCCCCCGCTCACGAGATGCGCAGAAGGAAGGTCGCGAGCGTGCACGGCTCCTGAGGCAAGCAACTTAGCAACACATACGATATCTTTGGAAATAGAGCTTTACTGAAACATAGTTATAAGTTCATTACACAACCAAAAAGAGATGTGGCTGCCCTGTTCAGCACGGATCAGCGTGAGGTTGGTGTAGCCCGTGGGGTGCCCTCAGGTGATTGTTCTGCCAGCACAGAGCATGGGGCTTCCACTAGGCGTGGGCATGATCGTGGTTCGATCGTTCCGCCAGCACGGAGCATGGGGCTTCCACTGAGACGTGGGCATGATCGCGATTCGATCATTCCGCCATCGCGGAGCATGGGGCTTCCACTGAGACGTGGGCATGATCGCGGTTTGATCGTTCCGCCAGCGCGGAGCATGGGGCTTCCACTGAGACGTGGGCGGGAGCTCTCGCGGGGCCATCAGGCGAACGCAATGAGAGGCTCCGGGACGTGTACAGCCCCACTTCGTTCGTATGCGTGAGGGTCATAGGTAGAACTTGCGGAGGTGTTGAATGTTCCAGGCGTTAGGCACAGGAACTCCGTCCTCCGTCTCCAGCCGGGCGGCGCCAGGCCTGGAGACATGAGCAACCCTGAAAGGGCCTTCCCACATGGGTGAGAGCTTGTGGAGTCCCTCTCTGGAGAGGATCCTTCTGAGGACGAGGTCACTGACTTCGAGGGTGCGTGGGCGTATGTTGCGGCTATGATAGCGACGTAGAGCCTGCTGGTATCTGGCGGCGCGCAGGGCGGCCTGGCGACGTGCCTCTTCAAGGAGCAGCAGGTCGGCCTCTCACGAGGCGTCCTGATGAGCCTCATCGAAGGCAAGGACTCATGGAGAGCCGTGCCGGAGCTCAGACGGGAGGACCGCTTCGGCTCCGTAGACAAGGAAGAAGGGAGTCTCACCTATAGGCTTGGTTGCCGTTGTGCGGATGGACCACAACACAGACTGCAGCTCGTCAAGCTAGCCCTTGCCGCAGGCTTCGAGCTTTTTCTTGAAGCTTCTTGTCTTGAGGCCCTTGAGGACCTCAGCGTTGGCAAGCTCGATCTGGCCGTTGCTTCACGGGTGCGCCACGGAGGCGTAGCAGATCTGCGTGCCAAGGCTGGCGCGGTATGACTTGAAGAGGCCGCTTGTGAACTGAGAGCCGTTGTCAGTGATGATGCGGTTGGGGACACCGAAGCGGCTCACGAGGCCCTTGATGAACTTGATGGCAGAGCCTGCTGGGATGGTGCGCATAGGCTCGACCTCCGCCCATTTGGCGAACTTGTCGATGTCGACGTAGAGGTAGCGGTAGCCGCCAGCTACGCGAGGGAAGGGCCCCAAGATATCCAGCCCCCAGACCGCGAAGGGCCATGAGAGGGGAATCGTCTGGAGGCCTTGTGCCAGCTAGTGGATTTGCTTGGCGTGGAATTGACAAGCTTCGCAGGATTGGACCAGCTCGGTGGCGTCGTGGAGCGCGGTGGGCCAGTAGAAGCCACTGCGGAACACCTTGCCGGCAAGGGTGTGTGATGAAGAGTGGTGGCCGCAGTCCCCTCCATGGATGCCGGCGAGCAGCTCACGACCTTGTTCTTCAGAGATGCACCATGGCGAGACGCCATTGGGGCGTCTGCGGTACAGCTCGCCGTCTTGCAAGCAGTAAGCGGTGGCCTGGCGAGCCACGCGCTCTGCTTCTGAGTCTTTCTCTGGAAGGGTGCCGTGAAGTAAGTAGACCTTGAACTCCGTGGCCCAGCTGTCCGCTTGGGGTTCGAGTGCCAGCAGCCGGCGGGCTCCTGAGGCTGGGCCGCAATCTGGTGCGCCCGTGGGTGGTGTGGGCGAGAGTTCCTCGTGAAGCAGTGCAGTGCCCGCGGCAGGTGGTGCAGGTGATGGCTTGAGGAGCCTTTCCTCGAAGATGCCAGGGCTCTGGGGCTCGCGGCGAGATGCTCGCTTGGCGATGTCGTCGGCCTCCTTGTAGCTACCGTGAGGAACGTGCTGCAGCTCTAAGTAGGCAGACATGTGCTCGTCCTTGGGCTTGTAGCTTTTGTTGGAGAAGTTGACGAGGAGCTGCGAATCACCCTTGATGATGAGGCGCTTGATGCCCAGGGCAGAGGCGGCCTTTAGGCCGGCGATGAGGCCCTCGTACTCCGTGATGTTGTTGGAGACCTTGTCGTCACGCTTGAAGCAGAGCTGGACGGCGTACTAGAGCTTGTCTCCCGTTGGCGAGGTGAGCACGATGCCAGCCCCCGCGCCCTGTCGGGAGAAGGCGCCATCGAAGTGCATGGACCATCCGCCAGGCGCTTCGTCCCCAGGCAAGAGGGATTCAGCCTCGCGAGGCTCCTCCTGGGGCGGGTCCGTCCATTCCGCCACGAAGTTGGCCGGGGCTGCGCCCTTGATCACCCTTGTGGTGCAGAATTCCAGCTCGAAGGCCTGCAGCTCGATGTTCCACTCGGCAACACGGCCGGCGGCATTGGGGCTGCGCAGGACCTGCTCTAGGGGGTAAGACAAGATCACCTTGATGGGATGGCCCTGGAAGTAGTGGCGCAGCTTCCTGGAGGCGACGAGGGGCGCAAGGAGGAGCTTCTGCTGCATGGGGTAGCGCTCGCGTGCATCTCACAGCACCGTGCTGACGAAGTACACGGGGTGCTCAACGAGGCGGGTAGTTGTTGCAGCAGCTTGGTCTTCAGGGGGCCCGAGGGGCTCATGAGGCTCGGGAGGCTCGGGAGGTGGCTCGCGAGGTGGCTCACTGGAGGCCTCCTCTGCGCGGGGACGCGCTCTTCTCGCACTACCACCAGGGCCGCGCTGGCCGTCTGGGGAGTAGCCGCCAAGTATAGGAGCAAGGGCTCGCGAGAGCGTGGCGCAACCATGATGGGCGGGCTCGTGAGGTACCTCATGAGGTCTTCAAGGCAGCGTCGGCCTCGGGAGTCCACTTGAAGGGGCTGGATCTCTTCATGATCTTGAAGAACGGCAGGGCTCGCTCGCCGAACTTGGAGATGAATCGCCCAAGGGAGGCCATGCATCCTGCCAGGCACTGCATCTCCTTGAGGCTCTGGGGAGGGCGCATCTTCTCGATGGCCTTGATCTTCTCGGGATTGGCCTCAATGCCACGGTGGGAGACCAAGAAGCCAAGCAGCTTGCCAGAGGGGACTCCGAAGACGCACTTGGCTGGGTTGAGCTTGAGGTTGACCTTGCGCAGGTTGTCGAATGTCTCCTGGAGGTCCGCGAGGAGGGACCAGGCCTCGCGGGTCTTGACGACGATGTCATCGACGTAGGCCTCGGCATTTCTTCTCATCTGGGGCCCCAAGGCGATGCACATCAGCCTCTGGAAGGTGGCCCCGACGCTCCTGAGGCCGAAGAGCATGCAGATGTGGCAGAATATGCCGCGGGGGTGATGAAGGCCGTTTTCTCCACATCTTCAGCCGCCATCTTGATCTGGTGATAGCCTAAGAAGGCATCTAGGAAGCATAGCAACTCGCACTCGGCGGTGTAGTCCATGATCTGGTCGATGCAGGGCAGCGGAAATGGATCTTGAGGGCAGAACTTGTTGAGGCTCGTGAAGTCGACGCACATTCGCTCCTTGCCGCCCTTCTTGGGCACCACGACTGGGTTGGCGACCCATTCGGGATGGCGCACCTCTCGGATGACTCCGGCTTCTTGGAGCTTCTGAACTTCCTTGACGATGAAATCTTGTTTCTCTGGCGCCTGGCACCGTGCCTTCTATTTCACGGGGCGTGCGTTGGGGCACACCGCTAAGTGGTGCTCGATCACCTTCCTCAGCACACCAGACAAATGAGATGCCGTCCAGGCGAACATGTCTGAGTTTGCCCGAAGGAAGGTGACGAGCGCGTCTTCCTATGCAGGAGAGACGCCAGTGCCGATGGTGAAGGTAGGGCCTGAGCCTCTACCATCCACCGACACCTTCTTCGTCTCGGCGCGGTCTTGGGAGAACAGCTGCTTCTTCTTCGCTGGTGCGGCCTCATGAGGCTCGGCGGCATCCTCGTCGGCCGGGTAGGCGGTGGCGGCGGCCTTGTAGGCGCTCTCGAGGGAGTGGACTGCATCCTTCTCGTCGCAACAGATGGTGATGATGCCGCTGCAGCCCGGCATCTTGAGGACGTTGTAGGCATGGTGTGTTGCCGCCATGAACTTGGTGAGGGCTGGGTAGCCCAGGATGGCGTTGTACGGCAGGCCGATGTGCGCCACGTCAAAGTCGATGAGCTTAGTATGGTAGTTCTTGCGGGTGCCAAAGGTGACGGGGAGGCGCACTTGCCCCAGAGGGATGGTGGAGCCATCAGTCACTCCGGAGAAGGGCCTGGTCGGCATCAACTGGTCGTAGGGCACTTGGAGCGTCTCAAAGGTCTCGATGGAGAGCACATTGAGGCCGGCGCCTCTGTCGATGAGTGTCTTGGTGACGGCGACGTTGCTGATGGTTGGGGTGCATGGCATGGGGACCATGCCCGCAGTGCTTGCAGAATTGGGGTGATCGTTTGAGTCGAAGGTGATGGCGTATTAGGATCACTTGAGGGGACGAGAAGCTTCAGGCCTCGGGAGGGCAGTGTTCACCTCGCGAGAGAATAGCTTGAAGTGGCAGTTGGACGCGGGAACCTGAGCTCCGCCTAGGATACAGGCCACTCCGCGAGGCTCTTGGTAGCCCCTGGCGTCCTGGTCAGGCTGGTTGCCATCATTCCGTCGCGGTGGCGGCGGCAGTGGTGGAAGGGCAGCATTGGCCTGAGGATTGGCCTCACGAGGCTGGTCGCGCCAGGCGGCCTTGCGAGGCTGGTCGCGCCAGCCCTGGTGGAAGTTGTCGTTGTTGCTACGGTCTCCCCAGTGGCCGCCGTTACGGCCACCTCCATGGCTGGTGCCGCGGTCATTGCGGTCACCGCGGCGGCCAAGGCGCTCGTCGCGAAGCAGCTTGAGCTCATGGTAGTCCTCAGTGCTGTGGGAGTGCAAATTGTGGTAGGCGCAGAGGGGGCGGTTATCTCTCTTGGGCTCGTCACGCTCCTGACCGCGCTTCTGCTCGGGCTCCGCCGCGAGCACGGCAGGGCCCTTGTGCTTGGTGTCCTTGCTCTTGGCCTTGGCGGTGTCCGGCGCCGCGTCGGGGTCGTTGTGGACGAAGAGGCAGCCTTCCTCGGCCTTGGCGCACTTGTCAGCGAGGTCGAATAGCTCGAGCACGGAATCGAGCTCGTCGTTGATGGTGAGCTTCTCGCGCATCCGGACGTCCGTGACGCCGTTGGAGAACGTGGAGACGATGGCGGCCTCAGAGGCGCGCAGAATCTTCTTGCGCACTTGGCTGAAGCGCTGGATGTACGTGCAGAGAGTCTCGTCAGGGCGCTGGCGCACGCCGCGCAAGTCGTTGAGCGTGAGGGAGCGCTCGTGCGTGCCCTTGAAGTTGGCGACGAATTGCTGGCAGAGCTCGCCCCACGAAGAGATGGATGGCTCGGGAAGGTTCATGAGCCAGGAGCGCGGGCCGTCCTTGAGGGCCATGGGGAACCAGTTCGCCATGACCTTGTCGTCGTTGTTCGCTGCCTCGATGCTCAGGGCATAGAGCTGCATGAACTCTGCAGGGTTGGGGGTGCCGTCGTAGCGCGGAGGCAGATCCTGCTTGAACTTGGTGGGCCACACTACACGGCGCAGATCGCGGGTGAAGGCGCGGCAGCCCACGCAGATGGAGGGAACGCCGCCGGCGAGGGCGGCACGGTTCTGGTGACCGGCCGCTGCGACTTCTTGGATAGTCCTGTCTTGGCGCTGGCGCTGATGCTTAAGGAGCACGCGCGCGTCAGGAGGCACGCGCCGGACGATCTAGCAGCTGGGCTCGCCGTGGTCCGAAGAGGACGCGCCGAAGGATGGCTCGCGCGCCCGCGCGCTGCGGTGGCGCCGGGCGTCCTCGCCGTGCAGAGGAGGCGGAGGGGGCGCATCGTGCGCCACGTCCTCGGCGCGAGACAGCGGTGGACGGAGCGAGTGAGAGGGCACCGTGGCGTCGCCTGCGGCGTTGACGAGCTTGGTGATGCGGCCGAGCCAGGCGTCGTAGCCGGCGTCGGTGGGGAGGCAGCGCAGGAGCTCACGCGCCATGAGCAACGCGGCCTGCGGGGCCGACGCGTTGCGGCAAGCGAGCGACGAGGCCGTGGCGGTGTGGCCATCCGCACGCATGGACGGGTGGAGGGAAGAAGCCTACTGCTCCCTCGCAGCGGGGTCGGTGACAGCGCCGGCGGCGCGGCGTCGACGGTCGTCGCGGGCGACGGGCTCCATCTGGGCCACCCTGGCAGCTCGGCGCGCGTAGCGCTCACGGCGAGCGTCGGCCATGGCGGCGAGGAAGCGGAAAGAACCGAAGCGGCCCTCTACCTGGCGCGCCAAATGTCGGAGCCGGGACTCCGGGGATCTAGAGGTTCGAACACTGGGGGCAAGCTAGTTCTTTCCGACCAAAGGTGGCCACGGCGAGGCTACAGCGAGAGCACTATGCGGGAGCACGACAGGGGACATGACGGTTACCCAGGTTCGGGCCACCTTGCGGTGTAAAACCCTACTCCTGCTTGTGGTTGGGATTGCTTTGGGCAAGAAGATGTTCTCGCGTACAAGGTAGGAAGCAGAGGAATCCATCCCTCTACGGTGGTAGCTCTGTCCCTTTTATAGCCGCCTTGGTCCTCTTCCCGAAAAAACTTAGGCGGGAAGGGTTGCCACACTTGGCGGGTTTGAAAGGGGACGGTCGCTCAGTCTGTCCTGACTAAGGGCGGTCTCCGCCTACAAAAGCATGATCTATGACGCGCCGGTGGGCTCGGTGATGACCTCCGCCCTGCGCGCCTTGCTGTCTCGGTCTTCCATCACCAAACGGGTAGTCCTTGGGACTCGCTTTGGAGATGGGCAGCTGGGGTTACCCCCCTTATCACCAAAGAGGAAAGCCTCTCTGTCTGCGCCCGCTGGCGCGGCCTCTGCCGCCCTACGTCGCTACGCGCGTCACCCACGTGATGGGCACAGGACCGCGCAGCCAACATCAGGCAAGATGGCCTCGGGCGCCCGCCTCGGGAGTGCACCTTGGGAGGCAGCCTCGCGAGTGGGCTTCGCGAGGCCTCGACCACCTCTGCGGCTAAGTGCTGGTGGCTCGTGCCTTGAGGTGGGGTCCTCAGGAGGCCGGCGCCTCGGGAGATGTCTTCGCTTCGCGGCGCCCTTAGATGGGCCGCGTCTTGGGCCTTCGCCAGGCGTCGTTTCCTGGGCCGCAGGCAGACGGGCCAAGGTACCCTGGTTCCCAATGGCCCGACAACTAAGTTAATAGGTTAGTCCATAAAAATAATATAAAATGTCATATAAAGCATACAAGAATGATAATATAATAGAATGAAACAACAAAAAATTATAGATACGTTGGAGATGTTTCAGCATCCAAGCTTAATTCCTACTCGTCCTCAAGTAGGTAAATGATAAAAACAGAATTTTTTATGTTGAATGCTTCCTAGCATGTTTCTTTGAACATGTAATTCATTTGCGGTATGAATATTGGGAAGCGAATGATTTAAGACAATAGTCTATCAATTTGACATCAAAATAATAATACACATGAATACTAGTAAACAATCATTGTCCTTCAAAATATAAGTGCTAAAGAATGTTATCCCTACTCATTTAATCATATAAGCATGGCATAGCTCGATCTTCCTAACACAAAGATATCTGTCATGATCACCCTGGTGCCAAACCAAGTAATTGGGTCAATACTTTTTCTCGCTTCAGTTTTTTCACCTCTCACTCAATACTTGAGCGTGAGCCATGGACTTAGCACTTTGGATGGCAAAGAGAATGATGATTGGGGTTTATAAGGGAAAACAAAAGGTATAAGAAATTCTCGCATCAACAAGGCAGATCGTTAGGCAATGGAGAGGCCTTGCAGCTGATATTAATGTGAGGAGTAGGGATTGCCATGCAACAGATGCACTAGAGCTATAAGTGTATGAAAGCTCTCTATATCAAACTAAGTGGGTGTACATCCAACTTGCTTGCTCATGAAGACCTCGAGCATTTGAGGAAGCTCGTCATCGGAATATACAAGCTAAGTTCTATAATGTAAAAATCCCACTAGTATATGAAAGTGAAAATCATGGAGACTCTCTATATGAAGTATATGGTGCTACTCTGAAGCACAAGTGTGGTAAAAGGATAGCAGCATTGCCCCTTCTCTCTTTCTCTTTCATTTTTTTCTTTTTCATTTTTTTAGAACAGTCTCATGGACCTCATCCCCACTTTTTCGAGGACTCATAAGTCTCCACCATTCATTTCCTCACTGGGATAATGCTCTAATAATGATGATCATCACACTTTATTTACTTACAACTTGATAATTTGAAAAAAATGACTACATATGAATGCTTCTGGTGGTGTACCAGGATGTGCAATGATCTAGCGTAACATGTATAACAATGATGAACTATGGCTTTGCCACAAATGTCATGTCAGCTCTATATGATCATGCAAAGCAATATGACAATGAATGCTCAAGTCATGTGAATAGTAACAGTGGAAGTTGCATGGCAATATATCTCAGAATGGCTATGGAAATGCCATAATAGGTATATGGTGGCTGTTTTGAGGAAGGATATATAAGCCTTATGTGTGATAGAGTGTATCATATCACGAGGTTTGGATGCACCGGCGAAGTTTGCACCAAGTCTCGAGGTGAGAACGGGCAATGCACGGTACCGAAGAGGCTAGCAAAATATGGATAGGTGGAAGTGCTTATAGTCCAAAAACTCACATTAGTCATAAAGAACTCAAGTACATATTGTGAAAGCCTATTAGCCCTCGAAGCAAAGCAAGACTCGCATGCCCCTAGGGAGGAGGTTGGGAGGAGTTAACCATCGCGTGCCCCCGGTCCAGACAACACAAGGTATCAATCAAGGATATATCATGCTCCAACTTCCTAGCTATGTCAAAATCGACACTTTCATGAATAGGGAATCACAAACCTTAATACCAATATTATTTACTAGTCCAAGATCATTCACTAGTACACCCATATATTATCATCTCAATATCGCAAAACTATTTCAAGAAATCAAACACAACATATTCAGTGATCTTCATGCAAGTTTTTATTATACCACCTTTTTATACCTATTATTCTTGGACTAAACATATAACTCATGCAAATTACCACTTCCGATTCAACTATCAAAAGGATATAAGTAAAGCAAGAGAGTGCAAATGATTTCTATAAAATATGTACATCGCCGTGCTCAAAAGATATAAGTGAAGAACATGAGCAATTGCCTCGACTCAAAAGATATAAGTGAAGATCAATGAGCATTCTATAAATTGTGATAAATGTGTGTCTCTCATAATAGGTGTGATCAGGAAATAGTGATTGTGAAAATAAGCAAACAAATAAAACAAAAACACACAGCTCTCCAAGCAAAACACATATCATGTGATGAATAAAAATATAGCTCCAAGTGATATTACTGATAGATTGAAGACGAAAGAGGGGATGCCTTCCGGTGCATCCCCAAGATTAGATGCTTGGATGTTCCTTGAATATTGCCTTGGGGTGCCTTGGGCATCCCCAAGCTTAGGCTCTTTCCGCTCCTTATTCTTTCTTCAATCGTCATCTCACCCAAAACTTGAAAACTTCAGCCACACAAAACTTAACAAAACCTTGTGAAATCCAATAGTATAATAAAATAAATCATTAACTTGGGTACTATCAAAGCAAGATTCATAATTGTTCTTACATAATACCTACTGTATTCTATCATCTCCATGACTTATACCCCCCGATACAATCCATAGAAACTATCGGAGTCTGGGACCTGCGTCCAAGAAAGTTCTCCAAGAACTAGGATTCGAACTCTGGGGGACTTCGTTTGGCGACCTACGACACGACGGAAACTACGGCGGGATCACGACGGGCTCACTGGCTCTCACCGGACACGAAGGGGACGCGCGAGCTACCCAGGTTCGGGCTACCGTGCGGTGTAATACCCTACTGCTGCTTGTGTGGGCTTGCTCTGCAATGGAGAGCTTGTGGCTCGAGGTACACGAGGTATGGGGGAAAATGAATCGATCCCCTTACATGGAAGCGGCCCTGCCCCTTTGTAGTGCCTTGGTCCTCTTCCCCGAAAATATGAGCGGGAAAGGGTGGCCACAGGGCGGCAATTCAAAGGGGGACAGGCGCGCAGGTCTATCCTGACTAAAGGCGGTCTCCGCCTGATAAAGTAGTCTTCGTGACGCACTGGTGGGCTTGGCGATGACCTCCGTCCTGGCGCGCCGATCCGTCCTGATCTTCTATCACCAAAGAGGAAACACTTTGGGACTTGCTTTGGGGGAGGCAGATGCCACTGCTCCCTTATCACCAGAATGGAAGCTGGGCCTGGGTCACACCCCGCTGTCCTTATCCTGACAGCGGGACGCCACCCATGTGCTGGGCGCGGAGCCCTGCAGCTGGCGCCGTACGATCTACTTCATGAGAAGGCCTCGTGAGGGGAGCCTCGCGAGGCAACCCGGTGCTTGGCGGCCCCGGCAGGGTCTGGCCTAGCGGCGAGGGGCCTCGCGAGGCTCGCCCCTCACGAGGCGTCTTCCTCCGGAGCGGCCGAGGCAGGGCCACCCTCATGGGCCGGCCCAAGCGTTGTCCTCCGGGCCAGAGGCAAACGGGCCGAGGTACCCTGGTTTCCACTGGGCCGACAGTAGCCCCCGGGCCCGCGGCACGCACGTTCCGCCCGTTAGGTACGAAACGACGCGGGGCCCACTAAGCTGCCGGGCCCAGAGGTGACGCGTGGCGGCTTTCAAAGGGCGGGTCGCCCCCACTCCCCACGACGCCTCGGTAACCGCCGTCCTGGTGTAGGATCGAAAGTATGTCTAGAGGGGGGGTGATTAGACTACTTGACCAAATAAAACCTAACCTTTTCCCAATTTTAGTTGTAGGCAGATTTTAGCAATCATACAAGTCAAGAATCACCCTACACATGCAATTCTAAGAGTATAGCAGCGGAAAGTAAACAATTGCATATGTAAGTAAAGGAGGGGATCGGAGATTTCAAACGCAATGAAGACACGGTGGTTTTTGGCGTGGTTCCGATAGGTGGTGCTATCGTACGTCCACGTTGATGGAGACTTCAACCTACGAAGGGTAACGGCTGCGCGAGTCCACGAAGGGCTCCACCCATGAAGGGTCCACGAAGAAGCAACCTTGTCTATTCCACCATGGCTTACGTCCACGAAGGACTAGCCTCACTCGGGGTAGATATTCACGATGTAGGCGATCTCCTTGCCCTTACAAACTCCTTGGTTCAACTCCACATCATGTCGGAGGCTCCCAAGTGACACCTAACCAATCTAGGAGACACCACTCTCCAAAAGGTAATAGACGGTGTGTTGTTGATGACAACATATAGATCAAAGCTTCGATAAATGATTATATGAATGAAATACATCGTCGCTTTGAGAAGTATGTGATAAGCAAGAGCTCCCCCTAAATTTGTGCATTATTAAAAATTTGCGTTTGAATGCAAATGCACAATCGATTAGGCTCATGGGTCACTCTTCCATGTCACATACAACTTGGTGGAGCGCGCAAAATGATATGAGTGGAATAGTAAGCACGCATCACCAACACAAGTAAGTGATCATACAAGATAATGATAAAGATAAGCATTGATCATCACAAGTGGCATAGTATGATCAATCGCATGAAGTAGCTCACAATCACAGACATAGTAGTATCAAGCACAAGCATCGAACAAAGTACCATAAAGCAAATTGTAGCAAAAGAACTCGAGAGAAATCCAAAAGCAAAGCGAAACTCTCTCTCTCTCTCTCTCTCTCGAAGCTAAGATCTATACAAATTCTCCCCCTTTGGCAACAAGTACCAAAAAGATCAAATAGGTATAGGACTAATCGGCACTCTAAGCTCGATCCTCCGAAGCTCCTGAAGGCGATCTCCTGCTGGCAGCTCCGGTGTGCGTAGATGGCGTCGAAAGAAGAGCGTCCGCGAATGCTTCTGCAGATGTCTGCTAGGCTGGTGGAGTGGAGACTGGAGGTGGCACTGTGGCAGCAGCAGCAGGTGTAGAGACTGTGGTCCTCGGATCCACAACTGGCACTACAGCAGACCTGGCTGCTCTGGGCACTGTCTGAAATCTCTCGGTGGTTGGTCTGTCATCTCCACTATCATCAGATGAGGCTGTCCTGACAACATCAACATCGCTCTGTAGCTTCTCCACTGTAGTCTGGATCTCAGTGACCTTGACATCTAGATCATCAAATTTTGTCTCGATTATCCGCTCTAAGCTAGCCTGGTGCTGGGTGAGGTTGGCCAGACTTCGCTCAATCCTCAGGGTGGCTTCTAGCAGACATGTCATTTGGTCAGACTTAGACTTGATATTTGCAGTTGGAGCATTGGGAGCTGATGCCTCCATGGCTGCTTTTGCTTCTTTGGCTATGCAGATCTTCTCTTGAGCTTGAGCAGAGGTGGGATGTGTGGGATCCATCACAATAACATTGTCCTCAAACTCTGGACGCAGTGGTAAATGCTCGCGATCAAGAAGGTATGTGCTTGTTCCAACCTTGGAATTGATCAATATCTGGATGTGTGGAGCATATCCGCACGATCTCTTCTGATCAGCTGCAGTCCTCTTGATAGTTTCCACAATCATGCTCATCACCTTAAATTTCTGAGGTGTGTCGAAGAGGTGCAGTAGGTTGATGGAGTGGCCACGAATCATTTTGTCATCTCCTGACTTGGGTAACAAAGTGTACCGCAAGATAGTGTTAGTGGTGGCCAATCCTGGCAGCAGATGCTTCACTGATCCAAGCTTATGAGTCTCGATATCCTTCTGGGGGATAGCAGTATACATATTTGCCATGGAGTTGTGATCCATCTTGAGCTTAGCATAGATATCAATGTCATCATCCTCTTCCTTGGGAGCACCAAGAAGACTTGCCCACTCAGAGATGGTTGACTGGTACCTGATACCCTCAGTCATCCACACAATTCGGCCATCTGGATAGAAATGAGCAGTAGAGTAGAATTGCATGACCATTTCATCATTCCACTTGGTCAACTTCTTTCCAACAAAGTCATCAACACCTGCAATCCTGAAGCTCTCATGAACATGGGGGAAGTAATCCTCATTTTCATCAATGTATTCCCAATCCACCCATTTCATGTCACTAACAATGGGCTTCTTATCCAACAGAACGGTTTCATAAAAGTCTTGCTGTTCTCGAGTGTGAAAGCGATAGTCACAACTGGGTGCGCATCATCATGGTCTGGAATCTTAGGCTTCAATTTCCTGAGCACTAGTGGCTCTTCATCAACATTTGCCTCAGGCACTGGGGCCTTGTTCTTTTCAGCAGCAGAAATATTCCTTGTACACCTCTTGGGTGCTGACACCTTTGGCTTGGACTTGGGGGCAGCAGTCCTGATAGCATCTGACATAAGCTTTTGTGTCTTGGAAGGAGGTGCATCAGCAGTAGGTTCCTCCTCCTCCTCATCAATCCTCATGGAGGGCCTTCCAAGCACTTGAGATGTAGTTTTCCTAGCTCTCTTCTTCTTTGCTCCTGCAACTGGTTATGTGTCACTAGGCTATTCAAGTGTGAATTGCATAGTCTGCTTTGGAACTTTCCTCACAGCAGTTCTCTCTTTGGCAGAAGTGGCCTTGGAGTTGTACTCCTTAGCAAGCACGACTCTCTTTTTCTTTGTTGCTGCTTCACTAGCAACAAAATCTTCATCCTCACTGTCTGAGCTTTTCTTCTTCCTTGTTCTAGTGGCAGCCTTAGGAAGATCTGGAGAGCTCCTCTCTACCTCATAAAAACTCTCCTCAGGACTTGATCCTTCACTGAGTTCTGCATGCTGCTCTGACCTGTTCTGGTTGTCGCTGTCATCTGACATCTTGCTGAGCTGACCCTGTGAATAGATGGATAGGGGCAGAGTAGATGAGTCATCACAAAAAGCAGAAGTTTTTCATAAAAATGAGTTCAACTCTTAGTTTCAAGTTTTCACAGAAGGCATTTCGTATGGACCGAGTTGATCATCTCGGTGATACCGAAGCACTCTACAGAAACCTTGCACTCCATTTCGGTCAGACCGAGATGGGTTTCGGTGTCTCCGAGATGCTAGGGTTTCACTGAGACTTTACTTTCGGTCTCACCAATTCATACAACTCGGTGGCACCGAGACGTACTAGTGCTATGGCCTGAGGCCAAATCGGTGGTACCGAAAATTTCTAATCGGTCGGTCCGAGATGCGTTCGGCGGAAACTTAAACCTAAAAATTTACTCGCATCTATTCTACGGAATTTGCAGTGTAATAGGAGTTCTCAATCCGTGGCATGAATCAAGGCAGTCCAATCGTGCATTGAATCGGAAATGGGAGCACGAGAGGGATCAAATCTCACCCTAACTCGGTGGAGATTCTCTACGGCGGCAACGGCGGGGCAGATTGCCGTTGACGGCGACGGAATCCGGCAGCGAGGGCGCGCTGGAGCCGACGACGAAGTCCGGAGACGAGGGCGATGGCAGCAACGGGGTGCGGGAGCGAAAGAGTCAAGAAATTTCAACCGTTCGAGCCCGCGGGATATATATACCCGTACGCTGTCGGTGGCTCCGAGTTGGACAACTCGGTGGCACCGATATGCGTAACTGCACGCAGATTAGCACATCGGTGGCTCCGAAGTGGTTCAACTCGGTGGCACCGAGATGGAAAACCTAGATCAATCTAAGTGATTTCGGTTGGACCGAGTTTGAGTGAATTGGTTCGGCCGAAATCAGATAGAAGGTTTTGGAGGTTCAGCCCTTTCAGATCGGTGGCTCCGAGTGCTCCTCACCCGGAGGGTCCGAAAATGACTTGTTCAATTTTTGTGATGCAGCAAGAATAGAATTTGAGACAAGAAAGCATAGATAGCTAGAGAAGGTAATTAGGCATTCTTGTACATCCACTTGGCCAGAGAAACCAAGACAATCAAAACAACAAATGGATGTCCTCGAATGATGAAAACATGCAAATCAACATGCTCACACAATAAGATAGCAAATGAAATATGTGTCAAACATGCACAACCAATTCTAGCATCTATCAAGCAATGGCGATGACTAGGTCATCTATATATGAGTATATTGACTTAGGAGTCAAATGAGAACATTTGATCATAGGTCATACTCATCGTTTAAGCACAAGTGGGGTTACCACTTTTACATAAAGCATTGATGTGTTCACACCATTAGAGTTGCTTTAGCTCAATTGTTTAGAGCAAAGCTCCCCCTAGATGTGATATCCCCCCTTAGAGGGATGAACTAACCTTGGGTTTTGTCGATGATGACTTCATGTAGATGTTGAAGATGTGGATGCTCAATGTTGATGTAGACCATCAAGAGTTGGGAGCAATCCTTTGGAGTTTTGTGCTTTCAATACC
The DNA here is from genome assembly GCA_039707655.1 of Elymus sibiricus. Taxonomy (NCBI): domain Eukaryota; kingdom Viridiplantae; phylum Streptophyta; class Magnoliopsida; order Poales; family Poaceae; genus Elymus; species Elymus sibiricus. The sequence goes on from CM077668.1 coordinate 197,676,582, forward strand.
TACATGGGTTAGTCCCACGCAAGGAACATACAAGGATATTCATAGACATAGAGTGAAATACACATAGGATGATGTCCATGAATGCATTGAATACCTTGTCCCTTGCCTTACCAACAAGAGGGTTTGTGACTCCATGAACTAGTGCAAAATGTGGAAGTTGGTTGCACAAGTTCTTGCCATAAAGAATATGAGTGAAGTTTGTTGGCGGAGTCACCCTCAAGAACTCTCTAGTTCTTCTTCTTTTGGACCCACATCAACTTGATGGGAATCCTTGGAGTTGTAGTAGCACTTGATGAAGTATAACTTGATGAGGTCTTGGGAACCCACTTGACCATGGCTTGAGGAGCTTCTTCAAACGAATCAATCTCTTCTTGAAGCTTGTCCTTGCCTTTTAGCTTGTGGTCTTGTGGTGGAAGATCTTCTTGAACTTGTGTTCCCTTGAAGGAAGTAGGATCATACTTCTCTTGTTGAGGAACAAACTTCGTCTTGGGGTATTGATCTTCTTCCCACTCAACTCCATTGGCATTGAACTTTGGTTCAAAACCAACACATTGGTTCATCCGGTGCCTTCCTTGCTTGCGCACAATTTCCTCAAATTGTTTACTCCCGGCAAGACTCTTGTAGACACCTTTTCTATAATTCCTTTCAATAGCATATTTTCTTACTCAAGTGTAACTTGGCTAAGAGAATCATTAGTGGAATCAATAGAACTACTAGAAGCAACAACATTGGATTTAACATTGTTATTGTTACTACTAGAGGTAGAACCCTTTTTACCCTTGTTGCTAGTTTGCTTAGGTTTAACTTGTGGCATAAAGGTAGACAAGAGTAAACGCTTGGCAAGATATGAAGAACTCTTCTTTCGAAGATCGTCATTGATAGCTTTAAGAAACTCATGCTCTTGCTCTAAATTTAGCTTCTCGAAGCGTAGCTTCTCATGAGTTCTTAGAAGTTCTCTATGATCCTCTTGAGTTGTTTCATGAGCTAACTTAAGAGCATTTAGTTCTTTAGTTAGACGCTCAATCTCCTTCATAGCATTGTCTCTCGTTTCCTCTTGACTATCAAAATTACTAGCATTTTCATTATAGTTCACATCACTATCCTTATCAACAAGTAAATCATCATCACCAAGCAAATCATCTTCATCACTATTGAAATCAAGATACTCGGGGTGTGATACCTTGGGGCCTTTTGCCATGAAGCATCTTCCAATTCCTTCATTTGGTGAGTCAAATAGATCATAGGAGTTGGATGACACAAGAGCAAGTCCGGCAACACCTTCATCTTGACTATAGTCGGAGTTGGAGTGATAGCTTCTCTCGGAGTGGTTGTCGGAGTCGGAGCCGGAAACCCATTCACCAACATGAGCTTGATGTCTTCTTCTTGTGTAGCTCTTGGATGACTTTTCCTTCCTCTCCGAATCCTTGCTTCTTCGAGAGTGTCTTCGTTCATAACGATCATCTCTACTCCTTCTCTCCTTATGGGGTGATTCATCTCTTCTATGTCTTCCTCTTGGTGATTCGTCTCTTTTCTTGTAGGGAGCCGTACACTCATTGGAGTAGTGTCCGGGCTTTCCACAATTGTAGCAATTACGGTCATGACTTGATGATCTTCTCTCATAGTGTCTTGAGCTAGAGCTTCTTTCTTTCCCTTTGTTCTTGTAGAACTTGTTGAACCTTTTCACCATTAGGCTTATTTCTTCATTGGATACTAGCTTGTCACTTGGAGTTGTTGGCGCATCGGTTGAGGCTTTGTAAGCACCACTTGATTTGTTGTGTAGCTCCTCTTTATCCTTGAGTGACATTTCATGAGCAACAATCCTTCCAATGACTTCCGTGGACTTGAGATCTTTGTAATTTGGCATCATTTGGATCAATGTGCAAACGGTATCATATTTTCCATCCAAAGCTCTAAGTATCTTCTTGATGATGAATTTGTCGGTCATCTCTTCACTTCCTAAGCCGGCAATCTCATTTGTGATGAGAGCAAGCCTAGAGTACATCTCAGCGACTCCTTCACCATCCTTCATCTTGAACTTGTCAAGTTGACTTTGAAGCACATCCAACTTAGATTCCTTGACGGACTCGGTACCCTCATGCATATCAACCAAAGTATCCCAAATTTCCTTTGCATTCTCGAGGCGGCTGATTTTCTTGAATTCCTCCGGACACAAGCCGTTGAATAGAATGTCACAAGCTTGAGCATTGTATTGCAACATCTTCAATTCTTCCGGGGTTGCTTCACGATCCGGTTCCTTGCCATCCTCAAAGAAATCACCTTGCAAGCCAACACGAACAACAGCCCAAACGGCGGGGTTATGACCAAGAATATGCATTTTCATCTTATGTTTCCAACTAGCAAAGTTTGTACCATCAAAATATGGACCTCTACGGTGATAGTAACCCTCACTAGACATCATACTCTCCTAGGTTGTGAAACCAAGGCTATGATCACCAAAGCAATGGAAATCAAGGCTTACGGAGACCAAAGCTCTGATACCACTTGTAGGATCGAAAGTATGTCTAGAGGGGGGGTGATTAGACTACTTGACCAAATAAAACCTAACCTTTTCCCAATTTTAGTTGTAGGCAGATTTTAGCAATCATTCAAGTCAAGCATCACCCTACACATGCAATTCTAAGAGTATAGAAGCGGAAAGTAAACAATTGCATATGTAAGTAAAGGAGGGGATCGGAGATTTCAAACGCAATGAAGACACGGTGGTTTTTGGCGTGGTTCCGATAGGTGGTGCCATCGTACGTCCACGTTGATGGAGACTTCAACCCACGAAGGGTAACGGCTGCGCGAGTCCATGAAGGGCTCCACCCACGAAGGGTCCACGAAGAAGCAACCTTGTCTATTCCACCATGGCTTACGTCCACGAAGGACTAGCCTCACTCGGGGTAGATCTTCACAAAGTAGGCGATCTCCTTGCCCTTACAAACTCCTTGGTTCAACTCCACATCATGTCGGAGGCTCCCAAGTGACACCTAACCAATCTAGGAGACACCACTCTCCAAAAGGTAATAGACGGTGTGTTGTTGATGAACTCCTTGCTCTTGTGCTTCAAATGATAGTCTTCCCAACACTCAAACAACTCCTCACAGATTTGGCTATGGTGGAAGAAGGATTTGAGTGGAAAGCAACTTGGGAAAGGCTAGAGATCAAGGTTCAAATGGTAAGAATGGAATATTTTGATCTCAACACATGAGTAGGTGGTTCTCTCTCGGAAAATGTGTAGTGGAGGTGTAGGCACGTTCTGATGGCTCTCTCTTCTGAGAAGGAAGTGGTGGAGGGGTATATATAGCCTCCACACAAAATCCAGCCGTTACACACTTTTGACCCAACTCGGTGGCACCGATTCAGAAGACTCGGTGGCACCGAACTGTGTAAAAGATATGAACGTTAGGAATATCGGTGGGACCAATAGGAACAACTCGGATGGACCGAAGTGCAATGGCTAGGGCAAACCTCATCTCGGTGGCACCGATTGCATCAACTCGGTTGGACCGAAGTGAAGCAATAAGGCAACAGAGAGTTGGCAAGCCATCTAGGTGAGACCGATTTGCAAAACTCGGTGAGACCGAAGCAAGTGCAAACGATTACAGAGAGTTGGAAAGGGCAACTCGGTGAGACCGAGATCTATATCGGTGGATCCGATTTGTTAGGGTTTTGGCAGTGGCTAAGTCCAGATGAACTCGGTGGCTCCGGATAGGAAATTTCGGTGGGGCCGAGTTGGAATGTAGGTTTTGGACATCTTTGGGGTAGAGAGAGTGGTTGAGGGTTTAGGAGTACTGTCACTAAGCACTTGAGCAAAAAGACCATTAAGCAACACCTCATCCCCTTTTAATAGTATTGGCTTTCCTATGGACTCAATGTGATCTTGGATCACTAAACCAAAAATATAGAGTCTTGATCTTTCACCAATCCTTATCCTTAGCATTTTGAGGGGTCCACATCTCTAGTCCATGCCATGCCAATCATTGAACATCCTGAAATCTTTAACTTGACTGGACATTAGTTCAATGAGATATATGTTGTTATGAATTACCAAAACCACCAAGGGAGGAAATTTGCTTTCACCTGGCGATAAAGCCTGCCCGCGCGGGGCGCAGGCATACCATTGCTCCCCTTCTCCATCTGGCCCTCCATCTCGCGCGAGCAGCTCCTCTGTTCCTTCCCCTCCAATTTCCAATCGCCACCGCAAAGGCCCCAGGCAAGAAGCCCGCGACCGCCGAGGCCTCCTCCAGCAAGAGCTCCCCGGCGGTGGAGCTCGGTCCGGCTTTGCTGCCGGCCATCATTAACGAGAGCGGGCTAGCCATGGCCCGCCCCCTGTTGGCCTCCGCGCACTTCGAGGGAGGCGCCACCAAGATCTAGCCGGGCTCGCGCCCACGACGCAAACTTGGACCCACGGTGGTCCCCATCTTTTTCCACTCGCTCTTCGCCGGGCTGGTGCCACCCTTCTCCGACTTCCTCCTCGCCATCCTTGAGCACTACGAGATTTGTCTTCTCCATCTTCACCCCAACTCCATCCTTGTTCTTGCTCTCTTCGCGTACCTCTACGAGGCCTTCCTAGGGGTGGTGCCGTCCGTGGCGCTCTTCCGATTCTTCTACAGCCTGCGGGTTTTCTCCTCGGGAAACCACCACTCCGGAGGTGCCTCCTTGCGCATCGACGACGAGATGCGCAAGGTCTTCATCGACATGAAGATCTTGAAGAAGGTGGAGAACTTTAGGTCGCGCTGGGTTTACGTAGATGCCCTGCGGGCCAGTCCCCTCCTGGCGGTCCCCACCGAGCCGGCCGAGAAGATCCCCCGCTGGGAGCACAAGAAGCTCAGCGGCGCTGCCTTGCGGCCGATCCTGGCGAGGCTGGCGGAGCTGCGTGAGGCCGGGCTCACAGCGGGCATGATCGCCAAGGAATTCCTCCGTCGCCGCATCGCGCCCCTGCAGAAGCGCTCGCACCCGGTATGGGAGATCACCGGCGCCGAGGACCGGATCCGGCTGGCGCAGGAGTCCCTCTCGGCCAAAGCAGTGGCCGACGCTTGGGAAGTTTTATTTCCAGGGAAGGCAGAGGAGATGCCTTATCACGCGCGCCCGGTGCACCGTTGGGACACAAGGCTGAGCTGGTCGCGGCGATGCCCCAGTTCGACCAGTGGGGGCTGGTTCGGACGGATCTCGAGGAGCCCGAGGAGCTTCTCGAGGATTCTTTGGAGACGGGGTCCTCCTCGGGCGACCACGAGGCCGCTGACTCTGGGAAGGAGAGCAGTGAGGAATCGTCCCCGCCACCCCCTTCGTCTCCGCCGGCGCGTCGTCGGCTTCGGCTGGGCGAGGACGGGGGCGACGACGGGGACGCGTTTCGCGTCGTGCCGGCCAGGCCTGTGCCGGCACGGGATGGAGGAGATGGTGCCGCGGAGACCGACGAGCCCCTCGGGGAGAGGGCGGAGGGGACCACCGTGCCCGCCGACTCCGACGGGACTCACGCCGCGCCCTCGGGCGGCTGCCTAGGCGCGCCGCGTGAAGGAGGCAGCAGCAGCAGCGGCGCCATCAAGGAGCGGAAGAAGAGGCGCTGGGACCCCAAGGATGAGTAAGTTCCTCCGCCCTCTCCTATCGATCCCTGCTTCCTGACTGTCGCGGCCCTGACGAGCGTTCGCCTGCGCAGGAGCCTCGAGCTAGCCGCCGAGGAAGAGGAGAAGGCCAAGAGGAGGAAGGCTGATGCCAAGGGGCCCTCCCCTCCTCTGGAGACCGCCTCGCCTGTCGTGCCGGCGCACCTGGCGGCGAATCCGGCAGGAGGCAGCGAGGAGGCCGAGCGGCGGCTTGAGAGCGGGGGCGAGGCCACCGACGGCCAGGGGGTGCTCCCCTAGGGGCGCGCGGAGGTGACCCCCCTGACGCGGGGCTATGCCTCCCAGGCCTGCCGTGGCGGTGCCTCCTGAGGCGGCCCCCGCTGCCGGTGTCGAGACGGCGGGAAAGGGGGATGAGGCGCCGGCCTCTTCTTAGCGCACCATGCCCGGCGCGGCGGAGCTCACCGTAGCCCTCGCGGGAACCGTCCCCGTGCCCAAGCGCCAGGCCCTCGAGGCGTCCAAGGTGACGCCAGAGCGCGGGGCAACGCCGCCGGCGCCGAGGGCGGCCATTCCGGGCCCACCACGCCAGACGGTGACCGAAGGGGCCCGAGATCGTGTCTTCCCGTCTGACGACGCCAGCAGGTGACGAGGAGGCTCGGGCGAGTCGCGCCTTGGTGCTGGGGGAGAGCGGCACCTAGCCCTGGGGCGGAGCCGTCCACCGCGTCAAGGCGGCCCTCGAGGCCCTCGAAGGAAAGCTCAGGAAGGAGGCGAAGCTCTGCGCGGAGGAGCGGCGGAGGCTGACGGAGGGGTGGAGCCAGCTCCGAGAGGCGGCGAAGCTCGACCGTCAGCGGGACGAGGAGGCGCAGGCGCAGCACGAGCAGCTCGCCAAAGACGCCCAGGCGTCCCTCGCGAAGGCCCTCGAAGATGCCCAGGAGGCCAAGCGGCGGCGGGAGGAGGCGGACGCTTACGAGAAGACGCTCCAGGAGCAGGCTGCCTCGCGTGAGCGCCGGCTCAAGACGCGGGAGGAGGCCGCGGAGGCCCGCGACGGCCGGCTCGCATCCCGCGAAGCTGAGCTCCCGAAGCGCGAGAAGGAGATCCTGAGGCCCCAGGAGGCGGTCGCTACCCTCGAGGCGAATGCCAAGACCCGGGAACGCGAGCTCGCGGCATCCGCGTCCGCGCAGGAGGCGGAGCGGGAGCGCCTACTGGCGAAAGAGCGTGAGCTGGCAACCGCCCAGGCCGCTCTCGACGAGCAGAGGAGCCTCGCGGCCAGGCGGGACGAGCTCCAGGCCGAGGTCGATGACCTCAAGAAGCAGTTGCTGGATACGGACGCCACAGTCGAGGAAGCGTGCCGCGACCTGCTGACCCAGGCGACAACACGACTCTTCAGCAACCTTCTCCGCCTCGACGATCGCTTCGACTTCGGGCGGGTGGTGACCCCCGTCCCGGCGGAGCTCCGCGAACCCCTCGAGGAGGCTATGAGGGAGCGCGTGGCCGGCTTTGTCGGGCTGTACGCCTTCGAGCCTGAGATCAGCGGCGGCGGTGGCGAGCCCCCTCGCGACGACGGCGGGAGCGGCGACGGGGGCGCCTCACGCGCCTAAATTCTCCTTGACCTGTTGCTGTAATAGGGTAGACGCAGCCCCGTGGGGGCGTGAAAACATTTGCATGGTACTTTTGCTTTAAGCACTTAATGATTCGTGTGTTTTCGTTTTCCTCCCGAGGCCCTTACTTCCTTTTTACATTGCCTTCGTGCCCTGTGTCGCTGGGACCCAGCCCCCGAGGCAAGCTACAGCCGTTGCTGGTATGCCCAGAGCGTGCGCTCGGCAAGGCCAGAGGGTGTAGGGCTCTTAGGGCTGGTAGGAGTCCCTGAGGCATGATGCTCAGGGTCCCCCCCTTGACGCGCAGGCGGCTCGTGCCAAGGAAATCAGGATGCCACGAGAGAGAAACGAGAGGGAAAAGACCCGAGGGGTGCTTTAGACTTAGCTCCTTCGAGGCGTGTAGCTTGGGGCGAGTCCTTCGCAGGGCGCGGCTCGTGAGGCGCAATCCGTCGTGAGGCCTTCCGCCCGTAGGGCCCCGCTCGCGAGGCCTCCCGGGGGGGCTCCTGAGGCCTTCGATATCCCGCACCAGGGAAACTGCCAAGTTTTCGCAAGTAGTGCAGCAGAGCGCGCTCGCGAGGTCGCCTGTGGGTGTTACGCGAGGAGACAAGAGCACCAAGGACCTGGTGAGGTGACGTACACGGGAGCAGGCCCGCGAACCAGAGCTCAGTCGCTTGGGTTTTTCAGTGCTGCTGGGACTGACCCGAGCACAGACACCGTGCCCAGCCTCCGCTTGCGTGACAGGCACGGGTGAGATCATGAGCACGCGCCCCGCGGCTGCAAGCACACAGGGTTTTGGAGGAAATAAGCTTTACTGATGCATGAAGCAGGTTCATTACATAACAGAAAGATACATGCTGTCGTGTTCGACATGGGTCAGCTTGAGGATGTGACGGCCGAGGGCCCCTCAAGTAGGCCGCCAACGCTGAGCATGGGGCATCCGCCAGCGCGGAGTATGGGGCTTCCACGAGAGTGGAAATGAGCTCTCACGTGCCGGAGGCAGTGTGGGTAGAGAGAGCCCCGGAGCGTGTACAGCTCCATGTCGCTCGTATCCGTGGGGCATGGATAGAACTTACGGAGATGGCGGGCGTTCCATGTGTTTGGTACCGGAACACCCGCCTCCGTCACGAGTGGGGCCGTGGTGGGCCGGTGGGCGGGTGTTAACCACCTCCGTATTCCTTGGGATGTGGGACTCCAGGCTCATGCGCATCAGCCTCGCGAAGGTGGCTCCGGAACCCTCCAGGCCAAACGGCATACGCATGAGCCAGGGCGAGCCCGCGGCGATGCGCGGAGGAGGGAAGGGGCCCGCGGGACGAGCCTGGTTGAGGCGATGAAGTCGACGCACATGCGCGCGCTACTGCGCGGCCTGGCAAAGGGGTGAGGCTGGCGATCCACTTGGGGTGGGGGGCCTCACATGCGATTCCAGCATCCTGGGGCTTGTTGACTTCCTGGGTGGTGACTTCCTGCTTCTCGGGCGCCTGAAGCCGTTCCTTCTGCTTGACGGGCCACGCGCTCCGGCACGAGGCTGAGTGGTGCTCAATCACCTACCTCGGTAGGCCGGGCGCACCTGATGCTGTCCAAGCCAACGCATCAGGGCATGCCCGGAGGAAGGTGACGAGCGCGCCTTCCTATTTGGGGGAGGGCCCGCCGCTGACGGCGAGGGAGGGGCCTGCTTCGCCCCCATCCAGCGACGCCTTCTTGGACTCGACCCGCTCCTGAGAGAGCAGGGGATTCTTCTTCACGGGCGTCTCCTCGGCAGGCCCAGGCAGGTCCTCATCGGCCGGGTACGCAACGGAGGCAGTCTTGTAGGCGTGCTCGAGGATGTGCAGCGCACCCTTCTCGTCGCAGCGGACGGTGAGGGTACCGCTGCAGCCGGGCATTTTGACGAGGCCATAGGCGTGGTGGGTCGCGGCCATGAACTTGGTGAGCGCCGGGTAGCCCAAGATGGCGTTGTAGGGCAGGCCGATGTGAGCCACATCGAAGACGATGAACTCTGTACGGTAGTTCTTGCGGGTGCCGAAGGTGACGGGAAGGTGCACCTGCCCTAGGGGGACAGTGGAGCCATCGGTGACGCCCGAGAAGGGCCTGGTGGGCATCAGGCGCTCGTAGGGCACTTGGAGCGTCTCGAAGGTCTCGATGGAGATCACATTGAGGCCGGCGCCTCCGTCGATGAGGGTCTTGGTGACCGCGATGTTGCTGATGATGGGGGTGCATAGTAGGGGGACGGCGCCCATGGCCTTCGTGGACTTGGGGTGGTCGCTGGCGTCGAAGGCGATGGGGAACTCAGACAACTTGAGGTGGCCGGCGGACTCGAGCGCCGGGAGGGCCGCGTTTACCTCCCGAGAGAACTGCTTGAAGTAGCGGTTGGATGGAGGGGCTGGGCCCCGCCGAGGATGCAGGCCACCCTACGGGGCTCTTGGTAGCCCCCAGCGTTCTCAGCGGGAGGGGAGTCGTTGGCGCGTATTGGGGCGGCGTTGGCTTGAGGGTCAGCCTGCCACGGCTGGTTCTGCAAGCCCTGACGGTTGTTGTCGTCGGCGCCGTTGTTGTGGCTGTTGCCCCAGCGGCCACCTCCGCTGCCGCCGCCGCGGCCCTTGTCGCGCTCCTTGCGGCTGCCGCGGCGCTCGGTGTGGCCCTCGCGAAGCAGCTTGAGCTCGTGGCAGTCCTCTGTGCTGTAGGAGTTCATGCTGTGGTGGGCGCAGAAAGGACGGTCGTCCTTCTTGGCCTCGCCACGGTCGCGGTCGCGCTTGTAGTCCGGCTCCGCCGCGAGCACGGCAGGGCCCTTACTCTTGGTGTCCTTGCCCTTGGGTTTCGCCGCGTCAGGCTCAGCGTCGATGTCGTTGTGGAGGAAGAGGCGTCCCTCCTCGGCCTTGGCGCAACGGTCGGCGAGGACGAACAACTCTGCTACGGAGTCAAGCTCGTCCCTGACCGAGAGCTTCTCGCGCATCTTCACGTCCGTGACGCCGTTGGTGAAGGCGGAGACGATCGCGGCGTCGGAGGCCTTCGGGATCTTGTGGCGCACCTGGCTGAAGCGCTGGATGAACTTGCGGAGGGGCTCAACAGGGCGCTGGCGCACGTTCCGCAGGTCGTTGAGTGTGAGGGAACGGTCGCTCGTGCCCTTGAAGTTGGCGACGAACTGCTTGCACAGGTCCTCCCACGAAGAGATGGACGCCTCGGGGAGGTTCATGAGCCATGAGCGCGCAGCGTCCATGAGGGCCATGGGGAACCAGTTCGAGATGACCCGGTCGTCCCCCCTCGCGGCCTGGATGCTGATGGTGTAGAGCAGGAGGAACTCTATGGGGTTGGCGCTGCCGTCGTAGCGCTGAGGGAGCTCTGGCTTGAACTTGTCGGGCCACACCACGCGACGTAGCTCGGGGGCGAGTGCTAGGTAGCCCCCGTTGGTGACGGCGCCACCGTCGAGGGCCGCGCGGTTCTGGCACCCCACCATGGCGACGTCGTGGAGGACGCGGTCCTGGCGGTTGCGCGCCTTCTCGAGGGCCACGCGCGCGTCCGGGGGCGCGCGGTGGATGATCTGGCAGTTGTCGTCGTCGCCGCTCGGCGCGAGCGAGCCGCGAGATGGCTCCGGGGCGCGCGCTGCGGGGCGGCGCTCGGCCACGTCGCGGTCCGGAGGAGGAGGAGGAGGAGGCGCGTCACGCCCGGCCTGGTCGGCATGGGACGGCGGAGCAGGCAAGGAGCAGGAGGGCGCCTGGCCATCGCGCGCGGCGTCGACGAGCTCGGTGATGCGCCCGAGCCAGGCATCGTAGCCGTCCTCGGTGGGACGATAGCGCAGCAGCTCCTGCGCCATGAGCAGCACGGCGTTTGGAGCGGCCGTGCGCCTGCTCGTTCACCGACGGGTGGGCGGAGGAGGCCACGCTGAAAGCACATTTGCTCCCTTGGTGGTTTTGGTAATTCATAACAACATATATCTCATTGAACTAATATCCATTCGAGATTAAGATTTCAGGATGTTCAATGATTGGCATGGCATGGACTAGAGATGTGGACCCCTCAAAATGCTAAGGACAAGAATTGGCAAAGATCAAGACTCTACATTTTTGGTTTAGTGATCCAAGATCACATTGAGTCCATAGGAAAGCCAATACTATTAAAAGGGGATGAGGTGTTGCTTAATGGTCTTTTTGCTCAAGTGCTTAGTGACAGCATTCCTAAACCCTCAACCACTCTCTCAATTCCAAATATGTCCAAAACCCAAAGTCCAACTCGGCCCCACCGAAATTTCCAATCCGGCATCACCGAGTTCATCCAAGACTTAGCCACTGCCAAACCCTAACAAATCGGATCCACCGAAATGGATCTCGGTCCCACCGAGATGGCCTTGCCAACTCTATGTAATCGTTTGCATTCACTTCGGTCTCATCGAGTTTGCAAATCGGTCTCACCGAGATGGCTTGCCAACTCTCTGTTGCCTTATTGCTTCACTTCGGTCCTACCGAGTTGATGCAATCGGTGCCACCGAGATGAGGATTGCCCTAAGCCATTGCACTTCGGTCCATCCGAGTTGTTCGTATCGGTCCCACCGAGATTCCTAAAGTTCATATCTTTTACACAGTTCGGTGCTACTGAGATTATCGTTTCGGTGCCACCGAGTTGGGTCAAAAGTGTGTAACGGTTGGATTTTGTGTGGAGGCTATATATACCCCTCCACCCCATCCTTCTCAGTGAGGAGAGCTATCAGAACGTGCCTACACTTCCACCATTCATTTTCTGAGAGAGAACCACCTACTCATGTGTTGAGATCAAGATATTCCATTCCTACCATTTGAACCTTGATCTCTAGCCTTTCCCAAGTTGCTTTCCACTCAAATCCTTCTTCCACCATAGCCAAATCTGTGAGCGGTGTTTGAGTGCTGGGAAGACTATCATTTGAAGCACAAGAGCAAGGAGTTCATCAACAACACACCGTCTATTACCTTTTGGAGAGTGGTGTCTCCTAGATTGGTTAGGTGCCACTTGGGAGCCTCCAACCAGATGTGGAGTTGAACCAAGAAGTTTGTAAGGGCAAGGAGATCGCCTACTTCGTGAAGATCTACCCCGAGTGAGGCTAGTCCTTCGTGGACGTAAGCCATGGTGGAATAGACAAGGTTGCTTCTTCGTGGACCCTTCGTGGGTGGAGCCCTTCGTGGACTCGCGCAGCTGTTACCCTTCGTGGGTTGAAGTCTCCATCAACGTGGACGTACGATAGCACCACCTATCGGAACCACGCCAAAAACCACCGTGTCTTCATTGCGTTTGAAATCTTCAATCCCTCCTTTACATACATATGCAATTGCTTATATTCCGCTGCTATACTCTTAGAATTGCATGTGTAGGGTGATGCTTGACATGTACTATTGCTAAAAACTGCCCACAATTAAAATTGGGAAAAGGTTAGGTTTTATTTGGTCAAGTAGTCTAATCACCCCCCCTCTAGACATACTTTCGATCCTACACACGCGCTCCCCAACAGGCTCAGTGGCAGCGCGAGGGCGCCGCCCAGGGGCACCGCGGGCGGCGGGTGCCGCGCGGACCCTGGTGGCGGCACGGCACGCGGCGCGTTCCTGGCGAGCGACGGCGTCGTCCATGTCGATGTTGGCGTCGAGGTCGAAGGCGCGAAGACGGCAAGTCCCCCTACCTGGCGCGCCAAATGTCGGAGTCTGGGATCTGCGTCCAAGAAACTTCTCCAAGAACTAGGATTCGAACTCTGGGGAATTTCGCTTGGCGACCTACGACACGACGGCAACTACGGCGGGATCACGACGGGCTCACTGGCTCTCACCGGACACGAAGGGGACACACGAGCTACCCAGGTTCGGGCCACCGTGTGGTGTAATACCCTACTCCTACTTGTGTGGGATTGCTCTGCAATGGAGAGCTTGTGGCTCGAGGTACACGAGGTATGGGGGAGAATGAATCGATCCCCTTACATGGAAGGTGCCCTGCCCCTTTGTAGTGCCTTGGTCTTCTTCCCCGAAAATATGAGCGGGAAAGGGTGGCCACAGGGCGGCAATTCAAAGGGGGACAGGCGTGCAGGTCTATCCTGACTAAAGGCGGTCTCCGCCTGATAAAGTAGTCTTCGTGACGCGCTGGTGGGCTTGGCGATGACCTCCGTCCTGGCGCGCCGATCCGTCCTGATCTTCTATCACCAAAGAGGAAACACATTGGGACTTGCTTTGGGGGAGGCAGATGCCACTGCTCCCTTATCACCAGAATGGAAGCTGGCCCTGGGTCACGCCCCGCTGTCCTTATCCTGACAGCGGGACGTCACCCATGTGCTGGGCGCGGAGCCCTGCGGCTGGCGTCGTACGATCTGCTTCATGATAAGGCCTCGCGAGGGGAGCCTCGCGAGGCAACCCGGTGCTTGGCGGCCCCGGCAGGGTCTGGCCTGGCGGCGAGGGTCTCGCGAGGCTCGCCTCTCGCGAGGCGGCTTCCTCCGGAGCGGCCGAGGCAGGGCCACCCTCATGGGCCGACCCAAGCGTTGTCCTCCGGGCCAGAGGCAGACGGGCCGTGGTACCCTGGTTTCCACTGGGCCGACAGAAACTTTAAAATAAGCACACTATGCAATAAAAATAGAATCTGTCTAAAACATAACCGTACGTAATGATGCAATTTTTAGTCATACTTCTGTAACTCCAAAACCTCTGAAACATTAGGATAAAGTAAACAATTTGTAGCCCAATACTGTGTAAAATTTTCAGCAATTGATCACGTTCGAGTACAGAATTAAAATTCATATACTGGACGGAAAACTTTCTGTTTCTGCACAGGATCAAATCAACAAGCATCCACACTATCCCAAAGGCTTTACTTGGCACAAAAATCAAAAGAAAAGATACAAACATAATTAATACAGTAGCAGTAATCATGTTGACACACAAAAACAAAATAAAAATAAAGGATAACTATTGGGTTGCCTCCCAACTAGCGCTATTGTTTAATGCCCTAGCTAGGCATAATGCATATTATCATGTATTGTCATCTTTTAATGCAATGCCATAGGTGGCTCTCATTATAGATTCATAAGGAGGTTTAATCTTCTTTCTAGGGAAATTATCCATTCCTTTGTTTAGAGGAAATTGGAACCTTATATTGCCTTCCTTCACGTCAATTATCGCACCTATAGTTCTTAAAAACGGTCTACCAAGTATAATGGGACTAGACGCATTACATTCAATATCAAGCACAATAAAGTCCACGGGCGCATAATTTCTATTAGCAAGTATAAGCACATCATTCACTCTACCCATAGGCTTTTTAATTGTAGAATCCGCTAAGTGCAAATTTAAAGAACATTCACTCATATTAGTGAAACCTAGGACATCATATAAAGCTTTATGCATAGTTGAAACACTAGCTCCTAGATCACACAAAGCATTGCACTCATAATCTTTGATTTTAACTTTAATTGTAGGTTCCCATTCATCATGCAATTTTCTTGGTATAGAAACTTCTAGCTCAAGTTTCTCTTCATGAGCTTTGATAAGAGCTTCTACAATATGTTTAGTAAAAGCTTTGTTTTGTTCATATGCATTAGGTGAATTGATCATGGATTTAAGCAAGGAAATACATTCAATTAAAGAACAACTATCAAAATCAAAGTCCTTGTAATTCAAAGGAGTGGGCACATCACTATCTAAAGTTTTAACCTCTTCAAAGCCACTTTTATCATTAATAGCATTATGATCATCACCCTCCAAATTATTGGGATGCCTTCTACTTAAAGTAATAAGGATTCAATAGGGGATACACCAATAATTTTAACATCTTCATCATTACTAGAAAGAAAACGTAATTCAGCATCATTTTCCTCTCGTTCTCTTCTAGCTCTAAGCATATCAATCATTTTCCTATTGTAATCTATGGAGACTTGGGCAGCCTTCAAAGATTCAGATATTTCATCCTTATTAGGTGGCAAAATTTTCATTTTAAGAATATCCACATCATGCACAAATCAATCCATGTTTCTAGACATATCATCAACTTTACTCAATTTTTATTCAACCATACTATTAAAAGCCTTTTGAGAACTAATAAATTCTTTAATATTGTTCTCTAGTTCAGAAGGTATCCTATTCTTATTATATGAATTACTATAATTATTATTAGAGGGATTACCAGGATACGGTCTAGGATTATTGAAATTCCCTCTATAAGCATTATTATTGAAATTTTTCCATGAGATCAAATTCACATCAATAGCATCATTATTTTTCTCAATAAAAGTAGACAAAGGAATATCATTTGGATCAATTGGAGCATTTTTAGTAGCAAGCATTGTCATGATCGCATCAATTTTCTCACTCAAGGAGGATATTTCCTCAACAGAATTTACCTTCTTACCTGTAGGAGCGCTCGGTGTGCCATTGGGAGTAATTTGTCATCATGTTGTTGAGAAGCTTTGTGGCTTCTCCAAGTGTTATCCCCATAAATGTTTCCCCTGCAGCTGAATCTAGAAGGTTTCTTGAAACAAAGTTTAGTCGCGCATAAAAGTTTTGCACTATCATCCATAAACTCAGTCCATGTGTGGGACAATTTTTAATCATCAATTTCATTCTCTCCCATGATTGTGCAACATGGTCTTGCTCATGTTGTTTAAAATTCATAATTTGATTTCTAAGAGATATTATCTTAGCTGGAGAAAAATATTTAGCAATGAAGGCATCTTTACACTTTGACCATGAATCAACATTATTTTTCGGTAAAGATGAAAACCATGCTTGTCCCTAAGAGAGAAAGGAAATAATTTTAGTTTCAAAATGTCATTATCCACATTTTTCATTTTTTTTGCATGTAACGACCCGGATTTGGTATAATCCAAGCCTCTGTGCTTATTGTGCTATCCCTGGATCGTAGCTAGCACACACAGTAACAAGAATGAGTATCAGCAAGACATCCATCATTTTACTACAACGATAGATCCAGAGTTAAGCAAATACATACCATTGGCACATCTCAATGCTGGCACATAATACAGCGAATAATACGTAGTCGCTAAGTTAGGGCTCCATCAACGCCACTGGGCTCGTTGAGTGTAGACCATAACCTTATCGTCTTTTATCCTGTTGAGATCTGCACATGACATGTGCAGATGAGTACGTGGAATGTACTCGCAAGTTGCAAAAGAAGGTATAACAGATTATACATATAGGGTAAGTATTGGTGGAGGTTTGGTTTGCATAAAGCCAATTTTCTCCTAGACTAGATTTTTATAAAACTTTCATTGAAATCAAAATAATTTTTAGTATAAAAGATAGGAGTGAGACATTTGGATATACGCACCAAAGCTCATTCTCCGATTTAGGAAATATATACATAGGGTTGAAGTGAAACACATTCCCTGTGCTCAATCCTCACCCTAAACCCTTAAAACAGATTTTTTAGAAAAGAGAGGGGAGATTCTTCTTCAGTCCAAGTCTTCAGTTGCTCAAATTTGCCAGTAGCCGGAGGCACGGCTAATCGATTAGGTTTAACCCTCTACAGAGGTCGTACACGTTCCCCACATGACACAACCAACCCCGTTTACCGTTACACACTTGGGTGCACGACTAGGAGGAGATTGTGACGAAGCCTTTCCGTAACAGCCCCCTATACCTACTTCTGGGCACGTCTGCGACTTAGGCAATGAAGGCCCCTCTCCGATGGCGGTCCCGAGGTAAGGGTTTCCCGTTAGTACTAAGCTAAGCCAGAGCCCATATTAGCATGTGGCGTACTGGAAGCAACATCAAACTGTACTCGGAAGATCTCAGTCGCCTGGATGGCGGGTGGTTGATAGCTTCCGATGGAACTCCCTGAGGATCTTCGGGTTTACTCCTCACCGTTTAGCCTGCGCTAGGCATGACTGCCTATCTATAAGGATAGTGCATCTTACAATTCTATGGGTTTGGCATGTCGCATCGACACTCAACTATGGTTTTAAGACTCTTCGATTTACCAATCAAACATACAAAAGTATATAATAAGAGTCTCCGGTATGAGGATCAATCCATCCCGTACTGAAATCATTACTTCATATGTAGATAAGTGCATCGCGTATTCTAACACTCGGTCTTTCTCACTCCTCTTTAAGAGGTCTTCACCTGCAAAGCTAATAAAACGTCTTTGGTTGGTGACGACCCGACGCCGGTTGCGTTAAACTTGCATCCGTAAAATAAAGGAATTTTCCTTGCATCTTCACTTGTTTTCTTCGGATCCCATATGACAAGACGAGATTGAAATAGAAACTTCTTGAATTGTTCCCAAGTAATTGCCTTTTGGGTTCTATGGATGGCTATACGCATCTTCCACCAAGTGTTAACCTCTCAAAAGAAATATCGTGAAGCATATTTCACCTTCTTCTTTGGTTTTACCTTGGCCTCTTTCATTATTCTTTCTATATTATGAATCCATTCTTTTGCTTCTGAAGGTGTCACTTGTCCCATCAAAATAATTCCGTCCATCTATGGGGTTTAACGTTTGGTTAGAGAGGAATAGAGTTTTAGATAGCAAGGAGGAAGAATACACATACAATCAATCATTGAACAACTCATATCTCATCATTTTCTAACGATTATAATAGGCTCATTTACTATGGTTTCGTCATAAAGTCTTCAATCCTTCAGTTCTTGAAAGTCTTCAATGCTTGACACTTCACCCGTATGAAGGTCTTCTGTTAATCATCCGTAACCTGCACCTCTCAAGGTTGAATAAATATTAAATACCTACGGAGTTCGTATCCTAATTAAGCAAGGTTTTAAATCACACAACTCGAATGACAACAAAAATAAAATCAATGGCGAAGAACTCCAACAAAACTCTAAATTCACTCATAGATTTCAAACAAACAATTGCTATGGTACCTTCATCCACATGATTTCACATGGTCGGGCACACTACTCGCACTCTTTTGTTTATTTCACAACTCCCATGGTGGGCTTGGATACTATTAGAATTGTGTGGGATATTCCATGACAGTGGTAATCTTCAACTTCTTCATAGCCATCTTAGTCTTGAGTGTCTTCGGTTCTTCTTCAACCTCTTGGATGTAAACTTCAGTATAGGAGACGCCTCTGTTTTATCATCATTTCCATGAAGTAACCTTTAGTCTCTTGAAAATGCATATCAGTGTCAGGGTCATTGGAGGCTAGGAGGTTGCCACCTAAGTTTTTGAAAGAAGACGAGTACTTAGTAAAGAACACCATAGGGTACAAGAATGCTTATCGGTACTACTGAAAATATAAGTTTTTCCTACCAAAATCTTCCTGTTTCTAAACCATTTTCTAGGGTCACGTTCTACAGTCAACGTATGCTCTGATACCATTTTGTAATGACCTTGATTTGGTATAATCCAAGTCTCTGTGCTTATTGTGATATCCCTAGATCGTAGCTAGCACACACAGTAACAAGAATGAGTATCAGCAAGACATACATCACTTTACTACAATGATAAATCCAGAGTTAAGCAAATGCATACCATTGGCACATATCAATGCTGGCACATAATACATCAGAATAATACGTGGTCGCTAAGTTAGGGCTCCATCCACACCACTGGGCTCGCTGAGTGTAGACCATAACCCTATTGTCTTTTATCCTGTCGAGATCTGCACATGACAGGTGCAGATGAGTACGTGGAATGTACTCGCAAGTTGCAAAAGAAGGTATAACAGATTATACATGCAGGGTAAGTATTGGTGGAGGTTTGGTTTGCATAATGCCAATTTTCTCCTACACTAATTTTTTATAAAACTTTCTTTGAAATCAAAATAATTTTTAGTATAAAAGATAGGAGTGAGACATTTGGATATACGCACCAAAGCTCATTCTCCGATTTAGGAAAAATATACATAGGGTTGAAGTGAAACACATTCTCTGTGCTCAATCCTCACCCTAAACCCTTAAAACAGATTTTTAGAAAAGAGAGGGGAGATTCTTCTTCAGTCCAAGTCTTCAGTTGCTCGAATTTGGCCGTAACTGGAGGCACGGCTAATTGATTAGGTTTAACCCTCTACAGAGGTCGTACATGGTCCCCACATGACAAAACCAACCCCGTTTATCGTTACACACTTGGGTGCACGACTAGGAGGAGATTGTGACGAAGCCTTTCCGTAACAGCCCCCTATACCTACTTCCAGGCACGCCCGTGACTTAGGCAATGAAGGCCCCTCTCTGATGGCGGTCCCGAGGTAAGGGTTTCCTGTTAGTACTAAGCTAAGCCAGAGCCCATATAAGCATGTGGCGTACTGGAAGCTACATCAAGCTGTACTTGGAAGATCTCAGTCCCCACCAAAAACCTGTGTGCAAGTCCCTAGTCGGGCGCATTCACAGCAAGACCCCGATGGACGCAATCACTTGTAGACGCTCCCCCCATACCATTCTGCCCAAGGAGTAGAAGTAAAATAGTATATAATTTTGTTTTTCAAAAGTTTTCTCAAAACATTGCCCCAAAAGAGGGCAAGTTTATTCATTTAAAACTTGTTTGATTCCGAACCCCTTTTCTTTGTAAGCATGGTTAAGCATATCTACAAGTTCCTAGGGCTTTAGCTAGCAATAATTGCTTGCAAAACTTTTTTTAGTAAAACATGCATAATAATAAAAGAGTTCATGCAAATTATAAAAATATAGGACAAGGTATGATCAACTACAACTTGCCTGGGTCTCTTGAAGTTGAAATGTTCTACTCTTAGTCGTCTCTCCTTCACCTTACGATATATCTAACGATAAAATAAAATAATTCAACACACAACAAAATCCAAATGAAGATCCAAAAATAGACAAATTATTCGACTGCCACTACGATAATTTCTAGGGCATGGTTATGGTTGATATAGGATCGAGTTTGGTCTTTGAATAAAATATGACATAGCCATATTCTAGGGTTGGAGCATATGGATACTAAGTGGACATCATGGTTTGATAGAGGGAGGGTTGTGAGGTAAGGTTCTACGACAAAGTCTATAATGGGTTTGATTAGAATATTTGACTTGGGTTGAATGGAATTTGGTATGGCGTAAGTTTGAATATGCTCAAGGTTGGTTCAAATGGAAATGGATATAAGTCAATCCTAAAGTTTTAGTCTACTTGTTTCAAACAAGGTCATGGTTATGGTCAAGAGATTTTGGCTTATGAAAAAAATTGTCATGTTGGGTTTGGGTATTGGATCAAAGGGTTTGAGAATATATTCAAACTCCACCTGGTTTGAACATGTGAGAATATGCAAGAATCTTCCGTGCTTAGAACTATATGATATTTGATTAAGGGGTCGGATGGTAGTTATGTGGAAGGAGTTTAACTACAATTTTCTAAGTCCAAGTTTTGTGACCTAATGACATATGTTCAGAGAGGATTTGTTGCTCTAATAATGATGGTTGGATCATCTTTACCAAGTGTCAAATTAAATTGGTAAAGGAAATGAATTTTGACCGAAAGGAAGGCCAAATTAAAGGTTTGTATTCGAAACAGGGGCCAAATTCGATTTGCAAAAATATGGAAAGTGTTCTAAAAGGAAGATAGGATTCTGAGGACCAATTTTGGTATAAGAAACATTTTCATATGATTTATAGATTAATAGATATAGCAAAAATACTCAAATACTTATTTAATTCAAACCTAAATTTAATTTTTCCAAAAGTGAAATTTCTTATTTTTATAATAAACTAGATGTTCTCAGCAATCCGGGGATATATTATTTGTTGAAATCCGACTTGTAGATTAAAAGATATGAATTTCCAAAGTTTGGCTATTTTTCTGAAAATGAATTACGGCATTGAATATTGGCTTCCACATGTCTTAATTTTACTGGTGGATACCCCTTCGTTTAAGTGGACCGGCCTGGATCGTTGGATGAAGATCTAACGCCAGAAAGATAAAGAAAAAAAAAACAGAAGAACAGGCTCACCGGAGTTAGTTGACTAGGTCGCCGGAGACGGGCGGCGCGGCTCGGACGTCGACGGTCTCGATGCCACAGCGGGTTTCCGGCGAAGGGGCGAGACGGACGGGGCATGGGACGGCGCAGCGAATCCAGGAGTCAAGGCCTCGGCCTCGAACTCGTCTGATGGTGGTGGTGGAGGGCCGCCGGAGTTGCGCCGAACTCCGGTTGGTCGCGTACTCGCGGACGACGCGTTCCTGCTGCGTATTTGAAGGAGGAAGACGTCAAGGAGGTCCGCACGGAGGTGCAGCATCCAGAGGAAGAAATGGAGTCGCGAGAGACTCACCAGAGGCGTGGCGAGCTTCAACGGAAGTGGCAGCGGCGCTCGGCTCCGGCGAGCAATTGCTCGGGATTCAGAGGGCGTTGGAGAGGGATTCGTGGACTGGGAGGTGCGTGATGGAGAGGGGTTCCTCGGGCACCCTTTTACAGCATAAGGGAGAGCCGGAAAGGAGCGGGGCGTCGTCGATGTTAAGGGCATCAATGGCAGCCGTTTCCCGTATGGTAATGGCCATTAGTGCTCGTTATGATGCAAGAAACGGAAGAGGGTTTGGGGCAAAGGAGATATGGGGAGGGAGTCGGGCGCGGGTGGGGTGCGGGTGCTGGCTCGTTGCCTGAGTCAGTCGAGAGGTTGAGGACGACCAGGCTGGGTCGTGAAGAGATAGAAGAAAAAGAAAGGGGAAAAAAAAGAGAAAAGGACCTGGGCCGGTGCAGCATGCATGTAGTACTGTTGTGCGTGCATGCATACTAGGAATAGGAATGGGTTAGCCCCGTGAGCTAATTAGATTAGGGTTATGATAATAATTTACTACATGCGCAGAAAAGTTAAAGAAAACATTAAATAACAATTTTTCGTGTAGCATACTTATTATTTGGAGTCTAGTAAAAATTATATCGGAGTTTAACAAATTTTTTTGTACAAACTGTTATTAATATTTTATGGACTTATTTTAATTTCTCCAGAATTCAAATTAGAGTTTTACAAATTCATAAAATGATAATTGTGCTATATTAAATATTTCCAAATATATTTTTGGAGAAGTCACATTATCTCCTCTCATAATAGTTATTTGAATAATTTGGAAATATTTGTATGGCACTCAAACTCCAAATAAGATCCATTTTTCAAGTGGAACTCCAAATTCTAAGAACTCCAAATGGAATATTCATCCACAACATTTGAGAAAGTCATTTTATTCTCACTCCATAATTTTGAATATGGTTTCAAAACATTTCATAGGAGTCGAAAAGAAAATAAACCCAATTTGAAATTTTTTAAACAAGACGCAAAAAATGTTTTTTTCCTGAAAATCATAGTAATTCACTCAATGATATCTTATTATTAACATTCCAAAATTTGGAAATTTTTGGGATATTACAAACTACCACCCTTAAAAGAAATCTTGTCCCCGAGATTTGCAAGGCTAGCAAGAAATGGGTTAGGGTTTGGGGTCTCTTAGGTAACTTCCCCATGGCTATATCATAACATCTGCAGGCTTGCGGTTTATCCTTTTTACCTCCTGTCTTGTGGGAACATCTTCTGTTAATAAATTTTCTTGTATTCCAATTTCTTCAGCATGCCTATATCTGAGACTTTTGGCACCATTGTTGAGTCTTCACCGATTTGTCATATGACCCAATTATCTTTCTAGGGTGTTCGGAAGCTACCACCCTTCAAGACAAACTTGTGGGGATTCCACAATTTCTTTATTCAATGATGGCTTTAATCAAGCTCTTGTGGGTCAGAAATGAGCCTTTCCTCAAAAGAACAGGTCTTCGCTGAAAGTCCATAATTCCAAAACTACTATCAAGACTCATGGTGGTTGATAGCTTTCCGTTTAGCCTACGCTAGGCATGACTGCCTATCTATAAGGATAGTGCATCTTACCATTCTATGGGTTTGGCTTGTCGCATCGACACTCTACTAGGGTTTTAAGACTCTCCGATTTACCAATCAAACATACAAAAGTATATATTAAGAGTCTCTGGTATGGGGATCAATTCATCCCATACTCAAATCATTACTTCATATGCAGATAAGTGCATCGCATATTCTAACACTCGGTCTTTCTCACTTCTCTTTAAGAGGTCTTCACTTGCAAAGCTAATAAAAAGTCTTTGGTTAGCGATGACCCTACGCCGGTTGCGTTAAACTTGCATCCATAAAATAACGGAATTTTCCTTGCATCTTCACTTGTTTTCTTCGGATTTCGTATGACAAGACGAGATTGAAACAGAAACTTCTTAAATTATTCCCAAGTAATTGCCTTTTGGGTTCTATCGATGGCTATACGCATCTTCCACCAAGTCTTAACCTCTCGAATGAAATACCGTGAAGCATATTTCACCTTCTTCTTTGGTTTTACCTTGGCCTCTTTCATTATTCTTTCGATATTCTGAATCCATTCTTCTGCTTTTGAAGGTGTCACTTGTCCCATCAAAATAATTCCGTCCATCTATGGGGTTTAAGGTTTGGTTAGAGAGGAATAGAGTTTTAGATAGCAAGGAGGAAGAATACACATACAATCAATCATTGAACAACTCATATCTCATCGTTTTCTAACGATTATAATAGGCTCATTTACTACGGGTTCGTCATAAAGTCTTCAATCCTTCAATTCTTGAAAGTCTTCAATGCGTGACGCTTCCCCCGTATGAAGGTCTTTTGTTAATCATCCGTAACCTACACCTCTCAAGGTTAAGTAAATATTAAATACCTACGGAGTTCGTATCCTAATTATGCAAGATTTTAAATCACACAACTCGAATGAGAACAAAAATCAAATCAATTGCGAAGAACTCCAACAAAACTCCAAATTCACTCATAGATTTCAAACAAACAATTCCTATGGTACCTTCATCCACATGATTTCACATGGTCGGGCATACTACTCACACTCTTTCGTTTATTTCACAACTCTCATGGTGGGCTTGGATACTATTAGAATTGTGTGGGATATTCCATGACAGTGGTAATCTTCAGCTTCTTCATAGCCATCTTAATCTAGAGTGTCTTCGGTTCTTCTTCAAGCTCTTGGATGTAAACTTCAGTATAGGAGACGCCTCTGTTTTAGCATCATTTCCATGAAGTAACCTTTGGGCTCTTGAAAATGCATATTAGTGTCAGGGTCATTGGAGGCTAGGAGGTTGCCATCTATGTTTTTGAAAGAAGACAAGTACTTAGTAAAGAACACCATAGGGTACAGGAATGCCTATCGGTACTACTGAAAATATAAGTTTTTCCTATCATGGTTTTCCTATTTCTAAACCATTTTCTAGGGTCACGTCCTACAGTCAACATATGCTCTGATACCATTTTGTAACGACCCGGATTTGGTATAATCCAGTCTCTGTGCTTACTTTGCTATCCCTGGATCATAGCTAGCACACACACATTAACAAGAATGAGTATCGGCAAGACATACATCATTTTACTACAACGATAGATCCAGAGTTAAGCAAATACATTCCATTGGCACATCTCAATGCTGGCACATAATACAACGGAATAATATGTAGTCGCTAAGTTAGGGCTCCATCAACGCCACTGTGCTCGTTGAGTGTAGACCATAACCCTATCATCTTTTATCCTATCGAGATCTGCACATGACAGGTGCAGAAGAGTACGGAATGTACTTGCAAGTTGCAAAAGAAGGTATAACAGATTATACATGCAGGGTAAGTATTGGCGGAGGTTTGCTTTGCATAAAGCCAATTTTCTCCTACACTAATTTTTTATAAAACTTTTGTTGAAATCAAAATAATTTTTAGTATAAAAGATAGGAGTGAGATATTTGGATATACGCACCAAAGCTCATTCTCCGATTTAGGAAAAATATACATGGGGTTGAAGTGAAACACATTCCCTATGCTCAATCCTCACCCTAAACTCTTAAAACAGATTTTTATAAAAGAGAGCGGAGATTCTTCTTCAGTCCAAGTCTTCAGTTGCTCAAATTTGCCCGTAACAGGAGGCACGGCTAATCTCTTAGTCATCTCTCCTTCACCTTACGATATATCTAAGGATAAAATAAAATAATTCAACACACAAAAAAATCCAAATGAAGATCCAAAAATACACAAATTATTCAATTGCCACTACGATAATTTCTGGGGCATGGTTAGGGTTGATATAGGATCGAGTTTGGTCTTTGAAGAAAATATGACATAGTCATATTCTAGGGATGGAGCATATGGATACTAAGTGGACATCATGGTTTGATAGATGGAGGGTTGTGAGGTAAGGTTCTACGACAAAGTCTATAATGGGTTTGATTAGAATATTTGACTTGGGTTGAATGGAAATTTGTATGGCATAAGTTTCAATATGCTCAAGGTTGGCTCAAATGGAAATGGATATAAGTCAATCCTAAAGTTTTAGTCTACTTGTTTCAAACAAGATCATGGGTATGGTCCAGAGATTTTGGCTTATGAAAAAAATGTCATGTTGGGTTTGGGTATTGGATCAAAGGGTTTGAGAATATATTCAAACTCCGCCTAGTTTGAACATATGAGAATATGCAAGAATGTTCCTTGCTTAGAACTATATGAAATTTGATTAAGGGGTCGGATGGTAGTTATGTTGAAGGAGTTTAACTACAATTTTCTAAGTCCAAATTTTGTAACCTAAGGACATGTGTTTAGAGAGGATTTGTTGCTCTAATAATGATGGTTGGATCATCTTTACCAAGTGTCAAATTAAATTGGTGAAGGAAATGAATTTTGACCGAAAGGAAGGCCAAATTAAAGGTTTGTATTCGAAACAGGGACCAACATTGATTTGCAAAAATATGGAAAGTGCTCTAACAGGAAGGTAGGATTCTGAGGACCAATTTTGGTATAAGAAACATTTTCATATGATTTACAGATTAATAGATATAGCAAAAATACTCAAATACTTATTTAATTCAAAACTAAATTTAATTTTTCCAAAAGTGAAATTTCATATTTTTATAATAAACTAGATGTTCTCAGCAATCCGGGGTGTTGGTGTACTAAAGCATTTGTGCCCTTATATCCTGACTTGTGCACAGGCAGTTGTAGCCTTCCTGACGGCAAGGGCTTGACGGAGGATAAGTATGACTCAAGATCAGATTAAACAAGGTCGTGAAGAAGACGTCAAGGCAGGTCATCGAGAAGTATTATTCTAGTACTGAAGATCAAGATTGCCCTTGCCGGTGAGCTTCGTACCGGCAAGGTGAAGTCCAAGACCCTAGTTGCCAGCAAGCTCCTTGCGGAAAGCAAAGGTCTGGCAAGCTCCGCGCCAGCAGGCTTGTTCCGTCTCGTTACCACTCCACCTCATCATCAGCTAGATAAGCACGCATGATAGGTGTCGAGCGGGCAGGCAGTCAAAGCAGCTGGCCAGGGCACGTGTCGGCATGCCACGCAGAGATTAACTTTAACGACACCCGTCCTTGGGACGTGTCAAGATAACAGGAGGGCGCCAGGACCGGTGGTACATATCTTTTGCCCGAAGTCTCGCCTCCCCGACGTAGCACCTAACGGTGCATTTAATGCGCTTGTCCCACCCCGTCTGGAGATAGACGTGGTGATGGTGCAAGTTACTATTCATACTTTGTAAATGACCATATTAGCCACTATGGTAACCCCTTGGCCTATAAAAGGAGGCCCACGGCTACACTTAGAACGGTCGACTCCTAGCTCAACTACACGATGTAGCTGCACTTCCCGCGCACCTTGCCGGCAAGCTGTGCTCTTTGTAACCTTTGAGCTCATACACAATCAAACAACTAGAAGAGGAGTAGGGTTTTACGCTCACAGCGGCCCGAACCTGGATAAATCGTTGCTTGTGCTCATATCTACTAGCCCTCCTCTTTGTAGTATTTTGATCCCACTTCCGAACCGCAAAGGGATCCTCTCGATCCCATAGATCGTCGTTTTCCCATGACATCTTTGGCGCGCCAGGCAGGGGGGTCTTATATTACGAATCAGTGTTCGTAGTTTGAGTACCGGCTCCATCACCTTCATCGATGGCCCGAAGAAGAAGACCGGAGCCACGACGGCTCCCACCACCTCCAAGTTGCCTTCCCAGGCATCCAGAGACGGCGCAGGCGGCGCGGGTGCTACGGTTGGGACGACCGGGGTAGGAGGCATCGGCGGAGCGGGTGTCCAGCACCCCCACCATTCCTGCGATCGCAGTCAGCACACTGGAGACGGCGCAGACGGCCAACTCAAACAACCCGCTGGTGAGCACGATCATCCCAGTATTACAATTCGGACCGGTGTGAACCAGGACCCCATCGCCGCGACGCCTAAGGACGGAGCGGCGACGTCCAACAACGCTGCGGCGGGACGTGTGTAGCGACCATCGCAAGATGGGCGCGCCACGCTTCCCCGCGGCGCTGGCGGTCCTGGACGGCGTCAAGCCGGCCCTGAGCATCGTCCTCACGATGCCCAGGTTCCACCACCACCACGCCAACCCGTTGGTGAACATGCGCCGCGGCAGCAGGTACGCGACGAGCTCCCTCCTGGCCCTGCCAGGAGTCAAACGCCGTCCCGTTCCGTGTTTCCCGCCATGCCAACCACGGCGGTAGAGGCTATGGCGCGAGTTCAAATGCTTTTGAACTTCCCGCCAGCCCCAGACAAAATGGAAGAATGGAGGGCCACTATCCAGAGTCTCATCAGTTTTGTCGATCCCAGCAAGACACAGGATATGGGCCCCTCCAGACGACCACCCACAGTGCCGACAGGACCATCTGGCTGCTGTTGGAAATATGCCCTAGAGGCAATAATAAATTAGTTATTATCATATTTCCCCGTTCATGATAATAGTTTATTATTCATGCTAGAATTGTATTGACCGGAAACTAAATACATGTGTGAATAGATAAACAAATACTGTGTCCCTAGTAAGCCTCTACTAGACTAGCTCGTTGATCAAAAGATGGTCAAGATTTCCTGACCATGGACATGAGTTGTCATTTGATAATGGGATCACATCATTAGGAGAATGATGTGATGGACTTGACCCAACCGTTAGCATAGCAAATGATCGTTCAGTTTATTGCTATTGCTTTCACTATGTCAAATACACGTTCCTCTGACCATGAGATCATGCAACTACCGGATACCGTAGGAATACTTTGGGTGTATCAAACGTCACAACGTAACTGGGTGATTATAAAGGTGCACTACAGGTATCTCCGAAAGTGTTTGTTGAGTTGGCATGGATCGAGATTGGAATTTGTCACTCCGACTATCGGAGAGGTATCTCTGGGCCCTCTCGGTAATACAGCATCACAGAAGCCTTGCAAACACCGTGACTAAAGAGTTAGTTACAAGATGACGTATTACGGAACGAGTAAAGAGACTTGCCGGTAACGAGATTGAACTAGGTATTGGATACCGACGATCGAATCTCGGGCAAGTAACATACCGCCAGACAAAGGGAACAACGTATGTTGACATATGAGGTTCACCGATAAAGATCTTCGTGGAATATGTAGGAACCAATATGACCATCCAGGTTCCGCTGTTGGTTATTGACCGGAGAGTCGTCTCGGTCATGTCTACATCATTCCCGAACCCGTAGGGTCCGCACACTTAAGGTTCGATGACGATTTAGTATTATATGAGTTATGTGATTGGTGGCCGAAGTTTGTTCGGAGTCCCGGATGAGATCACGGACATGACGAGGAGTCTCGAAATGGTCGAGAGGTAAAGATTCATATATTGGAAGGCTATATTCGGACGTCGGAAAGGTTCCGAGTGATTCGGGTATTTTTCGGAGTACCGGGGAGTTACGGGAATTCACCGGGAGAAGTAATGGGCCTTTTTGGGCCATACGGGAAAAGGAGAGGCAGGCCACGTGAGGAGGCTCGCGCCCCCCCTTGCCCAAACCGAATTGGACTAGGGGAGGGGGCGCAGCCCCCTCTTTTCTTTCCCTCTCCCTTCCCTCTTTCCTACTCCGTATGGGAGGTGGAATCCTACTAGGACTAAGGAGTCCTAGTAGGACTCCCCACTTTGGTGCGCCCCTAGGGCCAGCCTCCTCCTCCCTCCCTCCTTTATATACGGAGGGGGGGGCGCCCCTTGGAGACACAACAATTGTTCCAAGCCGTGTGCGGCGCCCCCCTCCACCGTTTTCCACCTCGGTCATATTTTCGGAGAGCTTAGGCGAAGCCCTGCCGGAATCACTTCACCGTCACCGTCGCCACGCCGTCGTGCTGACGGAACTCATCTACTACCTCGACGTCTTGCTGGATCAAGAAGGCGAGGAACGTCATCGAGCTGCACGTGTGTAGAACTCGGAGGTGCCGTACGTTCGGTACTCGATCGGTGGAGCTCGAAGGATTGTTCGACTACATCAACCGCGTTGTGAGACGCTTTCGCTAACGGTCTACGAGGGTACGTAGACACACTCTCCCCTCTCGTAGCGATGCATCTCCATGGATAGATCTTGTGTGAGCGTAGGAATTTTTTTTGAAATTCATGCTCCGTTCCCCAACAGCTGCCATGCCGGAGACGGTGCACCAACGGTGCAATCGCCTCCACACCAACAACCACCATGGCAGCAAGCTCGCCGATCGGACGACCAGGACACCATGTCCATGGCATCGTCGGATCCGCGGGGCCGCCGAGACCAACGCCAAGTGCTCCACGAACGGCGCGATGAAGACGCCCGTACAAAGATTGAACGGCGCCGGGAAGCACGCCGTCTATCAGACGACCGTGCCGGGCTGGTAACATACGTGCCAGTGCCAGGGTATCCTGGGTTCCTACCTTACGAGGTGGTCTGCCCAGCGTTTACTCATGAGCTGCGGCAAGTTTGCTGGCCGTCCGCCCACCCTTTCAAACCTGAGCTGCCCGACAAGTACGACGACACGCTCAGTCCAGCAGAGATCCTTGGCATCTACACCATCACGGTGCAGGCTACCGGGGGGCGCGATGACAAGCTTCTAGCCAACTACTTCCTGGTGGCGCTTCGGCCCAATGTCAGGTCGTGGTTGATGAACTTGCCGGAAGGCTCCATTTCTTCTTGGGCAGATCTATGCCATCAATTCGTGGGTGCCTACCAGGGTGGCCACAAGCTCCCTGGTCAGGAGAGCGATTTGCATGTGATCCCCTAGAGATATGGCGAGACCCTCCGCAAGTACATACATAGGTTCAGCCGTGTGCACCACAACATCCCCGATGTTCATCCCGCAGCTGTTTGCACCACATTCCACATGAATGTGCGCAACCGCAGAATGCGGTCTGAGATGAATATCGTGAAGGTCAGAACCATCAATGAGTTGTATGCCTTGGCGGACAAGTGTGCACGTGCTGAGGAAGGGAGGCGACTCCCGGGGGAAGATGCTGGCACCGACGTCGATTCTGAAGACGACGACGCAGATGATGCATCGACCCCACAGAAGAAGAGCCGGAAGTGCAATCGGAAGCACAAAGGCAAGACAATGATGGCAGTTGAGAGCCCCGGCGACGCCAACGCCGCCAAGAAATCCAAGGCGGAAAGCCCCAGCAAGGAGGTTGTGGGATGCGCTGACTACCGGGAGTCTGCAGCAGGCGACAAGAGCGGCAAGATCGGTGGGCCATACTGCAAGATCCATGGTACCAAGGGCCACGATCTCCAGGAGTGCCGGCAAGTGGAGCACCTTGCCGAGAAGCAGAAGCAAGAGTAGGAGAAGCGCGACAAAGAGAAGGCCAGGATGGTGCCAGTGGATCCGGCAAGCAGAACCGTGGTGGCCGAGGGGGCCGCCGCGGCAAGGCCAAGCAGCCGAAAGAGAATGCTGCACAGGACCAGAATGATGAGGAGGAGGACGAAGATGAGTCCGACAAGGAATTCCAGAACGCAGTGGACGCCATGTGTGTTGACGGAGGTGCATCTTTGCACTCCTCGCACCGACAATTGAAGGAGTGGATCCGCGAGGTGAATGCCGCGGAGCCCGTAATGGGAGCGCAGAAGCCACTCAAGTGGTCGCACATGCCCATCGTCTTTGACGCCGAGGATCACCTTGATCGCACCACTGCGGTCGGGTGTTTGCCGTTGTTGGTTTCGCCAACAATCCGCAACCTCGGGGTGACAAAAATGTTGGTTGACGGTGGGGTCGGCTTGAACTTGATCTCTCCCGACGTGATCAAGAGGCTATAGATCCCCGACAAGGATCTTGAGGAGACCAGCATGTTCCATGGGATCAGTCCAGGGAGGAACAAGCTGAAGGGCCAGATTACACTGCCGGTAACATTCGGCAGCGACCTCAACTACAGGGTGGAGAAGATCGTCTTCGACGTCGTCAAGATGCCCCTGCCCTACAATGGCATTCTGGGTCATCCGGCGCTGGCCAAGTTCATGGCCGCATCGCACTTCGCCTACAATGTCATCAAGATGCCAGGGCCGATGGGGGTCCTCACCATCAAGTCGAACCACAAGGACGCAATCATCTGCGCCGACAAGCTCTACCGGGAGGCAGTGGTAGCATCTGCCAATAAGGCACCTGCTCCTGCCGGCAAAGCTCCCGGCGGAGGTAAGAAGAAGAAGAAGTCCGGCAAGACCCCTGATACGGACTCCGGGAAGTGCGCTTTTAGAGTGCAGCACGCCCGTCGAGGACATACCAGAGAGCTCTACCGGCAAGAGCAATAACTCCAAGGCCTCCGTGCCGGCGACCAAGCAAGTTTCTGCGAGAGAGGATGGGACGAGTGGCACTTTTTCTGTGAGTGCCACTCTTGGTGACAAATAGGAAAGCGAGCTCGTTGCCTTCATACGGGCGAATGTCGATGTGCTTGCTTGGCAAGCATCTGACATCCCCGGTGTACCTAGGGAGGTAATTGAGCACCACCTTGTTGTCTGCCCTCATGCGAGACCCGTCAAGCAGAAGGTCAGGAAGCAAGCTTTGGAGAGGCAAGAGTTCATTGCCGAAGAGATCAAGAAGTTGGAAGCAGCAGGTCTAGTCAGAGGAGTGCTACATCCTACGTGGTTAGCCAATCCAGTTGTAGTGCGCAAGGCGAATGGGAAGTGGAGGCTTTGTATAGACTTCACTGATATAAATAAAGCCTGTCCAAAGGACCCTTTTCCTTTACCGCGCATCGACTAGATTGTAGACTCCACTGCCGGCTGTGATTTACTCTCTTTCCCTGGCACCTATTCTGGTTATCATCAGATCTTTATGGCCAAGGAAGATGAGGAGAAAACCGCATTCATCACTCCATGTGGCACATACTGCTTCTTGCGTATGCCTTTCGGGTTGAAGAGTGCCGGGGCAACCTTTGCCAGAGCAGTTCAGATCGGTTTTGAGCCACAGCTGCACAGAAATGTGGAAGCCTACATGGATGATATTGTGGTCAAGACCAGAGACAAGTCAACCCTAATTCAGGATTTGGAAGAAACGTTTGCGAACTTGTGCAAGCTCAACTTGAAGCTCAACCCCTAGAAGTGTGTGTTCGGTGTTCCGTCCAGCAAGCTTCTTGGGTTCTTTATGTCTCAGAGAGGGATTGAAGCCAACCCCGACAAGATCAAAGCAATTGAGCAGATGGAAACACCGAGACGCGTCAAGGATGTCAGGCGTCTTGCCGGCTGCGTTGCCGCCCTCAGCAGGTTCATCTCCAAATCGGCAGAGCGCGCCTTGCCGTTTTTCAAGATATTGAAAAAGGCAGGTCCAGTGAACTGGACTCCGGAAGCGGAGGCCGCGCTCCAAGATTTGAAGGAGTAGTTGTCCTCTCCGCCAGTCTTAGTTGTGCCTTGGCCGCAAGAGACGTTGCTGCTATACTTAGCGGCAACGAATCAAGTGGTTAGTACTGCACTTGTGGCTGAAAGAGAGGCAGATGAGGAGGAGGTAGCAGCCGCAGAGCCACGACCCGATGAGCCAGAATCTTCTCCGGCAAGGTCAGGTACCGACAAGCCAGAGATTGTGCAAGCCAGCCAGCCAGATCAGCAAGTTGTGAAGAAGAAGATGGTGCAGCGCCCAATCTACTTTGTCAGCTCCCTCCTGCAAGGGGCTAGGTTAAGGTACTCTAGTGTGCAGAAGCTACTCTTTGGCCTTCTCATGGGTTCAAGGAAGCTGCGCCATTATTTTCAAGCATACCCAGTCATCGTCATCACTCGCTTTCCGTTGCAACGCATCTTGAGAAATCCAGAAGCAACTGGCAGGATTGTGGAGTGGGCATTGGAGTTGTCAAGCTTTGATTTGAAGTTTGAGAGTACCTCAACGATTCAGAGCAGAGCCTTGGCGGAATTCATTGCAGAATGGACTCCAATGCCAGACGAAGAAATTCCAGAGACCTCGCTCCTCGGCAAGGAAACTGTTAATGATTGGATCATTTACTTTGACGGTGCTTTCACGCTGAAAGGCGCCGGTGCCGGCGTGCTGCTTATGGCACCCACCGGAGAGCACCTCAAGTACGTGCTTCAGATGCACTTTCCCCGGGAGCAGGCCACCAACAACACTGCTAAGTACGAAGGATTGCTTGCCAGTCTGTGCATTGCAATCGACCTTGGTATTCGGAAGCTGATTATCAGAGGTAACTCGCAGCTAGTGGTGAGACAAGTCAACAAGGATTAACAGAGCCCTTTGATGGAGGCATACGTCGATGAGGTGAGAAAGTTGGAAGAGCACTTTGACGATCTACAAGCAGAGCACGTTCCTCGTGCCCAGAATTGGATTGCTGACGACCTGTCAAAGCTTGCCGCTCAAAAGATGCCTGTGGAACCAAGAACTTTTGTGCTCCATCTGACTCAGCCATCCGTTACACCGTCAAGGTTGGCGAACAAGAGAAAACAAGATGTTGGTGGTTACTTTCTGGCAGAGCTGCCGGCAGCCGCCAAGAAAGTAGATACCACCGACAAGATACCCTCGACCGGTGAGCCGTAGTTTCCGGCAAACCAGATCCTTGCCGTCGAAGCAAGCGCTCCCGCAGAGGAAGAAATGCCTTTAGTCCTTGTCGTCGAGCCACAAGCTCCGGCATGGGCGCAGCCAATTGTCCAGTTCCTTCAGACAGGAGATCTTCCCGATGAGCAAGAGGACGCAGAGAGAGTAGCCTGTCAATCAAGGATGTACAAGTTTGTTGACAACATTCTGTACAGAAAGAGACCAAATGGGGTGAAATTGAAGTGCATCTACCGGGAAGCTGGACAGAGGCTGTTGGAAGAAATGCATGAAGGGATCTGTGGCTCTCATATTGGGTCGCGCGTGCTTGTCGGCAAGGCATTCCGTCAAGGATTGTACTGGCTGACAGCCCTTCAAGACGCCTTGGCGGCGGTCATCAGATGCGAAGCATGCCAGTTCCACTCCAAGGACATTCACCAGCCGGCTCAAGCCCTCCAAACCATCCCTCTCTCCTGGCCTTTCTCGGTCTGGGGGCTGCTACCGGGGGCTTTGAATTCTTTTACGTTGCAATTGACAAGTTTACAAAGTGGCCTGAGGTGGAGCCAGTGAGGAAGGTGACGGCACAGTCAGCCATCAAGTTCCTCAAAGGATTGGTTGCTCATTTTGGTGTCCCCAACAGGATCATCACCGACAACAGCACCCAATTCACGAGCCGCGCCTTCACAGCATATTGCCAAGAGCTTGGAAATAAGATTTGCTATGCGTCTGTTGCTCACCCAACGAGCAATGGACAATTAGAGAGGGCAAATGCAGAAGTGTTGCATGGTCTCAAGACCAGAACTTTCGACAGGCTGCACAAGTGTGGAAGGCGCTGGGTGGAAGAGTTGCTGCGGTTCTTTGGTCAATCAGAACGACGCCAAGTCGAGCCACTGGCCAGACACCCTTCTCCCTTGTTTATGGTGCAGAAGCGGTGCTCCCCACAAAACTCAAATACGGGTCACCTCGAGTCTTGGCCTTCGATGAGGAGGATCAAGATGAGCTGCGGCAAGATGATGCCACGCTCCTTGAGGAAGATCATTTCCAGGCTGCTGTCCGTGTCGGAACCGGGGCTCTGGGGACCCAAAGGTTCGAACACTGGGGGCGAGCTAGTTCCTACCGATCCATGGGTGACCACAGCGAGGCTACGGCGAGAGCATGCGAGCGCAGAGCACGACAGGGGACTCGATGGTTACCTAGGTTCGGGCCACCTTCTATGTAAAACCCTACTCCTACTTGTGTTTGGAATTGCTATGGGCGAGAGAGAGTTCTCGCGTACAAGGTAGGAGACAAGGGAATCGATCTAAGCCCCCTATACAATGGTAGCACTCCCCCTTTTTATAACCGCCCTGGTCCTCTTCCCATGAAAATCTCGGCGGGAAGGGTAGCCACACATTGGCGGGTTTTGAAAGGGGACAGGCGCCCAGGCTATCCTGACTAAAGTTGGTCTTCGCCTGCAAAAGCATGATCCATGACACGCTGGTGGGCTCGGTGATGACCTCTGCCCTGCGCGCCTTCCTATCTTGGTCTTCTTTCACCAAACGGGCAGTCCTTGGGACTTGCTTTGGAGGAGGGCAGCTGGTGCTGTCCCTTTAGCACCAAATAGGAAACCCTCTCTGTCCGTGTCCGCTGGCGCGGCTTCTGCCGCCGTTCGTCGCCCACGTGATGGGCACCGGACCGCGCGACTGACGTCAGGCTCGGATGGCCTCGGGCGGCCGCCTCGGGGGGCTGCCTCCCGAGGGGGCCTCGCGAGGCTTCCTGCCGCTGCTTGCGGCTAAGTCTTGGTGATTGCTCCTTGAGGAGGGCTCCTCGTGAGGCTGACGCCTCGCGAGGTGTCTTCGCTTCACGGCGCCCGCAGTTGGGCTGCGTCTTGGGCCTTCGCCAAGCATTGCTTCCTGGGTCGCAGGCAGACGGGCCGCGGTACCCCGGTTCCCGATGGCCTGACAGTAGCCCCCAGGCCCATGGCGCGCACGTTCCTGCCCGTTGGGAGTGAAGCGGCATGGGCCCTGACAGACTACGGGGCCCAGGTTCGACGCGTGGTGCACGACGGGACGTGTGACGCCCCCACTTCCTCCACTCCGCCTCGGTAACCGCCTGCGCCTGCCATAAAGCCTGCCCGCGCGGGGCGTAGGGCATCATTGTTTTCCTCCTGCTTCTCGCCTCTAGCGCTTGGCTCCTCGCATCTCCTCCCTTAAGCACCGCTCCTTCCTCCTTTCGCCTCCCAAGCTCCGCCATGCGACAATGGCGCCCGCCGACAAGAGAGGCAAGGCAGCGGCTGCAACCTCGACCGTGTCGGTCATGGAGCCAACCCTGCAGTGCTCCATCGTCATCAACCGAGAGGGCCTGGACAAGGTGATCTCGATGACTGCCGATGACAAGAACGAGTGGGGGACGACGAAGATCTGGCCGGGCGCGCGCGCACGGCGCGACCTGGAGGCGACGACCTTCCCCTTCTTCATCCATAGCGTCTACGCCGGCCTGGTGCCACCATTTTCGTATTTCTTCAATGCCATCCTCTCTCATTACCAGGTCCACGCCCTCCATCTCCAGCCCAACTCCATCTTCCTCCTTGCCATCTTCGCCTTTTACTATGAGGCCTTCGTGGGCGTGATGCCCTCGGTGGCGCTCTTCCACCACTTCTTCAGCCTGCGGATGTCCGCGGTGAACCAACGCTCTGCGTGCGCCTCATTCCTTGCCGTCAAGGCGACGGAGAATGACATCATCAGCCTGAATATCTCGAAGAAGGTGGAAGGCTACAGGCAGCGCTGGATCTACATGGATGCGTGCCATAGCAACCAGCTGCTGATGGAGCCGACGGGCCCCGCTGTGAAGAGCTCGGGATGGGAGCACGAGAAGCTCACCGACCCGAAGCTGGCGCCTGTCTGGGAGCGGCTGGCCAAACACAAGGTGGAGGGCCTCACGGGGGTGATGGTCGTCAAGGAGTACCTGCTGTGGCGCATAGCGCAACTTCAGCTGCGCTCGCGCCCGGTGTGGAAGATCACCCGCACGAAGGACCCCATGCGGCTGAGCGTTGCCTGCCTGAAGCCGGCGGTGGTGTATGGGATCATGCAGATCCTACTTGGCGGTAATGCTGAAGACCCGCCTATGGACGCGCTCCCGCTGTATCGCTACCAGGAGATCGATCAGCTGGTCGCTGAGATGCCAATCTTCGATGAGTGGGGACTCATGCCGGAGGGCCATGACGGGCCTCGCGAGAACCCGTTCGTGGCGGTTCCCGACTCAGGGGACCTGGACGATGCCGAGGCCTCGGGGGACGCCGCGGAGGGGAGCGACGGCGGTCCTGCCTCGCGGACCCGCCACCAGCTCATCTGCAACCTTGAGGACGATGATGATGACGCCCGATTCAGGGTTGAGCCCTCCCGGCCCGCCGGCGCGGGATGCAAAGGAAGCACCAGTGCGCCGGCCGGCGAGCTGCGCGTTGAGGAGATCAACGCCAGCGGCAGGGGCACCAAGCCCGCCGAGGAGGAGGCCGGCATGGAAGGCGGGGCCACCAAGCCCCCCGCTGAGAAGGGTGGCGCCAAGGACGGGGCGGCCGAGCCTCGGGAGACCGCTCCAGGAGGCGACCCCGCGAGGGAGCCTCATGAGGGGGACAGCGGAAGCCGCCCGACGCCGGTCTTGAGAAGAGGAAGTGGGTGGCCAATGACGAGTAAGTATCTAACTCACCCCCTTTCCCTCGCGTCTGTCTCATGGTTTGGGGCTGAGGCCTTGCCTCGTGCAGGGCATCCATGAAGAAGAAGAAGACAAAGAAGACCCCTGTCTTGAAGGGGGCCCCGACGCCTGCCGCAGGCGCCGAGGGGCGTGAAGAGGCCGCCCTCCGCTCTGATGCTAAAACAGAGTGCGCGGAGGCGGAGAAGGAGCGAGCGGTCCCTCTGGAGCTGCTTGCGAACGCGGCTCCTGAGACCGAGAACGTCGAGCCTCAGGAGGCGGCCTCCGGAGGAGGCGTTGCGGCTCCCGAGGTGCCTGCTGCGGAGGTGGACGTAGTGATGAAGGAGGCGGGGGTGCCAACTCCTCCGCCGAGCACCGCAGATGCCAGAGGCGCTTCGGGAAGCCCCCATCACTCGCCGGTGCGCGAGGCCCCGGCCGCAGGCGCGACGAGCCCGCGGGGTGTGCCGCCGCGGCGAGAGGAGGAGGCTCCGGTGAGCCCCTCACTCCTGACGAACGACGCCGGGCCGTCCCAGGCCATGACGGCGGAGGGCGGCGAGGAGTCAGACCTGGCGTGGGCTCTAACGCTCATGCGCAGCCGCACCCTGCTCAAGCGTGGGGTCTTGCGGAGCACCATGGGGGCTCTGGGCCAGCTCAAGGCGGAATTCCAAGAGGCGGAGGGGCGCCTTGCCGAGGAGCGCATGCGCCTTGCTGAGGGGAGGCGTCGACTCGATGTCGCCATCAAGCTGGGCCCGTGCCAGGACGAGGCCACGTGGGGGAAGCGCGAGAAAGCCGCCGCCGAGGCGAAGGAGGTCTTTGAGAGCTCCCTCCGGGAGGCCGACGCGGTCGACAAGCGCCGCGAGGAGGCGGAGGCCCGCACGAAGGAGCTCCGAGAGCAACACGCCGCGCAGGAGCAGCTGTTCCAGATGCGGGAGAGTGCCATCACCACCCGTGAAGAGGAGCTCGCGGCCCGCGATGCAGACCTCATAATCCGTGAACAAGAGCTCGCGCGGACGACAACCGAGCAGGCCACGGAGCGCGAGCGCATGGAGATGTTGAACCGCCAGGTGGCCGCCGCCCAGGACGCCTACAACCAGCGCATGGAGAGGGCCAATGCCCAGCTAGAGGCCAAGGAGAAGAAGGCCCAGGAGGACGTTAACACAAAGATAGAGAAGAACCGCCTAGCGCTCATCGCAGAGCACAGCAGGAAGTTGAAGGCCCAGGAGGACCGCTTCAAGCAGAAGCGCGCGGAGCTCATGAAGGAGATCGAGGGCCTCAAGGAAGTCCTAACAGAGGTGGAGAACTGGCGGAAGACCGCGCTGCAGGCCAAGGCTGACGACGAGGCAGAGCTAGCCTCCCTCCATCTGTAGGTGAGTGGTGTCTCCAATGTCGTCGAGCAGGCGAGGCTGGAGGCGGACCGGGCGCGGGGGCGACAGCACGAGCGCGCCAAGATGTTCCGCTCCCTCCAGCTTCGGGCCTACGGCGCCCTGGCCACCATCTGCAAGGAGAGGCTCGAGGGCCCCCGCGAGACCCACGACTCCAGCTACATCAACTTCTTCACCAAGCTCGTGGAGCGGCTCGAGGTTGGAGCCAAGAGGGTGAACGGCATCATTGAAGATGAATGCCGCGACCTCCTCTTCCAGGCGGCGACGCGCATCTTCAGCCATCTCCTCCATGCTGACCCCAACTTCGACTTTGACAGGGTGATAGCCCCCGTACCCGAGGAGCTCCGTGACGGCCTCGGGAAGGCGGTAGAGGACCACGTGGACGCCCTGCTCGTGAAGTTCTCCCATGGCGGCAGCGAGAGCTCCAGCGGAGTTGAGGGCGACGATGGCGAAGGTGATGACAGCGATGATGGTGATGCCACGACTTCCTAGGTCCTTCCCCTTTGTTTTATCCCGTGTCACATTGGTGTAGCCCCATGGTGGTGTGAAAACATGATTTGCGTTTAAGTACTTTATGATTTGCCGCAACATATGCTTCCTCGTGAGGCCCTCTCATGAGGCCTATTTTCCTTTCTTTGCTTGCCTTGATGCTCTACGTTGTTAGGACCCAGCCCCCGAGCGGGCTACAGCCGTCGCTGGTATGTCAGGTCGCATTGCCTGGACAAGGCCAGGAGGTGTAGGGCACTGAGAGGCGGTAAGGGCTCCTGAGGCGCGATGCTCCGGAAGCCCCCCTTTGACGTGCAAGCAGCTTTGTGCGGAGGAGGAAACGTCAGCACTCAGCGAGGTTTAGAGGAGAGGAGAGCCTGAGAGACGCCGAGAGTGGCTCGTGGGGTGTTTTTGTACTTAGCTCTTTTTGCGAGTGTCGCTTGGCGTGTCGTGGTCGCGGAGTGCGCCTCGGGAGGCTCTTGCTCGTGAGGCCTCCAGCTAGCACTTGGTGGAGATAGCTGTCGCAGGTTGGCTCGCGAGGCAGCGCTCGCGAGGCTTCCTGAGGCTTACGGAGGTGTCTTGTCGTGAGTTACCTCGCGAGGCCTTCTACGTGGCTTGTTCCTGTGACAACTGCATATCGGTAGGTTTCCCAAAAAGGGGGAGCGGTGCACACTTGCTAGCTTGCTCATGGGCGTCGCATGACGAGACGAGACACCAAGGACCCTGGTGAGGTGGCGTGCACGGGAGCAGGCCCGCGAGCCAGAACTCGATCACTTGGGTTTTGCAGTGCTGTTGGGACTGACCCGAGCACAGGAACCGTGTCCAGCCCCCGCTCGCGAGATGCGCAGGAGGGAGGTCGCGAGCATGCATGGCTCCTAAGGCAAGGCAACTTACCAAACACATAAGAAATCTTAGGAAATAAAGCTTTACTTCAGCATAATAATAAGGTTCATTGCACAACCAAAAACGGAAATGCGGCTGCCGTGTCCGGCACGGGTCAGCTTGAGGTTGGTGCAGCCCGTGGGGCGCCCTTAGTTAGATCATTCCGCCAGCGCTGAGCATGGGGCTTCCACTGGGGCATCGGCGTTCCACCAGCGCTGAGCATGGGGCTTCCACTGAGGCGTGGGCGGGAGCTCCCGCGGGCCCATCATGCAAATGCAATGAGAGGCCCCGGAGCGTGTACAGCTCCATTTTGTTCGTACGCGTGAGGGTCATGGGTAGAACTTGCGAAGGTGTTGGATGTTCCATGTGTTGGGCACAGGAACTCCTTCCTCGGTCTCCAGCCAGGTGGCGCCGGGCCGGGAGACATGAGCAACCCTGAAAGGGCCTTCCCACATGGGTGAGAGTTTGTGGAGTTCCTCTCTGGAGAGGATCCTTCTCAGGACGAGATCACCAGCTTCGAGGGTGCGTGGGCGTATGTTGCGGCTATGATAGCAACGCAAAGCCTGCTGGTTTCTCGCGGTGTGCAGGGCGGCCTAGCGACGGGCTTCCTCGAGGAGGAGCAGGTCAGCCTCTCGCGAGTCGTCCTGACGAGCCTCATCGAAGGCGAGGACTCGCGGAGAGCCATGCTTGAGCTCAGAAGGGAGGAATGCTTCGGCTCCGTAGAAGAGGAAGAAGGGAGTCTCGCCGGTAGGCTTGGTTGCTGTCGTGCGGATCAACCATAGCACAGACTGCAGCTCGTCAAGCCAGCCTTTGCCGCAGGCTTCGAGCTTTTTCTTGAAGCTTCTTGTCTTGAAGCCCTTGAGGACCTCAGCGTTGGCACGCTCGGCCTAGCCGTTGCTTTGTGGGTGTGCCACAGAGGTGTAGCAGATCTGCGTGCCGAGGCTGGCGCAGTACGACTTGAAGAGGCCGCTTGTGAATTGGGAGCCGTTGTCAGTGATGATGCGGTTGGGGATGCCAAAGCGGCTCACGAGGCCCTTTATGAACTTGACGGCAGATCCTGCCGGGATGGTGCGCACGGGCTCGACCTCCGCCCACTTAGTGAACTTGTCGATGGCGACGTAGAGGTAGTGGTAGCCGCCGGCTGTGCGAGGGAAGGGTCCCAAAATATCCAGCCCCCAGACCATGAAGGGCCATGAGAGAGGGATCGTCTGGAGGTCTTGAGTCGGCTGGTGGATTTGCTTGGCGTGGAATTGACAAGCTTCACAGGATTGGACCAGTTCGGTGGCGTCGTGAAGCGCGGTGGGCCAGTAGAAGCCGCTGTGGAACACCTTGCCGGTGAGGGTTCATGACGAAGAGTGGTGGCCATAGTCTCCTCCATGGATGTCGGCAAGTAGCTCGCGACCTTGTTCTTCAGAATGCACCATCTTTCAAGTAGTAAGCGGTGGCCTGGCGAGCCACCCGCTCTACCTATGAATCCTTCTCCGGGAGGGTGCCGTGAAGCAAGTAGGCCTTGAACTCAGCGGCCCAGCTGTCCGCTTGAGGCTCCAGCGCCAGTAGCAGGCGGGCACCTGAGGCTGGGCCGCAGTCTGGTGCGCCCGTGGGCGGTGCGGGTGGGATCTCTTCGCGAAGCAGCATGGCGCTCATGGCAGGTGGTGTAGCTGATGGCTTCAGGAGCCTTTCCTCGAAGACGCCGGGGCTTTGAGGCTCGCGGCGAGATGCTCGTTTGGCGATGTCGTCGGCTTCCTTATTACTGCCGCGGGGGATGTGCTGGAGCTCCAGGCCAAGGAAACGCTTCTCGAGCTTGTGTACCTCTTCCAGATAGGCGGCCATGTGCTCGTCCTTGGGCTTGTAGCTCTTGTTGGAGAAGTTGACGAGGAGCTGCGAATCGCCCTTGATGGTGAGGCGCTTGATGCCGAGAGCGAAAGCAGTCTTGAGGCCAATGATGAGGCCTTCGTACTCCGCAATGTTGTTGGAGACCTTGTCGTCGCGCCTGAAGTAGAGTTGGACAGAGTAGTAGAGCTTGTCTCCCGTCGGCGAAGTGAGCATGAAGCCAACCCCCGCGCCCTGCCGGGAGAAGGCGCCATCGAAGTGCAAGGTCCAGCCACCAGGCGCCTCATCCCCAGGCAAGAGGGACTCGTCCTCGCGAGGCTCCTCCGGGTGCGGGTCCGTCCATTTCGCTACGAAGTCGGCCAGGGCCGCCCCCTTAATCACCCTCGTGGTGCAGAATTCCAGCTCGAAGGCCTGCAGCTCAATGTTCCACTCGGCGACGCGGTCAGCGGCATTGGGGCTGCGTAGGACTTGCTCTAGGGGGTAAGACGAGATCACCTTGATGGGATGGCCCTAGAAGTAGTGGCGCAGCTTCCTGGAAGCGACGAGGAGCGCGAGGAGGAGCTTCTATTGCATGGGGTAGCGCTCGCCCGCATCCCGCAACACCGTGCTAACGAAGTACACCGGGTGCTCGACGAGGCGTGAATTTGTCGTGGCAGCTTGCTCTCCAGGGGGCCCGGGAGGCATATGAGGCTCGAATGGCTCGGGAGGCGGCTCATGAGGCGGCTCATCGGAGGCCTCCTGAGGAGGGCCCTCGGCAGGTGGAGGCGCGGCCTCGGGAGGCGGTGCGTCGAGGGCTTCCTGAGGCGAGACCTCAGCAGGTGATGACA
Source organism: Elymus sibiricus (assembly GCA_039707655.1). Classification (NCBI taxonomy): domain Eukaryota; kingdom Viridiplantae; phylum Streptophyta; class Magnoliopsida; order Poales; family Poaceae; genus Elymus; species Elymus sibiricus. Next base: position 197,719,508 of record CM077668.1, read on the forward strand.
CGACCTCAGGTAGCGCCGACGCGACAGGCTTGTTCTATGCGCGGATGCGCTCTTCTCGAACAGCCACCAGAGCCGCGCTGGCCATCTGGGGAGTGGCCGCCAAGTATAGGAGCAAGGGCTCGCGAGAGCGTGGTGCAACCATGATGGGCGGGCTCGTGAGGTACCTCTTGAGGTCTTCGAAGGCAGTGTCGGCCTCGAGAGTCCATATGAAGGGGTTGGATCTCTTCATGAGCTTGAAGAATGGCAGGGCTCGCTCGCCGAACTTGGAGATGAATCGCCCGAGCAAGGCCATGCATCCCGCCAAGCACTGTATCTCTTTGAGGCTCTGGGGAGGACGCATCTTCTCGATGGCCTTGATCTTCTCAGGATTGGCCTCGATGCCGCGGTGGGAGACCAAGAAGCCAAGCAGCTTGTCGGAGGGAACTCCGAAGACGCACTTCTCTGGGTTGAGCTTGAGGTTGACCTTGCGCAGGTTGTTGAACGTTTCTTCGAGGTCCGCGAGAAGGGACCAGACCTCGCGAGTCTTGACCATGATGTCATCGACATAGGCCTCAGCGTTTCTCCCCATCTGCGTCCCCAAGGCGATGAGCATCAGCCTCTGGAAGGTGGCTCCGACGCTCCTGAGGCCGAAGGGCATGTAGATGTAGCAGTATATGCCGCAGGGGTGATGAAGGCCGTTTTCTCCACGTCTTCAGTCGCCATCTTGATCTGGTGGTAGCATGAGAAGGCATCCAGGAAGCATAGCAACTCACACCCGGCGGTGGAGTCCATGATCTAGTTGATGTGAGGCAGCGGGAAGGGATCTTGAGGGCGGAACTTGTTGAGGCTTGTGAAGTCGACGCACATTCGCTCCTTGCCGCACTTCTTGGGCACCACAACTGGGTTGGCGAGCCACTCGGGATGGCACACCTCACGGATGACTCCAGCTTCTTATAGCTTCTGAACTTCTTTGACGATGAAATCTTGCTTCTCTGGCGCCTGGCGCCGTGCCTTCTGTTTCATGGGGCATGTGTTGGGGCACACCGCTAAGTGGTGCTCGATCACCTCCCTCGGCACACCGAACAAATCAGAAGCTGTCTAGGCGAACACATCTGAATTTGCCCGAAGGAAGGTGACGAGCGCATCTTCCTATGCGGGAGAGAGGCTGGTGCCGATGGTGAAGGCAGTGCCTGAGCCGCTGCCATCCACCGACACTTTCTTCGTCTCGGCACGATCCCGAGAGAACAACTGCTTCTTCTTCGCGGGTGCGGCTTCATGAGGCGCGTCATCGTCCTCGTTGGCAGGGTAGGCGGTAGCTTTGTAGGCGCTCTCGAGGGAGCAGACCGTGTCCTTCTCGTCACAGCAGACGGTGATGATGCTGCTCCAGCCGGGCATCTTGAGGACGTTGTAGGTGTGATGGGTCGCCGTCATGAACTTGGTGAGCACTGGGTAGCCCAGGATGGCATTGTACGGCAGGCCGATGTGCGCCACGTCGAAGTCGATGAGCTCAGTGTGGTAGTTCTTGCGGGTGCCAAAGGTGACGGGAAGGCGCGGTTGCCCCAGAGGGATGGTGGAGCCATCAGTTACTCCGGAGAAGGGCCTAGTCGGCATCAGCTGCTTGTAGGGCACTTGAAGCTGCTTGAAGGTCTCGATGGAGATCACCTTGAGGCCAGCGCCTCCGTCGATGAGCGTCTTGGTGACGGCGATGTTGCTGATGGTGGGGGTGCACAGCATGGGGACTGTGCCCGCAGCGCTTGAAGACTTGGGGTGATCCTTGGAGTCGAAAGTGATTGCGTACTGCGACCACTTGAGGGGCCGAGAGGCCTCAGGCCTCGGGAGGGCAGCGTTCACCTCGCGAGACAACAGCTTGAAGTGACAGTTGGACATGGGAGCCTGGGCCCTGCCAAGGATGCAAGCCACTCCGCGAGGCTCCTGGTAGACCCCAGCGCCCTCGTCAAGCTGGTTGTCGTCGTTCCTTCGCGGTGGCGGCGGCAACAGTGGAAGAGCGGCGTTGGCCTGAGGGTTGGCCTCGCGAGGCTGGTCGCGCCAGGAAGCCTCATGAGGCTAGTCGCGCCAGCCCTGCCGGAAGTTGTCGTTGCCATTGCGGTCTCCCTAGCGGTTGCATGCGGCCGCCTCCACAGCCGGTGCCGCGATCGTTACGGTCGCCTCGGCGGCCCAGGTGCTCGTCGCGAAGCAGCTTGAGCTCGTGGCAGTCTTCGGTGCTGTCGGAGTGCGAGTTGTGGTAGGCGCAGAGAGGATGGTTGTCCTTCTTGGGCTCATCACGCTCGCGGCTGCGCTTCTGCTCGGGCTCTGCCGCGAGCACAGCAGGGCCCTTCCGCTTGGCATCCTTGCTCTTGGCCTTGGCGGCGTCTGGCACCGCGTCGGGGTCGTTGTGGGCGAAGAGACAGCCTTCTTCGGCCTTGGCGCACCTGTCGGCGAGGTCGAACAGCTCGAGCACGAAGTCCAGCTCATCGTTGATGGCGAGCTTCTTGCGCATCCGGACGTCTGTGATGCCGGAGGAGAACACGGAGATGATGGCGGCCTCGGAGGCATGTGGGATCTTGTTGTGCACTTGGCTAAAGCGCTAGATGTACTTGTGGAGAGTCTCGTCAGGGCGCTGGCGCACGACGCGCAAGTCGTTGAGCGTGAGGGAGCGGTCGTGCGTGCCATTGAAGTTGGCGACAAACTGTCGGCAGAGCTCGGCCCATGAGGAGATGGATGCCTCGGGGAGGTTCATGAGCCATGAGCGCGGGCCATCCTTGAGGGCCATGGGAAACTAGTTCGCCATGACCTTGTCGTCGCCGTTCACTGCCTCGATGCTCAGGGCATAGAGCTATAGGAACTCTGCGGGGTTGGGGGTGCCGTCTTAGCGCGGAGGCAGGTCCGGCTTGAACTTGGTGGGCCACACCACGTGGCGCAGCTCGCGGGTGAAGGCGCGGCAGCCCCGCAGTTGGAGGGAACGCCCCCAGTGAGGGCGGCACGGTTCTGGCGGCCGGTGGCCGCGACCTCCTGGATGGTCCTGTCTTGGCGCTGGCGCTGCCGCTCGAGGAGCACGCGCGCGTCGGGCGGCGTGCGCCGGATGATCTGGTAGCTGGGCTGGCCATGGTCCAGCGAAGACGCGCCGCGGGACGGCTCACGCGCCCGCGCATCGTGGTGGCGCCTGGCACCCTCGCTAGGCGGAGGAGGCGGCGGCGGCGCACCATGCGCCACGTCCACGGTGCGAGCCGGCGGAGGGTGGAGCGAGTGAGAGGGCGTCGGGGCGTCTCCGGCGGCATTGACGAGCTCAGTGATGCGGGCGAGCCAGGCATCGTAGCCGGCGTCGGTGGGGCGGTAGCGCAGGAGCTCGCGCGCCATGAGCAGCGCGGCCTGCGGGGTCGGCGCGTCGCGGCGGGCGAGTTAGGAGGCCGTGGCGGTGTAGCCATCTGGCTACACGGATGGGTGGAGGGAGGAAGCCTGCTACTCCCTTGCTGCGGAGTCGGTGGCGGCACCGGCGGCGCGGCGCCGATGGTCGTTGCGGGCGACCGACTCCGTCTGGGCCACCCTGGCAGCTCTGCGCACGTAGTGCTCACGACGAGCGTCGGCCATGGCGGTGAGGAGGTGAGAAGAACTGAAGCCGCCCCCTACCTGGCGTGCCAAATGTCGGAACCGGGGCTCCGGGGACCCAAAGGTTCGAACACTAGGGGCGATCTAGTTCCTACCGATCCAAGGGTGACCACGGCAAGGCTACGGCGAGAGCACGCGAGCGCAGAGCATGACATGGGACTTGATGGTTACCCAGGTTTGGGCCACCTTGCGGTGTAAAACCCTACTCCTGCTTGTGTTTGGGATTGCTATGGGCGAGAGAGAGAGAGAGAGTTCTCGCGTACAAGGTAGGAGACAAGGGAATCTATCCAAGCTCCCTCTACAATGGCAGCACTCCCCCCTTTTATAACCACCTTGGTCCTCTTCCCCTGAAAATCTTGGCGGGAAGGGTAGCCACACATTGGCGGGTTTTGAAAGGGGACAGGCGCCCAGCCTATCCTGACTAAAGTTGGTCTTCGCCTGCAAAAGCATGATCCATGACGCGCTGGTGGGCTCGGTGATGACCTCTGCCCTGCGCGCCTTGCTGTCTTGGTCTTCTTTCACCAAACGGGTAGTCCTTGGGACTTGATTTGGAGGAGGGCAGCTGGTGCTATCCCTTTAGCACCAAAGAGGAAACCCTCTCTGTCCGTGTCCGCTGGCGCGGCTTCTGTCGCCGTTCATCGCCAAACGCGTCACCCACGTGATGGGCACCAGACCGCGCGGCTGACGTCAGGCTCGGATGGCCTGGCGGCCGCCTCGGGGGGCCGCCTCGGGAGGCCGCCTCACAAGGGGGCCTCGTGAGGCTTCCTACCGCTGCTTGCGACTAAGTCTTGGTGATTGCTCCTTGAGGAGGGGTCCTCGAGAGGCTAGCGCCTCGCGAGGTGTCTTCGCTTTGCGGCGCCCGCGGTTGGGCCGTGTCTTGGGCCTTCGTCAAGCGTCGCTTCCTGGGTCGCAGGCAGAGGGGCCGTGGTACCCCGGTTCCCAATGGCCCGACGGTCCGTGCTGCATGGTACCAGCAAGCTTTGCGCCGCTACCATAGCCGCAAAGTGAACGCCAGGAATCTTGAGGAAGGCAACCTTGTTCTTCGTCAAATCCAGTCCACGAAGGGTCAAAACAAGTTGACGCCGAAGTGGGAGGGCCCTTACCGGGTGGTACGAGTCACTGGGCCCGGCACAGTCCGCCTAGAGACCGAAGATGGCATTCCGGTGCTCAACTCATGGAATATTGAGCATCTTCGCAAGTTTTACCCGAAGGCGCGGTTGCCGGGCTGCCCGGCAACCTCTTTTGTACAAGTTTGCCGGAAAGGCATGTAAACCTTTGTACAGAGCCGGGCGCAGATCCCGTGCACATAAATAAAGATAAGTGTTTCACAATTCTTTGTCCAAGTACATATTTGTTTATGTGTTGCAGGCAGCCTTGTGTTACATTTTCCCCTTGCATAGGATGATTAACGAACCGTCAAGGTTCCAGACTCCTCTTTTCTCTTCTTTCTTTTTCTCAAAGGACAGAAGTGTTCCTCGCGTGCAAGTTTCCTGGGGGGAGTGTGGGTATGGATACCAAATGACATTCAAGATATCGTCCCACGGCAAGAAACACAGCAAAGAAAAAGCTAGTTGCAAAATTTTAAAGTAAATTCTTTGTTGTAGTTGCAACTTCTCCTTGAACGATTTTGCCTTTGTATGAGAAACATGCACGCTAAGGAACCTTGTCGTGATCAGCTATGCCCTTACTTTGTTTCGAGTCCGCTCAACAACTTAAGTGGTTATGTTGTGATCGTCAAGTGTATCCTTGCCGGCAGCGGCACTTCCGGCAAGCTGCTAAGGACCTGTTCCTCAAGCGCTCGCGGCAAGAGTGCGCGCACCGGCAAGTATCCGACAAGCGTAGGGTACAAGAACCATGCAAAGACAGAATAAGACAAGGGAGATAGCATGCACACATTCATCCAAAACACAAATTACAGCAACCATTAAGCGTTTAAATGCAAAAGTCATTTTTCATGCCCCCACGGGGCTACATTGGTTCCGATATAGGAGCAAAAGAGAGGAGCCTAGGAGGAGCGCAGCTCGTCTTTAAGATTCGACTCGGGTGCTACTTGCGCCTACTCGGAATCATCGCCTTCGCTCTTGATGCGCGGGGAGCTTTCATCGTTTTCGCTCTCGCTGGTGGAGTCGGTGCCGCTGCTACTCTCGCTCTCCGCGTAGAACTCCATACGACCACTGGAGACCCCGAAGAACTTCACAAAGAGTGTGGCGGCTCCGTCATACCTAAACTGGAGGAGCTGGCCCCGCCTTAGACCGCGGGAGCGGGCGAACGACTTCCACCCCCGCGTCAGGTACAAGAAGCCAGTGGTGGAGAACTCAGCCGCCACCCAGGAGGGGCCGTTGCAGCAGCCATCCGCCTGTAGCCACAGGCCCGAGGGCCTGCTGTCCTCCATCGCCCTCGCAAAGAGTCTGACAGCCGGATCCAACTACGGGGCCAACGGTGCAGCCCCACGACGAACTCGTGTGCTGCCACCGCCGTGTGGGCCCCCACCTAAGGGGGAAGGGTGGTCGCTCTGCCACGCCCACCTCGACCACGAGCGCCGCGCCCTCCATGGTCGTGGGGGGTGACCCTCCCGCGGGCGCTAGGGTTGGCCTCCGCGGCAGCCGCCGAGGACCGCGTTCGGCCCCGACGGGGGGGGGGGGGGGGGGCTCGTGCCCGCAGCAGATGCATGGGCCCGACCTCCACCCCTCGCCATTGCGGCGGTGGACCTCGGGGAAAGCAAAGATGGGTGAAAGGTTGAAGGAGGAGAGAGGCAAGGGTAGAAGATGAGCGGGGGAGGTCTCCACGCCCCCTCCCCCGCCCTTTTTATAGCACCCTAGGGGGTCACTCTCCCTGCCGCTTCACCTTCTTCAATAGCAGAAATCGAGGAAGGAGATGCTAGGAATCAGGCGCAAGGAGGCGGGAAGGAAGAATACGATGGCAATGGCGAGATTGGGGGAAGGGGGTAAATGAGCAGCGCTTTCAGAGTCTAGGATCTGCGTCCAAGAAACTTCTCCAAGAACTAGGATTCGAACTCTGGGGGACTTCGCTTGGCGGCTTACGACACGATGGCAACTACGGCGGGATCACGAAGGGCTCACTGGCTCTCACCGGACACGAAGGGGACGCGCGAGCTACCCAGGTTCGGGCCACCATGCGGTGTAATACCCTACTCCTGCTTGTGTTGGATTGCTCTGTAATGGAGAGCTTGTGGCCCGAGGTACACGAGGTGTGGGGGAGAATGAATCGATCCTCTTCCATGGATGCGGCCTTGCCCCTTTTGTAGTGCCTTGGTCCTCTTCCTCGAAAATATGAGCGAGAAAGGGTGGCCACAGGGCGGCAATTCAAAGGGGAAAAGGCGCGCAGGTCTATCCTGACTAAAGGCAGTCTCCGCCTGATAAAGCAGTCTTCGTGACGTGCTGGTGGGCTTGGCGATGACCTCCGTCCTGGCGCGCCGATCCGTCCTGATCTTCTTTCACCAAAGAGGAAACGCTTTGGGACTTGCTTTGGGGGAGGCAGATGCCACTGCTCCCTTATCACCAGAATGGAAGCTGGGCTTGGTCGCGCCCCGCTGTCCTTATCCTGACAGCAGGACGTCACCCATGTGCTGGGTGCAGAGCCCTATGGCTGGCGCCGTACGATCTGCTTCATGAGAAGGCCTCATGAGGGGAGCCTCGCGAGGCAACCCGGTGCTTGGCGGCCCCGGCAGGGTCTGGCCTGGCGGCAAGGGGCCTCGCGAGGCTCGCCCCTCGCGAGGCGGCTTCCTCCGGAGCGGCCGAGGCAGGGCCACCCTCATGGGCCGACCCAAGCGTTGTCCTCCGGGCTAGAGGCAGACGGGCCGTGGTACCCTGGTTTCCACTGGGCCGACAAGCGCCCCTCGCGGATTCCTTTTTATGGGGAAGGCACGAGGGCTGGCTCTTTACCGTCCTACGTGGCTGTGCTTTTCAGGCGCACTACCTCCTCGCGCCCATTCAATTCCACCCCTCCCATGCCCGCATTTAATGCGCGTCGTGGGGGGCATGGTAACAGAGAAGATTACGACAGTTATCCTCTGGCACGCGTGCCTGTGCACTGTTCGGGCCTAGCCCAATGACGCCTCGCATGCGCATGTGGCCCAGGCCCAGGGGCTCCTGTCGGTGTGCTAAAGCATGGGTGCCCTCGTAGCCTGATTTGTGCATAGGCAGTTGTAGCCTTCCTGACGGGAAGGGCTTGACGGAGGATAACTATGACTCAAGACTTAGATTAAACAAGACCGTGAAGAAGACCTCAAGGCAGGTCATCGAGAAGTACTATTCTAGTATTGAAGATCAAGATTGCCCTTGCCGGTGAGCTTCGTACCGGCAAGGTGAAGACCAAGACCCTGGTTGCCGGCAAGCAAAGGCCCGGCAAGCTCCGTGCCAGCAGGCTTGTTCTGTCCCGTTACCGCTCCACCTCATCATCGGCTAGATAAGCATGCATGATAGGTGTCGAGCGGGCAGGCAGTCAACGCAGCTGGCCAGGGCACGTGTCAGCATGCCACGCAGAGATTAACTTTAAAGACACCCGTCCTTGGGACGTGTCAAGATTACAGGAGGGCGCCAGGACCGGTGGTACAGATCTTTTGCCTGAAGCCTCGCCTCCCCGACGTAGCACCTAACGGTGCATTTAATGCGCTTGTCCCACCCCGTCTGGAGATAGACGTGGTGACGGTGCAAGTTACTATTCATACTCTGTAAATGACCATATTAGCCACTGTGGTAACCCCTTGGCCTATAAAAGGAGGCCCACGACTACACTTAGAACGGTCGACTCCCAGCTCAACTACACGCTGTAGCTGCACTTCCCGCGCACCTTGCCGGCAAGCTGCACTCTTTGTAACCTTTGAGCTCATACACAATCAAACCACCAGAACAGGAGTAGGGTTTTACGCTCACAGCGGCCCGAACCTGGATAAATCGTTGCTTGTGCTCATATCTACTAGCTTGTGCTCATATCTACTAGCCCTGCTCTTTGTAGTATTTTGATCCCACTTCCGAACCGCAAAGGGATCCTCTCGATCCCATAGATCGTCATTTTCCCACGACACGGGGATATATTATTTGTTGAAGTCCAACTTGTAGATTAAAAGATATGAATTTCCAAAGTTTGGCTATTTTTCTGAAAATGAATTACGGGATTGAATATTGGCTTCCACGTGTCTTATTTTTACTAGTGGAAACCCCTTCGTTTAAGTGGACTGTCCTGGATCGTTGGATGAAGATCTAACGCCAGAAAGATAATTAAAAAACAGAATAACAGGCTCACCGGAGTTAGTCGACTAGGTCGCCAGAGACGGGCGGTGCGGCTCGGACGTCGACGGTCTCGATGCCACAGCGGGTTTCCGGCGAAGGGGCAAGGCGGACGGGGCCGGGGATGGCGCAGCGAGTCCGGGAGTCAAGGCCTCGGCCTCGGACTCGTCTGATGGTGGTGGTGGAGGGCCGCCGGAGTTGCGCCGAACTCCGATTGGTTGCATACTTGTGGACAGCACCTTCCGGCTGCGTATTTGAAGGAGGTAAGAAGTCAAGGAGGTCCGCACGGAGGTGCAACATCCAGAGGAAGAAAAGGAGTCGTGAGAGACTCACCTAAACCTGGGCATGGGCAGCCCGGCCCGACGACCCGGCCTGAGCCCGGCCCAAAAATCCCGGGCTGGGCCGGGCCGGGCTTGTAACCCGGGCCGGGCTCAGGCTTGAATCTGCAGCCCGAAGTAACATTCAGGCCAGGCTCGGGCTTCAGTTTACAGCCCGAAATTAGCCCGACCCGACCCGAAAATGACTAGATTCTGTGCGTATCTTCATTTTTCTACGCATGTGGGCTGTCTCCTCTGGCAAAATCCAGGCCCAGCCCAGTAATCCACCACTCCAGTATAGGATACATATCCCCTTCTTCCGATTCTCCAACCCTAGCCGTCATATGTCTTTCCCTCCTGCACCCATACGCACACCACTCGCTCCTCACTCCATCTGACCGGCGGCGGAGCACACAGCGACGGCGGCACGGTAGAGCACGCAGTGGCAGCCGACGTCGTGCTCCCCAATGCGGCTGCTGCCGGCGGCCTCGGCTGCTCGCCTGTTCCTACCATGCATCAAGGCATCAGGCAGCTAGGCACACGTCAAGTTCAAGGCGTCCCGTTGCTTCCTTGTAGATCTTCCCTCAAATCAATGTGTAGATTTTCTCTCCTATACGTGGACCATGGATCGATCTATGTTTGTAGATTATTCTCTCCCTATGTGTGGATCGATCTGTGTGTAGATCTTTCACTCTCTGTATGTGGATGTGTGTAGATTTATTTGATGTGAATGTAAAGGAACATGGTCACGTGGATTTGGCAATTGGTGTTTGTATATGTTGAGCTCAAACATTCTGCATAGATTGCTTCCTCAAAAAAGCATGCAAATTCAGAGGCGTATTCCTCAGTATGCAACGCCTGACATTTTTTTGGGCATCTAGTTTAGTTTCCGGGCTCTCGGGCCGGGCCTCGGGCTTCGGGCTTTAGTGTCGGGCCGGGCTCGGGCTTGTAGTTAGTGTAATTTTCGGGCTTCGGGCCGGGCTCGGGCTAGGATGTTGAAGGTCGGGCTTTTATAAGCCCGGCCCGAAACCCGGCCCGGCCCGATGAATGCCCAGGTTTAGACTGACCAGAGGCGTGGCGAGCTTCAATGGAAGTGGCAGGGGGCTTGGCTCCGACGAGCAATTGCTCGGGATTCGGAGGTCGTTGGAGAGGGGTTCGTGGACTGGGAGGTGCGTGATGGAGAGGGGTTCCTCGGGCACCCTTTTATAGCATAGGGGAGAGCCAGAACGGAGCGGGGCGTCATCGATGTTAAGGGCATCAATGGCAGCCGTTTCCCGATGGTAATGGCCATTAGTGCTCGTTATGATGCAAGAAACGGAAGAGGGTTTGGGGCGAGGGAGCGATTGGGAGGGGGTCGGGCACGGGTGGGGTACGGCCGCTGGCTCGTTGCCTGAGTTACTCAAGAGGTTGAGGACGACCAGGTTGGGTCGTGAAGAGATAGAAGAAAAAGAAAGGGAAAAAAAGAGAGAAAAGGACCTGGGCCGGTGCTGCATGCATGTAGTAGTGTTGTGCGCGCATGCGTACTAGGAATAGGAATGGGGTTAGCCCCGTGAGCTAATTAGATTAGGGTTATAATAATAATTTACTACATGCATAGAAAAGTTAAAGAAAACATAAAATAATAATTTTTTGTGTAGCATACTTATTATTTGGAGCTTAACAATTTGTTTTTGTATAAACTGTTATTAATATTTTATGGACTTATATTAATTTCTCCAGAATTCAAATTAGAGTTTTACAAATTCATAAAATGATAATTGTGCTATATTAAATATTTCCAAATATATTTTTGGAGAAGTCACATTATCTCCTCTAATAAAAGTTATTTGAATAATTTGGAAATATTTGTATGGCATCCAAACTCCAAATAAGATCCATTTTTCAAGTGGAACTCCAAATTCTAAGAACTCCAAATGGAATATTCATCCACCACATTTGAGAAAGTCATTTTATTCTCACTCCATAATTTTGAATATGGTTTCAAAACATTTCATAGGAGTCGAAAAGAAAATAAACCCAATTTGAAAATACTCAAAAATGTTTTTTTCCTGAAAATCATAGCAATTCACTCAATGATATCTTATTATTAACATTCCAAAATTTAGAAAATTTTGGGATGTTACATTGCATGTCACATAATTTAATGAAAGTATTAAGATGGGATGCAACATCTTCATTAGGATTTCCAGCAAACTGTTCTTTCATAAGAAGATTTAACAAAGTAGCTTTTATATCATATTACTCCACACTAGTGGCGGGAGGAGCAATAGGTGTACTAATAAAATCATTATTATTAGTATTCGAGAAATCACACAACTTAGTATTTTCTGGAGTAGACATGATGGCGATTCAAGTAAAGATAGCAACACATTTTTTTTTGGTATTTTTAATTTTTCTAGAGAAGGAGGAGGAAGAAAAAGAGAAGGCAAATAAAAGGCAAATGGCAATGAAAGTAAAAAACAAGCAAATTGATAAATGTGAGTGAAGTCTCCCCGGCAACGACGCCAGAAATTCTTCTGTTACTCTCTGTAGAGTTTTGGGTTTCCCTGAAGAGGAAGGGTGAAGTAGCATAGTAGCAGATAGTATTTCCCTCAGTTAAGAACCAAGGTTTATCAAACTAGAAGGAGACGGAACACAAACAACGTGAACAGTACCTACACACACACACTCATAAGCATAGCATCGGTGGGTAAACAAATTACTGTTGGGCAATTGTCAAAATTGCGCATAGTTATGACTGTGATTCTTCATGGCATAATTCATATATAGGCATTATGTTCCTGACAAGTAGACCATTAAACCAACTGCATCTAGTACTATTACTCCACCCCAAGACCGCTATCCAACATGCATCTCAAAGTACTAAGTTCATGACAAACAGAGTAACGCTTTGATACGTCTACAACGTATCCATAATTTTTGATTGTTTCATGCTATTATAATATCACTTTTGTATACTTTTTATGCCATTTTATATTCTTTTTATGGACTAACCTATTAACTCAGTGCCCAGTGCCAGTTCCTGTTTTCTGCATGTTTTTGGTTTTTCAGGAAATCCATACCAAACGAAGTCCAAACAAGACGAAACTTTTTGACGATTTTTTCTGGACATAAAGAGACCCTGGAAGCTTTGGGAGGAGACCAGATGATGCACGAGGGAGCCACAAGGCAAGGGGTGCGCCCTAGGGGTAGGGAGCGCCCAGGTGCCTTGTGGCCCAGTCGTGGCTCCGATTGCCCTAATTCCTGCCCTATAAATTACCTAATATTCATAAACCCCCAGAGCGAGACCCGAAACAATTCTTCCACTGCCACAAGCCTCTATTCCAAAGCGATCCCATCTGGAGGCCTTCGCCGGTACTCTGCCAGAGGTGGAAACCATTGGGGAGGCAATCTTCATCAACCTTGCTGCCTCCATGATGATGTGTGAGTAATTCCCACAGGACCTACGGGTCCATAGCAGTAGCTAGATCTCTCTCTCTCTCTCTCTCTATCTATCTCTCTCTCTCTCTCTCTCTCTTGATCTTCAATACAATGATCATTGAAAGTATTTGAGTCTTTTCTGAGATTTATTTATGTGTAATTTTATAGCTATGTATGCTTTCCGATCTATGAGTTTTTTTTGGCCAAGTTAATGATTAGATCTTTAGAGGGAGTGGTAGGTTCAATCTTGCGGTGTCCTTACTCTATGACAGGAGGAGTTGCAAGGCACGTGTTGTATTGTTGCTACTAAAGATAAAACGATGGGGTTCAGTCATATTAATTTGCCTTATTCTGCCTACATTATGTCATCTTGCTTAATGTGTTACTCTGTTTGTCATGAACTTAATACTTTGAGATGCATGCTGGATAACATTCTTGGGGTGGAGTAATAGTAGTAGACGTCAGTAGGTTTAATGATCTACTTGTCACAGACGTAATGCCTATATATTAATTATGACATGGATGATCATCATAACTATGCGATTTTCTATCAATTGCCCAACGGTAATTTGTTTACCCACCAATGCTATTTATGAGAGAGATGCCTCTAGTGAATGATATGGCCCTCGGGTCCATTCACATCTATATTAAAAGAAATCTTCTAATTCCTCATTGTTTTCTTTTACTTTTATTTATTAATCACTGCCAGAGTTGATACTTGCAACCGACAAGAACAAGGGAGTGACGCCCCCTTGCCTTTGTTGCATGCAATCATCTGTTTGTGTGTGTGCAGGTACTGCTAATGTTGTTTGTGTGCTGTCTCCTATTGGTTCGATAAACCTTGGTTCTTAACTGAGGGAAATACTATCTGCTACAACATTCAGATGTATGTGGTCCGATGAGTATACCGGCATGAGGTGGATTTCTCTCCTTTGTTACCTTCATGGATGATTTGAGTAGATATGTTTATATCTACTTAATGAAACAGAAGTCTGAAACATTTGAAAAGTTCAAAGAATTTCAAAATGAAGTAGAAAATCATCGTAACAAGAAAACAAAATTTCTACGATCGGAACGTGGAGGAGAATATATGAGTTATGAGTTTAGCGAGCATCTGAAGAGTTGTGGGATTGTTTCTCAACTTACACCACCCGGAACACCACAGAGAAATGGAGTTTCTGAGAGACGTAATCAAACCTTGTTAGGCATGGTTTAGATCGAGGATGTCCTTAACTGAACTGCCACTATCTTTCTGGGGTTATGCTTTAGAAATAGTGACTTTTACACTTAATAGAGCACCGTCAAAGTCTGTTGAAATGACACCATATGGGACATGGAATGGGAAGAAGCCCAACTTGTCTTTTCTTAAAATTTGGGGTTGCAATGTTTATATGAAACATTTACAACCAAACAAGTTTGATCCTAAATCAGACAAATGCTACTTTGTTGGTTATCCCAAGGATAATGTTGGGTATTACTTCTACCATCGCACCGAAGGCAAAATGTTTGTCGCTAAAAATGGAGTATTTCTCGAGAAATAGTTTCATGCAAAAGAGGTGAGTTGGAGGATAGTACAACTTGATGAGATTATTGAATCTCCTGTGATGGAGCAAAGGGTGGAGGCACCGGAAGTTGTTCCGGAACCTACTCCTGCACCTGAACCAAAAGAACCTTCATGTGATGAAGATAATTTGGTCAAGTGTGTAGCTGAACCACGCAAGCCAGGAAGAATTCATGCTTTACCTCATAGGTATGAGTATGAAGTTTTCATGCTGGATCAAGATGAACCCGTGCATGACAAAGAGGCAATGGCGGGCCCTGACTCCGGGAAATGGCTTGAGGACATGAAATCCGAGATAGCATCCATGTACGAGAGTCAAGTTTGGAACTTGGTAGACCCTCTAGAAGGTGTTAAATCTATCAAATGTAAATGTATCGATAAAAAGAAATGACGCTGATGGAAATGTTTACATCTATAAAGCTCGACTTATCGCAAGAGGTTTTCGTCAAGTTCAAGGAGTTGACTATGACGAGACCTTCTTGCCCATACCGATGCTTAAGTCTATTTGGATATAACTAGCAATTAATGCTTATTTCGATTACGAGATATGGCAGATGGATGTCAAAATGGCTTTCCTCAACGAAAATTTAACTAAGGACGTGTATATGATGCAACCCGAGGGTTTTGTCGATCCTAAGGATGCTGGAAAGGTGTGCAAGCTTCAGAGGTCTATCTATGGACTGAAGCAAGCATCAAGGAGTTGGAATCTTCATTTCGATGAAGTGATCAAAGGGTTTGGCTTCATCAAGAACGACGAAGAGGCTTGTGTTTACAAGAAAGTGAGTGGGAGCGTGATACGTCTCCAACGTATCTATAATTTTTTATTGTTTCATGCTATTATATTATCAATCTTATATGCTTTATACATCATTTTATATCATTTTTGGGAACTAACCTATTAACCCAGTGCCAAGTGTCGGTTGTTGTTTTCTGCTTGTTTTTTGTTTTACAGAAAATCCCTACCAACCGGAGTCCAAACGCTACGAAACTTTTTGACAATTTTTTCTGGACCAGGAGGGACCCTAGAAGCTTCGGGGGAGGACCAGAAGCCAGACGAGGAGACGACAAGACAACAGGGCGCACCCAGAGGGGTAGACGCGCCCTGAGTCTTGGGGGCCCCTCGTGGCTCCGTCTAACCTAATTCCAGTGCTATAAATTCCCAAATATTCCAAAAAACCCAGAGCGAGACCCAAAACAATTATTCCGCCGCCGCAAGCCTCTGTTCTTCCGCGATCCCATCTGGAGGCCTCCGCCGGTACTCTGCCGGAGGGGGAATCGATCATGGAGGGCTTCCACATCAACCTTGCTGCACTTCCAATGATGTGTGAGTAGTTCCTACAAGACCTATGGGTCCACAGTGATTAGCTAGATGGCTTTGTCTCTCTCTCTCTCTCTCTCTCTCTCTCTCGCTCTCGCTCTCTCTTTGATCTTCAATACAATGTTCTCTTCGGAGTTCTATTTGATGTAATCTTCTTTTGCGGTGTGTTTGTTGGAATCCAATGAATTGTGGGTTTATGATCAGATTATTCATTGAAAGTAATTGAGTCTTTTTCGAACTTTATTATGTGTGATTATTATAGCTTTGTATTTCTCTCCGATCTATCCATTTCGTTTGGCCAACTAGATTGATTTATCTTAAGTGGGAGAGGTGCTTTGTGGTAGGTTCAATCTTGCGGTGTCCTCACTCTGTGACAGGAGGAGTAGCAAGGCACATATTGTATTTTTGCTACTAAGGGTAAAACGACGGGGTTTAATCATATTGCTTGGTTTTATTCTGTCTACATTATGTCATCATGCTTCAAGCATTACTCTGTTTGTTATGAACTTAATACCTTAAGATGCATGCTGGATAGCGGTCGAGGGGTGGAGTAATAGTAGTAAATGCAGGCAGGAGTCGGTCTACTTGTCATGGATGTAATGCCTATGTACTGATCATGTCATGAATAATGTCATAACTATGCACTTTTCTATCAATTACCCAACAGTCATTTGTCTACCCACCGTATGCTATGTTCTTGAGAGAGATGCCTCTAGTGAAAGCTACGGCCCCCGAGTCTATTTAAATCATATTGCTAAAACCCTAATTACCTTTCTGCAATTTATTTACTTTTATTTTCTTTTGCAATTTATATATCTCCTACTATTAGACTTAATCCTTGCAATTGACGAGTACAAGGGGATTGACAACCCTCTTGCCCGCGTTGGTGCAAGTATTTGCTCTTGTGTGTGTAGGTACTGCTAAAGGTCGTTTGCGTGAATCTCCTATTGGTTTGATAACCTTGGTTCTCTACCGAGGGAAATACTATCAACTACTATATTGTTTCATGCTTCCTCTTCGGGGAAAATCCCAACGCAGCTCACAAGTAGCAGAAAGAATTTCTTGCGCCGTTGCCGGGGAGACTTCATCTAACGAAGCAAGGTACCTGCACACACACACCTTTTTTTGCTTGCAATAATCATGTTGACTCAATAAAATAAAAATAAAGACATATGGATCCTCATCCACTTGCCAATCTTTTCAAACTTGCTACTTATTGTAAACCAATAGCTAATAATGAAGAAGTGATAAAAGAAAATGCTATTGGGATACATTTATTGAATGAAAAGAATGATTGCAATGTTGTTAGTATGAATTCCTTGAAAGTCAATTGTGCTAATGATCATGATTGGGGTGACGATCATAATGCTATGAATGATAAAAGTGGGTTTGGAGAGGTCATGACTTTAGTTGATGTTAATCCCACTATCTTGGAAGATTATAAAACTTTTATGCATGAGGATCATGAAGAGAATATTATTTATGATTGTTATATTGTTGAATTTGATTATGATCCTACATGTAATTATTATGAGAGAGGAAAATATTGTCGTAGAAAATTTCATGTTACTCTATTACATCTCTTGATGTTCAAATTATTAATGTTTCGTCCTTCTTCCTTGCATATGCAATATTGCTTGCTTTGATAATTTGTTTTCCTATAAAATACCTATGCATAGTAAGTATGTTAGACTTAAATGTGTTTGTCACATGTTTTATGATGCTCTCTTTGTGCTTCAATTCTTGTCTTTGACGTGAGCATCATTGAAATCTCAAAGCCTATCTTAATGGCTATAAAGGAAGAGCTTGTTGGGAGACAACCCAATAGTTATCTTTTCTGTTCTTGTCTGCAAACATGATTATTGCTACTGTAATGATTGTGTTTTTATATTTTAATTAGTGTTTGTGCTATGTAAAGCCTTTGGGAAGATTTGAATGAAGTATAATTGATGATGTTTGTAAACAAAAATGTCACGCCCAATATGCGATCCTATCCTCGAGGGACTCGGAGGCCCCACCAGGGATAGAAGCGCATATCGAAGACGCTTGCAAGGTGGGTATCATTACATCGTACCATGTACATAATAGGTGGGGATACATACAAATACATACAGTCATCACAGGAATACATCAATACATAGCAAACACCATACAGAAGAGCATAATCCGACTACGGATGAAACACAAACGAAAAACACGAACGACATCCACCCTGCTAGCCCAGGCTGCCGACCAGGAACCTATCCCAGATCGACGAAGAAGAAGAAGAAGAAGAAGAACTCCAAAAGCAAATGCGCATCGCTCTCACGTCAAATCATCGCATTACCTGTACCTGCATCTGTTGTTGTAGTAATCTGTGAGCCACGAGGACTCAGCAATCGCATAACCATGGGTAACAAGACTATCAAAGCTTAAATGGGTATGGAAGGGTAAGGTGGTGAGGTTGCAGCAAGCACTAAGCATTGTATGGTGGCTAACTTACGAGTACAAGAATAAGAAGAGTAACTACGCATAACGGTCGCAAACTAATAATGATCAGGAAGTGATCCTGAACACCTACTTACGAGTCAAACATAACCCCACCGTGTTCTCTTCTTGGTTCAAACCTCACAAGAAGAGACGATCACGGTTATGCACGCGGTTGGTGTATTTTAATTAGAATTAGTGTCAAGTTCTCTACAACCGGAGGTTATAAATTTCCAAGTCGCCACATAACCGCGGGCACGGCTTCGCGAAAGATTTAACCCTGCAGGGGTGCTCCAAGCAGTCCATTATAAATTACCACACGCATCATATGGAACATCCTCACACCATGATAACACGATGCTTACGATAAGGAATCCCGGTGGACAAGCCACTCGTAACAGGCAAAACTAAACCAGCAAGACCTCCCGGTGAGCCAGATCCGTGTCTAGAGCCACGCGCTCTCTATCTACGGGCATCATCCATCTATGCATAGTGGACGGTAGCCAAAAGAACCCGAGTTGCCCCGAGGCGGCTCCGCCGACTGCTAGGTAGGTGGACCAACGGTTGTGTTTTGCCGCTGGCCTGAGTTATGTTGGAATTAAAAGAGTCCCCGAGGTGGCGACCCTCTATGCATTAATTATTAGGTTCATGTTGGCAAATGTTAAAACCAATGTTGGGCCTTGCTGGAGAAGTCTTATCCTAAAACGAATGGACAGGGGGGTTCCCATATGCCCCACATGTGTTAGAAGCGCTCATCAAGGAACATAACACCGGTATTACGGAAACTAGGGCGGCATGAGTGGAACAAAACACTAGGCAAAAGGCCGAGCCTTCCACCCATTACCAAGTATATAGATGCATTAATTAAATAAGAGATATTGTGATATCCCATGATATCCATGTCCCAACATGGAACAACCTGCAACTGCACCTGCAACTAGCAACGCTATAAGAAAGGGGCTGAGCAAAGCGATAACATAGCCAAACAACGGTTTGTTGGGTAAGGGTGGTTAGAGGCTGTGTCATGGCATATGAGAGGCTGACATATATGTGGTAGGAAGCGTGACATAGCGATAGCAACAAGACAACTAGCAAGTAAAGATAGTAGAGATATCCAAGGTCATGATCATCTTGCCTGAAATCCCGCTCGGAAGAAGAACGAGTCCATGAAGAAGACGAACCAACATAGTCGAACGAATCCTCACAATCGCAACGAAACCGGAGAAGACAAAACAAAAATGAGAAAAACTATTTACACGGGAAAGCTCCCAACAAGCAAAAGAAGAAACAGGAAATCTTTTTTTTTGGGTTTTCTTTTAATACTACACTATTTAAACTAGAAAGAAAAACCGAAAAGAAACGAGAAATGTTTTTGGATTTTCTCAAAGTTTTTCGAACACACAAGAAGAAAACGAGAAAATAAAACTAACATGGATTATACAATGAAAGAAGATGAACACCGACAACTATAATGAAATGTGTGAGCATGAATGTAATGTCGGTGAGAAATACATACTCCCCCAAACTTAGGCTTTTGGCCTAGCTTGGTAATCACTATCCCTGGTCTAGGTAATAATCAAAGTGGTAGCTCGTGGAGGCTCGTTGTGCAGCCTCCTCAGCCAGACGGGCGGCTTCTACTGCCATGTTATACTCCTGCACTTCATACTCCTCGAGGAAATATCTCCATTTGTTCTGGTAATCAAAGAGAGCAGGAGCAGGCAAAGCAACATACACAGAATGATATTTATTAAAAACTAAGTTATATTCATATCCGTGTGTGTCGCATTTTAAAAACTTATGTTCTCGCATTGCTTCAAAATTCAAATATTTATAAGGTAAGAGGGGATCATTGAAATTGGGCGAGACCCCTAACCTTGCAGCTAAGCAGGAGGCATAAACTCCTCCATACAAATCACCATTACCCGCGTTACGCTGCAGTCTACGTGCAACAATAGCCCCCAAGATTATAACGCTTGCTACCAGTTAAAGCTGTATGAATAAGACTCAGATCAGGGGCACAAAGCGCACTGCAGTCTTGCTTACCAACAATGCATTTACCATTAAAAAGTGCAAAATACCGAATAGCGGGAAAGTGAATGCTAATTATTCTGGCCTGCGTAACTCCCCTATCCTCACCGTTGCAAAGGCTATTAAGAAACAACTCATAGTCAGATTTTGGTGGTTCTTCTAACGAACCCCAATATGGAATTTTGCATGCATCAAAGAATTCTTCTAGAGACATACTATAGGATTTATTATAGAGATGAAACGAGACTCTAGAACTACGAGTATGATACGCAAAATGTTGAGTGAATGAATGAGTGAGGTTGTAATGCTGCGGAGGCTTATCTGCGACGAAGGCGGAAAGCTCAGTGTTCTGAATGTATTGCTCGAATTCCTCCTTAATCCCTGTACCCAACATGAACTCCTCACAAGGCCATCGACAAGATTTTGCCTCGGCACCTCTCACCGAACTTGCTCTTGGTTCCTCATATGATTGGCGTGCTGAACTTTCACTTGACGACGCTTCAGAGGACTTCCTCCTCGAAGAACTCCTCCGGAAGAAGTTCATTTTCCTAAGAACAAATTTCTGAAATTTTTTGGGCCACAAAAAGATGTTAACAAAACTTCACAAAATTGATAGCAACTACTCATACAAGTGTCTAGAGGCCATATCAAGCATTCAAACTACTTAGGACTCAAAGAATTCAACATGCAAGCTCATTTTCAGTAGCACCAAGAGCAGCTAATTATGCAAAATATAATCCACTAGAGTAAAAACTAATTGGAGCAATGGAGGAGTCACATACCAAGTAGCAATCCCCCAAAACAGTTTCGGAAACGGAGCTCCGAGCAAAGAGATTGAAAATCTCAGGTTTGGGAGCAAGAACACGAGAGAGAGAGCTACCGGAAATTTTTGCTAGAGGTAAGAGACGAAGTGAGCTGAAGGAATAAGTGAGGGGGTCCCTGTGGGGCCCACAAGCCACTAGGGCGCGCCAGGGGGTGGCGCGCCCTGGTGCCTTGTGGGCACCGGGGGCATCCCCCTGGTATGTTTCCAGTGCCAAAAATTCTTAAATATTCTATAAAAATTCATGTAAAAATTTCAGATCATTTTGAGCACTTTCATTTTTGGGCACTTTTTTATTGCACGGATAATTCAGAAAACAGGGCAATCATGGCATTTTAATGCATCTAGATAAAAATAACAGAAAACAAAAAGTGGGTACAGAAGGTTGTGCTTACTAAATTCATCGACTTCATGCCTCTCAAAAAGAATTCATTAATAAGGTTGATCAAGTCTTATTAACAAACCATTTACGAGTAACATGAAACCGAAGAACCTTCGTAAAACACTAGGTTACCTCAACGGGGATGTGTATCTCCCCAATAATAAGAGTTTCATACTTCTTTTTGACAATAGGAAGAGGGAGTTAAAAACTTCCAATGGTAATTGTCGGAGTCTTTTCAATAACATGGATACCATTTACTTGAAACTGTTTCTTCGGAAAGTGCACCGTATGTTCATTACCATTGATATGAAATGTCAGCCATTTGCAATGATATTTCAGTGGGAGTGAGTTTATTCAAATCAAGTCTTCTATATAAAGAGAAGGGCATAACACTAACACCGGCTCCTAAATCACACAAAGCAGTTTTGACAAAACTTCTTTTAATGGAGCATGGTATAGTTGGTATTCCTGGATCTCCTAGTTTCTTAGGTACTCCATCCTTAAAAGAATAATTTGCAAGCATGGTGGAAATTTCAGCTTCAGGTATTTTTCATTTATTAGTGACAACATCTTTCATGTATTTAGCATATGGGGCCATCTTTAAAATATCAGTCAAACGAGTACGCAAAAAGACTGGCCTAAGCATTTCAGCAAAGCGTTCAAATTCTTCCTCATCCTTATTCTTAGATGGTTTAGGAGGAAAGGGCATGGGTTTTTGAACCCATGGTTCTCTTTCTTTACCATGTTTTCTAGCAACGAAGTCTCTTTTATCATATCGTTTGTTTTTAGAAGGTGGGTTATCAAGATCAACTGCAGGTTCTATTTCAACATCATTATCAGGTTCTTTATCATTATCTGGTTGAGCATCCACATGAGCATCATCATTATCATTATCATTAGGTGAATGTTCATTACCAGATTGTGTTTCAGCATCGGAAATAGAAACATCATTATTATCCTCAGAGGGTTTTTCTACCTCAGGTTCAATAGAAGTATGCATAGTCCTATCATTTTTCTTTTTCTTTTTCTTTTTAGATGGACTAGGTGCATCAACATTAATTCTTTGAGAGTCTTGTTCAATTCTTTTAGGGTGACCTTCAGGATAAAGTGGCTCCTGAGTCATTCTACCTCCTCTAGTCATTACTCTAACAGCATGATCCTTCATATTGCTATTCATTTCATTGAGCAATTCACTCTGAGATTTAGCAACTTGTTCTAACTGGGTTTGAACCATAGATGCATGTTTACCTACACCTTTGACATCATTAGCAATTCTAAACAACAAGTCACTCAAGCGATCAATCATGTAGGCATTTCGTTTCAATTGTTTCATAACATTTGCATTGAAGTGATCTTGCTTAATAATATAATTGTCAAATTCATACAAGCATTGACTAGGAGGTTTGTTATAAGGAATATCACCTTCGTCAAACTTTATAAGAGAATTTACCTCTACTACCGGTGGTGGTGTGTCAAGACCATGTATTTCTTTAATAGGTGGCAAATTCTTAACATCTTCAGCTTTAATACCTTTTTCCTTCATACATTTCTTTGCTTCTTGCATATCTTCTGGACTGAGAAATAAAATACCCCTCTTCTTCGGAGTGGGTTTAGGCAGTGGTTCATGAAGTGTCCAATCATTATCATTCTTTAATATATTGTTCAATAATTCCTCAGTATGTTCAATAGTTCGTTCCCTGAAAACACAACCAGCACAACTATCTAGGTAGTCCCTAGAAGCATCGGTTAGTCCATTATAGAAGATATCAAGTATTTCATTTTTCTTAAGAGGATGATCAGGCAAAGCATTAAGTAATTGGAGAAGCCTCCCCCAAGCTTGAGGGAGATTCTCTTCTTCAATTTGCACAAAGTTAAATATTTCCTGTAAGGCAGCTTGTTTCTTATGAGCAGGAAAATATTTTTCAGAGAAGTAATAAATCATATCCTGGGGACTACGCACACAACCAGGAGCAAGAGTATTGTACCATATCTTAGCATCACCCTTTAACGAGAAAGGAAATAACTTAAGAATATAGTAATAGCAATTTTTTTCCTCATGAGCGAATAGGGTGGCTATATCATTTAACTTAGTAAGATGTGCCACAACAGTTTCAGTTTCATAACCATGGAAAGGATCAGATTCAACCAAAGTAATTAACTCAGGATCAACAGATAATTCATAATCCTTGTCAGTAACGAATATGGGAGAGGTAGCAAACTTAGGATCATATTTCATTCTCTCCCTCGTAGATTTTTCTTTCATCTCAGCAAGCAATTTTTTAACTTCATCTCTATCTTTACAAGCAAGAATAGCTATAGCTGTCTCCCTATCAAAGACATGTTCATCAGGTGATTCAACTCTAGTAGGAGAGCTAGGTATAATAGGTGAATCAATTCTCAAGAGTTTCAACATTTTCAACATTCTCAATTTCTTTAGCTTTAGCAAGTTGTTCATCAAGAAATTCACCAAGTGTCATAGTATCATCAAGCAAAGTACTAGCATCATCATAAGTATCATTCATAGCAGAAGTAGTATCATCAATAACTTGCGACATATCAGAATGTATAACAGGTGGTGGTGTCGCAAGCTTACTCAAAACAGAAGGTGAATCAAGTGCAGAGCTAGATGGCAGTTCCTTACCTCCCCTCGTCTTAGAGGGAACGATCTTGGTCTTAGCGTCTTTCAGATTCTTCATAGTGATCAACAGATATAAATCCCAAGTGACTCAGCAAATAAAGCTATGCTCCCCGGCAACGGCGCCAGAAAAAGGTCTTGATAACCCACAAGTATAGGGGATCGCAACAGTTTTCGAGGGTAGAGTATTCAACCCAAATTTATTGATTCGACACAAGGGGAGCCAAAGAATATTTGCAAGTATTAGCAGTTGAGTTATCAATTCAACTACACCTGGAGACTAAATATCTGCAGCAGAGTGATCAGTAGCAAAGTAGTATGGTAATTTGATAGCAATAGCAATAGTAGTAACGGTAACGGTAACGGTAACACCAATAGTTTTGTAGCTGTTGTGACAGTAGTAGCAACAGTAGTAACTTAGCAAAGAACAATATGTGAAAAGTTCGTAGGCATTGGATCGGTGATTATGTTGGATAACATTCATCATGTAATAGTCATAACCTAGGGCAACACAGAACTAACTCCAATTCATCAATGTAATGTAGGCATGTATTCCGTATATAGTCATACGTGCTTGCGATAAAAACTTGCATGACATCTTTTGTCCTACCCTCCCGTGGCAGCGGGGTCCATAAGGAAACTAAGGGATATTAAGGCCTCCATTTAATAGAGAACCGGAACAAAGCATTAACACATAGTGAATACATGAACTCCTCAAACTACGGTAATCACCGGAAAGAATCCCAATTATTGTCACCTTAGGGTATGCGGATCATAACACATAGCAGGTGCATATAACTTGCAAGATCGGATCAAGAACACAAATATATTCATGAAAACATAAAGGGTTCAGATCTAAAATCATGGCACTCGGGCCCTAGTCACAAGCATTAAGCATAGCAAAGTCATAGCAACATCAATCTCAGAACATAGTGGATACTAGGGATCAAGCCCTAACAAAACTAACTTGATTACATGATAAATCTCATCCAACCCATCACCGTCCAGCAAGCCTACGAAAGAATTACTCACTCCCGGCGGTGAGCATCATGAAATTGGTGATGGAGGATGGTTGATGATGACGATAACGGGAGATCCCCCTCTCCGGAGCCCCGAATGGACTCCAGATCTGGCCTTCCGATGAAGAACAGGAGGTGGCGGCGGCTCCGTATCGTGAAACGCAATGAAACTTCCTCTCCTATTTTTTTCTCCGGAATTGTGAATTTATAGGCTTGAGATTAGGGTCAGCGGAGCCACGTGGGCCCCACGAGCCACCAGGGCGCGCCTGGGGGGTGGCGCGCCCTGGTGCCCCGTGGGCAGTAGGTGGCCCCCCTCCAGTGGGTCTTGGCTCCAGTATTTTTTATTTCTTTCATAAAAAATCTCCAAAAAGTTTCGTCCAATTCCAAGAACTTTTATTTCTGCACAAAAACAACACCATGGTAATTCTGCTGAAAACAGCGTTAGTCCGGGTTAGTTTCATTCAAATCATGCAAATTAGAGTCCAAAACAAGAGCAAAAGTGTTTGGAAAAGTAGATATGATGGAGACGTATCACTCTATCAAGAGAAAAACAGCTTGTGACTATAGATTTCACACTAGAGAGCAACAAGACTTCTATGAGACAGTGCTACTAGACAAGAAACCAATAGTCGGTGACATGAGATGGGTCAAGTGGGAGTACATTGATGAGAATGAGGACAACTTTCCTCATGTTCATGAGAGTTTCAAGCTAGCTGGAGTTGATACCTTCATTGGAAGGAAGCTTACATCATGGAGTGATGAGATGATTATGCAATTTTATTCCGCTGCACACTTCTATCTAGATGGGAAGATAGTGTGGATGACTGAAGGTGTGAGATACCAGTCTTCCATCACTTAGTGGGCTGCTCTTCTTGAAGCCCCTAAGGAAGAAGAGGATGATGTTGATGTCTATGCCAAGCCCAAGAAAGATCACAATTCCATGCAGAATATGTACAAACCTATAGCAGAGAAGGATCTTGAGACACACAAGCTAGGGTTAGTAAAGCATTTACTACCTGGTTTGGCCACCACCAACACTATCTTGAGGCACACCCTGATGCCCAAATCTGGAGATGACAAGATGATTTGTGGCCACTCCATCAACATGCTGCACCTGTTTGATGTACCTCAAAAATTCAAAGTTACGAGTCTAATTGTTGAGACCATAAAGAGGACAGCAACTGACCAAAAGAGGCCATGTGGTTTTGCTCCGCACATTCAGTTGCTCATCAATTCCAAGGTTGGAACGAGCACATATCTTCTTGACAGAGAGCACCTTCCACTGTTTCCTGAGTTTGAGGATAATGTAGTGGTGATGGATCCATCTCACCCTACTTCTGCTGAGGCACAAGCAAAGATTGAAGCAGCTAAAGCATCCAAGGCAGCAAAGGAAGCATCAGCCCCTAGCTCATCTACAGCTCAGCTCAAGACCAAGTTGGATCAAATGACTTATCTGCTAGAAGCTACCCAGAGGGTTGAACAAAGTCTGGCCAACCTTGTCAAGAATCAGGCAAGCTTAGAGCGGATTGTGGAAACAAAGTTTTACGATCTTGATGTAAAAGTCATAAAGATCCAAACCACGGTAGAGACACTTCAGAGAGATGTGGATAGAGTCAGAGAATCTAACAGTGGTGATGAGATACCTACCAACAACAGGTTTCAGACAGTGCCTAGGGCACCAAGGTCGGCTGCTATACCTTCTGCGGATATGAGAACTATAGTGTCTGCCCCAGCTACTGCTCCATCAGTTCCACCACCAGTGTCCACTCCACCAGCACAACAGACTTCAGCCAAAGCTTTTGCAGACGCGGTGATCTCAACGCCGTCTACGCACACCAGAGCTGCCAGCCAGAGATCTTCACCTCCAGGAGCTGCCGGAGATCGTGCCTAGAGTGACGACTAGCTCTATACCCATTCAAGCTTTTTGGTACTTGTTGCCAAAGGGGGAGAATATGTATAGATCATTAGGCTTCGAGAGAGAGCGTCTTGTCTTTTGCTTCGTTTGATTTATTTTGAGAGTGTTTGATTGTGTGCTTGCTACTTTGTTCGTTATGCTTGAGACTACGTTGGTTGTTTGTGTGTTTGATCATACGATGCTTCATGTTATGCACACTGGTTATCTTTATCTCTATCTATATATGATCATTCACATGTGTTTTGGTGATGCGTGCTTATTATTCCATTCATATCACTTTGTGCGCTCCACCAAGTTGTATGTGACAAGGAAGAGTAACCCATGGTCCTAATCGATTGTGCATTTACATTCAAACGCAAATTCTAAATAATGCACAAATTTAGGGGGAGCTCTTGCTTATCACATACTTCTCAAAGCGATGATACTATTCATTGATTATATCCTCTATCGAAGCTTTGATCTATATGTTGTCATCAATTACCAAAAAGGGGGAGATTGAAAGTGCATTTGCTCCCTTGGTGGTTTTGGTAATTCATTACAACATATATCTCATTGAACTAATAAATATTCAATTGAAAGATTTTAGGAAGTTCAATGATTGGCATGGCAAGGACTAGGGAATGTGGACCCCTCAAAATGCTAAGGACATACATTGGCAAAAGCTCAAGACTCTTCATTTTTGGTTTAGTGATCCAAGATCACATTGAGTCCATAGGAAAGCCAATACTATTAAAAGGGGATGAGGTTTTGATAATGATCTATTGCTCAAGTGCTTAGTGATGTTGCTCCAAAAACCCCAGCCACTTTCTCCATCCAAACTTGTCCTAATTTTCAAAGTCTAACTTGGTTCCACTGAATCCTACTCATCCGGACCGACCGAGTTCATCAAGACAGTGCCACAAGCCAAACCCTAACAAATCGGATCCACCGAGATGGATCTCGGCCCCACCGAGATGGCCTGGCCAACTCTCTGTCATCTGTTCCAATTATTTCGATCTAACCGAGTTTGCAATCGGTGCCACCGAGATGGCTTGACCAACTTTCTGTTGCCTTGTTGCAAATATTTCGGTCTCACCGAGATGTTGCAATCGGTGCCACCGAAACGAGGTTTGCCCTACCATTGCACATCGTTCGCTCCGAGTTGTTTCCATTCGGTCCCACCGAAACTTCAAAAGTTCACATCTTTTGCACGGGTTGGTCTCACCAAGATTTCAAATCGGTGCCACCGAGTTTGGTCAAAAGTGTGTAACGGTTGGATTTCGTGTGGAGGCTACATATACCCCTCCACCACCCTCTTACCAAGTAAGAGAGCCATCAGAATGTGCCTACATTTCCACCATACATTTTCTGAGAGAGAACCACCTACTCATGTGTTGAGATCAAGATATTCCAATCCTACCATTTGAACCTTGATTTCTAGCCTTCCCAAGTTGCTTTCCACTCAAATCCTTCTTCCACCAAATCCAAATATGTGAGGAGTTGTTTGAGTGTTGGGGAGACTATCACTTGAAGCACAAGAGCAAGGAGTTCATCATCAACACACCATCTATTACCTTTTGGAGAGTGGTGTCTCCTAGATTGGTTAGGTGTCACTTGGGAGCCTCCAAGATCATGTGGAGTTGAACCAAGGAGTTTGTAAGGGCAAGGAGATTGCCTACTTCGTGAAGATCTACCCCGAGTGAGGCTAGTCCTTCGTGGACGTAAGCCATGGTGGAATAGACAAGGTTGCTTCTTCGTGGACCCTTTGTGGGTGGAGCCCTCTGTGGACTCACGCAGCCATTACCCTTCGTGGGTTGAAGTCTCCATCAACGTGGACGTACGATAGCACCACCTATCGGAACCACGCCAAAAATCATCATGTCTTCATTGCGTTTGAAATCTCCAATCCCCTCCTTTACTTACATGTGCAATGTTTTACTTTCCGTTGCTATACTCTTAGAATTGCATGTGTAGGGTGTTACTTGACTTGATATACTTGCTAAAATCTGCCCACAACTAAAATTGGGAAAATGATAGATTTTATTTGGTCAAGTAGTCTAATCACCCCCCTCTAGACATACTTTCGATCCTACACATAGTACACCGCACATTGCTAACATAATCCAAATTAAAACAACAATATTCCCATACAACAAATTAAAACAACAATACTCACATACAACAAATTAAAACATAGTCCGACACATAATAATAAGTTTCTCATAGTCCTCACAAACAACAAATTAAAACATAGTTCGACACGTAATAATCAAACACAATAAGGTGCACTATAAGGGCGCTCTCTCGGTGTGTCCACGTCGGATTCAAATAACGCCAACGAACAAACAGTGTTGTCTCACGAGTTGCCATTGGGCAGTGCTGCCTATTTGTTTCTGCATGTGGGTCGCGTCGTGTTGCTGGGTTGGCACAGATAACACCTCCCCCAGTTTTAGCGATGGATGGAAAAAGACTTTTCCTTCTCTCCTACTACCTTCCCCACGAAGGCTCTCTCGTTTTTCTCTCCTCAAGTCCCCTCCTCTGCTGCTCCGCCACCGCCTCTTTGAGTGGGGTTCCCCGTGAGGCACTGCGGATGAGATGGGCACTTGTGGGAAGGCCGCGAAGGCGCGACGGGCAGTGCGTGTGAGCCTCTGGGTGATGCCCGCCAGCACCAACGTGCTGCTCTTGACGTGCATCGTGGTGCTGCTCACGGCGGCCTTCGAGGAGCATCTGCCGTCGAGCGTGCTGGGCGGGGTGTGGTCTGGCTGCCTCGTGCAGGCGCTCGTCATGGTGCAGCTCCCGCTGCTTCTGCCGGCGGACCGCGAGAGGGTCGCCGCCGCAGTCGGACTACCGCTACCGCCGAACCGTAAGTCGTCCGTCTCTTGGCCCCCCTTCTCTTTCCCTTCTTTTGGTTAGGAAATGTTTGTGAATCAGGCGCCTTCCCTTCTTTGGTCAGGAATATTGGAGCTTCCATTAATGCTTTCCAACTCAAGAGGAGGTGGAGGATGACGGATCAACCCGGCCGCCGACGCCCCACCCGCAGGTTCGGGTGATCTCCTTCCTTTCAGTACGCTGGGATCAAACAGCACGCGGCCTGGCGGTGCCAGCCTGGATCCAGAAGCAGATGGACCAGACCCTGGAGCTGGGCACGAAGGAGCTCCAGGTCGACGACTCCGGCTTCGTCGTCCTCCTCTGACGTCGCCACCTTCCTCAAGTCCAGCACGCCTATCCCTCGCCCTAATTTTTACCATTTCGTCATGATTACCATTCCACGCCCATCCATAGGATGTGCCTTCTGCCCTTCTCACCACTCTGAACTCGGAGGCTGTGGAAATTGGGTCGGGGAAGGTTTTCGAGCTCGAAATTAAACCCAGTTCTAGAATAGTAGAAGCTGGTGCTGAGATGGTCGGTAGGCAGTGGCACTCATAGGTTTCGATTGCTCCAAATCTATTTGGTTTTAGGTGATTTGGCACCCAAAACTCACAACATTGTTGCTACACATCAGTTCAGGAATCAAGGCAAATAGCGGTATTTCCCTTTGGGGTGAATGGACGAACTGATTGTGGGAAGACCAACCAAGTAGTTTATACGGTACTCACAATTCCTCACACTTCCAGTGAATTAAACTGATGATTAGATGCGCCTTCTCTCCTTCGTACACTGTTTGGTGGTTTGGTTTGAGCAGTGGGTTGCAACACTCATGATTTTGCTTGTTTCGGGCATGGAATGAATTGGGCATCAGCATCTAACACACACACACACACGCGCGTGCACACACACACGCGCGCGTGCGCGCGCACACACACACAGGATGATTCAGTTTATTACATCAACCATGTAGTAGAAACCAGAGAGAACTAAACAACTAGGGTTTTGAAGTTGACTCGGTAGCTGAATCATGGTCCATGAATTTGTGTAAAACGACAAGTGCGCTACTGAATTAAAATTCTACATGTTCATTCCACTGCCCAGTTACCATCTGAAAGGTTTTATTTTGCCACCGCAACTCTAATTAGATTGTTTCAGACTAAGGGGATCGAGATTAGTCATCTGTTAGCTATGTACTGTGGACCTCAACACTAGCTGAGTAGCTATGTAGCTAATCATTGATCTTGTCTTGGGTGAAAGGGTGGCGTTTGTTAATTCGATACTGAAAGGTAACCCACACAGACTTTATTTGTTTACTTTCCTTCTGAACCCTTATTTGCTTAGCTTCTGTTGATGATATTTCTAATCTTTTATCTTTGTCGGTAAACTCAACTGCATCTTAGTTTTCTGTTCCCATTTCCTGGATTGCGGGTTCTGATGCGCAATATTCTTCTGTTTGCTGCGGCGCACACAGGCCTGGATGATGCCAAGCGTTGACGTATGCACGTCGTCGCAACAGCCACATCTCTACCCTCCCGACGCACGCAATCATCAGCGGTGCCAAAATGATTTGGTGTTTGCAAGGGGTCTACTTTTGTTGCATTTTCTACACGCGAGAAACCATCTCAGGCTGTAAGTTTGCACAGCCTGGACATTTCACTTGCATACCGTGTTAGTTACTGATTGGACTATACGTAACTATGTTGATTACCCCACCATCTTATATAACAAGAGTTATTTTAGCCAACTCCCAAGGATATTGATAAAAGAAAAACATGTCTGCATACTAAATGTTCTTGCAAATCTTGTTCTTAGATTGTCAATTGAAGGCGACCACGAGATATTCTCATGTTGTTTTAGAAGGTTTATTTGGGGATTAAAATAATTGGATGTATTGTGTCGGTGTACTAAAGATCGGGTCCTTTAGTACCCCGTACTTGTGCACAGACAGTTGTAGCCATACCTGCGGCAAGGCCTGCCGGAGGACGGCTGGAGACAGATGCAAGATATCAAGAAGGCGTTAAAGCTGAAGATCAGAAGACCGAAGGCTGGGCGTCCGGCAAGATCTTGTCGGGCTGGCCCGTCGAGCCCCGGCAAGATCAGCCCCCGGCAAGATCAGCACCCGGCAAGATCCCACCGCTTCAGCACAGTGCCGCCGCTCCAGCGCAGCGACCAGCCTGTCGTTTAGGGCTTGTCCTCCTGGCTGCGTGTCACGGCGCTGGCCGCAGAAGGGGTTAAGCGGTGCTGATGGGACGAGTCCTTTTCCCATCCCCAAGAAAGGCAGGGACACCTGTTCAGAGCATTGAACGCGTCTTGTCCTAAGGCGTTTGTCCTAAGGCGTCAGTAGTAATCATGAGATACTGGTAATCATGAGATACTATAGATACTTTACACCTCTTGTACTTCGCCACTGTTGGAGACCCCTTGGACATATAAAAGGAGGCCCAAGGCGTAGCTACAGGGAGGGGGGCCAGATTCCGATCCAGACTCGACCCATTCTATATGCGTAGCTGCTACTGTAGCTCCCAGAACTGGGCCAAGAACATCCACAGTAATACCACCAAGCAGGAGTAGGGTTTTACGCTTCCGAGCGGCCCGAACCTAGGTAAATCCCCTCGCGTTGATCGTTAGTTCCGCTCTTTGCGCTGTCCTTTCTCCCTTGCCGAACCGTAAAGGGATCCTTCGGTCCCATAGGTGTCGTTTCCCCGACATCTTTGGCGCGCCAGGTAGGGGGATAAAGGTTGCGCGAACCCGATCTAGCGGTCTGCGCGCCAGTTCTTGATCATCCTTCATCGCCATGGCCCCCAAGAAGAAGGGCGCTACGGCGGTTGATCCATCCTCGTCCAGCCTCCCCGTACCTGCACAGACGGGTGATGGCGCGGGCGCTGGTGGAGGAGGTGGAGGTCTTGAGCCTCCGCGACATTCTGGCGATCCAAGCCAGGCGAGCGCCAGGTCCAAGGATAAGGCCGCGCTGCCTATGGGTGGTGCAGCGATCTCCAAGGACGGGACGGCGCCTTCCAAGACACCCACATCGGCGCATGCACCACGGCCTTCTCAAGACGTGCAGCACCGTGACGTCGGTGGTTCCAAGCATCCCCATGGGAAAACCCCTGCGCATCACTCTCAAGATGCGCGGGGCCAAGATCCACGTCAACACGCCGGTGGAA
Source organism: Elymus sibiricus (assembly GCA_039707655.1). Taxonomy (NCBI): domain Eukaryota; kingdom Viridiplantae; phylum Streptophyta; class Magnoliopsida; order Poales; family Poaceae; genus Elymus; species Elymus sibiricus. The sequence continues at coordinate 197,752,228 of CM077668.1, forward strand.
GCCACGCGCGGTTGCTGGACCGTGACGGTGCTCCTTCTAACCCAGTTAGGAGTTTGAGCACCTCACGTTCTTCGCATCTTTCGCCGCCGCCTACACCAGCAGAAGCGTTGGCGCGAGCTCAGCTGCTCCTAGACTTCCCTCCCGCTGCGGAGAAGCTAGATGAGTGGAGAGCTGCCATTCGGAGCCTCATCGGTCTAGCCAACAACGACAGGCCGCAGCAAGCAGAGCCTTCGCGGCGGCAGTCTACTGGACCGGTGCGGGCCGATGGCGAGAAGACCGGAGGCGGTGCATCTACGATACGCTCCCCTCCACCACGTCAAGAGCGGTCGCTAACTCGGCGGGTCGACGCCCGTGATGACGATTCCACGGCGTCGTCCGATTCGCGGGTTCGCCGCGATCAACGTCTGATTCTTCGGAAACGGCAGAAGGAGGACGCTCGAACTACCATCGAGCGGCGACGGGAAGCGCGCCGTCAGTCCGACAGGCGCGCGGGACCCACTGTCGACGAGCCTGCGCCAGGGTATCCTGGTAGCCTGCCTTACGAGGTGGGCTGTCCAGCGTTTACTCGTGAGCTGCGGCGAGTCCAGTGGCCCAACTCCCGCTCTTTCAAGCCGGAGGTGCCGGAGAAGTACGACGGCAAGACTCACCCGTCAGAGTTCCTGAGCATCTACACCATTGCGGTGCAGGCTGCCGGGGCTCGAGACGACAAGATCCTCGCCAACTACTTCCCGTTGGTGCTGAAGCCCAACGTCAGGTCGTGGTGATGCATCTGCCGGAGAATTCCATTTCCTTCTGGGCAGATCTGTGTCATGAGTTTGCTGGCGCCTTTACTGGCCGCCACCAAGCTCCTGGCCAGGAAAGCGACTTGCATATCATTCCCCAGAAGGATGGCGAAACCTTGCGCAAGTACATCCAGAGATTCAGCCGTATCTAGCACAACATTCCAGACGTTCATCCTGCCGCTGTCATCAGCGCCTTCCATCAGAATGTGCGCAACCGCAAGATGCGGGAAGAGCTTGCGATGAACAAGGTCAGGGATGTCGCCGAGCTTTACGCTCTGGCTGACAAATGTGCTCGGGCAGAAGAAGGAAGGAGACTCCCCGGCGAGAACGCTGGCGCAGGAGTCGACTCCGAAAGCGAAGACGCTGTTGCCCCGGCAAGGAAGGGCCGACGGAAGGCCAGGAAGCGCAAGGGCAAGGCCGTGCTTGCCGTCGAGGGATCCGGCAACCCCGGCACCGCCAAGAAGGCCAAGACTGATGACCCCGGCAAGGAAGTTGCCGGGTGCGCCGCATGTCAGGCCTTGGCGGTTGCCGACAAGCCGGAAGGCTCCGCCAAGCAGTATTGCAAGATCCACCGCACCAAGGGCCACGATCTCCAAAACTGCCGGCAAGTTGAGGAGCTTGTCGAGAAGCAGAGAGCCGAGTACGAAAGGCGAGACAAGGAGAGGGCCCAGGATGGCGCTGGAGGGTCCGGCAAGAAGCGCGGTCGAGGAGGTCGCCGCGGCAAGGTCAAGCAACAGAAGGACCGGCCCGCCCGAGGCCGCGACAAGAAGCAGGGGGATGATGATGATGATGCAGAGGGCGACGAGTCCAGCGAACACGAGTTCCAGAAGGCGACAGAGGCCATGTGCGTTGACGGAGGCGCCTCGTTGCATTCCTCTCACCGCCAGCTCAAGCAGTGGGCGCGCGAGATTAATGCAGCTGAGCCCTCGCTCGATGCCCGGAAGCCACTGAGGTGGTCCCACACGCCTATCGTTTTTTACGCCGAGGACCACCCTGACCGCACAACTGCGGTCGGGTGCTTGCCGTTGTTGGTTTCACCAATGATCCGGAACCTCCAGGTGACAAAAATGTTAGTTGACGGTGGGGCCGGCCTAAACCTGATCTCGCCCGATGTGATCAAGAGATTGCAAATTCCCGACGAAGATCTCGAGGAAACAGGCTCATTCCAAGGGGTCAATCCGGGAAGGAACCAGCCGAAGGGCAAGATCACCCTGCCAGTGACGTTTGGCAGTGAGTTGAACTTCAGGACAGAGAAGATCGTCTTCGACGTCGCCAAGATTCCATTACCCTATAATGGGATTCTTGGTCGCCCGGCGCTGGCCAAGTTCATGGCGGCATCGCACTACGCCTATAACGTGCTGAAGATGCCCGGGCCGATGAGCGTCCTCACCATCCACTCCGACAAGAAGGATGCGCTTATCTGCACCGACAAGCTCTACCGGGAGGCAGTTGCAGCATTTGCCGCCAAGGCACCTGCTCCAGTCGCTGAAGCTCCCGGGAAGAAGAAGAAGCCCGGCAAGACCTCTAGCACCCACTCCGGCAAGCGCACCTCCTCGGAGTGCTGCGCTCCCGTTGAGGACGTGCCGGAGAGCTCTGCCGGCAAGAGCAAGAAATCCAAGGCTGCTCCACCAAAGACCAAGAAGGTGCCCGCCAAGGAGGATGGTACGGGAGGAACTTTCACCATAAGTTCCACCCTTGATGACAAATAGGAAAGCGCGCTCGTTGCCTTCCTGTGGGCGAATATAGATGTGTTTGCATGGCAACCATCTGATATCCCCGGTGTTCCCAGGGAGGTAATTGAGCACCACCTTGCTATCTGCCCTCATGCGCGGCCCGTCAAGCAGAAGATCAGGAAGCAAGCCTTGGAGCGGCAAGAGTTTATCGCCGAAGAAATCAGAAAGCTTGAAGCAGCAGGTCTGGTTAGAGGAGTTCTCCATCCGACATGGTTGGCCAATCCAGTTGTAGTGCGCAAAGCGAATGGAAAATGGAGGCTATGTATCGACTATACTGATATCAGTAGAGCCTGTCCAAAAGATCCTTTTCCCTTGCCGCGCATCGACCAGATTGTGGACTCCACTGCTGGCTGCGATTTGCTGTCATTCCTTGACGCATATTCAGGCTACCATCAGATTTTCATGTCCAAAGAAGACGAAGAGAAAACCGCATTTATCACCCCATGTGGCACGTATTGCTTCATACGTATGCCTTTCGGGTTGAAAAGTGCTGGTTCGACCTTCGCAAGAGCTGTCCAGATTGGTTTCGAGACCCAGCTGCATAGAAATATGGAAGCCTATATGGACGACATAGTGGTCAAGACCAAGGACAAGGCAACTCTTATACAAGATCTAGAAGAGACGTTTGCAAATCTGCGCAGGATCAATCTGAAGCTCAATCCCGAGAAGTGCGTGTTTGGCGTTCCATCCGGCAAGCTTCTCGGGTTCTTTGTGTCTCAACGTGGAATTGAAGCCAATCCCGACAAGATCAAGGCAATTGAGCAGATTGAAGCACCAAGACGTGTCAAAGATGTGCGCCGACTTGCCGGCTGCGTGGCTGCTCTGAGCAGGTTCATCTCCAAGTCCGCTGAGCGCGCCCTGCCCTTTTTCAAAATCTTGAAGAAGGCAGGACCAATGAAATGGACTCCGGAAGCGGAGGCAGCGCTGCAGGACTTGAAGAGGTACCTCTCCTCTCCGCCGACACTGGTCGCACCTAGGCCACAAGAGCCGTTGCTGCTGTATCTAGCGGCAACGAATCAAGTGGTTAGCGTTGCGCTAGTGGCACAGAGAGAAGCAGACGAAGAGGCAGTGGTAGCGGCGAGCCCGTCAAGCGACAAGCCAGGGTCATCCCCGGCAGAGTCTGGTGCCGACAAGGCAGAGCCCGCGCAGCCAAGTGAAGCAGTGCAGAAGAAGAAGATGGTGCAGCGCCCAGTCTATTTTGTCAGCTCCCTTTTGCAGGGGGCTAGGTCAAGATATTCTGGTGTGCAAAAGCTGCTCTTCGGCCTTCTTATGGCCTCGAGGAAGCGGCGCCATTACTTCCAAGCACATGAGATTACCGTCGTCACTCGCTTTCCGCTGCAACGGATCTTGCGGAATCCAGAAGCAACCGGCAGGATTGTGGAGTGGGCGTTGGAGCTGTCATGCTTTGGCCTCAAGTTTGAAAGCACTTCAACTATTCAGAGCAGAGCCTTGGCAGAGTTCATTGCAGAATGGACACCAACGCCAGACGAAGAAGTTCAAGAGTCGGTTGTCCCCGGCAAGGAAACAGATCGCGAATGGATTATGTACTTTGATCGGGCTTTTTCTCTGCAAGGTGCCGGTGCTAGCGTGCTGCTTGTCGCACCCACCGGAGAGCACCTCAAGTATGTGATTCACATGCACTTTCCCCGGGAGAGATCAACGAACAACACTGCAGAGTATGAAGGGCTGCTTGCCGGTCTCAGGATCGCGGCAGACCTTGGGATCAAGAAGCTCATCGTCAGAGGTGACTCCCAGCTTGTCGTCAGGCAAGTCAACAAGGATTACCAGAGCCCGTTGATGGAAGCTTATGTCGATGAAGTGAGAAGGCTGGAGGAGCGTTTTGACGGTTTTCAAACAGAGCATGTTCCTCGAGCAGAGAACTGCATTGCCGACGACCTGTCGAAGCGTGCTGCCCTTAAGTTACCTGTGGAACCAGGAACTTTTGTGCTCCGCCTGACTTAGCCATCCATAACACCACCAACGAGGCCGGACAAGAGAAGGAAGTTAAGTACCGGCAAGTACTTCCCGGCAGAGCTTCCAGATGCTGCCGGCAAGGAAGTTGCCGGGAATGACACGGTTGCCGGTGAGCAGCGGCTTCGCGCAGAGCCTCAGGTTCTTGCCGCGGAAGTACGCACCCCCGCAGCTGAGGATATGCCGGTTGCCGGTGAGCAGCATCTTTGCGCAGAACCTCGGGTTCTTGCCGCTGAAGCAAGCGCTCCCGCGGCCGAAGAGATGCCTTTAGTCCTTGTCGTCGAGCCACAGGCTCCGGCATGGGCACAGCACATAGTTCATTTCCTTCAAACAGGAGAACTCCCAGAGGAATAGGAAGAAGTGGAGAAAGTAGCCCGTCAGTCTAGTATGTACCAGTTCGTCGACGACGTCCTGTACAGAAAGAGACCCAACGGTGTGAAATTGAAGTGCATTCCTCGGAGGATGGACTAGAGCTGTTGGCAGAGATTCATGGAGGCATGTGTGGCTCCCACATAGGCTCGTGAGCTCTTGTCGGCAAGGCATTCCAGCAAGGTTTCTTCTGGCCCACTGCTCTCCAGGATGCAACTGCACTAGTAACCAAGTGTGAAGCGTGCCAGTTCCATTCAAAGCAACTTCATCAGCCAGCTCAAGCTCTTCGGACAATCCCTCTTTCCTGGCCCTTCTCGGTCTGGGGACTCGACATACTGGGTCCTTTCCCCCGCGCTGCCGGGGGCTTCGAGTACTTGTACGTTGCTATCGACAAGTTCACGAAGTGGCCGGAAGTGGAAGCAGTGAGAAAGGTGACAGCACAGTCAGCGGTCAAGTTCTTCAAGGGAATAGTGTGCCGGTTTGGTGTGCCGAACAGGATCATCACCGACAACGGTACGCAGTTCACGAGTCGCACCTTCATGCAGTACGTCCAAGACCTTGGCGGCAAGATTTGTTTTGCCTCCGTTGCTCACCCGAGAAGCAACGGCCAAGCGGAGAGGGCAAATGCTGAAGTGCTGCGCGGTCTCAGGACCAGAACTTTTGACAAGCTGCACAAGTGCGGAAGACGCTGGATTGATGAGCTGCCGGCGGTTCTTTGGTCAATCAGAACGACACCAAATCGAGCTACCGTCCAGACTCCCTTCGCCCTGGTCTACGGGGCTGAAGCAGTTCTCCCCACGGAACTCATATATGGGTCACCTCGAGTGCTCGCCTATGATGAGCTCGAGCAAGAGCAGCTGCGGCAAGATGACGCTGTGCTCCTTGAGGAAGATCGTCTTCGGGCTGCTGTGCGTGCTGCACGCTACCAGCAAGCTTTGCGCCGCTATCATAGCCGCAAGGTTCATGCCCGGAGTCTTGAGGAAGGCGACCTTGTTCTTCGGCGCGTTCAGTCGGCCAAGAATTCCAACAAGTTGACGCCGAAGTGGGAAGGCCCTTATCGGGTAGTACGAGTCACCAGGCCTGGCGCTGTCCGCCTGGAGACCGAAGATGGCATGCCAGTGAGCAACTCCTGGAATATCGAACATCTTCGTAAGTTCTACCCGTGAGGCGCGGTTGCCGGTTAGCAGCAGTTTCGCGCAGAACCTTTGGTTCTTGCCGCAGAAACGCTCCCGGCAACCACCTTTTGTACAAGTCTTACCGATGCAGCATGTAATCCTTTGTACAAAGCCAGGCGAAGACCCTGTGCATAGTTTAATAAAGCTAAGTGTTTTACAATTCTTGTCGATTTCATGTCATTCTATATGCATGCTTATCTGAGATGTTGTATTGCGCTTGCTTCCGGTAAGAGCTAACGAACCGCCAAGGTTCCATATTTTCTCTTCTTTCTTTTTCTCAAAAGGATAGAAGGTTCCCTCGCATGCAAATTTGCCGGGGGGGGGGGGGGGAGATGGTATGGATACCGACAGGCGACGTTCAAGGTTGACATCTTGCCGGAAGAAGAACAGCAACGAAAAGCTAAGTTGCAGAAACCCTTTAAAACAGATTTTTGTTGTAAGGCTATTCTCCTTGAACGATTTCGACTTTTGTATGGAAAACCTGCACGCGATGGAACCTTGTCATGATCGGTCACGCCCTTACTCTGTTTCGAGTCCGCTCAACAGTTTAGGTGGATGCACTGAAAACGTCAAGGTTTCTTGCCGGTAGCTGCGCCTCCAGCAGGCTGCTGAAGTCCCGAACCCAGCGCTCGCGGGGGTGCGCACTGGCAAGTTCCCAGTATAAGCATAGGGCATACACCATACAGAAAGAAATCAAACGAGGGGAATAGCATATATTAATCCAGAGACAACAAGTTATATTACATGATAGTTGCCGCGTTTCTAACTAAAGATAAATTGTCTTTGGCATGGAGCGATGGCGACAAGATAAAGAGAAACGGCTAATCCCGGCGATCGCCTTCAACCCTCTTGACTTGGCTCACCCTGTCAACGATGGGCGCGACAAGCTCTTCAAGTACCTTGACGTCCACATCCTTCGGCAAGCGTTTGAAGATGTTGGAGAGGTTGATGCCGGGGTTCTTGTGCACAACTTTGACCAGCACCTCGCGGAGGACGGCCTGGCAGAGCTTGCGGGATTCGTTCGCCAGCTGGGATGTTCGGTCAGAGTGAAGCTGCTCCAAGGCTTCGAGCATGCGGTCAAAGAACATGGTCAGCCTGGCGCTTGTGGACACCCTGTCGTCAGAAGAATACCTGAAGCCTTGCAGACCCATGATAGACAGTTGCGCGGCAAGCTTCTCTGCAACGTCGATGAGCTTCTCAGTCCAGATCTGCACGCCTGCCACATAGTCGTTGGTCGTTGTGTGTGGCGGCAGCACTCTTGAGCAGCTCCTGTTCATTGTGGAGGTCTTTGATCAAGGTCTTCTCCCGACCCCTGGCGGTCTCAAGGGTCTCCTTCAGGGTGGTCAGCTTCTGCTCTAGATCAATGATGGATTCCTTGGCGGAGGTGAGCTGCTGAGTCTTCTCGGATGCGGCAACCTGGGCCTCCATCAAGCTGTGAAGAGCTTTGTCTCTTTCGGCTTCGAGTGTTGAGACCTTCTTGCCGTGATCCTCGAGATCAGCCTCTAGCTTCTTCACCTTCCCCTCCAGCAAGCTCTTGGTGGCCTCTGTAGCTCCGGCAGCATCGACGGCTTCCTTCAGTTTGCCGGCGTGATCTTCAGTCAGAGCTCTGAGCGTCTCCATGTGTTTCCGCTCTAGCTCCTGGGTCTGCTGCGCGACAAGTTTCTCGATCTCCTCGTCCTTGCTGCGGAGCTTGGCGGCAAGCGCCTCCTCGCGAGCAGTAAGGTCCTCTTCGTGAGCATCGAGCCCGATGCGGCGCTCCGTCAGGCGAGCTTCTGCTGCGGCGGCCTGCTGTGCAGCCTCCTCCTGTGCCTTCTCGACATCAGATTGCTTCATGAGGAGGTCGTTCCAGTTCTCGCTCAGCTGTTCCCAAGCAGTCTTCAGCTCTTGGAAGGCCTCAGCATACCAAGCCTGCGTCTCCTCGACGCGCTTTTGGAAGTCCGCCTCTGCTGCATTAACAACCGCTGCCCTGGAATCCAGCTTATCCTTCCGGGCGCGGTAGAGTGCCTGGAGCTTCTGATAGTTGTCGTGCACGGCTTGGAGTAGCTGCTCTTCCTTGGGTTCACTGCTGTTGGCGGCGGCGATGACGTCTCCATCCAGAGTTTCTCCTTCCACCGGCGCCCCAGTGCTTGCTGTCCCTGGCATGCTGACGAACAGGTTGTCGCCGACCTTGAGGTAACTGCTTGACGAGGGCACGTCAGATGTTGATGGTTGATCTTCACCGGCAGCTGGGGGCTCCGTGACCGGTGTAGCGCCAGGCGCTCCTGCGGCAGGAATGTCGTCAGTGCGGTCGTCGGTCTCCTTGCCGGTCCCCTCAGCAGACTTCTTGGCGGTCTCTTCCTGTGCGGCCTTGGCGGCCTCGTCCGCTGCGACCCTGTCGGCCTCGACGGCAGCGTCCCTGGCGGTCTCCTCGATGACGGTTTCGACATCCATGGGTTCCGCCAAGAGGAAATCTGGAAGCCCAGGAAGGGAAGCAAGATGAGACCAAGATTGAAGTTCAAGAAGACAAAAAAAGAGAAAAACAGGAATAGCAAGTACCCTGAGGCGAGCGGTTTACCTGCGTCGAGCTGCTGAGGAGGGTTGCCGGAGCTAGTGCTCGCCGGCTCTTCTTCATCGCGGTAAAGCTCGCTTGCCGAAGGCTCATCTCTGGGCGGTGTAGTCGATGGCGGCGGCACGTCAGGGACGGTTCCCATTGGTACTCCTTGTTGCCGCTCCGCTCCTGCATGCCCGGAGATGTCAGCGGTGAAGATACGCACCCCGGCACTTGCCAGCGGAAAGTGCATAACGGACTCACACTGGGGGCTGCGCCGGGGGCTGTGTTGAGGACTGCGTTGTGGGATCGACTCCGGGCTGATGTTGATCGTTTCTGGCGCACCTGAGGTGCTTGCCGGCGGTTCGTCGCCCATTGAGGTCTTCGCCCTCTTCGCCATCCTTTGCGCCAAGGTTTCTGCATCTCTGTGGAGACAAGCCAAAGTGAATTAGTCAAGTGAAGCCAGAAATACAGGAATTATAAGGTGCGGCAAGGCCCTTACTCTTCTTCTTCGGATTCCAAGGCAGAGAGATCGAAGACGACTTCCGCTTCGGCACCTGGGCGAGGAGGTGGAGAAGGAGACCTGGCACGCTTGGCTGCAGCGGAAGCAGTAGGTTGCTGCGACCCTGCTGCTCCAGCCGCTGGTGCCGTCGTATGAGACGCTCCCGCCGCACCAGTTTGTGCCACGGTCGAGCGTGTCGTACGTCGCATGGGCGGTTGTTGGGCCTCTTGCCGCTGCGCAGCCTTGCCGGCCGCCTTCTTGCTGGGAACCTCGTTTCTTGAGGGAGGCTGACTTGCCAGGGCGTCAGAGCTGGCTTTCCGAAGAACGCGCTTTTTCTTCCCTGGAGCTGGGGGCTCTTCGTGCGGCTGCTCCTCGGTTGCGCCCTCGACGGTAGAGCCCCCGGCAACCATGCCGCTCTGCTCCCCGGCAACTTCCTCTTCCTCGGAAGAGGTCTCCTCTGGCACCGTCTCTTCTTCACTGGTGTCTCCTCCCGTGAAGCCAAAGTCGCCGGCCTCCGCGGCAAGGTTTGCCTCTTCCGCCCTGCTAGCAATGTAAACTATTTCTTAGTCAGTGGTGGGACGGATAAGTTTGGGATCTTCCCGGATGGCCCTCTCCGACAAGTTGTCGAAGAACTCCTGCACTTGCTCTGGAGGCGGCTCTACCCAAGTCCCGTCAAGGCCGTGGGCGTTGCACACTGGCATCATAGCAATGATTGAGCTCAGGGCAGAGTTGTTGCACAGAGGCACGACTCCAGGCGGCAACATGAACTTCCCGTCAGGCCTGAACAACTTGTGGCAGAGATACATGTGCTGCAAGACCGTGAAGTTGTGATTCAAGCCAGGGCGCAGCCTCATAATATCTGCTGCGTTCTTGAAGTCCCAGGCTGGCCTCCCCTTATTGTGCAGAGGGGCGATGCGCCGGCGAAGGAAATCTGCGCCAACCATTTCAATCGTGAGCCCGGCAGCCTTCAGGCGGTGGATCCTGGTGATTGCAATTGTGAGCTTCTTGTCTTCAGGGTCGAGGTCACTCCAACTCTCACCACGGGCCACCTTCTTCTGCCGGGGCACGCAGAATGGCTGAGGGTCTTTCTCCTGGATCCAGCACCACTCGGATCGCCACTCATCCCACTTCTTGCGGTAGAGACCCCCTGGGTATATATCCTTGTTCCATGTCCTTGGAATCCAAGTGATAGATCCAGAGAGGGCGTCTCCTGCCTCGATGCGGGGGATGAAGTAGTGGCGGAAGAGGGCCGTGTTGGGGGCCACTCCGGCAAAGTTTTCACAAAGATGCGCAAAGACAGACATGCACGTTACGGCGTTCGGCGTGAAATCCAAAAGGCGGAACCCGTACGTGTACATGATGTCGACGAAGAAGTCGGAGAAAGGAGGACAGAGCCCGCAGTAAAAATAAGCAGCGAAGAAAGGGTATCTATCCGCGCCGCCCCCGGCGGAAGCCGAAAGCGCGCGAGTTTTGGGATGGCCATTTGTCTCCTTCCCCCATACGCACCTGTACTGAGTAATCAAGGTGTGCCCGTCAAGCGTCGGGTCGAAGACGGCGCGCTCTCTCCGCATCCGCACCAGATCCCCTTCATCTGCTCATGCGACTGAGCCGGCAGCTTTCGCCGTTTTGCCCTTGCCTGCTTTGGGCGGCATGGCGGCAGTGGAAGCGGAATCCGAAGGTGGCGAGGGCGTGCGGGTGGCGGAAGAATGGAGGAGGCGCGTCTCAGGCTCGAGGAGGAGGACGATGGCAGCGTCCAGATTGGAAAAGATGAGAGGTAAATGAGCAACGCCCCTGCGGATTCCTTTTTATGGGGAAGGAGCGGAGGCTGCGGTCGTTCCGCGCACGTCCCCCACGTTCCGCATTCAACGCGCGTCGTGGGAGGGCGCAGTAAAAGAGAAGATTATGAGAGCAACTCCTGCCACGCGTGCCCGTGCACTGTTTTGGGCCTAGCCCAACAACGCCTCGCACCCATGTATGGCCTAGGCCCGGGGGCTCCTGTCGGTGTACTAAAGATCGGGTCCTTTAGTACCCCGTACTTGTGCATGGACAGTTGTAGCCATACCTGCGGCAAGGCCTGCCGGAGGACGGCTGGAGACAGATGCAAGATATCAAGAAGGCGTTAAAGCTGAAGATCAGAAGACCGAAGGCTGGGCGTCCGGCAAGATCTTGCCGGGCTGGCCCGTCGAGCCCCGGCAAGATCAGCACCCGGCAAGATCCCACCGCTTCAGCATAGTGCCGCCGCTCCAGCGCAGCGACCAGCCTGTCGTTTAGGGCTTGTCCTCCTGGTTGCGTGTCACGGCGCTGGCCGCAGAAGGGGTTAAGCGGTGCTGATGGGACGAGTCCTTTTTCCATCCCCAAGAAAGGCAGGGACACCTGTTCAGAGCATTGAACGCGTCTTGTCCTAAGGCGTTTGTCCTAAGACGTTTGTCCTAAGGCGTCAGTAGTAATCATGAGATACTGGTAATCATGAGATACTGGTAATCATGAGATACTGTAGATACTTTACACCTCTTGTACTTCGCCACTGTTGGAGACCCCTTGGACATATAAAAGGAGGCCCAAGGCGTAGCTACAGGGAGGGGGGCCAGATCCCGATCCAGACTCGACCCATTCTGTATGCGTAGCTGCTACTGTAGCTCCCAGAACTGGGCCAAGAACATCCACAGTAATACCACCAAGCAGGAGTAGGGTTTTACGCTTCCGAGCGGCCCGAACCTAGGTAAATCCCCTCGCGTTGATCGTTAGTTCCGCTCTTTGCGCTGTCCTTTCTCCCTTGTCGAACCGTAAAGGGATCCTTCGGTCCCATAGGTGTCGTTTCCCCGACATACTGCTTCACTTCATATATAATTTCCCTCATGCCTTCTAATCCGTTCAAATGACTAGCTATTATCCACATTAGGTTTTGAAATGCCTATGCTCTATCTAATTGGTCGTTCAATTAGTTAAATAGCCGTTTCATTTTTATGCTGACACAAGATCTGTCTCTGTTCTAAGATTTAGTTTCTGGTCACTTTTTGTGAGGTTTTTCATCAAAGATTCTCTTTAAACTCCTATTTTATACCTTTCTTTATGGTTCTTTACATGGAAGTACTCTGTTTTCAAGCTCATATTATTCTTCTGCTATCATACAGATTTGGATGCACCTGCAGAGTACTGATAGTACATGAAATTCATCAATCTGCCATTGCCGCAACCAACCAAAATTTGCTCTAACAGGGTGATGAATACAATATTCATGCTAAGCTTTCTTCAAACTATGCTAATTGATCTTGAAAAGCTAGCTACTGGTGTTATTTGCTGCAATTTATTTCTGACAGCCAGGTAGTCTTGGAATGCTTTCTTGATGCAATTTATTTCTGACAGTCAAACTATGCTAATTGATCTTGAAAAGCTGGCTACTTGTGTTATCTGCTTTGTGGAAGGCTGTTGGCATTAAACTTTAGTGCTCGGCTGTTCATCATAGTCTCATTCCCTCGATAATTAATGAGGCATGAAAAATAGGTGAAACTGTAGGAAAATTGAAGAAGCGGAGGAACACGATTCATTTTGTCATTGGGAACATGTACTGTTATAGATACACTTTCTGTATTTCTACCTATCGATGGCGTGATGTTTGAATATTAAGAAGTCATTTATTTTTGTCATTAGCGGGTGCTTTTATTTATGTTCATAATCCACGTATGCATGTGCTGCTCCGGTGGTGTTTTATTAGTTGATTGGCATAAATGGATCTCTACATATTTATTAGTTGATCTCCAACCCCTACTCTGCGGTGGTGCTGTGGGAGCAAGAAGAAGAGCATCCATGCTTTCTCTCTACATCCAGGGTCCATACGGCCAGATTGACGGGCCTAAATTCTGGGTGAGCTCCTCCACGACCCGATTTCTTACCTTGCTGGTTGTGTCATATGGCTATTACCATTTGATTGATAAATATTTCAGTTTTACTGAATGATCTTGCTTTACCCATCTGCATCTTGAGTTGATTTGTTCTTTCATGTTTACTTATTTTTGCTACTATTCTTGTCTAGCTCAAAGGTTTCTTTCAAGAGAGAACATTCAAGGTGTGGATTATTTGGAAATTAAAACCTTCAGATTTCTTAGAAGTGAGGTTACTTTCCAACTACAATTATAGGCAAGCATTGGTCCTTAATTTGGAAGTGATTATCATGTCTAAGAAGGGAGATCAACCTGGTTTGGTGTACATGATGTATGATCCTTTTTTTATTGATTTCTTATACTATGTCGTCATGACTTATTTCACTCAATTTTCTGTTTTTTACACCATACTTCCATTCTGTAGCCATACAAGGTCATTTATTATACTACTGTACTAGCATATTACAAAATCATTATGCTAGGTATAGATGGGTTAACATGAAGATAATTCCTTCTGTTCTGTTTTTCACTAGACATAGATGCTATTTATGCTTCTTTAGCAGTGACATCAGTCAATTTGCATTTTTTGTCTTTTAGCTACACCACCAAATCCAACGACTTTGATTTGTTCGTACCATTAGGCTGTAGGGAAATATTACTATATGTAACATGTATTTTTTTCTGAAGGTACTGCTGTTGCTTCTCATTTCTGAAATTTATTTCTTGATGCAGCTTCACTCGGATTTATGTGAATGTAAGCATAAGAGGTCTAGTGGCAATGCTACAAAATCATTGCAGGCATGAATATCCGGATTGCACTGCTGCTGGTCATCTCTTGCAATTGCGTACAACAGGCTTCTGACAAAGCCAAGTCATGGCCTCATTAGGCCCCTTTCTTGAGCCAAACTGAAAGCACTTCATGTTAGCTTGTATTCGCTTTTGGATTAACTTTAATGCATTGTACCCGTTTATGCTCCAGGGTGAGTCATACATATCCTCGTTAGATGTACCACTGCCTATGATGGTTCTGAACTCTAATAATATAGTATCGTATGTTTGATCGATGTTCTACTATTAGATCATAATGTTATAGCATATGCTTATATTGATGTACATGAGTGAGACTGAGGACCACACATGGCAGTCGAATGTGCCGAGACAAGATAAGTGCGCACAGGTCAGCCTCAGGTGGCGCCACCAGGTGGCGCCCCAGCCTCTAGTAAGTTTCTCATAGTCCTCACAAATAACAAATTAAAACATAGTCCGACACATAATATTAAGTTTCTCGTAGTCCTCACAAAACAAATTAAAACATAGTCCGACACATAATAATATAGTCCTCACATATTATATAGCGTGTGAGTTATTTCTTCATCGTCCTCCCCTTCGGCCTCGACTGCCTTGACCACGTCCGCTTCTTGCTCCTGTTGTCGCACTCGTCGATGTGGAAGCACCATCTTTCTTGAGGTCGGGACAATATTTCATCCTATGCCCATAAGCCGTGAGTTATTTCTTCATCGTCCTCCCCTTCGGCCTCGACTGCCTTGACCACGTTCGCTTCTTGCTCCTGTTGTCGCACTCGTCGATGTGGAAGCACCATCTTTCTTGAGGTCGGGACAATATTTCATCCTATGCCCATAAGCCGTGCATAGCAAACATTGTCTGGTTGCTCCACCAGCTTCAGATTGGTCCATATCATTACGGATGCGACGTACCTTACGTCTACCCCTACTTGTTCGCCGAAGAGCTGGATCCGGGATGTATACTCTCTCACTGTCGTTTACCTTGTTGAAGTTGCCGACGACTCTAAACCCTGTCATCTCACCGGTCCATGTGTTGAGTACTGCCTCTTTTAAATAGTATGGGGACACGAAGGAGATGGCGTCCAACCCAATCTGGCCATAGACAGCTAGCACATGTGAGCAAGGCAAGTGCAACAACTTCAGTTTGTTGCATGTACACTCACACGTTGGCTGAAATTCCGTTCCAATTCTTACCTTGTGCGTCTTCACCTCATTTGCAGAACCAAAACCATCGGTAGGTAGTTGTACCTCATACCTCCTTTCCTGATTACCTATGAGTCTGACGGTGTGCTTCTTTGCTTTCTCTATCTTCTTTGCCATGTACTCCATGACACTGCTACAATATGGTGTTTTGGGATTCTCTGCAATATGCTTCTTTGCTAACTCGTGCCTTACTCTGAAATATCTCAAAGTGCCATGGAATACAGCCTCCACAATAGCTGTGAGTGGCAATGCTCTATTCCCTCTGAGAACAAAGTTATACACCTCTGCAAGGTTGGTTGTCATGTGGCCATACCTAGCTCCATGGGTGTCATACAGCAAAGACCAATTCACGGGAGGCTCTTTCTCTATCCATTGAGAATTTTTTTTATTGCCCTCCCCTTCTTTCTCTTAGTATTAGGAGGGTCAATTGCTAGCAAGTCACAGAGACCTACTGGTTGCTCTAGCTCCGCGATGATTGTTTCTAATGCTACCTGATCTGCTTCCATTTTCTTTCTGGCATGGACCTGCTTCTTAGTAAACTCATCTAGTTTTGACCAAATAAAATCGTGTTTGCGCTGCTGGTTCTGCTTGCATAATTTTTTGAACAAGTTCATCAACCGCTTGTTCTTGAACTGCGAGAAAAAATTAGCTCCAAGATGGCGCATGCACCACCGGCTCTATAAGTCCTTCCAAGGTGTTGGTTCGTCTTCTGCTGGATCCCTTAGTGTCTTGGCGACCTTCAATATACCTGCATGCCTGTCATGAATGACGCACATGTTTGGTCGGTCCTTCACGATGGCAATTTTCAGTTGCTTGAAGAACCATACCCAGCTCGGAAAGTTCTCACCCTCCACAAATGCCATAGCAAGTGGGATGATTTGACCATTCCCATCCACACCAATAGTAGTAAGAATTTGCCCTTTGTACTGACCGGTCAGGAATGTACCATCCACAAACATCACAGGAGTACAATGCCGGAAGGCTTTGATGCACATAGCAAAAGAGAAGAATACTCGCTTCAACACCTTGAAACCTGGTATCTCAGGCAGGAACATGTGTTGTACGTCAACATAAGTGCCGGGATTCCTCTCCTTCAGTATGTGAAGGAGACGAACAACATTATCATATGAGTCTATGAACGTCCCAAACCTTTCCTCCATAGCCTCCTGCTTAGCCCTCCAAGCCTTCCCATAAGGAATGTCATACTTCCATCTGACCTTCACTGCTGTCTGGATGTGTTTTGCGTCCATGTCTTTCTTCTCCACTATCTCAGTATACATGAGTTGTGCAATGAGAGTTGAAGTCAGATTTGGATAATTCACCAGAAGGTGTTTCCTAACACAATTATGTGGGACGACATCAGTGACAACCCAGTGGATGTTCCACTTCGGCACGTGCCCGTGCACCTTCCCAGGACAACCACTTTCAACACATTTCACGGTATAGTTTGTTGTACTTGATATGTGTGTCCGGAAAACCCTCTGTGTAGACATAGCCCACTTTGTCACCGCATACTTCAACTTTTTCTTGGTATCGTACATAGCCCCTATCTGGACTTGGTTCAAATGATACTGCCATGGAGTCTCATGGCCATCGTTGATAGTAAGGTCGGTCGATATGTCCTTATCCCATGCAGAAGGAATCGACACCTCCACTTCCTCCTCGGAATTTTCAGAATCCAGATCCTCTGCCAATCCATCCTCGTCCTCCTCCTCCATCACCCTTTGCATTTCCTCCCCTTCCTCATCACCATCAGCAAAACCACAACCAGCAAATACTGTCGACTGACTACTCTGCCCTGTATCATGACCACACAAATTGTGTGGCACATAATCTAATTCTTGTCCGGGTTGGCTAACATCCGCATCCACGGGCTGTGACCCGGATAAATCAATCTCATTAGTCACTTGACTGCCCTGCCCGGGTTCATACCCCCCTCGACTTGTACGGTATTCTCCTCCTTCGCCACAGGTTGCACTAGGGCATACGGGTGGATTCTTCGGTCTCTTCAACGCCTTAACAGGGTCAACCACTTCTGGCTCCTATCTATCTGCATCAACTCCCATGATACATTTTTACAAGATTTGGTCCACAATGCATGAATACTGACAGAACATACTTTAGGATCCAGCCCAAAACTAGTAGTCAACCAGTACTTCAACTGTCTAATGTCAATTCTTTCTGGGTCTGGAAGTGTCATCACACAATTTTTATACTCGCTAAGATCAACCCCCAACTCATTACATCGAACATTACCAGGGCCATAGTAAACAGTCAAATTAACCGATTCAGACATTTTCACCTGTCAGACATTTCCATCTGTTCATCAATCACAATGAAAAAATAATCCGTCCTAACACCGGTAATTAAGCAAACCATAACTACTAACACAATATACTAAACCATACTTAACGGATACAAACAAAGAGTTAATGTTATACCCTTGATGCGTGCTTTGCCGGTTTCGATCCGCTGCCTCCCCCCTGCCGAGCTCCTCCTCGCAAATGGAGCTTGCACCGATGACCTACGCGCAACCACCACCTTCTCCCCGTAGCACGCAGCCGAGCTCCTCCTCCTCCCCACAAGCTCTTCCTCCCCCTACGAACCCCACCCCTGCCGAGCTGCTCCTCCTCCATCGGAGCTCCCCCCCAACCGGCCTCCACCGACTCCATCCTCCCCCACGCCTCCACTCCACCCCCACACTCTACCCCATGGATAGATCGAAGGCTAGGCCGCCGGGAATACCTATCCTCTAGTGGATCTGGTCCGTGGGGACGTTTAGAGGGCGAATATGCGCTGGATCAAGTGAAAATGGCGAAGAACAGAGATAGACGAAGAAAGAGGGGTCGGGAGGAAGAAGACGGCCGCGACAGTCTTATCCCGAACACTTCGGCTTTCCTGTGGCCGAAGACAACTCTTCGGTCTAACGTTGGCCGAAGACGGCCTCTTCGGTCGTGGGCTGGCCGAAGTTCATCTTTTCGCCAACGGCCCACCGACAGCCACTCTTCGGCCCATATCTCCCTCTCTTCGGCCGATGGTAAACCGAAAAGTTCTCTTCAGCCTACGTGAGACCAAAAAGTCTCTCTTCGGCTTTAGCGAGGCCGACGGGTCATAGTTTTGCAAATATTAGATTAGGGCATACATTTCTCGAATTTGTTATAAAAAACATAATATTTCTAAAAAAAAATCACCCATCTTCCCCAACGGAGTTGCCATTGTGGAAGGGCGCGAGCCAATAGGAAGCCGCGATCCAGCCAATATGACATCGACAAAAAAACTGTTGGCACATCCACGATAAACACACAGATTGGTGTGTGCTGCCGCACTTCTCAGTACGACAGTTTAGATCCGCGTTTCGCTTTCGCTGCTCCCCTCGGATCCCCAATAAGGCCGGCAGCATGGAGGAGACGCCGCCGCAGCCTCAGGCGGCGCACGCATCTCCTCCGTTCCCGGCGATCTTCACCCCTCCGAGCGCTCTCTCCTCGACGTCCCTGCGGGGCAGCCCCACCGTCCCCAGCCCCGCGCACTTCAGCACGCCACCGGGTCCGCCCGTCTTCTCCTCGCCGCTGCGCCCCGCCGCCGTGCCCTTCCGCACCACCCCGGTCTCCCCTCAGGCGATACCCTTCGCCTCCCGCACCGCCTCCTCATCGTCCTCCGTCTCCCTCCCCACATCCTCCGCGCCGCACATCCTCAACGGCGCGGCCACCCCTCACGGCCACGTGCCCTCCGCGGCGCCGTCTCTGGAGGACTCCAGCATCGACTCGCCATACGTCCTCTTCTCTGCCCGCAAGGTACGCGTCGCTCGTACCTTACCGCAGTAATGTCCGCACATCTCCTATAACTCAATTATGCATGCGCATAA
The DNA here is from genome assembly GCA_039707655.1 of Elymus sibiricus. Lineage (NCBI taxonomy): Eukaryota > Viridiplantae > Streptophyta > Magnoliopsida > Poales > Poaceae > Elymus > Elymus sibiricus. The sequence goes on from CM077668.1 coordinate 197,771,033, forward strand.
GTACATTACCATTTGGATCTTACACGATTACACTACTAGTCGAGTTGTGAATTACGCTTGGTTTTCAGATGCGAATCGTGTTTAGTGCATGGGCATGTGCAAATTCTGCAGCTTGTCCCTTCCAAAAGCTGTGCATCATTTACTTAGTGTTTTTTACTTGTAGGTCCTGAAGCAGAAGAAACTGCTGAATGCCCCTAGCTTGGGGTTCGGAGCTCTTGTTTCACCAGGGAGGGAAGTATCGCCAGGTCCTGAAGCCTTGGAGCGTGATCCGCGCCGGTGCCTGAACTGTGGGGCTTATGTGAATTTGTACTGTGACGTGTTGATTGGCTCTGGGCAATGGCAGTGTGTCATCTGCAAGAAGCTGAACAGCAGTGAGGGGGAATTCGTGGTCTCCAGCAAGCAGGACCTGGTTCAGTGGCCAGAGCTCGTGTCCTCGGCTGTCGATTATGTGCATCCAGGGAATAGGCGGCCAGGCTTGGTCCCGGTGCCTGTCTCGAGGGTCTCTGGTCCCATTTTTATTCTCATAGATGAGTGTCTTGATGAGGCGCACCTGCAGCATCTACAGGGCTCCTTGCATGCATTTGTGGATTCGCTCCCTCCTACAGCAAGGATTGGGATCATCTCCTATGGTAGAACTGTCTCTGTGTATGATTTTTCGGAAGGGGTGGCGGTGTCAGCGGATGTGCTACCCGGTAATAAGTCGCTTACCCAAGAGTCATTGAAGGTGCTAATCTATGGGACAGGGGTGTATTTGTCTCCTATACATGCTTCGCTGCCTGTTGCACACACAATATTCTCATCTCTGAGACCCTATCAGTTAAGTGTGGCGGAAGTGTCGAGGGACCGATGCCTTGGTGCAGCGGTGGAGGTTGCCCTTGGTATTATTCAAGGGCCGTCAGCGGAGTTGTCTCGTGGAATCATCAAGAGATCAGGAGGCAACTGCAGGATCTTGGTGTGTGCTGGTGGCCCCAACACGTTTGGGCCAGGATCAACACCTCATTCTGTTCAACACCCAAACTATGCTTACCTGGAGAAGACAGCTATGAAGTACATGGAGAGTCTTGGTCATGAAGCACAGAGACACAGTACCATTGTTGACATTCTTTGTGCTGGAACATGCCCTGTGAGGGTTTCTGTCCTGCAGCCACTGGCGAAGTGTTCTGGTGGTGTGCTTTTACTTCATGATGATTTTGGAGAGGCCTTTGGGGTCAACTTGCAGAGGGCGTCAACTAAAGCAGCTGGCTCTCATGGTTTATTTGAGATTAGATGTTCAGATGGCATGCTTGTCACTCAAGTAATTGGCCCTGGTGAAGAGGCTTCTCCTGATTCTCATGAAACATTCAAGCATGACACTTCATTTTGTATCCAGATGCATAGTGTTGAGGGGACACAGAGTTTTTCCGTGTCTATGGAGACAAAGGCTGATATCAAGAATGATTTCGTTTACTTCCAGTTTGCAGTCCGTTACTCTAATATGTATCAAACAGAAAGCACAAGGGTGATCACTAGCAGGCTGCAAACGGTTGATGGTTTGTCTGCATATCTGTCAAGTGTGCAAGAAGATGTAGCTTCAGTAATCATTGGTAAGAGAACTGTCTTGCGCGCCAGGACTGCCTCCGATGCTCTTGACATGAGGCTCACAATTGATGAAAGAATTAAGGACGTAGCTCTCAAATTTGGTACCCAGGTTCCAAAATCAAAGCTTTATCGGTTCCCAAAAGAGCTGTCATCACTCCCTGAGTGTTTGTTTCATTTGAGAAGGGGGCCACTCTTAGGTAGCATAATAGGACATGAAGACGAAAGATCAGTTCTGAGGAGTTTGTTCTTGAATGCATCATTTGACCTCTCGCTCCGTATGCTTGCACCTCGTTGTATAATGCATCGAGAAGGTGGCACATTTGAGGAGCTGCCAGCATATGATCTGACCATGCAATCTAATTGTGCAGTGGTACTGGATCATGGAACAGATATTTTCATCTGGTTGGTAAGTCACCTCCTATCTTCTCTCTCTCCCTCCCCACTCCCAATAAGGGAGTCACCTATATGGTTTGTCTCTTTACCACATTATCTCAGTGCTGTAGCTGCCTATTAAACTTACTCCATTCACCTTTGTTTTCAACATTCTTGACATAATATTTTTTCACTGGTGTTGTCTTTTGGATTAAATGTTTTGGCTTCGGAATTGTAGCTGTTGAACATGACTTTGTTCTTGATTGCTACTAGTATATTTGAATAGGAGGTGACTTCAAGGAAAAAAGAAATGAAGCATGGGATTTTAGCAGTATCATGTTTGCAGAAATTAACTTGTTACCAGGATTGTGAGTTTATGTAATAATCATAAAGATTTTGCAAGAAATTGAGTGAATGGAGTTTGAAAGGTGAATTCATTGGAACTATTAAATTTTCAATAGAGGCCAGTTGATGGTTAGAACGAATATAGAGATCTCATGAATGTATGTGTGTAAATGATGCTAATACTCCCTCCGTATCAAATATAAGACGTTTTTGTAAGCTAGTTTAGCCTACAAAAACGTCTTATATTTTGGTACAGAGGTAGTGCTTGATATACCAGGGCTGCAGGAAGATGTCATATTTTGCTGATTTACTTAACGTATAAATGATGTTGAATTATCATTATGCAATGGCTATTTTTGTTATTCATCATAATGCTAGCAAAGAGTAATATTTCCTGAGTTGCACTTTCTTACTGTGTGTCTTCAGGGTGCTGAACTAGCAACCCAAGAAGGACAAACTGCAGCAGCTTTGGCAGCATGTCGTACGCTGGCAGAAGAGCTAAGCGAACTCCGTTTTCCAGCTCCCAGGATACTTTCATTCAGAGTTAGTTTCCCTGTTCCCAACCTTCACTTTGATTTCCAAAATTGAAACTGCTTTCCTTCCTTTTCTCTTATCAACTCTTCTGCTCATGCCGTTGCTATCATATACTCCCTCCGCCCCAAAATAAGTGTCTCAAGCTTAGTACAACTTTGTAGTAAAGCTAGTACAAAGTTGAGACACTTATTTTGGGACGGAGGGAGTAGTATCATATCTTATATAGCCCATGTGTTGTTAGATTTCAAATCAGTCTGACAATACTTCCAAATTCATTAACTGTGCAACTATCATGAAACACGACTTGCACAAGGTACATGCTTTGTTTTGCTCACTATCTTTTTTTTTTTCCGTTGGTGTTCTGGCGCAGGAAGGGAGCTCTCAGGCTAGATACTTCGTCTCACGCCTGATCCCAGCTCACAAGGACCCTACTTATGAGCAGGTAATGATTCTCTTAACCTTAGCAGTGACATTCTGGTTCGCCTGCATTCATCCCTGCTGGGTTATTTCGCTGATGGTTCTTACGGCAGCTAGATTCACGGTCACTGATAAACAAAATCGTGAGCAAGGCTGTAACTGTTAACATGAGCACATTTGCACGTTTCAGGAGTCGAGATTTCCGCAGCTACGGACCCTTGCTCCTGAACTGAGGGCCAGGCTAAAGAGCAGCTTCATCCACTTCGATGACCCTAGCTTTTGCGAGTGGATGCGCAGCCTCAAATTGGTCCCGCCGGAACCAAGCTAATGCAAATAATTGGATGAGTGCAATCAGAAACGATTGCGGATAGCCGAGGTTTGGCTTCTAACAGAGTTGCCAAATGAAATCTGAAAGCTTTGCGAGGTAACGCCTAAGGCCCAAACACTTGTTTGGGTTGATGAAGCGGCAATTAGTGTGCAGCGAAGCTGTATAATTTTGCCTGATTATTTTCTCTGATGTGGTCAGGTAAATGCATAATCTCTTGCCACACAGGCGCTCACAATTTTACACAATTAGAGCATCGCCTATGTTCTCCTGCCTTTGAAGAGTTTGTTGTATATCACATAATACAAGTCTGTCCTGGCCATTCGTTTGATTCCTTTTACTCCTCGAGGCGAATCCCAATTCTCCATTTATACAACTTTTTTGTTTTGTTTTGAGAAAGTCCATTTATACAATCAGAGATACTACATTTCAACAGTGTTGCTTAGTGTTTACAGCATTACATTTGTTCTTGATTTGTGGTGGCAAGTGATATGGTGAAAAATGAAGTGATTTCGCGTGCAGCTGACACTGGTCCTGGTCTCCATGGGGATCAATGCCACAGAAGTATGGGGCTGTTTGGTTCCTAGCCACATCTTGCCACACTTTGCCACACCTCATCTTAGGCAAGTTTGACCAAGTTAGGTGGGTGTTTGGTTCTAGCCACACCTAAGGCAAGAATTTTTTTATGAGCAGTGAACCCCACATGTCATAGACACAAAAAGTGTGGCAAGATTCCCTTAGGCAAGCCAAAGTGTGGCTAACAGGGGCTGTTTGGATTGTGACTATCTTTGCCATATATTGCCGCATTATTTTTGCCACACTTGCCTTACTTGAGTTGCTCAAATTGTTAGCCACACTTTGGCTTGCCTAAGGGAATCTTGCCACACATTTTGTGTCTATGACATGTGGGGTTCACTGCTCATAAAAAAATTCTTGCCTTAGGTGTGGCTAGAACCAAACACCCACCTAACTTGGTTAAACTTGCCTAAGGTGAGGTGTGGCTAGGAACCAAACAGCCCCACAATTTGAGCAACTCAAGTAAGGCAAGTGTGGCAAAAATAATGTGGCAATATATGGCAAAGATAGTCACAATGTTTGGTTCATTGCCACACCTCACCTTATGCAAGTTTGACCAAGTTAGGTGGGTGTTTGGTTCTAGCCACACCTAAGGCAAGAATTTTTTTATGAGCAATGAACCCCACATGTCATAGACACAAAAAGTGTGGCAAGATTTCCTTAGGCAAGCCAAAGTGAGGCTATAATTTGAGCAACTCAAGTAAGACAAGTGTGGCAAAAATAATGTGGTAATATATGGCAAAGATAGTCACGATCCAAACAGCCCCTATGTGCGCGCAGCTGACACTGGTCGTTGGTCTCCATGGAGATCAATGCCACAGAAGTATGTGCACGTGTATAAGCCATTTGCAGTCATTTATGAATACGTATTTGTTATTCACAGCTGGCACACGGGCCCAGGAGCCTTTTTAGTCTCACAGATGCCATGGCCCAGCAGTACATGGGCGGGGGTCATATATTTGTGCACTAACCAAAGGAATGATGCGCGTGAGACTTTCCCACCGTGGAGACTTTCCGGCGATTGCCGGCGTCTGGCGTGATGTCGTTTCCTCTCTCCTCTTGATTCCCTCCCCTCCTCTCTTGCTTCCTCCTGCTCTGATCCACGGGATCTCAGCCTAATCCCCTCTTCCTCCTAGCTTTCCAACCCCTCCCAGATCCCCCTTTTCTTGTTCGTGTTCGTTTTCACTGCGGTGACGGTGGCGCAGGTGGGAGTATGTTCGTGATGGAGCCATCATGTGAGGACCCTGCGGCTTCTCCCGGGAGGATGGTCGGGCGATTGGGTGTGGACATAGGAGAGATGCGGAGTTTCAAGGCTCGGGCGATGGAGATTCTTCGCAAATCGAGGAATCTGGCGAGATGCCTCCAGTTGATGCGGATTAAGGCTGGTTCCATACTGGGTCTTGGTGAGTTTTCAGGAGGTGGGGTTTGTTCTTTGCCGGAGATCCATCTTCCTACACAGGGAGCCATGCTGGCCATTGATGAAGGCGTTAAGTCCAGGAAGGACCTGGTAGAGACGGATGCCACGACGCTCATGCTAGCTGAGGCTCGACCTGCTGCTCCGGCGGTCGATACTCCTGAAGGGCGTTTTCGCAAGGCGTCTCTGGCCAGGCCTGCTTCTGCAGGGACAGAGTTGTTGTTGAATTTGGGGGTGACTGAAGATTCTGTCAATCTTGGTTCAGACGTACAGGGCCTTGTTCAAGTGGGTACTACTGCAGGGCGACAAATTTCACAAATTAAAACATCAGGGCTGAACATGAACTATACTGAGAAGTTCAGGATGTTGAAGATAGCTCAACTTTGTTTTGTCCATGGAGTTCCAATGGAAGAAGAGCCAGACCCAGGGGGTATTTGGGTACTCGGAAAACTTTTAGTACAACAGAAGGGAGAAGGTCAGACATTGGCCTCGCATGTTCTTGGTCTGAAATTGCAGTTAGCAAAAGAAAAGCCTGAATGTAGCAAAGTGCAGACGATGAAGGCTCAGTTTGAGGCAAATGAGCAGGATCAGCTGGCAGAGATGCAAATTAGGAACATGAGGAGGGAAAACTTAGCGTTCGCGAGGAGACAGGGGGTGGGACAAAGTGGAGATGATGATGATCCTATGACTGAGGCGGCCTCCCGTGAGGAGAGCTGCCAAGCCCAATGAGAACTTTGTGCTGGAACTGTCGCGGGATTGGCGACCCCGCGACGGTTCGTGAGCTCCGGGAGCTCATTCGGGAGTGTGCACCGTCGGTGGTGTGTTTAGTGGAAACACAATTATCAAAACAGCGGGTGGAAGGTTTGACAGCTACTTTGGGTTTTGAAGGAGGTTTTGCGGTGGCTAGCAGTGGTAGAAGTGGAGGGCTGGGAGTTTTCTGGAGGCATGGTTTGAATTTCAGGATCAAAAATTATTCAAGGTACCACATTGATGCATGGGTTTCAGAACCACGGAAAGATGATTGGCGCCTTACTTGCTTTTATGGTGAAGCGAATAGGAGCTTAAGGCAGAATACATGGGATACTATGGCCCGTTTGAGAGGGGAGTCTACCTTGCCGTGGCTGTGTATAGGTGACTTTAATGAAATTCTTAGACGAGAAGAACAAATTGGTCCAAACGAACGAGACACGGCTCAGATGGCAGGCTTTAGGGAGGCGGTGGACCTGTGTGGCCTGGATGATCTTGGATATATCGGCCTAGATTGGACTTTTGAGAAAAGGATTCAGGGGGGTCAACATTGCCGTGTTCGCTTAGATGGGGCTCTTGCGACAGCCAGCTGGAGCTCCATGTTCCCTTTTGCCTCCGTTCGTCATTTGGTGGCTGCAAAATCAGATCACTCCCCCATTGTACTCTTCAACGAGATGGATGCAGCAAATAGGATAATTGGTCTGGACCGTCCATTCAGGTATGAGATGATGTGGGAGACCCATCAAGAGTTTCTTCCCATGATCGAGAAGGTGTGGAGAGAAGATTTTAGGGCCAGTTCGGTGGAGGAAATGAAACACAAGTTGGAACGGCTTGCAAGTTCGTTGGCTGGATGGGGGACTAGCACCTTTGGGAGTGTCCGCAAGGAATTAAGGGAGTTGAAAAAAAGGATCAACGTGCTCAGATCTGATCCGAACAGAACTGGTCCTACTTATGAGGAAATAAAGGCAGAGAATAGAATAGTAGAGCTAAACTACAGGGAAGAGATCATGTGGCGGCAACGGTCGCGAATACAGTGGCTTGCGGAGGGAGATGGCAATACACAATTTTTTCACCAAAAAGCCAATAGCAGGAGAAGGAAAAATCGAGTATCTCGTTTAACTCGGGCCGATGGCACAATTTGTGATGATGAGCAGGAGATTGGTGAGTTGGCAACCGAGTTCTTTGAGAAATTGTATAAGTCCGAGGGGACGGTGGGTATTGAGGAGGTGTTGTCCCATATACCCTGTAAAGTTGATTACTGGATGAATGAAATGCTAGTGGCTCCTTTTTGTGAGAAGGAAGTGAAAGAAGCTTTGTTCCAGATGTTTCCCACGAAGGCGTCGGGGCCTGATGGCTTTCCTGCGCATTTTTTCTGGAACATTTGTGGTGATGAGGTGACCAAGGTGATCCTTCGCGTGCTGAATGGAGAAGACTCTCCGGAGGTTATAAACAAGACGTTCATCGTTTTAATCCCTAAGGTATCGAATCCAACCTCTTTGACTCAGTTTCGGCCTATTAGTTTGTGCAATGTAATCTACAAGATTATATCAAAGGTACATGCTAACCGGCTGAAAAAGATTTTGCCGGAGTTAATCTCACCCGAGCAGTCCGCGTTTGTCCCTGGAAGGCTTATTACCGACAATGTTATAGCTGCATATGAGTGCTTGCATTTCATGAAGAGGTCAAGGAGGAAGAAAAGTTCTCATTGTGCCCTTAAAGTTGACATGATGAAGGCATACGATCGAGTAGAGTGGGAATATTTGGAGGCTATCATGTTAAAGATGGGATTTGCTAGCAGCTGGGTCACAAAAATCATGGATTGTGTGAAGTCTGTGTCTTTCACATTACTTTTGAATGGAAGTAAACTGCAGGAGTTCAAGCCTTCTAGAGGGATCAGTCAAGGTGATCCAATATCACCCTATCTTTTTTTGCTTGCTGCGGAAGGATTGTCGTGTTTATTGAAGGCAAGGTCAACTAATGAAAGTGTGAAGGGGGTGGTTGTGGCACCATCGGCACCGGCTGTAAATCATCTCCTGTTTGCTGATGATTGTCTTCTTATGTTCCGGGCCAATGAGGAAGGGGCGAATATTATGAAAGATACTATCCAGCAATACTGTGATGCATCTGGACAGCGAGTAAATTTAGGAAAGTCAAGCATCTTCTTTGGTAAAGGCTACCCACAAGGAATGCGGAATATCATCAAGTCTATCCTTAATGTTTCAAATGAGTCCCTCTCTGAGAGGTATCTTGGGTTGCCATCGGACGTCGGGAGGTCGAAGAACAACTCTTTTAAATATATCAAGGACAGAATTTGGGGTCGAGTGCAGGGATGGATTGAAAAATGTCTAGCGGCTGCCGGTAAGGAGGTCCTGATTAAATCGACTGCCCAAGCAATCCCAACCTATTCTATGTCGTGCTTTCTTTTGCCAAGAGGTCTATGTCAGCAAATAGATGCGATGCTTCGTAAGTTTTGGTGGGGGGGCAAGAACGGAGAACGGAAGGCTGCTTGGGTTTCATGGGAGGTGTTGACCATGCCGAAGTATATGGGAGGATTGGGTTTCCGTGACACTCAGCTTTTCAACCTCGCGATGCTTGCAAAACAATCCTGGAGGATCATTCAGGACCCAAGGTCTCTTAGTGCCAGACTTCTTAAAGCTGTGTATTTCCCTGATTGTGATATTCTGGATGCGGTAGTAGGAAGCCACCCATCTCAAGTGTGGAGGGCAATTTGTGAAGGTACAATGGTGCTGAAGCAAGGGCTTATTCGTCGAATAGGAGATGGGAAAACGACATGTATATGGGAGCATAACTGGATCCCTCGAGATCATATGTTGAGAGCACTACATCCACGATCTACTAATCCACCGGTTTTTGTTGCGGATCTTATGAATGAAGCAGAGAAGAGATGGAACCGTGAGCAGATTTTTGAGCATCTTCAGGCCCCTGATGCACATGCGATTCTGAGCATTCCTTTGAGCTCACGCAATGTTGAAGACTCATGGTCGTGGCACTACGAACGATCGGGGAATTTCACTGTTCGATCGGCATATCGCCTTCTAGTTGACACAAAGATGAGGAGGGTAGACTGGCTAGAGGGGCGGCAGGCAACATCAAATACTGCTGAATCGAAGAGACAATGGTGTCAATTATGGAAGGCTAATGTCCCGTCAAAGCTGAAAAACTTTGCATGGAGATTGGCGAGGAACTCAATTCCAACCGAGTCAGTTAGGTGTGAGAGGAGGATGACCGATTCTTGCATTTGCCCCATATGCAATGCCGCTGAGGATACTTGGAGGCACGCGCTTATTGACTGCAATATGGCCAAATGTGTTTGGTCTCTTGTTGATGAGGACCTTGTTGAGCACATGATTGCATCAAATAATCCTAATGCCAAGTTATGGTTGATGGACATGCAGGAATCAATGGGACAAGAAGCTTTTGCAAAGCTTTTGGTCTCTCTGTGGGCTATATGGGGGGCGAGAAGAAAAGCAGTGCACGAGGAGGAGTTCCAGTCTCCTCTTTCTACTCTAGCGTTCATCAACAAGTTTTTGGGAGACTTGGCTCTGCTGCCGACGAAGAACAGGAAGGCTGTTATACCTGTTGTACGAGAAAACAAAGCAAACTGGGTTGCTCCCACGCGAGGATTCTCCAAGATTAATGTGGATGCGGCTGTATCAAGACATCAAGACAGGGGTGCAGTAGCTGCTTTTTGCAGGAATGATGATGGTGCTTATATTGGATCTTCAGTACTGATCATTAGGGATCTTATTGATCCTGAAACTTTAGAGGCTTTGGCTTGTGCTGAAGGCCTGTCTTTGGCTAGCGATCTCTACCTGCAAAGAATTCAGATTGCTACTGACTGCATATCAACTGTCAACCATCTTCAGGGAAGCTACTTAGGCCGCAACAGCATGATCATCGACGATATAAAGGAGATGCAGAAGGAGTTCACTGAAGCTCAGGTTTTGTATGAGAAGAGAGACCACAACTATGAGGCACACAATCTTGCTAAAGCTGTTGTTACTTTAGATTTCGGTCGCCACCTTTGGCTGTTGTCTAAGCCAGAATTTTTGTACATCCCTGACTTTGTTTCTTGAGTAATATAGTGTCCTCCACTAAAAAAAAAACCAAAGGAACAAATCTGCAACCTTTTTACATGGAACATATGTACACTTAATATTAGGAATAATCATAGAAGGACACTGTTTGCAGAACACAAACATGAACTGAAGTAGGGTAGAGACCTAAGTAGCCCAATCTTCACAAATTAAAGGTGGATTCGTGGAAGAACACGAGGGGGAACACACAAATCAACATACATAGATGCAAATAAAGATACACATAGACAGATCCTTGATCCAAACCATCCAAAGAGAAAGATGAAACAAGATAGGGTTCTTCTCCAAGTCCTAGGACAAGGAGGGCTTGATGCTTCTATGAAGCCTTTCTTCTCCACATGTGGAGGCCTTGATAACCATCGAAGGTTCTTCTCCTAAGAGACCTTGGTCTCCATGGAGAGATAGATTCCACCATGAGGAGGTACATGAGCTAAGCTCTAGTCTAGTTCTAATCTTAGCTGACCCTATAAATGAGGAGGGGGAGGAGTATATATAGTCCAAGCCACGAAGGGATAAGTGAGGGGTGAAAGGGTATCTTGCGCATTTTAGAGTATCCATTTAAGTTGTCTATGAACCATATAAGTCTCTAAGTACTCCATATCCGAGGACGCGGCTATTTGAATAGTTTGATAACCCTGCAGGGGTGTACTTCTTCACACACGCTCCCACCACTTACCACCATATACGCGTCATGTATCTCAGCAACCTTCAAGCGGAAGCCTGGCGAGGGTGTCGGCCACAACCTGATTAACCACGCAAGACTAGTCCAGGTTTATCGCCTATTTGGGGTTGTATCCGCAAAGGAAGTCCGGCCGAAGTTTCTATCACGGCCCCAAACGATGTGTGTAGGGTTTCCAAGTCCACCATCCGGATGCCATTTGGTACACCGGGCCACCGTGCCTAGTCTGTCCCAAGACCACCTGTATCGGGTGCCACTTGGTAGATCAATAGCACGACCTACAAACACCAGAAACTAGTTACAACTCCTGGACAGAGATCAAGGCGATTAATAAGCCGAGAGGGTCCATGGGTTTCGGGCCCAATGTGTGGTAGTAGTTAGTCTTGGATAACATACACAAAACTCGGTTCTTATGACGGTCTCAACAAGATAACCCATCATGTACTCCTACATGGTCTCTCATTGCTACCTTTACCAAATCGGGTTCACACATTTAACTCTCAACATCAGAACATAAACACACCATTCCAATTCATTCCCAGATGAATCAGACCTAACACAACTCTAAGAAATAGCAGGCATGGCATGGATGAAGTCACAACATGGCTCAAGTAACTCCTAATCATGCTAGGAAGGTTTAGCTATTTACTGTGACAATGACAGGTCATGCAAAGGAATGGGTTCAATTACCGAAACATGTAACAGTTGAATCGTTGTTGTCCTAATGCAATAAATGCTCCTCGGATAGGTAGTCGGTGCCACTCGCAGAGGCAGAACCTATCGAGAAGGACAGTACCGGAGAGGCAATCAATACACAACAAGTGCAGCAATATGATGCATGATCATGACATGGCAAAATGCTATGGATTGTGCTAATGCAACTAGTAGTGATTTAAATGAAGTCCATTTGATGCAAACTCCATACTAAGCATTTTAAATGCTATTTAGTTGTTTTCACCTATACAGTAGGTATAAGTTGCTTAAACATGCATGAAAATGGTATAGATGGATTCCTTGCACTACTGCGGGAAGGTCCTAACGCGACACATCAATCAGAGACCCCGTGACCAAACTGTGTGCGATGCATTAATCGCAAACGGTGTCGTACTAAAACCGTCGCCAATAAGACGAACTGTGTGCGATGCCGGAGACATCAAGCACGATCAGATTAGAGACGCGTGTGCGATACCTGGCATACAGTTGATCCATACGAACTGTTTGCGATAAGACAGAACAACAAACACGATTCAGATTAGAGACGCGTGTGCGATACGTGGCATACAGTTGATCCATACGAACTGTTTGCGATAAGACAGAACAACAAACACGGTCAGCCAAATGTGTGTGCGATACACGGCATACAGTTCACTCGGATGAACTGTTTGCTATTACCCAACACAACAGAAACGGTCAGGCAGATCAAGGTGTGTGCGATATACGGCATGCGGTTCGCTCGGATGAACTGTTTGCGATTACCCAACACAACAGAAACGGTCAGCCAGATCAAGGAGTCTGCGATATACGGGCACACATTCTAATTAAAAGAATTGTGCGCGATGGTAATAACAAACGCACACGGTTGATGGAACAAGTCGTGTGCTGACATCGCCGATTGCGGTACACACGCTACGTACGCATCCGAGAACGCTTGCCCACGTTAATTACACCATCCGGGAATCGTGCCGCACTTCGAAACCGGAACCGTCAAATAATTTTGAGCTTTTTTCCCGTCACATTCCAAATTACTCCGATTCACACCGATATGTAATTGCAAACCTGTTCACACCGATCAAAACCTAAACGTTTTCCCACTTAGCAGCTTATTACTAGGTTATACATACCACCTACTCGAAAATGACTGCACATTCCTCAATTCCTCATCAACAAACAAACAAGTCTTCGTCCTTCCTTGCGTCTGCCTTCTTGGTCGAGAAATGACCACAGAGCGGCAAGTGAAGCAGCAGAGATGTCCCGCCTCGTCGCGATATCAGCCGAGAGGTCCCGCCGCACCGCCGAAGCAGCACAGAGGTCCCGCCGCGCCGCCGAAGCAGCACTGAGGTCCCGCCACGCCGTCGAAGCAGCAGAGTGGTCCGGCCGCGCCGCGGAAGCGGCACAGATGTCCCGTCGCGCCGCGGAAGCAGCAGAGAGGTCCTGCCGCGTCGCGGCGGCCTGGATGGATCTATCGCGGGCACTCGAGGGCTCTCATAGGCGCATGCGCGCTATGCTCAATAAGCTGATGGACGATGACATCCCCCGCTGGGCGAAGCTGCAGGAGGAGAGCTATGCCGCGTTGGATAAGTCCACCGGCGTCATCCGGGGACTACGGGGTGACAAGGTGAGGCTCCGCACCGAGCGCGACCCGCTGAGGGCAAAGATCGCCGGCAGGGCGAAGCAGCACGAGGAGACAACTGCCGTGTTGAAGAAGACGGCCGTCATGGTCAGGAAACTTATGGACGAGAATGCTAAGCTCCGCATCGAGCGTGACATGCTCCTGGAGGAATCCGTGGATGCTCGCAAGCGACGGATTGAGGACGTGAAGGAGATCAAGGTGGACGAAATGACGAAGAAGGCGTAGTAGATCGAGGTGAAGTAGAGAGCAGCGACCCAGATCGTTGTCTGTGTCTTCCTTCTTTTGCCCTTGTGTCTTTCGGGCGTTGCCGCATGTGGCATCTTTAATTATCTTCCTGAATATGCAAGACAATTATTATTATCCATTGCCATCGTCTTCATATATATCAGTCTTGCTAAGTCTCAATCAATGCTATGTCCGTGAGATCTTACATCAAGATCCGTGCAAAATTTTCTTTTCAGATTTTGTTTTCTCTCTCTTAAATCTCAGTCGACTGAGGCCTAGCCACGCCATTAAAACTGGGGCTCGGGGGTCATTAATGGAGAAATTGGGAGCGAGGTGGGCGGCAGATGGAGGTCAAAGGGCTCGCCTCCCGGTGAGCCTGCGCAGCGGTCTGCTCCACGCCTCCCATCTACTCAAATAGCTACCCCGCACGTCACCTCCTAGCCAATAAAAATGGGGACGCGTGGCGGCACGTAAATGGTTAGTACAACGCCCATGGTTTGAATATCACTTGTGTTTCCGATTGTAACGTGGCAACTCTTTGTTCCAAAATGACTGTTGGTTGTTAATCTGTGCGCCTTCAAAAAACCAAACAAATTTTTTACCACAGCATATTGATGTCATGTCAAGGCAACATGCCAAGTTTCATGATTTCCAGTCAAGTTTTGGATTTACAGGAATTTAAAAACCAAGTTTGTCAATGTTTTCGGCCGAGCCACGGCGCCCAGATGTTTGAAATTCATTCCCATTTCTTGCATGGGACCTAAACATTCACCCAAGAACACATATACGATTTTTCAACCCATTTTGGTGCACTGGAGCATGTGCCTGTAGTTCAAATTTGAATTATGCACATTAAATGCCTAGAAAACTCAATTAATGTATAAAAAATGCCAAACGAACCCGGAATAATTCCAAATTTTAGCACGACACTCCTATTGGTCTTTGTTGCCTCTGTAAAAAAATCAAGGCAGGAAGAGGCAGCGTATGTCGTTTCGCCCACAAAGGTGACACATCCCCCCTATCGGAACCATAAGCCTTCTTGAGAGAAGCTTCGGTTTGTAAGAAGCTTATACCAAAACTTGTCCCAAATCAAACAAAAAATTTACCACAGCATGTTGGTGCCATGTCAAGACACCATGCCAAGTTTCGTGATTTTTAGGCAATTTTTGGATTTACAGGAATTTAAAAACCAAGTTTCTCAATGTTTTCGGCCGAGCCACGACGCCCAGATGTTGGAAATTCATTCCCATTTCTTGTATGGGACCTAAACATTCACCCAAGGACACATATATGATTTTTCAACCCATTTTGGTGCACTGGAGCATGTGCATGTAGTTCAAATTTGAATTATGCGCATTAAATGCCTAGAAACTCAATAAATGTATAAAAAAGGTCAAACGAACCCGGAATAATTCCAAATTTTAGCATGACACTCCTATTGGTCTTTGTTGCCTCTGTAAAAAAATCAAGGCAGGAAGAGGCAGTGTATGTTGTTTCGTGCACAAAGGTGACACATCCCCTATCGAAACCATGAGCCTTCTTGAGAGAAGCTCCGGTTTGTAAGAAGGTTATACCAAAACTTGTCTCAAATCGAACAAAAAATTTACCACAGCGTGTTGGTGCCATGTCAAGACACCATGCCAAGTTTCGTGATTTTTAAGCAATTTTGGGATTTACAAGAATTTAAAAACCAAGTTTCTCAATGTTTTCGGCCGATCCACGACGCCCAGATGTTTGAAATTCACTCCCATTTCTTGTATGGGACCTAAACATTCACCCAAGGACACATATATGATTTTTCAACCCATTTTAGTGCACTGGAGCATGTGCCTGTAGTTCAAATTTGAATTATGCACATTAAATGCCTAGAAAATTCAATTAATGTATAAAAAATGCCAAACGAACCCAGAATAATTCTAAATTTTAGCACGACACTCCTATAGTTGCATGTTCACTGCAGATAAATGTTCTAGCAATTCAAACAGTGACCTTTCCTGCCGTAACCCCATTTTGTCTTTCAAATCAAAATGAAAAAATCAATTACACCACAAACAGTTTGTTAGCAACAATCGTGTGCGATGCAGTATAAAATATCTTGGGGCTCCCTCATGTATGGCTTACGCGGGAAGGTTCGTCGGCTACAGTCCACCGACCGCACGTCAACCTACACTTGCGCGCCAGTTTTTCGCTGCACCGTTCGTAAATTTTCGACAACCGCGGAAATATTTAGGTCCCCGCCCCCTCCCCCCCACCAAAAGCCACATTTCCACTATTTCCTTCTTCCTTTCCAAGTTCAAACCTTCACTGCTTGCTTTGCAGCGCTGCCTCCTCGCCGGCAGCGCTCCTTCCCGCTGCGCGGCCTCATCCATATAGTTAGGTAATCCACACCCCACCCCCATCCTCCTCCTCCTTCTCCATCCCACATGCCTCGACTGCCGGCGCGACATCTTCCACCCAAATCACTGCCCCATCCTCCAAATAAGCGCCGCCCATAGCCATGGTTCACGCATTATAGCCAGGAGCTCAAGGAGCATCTGGCAGCGATGAAGCAACTCGCGACCGCACGCGCGGATGAGGTCGCGATAGCTGCCATGCGTGCCGACCGCCAGATCTTGGAGGAGCACCTCGCCGTCGAGGCCATCATCAACCCCTCGTGCGCGGACGCCGCCACGTGGTTGGCTGCTTTAAACGACAGTTCGTGGTGTTTTCTAAAGGCCGCCTCCGGTGCCTTCTAGTGAATTGTCCTCTGTAATGTTAATATGCAATCTGATCTTCTGAAATGTGATGTTCAGTTAACAGTTTGGTTCATTTGTTGTGATGTTCAGTTAACTGTTTGGTTCAATTCTGAAATGTGATTTTCAATACCTGTGGGTACAATTTTTTTATTGTTATGCATGTGAGGAATAAAATCGAATTTGGATGTACTCTATACATGAGAAACATACACAAATGCTATATTTCTGTCGGGGCCGGATTTCCGGGACATCAAATCCCAAGAACAACCCCTCGTGTCACCACCAGCCCCAGGATTACCGTCACTGGTGGACACATCCTTGTTACAGATTACCAAGCAATTACAAGAATTGGGTACAAGACCATAAAGGTCTAATGATACAACAATGATTTCTAGTGACGGGTGACGGAAGCGACTCGTGGTTCTCCAATGCCGATGGGGCTCCATTCCCACAGGAACGGCTGACCCGAATAATTCCTATTCCGCGTGGCTGCTATCCTAGGCTCCACGTGGACGTCTTGGTAATACTCCTTGTCGAAATCCTGACCTGGCCAATTAAATAGCCAGGGACAAGCCAGTGAGTATGTTGGAATGTACTCGCAAACATGATGAACAAAAGATATACCGAATGCATATGTTCATGATGGGTTAAATTATATGCATATGCTGACCGAAATTTAAGCATGGCATGGATAAATATTAATACGGTGCAGAAGAATAAATATAAAATTTTAGTGACAAGCAAAGAAAGTTAATGGAACATCGGGCGCTGGACCGCCCGAGAATCCAAAAGAAAATATAAAAGTGGAGAATCGGGCGAGACAGGACCGCCCGAGAATCCAAAAGAAATGCCAAACGGGTGTCTAAAAGCGACGCCTCGAGAGGTCTTGAAAAGAAATGCCAAACGGGTGTCTAAAAGCGACGCCTCGAGAGGTCTTGAAAAGAAATGCCAAACGGGTGTCTAAAAGCCACGCCTCGAGAGGTCTTGAAAATAAATGAGTATCCGGGTAGTCTAGCCATCCCATGAGATACTCAGAAAAGAAAATAAAACTGAGTGCCCGGGTAGTCTAGCCAGCCCAAGTGACACTCAGAAAAGAAAATAAAACGAGTGCACGGGTAGTCTAGCCAGCCCAAGTGACACTCAGAAAATTCATATAAGAGAAACGGGTTAGTCCACACTAATATTTATGATGACATCAGTAGTGACAACAATTATCCTACAAAATTGAATCATAATCAATTTAGTTATTTCCTCCGGAGACCGACACTAAGACCGACACTTGACCAACCCAGACTGTAGTCCTTAACCGCGGACACGGCTATTCGAATAGGTATAACTCTGCAGAGGGTGTACTCTTTACCCACAAGTAAATGATTTCTTTAGCCAGCACCGAGACGCTGACTAATTCCAATTATGGTCTTTGGGTTGAAAACACACCTGACCAACACACACCAGATTAACTTTCCTGATGCCAAGAATCACCCAAGGCATCGTTCAAGATAAACTCTAAGACGGGGAGACTACAATCTCGAATAGCATGGGATCACAATCTTATATATAACGTGCGCAAAGATCAGGGGCGCTACCCCTCTCGGCCCAGCCGAATACACCCATGCCCCCTGACCAAGTGACATGCCTACCAGTGATCAATGGTATCTTTCACTATGGCCTCTCTGTACGGTGTGTGCGGGAAAGGGGTTAACAACTTACTGAACCATACCCTACCTGCGGCAGGGACATGTGGTAGCACGGATCAAGTTTGGGGGTTACCGGAACAAGACTCGATCTACGGTCGACTCAGGAGGCTTATGTATTTCCTGCAGTGGTTAGCACAATAAAGTGTTCTTTCAACAGTAACACCAAAACAGGGCCACAGCCCTTGCATGTCCCCACATGCATAACCAACAAGGCATGATCACACTCCGACGTGATCACCCTTCTGTCGGTAACGGTATTTCTCTTACATCTGCTCCTGCAAGTTAGTCATGACAAGCACACGTTGCACAGTACGAGGAAACATGCCAACACTACATGCATGCAAATTTTATTTAAATTCAACATATGCATTCAATTATTCTTGCAAACATTTAACCATGCAATCACCATATCAAGTGTTCAAGATGCTTGCCTTGAGCATGCAGAAGTGTTGGGTGCACTCCAGAATTTTGAAAATTTTATCTTCCCTTCATTTCCTATTTTCAAAAATATTGAAATCATCACATAAAGCCAAAACAGTGCTAAAAAGTTGTTTGGAAATTTTTGAAATAAATACTAAAATAAACTAGATGAAAAATGAGGAATTTCAGAAAAAGAATCAAGTTATTTGGAGTTCATATGATTTTCCTAGGAATTTCCTAATCTGGAATAATTAAAGAAATGGACTATTTAATAAATCCTACAGAAACAAAGCTTAGGAAAAATGTTCACCCTAGCTGAATTAATAGAGAATGAATTTAGGAGCATTTAGAAATTTAAATCATCAAATTTGGTCTTGGAAATATTGCTGTAGAATTATTTGAATTTGCTGGAAAAGGAAAAAGAGAAAAGAGCTGAAGTGCGCCCTGAGGTGCCACTGGGCCCGGCCCAGCCGCTCGGCCGCGCGGAGGACTGACGACGTCGAAGACGTGTTCGAGGAATACGTTTCCCCCGCGCGAAGACAACTTCAACGGAACACGTCCCCACTTAAGACAGCTCCGGCGCGGCACTGTCGCTGACGTGCGGGACCCCTCGGTCAGGTTTGACCAGGTCACCGCGCCTTCTCTCTCCCGCGCGGCAGAACAGAGGCGCCTTGCAGGCGGCGATTGCCGGCGAACGGCGGCACTTCTCGGGAAACTGAGCACATGGGCGGAACCAGGAGATCGAGGCGATCCTCTGGGTACCCGTCGTGGTCACCGGGGAGCACGGGGTCGTCGGCGGCGAGGTTCTCCCAAGAACTTCGGCTGGCTAAATCGGGGATTTCGTCCATGGTGCATCTCCGATGGAATTGGCGAGAGGGATGGAATCGTGGGATCGAGGAGAGTTCACTGGAGAAGGAATGGAGGAGAGGGAGGCTCTGGAGACGCCGGAATCAACCGAATGGTGGCGGCGGTTGTTTTGGCCGGAGTCGGGGAAGATGGCCATTCCCGGCCGTGTGATTGCTTTGGGTGGCCTACCGAGGTGGGAGGAGAGATACTGACGACAAGAGGGAGCTCAAGTGGGGTTTTATAGCGCGGGCGATACGGCTTCGTGGCTTCCAGAGAACGGCACGTCGGCGGGCGCCATTGATGACGGCAGAGGAAGCAGCTAGGGCGATGACGCGGTCGGTGGGTAGGTGAGGGAGTCGGTGGTCTGCAGCTGGTCTGGAGGGATCAGGGGAGCGCCAGGTGGCCCGAACGGCGCCATCCACAGCAGACCGTGGCGGCAGCCATTCATGGCGAGCGCGGACGGTGACGAAGCCGGTGAGGCCGTTACGTGGTCGGTGGGCCGCGGATAGCCCTGAGTGGCTGTAGATGGATAGGGACGGGCTAGCGGCTCGCGTATGTCTCGGGCAGAGACGTGCCCGAGACGACAGCGACGAACGACGGCGGTGGACGGTGATGGACGGCGCTAGCGGCCAAGGGAGGATGTCGGCGAGAGCTGTGGATGCCTTGCGAAGCTAGCAGAGGAGGGACATGTGCGAGGGAGGCGGCAGAGGCACAGCGCCAGGGCGATGCCGATGCCTGCAATACCAGTGCCCTGGCCGCGCTCTGGACATGCACTTGAAGTGCTCGATTGAATGCCAGGGCAACTAGGGTGGTCCATTTGAGCTAATCTTGGCAGAGGTGGCGCCTACTTGGATGAAGAGGAGGAGAGACATGTTGGTTTGGTAAAACAAGCTAGAGTTATGTGCAGTTCAAAACTTTGTAGAATTCTGTCATGCACACAAACTGCTTGATAAAATGCTAAGGCAATCTAGGCATTTAAGTTGACTATGAAAATTAGCAGGATGATGTCTCTTTAGATGATAAGGATGGTGGTGGGGTTAGTTTGACAAGAGGAAAAACTTGCTAGTGCAAGTTTTGTTAGAATTCAGTTATGGACAGAAACTTGGAGTATTTATTTGGTGAACCAAAATGAGGTAATTGGAGCTGATCTTCTGGACTTAAGGGTTTGGTTGGAAGGACTATAAGATGGAATAATTTCAGAATTTTTGGAGCAGGAAAAATTGAGGTTGTAGTTAAAACCTAGAAATGGGACAAAATTGAAGAGAGGATGTTTTACTCAAAATTTTCAAAAGACTAAGTTGGGTTTTTGCATAAAAGTGATCTATAGGCATCACATGACCCCTCATAATTTATGTGGAATTTTAAAAGAATTATTTAAAATAGTTGTAGTGCAACAGAAGCATTTCAAGAATTGAAAATGCTATTAAAATGATTATCTTGGGCAAAATTTTATTATGAAAATATTGCCTATTGTTATTAAAATATAAATGAAATGATTTAAGAAAACTACCAAAGCCCACAATATTTACCAAAATTTTCTATATGGAGGGAAGAATTTTGAAAAACAGAAGACAAAAGAGAAACTGAAATTATAAAAGTCCTATTATAATTCAAAAAAATTATTTCTAGCCAAATTTTACTTAATAAAAACATGGTTAAATTTCTGGGGTGTTACAATTTCCTAGTAGTTCTTAAGCACGCTAAGCTTGGTTAACTGTATGATCTTCTAGTATATGTTCTATTCTGCAATGTGGTTCTCAGTTAACTACTTGCTTTATTTGTTGTGGTGTCCAGTTAACTTTTTGGTTCAATTCTGCAGTTTGATGTTCATTTGTTGTGGGTACAAGTTTTCATTAATATATTCTACTGATAGTATGCCAACTCTCACTTAAACTGATCAATATATGCCTTATGTGTGTTGCAGGGAAACAATGGGAGACACTGAGGTTTACCATCGAGGTTTGCACATGCATGGTCCTTTGGCTAATAGCACATTATTGTGCAATTGCAGGAACCATTCTAATATTTAGGTTTTTAACAATTTGGTCTTGCACATGTAGGTCCTGTTGTCAGATGTTTAGACCCACTGTTCGATCCATTTTGCATATGAGGAAATGAGATGGACATGAATATCAGTCAAGTCAAGAAACTCAGAAAGATTGTTAGGATAAAGAAACTAGCGTTGAATAACAACAAGATCTTTGTTTGCACAATGAAGAAGACATCAGTCAACTATAGGATGGTACTAACTCTTTTACCTTGTATTTTTTCCTATGCGCCATTTCAAAAATTTATAACATATATTTATGCATATCTTTGTTTTCAGTCCTTTCCAAAGCAGTTCACCGATGATTACCTCTCAAACCACCTCCATGCTCAAGAGGTGAGGAAGGTACTCATTTAACACCCACGGTACAATATTGAAGTCTCCCTCAAGAGGACGAAGGTTGGGCGGGCAATCATCTGCAGCCACTGGCGTAAAGTTGCAAGGACATTCAACATCATTGAAGGCTCAATATTCGCCTCAGATTCAGCAGTTTTCCAGATGAGATTCATCTCTCTATATACCGTATATGATGCTACTTTCCAAAGGTTTTAGATGTTGCATGTGAAACTTTGTGCTGTTGTGTAATTGCGTAGCTAGCTATATGCCTATATGGTGTAACTGAGTGCTGAAGCTATGTGATGTTGTACTCTGATGTAATTCAGCTATGAAATCCTGGTTGTCGTAATACGGCTATGAAACATATGGTGTGTTTGATATGAAATGTCAATTTGATTACTAAAGGCATTATCAATTAGCCTGCTTATTGGGTTTTTGAATTGCAGTCGGTTTCTCAGACAACACCGTGGGTGATGACCTCAAACAACGCACACAGTTTCTAGAAAGTAGCCGTGTTGGATCAATGAACAATCACACACGCCTTCCGCCCGGCAAATGTTTGCGTTAGGCCACCTTGCACAAACGTTTCCACATAAAAATTGTGTGTGATGTACATATGAACGGAAACGTTTTTCTGAGATTCACTGTGTGGGATGAACATACGAACAGAAATGATTGGGCCAGTATAATTGTCCGCGATGGCTCGCCCGCACACGAGCTCTTTTTGCCCCGCATGTGTGACCGGAGGCCCTATCGCCGATAGTTTCTGGGTTGTGTGGAAAGGACCCCCCTATCGCACACACAGGCAAGGCGACGGTTTAAAACTCCGTCGCGGAAAGGGGTTAAAACCATTTGTATAGCAGCTCGCAGTACCAGTGTTGGATTTTTCCGATCATTTTTTATATATAACTTATTTCGTTCTGAGCTACGGTTGCATTTCTATGATTTTTTTGAAATTTAGATAATTTTCTGAATTTTATAAATCATTTCTGAAATATAAAACACCAGAAAATCATTATGACATCATCACTGCGTCATTAATACGTCAGCAGGTTAACTGAGTCAAACCTGACCAGTGGGTCCCACTGGTCAGTGACTCATTCAGTTAATCACAGTGGTTAGTGTTAATTTTGGCACTAATACAAAATTAACCAGGGGCTGGGCCCACATGTCATAGACTCAGGGGAGTCTAATGGTGGTCAACCCAACCGGTTTTGACCGGCGGTTAGCCGCCGGTGAGGTCAACAACGGCGGAACGGCTCGGGTTTCGCCCTCCGGCGACCAAACGAGCGGCAGAGAGGCTCTACGCGTAGCTGGCGTTTGCGCGTGTCGAACGGTGCAAGTAGCGCAAGCTGGGGTGGCCGAAAATGATGACATCTTCGAGGTTCGCGGTGGCCGGAGTTCGGGCATTGATGTATTCGACGCTGCAGTGCATGGCAGGAGCAGCGGGTGGGTTTTCTGGGCTCCTGGAGACGCACTGATCCCGTTGGTGTGCTCGGCTGCGAGCTTTGCTAGCTCTGGCCACGGCGGCCTATTGGCCGGCAGCGAGGAGCTCTCGGGCTCGACAGAGCCCGCGGTCAGAGGATGCAAATGACGACGGGGTTAGGGGGGAAACGACCAGGAGCTCACAACGGACTCGTCGAGAAGCTCAGCTAGACCGGGGAAGCACGGACGGCGGCGAATCGATGACGGCGGCCTTCGGTGACCGAGGAAGAAGACGATGGTGGTGTCGGCGATGCAGTGCGTCTGGCGTTGCGTGGCTCGGCGGAGAGGACGAAGGCGTCGAGGCGGATCTCAGGGACACGAAGAGAAGGCGCGGGTTGGCTGTGGCTGCGGTGGTTCACGACGGCGCGGCCGTGGTTGCTACGCCATGGTGGGGATCGAGCGAGGAGCGAGCAAGGGGGAGAATGAGGAGGTTGGCTCGATCGGGACGGCATCGCGATGCTTATCTGCGGCGTCGGTGAGGCAAGCAGGTAGCTGGTGGTGTGGCGCGCGTGCGTGCGCCGTGCGCTGTCTCGCCTCTGTCTACTGGAAGAGGTTGAAGAGGACTGGCACGGGCCAGCACAGTGCTGGGCCGGCCAGTGGGGTGCCAGGTAGTTCTCTCTCTCTTTGTCTTTTCCTATTTCCTTTCTGTTTTCTATTTTCTTTTTTTCTTTTTTGGTTTAGTTCTAGCACTAAACCATTTTATAAAATTCTGAAACTTTTTGTGGACACTATCTGAATTATTTCAGAGGCCCTCACCAAGTTTCAAAATTATTGGAGCTATAAAAATATATATAGCATTTACTAGCTCCAATTCAAATACATGTTGAGTTAAATCAAAGCCCACTTATGCCATCGAAAAATGTGCACCATTTATGGTTAGGGTTTTCACCTTTTCCCTAAATCATGAAAAAAATTTAAGGGCATTTTGGGTTCATTGAAAAATATTTTAGTTGAACCTAGTTTATTAATGTGGTGCTAGGGTTTGATCATTCCCCATTTCAGATTCATTTGAATTAAAACATGATGCAAACAAGATGCTAGCACTAGGGCATTACCAGAAGCTAGGGATGTGACATGTTTCTAGATTGACGTTACTGGTGAATGGTATACCATTTATCCCAATCTAGCAATTCAATGTTTGTAAAGTAAGCAATATTTCCAATTTGGCCTAAAGTAGGAAATGTTTCCAGATTGTCGTCAGTGCTGAATGGTACCATTTATCCCAATTCAGCAATACTATGTTGTTATAGTAGGCAATATTCCTAGTTTTGAATAAAATAAGGAAAAATTTAGTGGAAGAACCCTAACCTCCATGTGAGAACCGTGCGCTTCCTGAAGTCCTCTCGGACGGTGATGTTGAACAACTCGTTTGTCTGGCCGAGACTGCAGAGACGCCCTCTGTCATGACACTGCGGGCACTGAAAATAAAACTCTTGAATCAGACTACAGGAAAATGCATGCACGGCGATTGCCTTTTGGGGGATTATCAGAAGGGGTAGACTGCGAATTCGAACTACAAGATATGGATGAAGATTGCACTTACCTTCTTGTCCATTAGAAAAGCCCAATCTGGCGGGGTGGGTCGGCAGCGTGAGAAACATCGGCGATAGTCGCTGTCGATAGGCGGTGGCGAGAGGGTGAGAAGCGGAACGCAGTTCTGACTGCAGGCGCCTACAATCTACGGCGACATCCGGCTGCGAGCTCGGGTATTTGACCAGAGTTGTATGAGGAGGGGACTGTGAGGTGCCATGCGAGCGAGGAAGAAGGGGACATGGGTTTTACCTCAAGGTGACGAGACTGTTCGTATGGACATGGCCCACATGTCATCGAGCGTCTGGGTGTATGGCCCAGTTGTCAGTGAACGAATTGGACCTAAAAATATAACCCAAAAATTGTGATGTGTGTGTGTGGGGGGGGGGGGTCGAACCAGCAACCTGCCTCTGTTGTGTTTATCTGCGTGGCCAGTGTAGTAAGACTACGTTAATGAAAAATGATCAGACACAAGTATGTACTACTAGTTGGTAACTTTTAGTAATGTTGTTCACGTTAACAAATCTGTTTGCCTCCGTTTGAAAAAAAAATTGTGTTTAGGTGTTACAATTAGAGAACCATATGGCATTGGCATCATAATTCATATATACAGTATATAAAATAATTAGACATACAACTGAAATTCCATAAAACATCTAAATGTGCACACATATAGTGGCACTTAAAGTTTCACATTAGTTCACATATTATGGCACTTAAAACATCACAAAAGTTTAGATGCATAGCTTGCCACTATAGACATAGCAGACACCAAACATGCATAAACATAGCCTTGTACATCACTAGTTACATAAAAGAGCTGACATAATTCCTAGGGTTCAAGCAGCAGCTATGGCACCTCCAACACCACTGCATCCAACATCGCCAGCACCCGCAGCAGCACTTTCTCCAGCATCTTCATCATCCTCATCCACAAAAGCATCACGAGGAACATGCATTACGACAGTCCTGGTGATGTTGTACAATTCTGGAGTACATGGCATCAGCTGTGAAACTTTGGTTGCCATCATTAGTGCTTCAGCTTCGGTGCCTTCGGCTAACTTGAGGTTGCAGCAATGAATCAAGGAAACATTTGTCTGGTACTTGAATTTGACCAGAACAACATCCTTGATTTCATGTTCATCAATCTTGAAGTTCCAGTGACATAAATTCTGATGGAGAGCATATGCAACAGCAAATGCAGGTGAAAATAGGCCGCTCTTGACAGTGAACATGGCTACATTGTTAGCAGGACCATATTCCACATCCAACTAAACCTTTGTGGCATACGCTATTCGAACAACCTCAGGGAAACAATCATACAACTAAATGGCAAATAAATAACAGTTTACTGAAAAAACACATGAAAGTTCAGATTCAGTACACAACAATACTAATCGAAATACCAAATCATCATCCATCATGCCCATGGACGGAATTATGGGATACGCAGCACAACAATAGGAAAAAATCAAGAAAGATCTAAACAAAAATGTACCTCGGGATCCAGGAACCGACGACGCTTCTTTCTATATTTTGCATCTACATCGGTCGACCGTGCAGGCCTTTTTCCCTGATAGACATGTGAAACTATTGCTTAAGAAAACACGGAAATTTTCATATTTTGGCGTTTCATTCATCGGAGTAAATGTAAAGCTAGTGATGTAGTGTGGAACCCTATAGTGATGATCTTTTCACACTTGGAGGGGGAAAAGGGCAAATTGAGAGAAGAACACAAGAACAAACACTCAATTGACACAAATCCAATCACACATGCACTAGATCCACATACACATAAGAGAGATACAAGATCCAAAGTCAACACAAGAGGATACAAAGGTAGCTAGTTCATCCCAATCCTTGGAGGAGTTTAGGTCTTGAATCCTAGGAGGATCTTCCCTACAAGGGGTCTTGAATCCACAAGGGGATCTTCTCACATGGAGGTCTTGATCTCCATGGGAGAGGTAGTGGATGAGCAAAGCTCTATCTCAAATGATTTAAATCTTTGCTAACCCTAGAAGAGGGGAGGAGGAGGTCTATTTATAGTCTAGTACAAGTTGGGGGCGAGATAGATGGGTACAAGGCTGTCATAGTCGTCAAACACGCGCAGGGGCCGGATGTCCGGCAACTCTGGGGGGGGCGGATGTCCGGCCTGGCCTTCGGCCAGGTTCTGCTGACTCAAGCCAGAAATCCGGGTTGGGAGCCGGATGTCCGGGGCGATCGGGCCGGATGTCCGGGGCCTGGGACTTGCAGACGCTGGTTTGCTGCTGTCGCCATGGCCTTCAGGGGCCGGATATCCGGTGACGATGTCCTGGACTAGGAGGTCCTAACCTAGTCGGCCCATAGTCCTCGGGCTGGGCCCGAAGGCCCTCATCCTTATTCAAATGGACTCCGGAAGCCATAACGTGATCAAGATTGCATCTGCCGAAGACTTGGAGTATACCCCAAGACATCTCCTGCCGCCTCCATACGCACCCCTGGATACCGCCTATGTAACCCTAGATGCCCTACCTGGCGTGTATGTAAGCCAGAGGTTTAGCCTGTAGAGGACACGGAATCATAATTACCATCAACCTAGCCCTAGGGTTAGACTTCCCCTGACGATCTCGAGGTAGATCAAGCTTGTACTCGATACTCCATCATCAATATAATCAAAGTAGGACGTAGGGTATTACCTCTTCGAGAGGGCCCGAACCTGGGTAAACACCGTCTCCTTTGTTCCTATTACCATTGATCCGAGATCCACACCTCGGGACCCCCTACCCCGAGGTCAGTCGGTTTTTACACCGACACTGGTGCTTTCATTGAGAGTTCCGCTGTGAGATCAGCAAAAGATCTATGGGATCGTCGGTCAACGACTCCAACTCCCAGGACACTATTTCTATGCCTGAAACCCTCATCGCCAGATCGCTCCCTCTCCTTTACGAGCAAGGGATGATCCCTGGCCCTTATTTTTCCCCGGCCGAAGTCTCCGTAAAGAGCGAAGGGCTGAGGAACTTTTTTGAAAGCGATTCCGACAGCGGCCGGCTAGAGATGACCGACAAGTCGGATCCCCCAATTAGCTCGGCCTCCCCGCCGGCCACATGTCCCTCGCAGGACAAAAACGTCAGGGCTTCAAGACCTCGGCCTACGGGAGCCAAAGTTCCTTCCTCGAACACATCCCACATCAAATATTGCCCCGACAAATCGGGCCCTCCCGATGTTTGGGATCTAGCCTATGTGCGACAGCTACCTGACGAGTCAATCAGGCACTTCTGGGCCAGGTTCTTATCTGTCAAAGACGACATACTGGATTACCAAGACTCAGAAATAATAGCAGCCTTCCAGCGCGGCTGTAGGAATAAGGGCGTTTCGAACGCTCTCACCCGCCGCTGCGTCCAAACACTCTCCAAACTATCCAATCTGGTGTCGAGGTTTTGCGCCATCGAAGACGCCTGGCTGGCCCAGGAAGAACAAACAGATTCGATCTGTGACAACCACTTGAAACGCGACAGGCTCACACCTCATCACGAACACCGTGACCAACGCACGATGGTCATGCGATCTCGGAAAAAGAGGAAAACCGCAGACCGATCTAGGACCACCCTCGATGGCCTCCTAGATAAGTCGTGCCCGATCCACTCCGTTCTACTGAACACCAGCCCGACTCACAGCCTTCGTGACCGCTGGGTAACGAGGCAAGTAGCCAAGGGAGGCTTAGCCCTCCTCATGCCTAGGAGCTCAGAGGAGCCATCAGGTGATGACGAAGTCCTAATGATCTATGAAACCTTCACGTCCAATAACCAGAGGAAGCGGGCTCTTCGGGAAGTTAATTCAATCCGGAAAGTAGCCGCCCGGGGCGCGTGGATAGACACGCCAATCACCTTTGATCATAAAGATCAGCCGAGGTCCGCCTCGAGCAGGTGTCCCGCCGCACTTGTTCTTGACCCAATCGTGGGCAGCTGCCGTCTTCGGAAGGTACTCATGGACGGGGGCAACAGTTTAAATTTAATATACGAAGATACTATGGACAAGATGCAAATCGATAAATCGCACATCGAACAGAGTCATACCACCTTTAAAGGTATAATACCTGGACGCGAAGCACGTTGCAGCGGGAAAATCACCTTGGACGTGGTCTTCAGAACACCTAACAACTACCGATCTGAAGAAATAGCTTTCCATATCGTTCCCTTTAAGAGTTGCTATCATGCCCTCCTGGGACGGGACGCTTTCTCGAAATTTCAAGCAATTCCACACTACGGCTACATGAAGCTCAAAATGTTGGGACCCAACGGGATCATTACGATCGCGAGCAACCCCGACAGGGCGTTAAGGGCCGAAAACAAGACGGCATCGCTCGCCCTAGAGTCCCTATCCGAGGCCCTCGTGGCCGAGGAATTAACGACACTGCAAGCCGAAGTCGACCGAGATGATGTCATCCTTGACAAGCGGCCGAAGTCGACCTCATTCAAGCCGGCCGACGACATAATCAAGTTTCAAGTGCACCCCACTGACCCGGCTAAAACGGCATCGATCGGGGCAAATCTTGAGCCAGAGAATGACGAGGCCTTACGCAACTTCCTTAGAGAAAACTGGGATATATTTTCCTGGCATCCCTCAGATATGCTGGGGATACCCCGCAGGCTCGCCGAACATAGCTTGAACATCCTAAAGGGCTACAAGCCTGTCAAACAAGCACTTCAGCGCTTCTCTAAACCCAAGCGTCAAGCGATGGGCGTAGAACTGGCTAAACTTCTCGAGGCCGGATTCATAAGAGACATAAAGCACCCCGAGTGGCTCACCAATCTAGTCATGGTGCCCAAGAAGGATAAATTCTGGCGCCTGTGTGTCGATTTTAAAGACCTTAACAGGGCTTGCCCCAAAGACCCCTTCCCACTACCCCGCATCGACCAGATCATGGACGCCACCGCCGGGCATGATTCATTGTGCTTCTTGGACACCTACTCGGGGTATCATCAGATAAAGGGATAATTAGTTTTATGCCCCTAGTTGTGTCCCACTCGGCTGTTTTACCCCTAATTTCCAAAAGCCATCGGTTCTGTCCAAGTCACTTCGCTCCTCTTATGCTTTTGCCCTTTGACCGTTTGACCGCCACTTTGAAAACTTCATAACAAATTCATACTAAATCAGAAAAATGCAAATAAGATACCAAAATGTTCGGAAAAACATCACCTATATGTCAATGTCATTTGCATTCATGACAAAAGTGTTAGAAAGTGCCCATCCAACTTTTAGCTCTTATGGTACCACCATGAACAGTAAAATCTGAAAAAGTTCAAAAAATTCAAACAAAAATTGGTGGCAAAGAATGACAAATGTTTTAAGTGCTTGTCAAGTTTCATCAGGGAATGACATTCGTGGAAGTCGTGGCAAAAAAAAAACAATCTATTTTGCTGTTCATCAGGGAGTGCTGATTGTTTTTTTTGCCACGTCTTCCACGAATGTCATTCCCTGATGAAACTTGGCAAGCACTTAAAACATTTGTCATTCTTTGCCACCAATTTTTGTTTGAATTTTTTTTAGATTTTACTGTTCATTATGGTATCATAAGAGCTAAAAGTCGGATGGGAACTTTCCAACACTTTTGTCATGAATGCAAATGACATTGACATATAGGTGATGTTTTTCTGAACATTTTGGTATCTTATTTGCATTTTTCTGATTTAGTATGAATTTGTTATGAAGTTTTCAAAGTGATGGTCAAATGGTCAAAGGGCAAAAGCATAAGAGGAGCGAAGTGACTTGGACAGAACCGATGGCTTTTGGAAACTAGGGGTAAAACAGCCGAGTGGGACACAACTAGGGGCATAAAACTAATTATCCCTCAGATAAAGATGAAAGATTCCGATCAGGCCACAACCGCCTTCATTACGCCCTATGGGCCATTTTGCTTCAATACAATGCCTTTCGGGCTGAAAAATGCCGGAGCAACATACTAGCGCATGATTCAAGCATGCCTAGAAAAACACATCGGAAAAACCGTCGAGGCCTACGTTGACGATGTGGTGGTCAAGACCAAGCACGTCGGACAGTTGGTGGACAACCTCCGCGACACATTTAACAGCCTTCGGGAGTACCAGATCAAACTCAACCCGAAAAAGTGCGTTTTCTGCGTACCCACGGGCAAACTCCTCGGCTTTATCATGTCTAGCCGAGGAATCGAGGCCAATCCGGCAAAAATACGAGCCCTGGCCCGACTAGAGGTGCCCACCAAGCTCAAGCATGTTCAGAAGCTAGCAGGCTGCATGGCCGCTCTAAGCCACTTTATCTCAAGACTCGGGGAAAAAGCTTTACCCCTTTATAGGCTATTGAAACAGACCAAGAATTTTAAATGGACTGATGAGGCAGCAGCCGCCCTGGAAGATATCAAATCCCTCCTCGCCACAAACCCCATCTTAGCCACGCCAGGCATAGGTGAGCCGATGATACTATATATCTCGGCCACCAACCAGGTGGTCAGCGCAGTACTCGTGGTCGAACGAGACATGAAGGGCCACAAGTTCCAAGTCCAAAAACCAGTCTATTATGTTTCTGAGGTCTTAACCCCGTGCAAAATGCGCTACCCTCACTATCAGAAGATAGCCTACGCCGTCTTTATGGCATCATGAAAACTTCGGCACTACTTTCAAGAGTGCTCATTCACGTTGGCATCCGAAGTCCCTTTAAGTGACATAATTAACAATAGGGATGCTACAGGGAGCATAGCCAAATGGGCCATAGAGCTCCTACCCTTCGAAATAACATACCAGTCGTGCCGAGCTATTAAATCTCAGGTACTGGCAGACTTCGTAGCCGAATGGACAGAGGCCGAGCTCCCTAGAGAGTATAGTACGTATTCGCACTGGACCATGTACTTCGACGATTCGAAAATGCTCGCTGGGCTAGGGGCTGGAGTAGTACTCACGTCACCAACAGGCGACAATATCCGCTACATGCTGCAGATCATGTACACAGGCTCCAATAATGCAGCAGAATATGAAGCCCTTCTACACAGGCTCCGGATAGCAGTCTCAATGGGCGTTAAACGCCTCGAGGTCCGAGGAGATTCCAACCTCGCCATCTCCCAAGTAAACGGTGAGTTTGATGCAAAGGACCCAAAAATGACAGCCTACCGAAACGCAGTCCTAAAAATCTCGGCCAGGTTCGAGGGGCTTGAATTCCATCACATCCCCCGTGACAGCAACCAGGCCGCCGATATCCTAGCCCGAATGGGCGCCAAACGGGATAAGGTACCAGAAAACACCTTCCTCGAACGGCTCTTCAACCCTCCGTAGTCTGGCAGGACGACACAGAGATGTTGGTGTCAAACGACGCAAGGCAATTCGCCCCACCCGAGGACGAAACGGAAGAAGAGGTAATCGGAGGGACAGCGATCCAGGAAACGGCCTCGGCTCACGAGGTCATGGCAGTCATTGCACCCTGGACCGAGCCCCTCCTCGCTTACCTACTCCGGAAAGAGCTCCCTGAAGACCAAACCGACGCACATCGGATCGTAAGGTAGTCTAAAGCCTATAAAGTCCATGAAGGTGAGCTCTACAAACAAAGTACCACGGGGGTCCTCCAGTGATGTATATCCAAGGAAGAGGGGCCGGATATCCGGCTGCTGTAGTCTTGCAGCGGTTCCTCTCGTCGTGCTCCTTCATCCATGTACTTGGGGTCTTGTCCAATGTTTCGGGCTTCTCCAAGAGGGTCCTCTTGGTACCTAAGCACACATAGCATTCCGGATTGAGGTAGTGGCCATGTCTCATGTGGATCATACGGAATGTCATTTAGGAGAGATGTCACCTTGGTCTCGATAACTCTTGCATGTGCTCGTGTCATCGGTCCTCTTGGTGCTTGGGGAGATGGAGGTGGATCCATGGGGATGCCCGTAGGATGCTCCGCATCATCTTCCCCCCTTGGGAAAGATCCGTCCTTGGATCGAAAACCACATCACCATGGAAGGGAGATAAGTCCTTGACATTGAAGATGTCGTTCACCTTGTACTTGTCGGGTGGGATGTTGATCTTGTAGGCGTTGTTGTTGTAGCGTGCTAGCACCTTGAATGGTCCGTCGGCTCGAGGTAGTAGTTTGGACTTGCATTCGTTGGGGAAGCGTTCTTTGCGTAGGTGTAGCCACACAAGATCTCCAGGGTTGAACACCATGGGGTGCTTATTGACGTTGACCTTGGTCGCGAGGCGTTGTACTTGGCGCTCGATCGTGTGCCTTGTATCTTCATGTACCTTCTTGAGGTATGTCGCTCGTGCACTCGCGTCCATGTTGATGTGCTCTTGTAGAGGTAGCGGTAGAATGCCCAACGAGGACAACGGGTTGAAGCCGTAGACGACCTCGAAGGGGGACTTGCCGGTAGTTGAATGTCTTACTCGATTGTAGGCGTACTCGACGATGGGCAAACATTCCTCCCACTCCCTTATGTTCTTCTTGATCAACACGCGGAGGAGTGTGGATAGCGTCCGGTTGGTGACCTCCGTTTGGCCGTCGGTTTGTGGATGATATGCCGAAGAGAATAGGAGCTTGATTCTGAGCTTGGCTCAAAGTGTCTTCCAAAAGTAGCTAAGAAACTTGACGTCGCGGCCCGATACAATCGTCTTGGGCACTCCATGCAATCGCAAGATTTCCCTACAAAAGAGATTTGCAACATGTGAAGCATCGTCGATCTTGTTACATGGAATAAAATGTGCCATCTTAGAGAAACGGTCCACAACAACAAATACCGAATCCTTGCCGTTTTGAGTTCGAGGCAAACCAAGCACAAAATCCATACTAATATCTTCCCATGGGTGATATGGAATAGGAAGTGGCATATATAGACCATGGGATTGAGCTTTTGACTTAGCTTTGCGGCATGTAGAGCACTGGTTGGTGTAGCGTGAAACATCGCGAAACATCTTTGGCCAAAAATAGTTCTTAGAGAGCGTGGCGAATGTCTTGTCGCATCCAAAATGTCCCATGAGTCCTCCACCATGAGCTTCTTGCAAAAGTAGCAAACGAAGAGAAGACTCGGGAATACAAAGTTTGTTAGCTCGCATAAGATAATCATTCTTCAAATAGTATTGCTCCCAAGTTTTGTGCGTTAGGCATTTGGCATAAGGAATCGCAAAAGAAGCATCATGTGCATACAAGTCTTTAATGTGCTCAAATCCTATAACATTCAACTCAAGTTGAGTAACCAACATGCACTTGCGGGAAAGAGCGTCCACCACAACATTTTCCTTACCTTTGATGTACTTGATAACATAAGGAAAAGACTCAATGAACTCACTCCATTTAGCATGACACTTGTTCAACTTAGTTTGACCCTTGAGGTATTTAAGCGTTTCATGATCCGTATGGATGACAAATTCACGAGGGCGAAGATAGTGTTCCCACACATGTAAGACTCTCACTAAAGCATATAGCTCTTTGTCATAAATTGGATAGTTAAGTTGTGCGCCGGAGAGTTTCTCACTAAAGTATGCAATGGGTCGCTTCTCTTGCATTAACACGCCACCTATGCCATTACCACTAGTGTCACAATGCACTTCAAATGTTTTCTCAAAGCTGGGTAATGCAAGTAATGGAGCATGTGTAGGCAAGTTCTTAAGCTCATGAAATGCGGCATCTTGGGATGGACCCCAAACAAATGGTGCATTCTTCTTACTCAAAGCGTGCAATGGTGATGCAATAGTTCTAAAGTCTTTCACAAAGCGTCAATAAAATCCGGCTAAGCCAAGGAAGCTACGCACTTGAAGTAAATTGGTTGGTTATGGCCAAGTTTTAATAGCATCAATTTTAGCTTCATCAACTTGAACACCCTTAGAGGAGACTACAAATCCCAAGAAAACAAGTTTATCAACACCGAAAGTGCATTTTTCCATGTTAGCATAGAGTCGCTCATTTCTAAGAACTTGCAAGACTTCCCTAAGATGTATGACATGATCTTCAAGCGATTGGCTAAACACAAGAATGTCATCAAAGTATACCGCAACACAAATGCCAATTAGTTTGCGAAGAACATAGTGCATCACACGCATGAAAGTACTAGGTGCTTGAGATAAGCCCATAGGCATGACCAACCATTCATACAAGCCAAATTTGGTTTTGAAAGCCGTTTTCCATTCATCACCCTCTTGCATGCGAATTTGATAATAACCACTTTTAAGATCAATTTTGGAGAAAATGATGGCTCCACTAAGTTCATCAAGCATGTCATCAAGGAGTGGTATGGGATGGCGGTATCTAACGGTCATAGCATTAATGGGACGGCAATCGGAACACATGCGATAGCTACCATCTTTCTTAGGCACAAGAATAACCGGAACAACACATGGACTTAAACTTCGCGTACATACCCATTCTCCATGAGATGTTGTACTTGCCTTTGGATCTCTTTGGTCTCGTCGGGGTTGACGCGGTAAGGTGCCTTGTTCGGTAAAGGTGCGCCAGGGATGCGGTCGATGCGGTGTTCTATTCCACGAAGTGGAGGAAGTTCGGGAGGTAGTTCATCGGGAAAAACATCCGCGAATTCCTGCAATAGATGAGACAACACTAAAGGTAGATGTTGTGAAGTATTAGTCCTCACCGGTTCATCTTTGCAGACAAGCACAAAGTGAAGAATGCTCGATGGGCTCTCACTCACATCCCTCATCTCTCTCTTGGTGGCTAAAAGCACTAAACCGTTCTTGTCACTCATCGTGGAGTCGCTCATTTTTGGCTTGTGGTGCTCACTCTCTTTTGGTGGGGTCACTCTCTCACTAGTATCTCCACAATGGGATGAAGCTTGCTTGTTGGCGATGACTTGACTTGGCGACATAGGTCGAAGCACAAACTCCTTGCCCTTCATCTTGAAGCTATAGTGATTGGTCCGTCCGTCGTGTATGACGCCACGGTCGAATTGCCAAGGTCTTCCAAGGAGGAGATGGCATACGGACATGGGAACCACATCACACTCCAAGGTGTCTTCGTATGCGCCAATCTTGAAGGACACTTGAACGGTGTGCTCCACTTGAATGGTGCTGGAGTCGCTTAACCATTGGACCTTGCATGGGCGAGGGTGCTTCTTCTTGAGCAATTGTAGCTTGGAACATAGCTCTTCACTTGCCAAATTGTGGCAACTTCCGCCGTCGATGATGACCTTGACAGAATGTCCTTGAATGACCGCTTTGGTATGGAAGATGTGGCAACGTTGGTCTTCGTCATGTTGTTGTTGAAGTGTCAAGATCTTGGAGACAACAAGAGCGGGGCTCGAATCATTTTCACAAAAGACTTGATCATCTTCATCTTCATTCACTTTTCGATGCATGGCCACGTGCTCAATGGCTTCCATTTCTTCTTCGCTCATGGAGTCGTAGGTGCCGTCATCATTAGCGATCATGATGCGCCGTGTGGGGCACTCAAATGACTTGTGGCCTCAACCTTTGCAAGTAAAGCATTTGATGTCACTTGTCTTGGTGGCATTCATAGGAGGTGTCGATGACGAAGTTCTTGGCTTGGATGTACTTGAAGAAGGACGACTCAAAGATGTCGTAGGTTGCTTGGAGCTTGACTTGTCACCGGTACTTGGTGTAGCTCGAGTCGTAGTAGGATGTGATAGCCTGGCTTAATAGGGATGATAGACTACTCATATCAATAAGGAATTCCTTCTTTTCCGGGAGCCCATTCGGAAAGAACTCCAAAGTTAAGCGTGCTCAGCTTGGAGTAATTTCAAGATGGGTGACCGACCGGGAAGTTGCTCCCGGGTGCGCATGAGTGAGGACAAAGTGCGCGGGAAAGACTAGTATTGATCTATGGGGCCAGTCTAGATCTCGCCAGGAGTAACGACCGCCGGCGAGTGTGTCCGGGGCGTTACAAGTTGGTATCAGAGCCGACCCTCGCGGTTACACGGATGTTTGCGGGCCAGGTGCACGGTCATGTTGTGCATGATGTTTGTGACCCGTCGTGGCACACGGCATGGCACATGTGCTGGACTGGACGCACAGACGTATGTGCCAAGAGGGAACATTCCTGTGGCCCGACGAGGACGTCGGTTCCTCTGAGTGGGGGTGTATGTGATAGCCTGGCTTAATAGGGATGATAGACTACTCATATCAATAAGGAATTCCTTCTTTCCCGGGAGCCCATTCGGAAAGAACTCCAAAGTTAAGCGTGCTCAGCTTGGAGTAATTTCAGGATGGGTGACCGACCGGGAAATTGCTCCCAGGTGCGCACGAGTGAGGACAAAGTGCGCAGGAAAGACTAGTATTGATCTATGGGGCCAGTCTAGATCTCGCCAGGAGTAACGACCGCCGGCGAGTGTGTCCGGGGCGTTACATAGGAGGTGTCGTAGTCGTTGAAGCTTGCGTGTAATGAACCATAGGTCTTGGAAGAGTACTTGGAGTACTTGTAGTCCTCTTGAACTTGTCGCTCTACTTTGGTTGCTTGGTGCACTAGCTCGAGGAGGTTGGAGTACGGTTGGAAATCCGCAATTTTCTTGATTGGATGGTTGAGACCATTCAAGAAGCGAGCCATAGTTTGTTCATCATCTTTCTTGACATTGGCTCCTATCATGGCAACTTCCATTTCTTGATACTATTCTTCAATTGACTTGGTGCCTTGCTTGAGGAGTTGTAGTTTCTTGAAGAGGTCGCGGTTATAGTGTGTAGGCACAAAACGAGCTCTCATGACATCCTTCATTTGAGTCCAAGTGGTGATGGGTGGTTCGCCTTTCTCTTGGCGTTGTTCGATAACTTGCTCCCAACAAATGAGAACAGTCTTGGAACTCAAGCGATGCCATGGCTACCTTCTCTTCCTCGTTATATTGGTGAAAACGGAATATCTTGTCCACCTTTAAGGCCCATGAGAGGTAGTCTTCTGGATCGGTGCTTTCGGAGAACTTGGGCATGTGGAACTTGAGCTTGCCGTAGCGCTCCTCATTGCGTTGGCGATGGCGAGGACGCTCTTGCCGTGGAGGTGGGTCTTGTAGCTCTTGCTCCTCGTACTCTTCTTGATTAACTTGGCGTCGAGGGTGTGGAATACGTCCACGGTTCCTCATTTCTTGCCGCTCCTCAAGTCGTGCGGCTTCGTCTTGTCGCTCTCGTCGGAGGGCCTCTTCTTGGTCACGCACTCGGCAGTAGCGCTCGTCGACGGCGCAAGTTGCTTCGCGTAGGGCATGTTGAGCTTCAAGTGCTTGCTCCTCACGACGTTGTCGTTCTCGTTGTAGAGCGTCGCCATCTTGATTTTCTTGACGTTGGCGTTGTGGAACTTGCTCTTGGTCCATGGCGCCTTGTGCTTGACGATGTTGTCGTTCGCGCTCTCGAAGGCGGCCTTGCAAACCATTGCCATGGAATGGGTTTGGTGAAGCTTGATGGTCTTCATGGACTTGGTGACGATGTGATCGTGCTCGTGGAAGACTTGCATCCGACGACGTGTCCGAAGAATGTCGGCTCGAGTGGCGTCGTCTTGATCTTGAAGTGGACGGAGTGGAAGATGCACGGTTGACCATCATGGTACGGAACTCTTCCATTTGAGATGATAGCTTGTCATCAAGGGTTTACCGAAAGTCAGTGGCGAGTTGCTCGATGCGGTCGCCCAAAGCTTCGCTTTCTTGATGTAAGGCTCGTTGGACGCCAAAGAGGTGTGCCTTGGTGACGTAGTCGTTCGGTGCGTCGTCTTGCTCATCGAAGAGGGGGTTGGTAGAAGTGCTTGGCCTATCCATGATTCTCAAGCAATTGTTAGTGGAAGAAAGAAACGAACTAGACCAATGTACCTTATCCAATGTTGAAGATGGATCAATGATCATCCAATATGGTATTATGGAAGTAGTGCAATTGGTACCGAATCATGTCAATCTCACACCTACACAAGTAAAGCTTTTGGAGTAGCTTGGTGAGGATAGTGGCACAAAATTTCTGCAATTGTTAGCAAGATATCAATAATGTTGAAAAAGATTCACAAATTCGCAAGTGAGACAAGTAGACCAATAGCAAAGAGTGGCACATGGAAACACACACACGAATAGGTAAATGAGGTCGTGCAACCAAGGAATGAGCACAAAATGTGGAATCCACGGAAAATGCTCGTGTTGCACAACACTAGAGAGACGCTAGCACGATTGCTCAATAGGCGGATACGACACTTGTGCACAACCTATAAGAGACAAAATGTATCAACTTTCTATCTCACTTATGCTATGTATGTATGATTCCCGGTGAACTTGTCATGATGATCCAAGATGATCAAATATGATATGTAATGTGGCGATGCTATGGCTATTGCTTACAAGCTTGTTGTTGCTCTTTTTCTCTTTGCTTAAAAGCTTTTCTCTCCTT
Source organism: Elymus sibiricus (assembly GCA_039707655.1). Taxonomy (NCBI): domain Eukaryota; kingdom Viridiplantae; phylum Streptophyta; class Magnoliopsida; order Poales; family Poaceae; genus Elymus; species Elymus sibiricus. The sequence continues at coordinate 197,810,097 of CM077668.1, forward strand.
GATATTTTCCTTAGGCCACTTATGCGAAATGCTCTTACGAAGATAGCAATGATTGATATGCGGGAACAATTTTGAACACAAGAGATGATACTATGATATATGCACGCTATGATAGCGATGTGGAACGTGTATCACTAAAGTGCACAAGTAGCGTTGCCCGGCAATACTCAAATGGCTAGTCTCGTAGGAAAGTGACGCAAAAGATGGTCTCGGGGTTAACAATGCAATGGCAAGGGAGAATAAGTTATCGTCGATGTTACCGTCCTTGCTTATGGTTTTGGTGTCAAAATGATGAAGTGGTCGTTGTCGATGTCAAGTCCGTGGCGAAGATGAGCGGCGGTGATGTCGATGACGAACCATCCCTAAGTAGCCGAAACGCGTTAGGAAACAGAAACCGCAAACTCAAATTCTCAATTGGCAAAACTCGTGGTGGTTGCGGAAGTTGGTGGTGGAGGCACGAGATTAAGCGATGGGTTGCGGAAGAAACGGTGGGAAGCGAAGCAAAATCGGTGAAATTGCGAAGTAGTGGAGTGATGAAGGCTGACAGGGGCCGGATGTCCGGGCCTGCGGGCCGGATGTTCGGGGGGTCGGATGTCCGGGGGTGGCGATCCATGGATGAACTTGATGAACAAGTGGGGAAAAAGAAAAACCGGGGAAAAATTTGAGGAATTTCGTGGATGGAATTGGTTGAGATGGTGGGGAAAAGCTAGATCCACTCGAAACACAGCAAATCCATGGATCAAAATCAACAAAACATCATCAAACCAACAAATCACAAAAAGTTTGGTATGGCAATTTTTGTGGGGAATTTTTGAAATTGGGCAAAAACAACAAAATTGGGGCTAGAAACTGGAGGGGAAAGACTCCAAAGTGTGCATCAACGTGGCTCTGATCCGTGATGATGTAGGGTGGAACCCTATAGTGATGATCTTTTCACACTTGGAGGGGGAAAAGGGCAAATTGAGAGAAGAACACATGAACAAACACTCAATTGACACAAATCCAATCACACATGCACTAGATCCACATACACATAAGAGAGATACAAGATCCAAAGTCAGCACAAGAGGATACAAAGGTAGCTAGTTCATCCCAATCCTTGGAGGAGTTGAGGTCTTGAATCCTAGGAGGATCTTCCCTACAAGGGGTCTTGAATCCACAAGGGGATCTTCTCACATGGAGGTCTTGATCTCCATGGGAGAGGTAGTGGATGAGCAAAACTCTATCTCAAATGATCTAAATCTTTGCTAACCCTAGAAGAGGGGAGGAGGAGGTCTATTTATAGTCTAGTACAAGTTGGGGGCGAGATAGATGGGTACAAGGCTGTCACAGCCGTCAAACACGCGCAGGGGCCAGATGTCCCGGGCGTCGGGGCGGGTGTCCGGCAGCTCGGGGGGGTGCCGGATGTCCGGGGCATGGGGCCGGATGTCCGGCCTGGCCTTCGGCCAGGTTCTGTTGACTCAGGCCGGAAATCCGTGCCGTGAGCCGGATGTCTAGGGCGATCGGGCCGGATGTCCGGGGCTGGGCCGGATGTCCGGGGCTGGGCCAGATGTCCGGGCCCTGGGACTTGCAGCCGCTGGTTTGCTGCTGTCGCCGTTGCCTTAAGGGGCCGGATTTCCGGGCCAGGGGCCGGATGTCCGGCTGCTGTAGTCTTGCAGCGGTTCCTCTCGTCGTGCTCCTTCATCCATGTACTTGGGGTCTTGTCCAATGTTCCGGGCTTCTCCGAGAGGGTCCTCTTGGTACCTAAGCACACATAGCATTCCGGATTGAGGTAGTAGCCATGTCTCACGTGGATCATACGGAATGTCATTTAGGAGAGATGTCACCTCGGTCTCGATAGCTCTTGCACGTGCTCGTGTCATCGGTCCTCTTGGTGCTTGGGGAGACGGAGGTGGGTTCATGGGGATGCCCGTAGGATGCTCCGCATCAGCTAGCTAGCAAGAAGTACAAACAGACTCGCCATCGCCTTCTCAGCGTCACCGAGGGTCCTGGTGGGATCCATCAGGCAGATTGGGATTCTCAAAGAACCGATGAAGCTCTGTGTGGATCAAGAAGCCAAGAACAAGAGAGAGAGAGAGAGAGAGAGAGAGAGAGAGAGGGAGAGGGAGAGTGGGGAAAGAGGAGAAATCGAGCGGCGGTTTTCTGATATGAATGGAGTAGTCGGAGGAGCGGCAGTAACTGTTCTATGTTCCTTCCTGAGGCGACTCGAAGCTTATGTGACAAGGCAGAGGAGAAGGCAGGTGAATCCAGAGCCATCCATCCTCCATCTAGCGGTTCCTAGCTTTTTGAGGAAGACAAGTAGGCGGTCACACAGAGGCCGTACATCATGGATCCAACGGCCACAAATCTAACTGCGGTGTTTATTAAAAAAAATCTGATGGAAAATGCAAAGAAAACCCGAATGCTGACCAAATAGAAGCAAATGAGATACGAGATGTGACTAAGTGTCCAGGACATGTACAATGTGGTTCCTACATCATGGATAACTTGTGTGCATGACTTTAAAGTGCTATCCTCACTAGGTGTTTCAAATTGATCATGCCTTAGTAAACCCGAGTCGACATCATCACGTGGCAAGTTCGAATGGCATGTCGAACTTGTGATCATGAATGGAATAAGTCATGATACATGCTCAATATTTGTGACGCCCCCGGCTTAATCGTGCACTAATCATACACGCAAATGCACACGATCAAGCCTAAGGACTCACTGGAAGATATCACAACACAACTCTAAACACAAATAAAAGTCATACAAGCTTTATAATACAAGCCAGGGGCCTCGAGGGCTCGAATACATAAGCTTGCGATCAAGCGTCAGCGGAAGCAACAAATTATCTGAGTACATACATAAAGGGAAACAAGTCTGCCTTAAGAAGGCTGAGCAAAACAACGATAGCTAGATCGGTAGGGCGCAGGCCTCCTACCTGGGTACCTCCGAAACTACTCCTGGTCGTCGATGTCCTCCACGTAGTAGAAGGCTCCACCAGAGGGGTAGTAGTAGTCGTCGACGGTAGCAGCTGACTCCTGGGCTCCGTCATCTGGTCGCAGCAATCGGGTATGGGGAAAAAGGGAAGCAAAGCAACCGTGAGTACTCATCCAAAGTACTCGCAAGACTAACATCAGAGCTAGTCTAAGTATGCATCATTATCAAAGGATGGGGCTGTATCTGTGGACTAAACTGCAGAAATGTCAGAATAGGGGGAAGGCCTAGCCTATCGGAGACTAGCATCTTCAGAGTCTTGCAGCATTAGAAGAGTGCAGATTTGCATAATATAAAGCAGTAAGTAAGTAGTAACAACGCCCAGAGATCCTTCCTCGACTCCTTGTGAGAAAGCGATCCCGGAGCCAACATATTAGTAACATCACCATGTATCCAGTTCTAGTAGTAGATCGGGATACTTTTCTGAGCGTCCTGTTATCGTGGACATGGCTATTCGAATAGATATACTTCCCTGCAGGGGTGCACTAACTTACCCAACACGCTCGATTAACTCAGGCCGGACACACTTTTCTGGGTCATGCCCGACCTCGGCTGATCGACACGTCGCAGCCCTACCTAGGCTCAACAGAGAGGCCAGCATGCCGGTCTAACTCCTAAGCACGCAGGGGTCTTGAGCTAATTGCCCTTTGCACTCCTGCACGTTGCGTACGCGGCCGGTGAGCAGACCTAGCCCCCTTAATACAAGTGCAGGCTTTCACGGTCCAACCCGGCGCGCGCCGCTCCACTGCTGACGTCTGAAGAGCTTCGGCTGATGCACACGATGCCGAGTGCCCATACTTGTTCCTGCATGGTGGTTAGCGCGAAAAGGCCAGAGGCCTACTCAGATCACATATCCAAACCCATTGTTGCATTGGTAGCGCGCGGTGACAATCAGTGATCCACGATCTGTGGTCCCGTCGCCCCGTCTCGTGGACTTACGGCAAGGGCTAGGAATGCCCGGCCGTGCCACGTATTTAACTCGCGGGTACCCTTACGGTCAACCCGTCTCCACATACCTCGCGGGCACCCCTCGGGGCCGACCCGACTTTATCAAGTAACTGTGTAATTTAAAGTACTGGTCTCGGCCCCTCGATCATAATGATCGGGGCACTAGTAACAAGGCGGGGCAACAGGGACAAGGGTGAGGGGCCACTGATGGATCACTAACCAACCTATACTAAGCAGTTTAGGATGACAGGCAAAGTAACAATAGCAGGTTACAAAAACAGGCTATGCATCAGAATAGGATATATCAAAGCAGTAGCAATTTCTAATGCAAGCAGGAGGGAGAAGGAATAGGTGATATCGAAATGATCAAGGTGGTTTGCTTGCCTGGAAGCTCTGCTGAAAGGGACGGGTCCTCTACGGTGTAGTCGTACTCGGGAGCAGCGTCAGTCTCGGGGTCTATCGGAGGGAAGAGGGGGGAGAAATAGTAAATACAAGCAAACAAATGCAGCACGATGCATGGCATGGCAATATGCAGTGCTGGTGGTGACCTATCGCAGTACTACACGTTGCAGATGAAGCGGGAAAATATCTGGGATATTTTCCCGGCCTTCGGGCATCTGTCAGACAGATGAACCGGAGAGGAAGGTTCCATGTTTGCATAGCTGTGGGCATGTGACAGCTAAACAGAGGGCATATTCGAATTTGTCTCGTTTTTCTGATCAACTTTCATGTAGACAACTTTTTGATCCGAGCTACGGTTTATTTTCTATGATTTTTCAAAGTTTTAAACATTTTCTGAAATTATTTTAATTAATTAATTCGAATTATAAACAGTGCATTTACTTTTTATACTCAGAGTCAGCCAGCCAGAGTCAATGACATGTGGGGCCAGGGGCTGAGTCAGCAGTCCAGTCAGCATTGACTAGGTCAATATTTGACCAGTCAAACTAACTGGTGGGGCCCCTCTGTCAGTGACACATATTTTATAAAAACATTTAATTAGCAGATAGGGCCCACATGTCATTAAATTAAATTAGCTAATTAGTCAGTGGGGGCCCAGCTGTCAGTCAGTGGGTTAGTGATTAGGTTAGTTAGATTAGTCCTTAACCTAACCAGCCGGGCCCCACATGGCAGTGGGCCAGCCGGCTCTTTAAACGCGCCCGCGCGCTGGGAGCTCGCCGGCGATGAGGCCGACGTCGCGGAGGCCCGCCGGAGCTGCGCTCCGGTGACCAAAAGGAGCGGCGGCGACGACAAAAGGACGAGCGCGACGCGCCGCGTCGGGCTGTGGTAGTGGTGCGAGCGAGGGGTGCCGGGATCGATGGGGGCGACGACGTCCGACGGCGGCAGTGACACGGCGGTGTGCGGCCTCGGCCCTAGCTAGCTACGGCACGGTAGCGGGGCAGAGGAAGGGAGGGAGGTGAGGCGGGGCTCACAACGAGGCTGGCGGCGAGGTCCGGAGAGGCCGGGGAGGTCGGAGCGGCGCAGATCGACGAGGAGCAGCGACGGCCGCAGATGAAGAAGACGGCGAGATGGCGACGTTCTGGCGCAGCTCCGGTCGGTCGAGCGCGCGGGCTGGATGAGGACGAGGGCGAGGAAGGCCCCGGGCACCGTGGAACGGCGAGAGGAGGGCGGTGGCCGCGTCAACGGTGAGGCGCGACCATGGACGCGCTCGGGCGCCGACGGAGAAGAAGGGGGGCGAGTGAGAGAGGGGAGGTGGGGCGTTAGGGTTTGCCAGAGGAGGTACGGGGGGGTCCTAGTAGCCCACCGCGGCACCGTGCTGTCGACCAGAGGGAGGGGGGCCAAGGGCGTGCGCGCTCTGCTGCGGCGACAGCGCGCGCGGTGAACAGAGGAGGGAGACGAGGTGGGGAGTGGGCTGGGCCGCGCTGTAGCCCGTAGGCCTGAGTGCACAGTAGGTTTAGCCTTTTTGCTTTTTCCTTTTTCTGTTTTCTTTTCAATAGCCCTTTTCAATTTCTTTTTGCATTAATTGACTTCTGCAAAAATGAGCCACTGGTAGAAACAATTAGCAAGGAATATTGTGCACTGCCACAAAAAGTTTGGGGGCAAAAATAATTTAAATTGGATTTTCCAAAAAGGAAAAGGCATTTAAATTGTTGTATTGGCACTGTATTCAAGATGTTTGAGACATCTAGTGAATTTTGGTGATGTTGTTTTTCTTAACATAATTCACAATGGATTTTTCCCAATATTATGAACATTTTAGTTACTGGATTTGAACAACTTTTATTTTCACCTCAAATTTGAATTGGAATTTGAAATGAGATATTATTCCAATGTGATCAAGCATGGTAATTCAAAATGATTAAGCATAATCTTGGTGATCACTGTAGCTCATTACACAGGGGTGTTACAATATTGTCCATGACACATGGAAAATGTAAAAAGGTTCATTCATCACAAACCTCTCCCTTTGAATCGGGAAATGGAAATAATACCCGAATGGTGACCAAATACAAGAAATTGAGATACGATACGTGATTGAGTGTGTAAGACATGTACAATGTGGTTCGTGCATCATGGATAACTTGTGTGCATGACTTTAATGTGCTAATCTCACTAGGTGTTTCAAATTGATCATGCCTTAGTAAACCCGAGTCGACATCGTCACGTGGCAAGTTCGAATGTGATGTCGAACTTGTGATCATGAATGGAACAAGTCATGATACATGCTCAATATTGTCCATGATACATGGAAAATGTAAAAAGGTTCGTTCATCACAAACCTCTCCCTTTGAATCATGAAATGGAAATAAAACCCGAATGGTGACCAAATACAAGAAATTGAGATACGAGACGTGATTGAGTGCGTAAGACATGTACAATGTGGTTCGTGCATCATGGATAACTTGTGTGCACGACTTTAATGTGCTATTCTCACTAGGTGTTTCAAATTGAGCATGCCTTAGTAAACCCGAGTCGACATCGTCACGTGGCAAGTTTGAATGTGATGTCGAACTTGTGATCATGAATGGAATAAGTCATGATCCATGCTCAATATTGTCCATGTCACATCGAAAATGTAAAAAGGTTTATTCATCACAAACCTCTCCCTTTGAATCGGGAAATGGAAAGAAAACCCGAATGGTGACCAAATATGAGATATGAGACGTGATTGAGTGCGAAAGACATGTACAATGTGGTTTGTGCATCATGGATAACTTGTGTGCACGACTTTAATGTGTTATTCTCACTTGGTGTTTCAAATTGATCATGCCTTAGTAAACCCAAGTGGACATCGTCACGTGGCAAGTTCGAATGTGATGTCGAACTTGTGATCATCAATGGAATAAGTCATGGTCCATGCTCAAAATTGTCCATGTCACATGGAAAATGTAAAAAGGTTCGTTCATCACAAACCTCTCCCTTTGTATTGGGAAATGAAAAGAAAACCCGAATGGTGACCAAATACAAGAAATTGAGATACGAGACATGATTGCAAGGTTGTCAGAATCGTGATTCTGTTGTACGATTCTATGACTTTACGATCCACACTAACCCCTCTGATTCTATGATTTTAGTTCATAGAATCTATGTTTCTATGATCATAATAGTGAAGATTCTACGATTTACGATCCTACCATCGGAGCTCTGATGCGATTCAAAATCATGACTCTGAGAACCTTGTGTGATTGAGTGCGAAAGACATGTACAATGTGGTTCGTGCATCATGGATAACTTGTGTGTACGACTTTAAAGTGCTATCCTCACTAGGTGTTTCAAATCGATCATACCTTAGTAAACTCGAGTCGACATCGTCATGTGGCAAGATGGAATGTGATGTCGAACTTGTGAATATCATCAATAGAATAAGACATGATCCATGCTCAATGTCACATGGAAAATGTAAAAAGGTCCGTTCATTGCAAACCTCTCCCGTTGAATCGTGAAATGGGAAGAAAACTCAAATGCTGACCAAATAGAAGCAAATGAGATACGAGACGTGACTGAGTGCGCAACACATGTGCATTGTGGTTCCTACATCATGGAGAACTTGTGTGCATGACTTTAAAGTGCTATTCTCACTAGGTGTTTGAAAATGATCATGTCTTAGTAAACCCGAGTCGACATCGTCACGTGGCAAGTTCTAATGTGATGTCGAACTTGTGATCATGAATGGAATAAGACATGATCCATGCTCAATATTATCCATGACACATGGAAATTGTAAAAACTTCTGTTCATCGCAAACCTCTCATGTTGAATTGTGCGTCAAATCATTTTTCAGAAGCAGACGTCAACCAAACATTTGCAATTCGTTGAGAGACTTTTTGACCTCACAGTTGTACGGCCATAATTAGACCACTTGAAAAACTCTACAATTTTTTGACCAACATTTATGCTGGGTTATTTTTTTCAATGAAAAATGGAAAGGAAATCCGAATGGTTGTCACGTCAACTTTATCTACACGACTCAAAATAAAAAAATTGACTTTCCCTCCTAATTTTCGCTCCCACAAGTGTTTTCGTTCCCTCCACCAAATTTGAATGACACGTGATGTCTACTACACAACTTATTCTTGTAGACTCGTGTTGGGCCTCCAAGCGCAGAGTTTTGTAGGACAGTAGCAATTTTCCCTCAAGTGGATGACCTAAGGTTTATCAATCCGTTGGAGGCGTAGGATGAAGATGGTCTCTCTCAAACAACCCTGCAACCAAATAACAAAGAGTCTCTTGTGTCCCCAACACACCCAATACAATGGTAAATTGTATAGGTGCACTAGTTCGGCGAAGAGATGGTGATACAAGTGTAGTATGGATAGTAGATATAGGTCTTTGTAATCTAAAAATATATAAACAGTAAGGTAACTAGTAACAAAAGTGAGCATAATTGGATCATATAACCATCCCTCAACGTGCGATAAAGAATCACTCCCAAGTTCCTATTAGCGGAGAACATAAGATAGAAATTGTTTGTAGGGTACGAAACCACCTCAAAGTTATCCTTTCCGATCGATCTATTGAGCCATTCCTATAATTGTCACAAACAACCCTAGAGTTCATACAAAAATAACACCATATGATACACATCAACCAACTCTAATGTCACCTAGATACTCCAATGTCACCACAAGTATCCGTGAGTTGATTATACAATATGCATCAAACAACTTCATAATCATAATATTCAATCCACACAAAGATCTTCAAGGAGCACCCCAAAGTTTCTATCGGAGAAAAGATAATGAAAACGTGCATCAACCCCTATGCATAGATTACTTCAATGTCACCACGGGAATCCGTGAGTTGAGTGCCAAAACATATATCAAGTGAATCAATATAATACCCCATTGTCACCACGGGTATTCATATGCAAGACATACATCAAGTGTTCTCAAATCTGAAATATTCAATCCAATAATAACGAAACCTCAAAGGGAAAAAATTCGATTCATCACAACAAGGATAGAGAGGGAGAAACACCATATGATCCAACTGTTGGGGAACGTTGCATGGGAAACAAAATTTTCCTACGCACACACAAGATCTATCCATGGTGATGAGCATCTACGAGAGGGAGAGTGAATCTACATACCCTTGTAGATCGCTAAGCGGAAGCGTTTAAGAAACGCGGTTGATGTAGTCGAACGTCTCCGCGATCGAAATCGCAAGTCGTCCCTCGATCCGATCACGAACTAGCGCCAACGGACGACACCTCCGCGTTCAACACACGTACGGCTTGATGACGCCTTCACCTCCTCGATCCAGCGAGCGATGGTGAAGTAGTGGTTGAGTTCCAGCAGCACGACGGCGTGGTGATGGTGGTGAGGAACAATCTCTGCAGGGCTTCGCCAAGCGCTACGGAGATTATGACGGAGGAACTAGAGGGTTAGGGTTGCCGCACACGGCTTGGGGAAATCTTGATGTGTCCCGGGTGCTAGCCCTGCCCCTCTATTTATATGTTGAGCCCTGGGGTCGAAACTTGGAGAAAGAGCCTCCTCAAAGTCGGTTTGGAACAAAAGGAAGAGTCCTTCTCGGATTCCAGTACCAAACGCCACGGTTCCCGGCGTCTGGCCCAGACGCCATGGGCCTCGGCGTCTGGCCCAGGGCCAGACGCCAGGGTTCCTTTACCATGTAGCTCCAAGTGAGGTTACCGATAATGATTATTGGAATTTTATTGGAATTTTATTGAACTAAAAGATACAAAACATGATTATTGATAACGGCAAGCAAGTCTCAATAAAAGAAAATGATGCTCAAAGCAAAACTCATATTATGTGACGAATAAAAATATAGCTCCAAGTGAGGTTACCGATAATGTTGAAGACGAAAGAGGGGATGCCTTCCGGGGCATCCCCAAGCTTAGTTGCTTGGGTCTTCCTTGAATATTACCTTGGGGTGCCTTGGGCATCCCCAAGATTAGGGTCCTGCCACTCCTTATTCTCCTCATATCGATATCTCACCCAAAACTTGAAAACTTCAATCACACAAAACTTAACGGAACTTGTGAGATAGGTTAGTATGATAAAAATAAATCATCCACTTAGGTACTGTCAAGACAAGTTTCATAATTGTTCTCATATAATTCCTACTGTATTCTATCATTTCCACAATTTATATTACTCAATATAAGCTATGGAAACACTAAAACAAGCAAACTATGCATCGAAAACAGAATCTGTCAAAAACAGAACAGCGTGTAGTAAGTGATTTAAAAACCATACTTATGTACCTCTAAAAATTCTAAAAAATGAGGAAAACGTAGACAATTTGTAACACAATACTCTGTAAAAATTTCAGAATTTTCTCACGCTCCAGTACAGAATAGAAATTCCAGCACTGGACGCAAAAGTTTCTGTTTTTGCACAGAATCAAATCAACAAGCATCCACACTATCCCAAAGGCTTTGCTTGGCACATTATTGAAAGAAAACATATAAAACATGATTACTACAGTATATTTATCATGTTAACACAAGAAAAACAGTAGGTATAAATATTGGGTTGTCTCCCAACAAGCGCTTTTCTTTAATGCCTTTTAGCTAGGCATGATGATTTCAATGATGCTCACATAAAAGTAAAGAATTGAAACATAATGAGAGCATCATGAAGCATATAACAAGCACATTTAAGTCTAACCCACTTCCTATGCATAGGTATTTTGTGAGCAAACAATTTATGGGAGCAAGAATCAACTAGCATAGGAAGGCAAACAAAGCATGACTTCAAAACTTTCAACACGTAGAGAGGAAACTTGATATTATTGAGATATGTTAAAGCATATGTTCCTCTCTCATAATAATTTTCAGTAGCATCATGAATGAATTCAACAATATAACTATCACATAAAGCATTCCTTTCATGATCCACAAGCATAGAATTTTTGTTACTCTCCACATAAACAATTTTCTTCTCATGAATAGTAGTGGGAGCAAACTCAACAAAATAGCTATCATGTGATACTTGATTGGCATAATCCAATTGAAAATTAAAATCATGATGACAAGTTTCATGGTTATCATTATTCTTTACAACATACATGTCATCATAATAATCATCATAGATAGCAACTTTGTTATCATAGTTAATTGAAACCTCTTCCAAAATAGTGGAATCATCATTAAATAAAGTTGTGACCTCTCCAAATCCACTTTTATCAATATAATCATCATAAATAGGAGGCATGCTATCATCATATTAAATTTTCTCATCTAAACTTGGGGGGCTAAAAATATCATACTTTCGCTAGTGCAATCTCTCAACAATGCTAACATAATTGGATCATATAACCATCCCTCAACGTGCGATAAAGAATCACTCCCAAGTTCCTATTAGCGGAGAACATAAGATAGAAATTGTTTGTAGGGTACGAAACCACCTCAAAGTTATCATTTCCGATCGATCTATTCATCCATTCCTATAATTGTCACAAACAGCCCTAGAGTTCATACAAAAATAACACCATATGATACACATCAACCAACTCTAATGTCACCTAGATACTCCAATGTCACCACAAGTATCCGTGAGTTGATTATACAATATGCATCAAACAACTTCATAATCATAATATTCAATCCACACAAAGATCTTCAAGGAGCACCCCAAAGTTTCTATCGGAGAAAAGATAATGAAAACGTGCATTAATCCCTATGCATAGATTACACCAATGTCAGCACGGGAATCCGTGAGTTGAGCGCCAAAACATATATCAAGTGAATCAATATAATACCCCATTGTCACCATGGGTATTCATATGCAAGACATACATCAAGTGTTCTCAAATCTGAAATATTCAATCTAACAATAACGAAACCTCAAAGGGAAAAGATTCGATTCATCACAACAAGGATAGAGAGGGAGAAACACCATATGATCCAACTATATTAACAAAGCTCGCGGTACATCAAGATCGTGCCAAATCAAGAACACGAGAGAGAGAGAGAGAGATCAAACACATAGCTACTGGTACAAACCCCTAGCCTCGAGGGTGAACTACTCCCTCCTCGTCATGGAGACCGCCGGGATGATGAAGATGGCCTCCGGTGATGATTCCCCCCTCCGGCAGGGTGCCGGAAAAGGGTTGTAGATGAGATTGTGGAGGTACCGAGGCTTGCGGCGGCATAAAAACTCATCTAGGTTAACTTTCGGGGGTTTCTGAATATATAGGATTTTTCAGTGTTGGAATCACGCAAAGAGGTGCCACAGGGGGCCCACGAGGCACCAGGGCGCGCCTGGGGGGGGCAGGCGCGCCCAGGTGGCTCGTGGGGCCCCTGTGGCTCTTCTGCTGCTCCTCCGAAGCTTCCTGGGTCTGTTTCCTTCCAGAAAAAATCGTCAAAAAGTTTCGCTGCATTTGGACTTCATTTGATATGGATTTTCTGGAAAACCAAAAACAAGCAGAAAACAACAACTGGCACTGGGCACTAGGTCAATATGTTAGTCCATGAAAATCATATAAAACCTGTATAAAAGTGCACTAAAATCACACAAAACTATAATAAACATGGCATGAATACTTCATAAATTATAGATACGTTGGAGACGTATCAACACGCTCAATTTTCAGCACCTCCTCCTAAATACCCACGACTTGACTCTCACCGCTCCCTCATCCCTCTCTTGTCCCTCAGATCCGCTGCTCTCCTGGAGACGTATGGCTCCATCTCCGGCGAACGTGATGGACGGGACACTCCGTTGCGGGAAAGTCCGCAAATCTCCGCCGTCTACCCCAAAACCTGATCATACGCTACCAGGTCAGAAGTTCCTCTCCCGCCATCCCCACCCCACACCCCTATCTATGTTCGCGACGCCATCTTGATTTATACATGTGCTTCATTTTGGCCTCTTGATGTACTTGCACCTTTTGATTCTTGTAGATAACCTCAATTTTGTTGTATGTATTACGGTCCGTATCGCGGTTCATTCAATCTAGGGATCTAGTTCACTTTGCATGTTCTTATTAGGCAGATCCTGGTTATTTGCTGATAGTTGTGTATTTTAAGATTATTTGATAACTGAAACATAAGTATTCGCATCAATGATGAACATGGACGTGAATAATTGGTCTTTGATTCTCAGCTGCTACCAGCAAATCAGCAAAAGTATACGAGCAGGTACTGGCAGAAACAATGAAGGACAATGCTGCTCGAATATCTGCACGCATGAAGAAACATTGTGCTGGCACCGTTGGTCCACCAGATTTCGCTTGTATAGCATATTATTTTTTGCATGCTGGTTCGCAAACAGATGATGATTCAGAAAACAATTTAGAGGAGGAAGCTGAAGTCTACGATGTTGACATGGATGAATATGTACCTTCATCTTCAGTTACAACAAAGAATAAATGGAGCCCATCTATTTACAAGGTAAACTTCCTTTGCTGTTTTGACATGCATCTGTACTATGCAATTCTACCATAACACGTATATTAAACCGTGCACTGCGTATGTTCTAACTTTCATGGGTACATGGTTTCTTCAGGGACATCTTGGAATTGACTTGAGGGATGAATTTGCGGAAGAATTTTGCAAAAAAATGCGCAACACCGTAAATATAACTTTATGACAAAATGTTTGAACAAGGTCAGAAACCGTACATAATACTTCGGCTTGCTCTTGAGATTTCAGACTTATGCACTCCCCGTCATACTAAATTTTTGCTTCATGTCGTAGGAATTTTCTGACAAGGGAAAAGCAAACATACATGCCATGGTGGTAAGCGGTGCGGCTGGCTATTCAAAATATGATACCCCTCATAGCTCTATGGTAAGAATTTAAATAAGTTATTGAAATCTTGTATATTGTTGATTATTAGATGATACATAGTACCGGTGCGAGTGTCGTTATTCCATAAGGCCAAAAACAGCAAGAAGAGAGCATCCAGTTCGGAGTTTTGTGGAAACTCCCACACCATCGAGAATGATTCCAGTATGAGACAAATTGTAGAAGAAGCACCCGTAAGTAATTTATAATGTTTTGGCTTCAAAAGTATTGTGTGAGCCATCATACTGTAATTTACTAATAGTGCATGAACAACGCTTTCAATCATGATGCAGACCACAAAGAGGGCACGTTCACAAGAAGTTCTGCTGCAAGTACCTGACGTGCAGATTATTGAGGGAAAGAGCTCCTCTGCCACGTTACTTTCAAGCTTTGGCATCTCATCACATAATTCATCCTCTAACAATGCATCCGTGAGCTAGAAGCGAAGATTACAGCACAAGCGACATACACAAAACTGGCAAATGCCACATTTGTAGAAAATCTGAATGCACTACTTAGTGCACAGATGCAGGAAATCGAAGAGCTCAAAAGGAAACAACAACTAGAAATAGAAGTTATCAAGATGGATCAGGAGAGAAAAAATAGAGGCTTTGAAAAAAAGCAACAAGAAATGGAGGGAATTCTTAGTCATCTCTTAAGGAAGTCATCTCAGTCTTCGCTGGAGACTATATGTCACAACCCATCAATCACTGATGGTGCACTACTTTTCGTCATGATGCCTTCTCCTGTGTCTTATTTCTCATGCTTGATAATATGTCATTTGGATGCTCATTTTAATATGTGGATCAATGCTCTTCTACTGATTACCCTCGGACCCCTTTCGGAGGTCAGTTTTCTTGGTTCTAGAGCGTGGATCTCTCTGTTTGTCTGGTGGGCGATCCGAGGATGCAGGATTGAAGTAGTTGACAAGGGGGAGGCGGTGTCGTCTGGTACGACCGTTGGTATGAGCGGGCATGCTCATACCCGGCGTCATCTTCTCTCCGGGATGCTCTTCGAGGCTGGTTTTTCTCCCACTTGATTGTTGCTTTGTATGGTAGGTTATTATCACGCCAATTGACGTGATTTTTACCCATATAATGTTGATTTCCAATTGATACTTCAGATAACCATCTCCTTTAGGATCCTGGTAAAATCAGACAAAAGGGCGCGGAAGCGCAGTAAAATCTCAAAGATCCTACGACTACTATGCAAAGCAAGAACTAAAAGCTGATGCAAAAATGGACTTATCAATGTCCGCCACGTTAGACTCCGACACCCCGGACCCACCCTAAACCCCTCTCCTCTTCGCATCTCGAGAACCCTCCATGCATTCAGCATGGGCGTGACCGACCAGCTACTCGCATTCACGTGGGCTGACCGGCTGTCCGCCTACCCGGCATACACACCGGCGCGGAGTCCGAGAAGCCTACTTCAGTGCTCCGTTTTCAATTCGCCGCGCCGCCTACCACGGCTATTTAAGCCGGTCGGCCACGCCCCAAAACCATACCCGTCCAAGCCCCTCTCCAACCGCCCAACCAGTCGTCGAACCATCCACCCATCCGAGCCCCTTAGCAATGGATGCCTCCTCTCGTTTGTGGTGGAAGCGACTGTAGCCGGGGCACCGCGTAGAAATCGTAGTGTAGGTCCGTGCCATGGATGCTTGGAGCTAGTCCCGCATTGAGGTGGGCCAACCTCCGAGCTCTTCGGAGTAGAGCTCGAAGGAGGAAGATTTGGAGGAGGAGGAGGGCGACCCCATGGTCATGGCAAAGATCACAATGGAGGAGGCGGAGGAGGAGCAGACGCCCGTGCCGGTGTCCGAGTTCAACCTGCCGAGGACGAAGCAACACTACAACATGGTGCTTGTGGAGGCGGAGGATAGACGCCCGCACCGATGGGGAGCCGCCGGTATTCGCATTCAGACTGCTACAGGCGAAGCAGCACTACAATCCGTCGCACCTAGCGGAGCATTGGTTGGCGGAGGATTAGTTCTCGGCGGAGCATGTGTTCGAAGCTGCCATCGCAGCTATGGTCGCATCGGACTCAGGAATCGTGGACGTGAAACGAGCAGTGCTTGTGTCCATCACATCGCCCGCCGTAGGCGTTGCTAGATCCGTGTTAGCGAGGTGGAGCGCAACAGGCTCTTCGAGAGGAGCTGGAGACGGAGGACGATGACGCGCCGCACTAAGAGCAACTCCAACGCGCCGACCCATTTTGTCCGTGCGTGTCCGTTTGGGTCGAAACGGACACAAAAGTCGGCCCAACGTGGCGACCCAAACGGACGCCCGTCCGCTTTTTGTCCGCCGCGCGACCCATTTCAGGCCCAAATTTGGGCCTCGTTTGCGTCGGCGCGGACATGAAACGGACGTGTGCGACGCCCGCCTAGTCCTCCCCCTGGCCCACCAGTCGGTGGCACATTGGCCATTCCATCTTCCTCCCATCGACAACCAGCACACCCGGCCGCCCCACCTGTCGTCGTCGCTGCCCAGTTCCGGTGCCCAGGCTAGCCGTCCGCACCCACATATCTCCCCCCGCAGCACGCCACCTTTCAACGTCACCGCCACCACCGCCTTGCCCCACCGCCGCCGCAGCATCCCCGACGTCGCCGCCAGCACCACCTCGCCTTGCGCCCACCCCTGCCTAAAGCGGACAAAGCGCCGTGACCTCGCTCGCCGGACGCCGCCATGCCTGCTACCAGGTCCAGGGGAGGCGCGAGGCTCTTCACCGGCCAGCTCCTTCGACGACGCACGCAAGCTGTTCGACGGTTTGCCCGCAAGGTACAAATGGATTATGTCGACGAGTTCTTTTTCCACAATTTCATTCGCGACTCGGATGATTCTTCATCCAACGATGAGGAGCTTGTGGCTGTTGTGTTGGTCGTCCATGACCACCTTAGTAGGCAGCGGCCGATGTTCAGGGGCTCGATCCTGGGGCACACTCCGGCGTTGAATCGCAACGAAGAGAACGGCCATTTCCTACTCTGGAAGGACTACTTCGAGACCCCCAACCTGCTCTTCAAACATCACCTATTCCGGCGCCGTTTCCGTATGGCTAGACATGTGTTCAACCGTATCCGGGAGGGGGTGGTGGCATACGATAAGTATTTTGAGTGCAAGGAGGATGCCCTGGGAAAGATTGGCTTCTCCTCTTATCAGAAATGTACTGGAGCTATTCGGATGCTTGCATATGGAGTTCCCGGTGATCTCATTGACGAGTATGTCCGTATGAGCGAGTCCACGTGCCTAGACTCCATGTATAGGTTCTGCAAGGCTGTGATAGCAGTGTTTGGCCCTGAGTACTTGAGAGAGCCAAATGTTGCAGATACAGCCCGGTTGTTGGCGATGAATGCCAGCAGGGGCTTTCTGGGGATGCTTGGTAGCATAGATTGTATGGTCTGGGAGTGAAAGAACTGCCCTTCTGCTTGGTAGGGACAGTATAGGGGCCATGTCAAAGCTTGCACCGTCATACTCGAGGCCGTGGCTTCACAAGATCTCTGAATTTGGCACTCTTTCTTCGGCATGGCCGGATCTCACAACGATATCAACGTGCTTCAACGCTTTCCGGTGTTTGCAAGGCTTGCAGAAGGCAACAACCCGGAGGTCACTGTTGAGATCAATGGCCACCACTACAACAAAGGATACTACCTAGCTGACGGTATCTATCCTCAGTGGACTACTCTTGTGAAGACAATCCCCAACCCTGTAGGAGAGAAGAGGAAGGGATTTGCCCAAGAGCAAGAGAGTGCTAGGAAGGATGTGGAGCGTGCCTTTGGTGTTCTTCAATCTCGATGGGGCATCGTTCGGTATCCTGCTAGAACTTGGAGTACCAAGAAGTTGTGGGAGGTGATGACTGCTCGTGTGATCATGCGCAACATGATCGTAGAGGATGAGCGCCCGGAACGTATCTATGACCAAGGGTTTGAGTTTCAGGGTGAAAATGTTGTGCCTGAGCATGGAGGAGCGGCAACGTTTGCACAGTTCACCGAATTTCATCATGAAATGCGTGATTGGAAAACTCACATTCAGCTGCAAGATGATTTGGTTGAGCATATGTGGGCTCACGTTGGCAACCAATAGATGTATCGGTTATATTTTCTTTAAAATGTATTTGAGGCAATTTAATTTTTATTTGGCTTGTAAACTATGAGATATTTTATTTGGTTGTGAAACTATGAGATATTTGTATTTTGTTTTGAATTATGTGAACTAGGGACAATTATTTTTCATATGTTTGCACATATAGAGCTAAAAAATGGACGCAGGCCAGCCGCGAGGACGAAAATGCGTCCGCGCGTTGGGCGCACGGCTGACCCAAACACAAAAAGGGGGGGACGTGCCGACCCAAATGAAAAAAGTGGACAAAACGCGCTTCCGTTTGGGTCGACGCGTTGGAGTTGCTCTAACACAAAGACGATGCCAACGAGGCATCCATCGTCAGCTCCACCTCATTCGAGCTGGCCACCAACAACGACAAGGCTGAACCGTCTCACGCTGGCCCTGTGGACCTCACCTCTGACGGGAGAAGTAGAGTAGGGTTTAGTTGTTTTTTAGGGTTCTTTTGGTATGTAAAAGTTATTCCTAAAATCAATGAAAATCCGGTGTCCAATTTTTCTTTTTTGTGACTCCATTTGGATGGTCTTCGCCGGGCCGGCTCTGGATGTTCGTTTGGTGATCTGCACTAGAGTTGCCCTAACTAATCCGCAAAAAAAAAAAAAAAGAGTTGCCCTAACTAGTTGCTCCCCTAAAGCAAGTGTGCTACTCCAATTAACTTTTTTTCCTGTCGATTGGAGATTTTTTTTTTGAGACAGTCCTGTCGATTGGAGATGCTCAAGTCCAATTCTGTCTTGATGTACAGATTCATCATGGGCCAAAGTAATATTCACGAGGCCCAGCAAGTAGAAACCCTTCTTTGGGCAACAACCACAATCCCTGTCCTCTCCTTCGCCACCACCACCTCCTCCCGTTCTTCTCCGGCCGCCGCCTCAGACTTGGTGCCCGCGCGCCCCCACCCGCAGGAGCCGCAGATGGCGTCTTCGACGTCCACCCTAGAGATCGAGGCTCGCGAGTACGTACAAACCCTTCTTTCTTTTCGTGCCCTACACCTTACGGCAACGAAAGCAACCAAAGAACCCTAAACCCTACGCGCTTTTTCTTGAATCCGCCCATTCTCACACGAACCCATCTAGTGCTTAATGTTTCTTCAATTCATCTGCGGCTTACACAGTGAAGCGGGAGATTGTGATTTCCATGATGTTTGCTAAATCTATACTAGTAGTAACTTATTTTGAAGAGGAAAATCTGGAAAGCTGGGGTTTGATTTGTTTCTTGCATCCATTGATGCAGCGTGGTGAAGATAATGCTGCAGTTCTGCAAGGAAAACTCGCTTCATCAGACGTTCCAGACACTGCAGAACGAGTGCCAGGTCTCGCTCAACACGGTGGACAGCATGGACACCTTCATTGCCGACATTAATGCTGGGCGCTGGGATGCCGTGCTGCCGCAGGTTGCCCAGCTCAAGTTGCCACGCAAGAAGCTTGAGGACCTCTACGAGCAGATTGTGCTGGAGATGGCAGAGCTCCGTGAGCTTGACACGGCCCGTGCAATCCTTCGCCAGACACAGGTGATGGGGGTCATGAAACAGGAGGAACCCGAACGATACCTCCGACTAGAGCACCTCCTTGTCCGGACATACTTTGACCCAAATGAGGTTGGTAGCCTGCTCTTGCTATTTAGTTATTGTTAATTTGTTGTGCTATTGTTCTTAACTGTGAAATGCTGGGATGTAACTCTGCCAACAGGCTTACCAAGAATCTACCAAGGAAAAGCGACGCGCGCAGATTGCCCAAGGTTAGGCTGCTGATTGTCTTTTCTCGAGGCATATATGTTAATGATTCTCATACTTAGTAGAGAAGTGCTTCTTGATTCTGAGATATGCTACACTTTCAGAATGTAACATACTTCCTGTGTTCCAAAATATAAGGTGTATTGATTTTTTCAAAAAGTCAAACGTTTCTATGTTTTACCAACTTCAGTAGAGAAATATATCAATATCTACAGTACCAAATAAATAAAATATGAATTATATATAATGATGAACCTAATTATGCTGTATTGTGGATATTGATATTTTCTCTATAAGATTGGTCAAACATAGAGAAGTTTGACTTTTCCAATAACACACCTTATATTTTGGAATGGAGCCATGGAGGAAATATTTTTCTTGAACACTTTTTAAAATTATAAGTTTTATTGTTCCATGTGCTGTTGAATAGGAGGGAATTATTAATTGATGATTTAAAGTTGTGCAATGCTCATAGACATGTAGTCCTACTTTTGCAATAATAGCCGCAATGGAAGTTCTGCCTTTCTGATCCTCAATACTAACGCTTCACCTGCCTTGCCGATGTCAGCAATTGCTTCTGAAGTTTCAGTAGTCTCACCAGCTCGGCTAATGGCACTGATTACCCAGGCTTTGAAATGGCAACAGCACCAAGGTACTCTCTTGGTCGCACATTTTTAACCTGTGATACTGTGATGATCCCCACATTGCGAATTGTGAACTCATCCTAGCTCCTTTTTTGTTCCTCTTGCATAGGTTTGTTACCACCTGGCACACAGTTTGATTTGTTCAGAGGAACCGCTGCAATGAAGCAAGACGAAGAAGAGGCATATCCTACTACTTTGTCACATCAAATAAAGGTTATCTTGTGGCTGTATCAGCGAGCTTACATTGGCTTTTTCATGTACACCCAGGATTTTTGGAAACTGCAGAAGATAAATTAATGATAAACATATTTGATATCAATGACTTTCAGAAGCCTAAAATGATGATTTCTTACTTAAGTTGATAGCAGAAGAATATTGACACAACTAAT
Organism: Elymus sibiricus; assembly: GCA_039707655.1. Classification (NCBI taxonomy): domain Eukaryota; kingdom Viridiplantae; phylum Streptophyta; class Magnoliopsida; order Poales; family Poaceae; genus Elymus; species Elymus sibiricus. Next base: position 197,831,114 of record CM077668.1, read on the forward strand.
TAATGATATTTTTTGCGTTAGCTTAATTGCATGTGACTCTGACTTTTATTGGGACATTATGGTGGTCCAAAATTCTTTGGAAAATATCGATACAAAACACACTAGGACATGTCAACATGCTTTAAGATGTAGTTACGGATTCTACCATCTTCACTTCCATGCTGAAAGGAGGATATAGAAACACATGACTGCCAGGAGAATTGCTGTTCTCAGGCTTTTCCTCATGGTTACAACTTGCTATTTTGTTTTTTATTTCAGTTCGGGAAGAAAACCCACCCTGAGTGTGCTCGATTCTCACCCGATGGCCAGTACCTTATTTCATGCTCAGTGGATGGAATCATCGAAGTAAGTTGGTTGCTAGTGTGTTTTACAGGTTATCTCTTTTGTCGTACATGGCTAAATTTCATTAACATTTTAGGTCTGGGATTATGTCAGCGGCAAGCTGAAAAAGGATCTTCAATATCAAGCCGATGTAAGGTCCTAGCATTGGAGCTTTTCGTCTTTAACATGGAATTTACATGAACCCTGTAATTGTGCATCCAAGCTATTCAAGATCAATAGCTTTAGAGGGACATCAATAAGTCGTGTTATTTGATTTAGATACTGAAAAGATTGTTAGGTTCTGCATAACGTTTGTTTGAAAATACTTTCCAGGAAAGCTTTATGATGCACGAGGATGCTGTGCTCTGTGTTGATTTTAGTAGAGATTCTGAGATGCTGGCATCCGGATCACAGGATGGAAAAATTAAGGTACTCTCACTGTTGTCTCCCCCATCCCCCCACACCCCCTCCCCCTTGGCAATATTTATTGCAATTTCAGTGTTCCGAGTGGTCACGGTGTTTGTAGTCATGTGAACTGCTTGTAAGTGTGTTTGCTAAGAGACAAAGCCTGACCTCTTTACAGTTCTGATTGATTAACGTACCGGCATGTGTTAATTGCTATATTTTTTCTTCCTCCTGTGGAGTGCAGTCATGTTGAGTACATTTATGCATGGTATCATTGGTCATCTAGATCTAATCATGTTCGACCACACAATCATCAGTTGGGAAAAGTACATCATTAGTCAATACACGTGGCAAACTAATTTCTTAGACCTTCATTCTGGGTCATTATTTCACCAGCCATTCGGTCTGTTTGTGAGAGAAGAATTGCATTGCCGTATTTAACTTTTTCTTTTCACTGATTTTCAGGTTTGGCGTATACGAACTGGCCAGTGCTTGCGACGCCTCGAGCGTTCACACGCGAAAGGTGTTACAAGTGTTACATTTTCACGTGATGGAACTCAGATATTGAGTACCTCTTTTGACACTACTGCGAGGTTTCTTACAATACCACCAATTTGAATTTACAATGGATATATACTTTGCTTTTCAATGTTATATTATGTTCTCATGACAAAGCATCGTCAAAGATTATATTTTTCATGTGTTGAGCTAGTGTTGCATTATTTGGGAAAGCCTCGTGCTTTTGTCCATCCTTGTGTTTGAGGACTCGTAACATAGTGCAGCTGTCCCGTTAACCACTTCTGTTATTCTCCTATGGGCATATTCTTATATGGGCTCTCTTTTCAGTCTCTTTAAGATAGTCCAGTTAAAAGATGTTTAGTTTGCGCACAGTATTCATGGCTAAATTGCATATCATTGAAATATTGGATCCATTTGAGAATTAGTCAGAATAAAATTATGGGTTGTTTCCTGAACTGGGGGAAACAAAACTGCCTTTTCTCAGTGCATAATTTTCTTGTCTAAAGTGGGAATGGAAAAATGATTTTTCAAATTGAACGTTCAGTGTGGATGGTTTACGAAATTATGTTTACAGCCTTCCTCTCCCTCTATGTTAACAAAGTTATATAAATCAGACTTAACAAAAGAATAAGCCAGAACTTAAATGTATTGAGTAGTTATTGAAATTTTCCCTGTTTTGAGTGGGAAAACAACCTGTGCAAGCACCACAAATCTGAACCATGAATTGCATATTGAATTGTGTTATTGCCATTTCCATGATGCCATTTTTCGTCTCTTTTGGTGCTGCTGTGTTCATAGTTTCGGTCTTATATATTCCGTGCCTATCCTGTTTCTGCTTTAGCCCCTGAAAATAATTACAGGGTTATTCTCTTCATTTCTGCAGAATCCATGGCCTTAAGTCTGGGAAGATGCTAAAAGAATTTCGCGGTCACGACTCCTACGTGAACTATGCCATCTTTTCTACTGATGGCACCCGTGTTATCACAGCTTCCAGTGACTGTACTGTTAAGGTGCAGATCTTGTGTATCAGCATTTGAACTTCTGTTCCGATGAGAACTATTATTTATTTATTCATCAATTTCCACATCTATTGTTCTGTATGGTAGACAACTGTATGCGCACTCATTTATGATTTCTCGATGTAGGTATGGGATGCGAAAACAGCAGACTGTTTGCAATCATTCAAGCCTCCTCCTCCTTTGAGGGTAATCATTATTTTTCACATTGTCGGACTCCTTCCATAACACAGGCTTTCAGCCATTTTTAATTATCCATATGTATTCTTAAATTTCCAGGGAGGAGATGCATCTGTTAACTCTGTCCATTTGTTTCCAAAGAATAGTGATCACATTGTTGTCTGCAATAAGACTTCGTCAATATACATCATGACTTTACAAGGACAGGTATACTGTTACCTTCACATCCCATCATGTTTTCCAACTGTCTTTTTTTTTTGAGAAGTTAAGTATTTCAGTGAAGCATACTTCACTTATCTGCCAACTTAGTATTAAAGTCAGTTTTCTCACAATGATGACACCTAAATGCAACTGATGAGCAGAGACTTCCCCTGCACCATTTACCAACTTAAAACACAGCCTTTTCTAGTTTATACCAACTGGACACTTTTTGGTGTGATATGAAAAATTTCACAAACAGAATAAATCCTGGTTTAATAGGAATCTATCAGGATATTTAGGAAATCACAAATCCAATAGAAATAGGAAGATAAAACGTATGCTTGGTTTGCAGCCAAAAATTGGCAACGCCAAAACTTGCTAAAAGTTGGCAACTTTTTTAGAGGTCGGCATGGCAATTTGATAGCCAATTTTGTGCTGGTCCATACTTTATCAAGCCAACATTTGGCATCAAACCAAGCATGCACATAGTTTCATCCCTAAGCTTATTGGGTCCTGTAGGTTTCATCCCTCATCTTTTTGGGGTGTAATTTTCACCCTTAACTGCCAATACTGGGTATTTTTTGGTCCTCTAGTGGTTTGAGTCAGTCAAACTTGAAGTTAGCTACCGAGTAACTGGTCTCTCCCTCTCCACCTACCCCCTCCTCCACATTCCTGTTGTCATGCTTGCACATGTGTGGGCTAGGGCTTACAGATCAAACTCCACCGGAGGTCCGCCCTCGCTGCCACCACCTGCTGCGAGTCCTAGGCGCTGGCTGCCTGTTTCAGTGCTCGAACCGCTTCTCCCTTTGCGAACATGCTGCTGAGCTATGTTCCAGGTCTTGGAGTGACAAGCGGCGGCTGCCTCTCTGCGTTGGACGAGGACAGTACCAGGCCGGTCCCGCTGGCGTTGACTTCTATGAAGGATGCGGTGGGGATGATGATGAGTGGGTTACTCATGGGAGCTCCTGTGCCAGAACCCCTCGGCAGGCACCTGCGAGGAGATGAACGGCTCCAGGTCCTTGGATGCCAACGTCTGTGTGTACGACAATAGGAGCATGGAGATATGGCCTCTCATCACATCTGCCCTCTCCCGTGGTGCTACGTCCTGGTCAGATTTGACCACCGAGTAGCCGCTTGAGGTACCAAAAATACCTGCTATTGACAGTTAAGGGTAAAAATTACACCTCAAAAAAGACGAGGGGCGAAACCTACACAACCTGATAAATTGAGGGACGAAATATACACCCATATTTTTCTAAGAGTATTAGGTAGATCTTTGTCTTCTCAAAGGCTTGACATTATCTTTCTTGAACCCTTGGAAGTTATCTTTCTTGACCCTTAGTAAGAGACCAAGAGTTTCGTGGTTCTGGCGCTAAAGAAGTGCATTGTAATTTAGGCTCAGTTTGCGGTGTAACTGTGCTAATGTTGAATTTATTATTGTATAATCTGATATGGAGAAGTAGCCACAAAATAGGAAAAAACTGGTTAGTCAAACGATAGAAGGAGAATGGACATGCATTGCCAAATTTATCCTTAGTGTTGAGCGTTATGATGAATTCTATCTTATGGTTATTCTTGCCTTGAAAACTTGTTGCAGGTTGTAAAGAGTTTCTCATCTGGTAAACGGGAAGGAGGAGATTTTGTTGCAGCTTCAGTTTCACCAAAAGGAGAATGGATATACTGTGTTGGTGAAGACATGTGAGGATATTTTGTTTATTGCTACATTCATTCATGCTGCTTCTGAGTTTCTTGATGATGATCCAGAGTTTTTCTACTTTTCTTGTAGGAACATGTATTGCTTTAGCCAACAGTCCGGTAAACTTGAGCATCTAATGAAGGTTTGTAGGATATCTCAAATGAAAATCTTTACCTGGTTGTGTTACACTGATTTTTATTGAAATGCTAAAAAACACCTTGACACCGTTTCAGGTCCATGACAAGGATGTGATTGGCATTACTCACCACCCTCACAGGAACTTGGTTGCCACCTATGCCGAAGATTGTATGATGAAGATATGGAAGCCTTGATTACATTCATTCATTTCCAGTTTTATTAATCTGAGTGGTAATTTAGAGGATGCATTTGGTTCTTGTAATGTAGATAACTCGGCTGCTCTAAATCGTTGATGAAGTTCAATATATTCGTACTGTAGCATATATAAAACCAGCTGGAGTGATTGATCATATCACTGTATATTATATGGATAAAAAGAAAGCTGGGGTAGCTTTGACGTGTCCCATTGTTGCAACACTGCATGCCGTCTGCGCACAATCAAACAACTCAAATGCTTGGAAAAAGATTGGATCTGCGCTTGGAAAAAGGCTGGATGCAGGTTGCCTCCCCGACCAGCCGTACGTGTCCTTGGAGCATCTACAACTGGGATGCACTAATTTGGACCCCCAAACGTCCGGTCAGTGTCACCTTCCCCTTTCCTGCAAAATAACCACATTCTCTCTGCATGCGACGTATCATCAAACACATTATGTGCATGCACACCGGCGAGTTAGCGGCGCGCTGTAGGTGGAGGCCAAGGGAAGGCAAGCCGGCGGCGTGCTCGCAAGCTCGGGCGGTGACCACGCGCCGGAAGTCAAGGCTGCGCCGCGGCCGTTCACGCAGCAGCCAGCATGCAGTGCCCGGCGAGCGAGCACGCACGTGGCGGGATGCACGCGGCTGCGGTGGCCAGCACGCATGCAAGCAGCCAACAGCCAATCACGCCCGCGGACGTTGCTGCGCATGCGTCTGCGGCCACTGGCCATGCCCGCGCAGTTCCGGGCCATGAGAGCTCTGGCCGCATAGTTCTCCTAGGTGCCGAGCCATGCGAGCTCCGGCTGTGCGAGACGCGGGCACGCGAGCTCCGGTCGTGCGAGACGACCCCGACGACCACCACCACCAATCGCCGGCGCAACCCTCCTCTCCTAGACAGAGAGAGGACTGTGTGGCTGCAGGTGGGCCTAGTTTGGTTCGCAGAAATTTGGGTTGACGCGGCCGTCCATATATGGGTTGTGTTTGGGAAGTGCAGGTCAGCCCAGACATATTGGAGAAAGTGGGGCTCCAGTTGGATGCCTTTTTCCCTTCTCTCTTGTGCAGCTTTTCAGCGTAAGTTCAGGCCTTGGTCGGTTTGTCCGTCCGGACGTTTTGGGAGCCTTTGAGGGGTCCGGTTGTAGATGCTCTTAGGCGTACGGGGATACTGGGTCGCGTGTCCAGGGTGATGCAGGCGTGTGGGCTGGCCCTCGACTGGTACGTGTGCGGCCGAGCGAAGGCCTATGAGAGGGGCTGGTCGTGCACGCGCTACTGCGTGACCTCCTCGGCAACTTCCTGAGCTTCCAGGTCTTCTCCTTCCTCCCGCCGCTCACCAAAGTTTGCCTTTCGCCGCCGGTGGAGCAAGCCCATCTTGCTGTGCCGTGGATCGGGCAGCTCTCTTTGAACCCTAGCGACAGTGTGAGGCAGCACTGGGACCGGCACCAAGCAGCACGACCTCATGTGGTGAGTCAAGGAGGTGGACCACCTTGTTGTGGAATGAGATCCAGTATGGGCATGTCAACAATGAACAATAATGGTAACATACCGCCACCCCTTCTCTTGACCACCCGATCAAAAAACAACGTCCTAATCGACTGTAACGTCTCAATAATCATGCTATAGTAATATCACACTAATGATGACATCTCATCTGATTTTACTAAGCTAAATTGCTCCTGATAAAAACCAAAGTCAAATTTAAATTCAAATTGCAAGTCAAAATATTATTTCTTCAAACTGTAAAACCAAAATGTAGCTGATATCCTAAATAATCCCCAAGTATTTGTCTTGATGAAATCAAACCCTTTTGGGTTTTGAAATTGGCCCCAGCAACTATTTTAGTGGTCCAGCAGCAAATTGCTTAACCTTTTCAATTTCAAAAAATATTTATACAAGTCCAAATGACCTCAAACTTTGGGGCCTCTTCAATATATTGCCTAGCAATTATGTGCCCAGTTTCCTAGCTAACTAAAATCATTTAGTAGTAAAATTAAATGTAAAACAGAGGAGAAAATACAAAACAGAAAAGAAAAAGAATAAATAGAGAAAACCCTTGTGTACTTGAGCCCACTGGCTACTGTGCCTGGCCCAGCCCACCTCCACCTCTCCTTCAACCTCCCGCTAAAGTGGGAGGCAGGGGAGCCGTGGCGGCCATCCGCCGGCCATGGCCACGTGCCGGCCATGGCCACGTGCCGGCCATCCGCTGCCTCCTCGCGCTGGATATAGCCACCCCGACCCCCCTGCAAACCCTAGCGCCGTTCCCCCCTTTTCCCGCGCCGTTTTCGCTCGATCTCGAGCTCCACCGAGAGAGCCATGGCCGCGCCATTGCCACCACTGGCCTCCCGGTCGCCTAGGATTGCGCTAGGAGCTCCGCCCGCCTCCGCCGCTTCCTCTACGCGGAAGAACGCGAGCCGAGCACCTCTGCTTCGACCGGATCGAGACGTTCCCCTTCTCTGCACCGCCGTCGCCATTGCCGGAATTCGTCGCCTCCGAGCCTCCCCCGAGCCCGCTAAGCACATCTACAGGCTCACCGTGAGCTCCTCTCCCCGTTCCCCCCTTTTCCCGCCCCGATCCGTCGCCGTGGCTGCCTGCTCCCGTTGAGGCTGCCATGGCCGGAGTTCAGCGCCCACCCTCACGCGTGCGCCTGCTCCTGTCCAGCCCCTGCTCCGCATTGCCGCTGCCTGCTATTGCTGCCGCCAACGCCACTGCCGCTGCTTGCTGCTGATGTTGCCGCTGCTACTGCCGCCCATGGCCACGCGCCCGCCCGCGCACCTCTGGCCGCGACCTCACGCGCACGCACCCGCCCGGGCCACCCCCTGCCTCGCCCCGGGGCTGCCCTCGTCGCGCCCACCGCCGCGACCTCCCGTGCCCACGCCCGGAGCTCCGCTCCCCGCCCGTGCTCCCCTGCGCCTGCTGCGCTCCCTTCGCGCCTTGGCCGCCCCGGGCCACTCCCTTGTCGCGCCCGCGCCCGCGCCACACCGCACCGGCCGCGCCCCCGCTGCCCGCTGCTACCGTTGCTGCTCGCTACGCCCGGCCATGGCGTGCACAGCCATGGCCGGCCTAGAGCCACTGCCTATTGGGGCCGGCCCAATTTAATTTAGGGACTAACCCTCATTTAGTAATAACCCCCTCACTAACAGTGTATGGCAGAGGGGCCCCACCTCTAAATAGATTAGTTTAAGTAGTTCATTAGCCCATGTGCCTATGACAGATGGGCCCCTTTTGACCCTGTTGACTAGTCAATATTGACTGGTTAACTGCTGACTGGACTAGTTGACTGACCCCACCTGTCAGCCTCACAGCCCACTGCTGTGTACACTTCTCTGTGTACACTTAGCAATTTCCATTTAAATTCGAAATAATAAATAAATCCTAAAATTACAGAAAATCATTAAAACTTTGAAAAATCATATAAAATAATCTATAACTCAGATTGTCGTGCGTACGATGATCTATGTGACCGAGAGGGCCCCTTTGCGGTTCGACTATGGGGATGCGCAAGCACAAAGAGCAGATTCAGCAATCAACACAAGTGTTTTACGCAAGTTCGGGCCGTCGTGGGGCGTAAAACCCTACTCCTGCTTTGATTGTATTTGATATGTTTGAGCACAAGTACATGGAGTGCAACTTGTCGGCAAGGTGCGCGGGAAGTGCAGCTACACACGTGAATTGTGCAAAGTGTCGACCCTTGTAAACGTAGCCATGGGCCTCCTTTTATAGATGAAGGGGTCACCACAATGGCAAAACAGTCTTTACACAAGGTAGATAGTGGCTACAGTGCTAAATACCTAACTCTGACGGGTTAGGACAAACGGATTAAATGCGCTGTGAGGCGTCACGCTGGCGAGGCTTGCCGGCAAGGGTAGTCTCTCCTTCTGTGCCGTTCGCCCAACTACCTCTTATTAACTTGACACGCCTCCTGGACTGGTGTCATTAAAGTTGTATCTTCGGCGGTGAGCTGACACGTGCCCAGACAAAACTCACCAAATAGCCTGCCCGCTCGACACCTACTTGATAGGCGACTGGCGTGTCGCTGAGGTGGAGCGGTGGAGGTAGTGGGATCTTGCCGGCACGGAGCTTGCTGGGCCTTCGCTTGCCGGCAACCAAAGTCTTGGTCTTCAGTACTGAACTAGTACTTCTCGATGACTTGCCTGAAGGTCTTCTTCATGGTTTTGTTCACCAAGTCTTGTAGTTTTGTATAAGGCAGTCCTCCGGCAAGCCCTGCCGTCGGGAAGGCTACAACTGCCTGTGCACAAGTCAGGGTACTAAGGCACCCATGTCTTGGTACACCGACAGGAGCCCTCGGGCCTAGGCCATACATGCATGCGAGGCGTCGTTGGGCTAGGCCCAAACAGTGCACATGCACATGTGGCAGAGGATAACTGCTGTAATCTTCTCTTTTACCACGCCCCCACGACGCGCATTAAATGCAGACGTGGGAGAGGTGGAACGAAACAGCCGTTGGAGGTAGTGCGCCTGAAAAAGCAGAGCCACGTCAGACAGTAAAGGGCCAGCCCCCGCGCCTTCCCCATAAAAAGGAAGCCGCGAGGGGCGCTACTCATTTACCCCCTTCCTCCAATTTAGCCATTGCCATTGTCTTCTTCCTTGCGCAAGAACAAAGCGCATCTCCATCCGCCGCTGCGCCGCGCCCCCGCTTGCTTCCAAATCCGCCCTTCCCCAAGTCAATCATGGCACCCAAGAGGAACCAAGATAAGCCAGAGAAAGCAGTCGACATGGAAGCAGAGGCGAGGAAGGAGGACCTGGCGAAGATGCGGAGAGACAATGTCGTCTTCAAGCCGATGCTGAAGGAGAGCGACCTGGTGGAGCGGTACGCGATTATGTGGGGGAAGGAGACGACCGCTCACACCGCGCCAGAGGTTCTTCCCGGCTCCGTCAAACCTGGCAAGGACAAGTATCCCTTCTTCACCGCATATTTCTACTGCGGCCTTGTCCCCCCTTTCTCTGAATTCTTCACTGAGATCATGTACACGTATGGGTTCCGCCTCTTAGATTTCACACCCAACGCCATGACTTGTATGTTTGTTTTTGCACACATGTGCGAGAACTTTGTTGGAGTAGTGCCCAACGTAGCCCTTTTCCGCCATTACTTCACCCCACGCATCGAAGCAGATGCCCTCTCCGGCGGCATCACTTGGATCCCTAGGGATAAGGACGTTTATCTCAAGGGGCAGCTTCATTTGAAGTGGAATGAGTGGCGCGCAGAATGGTGCTGGATCAAGGATGCTGATTTCCCATATTTCTGCAAGCCCAGAACAACAAGACTGGAGCGCGGCAAGGATTGGAGCTACCTTGACGCCAACGACAAGAAGCTCATAATCGCCACAACTCGCATTCTCCGCCTCAGGGCCGCCGGCCTCACCATTGAGATGGTGGGGGCCGATTTTCTTCGTCGCCGCATCGCGCCCCTTCAAAACAAAGGGTGACCCGCCTGGGACTACAAGAATGCAGCTGATATCATGCGGATACGGACTGGACTTCACGCCAATCTGACAGTGCTGCAGCACACGGTCCTCTGCCACCAGCTCTTCCGCACCACCGACTCGTTCAAGTTGCCGGCAAGTGTGGTGCCCTTGTGCAACAATTCCGCCAAAGATGCCATCATTGCAATGATGCCAGCTTGCAATGCCCACGACGTCGAAGGATCTTGGCAAGAACCACCTGAAGAAGCGATGAGAGAATGGTTTGATATGCTGGTGGAGAAGGCCATTAGAGAAGAGAAAGGCCTCATCCGCGACACCACCGATGTATCGCCAACAGGGCGGCGAAAGCAGGACTGGGCGAAGGTGCCGGTGGCTCTGGATCCGCGGCAGCTGATGTTGATGAAGAAGCAGAGGATGAACCAGCGGACGAACCACCGGAAAAGCTTGCCGGAGAACAAGAAGAACCTGCCGGTAACAGGGCGAAGAGGTCGCTGTTGAGCAAGTGCATAGGGACCCCCCTGCTCCGGCAAGGAAGCCTCGCGTCCTCTGGAAAGCTGTCTCCGGAGAGCCAATTCATCCTTCATCTTTGGGTGATGAAGTAGCCGACAAGGGAGCGGCCGCCAAGGCTGCCGGGCGACAAGGATCTCGACGCCAAGCTTCTCAACAACAACGAGTGTGGCGCACCTCTACGAGGCAGGCATTCGCGTCTGCTGCCGGAGTAGCTGGGTCTTCTCAAGCTGCTGCTCCTGCGGCAACCAAGCGGGCCAGAACTCCTACTCCGCCTCCCTCCTCCAGCACTAGACCCGAGAGCCTGTATGATCTCTCCATCCTTAGTGATGAGGAAGATGAAGAAGAGTATGTGTCTTCAATCACTTTCATTAACCCTTGATTTCTTGTTCTCGTTATCTGATCTGCTCCGTCTTGACTTGATTTTAACAGCGATGAGCAAACCTTGGCACAAAGGATGGCCAAGAGGGCGAGGACCTTGGCAGAAGATGAGCGGGCGACAAGCACGGCGCCGGATGATGATGTCACGGCTATCAGTTCTCAGCACAAGCCCCAGCGCAGCCCCCAGCGTGAGGCCACTACTCACTTTCCTTTGGCGAGTGTTGGAGTTGAGTTATTCATTGCTGACATCGGCAAGGGAGCAGGAGAAGAACGCCACGAGGAGGAACGCCCGGAGGCAGACCCAACCATAGCGCCTCCGTCAACCACTGCCCCGGCAATCGATTCTCCGGCAATGGCTTCCACCGACGAGCCTGTCCGCACTGATGAAGTGCCGGCAACTGGAGTCACCGGCAACCAGGCGACGACAATCGAGGTTGTCGGAGAAGGAAATGTTCCTCCTCAACAGTCTCAGTCCGGTAAGTTTTCTGTCGTCAAATACTTTTCTTCTTTAATCTTCTTTTTTGTTTTCTTGAACTTGATCTGAATCTTGATTTTTTCCTTTTTCCATTCTTTCAGATCCACCTCAAACTGACGAAATGGACGTTGACTCCACCATTGAGGGGATCGCGAAGGACGCTGCCGACGAGGCCAGCAACATTGCTGCTGAGGAAGCTGTCAGGATGACTGATGAAGAAGCCGCCAAGGCCGCTCATGAAGAGGCCACCAAGGATACTGCTGAGGAGTGCGGCAACAGGAGTGCCGAGGCCACTGACGATATCTCTATCTCAGGAGCGCCAAGCGCTGACTCAGCCATGAGGGTGATCATTACCGGCAAGGCGGCTGTTGATGATCAACCTTCGACATCTGAAGTGCCTCCATCAAGCAAATATCTGAAGGTTGGCGATAACTTGTTCGTCAGTATCCCTGGGACGTCAAGCATTGGGGCGCCCACTGAAGGAGAAGATTTTGATGGTGAGGTCATCACTGTTGCCGGGCTCGAAGTTGTCGATGAGCCGTGCATCAACAACACTGATTCTAAAGAGCAGCAACTCCTCAAGGCCATGAGTGAAAACTTACAGAAACTTCAAGCACATTATCGCAGCCGAACGGAGAGCTTAGACTCCAGAGCAGCTGTCCTTGGCAAGACAGAGGAGTTCCAGAAGCGTGTGGAGGAGACGCAAACTTGGTATGCAGAGTGCCTTCAAGATCTCCACGAACGCCACATCCAGCTTTCTCCCGCCCAGGAAAAGTTTGTCTTGGAAAAGGCTGAAGCCGACAAGGCACAAGAGGAAGCTGCGCGGAGGATAGCGGCAGCCGAGGCGAAGTTGAATGAGCGCAAGATTAGCCTTGACGCTCACGAAGAAGAACTTGCCGCCCGTGAAGAGGAGCTTGCCACTAAACTTCGCAGTAAGGATGATGAAATCCAAAATCTTATTGCGCAGTAGACCCAGGAGCTGGAGCGAAAGCATAAGGAAGCTATCGAAGCTCAAGCAGCTGACTACGCTAGCAAGATCAAGGAAGCCATCGATGCTGCCAGAGCTGCAGAGGCCGCCAAAAATGAGCTAGAGGGCAAGGTGCAGAAGCTTGAAGCGGATCTTGCCGCCAACGGCAAGGAAGTCTTGGCGCTCAAAACAGATAAGGAGAAGACAACTCACACCTTAGCAGAGCTGCAAACTTCAATATCCGCCAAGAACCAAGAGCTTACCAGGGGCAAGGACGTCATTAAAGATCACAAACTAAAGCTGACCACCTTGGAAAAGTCTCTTGATGCCGCCAAAGAGCGCGAGAGGATCTTGACAAAGGACCTCCAAAGCGAGAAGGCTTTGCTTGAGAGCGCTGCCAATTCTTCAACGATCTCAAAGGCACCTATCAGCTCTGGACTGACCGTCTGGTGGTTGCCGCGGAAAATCTCACCGCGCAGCTATCTGTCATGGACTTGTCGGACTGCCGCTTCTCCATCAACGAAAGGGACACCGCCAGCGCCAGACTCACTCTGTTCTTTGAGAGTCTTGTCAAGGCGCTAGAGAAATATCATGGTGAGAGATCCGCCAACTTTGCCAGCGAATCCCGCAAGTTCTGCAGTGACGTCCTCTCCAAGGTACTTGTCAAGATCATCCATCGAAATCCTGGTATTGGCATCTCCAAGGCCTTCAAGAGCTTGCCGAAGGGAACCGACACCACAGCCGCCGAGGACCTCGTCGCCCCAATCGTTAGCAAGGTCCAGCAGATTCCAAGGATCGAGGGCCAACGCAGAGATTAGCCCCCTTGCCATTTCTTGTCGCCAGCAGTTCATGTAAAAGACAGATTTTATCTTAAGTTAGAACTGTACGTGGCTTGTGATGTAATATAACTTGTGCTGATGAATAGATGTGTGCTATTTCCCTTGTTTTATTCTGTCTTTGCGTGACTTTTTTGTACCCTACACTTGCTGGAAGCTTACCGGTGCGCATACACTTGCCGCGAGCGCTTTAGGAACGGATCCTGAGCAGCCTGCCGGAAGTACCGCTGCCAGCAAGGTTACGCGTGATGGTCACAACGCGACTGCTTAAGTTGTTGAGCGGACTCGAAACAAAGTAAGACTGCAGCTGATCACGACAAGGTTCCTTAACGTGCAGGTTTCTCATACAAAGGCCAAAATCGTTCAAGGAAAATTGCAATTACAACAAAGAATTTGTTTGAAAGTTTTTCAACTTAGCTTTTTCTTTGCTGTACTTCTTGTCGTAAAATGGTTACTTGAACGTCACTTGGTGGTATCCACACCATCACTCCCCCCGGGAAACTTGCACGCGAGGAACCCTTCTGTCCTTTGAGAAAAAGAAAGAAGAGAAAAGAGGAGGTTGGAGGCCTTGACGACTCGTTAACCATTTCATACAAGGCAAAATGTAACACAACGTCACATGCAACATATACAAATAAATATGTACTTTGACAAAGAGTTGTGAAACACTTAGCTTTATTTCACTTATGCACAGGATCTGCTCCTGGCTTTGTACAAAGGATTACATATCTTGGCGACAAACTCGTACAAAAGGGGTTGCCGGAGGGTCCAGCAACGGCCCCTTACGGGTAGAACTTGCGAAGATGCTCAATATTCCATGAGTTCTACACCGGAGTGCCATCTTCGGTCTCCAGACGGACTGCGCCAGGTCTGGTGACTCGCACTACCCGATAAGGGCCTTCCCACTTCGGCGTCAACTTGTTAGATCCCTTGGCGGACTGAATTCACCGAAGAACAAGGTCGCCTTCCTCAAGGCTCCGGGCATGAACTTTGCGGTTATGGTAGCGGCGCAAAGCTTGCTGGTAGCGTGCAGCTCGCACAGAAGCTCGAAGACGATCTTCCTCAAGGAGTGTGGCATCATCTTGCCGCAGCTGCTCTTGCTCAGCTTCATCATAAGCAAGCACTCGAGGTGACCCGTACATGAGCTTCGTAGGGAGCACCGCCTCTGCACCATAGACTAGGGAGAAGGGTGTCTGGCCGGTGGCTCGATTTGGTGTCATCCTGAGTGACCAAAGAACTGCCGACAACTCATCAATCCATCGCCTTCCGCACTTGTGCAACTTGTCGAACGTCCTTGTCTTGAGGCCATGCAGCAGTTCAGCATTTGCCCTCTCCACTTGGTCGTTGCTTCTCGGGTGAGCAATGGACGCAAAACATATCTTGCTTCCAAGGTCTTGGACATACTGCATGAAAGTGCAGCTCGTGAATTGTGTGCCGTTGTCGGTGATGATCCTGTTAGGGACACCAAAATGACAAACTAATCCTTTGAAGAACTTCACGGCTGACTGTGCTGTCACCTTCCTCACTGGCTCTACCTCAGGCCACTTTGTGAACTTGTCGATTACAACATACAAGAACTCAAAGCCCCCGATAGTGAGGGGAAAGGGGTCCAAGATATCGAGTCCCCAGACCGAGAAGGGCCAGGAGAGAGGGATTGTTTGAAGGGCTTGAGCTGGCTGATGTGTATTCTTGGAATGGAACTAGCACGCTTCACACTTGGTTACTAGTGTAGTTGCATCCTGGAGAACAGTGGGCCAATAGAAGCCTTGCCAGAATGCCTTGCCGACAAGTGCTCTTGATCCTATGTGAGAGCCACACATGCCTCCATGTATCTCCGCCAATAGCTTCAGTCCATCTTCCCGGCTAATGCACTTCAATTTCACCCCATTTGGTCTCTTTCTGTGCAGAATGTTGTCAACAAACTGGTACATACTTGAGTGTCGGGCTACTCTCTCAGCTTCTTCTTGCTCATCGGGATGTTCTCCTGTTTGAAGGAAATGGACGATCTGCTGTGCCCATGCTGGAGCTTGTGGCTCGACGACAAGGACTAAAGGCGTCTCTTCAGCTGCGAGAGCGCTTGTCTCGACGGCAAGGACCTGGGGTTCCGCTGGAGGCTGCTACTCACCGGCAAGCTTGGTGTTGTCTCTAGCAGCTTTCTTGCCAGCGACTTCTGGGAGCTCTACCGGAAAGTACTTGCCGGTGTTCAACTTTCTTCTTTTGCTTGGCTGCGTTGATGGTGTAACAGATGGCTGAGTCAAATGGAGCACAAAAGTCCCTGGTTCCACAGGCAGATTTGGGCGGCACGCTTCGACAAATCATCAGCAATGCTGTTTTCCGCATGAGGAATGTGCTCTGTTTGTAATCCGTCAAAGTGCTCTTCCAATTTTCTCACTTCATCTACATAAGCTTCCATTAATGGGCTCTGGTAGTCTTTGTTGACCTGCTTCACAACAAGCTGCGAGTCACCTCGGATGATTAACTTTCTGATTCCAAGGTCTACTGCGATCCTAAGATCGGCAAGCAGCCCTTCGTACTCAGTAGTGTTGTTGGTAGCTTTCTCCCTGGGAAAGTGTATCTGTACCACATATTTGAGGTGCTCTCTGGTGGGTGCGACAAGCAGCACTCCGGCATCGGCGCCTTGCAGCGAGAAGTCACCGTCAAAATACATGATCCAGTCTTGTGTTGTTTCCTTGCCAGGGAAAGAGGTCTCTTGAATTTCTTCGTCTTGCGTTGGCATCCATTCTGCAATAAACTCCGCCAAGGCTCTGCACTGAACAGTTGATGTACTTTCAAACTTGAGTCCAAAGCTTGACAGTTCCAACGCCCACTCCACTATCCTGCCGGTAGCATCTGAATTTCTCAAGATATGTTGCAACGGAAAGCGAGTGACGACGGTGATCTCATGTGCTTGGAAGTAATGGCGCAGCTTCCTCGAGGCCATGAGAAGGTCGAAAAGCAATTTCTGCACACCATAATACCTTGACCTAACCCCCTGTAGAAGGGAACTGACAAAGTAAACTAGGCGCTGCACCATTTTCTTCTTTGGCACCACTTGCTGATTAGCTTCATTTGCCTGCGCTAATACTGACTTGTCGGCACCAGACCTTGCTGGAGAAGATTCTGGCTTGTCGCTTGATGGCTCTGCAGCTGTTGCTTCTTCTTCATCAGCTTCTCTCTCTGCCACTAATGCAACACTAACCACTTGATTTGTTGCCGCTAAGTATAGCAGCAACGACTCTTGTGGCCTAGGCACAACTAGTGTTGGCGGAGAAGAGAGGTACTTCTTCAAATTTTGCAGTGCGGCCTCCGCTTCCGAAGTCCATTTCATTGGACCTGCCTTTTTCAAAATTTTGAAAAACGGCAAGGCGCGCTTAGCAGATTTGGAGATGAACCTGCTTAATGCAGCTACGCAGCGGGCAAGACGTCGCACATCCTTGATGCACTTGGGTGCTTCTATCTGCTCAATGGCTTTGATCTTGTCGGGATTGGCTTCAATTCCTCGCTGAGATACAAAGAACCCGAGAAGTTTACCGGATGGAACGCCAAACACACACTTCTCAGGGTTGAGCTTCAAGTTGATCTTGCGCAGATTTGCAAATGTTTCTTCTAAGT
This sequence comes from Elymus sibiricus, assembly GCA_039707655.1. Classification (NCBI taxonomy): domain Eukaryota; kingdom Viridiplantae; phylum Streptophyta; class Magnoliopsida; order Poales; family Poaceae; genus Elymus; species Elymus sibiricus. The sequence continues at coordinate 197,847,995 of CM077668.1, forward strand.
CTTGAATGAGGGTTGATTTGTCCTTGGTTTTGACCACTATATCATCCATATACGCTTCCACATTTCTGTGCATCTGGGGCTCAAAACCAATCTGGACTGCTCTTGCAAATGTCGAACCAGTACTCTTCAATCCGAAAGGCATACACACAAACAGTATGTGCCACATGGAGTGATGAATGCAGTTTTCTCCTCATCTTCCTTGGCCATGAAAATATGATGGTAACCAGAGTAGGCATCAAGAAATGAGAGTAAATCACAGCCGGCAGTGGAGTCCACAATCTGGTCAATGCGTGGCAAAGGGAAAGGATCTTTTAGGCAAGCTTTATTGATATCAGTGTAATCGATACAAAGCCTCCACTTCCCATTTGCTTTGCGCACTACAACTGGATTTGCCAACCATGTTGGATGGAGTACTCCTCTAACCAAGCCTGCCGCTTCTAGTTTCTTTATTTCTTCGGCAATGAACTATTGCCGCTCCAGAGCTTGCTTCCTGACCTTCTGCTTGACGGGCTGTGCATGAGGACAAACGGCAAGGTGGTGCTCAATTACCTCCCTGGGAACACCGTGATGTCAGATGCTTTCCATGCAAACACATCGACATTCGCCCACAGGAAGGCAATGAGCGCGCTTTCCTATTTATCACTAAGGGTGGCACTTATGGTGAAAGTGCTGCCCGTGCCGTCCTCCTTTGCCGACACCCTCTTGGTTGCTGGTGGAGCTGCTCTGGACTTCTTGCTTTTGTTGGTAGAGCTCTCCGGCATGTCCTCAACAGGTGCGCAACACTCCGAAGAGGTGCGCTTCCCGGAGTCCTTGTCGGAGGTCTTGCTAGTCTTCTTGTTTTTCTTCCCCCCGGGGTCTTGCCGGCAAGAGCAGGTGCCTTGCTGGCAGATGCTGCAACTACCTCCCGGTAGAACTTGTCGGCGCAGATGACTGTGTCCATCTTGTCGGAGTGGATGGTGATGACACTCATCGGCCCTGGCATCTTGAGTGTGTTATAGGCGTAGTGGGATGCCGCCATAAACTTCGCCAAGGCTGGGCGACCAAGAATTCTGTTGTACGGCAAAGGAATCTTGACGACGTCGAAGACAATCTTCTCCGTCCTGTAGTTCAATTCACTGCCAAATGTTACCCGCAATGTAATCTTCCCCTTGGGTTGGCTCCTTCCCGGATTAATCCCTTGAAACATGCATGTTTGCTTGAGATCTTCATAAGGAATCTGTAGCCTCTTGATCACGTCAGGCGAGATCAAGTTCAAGCCGGCCCCACCGTCAACCAGCATCTTTGTGACCTTGAGGTTGCGGATCGTTGGTGAAACCAACAACGGCAAACACCCGACCGCAGTTGTGCGATCAGGGTGGTCCTCGGCATCAAAGATGATGGGCGTGTGTGACCACTTGAGTGGCTTCTGAGCGTCTATTGCCGGCTCTGCTGCATTGACCTCACACGCCCACTGCTTGAGTTGGCGGTGAGAGGAGTGCAAAGATGCGCCTCCGTCAATGCACATGGCTTCGGTTGCCTTCTGGAATTCTTGCTCACTGGACTCATCTTCATCCTCGTCATCATCTTCATCTTCCTCCTTCTTGTCGCGGCCACGAGCAGGTTTCTCCTTCTGCTGCTTGGCCTTGCCGCGGCGACCTCCACGGCCACCACGACCCTTCTTGCTGGATCCGCCAGCACCTTCTTGGCCCTTCTCCTTCTCGCGCTTCTCGTACTCAGCTTTCTGCTTCTCGACAAGTTGCTCAACTTGTCGGCACTCCTGGAGGTCGTGGCCCTTGGTGCGGTGGATCTTGCAGTATGGCCCATCGGTCTTGCCGGTCTTGTCGCCTGCCGCTGCCTCCTGACCACAGGTGCACACAGCAGTATCCTTGCCGGCGCTTTCAGTCTTGGACTTCTTGGCGGCGTTGGCATCACCGGAGCCCTCGACGGCCATCACTGCCTTGCCTTTGCGCTTCCTGTTGCGCTTCCGGCCTTTCTTCTTTGGGGTTGATGCATCGTCAGCTTCGTCATCCTCAGAGTCAACTTCAGCACCAGCATCTTCCCCAGGAAGTCTCGTCCCCTCCTCAGCACGTGCACACTTGTCCGCCAAGGCATACAAGTCATTGATAGTCTTGACTTGCTCGATGTTCATCTCTGCCCGCATTCCGTGATTGCGCACGTTTGTATGAAACGCGACAATGACTGCTGCAGGGTGAACGTCTGGAATGTTGTGGTGCACACGGCTGAATCTCTGGATGTATTTGCAGAGAGGTTCTTTGTCTCTTTGTGGGATCACGTGCAAGTCACTAGGTTTTCCGGGAAGCTTGTGGCCTCCGGTATATGCACCAATGAATTCATTGCACAGATCGGACCACGAGGAAATGGAGCCCTCCGGCAGGTTCATCAACCATGATCTCACGTTGGGCTTGAGCGCCAACGGAAAGTAGTTCACGAGGATCTTCTCATCTCACCCTCCAGCAGCTTGCACGACAATCGTATAGATGCCCAAGAACTCCGCCGGGTTGAGCTTGCCATCGTATTTCTCCGTCAGCTCTGGCTTGAAGGCCCGGGAAGACGTCCAGCGGACTTGCCGCATCTCACGGGTGAAGGCCGGACACCCAACCTCATAAGGTAGGTATCCGCCAGCCCCTGGCGCTGGCTCATCAACGACTGGGCCGTTGCGCGCGTCAGATTGACGGCGCGCCTCCCGGCGCCGTTCAATGGTGGTGCGGGCGTCCTCCACCCACCTGTCACGCAGCACTTGGCGCTGGTCTTGGCGGTCCCGCAGATCCGAAGATGCCATCGACACTTCGTCGGGCTTGTTGGATCGGCGAGTTTGCCGCTGTTGTTGTGGCTGTTGTCGCGGAGGCGACTGCACCGTTGGCGCAGCATCTCCGGCACGACCACCAGTTGGAGCGACTGGCGCCGTTGGTGGGCGTCGTGAAGGTCCCGCCTACTGCGATTTGCTGGCTTCAGCAAACCCGATGAGACTCTGGATAGTGGCCCTCCACTCGTCCATCTTCTCAGGGAGCGGTGGAAAGTTCAGTAGTATCTGCGCTCGCGCCATGGCTTCTGCTGTCGTGGCTGGCATGACCGGAAGCGAAGAACGGGACGTCACTCTACTCCTGGCAGAGCCAGCAGGAGCACCGCAAACTTGCTGCCTCGGCTCATTCCCAGCAGCGGGCTGACGCGGTGGTGGTGGAGCCAGAGCATCTTGAGGACGATGCTCGACGTTGTTGTTGCTGTGTCGTCGTCGTCTGGAGCCGCCGGCGCCGTGAGGAAGCACATCGCGCCCATCTTGCGATGGTCGTGGTGTGCGTCCCATCGCGACATCCTTGGATGTTGCTGCTCTATCCCTGGACGTCACATCAGCTGGATCCTGGCTTGCACCAGTCCGGACGGTGTTGCTGTGGCGACTGTGTTCGCCAGAGCATCGAGGTGGTTGGAGCTGGCCATCTGCGCCACCTCCGGTGTTGTGGCTTCGATCACCAGGGTGGTGAGGAAGCTGAGCTCCCGTGTTGTGCACTCCGCCTGCTCCGCTCGCACCAGCCGCGCCGCCCGCATCGGTCGCGCCTCCTGTGCCGGCTGCACCGCCTGTGCCACCCGTGCACGTCTGCTATGGAAGCTTGGACGTCTGCGACGGAAGCTTGGAGGTCGACGGAGCTGCTGCGGTCGCACCCTTCTTCTTGGGCGCCATCGAAGACGATGATGAAGAAAAGTTGACACGTAGACTGCTGAATCAGGTTCGCGGAAGCGAACCCCCCTGCCTGGCGCGCCAAAGATGTCGTGCGTACGACGATCTATGGGACCGAGAGGGCCCCTTTGCGGTTTGACTGTGGGGATGCGCAAGCACAAAGAGCAGATTCAGCAATCAACACAAGTGTTTTACCCAGGTTCAGGCCGCCGTGAGGCGTAAAACCCTACTCCTGCTTTGATTGTATTTGATGTGTTTGAGCACAACTACAGGGAGCGCAACTTGCCGACAAGGTGCGCGGGAAGTGCAGCTGCACACGTGGATTGTGCAAAGTGTCGACCCTTGTAAACGTAGCCATGGGCCTCCTTTTATAGATGAAGGGGTCACCACAATGGCAAAACAGTCTTTACACAAGGTAGATAGTGGCTACAGTGCTAAATACCTAACTCTGACGGGTTAGGACAAACGCATTAAATGCGCCGTGAGGTGTCACGCTGGCGAGGCTTGCCGGCAAGGGTAGTCTCTCCTTCTGTGCCGTTCGCCCAGCTACCTCTTATTAACTTGACACGCCTCCTGGACGGGTGTCATTAAAGTTGTATCTTCGGCAGTGAGCTGACACGTGCCCAGACAAAACTCACCAAACAGCCTGCCCGCTCGACACCTACTTGACAGGCAACTGGCGTGTCGCTGAGGTGGAGCGGTGGACAGGTATTGGGATCTTGCCGGCATGAAGCTTGCCGGGCCTTCGCTTGCCGGCAAGTAGCTTGCCGGCAACCAGAGTCTTGGTCTTCAGTACTGAACTAGTACTTCTCGATGACTTGCCTGAAGGTCTTTTTCATGGTTTTGTTCACCAAGTCTAATTAATGTGGTACTGCTCCGGCCGACCATTTCTCGCCCATCACTGTCGTGGCCCCGCCATCCTGGTGCCATGAAGTCGCAGGCTCGCCCGCTCACGTCGTCTGTAGTCCCTTCGGGCGATGTCGCCGCGCTGCCAAGGACGCGAGCAGCTGGAGCTGCCTCTATCCCCGCAGCGTACGAAGAGGAGGACGAGCGCGTGCTCCAGCACACCGGCGAGGAGGAGGAGTTAGCGGATCATTGTGGTCTCCGCCCGCGAGGAGGAGGCCCGCATGGTGGCTGTCGCGGCGGAGGCCAGCTGCGTCCGCGCCGAGGCCGCAAACCGGGTGCGGACGTGGAATCTACCCTCGAGACCTTGAACGCCACGTGGATCCTCCAATCTGTAGGAACAATTTGGGTCAGTCGACTCTTGTGAGCCGTTGGATGCAACATGGACGGCCAGAAGGGCTTCTTCAGCCTCCGAAAATGATGCACTCTTCATCTTCTCTCTCAAACATCGAGCCGCCACAGACCTAACCGCCTGCTGCCGCCGCCCCGCCCTCCCCTCAACCGCCTCCCACCGCTGTGCTCCCCCCCTTGCCATCTGTCTAACCCCGGGCATGATCCATTTTTTCCGGCGAACTGCATCCCACACCCAACACTCATAAGATAGATCATGGGCACCCTGCCACCATAATATAGATACCGGGGTAGCATCTCTGCCGTCTTCTTCCTTCCCTCCGGCGAACTTCTTCTTTCACAAATCGACTGACCCAAATTGCTATAGCTGTTGTGTAAGACATGAGTAGTATAGACGAATAGTACCAACTAGTTAGACGGATGGAAATAATACTACTAGTACTTATTAAGTACAGTAGGAAGGTGAAGAAACGAGTAGTAGTACGGGTACCATCTGCAGCTCGAACTGTAAGAAATACTAGTACGTAGTAAAGAGTTCAAGTAACGAGAAATAACATAACATAGTTCTGCCGGGGGCTCAGCACAACATACCCCTGAAATAAAACTAAGCACACTGAAATAAAACTAAGCACCCTGAAATAAAACTAAGCAACTAATCCGGTTCACACTACATCAGAACCAGCATGAGCAACGGCACTGCCACCTTACTCGGAGTCCTCGTCCACGTCCTCGACTTCGTCCTTGTCCCTCTTCCTCTTTGCCGATACTTCCTTGCTTGAACCGGACACTAGGCTCCGCCTCTTCATCCAACCCTTGTAGATATTTAAAAAAAAGGTAGGCATCCAGTGCTGCGTACTCGATGTGAGCTTCATCTATTTTCTTCCACTCCCATGAATAATGAAACCTATCGTGAGGTTTCTTTAGTTTACCGTACGAAGGATCAATCATGGCTTCTGCCAGGGTCAGCATTGAAGGCTGAGAGGAGGACACCAGGCCTTTCTTCTGGAGGTCGAAGGGCTGGTGTACAACGAGGCCTATCCGACGCAGGACTTCCTTGTCGTTGTTAAAGTCTACAGTAACGAATTTGACTCTTTCGTCCTTGAGGAATTCTTCAAAATTCTGGCACCTAACGTCGGCATGGCATATGTGGTACACCAAGCACAAGTTATGTACGCAAACCTGGATCACGGCGGGCTTCTTCTTCTCTTCCTCCTTTAGAAACCTCTCTTTATCCAAGATTGTGGTGTACTCAACATCTAGCCCAGCGACCCACTCATCATTTCAATTTGCGAACATGCGTTGGAAGCAACCAAGGCATCCTTGCACCATCGTGGAAGAATGGGTGTAGATGACGTCGAAATCATCGCCGGTGATGGTTTTAACCTTGTACTCACCGTCGATCATGGAGATTTGGGAGGCCATGGTGTTTGGAGGAGGGCTAGGAGAAGTGGAACTGCTGTAATGCGAAAGGACGGGCCGAGTGGGAGCGAACTGCTGTAATGTTAAAGGACGGGGACGAGTAGGAGCGAATTGCTAGCGGTTTTCCGATTGTAAAAATGCTGAGTAGGGCATGCGAACGGCGTGGGGTAGTGGCTTGCCCGGTGGATAAACGCCTGCATGCCCCCAAAGAGTTCTCTAGTACTATGGGGGACCCACTAGATGTCATGTCTATTAGACCCACTTCGTAGGGCTGACAGTATAGGATCTGCGTGTTCGCATGCCATGCCGGCGTGTGCATGCAACTTTGACTTAATTCCGTCAAGCGTCGTGCCTCCCACGACCGTCGCCTCGCTCGCGCCGTCGCGCCCTTTGAGACTTCGGACGGCTATAAATGAGCATTTTTTTTTCCGATTTACCCTCTCTCTAAGGCTCGTCTCCTAATGCGAATTACTCATGCTAATTACTCTCTATCGGTCCTTTCTCCTTTTTTCCATTGGTGGAAATGACTAGCATGCCAGCGGGTGGGAATTCCATTGGTCTTCATGAGGGGGCTGCATTGACCGCACCGTGAGAATACAATTGCATGCATGCATATCGTGGGAAACCAACTCTATTTAATTAACTAAACATGATCTTGATTGGAGGAAAGGAACGAGACGAGTAATTGCTAATAGCCAGTAGTCATCCACCTTGGTCACGATGCGATTCCTAGTGAGCCTTACACACCAGACCAGAGTACTACTTCCTCCGTCCGGGTGCATTAGGCTATATGATGTTGCCATGTCATATATAGTCATCACTTATAGTCACTCATACAACAAGGTTAGCTATAAGGTTGGTTATAACAGTAGTACTATTTTTTTACCTTCTCTCTATCTTGTTCTTCGTATTTCTTGCATTTGCCAAGGAGTACGCATATAGCTAGGCTCTTGCATGAGAGCCCAGTCCCACCATGTTTCCATTTCTCTCTACTCCACATAGGCAAAAGTGTCATGTAAGCGGGCTATAAGCTCATTATTGTACTTACTCTAAGAAAATTCAGAAAATCTTAAAGTATTAGCTACGATGTACAGTAGTAATTAAACTGCGCCTCGTTTAACTCAACCGCCTCATGCGCCCACCTCCCTCTCGATTCATTTTTCTTGTTCGGCCTACCAGGAAACCTGTTCGCCTCCAAATCTTTTCCTCTCCATGTGTGAAAACAGTCTGCTGCATGACTCTCCTTCTCCCCCCCGCAGTCCCACCTGTCCTCCCCGTGTGAAAACAATCTGCATGCATGAGAGCAAGTACAATAAGGTGATGTAGTAATACTTTAAATAATATATTTTTGCTGAGTTGGATGAGAGAGAAGAGGAGAGAGAAGAGAAGCGGGCTACAAACTTACAGCCGGCTGTAGCACGAGCTCCAACACACTTTCTGAGAGAAACATGTGGGTCATATATTAATGCTATATCATACTAGTATAGCCGATTGTTGACTCTCCCTCCCGTGCTCGTCCAATCTCCTCCTGCCTAATAAATCACAGATCACCTAAACCCTAAACCGTTGTGACCAGCAATATCTCCACCTCTCCCCCTGAATTCAGCTCGGTGCCCCCCCACCTCCCCCTTAATTTCCTCCAACAAAAAAATGCCCACCTAGCTATTACGTTAATCACGCAACCTATCTTACGTAGCTGTACCATTGCTCGCTATAAATAATGCGCCTCCCACGGCATTCCGAAGAACGCTCACATTCATCTCCTCGCCCTCCCTCTCAATTACGGACCCGTCGACCACCATGGCATCGTCCCTCCCTAGCCCTAGGTGCCCCTCGTTGCCCCACGCGGAGGGTCACGCATCGGTGTTCCGTTCCTCGCCGCCACGATTCGAGGAGGACGCATTGGCATTCCGCTCCTCGCTGCCACGAGTCGAGGATGACGTGTTGGCGTTCCGCTCCTCCCCGTCGCCGCGACGCGTTGAGGTGGACGCGTCGGCGTTCCCAGACTCGTCAGCATGCGCATCGAAGGACGCATCGGCGCCCCACTATGAGGAGGACGTCGCACTGGCCCCCGAGCCACCCAGCTTGGAGGAGCTATGGAAAGAAATGGGGGTCGCCTTGTGGGAGGCTTTGCCTCCGGCGGAGCGCGCCAAAAAAGAGACAGAGAAGAAGGCCAAGGAAGAGAAGTGTGCCACGAGGGATGCTGCCTGGCAGGCCTATGTTGCCTCCGAGAGAGTCAGGCAATTCGCTCTTTGGCAGAAGGCTCGTGCGAGGGCCGTGTGGGTGGCGGAGGATGCCCGTGCCAAAGCCCTGAGTGCTGTCGGGTCGATGCGCCTCATCTGCGCTTGGCGGTACGTCGATCGGGTGCACGCTTCTAGTGAGGAGGAGTACCTGTGGGCGCCGGATCACCAGACCGGTGAGATCGCGCTCGCCCGCCGGCAAGCCGCTAATCAGCACCTCGCGACTTCTGAGGCCGAGGAAGAGGCGTTGTCTCGCCGCGCTGGGAAACGGCCGCGCACCAGGGCACTTGTGGCGCGCCGCAAGGAATAATTTATTATCGTAAGGTGAAGTTTGTAAAGTTTGACTTTTCAAAAAATCTATACGCACTATTTTTTTTTGCAAGTACTACTACTACTCCGAAATCGCTTCGTACACCCTCGATCGTATTTTTTCCTACGAAGTTGTGCCGTGCAATTGGAATTCCAACTTAAGTACTATAGTAGATAGGGATCGAGCGTGCCGCTTTAGGATCGATCGTAAATGTGGAGAGATGAACCGGACTGCAGAGAGATGAAATGCAATAAAGACAGGAGTGATATGATGGTTGCTTGTCCGTTCATTTTACCAGGCCACTTATTACTGGGAGTGGTGGGGTTTTGTGATATGACAGCTTTACTGCCCCGCCACGAGCGGTGGGGTTTTGTGATATGACAGCTTTACTGCCCCGGTTTACTAGCACCTCTCGTATTTCGAATTTTTGACCTATATTTTTTACCGTAAATTTAACTAGTAGGGAAATAGTACTCCAGTATAAAGTTCGACGTCAGAACCACGCGACACATGTGGTAAGCAATCCAAACAATTCGAAAAAAAGAATTCGACGTTGGATTCGGGTTAAAAAATAGTCTATGTTATATGCCCTGGCAAAAATAATATTACTGGAAAGTGCATTCAAATACAAATTATGATGGCTGTGAGTCGAGAAACCGGTTCCGATGATCAAAGAGGATCCAAGAAGCGGTAGATTTTTTTTAGAGAAAAGTCAGATCGCCCACCCAACTAGCCAAATCACAGAGTAGCAACATGAACAGTACGACAACAAGGAAGGTTTAATACAGCCACCGCACTATAAGGTTGTCCGGCCACCCCGTCCCAGAGCTCTCTCCAAGCGTCGCCACTCCTGCCACAGCGCGACACACTAACTGGTAAGGAAGCGATGGCATCCTGCCACGCCGAGTTCATCGCCGCCCGCGACCGCACACGAACTGGTAAGGAAGCGATGGCATCCCGCCGCGCTGAGTTCATCGCCGCCCATGACCGCACACCTACAGGAGGCCAAAGCCGCACAGAAGGAACGGAAAGGCAGAAAACACTCAAGAAAAGAGAGTCCCACCGCCGCAAGAAAGAAGCTGCTGCACTGTAACGCCCAATATGAAGCTCTATCGCAATCTCGTGATGAAGTCGAGATCGTGACAGAACCCCATTTTGGATCGCATAGCAAGGTGGTTCTCAAATACATACAACCGAATGAACAGATGAGTGTACCAGATAAAGGCTTACACTCGCCACATGCTGCAGCATAATATATCATAATCATCATACAATCATCCAAATGAAAGACATGGTCCGACTACGGACGAAATCAAACGAGAAAACACCACCCTGCTATCATTCCCGGATCAACCGACTAGGGCCCACTACGTATCATCTGGCATCATGACGTACATACGTCCACGCTCATCGCCATACTCCCAATGGAGCATCTCGGGCTCACCTGTGTCTGTCTCAAGCGTACCTGCAACTGGTGTTTATAGTAATCTGTGAGCCACAGGGACTTAGCAATCTCATCACCCAAGGTAACAAAACTATTTAAGCTTATAGGAATGGAAGGGGTAATGTGGCGAGGTTGCAGCAAGCACTAAGCATGTTTAAGTGGCTAACATACGAGTACAAGAATAAAGATGAGCATTCTATTCATAACAGTCGCAAGTATAATATGATCAAGAAGTGATCCTGAACACCTACTTACGGTTCAAACATAACCCCACCGTGTTCTCTTTCCGAACTTACTCGAAAAGAGACCATCACGGTTACGCACACGGTTGGTGTATTTTATTAGAATTAGTGTCAAAATCTCCACAGCCGGAGGTTATAAATATCCAAGTCGCCACATAACCGCGGGCATGGCTTTCCGAAAGATATAACCCTGCAGGGGTATTCCAACCTAGTCCATCACAAACCAACACAAGCCGCGGTGGAAAAACCTCAACCTCAAGAAAACCCGATCAACCTCGAGTCAGCCCGAAATATCCTCGAAATTCCCGGTGCACAAGACATTTCAACAATGGTAAAACAAATCCAGCAAGACCACCCGGTGTGTCGATACCCCGATAGGAGCCGCACGTATCTCGTTCTCAGGACACATCCGTCTATGCAAAGGCTACGGTTAGCCGAGACCCAAGTTTCCAAGGGGGCACCGTAGGCTGCTAGGTAGGTGGACCAACACTCATGAGGAGCACTGGCCCGGGTTATTGATTAAGAATCCTTGGTTTAATTAATCCCTATGCAAGTTTTAGTTGTAATTAGGCAAATGGTAAAACCAAAGTTGGGCCTTGCTGGAAGCGCTTTATTCAAAGCGAATTATCAAGAGGGTCCCATTCCCCTGAGCATGTTAGGAACGCGAATCAAGGATCATAACACCGGTATTACGGAAACTAAAGCGGCATGAGTGGAACAAAACACCAGGCAAAAGGCCAAGCCTTCCACACACAACCAAGTATATAGATGCCTTAATTAAATAAGAGATATTGTGATATCCCAACATATTCATGTCCCAACATGGAACAACCTGCACTGCACCTGCAACTAGCAATGCTATAAGAGGGGCTGAGCAAAGCGGTAACATAGCCAAACAACGGTTTGCTGAGTAGGGTGGTTAGAGGCTGTATCATGGCATATGAGAGGCTGACATGTATGTGGTAGGAAGCGTGACATAGCGATAGCAACGAGACAACTAGCAAGCAAAGATAGTAGTGTTATCAAGGGTAATGATCATCTTGCCTGGAGTCTCTTCGGTAGGATAGTAATACTGCTCCTCGAACACGTACTCAACAGGTTCCTTGAACTCGGACTCGTCTCCCGGAACTACCCAAAGAAAGAACAAGCACCGAAATAAACAAACAATCATGGCATATATGCACAAGCAAAATGATGCATGCATGACATGGTAAACGTAGTAAGCATGGCATGAATGAAGTAACGGTTCTACCGGAACGAAAGAGACGGTACAGGAAGTGAACGGTGATGGAAAAGGTGGACATGGGCAAAATCTTGGCAACCCAAGTATGCCACTGGAAAGAATGGAAGATTCCGCATGAAATCGATATAAAGGTCATGAGGAACGGATGCATAGAACTCAAAAGGTGAGCAAAACAATATGCAATGCAAAGCTGAAATTAACAGCAACATAACAACTTACACACATCAAAACAGCAAGCTACAGTGCTGTAAAATGCTCATACAAGATATGTGGCTGTAGTACTCTAAATGCACAGCAATTCATTCCATAGGTTCAAATTCATTAGCATCACAGATTAATTGGAATGGAGACAAGTTGCAAAGAAAATGTTACAACAGAGTATATGCTGGCAGAAACATTGACAGTCAGTTTTCACATGGTTATTATAGTAGGCAAAACATCTACAAAGTGCAAGAAATTGGAATGCACCTACAGTACACATGGCATAGATCATTTCATTACATTGGCACAAATTCATAGGAAGCATAGATTCATCAGAAATGAGCTCACAACATTGCAACTTAATGCTGACAGAAAACTGATACATTGACTAGGCAAGTTTACAAACTTGTGGCAGTGACATCATGGCAAGACATAGCATGAAATACATACTAGCAGCAAAATGGCATGAAAATGCTTCAAACTCATGTTGACAAGTTGCTCATATGACATATGCAATAGTTCACACAAAAATGACAAAATGGCATATTATGTGAAAATGGCATGCATGTAAACTTGCTCAAATGATAAATCTAATGCCACAGATGGATTAGTTGGATTTTTCTACCCCAAATTCATATAAAATATACTGTAGGGGAAAAAGGCACATTGCAATTAACAAAATTACTGCCTAAAAAGGAAACATCGGGATATGCTAAATCTGGCATATATGCCGAAAATGGAAAAAGGGAAAAACAGAACAGAAATCAAAAGAGGAGGGCCTGGGATCGAACCCATGACCTCCCGGATGTGTGCGTGAGTGCGTGACCAGTGGGCTACGCTCGGGTACTTGTCACAGAGGAGGCAGGGCGCGATCTGAACTAGCTCAAAGCCTACGATGGCTTCTTCTTCGTTGGCAGAAACGAAGGCAACGACGCCGGCGAGCAACGGCGGGGCTCAGGCGGTGGCGGCGGGTTTGCGGGTACAGGTGCAGGTGGGCGCGTGCAGGCAGCGGAAGGCGGGAGGCGAGGGGATGTCGGGGCGCTCGAGCTCTTGCTCGGCCCGGCCATGGCGATACGCGGGGAGGTCTCGCAATGCAGGGCGAGCGAACGAGAGAGCGCGAGCGGCGGCGGGGCGCCGCGTATGCGTGGTCTGCGCACAAAGTAAAAACGAAGCGGCGGGAGCACATGCACGATGCGGCGCAACACCAACATACACAAAAAATACAAACTTGCTGGAGCTCCGAGAGCACGGCACTCGCACAGATGTAGCGAGGCCTACGAGGATCTATCAGCGACAAAAAAGGAGCAGGGAGGAGGCTTGGCTCACCTAGTGTCGACGGGACATGTAGGCGTGGCCGAAACGACGACAGAGAGACTACGACGACTCGCTGAACTTAGCGGGCCTTCTGTTTCGTGAAGCAGATGCAGCAGAGGAAGGAGACGAGGTTGGGGAGGTCGATCCAGGGGCCGAGGCGACGCGCTCATGGGCACGGGAAGGTGTGTGCGTCGTGGTGGCCGTTCCCGCGTCGGAGGATGTAGGAGGGAGGCGTCGAAGGAGCCTAGCCCGAGGTCGAGCTCGTGCTCGCTCGGGCCACGGTGGCCATGACGACGGCGTGCGCGTGGCTACCTTATCTGGTGGCGGCGAGGGTAGGAGAGGGACTGAATGGATAGAGGAGAGGTCGGGGTAGGGTTTAGATATGCTATATAGGACTCTAGGGCGCCGGACGGCCGTCAAATCGACCGGGGCGTCGACGTGGCTCCTGTAGATGAGCTGCCGTACAGAGGACAGGTAGGACCTTGCTGGAGGACTGGTGGGCTGCGCTGGGAGGCTGTTGCTGGGCCAGCTAGGGGAAGGGAGGCCCAGGTGGCTGCGCTGGGAAGGGCCTCTCCCTACTCTTTAATTCTTCAGACAGAAATAAATATCAGAAATGCGCAGAGAGGTGGAAGAGGGGCCAGAGAGATATAAAAATATCCCTGGACTCCAGGAAATATGTAGTATTTGAATAAATTGCTTTGGGCATTTTTAGAGAAAGAAAAATATCACAAGTTTGAATTAATTTCAACCTTGAGGCATTTTTGATTCCAACCAAACCAACTCCAAAATAGCTGAAATTTGGCAGAGAGCTTGATGGCATGATGCAGGATTTATAGGAAAATGGTGAACATTAATTTGGGACAGGAATATAGCATCAAGAAATACTTGGGAAAAAGAAGGGATTTGAGAGAGAGGTGAAGAGATGGCTTGCATAGGTGAACACACAAGGGTTGGGTGAGGCAAGGAGAAGATGAACACACACAACCACAATGCATACATGATGAGCATAACAAAATTAAAATGATGGATGAAATGCACATGGCAAAAGAATGACATGAAGATGAAATGCAAAATGAAAAGAAAGCAAAACACAACATGAGAAGAAGCCCATCCATCAAGATCATCATGACAAATCCATAAATGGCAAGGTTGGGGAATACAAATAAGGAAGCATTACATCTGGGGTGTTACAACTCTCCCCTACTACAAGAGGATCTCGTCCTGAGATCTAGGAATGAAAGAACTCCGGATATTCGGAACGGAGCTGGTCCTCGCGCTCCCATGTGGCTTCTCAGTCGGAATGGTGAGACCATTTCACTTTCAGGAATTTGATTGACTTGTTGCGAGTCTTGCGCTCAGTTTATTCAAGAATGGCAATGGGATGCTCCCGGTAAGACAAGTCATCTTGGAGCTCAATGTCTTGGAAGTCAATGGTGCGGTCAGGAGTCTTGAAGCACTTGCGGAGCTGTGACACGTGAAACACATCGTGCACATTTGAGAAGTTGGAAGGTAGCTTGAGTTGGTAGGCTAGATCGCCTCTCTTGCCAACTATCTTGAAAGGGCCCACATATCTTGGAGCAAGCTTTCCTTTCATACCGAATTGTTGGGTGCCTTTCATAGGAGAAACACGGAGATAGACATGGTCTCCAATCTCGAAAGCCAAGTCACGATGCTTACTATCATAGTAGCTCTTCTGACGCGATTGCGCTGCTTTCAGATTTTCACGGATGACACGACACATCTCTTCAACTTCAGAAGTCATATCATTGCCAAGAAGTTGGCGTTCGCCGGTTTCAGACCAGTTGAGGGGAGTACGGCACTTTCTGCCATAGAGGATTTCGAATGGTGCCTTGCTCGAGCTTGCTTGGAAACTATTGTTGTAGGAGAACTCGGCAAAAGGAAGACAGTCTTCCCACTTCATGCCGAAAGAGATGACACACGCTCTCAGCATATCCTCAAGAATTTGATTGACTCTCTCGACTTGGCCACTAGTCTGAGGATGAAAAGCTGTACTGAAGCGAATCTTTGTGCCCATGGCCTGCTGGAAAGAATCCCAAAACCTGGAAGTGAAGATGCTTCCATGGTCTGAGGAGATCAACTGAGGAACACCGTGCAAGGAGACCACTCTGGAAGTATACAACTCTGCCAGCTGAGCTGCTGTGATAGACTCCTTGACTGGAAGGAAGTGAGCGACTTTAGTGAGCTTGTCAATGACCACAAAGATGGCATCATTCCCTTTCTTGGACTTGGGAAAGCCGGTGACAAAGTCCAGCTCAATGTGATCGAATTTCCACTTGGGAATAGGTAGAGGCTGAAGAAGTCCTGCAGGACGTTGATGTTCCGCCTTCACTCTGCGGCACACATCGCACTCATTCATGAACTGAGCAATCTCACGCTTCATACGAGTCCACCAATAAGTTGACTTGAGATCATGGTACATCTTGGAGCTTCCTGGATGGATGGAAAAGAGAGAATTGTGTGCTTCGTTCATTATGACCTTCCCGAGATCCCCTTTTGGCACAACTAGCCTGTCCTCAAAGAACAAGGTATCCCTGTCATCCACTCGGTAGCACTTATATTTGGGAATGCTCTTTGCAATGCCGTGTTTCACCTTCTTCACCATGGCATCCAAAAGCTGAGCTTCGCGAATTTGATCCTCCAATATGGGAGTGATCTGAAGGTTGGCGAGAAATCCTTGTGGGATAAATTGGAGGTTGAGTTTCCTGAAAGCCTCACAGAGATCAGGCTGGACCGGCTTGAGAATAAGACTGTTGCAATAGGCTTTTCTGCTCAAAGCATCTGCGATAACATTAGCCTTACCTGGAGCGTATTCAATGCTCGGGTTGTACTTTTGAATCATCTCCACCCATCGGGTCTGACGGAGATTAAGGTTGGGTTGAGTGAATATGTACTTGAGGCTCTTGTGATCGGTGAAAATGTCCACTTACCTGCCCAACAAGAGATGTCTCCATGTGATTAAGGCATGGAGGACAGCGGCCAACTCCAAGTCATGAGTAGGATAGTTCTTCTCATTCGGCTTCAACCGCCGAGAGGTATAAGCCACCACTTTCTTCTCTTGCATTAGTACTCCACCGAGACCTTGCAGAGAAGCATCACAGAACACTTGGTAGGGCTTGGATTCATCTGGAGGAGTGAGAATTGGAGCAGTTATGAGCTTCTCTTTGAGTGTATTGAATGCAACATCACACTCAGGAGTCCAAGCATATTTGACATTCTTCTAGAGAAGGTTAGAAAGCGGCTTGGCAATCTTGGAGAAGTTCTCCATGAATCTTCTGCAATAATTTGCAAGCCCGAGAAAGCTTCGAAGTTGCTTGACATTTTGAGGTGGCTGCCAGTTGACAATAGCTTCAACCTTTTCAGGATTTACCGAGATGCCCTTGGTAGAGATAATGTGACCGAGGTAAAGAACTTCATCAAGCCAGAATTCACACTTAGAGAACTTTGCATAGAACTGATGCTCCCTGAGCTTATCAAGTACCAAGTGCAAATGCTTTGCATGATCCTCTTTAGTCTTGGAGGAAACCAGGATGTCATCGAGATAGACAAGAACAAACTCGTTGGTGTATGGGTTGAACACATAGTTCATCACACGAGAGAAAGTAGGAGGTGCATTTGCAAGGCCGAAGGACATGACTGTGTATTCATAAGAACCAAAGCTCGTCCCGAAAGCTGTTTTGGGAATGTCTTCTTCGCGAATGCGAATCTGGTGATATCCCATACGAAGATCGAGTTTTGAGAACACCTTTGCACCTTTGAGTTGCTCAAACAATTCATTGATATTGGGAAGTGGATATTTATTCTTGATTGTCTTCTTATTCAATGGGCGGTAATCAATGCAATGTCTTTCCGTGCCATCTTTCTTCTTGACAAAGAGAACTCCACAACCCCAAGGAGATGAACTCGGTCTGATCAAGCCCAGACGCTCTTGTTCATCGAGCTGTCTATTCAATTCTTTCAGCTCTTCTGGCCCAAGCTTGTAGGGGCGTTTGCATACGGGTTCTGTGCCGGGCTCGAGCTCAATGAAAAACTCAACAGGTCGGTGAGGTGGCATTCCTGGCAACTCTTCTGGAAAAACATCCTCATATTCACATACCACTGGAATTTGAGATATTGCGTTAATTTCGCCTTTCTCATTGAGGGAGAATAACCGAATGGTATCATCACGAGCAGCAAATATAATGACCTCTTCAGAAGGATGAGTCAATTGAACTTCCTTGGCCGCACAATCAAGAGAAGCTTTGTGCTTGGAGAGCCAATTCATGCCGAGAATGAGATCAATATCAGAATTCCCAAGGATAATCGGATCAGCCAGAAAAGAATAATTACCCATCTTGATATCGACATTTGGAACCACCATTTGAGCCATAATTCTCTTACCTGGAGACACTACCGAGAGAGGTTTATGCATGTCTTGTGTAACGAAACCATGCTTAGCAGAAAAAGGTCTTGAGATGAATGAATGCGATGCACCAGTATCAAAAAGAACTTTAGCTGGAGTGGAATTAACCAAGAGATTACCCATGATCACTTTAGAAGACTCCTCTGCTTGAGCTGAATTCAACATGTTCACTCTTGCAGACTTGGGATTGTGCTTGACCATAGCATTGCTTGGAGGCTTGCCAGGAGGAGGAGGTGGGAGGCGCTTCTGAGTGCACTTGTTGGCATAGTGTCCTTTCTGACCACACTTGTGACAAGTAACTCCGAGAGTGGACGAGGAGGAGGAACAACTGCCCTGGGAGCCTGAGGTCTCTGCTGGTACACTGAGTTGGGTGGGTGGGAAGAACCACGACCACCAAACTGCTTCTGCTGATGTTGAGGACGAAACTGAGGAGGAGGAGGTAACCAGAACTTTTGCTGCTTGGCAACCACTTGAGACGAGGAAGAAGAGTGAATTGCATCTCTGATTCTCTTCTTAGAAGCATCAAACTTGATCTGAGCTGATTCTTGCGTGAGAGCCATGTTATAGAACTGATCAAACTCAGGCGGATCAACTTGGATGAGAGCAAGCTGTAGGTCCTCTCTGAGACGACCTCGGAACTGGTAAATCTTGCTCTTGTCATCTGGAATGTCTTGCTTGGCCTATTGAGCGAGATTCTGGAACTCAGTGTTATACTGGTAGACAGACATGCTTCCTTGCTTGAGGTTTCTGAATTTCTCACGCATCTCCTCAAACACACTTGACGGAATGTGATGTGCTCTGAAATCACGACAGAAGTCGGTCCAAGTGATGACTCGACCACCTCTAGAATCTTTATACTGCTGCCACCATTCGGCTGCCTGGTCCTTGAGCTGGAAAGAAGCGAACTTGACATAGTCCTCAGGTCTGACATTGCTGCACTCAAAGTGTTTGTTGATATCAACTAACCAATCGTCAGCATCGAGAGGCTGAGTGCACGAACTGAAGGACTTGGGCTGGTTGCTGAGAAACTGGTTGAGAGTTGCATATTGAGGTTGATTGTTGAAGAACCCTTGGCCTTGATTGCCTTGGTACCCTTGGTTTCGCTCTTGCATAAACTGGAGCAGCATCTGAGTATTGGCATTGGTTGCTGCCATCAAAGCTTGCCATGCCTCCGGAGGCGGAGGTGGAGGAGGAGGTGGAGGGTCTGACTGCTCCCTATCATCATGGGTCGGATTCCCATGGGTTGCGGGAGCCATCCTGAAGATGGAAACAACCATTAGAATCTTTAATGAGACAATTGAAAAGCTGAATCAACGGATAGATATTGCAACAAAATTGTTCACAAGCTAGCATCCGAACAGATATGACCGAATGCATTCCGAAAGATAGATGATACACCAAAGATTGAGAAGCCACTTGGAAAGAATGTTAGAATAATTCACAAGGTAACGAAAGTGGAAACAAACATATGATAGATCCCATATCGTATCATGTGTCTGTTGGAAAGATATCCTAGGTGATACTTGAATTCCCCTAGGAACTCCCGAAACTTCTTGGTTATGAGATCAGGTTGCGGATCCAGGAACCTACTCATCAAACAACAACCTAATCAGCCTCAACCGCATCCGCAACCCTCAACACATGACCGAGAAACTTTGCAAATTTGTCTACCTCAGACCTTTGAAAACACAATGATACTAGCCATGGTGGATCATCTGAGCTATCTCCTCCAGTACTGGGGAAAAGTCATGGCACTATTTGCCACCACAAAAAGTATAGAAGCGTTTCGATGTCGGCGTCCTCTGGTATTCCCGGAACCGAAACGATAGCGAGTGTGACAAAACCCCTTGGAGCTCAACTCCCCGGGTCCAATCCATACTTTCAGGAGGCACCAAGAACAGAGTCACATCACACCGATATCGCAACCATTCCAACAATACCCGCGTGATCCTAATTTTTTTTGAGTGAGAAGAGGTAGCAGAATAAAACACCGATGCCACAATTCCTCACCAGAGCGACGAAGGGGATAAGGAGTAAAAAGAATTTCTACTCTCCGATATATATAACTAGGACTCAAAATAGTTTTTCTTCTAGACTCGTCAACGGTTCGATCAATCAAGGGGCTCCTATAGTCGGTATGGCTCTGATTACCAACTTGTAACGCCCAATATGAAGCTCTATCGCAATCTCGTGATGAAGTTGAGATCGTGACAGAACCCCATTTTGGATCGCACAGCAAGGTGGTTCTCAAATACATACAACCGAATGAACAGATGAGTGTACCAGATAAAGGCTTACACTCACCACATGCTACAGCATAATATATGATAATCATCATAAAATCATCCAAATGAAAGACAGGGTCTGACTACGGACGAAATCAACGAGAAAACACCACCCCGCTATCATTCCCGGATCAACCGACTAGGGCCCACTACGTATCATCTGGCATCGTGATGTACATACGTCCACGCTCATCGTCATACTCCCAATGGAGCATCTCGGGCTCACCTGTGTCTGTCTCAAGCATACCTGCAACTGGTGTTTATAGTAATCTGTGAGCCACAGGGACTCAGCAATCTCATCACCCAAGGTAACAAAACTATTTTAGCTTATAGGAATGGAAGGGGTAATGTGGCGAGGTTGCAGCAAGCACTAAGCATGTTTAAGTGGCTAACATACGAGTACAAAAATAAAGATGAGCATTCTACGCATAACGGTCACAAGTTTAATATGATCAAGAAGTGATCCTGAACACCTACTTATGGTTCAAACATAACCCCACCGTGTTCTCTTCCCGAACTTACTCGAAAAGAGACCATCACGGTTACGCACACGGTTGGTGTATTTTATTAGAATTAGTGTCAAATTCTCTACAACCGGAGGTTATAAATATCCAAGTCGCCACATAACCGCGGGCACGACTTTTCGAAAGATATAACCCTGCAGGGGTGTTCCAACCTAGTCCATCACAAACCAACACAAGCCGCGGTGGAAAAACCTCAACCTCAAGAAAACCCGATCAACCTCGAGTCATCCCGAAGTATCCTCGGAATTCCCGGTGCACAAGACATTTCGACAATGGTAAAACAAATCCAGCAAGATCACCCGGTGTGTCGATACCCCAATAGGAGCAGCGCGTATCTCATTCTCAGGACACATCCGTCTATGCAAAGGCTACGGTTAGCTGAGACCCATGTTTCCAAGGGGGCGCCGCAGGCTTCTAGGTAGGTGGACCAACACTCATGAGGAGCACTGGCCCGGGTTGTTGATTAAGAATCCTCGGGTTAATTACTCCCTATGCAAGTTTTAGTTGTAATTAGGCAAATGGTAAAACCAAAGTTGGGCCTTGCTGGAAGCGCTTTATTCAAAGCAAACTGTCAAGAGGGTCCCATTCCCCTGAGCATGTTAGGAACGCTAATCAAGGATCATAACATCGGTATTACGGAAACTAAGGAGGCATGAGTGGAACAAAACACCAGGCAAAAGGCCGAGCCTTCCACACACAACCAAGTATATAGATGCCTTAATTAAATAAGAGATATTGTGATATCCCAACATATTCATGTCCCAACGTGGAACAACCTGCACTGCACCTGCAACTAGCAACGCTAGAAGAGGGGCTGAGCAAAGCGGTAACATTGCCAAACAACGGTTTGCTGGGTAGGGTGGTTAGAGGCTGTATCATGGCATATGAGAGGCTGACATGTATGTGGTAGGAAGCATGACATAGCGATAGCAACGAGACAACTAGCAAGCAAAGGTAGTAGTGTTATCAAGGGTAATGATCATCTTGCCTGGAGTCTCTTCGGTAGGATAGTAATACTGCTCCTCGAACACGTACTCAACACGTTCCTCGAACTCGGACTCATCTCCCGGTACTACCCAAAGAAAGAACAAGCACCGAAATAAACAAACAATCATGGCATATATGCACAAGCAAAATGATGCATGCATGACATGGTAAACGTAGTAAGCATGGCATGAATGAAGTAACGGTTCTACCGGAACGAAAGAGACGGTACAGGAAGTGAACGGTGATGGAAAAGGTGGACATGGGCAAAATCTTGGCAACCCAAGTATGCCACTGGAAAGAATGGAAGATTCTGCATGAAATCGATATAAAGATCACGAGGAACGGATGCATAGAACTCAAAAGGTGAGCAAAACAATATGCAATGCAAAGCTGAAATTAACAGCAACATAGCAACTTACACACATCAAAACAGCAAGCTACAGTGCTCTAAAATGCTCATACAAGATATGTGGCTGTAGTAATCTAAATGCACAGCAATTCATTCCATAGGTTCAAATTCATTAGCATCACAGATTAATTGGAATGGAGACAACAAGTTGCAAAGAAAATGTTACAGCAGAGTATATGCTGGCAGAAATATTGACAGTCAGTTTTCACATGGTTATTACAGTAGGCAAAACATCTACAAAGTGCAAGAAATTGGAATGCACCTACAGTACACATGGCATAGATCATTTCATTACATTGGCACAAATTCATAGGAATCATAGATTCATCAGAAATGAGCTCACAACATTGCAACTTAATGTTGATAGAAAACTGATACAATGACTAGGCAAGTTTACAAACTTGTGGCAGTGATATCATGGCAAGACATGGCATGAAATAAATACTAGCAGCAAGATGGCATGAAAATGCTTCAAACTCATGTTGACAAGTTGCTCATATGACATATGCAATAATTCACACAAAAATGACAAAATGGCATATTATGTGAAAATGGCATGCATGTAAACTTGCTCAAATGATAAATCTAATGCCACAGATGGATTAGTTGGATTTTTCTACCCCAAATTCATATAAAATATGCATATGTTATTGTAGGGGAAAAAGGCCCATTGCAATTAACAAAATTAGTGCCTAAAAAGGAAACATCAGGATATGCCAAATCTGGCATATATGCCGAAAATGGAAAAAAGGGAAAAACAGAACAGAAATCAAAAGAGGAGGGCCTGGGATCGAACCCATGACCTCCCGGATGTGTGCGTGAGTGCGTGACCAGTGGGCTACGCTCGGGTACTTGTCACAGAGGAGGCAGGGCGCGATTTGAACTAGCTCAAAGCCTACGATGGCTTCTTCTTCGTTGGCAGAAACGAAGGCTATGACGCCGGTGAGCAACGGCAGTGACGGCGGGGATCAGGCGGTGGCGGCGGGTGTGCGGGTACAGGTGCAGGTGCGGCGCGTGCAGGCGGCGGAAGGCGGGAGGCGAGGGGATGTCGGGGCGCTCGAGCTCTTGCTCGGCCCGGCCATGGCGATGCGCGGCGAGGTCTCGCGACACAGGGCTAGCGAACGAGAGAGCGCGAGCAGCGGCGGGGCGCTGCGTATGCGTGGTCTGCGCGCAAAGTAAAAACGAAGCGGCGGGAGCACAGGCACGACGCGGCGCAACACCAACATACACAAAAAATACACACTTGCTGGAGCTCCGAGAGCACGACACTGGCACGGACGTAGTGAAGCCTACGAGGATCTATCAGCGACAAAAAGGAGCAGGGAGGAGGCTTGGCTCACCTAGTGTCCACGGGACATGTAGGCGTGGCCGAAACAACGACAGTGAGACTACGGCGACTCGTTGAACTTGGCGGTCCTTCTGTTCCGTGAAGCAGATGCAGCAGAGGAAGGAGACGAGGTCGGGGAGGTCGATCTAGGGGCGGAGGCGACGCACGCGTGGGCGCGGGAAGGCGTGTGCGTCACGGTGGCCATTCCCGCGCCGGAGGATGTAGGAGGGAGGCATCGAAGGAGCCTAGCCCGATGTCGAGCTCGTGCTCGCTCGGGCCACGGTGGCCATGGCGACGGCGTGTGCGTGGCTACCTTACCTGGCGGCGATGAGGGTAGGAGAGGGACTGAATGGATAGAGGAGAGGTCGGGGTAGGGTTTAGACATGCTATATAGGACTCTAGGGCGCCGGACGGCCGTCAAATCGACCGGGGCGTCGACGTGGCTCCTGTAGATGAGCTGCCGTACAGAGGACATGGAGGACCTTGCTGGAGGACTGGTGGGCTGCGCTGGGAGGCTACTGCTGGGCCAGCTAGGGGAAGGGAGGCCCAGGTGGCTACGCTGGGAAGGGCCTCTCCCTCCTCTTTAATTCTTCAGATAGAAATAAAGATCAGAAATGTGCAGAGAGGTGGAAGAGGGGTCAGAGAGATATAAAATATCCCTGGACTCCAGGAAATATGTAGTATTTGAATAAATTGCTTTGGGCATTTTTAGAGAAAGAAAAATATCACAAGTTTGAATTAATTTCAACCTTGAGTCATTTTTGATTCCAACCAAACCAACTCCAAAATAGCTGAAATTTGGCAGAGAGCTTGATGGCATGATGCAGGATTTATAGGAAAATGGTGAAAATTAATTTGGGACAGGAATATAGCATCAAGAAATACTTGGGAAAAAGAAGGGATTTGAGAGAGAGGTGAAGAGATGGCTTGCATAGGTGAACACACAAGGGTTGGGTGAGGCAAGGAGAAGATGAACACACACAATCACAATGCATACATGATGAGCATAACAAAATTAAAATGATGGATGAAATGCACATGGCAAAAGAATGACATGAAGATGAAATGCAAAATGAAAAGAAAGCAAAACACAACATGAGAAGAAGCCCATCCATCAAGATCATCATGACAAATCCATAAATGGCAAGGTTGGGGAATATAAATAAGGAAGGATTACATCTTGGGTGTTACACGCACGCGCTGCTGAGGAGAGCCGGGCGGAGATCCAAGCACGGCGGGCTGCCGCCGAGAAGGCCGGGAAGGAGAACAACGACCTCTGGCCAGCATGGCCCGATGCCTCCACCTGCCAGGATCGCGGCGGTAGCTACCGCGATGCTGTAGAGAGCTGGGCAGAGGTCCAACAAGCACGGTGGGCTACCGCCGAGAAGGACGAGAAAGAGAACGATGGCGTTTGGGTTTGGCCAGCATGCGAGAAGTAATTAGTGTGTGTGTCGCCCATACGTTTGTTTAATTAATTATGAGCATCTACCAGTACTACTACTTACTAGTTAGTAATGATACCTTGCGAACATTCGCCACGAGCCCAATCCGGGCGAACGCCCACATAACCGCCAGATTTCCATCCGACGGTGGCCTTTTTTTTAAGCCCATGGTATTTGACAAAACTGCCACCCTTACACATGTAACTGCGATGCGGGCGTTTGTAATTGCCATGTCTCCCATCGAACGTTTGATGGAGATTGGCGTTAGCACCGATGGTGGTTCGTAGTAGTTCCACGCTCGGGCATTGAATTTGTACTATTTAGTATACTACACCGGTAGAGCAGAGTACTACTCCACTATAGTAGGTACTGTAGTTTATAGGAGTATATTTTAGTTGTACTGTAATCGGTCAAGTTGTCTCGCATCGATATGACCCTACGCTGCTGGGATGTGTCTCGTAAGTCAAGCGGCGTGCTGCTGTTACATTGTCATCATCACCTGTCCACTTCCCGCAGCCCATATTCGCTTCTCCATCCTCGCCAGCACAAAATCGTCCAATCTTCCATCCCCGCTAGGCGCCTCCCCCCTCTTCCGGAACCCAAGCACTAACAATGGCAGAACCGAGCAGCATCCGCCAAAAGAGTGGCTGGAATTCGCTCCCCACAGAGGTAATGAAACTCATTGTTTCGCGTGTGGACAATCTAAGTACCATGCCGCTCGCCGCGTGCTCATCAAGGGTGTACTGTTTACTCAAAGCCCTCAGGCCGGAGGTTTTTAAGCCAGCTCCCTGCTTGCTGATGCCACCTGATCTTCAGAAATGGCGTGTCACGCAGCTTAAGGATCCTAGGGTGGCGAGCATCAACCCCTCGAATGTGATCCGATCCCCGTCACCCTCAACTACATTAACGGTATGTACTGGGTCGGCATGAACACGTCTTGGATGGTTCTCATCGACGGACGCGGCAGGTTGATGCTCGTGGAGGTCTACACCCAGCGATTGATACCCCTTCCTTCAATTAACACTGCACTGCTTTGGCACCGCGGCCGAGAATACTCGGAATCTTACAGTAGCCAACATGATACCAAGTTTGATTTGCTCAAGGTTGTAATCTGCCAAGTGCCCATAAGATCTGTGAATTATAAAGACTTCAGGCTAATTGCGTTCTTCAACCGCGGTCTCGCCTATCTGACAGGTCACTGCAGTAAGTGGATAAATCTCCACATCCATCGCAGGATCATACATCCTCCATGGCTCTCTGATGGCATTGAACACAAGGGCTTCATTTACGTTGTGGACTCCTTCTATGGCTGGACATATTGCTGGCCTACTCCAGTCATCACTACAAATGGCTGTTACAGCAGTATGTTACTCCTAATTTCCTATGATATCATGATGGCTTGCTTCCTATTGTCAGAGTATAGTTTGAGAAGAGTTAGAATCATGACATTGTTGTTAGAAATTAACACCACACTGTCAAATACACCCTCTGTTCAGTAACGTGGACGTTTTGACAGTTTAATTCGAACTGCCAAAACGTCCCACATTGGTGATCAGATGTAGTAGAATTTTGGTGAAATCAAATCATCCTTCCCATGCTTGTATTACTGTCAACATTTACTGAAAAAATATTCATGCTCTGAACATGCTGTTCTTAGATTTACAGTACCAGCCCATTTTTATTTGACTCCACCTTGATATGATGTTGTAGGCCGCGTGGTGTCCCTTCCCTTCCTAATCCCAGAACCTTTCAAACAAAAGCGGCATGGCAGTTGCAGGTGGTTCCTGGCTCGATCAGACGACGGCGAATGATTGATGATCGTTCGCACATACCGGACGTGTTGTTTCGCGGAATACAATCACAATCACTGCATGGTCTTTGAGCAGGATCCCAGCTTCTTTGGGCCTTCAAGAATTTTTGACTGGAGGCTGGTAACTAGCCTCGACACACACTCTCTTTTTCTCGGACTGAATTATCCGATTAACCAGGAGATCACCAACGTCAAGGATCCTGATGGCAGCGCGGTTCCATTCATCGGGCAAAACTGTGTGTACACAACGTACCATGCGTCTCTCCATGCACCATACCCTGATATGTGCCGCCATGCTCTGTAGCCCAAAGTAGGAGAGAGGGTTGCATGTATCAGACTTCGACCTGCTGGCTGGAATTTCCCCCGCCAGGCACCCATCTGGTTCAAGCCTTCAACCAATCTCCACAGCTTAATAAATAGTAACGTCTAACTGAGCCAGTTAGTTAGATGCGTACACTTGGTGTAATAGGATCTTTATTAAGTTTGATGCATACACTTTGTTTTTTTGGTAGCCCTTCTGTAATGTTGGCTGATGTTTGGTTGCAAGAGAGAGCTACGTCTTTACTCTTCTGGCCTGCTTACTTCTTCTGTTGCACCTCCACCCCTGGTGGTATCTTCAATCCCAAGGCTCCTTTGTAGGGCTCTAGTTTGCTGTGAACCTCTAGTGGTTTCTATTAACGGAAAATTGGCGGCAAGCCCCTTTTACTAAAACAATATAGAGCCATGGATGCTGCTGGTGTTTTCAATGTACAATGAGTAATATATTTTGTCTGTTGGTTGAATAAATAGTGGTGTTAGAATGATAAAAACAATGTTTTGGAAGTCGTTGCACGCTCCGATCCTTTAATGCCCCGTACGTTTTTTTTTGAGAGGTTAGTGCCCCGTACGTAGCACATACTAATTTTTTCTAGGGAACAAATCTTCCACTTGTCGAGGACATGCAACCCAGTGATTTAGGCCCAATAGAAGAGTCCATAATTATATGGGAGGGAGGCTCTCACATGAATCCGGCCCAGCTACATGCTCATGCTCCCCTAAATAAATAAATAAAGCTAAATGTTCATGCACAGGTTGTTTAAATTTACGATTTGAAAAGTATGATTTTAACTGGTGGATATTATTTTCCTATAAGAGTATCTTTACATTCAGTCGTTATTATTCTTAGGCAAACATAGCGACTAGTCTTTTTTCTCACACCCTTTTCTTCGTGCAACCAGCGGACTGTTATTTGGTACCCACCAGGTTAAAGCCGATGCAAATCATAGTCAACGTGGTGAACATCTAACAATTATTAGCGGCAAGTTGTAATAAATATCACAATTTTTTTCCGTTGCATTTGTATGTTTTATGGATTGTGCTGCCCAGGTCTCCCGTTCGAATCCCAGGTACCACAAGTTTTTTGACAAGCCGAGTTTTTTTTATGATAAAAAGTTCCAGCCCAACATTATTTTTCAATAAGAATGCCCAGCCCAGCCCAACACATGTGGTGACCCCACTTTATCCCAGGGCTTCTGAATGTGCTCGGCTTCACACCTAAAGAAAAAAAAGTGCTCGGCTCCATTTTACAATAAGTTGTAGCCATATAAAATTAATTCGTATTATCGAGCATGCTGAGTTTTTGGGTCTGACCGATCCAGGCGCCAAAACCAAACCAGCACTGGCGGGACAGCCTGTTCCCGCCTTCCACGGCTGGTTGCGGTGCCGTGCCTGGATCGCCGCCCTGTCGTACCATGAAATGCTGGCCAGGCCATCCCTCTACTCCCCCACACATCCTATTCTTCTCCGGCGACGGCAGCCCACCTCGCACCAGAACCAGTCAACCCTCGTACTCTCCGCCGCCTACAACCACACTGCCGCATCTTCCCCAGCTCCTGTTCATTCCCGTCCGAGGCCTCGCCGTCATCCTCCGCCTTGGTGCGCTCGCCGCGGCATCGCTGTCCGGCCTTGTCAACATGGTCAACATGGTGAATCGGGGGAGGACTGTACTTGAGAGTATGACAGCAGGGACCCACCAGGTCCACTGCCGAACGCAAGCAAGTGCCTCCTTACTACTCAGATTCACCCCTAAATTTTTTTTTACTCATATCCATCGTGCTGATATCTGGGACCAACATCATTGTCAACGTATCACCAGTGGAAAAATTGCTAGCCACAACTTTCGTTGGTGGCGCGCCATTTTCCATCAACGCCAACACTATTTTTTTCAAATAGTGCTGGCGTCGGCTAAATTGGTACGCTATCGCTATGAGCTAATTGCTGGCGTAGGAATTTTATGATATGCCACTTGTATGTGGGTCACAACATGCTTGCCATCCGGGGAATTTTGCTAACGTAGAAAAAATATCCACGCCAACACTATTTACTATTCTTGTAGCGTCTGATTAGATCCGACGCCACCAGTATATGTTGTGGGGTCCGCAATCAGTTCACTGATATTGTGCTGGCGTTTCAAGCGGTCGCACGCCATAAGTATTTGCAGCTCTATATATATAGCTCTTGCAGCTCAAGCTGTGAACATTATCTCTTCTAAATTTTGGCAATCTTGTGTCTCTCCGCAGATCCTAATTACTTATCATACGTGGCCGTCCTGCCTCGATCGATTTGATCTATCGATGACTATCAAATCTAGGTAATTAATATATATGCCCAATTTTTGGTTTCCATTTGTTAGCAAAAGGTAGTTATGCTGAAATAATTTTTGTCCCTTTTTTAGGCAATTGTTATGAAGTGAACGATTCTTTTATATATATATATATATATATATATATATATATATATATATATATATATATATATACAGCCCGTCTATTCTGCCAACATTGGCAGAATAGTTATTCTGTCCACATCCGAATTGCACGCTCAATGCGAGGGCACTGCACTTTCTGAAGCAAAGGTACTGCAATACAAACACTAATGAACTTCTCATCGAAAAAAACTGCACGTGGTGTTTTTTCGGTACTGTTTTTTATCTAATTTTTTAACCGTTTGTCGGAACGAAGCGTGTAATACGCCGTTGGAAAGCTATGGATTAGGCGCAACTTCGCCATGTTGAATTTTTTTTGAGATTCCTCGCGGTTTAAGAGCAGTTTCGAAAACGATGGGCGCCCGACGAGTGGCAGCGAGCGTATTTTCGCGTTTTTTCGCAAACCGCTTGCCGGAATGAAGCAAATGATATGCCGTTGGAAAGATATCGTCGAGACGCAACTTTTTCATATATATATATATATATATATTAGTTTCTCTAATTCCTTACGGTTTAAGAGCAATTTCAAATTTACTAAATCGCGGAATTCTATTTTTTCAATTTTTTGCAATTTTTCGGTACTGTTTTCGTTCCAGTTTTTTAACCGTTTGTCCAAATGAGGCGTGTGATACGCCGTTGAAAATCTACGGATGAGGCGCAACTTTCATATGTAGAAATGTTTTTGAGATTCTTTACGGTTTTAAATTAATTTTGAAAATGGTGTGGCGGACGACGGATGGCATCAGCCGTTTTTTCGCAAATTTTTACAAACCGCTGGTCGGAATGATTCAAATGATACGCCGTTGGAAAGATATCGACGAGGCGCAACTTTTTCATGTAGAACACTCTCTCTAATTCCTTACGGTTTATGAGCAGTTTTGATTTTACCGAAATGGGGACACTCTGTTTTCCGCGACACCAAAATCGATGAGGGAACTGCATCGGACAGAAAACCGCACTGCTTTAGACAGAAAACCGCACTGCATCAGACGGGCAAGCGAACTGCATGATTTCTTTTATTCAAACGTAAATTTTTTCAGGCGAGGAAGTGGATCGCACTTCACATCGGGAGTAAATGAACCGCAACACTATCGAGAAGTGAACCGCATTACTTTTTCTCGTCGTTTCCGTAACATTTTTTCTGCACTTCACATCAGAAGTAAGTGAACCGCGAGACTACCGAAAGTGAACCTCGACACTATTAAAAGTGAACCGCGTTAGTTTTTTTAAATTTTCCCATCATTTTTTTGCACTTCACATTGGGTGTAAGTGAACCGCGACACTAACGTAAGTGAACCATAACACTCTCGAAAGTGAACCGCATTATTTTTTCGCTAGTGAACTTCAAAACCTTTTTTTTTCAATCGTCCCACAAACGAAACAAAGTGCATTTAGAAATAGAAGTGAACCTCCCGTGAATTACTTTTTCTCTGTTTTTACAAAGTGAACCACCAACCACCACAAAATGGACCACATCATATATTTTGTATCCATGGGATGAAAAAACAACATTTTGAGCAAGCATTTGTGAACCGCACAAATTATAATAAATACATCTCAGGTTCTGTTGGAAGTGCAAAAAAGAGTAGATGGAGTTGCAGTAGTGGCATCCCGATGGCAGTTCTTTTTTCTCCTTTTTTTGTTCTCCCCTGTCCTGCAAAAGAAATTATACTGAACTGAACCACAAAACAAATAAACTCAAAAAACTGCAGTGCACTGAAATTTTCTCCAAAAAGAAGTCAACTGCAAAAAAACATTTCTCCAAAAAAATGTGAACTGCACGCGTCGGGGCCGTCTCATAGTACAGAAGTGTACTTCACGGGGAGTCGACTATGGCCGCACGCGCCTGGTGTGTGGACTGCTCCAACGATGCCCTCGGCTGTTCATCCCGGAGAGGACCACCCAGTTGACCTGCGACAGGGAGCATCCTGTACTGCTCGTCGTCAGTGGAGAAACAACAGGGAGAGGAGCAGAGGAAGGGGATCTCGGGCATTGAACAATTGAATTAACCTCTCAAATACAAACAGAGGACTTCACAATACACACAAACGGCATGATTTATCAAAAATAAAATCACGACTGCCCAATTGCAAGAACACAAAATGAAGTGAGATTTGGGCCTTTTTCAAAGAATGAACTGCAGCCAAGAGCTTAAAAACTAAACGAACTGCACATGACAGGGTGTACCGAACTGCAGAAAACCAAGGTTTTGACGAGCGGCCGAGATGGATTCAGTGCGTGCAGGGGGCTCGTCGGAGCCGTCGCCAGAGGAGGAAGGGGGAGCTCGCGGCGTGCTCCTCTGGGCAGCCATGCCACGCCGGCGAGCTACAGCAGCAGGCAGCCGGGGTAAAGTGGCAGCGTTGCAGGGCCACCCAGATGGCCGGCGGTAGGTGTCGTAGCAACTCGAGGTGGGAGGCGGACCGGATCCTGTGCAACGGATGCGGTGCACGGTCGTGGCACCCAGGAACAGGGAAAGGTCACCGGTGGGCTGACTCGGCGGCGGTACCTTGCGGGTGAGCTGGTCCAGTGGCGTGGGGGTGGGGGGTAGCTCTGTTTTGCGGCGGTGCATCGCGGGGGCCCATGGTTGGCCGGATCTGGCGACGGCGGATCCGTGCCTCGATGGAGTAGAGGCCGGGAACAGGGGGTCCACGACATGACGTCCATGGCGAGGGCGAACTGCACGCCGCCGTCGTCCATTCTGCATGCCGCGAGCGACTGGGACCTCATGGGAGATGGGGAGAGAGTAGGCGTCGGCGAGCTTACCCGTCAATCTTGATGCAGAGGAGAGGTAAAGGGGAGCGTGGCCACCGGGGCTGGCCGGACCCTGCGCTGGAAGGGAGGGTGGCGGGGGAGACCGGCCGCGGGGGAGGGGGCGGCGGTGGGCGGTTGCCGGCCCGGATCCACCGCCGGGAGGCACGATGGGTGTGGTTACCGGCCCGGATCCGTCGTCGGGAGTCCACCTGGCTGGGGAAACCTCGGATCTCGCCCGATCCTGGCGCCTGTGACATGCCTGCGTGGGGAGGAAGGACCGTGCTCGCCGGAGGAGGGGAGGACGATGTGAGGTGGAGCACCACCTACTCACGGGTAAGGCTAGCCGGCGCCGGAGGAAGGGGATAGGGTGGCTCACCAAATATAGAGGAGGAGGAGGGTGGCGGCACAGGTAGTGGCTAACCTTGGCGGGGCAGAAGGCCGTGCAGCACGGCCCTATAGGAAGGAGGTCGAGGAGGTGGCTGCGCGGCCCCGGTGGGTGACGGCGCAGTGCGGGCCCCGAGGTGGGATCTATCGCCGGCCGGACGTGGTCTGTGTCGGCGGGAAGAAGGTGGAGGGGGTCGAGGTTGTGACGCCGGGAAGAAGGTGGAGGGGGATTGGGGGTGTGACACGGGGAAGAAGGTGGAGGGGGATTGGGGGGTGTGACACGGGGAAGAAGGTGAGGTGCGTCGGGACACTGTGCTAGTGTTGGCAGAATAAGGCCCAGTGTTGGTAAAATAAGGTCTTAAGGGTGTTGGTAGAATAGACCCACCCTGCCAATATTCTGCCAATATTGGCAGGGTGGGTCTATTCTGCCAATATTGGCAGAATAGTTATTCTGCCAACACTTCAGAACTGCACGCCGAACGCGAGTACACTGCACCTTCTGAAGCAAGCGCACTGCAGTACCGAGACGAGTGAACTTCTCGTCGAAAAAACTGTACGCGTTATTTTTCGGTACTGTTTTCGCTCCACTTTTTAAACCGTTTGTCGGAACGAGGCGTGTAATATACCGTTGGAAAGCTATGGATTAGGCGCAACTTCGCCATATAGAAATGTTTTCGAGATTCGTCACGGTTTAAGAGCAATTTCGAAAATGGTGCGGCGCACGATGAGTGGCAGCGAGCGTATTTTCGCGATTTCTTCTAAACCGCTCATCGGAATTAAGCAAATGATACGCCGTTGGAAAGATATCGTCGAGGCGCAACTTTTTCATATATATTACAGTTTCTAATTCGTTACGGTTTAATAGCAGTTTCAAATTTACTAAATCGCTGAATTCCGTTTTTTCAAATTTTTTGCAATTTTCGGTACTGTTTTCGCTCTAGTTTTTAACCGTTTGTCGAAACGAGGCGTGTGATACGCCGTTGGAAAGCTACGGACGAGGCACAACTTTCATATGTAGAATTGTTTTTGAGATTCCTTACGGTTTTAAATTAATTTTGAAAATGGTGCGGCGGACGACGAGTAGTAGCGGCCCTTTTTTCGTGAAATTTTTACAAACCGCTGGTCGGAATGATTCAAATGATATGCCATTGGAAAGATATCGACGAAACGCAACTTTTTCATGTAGAACACTCTCTCTAATTCCTTACGGTTTAGAAGCAGTTTTGATTTTAGTGAAATGCGGACACTCTGTTTTTCGCGACAGCAAAATCGACGAGTGAACTTCATCATACAGAAAAGCGCACTGCTTCATACTAAAAACCGCACTTCATCTGACAGGCAAGCGAGCTGCATGATTATCTTTTTGTCGGACGTAAATTTTCCCAGGCAAGGAAGTGAACTAAGCTTCAATTCGTGCGTAAGTGAACCGCAACACAATCGAGAAGTGAACCGCATTATTTTTTTTGTCGATTAGTGTGATACGCCGTTTGAACTCTTTTTTTCATATCCGTTTGAAAATGTGAGCTACATACACAGCGGTGGAAACATGAAACATGTGGATCGGGGTTGTTTTTTTTGAGCGGGGGGAGTGAACCGGGAGCCGGGCAGAAGTGGACCGCTGCGCAACCGTAAGCGAACCGCAGCATGACCAACTGAACTGAAGTACATGGCGATTTTTTTTTTGTTTTTTCGCAACCGCACTGCACTTCATGGCGAACCGAACTACAAGTACATGCAAATTCAAAAAATTTACACCACGCTAGTATCTGAACTACATGGTCACGCCTGGGAACTACACAACGTCACCGGCCGGACTGCATCCCGTGCGCCAACTAAACTGCACTTTTTTGAGCAACCCACTGAATTGAACTGCACTGGAAACAAACACAGCAAATTATGTACTAAAAAGAAAAGCATTTGATTTGCATGAACTGAACTGCGCATCAAAATTTTGAACAACAGCGGTCATCGCTGCGTCGCTCTGCGGCACAGAGAGAGGAGGACAGGGATGAGCGAGAGAAGAGGAAGCAGGGGAAGAAGGGAGAGGCGCGGCGGACGGCGCAGGTCTCACCGACGGCTGGCTGTGGCGGCATCGCCATGGGAGCGCGACGCTCGGATCTGGTTGCAAGGGGTCGTGGCCACCTCGGATCCGGCGAAGGGATGATCTGGGCGCGCTGGCCCACCATGGATGAAGTGGAGGTGTTCGGCAGGGCCGGGGCGCGCCACCACCTCGCTGGGCTTGCCGGGGGGGCTCGCCATCGTGGATGGTGTAGCGGGAGGGAGCTGGGGAGTCGAGCTCAACTACGCTGGCGTGGAGTTCAACTGCACGACTGCGGTTTGCGGACTGCACATCTGTGGTCGCCGGACTGCAGGGAAAGCCGCCGGGGGGGGGGGGGTGTCGGGAGGGGTGAGGTCGGCCCTGACCCGCAGACGCCGCCATCGTCATGTCCGTGCATGCCGCTCCATCAAGGGGAGGAGCCGCACACAGGGAGGCGGGAGGTAGCGGGGAGGAGGATGCCAGATCTGTCAGAAGTGGGAAGGACCGGAGCGAGACCCGTGGGGGGTCGTGTCAACGACCTGGGCCTCGCTGGGCCCTCAGCCACCATCCAGCCCACAAAGGATACGGGGACTACAAATACAGAGCGAGGCAGTCTCGTGGAACTTGGCTTGGAACCGGACGGAAGGCTTCGACCTGGCTAGGATAGGAGGCTTCTGCAGTTCTTCTTCTTCCTCTAGCTTCCTCCCAAATTCTCCATTGGCAAGCTTCAATCCTCTGTAATTCGAGTGTACTGCTCTCTGTTGAATGAAATTAGTAGTGAGATCCTCACAATTGGTATTCAGAGCCAGGGATCCTAGCCCCAAATTTCTTCTCCACCACCGCCTGCAATCTGTTCGAGGAAATGCCGCACCACAAATTTTCATGCCCTCAAGGTGTTCTTCATGTTCGGGTCAGCAACGTCCACCAGGAAGTGACCATCCAGGTCCTCCGCCGGCTATTCCATCAGTTTGGTGATTGCGACTTGTTGTGCGCGTACGAGCGAGTGGTGGACGGGATGTACGGCGTGGAGGCGTACGTCGAGTTCCGGTCTCGATGGCGGGCGGCTCGAGCTCGTGCTGCTCTGGACGGACACGCTCTCTACGAGGGGTGTTGCTTCCTCGCTGTCGACCTCGTTCCACCGATCTACACCACCATCACCACGCCGGACGTCGACGAGCTGGCCCCGGCGTACTTCTTCGACGACACACCATACGCAGAGTGGGCTGAGGCTCTGGACGCAGCCGAGTGCCACGATGAGGCGCCCGTCCCCAGCGGCGAACTCCAGATCGTCCCCGAGGTGGAGCATGGTGCTCCGCCCACCACTTGTTCGACGGGGTGCCCAAGCTGCAACACGTCCGAGGAGTCAGCGCTCACCTCATCGGCAACAACACCTTCATTCATGACCTCCGTCGACATCGTTCCTGAGCTCACTGCAACTGGTGGCTGCTCCACCGTGGCGCACACCACCTGTTCGACCATGGGTCTCGACCCCGACACTGGCCATATCCAGGTCGCTGAGGTGCTCCTGCTCGTGGTGGACCAGTTCCTGATGGGTAAAACGCCTGTGGAGTTTTTCTCCTCCGAGCTCGCTACAACCCTGGTAGGCTCCGAGATGGTCATCACAGAGACTCTCCAATTTCCTGTGGCATTTGATTCTGCTGTAGCATCACCATCCGCGACAGCCCATGATGTCCTCTCTGAGCTCGCGGCCTCTGTGAGCAAGCTCTCGGTCAGGCCTTCCATGGTGCCGCCCACAACCTGTTCAGTTGCATGTTACAGAAGTGATGACGGCGTATCGTCCCATGTGTCGTCGACAAACCAGTGCTCTCCAGTTCAGTGGAAACCACATTGGCGCTACATCACCAAGGTGGTTGTGGTTGTATCATGCAAGGCGTTTAAGATCAAGGTTCCCGGTATAGTTGACAGGAATTCTCATGGCATTGGAGATGAACGGCGATCACCTTGGCCGCCGCCGGAGTCAGTTAATTGGCTCAGACTTGGTATTCAGTGTATGCAGCCAACTAGTGTTCATTTTGAGGCTACTCCGTATCCTGAACAACTTATCATTGGAATTCATAAGGATGTGCTGGTCACTTGTTCAGTCATGAAGTTTCTTCCCATTGGTTGTGCTTCCAGTTCTCTTTCGGCTAAATTCCTAGACGGAAATCAGATAGCACAATGCTCACGTGTAGAAATTCTTGGGCAGTACCTTAGCTTCAAGGTAATCCTACTTGCAAATGCTACATGGTACGGTTCTGCACCCTTTTCATGGTATATTGCATGGTTTCTTGTGGAATTATGTTGTGCTAGTACAGAATTGGATGGAAGTATGTGTGACAGGACCTTGATGTTGGAGGCTCAGATGATGCATGCTTTTCCTGTGGAGTTGATAGGATCCAAACTTGGACCCTCATGGCAATCACATAAATCAGTCTCAACTGTTGATATCTCAGTCTGCACTACTTTTGAAGTCCATGGGAAGTTGATGCATGTGGTGGTACATCAAATGAAGTCAACAAGCAGGAACGGGATAATGAGAACGACTAGTTATCTGATGTGCTGGCATTCAAGGGTTCCTACAGTGCTTTTGTTTGGTTCAGAATTTTTTCAGTGGGAGATTGCATGGGCACTCGATTAGGGGTGTTCAGATGGTGGTAATGAACCCAAGCATTTATTCACTAACAAGCCTCAAATCTATTTTTGCAATGTGATTATCTATCGCCCTGATAGCTATCCTATGCTATATAGTTTTGAACTGCAGCAATGGAGGATAGCCTGGTTCTTCAGTCCTATGATATTGCAATCTGACCTTCAGTTTGGCACTCTTGCAAATGATTTGATAATAGGCTCTGGCAATATTTCCTTTGACCTGACATTTGCTAGTAGGAGGTATGCATGTGTGAAGGAATTTCATCCTGAATCTCCAATTACTAAGACAAATGGTACGTTCCTTGCTAAAGTAGTTGCAGCTGTTCCCAAAATTCTTTGTCAATTTCCCTTGCATGTGAAGGCATACAGTTTCAACAGAGTTGTCTGTGGCCAAGCTCAGTACTGGTGTGAAGGCTCTATTTCTGACGACTCTTATCTGAAAATCTTAATTGAGTTCTCTGATATTGAACTGATGAGCTACCAATTTTCACAAGCTTATGCCTCCGATTTCTATAATGGCCACTTTGTACAATTCCTTGCGCATTCATCAGAAAGGAAAATCTGCGTGATATTGTGCGTTGCAACAAGGCAATAAGTTTCAGATATGTTGTTGTTTCTTGTTCTATGGTTGACTGCTGCTGTGTGCTCATCCCAGTTATCGTCGCTCACATTGCGTCGTTGCTCAAACTGTCATCTTCTGATGGAAGCCCAATATACTTTCAAGTTCATGTTCATGAGCTGGTGATTGTTGGTTTCTTGCAAGACAAGGTTAGCTCATGTCTCAATTTTTCGGGGCCTGAAAATTTTCCATGGACACTTGCATGGTCAGTAAGTGGAGCGTGTTCTGAAACTGCTAGTTATTGGGTTGGTCATGTTGCTATTTGCCAACCAAACACACGTCAGTTCGTGAAACTTCCCAAGGGCAGCAAACAAGACAAAGGTCTCTTGGTTGTTCGTTCCAATTTTGTGCTGCACTTGCCCGGGGATTTTGGTGGTCTTAATCGACATCGGCTGGAGATCAAGCAAAAATTCATGGAAATTGCTCGGTGGGCACGAGGGTGGCTGATTTTTATGGCGCCGATGTACTGTTGTGACCACTTCTTCGATGGTTCGACCATGTTTTCTTCTTCGACCAAGTTCGTGCCGACCAGACTACTACCTCAACGCCTTTCTCAACTGAGACCCCATCAGCCACGACAACTACAACAACTTCGTTGAAGGTATTGCAAGTACCATGGGATCCTGGCAGGTTGACATGATTTCGGCTTGAGGGCAAGCCAAATCTTATGGAGGGGGGATTGTCAGTGACCTGGGCCTCGCTGGGCCCTCAGCCACCATCCATCCTACAAAGGATACGGGGACTACAAATACAGAGCGAGGCAGTCTCGTGGTACTTGGCTTGGAACCGGCCGGAAGGCTTCGGCCTGGCTAGGATAGGAGGCTTCTGCAGTTCTTCTTCTTCCTCTAGCTTCCTCCCAAATTCTCCATTGGCAAGCTTCAATCCTCTGTAATTCGAGTGTACTGCTCTCTATTGAATGAAATTAGTAGTGAGATCCTCACAGGTCGACGCTGGGGACTTTGACGGCTGGCTGGAGGCGGCGCCATCAAGGGGAGGAGTTCGTTTGAGACACCAGCCGGCGGATCCTCATCGAATCCAGGGCGGGACAAGGGGTTGCAGGTGGTTGAGGCGGCGGGATCTGCGTGCGGCGGGGTGGCGTGGTCGTTGGGCGGCGGGGTGGTTGGTGGTTCGCCAGATCCGACTGCGGAGGAAGGGTGGTGCAGCACGGGAGCGGCGCGAGATGGTGTTTGCCGCGGCGGTGCGGGGTTGGCTGGTGGCCGGGTGGCGCGGGGTGGATAGCGGCTGGGTGGTGAGCGGGTTGGCCGGGGTGGGGGTGGATGGTCGGGTGTGGGTGGGGACGCGGCGCTCTGGCCGGGGGAGGTCGAACCTGCAGGGCCTCCGCTGCAGAAGAAGGTAGGTAGGGTGAGGGGAGTGGCCTTCGGGGAAGAAGGTGGTCGGGGTGGGGGTGGGGCGGGGCTGGGGGGAGGTTAGTGGACTGACGCGGTGGTGGGGGAAGAAGGGGTGGGGTGTTTTGTTTTTTGGTCAATCGCGCGATTCGGTTCGGTGTTGGCACAATAAGCGTTTTTTGGGTAGAATAAGGTCTTAAGGGGGTTGGTAGAATAGACCAACCCATATATATATATGGATCGAACTATAAATGAGTTCTTCCAGGTGGCATTGGAAGATATGAATCGCAAAGGCGAAACAGAGATATTATGTCCATGTAAGAAGTGCGAAAATAAAGTTTTGATTGACCCTTCTACTGGTCGTGTAAAGATGCACTTGTTGAAACATAGCTTCATGCCTGGTTACACACGGTGGACATGGCATGGTGAGGACGAGGAGGATGCCGAAGTTGAAGGGGTGGCACATGATGATGAGCCAGAAGGAGGCATGAAGAACATCGAGGCCGAACATGAAAATCACCAGGACGGACAGGAAGGCCGTGCGGAGGTTCAGGAAGCAGTGAGAAACCTTTTGGACAAAAGGCAGAAAGAACAGAGCGATAAAGACCTGTCCAAGACGGAAGATGATCTAGATGACCATGACGACCAACAATCTGGCGTGTATCAAGAAGAAGGTAAAGTCCAGCTCAAAACAAAGTGTACGAAAAGAAGCCGAAACACGTTGTTGGATGTAGAAAGTTCCGTCGAGAGAATTCAGAAACGACGCCGCAGTTGATTTTATATATGTATTTATTCAGCAAGCAGTACTTGTGTATCGACCGTATTTTAATATTAATAAAATAAATCTTCTCACGTATTTTATTATTCACCATTTGTATTGAACTTTAGAAATTGAATTAGATTGTAGGTTAAAAAATAGCGCGAAACGAAACTTTGCCTCTGAACATTTCCCCCAAATCGGCTAAGACAAATGTGAAAATAGCTATGGCGTTGGTGACATCACCAACGCCATAGATAATATAGCTATGGCGTTGGTGACGTCACCAACGCCATAGCTATTTTCACATTTGTCTTAGCCGATTTGGGGGAAATGTTCAGAGGCAAAGTTTCGCGCTCACACACACTCCACTTCTCTCGCGCCGTCGCCGCCACCCTCGTCGTCGCCCGCCACTGCATCTCGTGTCGTCGGTGCCCCCGTCGAGCTCCTCGACGATGCGGCTGCTCGCGCCGCCCTCGGCCCCTCCCCCACCGCTCGCGCCGCCCCCGCCCCCGGCTAGTACCATTATGATTATAAGTCAAGGGAATTTTCCGCGGATCACCAAACGAGAAGACTGGAAGAAGAACTGCAAAGGTATTATGCAGAACCTCAGAGCTCTCAAGGGTCCATGGCTAGGTGGAACACTCCTCTTAACCGGTCGATCAACGTGACCCTCGGGAAGGACCCGTTACAGCCGCCGGCGGGTGGCCGTGTGAACGGCGCCGGATGCGGAGCCAAATGGGAACATCATTATGTCCAAGACCGCGAGCAGCAACGGCAGAGAAGGAGAGCCAACAAGCAAAGCATCGAACAGAAAATAATTGCAGCCACAGCAGCCGCCACAGCCGCAGTAACTGCCGACATTGAAGCACGCATCAACACGCAAAGCCAAGCCCATGCCCAAGCCATGCTGCCTTCAATAATCGAGAGCGTGAAGCAATGGATCAAAAACGGCCAACTAGGAAACTTTGTCATCCAAGCATCGCCCAAGGATAGCAGCCCTTCCGTCTCTTTCGTTGGCAACCCGTCGCCAATGGCTACTCTCGAGGCTCTTACGGAAGACACTCCGTGCAGTCTCTTAGCCCATGTCAATGGTGAGCTGATTAAAGTTGCAATCGGCTCGATTATTCACCCCAAAGATACCATCATGCACGGAGTGCAGATGCCTGAGGGGGTCTTCAAAGTTGAGTTGTCTGTTGTCTTAAATGGTTATGATAATATTTCTCCTCCGATACAACCTCCGGGTGTGGATAGCTAGCTGACCCTTGTACATTGCTTAGGTTGGCCAATGATGTGGCCGAAGAATCAAATTCGGCTAGGAAACGTCCAAATCCCAACAAGCTCGCAGCAGATGATGAACAATGGCAACACGTGTCAAGGACCATCTCCTTTGGGTCAGAGTCAACCTGAAGGCAATAACAACTACAATGTGGATGTCACTGAGGAACAAGTAACGGGTATTAATGATGAACAACTTGTCAATCGATTCTTCTTGGTTGACGAATACCAGAATCTTGATGGGCCTATACCTGCTGATCCCGTCCAAGCATTCTCTGTGCCTCCTGTTGTACAAGATGATCACCGTGTTGTTCTTTGCCAAAAGAGTCTGTTCAACGACAACTTCACGCCACCAGACACACAAGTGCCACCATCCCGGGGAGCGTTGCTGAGTCCAAACACACTCAATACGACGGTAGCAAATGCATTGCCAGGTGGTGCAGCAAGCCAGCCTAACTTGATACGCAAGAAGAGGAGGTGACCAGGTAATAGTAAGAAGGGCACAGCCGCTGCCAGCCAGCCAGTTCAGAATAATAAAAAAGTAGTTCGTCGTGTTGCATGGCGGACTTACCATTCCCCGGGTGAACCCATCCGTCCGAAGGAGCTTAGCGATCTTCTGCAGACAGAATAGAGGCTTCTGCATGACACAATTCTCTGTAGGGAGAAGTACGCATTTTCTCATGCAGGTGGACATCGCCCCGTTTTCACAGTGACGGTG
This sequence comes from Elymus sibiricus, assembly GCA_039707655.1. Taxonomy (NCBI): domain Eukaryota; kingdom Viridiplantae; phylum Streptophyta; class Magnoliopsida; order Poales; family Poaceae; genus Elymus; species Elymus sibiricus. Next base: position 197,889,819 of record CM077668.1, read on the forward strand.
CCACCGAATATTGGTTTGTGCGACATTTTCCCCGCGGACAAGTTCTATGTGCCATTCGAAGACATCTTCAACCTGTTCCACCTATACAAGCTTGGTTCTTCCTTAGTACGCCTATGGTCGATCAATAGCGCCTACATTGCCAAATGTGAGCTCAACAAGGATGTCGCGGTAGGGGACCCCTACCTCATGCACGAGACCACCGTTAATCTCCCTGATTGCCGTAAAGCTATGAGGAAGTATCTGACAGAGTTCATGCTTGCCAACATGGACAAAGATTGCCTTCTGGTACCCTACTATCCGAAGTAAGTCATTCGGTAGATAGTATACTTTCGTACAATCTCGTTCTTCTTTCACGTAACTACATTATAACTTGAGGATAATTTGTTTTCCTCTACTTTTTACGCAGAGAACATTGTGTCCTCATCGTTATTACCCCGAAGTTCGCCAAAATTTATTTCTTGGATTCGACGAGGAAAGTGAAGAAACACTACAGAGGCATCAAGAAGGTTCTAGATGAAGCACTCGTCGATTATACTTGCCGGGAAGGTGTGATTAGAGACGGATATCACAAGTTTGACAAATTCAAAGTGGTACGCTTCGGCCACAAAACTGACTTCTGTTGCATGCAGCAGCCGAAAAACACTGATTCAGATGGCTACTACATTGTCCACCACATGGAGGAGTACATATGGAAGGGAGAACGCCTTAGAAAGAACTCTGACGTCATCGCATGGGGGAAGAAAATGGAGGAAATTAGCCCGGGAAATAGTAGAGATGAGTTCAGACGCATCCAACTCAAGTTTGCTACCATCCTCAACAAGGATGTCATCGACCATGCCGGGGTTTTCAACGGCAGCGCACCTACCGGCCCGGAGGAGATAAAAGCTCGCCTTCATCAGCAGGGTCATGATGCTAACAGTCCGGTGTCTCTTGCGGATCCGTCGAAGAAATACATTGATGATCCTTATTCTAGTCATATTACATATTAATGTAATAGGATAGTGACAGCTAGCTATGCTGTTGTGGTTCCGTACACTACTCGATCAGCTACAAACTTGCATGTCATTCTGTATTATCGTACTTCAAAACTTTCCCCTAGCTAGCTATCTTAACTATCGTGGATGTGTTTTAATTAATGTTACCTGTTTCCTTATTCTGGCATGCCAACGTTGCTCATATATTTGATGTAAAAAACGTTGCCACGACACCGTTTTTGCGGTGCCGTGGCAGCGTTTTCCCGATAGTTACAAACTAAGTAATGGCGTGCGGAGGAATTGCAACGCCTTCAACGTTTCACCATATTTATGGCGTAGGGAAAATGCCAAACGCCGTAGGCACATAGGATACCGCCGTCATGCAAGTGTGTCCAACGCCATAGGTATCTAAAATACTGCTGACGTGGTCGCCAACGCCACCACTATTTCTTAACAATGGCGCCATATTGGTGGTGTCGTGTGTCCACGCCAGCAAGGCCGTTTTTGGCACGCCATAGCTAGGCTTTTCTGCACTAGTGTATAGTCAATTAATGATAGAATTGCACAAGGAGCGGCTGACACCAGGGATCGAGCAGCTCGAGCAGTTTTTTTTGGTTGTTCAGACGGAGCAGCGTATAAACTGGGTTGTGCAGTGTCTGTGGCCCATCTAACAACATGACCAGGCCAGCTGTTTTTTCTTTGGGAAAATGGGTAGCCCACCATTTTTTTTGAAGAATACCCAACCTAGGCCTATTTGTTTTCTCTGACTTGTTGGGATGCATATCTTTCAAGACGAGGAGGGATGCATTCGGCCTGGCCAGAAAATGGGCAGTAAATCATAAAAGTAATATGAAATGGGCTGCAAATGTAAAAAATAACACAACAAATGGGCAATTAGTTTCATATTTTGTTTTTTTTCTACTTTGAGATTTTATATTTCATTGGATTTTAACATTTTTTTAAATTAGTTTTAATCTCGCTCCTAATTTTGGGATTAAAAATAGTTCGGACCCCAGCAAAAATATGCGTAATTTTGAAAATTTCGCATATTTTTTAGCAATTTTTTAACCCTGGTCCTGACCAGAAAAGGGCAGCAATTCTAAAAATGGCAAATGGGATGTAATAAATTCCATATGAATTAGCAAATGGGCTTTAAATTGTAAAAATAATAGCAAATGGGCTGTACACGCCACAGATTTCCAGGCTGACTTGTTGGTCGACTAAGTTGACGCCTACGTAAGGCTTTGTCAACTTATAGTCAACAAACGATTCTAGCAGCAGTGACTGTTGGATGTCCATCCAACGGCCGTCGTGCTTCTTCAATCTCCGATCTTCCTGCTCCAGCCGCCCAAACCAGCGCCGGCTTTACTGCCTACTCCCACCCTACTCCCACCGCTGGCCAGGCCATCCCTCTACCCACCCGCACCTCCTGTTATTTTCCGGCGATGGCAGCCTCACCCTGCAGCCGAACCAGTCAATCCTCGTACTCCCCTCCATGTGGGCATCCACTTCTGTGTCTTCGCCGGCTTCGGGTCATTCCCTTCCTAGGCCTCATCGTCGTCCACCGTGTTTGTGCTCTCGGCGCGGCGTGGTCAACGTGGTCAACAAAGGACAGTCATCGGAAGAGGAATGTAGGTGGAGAGGTTGACAGTAGGGCCCCACATGGTTCATGGCCGCACGCAAGCAAGTGCCTCCTTATTACACGAAAAAAATGATTCTCCCCCCTGACAGGTTGGACCAACCAACGACATCTTTGCACGCAAGGAAGTGCCTCCTTATTACGCGGAAAAAAAAGTTTCGTCCCTCTGACAGCTGGGACCTACCAGTTGCATCTTTTTCAAGGAAGTGCCTCCTTATTAGGCGCAAGAAAAATAATTCCTCCCCCTACTAGCTGGGTCCCACCTGATTTAGAGGCTGACTTGTGGGCCTACTAAGTTGACGTGTACGCATGGCTATGTCAACTTAGTCAACAAAATCGACTCTAGCAGCGTGAGACCGTTAGATGTCAATCCAACGGTCGGCTTGCTTATTTAATCTCTGATCTTCTTGCTCCAGCCGCCCAAACCAGTGACAGCGTGACCGCCTGCTCCCGCCTTCCGTGGCCGGCTGTGCTGCCACGCAGGCCTCATCGCCCCACCCTACTCCCATCGCTAGCCAGGCCATCCCTCTACTGACCCACACCTCCTGTTATTCTCCGGCGACGGCAGCCTCATACCGCAGCCGAGCCAGTAAACCCTCATATTCCCCTCCGTGTGGGCATCCACTGCCGAGTCTTCCCCGGCTCCGAGTCATTTCCCTCCCTAGGCCTCGCCATCGTCCACCGCCTTGGTGCTCTCGGCACGGCGTCGTAAACATGGTCAACGAACGACAACCAATGGAAGAGGACTGTACGTGGACATGCTGACAGCTGGGACCCACGAGGTCCATGGTCGCACGCAAGGAAGTGCTTCCTTATTACGCGGAAGAAAAATGATACCACTCCCTAACAGCTGGGACCCACCAGCTACATCTTCGCACGCAAGGAAGCTCCTCCTTATTAAAAATGCTGCTGACACGTGGGTCCCAGTTGCTCGATCAGTTTTTTTTTTTTTTTTGTTGTTGTTGTTGTTGAGAGGGAGTAGGTTATCAACTGGGCTGTGCGATGTCTGTGGCCCGTCTAGCCCAGGCTTTTATTTTATGTTTACAATATGACGAGCCCAGCTGTTTTTTTCTCGGTGAAAATGGCTAGCCCACCTCTTTTTTTCGTAGAATAGCCTACACAGGCCGATTTCTTTTTCTCCGTCCTGCTGGGCTGCAAATCTTTCAAGACAACAAGGGATACATTCGGCCTGCCCAGACAAAAAGGGCCGTAAATCTTATAAGTAATATGAAATGTGCTGTATATGTATAAAAATAAAGAAAATGGGCAATTAGTTTCAAATTGCGAATTTTCTTTTATTTTTTGATATTTCAATTTTCATTTTTTAACATAATTTAAATATAATTTAAATTTAGTTTTTATCGGGCTCGAAATTTCGGGATTAGAAATAGTTCGGTAATTTCAATGAAATATCCTTGAATTTTTTAATCCTGTCCTTGCGCGAAAATGGTAAGGTATTCTAAAAATATAATATGGGCTGCAATAAATTATGTAATAATTAGCAAATGGTCTGTAAATTTAGGAAAATAGCAAATGGGCTATATGGTGTCCGCCACAGATGTTACGCTGACTTGTGGGCCTACTAAGTTGACGCGTACGCAGGGCTTTGTCAACTTATAGTCAACAAACGATTCTTGCTGCGGTGACCGTTGGATGCTAATCCAACGGCCGTGCTGCTTCTTCAATCTATGATCTTCTTGCTCCAGCCGCCCAAATCAGCGCCGGCGGGACCGCCTGCTCCTGCCTCCCGTGGCCGGCTGTGCTGCCGTGCAGGCCTCAACGCCCCACCCTACTCCCACCGCTAGCCAGGTCTTCCCTCTACTCACTCACATCCCCTGTTATTCTCCGGCGATGGCAGCCCCACACCGCAGCCGAGCCAGTCAACCCTCGTACTCCCATCCGCGTGGGCATCCACTGCCGCGTCTTCCCCGGCTCCGCGTTGTTCCCTTCCGAGGCCTCGCTGTCGTCCACCGCCTTGGTGCTCTCGGCGCGGCGTAGTCAACGTGGTCAATGAATGACAGCCATCGGAAGAGGACTGTGCGTGGTGAGGCTGACAGCTGGACCCACCAGCTACATCTTCGCACGCAGGGAAGTGCCTCCATATTACGCGCAAGAAAATGATTCCTCCCCCTTACGGCTGGGACCCACCAGCTATATCTTCACACGCAAGGAAGTGCCTCCTTATCCACTGACAGCTGGGACCCACCAGGTCGAAGCGTATGTAGCGTTGTCTGTCTGGTCGCAAACGTGTACGTACATACTGGTCGACCGGTCTCTCTGCAAGGTTGAACCATGGCCGAGTAAGTAGTGGCACATGTCATAGTAGAGCCCCCGACGTGGCAGTTCAGACAGTCCCGTCTAAATCATGTACACGTACGTCCAGCCACACGGCAAAGAATACGGCCATGTACGTACATACGGGCGGGGTCTCAAACACGTACTCGCGCATACGTACGGCCAGGGCTCGTGTACATGGACAGGCAACGGACGGCAGCAATGGCGTCATGTTCATCGGTAGCCAACCGGCTGGGTTGGAACGGAGGAAACAACATCGTGTTCATCGGGAGCCAAGCGACTGGGTCGGAACGCGTCCTGTTCATCGGGAGCCAACCGGCATTGACGGAACAGCCGAAACGGGGTCCTGTTCATCGACTTGGGGTCCGGCGTATCGCAAAACGGAGGAAACGGCCTTCTGTTCGACTGCCTACGGTCGAAACGGGGTCCTGTTCATCGGCTGGGGGTCTGGCATACCGCAAAACGGAGAAAATGGACTTCTGTTCGAGCACCTACGGCCGAAACGGTGTCCTGTTGATCGGGATGGCTCTGGTGTACCGCAAAACGGAGGAAACAGACTTCTCCCCAAGTGCCTACGGTCGAAACGGGGGTCCTGTTCATCGGGAGGGGTGTGGCGTACCGCAAAACGGGACTCCACGGGCTACTGTTCCTCCACGGTCGACCTCCTCCAGCCTCCACCAGCTACTGTTCATCCACCGTCGACTTCCTCCAGCCTCCACCGGCTACTGTTCATCCAGCCTTCACGGGGTTCTGTTCATCCACCCCCAACCGGCTGGGGTGTGGCGGCCTCCTCGGGGTCCTGTTCATCCAACGCCAACCACCTTCACACAGCCAGGGTACTATTCATCCATAGCCAACCCACCGGCTGGGGTGGGGCATACGAGCGGGCGGCAGCAACGGGAATTGTTCATCCACATCCAACAAACCGGCTAGGTCAACTCACCACGTCTCGCGCAAGGGGCTCGATCGATGCATCTCGACTCGTTCTACATATCACGCGTGCGGCAGCAACGGGCACAGTTCATCAAGAGGCAACCCAACCGGCTACATCTCGGATGAACGGGGGCTCGACCGGCTTCAGTTAGCAGTGAAGGAATCGCGCGGGTTCAGCTAGCAGCGAAGGAATCGCTCGGGTTCAGTTAGCAGCGAAGGGATCGATCGGCTTCAGTACGTAGCTAGTGCGATCGCTCGGGTTTGGTAAGCCACTACTGCAGGCGACCGCTAACGCGACACATGAATCAGAGACCCCGGGACCAAAGTATGTGCGATGGATGCATCACAAACGGTGTCGTAATAAATCCGTCGCCAATAAGACGATCTGTTTGTGATGCCGGAGACATAAAAAACGATTCAGATTAGAGACGCGTGTGCGATACGTGGCATACAGTTGATCCATACGAACTGTTTGCGATGAGCCAGAACAACAGAAATGTGCAGCCAGTTCAAGGTGTGTGCGATACACGGCATACAGTTCACTCGGATGGACTGTTTGTGATTACCCAACACAACAGAAATGGGCAGCCAGTTCGAGGTGTGTGCGATACGCGGCATACAGTTCACTCAGATTAACTATTTGTGATTACCCAACACAATAGAAACGGTGAGGCAGATCAAGGTGTGTGCGTTATACGGCATGCGGTTCACTCGGATGAACTGTTTGCGATTACCCAACACAACAGAAATGGTCCAACTTAACAAGATGTCTGTGATACGCGGCAAACATGTCAGTAATCAGAAATGTGTGGGAAGACTGATAACAACATAGACGATTCCTGCTAATAACCCGTGTGTGTTGTGGGCAAACGCTTGCTGGTAAACAATTGTCAGCGATTGATGAAATCATCACCGACGGGTTTCGTAGTTTAATCCATGTGCGATGTGATTTGCTCAGTCTGCCCAACATCTATGCTCTCTGTCTACAGAACAACTACATATATACTTATAAGGACATGATTGCATAACCAAATTAAACCTCCAATTACATAACTGACTACAGATAGCGTTTGCACATCTAAGTAAACAAGTACATGCATAATAAAGTAGGAGAAACGATCATCATATCAACTACTTCTTGTTGTGACGCTTGCCTCCAATGCTCTGCTTGTGGCTCAATCCCTTGTCGTCTACAGTAAGGAGGCACTTCCTCATGTCAACGATCAGCCTGTACATCTCGTAGCATGTGTACGCGTCCATGGCCGCGTACTTGAGGTGATCTTCATCCAGTATCTGGCAGGGAAGGAGGGCAGGTCACCTTGCCTAGGATGCATGCCCAGCGCCGCCGCTGCAGCAGGTTGGGAGATTTGGCTTCTTCTACCGCCCATTCGAATAGCCGCACCGGGTTCGTATACCATTCCGCAAGCATGTGCGTTCTCGCCTCCGCAGTCGACTCCGTGAATATGATCTCTGCCATTAGCGCCAGCTCCAAGTCAGCGCGACGCTGCCAGATGCTGACATCCCTCAGCATCTCTGCCCTGAGATCGACTTCCGCCTCCGCCTTGTGCCTCGCCATGCGCAGCTCCTTCGAACATGTCTCTAATCGATACTTCCTTGATCCGATTTGCCCTTGCTGCCCACCACCTCCAACGCAGCCCCAACATGTCCTCCGGCGCCACCGATCTGTGACTCCAGAGCAATGGATCCCCTCTGATAGATACGTGGGTTTCGCTCAACAGCGGCAGTACCGCGGGCCGCAGCGAGAGGGAAGCTCGCGGGATGCTGGGATCTAGGGGATTATCCATGGCGCAATCCGATGGGTGAGGCAGGGAGGCGAGCGCGGAAGGCCAGATTTGGGGGCTGCGAGAGGAAAGAGACGATAGAGAGCTAAGAGAGGATAGAGAGCGAAGGAGGAGGAGCGCAACCAAGGTGAACAGGGAGTGGGCGAGGCGAAAAAATTGACCGCACCAAATTGCCAATGAACACATCCCATTAATTAGGTTATTATAATTGCCAGTGTGGAATCACTGCCCACTTCCTAGTCGTTTTCCTCTTCCACCACACATGCATGCAAACATAATTAAATTTTGGAGGCAGTTGGTTGGCTCATACGTGGGAGGGGAAAAACTAAAAACTAAAAACACTTTTAACGATGAGAAGACAGCCGGGCAATTGGTGTTAATTAAGAAAGTGCGACTAAAATTCTTGGAAAAATCTGAATTCTCTTAGGCACCCTACAGACCTGAATGTTTCATGTGAGATTATGTGTGTGTACAAAAACCTTTGAAATTGCAAACGAGTTGTTTACGATGGTAGGAGCATCGCACACGATGCGTGGTGCGAGTACTCGTGAGTGATGATTTGTAAGTTACACATATGTTTCCTTATGTTAACACGCGTGTGATAACACGTGACACCGCATACGGTTGTGTGCTGGGAATTGTGTGCTCCAATTAGTCTTCCCGCGCTCTAGCGATGCCTTCCCGCGCAAGCGCCAGCCATAGGGGTAAATTGTAAATCCCCAATCCCCTAGCCAGCTGCTAGCTAGCTATAAATAACCACAACAATGGCTGGCGGCGGCGACTCACTACAGATCCCCTTGCTAACTAGTTACCCACACATACCGGCATACCTGGCCCCAACGGCCGACGACCGGATGGACTTGGGCGATAGCGGAATCGAGGTTGCCGGCGCGATGGTCGGCTTTGCGGTCGACGGCCATGCCACCGCCTCTCCCGACGACAGCCAGACGAGGCAGGAAACGCGGTACGAGCAAGCCACCAGGTTAGCCAGGGTCGTCCTCAAAGCGGCTAGGGATCGCCAGCGGGCGATACCGCGGGCTCGGCGCAGAGTGCGGCGGATGGTGAGGGCGGCGGAGCAGGAACCGCGATGACGCAAGGACAACTGCGGCAGTGGTGGCCACCGCACGAGGCGCAGACTTATGTCCGAGATGGAGGAGGGCGCAGTGCCGGGCGTTGTCGGTGCAGGCCTGGGGGTAGTGACAGCAGCCCTGGCGAGAGCCAATGTCTCGTTGGCCGCCGGGGCGATGTACGCAGAGCCGGCGGTCGCGGCAGCCCTGGTGAGAGCTGCGCCCGAGGCAGTACCGGCGATCGCCGATGTCGAGGCTGCCCCGGCCTCGATCGATCAAGGTGGTTTGTTATATTGATGTAAATTAGGGAGCTTATAATGGTTTGTAAATTACTTCTCGAACTAGGCACTGGACCAATTTGAGCATATATATGCTCGATTGATTATTTGTTCATGCATGTCAAATAGGTCAATTGTATGGGCTGGCATATCTATATATTATCTCATTTTGCAATATGAAAAACATCCCTGAAAAAGATGATACATGGCATGGTGCCCCTAGTGCCATGGTATGACCTCAGTATTATGTGGTAAATAAAATGGCAAATTATGGCAGAAGTTGTAACAATAACTCCTTGAAAACGAGAGCATCTCAAAAGAAGAATCACTGTTTCCAAAATGATAAAATGGCAATTAGGACTTGAATTTACTGTGACTTTATCATTTCGCCTTCAAACTATTTACACGGTGCGCAAGCACCATCAGCCGCTAGATTTGAATTTTTTGCGCATTTTAGGACTCGTTTTATATACTTAAGCACTTTATAGCATTTACCTGACAATTAGCGCATATAAGTCAAATCCCAGCTACAGCTACACGGGTGTGATGGGAGGGGTGTGGATTGCAGTTCGATCATGGTGCATCCTACGGTCCACACGCGTGATACGCGTGGCTGGGGTTCCGGCTAATCAGAACGCATCGCACGATAGAGTTAGCCCACATGGCTTTCATAAGCAGCGAAAATGAACCGTGTGCGATAATAAATAACCAGGATTTCAAGGGAATCCAATTTTCCTTGGTCGTCCGCCCTTGTTTTTTTTCTACGATCTACATAGACCCTAGAACGCACCGTGTTCAAATTTGACACTTTTCCGGGCTCATTTACCATATTTGGGCCATTATTTGCATTTTCTAGGTATTTATTCACATAATTCAAATTGGCACGATTGGTGCATGAAAAGGTGCACAATAACAGTATGAAAAATGAAGCTTGTGGTATTATTAAATTTCCATGCCTTTTACAAGGGAATGGGGAGAGATTTCGATGATATGTGTCGCAAGAGTCAACGACAAACGTGTCATTTATTGGCTTTTCAACTCTACAAAATTGAAAAACATGCCTGAAAAAGATGATACCGGGCATGGTGCCATGGTATGACCTCAACAAAGCGTGGTAATTTTTTGAGAGGGTTCAGCTAATGTCGTTGTGCACGCTCTTCGTAAACCGAACCATCACAAAAGGAAGTTTTGGTGGTTTCGAGAGGGAAATCACCAAGTTTGAAGGGGAATCCAAAGTTCCATCGTCGTTTGTCCTTGAGTTTTTTTCTACGATCAACATACACCCTATAATGGATCGTGTTCAAATTTGGCACTTTTTGGGCTAATTTACTATATTTGGGCAGTTATGTGCATTTTCTAGGCATTAATGCACATAATTCAATTTCACACAACCGGTCCATGAAAAAGTGCACAAAAACGGTTTGGAAAATCATGCTTGTGGTGTTTACTAAATTTGCATGCCTTTTACGAGGAATGGGGAGAGATTTCAGGGACATGTGTGGCAAGAGTCAACCACAAACGTGTCGTTTATTGGTTTTCCAACTCTAGAAAATTGATAAATGGCAATTAGGACTTGAATTTACTATGACTTTATCGTTTCGCCTCCAAACTATTTACACGGTGCGCAAGCACCATCAGCTGCTAGATTTGAATTTTTTGCGCATTTCAGGACTCGTTTGATATACTTAAGCACTTTATAGCATTTAACTAACAATTAGCGCATATAAGTCAAATCCCAGCTACAGCTACACCGATGTTATGGGAGGGATGTGGATTGTCGTTCGATCGCGGTGCATCCTACGGTCCACACGCACGATCCGTGTGGCTGGGGTTCCGGCCAATCAGAATGCATCGCACGATAGAGTCAGGCCACACGGCTTTCATAAGCAGCAAAAATGAACCGTGTGCGATAATAAATCACCAGGATTTCAGGGGAATCCAATTTTCCTTGGTCGTCCGCCCTTGTTTTTTTCTACGATCTACACAGACCCTAGAATGCACCGTGTTCAAATTTGGCACTTTTCTGGGCTCATTTACCATATTTGGGCCATTATTTGCATTTTCTAGGCATTTATGCACATAATTCTAATTGGCACGATAGGTGCATGAAAAGGTGCACAATAATAGTATGAAAAATGAAGCTTGTGGTATTACTAAATTTCCATGCCTTTTACAAGGGAATGGGGAGAGATTTTGATGATATGTGTCGCAAGAGTCAATGACAAACGTGTCGTTTATTGGTTTTTCGACTCTACAAAATTAAAAAACATGCCTGAAAAAGATAATACCGGGCATGGTGCCATGGTATGACCTCAACAAAGCGTGGTAATTTTTTGAGAGGGTTCGGCTAATGTCGTTGTACACGCTCTTCGTAAACCGAACCATCACAAAAGGAAGTTTTGGTGGTTTCGAGAGGGAAATCACCAAGTTTGAAGGGGAATCCAAAGTTCCTTCATCGTTTGTCCTTGTGTTTTTTTCTACGATCAACATACACCCTATAATGAACCGTGTTCAAATTTGGCACTTTTTCAGGCTAATTTACTATATTTGGGCAGTTAATGTGCATTTTCTAGGCATTAATACACATAATTCAATTTCACACAATCGGTCCATGAAAAAGTGCACAAAAATGGTTTGGATAATCATGCTTGTGGTGTTTTCTAAATTTGCATGCCTTTTACGAGGAATGGGGAGAGATTTCAAGGGCATGTGTGGCAAGAGTCAACCACAAACGTGTCGTTTATTGGTTTTTTGACGCTACAAAATTGAAAAACATGCCTGAAAAAGATGATACCTGGCATGGTGCCATGGTATGACCTTAGAAAAGCATGGTAATTTTATGAGAAGGTTCGGCTAATGTTGTTGTACACGCTCTTCATAAACCGAACCATCACAAAAGGCAGTTTCGTGGTTTTTTTTCGAGAGGGAAATCACCAAGTTTGAAGGGGAATACAAACTTCCTTCGTCGTTTGTCCTTGAGTGTTTTTTGTATGATCAACATACACCCTATAATGCACCGTGTTCAAATTTCACAATTTTCCGAGCTAATTTAGTATATTTGGGCAGTTATGTGCATTTGCTAGGCATTAATGCACATAATTCAATTTTGCACAATCGGTCCATGGAAAAGTTCACAAAAACATTTTGGGAAATCATGCTTGTGGTATTTGTTAAATTTACATGCCTTTTACGAGGAATGGTGAGAAATTTCAAGGACATGTGTCCCAAGAGTTAACCACAAACGTGTTGTTTATTGGTTTTTCAACTCTAGAAAATTGAAAAACATGCCTGAAAAAGATGATACCTGGCATGGTGCCATGGTATGACCTCAATAAAGCGTGGTAATTTTTTGAGAAGGTTCGGCTAATGTAGTTGTACACGCTCTTCATAGACCGAACCATCACAAAAGGAAATTTTGGTGGTTTCGAGAGGGAAATCACCAAGTTCGAAGGGGAATCCAAAGTTCCTTCATCGTTTGTCCTTGAGTTTTTTTCTACGATCAACATAGACCCTATCATGCACCGTGTTCAAATTTGGCACTTTTTCGGTCTAATTTACTATATTTGGGCTGTTATGTGCATTTTCTACGCATTAATGCACACAATTCAATTTCGCACGATCGGTCCATGAAAAAGCACAAAAAAGGGTTTGGAAAATCATGCTTGTGGTGTTTAGTAAATTTGCATGCCTTTTACGAGGAAATGGGGAGAGATTTCAAGGACATGTGGGGCAAGAGTCAACCACAAATGTGTCGTTTATTGGTTTTCCAACTATAGAAAATTGATAAATGGCAATTAGGACTTGAATTTACTGTGACTTTATCGTTTCGCCTTCAAACTATTTACACGGTGCGCAAGCACCATCAGCCGCTAGATTTGAATTTTTTGTGCATTTCAGGACTTGTTTGATATACTTAAGCACTTTATAGCATTTACCTGACAATTAGCGCATATAAGTCAAATCCCAGCTACAACTACATGGGTGTGATGGGAGGGATGTGGATTGCCGTTCGATTGCGGTGCATCCTACGGTCCACATGCGCGATCCGCGTGGCTGGGGTTCCGGCCAATCAGAACGCAATGCAAGATACGGTTAGCGCACATGGTTCTCATAGGCAATCAGATCTCGAATGCTCTAAAAAACCACCGCACTACGTACAGTTGTCCGGCCACTCCGTCCCAGAGCTCTCTCCAAGCGTCGCCGTCCATGCCACCGCGCCGCACACTAACTGGTAAGGAAGCGATGGCATCCCGCCGCGCCGAGTTCATCGCTGCCCGCGACCTCACACTAAGTGGTAAGGAAGCAATGGCATCCCGCCGCGCCGAGTTGATCGACGCCCACGACCGCACACCTACGTGGGCGGACTTTGAAGCTGCCATGGCCGAATGGGCGATGGAGCAAGAGGAGGCCAAATCCGCACAGAAGGAGCGAAAAAGGCAGAAAGCACTCAACAAAAGAGAGTCCCGCCGCCGTAAGAAAGAAGCGGCCGCACGCGCTGCTGAGGAGAGACGGGCGGAGATTCAAGCACGGTGGGCTGCTGCCGACAAGGCCGGTGAGGAGTACGACGGCGTCTGGGGCTGGCCAACATGCGAGAAGTAGTTAGTGTGTGTGTGTCGACCGTACATTTGTTTAATTAATTGTGAGCATCTACTACTACTTACCACTACTTTTTTAGAGCAAATTAGTGCCCGGTCAAAAAAAGTTGAGTCAACCGAGTCATAGCGGTCGAACCCGCATCCACCCCGGAGCTCCTTCCTCTCTCACCTCGGCACAACCGGCTCGGAGACGAGCTTGCTGGAGCTGGTTTTTAGTCCCACCTCGCCACACGGGGCGGATGCAGACCGGCTTAAATAGCATCGCCGGCGGGAGGCAGCAAGCATCTTTCTTGTTGCATAGGTCGATCAATTCTCGCTGTGTGAGCGAGGCAAGTTGACACTTGATTGCATTTTCATTAACTTATGACTGTTCATCGAGTGTCAACTTCTCCTCGTTCATGTACGTTGATGATAGGCCAACCATAATGAAAGAGATTTTTAAATTTGCAGGCTGCGGCTCTAGATGCTGATAGATATTTTAATTTTTAGGAGACCACAAAACACACGGTTGCTATGTGGTACCGTGTGCGTTAATGATCCATAAGTCGGTTAGAAAACATCGCACACGTACCATCACAACCGCCCGTGACTGATTTAATCAACTACACATGTACAATTTTTTGAATACGGGATCCGCCAATTTTCTCTTTTCTCGCACACGAGTATATTATACGCTTCGACTGTGTTGTGTGTTTCGCCTGTGTAAGTTTCAAGTTTCACAGCTAAATTTTCAGTAGGCGTGGGATTTCAGAATTTACCCCCCCACCCCATCCCCACCCATCACATTTCCAAAGTATCTCCCCCCTCCCCCCACCTCCCGGCAGCTCAAACCGCCGCCGCCGCAACCACAGCTTCAACCACATCTACGTTCTGCCTGAGCTTCGTCGATCCATTCAGGTAACCCATCGATCTCCATCACCGCCCGGCCTGATTGCTTAGATGGCGCCTGTGAAACATCCTCATGCCTCCAAATACCCACCCCCTACTACAGAGCATCGCCGCGTAAGCGTAACCACATATCATGCGGGAGGTCAAGGAGCAGATGGCGGTCGATGGCGCGGTGGCCGCTGTGCGTGTCGACCCGGAGGAACACCTCACCTCCGCCGCCGCCGACTTGGTGCGGGCTCTAGCCCAGATGAAGTGCCCCAGCAACTACCCCTCGGGATTTACCAAGTACGCACTGTGCAGTTCAATTTTACCAATACAAGTTGCAAGGGCTATGTTTTGTACGGTTGATGTATTAAGCCTGTTGTAGTAAACACGCCTAACCATTCTTAGCTATTTTCCCTACCATTTTATAGACAACTAGGCCATTCTCTGCTCTAGCAGCACTTGCCTTGCGATGTTTAACACTGTCAATTTCAATTTCACCAGTACCGGTTTCAATGGCTATATTAGGTTGTCTGTACTTAACACATGCCTTGTTTATTTCAGTAATGTACACTGTCATGTTGAAGTATGAACTGCCCAGTTAAATTTCACCAATACCAGCTAGAAACTAACAATGCCTGACTTAGGTTGCTGTCAAGCCTGTTGTCGCAAACAGTTCTATCCATTTTTAATCTATCCCTTTACTACCGTGTTACTCTACGTAATGAAGATATCACTAGAGATGCTGTCGTTTTATTACCATTTTCTATTTTTGGTGGATGTTAACCCTGTTGTAGTTAACATGCCTTTCCATGTACTTACACAGGGCCACAATGGGAAATGCTGTTGTTTACCGTCGAGGTTAGTTCCATCCCAATGTCTTATAGTATTTTACATCATTTGTGCAATTGCAGTTTAGCTTATAGCATTTACGTGCTTCTTGTAGGTACACATGTCAGCGGCACTGATCCACACTTCAACCCGGAGGAACACCTTGCCTCCACCGCCGCCGACTTGGGGCGGGCTCTGGCCCAGATGAAGTGCCCCACCAACTACCCCTCGGGATTTACCAAGTAGGAACTGCCTAGTTCAATTTTTCAAATATCTGTTGCAATGGCTATGTTTTGTACGGTTGATGTATTAAGCCTGTTGTAGTAAACACGCCTAACCATTCTTAGCTATTTCCCTACCTTTTTATAGACAACTGGGCCATTCTCTGCTCTAGCAGCACTTGCCTTGCGATGTTTAACTCTGTCAATTTCAATTTCATCAGTACCAATTTCAAAGGCTATATTAGGTTGTATGTACTTAACACATGCCTTGTTTATTTCAGTAATGTACACTATCATGTTGAAGTATGAACTGCCCCGTTCAATTTCACCAATACCAGCTAGAAACTTACAATGCCTGACTTAGGTTGTTGTCAAGCCTGTTGTAGCAAACAGTTCTATCCATTTTTAATCTATCCCTTTACTACCGTGCTACTCTACGCATTGAAGATATCACTAGAGATGCTGTCGTTTTATTACCATTTTCTATTTTTGGTGGATGTTAACCCTGTTGTAGTTAACATGCCTTTCCATGTACTTACACAGGGCCACAATGCGAAATGTTGTTGTTTATCGTCGAGGTGAGTTCCATCCCAATGTCTTATAGTATTTTACATCATTTGTGCAATTGCAGTTTAGCTTATAGCATTTACGTGCTTCTTGTAGGTACACATGTCAGCGGCACTGATCCACGCTTCAACCCGGAGTAACACCTCGCCTCCGCCGCCGCCGACTTGGGGCGGGCTCTGGCCCAGATGAAGTGTCCCACCAACTACCCCTTTGGATTTACCAAGTAGGAACTGTCCAGTTCAATTTTTCCAATACCTGTTGCAATGGCTATGTTTTGTACAGTTGATGTGTTAAGCCTGTTGTAGTAAACACGCCTAACCATTCTTAGCTATTTTCCCTACCTTTTTATAGACAACTGGGCCATTCTCTGCTCTAGTAGCACTTGCCTTGCGATGTTTAACTCTGTCAATTTCAATTTCATCAGTACCAGTTTCAATGGCTATATTAGGTTGTCTGTACTTAACACATGCCTTGTTTATTTCAGTAATGTACACTGTCATGTTCAAGTATGAACTGTCCAGTTCAATTTCACCAATACCATCTAGAAACTTACAATGCCTGACTTAGGTTGCTGTCAAGCCTGTTGTAGCAAACAGTTCTATCCATTTTTTAACCTGTCCCTTTACTATCGTGGTACTCTTCGCAATGGAGATATCACTAGAGATGCTGTCGTTTTATCACCATTTGCTATTTTTGGTGGATGTAGTTAACATGCCTTTCCATGTACTTGCGCAGGGCCGCAATGGGCGATGCTGTTGTTTGCCGTCGAGGTTAGTTGCATGCCATGTCTTATAGTTTTTTACATCATTTGTGCAATTGAAGTTTAGCTTCTAACATTTACTGGTTGCTTGTAGGTACATATATCAGCGGTACTGATCGAAGCTTCGACCCCTTTTGCGTATGGGGCAATGAGATATTCATGAACAAGCGACAAGTGAGGAAACTAAGAAAGATTGTTAGGCGGAAGAGACGGGCGATGGGAATTAAACTCTTTATTTACACTTTATCCAAGACAACAGTGAACTTTAGGATGGTAAGTAATCTGTTGCCTTTCCCCCTGCCCACAACGAGTTACTCTATTAGACATGAATTTCTGAAAGTTTTCTCTTTTCAGTGGTTTCCGAAGCAATTTACTCATGATTACCTTGCAAACTACATGACCGGAGTGGAGGCAACTAGGGTTAAAGTATATAATTCATACTACCATGATAATGGTCTAGAAGTCTTCCTCAAGGCGGTGAAGGATGGGAGGACGATCGTAACAAGGGGTTGGAAAAAAGTTGTGCATGCCTTTGGCATGGAGGAGGGCACATTATGGGCTTTCCGCTTCTGCAACACTATCGGCAGCCAAAATGATTTACACTTCTCTCTTCACCTTTACCACCTCTAAATATTGTGGTTCATCATAGTTAATCTGCTACCTAATTCTTTAATTACTGAACACATTGTACTGAGATTTTGATTTATAGATTGGTTGTTGAACCATTGTGATGAGAATATGAAATATTTAAATTCCATAGTATTCAAAATTTGAAATTTTCCAATTCGAATAATAAATTATAGGAAAAAATAAAATTAAACAACATGTATTAGAACACTGTACACACGGTTAGAAATAAAACAGCGTGTGCGATGGTAAAATAAAGAACACACGGTTCTTTCATAGAAAACGTGTGCGATACTCAGCGGTCGGATGCACGGTTTATTCTCATACACGTGTGGGATTGCCATAAGTATTACACATGTTTCCGTACGATGTGCGTGTGTGATTCTTGGATAAAAAGAAGACAGTTCACATTTGGAGACCGTGTGTGAAAGGTATACCTATCACACACAGTTATGAAAATGGACACATTGGCGATAGTAAAGACACTGCACACATTTTATATTATTGAACTGTGTGTGATAGTGTACGTATCGCAAACATAATGGTAGAAATAAATGTTTGTGATATCCACCTTTTGCACACGTGGATATCTGCGATATCGTTTCTGATGTGCCGCGGATCACAAACGTAGTGCCCGTGTCTAACGTGTGGGATAGTCCGCGACTTCACATATGATTACTTTACGAAAGTCGTCAACATCGGGTCGCCCTATCGCAAACGTTTTCTGGGTCGTGTGGGAAGACCCCCCTATCTCACACACAGGCAAGGCGACGATTTAAAACTCCGCCGCGGAAAGGGGGTAAAAACCGTTTGTATAGCACGTAATAGTACCAGTGAGCAAACGCCTCGCTCGGGTTCAGTTAGCGAACGCCTCGCACACAAGCGCGCGTACGAGAGAAATGCGTAAACAACACTGCATCACTTGGCCCCGACCACCCACCGTAACCGGGAATTCCCCGAAAATTTCCTCGGCCTCACTTCTACTACGATTTTTTACGTCATGGACGGCCCAAAGAATGTCATGTGGGTGCGTCTCCAGCCCGCCCAGGACGAAAAGCCCATTTTCTTTCATAATTTTTTGTCATAGAAGTAGGATCCCACCACATCTATGATGATACGTGTTTTTGTCACAATTATTGTAATAGAAGTGTCACAACCATGACAGAAAAAGTTTTCGTTCATGCCATAATGTCACGGATGTGTCTTTTTTTGTAGTTTTATGTCAAGAATGTTATGGGAATTGCACACCATCTTTGAACTCTTGATATAGTGATACTTCTCACCATCATCATTCATTCCTCGGACCCTATGTTGTTGTAACCGGAATGCCGACAAGTGAACCGCGATGTGTGAAATCAATACTCCTAGCAACCCTGTTGCTTGGTAGTTCATGGATAGTAATCTCATTCTTAGCGTGTTGGTTACTGAATCATCATTCTAAGATTGATCGTGCTACCTAGTCCATTTTTCTTGGTGCACTTTTCGATCAATGAGTTAGGATTGTGTCAATCTCTCGCTCTCTTGATCATATTGTCTTGCCCTCAAAAGCAAGATTGTTCTCGAGCCTAATAACATAGCGGTGGTTCATGATTTTCCGGATATCTTCTCGGAAGTATCACCAGGTTGTCCCCTGACCATTATGTTGAGTTCGTGATCAAGTTGGTTTTCCTCTAAACTACCTCTTCTCCAATAATCTATGTTGGATAACCCTATACTAGTTAGTTGAGCTAAACAACAACTTGGGGAGTTGGAAGATAAAAGCTTTGCCTAACCTAGTTCATTCCGAAGGGATATCTTTGTGTTTGTGTGTGTGTGAAGAAAGATGACATGTTCATCGGTTGACCTTCATGATCAGTTGTTTGACCTATTGTCTTATCCAATCTTTGATTTGAGTATGGGATATCGTCAGATCAAAATCAGATCCAATGATTTTCATAATGTTGTTTTAATTGTGGTTGTTTCCTCGAGCATACACCATTACATCTTTTGGTCTGACCAATGCTATCACCTTGTTCACATAATTGTGGAATTCCATCTATTTGGATACCTAGATGAATTGTTGTTGAGCCCATCAGCAACATTTTTATCTTCTCCATGATTTTGTTGAACATTTAAGCTAGTGTTGGAAACTTTGGTACACATTATCTTTGTGTTTCGTACATGAAGTACATGTTTGATGAAAGAAGTGACTTTCTCTAATTCACATGTACCTGATGCAAGTTGCCGCCGTGATTTTGAGAAAAGTTTGCTTTGCTTCCTTTGGAATCATCCCAAGTCAGTCATGCACGTGCGAAGTATACTATGGTTTGGTAGATTTGCAACCTCCACTCCATATGTATTCCCTAGCACACCAAGCCACTGATTGATTTGTCCAAGGATAATAAGTTCATCCATAAGTATACAAGGACTTCGTTATCCTCGATGATGGTTCCCAACAAGAACTCGGTTGTGTTTTGTTGTAAGAGTTCCATGTGGGCACGATTGTCCTAGACATTCTGTTCACATGTATCTTGCAATCCAGCTCATGTATGGGGCTTGCTGCCATAGTTATTTCCTGAGAATCTTGCAACGTCATCTCATCGATTTGTGTTGCAAACTTTCCTTTTCAGACATGCATGCTGAGTCTGGAATATCCTGACACCAACCAGATCTGAATCTCAGGTAGGTATGATGGTTGGAACTTCTCCCAAGAACTATGATGTAGGTTCCGGTAAAGTGGACGCACCTAGCGGGAAGAACTATTATTGTAGTGTCTTAATTAAGCAATTTGGTATCATCCACTTCCCCATGAGGATTTCGTATGACTTATTCTATAAGTTGTTCCTTATGGGTTCCTTGCGCCCCCGAAGTTCGGCCTTTACTTGATGACCATATCGATGATGCTTTTAAGCATGATCGTGGTATCTAGTACATCAAGGAGAACATCAGAAGCGGAGTGCTAAATGTCTCTTGGTCGATCATCCAGATTTGTTTCCTTGGCATCGCTAAGGTGAAATATGAGAAAGTGTTATCTTCCTTTGCATCCGCATCCCCCATCGATATTCATCATGGCAGTATGAGGTGTCACCAAGATCTTCGGCATAGATGTTGGTAAAACCCTGATGAATATGGAGATGCTCAAGTTCTTGAGAGCACGCTCAAACACTAGGTTATATCCTCGGTATCAATTGGAATGTGCGTTCCGTTGCCGAGTTGTCCTATAACTCTAGTTTCCTTTCCGACCTGAGTATGCAATTCTTTCGGATTTCTTCAAACGATCATTTGTAAATTTGCCTCAGTCTGGTATGAAGAGTTTCAATTATCCCTGTATCAAAAGTAATTCTTTTTGCCACTCAAGGGAATAATTCAACGAGTCACCTCTCATAAGGTGTCCCGTTATGGTACTAAGGGCAATATATCTCCTCGCTACTTTGACACTTATTCACCATCTTCTTAAGCGTGGAATTGTTGCCTACCAAATTGAACCTTCGTCTTCTGCCTCTTCCCATCGCTCCTCATATGTGTTTGTGTTTCAGCTCAAGAGATGTTCTTACGTCTCATTCCATGAGTTGATCATGAGTTGCTTGATCTTCAAGAAGATCGATTCTTTTAGAGTTTTCCTTTCGTCTCGTTGTCGTGTTGGGTGAAGTTCTCAAAGGCAAGGATATCAAGATCAATGTGGTGTAATGGATCAACATCTTCGAGAAGAACAATTGGATAAGAGGATTGTGTCAGTTCCATATCCCCTCTTCCCTCTTACCCTACGTCTTGAATCTCGGGACGAGATTCTTGTTTAGTGGGGGTGAGTTGTCACGGCCCTAGAATTTTGAGTGTAATTAGTTGCATTTAGAATAATCCATGCATCATGTTTAAATTTAAATGAAAATTGAATTGAGGGGATTCTCAAAGCCTCAGAAATCTTTTAAAAATGATCAAAATTAAAAATCTCTTCAAACAAGTCTAAGAAAATGTTCCTGTTAATCTATGAAAATCTCTTCAAACAAGTCTAAGAAAATGTTCCTGTTAATCACAGAAATAATTATCTTGGGCCTTTGAATTAATCCAATAGATATTTGCATTGGATTTATATTTATTATATATTAAATATAAATCCAATAATTGTGTAAGTTTGTATGTGGCTCTGGATTAGTTCCCTAAGTCCCCATATTAAATTACATAAGTTTATAAATTGGTTTGATCTTTGAATCAAATCAAAACAGAAAGAAAAATAGCAAAACAGAAACAAAAATTAAATAAAGGAGAAGAACTTACTTGGCGCTCCTGTAGCCCAAGTGGTTGGCCCAGCCCACCTCCTCGGCTGCCAGTCATCTTCAACATCTCCCAGTAGGCAGAGGCAAGACAGCGCACTGCCGTGCCAAGGCCGCCACGTCCACAGCTGCCTGCCTGCCTCGACGCCGCACGGTTATGGACAGCCGAAGCCGTCTGGATCCGTCCCACCTCCCTCTGTTCTTCCCGCCTCGCTCTCCCTCGCTCGCTTTCCGCCATGGCCGTGTCGTGGGAAAACGACGATCTATGGGATCGAGAGGATCCCTTTGCAGTTTGGCTGTGGGATCAATATACTACAAAGAGCAGAGCTAGTAGATATGAGAACATGCAACGAGTTATCCAGGTTCGGGCTGCTATGAGCGTAAAACCCTACTCCTGTTCTGGTGGTTTGATTGTGTATGAGCTCAAAGGTTACAAAGGGCGCAGCTTGCCGGCAAGGTGCGCGGGAAGTGCAGCTACATCGTGTAATTGAACTAGGAGTCGACCGTTCTAAGTGTAGCCGTGGGCCTCCTTTTATAGGCCAAGGGGTTACCACAGTGGCTAGTATGGTCATTTACAGGGTATGAATAGTGACTTGCACCATCACCACGTCTATCTCCAGATGGGGTAGGACAAGCGCATTAAATGCACCGTTAGGCGCTACGTCGTGGAGGCGAGGCTTTGGGCAAAAGATCTGTACAACCGGTCCTGGTGCCCTCTTGTTATCTTGACACATCCCAGGGATGGGTGTCATTAAAGTTAATCTCTGCGTGGCATGCCGACACGTGCCTTGGCCAGCTGCGTTGACTGCCTGCCCGCTCGACACCTATCATGCGTGCTTATCTTGCCGGTGATGAGGTGGAGCGGTAACGGTATAGAACGGGCCTACCGGCATGGAGCTTGCCGGGCCTTTGCTTGCCGGCAAGGAGCTTGCCGGTAACCAGAGTCTTGGTCTTCACCTTGCCGGTTCGAACCTCCGGCAAGGGCAATGTTGATCTTCAGTACTAGAATAGTACTTCTCAATGAACTGCCTTGAGGTCTCCTTCACGGTCTTGTTTAATCTAAGTCTTAAGTCACAGCAACCCTCCGGCAAGCCCATGCCATCAGGAAGGCTACGACTGCCTGTGCACAAGTCAGGGTACGAGGGCGTCCATGCTTTCATACACTGACAGGAGCCCCTGGGCCTGGGCCACACGCGCATGCGAGGCGTCGTTGGGCTAGGCCCGAACAGTGCATAGGCACACGTGGCAGAGGATAACTGTCGTAATCTTCTCTTTTACCATGCCCCCACGATGTGCATTAAATGCGGGCGTGGGAGAGGTGGAATGGAATGGGCGCAGGGAGGTAGTGCGCTTGAAAAGCGCAGCCACATAGGATGGTAAAGAGCCAGCCCCCGCGCCTTCCCCATAAAAAGGAATCCGCGAAGGGCGCTGCTCATTTACCCCCCTTCTCCCAATCTAGCCATCCGCCGCCTCCGTCTTCCTCCTCGTGCCAGAGCAGAGCATGCCATCCGCCTCCGCCGCTGTGCAACGCCGCTCTCCCCCACAAATCTCGCCATGGCACCGAAGAGAGCCGGGAAGGCCCCGAGTTCGGCGGCGGATGAGAGGAAAGCCACCAAGGCTGCACAGCGGCGGTCTCACACCGTTTTCCCGCCGGTGCTTACAGAAGACGATCCGACGAAGGACTACGCGTACGTGTATGCGAGCAAGACGCAAGATCATGAAGCCATAGTGGTGCTTCCAGGATCCCTCCCTCCTGCCAACGATCAATTCCATTTCTTCGCCGTGTACTTTTACTGCGGGCTATGCCCGCCCTTCTCTGATTTCTTTGCTGAAGTGATGAATACCTTCGGATTCAGATTGCTTGATTTCACACCCAATGCGGTCACCTGCCTGTCGATCTTTGCACACCTATGCGAGAACTTTGTGGGAATAGCCCCAAATTTTGCTCTGTTTCGGAACTTTTTCATCCCCCGGGTCAAGGACGAAGCCCTCTCCGGCAGCGTGACCTAGATTCCAAGGGGGAACTCAAAGAGGCATTACTTGGAAGGCAAACTTCACATCAAGTGGAACGAGTGGCGGGGCGACTGGTGCTGGATCAAGAAGCGAGATTTTCCTGCCTTCTGCCACCTTAGGACTGAAAGGATCGAGAAAGTTACCAGCTGGAGCAATGTGGATCCTAGCGATGCCAAGCTGGGAGTGGCGCTGCGCCGAATCCTCGCTCTGAAGGAGGCCGGCTTGATGATCGAGAAGGTGGGAGCAGATTTCACCTGCCGCCGGATCGCTCCGCTGCAGTACAGAGGAGGCTGGCAAGCGTGGGACTACCAGGGCCCTGCTAACCCAATGCGTCTGCATCCAGGCCCCGACAAAAACTTGACGGTGATGGAGCACTACTTGCTCATTTGCCAGCTCTTCAATAGGGGTTGCAGCTTCGATCTGCCGGCGAAGGTAATCCCACTGTGCAACAATATCGCCAAGGCTTCCATCTTGGCAATGATGCCGAACTGTGATGCCAGGACGGTTCTGAGCACATGGGAGGAACCCAGCAAGGAAGACGTGGGAAGCTGGTTTGCCGGCTTAGTGGAGAAGGCCATCAGAGCCGAGGATGACATGGTCCATCCGACGAAGGATGACCGGAAGGAGTTCCTTGCCCTGAGAGCTAAGGAGCTCTAGAGAGTGAAGACAACTCGCTCCCGGGCAGCCAAGGGCACTGGCGGCAGAGAAGGCACCGGAAGCCAGGCCGAAGAGCAAGCCACAGCTCTGGGAACTAGCGGAGGAGGCCGCTCCCAAGAGCATGCCGAAGAGCATGCTGGTGAGGAGGAGCAGGCTAAGGGATCTGAGGAAGAGGGAGAGGAAGGAGAGCATCCCAAGGGATCTTCGGACGAAGAGGAAGAGGAAGAGGAAGAGGAAGAAGAACCACCTCGCCTTCCTCCCACCAAGGTGAAGATGACCGTCGCCAAGAAGCCCGCTCGAAAGAGGGCAGCGCATACCGAGTTGGCGAGCTAGGAGCTCGCCGCCGTCAAGGTAGCAGCCGCACCCTCCCGGGCACAGCCTTCCTAGCAACAGCCTTCCCGCGCTGCTGCCCCTCGCCGACCCATCCCGCCAACCGTGGAGGAGGTGGGCGTTCCGCAGCCCCCGGCTCCCCTAGGGACGAAGCGCCCGAGGAGTTCACCGCCATCGCCTATGACTGCAGGGATCGGGGACATAGTTCTCTATGATCTGTTAGTCCTTAGTGACCCCGACAAGGACGAAGAGTAAGCACCTCCATCTCCGTATATTTTTCTTTTAATCGTCCAAACTCTGTTGTCAAACTGATCTTTTTACTTGTTTTGGTCTTGCAGGGACGAAATGCCACTGGCGGAGAGGCACAAGAAGAAGCCCAGGACCGCTGAAGAGGGCAAGACGGCAACCGGCACCGATCAAGGTGCGAGTTCATCTGAGGTTGCCGTCTCGAGCCCCCCGCGTGAGGTTCACGTGCAGTTTCCGCTGGCGAGCACTACCGTTGAGTCTTCCGCAATGGAAACTGGTAAGGGGTTGGAATGCAGCCAGCCAGAAGGAGAGCGCCAAGGGGTAGACTCCTTGACGGCGCCCTCGACTCCCATGCCGTTGCCAAGACCTTCACCGGCAAGGAGCAGCCCTCCTCCAGAGGAGCCCCAAGAAGGGCTCATCCGTGTGAAGGCCCCTCTGGCAACCGATGTTGCCGGAGACCAAGCGCCGGCAACTGAAATTGCCGGAGGAAGAATAGCATCCCCTCCACGTGTTCATCAAGGTAACCTTCTTTCCAAATGCACTGGATCCCTTGCCAATCCTTCTTTTTTGTTTTCTTGAACTTGATCTGAATCTTGATTCTCTCCCTCCTCCATTCTTTCAGATCCGCCTCCATCTGATGAAATGGACATCGACTCTACCACCGAGGGGATTGCGAGGGACACCGCCAATGAGACCAGCAACATTGCTGCTGGTGAGGCCGTCGAGGGGACTGACGAGGAGGCCGCCAAGGCTACTCAAGGAGAGGCCGCCGAGGATATTGCTGACGGAGGCGGCAACGATGGTGCCGAGGCCACTGGAGACATCTCTGTCCCAGAAGCGCCAAGCGCTGACTCGGCCATGAGGGCGATCCTGACCGGCAAAGCGGTCACGGACGACCACCCTTCGACACCTGAAGAGCCCTTCTCAAGAAGATACATGAAGGTTGGCGACAACCTGTTCGTCAACCCCCCTGGGCGCCCACTGAAGGAGAGATCTTGGACGGCAAAGTTATTGCTGCTGGCGGGCTCGAGGTCGTCGATGAGCCACATGCCAACATCAACGAGACCAAAGAGTAGCAGATCCTTAAGGCCATGGGTGAGAACCTCCAGAAGCTTCAGGCGTGCTACCACAGCCGCACGGAGAGCTTGGACTCCAGGGCAACCGTCCTTGACAAGGCGGAGGACGAATTCAAGAAGCGTGTGGAGGAAACACAGATCTGGTATGCGGAATGCCTCCAAGACCTTCAAGAACGTCATACTCAGCTCACCAAGGCCCAGGAGGAATTTATTCTGGAGAAGGCCGAGGCCGACAAGGCACAAGAGGAGGCTGCACAAAAGATAGCAGTAGAGGAAGCCAAGTTGAATGAGCGCAAGATCGGCCTCGGCGCTTATGAAGAAGAGCTTGCCGCTCGGGAAGCAGAGCTTGCCTCCATGCTTCGTGGCAAGGACGATGAGATCCAGGACCTCATCTCACAGCAAACTCAGGAGCTAGAGCACAAGCACAAAGAGGCCATCGAGGCTCAGGCTACAGAGCATGCCAAAAGGATCAAAGAGGCCGTCGATACTGCCGAAGCCGCAGAGGTCGCCAAGACCGAGCTGGAAGGCAAGGTGCGAGCGCTCGAAGCAAATATTGCTGCCAACGGCAGGGAGATATTGGCGCTCAAAGCAGAGGCAGAGAAGGCAACTCACACCTTGGCGGAGCTGCAAACTTCAGTGTCCACCAAGAGCCAAGAGCTCACCAAGGCCAATGATACTATCGAAGATCACAAGATGAAGCTGACTGCCTTGGAGAAGACCTTTGACGAAGCCAGGAAGCATGAGAAGATCTTGACGAAGGACCTCCAAGATGAGAAGGCCTTGGTCGCGAGCACCGCCTGAACTTTCAATGAGCTCAAGGGCACCTACAAGCTTTGGACTGTCCGTCTCGTGGTTGCCGCGGAGAGCATTTTTGCATAGCTGTCCGCCATGGGCTTGCTGGAATACCACTACTCCACCGCCGAAGGGGACACCGCCAGCGCCAGGCTCACTATCTTCTTCGAAAGCTTGATTGAGGCACTAGAGAAGCATCACGAGGCTTGAGCTGCATACCTTGCCAGCGAATCCCGCAAGCTTTGCCGGGATGTCCTCTTCAAGGTACTCGTCAAAGTGGTGTACCGGAACCCATGCATTGATCTCTCCAAGGTTTTCGCCAGTCTGCCGCGGGGAGCCGACACTAAGACCGCCGAAGAGCTCGTCACGTCCATCGCCGACAGGGTTGTCCTGATTCCCAGGACAGAGGGTGGAGTTACCCACTAATCTTGTAGCCATATCTTGTCGCGCGCATGATCATGTAAAAGACAGATTTGTCTTAAATTAGATCTGCACTGCATTTTGATGTAATATAACTTGTGTTTTGGATGGATGTATGCATGCGACTCCTCTTGTTTTATTCTGTCTTTGCATGATTTTTGTACCCTACACTTGCCGGAAACTTGCCGGTGTGCGCACTCTTGCCACGAGCGCTTGAGGAACGGGTCCTTAGCAGCTTGTCGGAAGTGCTGCTGCCGGCAAGGTTACGCTTGACGATCACAAAGTATCCACTTAAGTTGTTGAGCAGACTCAAAACAAAGTAAGAGCGTAGCTGATCATGACAAGGTTCCTTAGCGTGCAGGTTTCTCATACAAAGTCCAAAATCGTTCAAGGAGAAATTGCAACTACAACAAATAATTTATTTCAAAGTTTCTCAACATAGCGTTTTCTTTGCTGTGCTTCTTGCCATAGGACGATATCTTGAACGTCATTTGGTATCCATACCATCACTCCCCCCGGGAAACTTGCATGCGAGGAACCCTTCTGTCCTTTGATAAAAAGAAAGAAGAGAAAAGAGGAGGCTGGAACCTTGACGGTTAGTTAATCATCCCATGCAAGGGAAAAATGTAACACAAGCCTGCCTGCAACACATAAACAAATATGTACTTGTAACACCCCTCTGTAATGAGCAACAGTGATCCATAATGATTATACTAAGTCACTGTGATTTGCAATGCTTGATCAAAGTGGATTCAAATTTCATTTCAAATTCCTCCACTGAATTCAATTCAAATCATAAGTGAAATTTGAAGTTGCTCAAAAGTTGCTGGAAAATAGTTCACGTTGTAGCAAATATTCCAAAACAATTTCTTGTTCAGGAAAAAAACATCACCTATTTGCTAAAATGGACTAGAGCATTTAAAATAGTGCAAAAACAGCAATTTTAATGCCATTTCATTTATGAAAAATTCAAATGGATTCAAAAATTGCCCAAACTTTTTGAGGCAGTGCAGAATAATGCAATGTATTTTTGTGGACAAGTTTCGCATTTTACAAAATGCATTTGGCAGCTCAAATATTTTGCAAACCTTTCTGTAAAAGAAAACAGAAAAAGAAAAATAAAAAGGCCTAAACCGACTGGGCCTAAGTGCGCAGTGCACTCGGCCCAGCCCACCTCCCACTTTCTCCTTCCTCCCGCCTCTCTCCTCCCCGTGTCGCCGTGGCCGTGGCCGCGCACACGCGCTCCGGTGGCTGGGCGACACCGCGATGCCACAGTGGCCGCGGAGGGGATAAGGGCGACGCCCTCGGCCGCGTTGACATCCCTATCCACTCCTCCCCCTCTCTCCTTCGCTCACCCGCGCTCTCTCTCTCCCTCACCCGAGCGTAGACGCCGCCCGCCCGCCGTCGATCCCGCGGCCACCGTCGTCCCCGCGCCGTGCAGCCGTGTCCAATCGCTCCGCCTGCATCGTCTACGTCGACTGCCGCCACCGGATCGAGCCGGGAGCCACTGCAGCGAGCCCGGCGTCTTCTTCTTCCTCCTCGGACGTCGTAGCTCGCCGCCGTCGATCCACTCCGTCTGCTGCTCCTAAACTTCCACCGGGCCACCGTGAGCCTCCCCGGTGAGCTCCGCTCTTCCCCTCTCTCTTTTGAGCTCGCACGCGCCTCCTAGCTAGCTGCTCCGCCGTGGCCGAACGCGCTGCCGACGACGAGCTCGTCGCCGTGGCCACAGTCACTGCCAAGCTCGCCCGAGCTCACCATCGAGCTCCTGGGGTTCCCAGGAGCTCAACGCGCCCTCGCACGCCTCTCCTCGTGCCCCGTAGCGGCCTAGCCGAGATCGCCCGAACGCGCCGCTCGCCGTCGCTGTTTCCGGCCACCCTAGCCCGCGTGACCACTGTAGATCGACGTGCCGTCGAGGGCACGTTCGAACGCACCTAACCGCGCGCGAAGCGGTGCCCCCTAGCCGTTTTCCGGTGAGGTCCCGAGGACCTCCGCCACGTTTGGCGTCGCAGGCAATGAGCCGCCAGCCACCGCCGAGCTGGCAGCCACGTGGGCACCCCCTGGGTCACTGCCAGTGGGCCCAGGGGCCCCAGTTGACTGGGTTGACCAGTCAACTCTGCTGACTGGGCACTCTGTGCCACTGACATTCGGGCCCCACCCACTTAATTAACTAATTTGATTTTAAATTTAATCTGTTAATTAGTTTAGACACTGACATGTGGGGCCCATCCCTAAGTAACCTCTGTTTAGTTTAATTTAACCCTGTTTAACCCCTCTGTGTATGACAAGTGGGACCCAGCGGTCAGGTTTGACCAGGACCGGCTGGGTTGACCGATGACGTCATCCTGACATCATGCTGATGTCATAAGTTACTGTTCTGGATAATGCGAATTTAGTAATTAATTTAATTCCAGGATTTTCAGAAAAATGTTTAAAACTTTGAAAATTCGTAGAAAATAAACCGTAGCTCGGATCGAAAACTTTTCTACATGAAAGTTGATCAAAAAAACGAGACGAATCTGAATATGTGGTCAAAATGCTTGACCATCACTCCTAACCAGAGGAACATGGAACTTTCCCCATCCGGTTCAAGTGTCCGAAAACTGTCTAAGGCCGGGAAAATATCCCAGATATTTTCCCGCTTCGTCTGCAACGTGTAGCATTGCATTAGGTCACCACCAGCACTGCATATTGCAATGTCATGCATCTGTGTTGCATTGTTTGCTTTTATTTATTGTTTCTTCCCCCTCTTCTCTCCGGTAGACCCCGTGACCGACGCAGCTCTGGAGTACGACCACACCGTCGATGACCCCTCTTTTGCCGCAGAGCTTCTGTGACACCCTGGTTTTTGGCAACTTTTTCTTTTCAAAATGTTTCTGGCTTTATTTGCAATTTGGATGGTTTCTGAACCTTTTCAGTTAACTTTGGACTTGTGAAACTTCTGAATCTCCCTCTAAATGATCCAAAGCCCTCAACATCTTGCCAAAACCTTGCCACACACCTACTGGATCAAATTCCAATTCTCAATCTTTCCCAAATATTCATTTTCTTCCTTTGGGAAAATTTGTCATCACTATGGGTTATGAAGCAACCTATAGTTCTGATGATCAGAAAAATCCCAAATTAATACCACACCTTCTTGTCATCATCTACTCCTACAATCTTCAAAAACATTTCATGGTCCAGTATAATATTTTGTCCAGAAAACACCATTTATCTTCTGGACAGTACTGGCCCTTTGTGAAACAACTCATATTTTTCCAACTCAGAAAACTCTCAGATAATTCCCTGAGATACTAGGGAACCTATCTTGCCACAATATCAAAAATTATCACCTTGTCCAGTACAAATTTTCAGCAGCAATTTTCAGACAAGTTTCTGCTCAAATGGAACCTCTGTGAAGGAAGTACCAGCTAGAGGTATTCAATTGAGCTGAAATTTTTATGACATCTTCTATCCACCAAATAACCCTCACACACCCAATTCCAGCTCTAGCAGATCAACCATATGAGTGCTACAAGCTCATCTTGTTTCTGGAGCAGTAACAGCAGTTGAACATGAACTGCATTCAAATCTTGATGAAAATCTCTCAAACTTAGCCAGCTTGTAGTCCTTCCAAAGTAGATCATCCCAGACATCTCTACTGGCTCCATCTCCAGCTCACCTCTCCTCCAGATCTCTCTCAAAGTTTCTATCAGAAATTATTCATGAAGTTACACTTCGAACCAGAGTGCATCTAGTCGAGCCAGTGGCACAGAGAGGCTAAGTGGTCAAGTGTCGACATGTTGGACAAGATGCGCCAGGCTTGCGTGGCCTCCAGATGCCAGTGCCCGTGGTGAGCACGGCAATGACATGCCAATGCACGCGCTCTGCACTGCGTCCACGTCTGATGTGATGCGTCCGACTGCCCCGCGTGACCGCGCCTTGTCCCAGCTCGCCGACATCCTCTCCTCCAACCACCTGGCCGTTCTGGAATGCTTCCCTCGCCGGAATCGTCCCCGGCGGCCGCCACCGCACACGGGCACTGTGGCACCTGTGCGGGCACAGGGGCCCTGCTGGCCGTCGTCTTCCCCCGCTAGCCGCCACCGCCCGCATTAACTTCTCTGCTCTCTCCTATCCTGTCGCCCACGCCGAGCCAGCCAGCGCGGCGTCCGGACTCCGGCGACGTGGCCGAGCTCCGCCAGGTTCCAGAGAGCTCGCCCCCGCCTATAAAAGGCCATGGCCAGCCCTTCCTAGCTCCTCACTGCACTCCGCCTACTCCCAATTGAGCTCCCGAGCAACGATCCAAGGCCGAGAGGCCCTCTGGCCTCGCATCTCGCCGGCGATCCGCCACCACCCGAACTCCGCCACCTCGCCGTTTCGCTCCACCCCAGCCTCAACCGACTGCACGCGCGAGCTCAGCTAGCTCTCCTGACCTTGCCTGAACCTCTGCCCGACCGAAACTCCGCCGGAATCGCCGTCTCTGATGACACCCGAGCGCAGTCGCCGCCGGAGAGGAAGAGGACGACGTCGTCTGGCCATCTCTCGTCACGCTACGGGTACGTACGTGTTCGTCTCCGTGAGCTCGTTCCATCCCCGTAGTCGCCGGACCTCGCCGCCGTCTGTGTCGCCGGCGACCATCACCGGAGCTCCGCAACTCTCTGTTCTCTCTCTCCCCCTTTTAAATCTGACAGAGGGGCCCGCTAGTCAGTGGCTCGCCGAAGCGGTAAGTGGAGGCGCCCTGGCGAAATACGTCTTCGACGTGGCCCTCTGCTGATTTTCTATTTTTCTGTTTTTAAATTAGATTTGACTAGTAACTTTGACCACCTATAACTTTTTATCCATAAGTCCAAATCAATTGATTCTTTTTTGCATTGGGTTTGTCTTGAGCTCCTCTATTTTCTGGTAAAATTTGGTATTTTTCTCATGCTCACAGAATTTCTGGTGAACAGAACAGTGTTATGTGACCTTTTCCTTTGCCTTTTTAAAATATTTTCAGAAGGAAATACTTTTGGTTTTGAAGCCCAGGAGTTTGTGGACAACCCAACAGAGCAAGGCAAGCCATGTCATCCATTTCATGAAGCATTTCAATAGTGTTGGTTATTTAATTGAATTATATGCATTACTTTAATATGTGATAATTCATAGTAATTTACTTTGATGCATAGCTACTGCCATGTTAAGTTATTCATGTTAAATAACCATGCTTGTTAAGTACTTGTTAAAACTAAACCTAATTGGTTGATCTAGAGCCACCTATCCGGATTTATCCATGCAGCCACATTTGCCGGTATGGGACGGCCTTGACTTGGTCTAGCTCTGTGCTCTTTCGTCGGTACCACCAAAGAGGGAGGGTTATGCGTGCATGCTACCCTGATCAGGTAGACGACAATAATCCTGTGAGCCCGGTTGAGTTATTTTGCCGGCGTCCCCGTTTGGGACAGTTTAGTTAGCCACGACGGTGGCAGGTGTCACGGGGTGACACAGGGGCTACCCAGGACATGACCCTGGGAGGGTATGATTGTCGGTGGTACGATGGAGGAGTCACGGGTAAGGCAAGTTTCGTTGGAGCAGCACCGGTCCACCCAAGAGGGAAGTGTACCGAGGTACGGGACCAGGAGCTCCATAGTGTGGGTAAAGTGCGCAACCTCTGCAGAGTGTAAGAATCTATTCGAATAGCCGCGTCCATGGTATTGGACAGTCCGTACTAGGCCACTGAATGGTCAACCGCAATAATGATAATAACGATGGAAGAACTTGTCGTATGTTCAAAAGTACTCGATGGATCCTGAATATCTCGAGGGTTGTGGGACAACCCAGAGGAGAGTAAGTTGGTATTTGATAACAGTAAGCACTTTAAGCACTTAATGTGATCATTGCCATGCTATTGTTTGCTGCATTGTTATGGCTGCCATGAGCTTGCGAGTACATTCCAAGTACTCACCTGGCGTATCATGCCAGATGCAGGAGAAGCCGAGGACGGAGATCCCGAAGGTTCATGCTACGCTAACTAGGCCATGTCCCAGCAGTGTCCCTTTGGGATGGAGTTTTCCGCGCTATGTTCCGCTACGCCATAGAATCACCCAGTAGTATCGAGGCCCTGCTATGTTCCATAAATAATGTAGATATTGTCATAGCACGTGCA
The DNA here is from genome assembly GCA_039707655.1 of Elymus sibiricus. Lineage (NCBI taxonomy): Eukaryota > Viridiplantae > Streptophyta > Magnoliopsida > Poales > Poaceae > Elymus > Elymus sibiricus. The sequence goes on from CM077668.1 coordinate 197,923,180, forward strand.
GTGCTTCTGGCCTTGCTATCAATGTAAATTATGAACTTGTACTCGAGTTATATCAATAAAGTTCAGTTCAGTTCTGTTCCAAGTTGTTGCGTGTTTCCAGAAGACATGATCTCTGGGTTGGAAACACTGGGTAAACCGGTCCTCTGAGTCAGTGTGCCACAGCTTCCAGGCAAGCAACCCCCCTTGAACATGCCTATATCGCCTATTCTTTCTCCCTCATGCTTGCATTAGAATTGCTACAGTTGTTGTTCCGAAATACCTATTCTGATGCATAGCCTGTTTTTGTAAACTGCTATTGATACCTTACCTGCTATCCTAAATGCTTAGTATAGGTTGGCAGTGAACCATCTGTGGCCCCTCATACTTGTCCTAGTTGCCCCGCTTTGATACTGGTGCCCTGATCGATGTGATCGACGGGCTGAGACCGACTTATCACTACACACCCCCTAAGTTGTACAACTCTGCAGAGCTAATATCGAGTGACGAGGGTGATGCCTCTTAACTCACTCCTGATGATATCTCTGTAGCATAGCCAGTCGGCTTTGGGTTACCGAGGGTGATTCCTCTTCCACCACCTCCGACGATGCCTCTGTCATGCAACCCCTCAGGTGTGAACCCATCGAGGGTGATTCCTCCGGGTCCACCTTGATGGATACATTGAGTGGGAATCCAACGAGGGTGATTCCTCGGATTCCTCCTTGATGTATTGGACACACTGTTACCACTTAATTATTTTAGATACTTGATAAAGTCGGGTCGGCCCCGAGGGGTACCCGCGAGATAATTACGTGGCACGGCCGGGCATTCTTAGCCCTTGCCGTAAGTCCACGAGACGGGGCGACGGGGTCACATGATCGTGAGTCTCTGCTCGTTTCCGCGATCTCTCAACGCACTAATGGGTTAGGATATGTGATCTGAGTAGGCCACTGGCCTTTTCGCACTAACCACCACGCGGGAATAGTATGGGAACTAGGCATCGTATGTATCAGCCGAAGTTCTTCAGACGTCAGCAGTTGAGCGGCACGCGCCCAGGTGGACCGTTAAAGCCTGCGTGTGTATACATGGGCTAGGTCTGGTCCCGGCCATCCTCGCAACGCGCAGGAGTGCAAAGGGCGATGGGCCCAAGACCCCTGAGCGCTTAGGGTGTAGACCGGCGTGCTGGCCTCTCTATTGAGCCTAGGTAGGGCTACAATGTGTCGATCAGCGGAGGCCGGGCATGGACCGAGTAAGTGTGTCCAGCCAGAGTTAATTGAGCGTGTTGGGTAAGTTGGTGCACCCCTGCAGGGAAGTATATCTATTCGAATAGCCGTGTCCACAGTAACAGCATGCTCGGAAAAATATGCCGATCTACTACAACTAGAACTGGAACTTGAGATGCTTAATATGTGGCTCCGGGATGCTTTCTCACAGGGAGTCGATGAAGGATCTCTGGGCGTTGTTACTACTTGTTGCTACTGCTATATTTATGTACTAATCTGCACTCTTCTAATGCTGCAAGACTCTGAAGATGCTAGTCTTCGATAGTCTAGGCCTTTCTCCCTGTTCTGGCATTTCTGTAGTCCAGTCCACTGATACAGCCCCTCTTTGATACCAATGCATAAATAGAATAGATCTGATGTAAGTCTTGCGAGTACTTTGGATGAGTACTCACGGTTGCTTTGCTTCCCCTTTTTCCCCATACCCGATTGCTGCGATCAGATGACGGAGCCCCGGATCCAGCTGCCCCTGTCGACGACTACTACTACCCCTCTGGTGGAGAGTACTACTACGTGGAGACCACCGACGACCAGGAGTAGATAGGAGGCACCCAGGCAAGAGGCTGCGCCTTTTCGATCCAGTGTCGTTGTTTTGCCCAGCCTTCTTAAGGCTTATCTGTTTAACATTATGTCTGTACTCAGATATCTGATGCTTCCGCTGATGCTTGTATGACTCAAGCTTATGTATTCAAGCCCTCGAGGCCCCTGGCTTGTAATATAAAGCGTGTATGACTTTTATTTGTGTTTAGAGTTGTGTTATGATATCTTCAAGTGAGTCCTTAGGCTTGATCGTGTGCATTTGCGTGTATGATTAGCGCACGATTAAGTCAGGGGTGTCACAAGTTGGTATCAGAGCCGACTGCCTGTAGGAACCCCCCTTTCCAACTCCTTGGCCGAAGTTGAGTCTAGTCTTTGAAAAACGATTTTACTAACATGGCTGTGTGGCTTACGGGCCCACGTCGCCAATGGGTGGTATTAGGATCTTTTATTCCTCTTCTTTACTCTGGGACTCTATTCTCTCTTCTTTTCGGGTTAAAGATTTTGCTAATTCTAATGCTAGGTTCTCGTAATCACATTCACTTGGAGAGCTAGATTATCTGCAAACATTTCTTTCTAATGCTATCATATGCTTCTCAAACTGTCATTTGACATCTTGCACTCCTTGTTTCAGATGCGTCCCGCAAGACAGCTCGTACGCCAGACCATGGCTGTTGATGCGACTGGGTTCCCGGCCATTTTGGTCGATCTCTTGACCAGGTTGGGATATCGTTGGTACCCCGAGTAGACAATTTACGAGGACTACCGCGAGTTCAACTAGGAGCAGTACCATGCTGTGGTTCGTATCTTTGACCGGCAGAACAACTCCATCATTGAGTTGCACACCTTTCATGGTGTTGGAGTGACTGTCGACATGGTCGTCCATGATGCTGCCTGTAATGCTATTGCCCGTCTCCGTGGAGAGCACTGTCGCTTGGAGGAGACCGCTTTCAGATATATCCCGTATGCCCCCACTGGGGATGAGAGTGGATATTACACTGCTGTCTGTACCCCTTACGTGCCACGTCGTTATGACCCGCATGTTTTGGTACAGTACACTCAGGCTCTGGACCGCACTGCCCGAGCTCTTGCTGTCGAGTTGTACACCGCTCATGCTCGTCTTTACGACGCTCTGACACAATTGCTGCCAATAGTCAGTGTGAGGATGCATCCAGAGTACATCCTTTACCCGCGCAGGACGGAGATACCACCAGGTCTTGAGTGGTCTGCCGTTGGAGGTTGTACTCCTCCACGTGGTCCTCTTCTTCCAGCTCGGGACCAGGTTCTGCACCAGAGTGTTCACAGAGCGCAGGATCCTTATATCGAGGGTACCCCGCGTCGTCACCTGCAGCTGCCTGGCTTCAGTGGTTTTCTCCGACATTGATGTAGCTATCGCTATGTCCCGTTGTTGTATCCCTCCACCGCGTGCCTGCCTGACGCCTAGTTGTCTAGCTTTTCCTTTCCGAACTTGTACCGCTGGTTTGTAACCGAATATATGTATGGATCTGCATGCAATGTTTGACTATGATGTTGTATCTATTGCACTTCCATTTGTTGTGCGAGTTACTTCATGAATGATTCCATACAACTGCAATGCTCATTGCTAAACTACCCCTGTTGATTTTAGCAGGATGGTTAGACTCACAGGTCATGGCCGTGGTGCCAACAATCCACCACCGCCCGGCTATATGGCTGCAATGATGCAACAATTTGAAATGCACCGTCAGTTCATGCAACGACTTATGGATCAGTTTCCTCGCCCGAATGCCAACCAGCAGCCAGCGCAATAACCTTGCAAGAGTTTGTGCGCCTTAATCCAACTATCTTCCGCAACGCAGTTCAGCCGCTTGACGCTGATGACTGGCTCCGCGACATCACTTTCGAGATGGAGTTTGCGAATGTGGCCCCTGCCAGCTATGTCACTTTTGCATCATACTTTCTGAAGGGTCCAGCAGCCCAATGGTGGGACAGTCACAGGCATACCCTAGCTGCTGGAACCATCATCACTTGGGTGGAATTCCAAGCTGCTTTCCGTGCCCGTTACATTCCGCAAGGAGTCATGGACCGGAAGAAGCATGAGTTCCGCAACCTTACCCAGGGCAACAAGTCTGTGGAGGCCTATTAGCGGGAGTTTCTTGAACTATCCCGCTATGCTGAAGAGGATATTGCTACTGATGCCCACAGACAGGAGAAGTTCTGTGAAGGGCTCAACCCAGATATCAAGTTCGCACTGCTAGTCCAAAACTTTGCTGACTTCGCCACCTTGGTGAACAAGGCTATTCAGGTTGAGACTAGTCCGAAGGATCGCAAGGACGATCTTAAGCGCACCCGCGAAGCGGGCTCATCTTCGGGCTCGTCTTCCCAGAAGCGCCGTATTTGGATCCCTCACAGCATGTACCGTCCGACTGTACCTGCTCCAAGGCCATCGAATGCTGCACCTCGTATGCCTCCTCCACCTCTGAGGCAGCCAAGAACTCAAGCTGCACCATTTCGAGCTCCTGCTCCCCGTCCTGAGGATGGACTGTGTTTCACTTGTGGAGGTCCAGGTCACCGTGCCAAAGACTGCCGTCAGAACCAGAATCAGTTGGCACTTCCATCTGCTGGCCGTGGTAATGGCCGTGGTAAGAACCAGCCCCGCAACAACAATGACAGGCCTTCTTATGGTCATGGTCAAGCTTATCATGTCAACATGAATGAAGATCAAGACCAACCAGCTACTGTGATGGGTACACTTCCTGTTAATTCAGTACAAGCTCCTGTTTTGTATGATTCAGGAGCATCGCATTCTTTCATATTAGAAGAGTTTGCATTCACGCATGGCATTAAACATGAAAATTTGCACCAGCCGTTAGTGGTTAACTGTGACACCCTGATTTTCGCTCCTTTTTTTTCCTTCGCGGAATTTGACTCCCGTCTTTTTTTCGGTGTTATCGGATTTTCTCTCGCTCTTGGGTATATGAAGATGGTCATATAGCCTTGCCTTTCCCATTCTACCAGAGATTCTCTCCAGACCAACCTTGCCACTCAAGATACCTTCTCAGGATTTTGCCATCGAAACCCTACCTTCCGAGTTACCGGAAGGGAAACCCTAATTCCTTCCGTTACAAAGGAACCCTATTTTCCTTTGATCCGTTGCCTCCCAAACTTTTCCCAGTGATCATCCTATATCTATAAACCCTGGATATGCAAAAATATTGCCAAGTCATTTGCAATATTTTTCATTTAAAATTAATTCCTTTTTCTGCCAGTTAAAGGGATTAAATCCAGGAAAATATCTATCCATCTCCAAAGTTCATGAAAACTTTTGGAGATGTTCTTTGTGATCATATTGAGCTCTCATAAAAATATTGGCCATAATTAAATAGGGAAAATGGCATTTTCCTATTTAAAGCCAATATTGCATTTTGGGCACTTTCCAAAGGAACTACCATTTTGGTAGCCAGGAAAAATCCTAAATAATTTGTGGAGCTTCTCCTATCCATATCTTCACCATTTCAATCAAGAACCCAAGTTCCATAGTTCAAATTTTGAGCATATCATCCAATTCTTGTCTCTGGACCTATTTTGAGGTTGTGAAGCAACTATATTTTATATTGCTTCAAAAATCTTGAAATTAATCCAGGACCTCACATTCCTCATATGATGTGAGCATGCAAAAATTCACATCATTTCATCCAGCCAATTTCTCCCAAAAATTCCATCTAGCTTCTGTCCAGATTTCCAGTTTGCAAAGGAAGTGCTTGAACCCTTGATCCATTTCAGCTGAAATTTTGCATGGTGGTTAACATTGATAAATAACTCATGTAAACCAAAAATCAGCTCAATCCAGCTATCCATTCTTCCCCAGCAATTCCATCTAGTTTCTGTCCAGATTATAGGTCTGTGAAGGAAGTACCTTCATAGGGTATCCAAATGAGCTGAAATTTTTCCAGTACCTCCATGCATCCAAATATCTTCCCTCCACCAAAATTCAGCACATTTCATCAAGCCATTTGAGCACAGCTTCAAATCGCAGATTCTGGACCAATTTGGCAGTTGTGAAGCAAGTATATGCAAACCAAGTCCAAATGACTTCAAATTTTACCAGAACCTAGTCCTTCCTACCATATTTCATTTTGACAAAGGTTCAGCTCCTCACTCTCATTCATTTCTCCACAAGAGTCCACCTAAGTTTGCTGTTAAAACCTGTTTCTGCAAGTACCACTCACCTCAGAGCCACCTAGCTGGTTATAGCCACTTCGTTAACCTATTTGAGCAACGAGGGACGTGTTGGACAAGCTGTGGCACGCAGGCGCGCGCCAGAGCGGCCGGTGTGCGTGGTGACCGCGTGGGCTGCACGCAGGAACATCGTTCTGTACGTCCACCGCGTCGGGCAGGACAACTCAGGCAGCCCCGGCGTGTCCTCGTGTGCCGACTACGTCGCCGCCGTCCGCGTGGCCATCCTCCCATAGCTTTCCCCTCCGGAGTCTTCCTCCTCACGCCACGGCAGCCGCCGCCGTGGCGCTGTCCTCCTCGTGAAACCCGTTTGTCGCCTCCCCTCCGTTGTCCTCTTCCTCCCCGAGTCTTCTCGAGCTCGCCAGCGCAGCCCCGTCCTCATCCGTGCGTTAGGTCGGCACCAACCGGCGCTAGCCACCTCGCCGGAGGCGCCAGGATGCCGATAAGCATGCCACGGCGGCCGTGCCTATCCATCCCCGCCGTCCGGCTATAAATAGCCAAGGTCGAGCCCTCCCCGAGCATCCAACGCATCCACGGCAGCCCCTCCCTCTCCTCTGTTCTTCCCCTGCCCGAAGGAGCTCGCCCTCGTGCCCAATTCCTCTCCTCTCTCCGCCATGGCCGCCTCGGCCTTCGCCTAAATCCTCCCCACCCGAGCCCCCATTATTGCTCTAGCCGCACCAGAACACCACCACTACCATCCCGAGGTCCTCCCAAGCACTCCCTTGACTAGGGAACAACCAGGGCCTCGACCCCGAGCACCACCTCCCCGCGGTTTGCCACCACCACCGCCCGCCCACCACTGTGTCTCCGCCGCCACAACGACCACCCCCGGGTGCGGCCTGGAGCACCGCATCCATCCCCATCCTCGCACGGCCCTCTCGGGCACCACGGCCGCCGGAATCAACGCCGGACGGCGCTCCTCTGTTTCTGCTCGGGAGGAAGAAGAAGAGAAGCGGGTGGAGAGAGAGATGGCCGTGGGGCCCAGCTGTAAGCCACCTAGAGGCCGGGCCCAGGCGTTTAAGTGGATGCGTAATCCCGGGAATACGCTTCCCTTTTGAGAAAACGTATTCTGCTGCTGTTTCAGAGGAAAATGCGCTTTCCCTGGTTCGAAGGCGTATTTTTCGGTAAGGCGCTTCCTCTCTCCAGCCCGGCGCCGAAATCCTTATTTAGTGGGCGTTCACCGGTTAGCCACAGAAAAGCATATTTTTAATTTGTTTTTCTGCCTAAACAACGAACGCCCACAACTTCGCAACCGTAACTCCGATTCAGGTGAATCCAAAGCCCACGTCTTCAGTTCGTCAAGCCCGTTCCGTTGGTATCATTTTCATAATGCGTTCAAACTATGAAAATGACCATTTTACCCTTACCCTATAATCAGCCCCTCCGAGAGAGAACCCTTTTCGGCGAATTTTCGGCGAGGTGATCGTACTTCTTTCCGGAGTATTCCTTCACCCCCAGGCAAGCCGACCATCTGATATATGCCCTAAATCATTGCTCTGTGTTAGTCTTGCATGTTTAATTAATGATCATGCCTGTGATAGAAATAATTAAACTCCTGCTAAATTGAACTTGCTATTTACATTACCTGCTAATGTTCATCATATTATCGCACTAGTGACTCATAGGTGACAATGTGGAGATAGGTTGTTATGTGATATACTAGTTTATATCTTGGATTATCATTATTATTGCAATGATAAAGAATGTGATATAATGATAACAACCTCCTCCGTCGGCTGGATCGAGTCATAGTGCCACCGAACCGAGATCATCGAGTGCAACCACACTTGCCTGGATGGGGAGGCCCTAACTTGGTCTATTGTCTTACCTCTTGTCGGTACCTCCAAAGAGGGAGGGTATGCGTGCGTGCTACCCTGGCCCGGTAGGCGGCGATAATCCTGTGAGCCCAGTTTAGTTATATGGTACCAGGTCCCCGTTTGGGACAGTTTTGTTTGGCCACGACGGTGGCAGGTGTCACGGGGTGACACAGGGGCCACCCAGGACATGACCCTGGGAGGGTATGATTGTCGGTGGGACCGTAAGAGTGCCAGGCAATAGACAAGTTTTGTTGGAGTAGCACCGGTCCACCCGAATGGGAGCATGAGGCCAGGAGCTCCATAGTGTGGGTAAAGTGCGCAACCTCTGCAGAGTGTAAATCTATTCGAATAGCCGCGTCCTCGGTCATGGGACACAGTTCGTACTAGGTCACACTATTTGGTCTGTGTCGAGTCTGGAGGAACAAACTACATAACATTATTGCTAAGACTGAACCAGAGAACGGTAAGGTTTGTCAGGCTGGTAGTACAGATGCAGGGACATCGGATGATGTCAGGTTTATGGGATGTTAGCCATGCGATGGCTATGAGATGAGTGGTCGGATGACCGCATGACTTGGATTTGATTTGGATCGGGTTTGGATTGGATCCTAAGATTATTCGGAGTATGGATTATTTACTTGATATGCTTTACTTTACCGTATTTACTTCAGAAGTTGTCATGCTAGATAATACTGTTAGGACATGATCAGTAATAATGATGCTGGATAATCCTGTTATGACATGATAATTAATATTGCTAGATACGTATGTTAAGCCATGATAATTAATGTTGCTCTAATACTGTAACACCCTGGATTTTGCCTTTTTCTTTTATTTGGATTTATTGAATATTTTATTTGCATTTGAGGTTTTCTGTCATTTCTTTTGGACTTACCACTTGGATTTATTTTTGATTTTCTTCCAAGTGGGTTCTACCATCCTTAAACCCTCCCTAGACCTCATCCCTCTCAAAATAATGCCATTGGATATTTTTATTTAATGGCATTATATTCATTTTCTCTCTGCAAATGCCTATTTTCCCACAGAGCTATGAAGCAACCCCTATTTTTATTGCCTAGAAAATTCCAAGAAAATTCCCAAATATTCTTTGGATCATGCCTCACCTTTCTATGCAAAAATATCCCATGGTCATTTGGAAAATTTCAGCCAGGGAAAATGTTTTTGCTTCTGGTCAGAAAGAGCACATTGTGAAGCAACTATATTTTTCCTTGATCCTTTTTAGCTGAAATTTTTAACACTTGATCACCCTCCTAAGTGATGCTTAAACGCCTAAAATCAGCCCTAGAACCTCAGCCGTTTGTCCTCAGTGCTTGGAGCAAGTTTCTGTCCAGAAACTTTCTCTCTAGCTCCAGTCACCTCCAATGGGCCATTTGGCAAGACCAGCGCATTCCTTGGCAAAGCGTTGAAGGGACAACACCTAAGACATGGTGTGGCAGCGCCGAAAGTCACCTGCATGCCAATGCACGCGGTGACCGCGTGCGGGCATGGTGCAATGCACGTGCTCTGAGCGCTCTGCCCGTCGGGTTCGATCGGCCGCCGTCCAACCTCTCCCCTCGCGCCCCCGCAACATGTCCAGTCCACTCAGAGCACTCCCATTCTTCCACCTAGCCCCTCTCTGACCCTCCCCGACGCTGGTAGGAGGCACGCCGGAAGTGGCCACGGCGCTAGCTTGCGGTATAGTGGCTTGCACGCGCGCCCCTGTTCCTCTTAGTGTGCCTGCGCTCGAGCCCGCGTGCGTGCACTATGCTTGGACTCGCCTGCGTCGTCCCCGTGCTCACCCGAGTCCTCACCGCCCCCAGTTCGCCCTGCCGCTCAACTCCGGTGGAGCCCGAGCTCTGCCCCGCCTCCTCCTATAAATAGAGCCCCTCCCCGATCGTTCTAGCCATCCCAAACCACCTCTCCACTCTCTAATCGAGCCCTAGTAGCTGCTGGCAACGCCGGGAAGGCCTCTGGCCTTCAAACCTCACCGGCGGCAGCCACGGATCCCTCTCCTCCGAGCACTCAGCCTAGTCCACCCCAGCTCCAACCACTGCCACCCCTGAGACCGTAGCAACCTCCTGAGCACGACGGTACCAAGAACTCGCCGGATTGTTGCCGGAAACGCCGATCCCGATCAGCTCCGCCGCCGCCGTCTCTGGAGAGGATCGCCACGACGCCGTCCGACCTCCTCAGCTTGTGTTTCGGGTACGTGCGTGACCGTCTCGCCGAGCTGATCCCATTCCCCCTCTCTCCGGTGATCGCCGATGTCTCCTCGCCGGAGAAACGCCGGCGACAGAGCCGCCCGGCCCTGTTCCCTCCCTCTCCTCTGTTTAACCCTGACAGTGGGCCCCGCCCGTCAGCCTCTCTCCCGCTCGGTCGAAGCGGTATAAGTGGAGACGTATTCTCTGAATACGTCTTCGACGTGGCCGCTGCTGGATTTTCTTTTAAATGGAAATTTTGACTAGATCTAATCCAACTTTGACCAGCCATAACTTTTAATCTATAAGTCCAATTGAATTGATTCTTTTTGCTACTGGTTTATAAAATTCCAAAGTTTCTGTTTGCCAAATTTCAGAATTTTTCTTGCTTTTGAGAATTTCTAGTGCAATAAACATTGTTATGTGACATTTTATTTTTGCATTTAAATTAATTTCGGAAGAGCCTAGTTGTGTTGGAGAAGGCCAGGAGTACTGTGACACTCCTCTGAACCAAGGCAAGCCACAACATTCATATACAAGGATGGCATTGCAATAACTTTGGTTTAATTGAATTAAATCATCATATAGTCACTATTTAAAATAACTTGCTACATAACTTTGATTCCATAGACTTTATTCTATCATTCTGATATTATACAGTAGGTTACATGCTTACTTGTTAATGTAGGCAGTAGGAACCATGTCATATGCACATATGGTAGTATGATGCATTCATCATTCATAATCGTCACCCATGCATCCATTCATACACTATGGCTCGAATCATTTTCTTCTCAAGTTAAACTTGATAATAATCCAACTTGAACATGTTGTTCATCGAGTCATGGTGCCACCGAATCGAGCTCACCAGTGCAACCACACTTGCCTGGATGGGGAGGCCCTAATGTGGTCTATTGTCATGCCTCTCGCCGGTACCTCCTACGAGGGAAGGTTATGCTCTGGCGGTACCTTGGTCCGGTAGGCAGTCATTACCTTGAGGACCCAAGTTTTGATGGTACCAAGGTCCCCGTTTGGGACAATGTTTATCTTTGGCCACGACGGTGGCAGCCACAGAGGTGGCATATGTCACATGTTGACATCGGGGTCACCCAGGACATAGCCCAAAGGGGAGTGTGTCGGAGTGGCCGGGAGAGTGTCATGCAATAGATTGGTTTTGTCGGAATGTCGTTGGTCCACCCGAATGGGAGCACGAGGCCATGAGTTCCGTGGTGTGGGTACAGTGTACTAACCTCTGCAGAGTGTATAATCTATCGATAGCCGCGTCCTCGGATATGGACACAGTTCGTAGTAGGTCACACCGTGGGTCAACAGATATAATTAACTTGCACACTAAGGTTCACAAGATGGCACATGCAGACATGGTGATCGAGGATCACTATGAAAGGTATGAATGTGATCAAGTGAGGATCACGTTGGTAAGTTATGAACGGTGGTTACACGGTAACCCCGGGATGGTAAGTTGGTCCCGAGGACCATGGCAATGCTTCACACACATCTCATGTTGAGTAGTATCATGCTCATGCATTAAATTTGTTAAATGCCTTGTTGTTGTTTGTCGCACTTGTTTTGTTTGCTGTGAGCTTGCGAGTACATTCAAAGTACTCACCTGGCTTATCATGCCAGATGCAGGAGAAGCCGTGCAAGGAGTTGATGTCGAGCAGTATGTCGCGATCTAGGCCGTGTCCCAGCATTGTCCTTGTGGAATGGAGTTCCGCTACCCTGTCGTTCCGCTGTCGCGTAGTAGTTCCCTTATCATCGAGGCCCTGAAGATGTCTACTAAATAATGTACATAAGTGCAGCCGCACCGTGTGTGCCGCTTGGCCTCGCTCATCATGTAAGATGTAAACCTATGTTCCCGCTAAGAGATCAATAAAGCGATTGTTTTCTGTACCAAGTTGTTGTGTATTGCCAGAAGACTTGATCTCTGGGCTGGCAATGCAAGGTAAACCGGTTGCTCTGAGCCGGGGTGCCACAATGCTTGGTATCAGAGCCGCGCTGACTGTAGGACGCCCTAGACAGCCGACGCATTAGAAAACGGTAGTTTTAGCCTCTGTAGTGGTTTGAGGTTGATTGTGCACTTGGGTGTTGCATTGTATGCATATAGCTTACTATTAATGCTAACCCGCTAATGTTGTGAGTGTAGATGGCACCAGTCCCTTATCCGTACCAGCCTGAGCCGGCACCTTCCACCTTTCCGCACCTGCTTACCAACGTATGGCGCCGACTCTACCCCGATGGCGATGACCTCATATACCAGGTGTACCGAGAGCAGCTCGCTGATGGCATTTACGAGTATCATGCGGAGGTCATCATGCACAACAGTACCGTGGTGGGCACTTACACTCGCTCCACCAAGGGCGGGACTGCTTCTACACCCGACCAGGCGGTCCAGTTTGTAGCATTCGAGGCTCTCACTGACTTGCGCTATAACGAGGTTCAGATGCAGACTCACCCAGGTTTCTCCTTCTATCCGTCCCTGTATGAGTCAGGACAGATCCGCTTCCCTTACATTAATCCGGAGTGCGACCGGTCAGCCTGTCACCTGTCTCGCTACATAACGGCGGGATATTTTCTGATCACCAGTCTAGCCCAGGAGCTGGACTGCGTTCGAGGTGAGCTAGCTGCCGCTCGATCTGCCTTCGCTCCACCTCTGCTTATCCACACATCACTTGTTCCTCCAGCTACATTACCTCCACCCACACCCGTGATCCCCACACCCTCCCAGAGTAGCTTAGGCACTTCGGTTGTGACTCCTCATGAGTCCCCAGCCCAGTGGGCTATGCTTCTCGCTACCCCCGCCGCCCCGATGCTGCGGAGTCACCCTGCTCCAGACCCTGAGGGAGAGCCTTCCCGTCAGCGTCGTCGCGTTTCCTTTGCTCCAGATGTATCCGTTATCAGTTCCGATTCGGAGTCCGACACCGAGGAGACACCAGCAGGACCGTCAGTGTGCCAGTGCGATCCCTGTCGTCGCATGTAGACGAGGATAAGGTGGTGTTTGCATGTAGTAGTACTATACCTACTGTTGCCCTGCTATGTATGTTGGATGATGTATTATTATGTTGCTTTCTGTTTTTCACTTTGGCTTTTATCGATTTCTTTTCCGGGTTTGTTGCCTCACCTCCCTATTTCGCTTGTTTTCCCCTAATGGATGTTGCTCATCCCGATGCTTCGTATTGGGAAACATATATAGGATGACAAGGTGTGGCAGTAACTGTCATGGTGGCGACGATACTCCAATTCGTCGATCCGCCAGGCAAGCAGGACATTCTCCAGAACCGTATCAGCCACCGCCTCCTCCACCTCAAGCACCCACAACAGAACAGATTATGTGGATGTTTGAGGAGAAGAGAAACCAAGACCTGATGGAATTCCTGAGAAGCATGCAGACTGTGGTTGGGCAGAATAATCACAATGGTAATCACTCCAAGCTGTCAGATTTTCAGAGAACCAAACCGCCAAGTTTCTGTCAAGCAGTGGACCCGATGGAAGCCGATGATTGGTTGAGGACTATTGAGAAGAAGCTGGAAATTGCTCGCACAGAAGATGCTGACAAGGTGCCGTTCGCCACTCATTACCTAGAAGGGCCAGCTGCTATATGGTGGGACAATGCCAAGGTGATGTGGCCCGCTGAAGACGAGATTACTTGGGATAAATTCAAAGATAAATTCCGCAAGTGCCATATTCCTGCCGGCATCATGAAGGTCAAGCAGCGAGAATTTCTCACCCTTACCCAAGGGAACTCGACTGTAAGTGAATATTTAAACAAGTTCAATCACTTGGCCCGTTACTCCACCTATGATGTGGCCACCGAAGAACGGAAGATAGATCGGTTCCTCGGAGGGCTCAATCTTACCCTCCGATGTGCACTCAGCATGCTAGATTTCCCCGACTTCCAAACTCTGGTGAACAAGGCACTCATTGCCGAAAGAGAACACAAACTGGTTAATGATCATAAGATTGCCTATGAAGACCGCAAACGCAAGTTTGAACCCAAGAAGGAAGGGCAAGTTTTTCAGAAGGTTCGTACTTGGCAGCAACCTCAGTTCGAGTTTAAGCCAACTTGGCAGCAGGGGAATATCAAGAATGAAAGTCAGATGAAGACCGTGGTCGCCAAGCCAAACAAGGAAGACTGTCAGCGTAGCAATGCCTGTTTCACATGTGGACAGACTGGGCATTACGCTAGGCAGTGTCCCAAGAACGGCAAGACACAAGCCAACCTGAAGCCTCAAGTCAATTATGTGGGGCAATTCCCCAAACGGAGGTACATTTAAGGGCATGTTCATCATATCTCCGCTGAAGAAGCCACAGAAGTCCCCGATGTGGTCATTGGTATGTTTCCTGTTAATGACATACCTGCAACAATTTTATTCGATTCCGGGGCTTCCCATTCTTTTATTTCACGGAGCTTTGTTGCCCAACATCGCCTTTCCTACACTCTTTTGGACAAAGCTATGGTGGTACAATCCCCCGGATCCATGCTCAAGACAAATATTGTATGCCGAGGATTGAAAATATCGATCTATGGAGTCATCTTCCCCGCATCACTGGTATCCATTGAGTCTCCCACCTAGGATATTATTTTGGGGATGGATTGGTTGACAAGCCACCAGGTTTGCATCAACTGCGCAACAAGAGAAGTCACGCTAATAAATCCCTCAGGCCAGTCCGCTCGATTCTATGCCGGTCGAGCCATACCAAAGAAAGGGATGGTTTATGCTGCCGTTGCAACAGAAATGAATCTAGTCCCAGTGGTTTGTGAGTTCCCAGATGTGTTTCCAGATGAATTATCAGGCATGCCACCTGATAGAGAGCTTGAATTTTCCATTGAGCTTGTGCCCGGAACAGCACCAATTTACAAGAAATATTATCGAATGCCTTCGTCTGAACTAGTGGAGTTGAAGAAGCAATTGGACGAGATGCTCCAAAAAGGGTATATTCGGCCCAGCTCATCTCCTTGGGGTGCACCTGCGATATTCGTGGGTAAGAAAGACGGCAGTCTTCGGATGTGTGTTGACTACCGTGCTCTCAATGATGTCACAATCAAGAATAAATACCCGCTGCCCAGGATTGATGATTTGTTCGATCAACTCAGCGGAGCTCAAGTATTCTCCAAGATTGATTTGCGCACCGGATATCACCAGCTGAAAATCAGAAAAGAAGATATTCCCAAGACAGCATTCACTACACGGTACGGGCTGTACGAGTATACGGTCATGTCATTTGGGCTGACCAACGCTCCTGCATTCTTCATGCACATGATGAACAAGGTGTTCATGGACTTCTTGGACAAGTTTGTAGTGGTGTTCATTGATGACATCCTCATATATTCCAAAAGTGAAGAGGAGCACAAGCAACATCTCCGAGCAGTGTTGGAACGATTACGCGCTCATCAACTCTACGCCAAGTTCAGCAAATGCGAATTTTGGCTTAAAGAAGTGGGATTCCTTGGGCACACTCTTTTCGCTCAAGGAGTGGCCGTGGATCATAGCAAAGTCACAGAAGTCCTGAAGTGAAGACCCCTGTTTCAGTAACAGAAATCAGAAGTTTCTTGGGTCTGGCAGGTTATTACCGTCGCTTCATTGAAGGCTTCTCCAAGATTGCCAAGCCAGTGACGGAGCTACTCAAGAAAAATCAGAAATTCATATGGATGGAAGCATGTGAAGACAGTTTCAATGAGCTCAAGACCCGGTTGACTACCGCTCCGGTGTTAACTCTACCAGATATCTACCGGAGCTTCGACATCTATTGCGACGCGTCCAGGCGCGGCATTGGGTGTGTACTTATGCAAGATGGAAAGGTCGTGGCCTATGCATCAAGACAGCTCCGACCGAATGAGGAGAATTACCCTACTCATGACCTAGAGATGGCAGCTGTGGTTCACGCCTTAAAGATTTGGAGGCATTACATCATTGGAAAGCGATGCCAAATCTACACCGACCACAAGATTCTCAAATATATATTCACTCAACCGGACTTGAACCTCCGACAGCGAAGATGGCTTGAGTTGGTCAAAGACTATGACCTGGGTATCAATTACCACCCAGGAAAAGCAAATGTGGTCGCCGATGCCCTCAGTCGCAAACCGGCTACCGCAAACTCATTAATCGAGCGTCTGCACCCAACACTTCAAGAAGAAATAGCTCAGCTCAATATGATCCTGTGTGATGCAATCTGCTCAGTTACCTTGGAAGTAACCCCGACCCTGGAAGACGAAATTCGAAAGGCTCAACCTGGTGACCCTATGTTACTAAAGATAATGGCTCAAGCACGAGATGGGAAGACACCAGATTTCAACATTAATGACAAAGGTACACTCCGATTTCGTGATCGAGTCTGTGTACCGGACCTCGGGGAATTAAGGCAAAAGATTCTGAAGGAAGCTCACGAGTCCGCCTATTCTATTCATCCTGGAGGCACCAAAATGTATCAAGACTTGAAGCAAACATTCTGGTGGAAAGGTATGAAGAAAGACATCGCCTATTACGTCGCCTGTTGTGACATATGCAACAAGGTGAAGGCCGAGCACTAGAAACCAGCCGGTCTACTTCAACCCTTACCCGTTCCACAATGGAAATGGGACGATATCTGCATGGACTTTATCATGGGATTACCAAGGACACCACGAGGCAACAATGCCGTATGGGTCGTGGTCGACATGCTCACCAAGGTGGCCCACTTTATCCCAATAAGGACAACCTATCGTGCAGACCAACTCGCTCAACTCTACGTATCCAGGATTGTCAGTCTGCATGGGGTACCAAGGACTATCACTTCAGACCGAGGATCTTTATTTACCTCCGCATTCTGGCTACGTCTACACCAAGCCTTGGGAACCGCTTTGAAGCATAGCACTACTTATCACCCTCAGACAGATGGGCAGACAGAGCGGGTAAATCAAATCTTGGAAGATATGCTTCGAGCATGCGCTCTTGCTCATGGACCCAAATGGGAAGACAGTCTGCCATACGCTGAGTTTTCGTACAACAACGGCTACCAGACTAGCCTCAAGATGTCACCTTTTGAGGCTCTATATGGACGTAAGTGTCGTACCCCGCTGAACTGGTCTCAGACAGGAGACAGCCGAATCTTCGGGACAGATTTAATGATGGAAGCAGAAAAGCAAGTCAAAGAAATTCGAGACAGACTGCAAGTGGCAAAATCTCGTCAGAAGATTTACTATGACTCAAAGCATAGACAGATCAGCTTCGAACCAGGTGAATATGCATATCTCCGAGTTACCCCCATGAAAGGAGTTAAAAGATTTCACACCCGGGGAAAGCTCGCACCAAGATACATCAGTCCGTTTCCAGTTATGACCAGAGTGGGCAAAGGGGCTTATCAGTTAGAATTGCCTCCCGAGCTATCCGAGGTGCATGATGTGTTCCACGTGTCTCAGCTACGAAAATGCATCGCACCACCTGCAAAACGGACAGATATGACAGAACTAGAGCTTGCCAAGGATTTAACCTATGAGGAGAAACCCTTGAGAATCTTGGAAGAAATGGACAGAGTCACCCGCAGCAAGACTATAAGATTTTATAAAGTCCAATGGGAGCACCACACCGAGGATGAAGCCACCTGGGAAAGAGCGGATTTCTTAAGGACTGCATACCCATATTTGTTTCCTGAGCAACCGAATCTCGAGGACGAGATTCATACTAAGGGGGGAGGTTTGTAACACCCTGGATTTTGCCTTTTTTTCTTTTATTTGGATTTATTGAATATTTTATTTGCATTTGAGGTTTTCTGTCATTTCTTTTGGACTTACCACTTGGATTTATTTTTGATTTTCTTCCAAGTGGGTTCTACCATCCTTAAACCCTCCCTAGACCTCATCCCTCTCAAAATAATGCCATTGGATATTTTTATTTAATGACATTATATTCATTTTCTCTCTGCAAATGCTTATTTTCCCACAGAGCTATGAAGCAACCCCTATTTTTATTGCCCAGAAAATTCCAAGAAAATTCCAAAATATTCTTTGGATCATGCCTCACCTTTCTATGCAAAAATATCCCATGGTCATTTGGAAAATTTCAGCCAGGGAAAATGTTTTTGCTTCTGGTCAGAAAGAGCACATTGTGAAGCAACTATATTTTTCCTTGATCCTTTTTAGCTGAAATTTTTACCACTTGATCACCCTCCTAAGTGATGCTTAAACGCCTAAAATCAGCCCTAGAACCTCAGCCGTTTGTCCTCAGTGCTTGGAGCAAGTTTCTGTCCAGAAACTTTCTCTCTAGCTCCAGTCACCTCCAATGGGCCATTTGGCAAGACCAGCGCATTCCTTGGCAAAGCGTTGAAGGGACAACACCTAGGACATGGTGTGGCAGCGCCGAAAGTCACCTGCATGCCAATGCACGCGGTGACCGCGTGCGGGCATGGTGCAATGCACGCGCTCTGAGCGCTCTGCCCGACAGGTTCGATCGGCCGCCGTCCAACCTCTCCCCTCGCGCCACCGCAACATGTCTAGTCCACTCAGAGCACTCCCATTCTTCCACCTAGCCCCTCTCTGATCCTCCCCGATGCCAGTAGGAGGCACACCGGAAGCGGCCACAGCGCTAGCTTGCGGTACAGTGGCTTGCACGCGCGCCCTGTTCCTCTTAGTGCGCCTGCGCTCGAGCCCGCGTGCGTGCACTATGCTTGGACACGCCTGCGTCATCCCCGAGCTCACCCGAGTCCTCACCGCCCCCGGTTCGCCCTGCCGCTCAACTCCGGTGGAGCCCGAGCTCTGCCCCGCCTCCTCACATAAATAGAACCCCTCCCCGATCGTTCTAGCCATCCCAAACCACCTCTCCACTCTCTAATCAAGCCCTAGTAGCTGCTGGCAATGCCGGGAAGGCCTCTGGCCTTCAAACCTCGCCGGCGGCAGCCACGGATCCCTCTCCTCCGAGCACTCAGCCTAGTCCACGCCAGATCCAACCACTGCCACCCCTGAGACCGTAGCAACCTCCTGAGCACGACGGTACCAAGAGCTCGCCTGATTGTCGCCGGAAACGCCGATCCTGATCAGCTCCGCCGCCGCCGTCTCTGGAGAGGATCGCCGCGACGCCATCCGACCTCCTCAGCTTGTGTTTCGGGTAAGTGCGTGACCGTCTCGCCGAGCTGATCCCATTCCCCCTCTCTCCGGTGATCGCCGATGTCTCCTCGCCGGAGAAACGCCGGCGACAGAGCCGCCCGGCCCTGTTCCCTCCCTCTCATCTGTTTAACCCTGACAGCGGCCCCCGCCCGTCAGCCTCTCACCCGCTCGGTCGAAGCGGTATAAGTGGAGACGTATTCTCTGAATACGTCTTCGACGTGGCCGCTGCTGGATTTTATTTTAAATGGAAATTTTGACCAGATCTAATCCAACTTTGACCAGACATAACTTTTAATCTATAAGTCCAATTGAATTGATTCTTTTTGCTACTGGTTTATAAAATTCCAAAGTTTCTGTTTGCCAAATTTCAGAATTTTTCATGCTGTTGAGAATTTCTAGTGCAATAAACAGTGTTATGTGACATTTTATTTTTGCATTTAAATTAATTTCAGAAGAGCCTAGTTGTGTTGGAGAAGGCCAGGAGTACTGTGACACTCCTCTGAATCAAGGCAAGCCACAACATTCATATACAAGGATGGCATTGCAATAACTTTGGTTTAATTGAATTAAATCATCATATAGTCACTATTTAAAATAACTTGCTACATAACTTTGATTCCATAGACTTTATTCTATCATTTTGATATTATACAGTAGGTTACATGCTTACTTGTTAATGTAGGCAGTAGGAACCATGTCATATGCACATATGGTAGTATGATGCATTCATCATTCATAATCGTGACTCGTGCATCCATTCATACACTATGGCTCGAATCATTTTCTTCTCAAGTTAAACTTGATAATAATCCAACTTGAACATGCTGTTGATCGAGTCATGGTGCCAGCGAATCGAGCTCACCAGTGCAACCACACTTGCCTGGATGGGGAGGCCCTAATGTGGTCTATCGTCATGCCTCTCGCCGGTACCTCTTACGAGGGAAGGTTGTGCTCTGGCCCTACCCTGGCCCGGTAGGCAGTCATAACCTTGAGGACCCAAGTTTTGATGGTACCAAGGTCCCCGTTTGGGACAATGTTTATGTTTGGCCATGACGGTGGCAGCCACAGAGGTGGCAGATGTGACATGTTGACATCGGGGTCACCCAGGACATAGCCCAAAGGGGAGTGTGTCGGAGTGGCCGGGAGAGTGTCATGCAATAGATTGGTTTTGTCGGAATGTCGTTGGTCCACCCGAATGTGAGCACGAGGCCATGAGTTCCGTGGTGTGGGTAGAGTGTACTAACCTCTGCAGAGTGTATAATCTATCGATAGCCGCGTCCTCGGATATGGACACAGTTCATAGTAGGTCACAGCGTGGGTCAACAGATATAATTAACTTGCACACTAAGGTTCACAAGATGGCACATGCAGACATGGTGATCGAGGATCACTATGAAAGGTATGAATGTGATCAAGTGAGGATCACGTTGGTAAGTTATGAACGGTGGTTACACGGTAACCCCGTGATGGTAAGTTGGTCCCGAGGACCATGGCAATGCTTCACGCACATCTCATGTTGAGTAGTATCATGCTCATGCATTAAATTTGTTAAATGCCTTGTTGTTGTTTGTCGCACTTGTTTTGTTTGCTGTGAGCTTGCGAGTACAGTCAAAGTACTCACCTGGCTTATCATGCCAGATGCAGGAGAAGCCGTGCAAGGAGTTGATGTCGAGCAATATGTCGCGATCTAGGCCGTGTCCCAGCAGTGTCCTTGTGGAATGGAGTTCCGCTACCCCGTCGTTCCGCTGTCGCGTAGTAGTTCCCTTATCATCGAGGCCCTGAAGATGTCTACTAAATAATGTACATAAGTGCAGCCGCACCGTGTGTGCCGCTTGGCCTCGCTCATCATGTAAGATGTAAACCTATGTTCCCGCTAAGAGATCAATAAAGCGGTTGTTTTCTGTACCAAGTTGTTGTGTATTGCCAGAAGACTTGATCTCTGGGCTGGCAATGCAAGGTAAACTGGTTGCTCTGAGCCGGGGTGCCACAAATACCAAATGCATGCATGAATGCCATGGATTGCATTGCTTGGTGTATATGTTGGTTTGGTTTGCTTGCGAGTACATTCAAAAGTACTCAGCGGCCTTCAATGTGGCCAGTTTCACCTAAGGATCCGACGTCCACTAGAGAGGAGCCGGAGCGTTCGCAGGCTAGAAGAGTAACCTAGTCAGATCCCTGTGGATTGGGGCCGCACCAAGACCATGCTGCCTTAGATAGAGCTTTTCCGCTGCCGTCATCCTTGTAAAATAGCATGTAAGACTTATATATCCATTACTAGAAATGTCTGTGTTCATGATACTTGTTGTAAAAGCGCATGCCAGAGTGATTTCGTGGGCTGGTATGTGCGGTGACCGTCTGACTACCGTGGTATTCAGGCGGGGCACCACATTAACACCCCCGCGGGCCATTGTCGAACCTCTATGTTCAGCCCCGATGTTACCATTGAAATCGAAGGGTTGGAATTCCATGCTTTTCCCATTATTTTGAAGTCTTCCAAGGTTGACCTCATTCTGGGAATGGATTGGTTGAAGGCTCACACCGCCTTAATCAATTGTGCCACTAAAGCCGTCCAACTTCTGCACCCCTCGGATGAGATAGTAAATTACCATGCTCATATCGTTCAAAATGCCGAGGCCCAGATTTATGCATTGAATGCATTGAACGCTTCTCCTCTTGAGGGGATCGAAAACGTTCCAGTCGTTCGCGACTTCCAAGATGTATTCCCAGAAGAACTTCCAGGAGTTCCCCCTGTTAGAGCTGTCGAGTTTGTCATCGACTTAAAACCAGGCACCACTCCTATTGCGAAGCGTCCCTATAAGATGCCACCACAAGAACTCCGTGAGCTTAAGGAGGAACTCGACAAATCACTTCGCAAGGGTTTCATTCGTCCAAGTTCCTCTGCCTGGGGAGCACCTTCTCTCTTTGTCAAGAAGAAAGATGGTACAAACCGATCGGTCCAAGATTACTGGCCTATCAACCAGGCAACCATTCAAAACAAGTATCCGCTTCCTCGGATCAATGACCTGTATGATCAACTTGCTGGATCATCAGTGTTCTCTAAACTCGACTTGAGGCTGGGTTATCATCAGATCTGAGTCAGCGAAGAGGATATTCCCAAGACCGCCTTCGTAACTCGCTATGGCTCTTATGAGTACATTGTCATGTCATTCGGCTTAACCAATGCTCCAGCAACGTTCTCCCGCCTGATGAATTGTATCTTCATGGATTACCTCGACAAGTTCGTCGTGGTTTATCTGGATGATATCCTGGTATATTCCAAGAATAAGGAAGAACATGCTGAACATCTTTGTCTTGTTCTGGAAAAGCTTCGGGAACATCAGCTATATGCCAAGTATTCCAAGTGCGAATTCTGGTTATCCGAAGTGACCTATCTTGGTCATGTGATTTCCAAGGATGGCATTGCTGTCAATCCAGAACGAGTTCAGGCTATTCTTGACTAGACTCCCCCGAAGAATGTTAAGCAAGTCAGAAGTTTTCTCGGACTTGCAAGCTATTATCGTCGATTTGTCGAGAACTTTTCTAATATTGCCAAGCCTCTGACTAATCTGCTTCACAAAGGCGTTAAATTTGAGTGGACAGACAAATGTCAGGAAAGTTTCCAAACCCTCAAGGACAAGCTGACCTCTGCTCCAGTGCTTGCTCCTCCTGATTCTCGCAAGGACTTCGTGATCTATTGCGACGCCTCTCATCAGGGATTAGGCTGTGTCCAGATGCAAGAACGCAGAGTGATTGCCTATGCCTCCCGACAGTTACGTCCTCATGAAGAGAATTACCCAGTGCATGATCTTGAACTTGCTGCAGTGATATATGCATTGAAGCTGTTGGGCCCATGGAACCCAGGGTATCCAGACCCGTCTGCCTTTGGCCAAGGGCGCAATGCCTGGCGTGGGCCCAGTAGGCCGTCATCACCAAGCACCTCACCAGGACTCTTCATGAGGCCCTGGCCTCTTGAGGCCCCCTCCTCAGGGAGTGGCGAGCAAGGCCCGGCATCCTCACCAACGGCCTCGCGAGGCGGCCTCCCGAGGCCTCCTCCCGAAGGCGCTCAAGACGAAGGCCGCTCGGCACGACCGCGCGGTCTGGGGCCCATCACGTGGGTGACGCGCGCGGCGACGAGCGGCGACAGAGGTCGCGCCAGCAGGCGCATATGTAGATGGTTTCCTCTTTTGCGTTAAGGGAGCAGGGCCAGCTATCTACTCCCCAAAGCGACCCCAAAGGTTACCCGGTCGGCGAAGGAACTCCCTCACGACCATGACCACCATTACTTTCGCGGCCCTCAGCTCGGCCAACCTCCTCCATAACCGCGCCAGCCTCGGGTCGGCGAGCCTTTCATGCCCCAACCCGGAGCTTCTCACCGCCGGGGATGCCGACAGCTGCGGCAAGGGGCTGAATTGGGCCGCGTCCACGTACACCCATTGCCGCCTGAAGCCCTCAACCTCCTTGGTGAGCCTCATGTTGATACCGTCGCCCGCCGTCTCGTCTGCGATGTGGAATGAGACGCACCCGGAACATTGGTTCGCCGCGGTCAGCCGCAGGCTGAAGAAGTGGCGGAAGAGCGCCACTGAGGGCGTCATGCCCAGGAAGGCCTCACATAAAAAGGCAAAGGCAGAAAGAAGAAGGACGGAGTTCGGCTCGAGATGTAGTGCATGGACCTGGTAGTGGGAAAGGACGGCATTGAAGAAATCGGAGAATGGAGGTAGCAGGCCTGCGAAGAGCGCGGGATGGAAGAGAACGGTGGAAGTGGCGTCGAGGTCGGCGGTCGGGCGCGAAGCCGGCCAGATGCGAGCAGCCCCCACTCGTTAGAAGCAGTTGTGGTCCCTGGAAGCACCTTGCTGAGCCCCTCGGCGTTGACGATCGTGGGCCTACCCAGAGTAGGCTCTGGCACCACCCCCGCAACCACCGTTTCCACCGCCTCTTCCTCCCGGCCAGGGGGCGACATGGCGGCGCAGCAAGGGTTTAGGGCGGTGAAGTTTTGGGAGAGGTAGAAGGAGCTGTGCATGGGAAGGAAGGTGCAGGGAGACGGAGTGTGTGAAGGAAGGCAATGATGGCCTCGCGTCGCCCACGACAGGTTTTATGTCAGCGCGGGCGGTTATCGAGGCATCGTGGGAGAAGTGGGGGCGTCCCCTGTCACATCGTGCGCCACGCGTCGCGCCTGGCCGCAGGCGGTTAGGGCCCGCGCCGTTTCGCCCCCCAGTAGGCGGGAACATGCGCGCCGCGGGCCCGGGGGCTACTGTCGGGCCCATGGAACCCAGGGTATCCAGACCCGTCTGCCTTTGGCCAAGAGCGCAACGCCTGGCGTGGGCCCAGCAAGCTGTCATCACCAAGCACCTCACCAGGACTCTTCATGAGGCCCTGGCCTCCTGAGGCCCCCTACTCAGGGAGTGGCGAGCAAGGCCCGGCATCCTCACCAACGGCCTCGCGAGGCCCTCTCACGAGGCGGCCTCCCAAGGTGGCCTCCCGAGGCCTCCTCCCGAAGGCGCTCAAGACGAAGGCCGCTCGGCACGACCGCGCGGTCTGGGGCCCATCACGTGGGTGACGTGCGCGGCGACGAGCGGCGACAGAGGCCGCGCCAGCAGACGCGGATGTAGATGGTTTCCTCTTTTGCGTTAAGGGAGCAGGGCCAGCTATCTACTCCCCAAAGCGACCCCAAAGGTTGCCCGATCGGCGAAGGAAGACCAAGACGGCAGGCGCCCAGGGCGGAGGTCATCACCGAGCCCACCGGCGCGTCACGGATCATGCTTTGGCAAGCGAAGACCGCCTTTAGTCAGGATAGCCTGAGCGCCTGTTCCCTTTGAAAACCGCCAACTGTGGCAACCCTTCCCGCCTAAGTTTCCCAGGGGGAAGAGGACCAAGGCGGGTATAAGGGGGGTAGAGCTGCCATCAGAGTAGGGGATCAACTCTGGTTCCCATCATCCCCAACCTTGTACTCTCTCTCTCCAGAGCAATACCAACCAAGCAGGAGTTGGGTCTTACACCGCAAGGTGGCCCGAACCTGGGTAAACCGCTGAATCCACGGCCCGTTCCCCACTAGCGCACTCTCGCCGTAGCCTCGCCATTGCTTAGCCGTGGTAGGAGACGAGTGGTAGAACGAGCTCACCCCAGTGTTCGAACCTTTGGGTCCCCGGAGCCCGACTTCCGACAGAAGCTATGGCGACATTACCTCCTTGGTAATCGATGTGAGATATACACTGATCACCAAAGTCTGAAGTATTTGTTTACTCAACCGGATCTCAATCTTCGCCAACAATGATGGTTAGAAACAATTACAGACTATGATTGCGGTATTTCTTATACCCCTGGCAAGGCTAATGTGATGGCTAATGCCTTGAGTCACAAGTCCTATTGTAACAACCTCAAGGTTCAACGAGCTCAACCCCATCTTTATGAAGAACTGCGCAAGTTGAACCTCCATATCGTTCCCCAGGGTTCTCTTAATACCCTTGTTATACAGCCAGATCTTGAGAAAGCTATAAAGTCTACGCAAGCAAAGGATGCTGAAGTTGATCAGATGAAAAGAGATCTTGACCTTGAAAAGTCCAGAGATTAGTCGCTTGCAGAAGATGGAACCTTGTACTTCAGAGATCACATTGTGGTACCTCGGTTCGAACTTATGACGGACAAAGTTATGAAGGAGGCACATGATACACCATTGTCTATTCATCCGGGTAGCAACAAGATGTATCGTGACCTCCGTCAAAGGTACTGGTGGTCCAAAATGAAGCAGGATATTGCTCGATATGTTGCCGAATGTGACATTTGTCGTCGTGTTAAGGCAAAACATCAGAAGCCTACTGGAATTCTGCAACCACTACCTATTCCTGAATGGAAATGGGATAAGGTTCAAATGGATCTTATCACTGGTCTTCCCAGGTCACAAAAGGGTCATGATGCTATTCTTGTCGTCATCGATCAACTCTCCAAAGTTGCACACTTTCTGCCAGTCAAGGAGACAATCACTGCTAGTCAGTTAGCAGATTTGTATATCTCCAGAATTGTATCACTCCACGGTATTCCAAAGGAGATCAGTTCAGACCGTGGCAGCCTCTTCAGCTCTAAGTTCTGGGCAAGTTTCCAAGAAGCTATGGGAACGCATATAACTTGGAGCTCTGCTTATCACCACTAGTCCCAAGGCCAGGTTGAACAAGTGAATCAAGTGCTTGAAGATATGCTGCGTGCTTGTGTCATTTCATTTGGCAAGAAGTGGGAGGAATCTCTCCCATATGCTGAATTCTCATACAACAACAGCTATCAAGCTAGCTTGAAGATGGCCCCCTTCGAGGTATTATATAGACGTAAGTGTCGAACCCCTCTGAATTGGTCAGAAACTGGGGAATGGCTGCTCATTGGTCCGGATATTATCCAACACGCTGAAGAGCAAGTCCGTATTGTCCAGGAAAATCTCAAGGCAGCCCAGTCTCGCCAGAAGAGCAATTATGATCGTAAACACTGGGGATCGATCTATCAACATGGTGAGCAAGCTTATCTGCGTGTCACTCCTATGAAGGGCACTCACCGCTTCGGAATCAAGGGCAAGTTAGCTCCTCGCTACATTGGTCCCTTCCGCATTCTCGCCAGACGTGGACATGTGGCATATAAATTGGAATTGCCGTCGCAGTTCTCTCATCTCCACGATGTCTTCCACGTGTCGCAACTTCGTCGTTGCTTCAAGGATCCGCATCAAGCAGTGGACCATGAGATGCTTGAATTACAAGATGATCTATCTTATAAAGAGCATCCGATCCGCATTCTCGATCAAGCTGAACACCAGACCCGTCAGAAGAAAACCAAGTTCCTTAAAGTGCAGTGGTCGAATCACACTGAAGATGAAGCCACTTGGGAACGCGAGGATCGTCTTCGCGAGGAATACCCCGATCTTTTCCCTTCTACCTCCTGAATTCTCGGGATGATAATTTATTTTAGTGGAGGAGAATTGTAACACCCCTCTGTAATGAGTAACAGTGATCCATAATGAATATGCTAAGTCACTGTGATTTGCAATGCTTGATCAAAGTGGATTCAAATTTCTCCACTGAATTCAATTCAAATCATAAGTGAAATTTGAAGTTGCTCAAAAGTTGCTGGAAAATAGTTCATGTTGTAGCAAATATTCCAAAACAATTTCTTGTTCAGGAAAACAACATCACCTATTTGCTAAAATGGACTAGAGCATTTAAAACAGTGCAAAAACAACAATTTTAATGCCATTTCATTTATGAAAAATTCAAATGGATTCAAAAATTGCCCAAACCTTTTGAGGTAGCGCAGAATAATGCAATGTATTTTTGTGGACAAGTTTCACATTTTACAAAATGCATTTGGCAGCTCAAATATTTTGCAAACCTTTCTGTAAAAGGAAACAGAAAAAGAAAAATAAAAAGGCCTAAACCGACTGGGCCTAAGTGCACAGTGCACCCGGCCCAGCCCACCTCCCACTTTCTCCCTCCTCCTGCCTCTCCCCCCCCCCCCCGTGTCGCCGTGGCCGTGGCCGCGCGCGCGCTCTCCGACGGCTGGGCGACACCGCGATGCCACAGTGGCCGCGGAGAGGATAAGGGCGACGCCCTCGGCCGCGTTGACATCCCTATCCACTCCTCCCCCTCTCTCCCTCGCTCGCCCACGCTCTCTCTCCCTCACCCGAGGGCAGCTGCCGCCGCCTGCCATCGATCCCGCGGCCACCGTCGTCCCCGCGCCGCACAGCCGTGTCCAATCGCTCCGCCTGCGTCGTCTACGTCGACTGCTGCCACCGGATCGAGCCGGGAGCCACTGCAGTGAGCCCGACGTCTTCTTCTTCCTCCTCGGACGCCGTAGCTCGCCGCCGTCGATCCGCTCCGTCTGCTGCTCCTAAACTTCCACCGTGCCACTGTGAGCCTCCCCTGTGAGCTCCGCTCTTCCCCTCTCTCTCCCTTTTGAGCTCGCGCACACCTCCTAGCTAGCTGCTCCGCCGTGGCCGAACGCGCTGCCGCCGACGAGCTCGTCGTCGTGGCCACAGTCACTGCCATGCTCGCCCGAGGTCACCATCCAGCTCCTGGTGTTCCCAGGAGCTCAACGCGCGCTCGCACGCCTCTCCCCATGCCCCGTAGCGGCCTAGCCGAGATCGCCCGAACGCGCCGCCGCCTCCGCCGCTCGCCATCACCGTTTTCAGCCACCCCAGCCCGCGCGACCACCGTAGATCGACGCGCCGTCGAGGGCACGTTCGAACGCGCCTAACCGCGCGTGAAACGGTGCCCCCTATCCGTTTTCTGACGAGGTCCCGTGGACCTCCGCCGCGTTTGGCGTCGCCGGCGACGAGCCGCCGGCCACCGCCGAGCTGGCAGCCACGTGGGCACCCCCTGGGTCACTGCCAGTGGGCCCAGGGGCCCTAGTTGACTGGGTTGACCAGTCAACCCTGCTGACTGGGCACTCTGTGCCACTGACAGGCGGCCCCCACCCGCTTAATTAACTAATTTGATTTTAAATTTAATCTGTTAAGTAGTTTAGACACTGACATGTGGGGCCCATCCCTAATTAACCTCTGTTTAGTTTAATTTAACCCTGTTTAACCCCTCTGTGTATGACAAGTGGGACCCAGCGGTCAGGTTTGACCTGGACCGGCTGGGTTGACCGATGACGTCATCCTGACGTCATAAGTTACTGTTCTGGATAATGCGAATTTAGTAATTAATTTAATTCCAGGATTTTCAAAAAAATGTTTAAAACTTTGAAAATTCGTAGAAAATAAACCGTAGCTCGGATCGAAAAGTTTTCTACATGAAAGTTGATCAAAAAAACGAGACGAATCTGAATATGTGGTCAAAATGCTTGACCATCACTCCTAACCAGAGGAACATGGAACTTTCCCCCTCCGGTTCAAGTGTCCGAAAACTGTCTAAGGCCGGGAAAATATCCCAGATATTTTCCCGCTTCGTCTGCAACGTGTAGCATTGCATTAGGTCACCACCAGCACTGCATATTGCAATGTCATGCATCTGTGTTGCATTGTTTGCTTTTATTTATTGTTTCTTCCCCCTCTTCACTTCGGTAGACCCCGAGACTGACGCAGCTCCAGAGTACGACCACACCGTCGACGACCCCTCTTTTGCCGCAGAGCTTCTAGGCAAGCAACCGTCCTTGAACATGCCTATATCGCCTATTCTTTCTCCCTCATGCTTGCATTAGAATTGCTACAGTTGTTGTTCCGAAATACCTATTCTGATGCATAGCCTGTTTTTGTAAACTGCTATTGATACCTTACCTGCTATCCTAAATGCTTAGTATAGGTTGGCAGTGAACCATCTGTGGCCCCTCATACTTGTCCTAGTTGTCCCGCTTTTATACTGGTGCCCTGATCGATGTGATCGACGGGCTGAGACCGACTTATCACCGCACACCCCCTAAGTTGTACAACTCTGCAGAGCTAATATCGAGTGACGAGGGTGATGCCTCTTAACTCACTCCTGATGATATCTCTGTAGCATAGCTAGTCGGCTTTGGGTTACCGAGGGTGATTCCTCTTCCACCACCTCCGACGACGCCTCTGTCGTGCAACCCCTTAGGTGTGAACCCATCGAGGGTGATTCCTCCGGGTCCACCTTGATGGATACATTGAGTGGGAATCCAATGAGGGTGATTCCTCGGATTCCTCCTTGATGTATTGGACACACTGTTACCACTTAATTATTTCAGATACTTGATAAAGTCGGGTCGGCCCCGAGGGGTACCCGCGAGATAATTACATGGCATGGCCGGGCATTCTTAGCCCTTGCCGTAAGTCCATGAGACGGGGCGACGGGGTCACATGATCGTGAGTCTCTGCTCGTTTCCACGAGCTCCCAATGCACTAATGGGTTAGGATATGTGATCTGAGTAGGCCTCTGGCCTTTTCGCACTAACCTCCACACGGGAATAGTATGGGCACTCGGCGTCGTATGTATCAGCCGAAGTTCTTCAGACGTCAGCAGTTGAGCGGCACGCGCTCGGGTGGACCGTGAAAGCCTGCGAGTGTATACAGGGGCTAGGTCTGGTCCCGGCCGTCCTCGCAATGCGCAGGAGTGCAAAGGGTGATGGGCCCAAGACCCCTGAGCGCTTAGGGTGTAGACCGGCGTGCTGGCCTCTCTGTTGAGCCTAGGTAGGGCTACGACGTGTCGATCAGCCGAGGCCGGGCATGGACCGAGTATGTGTGTCCGACCAGAGTTAATCGAGCATGTTGGGTAAGTTAGTGCACCCCTGCAGGGAAGTATATCTATTCGAATAGCCGTGTCCACGGTAACAGGACGCTCGGAAAATATCCCGATCTACTACAACTAGAACAGGAAGTTGAGATGCTTAATATGTGGCTCCGGGATCGCTTTCTCGCAGGGAGTCGAGGAAGGATCTCTGGGCGTTGTTACTACTTGTTGCTACTGCTATATTTATGTACTAATCTGCACTCTTCTAATGCTGCAAGACATTGAAGATGCTAGTCTTCGATAGTCTAGGCCTTTCTCTCTATTCTGGCATTTCTGCAGTCCAGACCACTGATACAGCCCCTCTTTGATACCAATGCATAAATACAATAGATCTGATGTAAGTCTTGCGAGTACTTTGGATGAGTACTCACGGTTGCTTTGCTTCCCCTTTTTCCCCATACCCGATTGCTGCGATCAGATGACGGAGCCCCGGAGCCAGCTGCCCCTGTCGACGACTACTACTACCCCTCCGGTGGAGAGTACTGCTACGTGGAGACCACCGACGACCAGGAGTAGATAGGAGGCACCCAGGCAGGAGGCTGCGCCTTTTCGATCCAGTGGCGTTGTTTTGCCCAGCCTTCTTAAGGCTTATCTGTTTAACTTTATGTCTGTACTCAGATATCTGATGCTTCCGCTGATGCTTGTATGACTCAAGCTTATGTATTCGAGCCCTCGAGGCCCTTGGCTTGTAATATAAAGCTTGTATGACTTTTATTTGTGTTTAGAGTTGTGTTGTGATATCTTCAAGTGAGTCCTTAGGCTTGATCGTGTGCATTTGCGTGTATGATTAGCGCACGATTAAGTCGGGGGTGTCCCAATACTTTTACAAAGAGTTTTGAAACACTTAGCTTTATTTATTGTGCACGGGATCTACGCCCGGCTCTGTACAACGGTTTACATGCCTTTTCGGCAAACTTGTACAAAAGAGGTTGCCGGGCAGCCCGGCAACCGCGCCTTATGAGTAAAACTTGCGAAGATGCTCAATATTCCATGAGTTGAGCACCGAAGTGCCATCTTCAGTCTCTAGGTGGACTACGCCGGGCCTTGTGACTCGTACCACCCGGTAAGGGCATTCCCACTTTGGCGTCAACTTGTTTTAACCCTTCGTGGACTGAATCCGATGAAGAACAAGGTCGCCTTCCTCAAGGTTCCTGGCGTTCACTTTGCAGCTATGGTAGCGGCACAAAGCTTGCTGGTATCGTGCAGCACGGACAGCAGCCCGGAAATGATCTTCCTCAAGGAGCGTGGCATCATCTTGCCGCAGCTCATCTTGATCCTCCTCATCGAAGGCCAAGACTCGAGGTGACCCGTATCTGAGTTCTGTGGGGAGCACCGCTTCTGCACCATAAACAAGGGACAAGGGCATCTGGCCAGTGACTCGACTTGGCGTCATTCTGATCGAACAAAGAACCACCGGTAACTCTTCCACCCAGTGCCTTCCACACTTGTGCATCCTGTCAAAAGTTCTGGTCTTGTGACCACACATCACTTCTGCATTTGCCCTCTCTACTTGCCCA
Organism: Elymus sibiricus; assembly: GCA_039707655.1. NCBI lineage: Eukaryota > Viridiplantae > Streptophyta > Magnoliopsida > Poales > Poaceae > Elymus > Elymus sibiricus. Next base: position 197,955,036 of record CM077668.1, read on the forward strand.
TTGCTCCTTGGGTGAGTAACAGACGCGTAGCAAATCTTATTTCCAAGTTCTTGGCAATATGCTGTGAAGGCGCGGCTCGTGAATTGGGTGCCGTTGTTAGTGATGATCCTGTTGGGGACACCAAAACGAGCAACCAATCCTTTGAGGAACTTGATGGCTGACTGTGCCGTCACCTTCCTCACTGGCTCTACCTCAGGCCACTTTGTAAACTTGTCGATTGCAACGTACAAGAATTCAAAGCCCCCGGTAGCACGGGGGAAGGGGCCGATGATGTCGAGCCCCCAGACCAAGAAAGGCCAGGAGAGAGGGATGGTTTGGAGGGCGTGAGCTAGGTGGTGTATGTCCTTGGAGTGGAACTGGCATGCTTCACATCTGATGACCACCGCCAAGCCGTCTTGAAGGGCTGTCGGCCAGTAGAATCCTTGATGGAATGCCTTGCTGACAAGTGCACGCGACCCAATGTGAGAGCCACACATCCCTTCATGCATCTCTTCCAACAGCCTCTGTCCATCTTTCCGGCAAATACACTTCAATTTCACCCCATTTGGTCTCTTTCGGTACAGAATGTTGTCAACAAATTTGTACATCCTTGATTGATGGGCTACTCTTTCTGCGTCCTCTTGTTCATCGGGAAGATCTCCTGTCTGAAGGTACTGGACAATTGGTTGCGCCCATGCCGGAGCGTGTGGCTCGACGACAAGGACTAAAGGCACTTCTTCCTCTGCGGGAGTGCTTGCTTCGACGGCAAGGATCTCGCTTGCCAGAAACCGTGGCTCACTGGCCAGGGGTATCTTGTCGGAGGTATCCACTTTCTTGGCGGCTGTCGGTAGCTCTGCCGGAAAGTAACCACCAACATCTTGTTTTCTCTTCTTCGCCAGCCTTGATGGTGTAACGGATGGCTGAGTTAGATGGAGCACAAAAGTTCCTGGTTCCACATGCATCTTTTGGGCCGCAAGCTTTGACAGGTCGTCGGCAATCCAATTCTGGGCACAGGGAATGTGCTCTGCCTGTAGACCGTCAAAGTGCTCTTCCAACTTCCTCACCTCATCAACGTATGCCTCCATCAAAGGGCTCTGGTAATCCTTGTTGACCTGCCTCACCACTAGCTGCGAGTCGCCTCTGATAATCAGCTTCCGGATACCAAGGTCGATTGCAATGCATAGATCGGCAAGCAATCCTTCATACTCAGCAGTGTTGTTAGTGGCCTGCTCCCTGGGAAAGTGCATCTAAAGCACATACTTGAGGTGCTCTCCGGTGGGTGCTATAAGCAGCATGCCGGCACCGGCGCCTTTCAGCGTGAAAGCACCATCAAAGTACATGATCCAATCGTCAACAGTTTCCTTGCCAGGGAGAGAGGTCTCTGGAATTTCTTCGTCTGGCGTTTGGGTCCATTCTGCAATGAATTCCGCCAAGTCTCTGCTCTGAATTGTTGAGGTACTCTCAAACTTCAAGTCAAAGCTTGACAACTCCAATGCCCACTCCACAATCATGCCTGTTGCTTCTGGATTTCTCGAGATGCATTGCAACGGAAAGTGGGTGACGACGGTGACTGGGTGTGCTTGAAAATAATGGCGCGGCTTCCTTGAGCCCATGAGAAGGCCAAAGAGCAGCTTCTGCACACCAGAGTACCTTGACCTAGCCCCTTGCAGGAGGGAGCTGACAAAGTAGACTGGGCGCTGCACCATCTTCTTCTTCGCAACTTGCTGATCTGGCTTACTGGCTTGCACAATCTCTGGCTTGTCGGCACCTGGCCTTGCCGGAGAAGATTCTGGCTCATTGGGTCATGGCTCTGCGGCTGCTACCTCCTCCTCATCTGCCTCTCTTTCAGCCACAAGTGCAGCACTAACCATTTGATTCGTTACCGCTAAGTATAGCAGCAACATCTCTTGCGGCCTAGGCGCAACTAGGACTGGCGGACAGGACAAGTACTCCTTCAAATCTTGGAGCGCGGCCTCCGCTTCCGGAGTCCAGTTTACTGGACCTGCCTTTTTCAATATCTTGAAAAACGGCAAGGCACGCTCTGCTGATTTGGAGATGAACCTGCTGAGGGTGGCAACACAGCCGGCAAAATGCCTGACATCCTTGACGCGTCTTGGTGCTTTGATCTGCTCAATTGCTTTGATCTTGTCGGCGTTGGCTTCGATCCTTCTCTGAGACACAAAGAACCCAAGAAGGTTGCCGGACGGAACACCGAACACACACTTCTCGGGGTTGAGCTTCAAGTTGAGTTTGCGCAAGTTTGCAAACGTCTCTTCCAAATCCTGGATCAGGGTCGACTTATCTCTGGTTTTGACCACAATGTCATCCATGTAGGCTTTCACATTTCTGTTCAGCTGTGGCTCAAAACTGATCTGAACTGCTCTGGCAAAGGTTGCCCCGGCACTCTTCAGTACGAAAGGCATACGCAAAAAGTAGTATGTGCCACATGAAGTGATGAATGCGGTTTTTCTCCTCATCTTCCTTGGCCATAAAAATCTGATGATAACCAGAATAGGCGTCAAGGAAAGAGAGTAACTCACAGCCGGCAGTGGATTCTACAATCTGGTCGATGCGCGGCAAAGGGAAAGGGTCCTTTGGACAGGCTTTATTTATATCAGTGAAGTCTATACAAAGCCTCCACTTCCCATTCACCTTGCGCACTACGACTGGATTGGCTAACCACGTAGGGTGTAGCACTCCTCTGACTAGACCTGCTGCTTCCAACTTCTTGATTTCCTCGGCAATGAACTCTTGCCGCTCCAAGGCTTGCTTCCTGACCTTCTGCTTGATGGGTCTCGCATGAGGGTAGATAGCAAGGTGGTGCTCAATTACCTCCCTAGGAACACCGGGGATGTCAAATGCTGCCAAGCAAACACATCGACATTCGCCCGTAGGAAGGCAACGAGCTCGCTTTCCTATTTGTCGCTGAGAGTGGCACATACAGAAAAGTGCCACTCGTCCCATCTTCCCTTGCGGAAACTTGCTTGGTCGCCGGCACAGAGGCCTTGGCTTTCTTGCTCTTGCCGATAGAGCTCTTTGGTATGTCCTCGACACACGTGCTGCACTGTAAAGTGCGCTTCCCGGAGTCCGTATCAGATGTATTACCAGACTTCTTCTTCTTTCCTCCTCCGGGAGCTTTGTCGACAGGAGCAGGTGCCTTGACGGCAAGTGCTGCCACTGCCTCCCGGTAGAGCTTGTCGGCACAGATGTGTGCTTCTCTCTGGTTGGACTTGATGGTGAGGACCCCCATCGGCTCTGGCATCTTAATGACATTGTAGGCGAAGTGCGACGCGGCCATGAACTTGGCCAGCGCCGGACGGCCCAGAATGCCATTGTATGGCAGGGGCATCTTGACGACATCGAAGACGATCTTCTCTTTCCGGTAGTTGAGGTCGCTGCCGAATGTGATCGGCAGCATGATCTGGCCCTTCGGCTTGTTCCTCCCTAGACTGATCCCCTGGAACGTGCCGGTCTCTTCAAGATCCTTGTTGGGGATCTGCAGCCCCTTGATCATGTCGGGAGAGATCAAGTTCAAGCCGGCCCCACCGTCAACCAACATCTGCGTCACCTTGAGGTTGCGTATTGTTGGCGAAACCAACAACGGCAAACAGCCGCCCGCAGTGGTGCGATCAGGGTGATCCTCGGCATCAAAGACGATGGGCGTGTGCGACCACTTGAGTGGCTTCTGCGCTCCCATCATGGGTGCCGTGGCATTCACCTCGCGGATCCACTGCTTCAGTTGCCGGTGCAAGGAGTGCAAAGATGCGCCTCCGTCAACACACATGAACTCCACCGCGTTCTAGAACTCATTCTCCAACCCATCTTCATCCTCATCGCCATCATCTTGGCCTTGTGCGGCCTTCTCTTTCGGCTGCTTTGCCTTGCCGCGGCGGCCCCCTCGGCCACCATGGTTCTGCTTGCCGGATCCACCGGCACCATCCTGGCCCTTCTCCTTGTCGCACTTCTCGTACTCTTCCTTCTGTTTCTCGGCAAGCTGCTCCACTTGACGGCACTCCTGGAGATCGTGGCCCTTGGTACGGTGGATCTTGCAGTACGACCCACCGGTCTTGCCGCTCTTGTCGCCTGCCGCAGCCTCCCGGCAGTCAGCGCATCTTTCAACCTCCTTGCCGGGGCTTTCTGCCTTAGAGTTCTTGGTGGCGTTGGCATCGCCGGGGCTCTCAACGGCCATCACTGACTTGCCTTTGCGCTTCCGATTACGCTTCCGGCTCTTCTTCTGTGAGGTTGATGCGTCATCTGCGTCGTCATCTTCGGAGTCGACTTCGGCACTAGCATCTTCCCCAGGGAGTCGTCCTCCTTCCTCAACACGTGCACACTTGTCCGCCAAGGTGTACAACTCGTTGATGGTTCCGACCTTCACGATATTCATCTCAGACCGCATTCTGCGGTTGCGTACATTTGTGTCGAATGCGGTGCAAACAGCTGCGGGATGAACATCGGGGATGTTGTGGTGCACATGGCTGAACCTCTGTATGTACTTGCGAACGGTCTCGCCATCTCTCTGGGGGATCACATGCAAATCGCTCTCCTGACCAGGGAGCTTGTGGCCACCCTGGTAGGCACCCATGAATTGATGGCATAGATCCGACCAAGAAGAAATGGAGCCCTCCGGCAAGTTCATCAACCACGATCTGACGTTGGGCTTGAGTGCCAACGGAAAGTAGTTGGCCACAAGCTTATCGTCGCGCCCCTGGCAGCCTGCACCGCGATGGTGTAGATGCCAAGGAACTCTGCTAGACTGAGCGTGCCATCGTACTTATCGGGCAGCTCTGGCTTGAAGGGGCAGGCGGACGGCCAGCAAACTTGCCGCAGCTCACGAGTAAACGCCGGGCAGCCCACCTCGTAAGGTAAGCACCCAGGGTACCCTGGCATTAGCACGTATGCTGCCGGCCCGGCACGGTCGTCTGATAGACGGCGTGCCTCCCGGCGCCGCTCAATCTTCGTACGGGTGTCTTCGTCGCACCGTTCATGGAGCACTTGGCGCTGGTCTCGGCGGCCCCATGGATCTGATGATGCCATGGACATAGTGTCCTGGTCATCCAATCGGCGAGCTTGCCGCCACTGTGGTTTTTGGCGTGGAGGCGACTGCACCGTTGGTGCACCGTCTCCGGCTCGGCAGCCAGATGGTCCTGCCGGCACTGTGGGTGGTCGTCTGGAGGGGCCCACATCATGCGTCTTGCCGGGATCGGCAAAACTGATGAGGCTCTGAATGCTGGCCCTCCATTCTTCCATGTTGTCTGAGGCTGGCGGGAAGTTCAAAAGCATTTGAACTCGCACCATGGCCTCTGCCGCCGTGGTTGGCATGGCGGGAAACACGGAACGGGACGGCGTTCGACTCGTGGCAGGGCCAGGAGGGAGCTCGTCGCGTACCTGTTGCTGTGGCGCATGCTCACCAACGGGTTGGCGTGGCGGTGGTGGAGCCTGAGCATCGTGAAGACGATGCTCAGGGCCGGCTTGACGCCATCGAGGACCACCAACACCATGGGGAAGCGTGGCGTGCCCATCTTGTGATGGTCGCTGCACATGTCCCGCCGCAGCATTGTTGGACACCGCCGCTCTGTCCTTGGACGTCGCGACGGCGGGGGTCCTAGTTAGCACCAGTCCGAATTGTAATACTGGGATGATCGTGCTCACCAGCGGGTTGTTGGAGTTGGCCGTCGGCATCAACTCCGGTGTGGTGGCTGGGATCGCCGGCATGGTGGGGAGGCTGGATATCCGGACCGCTGGCGCCTCCTGCCCCGGCCGTCCCAACCGTAGTGCCCACGCCGACTGCGCAGCCTGCACCGTCCACGGACGCCTGGGAAGGCCGCTTGGAGGTGGTGGGAGCCGCCGTGGCTCCGGTCTTCTTCTTCGGCACCATCGACGAATGTGATGGGGCCGGTACTCACGCTACAAACACTGATTCATAATATAAGAACCCCTGCCTGGTGCGCCAAAGATGTCATGGGAAAACGACGATCTATGGGATCGAGAGGATCCCTTTGCGGTTCGGCTGTGGGATCAATATACTACAAAGAGCAGGGCTAGTAGATATGAGAACATGCAACGAGTTATCCAGGTTCGGGCCGCTATGAGCGTAAAACCCTACTCCAGTTCTGGTGGTTTGATTGTGTATGAGCTCAAAGGTTACAAAGAGCGCAGCTTGCTGGCAAGGTGCGCGGGAAGTGCCGCTACAACGTGTAATTGAACTAGGAGTCGACCATTCTAAGTGTAGCCGTGGGCCTCCTTTTATAGGCCAAGGGGTTACCACAGTGGCTAGTATGGTCATTTACAGGGTATGAATAGTGACTCGGGGTAGGACAAGCGCATTAAATGCATCGTTAGGCGCTACGTCGGGGAGGCGAGGCTTTGGGAAAAAGATCTGTACCACCGGTCCTGGCGCCCTCTTGTTATCTTGACACGTCCCAGGGACGGGTGTCATTAAAGTTAATGTCTGCGTGGCATGCCGACACGTGCCTTGGCCAGCTGCGTTGACTGCCTGCCCGCTCGACACCTATCATGCGTGCTTATCTAGCCGGTGATGAGGTGGAGCGATAATGGGACAGAACGAGCCTACCGGCGTGGAGCTTGTCGGGCCTTTGCTTGCCGGTAAGGAGCTTGCTGGCAACCAGAGTCTTGGTCTTCACCTTGCCGGTGCCAAGCTTGCCAGCAAGGGCAATGTTGATCTTCAGTACTAGAATAGTACTTCTCAATGACCTGCCTTGAGGTCTCCTTCACGGTCTTGTTTAATCTAAGTCTTGAGACACAGCAACCCTCCGGCAAGCCCTTGCCGTCAGGAGGGCTACAACTGCCTGTGCACAAGTCAGGGTACGAGGGCACCCATGCTTTAGCACACCGACAGGCCGAAGCCTCCATGGCCGCGCTGCCGTGAACCACGCGGCCACAGCCATCCCCTCGCCCCTCCACTGTCCCCACGAGCTCTGCGAAGTCTTCCTCGTCCTCTCCATCGAACGGAGCAATGCGGGAAGCCCTGCTCCGCTGCCAACGAGGTCGCCTTCCTCCTCGACCGTCGCCGATTGTCACCGTCGATTCGCTTCTACCAGAGCGCCCCCGAGCTCGTGGACCACACCAGAAGACTCACCATGAGCCCCCGGTTTTTCCCCTCTCTCCCCGTGCTCGATAGCGCCCCCTAGCCACGTAAACCACTGGAGCCGAGAGCTCCTCGACGCCGGCCATGTCTACATCAAACTCGCATGTCCCGTGACTCATGTGTGGTATTTGAAAGGTCTTCCTAGTTATATCGCGAATCTTTTAGATAAACCTCTTAAGAAGTTGGAGGGCCTAGTATACGGTGATTTCTCTTTTGCTAGGCCCAGCACTAAAAAACCCACTTTTTTATGATTACAAGGTTTATTCGAAGAGGAAATTGCATCCTGTAACCACAACATTTCTCTTGCATCAGAGCACGTCAACGCGCTCAGAAGCTCACCTGGAGCCCAACGCACCCACTGGTTCTTCCCGTTGTGCCTTGCAACGTCGAAACCAGCCACGCCCGAACTCTGGCCACCGCTAGAATGGTTGCCGCCGTCCACTCCGGCCACCTCAGGCCCAGACACCACCACCAGTAGACGCGGCTTGCTCCCATGAGCACGTAAGAGCAAAGCACACTTCAAACGGTGTTCCACAGGGGTTTTCCGAAGCCCTCGGCCATCCCTGGACTCGCCGGCGGCTAAACGCCTGCGGGGTTGACCCCCTCTGACAAGGATTTGACCTCGCCTGGGTCAATGACAGGTGGGGCCAACTCCTGTTAAACACTGGATTAGTTAAATTTAATCCTTAATTAGCACTGTGACACTGACTGCTAGGACCCACTGGTCAGGTTTGACCTGGCGGACCCAGTTGACCTGCTGACGTCACCCTAACGCAGTAAATACTTTTCTGGTTTTTCTTATTTCAGAAATGATTTAGAAATTCTAGAAAATGTTAAAAACTTCTAAAAATCATAGAAAATAATCTATAACTCCAATGGAAATAATTTATATATGAAAAATGATCAGAAAAATATGAAGAATATGTTTATAGCATTTTCGTGCATGTTTGAACAAGTTAACATCACCGACTAGGACAATTCATGATTAGGGCAATTTATGAAATAGCAATTTCGAGTTGGAATTTGATCTTGTTTGAATTCCACTTCAATTAACCTGGCTAAATATTGCATTAGGTCAATTCAGTACCTTAACATGTCATGTCATTCATTTGGGTGTGCATTGCATTGAATGTTGTTCCTTTGTTGTTTGCCGGTGATTGTTCCTTCTCGGTAGCCGACGGTTCCGACGTTGTGATCGTTGACACCGATGAAGAGCATTATTATCTTCAGAAGTGCCAGGCAAGCAAACCCCCTTGATCATCTTGATACAATCCCACTCTCTCGCTCTTGCTCTCTTTTATTGCATTAGGACAACAACGATTCAACTGTTACTTGTTGCGGTAGTTGAACCCATTCCTCTGCATGACCTGCCTTTGCCACAGTAAATAGTAAAACCCACTAGCATGAGTAGGAATTGCTTGAGCCATGATGTGACTACTCATCCATGCTTGGTTGCCACGCTTGCTATTGCTTAGAGTTGTGTTAGGTCTGATTCATCCGGGAATGAATCGAAATGTTGTGATCATGTTCTGATGTTGAGAGCTAAGTGTGTGAACACGATTTGGTAAAGGTAGCGATGAGAGGCCATGTAGGAGTACATGGTGGGTTGTCTCATTGAGACCGTCCTTAAGAACTGAGTCCTTAAGAACTGAGTTCTGTATATGTTATCCAAGAATAGTTACTACCACACATTGGGCCCAAAACCCATGGACCCTCTCGGCTTATTATTCACCCCGATCTCTGTCCAGGAGTTGCAACTAGTTTCTGGTGTTTGTAGGTTGTGTTAGTAGTCTACCAAGTGGCACCCGGTACAACTGGGCTTGGGACAGACTAGGCACCGTGGCCCAGTGTACCAAGCGCAGTACCATCCGTCGAGGTGGACTTGGGAACCCTGCACACATGGTTTGGGGCCTTAATGGAAACGTCGGCCGGACTTCCCTTGCGGGATCAGCCTCGGATAGGCGATAAACCTGGACTAGAGTCTTGCGTGGTTAGTCAGGTTGTGGCCGACACCCTCACCAGGCTTCCGCTTGAAGGTTGCCGAGATACATGACGTGTATATGGTGGTAAGTGGTGAGAGCGTGTGTGAAGAAGTACACCCCTGCAGGGTAATATGATCTATTCGAATAGCCGCGTCCGCGGATATGGACTACTTGGAGACTTATATGGTTCATAGACAACTTTAAGTGGATACTCTAAAATGCGCAAGATAAGCGTGAGTGCTATGGATGGCCTTCTCGTAGGGAGATGGGAGAGGATCCATAGTGGTGTATTGATGTGGTGACTAGTGGACTTGTGTGCGCTCTCTCACCTCAAAGAAAATACTTGTAGTCGTTGTATAGGATAGCCACTGAGTCAAAGCTGGCTTGCTGCAGTTAAACCCCACAGCCCCGTTGTTGATACTGATGCATATATAGTTAGTTCTGATGTAAGTCTTGCTAAGTACCTTTGTACTCACGGTTGCTTAATTTATGTTTTGCAAAGGAGACCTCAGTCTCACTAGTGGTTTCTACGATGAGTTCGACGTTGACCGATTAGCTTGAGAATCCCAAATAGAGGTTTGGTTCCTATGGAGGGTCTTGTAGATTGTCAAGCTTCCCAGCCTTTTTTATTTTGTAGTTGTCTGTATTCAGACGTGTTATGTTTCCGTTGCTTGTATGACTTTGTATGTTGGGTCATGAGACCCATGATTGTAATATCATGCTATGTATGGCTCCTCGGAGCCTCTTAAATAAATACTTTGAGTCATAGAGTTACGTTGTGATGCCATGTTGTATCTACACACATCGTGTATATTGTGTGTATGTTTGAAATGCATTGGTATGTGTGGGATTCGACACCTAGTTATCTGCCTTTGGTAGCCTTTCCTATAGGGAAATGCCTCCTAGTGCTTCCACCGAGCCCTGGTAGTTCGCTACTACTCCGGAACACATGGATTGACCGGCATGTATCCTTGTTTGCTCCTGAGTCTGTCCCTATGGGGAAATGTCACGCGGTGTTTTACTGGAGTCCTTATAGCTTGCTACGACTCGGTTGCACACACTGATGACCAACACATGCATTGCTTGGTTACGTATGCCTGTCCCTGTACGTTTGTGCCACCTTGGTTTATGACTAGTCATGTGAACCCGGGTTCTCTGTCATATGGATGCTAGCATCACAATCATATACGTGAGCCAAAAGACGCAAACGGTCCCGGCCAAGGTAAAGGCGGCAGCCGTGGGTTACCGTGCGTGAGGCCGCAAAGTGATATGATGTGTCTTATGCTAGATCGGTGTGACTTAGGATCGGGGTCCCGACACTGGTCAAAGCAGGTGCGGGGTGGCTATTTATAGCCGCAGCCTTCCCAACTGGGAAATGGCCATTTTGGACACGCGGTCCATCCAATGGCCAACCAACACGTTCACAACGGTCAGATTTAAAAGCAACGGTAACATAACTTGAGGAACAAGTAATGCTAACTCTTCGGTCAGAGACAAATCTCTCGTAGCGAAGAAGATCACAGTCTCTTGCTGGCAAGTATTTGCTCGGAACACAAAGAGATTTCTCTCACAACTTCCATAGGATTGAGTTTAGCATCAAAGAATCAAAGCTTCGAACACTATACCCCTCTTAATAGTACGGTGGTCCTATGACTCAATGAAAGGAAGAAGAATAACGAAAAGAATGCTATGTCTTCACTTCCTCTTCGACTTCTTTTGTCTGTAGTCACTTCCATTGGATGCCACCGAACCAATTGCTTTGCGTCAACAATTTTAGGGGTCACTCTTCACAGCATAAGCTTCATGGATAATGCTCGCTGCCACGTAGGGCATATCCTTCGGAGTTTATATCAAACTCCTCATGGCTGCAGGGACCTGTTACTCTGTGTGCACTAGCAAACACATTAGTCCCTTACTGTTTATGACAACAATCTTCAAAACATAAGGAGGCAACTCATTGCACCAACAATCTCCCCCTTTTTGAACGATTATTTACAAAACAGATAATCATCGAAGAGAGATAGATAAGTGATAAGTAACAACAGTGAGAGTGACAAAAGTGTTACTGATCTTGTGGATGAAATATCACTAGTACAGCGAGCTGCTATACAAACGGTTTTTACCCCCTTTCAACGACGAAGTTTTAAACCATCGCCTTGCCTGTGTGCGATAGGGAGTCCTTTCCACATGACCCAGAAACCATCCGCGATAGGGCCTCTGGTCACACACGCGGGGCAAAAAGAGCTCGTGTGTGATCGGGTGAGCCATCGCAGAGAATTATACTGGCCCAATTTTTTCCGTTTGTATGTACATCCCACACAGTGAATCCAAGATAAATGTTTCCGTTCGTATATACATCCCACACAGTGAATCCCAGACAAACATTTCTGTTCGTATATATAAAGCACAGAGTTTTCCACATCACATTGTCTGTGATAGCGTTGCCATTGCAGACGATAGTAATAATTTTATCGTTTGTGTTATTGAATGCATCACGCACGGTGTCTAGAAGAAACTGTGTGGCATAGGTTGTCCATCACACACACTTTTTATGTGGAAAACGTTTGTGCATGGTGGCCTAACGCAAACAGTTGTCCAGAGGAAGTCGTGTGTGATTGTTCATTGATCCAACACGTTTACTTCCTATAAACTGTGTGGGTTGTCTGTGATCATCGCCCACGGTGTTGTCTCAATAACCGTTTGCACTAGAAAAACCCAATAAGTAGGCTAGTTGGCCTATTATTATTAATCCATTTAGTAATCAAATTTACATTTCATAATAAACACACAATATATTTCATTTTCGTATTACGGAACCAGGATTTCATAATTGAAATACATCAGAGTACAACATCATATAGCTTCAGCACTCATTCACACCATATAGGCATATAGCTAGCTACCCCATTACACAACAACACCAAGTTTCACATGCAACATCTAAAACCTTTGGAAATTAGCGTCATAGACGGTAGATAGACAGATGAATCTCATCTGGAAAACTGCTAAAGTGGAATGCGAATATTGAGCCTTCAATGATGTTGAATGTCCTTGCAACTTTAGGCCAGTGCCTGTGGATGATTGACTACCCATCCTTCGTCCTCTTGAGGAAGACTTCAATATTGTACCGTGGGTGTTGTATGAACACCTTCCACGCCTCTTGACCATACAGGTGGTTTGAGAGGTAATCATTTGTGAACTGCTTTGGAAAGGCCTGAAAACAAAGATATGCATAAATATCTTCTCTGAATTTTGAAATGGCGCAAAGGAATAAAAAAACAAGGTACTCCCTCCGGTCCTTTTTACTCCATGCATTAGATTTGTATCTAGTCAAACTTTGCAAAGTTTCACCAAATTTATTTTAAAAAATATCAACATCCACGATACCAAATATGTAAACTATAAAATTGTATTTCATAATGCATCTAAAAATAATGATTTTGCAGTTTGAATGTTGATACTTTTTTCTATAACTTTGGTCAAAGTAGAGATACTTTGACTTCGGACAAAACTTATATGCTGACTAAAAAGGACCGGAGGGAGTATAAGAGTTAGTACCATCCTGTAGTTCACTGATGTCTTCTTCATTGTGCAGACAAGGATCTTGTTGTTTTTCGTCGCTAGTTTCTTTATCCTCACAATCTTTCTGTGTTTCTTGACTTGACTGATATTCTTGGACATCTCATTTCCCCATATGAAAAATGGGTCGAACAGTGGGTTAAAATCTCTGACAGCAGGACCTACATGTGCAAGACCAAATCACTACTGCAGGCGACCGCTAACGCGACACATGAATCAAAGACCACGTGACCACACTGTGTACGATGCATGAATCGTAAACGGTGTCCTAAAAAACCGTCCCCAATAAGACAAACTATTTACGATGTCGGAGACATCAAAAACGATTCAGATTAGAGACGCGTGTGCGATATGTGGCATACAGTTGATCCATATGAACTGTTTGCGATAAGCTAGAACAACAAACACGGTCAACCAGTTCGTGGTGTGTGCGATACATGGCATACTGTTCACTCGGATGAACTGTTTGTGATTACCCAACACAACAGAAATGGGCAGCCAGTTCGAGGTGTGTGCGATACACGGCATACAGTTCACTCGGATGAACTATTTGTGATTATCCAACACAATAGAAATGGTCAGGCAGATCAAGGTGTGTGCGATATATGGCATGCGGTTCACTCGGATGAACTGTTTGCGATTACCCAACACAACAGAAATGGTTCAACTTAACAAGATGTGTGTGATACGCGGCAAATAGGTCAGTAATCCGAAATGTGTGGGAAGATCGATAACAACACAGACAATTCCTACAAATAACTCATGTGTGCTGTGGGCAAATGCTTGCTGGTATACAATTGTCAGCGATTGATGAAATCATCAACGACGGGTTCCCTAGTTTAGCCCGTGGCCGATGTGATTTGCTCTGTCCGCACAACATCTATGCTCTGTCTACACAACAACAACATATATACTTATAAAATCATTGTTGCATAACCAAATAAAACATCCAATTACATAAGTGACTACACACACCAAAGTAAACAATTACATGCACACTAAACTAGGAGAAACGATCATCTACTTCTTGTTGTGATGACGCTTGCCATTGCTCTACTTCTGGCTGGATCCTTGGCCGTTTTGGGGAAGAAGGAGGCACTTCCTCATGTCAACGATCTGCCTGTACATCTCGTAGCTCGTGTATGCCTCCTTGGCCGCATACACGACGTGAGCTTCGTCGAGTTTCTCAATCCAGGCCGAGTGCCAGGCATGCTTGTCCTTGTTGCAGGAATCCTTCATGTCTCTGCAGTAGGGGTCGATGATGGCCTCGGCGAGGTGAACCAGTGAGTCCTTCTCATGCTTCTTGCTGCCCCAGATCTTTTATTGGCCCTGGATGTCAACAAGATTCTGGCAGGCGATGCACGAATTCTTGAGCACCTTTACATCGTTGGTGATGTCCACCGTAGCAAACATGTAGTGGGGGTTGTTGACAAACCTGGCGAAACGCTGGCAAGGCCTTGTGGCCAGGCAGTAGTGGTAGACGAGGACGTGATTGCGCACGCACATCTGGGCGACGACGACCTTTTGACGAGACCCGGCACGAGCGCGGGTGTACTCGAGGTCGAACTCGACACTACAAAGAAAGACACATCCATGACATTATGGCCCAAACGAAAACTTTTTTTGTCATGGTTGTGACACTTCTATGACAATAATTGTGACAAAAACATGTATCATCATAGATGTGGTGGGCTCCTACTTCTATGACAAAAAATTATGACAGAAAATTGGCTTTTCATCCTGGGCAGGCCGGAGACGCAGCCGCATGACATTCTTTGGGCCGTCTATGACGTAAAAAATCATGGTAGAAGTGAGGCCGAGGAAATTTTCGGGGAATTCCTGGTTACGGTGAGTGGTTGGGGCCGAGCGATGCAGTGTGGTTTGCGCGTTTCTCTCGTACGCACGCATGTGTGCAAGGCATTCGCTAACTGAACCCGAGCGAGGTGTTCGCTTACTGAGCCCGAGCGATCGATCGATCCCTCGCACTACTACACGTACTGAACCCGAGCGATCGATCCCACTGCGTACTGAAGCCGAGCGATTCCTTCGCTGCTAACTGAACCCGAGCGATCCCTTCGCTGCTAACTGAACCCGAGCGATTCCTTCGCTGCTAACTGAACCCGAACGATCCTTCTGGCTGCTTACTGAAGCTGATTGAGCCCCCATGCGAGACGTAGCCAGCCGATGTTGGGTTGCCTCTCGATGAACAGTGCCCGTTGCTGCCGCGTGCGCGATACACTTAGACACGAGTCGAGATGCATCGATCGAGCCGGTTGGTTGGCTGTGGATGAATAGTTCCCGTTGCTGCCGCCCGCTCGTACACCCCACCCAAGCTAGTGGGTTGGCTGTGGATGAATAGTACCCTGGCCGTGTGAAGGTTGTTGGCACTGGATGAACAGGACCCCGAGGAGGCCAGCCGGTTGGGGGTGGATGAACAGGACCCCGTGGAGGCTGGATTAACAATAGCCGGTGGAGGCTGGAGGAAGTCGACGATGGATGAACAGTAGCTGGTGGAGGCTGGAGGGAGCTCGACCGTGGATGAACAGTAGCCCGTGGAGTCCTGTTTTGCGGTACGCCACACCCCTCCTGATGAACAGGAATCCTGTTTCGACTGTAGGCAGTTGGGGAGAAGTCCCTTTCCTCCGTTTTGCGGTACGCCAGAGCCCTCCCGATCAACAGGACCCCGTTTTGATCGTAGGCGCTTGAACAGAAGTCCGTTTCCTCCGTTTTGCGGTACGCCAGACCCCCAGCCAATGAACAGGACCCTATTTCGACTGTAGGCGGTCGAACAGAAGCCGTTTCCTCCGTTTTGCGGCACACCAGACCCCGAGTCGATGAACAGGACCCCGTTTCGGCTGTCCCGTCCAAGCCGGTTGGCTCCCGATGAACATGACGCATTCCAACCTAGTCACTTGGCTCCCAATGAACACGACGCTGTTTCCTCCGTTCCGACCCAGCTGGTTAGCTGCCGATGAACAGGAGGTCGTTGCTGCCGTTCGTTGCCTCTCTCCATGTACATGAGCCCTGGCCGTAGGTATGCGCGAGTACACATTCGAGACCCCGTCCGTATATGTACGTACATGGCCGTATTTTTTCCTGTGTGGCTGTACGTACGTGTACACGATTTAGACGGGGCTGCCTAAACTGCTACGTCGGGGGCTCTACTACGACACATGCCACTCCTTACACGCCCACAGTTCATCGTTGCAGAGAGACCGATTAACCAGTATGTACGTACACGTTCGCGACCAGACAGACAATGCTACGTACGCTTCAACCGGGTGGGTCCCAGCTGTCAGGGAGGATTAGGAGGCACTTCCTTGCATGCGAAGATATAGCTGCTGGGTCCCAGCTGTCAGGGGGGCAATCTTTTTTTGCGCGTAATAAGGAGGCTCTTCCTTGCGTGCGAAGATGTAGCTGGTGGGTCCCAGCTGTCAGGGGGAGGAATCATTTTTTCGCGTAATAAGGAGGCACTTCCTTGCGTGCGACTATGGACCTCATAGGTCCCAGCTGTCAGCCTCTCCACGCACAGTCCTCTTCCGATGGCTGTCATTCATTGACCGCGTTGACGATGCCGTACCGAGTGCAGCAAGGCGGTGGACGACGGCGAGACCTAGGAAGGGAACGACCCAGAGCCGGGGAAGACAAGGCAGTGGTTTCCCACGCGGAGGGAAGTACGAGGGTTTTGAAAGCACATTTATTCCCTTGGTGGTTTTGGTAATTTATGCCAACATACATGTTGTTGGACTAATGCCGCTATCTAGTGAATTTCAGACAAGTTCAACAATGGTGTGGCAAGGACAAGAAGATGTGGAACCCTTTAAGATGCTAAGGACATGGATTGGCAAAAGCTCAAGACTCTACATTTTTGGTTTAGTGATCCAAGATCACATTGAGTCCATAGGAAAGCCAATACTATTAAAAGGGGATGAGGTTTTGATAATGATCTATTTGCTCAAGTGCTTAATGATATTGCTCCAAAACCCTCAGCCACTTTCTCTATCCATATCTGTCCAAAACCCTAAAAGCCAACTCGGTCCCACCGAATACATCCTTCCCGGACCCACCGAGTTCATTCAGACAGAGCCACAGCCTAAACCCTAACAAATCGGATCCACCGATATGGATCTCGGTCCCACTGAGATGGGTGACCATCTCTCTGTTGCCTTGTTGCAATTCTTTCGGTCCCATCGAAATTGCACTCGACGCCACCGAGATGGAGTGACCAAGTTTCAGTTACCAAGTTGCATCATTTCGGTCCCACCGAGATTATGCAATTGGTGCCACCGAGACTGGGTCTAGCCCTTACCATTGCACTTCGGTTGCTCCGAGATGTTCCCATTCAGTCCCACCGAAAACCCCAACGTTCATATCTTTTGCACAGGTCAGTCTCACCAAGATTTCAAATCGGTGCCACCGAGTTTGGTCAAAAGTGTGTAACGGTTGGATTTTGTGTGGAGGCTATATATACCCCTCCACCACCCTCTTACCAAGTAAGACAGCCATCAGAACGTGCCTACATTTCCACCATACATTTTCTGAGAGAGAACCACCTACTCATGTGTTGAGATCAAGATACTCCAATCCAACCATTTGAACCTTGATTTCTAGCCTTCCCCAAGTTGCTTTCCACTCAAATCTTTCTTCCACCAATTCCAAATTTGTGAGGAAGTTCTTGAGTGTTGGGGAGACTATTATTTGAAGTACAAGATCCAGGAGTTCATCATGAACACACCGTCTATTTCCTTTTGGAGAGTGGTGTCTCCTAGATTGGTTAGGTGTCACTTGGGAGCCTCCAAGATCATGTGGAGTTGAACCAAGGAGTTTGTAAGGGCAAGGAGATCGCATACTTCGTAAAGATCTACCCCGAGTGAGGCTAGTCCTTCGTGGACATAAGCCATGGTGGAATAGTCAAGGTTGCTTCTTCGTGGACCCTTCGTGGACTCGCACAGCTGTTACCCTCCGTGGGTTGAAGCCTCCATCAACGTGGACGTACGATAGCACCACCTATCGGAACCACGCCAAAAACCACCGTGTCTTCATTGCGTTTGATCTTCCATACTCTACCCCTTTACTTTCCATACACTTGCATGCTTTACTATTTCCGCTGCTCAATCTCTAGATATGCTTGTGTAGGAAGTTTTGGTGTTATCTTAACTTGTGCCAAAATCTGCCTAAGTTCCAAGAGAAACTAAAAACTGCACCTTTGGTTAGTTAAGTGTCTATTCACCCTCCTCTAGACCTATCTCCTCGACCCCATAATTGGTATCAGAGCTTTGGTCTCCATTTCTTTGGTTTAATCACCATTGGAGGGAGATGGATATGTCTACTTTGGGGAGTCTTAGACGTAGAGTGCCTATTCTCAATGGGGAGTATTACAACTTTTGGAAGGATGAGATGCTTGATATCTTTGATGAATTTAACTTAAGCATGTACATTCATAATCCTTATGTGCCTCCCATTGATCCCTTGCATCCTACTCATGAAGAGGAAATTGACATGCTTCGTAATCTTAGAACTGTCAATCTTATCATTAGAGGATTACCTAAAATTGTGCTTCGTTGTATGCAAAACTTTGGGTGTGCTTGTACCCTATGGCATGACTTGGAAAAGTGATATCCCGATTACTCTTTAAAGAATCTTGATGAGATTCTTCATAAGACTATTGCTTTTCACAAGATGGGTCCTAATGATCCTAACTTTGATGATTGCTTGTTTGAGCTTCATGACCTTATGCGTGCTAAAGGAGATGTTGGAACTATTAGTAACATTATCACGGAAGCCCTTAGAATTCATAAACTTGAACATTGTCATGATCATGAAACTAATGAATTCATTGCCCTAGGTGATGATCATATACATGTTGATGATGATGAAGTCAAGCACGGCTATTATGATGAGGACGAAGAATTTGATATTGAATTTGAGAAGACCATGAGGAATCTTAGTCTTATGGCAAATCTTCGAGATTACATGGCCGGACGAAAAGAGTGGATTCTTGATAGTGGATGTACCGATCACATGACCGGAGATAGAGACATGTTTCGTGAGCTTGCTAAAAATGATGGTCCACGCAAGTATGTGACTTTTGGAGACAAGTCCAAGGGTAAGGTACTTGGCCTTGGTAAGGTGGCCATATCCAATGATAGCTCCATACAAAATGTTATGCTTGTTGAATCTCTTGGTTACAATCTTCTTTTCGTATCTAGACTAGCCGATTTTGGTTTCAATGTTCTATTTACCGAAGTAGATTGCCAAGTGTTTCATCGAGATAATCATAATATGGTCTTTACCGGCATTTGTAGAGGTGATCTATACATTGTTGATTTCACTAAGAGAGCCCAACCTCGTACATGCTTAATTGCTAAATCTTCTAAAGGTTGGTTATGGCATAGAAGACTTGGACATGTTGGCATGCGTAACCTTAATAAACTTGTTAAAGGAGATCACATTCTTGGTGTGAAAGATGTTATATTTGACAAGGATCAACTTTGTAGTGCTTGTCAAGCAGGAAAACAAGTTGGAGGAAGCCATCCCGTGAAGAACATTATGACCACAAGGAGACCACTCGAGCTACTTCATATGGATCTTTTTGGTCCCAACTCTTATAAGAGTCTTGGTGGTAACTCTTTTGGTTTGGTCATTGTTGATGATTTTTCCAGATTTACGTGGGTGTTCTTTCTCGATGACAAATCGCAGGTACAAAAGATCTTCAAGAACTTCGCAAGGAAGGCCCAAAATCAATTTGAAGTGAAGATCAAGAGGGTTCGGAGTGACAATGGAATAGAGTTCAAGAACGCCAATGTGGATACCTTTCTTGATGAGGAAGGCATTTCACATGAGTTCTCGGCTACGTACACACCTCAACAAAATGGAGTTGTGGTGAGGAAGAACTGGACTCTTATTGAGATGGAAAGAATAATGCTTGATGAATACAAGATGCCAAAACACTTTTGGGCGAAAGCGATTGAAACAGCTTGTCCTGCTACAAATCGACTCTATCTTCACAAGCTTCTTGGTAAAACGGCGTATGAACTACTCACCGGTAACAAACCACAAGTTGGATACTTTCGGGTATTTGGCTCAAAATGTTACATTCTTGATAAGCATCATCGTTCAAAGTTTGCTCCTAAATCTCATGAAGGTTTTCTACTTGGTTACGGATCGAACTCTCACACTTACCGTGTCAACAACAACTTCACTCAAAAAGTTGAAGAGACGACAGATGTGAAGTTTGATGAGACTAACAGCTCGCAAGTCGAGCAACTGCCAATTGATGTAGGAGATCAAGAACCATCGGAAGCAATCCAAGACTTATCCATTGGCAAGATTCGCCCCGTGGAAGTAAAGGAGAGTACCTCGTCTATTCAAGTGGAAGCCCCAACTTCAAGTCAAGGTGAACAACAAGTTGATATGGAGGCATCCACAAGTGGAACACATCAAGACGAAGGAAATGAGGAAGTGCAACAAGATGATCCACCTCAACCTCCTTCTCCACCTCCACAAGTGAACAACGACAACATCAACGAAGAAGAGGAAGATGATGATGAGGAAGCCTCACCACAACCCAAGCAAAAGTTACCTCAAGTTAGAGCAAGAATCGACAAGAATCATCCCGTCGAACAAATACTTGGAGACATCCAATCCGGGAGAATCACTCGCTCTAAATCTCGTTTAGCTAACTTTTGTGAGCATTACTCATTCATCTCTAGTGTTGAACCTTTGAAGGTAGCAGAAGCTCTCAAGGACCCCGATTGGGTGAATGCAATGCATGAGGAGCTACACAACTTCGAGAGAAATCAAGTATGGACGTTGGTTGAAAATCCTAAAGATGAGCAAAACATTATTGGAACCAAATGGGTGTTTCACAATAAGCAAGATGAAGATGGACAAGTTGTACGCAACAAAGCTCGTCTCGTAGCACAAGGTTACACTCAAGTAGAAGGTATGGACTATGGTGAGACCTATGCCCCCGGTTCTAGACTTGAGTCCATTCGCATTTTACTTGCTTATGCCAATCACCATGATATCACTCTTTACCAAATGGATATTAAAAGTGCCTTCTTAAATGGTGAAATTGAGGAGGAAGTCTATGTTAAACAACCTCCCGGCTTTGTTAATCTCAAGTGACGATGTCCTGGATTAGGGGGTGCTAACCTAACCAGCCCGTCTCCTCGGTTGGGCTGGTGGGCCCTCGCACGTGATCAAGATGGACTCCGGAAGCTGTACACAAGAAGCGTGATCAAGACTGTCTCTACCGAAGACTTGACGTATACTCCAAGATCTCTCATGCCGCCTTTCTCATAGATACCGACCTTGTAACCCTAGATACCCTCCCTGGCGTGTATATAAGCCATAGGGTTTAGCTCATAAGGGGCACATCAACACAATATCGATCATCTAGCCCTAGAAGTTAGACACATTACGATCTCGGGGTAGATCAACTCTGTATTTGATACATCTCCATTAATATAAACAGAAGCAGGACGTAGGGTTTTACCTCCATCAAGAGGGCCTGAACCTGGGTAAACATCGTCTCCCTTGTCCTCATTACCACCGATCCGAGATCCATAGTTCGGGACCCCCTACCCCGAGGTCTACCGGTTTTTACACCGACACTGGTGCTTTCATTGAGAGTTCCGTTGTGCGATCACCAAAAGGATCGATGGGATCGCCAGTTAACGGCATCAGGCCCATGGAGCACGTCTCCACGTCTGAAGCTTTGGTCACAGAGACGCCTCCGCGTAATGTGGAAGCGAACCATGACCCTTCTTTGGTTCCAACAAAGAAACCCCTCACAGAAGAGGGGCTAAGATACTTCTTGGAGAGTGGATCGGACAGCGACCCACCGGCGACCGACCTTCAGATCAATTCGGCTAAACCGGTAACTACGGATCCGGCGTCACATGAAAGCAACGAGGTCTTGAGCCCGCGGTCTTCAGAGATCGGAGCTGGTCTGCTCACCTCCCATATAGAATATCGCCCCAATAACTCCGGCCCACCTGACGTCTGGGACTTGGCCTACGTACGGCAGTTCCCCGATGAGCCAATCAGACGATATTGGGCTAGATTCTTGTCCGTCAAGAACAAGATGCTGGATTACCAAGACTCTGACATAATTACCGCTTTCGAGCGCGGATGCAAGGATAAAGGCGTCTCGAACGCCCTCGCTCATCGTTGCGTCCGAACACTCCTTGAATTAACCAACCTGGTAGCACGATTTTGCGCCATCGAAGACGCCTGGCGGACCGAGGAAAACACGGACTCGATCTATGATGACTACCCGGAACGCGACCGGTCGACACTTTGGCGCGAAAATAGCAAATGGAATACTTCGGGCGATCGACCCCGGAAGAAGAAGAAAACCACCGGTCACCCCGGAATGGCTCTGGACGGCTTTTTGGATAAACCATGCCCAATCCATGCCGTGTTCGTTAACTCCTGCCCGACTCACAGCCTTCGTGACTGTTGGGTGTTGAGGCAGGTGGCAAAAGGGGGACCCGCCCTCCTGGCAGGCACCTCCAGCCACCTTGAACAGACCTCAGACGAAGACGAGGTCCTAATGATTTATGT
The DNA here is from genome assembly GCA_039707655.1 of Elymus sibiricus. Classification (NCBI taxonomy): domain Eukaryota; kingdom Viridiplantae; phylum Streptophyta; class Magnoliopsida; order Poales; family Poaceae; genus Elymus; species Elymus sibiricus. The sequence goes on from CM077668.1 coordinate 197,977,257, forward strand.
GACCTTTACGTCTAACAACCAGCGCAAACGGGCCTTGCGGGAAATCAATGTCGTCCGACAAGTACCACCCCGGGGTGCATGGATAGACACGCCGATCACCTTTAACCACCACGATCAACTGAAGTCGGCCCTAGACAGGTGCCCCGCCGCGCTGGTCCTCAACCCCATCATGGACCACTGCCGCCTCCATAAGGTCCTCATGGACAGAGGCAGCAGCTTAAATCTAATATACGAGGACACTCTAGACAAGATGCACATCGATAAATCGCGCATAGAACAGAGCACCACCACCTTTAAAGGAATTGTCCCTGGACAAGAGGCACGCTGCAGCGGAAAGATAACCTTGGACGTAGTCTTTGGAACCCCGGATAATTATCGCTCCGAGGAGATTACGTTCCACATCGCGCCCTTCAAGAGCGGATACCACGCCATCCTCGGACGGGACGCCTTTTCAAGATTTCAAGCGGTGCCGTACTACGGCTACATGAAGCTCAAGATGCCGGGCCCGAAAGGGATCATTACCATCTCAAGCGATCCCAACAGGGCACTCAAAACCAAGAATAAAACGGTGTCCCTCGCCCTCAAGACTATGACCGAGGCCTTCGCGGCCGAGGAGCTGACCGTGCTACGCGCCTAGGTCGACCGGGACGATGCCGTTCTCGACAAAAGATTAAAACCTACTTCTTTCAAACCGCCCGACGAGATAGTCAAATTCCAGGTTCGCCCAACGTACCCTGCTAAAACGGCGTCCATAGGGGCTAACCTTGACCCAGAAGTTGCCAAAGCCCTACGCGCTTTCCTCAAGGAAAACTGGGACATATTCGCTTGGCACCCCTCCGATATGCCGGGGATACCCCGTAGGCTCGCGGAGCATAGCCTAAACATATTACCAGGTTATAAGCCTGTTAAACAAACACTTCGGTGTTTCTCCGAGCCCAAGCGTCAAGCAATGGGCGAGGAACTAGCAAAGCTGCTGGAGGCAGGATTCATCAGGGACATAAAACACCCCGATTGGCTAGCCAATTTGGTCATGGTACCAAAAAAGGACAGGTCCTGGCGGTTGTGTGTCGATTTTAAAGACCTCAATAAAGCTTGCCCCAAAGACCCCTTCCCCTTACCCCGCATTGATGAAATTGTGGACTCCACTGCGGGCCATGATGCATTGTGCTTCCTAGACTCCTACTCAGGATATCACCAAATAAAGATGAAGGAATCTGACCAGGCAGCAACGGCATTCATCACGCCCTACGGGCCATTTTGCTTCAACACGATGCCTTTCGGACTAAAGAACGCTGGCGCCACGTACCAGTGCATGATTCAAACATGCCTGAAAAAACACATCGGAAAGACCATTGAGGCCTACGTAGATGATGTAGTTGTCAAAACTAAACACGTCGACCAGTTGGTGGACAATCTTCGAGATACATTTGCCAGCCTACGGGAATATCAAATAAAACTTAATCCGGAGAAATGTGTTTTCGGAGTCTCAGCCGGCAAACTCCTCGGTTTCATCGTATCTAGCCGAGGAATTGAAGCCAATCCGGCTAAAATTCGAGCCTTGGATCGCTTGGAGATTCCAACAGAGCTCAAGCATGTACAAAAACTGGCGGGCTGCGTAACAGCCTTGAGCCGCTTCATATCACGGCTCGGAGAAAAAGCCTTACCCTTGTACAAGCTGTTAAAGCAGACCAAAACATTCAAATGGACCCAGGAGGCCGCGGCGGCCCTGGAAGACATCAAGACCCACCTCGCCACCAATCCCATCCCGGCAGCACCAGGTGTCTGCGAACCGATGCTATTGTACATCTTGGCCACAAACCAGGTGGTTAGCGCAGTCCTCGTGGTTGAACGAGATAGGGAAGGTCACAAATTCCAGGTCCAGAAGAACGTGTATTACGTCTCCGAGGCCCTAACCCCATGCAAGCCACGCTACCCTCACTACCAAAAGATAGCCTATGCGGTCTTCATGGCGTCACGAAAACTCCGGCACTACTTTCAAGAGTGTTCGGTGACCATGGCATCCGACGTCCCACTAAGTGACATCATCAATAATAGGGACGTGACAGGGTGCATCGCCAAATGGGCCATAGAGCTCTTACCTTTTGAAATCATCTACAAACCACGCCGGGCCATTAAATCCCAGGTGCTAGCGGACTTCGTAGCTGAATGGACCGAGGCCGAACTCCCCCGTGAGTACAGTACTTACTCACATTGGACAATGTATTTTGATGGCTCCAAATGCTCGCCGGCCTAGGGGCTGACGTGGTGCTCACGTCACCCATGGGAGATAACATTAGATACGTGTTACAAATCATGTACACAGACTCTAATAATGCAGCTGAATACGAAGCCCTCCTACACGGACTTCGGATAGCAGTCTCTATGGGTGTTAAACGCCTGGAGGTCTGAGGTGATTCTAACCTTGCCATCTCACAAATCAACGGCGAGTTTGACGCCAAAGACCCGAAGATGACAGCTTACCGAAACGCCGTCATAAAGATCTCGGCCAGGTTCGAGGGGCTGGAGTTTCACTACATACCCCGAGACAGCAACCAGGCCGTAGATGTGCTCGCCCGGTTGGGCGCAAAATGGGATAAGGTTCCCGAAAACACCTTCCTCGAACGGCGTTTCAAGCCATCTGTAGTCTGGCAAGATAGCAATGGAACGTCGGATTCAACCGACGTTGGGCAACAGGCCCCGCCCGAAGAAGACGACGGTATCATAGGTGACTCAATGATCCGGAAGACTGCTTCAGCGCATGAGGTCATGGCAGTCATCGCACCGTGAACCGAGCCGCTCCTCGCGTACTTGCTTCGAAAAGAGCTTCCCGACAACCAAACCGACTCCCGCCGGATTGTAAGGCAGTCTAAAGCCTACAAGGTTCATGAAGGGAAACTTTATAAAATGAGCACAACGGGCGACCTCCAGAGATGCATATCCGAGGAAGAAGGAAAACTCCTACTTCGGGAGATACACTCCGGCATGAGCGGACATCATGCCGCTGCTCGAACCTTGGTCAGCAAGGCTTTCCGAGCCGGTTTCTATTGGCCAACTACAGGCGCCGATGCCGAGGCATTAGTACAGCGTTGCCCAGGCTGTCAGGTATTCGCCAAGCAGAGCCACATGCCCCCCACGGCCCTTCGCATCATCCCCATCACTTGGCCTTTTGCAGTCTGGGGGCTCGATATGGTCGGGCCACTTAAGGGTGGATCAAATAAAAATAAATACCTCCTCGTCATGGTCGACAAATTTACCAAGTGGATCGAAGCTAAGGCGGTCACCTCGGCCGAAGCCGTCCAAGTAATCGGATTCATCTCGGGGGTAGTACATCGTTACGGTGCCCCCACAGTTTGATTATAGACAACGGAACCAACTTCACAGCCAAAGAGGTTAAGGCATGCTGTAAAAAAATGGGCATTAAGCTCAACTACGCGTCCGTCTACCACACACTGTCCAATGGGCAGGTGGAGCGAGCCAACGGATTAATCCTTCGCGGAATTAAGCCAAGGTTAGTTCGCTCCTTTAAAAAAGCCGACTATAAATGGTTTGAGGAACTTGATTCCGTACTATGGGGCTTGCGTACGACAGCAAACAGGTCCATAGGATACACCCCATTTTTCATGGTGTGCGGCGCCGAGGCGGTCCTCCCCTGCGATATCATATACGACGCACCTCGAGTACGCATGTATGAGGAGCTAGAGGCCGAGCTTGATCGGCAGGATGCCCTAGACGCTCTCGATGAAGAGCGCAACGTCGCATGGGCGAGATCAGCTATTTATCAGCAGCAGGCCCGGCGCTACCATGGAAGAGAGGTTCGCGCCAAATAATTCAACGTCGGGGATATCGTAATGAGACTACACCCCAAAAAACAAAAGCACAAACTATCCCCTAGATGGGACGGGCCGTTTATCATTGACCAAGTACTCATTGGAGGAGCCTATCGAATCCGAGATCCAGAGGACGGCCGACTAGAGCCCCATCCCTGGAACGCGGTGCTACTCCGACGCTTATACGCTTGACACCACGCATACGGTCCGTGTAAATAACTTGTGCATTTTCTTTGACTTCATTTTTTACTCATTATTTATTTTCCCACCTCGGAAAGTTATTCGATGACCCCGAGGACAAAATAGCATGTTCTTTTCAAACACAAGAACTATTCCACCTCTTATGTACTATCGTCGTTCGAGCCACCATATGCATTGATTCGCTTTAAGATTTAGCCAAGCTGGGTTGCCCGGCTCCTGTGCTTTCCCCTTACGTTCCCGATATTTTGGCTAGGGGGCAAAGGGAGCACCGTTGTGATTGTCACTCCCGGATCAGCCGGTGTAGTACCTCAGACGGATAAAGCCGAAAGCTAGCGTTCTTACAATGCGAATCGGTCGGCCGTGACATGGGACTAACGTGGCAGGGGTCTTTTTAAACCCCGACCAGTGGCTTTACCCCCGAGGTCATCCGTCTTCGGACAGATGTGTTCGACACAGTGACCCGAGGAAAGAAACTATTGGAAGAACTATTTTCCTCGGAAGATGTTTCTTATGTTAAAAAGTAATATAACATAACTTTGTGTTGCCCTCTTGTCCTTCAAACCGTATAGCCTGATTGCCTTGTCACCTGAAGCACCTGGTTCGATAACCTCGGCTAGTAGTATGGGACACTCCTCGGAGTTTATCCGAGGAGGCAGAAGCCGAAGGCTGGCTGACAGAGTCTGGATACACGGATTGAAAACAGACATAAATACTTCGGTACATAAAGTCATACAAAGTTTTCATGCGCGGTCTAGCCTGTCTATCAGGGTGTCCAATGCGCAATCCTTCTTCGAGAATCACGCCGCAGGCATTACGCTATCATATGCCTGGCTAGAGGGGATTTCCTTCCCGTCAGATCCCATGGGTTCCACCTCTGCTAATTCCGTTGTCTTCAGACCGGTGTAATGGGTCTTCACCATGGCCCAGGCCTCCCTCACACCTTCTCAAGAAGCTGATACTTTCCAAGCCTGGATCCGGCGCCGAGCTCTCTTCAGCTGTTCGGCTAGCACGGCCATGTCCTCTGGGACCGGCACCACCTCGGGCCATAAAGCCTGGTGCACATACTTCATCAATTTCCGTGCCCTTTCGTGCACCTCGGATAGACGAACGATCATGTCTTCAGACATCGGACCCCGTGATTCCGAAGGAAGGCCTAACAAACAAGCTGCCAAATAAAACAACATTCGAATGACAAATCACCTCGGACAAGTTACATGACAAGCATTCCTTGAGGCTTATAAACTTACCATAAATCATGTCGTCTGTTAGCCTATTCTTTGCTTCCGCAACAGCGAGGCGAGCTTTCAAACTCTCAATCTCCTAGGCCTGGCGGGCATTCTCAGCCCTAAGCACATTCACGCTGTCCACTCTTTGAGTAACCACGTGTTGATTTGCCTGACATTGCGCTTCTGCGTACGCCAGATCCTCGCGGGCCGACTTCAGGTCTCTTTCAAGATGGCCTAGGGCTTCCGCTGCTACAAGGGGTTCTGGCGTCAACTCTATTTCCATTGGCATTACCCAATTTAAGCACAAAGCACTTACCATGCGCCTCCCTGGTGAATTTCTTCACCTGTTCAACCTTGGACAAAGCCGCGACAAGCTGCACCTTTGTTTGGGCCAACGCTGAGGTCAATTATTCGTTCTTCACGCGAGCTTCCTGTTCAAATCAGTGATTGATGGTTAGTATTTAAGTCTTGATTCGACCCTAGGGGCTCGTACCAAGCCTTAGGGGCTACTACCATACTCGGTAGTCATGTTTGTTTATAAAAACTTACCCGCAGCCCCCGTGACAAGACATCCAGCGATTCGTCAAAAGCACCTCGGGTTGCCCCGAGGTATGCATCCACCGCGCTGAGAGCATTCAACTCCCTGTCCGAGAAAGCTGGACTGTTCAGGGAAGCTTTTCGCCAGCGATAATTCATGGCGCATTGAATCTCGGACTGAGTGGCCGATATCGCTGAGTCCTCGGGCTGGGCGGCTCCAAGGTCAACACCCGTGGGATCTTGGGCACCCATCTCCCTGGGCGGGGCCGTAGCTCCCTCGACCTCCACGTTTGCTAGAGTGGATGAAGGTTGTCTGCAAATAATCTGGAAGGTTAAAATCCAAAGTGTCTTTGCAGCGGCATAGATCAAAGTATTACCCCGTGATGGAGGGGGCACTTTCGCCTGCCCCCCGTGACCTCGACCTGAGCTTCTTGTACTTCTGCCGGAATCCTTCCCAGTGAAGCCGTCTCTCTGTGTAGGCGTTGGGAGCGCCGCCCCTTTGGAGGAGAAGCCAGATGGCTGGGCGCTGGAGGACGAGCGGCTCTCTTTCGGTTAGAGGAAGGGAGTGTTACCGATGAGGCTGGCCTCATCCCCGGCGTATCAGGGATGACAGCCACTTTTGAGCCGTCAAGGCTCTCCAAGAAAAACTTCCTCCCTTCGTAGATCAGGTCCAGGTCTTCATCCTCGTTGTAAAGAGGGTCTTCAGCGTGGCAGTGCAGTTCTGGCTCAGGGGCCGGACTGCTCACGCCCTCAAGCCAACGCCTCCACCGCTGTTCACAGGCCGAGGTGTAGCGGATTAACTTTAAAGATCCCAGAGTTGATCTACCTTGAGATCGTAATGTGTGTCTAACTTCTAGGGCTAGATGAGTGATATTGCGTTGATGTCCCCCCACGAGCTAAACCCTATGGCTTATATATACGCCAGGGAGGGTACCTAGGGTTACATGGTCGGTATCTAGGAGAGAGGCGGCAGGAGAGATCTTGGAGTATACGTCAAGTCTTCGGTAGGGATAGTCCCAATGACGCTTCCTGTGTACGGCCTCCAGAGTCCATCTAGGTCACGCACGAGGGCCCCTCGGCCCATCCGAGGAGACGGGCCGGCTGGGCTAGCACCCCCTGATCCAGGACACCGTTAGTAGCCACCGAACTGGTCTTCTATGCCGAGGACGACTTTCTCAACAGACACCACCTCGGCTCCAGAGTCTTCGGCTTGACAGACGAGTTCCCCTTCATATTTCATTTTCCCTTAATCAGAGCATTAACATCCGAGGTCCAGCCGAGCTTGTACCCTGCCCGAAGTGAGTAGATATCTTAGCCTCGAAGGCTCGTTGTTCAGGTGTGAACAGTCCAATCCGGCCTAACAACTTTATCGAAGAGGCTTGCCCCATGACAGGTCGAGCAGTTACTGCCTCCTCCCCTAAATCGCGGTTTGAGGCAGCCTTTTACTGGCACGTCCCCTTGAGGCAGAGACGTGCCCGTTTTCTTAGGGATATCATCAAGATTTTGTTTCCCCCCATATGCTTAACGACATTTTTGATGGGAATAGCGAGTTTATCAGTGCAGCAAGGGGGACTCTTGGCCTTTCACGGGCTTATAAGAGTGAAAAGGTGGACAGCGCAATCGACCACGCTCTCATTCTTCCCCTCCACTGCTTCGTCTAGCTCCAACGCCCAGATCCATCCTGCCCGCTCCTTCCTTTAGCGAGCCCAACCTCCACCGCCGGCCATGGCGATACCCTCAAGGGGCACTAGGGCGGCTCCGTAGTGACGGCCGCGACCATCTCGGAGCTGCGCAGCGCGGGGTAACTGAGCCCCACCACCGTCGCCCGCGCTCCGGCGGCTGGCCAGCTGGTGCCCGCTCCCAACGCCGGGGAGCGGGTAGTCTTTGTCCCCCACCTCATTCGAGGCCTGGGGTTCCCGCTGCACCCTTTCGTGCGCGGGGTAATGTACTACTACGGGCTGGACTTCCACCACATTGCCCCCAACTCTGTTCTTCACCTCGTCGCCTTCATCACAGTCTGCGAGGCTTTCCTCCGCTGCGAGCCGCACTTTGGTTTGTGGCTGAAGCTCATCGGGATTAAACCAAAGTCCAGTGGCTCGGATCTTGCGGAGTGCGGGGGAGCCATGATCAGCAAAAACTAGGGGGCCACCTGGTTCAAGGGCACCTTCATCGAGACGGTGAAGGAGTGGCAAAGAGAGTGGTTCTACATCACTGAATCACTCGCCCCTGGTCAGACCGAGGTCCTGGCTTTCTCAGCCGGGCCCCCCAAGAAGCTCAAATCCTGGAAGGTCACAAATTCCAGGTCCAGAAGCCCGAATGTACATCTCGGCCACAAACCAGCTGGTTAGCGCAGTCCTCGTGGTTGAACGAGACAGGGAAGGTCACAAATTCCAGGTCCAGAAGCCCGTGTATTATGTCTCCGAGGTCCTAACCCCATGCAAGTCATGCTACCCTCACTACCAAAAGATAGCCTATGCGGTCTTCATGGCGTCACGAAAACTCCGGCACTACTTTCAAGAGTGTTCGGTGACCGTGGCATCCGACGTTCCGCTAAGTGACATCATCAATAATAGGGACGCGACAGGGCGCATCGCCAAATGGGACATAGAGCTCTTACCTTTTGAAATCATCTACAAACCACACCGGGCCATTAAATCCCAGGTGCTGGTGGACTTCGTAGCCGAATGGACCGAAGCCGAACTCGCCCGTGAGTACAGTACTTACTCGCATTGGACAATGTATTTTGATGGCTCCAAAATGCTCACCGGCCTAGGGGCTGGCATGGTGCTCACGTCACCCACGGGAGATAACATTAGATACGTGTTACAAATCATGTACACAGACTCTAATAATGCAGCTGAATACGAAGCCCTCCTACACGAACTTCGGATAGCAGTCTCTATGGGTGTTAAACGCCTGGAGGTCCGAGGTGATTCTAACCTCGCCATCTCACAAATCAACAGTGAGTTTGACGCCAAAGACCCGAAGATGACAGCTTACTGAAACGCCATCATAAAGATCTCGGCCAGGTTCAAGGGGCTGGAGTTTCACCACATACGTGGAGACAGCAACCAGGCCGCAGATGTGCTCGCCCGGTTGGGCGCAAAACGGGATAAGGTTCCCGAAAACACCTTCCTCGAACGGCTTTTCAAGCCATCTGTAGTCCGGAAAGATAGCAAAGGAACGTCGGATTCAACCGACGTTGGGCAACAGGCCCCGCCCGAAGAAGACGACGGTATCATAGGCGGCTCAATGATCCAGAAGACTGCTTCAGCGCATGAGGTCATGGTAGTCATCGCACCATGGACCGAGCCGCTCCTCGCATACTTGCTCCGAAAAGAGCTCCCTGACAACCAAACCGACTCCCGTCGGATTGTAAGGCAGTCTAAAGCCTACAAGGTTCACGAAGGGGAACTTTATAAAATGAGCACAACGGGCGTCCTCCAGAGATGCATATCCGAGGAAGAAGGAAAACTCCTACTTCGGGAGATACACTCTGGCATGAGCGGACATCACGCCACTGCTCGGACCTTGGTCGGCAAGGCTTTCCAAGCCGGTTTCTATTGGCCAACTGCAGGCGCCGATGCCGAGGCATTAGTACAGCGTTGCCTAGGCTGTCAGGTATTCGCCAAGCAGAGCCACATGCCCCCCACGGCCCTTCACACCATCCCCATCACTTGGCCTTTTGCGGTCTGGGGGCTCGATATGGTCGGGCCACTTAAGGGTGGATCAAATAAAAATAAATACCTCCTCGTCATGGTCGACAAATTTACCAAGTGGATCGAAGCTAAGCCGGTCACCTCGGCCGAAGCCGTCCAAGTAATCGGATTCATCTCGGGGGTAGTACGTCGTTATGGTGTCCCCCACAGTCTGATTACAGACAACGGAACCAACTTCACGGCCAAAGAGGTTAAGGCATGGTGTAAAAAAATGGGCATTAAGCTCGACTACGCGTCCATCTACCACCCACAGTCCAATGGGCAGGTGGAGCGAGCCAACGGATTAATCCTTAGCGGAATTAAGCCAAGGTTAGTTCGCTCCCTTAAAAAAGCCGACTGTAAATGGGTTGAGGAACTTGATTCCGTACTATGGGGCTTGCGTACGACACCAAACAGGTCCACAGGATACACCCCATTTTTCATGGTGTACGGCGCTGAGGCGGTCCTCCCCTGGGATATCATACACGACGCACCTCGAGTACGCATGTATGAGGAGCTAGAGGCCGAGCTTGATCGGCAGGATGCCCTAGACGCTCTCGATGAAGAGCGCAACGTCGCACAGGCGAGATCAGCTATTTATCAGCAGCAGGCCCGGCGCTACCATGGAAGAGAGGTTCACTCCAAAGAATTCAATGTCGGGGATCTCGTAATGAGACTACACCCCGAAAAACAAAAGCACAAACTATCCCCTAGATGGGACAGGCCATATATCATTGACCAAGTACTCATTGGAGGAGCCTATCGAATCCGAGATCCAGAGGACGGCCGACTAGAGCCCCGTACCTGGAACGCGGCACTACTCCGACGCTTCTACGCTTGACACCGCGCATACGGTCCGTGTAAATAACTTGTGCATTTTCTTTGACTTCATTTTTTACTCATTATTTTTTTCCCACCTCGGAAAGTTATTCAATGACCCCGAGGACAAAATAGCATGTTCTTTTCAAATGCAAGAACTATTCCACCTCTTATGTACTATCGTTGTTCGAGCCACCATATGCATCGATTTGCTTTAAGATTTGGCCAAACTGGGTTGCCCGGCTCCTGTGCTTGCCCCTTACATTCCCGATATTTTGGCTAGGGGGCAAAGGGAGCACCGTTGTGATTGTCAATCCCGGATCAGCCGGTGTAGTACCTCAGACGGATGAAGCCGAAAGCTAGCGTTCTTACAATGCGAATTGGTCGGCCGTGACATAGGACTAATGTGGCAGGGGTCTTTTTAAACCCCGACCAGGGGCTTTACCCCCGAGGTCATCCATCTTCGGACAGATGTGTTCGACACAGCGACCCGAGGAAAGGAACTGTCGGCAGAACTATTTTCCTCGGAAGATGTTTCTTACGTTAAAAAGTAACATAACATAACTTTCCGTTGCCCTCTTGTCCTTCGAGCCGTATAGCCCGATTGCCTTGTCACCTGAAGCACCTGGTTTGATAACCTCGGCCAGTAGGAGGGGACACTCCTCGGAGTTTATCCGAGGAGGCTGAAGCCGAAGGCTGGCTGATAGAGTCTGGATACACGGATTGAAAACAAACATAAATACTTCGGTACATAAAGTCATACAATGTTTTCATGCGCGGTCTAGCCCGTCTATCAGGGTGTCCAATGCGCAATCCTTCTGTGAGAATCGCGCCGCAGGCATTACGCTATCATACGCCTAGCTAGAGGGGATTTCCTTCCCGTCAGATCCCATGGGTCCCACCTCTGCTAATTCCGTCGTCTTCAGACCGGTGTAGTGGGTCTTCACCATGGCCCAGGCCTCCCTCGCACCTTCTCGGCAAGCTGATACTTTCCAAGCCTGGATCCGGCGCCGAGCTCTCTTCAGCTGTTTGGCTAGCACGGCCATGTCCTCGGGGAACGGCACCACCTCGGGCCATAAAGCCTGGTGCACATCCTTCATCGATTTCCGTGCCCTTTCGTGCACCTCGGATAGACGAACGCTCATGTCTTTAGACATCGGACCCCGTGATTCCGGAGGAAGGCCTGACAAACAAGCTGCCATACAAAACAACATTCAAATGACAAATCACCTCAGACAAGTTACATGACAAGCATTCCTTGAGGCATATAAACTTACCATAAATCATGTCGCCCGTTTGCCTATTCTTTGCTTCCGCAACAGCGAGGCGAGCTTTCAAACTCTGAATCTCCGGGGCCTGGCGGGCATTCTCAGCCCTAAGCACATTCACGCTGTCCACTCTTTGAGTAACCAAGTGTTGATTTGCCTGACGTTGCGCTTCTGCGTACGCCAGATCCTCGCGGGCCTGCTTCAGGTCTCTTTCGAGATGGCCTAGGGCTTCCGCTGCTACTAGGGGTTCTGGCGTCAACTCTATTTCCATTGGCATTACCCAATTTAAGCACGAAGCACTTACCGTGCACCTCCCTGGTGAATTTCTTCACCTGTTCAACCTCAGACAAAGCCGCGTCAAGCTGCACCTTTGTTTGGGCCAACGCCGAGGTCAATTGCTCGTTCTTCATGCGAGCTTCCTGTTCAAATCAGTAATTGCTGGTTAGTATTTAAGTCTTGATTCGAACCCAGGGGCTCGTACCAAGCCTTAGGGGCTACTACCATACTCGGTAGTCATGTTTGTTTATAAAAACTTACCCGCAGCCCCCGTGACAAGACGTCCAGCGATTCATCAAAAGCACCACGGGTTGCCCCGAGGTATGCATCCACCGCGCTGAGAGCATTTAACTCCCAGTCCGAGAAAGCTGGACTATTCAGGGAAGCTTTTTGCCGGCGATAATTCGCAGCGCATTGAATCTCGGACGGAGTGGCCGATGTCGCTGAGTCCTCGGGCTGGGCAGCTCCAAGGTCAACTCCCGCAGGATCTCAGGCACCCGTCTCCCTGGGCGGGGCCGTGGCTCCCTCGACCTCCACATTTGCTGGAGTGGATGAAGGTTGTCTGCAAATAACCTGGAAGGTTAAAATCCGAAGTGTCTTTGTAGCAGCATAGATCAAAGTATTACCCCGTGATGGAGGGGGCACTTTCGCCTGCCCCCGTGACCTCGGCCTGAGCTTCTTGTACTTCTGCCGGAGTCCTTACCAGTGAAGCCGTCTCTCTGCGTAGGCGTTGGGAGCGCCGCCCCTTTGGAGGAGAAGCCAGATGGCTGGGGGCTGGAGGACGAGGGGCTCTCTTTTGTTTAGAGGAAGGGAGTGTTACCGATGAGGCTGGCCTCGTCCTCGACGTATCAGGGATGACAGCCAGTTTTGAGCTGTCAAGGCTCTCCAAGAAAAACTTCCTCCCTTCGTAGATCAGGTCCAGGTCTTCATCCTCATTGTAAAGAGGGTCTTCAGCGCGGCAGTGCGGTTCTGGCTCAGGGGCCGGACTGCTCACGCCCTCAAGCCAACGCCTCCACCGCTGTTCACATGCCGAGGTGTAGCGGATTAACTTTAAAGATCCTGAGGTAAATGGGAGAGTTCGGAAGAGAAACTTATTATGTTGGCAGGGTTGTTGTATGATAGCCCGTCCTGGAACTGGCGCTTGGCGAACTCCTCCGCGGACCCTTGGTACATGCTGGCCAGTACAGCTCCAAGGGTCATTTGGTTCATAAAAGCTCCCTTGATGGATCGGGAGGCATCGTTGGACCCATTATACTCGCACAATAAGTGCTGATGCTGCCGGAGGGGTTGGACTCTTCGGTCTAGGGCCACCGCCGTCACATCAATGATGCTGAGGCCAACACTCGACACTAGCTTCACTCTGGCCGCTAGACTGGTCACGGCTTCGTCTTCCTCCTGCGCCAGGCTCCGTGGCCTCCAACTGTAGCGTTTCCTCGGTGGATCCATTGAGAAGGGTGGGAGGCCTGGCCGGACTGGCTCGTACATCGAGACATTGTTGATATAAAATCACTCAGAAAGTCAGTAATTGGCATCCTCCCGAGGTGTTCCCGCTGGATAGCCGGTCTTGTCGACTCGGCAGACTTCGGCTCCTCCAACCTCGAACAGCTTGTCGGCCGAGGAGCGGGGCACGACGCAGAAGTACTTTCGCCATAATCCGAAGTGCGCCTGATAGCCGAGGTGTAGCTCGCAGAGCGCGACGAACCCCGCGATGTGCAATATCGAGTTCGGGGAGAGGTGGTGCAGATGCAGCCCGTAAAACTCCAGCAGGCTGCGGAGGAAAGGGTGGATTGGAAACCCTAAACCACGGAGGAGGAAAGGTACAAAGCATACCCGCTCGTCTCCTTCTGGCGAAGGGTAATTCTCGGCGTGGGCTTGACCGTCGATGGATGTTAATCCAGGACGACTTGGGGCCAGATCCGCATCCGGTAGATAGCCTTGCGTCGCCAAGCGCTCTAGTTGAAGGCGCGCGACGGAGCAGCTCCCCCAGTCCCCTCTATCTGGGCCGTGGGGGCACGTTGACAATCCTTCACCGCTCGCCATTGTTCGGGCTCTTGAGCTTGGGCTGGGATGGAAGGGGGATTTTGCTACGGTTGCGGTTGATGCGTATGGCTGCTAGCAAAGGCTACGCGTTTATATTAAGTAAAGGCAGAAGGGGCTGACGCTTCGACATTTTTTCCATAAAGGGGCCTGATTCCCTAGATAACATGATTCTCGAAATTTGAAGTTGGGCCCCAACGGAATTTTAAAGGGCTGAGGTCTTTAAGTTTGGTCGGAGAATGAAGCACGGGAACTTGTCTATCGAGCCAAGACTCCGGAAATTGAAGGCCGTCGACTTCGGCATCGAAGACCAGTTCAGGGGCTACTGACGGTGTCCTGGATTAGGGGGTGCTAACCTAACCGGCCCATCTCCTCGGTTGGGCTGGTGGGCCCTCGCACGTGATCAAGATGGACTCCGGAAGCTGTACACAGGAAGTGTGATCAAGACTGTCTCTACCGAAGACTTGACGTATACTCCAAGATCTCTCCTGTCGCCTTTCTCATAGATACCGACCTTGTAACCGTAGATACCCTCCCTGGTGTGTATATAAGCCATAGGGTTTAGCTCGTAAGGGGCACATCAACGCAATATCGCTCATCTAGCCCTAGAAGTTAGACACATTACGATCTCGAGGTAGATCAACTCTGTATTTGATACATCTCCATTAATATAAACAGAAGCAGGATGTAAGGTTTTACCTCCATCAAGAGGGCCCGAACCTGGGTAAACATCATCTCCCTTGTCCTCGTTACCACCGATCCGAGATTCACAGTTCGGGACCCCCTACCCCGAGGTCTGCCGGTTTTTACACCGACACCAAGAAACCTAATCATGTCTACAAACTTCGTAAAGCTCTTTATGGTCTTAAACAAGCCCCTAGAGCTTGGTACAAATGATTGACAAAGTTTCTTCTTCAAAAGGGTTTTGAAATTGGGAAAATTGATTCAACTTTGTTCACTAAGAGGGTTAATGGAGAATTATTTGTATGCCAAATTTATGTTCATGATATTATCTTTGGATCTACTAACCCCTCTTTTAGTGAAAAGTTTGGAAGGTTAATGATGGAAAAGTATGAGACGTCTATGATGTGTGAACTCAAATTCTTTCTTCATTTGCAAATCAAGCAAAATAAGGAGGGTACCTTTGTTTCTCAAGCAAAGTATACCAAGGACTTATTCAAGAAGTTCAAGATGCAAGAAAGTAAAGGTATGAAAACCCCCATGCCCACGAGTGGACATCTTGACTTGACCAAGGATGGCAAACCGGTTGATCAAAAGGTTTATCGATCAATGATTGGTTCATTGCTATATCTATGTGCCTCCCGTCCCGACATTATGCTAAGTGTGTGCATGTGTGCACGATACCAAGCGGCACCAAAAGAGTGTCACCTTAAGGTGGTGAAAATAATCATGAGATACTTGTTACATACACCAAACTTTGGCATATGGTATCCCAAAGGATCCTCTTTTAATCTTTTTGGCTATTTCGATTCGGACTATGCCGGAGACAAGGTTGATAGAAAATCCACTTCGGGTACATGTCAATTTCTTGGTAGATCTCTTGTGTCTTGGTCCTCCAAGAAACAAAACTCGGTACCTCTATCTACTGCCGAAGCGGAATACATTGCCGCGGGATCATGTTGTGCTCAATCACTATGGATGACTCAAACTCTTAAAGATTATGGTGTGCATGTGAGACATGTACCGTTACTATGTGACAATGAGAGTGCTATTAAGATTGCACACAATCCCGTGCAACATTCTCGAACTAAGCATATTGAAGTTCATCACCATTTCATTCGAGATCATGTTGAGAAAGGTGACATTGACCTTAAACATGTTCGTACCGACAAGCAATTGGCAGATATCTTCACCAAACCTCTTGATGAGAAGGTGTTTTGCCACTTGAGGAGTGAGTTGAACATCATTGATGCTTCAAATGTGAACTAGAGGTTCATGTGGATGCATACAAGGGCATGAGCATTCTTGACTAATCCATGATACTTCCATGATCATATTATATCTTGGACACTTTGCTCCCTTGTATTGTATCTAACCTTTTGTAGGTACTTGGACAAGCTTCATGTCACAAGATTGCATCTCACTCTTATCTTGAGCAATCTTGTATAACTCAAGTATCAACAATCCTTGGTGGAACAAGGAACAAGACAACCTAAACATACCCTTTGACAACTTTTGAGTTATGCTTCCTTCTTGTCACTTTAGATATACATGTTGTTCCTTGCAAATCTAACCCATGTAGGAAGATGAACTACAAATGATAGGATTGCTCCAAACTTCAACTCATGAGCATCCACCTCAAGTTCAACTACATGAAGGACATCACCACCAAATCCCAATGTAAGTGCTCACATCTTAGAGAAGCTTTACTCAAAGACATGAGCTAAAGCAACTCAACAAGATGTGAATACATCGAAATAAAAGGAAAAATGGTAACCCCATTTTGAGCTTAACGATGAGTATGACCTACGAATCATTGTACTCCATTTTGAGCTTAACCTCACTTGACTCCAAAGTCATTGTACTCACTCGACTCCTAAGTCATTGTACTCTAACATAGGTGACCTAGCCGCTGACCCCTCTAGATGAAGTTCTCTCGTGTTTTCTCTTGTGTTCTTTTTCTTGCTAAAGTGTTTCCTTTAAAAAAAACTTCATCTAGATATTTCTTTGTTTCTTTCTTTTCTTTTCTGTGTTTCATAGTTAATTCATTGCAAATCTTTGTGCGAATTCACTTGCCTAGTGAGTTGAGTTGACAAAATCTTCCTTTTGCGAAAGACTCGGTCACACCGAAGTGAACCAACTCGGCGTCACCAACCTTGCTGCTCTAAGGAATTTTTCTGTCACATATTTTCTGTGATTTTCTGCTCTAGCTCCACTCAATGATTCTTATCCACTACTTGCATCTAGAACTACTCAATGGCTAGATGTGTTTCTCAAGGACCAAACCCACTTGACCAGTAACCTTCTTGGAAATTGATGTCAAAGGGGGAGAGAGGAATACATCAAAGCTTATCATTATAAACTCTTCTTTGTAAAAAGGAGAGAGATAGATGCACCTTACAAGAGGAGAGAATGTTACATGTTTCTAAGAGGGGAGAAACATGATCAGTTTTTTCTTGGTTGTTTTAGTTTTCTCACACTACCTACTCCCAACATCCAATGTCAGATTCAGGGGGAGAGGAAGTTATTTAAGGGGAGACAACTATTTCTTTCTTTTGGGGACATGTCTACTTCAAAGAAGTATTCACCTAGTGATACTCTCTTCTACATGATATCCCAATCTTGGTTTCTTGTTGATCTTGTGTCTTTTCTTGAAGAAATTATCTTGGGTTATCTAACCTTGTTTTCTCAAGTGTATTTCTTCAGATACTTGATCAAGAACTTCAAGGTAAGTATATGCATCACACCCATGTACATGATGACCTCTTGCTAGTATATATTGTTTGCATGAAGATAATCATGAACATGTGGATATCTAAATGTCATGTTTATTGCTCTGATGCATATAGCCAAGATACATGTTGCATGTATATTTCCTTACATTTGTGCCTCTGTTCTCCATGAAATATCATCATTCTATATGCACATCTTTAGGGGGAGCTCATCCATGTTACATGTTTTCTTCAAAGCTTTCATACAAACTTCTGCTAAATCTTTATTTGAAGCTTTGATGTATGTTGTCATCAATTACCAAAAAGGGGGAGATTGAAAGCACATTTGCTCCCTTGGTGGTTTTGGAAATTTATGCCAACATACATGTTGTTGGACTAATGCCTCAATCTAGTGAATTTTAGACAAGTTCAACAATGGCGTGGCAAGGACAAGAAGATGTGGAACCCTTTAAGATGCTAAGGACATGGACTGGCAAAAGCTCAAGACTCTACATTTTTGGTTTAGTGATCCAAGATCACATTGATTCCATAGGAAAGCCAATACTATTAAAAGGGGATGAGGTTTTGATAATGATCTATTTGCTCAAGTGCTTAATGATATTGCTCCAAAACCTTCAGCCACTTTCTCTATCCATATCTATCCAAAACCCTAAAAGCCAACTCGGTCCCACCAAATACATCCTTCCCAGACCCACTGAGTTCATTCAGACAGAGCCACAACCTAAACCCTAACAAATCGGATCCACCGATATGGATCTCGGTTCCACCGAGATGGGTGACCATCTCTTTGTTGCCTTGTTGCAATTCTTTCAGTCACACCGAAATTGCACTCGATGCCACCGAGATGGAGTGACCAAGTTTCTGTTGCCAAGTTGCATCATTTCGGTCCCACCGAGATTATGCAATCGGTGCCACCGAGACTGGGTCTAGCCCTTACCATTGCACTTCGGTTGCTTTGAGATGTTCCCATTCGGTCCCACCAAAAAACCCAACGTTCATGTCTTTTGCATAGGTCGGTCTCACCGAGATTTCAAATCGGTGCCACCGAGTTTGGTCAAAAGTGTGTAACGGTTGGATTTTGTGTGGAGGCAATATATACCCCTCCACCACCCTCTTACCAAGTAAGAGAGCCATCAGAACGTGCCTACATTTCCACCATACATTTTTTGAGAGAGAACCACCTACTCATGTGTTGAGATCAAGATACTCCAATCCAACCATTTGAACCTTGATTTCTAGCCTTCCCCAAGTTGCTTTCCACTCAAATCTTTCTTCCACCAATTCCAAATCTGTGAGGAAGTTCTTGAGTGTTGGGGAGACTATCATTTGAAGCACAAGAGCAAGGAGTTCATCGTCAACACACCGTCTATTACCATTTGGAGAGTGGTGTCTCCTAGATTGGTTTGGTGTCACTTGGGAGCCTCCAAGATCATGTGGAGTTGAACCAAGGAGTTTGTAAGGGCAAGGAGATCGCCTACTTTGTGAAGATCTACCCCGAGTGAGGCTAGTCATTCGTGGACGTAAGCCATGGTGCAATAGGCAAGGTTGCTTCTTCGTGGACCCTTCGTGGGTGGATCCCTCTGTGGACTTGCGCAGCCGTTACCCTCCGTGGGTTGAAGCCTCCATCAACGTGGACATACGATAGCACCACCTATCGGAACCACGCCAAAAACCACCGTATCTTCATTGTGTTTGATCTTCCATACCCTACCCCTTTACTTTCTGTACACTTGCATGCTTTACTATTTCCGCTGCTCAATCTCTAGATATGCTTGTGTAGGAAGTTTTGGTGTTATCTTAACTTGTGCCAAAATCTGCCCAAGTTCCAAGAGAAACTAAAAACTGCACCTTTGGTTAGTTAAATGTCTATTCACCCCCCCTCTAGACCTATCTCCTCGACCCCACAGGTTTACTGGTCCGGCTGCAGTTTGAGGCTGCCATCGCCAGAGAATAACAGGAGGTGTGGGTGAGTAGAGGGATGGCCTGGCCAGCGGTGGGAGTAGGGTTTGGCGGTGAGGCCTGCGCGGCAGCACAGCCGGCCATGGGAGGCAGGAGCAGGCGGTCCCACCGGCGCTGGTTTGGGCGGCTGGAGCAAGAAGATCAGAGATTGAAGAAGCAGCATGGCCGTTGGATTAACATCCGACGGTCAGTGCTGCTAGAATCGTTTGTTGACTAAGTTGACAAAGCCCTGTGTACGCGTCAACTTGGTAGGCCCACAAGTCAGCCTCCAAATCAAGTGGGTCCCAGCTAACAGGGGGAGCAATCATTTTTCTTGCGCGTAATAAGGAGGCACTTCCTTGCGTGCGACCATGGACCTCATGGGTCCTAGCTGTCAGCCTCTCCATGTACAGTCCTCTTCCGATGGCTGCCGTTCGTTGACTGTGTTGACGACGCCGTGCCGAGACCCGAGAGCACCAAGGCGGTGGACAACGGCGAGGCCTAGTAAGGGAACGACCCGGAGATGAGGAACACTTGGCAGTGGTTGCCCACGCGGAGGGGAGTACGAGGGTTTACTGGTTCGGCTGCGATGTGAGGCTACCGTCGCCGGAGAATAACATGAGATGTGGGTGAGTAGAGGGATGGCCTAGCCAGCGATGGGAGTAGGGTGGGGCGGTGAGGCCTGCGCGGCAGCAAAGCCGGCCAGGGGAGGCGGGAGAAGGCGGTCCAGCCGGTGTTGGTATGGGCGGTTGGAGCAAGAAGATCAGAGATTGAAGAAGTAGCACGGCCGTTTGATTAACATCCAACGGTCACTGCTGCTAGAATCGTTTGTTGACTAAGTTGACAAAGCCCTGCATACGCGTCAACCTAGTAGGCCGAAGTCAGCCTCCAAATCTGTGGCAAACATCATACAGCACATTTGCTATTATTTTTAATAATTTACAACCCATTTGCTCTTTCTTAAGGATTTTTTTGCAGCACATATTCTTTTTGTTAGCATTACAGCCAATATTCTTGCCATGGTTAAAAATTTCAATGAAATTTTGCATATTTTGGTGGGCTCCGAACAGTTTTTAATCCCGATGTTTCGAGTCTGATTCAAACTAATTTGAAAAATGAAATTATATTAGTTATAATCCAATGATATTTTCACCGCAGAAAAATCCAATGAAATTTAAAATTTCAAAATCCGGATGAAACGAAATTTGAAACTAATTACCGGTTGCTGTGTTTTTTAAAATTTACAGCCCATTTCTTATTGCTTATAGGCCATTTTCTTTTTCTTAGGGAAATAGGCCATTTTGTGGGCAAGCCGAATACATCCCTCCTCGTCTTGAAAGATTTGTAGCCCAGCAGGGCTGAGAAAAGCAAGTAGGCCTCGGTTGGGTATTGTGCAAAAGAAAATAGGACTGGGCTAGCCGTTTCAAGACAAAAAAGAAAACTGGGTTGTTGATGTGGTAAACATAAAATAAAAGACTGGTCATTGAAATTTTCGAACTATTTTTAATCCCGAAATTTCGAGCCCGATAAAAACAAATTTTAAAATATATTTAAATTATGTTAAAATCCAATGAAATATGAAATATGAAAAAATAAAATAAAATTTGCAATTTGAAACTAATTGCCCATTTGATGTGTTTTTTTATATATTTACACCCCATTTCATATTACTCACAAAATTTACAGCCTTTTTTTATGGCCAGGCCGAATGTATCCCTCGTCGTCTTGAAAGATTTGCAGCCCAGTAGGGCGGGGAAAAGGAAATCGGCCTGTGTAGGGTATTGTGCGAAAAAAAAAGGTGCGCTAGTCATTTTCGCACAAAAAAAACAGTTGGGCTCGTCATGTTGTAAATAAAGCCTGGGCTAGACGGGCCACAGACGCCGTACAACCCAGTTGATACCCTGCTCCGTCTCAACAACAACAACAACAACAACAACAACAACAAAACTGCTCGAGCTACTGGGTCCCAGGTGTCAGCCGCTCCTTGTGCAATTCTTTCGTTTATTGACTACATTGAGAATGTCATAGGTCCCGGATGTCAGCAAACCATTAGGAGGAAGCATTTTTTTCATGTAATAAGGAGGAACTTGCTTGCGTACGGCTATGGACCTGGGGGTCCCTACTGTCATCCTCTCCACGTACAGTCCTCACCAATTCCTGTCGTTTGTTGACAGTCGCTCGTTGTGCAATTCTCTCGTTTATTGACTACGTTGACAATGGGGTGGGACCAAGATGTCAGGAAACCATTAGGAGGAAACATTTTTTTGGCTTGTAATAAGGAGGCACTTGATTGCGTACTGCCATGACCCTGGTGGGTCCCTATTGTCATCCTCTCCACGTACAATCATCTCCTGATTCCTCTCGGTTGTTGACCATCTTGACAAAGCAGAGGACGACAGCGAGGCCTCATACGGGAACGAAAAGGAGCCGTGGAAGATGCGGCAGTGTGGTCGGAAACGGAGGGGGAGTATGAGGGTTGGTGCGGGGTGGGGATGCCATTGCCGGAAAATAACAGGAGGTAGGGTGGGTGGGTGGGGGTGTAGAGGGATGGCCTGGCACCGGTTAGGGTACGGTGGGGCAGCAATGCGTGTGCGACTGCGCAGCAAGCCGTGGAAGGCGGGAGAGGCGGTCCCGCCGGTGTTGGTTTGGTTTGGGTGGCTGGAGCCTGGAGGAAGAAGACAAGAGATTGAAAAAGCACGACAGACGTTGGATTGACATCCAACGGCTCAGGCTGCCACAATCGTTTGTTGACTAAGTTGACAAGGCCTTGTGTACACGTCAACCTAGTAAGCTCACAAGTCAGCCTCTTAATCCGTGGCGGACAAATACAGCCCATTTAAAAATATAACAGCCCATTCCAAATGTTCAATCGGAAAGTTCAACATTCAGAGCAAAGTAATAGGACTGATTCAGAGATAGAGTACTGAACTTCCACATTGACAACCATCATAGCCAACTTAACTATCTACTCCCAGTAATACTCGAGTTCAGAACAACTAACATACTCTTAGCTAACTAGACGATGCCGGACGCCATCTACGGCACATGCTAAACACCGGCACCGACGTCCTCCTCCTCGCCTCGGACTTGGCAGAGGTGCGATAGGGCGCGTTGCTCGCGCCCGTTGGCCCTTTCCATGCCAGCGTGGTCCATCGAAGCTTCGGCTTCTAACTTGATGAGCTGGTAGTAAAATTCAGCGTCGCGCACACATGTGTGCCCGACAGCCTCTAGGGCTATTCGCCGGGCGCCGACCTCCATGTAGTCGGCCCAGTTGCGGGCACTCTGCTCGCGACGCAGAGCGGCGGTGCGCTCCTCCTCCTCCATGCTCTGCTGGAGGCGCAAATCGGTAGGTAAATCCGCATGTCACGGGAAACATGAAGGTCATCGGAATTCAATGCATAAGCAGGCATGGCTTTTAGCGTGCCAGCTTGCCGTGGAAAACTGGAAAAACTGAAATTATGACTGTGCCGTACTCCCGTCCCATCCCGTCAATGCTGGGTCGCACATCGGCACGATGGTCAAACGAGTGCCCTTGATTCATCCAGATGAGGTACGTGCGTGATTCACTAGTTATTCGTGTAGGATCGAGTTCGTCTGCGCGAGCTGCTGGGTCCCTGGTGTCAGCCGCTCGTTGGGCAATTCTCTTGTTTATTGACTACATTACAATGGTGTGGGACCCAGATGTCAAACAATTAGGAGAAAGCATTTTTTTGGCTTGTTATAAGGAGGCACTTGCTTGCGTACTGCCAACGTTTGAGGGTATGGTGGGGTGGCAATGCGTGGGCGGAGGCGCAGCCACCCGTGGGCGGCGGGAGCAGGCGGGACCCACGGCATGGTTTCGTTTGGGCGTCTAGAGGAAGAAGACAAGAGATAGAAGAAACACGACAGATGTTGGATGTCAATCCAACGGCTGGCAGGCAGAATTGTTTGATGACTAAGTCGACACCACCTTGGATAGGCTTTTTCCTTGTGGGTCCCAAATGTCAGAATCCAAATCTGTCACGGCCATGCATCCTTTCTTATTAGGAATTACAGCCCATTTGGTGTGCTAGCTCAAAATAAGTTTGTGGGTGCTGGCGGGCGCTAAGCGCTTGGGTTCTGTAATGCACAATGAGATCAAGTAGCCGGCGAGAATGATGTTATTTCCCTTTGTTGGGATTTGTTACAATATTTCTCTCTTAATTAAATAAATGGCAAGCCATTAGCCTTTTTCAAAGAAAATATGACAGCCACAGCCGAGTTGAAATGGGCAACTGATACGCCTCCGTCGTATCTACTTTTCCAAACACTTTTGCTCTTGTTTTGGCCCCTAATTTGCATGATTTGAATGAAACTAACCCGGACTGGCGCCGTTTTCAGCAGAACTGCCAGGGTGTTGTTTTTGCAGAAAATCAAAGTTCTTGGATTTGGATGAAACTGTCTGGAAATTTTTTATTGAATATATAAAAATTATTGGCGCAAGAATCAACAGAAGGGGGGCCACCCAGTGCCCACGTGGCTCCGTCTGACCTAATTCCAACGCTATAAATTCAGTTTCCCAAAGAAAAAAATAAGAGAGGAAGTTTTATTGCGTTTCACGATACGGAGCCGCCGCCACCTCCTGTTCTTCATCGGGAGGCCAGATCTGGAGTCCGTTCAGGGCTCCGAAGAGGGGGATCTTCCGGCATCGTCATCATCATCCATCCTTCATCACCAATTTCATGATGCTCACCGCCGGGAGTGAGTAATTCCTTCGTAGGCTTGCTGGACGGTGATGAGTTGGATGAGATTTATCATGTAATCGAGTTAGTTTTGTTAGGGCTTGATCCCTAGTATCCACTATGTTCTGAGATTGATGTTGCTATGACTTTGCTATGCTTAATGCTTGTCACTAGGGCCCGAGTGCCATGATTCCAGATCTGAACCCCTTTTGTTTTCATCAATATATTTGTGTTCTTGATCCGATCTTGCAAGTTATACGCACCTGCTATGTGTTATGATCCGCATACCCCAAGGTGACAATAATTGGGATTCTTTCCGGTGATTGCCATAGTTTGAGGAGTTCATGTATTCACTAAGTGTTAATGCTTTGTTCCGGTTCTCTATTAAAAGGAGGCCTTAATATCCCTTAGTTTCCTTATGACCCCGCTGCCACGGGAGGGTAGGACAAAAGATGTCATGCAAGTTCTTATCGCAAGCACGTATGACTATATACGGAATACATGCCTACATTACATTGATGAATTGGAGCTAGTTCTGTGTCGCCCTAGGTTATAACTGTTACATGATGAATGTTATCCAACATAAGTCACCGATCCAATGCCGACGAGCTTTTCACATATTGTTCCTGCTAAGTTACTATTGTTACTACTGCTGTCACAATTGCTACTACTACTGCTGTTACCGTTACCGCTACTGTTACTATCATTGCTACTGCTATCAAACTATCATACTACTGTGCTACTGATCACTCTGCTGTAGATATTTAGTCTCCAGGTGTGGTTGAATTGACAACTCAACTGCTAATACTTGCAAATATTCTTTGGCTCCCCTTGTATCGAATCAATAAATTTGGGTTGAATACTCTACCCTCGAAAACTGTTGCGATCCCCTATACTTGTGGGTTATCAAGACCTTTTTCTGGCGCCGTTGCCAGGGAGCATAGCTTTATTTCCTAAGTCACTTGGGATTTATATCTGTTGATCACTATGAAGAATCTGAAAGACACTAGGACCAAGATCGTTCCCTCTACGATGAGGGGAGGTAAGGAACTGCCATCTAGCTCTGCACTTGATTCACCTTCTGTTTAGAGTAAACTTGCAACACCACAACATGCTATTAATTCTGATATGTCGCAAGTTATTGATGATACCATCTCTGCTTTGAATGATACTCATGATGATGCTAGTACTATGCCTGATAATGTTGTGCCACTTGGTGAATTTCTTACTGAACAAATTGCTAAAGCTAAAGAAATTGAAAATGATGAAACTCTTGAGAATTATGATTCACCTATTATGCCTAGCTCTCCTACTAGAGTTGAAACACCTAATGAGCAATGTTTTGATAGGGAGACAGCTAGAGCCATCCTTGCTTGTAATGATAGAGATGAAGTTATAAAATTGCTCGCTGATATGAAAGAAAAATCTATGAGGGAGAAAATGAAATATGATCCTAAGTTTGCTACCTCTCCCATATTTGTTATTGATAAGGATTACGAATTCTCTGTTGATCCTGAGTTGATTAAGTTGGTAGAATCTGATCCTTTCCATGGATATGAAATTGAAACCGTTGTGGCACATCTCACCAAATTAAATGATATAGCCACCCTATTTACTCATGAAGAAAAAATTCGCTATTACGATATTCTTAAGTTGTTTCCTTTCTCATTAAAGGGCGATGCTAGAGAATGGTATAATACTCTTGCTCCTGGATGTGTGCGTAGTTCCCAGGATATGATTTATTACTTTTCTGAAAAATATTTTCCTGCTCATAAGAAACAAGCTGCCTTACAGGAAATATTTAACTTTGTGCAAATTAAAGAAGAGAGTCTCCCACAAGCTTGGGGGAGGCTTCTCCAATTACTTAATGCTTTGCCTGATCATCCTCTCAAGAAAAATGAAATACTTGATATCTTCTATAATGGACTAACTGATGCTTCTTAGGATTACCTAGATAGTTGTGCGAGTTGTGTTTTCAGGGAACGGACTATTGAGCAAGCTGAGGAATTACTGAATAATATATTGAAGAATGATAATGATTGGACACTTCCTGAACCACCGCCTAAACCCACTCCGAAGAAGAGGGGTATTTTATATCTCAGTCCTGAAGATATGCAAGAAGTAAAGAAATGCCAGAAAGAAAAAGGTATTAAAGCTGAAGATGTTAAGAATTTACCGCCTATTGAAGAAATACATGGTCTTGACAAACCGACACAGGTAGTAGAGGTAAATTCTCTTATAAAGTTTAATGAAAGTGATATTCCTCACAACAAACCTCCTAGTCAATGCTTGTATGAATTTGAGAATTACATGATGAAGCAAGATCATTTCAATGCAAATGTTATGAAACAATTGAAAAGAAATGCCTATATGATAGGTCGCTTGAGTGACTTGTTATTTAGAATTGCTAATGATGTTAAGGGTGTGAGTAAACATGCATCTATGGTTCAAACCCAATTAGAACAAGTTGCTAAATCTCAGAGTGAATTGCTTAATGATGAATAACAATATGAATGATCATCTTGTTAGAGTAATGACTAGAGGAGGTAGAATGACTCAGGAGCCACTTTATCCTAAAGGTCACCCAAAAAGAATTGAACATAATTCTCAAAGAATTAATGTTGATGCACCTAGTCCATCTAAAAAGAAAAAGAAAAAGAAAAATGATAGGACTTTGCATACTTCTAGTGAACCCGAGGTAGAAAAACCCTTGGAGGCTAGTAATGATGTTTCTATTTCTGATGCTGAAACACAATCTGGTAATGAACAACCACCTGACGATAATAATAATGATGATGCTCATGTGGATACACAACCAGATAATGAAAAAGAACCTGATAATGATGTTGAAATTGAACCTGCTGCTGATCTTGATAACCCGCCTACTAAAAATAAGCATTATGATAAAAAAGACTTCATTGCTAGAAAACATGGTAAAGAAAGGGAACCATGGGTTCAAAAACCCATGCCCTTTCCTCCTAAACCATCTAAGAAAAAAGATGAGGAATAATTTGAACACTTTGCTGAAATGCTTAGGCCAGTCTTTTTGCGTACTCGTTTGACTGATATTATAAAGATGCCTCTATGCTAAATATATTAAAGACATTGTCACAAATAAAAGAAAGATACCTGAAGCTGAAATTTCCACCATGCTTGCAAAATATTCTTTTAAGGATGGAGTACCTAAGAAACTAGGAGATCTAGGAATACCAACTATACCATGCTCCATTAAAAGAAATTATGTCAAAACTGCTTTATGTGATTTAGGAGCCGGTGTTAGTGTTATGCCTTTCTCTTTATATAAAAGACTTGATTTGAATAAACTCACTCCCACTGAAATATCATTGCAAATGGCTGACAAATCAACTGCCATACCTATCGATGTTTGTGAGGATGTGCCCGTTGTAGTTAGAAACGTTACTATCCTAACAGACTTTGTTATACTTGATATGCCCGAGGACGACAACATGTCGATTATCCTTGGTAGACCCTTCTTGAATACTGCAGGGGCTGTTATTGATTGCAACAAAAGCAAGGTCACTTTTCATATCAATGGTAACGAACATATGGTGCACTTTCCGAAGAAACAATTTCAAGTGAATGGTATTCATACTCCCTCCGTTCCTTTATGTAAGGTGTATTATTTTCAGCACGGTGACCAAGGCACATAATTATAGACATGTTAAGACTATATTACCCTTGGCAAATTTGTTGGTTAGTGGAAAGTGAATCAATTAGTCCAGAAAAGTATGAGATACATGCAATCGACAAAAAGATAGTTTCCTTATTTTTCTATAAGGAGAGATACAGACAATCAGAAAAGAGATACTTTCCTTTTTTAGGAGGGCTAACTAGGGAATTATGGGAAATTAGAAGAAATGCACCTTACATTTTGGAATTTTATCAAAAAACAAATACACCTTATATAGAGGAATGGAGGGAGTATTATTGAAAAGACTCCGACAATTACTATTGGAAGTTTTCAAATCCCTCTCCCTACTGTTAAAAAGAAATATGAAACTCTTATTTTTGGGGAGATGCATATCCCCGTTGAGGTAACCTAGTGTTATACAAAAGTTCTTCGGTTTCATGTTACTCAGAAATGGTTTGTTAATAAGACCTGATCAATCTTACTAATGGATTCTTTCAGAGAGGCATGTGGTCGATGAATTTAGTAGGCACAACCTTCTGTACCCACTTTTTACTTTCTGTTATTTTTAGTTAAATGCAATAAAATGCCATGATTACCCTGTTTTCTGAATTATCCGTGCAATAAAAAAATGTCCAGAAATAAAAGTGCTCAGAATGTAATAAAATTTTGACATGATTTTTTATTTAATATTTAAGAATTTTTGGCATAAAAATTATACCAGGGGGGTGCCCGAGGTGCCCATGAGGCACCAGGGCGCGCCACCCCCCTGGCGCGCCCAGGTACCTCGTGGGCCCCACAGGTACCCCCTCACTTAACCCTTTAGCTCACTTCATCTCCTACCTCTAGAAAAAATTCCTGGTAGCTCTCTCTCCCGTGTTCTTGCTCACAAAACTGAAATTTTCGATCTCTTTGCTCGGAGCTCCGTTTCCGAAACTGTTTTGGGAGATTGCTCCTTGGTATGTGACCCCTCCATTACTCCAATTAGTTTTTGCTTTAGTGGTTTATATTTTGCATAATTAGCTACTCTTGGTGCTATAGAAAATGAGCTTGCATGTTGAATTCTTTGAGTTCCAAGTAGTTTGAATGCTTGATATAGCCTCTAGGCATCCATATGAGTAGTTGCTATCAATTTTGTGAAGTTTTATTAATATCATTTTGTGGTTCAAAAAATTTCAGAAATTTTTTCATAGGAAAATGAATTTCTTTCAGAGGAGTTCCTTGAAGCGGAACGCCAAGGCAGTCCTTGGGGAGTCTTCGGACAATGACCTCAACATCCCACGTAGGACGGAGGTCCGACCGTGCGAATGGCCGCACAATGCCTTCATGAATGAAGCCGAATTCTATCAAGAGTTCGCGCAATTCATTGCAAATGCCGGACTGTCTGACTTCCTCGTAGATGAGTGTGACCAGCACCACATCCTTACAAATTCCTTTGTGCAAAACTTTCATTTTCTGAGTAGGCTCGAACCCCCTGAGGTGCGCTTTGATTTATATGTTGAACATAATCAGATACCTCTAGCTGAATTTTGTGAGATATGTTTGATTCCCTTTGATGGGGAAATTAGAGAGCCTCGACCGGAGGAGTTTGAGGGTTTCCTCCGCACTTTGACTGTGGGAGAGGAAAGGGGCGTGTCGAAAGCCCAAGCCACTAGCTTGCAGTTTCCCTCTGCTCATTACTTTGCTTTATTCATAGGGAAATGCTTGCTTGCTAGGGAGCAAGGTAGTGCGCTAGCCACACCTGACTGGGCCATTTTACGCCGTGCATTGCATAATGATTACACTTATAGCCTTGGAGCTATTGTTGCACGCCGCTTGCACACTAATAGGACTAGGGGCAAAATTCATGGTGGCTTTATGCTACTCGCTTAGCGAGATGTTTTAATGTTAACATACGCCCTCATGATTGCTTGTTGCCCAGAGTTTACTTAGATTTCCAGTCCATGAGGGACCACCATTTCCTTGATGCTCCTGAGCTTCCTCACAACATTCGTTATAACTTGGTTTTTAGTGAGGATACTCGTGATATTATTCCGTTGCCTGCACCTGCTTTGTTTGATTCTCATGCCAAGAACGGATATACCGTGATGCCACTGGACATCGTTGCTTACCGGAACGCCTTGGCAGCAGCAGAGCAGGAGACCCAGGATTGGGACGCTCGGGTGCCGCCACCTCAGGACTTTCACATGGGACCAGATGGCTACTACGGATGGCCGTAGACCAAGCTAGGCAAAAGCCTAAGCTTGGGGGAGTACGTATTTCTCACCGACATTACATTCATGTTCACACATTCATTCCAGATGTCGGTGTTCATACTTTTTCATTGTATAATCCATGCTAGTTTTATTTTCTCGTTTTCTTCTTGTGTGTTTGAAAAACTTTGAGAAAATCCAAAAACATTTCTCATTTCTTTTCGGTTTTTCTTTCTAGTTTAATTAGTTGTAGTTTCATAATATTAAAAGAAAACCCAAAAAGATTTCCCATTTCTTCTTTTGCTTGTTGGGAGTTCTCCCGTGTAAATAGTTTTCTTTTCTCGTTTTTGTTTTTCTTCTTTAAATTGCTTTCTTCAGAAAAACTAAAACTCCAAAAATATTTCCGTGTGTTTCTCTGAAATTCTTTTCTTTTGTTGAGTTATTGTAAGAAGAAGACCACGATGAAAATGTTGAGTGGCTCTCATATGCATTATTGTTAATCTAACAAAGAGCCCATTTTACCTTGTCTTCTCCTTTGAATAAAATGCTTGCAGATTCTAGCTTAGTTCGTGGCACACTTGCACTATTTTTATTTTCATATCATTCGGTCGTGCAAGTGAAAGGCAATAATGACGATGATTTGATGAAGTGACTGTGGCAAGGAAAGGCGGGTATGAACTCAACTTGTTCTTTGTTTTTGTAAATATGTTTAACTCAGTATCCATGATTCAGCATATTATGATTAAACATGTTTGTGATGACAATTAGAGATTATAGTTGCTCATGCCATGCTTAAGTAGCTAGGAGTGGATAATGATTTATCTTGAGTGTCAACATGCATTAAAATGTTCATGATGTAGTATGATGATATGGTATCCTCCTCTGAATGTTTCAAGTGGCTTGACTTGGCACATGTTCATGCATGTAGTTGATTCAAAACCAACATAGCCTCCACGATATTTATGTTCATGGTGTTTATATCCTACTCATGCTAGTATTCAATGTTGATTATTCATAATGCATGGTTATAACCGTTTTCGCTCTCTAGCTGGTCACTTCTCAACCTATTTGCTAGCCTTCACCTGTACTAAGTAGGGATACTGCTTGTGCATCAAAATCCTTAAACCGAAGTTATTCCAGATGAGTCCACTATATCTACCTATATGCGGTATTACTTTGCCGTCCTAAGTAAATTTGCATGTGCCAACTCTAACTATTCAAATGAACATCTGTTTTGTTTGCCCGTACCGCTCATGGAGCGACAGGGGGCGGTCAGTATCTTCCATGCTAAGCGGGTTATTCTCATGACGAGTGTTTACTCACTTGTCCTTGCACGAGAGGGGCTGGTAATCGGGATGCCCAGTCCCATCATTAAAAATGCAAAAGAATAAAACAAACTCTCCCGAAAAGTTGTTGGTATGGAGGGCACCTGAGGATTCGGCTAGCCATGGCTTGTGATTGTTGGTGGAGGGGGGGTAAACTTTACTTTACCGCTTGGGAACCGCTGCTAATGTGTTTAGCATGGAAGATATTGAAAACTCTCGGTCGTGACGTTGACAGGAAAGGCATACCTCGCAAAATTTTATTTACCTCTGATTTAAGCTTCGAGCTCTGGCACCTCTGCAAATCCATGCTTCCCTCTGTGAAGGGCCTATCTATTTACTTTTATGTTATTTTACTTTTATTGTTGAGTCATCAACTTCTCAAATAAGCACCAGACCTGAGAGCACTATTGTTATTCTCATGCATCGTGTATAGTTAATGTTGTGTGCATCATGACTGGATCTCTTCTACCATGAATTACAATGTTTAGTCACTGCTTGAACTTTGGAGGTGCTCTGCATTTATGTTTTGCGGTCTCAGAAAGGGCTAGCGAGATACCATGTTTTCATATTATATCATGATTGTTTTGACAAAGTGTTGGCATTTGAGATATCTTATTATTGCTCGCTAGTTGATTATGCCATTGATATGAGTGAATATAATTTCTAAGAGTTGTCATTTGCGTGGTTAGTTGTAATCTTTGCTGAAAACTTGGACACTATTTAAGCATATATACAAGAACAAAAGGGTTTGTAAAAGTTTTTCTTTATCACTTTCAGTTTGTCAACTTAATTGCTTGAGGACAAGCAATGAGTTAAGCTTGGGGGAGTTGATACGCCTCCATCGTATCTACTTTTCCAAACACTTTTGCTCTTGTTTTGGCCCCTAATTTGCATGATTTGAATGAAACTAACCCGGACTGACACTGTTTTCAGCAGAATTGCCATGGTGTTGTTTTTGTGCAGAAAATCAAAGTTCTTGGATTTGGATGAAACTTTCTAGAGAATTTTTATTGAATATATAAAAATTATTGGTGCAAGAATCAACAGAAGGGGGGCCACCCAGTGCCCACGAGGCACCAGGGTGCGCCACCCCCCTGGCGCGCCCTGGTACCTCGTGGGGCCCATGTGGCTCCGTCTGACCTAATTCCAATGCTATAAATTCAGTTTCCCAAAGAAAAAAAATAAGAGAGGAAGTTTTATTGCGTTTCACAATACGGAGCCGCCGCCACCTCCTGTTCTTCATCAGGAGGCTAGATCTGGAGTCCGTTCAGGGCTCTGGAGAGGGGGATCTTCCGGCATCGTCATCATCAACCATCCTTCATCACCAATTTCATGATGCTCACCGCCGGGAGTGAGTAATTCCTTCGTAGGCTTGCTGGACGGTGATGAGTTGGATGAGATTTATCATGTAATCGAGTTAGTTTTGTTAGGGCTTGATCCCTAGTATCCACTATGTTCTGAGATTGATGTTGCTATGACTTTGCTATGCTTAATGCTTGTCACTAGGGCCCGAGTGCCATGATTCCAGATCTGAACCCTTTTTGTTTTCATCAATATATTTGTGTTCTTGATCCGATCTTGCAAGCTATACGCACCTGCTATGTGTTATGATCTGCATACCCCAAGGTGACAATAATTGGGATTCTTTCCGGTGATTGCCATAGTTTGAGGAGTTCATGTATTCACTAAGTGTTAATGCCTTGTTCCGGTTCTCTATTAAAAGGAGGCCTTAATATCCCTTAGTTTCCTTATGGACCCCGTTGCCATGGGAGGGTAGGACAAAAGATGTCATGCAAGTTCCTATCGCAAGCACGTTTGACTATATACGGAATACATGCCTACATTACATTGATGAATTGGAGCTAGTTCTGTGTCGCCCTAGGTTATAACTGTTACATGATGAATGTTATCCAACATAAGTCACCGATCCAATGCCTACGAGCTTTTCACATATTGTTCCTGCTAAGTTACTATTGTTACTACTGCTGTCACAATTGCTACTACTACTGCTGTTGCCGTTACTCCTACTGTTACTATCATTGCTACTGCTATCAAACTATCATACTACTGTGCTACTGATCACTCTGCTGCAGATATTTAGTCTCCAGGTGTGGTTGAATTGACAACTCAACTGCTAATACTTGCAAATATTCTTTGGCTCCCCTTGTGTCGAATCAATAAATTTGGGTTGAATACTCTACCCTCGAAAACTGTTGCGATCCCCTATACTTGTGGGTTATCAGCAACAACATCAAACTCCAGCTTAATTACAAACTGTACAAAAGCACGAGGGTAATTGTTCATCAGGTTTAGACTAAACCTAGATTGAAAAGGGCAACAGCATCTAACTCCACCACTGTTTTTGGTAGCTGTCACTATCAAATGGATCGGTCAGATCCATAAAATGAGCATCCCGGGTCGTAAAACATAATGGAATATGACCACAAGATGATGTAAAAGGAAGCCTGGCTCGTTCAGAAGCCCTTTTGTCCAGCTGAAAGTCCTTTTTTTGCTCTTCGATATATCCATCCGTCAAAACTTCATTCTTAATATATTTAAGCCTGATGGACAATAGTACCCTCGCATTCAGCAGGAAGAATGTGACAAATCTAGTGTTTGCATGGGTGGCTACATATCCTTCCCGCGTTATTGTCTTCAAACGAATGTGATGAGAACTGAGAAAATCCCGGTGCTTATGATGCTACCGATTGGTTATACCTTTTGTACCCCGTCCTGCTGCCTAAATAGACATGAAGATTGAAAACAGTTAAGGTCTAAAAAAAGAGTATGTGGAAAGAGCAACAACTGAACGGTTAATTCTAGTACACTATATATGGGCTTCCAATGTGCGTGAAATCATCACCTTTATATACAACTTCTCCAGGCATGGAAAGCATCACAACAAGCCAATAATCTTGTTCAGATCAAAAGTATTCATACTGATATATAAGATCTTGACAGAATCCAGCACCACTGATAGGCTATCCATGGACAAACTCTTCATTGAGCATATAGAACATAATATTAGTACAAAAAGTGTACTCCAAGATGATATAAAACTTATGCGCACAAATGAAAAATGTAGCTTATGATTACAAAAGTCCAGATGATAATATACAGTACCTGGATAACTGTGGAGCCAAACACCATCTTGAAATGATCACAGAGATCATGAATTACACCCAAGGTCTCCAGTTTAGGCGCAAAGACGACAGTTATTTGCGAAGGTATATAACAAGAATCAAGGATCAACCTCTGAAGTGAAGGGGCATCTTCGATGATGAGCTCCCCTACGTCAAAAGAAATTCCAATTCTTACAAGGTTAGGCGACTTTATTCGGAAACAACCGATTTTAACTGTCAAAACATGCACTAAGCACTCCAGGGCAGGGCAACTGGATTGGATGATGATGTGCAGTGAGGCCTCCGACATACGAACCAGCACAAGTGGAAGTTTTTTGAGAAGTGGGAGTCGAAGCTTTAGTACAAGATTGTCTGGTAGTCGGCACAGGGCAAAGGTGACAGTGTGGAGAGAGGAGGAAAACCGCGAGATGGACATCGGTGGCGACGGGTCAAATATATGGCGTTCGGTTCATGGTATGTCAGTTTCGTAGGAATAATAGAACTCAAGCATCTAGAGTTTGCAGAAATCAGGGGATGTCAGCCAGGCGTTCACCATGCGGGGCACGTGCAGGTAGCACGCCGGGATGCAGAGGCGGTGAACGGAGCCCCCGTGGGAGGAGATGATGGCTCCGGGGAGTTCAAAATCATCAACGAGAGATAGGCCACTACAGTCGAGATTCAGAGGCGCGGCGTGCCATAGAGGGCACCACCAAGATGCGAGGACTTGGGTGCGGCAGCAATCCTTTGTGGGGAGAAGCGAGATGATCTCCCCAAGGATGGCATCCGGGAGATCGCTGATGCGGTCCGCCCGAGATTCTTCGGGTTCCTCAGATACAAGGGGGGGCGTTGCCGCTTCTCCCCACGCTGCCAGGTGCGGGATCTACAACCAGCGTCGCCGTTGGCGGGAGCCTCATCTTCTTGGTGCTGTGGCCAGCCGACTCCTTTTTCCTTACGGGCGTCGCGTCAAGCTCACGGATTTGAGCAGAGTAACGAATGACGAACCTAGTTGTGGTGCGAGTGAGGAAGAAGGGGAGCTGGGGTTTTTTGTGGCAGTGAGGAAGAAGGGGAGCTCGGGTTTTCTGTAGGAGTGAGGTGAGGAATTTGGGGGTAC
Organism: Elymus sibiricus; assembly: GCA_039707655.1. Classification (NCBI taxonomy): domain Eukaryota; kingdom Viridiplantae; phylum Streptophyta; class Magnoliopsida; order Poales; family Poaceae; genus Elymus; species Elymus sibiricus. The sequence goes on from CM077668.1 coordinate 198,012,596, forward strand.
AGCCGGAGGGGGAGACGAGTCGAGCGAGCGGACATGAGGTGGGAGTGAGGAGGAAGAAGAGCGGCTGGTTTTTTTTGGGGGCCGGTGCAGTGGGGGCGCCTCTTCTTAAGTAAAATAAGGGCTTTTGAATTGATTTTATTAATTAGGGTGGATGGGCTATTTTGTCTTCGGCCCAGAAAAACAATTACTACCAGTAATACAGTGGGGACACTCTACCACTCCCCAGAAAAACAATTACTACTCAATCCTCAAAAAAAATTACTCCTATAGTACAGTGGAGACATTACCACTTCTGGCTCCTCGTCGGTCGTCGAAACGGCTCCCGCTACTGCAGTTTTACTTTGGTTCGCCGACATGCGGGCCATGCAGTGCACGGGCCCAAATGGCATCCACCAAATTAGAAGGCGGTATGCACTATGCAGGCGCAGAGTCACCCCGGTCATAGCGCGGCAGTAATGAGCCGTCATATCACAAAACCCCACCTCCCCGCAGTAAGTTGGTCGGACGAAGCAACCATCATTTCACTCTTCGCTGAATCCACTTCTCCCTCATCTTCTTCAAGAAAGCCACCACTCGCTTCCGCCATTGTTCTTCTCTCCCAAAGAAGGAAAGGTGAGCGCATCTGTGATGTTGCTATATTTTCTTTCTAAAAAAAATCTTTTGCAAAGCAGTAACTGATCCTCACTCCCTTTTTTGTGTCATTGTCATTGTGATTGTGTTTTCCTTTCGGTTGTCTTCTATTTGTCAGTTTCATTATGGATCATGGAGAACCCGGCAAAGATCTGCCGATGTTGGAGCAGACGCGGCAGGCTGATCCCCACGAGACAGAGAGCTCCAAGAAGATGAAGGCCACCACCGAGCCGACCCCAGATGCGCCACTACTGAGATGATCAATGCCACATTTGAGGTTACAGCCCCCGTGGCCGTGCAGGAGCAGTTTTCCCCCGGCAAGATGGACCCCTTCGAGGATGTGCCCCCCCCCCCCCCCCCGCTGAGCTGCCCACGGTGATTTTCTTCTTTGGCGATCTTGATTGTGGTTTTTCATCTAAGTATGAGGTGATAAATAATGCAAGATTTATTAGCTCCGATGCCATGCTACCTTCCTTGTCATGCATACTTTTGACTCTACATGGTGGTTTAAATAACTTGTGTTTTTTATATTGGAAAGTAATTCAGTATTCGTTTATGTTTCAATTAGAGCCCTGATGCAGACAAGGATTGTGTGGTTGTACATGTCACTCACTATGAGGTGGATGGCCTGAATATATGCACTAGGAAAACAAAGTTCTTAGGTGTTCGATCCTAGAAGGCATTTGCACTTATACGGAAGACGAAATGTATTCCAGCCACACTGTTGTCAGGCGTGTTATCCAGGGTGTACTAAAGCACAACAAGTTCATAGCTACTCCTTCATTTGTGAGGCATACTGTTCTTGTCAAGCTTATCCATGAAGATGACGTGGTATGCCTCGACAAACAAGTTTATGAGTGGAAAGGCCACAAGGTTATCTTCAAGAAGGTTGACAAGATTGAGCTGCTGCCGGACGTCCTCGAGGATGTTCATGGCAAGGTCGTCTTGTGTCCATCCCCAATTAGATCGATGGCATGAAATAGTTGGCCCAGTTAGTGTTTCAAAGTAGCTTGGATTGTGTTTAATTACCCGAACCTTGCGTATTATCGAGCCCTCTTGGGGTAGTACTCTGTTTGAATCCCTCTATGGGAACTGCTGCTACTTTTGTGTGCCCGTGAATCATGTGAGAACCCTCGTAAGTGTTGCCAAAACAGATGCATCCTCACGAGTTCTTTCATGTAATATGGCATTGTAAGACATAAGTTGCCACTGTTTATCAAACGAGCAGTGTGTGTTTGATGAAATACTTGTTTGACAACTCTTGGTGCGCCGACGTATACATAGTGTAGGTAATGCACTGTTGGTGCTACCCCACTTGTAAGCACAGTTGGTGCAAACACGGCACATTGGCACAGATTGCTTCAACACTAGATCGACCAGCTCACACTCATACTCTGCTGTCTGACATATAAGCAACTACGTATCTAGTTACAGTGGTTCATGCGGTTAATTGAGGCCACAATATAGATTCCAAATGTTAACACGCTACTCCATCATTCATGTTAAACATTCACAATAAACTCGGCTGCATAAAATACTTCAAAAGCATAAGTTCAGCTTTTTTATACATCTCAATGATTCATAGAACATAACATCTCTTTTAGAAGTTGACAGCAAAAGACAAAGTTGTGAGAAGGTTTATGAATCAGGAAAATCAAGCCAAGCATCTCTGAGCAAAGGGCCTCCCTAGGCAAGCTTTACTTTCCTGGGGTTCACTCTGGTTTTTCTTGTTGCCACCATCCAGGGTTAGGTTCTCTCATTCCAGAATAACAAATTATAATTGTGTTCTTAGTTGGAATATTGAACTGAACCTTGAAGTGGATTGACCATCTGAACTTCTTGTGCAGTTCCACTAAATTTAAGCACCGCTATTTGTAGAAATAAGCAGACTGCAATGCCTCTTTTACGCGCACCTAACCCCAAAACCTCCATGCAGCCATGCAAGCTCGTCCTCGGGCCATCCTTAAACTAGGAGTGAGTGTAGTTCACGGCGCGGACGCACTGCTTGTTTTCTCCGCCACACATGACAGGCTCATTCCTGCACTGCAATCAGGAAGTCCACGTACGAATCAGCTTCTTTTAGCTTGCGTTAGTCATTCTAGCTAGTTATGAATGTAGGAATACCTGGAATACGGGTGGCTAGAGGACGGCTGGTAAGAACAGCCATCTAATTTTGTGCAGTTCTACTAAAATTGAGGTGTGTGCTTATGATTGCACAAATAGAAACGATATGGAGATAGAGATCCCTGTTTGCACAAATATGTAATATGGTTATTTAAGCAGTGGCAGTTATTTGCGGTGGCATATGATTAACAACATCATCTCTTATGTTATGAATGGCATTACATTGACAGTATGAAAAAGTGCCGTTAAGTAAGAAGTAGCATCACATCACATCAACACTGGCACTAGATTAACATGCAAAACAACATCACTACTATTACAGTCATGAGAGTAGCACATGGTTAGTAGCTCCATGCATGGTGCAATCAAATTTGTGCAGTTCCAATGGGATGAAGCAATGTTAGCGGTGTGAGATTTTAGTGTAACTGGCAAAATAGAATTCATGGGAAATAAAGCAAGACAAACACTTTATAAAATGGTGGTGTCATTGCTTCAATTTATCGATGGCACTAGACTGACAGCAGCATTACTTAGAAGTGACATTAGGCTAACAGTGGCATTGCTTCATTTTTCCTCTGATATTAGATAAACGGTAGTGATAAGGTCAAAGGGACAGTAGGGGCATAAAGTGGTGAAGCAGATCTGGTTGCCGAGAGCGGCAAACATTCAGGCAGCATGTCTGCATTTGTCCAATTTTTTATCTCCTCGGCGACCTTTTTCCTATGTGAGCACAGGAAATCTAGACCTGCTCGTTCTCAGTTGTGTTGTCCCCCCAACACCCCCTCACTTTCTTCCCTTTTTCGACCAAGAGACCGGTCTGGCCAGTATCTTACTAGTACTTCCCCCCACGCTTCGCTATCCACCCCACTTTCTTCCCCTTTTCAACCAAGAGACCGGTTGGGTAGCCAGTCTCTAGTACTTTCCCCCTTTTCTTTCCTCTTTGAACCAAGTCCTAGATTCATGCTATAGCTTTCCCCCCTTTCTTCCCTTTTGAACAAAGTCCTAGATTCGACTGCATGAAGTAGGTTTACCTCTAATAATAGTAAAAATTTAGGTGGCTTTGGAACAGCCGAAGGAAGTAGAAAAATATGCACATGCAGCCACGTGGTGAGCTGGGGCAGTAGAGCAAGGCTGGTTTCGAAGAAAGTTATACTTGAGGGTCGTCCGGATGTGGCTAGGAGGGCGGCGGGAGGCCGGATCTGCCCACAATACGGCAGGGAGGAAGAAGGGGTCAGAGGCCCTCTCGAGCTGGTGCTGTGTCGGACAGAATGGAATGGGACGCCGATCGGGACGCGTCGGCAGCTGTGGGTCTCCTCCCTCGCCGCCGACGACCGCGTGAACGCTGCACCTTCTCCGCTTCGCCGGCGGAGGGGATCTGGCCGGAACTGTGACCAGCGATGAGCAGAGAGAGGGTGTGGCCGCCGCTGTCTTGTTTAGATCTAGAGAGGATGAGAGAGTGAATGAGAGCAACCCTACTAAAGCAAGCGCTCAAGCTCCTGCTTATATATATATAGTGGAGTGATTTTCTTGTAGCAACCGTTTTACAAATGAATACGCGCGAACCACTATTTTCATTTAACGTTCCAGTAAAAAAACTCAATCAATAACGCACCACCACGTCCAGGTCGCACTATGTACACATGTGGTCCCCGACCCTCCATGAAGTTGAAAACTACACGAGTCAAATTGTCATTTGGGATGCCTCTCTTGTAAACAAATGCGCTCGTACGTGTACCCGCGCGTGGGTGTTAGAGAACTGGTGCGTGCGTGCGCCACTTCTCTTCGTGTACTACGTACTCCACCTAGATTAAGATGTATACGTGTGTGACGTCTTAGTTACAAAAAAGAATATGTGTGACGTCTTTTATTTTTTAGAAGTTCTTTGGGAAGGGTGTGAAGAGCACATATATGTGTGTCACGTCTACCTACAGAGTACAGATAGATGGTGTGTGCGAGAAGTCTCGGGAGAGTCGTGAGGTGCGTGTGTGCGTGCATGAGAGGGAGGGTTAATGTGTCAATGCAATGCGTCTGTCCGTAAATCATATCTGGCGAATGTTCACCACAAGCCGTTTCCTGGCGAACGCCCAAAGAACCATTAGATCTGCATCTGACGGTGGCAATATTGGCATGGCATTTGACAGAACAGCCACTCCTCCGACACATAAAATTTCCACATGAGCGTTCGCAACTGCCGTATGCTCCCTCCGTTCCAAAATATAGTGCATATAGCTTTATTGAAAATTCAAACCTCACGAAATTTTACCGAGTTTTCGTAGAACAAAATGCACATATAGAAAACCCAACATATATCATTTCATTCATCATCGAGAGATATCTATAGAGATGGGGGGGGATGTACTAGTGTGTCTTCGATAAAGAGGGGCCGTATGTGCGTGTTTGTTGTGAGAGAGAGCGAGAGACATCGTAGGATTGAGTCCTCTAACTAAGGAGAGAGAAAGAACGATCGGGATCAGTAGAGAGATGAAATATTGTGTGTTCCTTCATTAGAAGAACCGGGCAAATATTTTGCTGAGTTCTAAACTCGGCAATGTCCCATCGAGTAAGGACTCGACGTGTGGTACTGCTCTATTGTCGAGTGCCACACTTCGCCAAGTTTGTTAGCCGAGTCTCCGTTAGCCGACACTCGGCAAAGGAAGACCGCCATATCACCTACAGCAATTTCAACCCTCCTTTAGTGTGGAGGAATATTATAGGAATTCTATATGATCAGATTTTTATAGGAAATTTTCCTTTAGAGCCATTTGGTTCATAGGAATGGATTCCTATACTCCACATTTAGGCCTCCTTTGGTTTGTAGGAGTTTTGTAGGAATTGTATAGGATAGGATTTTCGAAGGAAAAATTCCTTTGGAGTCCTTTGGTTTGTAGGAATGGATTCCTATTCCTATGTAGGATAGGAATCAATCCTTCACATTTCAAAGGAAAAAAACATTAGCCTAGACTCAATGGAAAAATTCCTATCCTATGCTTCAAATGACATCTCTTTCCCATAGGAATTGAGATGCATGTCATCTCACTTCCTATGATTTTCCTATTCCTATGACATTCCTATCCTATGAACCAAAGGAGGCCTTAAGAGGAAAATAAACATTAAGACTCAATGGAAAAATTCATATGATGTGAACCAAATGACATCTATTTTCCTATCCCTACTCAAAGGATTTGAGATACATGTCGGCCTCCTCGGGTTCATAGGATAGGAATATCATAGGAATAGGAAAAACATAGGAAGTGAGATGACATGCATCTGAATTCCTATAGAGAAAGAAATGTCATTTGATGCATAGGATAGGAATTTTTCCATTGAGTCTAGGGTAATGGTTTTTTTCCTTTAAAATGTGAAGGACTGGTTCCTATCCTACATAGGATTAGGAATTCATTCCTATAAACCACAGAACTCCATAGGAATTTTTCCTTTGAAAATCCTGTACTATGAAATTCCTACAAACCAAAGGAGGCCGTACCTCATCTCTTTTCCTACAACTTTCATACTCCTATAATATTCCTACCCTGTGAACCAATGGAGGCCGCTGGTATATCAAAATGCGGGACCCATGCGTCACTGCTGTTGGGTCGAAGCTGCGTCCACAATTTTTTGTACTCCCCTGCTCCGTCCAGTTTACTGCGGGCAAGGTGGGGCTTTGTGATTTGATGCCTCATTGCTCATTTACTAGTACTGCGGCGCTACGACTGGGGTGCCTCCCCCCGCTGCTCCGAACTTTGGTGCATGGCACGTGGACCAGGATGGTGGATGTCCCACATGTTGGCAAAAGGCGTGCTGTTAGTGTGTCGCCATGAGCAATGCTAGACTCATGGGGAGGATTTTTACAAACTTTACGGAGTAGCAAACGTGGAGGATTAGGATTGGATTTAGGGGGTGGGAAGGGGCCCACCCCCCTGAAATTAGAGGGGGTCTAGTTTGATTAGTTGGAAGATGCCCGTATTAGCCCCGTAAAGGTCCGTGAGTGCAGCATTTTTGGTGTTGCCATTTTGTGTGCGGATTGACCCTGCGGACTTGCAACGCGAACGCGAAAGCCGTGCTGGAAGTGTGCTGCCATTTCGTTTTCAACTGTAAAGCGTACCACTTGGTTTTGCTTCTTGGTGCGATATATACAAATCTCGATTATATTGATCTAAAAGTAGATATCCAGATTAGTAAAAAGGAGGTGCTTTTGCCGAGCGGTGGGCGGGGGAGCTTGGCCTGTCGGTTTGCTAACATGCGGTCACACGTGTCAGTGATGTACCAAGCCGATGTGCGTCCCTCATGAAAAATTAGAACAATAGCAGAAGCAACACGTGGTTTTCTTGAAGAAGATGATGGAGAAGCGGATTCAGCGAAGAGTGAAATGATGGTTGGAAAGGTGCGGCTTTGTGATTTGATGCCTCATTGCTCATTAGTACTACTGCGGCACCGCGACTGGGGTGCGCCCCCCTGCTGTTCTGCACTATTATTTGGTGCATGGCACGTGGACGCGGATGCTAGATGTCCCACATGTTGGCGACCGGAAGCAGAACATTTATGAAAGCAAGCGTATCCACTCTTTATGACGGAGGAGTACAAGACACGACAGCCGAGTTTACTGTAGTAGTAGTAGCACTAGTAGTCTTGCAACACTTGGTTTTGCTGCTTCGCGCGATCCATCGATACAAAACCCGATTAAAAAAGCGAGGCCGGGTCTTTTCCCGCGTGGTAGGCAGGGGAGTTTGGCATAGTCGGTTTGACAAAGAGAGCAAGAGAACAATGTGAAATGCTTGAATGTGTAGTGGGCAATAATCCACTTCTGAGCCCAGGCTCATCTGCACCCACGCTGAAGAAAAAAAATCAAAACAAATACTAGAAAAATTCAAAAAATTCCAATTCTTTTTTGCATGGTAGTTAATATGATGCGTGAGGTCTGCTCCAATTTTCAAATTATTTGGACATATGAGCAGCTCTCGGCAAAAAAGACAAATCCGGGGTCTGTAAAAAAGGTTTACTGTCCATGCACTGTTCTGACCCGGTTTGTCTTTTTTGCCGAGAGCTCCTCAGATGTCCGAATGACTTGAAAATTGGAGCGGACCTCACGCATCAAGTTTTAAACCATGCAAAAAAACTAGAATCTTATGATTGTTTTTAAAAAAATTCTGACCGGGTGCAGATGAGCCTGGGCACCGAATCACCTTTCTTTCTTTTTTGAAGTGGGCCCTTTCAGATCACTAGATGATACTATCCCGCACGTTGTTGAGTACATTTCAATGCAATTTGAATGTACATGCAACATGAATGGTAATTGAAGTAACAATATGTTCCGGCCCGCCGCTCAACGCCCATTACCAAGGCATATGAGTAACATGTGGGACTGCATGTGAACAAACCGAAGGTTGGCCAAGCTGGCAAACTCCCGATCTTATCGTGCGGGAAAAGCCCCGCCCTAGCATTTTCAATTGTTATTTGTGTCTATCGTCGCTCCAAGGAGCAGAACCAAATGTTACAACTTACGAGTTCAAAATGAAAAGCCTGCCGCATTCGCGTCGCACCTCCACACAGTCGGTCCGGTACGCCGCTCAAGCTAGGGAACGCGTGTTGCATTTTCACTGACATCTGGGACCGTTGTTGAGCAAACCGACTATCGGCAGACCCTCACCCTGCCCGTCGCACGTCGGCTGAGTTTAGAGGAACGAGGAGGGAGAAGTGCTAGCTGTAGCACGGACTCCAAGAAAATTGGTGTCCGATGGGACTCGTACTGGTTTGTACTACTACCACTGTACTACTCCTGCTCCTACTACTCTACACTAGTACTAGTACTAGTGCTAGTACAAACTAACTAGTAATATGAGGCCATTCAATCGTGTCCTGCCCCGGACCCCGATTATTCGTTGATATTTAAATTTGTTTTCACACAGCAAAATATCCCTGAAAACAACAACACACAGCAAAATTTTGTGGCAAATGAGGGATTTGAATGTGCTGGGCGGGGTGGGGCAGGAAGTTAACGCAGAGGCTCGGGTTTTGGTGCCAAACCGGAAATTTTGCAAATATTTGTCACGCACCGGACAGCGCGCCAACCGCGTGTGGTTGTCTGGTGGTGTGTGCGATAGACTTGAATGCTTGTGAAATGCTTGTGACCGAGCACATAGCGGTACCACCTGCAGCAATGTTGAGGTGGCATATAACTAAATGAAGAAAGAGAGGGTTGAGTATCATATCAGATACCCTTTCATAATAAACATATTTAGGAATAATAGTTATGATACTAACCACTACAAGCAACCTTTATATCATAGAGAAGATTAATATTATTAACAATTCATGTCCTTAACAAAGGGTGCAATGATCACTGCAGCTTATCGCTTTAGGACGACCCGGCTATTTGAGCCGGTCGACCAGCTCCTCACGCGGCGAGGTGGGACTAAACATCCGAAACCCGCTGGCCCAATATGGATGTGAAAATCGTAATTACAAATTGCACTCAGTTGACCGGTCAAAAAGTCTACGTGGCACTCTATCGACTGGTCAAACTGGCCACGTGGCTTGCCGGTCCCACCTATTAGTTGGTAAACAAAAATTTACGCAGGCGCGTGAGGGGTCGAACCTGCGACCCCGCGGAACTGGCCCTTGCGCGCGAACCACCATGGCTGTGTATATGTGTGCATGCACGTGTAGGTTGAGCACTTGAGCGTGAGCGTGTGTGTTGTGCCTTGTGTTGTGTGCATGCATGCGTGCGTGTGTTCGTGCGAGTGTTGCGTGCGTGCATGTGTACGTGTGAGTGTTGCATGCATGCTTGAGTGCGTGTGTTCGTGCAAGTGTTGCGTGCGTTCATGTGTACGTGTGAGTGTTGCATGCATGCTTGAGTGCGTGTGTTCGTGCGAGTGTTACGTGCGTGCATGTGTACGTGTGAGTATTGCATGCATGCATGCATGCATGCGGGCGTTGCGTGCGTGTTTGTCCGCATGTGTGATGTGTGTGTATTCACCACAGTAGCTCCTGCGTATTAAAAGGCCGGCTCAACATATCATCAGTTCATCACTAGGCGACCTTGTCTGCTGTGGTTATCGCGCGCGGGCTACCAACCTGAGGTCTCGACTTGAATCCCCACCGAGCACTAATTTATTACCATTTGTTTCTTTCTTATACCCGCTGATAGGTGGGCCCTACGTTAGGGAGATAATGTGCGCTTCTGATGCAACACCAGTTGCGCCACGTGGATTGTTTGACTGGTCAATTGATCGTGTCATCAACAAAATACGTAGCTGTACGGTGAGCCAGTGATTGTATAATCACCACAAAATGTATATGCTGACCGTATCGTGCTTTTGTTTCAAATACAATGACCGTCAGTGTCACCATCAAAATACGGAGCTGTACGGTGAGCAAGTGACCATATAATCACCAGAAAATGTATATGTTGACCGTAATGAGCGCATTCTAAATCCAGAGACCGTATTGCGCTTTCGCTTGAAATACAATGACCGTCACGCATGAATGTGTATGGGGGCGTACTTTTAGAGGGCCGAGAGATAGTTTGTGTGCGTACGTGAAAAGGGCGTAGAGAGAGGGGGTGTGCGATGGAGAGAGTGAGAGAGAGAGATGCCCTTCGTTCTCTTTATTCTGACTAATTTTATAGGATAAAAATGTAAACATTCACAATATGGAACAAATATCATTGGATGCGCCATGCAATTAACTTTCATATATAACTTTGTAGTATTGTATATGTATAGATTTTCTTAAATACTTGTTTTGTCACAATCTGTGTAGTTTCAATTCAAAACAAATCTTGTATGCGGAGTAAAAGTGAACGAATGCCTTTTTTAGATCATTGGGAGAGCACATGATAATGAGATGTAACATGCGTGAATGTGTGGTTGACGTATTTTGGAGGGCCTGGAAAGGGTATGTGTACGTATTCGAGAGAGGCGTGGATACGAGGGGGGTGCGATGGGAGAAAGAGAAAGCACGAGAGATGAGAGAGAGAGAGAGAGAGAGAGGGAGAGAGGGGGGGAGAGAGAGAGACGAATAGGATGTCTCAACGAGAGATGGTGAGTTTATGCATGCAGAGGAGACGGGGAGAGAGGCATGAGCAGAAATAGTGTGTGTGTTGGTATGTGTGGGTGTGAGAATATAGTGAGACCTATGGGGGTAGAGAGTGTGCGACGTGTGGTGGTGGCACATCGTTTATTGGTCTGGTGGGTCGAGGTGAGGACCCCTGGGTCGGTTCCGTCCTGCGCCACATAGGTCGGCCCAAGACACGTTATACGAAGACAGACTTGACGTACAAGACGAAGATACCAGAGCCGTGGAAGACTCTATCTCCACTGACAAAGTGGACTACGATTTGTAACCCTAGGCCCCGGGTATGTTATATAGGCCGGGGGCCTAGTTCGTCGATAGTATATATAAACACACAATCCCTTGGTATTGACATGTACTTTGTACACACCCCAATCAAAGTATACACGACCAAGAGTAGGGTATTTCCTCGATCGCAAGGGCCCCGACTTGGGAAAATCTTTGCCTCTTATCACCATCCACTTTAACCGTCAGGGATATCCTACCGAATGATCTGATGGAATCATATCTATCAACTAGTAAGAGAGGTGGAGACAATGCGTGCGAGAGAGGACTAAAGAGAGTGTGCGTGCGGGAGACACGAGGCAGAGATATGTACAGGGGAGGGGGCGGCGGGGACCATGCGTGCGCATGCATGTGAGAGAAATAGTGTTTGTGACTAAGATTAGTGAAAAGAGTCGTAGATAGTAGTAAGAGAGAGAGGGAGATATATAGATTGTGTGTGTGTGTGTGTGACACTTTTGGGAGAGAGGGTGAGAATTTGTGAGAGAGAAAGGTCGATGGATATATAGTGTGTGCGCGTACGCGTGAGAGAGAAAGATAGCGCGCGTGTGAGGAGGGGTCGAGGGAGAGTGCATCTACGCGTAAAGGACTGTTCTACCCATTAAATTAAAATATAAATTGTATTTAAAAAATTGGATGAGATCATGAAATTTGCAAATCACGTATGAACGAACATTGGTCTAGCAAACATCCATACTCTATCGAATTCGAGCATGTGTATGGTATTATTTCACATTATTGATCCATAGTCAGTAGTTTGAAATCTAGACAATGCACGGCTCTTGCAATTCATATATAAACGTGAGTACACTCTACGGTCGGTGTCAAGCACATTATACATAAAAAAGCATACATGATATACATTCCAAATTGCTAGCGACGAACTAGAATACATTTTGAATTCAACATAAAAGTGGTTTCAAATATTCGAATTCATAGGAAGTGCATTCAACTATTTGAATTCGAGATAATGACTTTTGCAAATCACATCTAAAAGGGGCATCAATCTTTGTTGATAATACATAGTCGTGTACAAAATAGATTCAAGTTTACCTCCTCCATTCCAAAATAATCGTAGTTATAGGATTTTCAAGAGTCAAAAATTTCAAAAGAATCGCATAATTTAATGAGGTTTTGAAACATACAAGGTCAAATATAATGAGGTCTAATTAGGAAAGTTCAACTGAAGAGTACTGTAAACGTGAATGCTTCTGGTTCAAAATTTTGAACGAAGCGCCAAAAGATCCTCTCCTCGCCCGAAACCACGCGTGACCAATGTTTGGTAGAAGGAAATTACCGTCCTAACTCTGACCCGTGAAGCCAACCAGCCCAACGTCCACAAGTCTAAACCGGGGTAGGTTTGTAACTTCACCGAGACACCACACAACCGCCTCCGAAAAATATTCATATACCGCGGGCACCTAGACACCGATGCGCTCGGCCGAAATCACTCCCGCCCACTATTTTGGATACGTGAGATTACTGTCCTACCCCCGACCCGCAACATGTCCGAAATTTTAGATGGGGGCAAAGTTTGTAACTTTCCCCAAATTTCAAACAAGCGCGTCCCGGAAACATGGTTCCCCCTTAGCTTCCCCCCTCCCTCGTCCGATTCCCCATTCATACTCCGTGGGCGCCAAACTCCCTCTCCACCAGCCGCGAAACCCCAGCCTCCTCCGTCCGCCACCCCATCACACCGATCCCCTGCCGCCCTCCTCCATCACGCCAGAGCCGATACCCTGACGTCGTCGTCCACTGCAACCTCAACCGTAGCGCCCTCCATGACTTAGTAGTTGAAGCCGAGGCAGAGCTGCCTCCACGATGCGGACGTGCGCCATACCCGAGCCACTTCAACCCCTCTGTCCTGCGCCTCACCGCTGCCGCTCCAACGTCGCAATCGTCCACCACACCGGAGCTGTTCCCGCTACGCCGTCATTCGCCGCCTCGGATCTGCTTCCCTGCCACCAACAGAGGGCCACCGCACCACACTCAACTACTTGGCCATGGGTTCGTCCAAGGCTCCACCGTCCTCCACAACATCTTGTTTCCAACGAACCACAAGATCTTCGAAAAATCAGAAGGAGGACACAGCATCGCCAGCCGATATTGGTACTCCTCTTTCCTTATTCTTGCAAATCTCTCGCACAGTATTCATCCCACGAAGGAAACTAGTTGACCGCTTCTTACTACACATTCTTCCTGATACTAGATGTTCCAAGTAACTCGCGATGCACAAGGTTTCCCCCCATTTTCTATTTCACTTTAGCTAGACGTTCATCGCCTGCCTGGATTTCAATTCAGTGTCAGTTGATTCCCAATTAAAGGAAGCACCACCCACGGAGGCGCGCGGAGCACCTAGTCCGCCTGTTCACCGGGGAAGCAGTGCGTCGGTGTCTATCTTAGAGGTGTGTGTGGCGTAGGAGCTGCTGGCGCCCGATCTGGAGGTTCGTCGGGCTTAAAGGGATGGCCGGGGGGCGCTGCCAAGCACGGCAGTGGGGTGAGGTCGAGGGGAGGCCGTGGCGGCGGAGGCAGGGGTCTGGGCCGGTGGTCGCTGGCGGTTCAAGGAAGATCGTCGACGGTGGCTGGCGGGAGGTAGATGAAGGCCATCTGCCCGTTCCTTGTAGATCGGACGGTGCAGAAAAAATTGGCTGACCTATTTGTTTTCAGTCGATTGTTATTTTCATAGGACCATATGTGGTGCTTTGCTGGAGGATTACCTGCACTTCCCAGTCATCCCTGTGCTCATATTTCAAAAGCCTAGAATCTAATTTCGTGTGCCATGCATGTTGTAGAGCTATCATATGTCTGCCGTCATTTATTTTTGACCCACCTGCTATCTGATACTTTTACACTGTACTACTTGTGCACAAAGCCACAAACTACACCCATACTTTCTCACTATTGTTTTATTACGCATGGGTATTTTAGAATCTCAAGCACAGTATTCTAAAAAGAAAACAGAGCAGTCGCTCCAGTCTACATCGAGGATTGGAAAGACGCGGTTTGACGCTCTAATGAAGAGTGTAGTGTCATTCGATGAAGACTGTCAACGTAGCTCTGTAGTTGATGACTCCATTCGCCATACACCAGCATCGCAGGTGCTTGCTTTTACTTCGGTGTCATATGTGGTTGCATGTTGCATATGGTGTCTACCTTATATTGCTTCTAAATTGGTTAAATTGCATCTGCTTAGCCATATACTGTGAATATGACATGCCTTCCTATTTTTGGTACATATTACATCTGTCTATTAACCATGTTCTTACATCAAACAAATGTTCTTGTGTATCCCTCATCAATCACTTATGATGAGCAGGCACACCCGTGGGTTACTGTGAGACGCGCTACTCTTTTAAAGAGAGCAGTGTCATCCTCCCCACATGATTCTCAACAAACAACAAGGCTAGATGAAGATAGTCAATGTAGCTCTGTAGTTGGTGACCGCATTTCCCCTACACCACCATCGCAGGTGCTTGCTCTAACTTGGCAGTGTGATATGTGGTTGCATGTTGCATATGGTGTATAGCTTGTAATTCTTCTAATTTGGTTAAATTGCATCTGCTTAGTTTACACATTATAGCTGTGAATATGACATGCCTTCCGGTTTTTGGTACATAGTGCATCTGTCTATTAACCATGTTCTTACATCAAACTAATGTTCTTGTGTATCCCTCATCAATCACTTATGATGGGACAGTCACACCCGTGGGTTAGTGTGAGACACGCTACTATTTTAAAGAGTGCAGTTTCATGCTCCCGACATGATTCTCAAGAAATAGGAAGGCAAGATGAAGATAGTCAACGTAGCTCTGTAGTTGATGACCACATTTCCCCTACACCAGCATCGCAGGTGCTTGCTGTAACTTGGCAGTGTGATATGTGGTTGCATGTTAAGTATGGTGTCTAGCTTGTGTTGCTTCTAATTAGGGTAAATTGCATCTCCTTAGTTTACACATTATACCTGTGAATATGACATGCCTTCCTGTTTTTGGTACATACTACATCTATCTATTAACCATGTTCTTACATGAAACTACTATTCTTGTGTATCCCGCATCAATCACTTACGATGAGACACCTTTATTCATTGCATATTGCATATGATTTCTAGCATTTAGCTATGTATTGCTTCTAATTTGTTGAAATACCCTTATTAGCCCGCCCTTTTAATTTGGCAGAGTGATATTGGTTGCATCTTTCATATGGTGTCTAGCTTGCATTGCTTATAATTAGTTGAAATGCCTTCTGCTTAGTTCACACATCATAGGTGTGAATATGCAATGCTGTCCTTTTTTTCGTACATATTCCATCCTCCTATCTTGCGGTTGCCTTACATCAAAGTAGTGTTCATCAGTATCATGCATCAATGAGTTCTGAAAAGCAATTTGTACTCCTTTTTCTTGTGGGTTTGACTTTACAAGGCAAAATCAAAAAAAGAGGAAGGAAGGGGATGATGGTGGTCCTCTGCAGCAATGTAAACGGACCATCTCTACACATTCTCCTTGTACTTCTAGTGCATTACAAGTTCCAAGTCTCATCTCCCCTACTCCACCATCCCAGGTGCTTGCTCTAACTTGGCAGTGTGATATCTGGTTGCATGTTGCATATGGTGTCTAGCTTGTATTGCTTCTAATTAGGGTAAAATGCATCTGCTTAGCTTACACATTATACATGTGAATATGACATGCCTTCCTATTTCTGGTACATACTATATCTGTCTATCACAGCATGTTCTTACATCAAAGTACTGCTGTTGTGTATCCTGCATCAATCACTTACGATGAGACACCTTTAACTTGGCAGTGTGATATTGGTCGCATCTTGCATTGATTTCTAGCTTGTACTGCTTCTAATTTTTCGAAATTCCACTTATGATGAGACACTTTTAACTTGGCAGAGTGATATTGGTTGCGTCTTTCATATGGTGTCTAGCTTGCATTGCTTCTAATTAGTTGAAATGCCTTCTGCTTAGTTCACACATTATAGGTGTGAATATGCAATGCTGTCCTTTTTTTCGTACATATTCCATCCTCCTATCTTGCGGTTGCCTTACATCAAAGTAGTGTTCATCAGTATCATGCATCAATGAGTTCTGAAAAGCAATTTTCATTCCTTTTTCTTGTGGGTTTGACTATACAAGGCAAAATCAAAAAAGAGGAAGGAAGGGGATGATGGTGGTCCTCTGCAGCAACGTAAACGGACCATCTCTACACATTCTCCTTGTACTTCTAGTGCATTACAAGTTCCAAGTCTCATCTCCCCTACTCCACCATCCCAGGTGCTTGCCCTAACTTGGCAGTGTGATATCTGGTTGCATGTTGCATATGGTGTCTAGCTTGTATTACTTCTAATTAGGGTAAAATGCATCTGCTTAGCTTACACATTATACATGTGAATATGACATGGCTTCCTGTTTCTGGTACATACTATATCTGTCTATCACACCATGTTCTTACATCAAAGTACTGCTGTTGTGTATCCTGCATCAATCACTTACGATGAGACACCTTTAACTTGGCAGTGTGATATTGGTTGGATTTTGCATTGATTTCTAGCTTGTACTGCTTCTAATTTTTGGAAATTCCACTTATGAAGAGACACTTTTAACTTGGCAGACTGATATTGGTTGCGTCTTTCATATGGTGTCTAGATTGCATTGCTTCTAATTAGTTGAAATGCCTTCTTCTTAGTTCACACATCATAGGTGTGAATATGCAATGCTGTCCTTTTTCGTACATATTCCATCGTCCTATCTTGCAGTTGCCTTACATCAAAGTAGTGTTCATCAGTATCATGCATCAATGAGTTCTGAAAAGTAGTTTTTATTCCTTTTTCTTGTGGGTTTGACTTTACAAGGCAAAATCAGAAAAGAGGAAGGAAGGGGATGATGGTGGTCCTCTGCAGCAACGTAAACGGACCATCTCTACACATTCTCCTTGTACTTCTAGTGCATTAGAAGTTTCAAGTCTCATCTCCCCTACTCCACCATCCCAGGTGCTTGCTCTAGCTTGGCAGTGTGATATCTGGTTGCATGTTGCATATGGTGTCTAGCTTGTATTGCTTCTAATTAGGGTAAAAATGCATATGCTTAGCTTACACATTATACATGTGAATGTGACACGCCTTCTTGTTTCTGGTACATACTATATCTGTCTATCACACCATGTTCTTACATCAAAGTACTGCTGTTGTGTATGCTGCATCAATCACTTATGATGAGACACCTTTAACTTGGCAGTGTGATATTGGTTGCATCTTGCATTGATTTCTAGCTTGTACTGCTTCTAATTTTTCAAAATTCCACTTATGACGAGACACTTTTAACTTGGCAGAATGATATTGGTTGCATCTTTCATATGGTGTCTAGCTTGCATTGTTTCTAATTTCTTGAAAATCCTTCTGCTTAGTTGACACATCATAGGTGTGAATATGTCATGCGGTCCTGTTTTCATACATATTCCATCCTCGCATCATGTGTTTGCCTTACATCAAAGTGTTGTTCGTCAGTCATTCATTCATGAATGAGTTCTGAAGAGCGAATTTTATTCCTTTTTCTTGTCGGTTTGACTTCACAATGCAAAATCAATACAGCGGAAGGAAATTAGTAAGGCAGTGGATGATGGTGGTCCTTCCGAGCAAATGAAACAGAGGGGCCCTACAGATTCTACTCAGCCATCCTCCCAACAAGATTCGCAAGACAACACAGGGCTAGACAGTCAACGTAGTTGTGTAGATGATGAACACATCTCCCCTACTCCACCATCACAGGTGCTTGCTCTAACTTGGCACTGTTATACGTGGTTGCATGTTGCGCATGATGTCTAATTTGTATTGCTTCTAATTTTGTTGATTTGCATCTGCTTAGTTTACACATTATACTTGTGAATATGACACGTGTTCCTGTTTCTAGAACATACTAAATCTATCTATCACACCATGTTCTTACATCAAAGTACTGTTGTGATTCCTGTAACAATCACTTACCATAAGACATATTTAACCTGGTAGTGTGATATACGTTGCATCTTGCATTGTCTTCTAGCTTGTACTGCTTCTAATTTGTTGAAATGTCACTTATGACAACACACTTTTAAGAGTGATATTGGTTGCATGTTCATATGGTGCCTAGCTTTCATTTCTTCTAATTTGTTGAAATGTCTTCTGCTTAGTGTTTTTCATACATATTCCATCCTCCTATCATAGGTGTGAATATGCAATGCTGTCCTTTTTTTCCGTACATACTCCATCCTCCTATCATGCGCTTGCCTTACATCAAAGTAGTCTTCATCTGTATCATGCACCAATGAGTTATGCAGAGCCAATTTTATTCCTTTTCTTGTGGTTTTGACTTCAGAAGGCAATATCAAAAAAGAGGGAGGAAAAGTGTAAATTAGGGGATGTTGGTGGTTCATCGGACCAACGCAAATGGAGGCTCTCTAGATTTGCCACTGCTACTGCTACTGCAGTTGAAGTTCCAAGTCTATATGATGACTCCATCTCCCCTACTCCACCATCGCAGGTGCTTGCTCTAACTTGACAGTGTGATAATTTGTTGCATGTTGCATATGGTGTATAGCTTGTATTTCTTCTAATGTGATTAAATTGCAGCTGGTGAGTTTATACGTTATACATGTGAATATGACATGCCTTTCTGTATCTAGAATACACTACATCTGTCTATCACACCATGTTCTTACATCAAAGTACTGTTGTCGTGTATCCTGCATCAATCACTTATGATGAGACACCTTTAACTTGGCAGTGTGATATTGGTTGCATCTTGCATTGATTTTTAGCTTGTACTGCTTCTATTTTTTCGAAATTCCACTTATGACGAGACACTTTTAACTTGGCAGAGTGATATTGGTTGCATCTTTCATATGGTGTCTAGCTTGCATTGCTTCTAATTTCTTGAAAATCCTTCTGGTTAGTTGACACATCATAGGTGTGAATATGTCATGCGGTCCTATTTTCGTACATATTCCATCCTCGTATCATGTGTTTGCCTTACATCAAAGTGTTGTTCGTTAGTCATTCATGCACGAATGAGTTCTGAAGAGCGAATTTTATTCCTTTTTCTTGTCGGTTTGACTTCACAATTTAAAATCAATACAGCGGAAGGAAATTAGTAAGGCAGTGGATGATGGTGGTCCTTCCAAGCAACTGAAACAGAGGGTCTCTACAGATTCTACTCAGCCATCCTCCCAACAAGATTCGTAAGACAACGCAGGGCTAGACAGTCAACGTAGTTGTTTAGATGATGAACACATCTCCCCTACTCCACCATCACAGGTGCTTTCTCTAATTTGGCACTGTTACATGTGGTTGCATGTTGCGTATGATGTCTAGTTTGTATTGCTTCTAATTTTGTTGATTTGCATCTGCTTAGTTTACACATTATACTTGTGAATATGACACGTGTTCCCCGTTTCTAGAACATACTAAATCTGTCTATCACACCATGTTCTTACATCAAAGTACTGTTGTGTATCCTGCAACAATCACTTACCATAAGACACATTTAACCTGGGAGTGTGATATACGTTGCATCTTGCATTGTCTTCTAGCTTGTACTGCTTCTAATTTGTTGAAATGGCACTTATGACGAGACACTTTTAAGAGTGATATTGGTTGCATGTTCATATGGTGCATAGCTTTCATTTCTTCTAATTTGTTGACATGTCTTCTGCTTAGTGTTTTTCATACATATTCCATCCTCCTATCATAGGTGTGAATATGCAATGCTGTCCTTTTTTCTGTAGATACTCCGTCCTCCTATCATGCACTTGCCTTACATCAAAGTAGTCTTCATTTGTATCATGCATCAATGAGTTATGCAGAGCCAATTTTATTCCTTTTCTTGTGGTTTCGACTTCAGAAGGCAATATCAAAAAAGAGGAAGGAAAAGAGTAAGTTAGGGGATGTTGGTGGTCCTTCGGACCAACGCAAACGGAGGCTCTCTAGATTTGGCACTGCTACTGCTACTGCAGTTGAAGTTCCAAGTCTATATGATGACTCCATCTCCCCTACTCCACCATCGCAGGTGCTTGCTCTAACTTGACAGTGTGATAATTTGTTGCATGTTGCATATGGTGTATAGCTTGTATTTCTTCTAATTTGATTAAGTTGCACCTGCTGAGTTTATTCATTATACATGTGAATATGACATGCCTTTCTGTATCTAGAATACACTGCAGCTATCTATCACACCATGTTCTTACATCAAAGTACTGCTGTTGTGTATCCTGCATCAATCACTTATGATGAGACACTTTTAACTTGGCAATGTGATATTGGTTGCATCTTGCATTGATTTCTAGCTTGTACTGCTTATAATTTTTCGAAATTCCACTTATGACGAGACACTTTTAACTTGGCAGAGTGATATTGGTTGCATCTTTCATATGGTCTCTAGCTTGCATTGCTTCTAATTTCTTGAAAATCCTTCTGCTTAGTTGACACATCATAGGTGTGAATATGTCGTGCCGTCCTGTTTTTCGTACATTTTCCATCCTCCTCATACGGTTGTCTTACATCAAAGTATTGCTCGTCTGTATCATGCATCAATGAGTTCTGAAGAGTGAATTTTATTCTTTTGTGCTGTGGGTATGGCTTGACATGGCAAAGTCAAAAAAGAGCAAGGAAAAGAGTATGGTAGGGGATGTTGTTAGTCGTCGGGTGCAATGGAAAAGGAGCTTCCCTCGAGATTCTGCTGGTACTTATAGTGCAGAAGAAGGTCAAAGTCCACCGGCTAAATCTACAAACACAGTATCCCCTGCCCCACCAGCTGCAGCACCTCCTTCCACAGTACCAACATCTCAACGAGTTACTCGTTCGAATGCTCCGCAAGTGGCATGTTCCCAAGCTGCCTTCCCACCTAACACTACTTCTGAAGCACTGCTGACACTACAGGACTTGGCAAGATCAGATGATCCTCATGAGCAGGAACACCAAGACGGTACGTGACCGAGTCAAGTTGCAGTTGCTTGCTCCTTTATATGTACTCTCATAGTTTGATGTGCACTAACAATTTCCATATTCGTTGTTGAACTAGCACCTCGGTGCAAGAGGAAATAGACATCGGGGATAATGCCTGACAGGTTAACAAAATCTAAAGGAGGAAGAATGGAGATCCATTTTGAGGCAGGTTTAAAAAGGCCACGTGATGCTACAGAGTCAGCCAAGTTAGTATCAGAGGCAGCCATTGCCGTTAGGTGTCATGCACGTATCCTGCCAACATGGATCCAGTACAGGAATGACAAAGACGAAACCCAGTTTAACACCTTCCTTGACCATTTATCCGTAAGTAATGTTATTCATCGCAATTTGTAATATTGTCTTGCTATGTCCCATACTTTCTAGGTTGCTCCTAATGAGACTCCCATTCTTTTTTCAACAGATGAGGTTCAAGTTGGATCCGAAAGATGATGCAACCAAACAAGCATGCACTCATGTTTTTCAGTCTGCTCTGCGACAGTATCGGTATCACCTTAGAAAAACTCACTTTGAAGGCAAGGCTAACAATGAAATCGCCCAAACATCTCCAGTAGAATATATTACGGACGAAGACTGGACAACCCTTGTTAAACACTGGTATGATCCGAAGTATCAGGTAGGGTATATGTATGTGATCAGATCACATATTGATCTCGTATTTACGTATGTGCCTTACAAGTCTATCTTCTTCTAGGCCAACTGTTTGAAGAACAAGACCAATCGTTCTAAAGTGAAATTCCAACAGACAGCAGGATCTCGTAGCTATATTGCACACTGCAAGGCTCTTGTAAATAGCTGATATTTCCTCCTTTTTGTTATGCCATATTATCGTATCTATATTGACTTGTTCCAAATACAGAGGAAAGCCCGTGCAGACCAAAAAGAACCTAAACTGAATGCATTGCAAATCTTCAAGGATTGTCACACCAGCAAGATGAAGGGCATGACTACACCAGTCCAAGCCGTTGTTGTAAGTCCTTACTCCTCATGCCTTTGAACTGCTTGTTACTGTGACGTGTTCATTTAACTGCTTGGTTTGCAGCTAATGTCAGTTACTCTGTTCACTTTTATACACAGTTGTCTTAACGTATCATTTCACCTTACATGGTTTAAAAGAAAGGAAGGATATTCTTTTGGTCTTGATCTGTAATCTACTTGTGATGTTCACGTGTCCACACAATGATACAATAGCCTGTTTGTTTGATATCTGTTTGCCCGTGATATGAATGATGTTTGTTCATCATATTTTACACCGTGGCTCTTTATCCTTAGATAGATGTCAATAAATGTGAGGAAATAGACAATGCATTAGGCATGCTACATGGACATATGTTTCGAACGTGATTTTATTATGTACTTACCACTAAAATACATGCTAAAGTATTACAGTCATTCACCAAAATAAGTTATGTATGTCTCATTAGTAACTTCTTATCTGATACACTAATCTACAAAATTCAAACTTTCAGCAAGCTATGGAACAAATGATTGAACAGCCACAACCTCCTAAAGGTGATGAGGCTACCACAGGCACAATGTCACCTCTTGCTGCAGTGCGTCAGTATCTCTCCACTAACAGTGCAAAAAGCACCTTCCTGAGTAATTCTGGGTTGGTTGTTAAGGTAACCTCGTCTAAACCGCCTATTGAACAAAATCCTCTGGCTAGCCAGAGTGATATATCTGTGCTCCAGACACAAGTCCAATCCCTAATGGAGGTTGTTTCTGAAACAAGAATAGTGGTTGACAAATGTCGTCAAGATATGAATGGTTTTGAAACTAGACTATCGGACATTTGCTTCGTTGTTCAAGAGGAATGGCGCAAAAAAGGGGAAGGTCATGCTGCTCCATCAGATTCTACAGCCTGAAACATTACCACTCTGCTGAAATGATCTCTGCTTCTATACATCTCATGGTGCATTTATCTGCAAGGACTGTAAACTTTTATGCCAACAGGCCTTTTGTTGTATGGCTGTAATTTATTTTGTTGCGATACAACATTTATCCTACTGCCAAAGGCAATAGAGATTAGCAAGCTATTTTTGTATAGTGTAGGTTTATATTTAGTAATGTATTCGGCATCATCGGTCTCCTTTAGGCCGAAAGCATCGTAGGAGCCCAAAGGGCCAGTATTCCTCCGGCCCACAACTAGAATGGAGCTAAAAACGATTACGGGCCGTATTCCGTATTTAGCCCACAGAAAATAGCTGGGCCGAAATCAGCGTAAGCTCTTCTTATTTCTAATCGTTCCATTGGTAGGCCCATGACTATAGTGGGCCATTAACATGCCTAAACATAATATGGGCCCATTGTATTAACGGGTCGTAAACATGTCTGAATATCACCGCATGCCTTATTTGGCCCATGAATGACACGGGCCGTTAACAGGCCGAATCGCAGATTGGGCCTTCATTGGGCCAGTATATACCAAGGGCTTGTAGCAGGCCGAAAGATGATTGGGCCTAAATTGTGCCAAATAGCCCACTGGTCATTAGCAGGCCAAAATTTAGCTCAGCCCAAGGTGGCTCATTTACATGGCGGATCGTTAACAGGCCAAAAGTCAGCACGGGCCGTAGTTGCACTGACCTACTACACGGGCCTTTAGCAAGCCGAAAGTGCCGGCGGGCTGGATTTGTGTCATCGAGAATATGGGCCGTTAAGAGGCCCGAAGTGACGTCGGGCTACATATGGCCCATGGGTTGCGTCGACCGTTAACAAGCCGAAAGTCAGCACGGGCCGGAATTGCACCGACCTACTACACGGGCTTTTAACAGGCCGAAAGTGCTGGCGAGCTGGATTTGTGTCATCGAGGATATGGGCCGTTAAGAAGCCCAAAGTGACATCGGGCTACATATGGCCCATTGGTTGCGCCGGCCGTTAACAGGCCGAAAGTCAGATCGGGCCAAAAATGGACCAGTTCCATCATGGTCTGTTTATGGGCTGAAAGTTTCGTAGGGCCACTTATGGGCCCAAATGTAGCAGGACCTTAAACAGGCCGCAAACACACCGGGCCGTAATTGGGCCCAAATACAAAGCAGACTGTTAACGGGCCAGAAGTGACCATGGGCCGCAATGATGAGAAATCCACAACGGGCCGGTGACGGGCCGATTTGACACTATTCAAATGGGCCTTACCTGCAAATGGGCCGTGAGCAACCAGGCCGTTAATGGGCCAGCCCGCTAACTTTGACTGGGCCGGCCCTTTTAACCTAAATGGGCCGCTGTTGGGCCGTGCCACGTGTCGACGTATCATAGGCGTCTCTCGTCCAATGAATGCATGACATCTGTCGCAACGCCGAGCTGACACGTGGATCCACCGGCGAATGAGAAATTTACACGTGGAAAATCGCCATGGTCAGGGCTATTAACGGGTTATCAGATCCAAACCCGCACCCGATAGCTTAACGGCGACCCGTTACGGTGGATGCCACATGTCGGTCACCCTTGATGAAAACACTTCCATGACGCGACATTTATCGTCATGGAAGTGGACACTTCCATGATGATAATTTCAGTATTGTCATGGAACACTTCTACGACAGCACATGTATGACTATCTTGATTCTGTCATAAAATTTTCACGGATGTACATGCATGACAGAAAACTTGACCTACTGTGACAAAGATGTATCATCACAGAAGTGTTTTTTTTTAGTGCGACCACCTTGTACTTCTCCGCAGCAAGCAACAACTCCATAGTGTGGATGGAGTTCTCCACCCAGATCGGGTTGTTGGTGTACACCACCGAGAGCTCCATGAACCTTCTGTGGGTGTCCACTATGGCATGCATGGTGAACTGCTGCTCGTCGTCGGCAGCCGCTGGGACCGCCATTGGAGCCGTGCAGGATACCCTCTCTGTATTTGTCGTCGTGGGTGTGCTTCTTGCAATACTGGGGCGTGCTACTTGTAGCTTGCGTTGGTATTTCTCCGAAGAGGAAGGGATGATGCAGCACAGTAGAGATAAGTATTTCCCTCAGTTATGAAACCAAGGTTATCGAACCAGTAGGAGAATCACACAACACCTCGTTAGCAGTACCTGCACACAAACAACAAAGCCTTGCACCCAACGCAAACGAGAGGTTGTCAATCTCTCGGCGGTAAATTGCAAGATTAAATTGTATGTGATAGATTGATAGATTAAAAAAAATACAAAATAAAATAAATAAAGAAAGATGGCAGCAATACTTTTAGGGTTTTAGTAATATGATTTGGATAGACCCGGGGGCCATAGATTTCACTAGAGGCTTCTCTCGAGAAAATGGCATACGGTGGGTAGACAAATTACTGTTGGGCAATTGATAGAAAAGCAAATAATCATGACGATATCCAAGGCAATGATCATGTATATAGGCATCACGTCCAAGATTAGTAGACCGACTCCTGCCTGCATCTACTACTATTACTCCACACATCGACAGCTATCCAGCATGCATCTAGTGTATTAAGTCCAATAAAGAACGGAGTAATGCCTTAAGAACGATGACATGATGTAGACAAGATAAACTCACGTATGAATAAACCCCATCTTTTTACCCTTAGTAGCAATGATACATACGTGTCATGTCCCTTTTTGTCACTGGGATTGAGCACCGCAATATCGAACCCACTACAAAGCACCTCTTCCCATGGCAAGATAAATCAACTCAGTTGGCCAAACCAAATCAATAGATCGGAGAAGAAATACGAGGCTATAATAATCATGCATAAAAGAGTGCAGCAAAGACTCAAATAATTTCATGGATAATCTGATCATAAACTCACAATTCATCGGATCCCAACAAACACACCGCAAAAAGATATTACATCGGATAGATCTCCAAGAACATCAAGGAGAACATTGTATTGAAGATCAAAAAGAGAGAAGAAGCCATCTAGCTACTAACTATGGACCCGAAGGTCTGTGGTAAACTACTCACACATCATCGGAGAGGCAGCAAGGTTGATGTAGAGCCCCTCCGTGATCGATTCCCCCTCCGGCAGATTACCGGAGAAGGACCCCAGATGGGATCTCTCTGGAACAGAAGCTTGCGGCGGCGTAAAAAGTATTTCGTGGACTCCCCTGAGGGTTTCTGATTTTTCTAGAATTTATAGTGCTGGAATTTGGTCAAACGGAGCTCTGTGGGCCCCACGAGGCACCAGGGCGCGCCACCCCCCCTGGGGCGCGCCCTGGTGGCTCGTGGGCCCCATATAGGTCTTCTGGCCTCCTCCCGAAGCTTCTAGTGTTTATCTTGCCCAATAAAAAATCTCCAAAAAGTTTCGTGGCATTTGGACTTCGTTTGGTATTGATTTTCTGTAAAACAAAAATAGGGCAGAAAACAGCAACTGGCACTGGGCACTAAGTTAATAGGTTAGTCTCCAAAAATGATATATAATTGCTGTAAATGATCATAAAAACATCCAAGGTTGATATTATAACAGCATGGAACAATAAAAAATTATAGATACGTTGGAGACGTATCAGGGCGCGATCGAAAGGTTGAAGAGACACAAGGGTTAAATGGCCGCTGTAATAAATGGGGGTCGGGCGGCCTGTAATCGTCACGTCTTGTCACCGCATTCCTAGTGGGGGATTCCAGTGCACGCTTGAGCTATTGAGCACCCCACACGCGTTTCGTTTGACCACGTGTGGGCTCGAAGAGGCGCCAAGTTTACCCGTGGGTGATGAGGTCAAAGTTACATAGACGGGTAATGATGGACACTCGAGTGCGATAATTCTAGGCACACAGTTGAGGAAACCAACTGTGTACAATAATGTCGAAGATCGTTGTCGTGTCCGCAATATAGATCGTTTGCGATTGAGATCAACAGGGGAAACACATTCAAGAATGGTAAATAAAATCAAGTCCATTGAGGTCCAGATATTAATCGTCCATTGCATATGAATGTCAAAATAGTACAACCAATATACGAGTCTCATACGATGCCATTTCAACGATTGTACCACAAAAGCCCGAAATATTACAAGGTTCAAATTCCAGAGTTAGAAGGCTCAAATTTGAAGATTAATTACAAGGTTCAAACTAATATTAGAAATGAAATTCAGCTCATGCAACTGCAGACGCCCACGCTGATCAGCTGAACTTGGACATATGAGAGGTTCAAACTGATATTACAACTTGTAACACCCGTTTCGAAACCTCAACATTTCTGCAAAGGGATCAACCACTGACAAGTCATGTATGGGCTTGACATAATGACTTCCGATTACTCTGTCAGCTGATCTTCCAAAATGAAATTCAGCTTCTACAGAGCCTTTTCCAATCTGTCATAGCCGCCGGCGCTGATCAGCAAACCATTCAGTTTTGCGAAACAAATGTAGGGCAAGCCTCATTACCTTTAGCACCCTTGCTCTCACAACAAAGAACCTGGCCAATATAATCTCCGGTAAGGTCCCTCGGTAGGAGTTCAAAGTAATTTCTGAGAGATGTAGATCAAGGCATTCGATGTGGTTGTTATTTTGTATCACATTATCCACTACCGGGCCTAATCTTATCTGCAAAAGAAGAGAACGTATTAGTGCCTACATGCAGTTTTTTGAACACTACCACATGCCTCTTTGATTTGCAGGATTTCTAAAATACACGAATAGAGTGACATGCCATCTTCGATCCTACATGATTAACATGGGCATTTGATTACAATCTAGAAAAACGTAGGCTTCTTCCCAAGAGGTTGGAGTGGATGGAAATTTACCTACGAAAACTAGTACAGATGAATCGAAAGGAGAAATGCATATGGATTGTAACCTTATGAATCAAGCAACCACTGTAGGGGAAAAACATCAATGTACTGAAATCCTCCAAAATTCCTTCAGAAATCGTAGTACATTCGTCATTGTAAACTTGGGAAAGGGTACCAAAAAATTGAACTCCCTTATGGTTAACATTTAATAGGAAAGGAGCATCACCACAATATATAGCTTCTCCAGGCATGGAAAGCATCTCAAGAAACTGACAACTTCATCCAGGTTGGGGCTGATAGATTCTACTGTGAAGACCTTCACTGTGCGCAGATACGTTGTCAAGCAACTTCATCCAGGTTGGGGTTCATTTTCTGGATGACAGACGAGCATACATCTTCAAAATTAGAAAAAATGTTAATTCAAGAAGGAGAAGAAGAAGGCGAATGTTGTACCTGAACGGGTGTGGATCCAATAACAAGTTTGGAGAATTTGACAGACGAGTAGCCCACCACTGTCAATTTCGGCGCAGAAATGACACTGATTCTTGTCGGACCTTGTTGATCAACTACAAGTAATCTCTCAAGTAAAGGTGTGTCCTCAATGACCATACTGTGATACACCTTCTGTGATCTCTTGTTGCAGCACTAGCAACACACATAAATTGTCCGGAGAGTCATGGAGGTGATGTGGAAGCTACTCAACCCATTGATCGCCTGAAGACGAAGGTACTCGAGTGCAGTACAGCCGTGGAGTAGGCGCTGACGGTGTCCTGGACTAGGGGTACTCACCACATCGTCTCCCGACCAGGTGGGTTGAGCCGAGGACCCCCATGGCGGTTCACTAATGGGCCACTTCGGGCAGCCCATGACGCATACAAGGAAGACTCTATAAGACTTGGTGCACAAGCCGAAGACTCTCCTAAACCCTAGGCCACCGGTGCATATATAAACCGAGGCCAGGCTAGTCAATAGATGATCTGATATTCAATAGAACAATCTCGTGGTAGATACATGTACTCTATACTACACCCCATATGAATACAATCAAAAGCAGGACGTAGGATATTATCTCTTCGAGAGAGCCCGAACCTGGGTAAAATCCTGTGTCCATGTTACCATCGCTCCAAGACGCCTAGCTTAGGACCCCTACTACGAGATATGCCGGATTTAGAACCGACATTGGTGCTTTCATTGAGAGCCTGCTGGGTGATCGTCATGGATCGATGGGATGATCAGGTGATATTTTTTCAGTTAGATCTGTTTTACATAAATTATCTTTTTCGCAAATCGTCGCTGCCGAATCGTGTTATTTTGTTTGCAGACCAGGATCAAGAAAATTTTAACGACGGTGGTCTTACCCGTCGCCTGGCAGTACGTCGGATCCGAACTCTGCTATGGTAACCGAAGACGCGCTATCCCACGCGCCATGGAAATTCCTGTAGAAACGCGCGCACGCAGCGACATCCTAGAGTTGTAGGTCCGCTGCCTGGGTCAACGCAAAACTAAAAGAGAAAAATACAGCCTGGCCAGTGGCGATCCAGCCGAGAAGACGGTGCCGAGAAGTGCACATGGGCCGATCACACCTCAGCTCGGTGAAGGGCATTAGGGAGATTTGTTTCTTTTCCTTTTTTCAATTCAGCACCTACCTAGTCTGCCGCTGGTTCTCTACTACTTTTTCTGACAAGTGCGCAGATCAAAAGTACTGCTAACCCTTTTGAGGACTAGTTTTGCAGCACAGTTCCCAAAATCTAGTAGCTCAGCTAGTATTATTGCTTTCATGTATTGGTGAACCCGACGTGAAGATTAGATTATGGTTGCTACCATGAGCTACCCAATTTGCGGTTAAATCAAGACCAGAAAAAGTGTTCGGTGACTGGCCGTACGCCAAGTCTAGCCTCCGCTGTGACTCTCACGCGCCGCAGCCAAGGAGCCATCAAGCGGCGCCCTAGCAGAGAAACCACGCTGCGTGGACCAGTATTGCTGGTGTGCAACAGCACACGTGAAGAGTTCGGCTCGGCGGCGGCCGCAGGGAGATTTGATCTTTTCTTTATTACTTAATTAAGCTGAGGTTGTTTACGCTTTTCACTAATGATCCTTTTTCATGCACTTTTCCGTGGAGCAATCAACTGGAGTACTAGTTGTGACACATCAATTAGTTTGATTGATGCAACGTGCTAGCCTATGGCTATATCCGGACTCAAGTGGAATTATTCCAGCTATTTGTCTCCGCAGGGAGCTCCGCACAATGAGTTCGGATCGCCCCGCATATTCCAACCTACGTCGGCACCGCCGCGCTCCCACTCCGCCGAGTCGTCCTCGGCGCTCAGGCCATATTTATTTAATTATTTACTTCACTTAAATTAATTAAGTAGAATATTTTTTTAAATGTATATATTATTCTCTTTATTTGTTATCTCTATTCCTAATGTCTCAGTTGGTGGGATTGCCTCACCGATTTATTTTCGTCCCCCACTTTCGTCTGGTTTTTTTCGTCAGGTTTTTTTCCGTCTCCAGTCCCCACTACGCACGCACCAAAAAAACCCACCCCACACGAAACCCGCTCCTCTTGATCCCATCTCGATCCCATCGAAAGAAGAGCTTCGTTGCCGCCGCCGACGTACGGGAGAGCTTCGTTGCCGCCGCCGTGTTCCTCCTCCCCCACTCGACTCCTCCTCCTCTCCCCTGACTAGGGTTTGCTCAGCGATGCGGATAAGAACCGCATCGGGGGCGCTGGTGGCCACCCGTGCATCGGCAGTGTCGGGATCCATCAGAGAAGGGGTGCCGCCAGCAGAGTTGCCCCGTCCATGTAATCCGTCGACGCCACGAATAAAGAGACTACGTACATCCCCAATCCATCACAGAAGGAGGGCTCGATCCATGGCGCCGCCACCCATCGATCTGCTTCCCCGACCGCCGCCGCGATGCCTCCCCTTGCTCCACCGTGTCTCCTTCGCCGCCACGGCGCCGCTTCCGCCTCTCCCATGCCCGGCCCCTCCTCTCCCCTCCGACAGCTCTCTTCACTGTCAACTGCCGGCCTTCTCCGACCTTGCAACCGCAGATCGTACAGCTCGCCAGTCTAGACCTCATGGCGGTTGTTTCCTTTCCCATGATAAAAGGTATGAACTCCTTTCCCACACGTACTCCTCATTTCCTTCCTTCTTTTACCCATCCCCATCTGCATCAGCCAGCAGCAGTGCCGGCAGAGCGGCCGCTCGTGTTCATGGATGCACGTTGAAGCGGACTCAAAGATGTGCTTGCCTTGCCGCTCATTGCCAAGCCTCCCGAGTTCTGAATGCTAGGTAACCATGGAAAACATCGAGATGTAGTTCCCACAGTGATTATCTTGAACTCTTTTACTGACAACGAACAATGTTTTTAACTTGCATTCTTCTACTGACGTTACATTAAACTACATTATTCTACTGCTTCACAAATTTTACTACCATTTAGTAAAGTCTTGATCTGATTCTTTTGATTTTGTGTTCCATACAAAATTCAGAGCTAGCGGACGCTGACGGCCTAGAGTAATTTGCTTCCCTAGAGACATCAACAACACAAGCATTGCAGGTAACAAATACTGAAGAATGAAATGTTACAGTTCGTCTTTGTAATGAAAGCACTAATTTCAAACATTCACACCTCAACCTACTATTCTTTTTCATATAACAGGGAACTCACAATTGGGCTCTCGAGAGTTTTGCTGCTGTGTAGAGAAATAGCCATCTTCTCAGATAGGTACACAGGCAACACATTGTTTTCATTTGTATTCTTGAGTTTTCCTGTCTTAGAAAAGGCAGTTTTCACTTTTTAGATAGGTTCATTTACATTGGCAGTTGCAGTCCACATATGACTAACACGCTCTACGCACGCTCGATTGATTAGCTAACTAACTATTGACTGAGCAAGCTAGCTAGCTTCAGTAGTTCCAGTTTGGTAAAGCTATTAATTCTTGGATGAATGTGTTGGGATGCGAGAAGGGAAATCTGTTTCTTTGCAAATTCCAAGTCTTCTCATGACTATATTACACGTCAAACATACAGTGAGTGAGCGTGAGTGTGTTTTGAATTCTTAATTGGTATTTGGTTCTAGATATAATTTTCTACTGTTAACCGTAGCATGGATAGCACTATTTATCATCATGATCTCCGTAAAAAAATCATCATCACAGGTTGAATCCTCAACCACTCAGTTTGATGTTGATGAATCTGTATCACAGCTTCTGTTGAATTCTCATGGTTGGAGATACTGCAAGAATTCTGGTTCGGCAGGGCCCTCATGGAGACATTGGAGGAGATGGTGCTCAGCGGCGCGCTCAGCCCGATTTCGCCTCTCCTGCAGTTCGACAAGGTGCGTCCGATATTCGCCTCTCCTGAAGTTGTATGACTTTCGTTCTGTGGTAACTTTCTTAAACTGTTCTGCTTTTTTGTCCTTTTCAGACAGGGTGTTTGGCCCCAATTGCTCCGAGAAAGAAACTAAAGAAGTTGATGTATTAGTTGTCAGTGGAATCAAATGTATGTACACACTAAGCGGCTCTGTTGGGCAACGTGGCAACGCACGGGCATTTTGGTTTGATAACTCAACACAATTTAATTATGTTGTCTGTCATTGTCAGATTTAGAACCCAGCAAAGAAATATGGCAGAAATTTACATGTTAACCTTTCGTGTGCGGGTTCGAGATATAAATGTCATACATATGCTTCTTTTCCCTGAGTGTGTAAACTTGATGTAGGCAACATGGTCTTCAAGCACAAGAAATACCCATGGACGTGAGTGCGGGCTGCTGCTCTGCCCGCCACTCCTCTGCTCGGCCACCACCGCTACCGCTGCCACGTTGAGGCCCTCGCCACCAAGCGGCATGCTTTCCCGTGAGCTAGCTTCTTCAATACATGCTTCTCTGAATTTCTACAAGCTAAATTAGTACTATGAGCTCCCCTCGCATTCAGAGTTTAGAGCTTGATGAGCAATGCTGTGTGAGCATGTTGATGATCTGCTATTTTTCACAAAATTGGGACATGTCGGATGGTCGATGTGAGGTTCTCTTAAGTAAAAAAATTCCTCATTTGTCCATTCTGATAGTATGATGGAATTTTATTGATAAGAACCTACAGTACTTTTGTAAGTTTGGATTAGGAGTTCTGTATATATGCGCCAAGAAAGTATGTAGGGAAATCATGATATGCTTTTTTTGCAGTCCCAACACTGAAAATGTAAAGTGTGTCCTGCATGACTTTTATATGTGTTTTAGGATTTGGGGAATAACTCTATCAACAAAATTCCTTACTCTGCATTGCTTGGCAGGAATTCTTGTTGGAAAGAGCGAAGGCATGGTTTGCATGACATCATCCTCAATGGGCTGGAGATAGCGGGGATCATTGATCGGACAGAGAAGGTCTGTGTATGTGTCCCACGAATGCTGGAATTACAAAGTATAGTGTGCTGAGAATATGGAGAAGGTCTGTGTATGTGTCCCACGAATATTGTTAGTTCACCTTTGTGAGCCACTACAGCGACTGCACATGGTGTGGCCTGTGGCACCAGAGGGGATCTGAATGTTGGGCAGCTGCACTACATTGCGTGAGGAATCATTCACCAGTAGCAAGACGAGGCGGCAAGCAGCAGCTGGTGCACTACGGGGTGGCTGTAGCGCAGTTGCTGAACTATCGGGTGGATTGCAAGAAGAATGAAGCGGTGGTAGTAACACATGATGATATAATTCATCAGGTATGACTTCTTTCATATGCCTTAATGTTTGAGCATGACTAGGGGGTAGCTTGAGAAGAGAAGTTAGTGAACGGCCACTAACTCTAATGTATCATGGTAATTGCTTCGCTTCGTTATTTTTTCCAGTTTAGAAATACTCATGAGTTGAAATACCATGCTATCTTTTTAAGCATAGACGTACTTAGTGGATTTGATGGCTACACACGTGTAAAAAAACAGTCATTCGTAAATATTAAAACCAAGAATTAATACATGCTCGGATAAATTGCAGAAGTAACACATGCATATTGATGACTAAAATTGAACAACATGATTCTATTTTTTAGAGTAAGTAATAATAATACGAGTAACACAAACAGTAATTCGAGTAAATAATAGATAATCCAATTGGATGATTATGTATGGTCTGATTCTTTACCGAGGTATGTACCATAATTTCTTTAGGGTTTTCAATTATATATAGACCCATATACCAACAATCTTGTCCTCGAGATTTCTAAGGGCGGAAGAACTAAATGCATATCACAACAAATAATAATATGCAGAATGCAATCATAATAATGCACTTATGACATACGCCCTGAAATACAATACAACGGTTGCGTTACGTAAACTAGCGTTAGACACAGCAACAACCACACTCATGACCATCTACGGTTCGAAGGTAAGATCTACGGGGTCTTGCGGAAGGGTTCCTGGTGCTGGAGCACATTCTTCTTCTTCTTCTTCCGGAGGAAGTGAAAAGAAATGCCAAACGGGTGTCTAAAAGCGACGCCTCGAGAGGTCTTGAAAAGAAATGCCAAACGGGTGTCTAAAAGTGACGCCTCGAGAGGTCTTGAAAATAAATGAGTATCCCGGGTAGTCTAGCCAGCCCATGAGACACTCAGAAAACAAAATAAAAACTGAGTGCCCGGGTAGTCTAGCCAGCCCATGAGACACTCAGAAAATTTATATAAGAGAAACGAGTTAGTCCACAATAATATTCATAATAATATTCATGATAGCATCAATAGTGACAAATATTATCCTGCAAAAATATATATGCTCAATTTTAATTATTCCTCCGAAGACCGACACTTGACCAACCTAGACTGTAGTCCTTAACCGCGGACACGGCTATTCGAATTGGTTTTAAAACTCTGCAGAGGGTGTACTCTTTACCCACAAGTAAAGGATTTCTTTAGCCAGCACCGAGACGCTGACTAATTCCCATTACGGTCTTTGGGTTGAAAACACACCTAACCCGCACGCACCAGCCTTAATTTTCCCGGGCCAGGAATCACCCAAAGCAGCGGTAAACTAAAACTCTAAGTGGGAAGGCCTCATACAACGGCCTCCAATAGCATGAACATGTAGCTTCGGTCCCAGACCGGCCATTCATGCCACCGGACCAAGTGACATGCCTACCAGTGATCGGATGGTATATTTCACTATGGCCTCTCTGTACGGTGTGTGCAGGAAAGGGGTTAACAACTTACTGAACCGTACCCTACCTGTGGCAGGGACAAGTGGCAGCACGAAACAAGTATGGGGGTTACCGGAACAAGACTCGATCTACAGTCGACTCAGGAGGTTATGTTTTTCTGCAGTGATTAGCACAACATATTCTCTCGGTAGTACCCAACAGGGTCACCACTGGCATGTCCCAACATGCCCACACTGATCATTCTCGTCACAACGAGATTTCAGTCTCACGGTCACTTTTCTCGTGACTGATACTTCCTGCAGATTAGTCTAGACCAGCACAGGCATATGTGACATGTGAAAATAACCATGCTCCCTCCCACCTCATGAAGATATAATATTAACCAAGGATCATGCATGCATAGCTAGCAATATGCAAATTTTACTCGAATCCATCCTACCCATGGCTCAATTATTCTTGCAAACAAACTACCATGCATTCACCATATCAAGTGTTCAAGATGCTTGCCTTGAGCATGCAGAAGTGTTGGGTGCACTCCAAAACTTTTGAAAATTATATCTTCCCTCCATTTCCTATTTTCAAAAATATTGCAATTACCACATAAAGCAAAAATAGTACTAAAAAGTTGTTTGGAAATTTTTGAAATAAATACTAGAAATAACTAGATGATAAATGAGGAATAACAGAAAAAGAATCATTTCATTTGGAGTTCATATGATTATCCTAGAGAATTTCTAAGCTGGAATAAATAAAGAAATAGACTATTTAATAACTCCAACAGAGACAAAGCTTAGGAAAAATGTTCACCCTAGCTGGATTAATAGAGAATGATTTTAGGAGTATGTAGAAACTTGAATCATCAGATTTGGATTTGAAATGGACACTGTGCAAATATTTGAAATCTGCTGGAAATGAAAAAGGGAAAAGGCAGAAGTTCGCCTGAGCGCGATTTAGTCGTCTGGCGCTACTGGGCTGAGCCTAGCCGCTCGGCTGCGTGGGAGGCTGATGACGTCGATGGCGTATTCACGGAAATACGTCTTCCTCGCGCGAAGGCGGCTTTAGCGGAACCCGTCTCCACTTATCCACGCGGCGTGGGCTACGGTCACTGACAGTGGGCCCGCCTGGCCCACTGGTCAGGTTTGACCGATCCGCCCGCGTCGTCCTCCCGCGGCAGAACAGGGGCGGCGCTCCGGCGAGGCTTGTCGGCGAACGGCGGCGCCGTTCGAAGAGCTGAGGCCACCGTTGCATTCAGGAGGTCGAGACGGTCCTTCCGGTACTCGCCATGGTAGATGGGGTGGAAGGAGTCGCCGGCGGCGAGGTTCTCGGAGGACGGTGGCGTCGGGCGGAATGGGGCTTCCTTCTACGGCGGCTCCCGAGCAAAATCGAGAGGGGAAAAGGGTTCGTGGGATCAAGAGGAGTCTGTTGGAGGAGAGAGTGGAGAAGGGGAGGCCGTGGCTGGCTCAGAATCATCCGAGAGGTGGCGGCGGCAGAAGCTGCCGGAGACGATGGGGACGGCCACCTCCGACCGTTTTGGCTACTCGGGAAGGTTCATGGGGAGTGGATAAGTGGTGATGATCAGCGAGACGAGCTCGGGTGGCCTTTATATAGGCGTACGACGTCGGTTCCCGCGGCTCCCGAGGATTGACACGGCGAGGCGGCCATTCATGGCGCCGTCGAGGTGGTTGTGGGCGGTGGCGATGGTCAGCGAGGCCGGTGAGGTCGGTGTGGACGGTGGCCGCCCGCGGATAAGCTCGGTGGTTGGCAATTAAGGGGGCAGAGACGTGGCGGGGACAAATTCGTCGGGCGGCGGTTTGGACGGCGGTGGTCGGCGGTGGCCGGCGCTAGCCGACGAGCAAGGGTGTCGGCGTGGCTCATGGGTGGTCTGGTGATCCAGTAGAGGACTAGGATGAGTGAGGGGAGCAGCGGAGGGAGTGGCAGGAGCTCGATGCCAGCGGTGCAGTACGCGTGCTCTGGCCGCGCCCAGTGCACGCACGCTATGCATTTGATGAAATGCCAATGGCATCCACAGGGACCCCAACGAGTTAAAAAATAGCAGGAGGGTGCTTCTGATCACGAGAGGAGTGATGGACATGCTGGTTTGGGTAGAGGGTTTAATGATCAGTGCAATCTAGAAGGGTGCCCAATTTCTATCATGCATATGAGGTGTTTGACAAAATGCAAGGGCTATCTAGAGAACTTTGCTGGATGTGAAAATTGGCAGATTGGTGTCTCCCTAGATGATAGTGAGGATGGTGGAGTTGGTTTGGCAGGAAGAGATACTTGTCAGTGTAAGTTTTGTTAGAATTCAGTTCTGGACATAATATTGGAAGATTTATTTGGTGGGCTAAAAAGAGGTAATTGGAGCTGATCTTCTGGACTTAAGGGTTTGGTTGGAAGGACTATAAGGTAGAATAATTTCAGAATTTTTGGAGCAAGGAAAATTGAGGTTGCAGTTAAAACTCAAGAATGGGACAGAATTGAAAAGAGGAAGTTGTGCTCAAAATTTTCAAAAGACCAAGTTGGGTTTTTGCATAAAAATGATCTATAGGCATCACATGACCTCTCATAATTTTTGTGAAATTTTAAGAGAATTATTTAAAATAGTTGTAGTACAACAGAAGCATTTTAAAGTCTGAAAATGCTATTAAAAGAATTATTTTGGGCAAATTTTATTATGAAAATATTTCCTATTATTATTTAAAATATAATTGAAATGATTTAAGAAAACTACCCAAGCCCACAATATTCTACAAAAAAATTGCTATATGGAGGGAAGAATTTTGGAAAACAGAAAACAGAAAATACTCTAAAATAAATAAAAGACCTAATAGGATTCAAAATTTTATTTCTGGCCAAAATTTACTTACTAAAAATATGGTTAAATTTTTGGGGTGTTACACCTTTTCATACATATATTTGGTCCACATGCACTGTTCGTGTTCTGACCCTTTCCCATGTTTTTTTGGCCACGCAACACACATGGTTCCCTCAGACTACCCGTGTGCCACGCCCGTGCCCCTATCACCCACATCAGCACAGTAGATTGTGCTCCATGAGGCTTCCCTCGCAATCTCAAAAATATCTACCCGCCTGGAGGGTTTTTCTGTTTGATAGCACATGATTGTTATGTTTAGACTGTGTGCGATGCTGTTTGCCCCCGGCCCCCCGCTCCCACCTGCATCCCTCAAAAATATCTACCCGCGTGGAGGGTTTTTCTGTTTTATAGCACACGGTTATTATGTTCCGACCGTGTGCGATGTTGTTCGCTCCCGCTCCCGCCTGCATCCCTCAAAAATATCTAGCCGCCTGGAGGGTTTTTCTGTTTGATAGCACACGGTTGTTATGTTTGGACCGTGTGCGATGTGTGTTGCTCAATCCCTTCATCCAAATTTTCAGTAGCCCCGGCATTTTACTCCCTCCTAGTAAAATTTTCAGTACCCGCGTCATTTCCTTAAACACGACCTTGCCCCCCCTCCACACCCCCCCCCAAAAACTCCGCGCGCTCGCGCGCGCACACACACACACACACACACACACACACCATCCCTCCCTGGCTCGAAACCCTAGCAAGGTCGCCGCCGCCGCGCTGCCTTCACCATTAACATCTACCGGTTTGCCCGTGCAGGTTACCCACCGATCTCCATACCCTAGCCGCCCTGAGTTTCTTAGATGACGCCTGCCAAACGCCCCTTTCCCACAGATCCCCATCCCCACCCCCTCCCCCACTCCAGAGCATCGCAGCCTAAGCCTGGCTATGCTTCCCGTGGAGCCCCAGGAGCTAATGGCCCAAAAGAGGTTTATCGTGGCCTCTTCGCCCGACGTCGACGAGGTGGCCGCCGAGGAAGCTGACGACGATTACTGGCCGCATGCTCTCAATCAGCAGGCTAGAGTATGCTGGCATGTCGCGGACGCCGGCTACGACATGGAGGTCGTCGACAGCGACGGCCTGACGCGGGCTGTCACAGGTTAAGTGGCCCACCCCCAACCCCTCGGGTTCAACCGCCGTCGATCTCATCCATGGCCCCGCCGCTGATCTTCTCTAGCTCGCTGTCAAGAATTTTCCCGCCATCGAGCCCCTTTTGTCATTTCTGAAGGACACATTCTGCGATGCTGGCTTGGAATCCTAAGCTGCCAAGTCAGACCTCATCAACGGCGACAACAAGGAGGGCACCATCTCCGCCTCTTCCAAGGGGAAAGAGCACATCTGCGACATCAGGGAGGGCACCCTACAGCCGTGCTCTTCCAAGGGGAAGGAGCCCATCTGCGACAACATGGAGCGCACCCAGAGTCCGCGTTCTTCCCATGCGAAGGAGCCCATCTGTGACAAGTGAGGAAACCTATGATTTGTTTTGCCATGCCCCTTCACAGGGGGGAACCCATGATTTGTTTTGTCGAGCCCCTTTTGTAGTGAGAATATGTCCAGTTTTAATTGTTGTGTTTGGTTGTTTGCATTATGCCTTGTTTATTTCAGTTATTCACAGTGTGATGCTCTATATGTGCAACTATTTACTATGCAGTACAATTTCATCAATACCAGTTTCAAGAATACCAATATGAATGACTATATTTGCTTACTGTTAAGCCTGTTATAGCTAGCATATGCCTCTTTTAACGTTTTTTGGTTGTTCGGTTGTTTGTAGTTAGCATATGTCTAGTTTCAATTGCTATCTTTGGTTGTTAGTAGTATGCCTTGTTTATTTCAGTTATTCATAAAGTGATGTTCTATATGTGCAAGTATGAACTGTGCAGTTCAATTTCATCAATACCAGTTTCAACAATACCAATATGAATGATTATTTGGTTGATGTTAAGCCTGTTGTAGCGAGCATATGCCTCTTTTAATGGTTTTTGGTTGTTCGGTTGTTTGTAGTTAGCATATGTCCAGTTTCAATTGCTATCTTTGGTTGTTCGTAGTATGCCTTGTTTATTTCAGTTATTCACAAAGTGATGTTCTATATGTGCAAGTATGAACTTTGCAATTCAATTTCATCAATACCAGTTTCAACAATACCAATATGAATGACTATTTGCTTGCTGTTAAGCCTTTTGTAGCAAGCATATGCCACTTTTAACGGTTTTCAGTTGTTCGGTTGTTCGTAGTTAGCATATGTCCAGTTTCAATTGCTATCTTTGGTTGTTCGTAGTATGCCTTGTTTATTTCAGTTATTCACAAAGTGATGTTCTATATGTGCAAGTATGAACTTTGCAGTTAACACACCTTTCCACTTCTTGTTTTGCTTAACTAGCGTGCCTAAACCTGCACACTGAAGCTATCATTTGGAGATTATGTTATCTACCATGGATATATTTGGTTGATGTTTAGCCTGTTGTGCTTAACATGCCTTTCGGTGTACTTACACAGGACAATATTGGGAACGACTGATGTTTTCCATCGAGGTTAGTTTCATCCCATGGCTTATATATACTCACTGTTCAGGATATCGGTAGTTGGTACCATATCGGTCGGGGGCTGATAAGGGATTAATCGGCGAATCAGACATTTAACTGAATATATCTATAACCCATTTATCGGTAGGTTAACTAGGGCCATATCTAATATATCTGAGGCTACATAGCAACATGCATTGTATTGAATGTCTAAATATGCAATCCTAGGATACATAGCAACAAGGAAGAGTGTTACCTTAATGTTCTGATGATGTCTAGATATACATAGAAGAGCAGCAACAGCAACAACACAGCAGCAGTTAACTGCAGTTAATCGGCCAATATTTGTAACAATGTAATAAACTTCTTCCGCCCCATAATATAAGATGTTAATTCATCCAATATGTGAGTATATTGGATGTACTAAGATCTTATATAATGGGACGGAGGGAGTGTTGTACTATATCATTGTGCAATTGTTGTTTAGCGTCTAATATTAACTTGGTGCTTGTAGGTACATATGTCATTGGTAAAGATCCGCGCTTCGACCCTTTTTGCGTACGGGGCAATGAGATATTCATGAACCAGCATGAAGTGAGGAAACTGATAAAGATTGTAAGTAAAATGGGTCAAGAGATGGCAATTAAACTATTTGTTTACACTTTGTCGAAGACAACAGTGAACTGCAGGATGGTAAGTAAGAACTCTGCATGCTTCTTTTTACTACCCATAATGAGTTGTGTTAGATGACAATGTCTGAATCTTTTTCCTTTGCAGTGGTTCCCAAAGCAGTTTACTCAAGATTACCTCCCAAACTACATAATTGGTGGGCATGCAAAGGTTAAAGTATTTCTACCAGAACACAATGACTATCTAGATGTTGTTATGAAGACAGTGAAGGATGGGCGGTCGGCCATCACAAGGGGTTGGACTAGAGTCGTGCGTGCCTTCTGCATGGAGGAGGGCACATTATGGGCATTCTGCCTCACCTTGTTCAGCAACCAGAATGTCTTTCGCCTCTTTCTTTACCGTCTTTAATAGTACAAGTATACAACCCTAGTTCATCATTCTTTATTTGGTGCATATGTAATTCTTTCTTTTTTGATGTAACTCTTGAACATATGTACGTGTGAATCGAATAATGCATTGGTTGTTGAACCTGATGGATATGAATAAAGTTATAGCCTACTTTCAAATTCAAATTTGGTACAATTTTAAATAGCAGCGATTAAATTAGGATGAAAATACGCTCTACAGGTCATTACGGCTCACACGGTCTGTAAAGCACATCGTGTGTGAAATACATCATAATCCGACACGATTCACAGAGAGGAAACGTGTGCGACCATGCACACAGTTGCCGTTTGCAAAGCGTGTGTGATGTTAGACTATATCACAAACGGTGCGAGCAAACTAAATGTCTGTGATAGTCGCCTTATCGTACACGCTTTACAATCATGAACTGTTTCTGAT
This sequence comes from Elymus sibiricus, assembly GCA_039707655.1. NCBI lineage: Eukaryota > Viridiplantae > Streptophyta > Magnoliopsida > Poales > Poaceae > Elymus > Elymus sibiricus. The sequence continues at coordinate 198,054,385 of CM077668.1, forward strand.
GTCGTACGCATCATAAACGTTTGCACCACATAATAGTGTGTGCGATAGTTATCCTGTACGACACTGGTATGACAATCTGATGTTTCGTAATCCTATCCGACACTCGTACAATGATTAACTAATCTTCTTGATTATATATCACATACGGTTCGGGAGAAGTGAATGTGTGTGATAGTCTCCTTATCATACACGTTTTACAATCGTGAACTGTTTGTCATGGGGCGCGCATCATAAACTGTAAGAACATGTGGTGCCTCCATGTGTGGTTTTGGTAATTGATGACAATTCCTATGGACTAATGGTTGCCTTGAGTTATACTTGAAGGGTTTGTGCATAGGCATTGCTTGAAGACCATTTGTTGGTTTCAAGGTTGTTAGAAGAAGAATATGTGTTGACCAAGGTGCTATTCAAGGTTTTATCCAAAGATTGGTCATGTGAGAGTTGAGCCTGTTGCAAGCATGTCTTGAAGAAGATTGTGTGATCATTCATGTTTATCTTCAAGACATCATCTTAATAGAGAGAGTCGAAAAGGTTCATGGTTGATCAAGACTAAGTACAACGAGTGATTCAAGTTGATCAACACACAAAGCGTAGAAGATGTACCAAGCGGGATCAAGTGATCTCATGGTATGGTAAGCATTGTCCATTACGCTTTGTGTACTAACCCATGATCTTTGCGAAGTGTCTTTGTGGGGTTAGGTGTGTTTCCATGGGCGTGCATCAAAAGGAAGATATCATATAACCCATGGAGGATGACATCAAGTGACGGTGATCGTCATCATGATTGCGGTGTGCAAGTTCAAGTGGAGCATCACGAAGAGATGACATGCTTGAAGCTTGCCGTCCATTGTGGTGACAATGGACATGTGAAGATGTGCCGAAGAGGGGCTCACCCATAGTGGAGTATGGGGGAGCAATCAACTAGTCTTCATCGAGCCAACGCAATCAAGAAAGGTGGTCCAACTTGAGGAGGTCAAGATCGTCATCATCTTGCTCTAGTGGACTATGTGCAAGGCAAAGGTTTGCCCTTGATAGGTTTTCTATTTTACCAGTCTCATGGTGGTAGTTGGGAGACTGGGTTATAGGATTGATAGCCGTACTATCAAGGGGGGCTCTCAAGTAAGTAGCTTGATCGTATCGTTCATAGAGAGCTCAAACCATTGCATCCTTGCATCATCTTTCTTGGTTCTTGTTTGGCCTTTTTGCTTTGAGAGTCGTTGAGCTTTTGGTCACCTTCATGACAAGCTCAAGCTCATCGAAAACGGAGTTGGCATGCATCTTCTATGATGTTTTTGATGATGGAGTTTTTGCCGGTTCTTCACCGATGGAGGTTTCACACCTCTATATCTTCAGGCTCTTTTCTACTACCACTTCTTAATATAACCAACCGATGGAGGTTCGTTGCTGGATAGTACTCGTCGTCATCTATCCAACAAGCTTGAGTTTGCTGGATTCGGAGTTCGTATGCAGAAGTTGTGGCAGTTCTGGTTTCTGGTCAATTTTTCTGGTGGTTGAAGAGCTGCCAGCGGTAGTACCGCTCCTGGCAGCGGTAGTACAGCTTATAGGCGGTAGTACCGCTGCCAGTACCGCGCATACTACCGCTCCTTCTCGGGTCTTGATTTTTCGTGTCGGATTCAGCGGTAGTCCAGCAGTAGTCCCTCTGGCATACTACCATTGAGTCCTTTTTGGCCCGGTTGGACGAGCAGCAGTTGAAGCGGCAGTAGGAGCGGTTGTACCACTTATAAGCGGTAGTACCGTGCCTACTTTTGTTGCCACTACTGCTCATTACTCTGCTCTTCATTTTTCCTCTGCACGGTTGTTGTGCAGCAGTAGTACCACTCGTGGAGCGGTAGTACTGCTTGGGTGCGGGCTGTGTGCATAACGGTTGGATTTTTCCCCACCTATAAAAGGGGGTCTTCTTCCCCATTGGACCTTATCCTTTGAGCTCGTGTTCTTCCCCCATTGTTGACCTTCTTCGAGCTTGCTATCTCTCAATCCCTCCATGGATTCTTGCTAGTTTTTGAGGGAAAAGAGAGAGGAGATCTAGATCCACATTTCCACCAATCACTTTCTCCTCTATGTGAGGGGAACCCCTTGGATCTAGATCTTGGAGTTCTTCGTGTTCTCTTCTTCGTTCTTCCTCTCATTTTCCTCCATAGCATTAGTTTCTTTGGTGGGATTTGGGAGAGAAGGACTTGGGCACTCCGTGTGCCCTTGCCATTGCATTTGGTGCATCGGTCTGAGTTCTCCACGATGATACGTGGTAGTGAAAGTTGAGAAGCTTGTTAATCTTGGGTGTTTGGGCACCCTAGAGCTTGTTCCTCTTGGGTGCTTTGGTGCCCTAGACGGTTGGTGTTGTCGGAGCTCAATCCTTGTGGTGTAAAGCTCCGGGCAAGCGTCGGGGTCTCCAATTAGGTTGTGGAGATTGCCCCGAGCAATTTGATGGGTACCGGTGACCGCCCCCAAGGGTTGCCAAAATGTACGGGTTCGGTGACCGCCCCCAAGGGTTGCCATTTGTACGGGTTCGGTGACCGCCCTCAAGGGTCCCTTAGTGGAATCACGTCATCTTGCATTGTGCGAGGGCGTGAGGAGATTACGGTGGCCCTAGTGGCTTCTTGGGGAGCATTGTGCCTCCACACCGCTCCAAACGGAGATTAGCATCCGCAAGGGTGTGAACTTCGGGATACATCGTCGTCTCCGCGTGCCTCGGTTATCTCTTACCCGAGCCCGTTACTTATGCACTTTACTTTGTGATAGCCATAGTGTTTCATGTTATATATCTTGCTATCACTTAGCTGTTTATCTTGCTTAGCATAAGTTGTTGGTGCACATACGTGAGCCTAGTTGTTGTAGGTTTTGTGCTTGACAAATTAACCGCTAGTTTTATTCTGCATTTGTTCAAGCCTAAACCGTAATTATTTTAAAGCGCCTATGATCTTTCATAAACGTTGCACCACAGAAACTGAGTGCGATGGTAATGCGAGCACACACGAGTAGCAAGGATGGAGCGTTTGGTATATTCGATAGATCACAAACAGTTGTGTGATGAGTCGCGTTTGGGATAGATCGGGCATCGCATAAGCTTAGTTCTGCGAAAGGTATGCTTGCGTGCTCCCTATCGCCGATGGTTTCTGGGTCGTGTGGGAAGACCCCCCTATCGCACACACATGCAAGGCGACGGTTTAAAACTCTGTCGCGGAAAGGGGATAAAAACCGTTTGTATAGCAGCTCGCTGTACCAGTGAATTGTTAAAAACCTAAATACTAGAATGGTTCCTGCAATTGCACAATAATGTGCTATTAGACAAAGGACCATGCATGTGCGAACCTCGATGGTAAACCTCAGTGCCTCCCATTGTTTCTCTGCAACACATATAAGGTAGTTATTGATCAGGTTAAGTGAGGGTTGGCATACTATCAGTAAAATATTTTGATGAAAAATAAACACACTGCAGATTCAGCAGATTAATTCAAGCCACATGGAAAAGCCATTTATCCAAACCAAGCATGCTTAAGAACTAGGAAATATAGCAATTTTATATGTTTCTCATGTATTTAGTATAGCCGAATTCGATTTATTCTCACATGCATAACAATACAAAATTTTACCCACGACAATTGAACATCGCATTGCAGAATTGAACCAAACAGTTAACTAAGCACCACAACAAATGAACCAAACAGTTAACTGAGTACCACATTGCACAAGAGAACATACTACAAGATCAGATAGTTAACCAAACCTAGTATGCTTAACAACTTGGAAATATAGCAATTGTATTTGTATCTCATGTATTTTGTACAGCCAAATTCGATTATTTCTCACATGCAAGAGAATACAAAATTGCACCCACAAGAATTGAGCATCACACTACAGAATTGAACTAAACAGTTAACTGAACATGACAAAAAAATAACCAAACAGTTAACTCAGCACCACATTGCACAATATATAGAACATATATACTAGAGAATCAGATTGCATAGTAAGAGTACATAGGATAATTCACTAGAGTTTGTAAAGGAAAGGCAAGAGCAGAACATGCAACAGGTAAACCGAACATGCTTAACCGGCGTAGCTAGCTAGCTGAACATAGGTCCTTGTAGTGAGCTAAAAAGACAAGCTACTCCTCATCGTCGGAGATATCGATGACGATGGGCTCCTTCGACTTGGAAGAGGGCGAGGCCTCCACATCGTGGGTGCCCTCCTCGTAGTGGTGAGTCGCCTGAGCCGCTCCGGGCACCAACCTGCTAGCTCTGGAGTTGAGGTAAGCACGAGCACGCTGAGAAAACACCTCATAGTCTTCGTCGAAGGCACCGACGGTGGCCTCGAGAAAACGCCACGAGCTGTCGTTTAAAGCAGCCAACCGCATGGCAGCGTCCGCATGCGAGGTGTCGATGATGGCCTCGACGACGAGGTGCTCCTCCAAGATCTGGGGGTCGGCAACCATCGCGACCTCATCCGTGCGTGCGTCCACAATTTGCTTCTCCGCTGCCAGATGCTCCTTGAGCTCCTAGCTATACTGCGTGCACCATGGCTTAGGGCAGCGCTTATTTGGAGGATGGGTCAGTGATTTGGGTGGAAGGTGTCGCGCCAGCGGTAGGGGCATGTGGGATGTAGAAGGAGGTGGAGGATGGGGGTCGGGTGTGGATTACCTGACTAGATCGACGAGGCCGGGCAGCAGGAAGGAGCGTCGCCGGCGAGGCGGCGGCGCTGCAAGCAAGTAGTGAAGGTTTGAACTTGGAGTGGAAGGCGAAAACAGGGGAAATGTGGCTTTTGGTAAGGAGGAGGGGGCATGGGAGGTAGATATTTCCGCGGATGCTGATTTTTTTTGCTCCGTGCAGCGAAAAACTGGCGCGCGAAGTGTCATCAGACACGGTCCCTTATTCAACACTATGTACAATATCTGAACATCACAAACGATTCATATGGCTTACCCCGTGTGTGATGAGTTTGAACGTGCAAATTTTGGTTCGAATTTCCCTGGTTACAGTGGTCATCCACGTCATTGCATAATTTGGGTACACAAAAGAGCCTACAGCACACCCACACTTCTTAATCGAGCAAGTTCATCAATTAAACAGAGCTAGCTGACCTAAACATTACTCTAACAAAATACCGGCTCTCTAAACAAAGACTACTACTCTGCCTGGCGCTCGTCGATCTCCGCCGCCTCCTCCATGTCCAGCTCGCGTTCGACGATCTCCTGGGGAAGGGGCTCCATGGCATCCATCGCACCATACACGGCAAGCATCTCGCCATATGTGTCTGCCATCTCTTTGGAAAAGGCTGCCATGAGCTGGGCATGGGCGGCCGCGGTCTGGGCTTGGACGGGCTCCATCGCGGCAATGTATGCCGCGAACGAATGGACGGCTGCTCGAACGCTCTCGACGATTGCCAACTCTTCGGCCGTGGGTTGCCGACCGTTGTCGGAGAAGCTTCGTGTGATTTGTGCAGTGATCGCCAGGAGTTGGGCGTGGGCGGCCTCGACATGGGCGCGGGCGGCCTCCATCGGGGCTAAGGCGGCTGCCGCGGAACGGACAGCTGCTGTCCCTCTCTCGCCATTTGCTATCCCCGTCGCAGATGTTGCTGCCGCCATCTCAGCTGAAGTAGCGGCCGTTTCGCTGCCGCAGCCACCCGGTCACAGATTGCGGCCGCGTTCACGCAGGTTGTGAGCATGCTCATGGAGGCTGCGGCCGCGCTCTCGCCGGAGTGGGCCGCCGAAGTTGCCCTCACGACGCAGGTCCACGTCCCCATCTTTGACCGGCGATGATTGAACAGTGAAATGATATTTGGGGGGCTAGTTTGCTTGATGCGTCGGCTGTGGACTGTAGCCGACGAACCTTCTCGCGTAAGCCATATATGACGGTGCACCAAGATATTTTGTACCGCATCTCACACGGTTGGTGATAATAAACTATGTGTGATGTGCTTGATTTTTCTTCTTGATTTGAAATACGGAATGGGGTCACAGCAGCAAAGGACGGTGTTTGAATTGCTAGAACATTTGTCTGTAGTGAACATAAAACTATACGAGTGTCGTGTTAAAATTTGGAATTATTCGGGGTTCGTTTGGACATTTTAATACATTAACTGAGTTTTCTAGGCATTTTATGTGCATAATTCAAATTTGAACTACATGCACATGCTCCGGTGCACCACAATGGGTTGAAAAATCATATGTGTGTCCTTGGGTGCATGCTTAGGTCCCATGCAAGAAATGGGAATGAATTTCAAACACCTCGGCATCATGGCTCGGCCGCAAACGCTGAGATACTTGGTTTTGAAATTCTAGTAAATCCAAAACTCGTTTCAAATTCATGAAACTTGGCATGCTATCATGGAATGGCACCAACATGTTGTGGTAAATTTTTTGTCCCATTTGGGGCAGGTTTTGGTATAAGGTTCTCACAAACCAAAGCTTCGCACAAGAAGCCTCATGGTTCCGGTAGGGAACGTGTCACCTTTGTGGACGAAACGACATTCGTTGCCTCTTCTTGCCTTGATTTTTTTTCTAGAGGTAACATAGACCAATAGGAGTGTCATGTTAAAATTTGGAATTATTCGGGGTTCGTTTGGACATTTTTATACATTAACTGAGTATTCGAGGCATTTTATGTGCATAATTCAAATTTGAACTACAGGCACATGCTCCGGTGCACCAAAATGGGTTGAAAAATCATATATGTGTCCTTGGGTGCAGGCTTAGGCCACATGCAAGAAATGGGAATGAATTTTAGACACCTCGGCATCGTGGCTCCACCGCAAACATTGAGATACTTGGTTTTGAAATTCTAGTAAATCCAAAACTCGTCAGAAATTCATGAAACTTGGCATGCTATCATGGAATGGCACCAACATGTTGTGGTAAAAAAATTGTCCCATTTGGGGCATGTTTTGGGTATAAGCTTCTCACAAACCAGAGCTTCTCACAAGAAGCCTCATGGTTCCGGTGGGGAACGTGTCACCTTTGTGGACGAAACGACATTCGTTGCCTCTTCTTGCCTTCATTTTTTTCTAGAGGCAACATAGACCAACAGGAGTGCCGTGTTAAAATTTGGAATTATTCGGGGTTCGTTTGGACATTTTTATACATTAACTGAGTTTTCTAGGCATTTTATGTGCATAATTCAAATTTGAACTACATGCACATGCTCCGGTGCACCAAAATGGGTTAAAAAATCATATGTGTGTCCTTGGGTGCATGATTAGGTCCCATGCAAGAAATGGGAATGAATATCAAACACCTCGGCATCGTGGCTCGGCCGCAAACGCTGAGATACTTGGTTTGAAATTCTAGTAAATCCAAAACTCGTCTGAAATTCATAAAACATGGCATGCTATCATGGAATGGCACCAACATGCTGTGGTAAATTTTTTGTCCCATTTGGGGCAGCTTTTGGTATAAGCTTCTCACAAACCAGAGCTTCTCACAAGAAGCCTCATGGTTCCGGTAGGGAACGTGTCACCTTTGTGGAAGAAACGACATTCGTTGCCTCTTCTTGCCTTGATTTTTTTTCTAGAGGTAACATAGACCAATTGGAGTGTCGTGTTAAATTTTGGAATTATTCGTGGTTCGTTTGGATATTTTTATACTTTAACTGAGTTTTCTAGTCATTTTATGTGCATAATTCAAATTTGAATTGCATGCACATGCTCCTGTGCACCAAACTGGGTTGAAAAATCATATATGTGTCCTTGGTTGCATGTTTAGGTCCCGTGCAAGAAATGGGAATGAATTTCAAACACCTAGGCTCATCGTGGCTCGGCCGCAAACTTGAGAACTTGGTTTTGAAATTCTAGTAAATCCAAAACTCGTCTGAAATTCATGAGACTTGGCATGGTGTCATGGAATGGCACCAACATGCTGTGGTAAAAAAATTATCCAATATGAGAGAAGGCGCACACATTAACAACCAACAAATAGTTGTCACGTTATCATCACAAATGGTTGTACAGTATTATTTCAACCGTGAGCGTTCTACAGACCATTTACGTGCTGCCACGCATCCCACTTTTTTAATGGCAAGGAGGTGCCGTCCGGGCAGCTATTTGAGTAGATGGGAGGCGTGCGAGTGAAGTCCGCGGCGTGGGCTGACCAGGAGGCGTGCGACCAGTCCTGCGCTGCGCAGGCTGACCGGGAGGCATGCGACCAGTCCTCCGCTACGCAGGCTCACCAGGAGGCGTGCGAGCAGTACGCTGCGCAGGCTCACCGGGAAGCGAGCCCTTTGACCTCCATCGTCGCTTGCCTCGCTCTCAACTTGTCCATTAATGGCGCCCGAGCCGCTGTTTAATAGGCAGCCTTACTGATCTCTCTTCGCCTCCCATTCCCCTCTCGCCCGAATCCTATCTTCCAGAGCTCCACCTACTCCATGGCGCACAAGGATCATCTGCCACTAGTCTTCCGGTTTGGTGAAGTCGACTCCGAGCCGAAGGAGATAGAAAATAAGGAGGAATGGGACCTCAGGGACATGGCCCTGAACGAGCTGGCCACGGCGGATGTTGCCCCCGCACCCGTCCCAGCTCCCATCCCCGCGCCCGCGCCAGCGACCATCCCTGTGGCATTGACGGGCTAGTCGCCAAGCACCATCGCAGAGCTAGAAGCCACGGGCGTCAGCGAGGTCCCCGCGGACCCACGTGAGCTCATGTACGTACCAGCGCCAGCGCCCCCGCCTGTGCTCATGCGCGCCCCAGCACCCACCGCGGCGCCGGTCCCCGTGCGCTTTCCTGCACCAGCCACGCCTGTGCCCGTGTGCGCGCCTACACCCGCCGCGTCCCCCTCAGTGTCATGGGACGCCGCCGTTGACCGCTACCTCATAGCGCCGCGAGTCGCCGTCCCTCCGCGCCCCGCCCGTCGATCGCGCGACGAACGGCTCTTGGATTTGGAAGTCCATAACATTCTGGGATGGCTTGAAGACTTGAACAACGGCGTCCCGGACGACGACAACACCGGCGCAGCACGCCGTCGCCGCCGCAATTAGTTTTTTTGTTTAATATTTTATCCCGATCATATGAATGTAAAACCACAGTGTCACTGAATGAAATCTATGGTTTTGATCAACTTAGCATTTTTTCTCTGAATGTATAGACTTACCAAAGTAAAAAAAAACATCAATGTATTTCTCTGAATAAAACACTCATCACAAACATTTCAGACTGAACACCCGTATGCAAAGCGAGAGCTGGGTTCCTTCGCAGCTAAGCCAAGGGAAAAATGTGGCGCGCAGGTTTTGTGCATCTCTTCATCGCAAACGTTTCAGACTAAACACCTGTATGCAAAGCGAGAGCTGGGTTCCTTCGTAGCTAAGCCAAGGGAAAATTTGGCACGCAGGTTTTGTGCATCTCTTCATCGCAAATGATTTTGCATGATGACCCGTGTGCAACGACGTACAAACAATATGGTAAGATTTGCATCTGTCATATTGGGTATAATTGCCATTTGTCAAAATGGAAAAATTGGCATTTGTCAATCTAATAACATTGCCATTTGTCAACCTAGTAACACTGCCATTTGTGATCCTCATAAAAATACACTGCCATTTGTCAAATTTTGCAGCTAAAAATCACTAGTACTGTAATTTTTGCAAATGAAATTTAGTAAGCATAGATTTCATTCATAGATTAAGCAGTCATTCTTTATACAAATAGTTTAACTCGACAGCTGAACTGAACAAACTTTTACCCAATTGTTGCCAACCACGTACTGAAATAGCTAGTTCAACTATATATACTAGCTAAATTTAAGTACGTAGTACAGTTCAACCATATCTATAGTTAGATGAACTGAATAAAATAGCCCCTAAATACTACTATGGAGGGGCTTTGTACTACTTCCAGCAGCCTCTCCTCTGCCGAGCGCGCTCAGTAAGAGGCCGAGGAGGAGGAGCCTACCGACGAGCTAGAGAAGCGCAATCCGGTGCCTGCCGCTGCTGCACCATTAGAGACGCCCAGCTCGAACGCCCTCTGCCGCTCCAGACGATCCCTCTCGAAGCAGCGGGACTCCTCGTATATCTCTGCATTCCGCGCCACTGCGGCGGCTTCTGCTGTGGCCACAGCGGCGGTAAGACGCTTTTCGTGCTCGACCAGGCGCTCCTCCTCCTCCTACAGGAACTCGATGTAGCGTGCGGCAAGGTTGCTGATGCTCGTGCGGGCCTCCACATCCCGCCTTCGGGCCGCGGTGGCTGAGCGGGTGATGACCCCGGTGGTCGACGGTTGGGTGGCGGCCACGGCAGCCAACGGTGGGGTGGCGGCCACCTCCCGCCTTCGGGCCGCGGTGGTGGAGCGGGTGATGGCCACGGCGGCCGCGGTGGGGTGGCGGCCATGACGGCCACCACCCGCCTTCGGGCCACGGTGGCGGAGCGGTCGGTGGCCCTGGCGAGCTTTTGGTGGTGTGGCGGCCACGGCAGCCGACGGTGGGGTGGCGGCCATGGCTGCCGGCAACAACTGCCGTTGGGCAGCGACGGCGGAGCGTGTGGCGGGTGTTGTGCGCACACCCAACAGGGATGCCACGGGCAGTACACACCGCCAGGGACTGCGCCGCCGCCGCGTTGTAGCCTCCCAGCTGGAGCTGTCCTCAGACGACGGCGGAGTTGCTGAGCGACGACGACGGACCGGTACCATTGGTGATGGTGGGAGAAGTAGACAAGATAAGCTACGGGGAGGGAGGGGAAAATGCGATGCCGACTCGCCGGCCGTGACTGTTTATATAGCAGGCCGGTAAGCATTGGTTTTTTTTTGGGATTTCGCCGAGTCGGGCGGGAAGCTTGCGCGGTTCCGCGTGGGAACCTACGCGGTTGTGCGGGAATGGGCTCACCGACGATTCATTGGCGCCTCTTCGAGCTAATGTTTGGCCAAAAGAACGCCTGTGCGGTGCTCAAGCTTGCGCTCGAAGCCTTCTGCGGCAGCGCGGTGACAAGACGTGCGAGAGGAGGACGAAATGACACGTACACAAACGGGTAATAAAAAAAAGGTTTGCGATTTAATTACCTAGCACACGGCCGCTCTCTACGCAGCGTCGCGAACGATTGTTCGCCCACTGTGTGATGTGGAACACGACGTAGTTTCACATCACGCCGCCGGCTCGCAACTGCCGGCCGGTTTCTAGACGCCCATTCCCTGCGTGTTCAACTGCTCTATGCATGTGGTTGCTCGCGGTTGAGGCGGCCGCGGCGCGCTCTGCTCGCGTCACGCCGCGCGCGCTCTGCGCGCGTCCCTCCGCGCGCGCTGCAAGCGTTTTGGGCCGGCGCACGATCACGTACGTTCGGGGTGCCTTATGCATGTGGTTACGCCGGACGCGGCGCCACGACGCAGTTACGTGCGGCAAAAACTGCCTTGCGGACGTGCCGAGAATCCCGGCCGCCCGACCATCATTTATTCCCACGGCCATTTACCTTCATCTCTCGTGCCCGATGACACAACAAGCACACCCACGACGACACATACAGAGAGGATATCCAGTGGCTCCAATGGCGCTCCCAGCGGCTGACGACGACGACGGGCGGCAGTTCACCACACCTCACGTAGTGGACACCCACATTAGGGGGAAGGACCTCTCAGTGGTGTACAACAACGAGCTGGTCTCGGTGGAGAGCTCCGTCCACACTATGGGGCAGTTGCTTGCTGAGGACGAGTACCAAGTGGTCGGCTTCGACCTCGAGTTCACTGGCGATCGTGCCGGGTATGATCAGAAGGTTGTCGTTGCCCAGTTGTGCGTGCACCATCACGTCCTCGTCTACCAGTACTCCCTAGCCACAAGGCCTTGCAAGCGTTTCACTAGGTTTATCAACAGCCCCGACTACAGGTTCGCTATGGTCGACACTGTGAACGATCTAAAGGTGCTCGAGACTACAGGCTTGGCCTGCCAGAATCTTGTCGACATCCAAGGCCAGTACTGGGTCTGGGGCAGAAAGAAGGAGAAGGACTCCCTGGTTGACCTAGCCATGGCCATCATCGACCGCTACTACAGAGGCATGAAAGATGAGTGCAAAAAGAACAAGGATGCCTGGCACGAGGCCTGGGTGCGGAGACTGGATGAAGAACACGTCAAGTACGCAGCCAAGGACGCGTACACAAGCTACGAGATGTACAGGCGGATCGTTGACATGAGGGAGTGCCTCCTTCTTGTGGACGACGAGGGATCGAGCCACAAGTAGATTAGTGGCGGCAGCGTCACAAGAAGTAGATGATTAGATGATCATTTCTCCTAGTTTAGAATGCATGTAATTGTTTATTGAGGTGTGTGGCGAATGTTTTGTATAGTCACCTATGTAATTGGATGTTTAATTTGGTTATACATGTTGTTCTTCTATAGACTGAGCAAATTACATCGCAGACGGACTAAACTAGGGAACCTGTCGGTGATGATTTCATCAATCGCTGACAATTGTATACCAGCAAGCGTTTGCCCACAACACACACGGGTTATTAGCAGGAATCCTCCGTGTTGTTATCCATCTTCCCACACATTTCGGATTACTGACCTGTTTGGCGCGTATCACACACATCTTGTTAAGTTGAACCATTTCTGTTGTGTTGGGTAATCACAAACAGTTCATCTGAGTGAACCGCATGCCGTATATCGCACACACCTTGATCTGCCTGACCATTTCTGTTGTGTTGCGTAATCACAAACAGTTCATCCAAGTGAACTGTATGCCGTGTATCGCACACACCACGAATTGGCTGGCCGTGTTTGTTGTTCTGGCTTATCGCAAACAGTTTGTATGGATCAACTGTATGCCACGTATCGCACACGCATCTCTAATCTGAATCATTTTTTATGTCTCCGGCATCGCAAACAATTCGTCTTATTGGCGACGGTTTTTTACGACACCGTTTGCGATTCATGCATCACACACAATTTGGTCACGGGGTCTCTGATTCATGTGTCGAGTTAGCGGTCGCCTGTAGTAGTGTATGCTCCCGCTAAATGTATGCAGGGAATAAATTTTATGATAGGAATCTCCCACAATAATACATATACATGGAGGAAATTTCAATCGAACGAGATAATGGTTCGCAATGATGAGATAAAATTCATTTCTAGTATAGTGCAATCATTCGTAACTTCCGATAATAAATCCACCTGCAAAACAGATAATTTGAGAGAATAGATACTGCAGGGGGTTATTAATATTACAACACAGAAGTTACTGAGAGTTTTACAACTTAGTATAGATAAAGATGAAACCAAAGTTGCAAACTCAAAAGAAAACCAAATTCAAACACACATCAAAAGGAAAATCTATCGAACTCGACGTAATTCTCCCCCTTTTTGTCAACAAGTGGCAAAAAGGTGACAAATAACATGAGTGAAGAAACGAGGCATAAGTCACTCCGAGGCATCGCCAGACGAGCTGTTCGAAGTGAGATCTTCTTTGGAGGTGACAGCAATTCCTTCGTCTTCAGCAGCAATAGGATTTCCTTCAGGAATAAGAGCTGGGCGCTGAGCAGATGAGCTTGGCACATTGGGGTCAGTCACAGGAGGACCATTGGACAGGGGATTGCCTTCAGAGGATTTGATCGCTGGTGAAGTGGCTTCAGACTCTTCAAGCAATTTGCGAATCTGGAGATGAAGAATATCTGTGGGATGTTCTTGAGCAGGCAAGGAAGGAGTACTATGCTCCTTGAAATCATCCACACTGAAGCCTTTGTCAATATAGTCATAGAGCTCTTTGAGGTTCACATTCAGTAATTGCTTTTCCGTGAAGAACTTGCAAACCATTTTCCAGAGCCTTTTCTTATTTTCATCGGCGATCAAATGTACCAGCCTGGTATGATTGTTGATAAGATTCATTTCATTCGCCAGATGTTCTTTCTCTCGAAGATCATCAACAATATGTTGTAGGAGAAGCTGTTGAGACGGTGGCTGTGAAGTGGGCATACGCACATGTTGAGGCAGCCGAGGACCATCAAACTGATTGTGATAATCATCAGCAGAATGTGATGGTTTTCCTGAAGAAAAGTCTTCCATAACCTTCATTGTGTCTCTGATAGGAGGAATGAAGCTTTTGTGGCTAGCCTTTGCAAGATACACAGTTCTCATAGCATGATCGATAACTTTCTGAATCCAAGGAGCATATACTTTGACGCAGAATGGAAATTGTGCATCGTCCTTGAGAATTCGAAGAAATAGATCTTCAACATCGAAGATATACCTTTCGGAGATAGCATAAATAGTGTTGCGAAGGATATCCAATATTGACTTATCCGCATTCATGCCAACCAGAGGACAAATGGTGTAGGTAAGCAGATGGTATAGACTCTGGTTCTCGAAGGTTAAGTGGTCAGGAATGGGAGGACCAGAGTAGTCTCGAGTCTTTTCTTTGTCCATAGTGCACTCGAAATCTTTATCAGATATGACATTGATGTTGTGCATCCGTATTTTAGTGGTTCCATGCTCAAAGCGAGGAAAATGAAAGTGGGAGGTGAAATCCGTGGAAGTGCACTTGATTCGTTTGCCCTCAGTCATCCATTCAAAGATCCATTTTGAGCTATCATTCTCATCACCAGAGATATACAATGTGGCATAGAACTGAAGAATAATCTCTTGGATCCAGGGATGCTCGAATTCAAACACCTTGGTGAAGCAGAAATCATCCAAGTCTTGAAGCAATTGATTGAAGCAGCCAATATTTCTCATTGCAGAGATATCAGGAAATTCATGAGGGAAAATCATCTTGCTTTCATAGAGCACACGGGCGTAGTAGATAGCCAGTTCCTTAGTCCAGAAATGAGGGGAATCAGAAGTGCAAGGACCATCATAAGGACTCTCCTGAAAGAACTTTGGAAGTGAATGCCTATTGAACAAGGGGCCTTTAGCACCAGCACCTGCAGAGAAAATGGGCAGCTCTTCACGAGGGAAAGTATAGTTGAGTTCTTCCTTGGGCGAAATGAATTCATCACCATAGACAACAGAATCAGGATGCCGACCCAAAAGAGAGCATCGATCAGAGGAACCAGCATCAGCATTCCTTATAGTTGAATCCATAGTCAGTTGAAGCATAGATGGAGCAGAAGCCACAAAAGGAGGGGCTGTGTTGACAGTAGGTTGAGCTTCGGGTTACAGCGAGACTGATTCATGCATAGGAGGAGGAACATCACTTTGCTCGGGAAGCTGCTGTTGTTGTTGTTGTTGCTCGATGACCACGGGTTCCGAAGGAATGGTGGCATCAGGGGTAGGAGCATTTGCTTCAGAGCAAACAACTTCACCCTCCTTAGGAGCAGATTGGATAGGAGATACTGCTCGAACGGGTGAGGCCACAGGCACTGTTTCAGTTGCCCTTGGCGAAGGTTGTGCTTCAGTTTCCTGAACAAGGGGTTCTAAGTGAATGACTGGTTGAGGAGTCTTTTCCTTCGTTGGAGGCAGATTCTCTTGTTTTGCAGTTGGTGCTTGCCTTCCAGCAGTTTTCTTTCTTTGCTTTTTTTCTGTTGGGCAACAAGGTCAATGTGGCCCTTGACGAGATCATTGTAGCCGGTAACTTGTGTTTGATGAGCATCACATATCTTTCGTACAATGCCATCGAAATCGGAGTGAAAGCCTAGGCATCTGCGACGAAGCATAGTCAAGGCACGATTGATATCCTTGTATGAGTCTTCAAGCTCTCTGATGCCAAACTTGGAGGAAGCAGTTTTCATTCGATCATCAAGAGCAAGCAATTCAGCGGAGAGAGAATTTATTTCCACAGAGTCTTCTCTCATGCCATGGACCAGGGAGGTAGCTTGTTCAATAACCTCAGCAGGGATGGGCAAAGATGCCACTTCTCCATCGAAAGGATTGTTCACAAACCTATCAAGTTGTTCCATGATGAACGTGTGATTGTAGGAATGAGGAGCACTGGATTCAGGAATGGGAGCAGCTTGCACAGGAACCTGCTCGGTTGGAGCCATCGATGCCAATGGCTGAGTGAGAGTAGGTGCAAACTTAGCAGCCTTCTTCTTCGGAGCAACATCCTCCTTAGCCTTCGGTGCCTCTTCAGCTTTTTCTGGCGGAGCACTTTGCTCGGTGGCTGGTGCTTTTAGCTTCTTCAAGGCAAGCTTGGGAATCCATTCGCCTGACTTGGGAGTTTGCACTGGGGCTTCGACAACCAGATCTTTCAAATCGATCGCATCTGGATGAGGAGTGGTGTTAACATGTTGTTTCATAGTAACAGTGGTAAGAGGAGTTTTCCTGGAAACCACTTTCTTCGGAGGAGCCTGAGGAATAACTTGTGCTCGAAGGTCAGGCAGTATGGTGGAAGTGGTGATATTCACATGCTCGCTAAGAGTGGCATCAACTTCTTCTTTGGTGAGAGGAGGATCATCATCATCAGAAGAACCACTCATCTCAAATTCATCAGTGGGTTGAGCCTTCCTTTTCTTCGGAGCACGCTTTCTCTTCGAAGATGCAGCCAAACTAGGATCATGAGTGCGTTTTGTGCGCCCTTCTGATTTTCCTTCAGCCTTCTTCTTTTCAACTTCATCTTTAAGAAGGCGACGATTTTCTTCTTCATGAGCCTTTTGCTTTTCGGCCCTTTTTGCTCGCTTGATAGCATTACGCTGACGCTTTGCAAGCTCGTCAGGATAAGATTCAGGCGTGCGAAGAGATGACTCATCGGCATTCGGAGGAGGAGGAGGTCTTGCTTCGGGACCCTGTCGAGGAATGAGAGAGATTTCCCGGAAATCACCCCACCGTGGATGGAAAGCAAAGTTCTGAGCAAACCGAGTGTCGGTGTACTAAAGTTTGGGTCTTTTAGTACCCCCATACTTGTGCACGGACGGTTGTAGCCATCCCAGCGGCAAGGCCTGCCGAAGGACAGCTCGAAACAAATTCAAGATTATCAAGAAGGCATTCAAACTAATGATCAGAAGACAGAAGACCGAAGGCTGGATTCCCGGCAAGATACTTGCCGGGAAGGCTCGTGAAGGCCCGGCAAGGCCCCGCACCCGGCAAGATCCCACCGCCCTGCCACCGCTCCAGCGCAGCGACCAGCCTGTCGTTTAGGGTTTGTCCTCCTGGATGCGTGTCATGGCACTAGCGGCGGATGGGGTTAAGCGGTGCAGATGGGACGGGCTCTTTTTCCGTCCCCAAGAAAGTAAGGGACACCTAAGTGGAGCATTTAATGCGTTTTGTCCTAAGTTGTTAGTGATAAGCATGTAAACACTGTAGCAACTTTACACCTCTTGTACTTGCTGTTCGCCACTGTTGGTGACCCCTTGGTCATATAAAAGGAGGCCCAAGGCGAAGCTACAAGGGGGGAGAGCTTTCTAGCCCGGTTGCATGCGTAGCCGCCCTTCTTGCGCACTGTTCACCAAGAAGCGCTCCGTGTATCTGAGCTTAAACACCCACAATAAACCAAAGCAGGAGTAGGGTTTTACGCTACTCAGCGGCCCGAACGTGGGTAAAAAAATCCCCGCGCTGATCGTTGGATCCGCTCTTTGTGTACATCTTTTCCCCAGCCGAACCGTAAAAGGGATCCACACGGTCCCATAGGTGTCATACGCCGACATCTTTGGCGTGCCAGGTAGGGGGAGAGGTTGCGCGAACCCGATCTAGCGGTCAGCGCACCAGTTTTTGATCACTTTCATCGCCATGGCTCCCAAGAAGAAGGGTGCAACGGCGGTTGATCCATCCGCGTCCGGCCCGCCCGTACCCACACAGACGGGCGACAACGTGGGCGCTGGTGGAGGAGGTGGAGGTCTTGAGCCTCCATGACGTTCTGGCGATCAGAGCCAGGCGAGCGGCGTCGTTCGCAACGGCGACAACAACCCGCATACCGCCAGGTCTAAGGACGGAGCCGTGCTACCTACGGGTGGTGCAGCAAACTCCAAGGACGGGACGGCGCCTTCCAAGACACCCACGCCGGCGCATGCGCCGCGGCCTTCTCAGGTCGTGCGCGACGGGCAGCGCCGCGACGTTGGTGGTTCCAGGCGCCCCCATGGAAAGACCCCTGCGCATCACTCCCAAGATGCACGGGGCCAGTATGCACGCCAACACGCCGGTGAAAGCAGGGCGCGATCGCAAGACCGTGATGGAGCTCCTTCTAACACAGTTAGGAGTCAGAGCACCTCACGTTCTTCGCAGCTTTCACCGCCGCCTACACCGGCAGAAGCGTTGGCACGAGCGCAGCTACTCCTAGATTTCCCTCCCGTTGCGAAGAAGCTAGAAGAATGGAGATCCGCTATTCAGAGCCTCATCAGCTTGGCTAATGATGACAGGCCGCAGCGGGCGGGGCCTTCACGGTGGCAGTCCACAGAGCCGGTGCGTGCTGATGGCGAAAAGACCGGATTGACGCCTGTGATGACGATTCCACGGCGTCGTCTGATCCGCAGGCTCGCCGCGATCAACGTCAAGTTCTTCAGGAACGGAACAAAGAAGACGCTCGAACTACCATCGAGCGGCGGCGGGAAGTGCGCCGTCAATCCGATAGGCGCGCGGGACCCACTTTGGATGAGCCTGCGCCGGGGTATTCTGGTAGCTTGCCTTATGAGGTGGGCTGTCCAGCGTTTACTCGTGAGCTGCGGCGGGTCCAGTGTCCCAATTCCCGAACTTTCAAGCCGGAGGTGCCGGAGAAATACGACGACAAGACTCACCCGTCAGAGTTCCTGAGCATCTACACCATTACGGTGCAGGCTGCCGGGGCTCGAGACGATAAGATACTCGCCAACTACTTCCCGTTGGTGCTTAAGCCCAACGTCAGGTCGTGGTTGATGCATTTGCCAGAGAATTCCATTTCCTCCTGGGCAGATTTGTGTCATGAGTTTGTTGGTGCCTTTACTGGAGGCCACCAGGCTCCTGGCCAGGAAAGCGATTTACATCTCATCTCCCAGAAAGAGGGCGAAACCTTGCGCAAGTACATACAGAGATTCAGCCATATACAGCACAACATCCCAGACGTTCATCCTGCCGCAGTTATCAGCGCGTTTCATCAGAATGTGCGCAACCGCAAGATGTGGGAAGAGCTGGCAATGAACAAAGTCAGGGATGTTGCCGAGCTCTATGCTCTGGTTGACAGATGTGCTCGGGCCGAAGAGGGAAGGAGATTCCCCGGCGAGGATGCTGGCGCAGAAATCGACTCTGGAGGCGAAGACGCCGCCACCTCGACGAAGAAAGGCCGACGGCGTAACAAGAAGCGCAAGGGCAAGGCCGTGCTTGCCGTCGAGGGACCCGGCAACACCAGCACCGCCAAGAAGATCAAGGCTGATGGCCCCGGCAAGGAGGTTGCCGGGTGTGCCTCATGTCAAGCCTTGGCGGCTGCCGACAGGCCGGAGGGCTCCGACAAGCAGTACTGCAAGATCCATCGCACCAAGGGTCACGATCTCCAAAACTGCCGACAAGTTGAGCAGCTTGTCGAGAAGCAGAAAGCTGAGTATGAAAGGCGAGACAAGGAGAAGGCCCAGGATGGTGCTGAGGGGTCTGGCAAGAAACGCGGTGGTCGAGGAGGTCGCAGCGGCAAGGCCAAGCAACAAAAGGAGAGGTCCGCTCGAGGCCACGACAAGGAACAGGGGGGTGACGATGATGACGAAGAGGGCAACGAGTCCAGCGAGCACGGATTCCAGAAAGCTACAGAAGCCATGTGCGTTGACGGAGGCACCTCGTTGCATTCCTCTCACCGCCGACTCAAACAGTGGGCGCGTGAGATTAACGCGACAGAGCCGTCGATCGATGCCCGGAAACCATTGAAATGGTCCAACACGCCTATCATTTTTGACGCTGAGGATCACCCTGATCGCACAACTGCGGTCGGGTGTTTGCCATTGTTGGTTTCACCAACGATCCGCAACCTCAAGGTGACAAAGATGTTAGTTGACGGTGGGGCCGGTTTGAACTTGATCTCGCCTGATGTGATCAAGAAGTTGCAAATTCCTGACGAAGATCTCGAGGAAACGGGCACGTTCCAAGGGATCAACCCAGGAAGGAGCCAACCCAAGGGCAAGATCACACTACCAGTAACATTTGGTAGTGAGCTGAACTACAGAACAGAAAAGATCACACTACCAGTAACATTTGGTAGTGAGCTGAACTACAGAACAGAAAAGATCATCTTCGACGTCGCCAAGATTCCATTGCCATATAATGGGATTCTTGGTCGTCCGGCGCTGGTCAAGTTCATGGCGGCATCACATTACGCCTATAATACATTGAAGATGCCCGGGCCGATGAGCGTCATCACTATCAACTCCGACAAAAAGGATGCGCTTATCTGCACCGACCAACTCTACTGGGAGGCAGTCGCAGCACCTGCCGCCAAGGCACTTGCTCCTGCCGCCGAAGCTCCCGGGGTGAAGAAGACCGGCAAGACCTCTAACACACACTCTGGCAAGCGCACCTCCTCGGAGTGTTGCGCTCCCGTTGAGGATGTGCCGGAGAGCTCCACCGGCAAGAGCAAGAAATCCAAGGCAGCTCCACCAGCAACTAAGAAGGTGCCCGTCAAGGAGGATGGTACGGGAGGAACTTTCACCGTGAGTTCCACCCTCGATGACAAATAGGAAAGCGCGCTCATTGCCTTCCTGCGGGCGAATGTCGATGTGTTTGCATGGCAACCATCTGATATCCCCGGTGTTCCCAGGGAGGTAATCGAGCACCACCTTGCTGTCTGTCCTCATGCGTGGCCCATCAAGCAGAAAGTTAGGAAGCAAGCTTTGGAGCGGCAAGAATTTATTGCCGAAGAAATCAGAAAGCTGGAAGCGGCAGGTTTGGTCAGAGGAGTGCTCCATCCAACATGGTTGGCCAATCCAGTTGTAGTGCGCAAGGCGAATGGAAAATGGAGGCTGTGTATCGACTATACAGATATCAATAAAGCCTGTCCAAAAGATCCTTTTCCCTTGCCGTGCATCGACCAGATTGTGGACTCCATTGCCGGCTGCGATTTGCTGTCGTTTCTTGACACTTATTCAGGGTATCATCAGATTTTCATGTCAAAAGAAGACGAAGAGAAAACCGCATTTATCACCCCATGTGGCACGTATTGCTTCATACGCATGCCTTTCGGCTTGAAAAGTGCTGGTTCAACGTTTGCAAGAGCGGTCCAGATCGGTTTTGAGCCCCAGCTACATAGAAATATGGAAGCTTATATGGAAGACATAGTGGTTAAAACCAAGGACAAGGCAACACTCATACAAGATTTAGAAGAGACATTTGCAAATCTGCGCAAGATCAATCTGAAGCTCAATCTTGAGAAGTGTGTGTTTGGCGTTCCATCCGGCAAGCTTCTCGGGTTCTTTGTGTCTTAACGTGGAATCGAAGCAAATCCCGACAAGATCAAGGCAATTGAGCAGATTGAAGCACCAAGACGTGTCAAAGATGTGCGTCGACTTGCCGGCTGCGTTGCTGCTCTGAGCAGGTTCATCTCCAAATCTGCTGAGCGCGCCCTTCCTTTTTTCAAAATCTTGAAGAGGGCAGGTCCAATGAAAAGGACTCCGGAAGCGGAGGCAGCGCTGCAGGACTTGAAGAGGTACCTCTCCTCTCCGCCAACACTAGTCGCGCCTGAACCACAAGAGCCGTTGCTGCTATATTTAGCGGTGACGAATCAAGTGGTTTGTACTGCATTAGTGGCGCAGAGAGAAGTCGACAAAGAAGCAGCGGCAGCGACAAGCCCGCCAAGCGACAAGCTGGGATTCTCCCCGGCAGAGTCTGGTGCCGACAAGGCAGGATCTGCGCAATCGAATGAAGCAATGCAGAAAAAGAAGATGGTGCAGCACCCAGTCTATTTTGTCAGCTCCCTGTTGCAGGGGGCTAGGTCAAGATATTCTGGCGTGCAGAAGTTTCTCTTCGGCCTCCTTATGGCCTCAAGGAAGCTGCGCCATTATTTCCAGGCACATGAAATCACCGTCGTCACTCGCTTCCCGTTGCAGCAGATTTTACGAAATCCAGATGCGACTGGCAGAATTGTGGAGTGGGCGTTGGAACTGTCAAGCTTTGGTCTCAAATTTGAAAGCACTTCGACTATTCAGAGCAGAGCCTTGGAGGAGTTCATTGCAGAATGGACACCGACGCTAGACGAAGAAATTCAAGAGACGACTATCCCCGGCAAGGAAACCAATCGAGAATGGATTATGTACTTTGATGGGGCTTTCTCGCTGCAAGGCGCCGGTGCTGGCGTGCTGCTTGTCGCACCCACCGGAGAACACCTCAAGTATGTAATTCAGATGCACTTTTCCCGGGAGAGATCAACAAATAACACTGCAGAATATGAAGGGCTGCTTGCCGGTCTCAGGATCGCGGCAGACCTTGGAATTAAGAAGCTCATCGTCAGAGGTGACTCACAGCTTGTCGTCAGGCAAGTTAACAGAGACTATCAGAGCCCATTGATGGAAGCATATGTAGATGAAGTGAGAAAGTTGGAGGAGCGTTTTGACGGGTTGCAAACAGAGCATGTTCCTCGTGCGGAGAACAATATTGCCGACGACCTGTCAAAACGTGCTGCCCTCAAGTTACCTGTGGAACCAGGAACTTTTGTGCTCCGCTTAACTCAGCCATCCGTAACACCATCGACGAGGCAAGACAAGAGAAGGAGGTTGAGTTCCGGCCAGTACTTTCCGGCAGAGCTCCCAGAAGTCGCCGGCAAGGAAGTTGCCGGGAACAACGCCAAGCTTGCCGGGGAGCAACAGGCTCCGGCAGAGCCTCAAGCCCTTGCCGTAGAGACAAACGCTTCCACGGCCGAAGATATGCCTTTGGTCCTTGTTGTCGAGCCACAGGCTCCAACATGGGCACAACACATCGTCCGATTCCTTCTAACAGGAGAACTCCCCGAAGAACAGGAAGAAGCGGAGAAAGTAGCCCGTCGGTCTAATATGTACCAGTTTGTGGATAATGTCCTGTATAGAAAGAGACCGAACGGTGTGAAATTGAAGTGTATTCCTCGGGAGGATGGACTGGAGCTGTTGGCAGAGATACATGGAGGCATATGTGGCTCCCACATAGGCTCAAGAGCTCTTGTCGGCAAGGCATTCCGGCAAGGTTTCTTTTGGCCCACCGCTCTCCAAGATGCAACTGCACTAGTAACCAAGTGTGAAGCGTGCTAGTTCCATTCAAAGCAATTGCATCAGCCAGCTCAAGCTCTTCAGACAATCCCTCTTTCCTGGCCATTTTCGGTCTTGGGGCTCGACATATTGAGCCCTTTTCCCCGCGCTGCCGGGGGCTTCGAATACTTGTACGTTGCTATCGACAAGTTCACGAAGTGGCCGGAAGTGGAAGCAGTGAGAAAGGTGACAGCACAATCAGCCGTCAAGTTCTTCAAGGGACTAGTGTGCCGTTTTGGTGTGCCAAACAGGATCATCACCGACAATGGCACGCAGTTCACGAGCCGCACCTTCATGCAGTATGTCCAAGACCTTGGCGGCAAAATATGTTTTCCTTCTGTTGCTCATCTGAGGAGCAATGGCCAAGCGGAGAGGGCAAATGCTGAAGTGTTGCGAGGTCTCAGAACAAGGGCTTTCGACAAGCTGCGCAAGTGCGAAAGACGCTGGATTGATGAGCTGCCGGCGGTTCTTTGGTCAATCAGAACGACACCAAATCGAGCTACTGGCCAGACACCCTTCTCCCTAGTCTACGGGGCAGAGGCAGTTCTCCCCACAGAACTCATATACGGGTCACCTCGAGTACTCGCTTATGATGAGCCTGAGCAAGAGCAGCTGTGCCAAGATGACGCCACGCTCCTTGAGGAGGATCGTCTTCGGGCTGCTGTGCGAGCTGCACGCTACCAGCAAGCTTTGCGCCGCTATCATAGCCGCAAGGTTCATGCCCGAAGCCTTGAGGAAGGCGACCTTGTTCTTCGGCGCGTTCAGTCGGCCAAGAATTCTAACAAGTTGACGCCAAAGTGGGAAGGCCCTTATCGGGTAGTACGAGTCACCTGGCCCGGCGCAGTCCGCCTGGAGACCGAAGATGGCATTCCAGTGAGCAATTCCTGGAATATCGAACACCTTCGTAAGTTCTACCCATAAGGCATGGTTGCCGGGTCTCCCGGCAACCACCTTTTGTACAAGTTTTGCCGGCAAGGCATATGATCCTTTGTACAAAGCCAGGCGCAGACCCTGTGCATAGTCGAATAAACTAAAGTGTTTTACAATTCTTGTTGATTTTCTGTCAGTGCGGCCCACTTGCTGGGCAGAATATTTGACAGACTGCATTTTCCTGTGAATAAGAATAGATGTGAGGGAAAATGGGGTAGGGTTATGAATGCACACAGCGAAGATTTTGACGGGAAAACATTTTTCAAGGAAATTAGATTCACACTTCGAGCGGTGTTTCAAAAAAAAGAATTGAATAGATCGAACTAGTAGATGCAAGAGAAGTACTAGTTAACAGGCTACTCATTTCATTCGTTCAAGACATAGCACAAACCCTAGATCTGAAATGTGAGGCGCGATGAGAAACAACAAACCGCATCCGGAAGTTGTACCCTATCGATATGGATCTAGTAAATATGGTAAAAACATAGGGAAATTACCGCTGACGAACTCGAACAGAGAAACGGAAGCACGAGTTCGCACTACGGTGGCGCGGGGTGGAGGATGACCCACGGCAGCGAGGAAGGACTCCGGCGACCTCCTTCCGGTAGCTAAGTGGCGAGGATGATCGGCGTCGTCGCGCTCAAGGTGGAGCGGTACGGTAGAGGTTCAGAAGGTTACGATGGCTTAGGGTTGAAGTGAATGAGGGTGGACGGGGGCGGCTGAGGTATTTATATGTGAGGAGAAGTAACCGCACCGGTGAATCTGATTGAATGGTCACAGTGAAGAGACTTTTGCTATTCAACGGCCCAGATACGCGAGCAGTTGCAGATAAGCACGTGTTAACTATCAAGGAGACGTGGTCCTGACTTGGGCGGGAAACCCCAAATTTTGGACGGCTTTTGCCAAATTAGATTAAGTTCGGACCGAAACAAAATCATGGTCAAGAACACCAGATAAGGTTCATTACCAGATGAATTTGTGCATTTATAACGGAACAACATAGATTGGAAGAGGTAGAATAGAGGGACGACAGGGTCCTAGGCATTTCACTCAGTCGAAGAAGAAAACACAACCGAAAAGATAGCTATGAGTGAAATACATTCGGACAGAACACGAAAACCTTCCAACGAAAATCAACTCTTAAGAAAGTGTGGTGGCGTGACCCACTGTATAAGAACTGTATGACCCCGAGCATCACACAACTAGTCGTGGCACTCGGTTAGCCTAGTTCTTTGTTAATGTATTCACTCTCAGAAAGAAAATTTCACTTTGTCGAGATTTTCTAGCTCTTCGAGTGTTATGCACCCTTTCCTTCAATGATGTGGAAGTGTTGGCACGGGTGACGAGTCCAGCTTACTGCACGTTTGCGGAATCTAAGATATTTATCTCACACCGTAACGCACAGAATCTTTTCTATCGAGAGGCTTGGTGAAGATATCAGCGAGATTTCTTCGGTCTTGACGTGACTGATCACAATATCCTCTCGAGCAACATGATCGCGAAGAAAATGGTGTCTGGTCTCAATATGCTTGGTGCGAGAGTGTTTCACTGGATTGTGTGCAATTTTGATTGCACTCTCATTGTCACACAATAAAGGAATCTTCTTGACCTTGATGCCATAATCCTTCGGAGTCTGCTTCATCCATAGCAACTGAGTGCAACAAGCGCCAGCAGCAATATATTTGGCCTCAGTCGTAGATAAAGACACACGGTTTTGCTTCATTGACGACCAACACACCAAAGATCTACCGAGGAAATGACATGTCCCTGAAGTAGATTTCCTGTCAACTCGGTCACCTGCATAATCTGAGTCTGAATAACCAATGAGGTCAAACTGTGCTCCCATAGGATACCATAAACCTAAGGTGGGGGTGTGAGCCAAATATCTCAAAATACGCTTGACCGCTTGGTGATGCGATTCTTTCGGTGAAGCTTGAAAACGAGGACACATGCAAACACTCAACATAATGTCAGGTCTGGATGCACATAGGTAGAGCAAAGAACCAATCATCGAATGGTAAGCTTTCTGATCATAATCTTTACCGTACACATCAGCATCAAGCTGACCATTCGTTGGCATAGGAGTTTTGTAACCTTTGTGATTGCAGTCGGACATTTTAAACTTCTTCAGGCAGTCTTTGAGATATTTCTCCTGAGAGATGAAAATGCCATTCTTCTGCTGACGAATTTGTAGTCCGAGAAAGAACTTAAGTTCACCCATCATTGACATTTGATATTTCTCGGACATCATTCGTCTGAACTCCATGCTGCAAGCATTGTTAGTACAACCAAATATGATATCATCCACATATATTTAACACATGAATAAGACACCATCAATAGCATGTGTGAAAAGAGTAGAGTCAGTGGATCCTGGCTTGAACCCCTTTTCGAGCAGAAATCTCCTCAGTGTATCATACCATGCTCGAGGAGCTTGCTTGAGCCCATAAAGAGCCTTTTTCAACCTGAAAACTTTATTAGGGAATTGAGGATTTTCAAAGCTAGGTGGTTGTCTAACATAGACTTCCCCATCAATTTCACCATTGAGGAAAGCACTTTTCACATCCATTTGATATAGCAAGATGTCATTGTAATTTGCATATGCGAGAAGAATACGAATGGCCTCAAGACGTGCAACAGGAGCATAAGTTTCACCGAAGTCTATACCTTCTACCTGTGTATACCCTTGAGCAACCAATCGTGCTTTGTTTCTTACCACAATGCCATCTTCATCTTGTTTATTTCGGAAGATCCATTTGGTACCGATGATATTGTGCTTATTTGGATTCGGTGGATCGACCAATTCCCACACATCATTCAGCTCGAATTGCACCAACTCTTCTTGCATAGCATTCATCCAATCGGGATCATTCATCGCCTCTTTATATTTGGTAGGTTCTGCTAATAAGACAAAAGAGAAGCTGCCACAGTAGTTAGCCAAACGAGTGCGAGAGCGAGTAGTTGGTCTGTGACCTGGATTCTCAAGTTCTTTGAGAATTAATGAAGGATCTACTCAATTTGCAACTCGAGGATGAAGATTTCCTTCTGGATGATCATTTTGCTCAGCAACACCATCTGGGTTGGCATTTGCATTGCCATTTGCATCAAGATTGCCGTTTTGATCGGCATTTGCATTTGGATTGCCATTTGAGTTTGGAGCAGCATTTTCTTCGGCGGTGGATCGATGAGTTCTTCTTTGAACAGTCGGAGCATCATCATCGAAGGAGTCAAGAGCATTCCCTTCGACTGGCTTGATGTCGCCGATGGCCATTTGCTGAATAGCGTCCGAAATCGGAGGTTCATCTATCACATTTGGCAGATGCTCCTTTTGAGAACCGTTAGATTCATCGAACCGCACATTTACCGTTTCCATAACCTTCCCATGATGAGAGTTATAGACCCGATAAGTGTGTGAGTTCGAGCCATAACCAAGAAGAAAATCTTCATGTTCTTTAGGTGCAAACTTAGAATTGTGATTCATGTCACGAATATAGCATGGTGCACCAAAGAAACGTAAATAAGAAACATTCGCTTTCTTGCCAGTGATGAGCTCATATGAAGTTTTCTTAAGGAACTTGTGAAGATAAACACGATTCACAACATGGCAAGCAATGTTAATAGCATCAGCCCAGAAACGAATAGGAGTTTCATACTCACTAAGCATAGTTCTCGCCATTTCGATGAGAGTTCTTTTCTTTCGCTCCACAACTTCATTCTGTTGGGGAGTGTAAGCAGCAGAGAACTCATAAGTGATACCATTTTCATCAAGAAAGTCTTCGATGTTGGTATTTTTGAACTTAGTGCCATTGTCACTTCTGACATGCTTGATGCGCACATCATATTCATTCTGAGCTTTCTTGGTGAATCTTTTGAAGATATCTTGGGTGTAGGTCTTGTCTTCGAGAAAGAATACCCAAGTATAGCGAGAGAAATCATCAACAATAACCAGACCATAATGACTACCACCAAAGCTGGCATAGTTTTGAGGCCCGAATAAATCCATGTGAAGAATTTCCAGAGGTCTTGTTGTGGTCATGACAGTCTTGGAGGAATGATGCTTCTTGGCCAATTTTCCGGCCTCGCAAGCAGCACAGAGACGATCTTTATCGAATTTCACATCAGGAATGCCACGAAGATGATTTTTCTTCACAAGTGTCTGCAAGTTTCTCACGCCTGCATGACCAAGTCTACGGTGCCACATCCAACCTTCGGTTGCTTTTACAAGCAAACTAGTTTGAACTGAGGGGCCCTTAGAGAAATCCACAATATACAAATCACCTTTTCTATTTCCCTCAAAGACGAAGGAATTGTCAGTGGCCATAAAGACAATGCATTTAGTGATAGAGAATAGTACTAGCATGCCTAGATCACAAAGCTTGCCAACTGACATGAGATTGAATCCAAGAGACTGAAAAAGTAAAACATCATCAATGTTCTTGCCTTTGGATATAGCAATTTTACCTTGCCCAATTACCTTTCCTTTGTTGGTGTCGCCGAAAGTAATATACTTCTGAGAGGAAGCAGTTAAGTTGGGGTCCACAAACAATGACTTGTCTCCGGTCATATGACTAGTGCATCCACTATCCATGATCCATTCGGTACACCCGGAGACATAGTCCTGCAGGAGAATTAGGCTTTCTTAACCACCCACATCTTTGCAGGTGGCTTCGAAACATATGAACAAGCAGGATATGATTTCTTTTGAAAACCACTCAAGTTGTTCCTCGAAGTAGAGTGATCATAATAAAAGGAGTAAGCATTGTACTTCCTTCCAGACACATGAGCATAGTGGTTTGAGGATGTATGCATGTACTCATTCTGTCGAGCCTTCTCAAGTATGTATCGAGCATTTTTAGCCTGCGTGATTAGTAACACAGTAACAGGTAATGCCTCGATAGTTTTCTTAGGGACCCAAATAGTTTTCTTCGGAGGTCCAGTCCTACTGTTTGGTCCAACATAGCGAGCAACAGCCTCACCACGTTGGTTCTTGAACAACTTGTAGTTGTCCAAAGAATCATCATAAGAGTATTCAGGAATGGGGCAATCATATCCCGAGAGTAATGAGGGGTCGAGCATTTTGCTCTTAGCGGGCACCCACACAGTGCGAGGGTATTAATCTGGTTCCCAGTATGAACCATTTTCATTTAGTTTCCTTTCAAAACCAACCCCTTCTTTTCTGGGATTTTTGTGAAGAATGGATTTCTTCAGGACGTCACAGAGGGTTTGATGTCCTTTGAGACTTTTGAACATTCCTGTTTGAAGAAGATCCTTCAACCTAGCATTTTCATCAGATACAAAACCATTTACCTCAACTGAGGGGTTAGCATTCATAGATGATTCAGCATTTGATTCAGCATTATTGCGTTCAAGGCATTTTAAGCAAGGAGGTACAAACACATAAGTTTTCTCCTTGAGTTGTTGGGTGAGGAGAGAATTTTCTCTGATCAAATCATCATGAGCCTCTCTCAGCGATTCGACGTCCTGTTTCCATTTCAGGTAGTCATAGGTCAGTCTTTCGTAATCAGCGGAGAGAAAATCATGACGGTTCATCAGTTCTTCCATTCGAGATTTTAGAGCAGAATACTCTTCAGTCATCGACTGGTTTTTCTCCATCTCCTCAACCAATAACCCTCCGGATTTCCTGAGAGTTTTCTCAATTTTTTTGAGAGAGTTTTGTTGCTTCTTAGCAATTTTGATTAGCTTAGCACGGTCATCCTCATCAGAAGAAAATTGATCACTGGCGTAGGTCTTATAGTTTTTAGAGGATACCTTTTCCTTTGATGCTTTAGCCATGAAGTAGAAGGCAGGGGATTCATTGTCACTTGAATGGCTCTTGAAGATGTTTGAAGCTGGAGCAGACACACAAGCTATACCAGCCATGCCTGAGTCTGAATTATCATCAGATTCAACAACTTCTTCGGAGCCTGATGACTCCTCTTCATCAGAGTCCATTTCCTTGCCGATGTATGCCTTGGCCTTGCGAGACGTGTTCTTGCGGTTGGATGAGGACTTGGAGGGATTCCGTGAAGCAGATCTTGACAAGGACTGCTACATGTAAACTACGTTGGGATTTCTCCGAAGAGGAGAGAATGATGCAGTATAGTAGAGATAAGTATTTCCCTCAGTTAAGAACCAAGGTTATCAATCCAGTAGGAGAACCACACAGAACCTCGTTAGCAGCAGCTACACACACAAAAGCAAACACTTGCACCCAACGCAAATAAGAGGGTTGTCAATCCCCTTAGTGGTTACTTGCAAGGATTAATTCTGATAGTGATAGGTAGAAGAGTAAATTGCAAAATAAAATAAAAGTAAATAAATTGCCGCAAGGTATTTTTGGATTTTAATATATGATAAAAGTAGACCCGGGGGCCATAGTTTTCAATAGAGGCTTCTCTCTCGAACACATAGCATACGGTGGGAAAACAAATTACTGTTGGGCAATTGATACAAAAGCAAATAATTATGACGGATTCATGGCAATGATCATGTATATAGGCATCATGTCCGAAACAAGTAGACCGACTCCTGCCTGCATCTACTATTATTACTCCACTCATTGACCGCTATCCAGCATGCATCTAGAGTATTAAGTATAAAACAGATTAATGCCTTAAGCAAGATGACATGATGTAGACAAAGTAAACTCAAGCAATATGATTAAACCCCATCTTTTTATCCTTAATGGCAACAATACAAATACGTGTCATGTCCCTTTCTATCACTGGGATTGAGCACCGCAAGATTGAACCCATCACAAAGCACCTCTCCCATTGCAAGATAAATCAATCTAGTTGGCCAAACCAAACGGATAGATCGGAGAGAAATACAAAGCTATAACAATCATGCATAAAAGAGTTCAGAGAAGACTCAAATATTTCTCATGAATAATCTGATCATAAACTCAAAATTCATCGGATCCCAACAAACACACCGCAAAAGAAGATTACATCGGATAGAACTCCAAGAACATCGAGGAGAACATGGTATTGAAGATCAAAGAGAGAGAAGAAGCCATCTAGCTACTAGCTATGGACCCGTAGGCCTGTGGTAAACTACTCACACATCATCGGAAGGGCAGCAAGGTTGATGTAGAAGCCCTCCGTGATCGATTCCCCCTCCGGCAGAGTACCAGAAAATGCCTCCAGATGGGATCGCGGAAGAACAGAGGCTTGCGGCGGCGGAAAGGTTTTCTCTTCTGTCTCTTTGGTATACTGGGAATATTTTGGAATTTATAGCGCTGAAATTAGGTCAAGGGGTGCCATGAGGGGCCCACAAGCTTGGGGGGCGCGCCTACCCCCCTGGACTCGTCGCTTCCTTGTGACTCCTCTTGTCTTCTCCCGAAGCTTCCAGGGTCTCTTCTAGTCCAGAAAAAATCAGTACAATTTTTTTTCTCCATTTGGACTCTTTTTGATAATGATTTTCTGAAAAGTCAAAAACAAGCAAAAAACAACAACTAGCACTGGGCACTAGGTTAATAGGTTAGTCCCAAAAAATGATATATAATGGCATATAATTGCATATAAAACATCCAAGATTGATACTATAATAGCATGGAACAATCAAAAATTATAGATATGTTGGAGATGTATCAAGCATCCCCAAGCTTAATTCCTGCTCGTCCTCGAGTAGGTAAATGATAAAAACAGAATTTTTGATGTGGAATGCTACCTAACAAGTTTCGTCTTGTAATTCTCTTTTACGGTATGAATATTAAGATCTGAATGATTCAAAGCAATAGTCTATAATTTGATATAAAGACATCAATACTCAGGCATACTAACAAACAATCATGCCTTTCAAAATAAAAATATTAAAGAAAGTTTCCCTACAAAATCATATAATCCTGTCATGCTCCATCTTCTTAACACAAAGTATTAATCATGCACAACCCCGGTTTTAGCCAAGCAATTGGTTCATACTTTTTAATGCGCTTCAGCTTTTTCAATCCACACGCAATACATGAGCATAAGCCATGGATATAGCACTATGGGTGGAATAGAATGTGGTGGTAGAGATTAATAAGGGGAAATCAAAAAAATAAGATAGTCTCACATCAATGAGGCTAATCAACGGGCTATGGAGATGCCCATCAATTGATGTCAATGCGAGGAGTAGGGATTGCCATGCAACAGATGCACTAAGAGCTATAAGTGTACGAAAGCTCAAAACAAAAACTAAGTGGGTGTGCATCCAACTTGCTTGCTCATGAAGACCTCGGGCATTTGAGGAAGCCCATCATCGGAATATACAAGCCAAGTTCTATAACGAAAATTCCCACTAGTATAGGAAAGTGACAAAATAGGAGACTCTCTATATGAAAAACATGGTGCTACTTTGAAGCACAAGTATGGAAAAGGATAGTAACACTGCCCCTTCTCTCTTTTTCTCTCTTTTTTTTCTTTCTTTCTTTCTTTTTCTTCTTTTTTCTTTTCTTTTCTCTCTTTTTTTCTTTTTTTCGTGGGCTCTTCTAGGCCTCTTTTTTTATTTTTTTTATTTTCCTCACTGGGACAATGCTCTAATAATAATGATCATCATACTTCTATTTACTTACAACTCAAAATTACAACTCGAAACTAGAACAAATATGACTCTATATGAATGCCTCTGGCAGTGTACCAGGATGTGCAATGATACTAGCGTAACATGTATGAAAATGATGAACGGTAACTGAGCCACAAATACTATGTCAGCTATATGATCATGCAAAGCAATATGACAATGATGATGTGTGTCATAAAAAAGAATGGTGGAAGTTGCATGGCAATATATCTCGGAATGGCTATGGAATTGCCATAATAGGTAGGTATGGTGGCTGTTTTGAGGAAGATATAAGGAGGCTTATGTGTGATAGAGCGTATCATATCACGGGGTTTGGATGCACCGGCGAAGTTTGCACCGACTCTCGATGTGAGAAAGGGCAATGCATGGTATTGAAGAGGCTAGCAAATTGCAGAAAGGTGGGAGTGCGTATAATCCATGGACTCACATTAGTCATAAAGAACTCACATACTTATTGCAAAAGTTTATTAGCCCTCGAAGCAAAGTACTACTATGCATGCCCCTAGGGGGAAGGTTGGTAGGAGTTAACCATCGCGCGCCCCCGACCGCCACGCAAAGGAAGACAATCAATAATAAATCATACTCCAACTTCTTAGCATAATGACAGATCATACGTGCATGCTTCGGGAATCACAAACCTTAGCACCAATATTCTTACTAAACCACAATTATCTACTAGCACCTCCCACATATTACCATCTTAATATCGCAAAACTATTGCAAGGAATCAAACTTATCATATTTAGTGATCTACAAGAAAGTTTTTATTATATCCCTCTTGAATACCTATCATATTAGGACCAAACTCATAACCCGTGCATATTACCATTGCTATTTATTAGACTCTCAAAAAGATATAAGTAAAGCATGAGAGTGCAACTATTTCTTTAAAATATAACCACCGTCGTGCTCTAAAAGATATAAGTGAAGCACTAGAGCAACTGCCTAGCTCAAAAGATATAAGTGAAGCACATAGAGTATTCTAACAAATCACGAATAATGTGTGTCCCTCTCAAAAAGGTGTGTTCAGCAAAGATGATTTTGGCAAACTAAAAAGAAAACAAAAGCAAGCAAACTATAGCACAAGACGCTCCAAGTAAAACACATATCATGTGATGAATAAAAATATTGCTCCAAGTGATATACCGATAGATTGTAGACGAAAGAGGGGATGCCATCCGAGGCATCCCCAAGCTTAGACACTTGATTCTTCCTTGAATATTACCTTCGGGTGCCTTGGGCATCCCCAAGCTTAGGCTCTTGCCGCTCCTTATTCCTTTATTCATCGTAGTCTCACCCAAAACTTGAAAACTTCAGCACACAAAACTCAACAGAAACCTCATGAGATCCGTTATTATAACAAATAGATCTTAAACTTTAGGTACTGTTGTAAATTGATTCTTATTTAATATTTACATAATGCTACTGTACTCCAACTTCCCCATGGCTCATACCCCCCGATACGATCCATAGATTCATCAAAATAAGCAAACTATGCAACAAAAACAGAATCTATCTAAAACAGAACAGTCTGTAAGGATCTATTTAGAAGCTATACTTATGTAACTCCAAAAATTCTTAAAACTTAGGACAACGTAAACAATTCATATATCAATACTGTGTAAAAAATCCAGAATTTTATCGCGCTCCAGTACAGAACCAAAAATCCAGCACTGGACTCAAAACTTTCTGTTTTCAAACAGCATCAATCATACTATCATCCAAATCATCCCAATGGCATTACTTGGCACAAACACTAATTAAAACATAAAAACACAATCATAACAGAGGCTATAATTGTGTAAACACACAAGAACAGAAAATAAAATGAAAATTTATTTTATTCATTGGGTTGCCTCCCAACAAGCGTTATTGTTTTATGCCCCTAGCTAGGCATAATGCATAGTTTCAAGTGTTGTCATCCTTCAAATTAATTCCATAGGTGGCCCTCATAATAGATTCATATGGTGGCTTAATTCTCTTTCTAGGGAAGTGTTCCATCCCTTTCTTTAACGGAAATTGAAATCTTATATTACCTTCTTTCGTATCAATAATAGCACCTATGGTTCGTAGGAAGGGCCTACCAAGTATTATAGGGCAAGAAGGATTGCATTCAATATCAAGAACAATAAAATCCACGGGGACATAATTTCAATTAGCAAGAATAAGCACATCATTTATTCTTCCCAATGGTTTTTTAATAGTGGAATCCGCTAGATGTAAATTAAGGGAACAAGGATCCATATCGGTGAGACCTAGCACATCACACAAAGATTTTGGTATAGTAGAGACGCTAGCACCTAGATAACATAAAGCATTGCATTCATAATATTTAATTTTAAATTTAATAGTAGGTTCCCATTCATCATGCAATTTTCTAGGAATTGTAACTTCCAACTCAAATTTTTCTTCATGAGCTTTTATCATAGCTTCTACAATGTGTTTAGTAAAAGCTCTATTTTGTTCATAAGCATTAGGTGAATTGATCATGGATTGCAACAAGGAAATACATTCAACTAAAGAGCAATTATCATAATTAAAATCCTTGTAATCCAAAGTAGTGGGTACATCACTATTTAAAGTTTTGACCTCTCCAAACCCACTTTTGTCATTTTTATCATTAAGATCATCACCCTCCAAATATTTGGGATGCCTTCTAACTAAAGTTGACTCATCTTCAGTCCCTTTTTCATCAAGTTTTATATTACTAAATAGGGATTCAATAGGTGAAACACCAATCATTTTAATATCTTCATCATTACTAGATTGTGACTCAAGTTTAGCAGCTGTCTTATTCACTAGAGTTGTTTGTTTATCCGAAATCTTCCCTAACAAGTTTTTAGTACTAGAAAGTTGAGACTGAAGGTTGGCTACTTCTAGATTGACATCTTCATGTTGTTTATTAATAGCATCCAATAAGATGGAATGTTCCTTAAGCTCCTCGGAAAAGAATTTATTATGCTCATATTGTGAAGATATAAAACTCTTAGTGGCATTTTCGATCTCAGACAATCTTTTGTTATATAAACTATCGCGAGATTCCTCTAGCGACATAGTGACAGAGCAAGCAAACTAGCAAACAAGCAAGCAAACGAAAATATTTTTGTGTTTTTGTAAAATTGTTTTAGAAGTGGAGGAGATGAAAACGAGAGGCAAATGCAAATAAAAAGGCAAATAAAATAAATGCAAGTGAATGATAGTTTATGCGAAGGTACTTGAGGAGGAGGAGCCAGCAGCTAATGCACCCCCAGCAAAAGCTTAGAAGCTCATGTCAGATGCAATCAGGACTGCTACCCCCACCAAGTCTAAACCAAAAGCTCCAGTACCCAAGAGGTCAACCAGGAACATTTCTGCCAGTGAGAAGAACAAGGCCCCAGTGCCTGAAGCCAATGTTGATGAAGAGCCACTAGTGCTCAGGAAATTGAAGCCTAAGATTCCAGACCATGACGATGCACACCCAGTTGCAGAGAATATGATGCTAAGGAAAGACAAAGGACTGCGTCAGTGGAGACTGTCAGATCCCTATGCCACCAAGAGGAGAATAGCTTGTGACTACCGCTTCCATACCAGAGAGCAGCAAGACTTTTATGAGACAGTTCTACTGGATAAGAAGCCGATTGTCAGCGACATGAGATGGGTGGATTGGAAATACATTGATGCCAATGAAGATTATTTCCCCCATGTGCATGAGAGTTTCCGGATTGCTGGTGTTGATGAGTTTGTTGGATAGAAGTTGACAAAGTGGAATGATGAGATGATCATGCAGTTCTACTCCACAGCTCACTTCTATCCTGATGGTAGGATTGTGTGGATGACAGAGGGTACCAGGTACCAGTCGACCATCTCTGAGTGGGCTACTCTTCTTGGTGCTCCAAAAGAAGAAGATGATGATGTTGATATCTATGCCAAGCTCAAGATGGACCACAACTCCATGGCCAACATGTACACAGCAATACCACAGAAGGACATCGAGACACATAAGCTAGGATCAGTGAAGCACCTGCTGCCAGGATTGGCCACCACAAACACTATCTTGCGGTACACTCTGTTGCCCAAGTCAGGAGATGATAAAATGATATGTGGCCACTCCATCAACCTGCTGCACCTCTTTGACACACCTCAGAAGTTCAAGGTGATGAGCTTGATTGTTGAAACCATCAAGAGGACTGCAGCTGATCAGAAGAGATCGTGCGGATATGCTCCACACATCCAGATGCTTATCAATTCCAAGGTTGGAACGAGCACTTATCTTCTTGATCGTGAGCATCTACCACTACGTCCAGAGTTTGAGGATAATGTCATTGTGATGGATCCTTCGCATCCCACCTCTGCTCAAGCTCAAGAGAAGATCCGAGTTGCCAAGGAAGCAAAAGCAGCCAAAGAGGCATCAGCTCCCAATGCTCCAATTGCAAATCTCAAGTCTAAGTCTGACCAAATGACTTATCTGCTAGAAGCCACCCTGAGGATTGAGCGAAGTCTGGCCAACCTCACCCAGAACCAGGCTAGCTTAGAGAGGATAGTCGAGACGAAAATTCATGATCTAGATGTTAAGATCACTGAGGTCCAGACTATAGTGGAGAAGCTGATGGACGATGTTGATGCTACCAGGACAGCCGCTTCAGATGATAGTGGAG
The DNA here is from genome assembly GCA_039707655.1 of Elymus sibiricus. Taxonomy (NCBI): domain Eukaryota; kingdom Viridiplantae; phylum Streptophyta; class Magnoliopsida; order Poales; family Poaceae; genus Elymus; species Elymus sibiricus. Next base: position 198,091,509 of record CM077668.1, read on the forward strand.
ATGACAGACCCACTATGGAGAGAATTCAGACAGTGCCCAGGGCAGCCAGATCTGCTGCAGTGCCAGTTGTGGATCCGTGGACCACAGTCTCTGCACCTGCTGCTGCTGCTACAGTGCCACCTCCGGTCTCCACTCCTCCAGCACAACAGACATCAGCCGAAGCCTTCACGGATGCTCTTCTCTCGACGCCATCTACGCACACCGGAGCTGCCAGCAGGAGATCGCCTTCAAGAGCTTCCGAGGATCGTGCTTAGAGTGCCGTATTAGTCCTATACCTATTCGATCTTTTTGGTACTTGTTGCCAAAGGGGGAGAATTTGTATAGATCTTAGCTTCAAGAGAGAGAGTTTCGCTTTGCTTTGCCCATTGGATTTTTCTCGAGTTCTTTTGCTACAATTTGCTTTATGGTACTTTGTTTCGATGTGTGTGCTTGATACTATGTCTGTGAGTACTTTGATCATTATGATTGTGAGCTACTACATGTGAATGATTATACTATGCTCTATGTGATGCTTACGCTTATCATTATCTTGTATGATCACTTACTTGTGTTGGTGATGCGTGCTTACTATTCCACTCATATCATTTTGCGCGCTCCACCAAGTTGTATGTGACATGGAAGAGTGCCCCATGAGCCTAATCGATTGTGCATTTGCATTCAAACGCAAATTTTTAATAATGCACAAATTTAGGGGGAGCTCTTGCTTATCACATACTTCTCAAAGCGACGATGTATTTCATTCATTTAATCATTTATCGAAGCTTTGATCTATATGTTGTCATCAATTACCAAAAAGGGGGAGATTGAAAGCACATTTGCTCCCTTGGTGGTTTTGGCAATTCATAACAACATATATCTCATTGAACTAATGTCCATTCAAGTTAAAGATTTCAGGATGTTCAATGATTGGCATGGCATGGACTAGAGATGTGGACCCCTCAAAATGCTAAGGACAAGGATTGGCAAAAGCTCAAGACTCTACATTTTTGGTTTAGTGATCCAAGATCACATCGAGTCCATAGGAAAGCCAATATTATTAAAAGGGGATGAGGTGTTGCTTAATGGTCTTTTTGCTCAAGTGCTTAGTGACAGTACTCCTAAACCCTCAACCACTTTCTCTACCCAAATATGTCCAAAACCTACATTCCAACTCGGCCCCATCGAAATTTCCTATCTGGAGCCACCGAGTTCATCTGGACCTTAGCCACTGCCAAAACCCTAACAAATCGGATCCACCGATATGGATCTCAGTCTCACCGAGATGGCCTTGCCAACTCTCTGTAATCGTTTGCACTTACTTCGGTCCCACCGAGTTTTGCAAATCGGTCTCACCGAGATGGCTTGCCAACTCTCTGTTGCCTTATTGCTTCACTTCAGTCCTACCGAGTTTGATGTAATCGGTGCCACCGAGACGAGGTTTGCCCTAGCCATTGCACTTCGGTCCATCCGAGATGTTCCAGTCGGTCCCACCGAGATTCCTAACGTTCATATCTTTTACACAGCTCGGTGCCACCGAGTCTTCTGAATCGGTGCCACCGAGTTGGGTCAAAAGTGTGTAACGGTTGGATTTTGTGTGGAGGCTATATATACCCCTCCACCACCTCCTTCTCAGTAAGGAGATCCATCAGAACGTGCCTACACTTCCACCATACATTTTCTGAGAGAGAACCACCTACTCATGTGTTGAGATCAAGTTATTCCAATCCAACCATTTGAACCTTGATTTCTAGCCTTTCCCAAGTTGCTTTCCACTCAAATCCTTCTTCCACCATAGCCAAATCTGTGAGGAGTTGTTTGAGTGTTGGGAAGACTATCATTTGAAGCACAAGAGCAAGGAGTTCATCAACAACACACTGTCTATTACCTTTTGGAGAGCGGTGTCTCCTAGATTGGTTAGGTGTCACTTGGGAGCCTCCGACATGATGTGGAGTTGAACCAAGGAGTTTGTAAGGGCAAGGAGATCGCCTACTTCGTGAAGATCTACCCCGAGTGAGGCTAGTCCTTCGTGGACGTAAGCCATGGTGGAATAGACAAGGTTGCTTCTTCGTGGACCCTTTGTGGGTGGAGCCCTCCGTGGACTTGCGCAGCCGTTACCCTCCGTGGGTTGAAGTCTCCATCAACGTGGATGTACGATAGCACCACCTATCGGAAACCACGCCAAAAACCACCGTGTCTTCATTGCGTTTGAAATCTCTGATCCCCTCCTTTACTTACATATGCAATTGTTTAATTTCCGCTGCTACACTCTTAGAATTGCATGTGTAGGGTGATGCTTGACTTGTATACTTGCTAAAATCTGCCTACAACTAAAATTGGGAAAAGGTTAGGTTTTATTTGGTCAAGTAGTCTAATCACCCCCCCTCTAGACATACTTTCGATCCTACAGAATGATATAGCCACCCTATTTGCTCATGAGGAAAAAATTCATCACTATTACATTCTTAAGTTGTTTCCTTTCTTATTAAAGGGTGATGCTAAGAAATGGTTTAATACTCTTTCTCCTAGTTGTGTGCGTAGTCCCCAGGACATGATATATTACTTCTCTAAAAAATATTTTTCCTGCTCATAAGAAACAAGCTGCCTTGCAGGAAATATTTAACTTTGTGCAAATTGAAGAAGAGAATCTCCCTCAAGCTTGGGGGAGGCTTCTCCAATTACTTAATGCTTTGCCTGATCATCCTCTTAAGAAAAATGAAATACTTGATATCTTTTATAATGGACTGACCGATGCTTCTAGGGACTACCTAGTTAGTTGTGCTGATTGTGTTTTCAGGGAATGAACTATTGAATAGGCTGAAGTTCTATTGAATAATATATTAAAGAATGCCAATGATTGGACACTTCCTGAAGCACCACCCAAACCAACTCCAAAGAAGAGAGGTATTCTATTCCTCAGTCTTGAAGATATGCAAGAGGCAAAGAAATCTATGAAAGAAAAAGGTATTAAGTCTGAAGATGTTAAGAATTTAGCACCTATTGAAGAAATACATGGGCTCGGCACCCCGACACAGGTAGTAGAGGTAAATTCTCTTATTAGATTTGATGAAGGTGATATTCCTTATAATAAATCTGCTAGTCAATGCCTGGGTGAATTCGATAATTACATTGTTAAGCAAGAACACTTTAATATGTATGTCAACAATCAATTAAAACATAATGCTTTCATGATAGATCATTTGAGTGATTTGATGTTTAGAATTGCTAATGATGTTAAAGGCTTAAGTAAACATTCGTCCATGGTTCATACTCAGTTAGAACAAATTGCTAAGTCACAAAATGATTTGCTTAATGGGATGAATAATAAAATGAATGATCATGTTGTTAGGGTAATGACTAGAGGAGGTAGAATGACTCGGGAGCCCCTGTACCCTGAAGGTCATCCTAAAAGAACTGAGCAAGATTCTCAAAGAAATAATATTGATGTGCCTAGTTCATCTAAGAAGAAAAAGAAAAAGAAAAAGAAAAATGATAGGACTTTGCATGCTTCTAGTGAACCTGAGATAGAAAGATCTCCTGAGAATCATAATGATGTTTCTATTTCTCATGCTGAGACACAATCTGGTAATGAACACCCACCTAGTGATAATGATAATGATAATGATGTTCATGTTGATGCTCAACCAGATAATGATGTAGAAATAGAACCTGTTGTTGATCTTGATAACCCACGTCCTAAGAATAAAAGAAATGATAAAAGTGATTTCATTGCTAGAAAACATGGAAAAGAAAGAGAACCATGGGTTCAAAAACCCATGCCTTTTCCTACTAAGCCCACTAGAAATAAAGATGAGGAAGACTTTGAGCACTTTGTTGAAATGCTTAGACCTGTCTTTTTGCGCACTCGCTTGACTGATATTTTGAAAATGCCTCCATATGCTAAATACATGAAAGATATTGTCACTAATAAAAGGAAGATACCCGAGGCTGAAATTTACACCATGCTTGCAAATTATTCTTTTAAGGGTGGAGTGCCTAAGAAGTTAGGAGATCTGGGAATACCCACTATACCATGCTCCATTAAAAGAAGTTCTGTCAAAACTACTTTATGTGACTTAGGAGCCGGTGTTAGTGTTATGCCTTTCTCTTTATATAGAAGACTTGATTTGAATAAGTTGACACCTACTGAAATATCTCTGCAAATGGCTGATAAATCAACTGCTATACCTATTGGACTTTGCGAGGATGTGCCCGTTGTTGTTGCAAATGTTACTCTCTTAACAGACTTTGTTATACTTGATATGCCCGAGGACGACAACATGTCGATTATCCTTGGTAGACCCTTTTTGAATACTGCAGGGGCTGTTATTGATTGCAACAAAAGCAAAGTCACTTTTCATGTCAATGGTAATGAGCATACTATTTATTTTCCAAAGAAACAAAGTTCAGTGAATGGTATCAACTATATTGAAAAAGTTTCGATAATCACTATTGGAGGTTTCAAATTTCCTCTTCCTACCGTCAAAAAGAAATATGAAACTCTTATTGTTGGGGAGATGCATATACCCATTGAGGTAACTTAGTGTTATACGAAAGTTCATCGGTTTCATGTTACTCGGAAATAGTTTGTTAATAAGACTTGATCAACCATATTAATGGATTCTTTTTGAGGGGCATGTGGTCGATGAATTTAGTAAGCACAACTCTCTGTAATTATAGTTTGCTCTATGTTATTCATAGTTTAATAAAGTAAAATGCCATGATTATCTTGTTTTCTGAATTATCCGTGAAATAAAAAAATGGCCCCAAAATAAAAGTGCTCAGAATGTTGTAAAATTTTAACATGATTTTTTCTGGAATATTTTAAAAAAATCGGCACTGAGTACATCCCAGGGGGTGCCCCTGTTGCTCACAAGGCAACAGGGCGCGCCTACCCCCCTAGGCGCGCCATGATGCCTTGTGGGTCCCACAGAGACCCACTCACTTACCTCTTCAGCCCACTTCATCTCCTACCTCCAGAAGAAATCGTGGTAGCTCTCGTTCTCGTGTTCTTGCTCCCAAACCTGAGATTTTTGATCTCTTTGCTCGGAGCTCCACTTCCGAAACTGTTTTGGGGGATTGCTCCTTGGTATGTGACTCCTCCATTGTTCCAATTAGTTTTTGCTTTAGTGGATTATATTTTGCATGATTTACTACTATTGGTGCTACTGAAAATGAGCTTGCATGTTGAATTTAGTTGGTTCTAAGTAGTTTGAATGCTTGATATAGCCTCTAGGCACTTGTATGAGTAGTTGCTATCAATCTTGTGAAGTTTTGTTGACATCATTTTGTGGCCCAAATTTTTTGAAAATTTGTTCTTAGGAAAATGAACTTCTTCCGGAGAGGTTCTTCGAGCCGGAGTCCCAAGGGAGTCACCGGAGGAGCCGCTGACCTTCACCTTCCTCGTAGAGTGGAGGTGCGGCCGTGCGAATGGCCACACAACGCCTTCATGAATGAAGCCGGGTTCCACCAGGAGTTTGCACAATTTGTTGCAAATGCCGGCTTGACCAACTTCCTCGCAAATGAGTGTGACCAACACCACCTCCTCACAAATTCCTTTGTGCAAAAAATTTATTTCATGGCTAGGCTCGATATTCCCATGGTGCATTTTGATTTATATGTTGAACATCATGAGATACCACTTGCTGAGTTTTGTGAAATATGCCTGATTCCCTCTGATGGGGAGTTGAGGGAACCTCGACCTGAGGAGTTCGAGGACTTCCTTCTCACTTTGACCGTGGGTGAATTTAGGGGCGTGTCAAGAGCCCGAGTTACTAGCTTGCATTTTCCCGTGGTGCACTACTTTGGTTTATTTATAGGGAAATGTTTGACCACCAGGGAGGAAGGTGGTACGCTCAGTGCCCCTGACCTCGCCATTTTACATCGTGTGCTTTATGGTGATAACACTTTTAATCTGGGAGCTATCATTACACGCCGCTTGCACACTAATAGAATTAGGGGTAAAATTCATGGCGGTATTTATTCTACTCGCCTTGCGAGACGCTTTAACGTTGCTATCTATCATGATGATTATGCGCTGCCTAAGATTTATTTAGACCAACAGTCCATGATTAATCACCACTTTATTAATGACCCTAAGCCTCCTCACCACATTCGTTATAACTTGGTATTTAGTGAGAAGACTCGTGAGGTTATTTCGTTGCCTGCGCCCTCTTTGTTTGACTTTCATGCCAGGCACGGATATGCTATCATGCCCAATGACATCATTGCTTACAAGAACGAGCTGGTGGCGGCGGAGAACGAGGCCCAACCTTGGGACACTCGAGTTTAGCCACCGACCCAGCACCCGCCTGGGCCTGATGGATTCTACGGATGGTGATTACCAAGTTAGGCCAAAAGCCTAAGCTTGGGGGAATACGTATTCTCACCGACATTACATTCATGATCACACATTCATTCCAGTTGTCGTTGTTCATCCTTTTTCATTGTATGATCCATGTTAGATTTTATTCTTTCGCTTTCTTTTTGTGTCTTTGAAAAACTTTGAAAATCCAAAAATTTTCTTGCTTCTTTTCGGTTTTCTTTCTCATTAGTTAGTTCGTAGTATTAAAAGAAAACCCAAAAAGATTTCTCGTTTCTTCTTTTCTTGTTTGTTGGCAGTTCTCCCATGTAAATAGTTTTTCTCGCTTTTCATTTTTCTTCTTTAGTTCGTTTTCTTCAGATAAACTAAAAACTCCAAAAATAGTTCAGTGTGTTTCTCTGAATTTCTTTTCTTTTTGTTGAGTCGTCGTAGGGAGAAGACCACGATGAAATTGTTGACTGGCTCTCATATGCTTTGTGGTTGATCTAACGAAGAGCCAACATTACCTTGTCTTCTCCTTTGAATAAATTGTTTGCAGATTCCAGCTTAGTCCACCGCACTCTTGCACTATTATTATTTTCACATCATTTGGTCGTGCAAGTGAAAGGCAATAATGACGATGATTTGATGAAGTGACTGTGGCAAGGAAAAGCTGGTATGAACTCTTTTTTTGTTTTTGTTTTTGTAAATATGTTTAACTCAGTATCCATGATTCAGCATATTATGAGTAAACATGTTTATGATGACAATTAGAGATTATAGTTGCTCATGCCATGCTTAAGTAGCTAGGAGTGGATAATGATATATCTTGGATGTCAACATGCATTAAAATGGTTATGATGTAGTATGTTAGTATGGTATCCTCCTCTGAATGTTTCAAGTGGCTTGACTTGGCACATGTTCACACATGTAGTCGATTCAAAACCAATGCAGCCTTCATGACATTTATGTTCAGGGTGTTTATATCCTACTCATGCTAGTATTCAATGTTAATTATTCGCAATGCATGATTATGACCATTTTCGCTCTCTAGTTGGTCGCTTCTCAATCTATTTGCTAGCCTTCGCATGTACTAAGCGGGAATACTGCTTGTGCATCCAAAATCATTAAACCAAAGTTGTTCCAGATGAGTCCACTATATCTACCTATATGCGGTATTACTCTGCCGTTCCAAGTAAATTTGCATGTGCCACCTCTAATCATTCAAATAAACATCTGTTTTGTGTGCTCGTACCGCACATGGAGCGACAGGGGGCGGTCAGTATCTTCCATGCTAAGCGGGTTATTCTCAAGATGAGGGTTTATTCACTTGTCATTGCATGAGAGAGGCTGGTAATTGGGATGCCCAGTCCTATAATCAAAATAAAGAAAAATATAATAAAACAAACTCCCTCGGAAAGTTGATTGTTTGGAGGGCACCCATGAATTCGGCTAGCCATGGCTTGTGTTTGAATGGTTGAGGGGGAGTAAACTTTACCTTTCCGCTTGGGAACCGCTGATTATGTGTTTAGCATGGAAGATATTGAAAATCTTCGATCGTGACGTTGACAGGAAAAGCACACCTCTCAAAATTGTTTTCATCTCTGATTTAATCTTCGAGCTCTCGCACCTCTGCGAATCTCTGCTTTCCTCTACGAAGGGTCTATCTATTTACTTTTATGTTATTTACTTTTATTGTTGAGTTATCACCTTCTCATTTTAAGCACCAGTCCTGAGAGCACGATTGCCATTTTTATGCATTGAGTATAGTTAATGTTGGGTATACCATGACTGGATCTCTTCTACCCTGAATTACAATGTTTAGTCGCTGCTTGAACTTTGGAGGTGCTCTGCATTTATGTTTTGCGGTCTCAGAAAGGGCTAGCGAGATACCATGTTATCATACTATATCATGATTGTTTTGACAAATTGTTGGCATTGGAGATATGTTATTATTGCTCGCTAGTTGACTATGCCATTGATATGAGTAAATGTAACTTCTAAGTGTTATCATTTGCATGGTTAGTTCATGATCTTTGCTGAAAACTTGGGTGCTATTTAAGCTTATATACGGATACAAGAACAAAAGAGTTCATAAAAGTTTTTCTTTATCACTTTCAGTTTGTCAACTGAATTGCTTGAGGACAAGCAATGAGTTAAGCTTGGGGGAGTTGATACGTCTCCATCGTATCTATTTTTCCAAACACTTTTGCTCTTGTTTTGGACTCTAATTTGCATGATTTGAATGAAACTAACCCAGACTGACGCTGTTTTCAGCAGAACTACCATGGTGTTGTTTTTTGTGCAAAAATAAAAGTTCTCGGAATTGGACGAAACTTTCTGGAGATTTTTTATGGAATAAATAAAAAATACTGGAAAGAAGATCCATCGGAGGGGGCCACCAGTTGCCCACAAGGCAACAGGGCGCGCCTACCCCCTAGGGCGCCCTGATGCCTTGTGGGGCCCACGAGGCTCCTTCTGGCCTAATTCCAGCGCTATAAATTCTGTTTTCCCGAGAAAAAGGAGAGAAGAAGTTTCATCGCGTTTTACGATACGGAGCTGCCGCCACCTCCTGTTCTTCATCGGGAGGGCTGATCTGGAGTCCGTTCGGGGCTCCGGAGAGGGGGATTCATCGCCATCATCAACCATTCTCCATCAACAATTCCATGATGCTCATCGGCGGGAGTGAGTAATTCCTTCATAGGCTTGCTGGACAATGATGGGTTGGATGAGATTTATCATGTAATCGAGTCAATTTGTTAGGGCTTGATCCCTAGTATCCACTATGTTCTGAAATTGATGTTGCTATGACTTTGTTATGCTTAATGCTTGTCACTAGGGCCCGAGTGCCATGATTTTAGATCTGAACCCTCTATGTTTTCATGAATATATTTGAGTTCTTGATCCTATCTGCTAGTTATATGCACTTGTTATTGTTCTGATTCGTAGACCCCATAGTGACAATTGTTTGGGATACTCTCCGGGGATGACTGTAATTCGAGGAGTTCATGTATTCACCATGTGTTAATGCTTTGTTCCAGTTCTCTATTAAAAGGAGGCCTTAATATCCCTTAGATTCCTTATGGACCCGCTGCCACGGGAGGGTAGGACAAAAGATGTCATGCAAGTTCTTATTATAAGCACGTATGACTATATACGGAATACATGCCTACATTACATTGATGAATTGGAGCTATTGTGTATCGCTCTAGGTTGTGACTGTTATATGATGAATGTCATCCGACATAATTATCCATCACTGATCCAATGCCTATGCTTTTCTCATATTGATCTTTGCTAAGTTACTACCGTTGCTGCTGCTATTACAATCACTACAAAACTGCTACTATTACTATTTCCGTTACTATTGGTACTATTACTACTGCTATCAAACTATCATACTACTATGCTACTAAACACTTTGCTGCAGATATTTAGTTCTCCAGGTGTGGTTGAATTGACAACTCAACTGCTAATACTCATAAATATTTTTTGGCTCCCCTTGTGTCGAATCAATAAATTTGGGTGAATTACTACCCTCGAAGACTGTCGCGATCCCCTATACTTGTGGGTTTTCAGGGGGTGAAAGATCGTGGATGTCGCCTAGAGGGGGGGGGGGTGAATAGGCGCTTTTAAAATAATTACGGTTTAGGCTTGAACAAATGCGGAATAAAACTAGCGTTTAATTTGTCAAGCACAAAACCTAAATCGACTAGGCTCACCTATGTGCACCAACAACTTATGCTAAGCAAGATAAACAACTAAGTGATAGCAAGATATATAACAAGAAACAATATGGCTATCACAAAGTAAAGTGCATAAGAAAAGGGCTCGGGTAAGACATAACCGAGGCACGCGGAGACGACGATGTATCCCGAAGTTCACACCCTTGCGGATGCTAATCTCCGTTAGAGCGGTGTGGAGGCACAATGCTCCCCAACAATGCCACTAGGGCCACCGTATTCTCCTCACGCCCTCGCACAATGCAAGGTGCCGTGATTCCACTAAGGGACCCTTGAGGGCGGTCACCGAACCCGTACAAATGGCAACCCTTGAGGGCGGTCACCGAACCCGTACACTTTGGCAACCCTTGGGGGCGGTCACCGGTACCCGTCAAATTGCTCGGGGCGATCTCCACAACCTAATTGGAGACCCCGACGCTTGCCCAGAGCTTTACACCACAATGATTGAGCTCCGAGGCACCACCAAGCCGTCTAGGGCGCCAAGGCACCCAAGAGGAACAAGCTCTAGGGTGCTCAAACACCCAAGAGTAATAAGCTTCTCAACTACTAACTTCCACGTATCACCGTGGAGAACTCAAACCGATGCAACTAATGCAATGGCAAGAACACACGAAGTGCTCAAGTCCCTCTCTCTCAAATCCCACCAAAGCAACAAAAGCTATGGAGGAAAGTGAGAGGAAGAACAAGGAGAACACCAAGAACTCCAAGATCTAGATCCAAGGGGTTCCCCTCACTTAGAGGAGAAAGTGATTGGTGGAAATGTGGATCTAGATCTCCTCTCTCTTTTCCCTCAAGAAGGAGCAAGAATCATTGGAGGGATTGAGAGATAGGCAAGCTCAAGAAGGTCAACAATGGGGGGAGAAATGAGCTCAAAGGATAAGATAACCGTTGGGGAAGAAGACCCCTTTTATAGGGCCACCCCAAATCCAACCGTTACCCGTGCTGGACGCGTACAAGCGGTACTACCGCTCTTGCGAGCGGTACTACCGCTTAAGCGGTAGTAATTCAAAAACAGCAGGCGAGAACACAGGACTAGAGCGGTAGTGCCGCACCAAGCGGTACTACCGTCCACCCAAGCGGTACTACCGCTAAACCGAAACGAGCAACAGAAACTTGCACACTCTGCGAAACACAAGCGGTAGAGCAGCGGTAGTGCAGGGCGGAAGTACCGCACCAAGCGGTACTACTGCCCAGCAGAGCGGTACTACCGCTCTGAGCGGTACTACCGCACTACAGCCGCACTACTACCGTTTAACAGAAAACGGCAACAGAGACGTGCACAGAAGGAAATCACCGCAAGCGGTACACAAGCGGTAGTAGAGGGCGGAAGTACCGCAAGAGCGGTACTACCGTGCTACTACCGCTCTACTACCGTGAATGGCAAACTGGCAACAGAGAGTTGCACGCTCGGGGAAACCCCAAGCGGTAGTGCCACGGAAGTACCAGCGGTACTACCGTGGGCACCAGCGGTACTACCGCTTGCAAGCTACTGAAAATCCACAGAAAACAGAGGATACAAATAAAACCAGAACTGCCATAACTTCTGCAAATGAGCTCCGAATTGAGCAAACTCAAGCTTGTTGGATAGAAGACAACGAGTACTATCCAAACAGCGACTGGTTATAATAAGAAGTGGCAGGGGAGATATGCCTAACATATAGAGATGAGAAACCTCTATGAATGAAGAACCGGCATAAACTCCAACATCGAAAACATCATAGAAGATGCATAGATGAACTCCGTTTTCGATGACCTCGAGCTTGTCATGAAGATGACCAAAAGCTCAAAGACTCACAAAGAGAAACACCAAACACGAACCAAGAAAGATGATGCAAGGATGCAATGGTTTGAGCTCTCTACGAAGATACGATAAAGCTACTCACTTGAGAGCCCCCCTTGATAGTACGGCTATCGATCCTATAACCCGGTCTCCCAACTACTACCATGAGACCGGTAAAATAGAAAACCTATCAAGGGCAAACCTTTGCCTTGCGCATAGTCCACTTGAGCTAGATGATGACGATCTTGACCTCCTCAAGTTGGACCACCTTTCTTGATTGCGCCGGCTCGATGAAGACTAGTTGATTGCTCCCCCATACTCCACTATGGGTGAGCCACTCTTTGGCACATCTTCACAAGTCCATTGTCACCACAATGGACGGCAAGCTTCAGGCATGTGATCTCTTCGTGATGCTCCACTTGAACTTGCACACCGCAATGTTGATGACGATCACCACTTGATGTCATCCTCCATGGGTTGAATGAGATCTTCCTCTTGACGCAAGCCCATGGAAACATACCTAACCCCACATAAAACTCTCGCATAGAACATGGGTTAGTACACAAAGCGTAATGGACAATGCTTACCATACCGTGAGATCACTTGATCCCACTCGGTACATCTTCTACGCTTTGTGTGTTGATCACCATGACCAATCTTTGGATAACTCCATGAATAACCTTGGTCAACACATATTCTTCTTCTAATAACCTTGAAACCAACAAATGGTCTTCAAGCAATGCCTATGGACAAACCCTTCAAATATAACTCAAGGCAACCATTAGTCCATAGAGATTGTCATCAATTACCAAAACCAAACATGGGGGCAGCACATGTTCTTTCAGGGGGTCCGGCGCAACCTCATCTGGTGGCGCATAGGGGTCCTCCTCGATGCTGCTCTGCGCCTTGACGTCCTCGCAGGGCGGCGCCTCCTCCTCGGCGCGTGGGCAGATCGGCGGCGCCATGGCAGAGTTTGGTGAGAGAGAGGGTGGGCGAGCGAGGAGAGAATGCATATGAGAATGCAGGCGGGATGATGTGGGCGGGGTAGTATTTATTGGCGGCCGAAATCTAGATCGATGGGAGCAGTACACGCGTCGATCGCCGGAATTTATGAATACTGTAGCTTGAATTACACATGATTCCCGGAGCAAAAGCCGTGTGTGAATTACATCGCTGACAGTTCCCAATATAGAACCGCGTCTGATTAAAAACCTGCGCCATCACCTTCCAAACCTCGAGACGCGAAATATAGTGCCAATCATGTGGGGCCCGGTTGTCTTGCCAGATATTTACATTTTCTTTCCAAATGTAAGGCACGAATACTTATTTTCTGTTACTATGATGTTATTGTAAAATGTAATACATAAATGATTTACCACGGCATCTTGGTGCCATGCCATGACATCAAGCAAGGTTTCATGTATTTCTGATCATTTTTTAATTTTTGTTGGAATTTAAAAGCCATGGTAACAATGTTTGTATCCAAGCCGTGACACCAATATGTTTGAAAATTTCTTCCAATTTACTGCACAGGACATTAACTTGCACACAAGGACACAAATATGATTTTTCAATCCATGATGGTTTGCTTTTGCATGTACATGTAGTTCAAATTTGAATTACGGCCATTATATGGCTGGAAACTCACTTAACATCTTAAAAAGGTCAAATGAACCCTGAAAATTTCCAAATTTTAACATGACAATTGTATAAGTGGATATTTACGGTACAAAAAAATTCAAGGCCATACGAGGAAGCGACCGCCGGTTCGTCATCAAACATGCATTGTCCCCTCTCGGAACCACGTGTCTTCTCGTCAGATGCTCCGATTTGTGAGAGGTGTGTGTCAAACTTTTGTCAAACAGGACAATTTTTTTACCACGGCATCTTGGTGCCATGCCATGACATCAAGCAAGGTTTCCTATATTTCTGATCATTTTTTATTTTTTTGGAATTTAAAAGCCATGGTAATCAATGTTTGTGTCCAAGCTATGACACCAATATGTTTGAAAATTCCTTCCAATTTACTGCATAGGACATTAACTTGCACACAAGGACACAAATATGATTTTTCAACCCATGATGGTTTTCTTTCGCATGTACATGTAGTTCAAATTTGAATTATGGCCATTATATGGCTAGAATCTCAGTTAATGTCTTAAAAAGGTCAAATGAACCCTGAAAATTTCCAAATTTTAACATGATAGTTCTATTAGGGGATGTTTACGGTACAAAACATTTCAAGGCCATACGAGGAAGCGACCGCCGGTTCGTCATCAAACATGCATTGTCCCCTCTCGGGACCACGTGTCTTCTCGTCAGATGCTCCGATTTGTGAGAGGTGTGTGTCAAAACTTTCGTCAACTAGGCCAATTTTTTTACCACGGCCTCTTGGTGCCATGCCATGACATCATGCAAGGTTTCATGTATTTCTGATCATTTTTTAATATTTTCGAATTTAAAAGCCATGCTAATCAATGTTTGTGTCCAAGCCGTGACCCCAATATGTTTGAAAATTCCTTCCAATTTATTGCACAGGACATTAACTTGCACACAAGGACACAAATATGATTTTTCAACCCATGATGGTTTGCTTTTGCATGTACATGTAGTTCAAAGTTGAATTACGGCCATTATATGGCTAGAATCTCAGTTAATGTCTTAAAAAGGTCAAAACCCTGAAATTTTCCAAATTTTAATCAAACAGGCTAATTTTTTTACCACGGCATGCCATGACATCAAGCAAGGTTTCATGTATTTTTGATCATTTTTGAATTTTTTGGAATTTAAAAGCCATGGTAATCAATGTTTGTGTTCAAGCCGTGACACCAATATGTTTGAAAATTCCTTCCAATTTACTGCACATGACATTAACTTGCACACAAGGACACAAATATGATTTTTCAACCCATGATGGTTTGCTTTTGCATGTGCATGTAGTTCAAATTTGAATTACGGCCATTATATGGCTAGAATCTCAGTTAATGTCTTAAAAAGGTTAAATGAACCCTGAAAATTTCCAAATTTTAACATGACAGTTCTATTAATGGATGTTTACGGTACACATTTTTTCGTACAATTAAAACACCATCTGTTGCCACTGTACTTCAAATTAGTCTTTCACAGCTAATACAAAAAATCAACTACATCACACACAGTTGCTTATAGGAATCGTCTGCGATGAAAGTTCGTGGGTCTATTTATGTCTTCCTCCATAAGCTTCGCCGACTTCATCTGCTCAAGTGTGGTTCACCCCCGAATCCCCGAATCCCCAATCCCCATTCCCCAACACCTTCTTGCAAAGAATGACGCCGTGGAGACGCTTCGTGAAGGCCGGTACAGTCACCGCGTCCGCCCCGAGCGGCTCCGCCTTCGCCGAGAATGCGGCCGTATCTGCATTGAGCGCGGCCGCATCCATTGAGAGGGCGTCTGTGGCAGCCGACAGGGTAGCTGCAGCAGTTGAGATGGCTGCTGCAGCTGCTGCGACGGCGGCTGCAAACGCCGAGAGCGCTCGAGCAGCCGTCCGTGCCGCTGAGGTCGCGCTGGCCCACTTTGAGGCCATCCACACCCGTATCGAGGACGCCCACGCCAAGATATTCCAGGCCTTCTCCGAATCGAGCATGCACCCCATGTACGAAGAGGCAACGGAGATGCTTGCCAATGATGCGGCGGCGGAGTCCATGGATCCCCTTCCTCATGAGATCGCCGAGCGGGAGCTAGACATGTAGGAGGCGGCGGAGAGCGACGAGCACCGGGAGGAGGAGTTGCGCCTGGCTAAAGAGAAGGTAGAGAAGTGCATGTCCGTCGAGGAATTGGCGGTGGAGTACCAATGCAAGCTCTAGCACCGCCACTACTATGAGTACTATAACCTTGACGGAGACGCCGAGGACGAGGACGAGGACGACGCCGCGGTCGAGTTCAGCCTGGGGGACGCGGAGTCCACCAACGGCGGAATGTCGCCGGGACAAGTCGTCGACATCTCATCTTACACCGGCGAGGCATCAGGTGGCACGGCGGCAGCTTTGTTAAAATTATGCGTACTTAGCCTTTGTTTATAACACTGGTCTTTTGTTAGAACAATGTTTAGGTCAACTGGCTTTGTTTAGTTACTAAAATTGCTCGATTAAGTAAGTGTTGTCTGTGTGCTGTAGGCTCTTTTGTGTACCCAAATTAGCAAGTGATGTTAAATTGTGCAATGATGTGGATGAGCATTGTACCCAGGGAAATTTGGACCAAAATTTGAATGCTCAAACTCATCGCATGCGCGTAAAGCAGAAGAATCATTTGCGATGCACACATTTGTTCAAAGTGAATTGTGTCCGATGACACTTTGCGTGCCAAGTTTCCCTCCACCTTTCGAATTTTTTTTGCCTACGGCCGAAATATCTAACTCTTCCTCCCTCCCCACCACCTTTTCTCCCCGCCCACGAGCCACATTTCCCCTGTTTCCTCCTTCCTTCCTAAGCTATAGCCGCTTCCTCGCTTGCTTGCTCGATCTCGCCGTCTCGCATCCGACCGCCGCGGACGCCATGGTCTTCTTGAATGACCTCTCCAGCGGTTCCACTTCCGATGATGACTACTCTGTCACCAGTCAGGTATGCCTCTCTCCTCTCTCTCTTTCCCCTAGGCTTAGGGTTATGATTTGGAATTGAGGATTTTAACCCGGTGGCCGATTTGAGCCATTTCTTCCTCTTGTAGCTCCCTAGGACCATCACTTGCAAGGAATGGAGCGGGGTAGCTGAAGATCTGCCTGCTCGTTGTCAGCATCAATCTCCATGCATGAAGTTAGTGGCTTTTGAATCTGTGGATAGTGGGAGGAAGTTTCTGGCATGTGCAAAGAAGGTTAGCCCCACTTTTGTTGTTAGAAATCATTTGTTAGATGTGATTCAGACACTGTCATTGTGCTATGTTATTCTAGATGTGATTAAGACACTGTCACGGTTCTACCTAGTATCTAAAAATGTTGCCATCTCATCAGCGGTGCCCTAAGAAAATTATTTCGCACCGCTTCAGCACTTTTGCAGCCAAGCAGTAAAGTACTGGAGTAATACTTTATGGCACGAAGGAACTAGGCATCTAAGCAACTAGGTGCTCTGGTTCCCTGAATTTTTCCTCTGGCATCGACTTGGCAGTGCAGGGCACCGGTGCCAAATGTAGCAACAGTTGATTTGGCACCGGTTTTGGCCTACATAGTGGAGGGCCTTAGTATTATTAGTTCTATGTTATTAAATTTGTGCTTGTACATACATGTTAGTATTAATTTGATGTCAATCAAACACTGTCGCTGTGCTGTTGTAGTTATATTTAGCTTCCTCATAAAATGGTCAATTTGCTATTATACATGACTAAGAACTTGTAGCGCTGTTGCAGTTAATTTTAGCTTGTGATGTTCCTGAATTTGGTTGTTGTCTCAGTAGCAATTAATTCATTTGCACATTGAACTTTTTGAGAAGATATGTCATAATTAATGTGTTTCTTCAGTTTTTCAAAATATGTATGTGGTGACTTTCTAAGTTGCTAGAAACCCATTTTTTCCTACAATTGTAACTGATTTAGTTTTAAATATTATAGGATGAACGGAAGTGTTCTACATGGAGTGGGTTGATCAAGAGTGGCCACTGTCTTTGAAGATGTGCCTAGCAAAGCTTTGGAGCATGTATGAGGAAGAGAATAGAGATAGGCTTAGAGAAAATGTTGTCAATGCTAAAGAATATTTCAAGATACGGAAAAAACGAGGAAGATGGAGAATGATCTCAGATTTTTTAAATTAGACTTTGCTGAGGTGGTGTTTCAAAAGGAGGAGGCACTTCCCTAGTTGGGCAGTGCAAAATAGGCTCTTACTGAACTAAAAGCAGAGCTGGAGAAGACGAATTTGGCTGATCATGCACGCGTCCACCAACATACATCAGCCGATTAGGGAAATTAATGAATATATTGTTCTAATATTGTGCTCAACATACTTTGTGATTATGAAGGTGAACTAGCTATATGGTGTACTGTGCTATTGTGACGTAGTTATCGTACTGTGATGGTAAGATATATTTGTGTGCCTGATATGAAAATGGTAATCAGTTGTTCCATATGAAATGTGAATTTGCTTAATACTGGGATTATTAATAGTAAACTAATAAACCTGCTAAATGGTTCATCGCACTTTCCAAATGTTTCTAGCAGTAAAAGCGTGTGTGATGGATAGCCCAATGTCATACAATTTTCTTCACCGAACCATGTGTGATATACTTGAATAATGCAAACGCTTAACTGAGGCAGAGCGTCTTTGATCGCTCCACCTATCAGAGATGAGGCTATATAGAAAGTTGTGTGTGATACGGTCTAACAACACAAACATGTGACCGGAGGAGCTATCGCCGACAGTTTCTGGGTCGTGTGAAATGGACCCCCCTATCTCACACACAGGCAAGGCGACGGTTTAAAACTCTGTCGTGGAAAGGGGTAAAAACCGTTTGTATAGCATGTCGTAACACCAGTGCTAGATCATAACCTGCATCTACTCATAGAACCGCTCTGATACCACTGTTGGTAAACGTAGTAGGAAAAAAATCGCCCTACGATCACCCAGGAACAATATGAAGATGCATTAACGGTTTGGATCAGATCGTTACCGACTCCGAGTAGCAACGGAAGTAGACGAGTCGGTGTAGATCGTACTTGGAGTCCCTCCAACCATAGATGAACGATCCCGCAAACCACCCACGAACAGTCCCTCGAACGGAAGACCGAAAGCACGGCCGCTCTACGAGTTGCAAGCGTACGGTCTTCACGATCCAGCAACGCTTCACCGTCCAGAGCTAATCGTCACCGAAGAATTAGGGGAAGGAGATTAGAACCACACTGGGCTTCTGATTATGAGGATTATAGGATCAAAGTCAAGCTCTAATTGATCAACAAGGACCAACTAGAACTAGAACTAGAGAACTAGAGGAGGCTCCAAAACTTGTGTGTCTAAAAGTGCCTGAAGCCTCTAGTATATATAGGTTGGAGGGGAGGAGGGGCGCCACAAGGGGGTAGGGACTCCCCGCCCCTTACGCCGGCCAAGGGGGGAAAGGAGGAGTCCACCCCCACCCCAATTCGGCCTCCTGCTACTTGTAAACCGCGTTGGGATTTCCCCGAAGAGGAGAGGATGATGCAGTATAGTAGAGATAAGTATTTCCCTCAGTTAAGAACCAAGGTTATCAATCCAATAGGAGAACCACACGGAACCTCGTTAACAACACCTACACACACAAAAGCAAACACTTGCACCCAACGCAAATAAGAGGGTTGTCAATCCCCATAGTGGTTACTTTCAAGGATTAATTCTGATAGTGATAGATAGAAAAGTAAATTGCAAAATAAAATAAAAGTAAATAAATTGCAGCAAGGTATTTTTGGATTTTAATATATGATAAAAGTAGAACCGGGGGCCATAGTTTTCACTAGAGGCTTCTCTCTCGAACACATAGCATACGGTGGGTAAACAAATTATTGTTGGGCAAATGATAGAAAAGCAAATAATTATGACGGATTCATGGCAATGATCATGTATATAGGCATCACGTCCGAAACAAGTAGACCGACTCCTGCCTGCATCTACTACTATTACTCCACTCATCGACCGCTATCCAGCATGCATCTAGAGTATTAAGTATAAAATAGAGTAACGCCCTAAGCAAGATGACATGATGTAGACAAAGTAAACTCAAGCAATATGATTAAACCCCATCTTTCTATCCTTAATGGCAACAATAAGAATACGTGTCATGTCCCTTTCTGTCACTGGGATTGAGCACCGCAAGATCGAACCCATCGCAAAGCACCGAATCAATCTAGTTGGCCAAACCAAACGAATAGATCAGAGAGAAATACAAAGCTATAACAATCATGCATAAAAGAGTTCAGAGAAGACTCAAATATTTCTCATGAATAATCTGATCATAAACTCACAATTCATCGGATCCCAACAAACACACCACAAAAGAAGATTACATCGGATAGAACTCCAAGAACATCGAGGAGAACATGGTATTGAAGATCAAAGAGAGAGAAGAAGCCATATAGCTACTAGCTATGGACCTGTAGGTCTGTGGTAAACTACTCACACATCATCGGAAGGGCAGCAAGGTTGATGAAGAAGCCCTCCGTGATTGATTCCCCCTCCGGCAGAGTACCGGAAAAGGCCTCCAGATGGGATCATGGAAGAACAGAGGCTTGCGACGGTGGAAAGGTTTTCTCTTCTGTCTCACTGGTATATTGGGAATATTTTGGAATTTATAGCGCTGGAATTAGGTCAAGGGGTGCCACGAGGGGCCCACAAGCCTGGGGGCGCGCCTACCCCCCTGGGGCACGCCCCCTGGACTTGTCGCTTTCTCGTGACTCCTCTGGTCTTCTCCCGAAGCTTCCAGGGTCTCTTCTGGTCCAGAAAAAAATAATCCAAAGTTTTTTCTCCATTTGGACTCTTTTTGATAATGATTTTCTGAAAAGACAAAAATAAGCAGAAAACAACAACTGGCACTGGGCACTAGGTTAATAGGTTAGCACCAAAAAATGATATATTATGGCATATAATTGCATATAAAACATCCAAGATTGATACTATAATAGCATGGAACAATCAAAAATTATAGATACGTTGGAGACGTATCAAGCATCCCCAAGCTTAATTCCTGCTCGTCCTCGAGTAGGTAAATGATAAAAACAGAATTTTTGATGTGGAATGCTACCTAACATGTTTGATCATGTAATTATCTTTTACGGTATGAATATTAAGATCCGAATGATTCAAAGCAATAGTCTATAATTTGATATAAAGACATCAATACTCAGGCATACTAACAAACAATCATGCCTTTCAAAATAAAAATGCTAAAGAAAGTTATACCTACAAAATCATATAATCCTGTCATGCTCCATCTTCTTAACACAAAGTATTTATCATGCACAACCCTAGTTTTAGCCAAGCAATTGGTTCATACTTTTAACGCGCTTCAGGTTTTTTCAACCCCCACACAATACATGAGCGCAAGCCATGGATATAGCACTATGGGTGGAATAGAATATGATGGTAGAGATTAATAAGGGGAAGTCAAGAAAATAAGATAGTCTCACATCAACGAGGCTAATCAACGGGCTATGGAGATGCCCATCAATTGATGTGAATGCGAGGAGTGGGGATTGCCATGCAACGGATGCACTAAGAGCTTTAAGTGTATGAAAGCTCAAAACAAAAACTAAGTGGGTGTGCATCCAACTTGCTTGCTCACGAAGACCTCGGCCATTTGAGAAAGCCCATCATCAGAATATACAAGCCAAGTTCTACAATGAAAAATTCCCACTAGTATATGAAAGTGACAAAATAGGAGACTCTCTATATGAAAAACATGGTGCTACTTTGAAGCACAAGTATGGAGAAGGATAGTAACACTGCCCCTTCTTACTTTTCTCTCTTTTTTTTCTTTTTTTTTCTTTTATCTTTTTTTTTCGTGGGCTCTTTTTGGCCTTTTTTCCTCACTGGGACAATGCTCTAATAATAATGATCATCATACTTCTATTTACTTACAACTCAAAATTACAACCTCGAAACTAGAACAAATATGACTCTATATGAATGCCTCTGGCAGTGTACCAGGATGTGCAATGATACTAGCGTAACATGTATGAAAATGATGAACGGTGGCTGAGCCACAAATACTATGTCAGCTATATGATCATGGAAAGCAATATGACAATGATGATGTGTGTCATAAGAAAGAACGGTGGATATTGCATGGCAATATATCTCGGAATGGCTATGGAAATGCCATAATAGGTGGGTATGGTGGCTGTTTTGAGGAAGATATAAGGAGGCTTATGTGTGATAATGCATATCATATCACGGGGTTTGGATGCACCGGCGAAGTTTGTACCAACTCTCGATGTGAGAAAGGGTAATGCACGGTACCGAAGAGGCTAGCAAATTGCGGAGAGGTGAGAGTGTGTATAATCCATGGACTCACATTAGTCATAAAGAACTCACATACTTATTGCAAAAGTTTATTAGCCCTCGAAGCAAACTACTACTACGCATGCCCCTAGAGGGGAGGTTGGTAGGAGTTAACCATCGCGCGCCCCCGACCGCCACGCAAAGGAAGACAATTAATAATAAATCATGCTCCAACTTCTTAGCATAACGACAGATCATACGTGCATGCTTTGGGAATCACAAACCTTAACACCAATATTCTTACTAAACCACACTTATCTACTAGCACCTCCCACATATTACCATCTTAATATCGCAAAACTATTGCAAGGAATCAAACTTATCATATTCAGTGATCTACATGAAAGTTTTTATTATATCCCTCTTGAATACCTATCATATTAGGACCAAACTCATAACCCGTGCATATTACCATTGCTATTTATTAGACTCTCAAAAAGATATAAGTGAAGCATGAGAGTGCAACTATTTCTTTAAAATATAACCACCGCCGTGCTCTAAAAGATATAAGTGAAGCACTAGAGCAACTGCCTAGCTCAAAAGATATAAGTGAAGCACATAGAGTATTCTAACAAATCACGAATAATGTGTGTCCCTCTCAAAAAGGTGTGTTCAACAAAGATGATTGTGGAAAACTAAAAAGCAAACAAAAGCAAGCAAACTATAGCACAAGACGCTCCAAGTAAAACACATATCATGTGATGAATAAAAATATAGCTCTAAGTGATATACCGATAGATTGTAGACGAAAGAGGGGATGCCATCCGGGGCATCCCCAAGCTTAGACGCTTGAGTCTTCCTTGAAAAATACCTTGGGGTGCCTTGGGAATCCCCAAGCTTAAGCTCTTGCCACTCCTTATTCCTTTATCCATCGTAGTCTCACCCAAAACTTGAAAACTTCAGCACACAAAACTCAACAGAAACCTCATGAGATCCGTTAGTATAACAAATAAATCTTAAACTTTAGGTACTGTTGTAAATTGATTCATATTTAATATTGGCATGATGCTACTGTACTCCAACTTCCCCATGGCTCATACCCCCCCCGATACGATCCATAGATTCATCAAAATAAGCAAACTATGCAACAAAAACAGAATCTGTCTAAAACAGAACAGTCTGTAAGGATCTATTTAGAAGCTATACTTCTGTGACTCCAAAAATTCTGAAAAATTAGGACAACGTAAAAAATTCATATACCAATACTGTGTAAAAAACTCAGAATGTTAACACGCTCCAGTACAGAACCAAAAATCCATCACTAGACTCAAAACTTTCTATTTTCTAACAGCATCAATCATACTATCATCCAAATCATCCCAAAGGCATTACTTGGCACAAACACTAATTAAAATATAAAAACACAATCATAACAGAGGCTATAATTGTGTAAACACACAAGAACAGAAAATAAAATGAAAATTTATTTTATTCGTTGGGTTGCCTCCCAACAAGCGCTGTTGTTTTATGCCCCTAGCTAGGCATAATGCATAGTTTCAAGTGTTGTCATCCTTGGTCCCTTCATCTTGAGAGGGATGTTTTCCAGGAGGCTTTTCAAAAACAATGTGGAACACATCATCAATCAAGATTTTATCATTATTAAGGCAATTTTCCTCATATCCTTGTTGGTTCCCTTTTACGATCCAAGAATATTTCTGATTAATACCATTGAAAACTTGTTGGATAATATGTAATGGAGGAACTTATTTCTTAGTATTCTCATCGAAAGTATGATCATCATGAAACATAAATCTTAACATATAATCTTCATTATATAAAATTTCATCTATCACAGGATGTTCTTGACTCATATTATAAAAATCAAAGATCTCTCTAGCCTCTCGAACTATGTAATCAAACTCATTCATAAGGATAGGCGTGGCTATCTTTTTACTTTTAGGCTTGTTTATAACAGGTAACTCATAGAATAATATTTGCAAAGTGGGTTGAGTATGAATAAATCTTCTTTCAAGTTTAAGAACAAGGGTAGAAATAGCCTCAGCATAACTATTGGTTCTCTTAAGAATGGGAATGTCATTACAAACCAAAGTTCCAGTGCAAGTAAAGAATTCTTGAATAATACTCTTTCCTATGATATTCCCACTTCCCATCACAAAAAATTTAGCATCCAAATTTGCGGGAATTTCTATCTTAGGAATTTTACCATCCTCACTCTTTTCAATAACAGACTCAGACATGATGACAAATTCAAGCAAACAAGCAAGCAAGCAAGCAAAAGACAATTTTTTTGTGTTTTTGTAAAATTGTTTTAGAAGTGGGGGAGATGAAAACGAGAGGCAAATGCAAATAAAAAGGCAAATAAAATAAATGCAAGTGAATGATAGTTTATGCGAAGGTACTTGATAGGTTTTGGTGATGTCTCCCCGGCAACGGCGCCAGAAATTCTTCCTGCTACTACTTGTAAACTGCGTTGGGATTTCCCCAAAGAGGAGAGGATGATGCAGTATAGTAGAGATAAGTATATCCCTCAGTTAAAAACCAAGGTTATCAATCCAGTAGGAGAACCACACAGAACCTTGTTAGCAGCACCTACACACACAAAAGCAAACACTTGCACCCAACGCAAATAAGAGGGTTGTCAATGCCCTTAGCGGTTACTTGCAAGGATTAATTATGATAGTGATAGATAGAAAAGTAAATTGCAAAATAAAATAAAAGTAAATAAATTGCAGCAAGGTATTTTTGGATTTTAATATATGATAAAAGTAGACCCGGGGGCCATAGTTTTCACTAGAGGCTTCTCTGTCGAACACATAGCATACGGTGGGTAAACAAATTACTGTTGGGAAATTGATAGAAACGCAAATAATTATGACGGATTCATGGCAATGATCATGTATATAGGCATCACATCCGAAACAAGTAGACCGACTCCTGCCTGCATCTACTACTATTACTCCACTCATCGACCCCTATCCAGCATGCATCTAGAGTATTAAGTATAAAACAGAGTAACGCCTTAAGCAATGACATGATGTAGACAAAGTAAACTCAAGCAATATGATTAAACCCCATCTTTTTATCCTTAATGAAAACAATACAAATACGTATCATGTCCCCTTCTGTAACTGGGATTCAGCACCGCAAGATTGAACCCATCACAAAGCACCTCTCCCATTGCAAAATAAATCAATCTAGTTGGCCAAACCAAATGGATAGATCGGAAAGAAATACAAAGCTATAACAATCATGCATAAAAGAGTTCAGAGAAGACTCCAATATTTCTCATGAATAATCTGATCATAAACCCACAATTCATCGAATCCCAACAAACACACCACAAAAGAAGATTACATCAGATAGAACTCCAAGAACATCGAGGAGAACATGGTATTGAAGATCAAAGAGAGAGAAGAAGCCATCTAGCTACTAGCTATGGACCCATAGGTCTGTGGTAAACTACTCACACATCATCGGAAGGGCAGCAAGGTTGATGAAGAAGCCCTCCGTGATCGATTCCCCCTCCGGCAGAGTACCAGAAAAGGCCTCCAGATGGGATCGCGGAAGAACAGAGGCTTGCGGCGGTGGAAAGGTTTTCTCTTATGTCTCACTAGTATATTGGGAATATTTTGGAATTTATAGCACTGGAATTAGGTCAATGGGTTGCCATGAGGGGCCCACAAGACTGGGGGGCGCGCCCCCTGGACTTGTCGCTTCCCCGTGACTCCTCTAGTCTTCTCCTGAAGCTTCCAGGGTCTCTTTTGGTCCAGAAAAAATTAATCCAAAGTTTTTTCTCCGTTTGGACTCTTTTTGATAATGATTTTCTGAAAAGACAAAAACAAGCAAAAAAACAACAACTGGCACTGGGCACTAGGTTAATAGCTTAGTCCCAAAAAATGGTATATAATGGCATATAATTGCATATAAAACATCCAAGATTGATACTATAATAGCATGGAACAAAGAAAAATTATAGATACATTGGAGACGTATCACCTCCCTAGGAGGAAAGAGGGGGTGCCTCCCCTATTGGGCCTTAGTGGCCCAATTCTCCCTCCACCACTTGGCATTTTAAGGCCCGTTGATATTTAATTAAATATAAAAGCCTCCTAACAATTACTAGAGCCTTTTATTATTAATTTAACATCACCGGAAACATTTCCCACCTATATATTATTTATCGGTAATACCCAGTATTGCTCGATAAACTCTGAAACCCTTCCGGTGACACCGAAACGCTTCCGATTCCTCTCGAAACTATTTCGAATATTAATGAAAAAATTCCACAAATAAATCCTCGATACTCTCCTCCTACTAACACTTAGCAAATCATTATTACCTTAAGCTTGTGGCCTGCTACTTGTGAGCTGCGTTGAGATTTTCCCCAAAGAGGAAGGGAGAAGCAATATAGTAGAGGATAGTATTTCCCTCAGTGGAGAACCAAGGTTATTGAAACAATAGGAGATTCACACAGACAAAGGTCGACAGTACCTACACACACAAAGAAAATACTCCCACCCAACGCGAGCAAGAGGGTTGTCAATCCCCTTGTACTCGTTAATTGCAAGGATTAATTCTGATAGTGATAGATATATAAATTGCAAAAGGAAATAAAAGTAAATAAATTGCAGCGGGCTTTTTGGGGTTTTAGTAAATATGGTGAATGGACCCGGGGGCCATAGTTTTCACTAGAGGCATCTCTCTCAAGAACATAGCATACGGTGGTTTAACAAATTACTGTTGGGCAATTGATAGAAAAGCGCATAGTTATGATGTTATTCATGGCATGATCAGTATATAGGCATTACGTCCGTGACAAGTAGATCGACATCCATCTGCATCTACTACTATTACTCCACCCCTCGACCGCTATCCAGCATGCATCTTAAAGTATTAAGTTCATAACAAACAGAGTAATGCTTGGAGCATGATGACATAATGTAGACAAAATAAGACCAATCAATATGATCGAACCCCGTCGTTTTACACTTAGTAGCAACAATACAAATATGTGCCTCGCTACCCCTTCTATCACGAGGTGAGGACACCACAAGATTGAACCTACTACTATGCACCACTTCGACAGAAGATCTAATCATCAACTTGGCCAAAGAAAACTCATAGATCGAAAAGCATTACATAGGTATAGCAATCACACATAATAAAGTTCAGAATATAACTCAATTACTTTCAATGAACAATCTGATCATAAACCCACAATTCATCGGATCCCAACAAACACACCGCAAAAGAAGATTACATTGAATAGAACTCCGAGGAGAACGTTGTATTGAAGATCAAAGAGAGAGAGAAAGCCATCTAGCTAATCACTATGTACTCGTAGGTCCCGTGGGAACTACTCACACATCATCGGAGGTGTAGCAAGGTTGATGTAGAAGTCCTCCGTGATCGATTCCCCCTCCGGTAGAGTACCGGCGGAGGCCTCCAAGTGGGATCACAGAAGAACAGAGGCTTGCGGCGGCAGAATAATTGTTTCGGGTCTCACTCTGGTGGTTTCTGTATTTTAGGGAAGGATTGGAATTAGGTCAAACGGAGTTGTGAGGGGCCCACAAGCTCAGACGGCGCCCCCCTGGGGGCGCGCTGATACGTCCATTTTGCATCATGTTTTCCTACTGATATTTATAACGTTTTTGGTCATTATTTCACTTTATGATGCAATCCTAATGCCTTTTCTCTCTTAATTTGCAAGATTTACATGGAGAGGGAGATTACCGGCAGCTGGAATTCTGGACCTAAAACGCTACAATAGAGATACCTATTCTACGGAGCTCCAAATGACCTGAAACTTCATGAGGATTTTTTATTGAATATATGAAAAATACTGGAACAAAGAAATACCAGAGGGGGCCCACCAGTTGCCCACAAGGCAACATGGCGTGCCCTGATGCCTTGTGGGGCCCACAGCTGGCCTCTGACCCCCTCCTTTTGCTATATGAAGCCATTTACCCTAAAAACTAAGAGGGGGACTTTCGGGACGAAGCGCCACCGTCTCGAGGCGGAACTTGTGCAGGAGCACTTTTGCCCTCCGGCGGAGCGATTCCGCTGGGCATACTTCCCTCTGGGAGGGGGAAATCGAAGCCATCGACATCACCAAAATTCCTCTCATCGTGGGAGGACCAATCTTCATCAACACCCTAGTTCATCTCTTGTATTCAATCTTTGTCTCAAAACCTCAGATTGGTACCTGTGGGTTGCTAGTAGTGTTGATTACATCTTGTAGTTGATGCTAGTTGGTTTATTTGGTGGAAGATTATATGTTCAGATCCTTAATGATATTCAATACTCCTCTGATCTTGAACATGAATATGATTTGTGAGTAGTTACGTTTGTTCTTGAGGACATGGGAGAAGTCTTGTTGTATGTAATCACAATGTGAATTTGGTATTCATTCGATATTATGATGATATGTATGTTGTTGCTTCCTTTAGTGGTGTCATGTGAACGTCGACTACATGACACTTCACCATTCTTGGGCCTAAGGGAAGGCATTGTGGAGTAATAAGTAGATGATGGGTTGCGAGAGTGATAGAATCTTAAACCCTAGTTTATGCGTTATTTTGTAAGGGGCTGATTTGGATCCATATGTTTGATGCTATGGTTAGATTTATCTTAATTCTTGTTTCGTAGTTGCGGATGCTTGCGAGAGGGGGTAATCATAAGTGGGATGCTTGTTCAAGTAAGGACAACACCCTTGCACCGGTCCACCCACATATCAAATTATCAAAGTAGCGAACGCGAATAAAATAAGCATGATGAAAGTGACTAGATGATAATTCCCATGTGTCCTCGAGAACGCTTTGCTTTATATAAGAGACCGTTATGGCTTGTCCTTTGCTATAGAAAGGATTGGGCCACCTTGCTGCACTCTTTTTATTATTGCTACTTGTTACTTGTTACGAATTACCTTGCTATCAAACTATCTGTTACCGCTACTTTCATTACTTGCAGAGAATACGTTGCTGAAAACTGCTTATCATTTCCTTCTGCTCCTCGTTGGGTTTGACACTCTTACTTATCGAAAGGACTACGATTGATCCCCTATACTTGTGGGTTATCAAGACTCTTTTCTGGCGCCGTTGCCAGGGAGTGAAGCGCCTTTGGTAAGTGGAATTTGGTAAGGAAACATTTTTATTGCATGCTGAAATTTTCTGTCACTTGTCACAATGGAAAATAATCCTTTGAGGGGCTTGTTTGGGGTATCTTCACCTCGACTGGAAGCAATAAGAGTTTCCCCTCAACCTACTGAAAATATTTATTATGAAATTCCTTCGGGTATGTTAGAGAAACTGCTAGCTAATCCTTATGCAGGAGATGGAACAATACATCCTGATATGCACCTGGTCTATGTGGATGAAATTTGTGGATTGTTTAAGCTTGCAGGTTTATCCGAGGATGGAGTTAAGAAGAAGGTATTCCCTTTATCTTTGGAGGGAAAGGCATTGACATGGCATAGGCTATTGGATGATATAGGAACATGGGATTGGAATCGGTCGAAGCTGGAATTTCACCAGCATTTTTATCCTATGCACTTGGTTCATCATGATCGGAATTATATATATAATTTTTGGCCTTGTGAAGGAGAGAGTATCACTCAAGCTTGGGGGAGGCTTAAATACATGATGCACACATGCCCCAATCATGAGCTCTCAAGAGAAATAATTATACAAAAAATTATGCTCGGCTTTCTCATAATGATCAATCCATGCTCGATACTTCTTCTACTAGTTCCTTTATGAACAGAACTATTGAATTCAGATGGGATCTTCTGGAAAGAATTAAACGCAACTTTGAAGATTGGGAAATCGACAAAGGTAAAGAGTTGGGTATAAAACTTGAGTTTGATTGTGTTAAATCTTTTATGGAAACTGATGCATTTCATAAGTTTAGTACTAAATATGGGCTTGACTATGAGATAGTAGCTACTTTTTGTGAATCTTTTGCTGCTCATGTTGACCTCCCTAAGGAGAAATAGTTTAAGTTTCATCCACCTATTGAAGTAAAGGCAGAACCTATTATAGCTAAATATGAAACAATCATTTATAATGTTGATCCAGTTGTGCCTACTGCTTATATTGAGAAACCTCCTTTCCCTGTTACGATTAAGGAACATGCTAAAGCTTCAACTGTGGTTAATAAGAGTAATATTAAATCAATTGAACCCTCTGAACAAATTAGAGTGGAACCTAATGTTGCAATGATTAATGATCTTTTGGTTGATAATATTGATGGACATGTCATATATTTCTGTGAGGAAGCAACAAGGATTGCTTCACGAGAACCATCAGATAAAAACAAACCTGTTATTGGCATACCTGTTGTTTCTGTTAAAATTGGAGATCATTGTTATCATGGTTTGTGTGATATGGGTGCTAGTGTAAGTGCTATTCCATTTTCTCTTTATCAAGAAGTCATGAATGATATTGCACCTGTTGAGATTGAAGATATTGATGTTAATATTAAGCTTGCAAACAGAGATACTATTTCACCGCTTGGGATTGTTAGAGATGTTGAAGTCTTGTGTGGTAAGATCAAATACCCTACTGATTTTCTAGTTCTTGGATCACCACAAGATGATTTTTGTCCCATTATATTTGGTAGATCATTCTTGAATACCGTTAAAGCTGAAATTGATTGTGTTAAAGAAAAGGTTAGAGTTAAGTTAGGTGAATGATACGTCTCCAACGTATCTATAATTTATGAAGTATTCATGCCATGTTTATTATAGTTTTGTATGATTTTGGTGCACTTTTATATGACTTTTATATGATTTTTATGGACTAACATATTGACCTAGTGCCCAGTGCCAGTTGTTGTTTTCTGCTTGTTTTTGGTTTTACAGAAAATCCATATCAAATGAAGTACAAATGCAGCGAAACTTTTTGATGATTTTTTCTGGAAGGAAACAGACCCAGGAAGCTTTGGAGGAGCAGCAGAACAGCCACAGGGGCCCCACGAGCCACCTGGGCGCGCCTGCACCCCCCCCCCCAGGCGTGCCCTGGTGCCTCGTGGGCCCCCTGTGGCCCCTTTTCGCGTGATTCCAACACTGAAAAATCATATATATTCAGAAACCCCCGAAAGTTAACCTAGATGAGTTTTTACGCCGCCGCAAGCCTCTGTACCTCCACGATCTAATCTACAGCCCTTTTTCGGCACCCTGTCGGAGGGGGGAATCATCACCGGAGGCCATCTTCATCATCCCAGCGGTCTCCGTGACGATGAGAGAGTAGTTCACCCTCGGGGTTGAGAGTTTGTACCAGTAGCTATGTGTTTTATCTCTCTCTCTCGTGTTCTTGATTTGGCACGATCTTGATGTATCGCGAGCTTTGTTAATATAGTTGGATCATATGGTGTTTCTTCTCTCTCTATCCTTGTTGTGATGAATTGAATCTTTTCCCTTTGAGTTTTTGTTAATCTCGGATTGAATATTTCAGATTTGAGAACACATGATGTATGTCTTGCTTATGAATACCCGTGGTGACAATGGGGTATTATATTGATTCACTTGATATATGTTTTGGCACTCAACTCGCGGATTCCCGCGGTGACATTGGGGTAATCTATGCATAGGGGTTGATGCACGTTTTCATTATCTTTTCTCCGATAGAAACTTTGGGGTGCTCCTTGGAGTTCTTTGTGTGGATTGAATATTATGATTATGAAGTTGTTTGATGCATATCGTATAATCAACTCACGGATACTTGTGGTGACATTGGAGTATCTAGGTGACATTAGAGTTGGTTGATGTGTATCATATGGTGTTATTTTAGTACGAACTCTTGGGCTGTTTGTGACACTTATAGGAATAGCTCAATAGATCGATCGGAAAGGATAACTTTGAGGTGGTTTCGTACCCTACAAACAATTTCTATCTTATGTTCTCCGCTAATAGGAACTTGGGAGTGATTCTTTATCGCACGTTGAGGGATGATTATATGATCCAATTATGTTAGCATTGTTGAGAGATTGCACTAGCGAAAGTATGAACCCTAGGCCTTGTTTCTAAGCATTGCAATACCATTTATGCTCACTTTTGTTACTTGCTACCTTGCTGTTTTTTTATTGTTCGCACTACAAAAACCTATATCTACTAGCCATACTACACATGTATCACCATCTCTTCGCCGAACTAGTGCACCTATACAATTTACCATTGTATTGGGTGTGTTGGGGACACAAGAGACTCTTTGTTATTTGGTTGCAGGGTTGTTTGAGAGAGACCATCTTCATCCTACGCCTCCCACGGATTGATAAACCTTAGGTCATCCACTTGAGGGAAAATTGCTACTGTCCTACAAACCTCTGCGCTTGGAGGCCCAACACGAGTCTACAAGAACAAGTTGTGTAGTAGACATCAAGCTCTTTTATGGAGCCGTTGCCGGGGAGGTGAGTGCTTGAAGGTATATCTTTAGATCCTGCAATTGAATCTTTTAGTTTCTTGTTTTATCACTAGTTTGGTTTTATAAAAGAAAACTACAAAAAAATGGAATTGAGGTTGCCTCATATTATTCGTCTTTATAATATCTTTCTTGAAAATGATGGATCAGAAAATTGTGCTCAATTGATAGAAGAAGAATTCAATAAAATGTTTGGCATAAAATCTTTGAATGATGAGCATGATTGCAATTTTGTTAGTATGAATTCTATGAGTATCCATGATGCTAATGATATGCAAAGCCACAAGCTTGGGGATGCTATGTTTGATGAAGATGATATTTTTAGTCCCCCAAGTTTTGATAAGAAAATTTATTATGATGAAAGCATGCCTCCTATTTATGATGATTATATTGATAAAAGTGGATTTGGAGAGGTCGCAACTTTATTTAATGATGATTCCACTATTTTGGAAGAGGTTTCAATTGACTATGATAACAAAGTTGCTATCTATGATGATTATTGTGATGACATGTATGCTATAAAAATAATGATAACCATGAAACTTGTCATCATGATTTTAATTTTCAAATGGATTATGCCAATCAAGTATCACATGATAGTTATTTTGTTGAGTTTGCTCCCACTATTATTGATGAGAACAAATTTGCTTATGTGGAGAGTAATAAAATTTCTATGCTTGTAGGTCATGAAAAGAATGCTTTATGTGATAGCTATATTGTTGAATTCATTCATGATGCTACTGAAAATTATTATGAGAGAGGATCATATGCTTCTACATATCTCAATAATATCGAGTTTCTTCTCTATGTGTTGAAAGTTTTGAAGTTATGCTTGTTTTGCCTTCCTATGCTAGTTGATTCTTGCTCCCATAAATTGTTTGCTCACAAAATCCCTATGCATAGGAAGTGTGTCAGGCTTAAATGTGCTAGTCATGTGCTTCATGATGCTCCCATTATGTTTCAATTCTTTATTTTCATGTGAGCATCATTGAAATCATCATGCCTAGCTAAAAAGGGCATTAAAGAAAAGCGCTTGTTAGGAGACAACCCAACATTTACCCCTACTGTTTTTTTGTGTTCACATGATTAAGATACTGTAGTAATCATATTTTATATCTTTTCTTTCAATAATGTGCCAAGTAAAGCCTTTGGGATAGTGTGGATGATAGTTGACTTGATTCTGTGCAAAAACAGAAACTTTTGCGTCCAGTGCTGGAATTTCTATTATGTACTGGAGCGTGAGAAAATTCTAAAAACTTTACACATGATTTATATGCAAATTTTATACACTTTCATAATTTTTCAAATTTTTTGGAGGTACATAAGTATGGTTTTTAAATCGCTCACTACATGTTGTTCTGTTTTTGACAGATTATGTTTTTATTGCATAGTTTGCTTGTTTTAGTGTTTCCATAGCTTATATTATGAGATATAAATTGTGGAAATGATAGAATACAGTAGGAATTATGTGAGAACAATTATGAATCTTGTCTTGGCAGTACCTAAGTGGATGATTTATTTTTATCATACTAACCTATCTCACGAAGTTCCGTTAAGTTTTGTGTGATTGAAGTTTTCAAGTTTTGGGTGAGATATCGATATGAGGAGAATAAGGAGCGGAAAGACCCTAAGCTTGGGGATGCCCAAGGAACCCCAAGGTAATACTCAAGGAAGACCCAAGCAACTAAGCTTGGGGATGCCCCGGAAGGCATCCCCTCTTTCGTCTTCAACACTATCGGTAACCTCACTCGGAGCTATATTTTTATTTGTCACATAATATGAGTTTTGCTTGGAGCGTCATTTTATTTTGTTGAGATTTGCTTGCTGCTATCAATAATCATGTTTTGTATCTTTTAGTTCAATAAAATGCCAATAATAGCCTTTACCATGCTCAGTTTGCAAGTTCATGTGTTGCTGTTTAAGACAGAAAGTTTTCTGTTATGTCCAGAATATTCCTGAATTGTCAGAAAATGATAAAAATCTGAAATTTTTACAAAGTAAGCAAGCATGATTTCTCTGTCAGGTGGTAATTTTTCAGAATTTTTGAAGTTAGGTAAGTATGAATTTTAAATCCCCCTTTACAGACTGTTCTGTTTTGGAAGATTGCTGTTATGGTTGCATTGTTTGCATATGTTTGCTTGTTTAATGTTTCTATTTGTGGATAGGAGTATTAAATATGAAGAGGCATTTAGTATGCAATGTTTAATTATAATTTTTGTGATTTTATACAGTAGAGAATGTTAAGGTTTTGAGTTGATTTATACTAACTTATCTCACGAGTTCTTGTTGAGTTTTGTGTGGATGAAGTAATTAAGATTTAGGGAAACCGTGATATGAGAGGAATTAAGGAGACACAAGAGCTCAAGATTAGGGATTCCCAAGGCATCCCAAATTAATATTTCAAGAATGCTCAAGCATCTAAGCTTGGGGATGCCCCGGTAGGCATCCCACCTTTCTTCATCAACAATTATCGGTCAGTTTTGGTTGAGTCTAAGTTTTTGCTTCTTCACATGATATGTGCTATTCTTGGAATGTCATTTTATTTTGTTTTTATTGCTTTTTGAATAAAATAATAAGATCTTAAATTTTTAAATGAGAGAGAGTTCTCACATAGCTACCTATTTACTTAACTACTCATTTGATCTTCACTTATATCTTTTTGGAGTAGTTTGTCATTTACTCTTGTTCTTCACTTATATCCTATGAGTAAATTGTTGAAATAAATTAAATATCATGAAGTTGAAATAATATGAGCTTCATATGCTTGTATCATGTCTATTAGTAGCTTCACATTGGGTTTAGAAAGTGAAATCTATTGAAGCTTGACAATCACATTGGGTATCATGTCTAGTCATACAAGCAATTCATGAATGATTAGTATAAGGAAAAGAACTTTCACATGTAAATATATTATCTTGGACATCTTTTATGATTGTGAATACCCATTAATTATTTTCAAACTTGAGCAAATTAGTTGAAGTTGGACAAGGAAGACAACATAATGAGTTATGTTTGGGTATATTTGCATAGAAGTTATATTGTTATGGATCCTCCAACATGTGGTGCTTGCTCAGGATCTTTTGCTAGCCAAAAATTCGTACTAAGTAGAGATACTACTTGTGCATCCAAAAACCATTAAACCCAATTTCTTCCCATGAGTGTCCACCATATCTACCTATGGATTGAATAAGATCCTTCAAGTAAGTTGTCATCGGTGCAAAAAGCAATAAAAATTGCTCCTAAAATATGTATAATCTTTTATTGTAAGGGAAAATAATCGTTGTACGAACTTGTGATGGTAAAGAAATAAAAGCGACGGACTACATAATAAAGGTTGCTATCACAAGGGGCAATATAACGTGACGTTCCTTTGCATTAAGGGCTTGTGCATCCAAAAATAAAAAGCGCATGACAACCTCTGCTTCACTCTGCTAAGGGCCTATCTTTTACTTTCATGCATTTACTTTTATGCAAGATTCAATAGTATTACTTCTCATTTCAACCTCAATTGTTCTCTAGTTGGTAAGCATCATGTGGTGGGGAAAGATCCAGGCACATATGGCCAGTCAAATATATTTGATCATGAATTATTATTGTTGACAATTATCTCTATGATAAATAAGTTGGGAGGCGAAACATTAAGCCCCGACCTTTCTCTATGTTCGATGGATGCCATTTGTTCTAAAAATATGCTTTGAGTACTAGCAATGATAGAAGACTATATGATAATTGAGTATGTGGAGCTCTTACTTAGACTTTGTTGAAATTAAGTTGAATTGCAATTGTTTGGTGACTAAGAACATAGGTTGTTAAGTTTCAAGAGAATGCATTATTTGAACCATAACATGTGAATTGATTGCTACTTTATTATGATGAGTTTTATGAGAAAAACTTGATGTTATGATGCTAGGAAAAGTGATTGAAATTATCATTGATCAAACTTATGCACTATGCTAGCATTCACACTTCATAAATTATTTCTTTTATCAGTTACCTACTCGAGGACGAGCAGGAATTAAGCTTGGGGATGCTGATACGTCTCCAACGTATCTATAATTTATGAAGTATTCATGCCATGTTTATTATAGTTTTGTATAATTTTGGTGCACTTTTATATGACTTTTATATGATTTTTATGGACTAACATATTGACCTAGTGCCCAGTGCCAGTTGCTGTTTTCTGCTTGTTTTTTATTTTACAGAAAATCCATATCAACTGAAGTCCAAATGCAGCGAAACTTTTTGACGATTTTTTCTGAAAGGAAACAGGCCCAGGAAGCTTCGGAGGAGCAGCAGAACAACCACAGGGGCCCCACGAGCCACCTGGGCGCGCCTGCCCCCTCCCCAGGCGCGCCCTGGTGCCTCGTGGGCCCCCTGTGGCCCCTCTTCGCGTGATTCCAACGCTGAAAAATCATATATATTCAGAAACCCCCAAAAGTTAACCTAGATGAGTTTTTACGCCATCGCAAGCCTCTGTACCTCCACGATCTAATCTACGGCCCTTTTCCGGCACCCTGCCGGAGGGGGGGAATCATCACCGGAGGCCATCTTCATCATCCCGGCGGTCTCCATGACGAGGGGGGAGTAGTTCACCCTCGGGACTGAGGGTTTGTACCAGTAGCTATGTGTTTTATCTCTCTCTCTCTCTCTCGTGTTCTTGATTTGGCACGATCTTGATGTATCGCGAGCTTTGTTAATATAGTTGGATCATATGGTGTTTCTTCCCTCTCTATCCTTGTTGTGATGAATTGAATCTTTTCCCTTTGAGGTTTCGTTGTTGTCGGATTGAATATTTCAGATTTGAGAACACTTGATGTATGTCTTGCATATGAATACCCGTGGTGACAATGGGGTATTATATTGATTCACTTGATATATGTTTTGGCACTCAACTCGCGGATTCCCGCGGTGACATTGGGGTAATCTATGCATAGGGGTTGATGCACGTTTTCATTATCTTTTCTCCGATAGAAACTTTGGGGTGCTCCTTGGAGTTCTTTGTGTGGATTGAATATTATGATTATGAAGTTGTTTGATGCATATCGTATAATCAACTCACAGATACTTGTGGTGACATTGGAGTATCTAGGTGACATTAGAGTTGGTTGATGTGTATCATATGGTGTTATTTTAGTACGAACTCTAGGGCTGTTTGTGACACTTATAGGAATAGCTCAATAGATCGATCGGAAAGGATAACTTTGAGGTGGTTTCGTACCCTACAAACAATTTCTATCTTATGTTCTCCGCTAATAGGAACTTGGGAGTGATTCTTTATCGCACGTTGAGGGATGATTATATGATCCAATTTATTAGCATTGTTGAGAGATTGCACTAGCGAAAGTATGAACCCTAGGCCTTGTTTCTAAGCATTGTAATACCATTTATGCTCACTTTTGTTACTTGCTACCTTGCTGTTTTTTATTGTTCGCACTACAAAAACCTATATCTACTATCCACACTACACTTGTATCACCATCTCTTCGCCGAACTAGTGCACCTATACAATTTACCATTGTATTGGCTGTGTTGGGGACACAAGAGACTCTTTTTTATTTGGTTGCAGGGTTGTTTGAGAGAGACCATCTTCATCCTATGCCTCCCACGGATTGATAAACCTTAGGTCATCCACTTGAGGGAAAATTGCTACTGTCCTACAAACATCTGCGCTTGGAGGCCCAACACGAGTCTACAAGAACAAGTTGTGTAGTAGACATCAGTGAAGTATCTCATGAGTTTAATTTCTCTAAGTGTCGTAGACAACCTCATGATAAAGAATTGCCTAATAAAGATGAAATTATTGGTATTGCTTCTATTTTTGTTCCTCCTACTGATCCTTTAGAGCAATATTTGCTAGACCATGGAAATGATATGCATATGAATGAAAGAAATGAAATAGATGAAATATTCTTTAGACAAACACCTATTCTTAAGCATAATTTACCTGTTGAAACTCTTGGAGATCCTCTCCCACCTAAGAGTGACCCTGTGTTTGAATTAAAGAAATTGTCGGATACATTGAAATATGCTTATCTTGATGAAAAGAAAATATACCCTGTTATTATCAGTGCTAACCTTTCAGAGCATGAAGAAAAGAGATTACTTAAAACTCTTAGGAAGCACCGTGCTGCTATTGGATATACTCTTGATGACCTTAAGGGCATTAATCCCACTTTATGTCAACACAAGATTAATATGGAGCCAGATGCTAAACCAGTTGTTGATCATCAACGACGTCTGAATCCTAAAATGAAGGATGTGGTAAGAACTGAAATATTAAAGCTTCTGGAGGCAGGTATAATTTATCCTATAGCTGATAATAGATGGGTAAGTCCTATTCATTGTGTTCCTAAGAAAGAAGGCATTACTATTGTTCCTAATTATAAAAATGAACTTATCCCACAAAGAATTGTAACTGGGTATAGGATGGTAATTGATTTCAGGAAATTAAATAAAGCTACTAGGAAAGATCATTACCCTTTGCCTTTGATTGATCAAATGCTAGAAAGATTGTCTAAGCATACACACTTTTGCTTCCTAGATGGATATTCTGATTTTTCTCAAATACCTGTATCGAAAGAAGATCAAGAGAAAACCACTTTTACTTATCCTTTTGGAACTTATGCTTATAGATGTAAGCCTTTCGGTTTATGCAATGCACCTGCTACTTTTCAAAGATGCATGGCTGCTATATTCTCTGATTTTTGTGAAAAGATTGTTGAGGTATTTATGGATGATTTTTCTGTTTATGGAACTTCTTTTGATGATTGCTTAAGCAATCTTGATCGAGTTTTGTAGAGATGTGAAGAAACTAATCTTGTCTTGAATTGGGAGAAGTACCACTTTATGGTGAATGAAGGTATAGTCCTTGGGCATAAAATTTCTAAAAGAGGTATTGAGGTAGATAAAGCCAAAGTTGATGCAATTGAGAAAATGCCATGTCCTAAAGATATCAAAGGTATAAGAAGTTTCCTTCGTCATGTTGGTGTCTATAGGAGGTTCATTAAAGATTTCTCTAAAATTTCTAGGCCTCTTGCCACTCTTTTGCAAAAAGATGTTCCATTTGTTTTTGAAGATGATTGTGTAGAAGCCTTTGAAACACTTAAGAAGGCCTTAATTTCTGCACCCATCGTTCAACCACCTGATTGGAACTTGCCTTTTGAAATAATGTGTGATGCTAGCGACTATGCTGTGGGTGCTGTTCTAGGTCAAAGAGTTGATAAGAAATTGAATGTTATTCATTATGCTAGTAAGACTCTAGACAGTGCTAAAAGAAATTATACTACTACTGAGAAAGAATTTTTAGCAGTTGTGTTTATAAATTCAGATCTTATATTGTTGATTCTAAAGTAATTGTTCACACCGATCATGCTGCTATTAAATGCCTTATGGAAAAGAAAGATGCTAAACCTAGACTGATTAGGTGGGTTCTTCTACTACAAGAATTTGATTTGCATATTATTTCATGTAGGGTGGAACCCTAATGTGATGATCTTTTCACACTTGGAGGGGGGAAAGGAAAAAACAAGCAGGAACAACAATGGAAAATCACTCAAACAAACCCAAATCACACATCCACTAGGATAGCATACATGAGATCCACAAGTATACAAGATCAATCCATGGAAACAAGCACAAGGTAAAGTTCTTCTCACTCCAAAGGAGGTGAGGTCTTAATGATCTAGAAGAGATCCTTCTCCCTTAGGAGGTCTTGATGATCCTATGATGGGGATCCTTCTCCCTAGAGAGGTCTTGATTCCCTAAGAGGAGATACAAGGAGCAAAGCTCAACTCAATGTCTAAATGTACTTTGCTAACCCTAATTAGGAGCTAGGAGATGAGTATTTATAGTCTAAGGGGTAAGCAGGGGAATACATGGGTCATTGCCCTTTCACAGCGCGCAGGCGGACCGGTTGTACCGGTAATCAGAGCGGTTGTACCGCTGGGAGCTCAGGTACCAGTTCCTGGAGGTGTTCGCTGAAGAGGGGACCGGTTGTACCGCTTGAGGGACCGGTTGTACCGGTCTAGTTGATGATGTGGGAATAACCGGGCTGGTACCGGTCTTGCACCGCTCGATTACAGAACGTTAAGCGGTAGTTGGGCGGTAGTGGAGCGGTTAAACCGGTGGACCGGTTGTTGACTGGTAGTTGACCGGTTGTACCAGTATTCCTGGGCTGGGCACAGTCATCTCCCAGTTCTTGGTGTCCATCTCGCTCCATTCCTTCTCCTTGGTTGATTCCTTGGTACCTGAGTATGCAAAGTGTCTCCGTTTGAGGTAGTAGCCATGTCTCATGTGATTCGAAAGGAAGTTGCGAGAGGAGAGATGTCACCTCGGTCCCGATAGCTCTTGCACGGGCTCTAGTCATGGGTCCACATGGTGTCTTGGGAGACGAAGGTACGTCCATGGGGATGACCGTAGGATGCTCCGCATCATCTCCCCCCCCCCCTTGGGAAAGATCCGTCCTCGGATCAAAATCCACATCACCATGGAAGGGAGATAAGTCCTTGACGTTGAAGATGTCGCTCACGTTGTACTTGTCACTTGGGATGTCGATCTTGTAGGCATTGTTGTTGTAGTGTGCTAGCACCTTGAAAGGTCCATCAGCTCGAGGTAGTAGCTTGGACTTGCGTTCGTTGGGGAAGCGTTCCTTGCGAAGATGTAGCCACACAAGATCTCCGGGGTTGAACACCATGGGGTGCTTGTTGGTGTTGACCTTGGTCGCGAGTCATGGTACTTGGCGCTCGATTGCGTGTCTGATGTCTACTACACAACTTGTTCTTGTAGACTCGTGTTGGGCCTCCAAGCGCAGAGGTTTGTAGGACAGTAGCAATTTTCCCTCAAGTGGATGACCTAAGGTTTATCAATCCGTGGGAGGCATAGATTGAAGATGGTATCTCTCAAGCAACCCTGCAACCAAATACAAGAAATCTCTTGTGTCCCCAACACACCCAATACAATGGTAAATTGTATAGATGCACTAGTTCGGCGAAGAGATGGTGATAAAAGTGTAGTATGGATAGTAGATATAGGTTTTTGTAATCTGAAAATATAAAAACAGCAAGGTAACAAAAAGTAAACGGGCATAAAAACGGTATTGCAATGCTTAGAAACAAGGCCTAGGGTTCATACTTTCACTAGTGCAATCTCTCAACAATGTTGACATAGTTGAATCATATGAAAATCCCTCACGTGCGACAAAGAGTTCACTCCAAAGTCACAAATAGCGGAGAACAAACGAAGAAATTGTTGTAGGGTACAAAACCACCTCAAAGTTATCCTTCCCGATCAATCTTAAGAGCCATCCCCATTAATTGTCACGAACAGCCCTAGAGTTCATACTAGAATAACACCTTAAGATAAACATCAACCAAAACCCTAATGTCACCTAGGCACTCCAATGTCACCACGAGTACCCACGGGTTTGATTATACGATATGCATCACACAATCTCAGATTCATCTATTCAAACCAACACAAAGAACTTCAAAGAGTGCCCCAAAGTTTCTACCGGAAAGTCAAGACGAAAACGTGTGCCAACCCTTATGCATAAATCCCCAAGGTCACGGAACCCGCAAGTTGATCACCAAAACATACATCAAGTGACTCAAGTGAATATCCCATTGTCACCACAGATATCCATATGCAAGACATACATCAAGTGTTCTCAAATCCTTAAAGACTCAATCCGATAAGAAAACTTCAAAGGGAAAACTCAATTCATCATAAGAAGATAGAGAGGGGAAAATTCCATATGATTCATCTATATCTACAAAGCTCGCGATACATCAAGATCGTGCCATCTCAAGAACACGAGAAAGATCAAACACATAGCTACTGGTACAAACCCTCAGCCCCGAGGGTGAACTACTCCCTCCTCGTCATGGAGACCGCCGGGATGATGAAGATGGCCTCCGGTGATGCTTTCCCTCCTCCGGCAGGGTGCCGGAAAAGGGCTGTAGATGAGATCGTGGAGGTACAGAGGCTTGTGGCGGCGTAAAAACTCATCTAGGTTAACTTTCGGGGTTTTCTGAATATATAGGATTTTTCAGCGTTGGAATCACGTCAGACGGAGCCACGTGGGCCCCACGAGGTACCAGGGCGCGCCTGGGGGGGTGGCGCCCTGGTGCCTCGTGGGCAGCCAGTGGCCCCCCTCCAGTAAGTATTGGCTCCAATATTTTTTATTTGTTCCATAAAAAATCTCCAAAAAGTTTCACTGCATTTGGAGAACTTTGATTTCTGCACAAAAAACAACACCACGGTAGTTCTGCTGAAAACAGCGTCAGTCCGGGTTAGTTCTAATCAAATCATACCAAAACCATATAGAATTGTTATAAACATGGCATGAATACTTCATAAATTATAGATACGTTGGAGACGTATCAGCATCCCCAAGGTTAATTCCTGCTCATCCTCGAGTAGGTAAATGATAAAAGAAATAATTTATGAAGTGTGAATGCTAGCATAGTGCATAAGTTTGATCAATGATAATTTCAATCACTTTTTCTAGCATCATAACATCAAATTTTTCTCATAAAAGTCATCATAATAAAGTAGCAATTAAAAACAGAAATTTTGATGTGGAATGCTACCTATCACAATCATCATATAATCCTTTTTTTATAGCATGGACATTGGACTTGAATGATTCAAAGCAAGATCATTATTATAACAGCAATATTTATTATCATAAAACTTCTCATGAGCATGTAACAATTCATCACAATAATGGAGTATAACGCATAAACTTTCTTGGAAACTAACAAACTATTCTAGTCAACAATGCAATTGCAATTCATCATATTTTCAGGAAGGGTCTCATGTAGGA
This sequence comes from Elymus sibiricus, assembly GCA_039707655.1. NCBI lineage: Eukaryota > Viridiplantae > Streptophyta > Magnoliopsida > Poales > Poaceae > Elymus > Elymus sibiricus. Next base: position 198,134,489 of record CM077668.1, read on the forward strand.
GCTTTTTTGCAAGTCCACATACTCAACCATCATTTAGTCTTCTATGATTGCTAACACTAACGACATATATATGGAGCAAAAGTTTCAGCCAGACACATAGAAAGATAGGGGCTTGTGATTTCGCCTCCCAACTTATTCACCTCAAGGGTGATGTCAACAATAATAACTCATGATCACTCATATCCAACTGGATATATATGCCTAGATCTTTCCCCACCACATGATGCTTACAAAAGAGAAAAATAAAAAGGAATAGAGGAGAACACTATTGACTCTTGCATAAAAGTAAATACATAAAAGTAAATGCATAAAAGTAAAAGATAGGCCCTTCACAGAAGGAAACAGAGGTTGTCATGCGCTTTTTATTTTTGGATGCACAAGCTCTTAATGCAAAGGAACGTCACGTTATATTGCCCCTTGTGATAGCAACCTTTATTATGCAGTCCGTCGCTTTTATTTCTTTACCATCACAAGTTCATACAACGCTTATTTTCCCTTGCAATAAAAGATCATACATATTTAGAGGCAATTTTTATTGCTTTTTGCACCGATGACAACTTACTTGAAGGATCTTATTCAATCCATAGGTAGATATGGTGGACACTCATGGGAAGAAACTGGGTTTAAGGGTTTTGGATGCACAAGTAGTATCTCTACTTGGTGCGGATTTTTGGCTAGCAAAGATATTGGGCAAGCACCACATGTTGGAGGATCTATAACAATATAACTTCTATGTGAATATGAACAAACATAATTCATTACGTTGTCTTCCTTTTCCAACGTCAACACTTTGACATAAAATACTTAATGGGGGCTCACAATCATAAACGATGTCCAAGATAGTATATTTGCATGTGAATCTTCTCTTCCCTTATTAACTTTTTCATGAATTGCATCATTGACTAATGCTATGCTTGTTAACCTCCAATAAATTTTACCACTTATACTTTTCTTTATGTAATGTCATTACTTTCCATAAGATTAGCATATGATCTCTTTCATTATTTTCATTGCAAGGAATCACACTTATCATATCCAATGATCTATATGAAAGTTTTTATTATATCCCTCTCGAATATTCATCATCTTGGGACCAAATTCATGTCTTGTGCAAATTACCATTACTATTATTAACTCTCAAAAAGATATAAGTGAAGCATGAGAATTAATGACAAACTACTCCAAAATATATAAGCGAAGATCAATGAGTAGTGAAACAATTAAGTAGCTATGTGAGGACTCTCTCTCATTTAAAAAGTTTCAGATCTTGATATTTTATTCAAACAGCAAGCAAAACAAAGACACAACCAAGTATAGCACACATTATGTGAACGAGTAAAAACTTGGGTTCAATCGAGACTAACCGATAGTTGATGAAGAAAAGTGATGGGATGCCTACCGGGGCATCCCCAAGCTTGAATGCTTGATACTTCTTGGAATATTAACTTGGGGAGCCTTGGGCATCCCCAAGCTTGAACTCTTGTGTCTCGTTAATTCTTCTCATATAGTAGTTTCCCTAAGTTTCAAAAACTTTATCCACAAAAAACTTGACAAGAACTTGTGAGATATGTTAGTATAAATCCACTCAAAACCTCGACATTCTCTACTGTAGAAAATCACAAAAATTATAATTAAACATTGCATACTAAATGCCTCTGCATATTTAATACTCCTATCCTCAAATAGAATCATTAGACAAGCAAACATATGCAAACAATGCAACTATAACAGCAATCTGCCTAAACAGAACAGTCTGTAAAGGGTGAATAAGAATCCATACTTCCCTGACTCCAAAAATTCTGAAAAATTACCACGTGACATAGAACTCATGCATTCTTACTGTGTAAAAATTTCAGATTTTTATCATGTTCTGACTATTCAGGAATATTCTGGACATAACAGAAAACTTTCTGTTTTCAAACAGCAACACATAAACTTGCAAACTGAGCATGGTAAAGGCTATAATTGGCATTTTATTTAACTAAAAGATACAAAACATGATTATTGATAGAAGCAAGCAAATATCAATAGAAGAAAATAATGCTCCAAGCAAAACTCATATTATGTGACGAATAAAAATATAGCTCCGAGTGAGGTTACCGATAGTGTTGAAGACGAAAGAGGGGATGCCTTCCGGGGCATCCCCAAGCTTAGTTGCTTGGGTGATCCTTGAATTTTACCTTGGGGTGCCTTGGGCATCACCAAGCTTAGGGTATTGCCACTCCTTATTCTCCTCATATCGATATCTCACCCAAAACTTGAAAACTTCAATCACACAAAACTTAACGGAACTTCGTGAGAACGGTTAGTATGATAAAGAATAAACCATCACTTAGGTACTGTACAAGACAAGATTCACAATTTTTCCCATGTAATGCCTACTGTATTCTATCATTTCCACAATTTATATCTCATAATATAAGCTATGGAAACATTAAAACAAGCAAACTGTGCATTGAAAACAGAATCTGTCAAAAACAGAACAGTCTGTAATGATCTGAGCAACTACCATACTTCTGGAACTCTAAAAATTCTGAAAAATTAGGACAACGTCAACAATTTGCATATAAATACTTTGTAAAAATTTCAGAATTTTGTGACGCTCCAGTAAAATCTGGGAAATTAAGCACTGGAGGTAAAAGTTTCTATTTTTGCACAGAATTGAATCAACAAGTATCCACACTATCCCAAAGGTTTTGCTTGGCACTTTATTGAAAGAAAACATATAAAACATGATTACTACAGTAGCTTAATAATGTGAACACATGAAAGCACATTTGCTCCCTTGGTAGTTTTGGTAATTCATAACAACATATATCTCATTGAACTAATGTCCATTCAAGTTAAAGATTTCAGGATGTTCAATGATTGGCATGGCATGGACTAGAGATGTGGACCCCTCAAAATGCTAAGGACAAGGATTGACAAAATATCAAGACTCTACATTTTTTGGTTTAGTGATCCAAGATCACATTGAGTCCATAGGAAAGCCAATACTATTAAAAGGGGATGAGGTGTTGCTTAATGGTCTTTTTGCTCAAGTGCTTAGTGACAGTACTCCTAAACCCTCAACCACTCTCTCTACCCAAATATGTCCAAAACCTACATTCCAACTCGGCCCCACCGAAATTCTCTATCCGGCCCCACCGAGTTCACCTAGACTTAGCCACTGCCAAAACCCTAACAAATCGGATCCACCGAAATGGATCTCGGTCCCACCGAGATGGCCTTGCCAACTCTCTGTAATCGTTTGCACTCACTTCGGTCTCACCGAGTTTTGCAAATCGGTCTCACCGAGATGGCTTGCCAACTCTCTGTTGCCTTATTGCTTCACTTCGGTCCTACCGAGTTGATGCAATCGGTGCCACCGAGATGAGGTTTGCCCTAGCCATTGCACTTCAGTCCATCCGAGTTGTTCCTATCGGTCCCACTGAGATTCCTAAAGTTCATATCTTTTACACAGTTCGGTGCTACCGAGATTATGGTTTCGGTGCCACCGAGTTGGGTCAAAAGTGTGTAACGGTTGGATTTTGTGTGGAGGCTATATATACCCCTCCACCACTTCCTTCTCATAAAGCAAAGCCATCAGAACGTGCCTACACTTTCACCATACATTTTCTGAGAGAGAACCACCTACTCATGTGTTGAGATCAAGCTATTCCATTCCTACCATTTGAACCTTGATCTCTAGCCTTTCCCAAGTTGCTTTCCACTCAAATCCTTCTTCCACCATAGTCAAATCTGAGAGGAGTTGTTTGAGTGCTGGGAAGACTATCATTTGAAGCACAAGAGCAAGGAGTTCATCAACAACACACCGTCTATTACCTTTTGGAGAGTGGTGTCTCCTAGATTGGTTAGGTGTCACTTGGGAGCCTCCGACATGATGTGGAGTTGAACCAAGAGTTTGTAAGGGCAAGGAGATCGCCTACTTCGTGAAGATCTACCCCGAGTGAGGCTAGTCCTTCGTTGACGTAAGCCATGGTGGAATAGACAAGGTTGCTTCTTCGTGGACCCTTCGTGGGCGGAGCCCTTCGTGGACTCGCGCAGCCGTTACCCTTCGTGGGTTGAAGTCTCCATCAACGTGGACGTACGATAGCACCACCTATCGGAACCACGCCAAAAACCACCGTGTCTTCATTGCGTTTGAAGTCTCCGATCCCCTCCTTTATTTACATCTGCAATTATTTACTTTCCGCTGCTATACTCTTAGAATTGCATGTGTAGGGTGATGCTTAACTTGTATTGTTGCTAAAATCTGCCTACAACTAAAATTGGGAAAAGGTTAGGTTTTATTTGGTCAAGTAGTCTAATCACCCCCCCCCCTCTAAACATACTTTCGATCCTACAAGTGGTATCAGAGCTTTGGTCTCTGTAAGCCTTGATTTCTATTGCTTTGGTGATCATAGCCTTGGTTTCACAACCTAGGAGAGTATGGCATCTAGTGAGGGTAACTATCACCGTAGAGGTCCATATTTTGATTGTACAAACTTTGCTAGTTGGAAACATAAGATGAAAATGCATATTCTTGGTCATAACCCTACCGTTTGAGATGTTGTTCGTGTTGGCTTGCAAGGTGACTTCTTTGAGGATGGCAAGGAACCGGATCGTGAAGCAACCCCGGAAGAATTGAAGATGTTGCAATACAATGCTCAAGCTTGTGACAGTCTATTCAACGGTTTATGTCCCGAAGAATTCAACAAAATCAGCCGCCTCGAGAATGCAAAGGAAATTTGGGATACTTTGGTTGATATGCATGAGGGTACCGAGTCCGTCAAGGAATCTAAGTTGGATGTGCTTCAAAGTCAACTTGACAAGTTCAAGATGAAGGATGGTGAAGGAGTCACTGAGATGTACTCTAGGCTTGCTCTCATCACAAATGAGATTGCCGGCTTAGGAAGTGAAGAGATGGCCGACAAATTCATCATCAAGAAGATACTTCGAGCTTTGGATGGAAAATATGATACCGTTTGCACATTGATCCAAATGATGCCAAATTACAAAGATCTCAAGCCCACGGAAGTCATTGGAAGGATTGTTGCTCATGAAATGTCACTCAAGGACAAAGAGGAGCTACACAACAAATCAAGTGGTGCTTACAAAGCCTCAACCGATGCTCCAACAACTCCAAGTGACAAGCTAGTATCCAATGAAGAGATAATCCTAATGGTGAAAAGGTTCAACAAGTTCTACAAGAACAAAGGGAAAGAAAGAAGCTCTAGCTCAAGACACTATGAGAGAAGATCATCAAGTCGTGACCGTAATTGCTACAGTTGTGGAAAGCCCGGACACTACTCCAATGAGTGTACGGCTCCCTACAAGAAAAGAGACGAATCACCAAGAGGAAGACATAGAAGAGATGAATCACCTCATAAGGAGAGAAGGAGTAGAGATGACCGTTATGAATGAAGACACTCTCGAAGAAGCAAGGATTCAGAGAGGAAGGACAAGTCATCAAGGAGCTACACAAGAAGAAGACATCAAGCTCATGTTGGTGAATGGGTTTCCGGCTCCGACTCCGACAACCACTCCGAGAGAAGTTATCACTCCAACTCCAACTATAGTCAAGATGAAGGTGTTGCCGGACTTGCTCTTGTGTCATCCAACTCCTATGATCTATTTGACTCACCAAATGAAGGAATTGGAAGATGCTTCATGGCAAAAGGCCCCAAGGTATCACACCCCGAGTATCTTGATTTCAATAGTGATGAAGATGATTTGCTTGGTGATGATGATTTACTTGTTGATAGGGCTAGTGATGTGAGCTATAATGAAAATGCTAGTAATTATGATAGTCAAGAGGAAACGAGTGACAATGCTATGAAGGAGATTGAGCGTCTAACTAAAGAACTAAATGCTCTTAAGTTAGCTCATGAAACAACTCAAGAGGATCATAGAGAACTTCTAAGAACTCATGAGAAGCTACGCTTCGAGAAGCTAAATTTAGAGCAAGAGCATGAGTTTCTTAAAGCTATCAATGACGATCTTCGAAAGAAGAGTTCTTCATATCTAGCCAAACGTTTACTCTTGTCTACCTTTATGCCACAAGTTAAACCTAAGCAAACTAGCAACAAGGGTAAAAAGGGTTCTACCTCTAGCAGTAACAATAACAATGCTAAATCCAATGTTGTTGCTTCTAGTAGTTCTATTGATTCCACTAATGATTCTCTTAGCCAAGTTACACTTGAGCAAGAAAATATGCTATTGAAAGGAATTATAGAAAAAGGTGTCTACAAGAGTCTTGCCGGAAGTAAGCAATTTGAGGAAATTGTACGCAAGCAAGGAAGGCACCGGAAGAACCAAGGTGTTGGTTTTGAACGAAAGTTCAATGCAAATGGAGTTGAGTGGGAAGAAGATCAATACCCCAAGACGAAGTTTGGTCCTCAACAAGAGAAGTATGATCTTACTTCCTTCAAGGGAACACAAGCTCAAGAAGATCTTCCACCACAAGACCACAAGCTAAAAGGCAAGGACAAGCTTCAAGAAGAGATTGATTTATTTGAAGAAGCTCCTCAAGCCATGGTCAAGTGGGTTCCCAAGACTACATCAAGTTCTACTTCATCAAATGCTACTACAACTCCAAGGATTCCCATCAAGTTGATGTGGGTCCAAAAGAAGAAGAACTAGAGAGTTCTTGAGGGTGACTCCGCCAACAAACTTCACTCATATTCTTTATGGAAAGGACTTGTGCAACCAACTTCCACATTTTGCACTAGTTCATGGAGTCACAAACCCTCTTGTTGGTAAGACAAGGGACAAGGTAATCAATGCATTCATGGACATCATCATATGTGTATTTCACTCTATGTCTATGGATATCCTTGTATGTTCCTTGTGTGGGACTAACCCATGTAGGTATTGAAAGCACAAAACTCCAAAGGATTGCTCCCAACTCTTGATGGTTTACATCAACATTGAGCATCCACATCTTCAACATCTACATGAAGTCATCATCGACAAAACCCAAGGTTAGTTCATCCCTCTTAGGGGGGACATCACATCTAGGGGGAGCTTTGCTCTAAACAATTGAGCTAAAGCAACTCTAATGGTGTGAACACATTAATGCTTTATGTAAAAGTGGTAACCCCACTTGTGCTTAAACGATGAGTATGACCTATGATCAAATGTTCTCATTTGGTTCCTAAGTCAATATACTCATATATAGATGACCTAGTCATCGCCATTGCTTGATAGATGCTAGAATTGGTTGTGCATGTTTGACACATATTTCATTTGCTATCTTATTGTGTGAGCATGTTGGTTTGCATGTTTTCATCATTCGAGGACATCCATTTGTTGTTTTGATTGTCTTGGTTTTTCTGTCCAAGTGGATGTACAAGAATGCCTAAGTACCTGCTCTAGCTATCTATGCTTTCTTGTCTCAAATTCTATTCTTGCTGCATCACAAAAATTGAACAAGTCATTTTCGGACCCTTCGGGTGAGGAGCACTCGGAGCCCCCGATCTGAAATTGCTGAACCTCCAAAACCTTCTATTTGATTTCGGCCGAACCAACTCACTCAAACTCGGTCCAACCGAAATCCCTTAGATTGATCTAGGTTTTCCATCTCGGTGCTACCGAATTGAACCATTTCGGTGCCACCGATGTGCTATACTGCGTGCAGTTACACATATCGGTGCCACCGAGTTATCCAACTCGGCGCCACCGACAGCGTACGGGTATATATATCGCGTGGACCGAACGGTTGAAATTTCTCGACCCCACTCATTCCCGCACCCCGTTGCTGTCGTCGCTCTTCATCTTCGAACTTTGCCATCGTTTCCAGCGCGCCCTCGCCGCCGGATTCCGTCGCCGTCAACGGCAATCTGCCCCGTCATTGCCGCCGTAGAGAATCTCCACCGAGTTAGGGTGAGATTCGATCCCTCTCGTGCTCCATTTCCGATTCAATGCATGATTGGACTACCTGAATTCATGCCACGGATTGAGAACTCCTATTACACTGCAAATTCCGTAGATTAGATGTGAGTAAAAAATTTAGGTTTAAGTTTCCGCCGAATGCATCTCGGACCGACCGATTCGAAATTTTCGGTCCTACCGATTTGGCCTCTGGCCATAGCACTAGTACGTCTCGGTGCCACCAAGTTGTACGTATCGGTGAGACCGAAAGTAAAATCTCAGTGAAACCCTAGCATCTCGGAGCCACCGAACCCCATCTCAGTCTGACCGAAATGGCGTGCAAGGTTTCTGTTGTATGCTTCGGTATCACCGAGATGATCAACTCGGTCCATCCGAAATGCATCCTGTGAAAACTTGAAACTAAGAGTTGAACTCAATTTTATGAAAAACTTGTGCTTTTTGTGATGACTCATCTACTCTGCCCATACCCATCTATTCACAGGGTCAGCTCAGCAAGATGTCAGATTCCAGCGACAGCCAGAACAGGTCTGAACAGCATGCAAAACTAAGTGAAGGGTCAAACCCTGGTGAGAGTTTCTATGAGGGAGAGAGGAGCTCTCCAGATCTTCCTAAGGCAGCCACTAGATCAAGGAAGAAGAAAACCTCAGACATTGAGGATGAAGATTTTGTTGCTAGTGAAGCAGCAACAAAGAAAAAGAGAGTCGTGCTAGCTAAGGAGTACAGCTCCAAGCCCACTTCTTCCAAAGAGAGGACAGCTGTGAGGAAAGCTCCAAAGCAGACTATGCAATTCACTCTTGAAGAGCCAAGTGACTCTGAACCAGCTGCAGGTGGAAAGAAGAAGAGAGCTAGGAAGACTACAGGTCAAGTGCTTGGAAGGCCCTCCATGAGGACAGATGAGGAGGAGGAGGAGGAACCTACTGCTGATGCACCTCCAGCCAAGTCTCAAAAGTTTATGTCTGATGCAATCAGGACTGCTGCCCCCAAGTCCAAACCAAAAGCTCCAGCACCAAAGAGATCCACCAGGAACATATCTGCTGCTGAAAAGAACAAGGCCCCAGTGCCTGAGGCAAATGTTGATGAAGAGCCACTAGTGCTCAGGAAATTGAAGCCCAAGATACCAGAACATGATGATGGACACCCAGTTGCCGAAAACATGATGCTGAGGAAAGATAAAGGACTGCGTCAGTGGAGACTGTCAGATCCTTATGCTACAAGGAGGAAGACAGCTTGTGACTATCGCTTTCACACACGAGAACATCAAGATTTTTATGAAACAGAAGCCCATTGTTAGTGACATGAAATGGGTGGATTGGGAATACATTGATGAGAACGAGGATTACTTCCCCCATGTTCATGAGAGCTTTAGGATTGCAGGAGTTGATGACTTTGTCGGAAAGAAGTTGACCAAGTGGAATGATGAGATGGTCATGCAATTTTACTCTACTGCTCACTTCTATCCAGATGGCCGCATTGTGTGGATGACTGAGGGTATCAGGTACCAGTCAACCATCTCTGAGTGGGCAAGTCTTCTTGGTGCACCCAAGGAAGAGGATGATGACTATGATGTTTATGCCAAGCTCAAGATGGATCACAACTCCATGAAGAACATGTACACTGCAATTCCTCAAAAGGACATTGAGACTCATAAGCTTGGATCAGTGAAGCATCTGCTCCCAGGACTGGCCACCACGAACACCATCTTGCGGTACACCTTGTTACCCAAGTCAGGAGATGACAAAATGATTCGTGGCCACTCCATCAACTTGCTGCATCTGTTTGATACTCCTCAGAAGTTCAAGGTGATGAGCCTGATAGTGGAAACTATCAAGAGGACTGCAGCTGATCAGAAGAGATCGTGCGGATATGCTCCACATATTCAGATGTTGATAAATTCCAAGGTTGGAACTAGCACATACCTTCTTGATCGAGAGCATTTGCCTTTGCGTCCAGAGTTTGAGGACAATGTGATTGTGATGGATCCTTCGCATCCCACTTCTGCACAAGCTCAAGAGAAGATCCGCAAAGCCCAAGAAGCAAAAGCAGCCTAGGAGGCAACAACTCCAAATGCTCCAATTGCAAATCTTAAGTCTAAGTCTGACCAAATGACTTATCTGCTTGAAGCCACCCTGAGGATTGAGCGAAGTCTGGACAACCTCACCCAGCACCAGGCTAGCTTAGAGCGGATAATAGAGACAAAATTTCATGATCTAGATGTCAAGGTCACAGAGATCCAGACTACCATGGAGCAGCTGCAGAGTGATGTTGATGCTGTCAAGACAGCCCGATCAGATGACAGTGGAGATGACAGACCTACCACAGAGCGTTTTCAGACAGTGCCTAGGGCAGCCAGATCTGCTGCAGTGCCAGTTGTGGATCCGAGGACCACAGTCTCTGCACCTGCTGCTGCTGCCACAGTGCCACCGCCGGTATCCACTCCACCAGCCCAGCAAACTTCTGCAGAAGCCTTCGCGGACGCTCTTCTCTCAACGCCATCTACGCACACCGGAGCTGCCAGCAGGAGATCGCCTTCAGGAGCTTCGGAGGACCGTGCTTAGAGAGCTGCATAGTCCTATACATATTCGAGCTTTTTGGTACTTGTTGCCAAAGGAGGGGGGAATTTGTATAGATCATAGGCTTCGGGAGAGAGTGTTTTGCTCGTTGTTTTTCTTTCGAGAGTTCTTTTGCTACAATTTGCTTGTTGGTACTTTGTTATGTGTGTGCTTGCTACAGTGCTTGTGAGATATTCTGTCGTTTATGCTTGTGAGATATTATGCTTCATGTGATTGGTCATACTATGCTTATTGTGATGATCAATGCCTATCTTTATCATTATCTTGTATGATCACTCACTTATGTTGGTGATGCGTGCTTGCTATTTCACTCATATCTTTTTGCGCGCTCCACCAAGATGTATGTAACATGGAAGAGTGACCCATGAGCCTAATCGATTGTGCATTTGCATTCAAACACAAATCTTTAATAATGCACAAATTTAGGGGGAGCTCTTGCTTATCACATACTTCTCAAAGCGACGATGTATTTCATTCATTTAATCTTTTGTCGAAACTTTGATCTATATGTTGTCATCAATTACCAAAAGGGGGAGATTGAAAGCACATTTGCTCCCTTGGTGGTTTTGGTAATTCATAACAACATATATCTCATTGAACTAATGTCCATTCAAGTTAAAGATTTCAGGATGTTCAATGATTGGCATGGCATGGACTAGAGATGTGGATGTTGGAAATATGCCCTAGAGGCAATAATAAATTGGTTATTATTATATTTCCTTGTTCATGATAATCGTTTATTATCCATGCTATAATTGTATTGATTGGAAACTCAAATACATGTGTGGGTACATAGACAACACTGTGTCCCTAGTAAGCCTCTAGTTGACTAGCTCGTTGATCAAAGATGGTTAAGGTTTCCTAGCCATTGACATGAGATGTCATTTGATAACGGGATCACATCATTAGGAGAATGATGTGATGGACAAGACCCAAACTAAGAATGTAGCATTTGATCGTGTCAGTTTATTGCTATTGTTTTCTGCATGTCAAGTATCTGTTTCTTTGACCATGAGATCATGCAACTCACTGACATCGGAAGAGTACCTTGTGTGTATCAAACGTCGCAACGTAACTGGGTGACTATAAAGGTGCTCTACAGGTATCTCCGAGGGTGTCTGTTGGGTTGGCATGGATCAAGACTGGGATTTGTTACTCCGTATGACGGAGAGGTATCTCAGGGCCCACTCGGTAATACAACATCACAATGAGCCTTGCAAGCAATGTGACTAAAGTGTTAGCCACGAGATCTTGTATTACGGAACGAGTAAAGAGACTTGCCGGTAACGAGATTGAACTAGGTATAGTGATACCGACGATCGAATCTTGGGCAAGTAACATACCGAAGAACAAAGGGAACAGCATACGGGATTAACTGAATCCTTGACATAGAGGTTCGACCGATAAAAGATCTTCGTAGAATATGTAGGAGCCAATATGGGCATCCAGGTCCCGCTATTGGTTATTGGCCATAGAGGTGTCTCGGTCATGTCTACATAGTTCTCGAACCCGCAGGGTCTACACACTTAACGTTTGGTGACGATTAGTATAATTGAGTTATTATGTTGGTGACCGAAAGTTGTTCGGAGTCTCGGATAAGATCCTGGACATGACGAGGATCTCCGGAATAGTCCGGAGGTAAAGATTGATATATGTGATAATAGTGTTTTGATCTCCGGAAGAGTTCCGGAGTTCACCGGAAGGGGTTCCGGATGTTTACCGAAGTGTTCGGGTGCGAGAACACTTTATATGGGCCAAAGGATAAAAGCCCACGAGGTATTGGAAAGTGCAAAAGTAGTTTTGCTGCCGCGTAAGCGGTACTACCGCTTGTGTGAAGCGGTACTACCGCCCGAGCGGTACTACCGCTTGTGTGAAGCGGTACTACCGCTTGTGCGCGGCTGTGCACGGTTCGGCAGGGATCCGAGTTGGACTCTTTTCCTGCGGGCCAAACCGACCTTGTGCGGGCAAAACCGACCTGGAGGAGGCTTTTACTCCAAGTTTAGACCCCAAGGCTCAACATATAAATAGAGGGGCAGGGCTAGCACACGATATACATCAAGATTTCCCCAAGCCATGTGCGGCAACCCTAACCCTCTAGTTCCTCCGTCATAATCTCCGTAGTGCTTGGCGAAGCCCTGCAGAGATTGTTCCTCACCACCATCACCACGCCGTCGTGCTGCTGGAACTCAACCACTACTTCACCATCGCTCGCTGGATCGAGGAGGTGAAGGCGTCATCAAGCCGTACGTGTGTTGAACGCGGAGGTGCCGTCCGTTCGGCGCTAGTTAGTGATCGGATCGAGGGACGACTTGAGATTTGGATCGCGAAGACGTTCGACTACATCAACCGCGTTTCTTAAACGCTTCCGCTTAGCGATCTACAAGGGTATGTAGATTCACTCTCCCACTCGTAGATGCTCATCACCATGGATAGATCTTGTGTGTGCGTAGGAAATTTTTTGTTTCCCATGCAACGTTCCCCAAAAGTGGACCCCTCAAAATACTAAGGACAAGGATTGGCAAAAGATCAAGACTCTACATTTTTTGGTTTAGTGATCCAAGATCACATTGAGTCCATAGGAAAGCCAATACTATTAAAAGGGGATGAGGTGTTGCTTAATGGTCTTTTTGCTCAAGTGCTTAGTGACAGTACTCCTAAACCCTCAACCACTCTCTCTACCCAAATATGTCCAAAACCTACATTCCAACTCGGCCCCACCGAAATTCTCTATCTAGCCCCACCGAGTTCACCTAGACTTAGCCACTGCCAAAACCCTAACAAATCGGATCCACCGAAATGGATCTCGGTCCCACCGAGATGGCCTTGCCAACTCTCTGTAATCGTTTGCACTCACTTCGGTCTCACCGAGTTTTGCAAATCGGTCTCACCGAGATGGCTTGCCAACTCTCTGTTGCCTTATTGCTTCACTTCGGTCCTACCGAGTTGATGCAATCGGTGCCACCGAGATGAGGTTTGCCCTAGCCATTGCACTTCGGTCCATCCGAGTTGTTCCTATCGGTCCCACTGAGATTCCTAAAGTTCATATCTTTTACACAGTTCGGTGCTACCGAGATTATGGTTTCGGTGCCACCGAGTTGGGTCAAAAGTGTGTAACGGTTGGATTTTATGTGGAGGCTATATATACCCCTCCACCACTTCCTTCTCATAAAGCAAAGCCATCAGAACGTGCCTACACTTCCACCATACATTTTCTGAGAGAGAACCACCTACTCATGTGTTGAGATCAAGCTATTCCATTCCTACCATTTGAACCTTGATCTCTAGCCTTTCCCAAGTTGCTTTCCACTCAAATCCTTCTTCCACCATAGCCAAATCTGAGAGGAGTTGTTTGAGTGCTAGGAAGACTATCATTTGAAGCACAAGAGCAAGGAGTTCATCAACAACACACCGTCTATTACCTTTTGGAGAGTGGTGTCTCCTAGATTGGTTAGGTGTTACTTAGGAGCCTCCGACATGATGTGGAGTTGAACCAAGAGTTTGTAAGGGCAAGGAGATCGCCTACTTCGTGAAGATCTAACCCAAGTGAGGCTAGTCCTTCGTGGACGTAAGCCATGGTGGAATAGACAAGGTTGCTTCTTCGTGGACCCTTCGTGGGTGGAGCCCTTCGTGGACTCGCGCAGCCGTTACCCTTCGTGGGTTGAAGTCTCCATCAACGTGGACGTACGATAGCACCACCTATCGGAACCACGCCAAAAACCACCGTGTCTTCATTGCGTTTGAAATCTCCGATCCCCTCCTTTACTTACATATGCAATTATTTACTTTCCGCTGCTATACTCTTAGAATTGCATGTGTAGGGTGATGCTTGACTTGTATTGTTGCTAAAATCTGCCTACAACTAAAATTGGGAAAATGTTAGGTTTTATTTGGTCAAGTAGTCTAATCAACCCCCCCCCCCCTCTACACATACTTTTGATCCTACAACACACAAAAACAGTAGGTATAAGTATTGGGTTGTCTCCCAACAAGCGCTTTTCTTTAATGCCTTTTAGCTAGGCATGATGATTTCAATGATGCTCACATAGAAGTAAAGAATTGAAACATAACGGGAGCATCATGAATCATATGTTCCTCTCTCATAATAATTTTCAGTAGCATCATGAATGGATTCATCAATATAGCTATCACATAAAGTATTCTTTTCATGATCCATAAACATAGAATTTTTATTACTCTCCACATAAGCAAATTTCTTCTCATTCATAATAGTGGGAGTATCATATGAAACTCGAATACTATAGATTGTTTCCAAATTAAAAGAGTGATGTTCAGTGAAAGGATATTCATAATTATGACAAGTTTTATAAGAATAATCATCACTTCTTTTTATAACATAAGTATCATCACAATAATCATCATAAGTAGGAGGCATGAAATCATCATAACAAATTTGATCATTCAAAGTAGGGGGACTAAAAATATCATCTTCATTAAGCATAGTGTCCCCAAGCTTGGGACAAACATTAATTGCAGCAAATATATTCTCAAAAATGTCATTCTCATCAAACATAGCATCCCCAAGCTTGTTGGTTTGCATATCATGAGCATTATCACAATTATCATCAATAGTATGAATAGCACCAATAGTAAAACAATTATTATCATCATAATTTTCCAAATTGGCACCATAAAGATTTTCAAGATTATAAGAAGTATCATTATCTTTCGAATCATAATCATCGCAACGAGTAATGTGCATAACAAAATCACCCTCAATAGTTCCTTCGGACATTGTACCATAGGACAAAGAAGCAATATCATCATCAAGTGTATCATCTTCCACAATTTTTTTGATTCATTCTCATGAGGCATAACAATAATAGGAGCAACATCATTTGGGAGGGATACCTTTTTACCTCTTCTTTTCTTCTTCTTCACCACATCATGTGTGGGTTTAATCAATTTTTCCGTGCGCTTTATTGAAGAGATTGGTTGAATAAAAGGCTCCTCCTCGTTACCTGATTCATCATAAAAAAAAATAGGAGGATATTGGGAAACCTCTTCCCCTTCGTTAGTATTCTCTTCATCTTCTATTTGTTTTCTTGTCTTTAAATAATTGGCAATGTAAGGATTCTCAATGCAATTTACCTCACAATACTTATAAATTTCCTCTAGATCAAAATCGAGAAATCTCTTGAGATTATATTTTGGAATATCCCTAGTTATACGTTTCATTTCTTCATACCCCAGAAGCAGACTAAGTTCATTATGATGCACAAGGGTAATCAAGTTATCACAATTTTTGGACACGATTCGATCATGAAACAATTTGCATTGGAGATTTAAATGATCACGTTCATTGCAAAGTTCACAAGGATGGCGAGAAAAATTAAATCTTTCAGCACAATCATCTAGCCTCTCTTGCAACCCTTTAGTTTCTAAATACTTATGCCTCGTACAAAATCTATTTTCCCTTTTTGGTATGCATTTGCACTCCCAATTCACTCCACAAAAATTGACATCCTTATAGGAGACATCATTATCATGACTAGTGCAATCATCATTAGTATTATGGATATTCAAATAATTCATACTAACAACATTGCAATCATGCTCATCATTCAAAGATTTTATGCCAAACATTTTATCGAATTCTTCTTCTATCAATTGAGCACAATTATCGGAATCCTTATTTTCAAGAAAGACATTATAAAGATGAATAATATGAGGCATTCTCAATTCCAATTTTTTTTGTAGTTTTCTTTTTATAAAACCAAACTAGTGATAAAACAAGAAACTAAAAGATTCAATTGCAAGATCTAAAGATATACCTTCAAGCACTCACCTCCCCGGCAACGGCGCCAGAAAAGAGCTTGATGTCTACTACACAACTTGTTCTTGTAGACTCGTGTTGGGCCTCCAAGCGCAGAGGTTTGTAGGACAGTAGCAATTTTCCCTCAAGTGGATGACCTAAGGTTTATCAATCCGTGGGAGGCGTAGGTTGAAGATGGTATCTCTCAAGCAACCCTGCAACCAAATACAAGAAATCTCTTGTGTCCCCAACACACCCAATATAATGGTAAATTGTATAGATGCACTAGTTCGGCGAAGAGATGGTGATAAAAGTGTAGTATGGATAGTAGATATAGGTTTTTGTAATCTGAAAATATAAAAACAGCAAGGTAACAAAAAGTAAACGGGCATAAAAACGGTATTGCAATGCTTAGAAACAAGGCCTAGGGTTCATACTTTCACTAGTGCAATCTCTCAACAATGTTGACATAGTTGAATCATATGAAAATCCCTCACGTGCGACAAAGAGTTCACTCCAAAGTCACAAATAGCGGAGAACAAACGAAGAAATTGTTGTAGGGTACGAAACAACCTCAAAGTTATCCTTCCCGATCAATCTTATGAGCGATCCCCATTAATTGTCACGAACAGCCCTAGAGTTCGTACTAGAATAACACCTTAAGATACACATCAACCAAAACCCTAATGTCACCTAGGCACTCCAATGTCACCACGAGTACCCACGGGTTTGATTATACGATATGCATCATACAATCTCAGATTCATCTATTCAAACCAACACAAAGAACTTCAAAGAGTGCCCCAAAGTTTCTATCGGAAAGTCAAGACGAAAACGTGTGCCAACCCTTATGCATAAATCCCCAAGGTCACGGAACCCGCAAGTTGATCACCAAAACATACATCAAGTGACTCAAGTGAATATGCCATTGTCACCATAGCTATCCATATGTAAGACATACATCAAGTGTTCTCAAATCCTTAAAGACTCAATCCGATAAGAAAACTTCAAAGGGAAAACTCAATTCATCACAAGAAGATAGAGAGGGGAAAATTCCATATGATTCATCTATATCAACAAAGCTCGCGATACATCAAGATCGTGCCATCTAAAGAACACGAGAGAGAGAGAGAGAGATCAAACACATAGCTACTGGTACAAACCCTCAGCCCTGAGGGTGAACTACTCCCTCCTCGTCATGGAGACCGCCGGGATGATGAAGATGGCCTCCGGTGATGCTTTAGGGTTGTAGATGAGATCGTGGAGGTATAGAGGCTTGCGGCGGCGTAAAAACTCATCTTGGTTAACTTTCGGGGGTTTCTGAATATATAGGATTTTTCAGCGTTGGAATCACGTCAGACGGAGCCACGTGGGCCCCACGAGGTACCAGGGCGCGCCTGGGGGGTGGCGCGCCCTAGTGCCTCATGGGCAGCCAGTGGGCCCCCTCCAGTAGGTATTGGCTCCAGTATTTTTTATTTGTTCCATAAAAAATCTCCAAAAAGTTTCACTGCATTTGCAGAACTTTGATTTCTGCACAAAAAATAACACCATGGTAGTTCTGTTGAAAACAACGTCAGTCCGGGTTATTTCTAATCAAATCATACCAAAACCATATAGAATTGTTATAAACATGGCATGAATACTTCATAAATTATAGATACGTTGGAGACGTATCAGTGTCTTGTATCTTCATGCACCTTCTTGAGGTATGTGGCTCGTGCACTCGCGTCCATGTTGATGCGCTCTTGGAGTGGTAGCGGTAGGATGTCCAATGGAGACAAAGGGTTGAAGCCGTAGACGACCTCGAAGGGGGACTTACCGGTAGTCGAATGCCTTGGTCGATTGTAGGCGTACTCGGCGATTGGTAAGCATTCCTCCCACTCCCTTATGTTCTTTTTGATCAACACACAAAGGAGTGTGGATAGAGTCCGGTTCATGACCTCCGTTTGGCCATCGGTTTGGGGATGATAAGCAGAAGAGAATAGTAGCTTGATTCCGAGCTTGGCGCAAAGTGTCTTCCAAAAGTAGCTTAGGAACTTGACGTCGCGGTCCGATACAATCGTCTTGGGCACTCCATGCAATCGCAAGATTTCCCTACAAAAGAGGTTGGCAACATGTGAAGCATCGTCGACTTTGTTGCATGGAATGAAATGTGCCATCTTAGAGAAACGGTCCACAACAACAAATACGGAATCCTTGCCGTTTTGAGTTCGAGGCAAACCAAGCACAAAATCCATACTAATATCTTCCCATGGGTGATACGGAATAGGAAGTGGCATATATAGACCATGGGATTGAGCTTTTGACTTAGCTTTACGGCATGTAGAGCACCGGTTGGTGTAGCGCGAAACGTCACGAAACATCTTTGGCCAAAAATAGTTCTTGGAGAGCGTGGCGAATGTCTTGTCGCGTCCAAAATGTCCCATAAGTCCTCCACCATGAGCTTCTTGCAAAAGTAGCAAATGAAGAGAAGACTCGGGAATACAAAGTTTGTTAGCTCTCATAAGATAATCATCTTTCAAATAGTATTGCTCCCAAGTTTTATGAGTTAGGCATTTGGCATAAGGAATCGCAAATGATGCATCATGCGCATACAAGTCTTTAATGTGCTCAAATCCTATAACATTCAACTCAAGTTGAGTAACGAGCATGCACTTGCGTGAGATAGCGTCTGCCACAACATTTTCCTTACCTTTGATATACTTGATAACATAAGGAAATGACTCAATGAACTCACTCCATTTAGCATGACGCTTATTCAATTTGGTTTGACCCTTAAGGTACTTAAGCGTTTCATGATCCATATGGATGACAAACTCATGTGGACGGAGATAATGTTCCCACACATGCAAGACTCTCACTAAAGCATATAACTCTTTGTCATAGATGGGGTAGTTAAGTTGCGCGCCGGAGAGTTTTTCGCTAAAGTATGCAATAGGGCGCTTCTCTTGCATCAACACACCACCAATGCCATTACCACTAGCGTCACAATGCACTTCAAAAGTTTTATCAAAGTTGGGTAATGCAAGTAATGGAGCATGTGTAAGCAAGTTCTTAAGCTCATGAAATGCGGCATCTTGAGATGGACCCCAAACAAATGGTGCATTATTCTTACTCAATGCGTGCAATGGTGATGCAATAGTGCTAAAATCCTTCACAAAGCGACGATAAAATCCGGCTAAGCCAAGGAAACTACGCACTTGAAGCAAATTGGTTGGTTGTGGCCAATTCTTAATAGCATCAATTTTAGTTTCGTCAACTTGAACACCCTTAGATGAGACAACAAAGCCCAAGAAAACAAGCTCATCAACACCAAAAGTGCATTTTTCCATGTTAGCATAAAGTCTCTCGTCTCTAAGAACTTGCAATACGTCTCTAAGGTGTTTGACATGATCTTCAAGAGTTTCACTAAACACAAGGATGTCATCAAAGTAAACCACAACACAAATGCAAATATATTTTCGAAGAACATAATGCATCACAGGCATAAAAGTGCTAGGAGCTTGCGATAAACCCATAGGCATGACTAACCATTCATACAATCCAATTTTTGTTTTGAAAGCGGTTTTCCATTCATCACCTTCTTGCATGCGAATTTGATAATAACCAATTTTAAGGTCAATTTTTTAGAAAATGGTGGCTCCACTAAGTTCATCAAGCATGTCATCAAGGCGTGGAATGGGATGTCTATATCGAACAGTGATAGCATTAATGGGACGGCAATCGGAACACATGCGATAGGTACCATCTTTCTTAGGCACAAGAATGACCGGAATGGCACAAGGGCTCAAACTTTCGCGTACATACCCATTCTCCATGAGATATTGCACTTGCCTTTGGATCTCTTTGGTCTCTTCGGGGTTGGCGCGGTAAGGTGCCTTGTTCGGTAGAGGTGCGCCGGGGATGAGGTCGATGCGGTGTTCAATTCCGCGAAGTGGAGGAAGTCCGGGAGGTAGCTCATCGGGAAACACGTCCTCGAATTCCTGCAATAGATGAGACAATACCAAAGGAAGATGTTGTGAAGTATTAGTCCGCACCACTTCATCTTTGCACACAAGCACAAAGTGAAGAACACTTGATGGGCTCTCACTCACATCACTCAAATCTCTCTTGGTGGCTAAAAGAACTAGGTCTCTCTTGTCGCTCATCGTGGAGTCGCTCATTTTTGGCTTGTGGCGCTCACTCTCTCTTTGGTGGTTCACTCGCTCACTTGACTCTCCACGATGGGTAGATGCTTGCTTGTCCGCGATGACTTGACTTGGTGACATTGGTCAAAGAACAAATTCCTTGCCCGTCATCTTGAAGCTATAGTGATTGGTTCGTCCGTTGTGGATGACGCCGTGGTCGAATTGCCAAGGTCTTCCAAGGAGGAGATGGCATACAGACATGGGAACCGCATCACACTCCAAGGTATCTTCATAGGCGCCAATCTTGAAGGATACTTGGACGGTGTGCTCCACTTGAATGGTGCCGGAGTCGCTAAGCCATTGGACCTTGTAGGGGCGAGGGTGCTTCTTCTTGACCAATTGTAGCTTGGAGCATAATTCTTCACTTGCCAAGCTATGGCAACTTCCGCCGTCGATGATGACCTTGACGGAACGTCCTTGTATACCCGCTTTGGTATGGAAGATGTGGCAACGTTGGTCTCCATATTGATGTTGTTGAAGTGTCAAGACCTTGGAGACAACAAGAGCGGGGCTCGAATCATTGTCGCAAAACACTTGATCATCTTCATCTTCATTCACTTGTCGATACATTGCCACGTGCTCAAGTGCTTCCATTTCGTCTTCGCTCATAGAGTCGTAGGTGCCGTCGGCGCTGAGGATCATAGTGCATCGTGTTGGGCACTCAAAAGATTTGTGGCCTCGGCCCTTGCAAGTGAAGCACTTGATGTCACTTGTTTTGTCGGTGGCGTCCGTAGGAATTGTTGATGACAAAGCTCTTGGCTTGGAGTTGCTTGTAGTAGTAGGAAGACGATTTGAAGATGTCATTGGTTGCTTGGAGCTTGACTTGTCGCCGATACTTGATGTAGCTCGAGTCGTAGTAGGAGGTGTCGTAGTCGTTGAAGCTTGGGTGTAAGAACCGTAGGTCTTGGAAGAGTACTTGGAGTACTTATAGTCCTCTTATACTTGTCGCTCCGCTTTGGTTGCTTGGTGCACTAGCTCGAGGAGGTTGGAGTACGGTTGGAAGTCCGCAATTTTCTTGATTGGATGATTGAGACCATTCAAGAAGCGCGCCATAGTTTGTTCATCATCTTCCTTGACGTTGGCTCGTATCATTGCAATCTCCATTTCTTTGTAGTATTTTTCAACCGACTTGGTGCCTTGCTTGTGGAGTTGAAGTTTCTTGAAGAGGTCGCGGCTATAGTGTGTAGGCGCAAAGCGAGCTCTCATGACATCCTTCATTTGAGTCCACGTTGTGATAGGTGGTTCACCATTCTCTTGGCGTCTCTTGACCACTTGCTCCCACCAAATGAGAACATAGTCTTGGAACTCAAGCGATGCCATGGCTACCTTCTCTTCCTCGTCATAGTTTTGTAGATGGAAAATCTTGTCCACCTTTAATGCCCATGAGAGGTAGTCTTCGGGATCGTTGCTTCCAGAGAACTTGGGCATGTTGAACTTGAGCTTGCCGTAGCATTGTTCGTCATTATGCCGATGTTGTCGTCGCTCTTGTCTTGGAGGTGGGTCGTCATCCCCGTTCTCTTCTTGCTCTACGCGGTTGGCTTGACGGTGGGGACGAGGTACTCTAGCCTGGTTCCTTCTTTCTTGATTCTCTTCTTGGTGTGCGGCTTCTTCTTGGAGACGTGCCTCTTCTTCTTCACGCACGCGACGGTTGTGTTCTTCTAGAGCACGAGTGGCTTCGCGAAGGGCACGTTGTGCTTCGAGGGCTTGTTGTTCACGACATTGTTGCTCTTGCCGAAGTGGCTCACCGTCTTGGGCGTCTTGTTGTTGACGTCGTGGAACTTGCTCTTGGTGCGTGGCGCCTTGAACTTGATGGCGTTGACGTTCGCGCTCTCGAAGTCGTTGTTGCAAACCATTGCCATGTAATGGATTTTGGCGAGCTTGATGTTCTTGCCGAGGATGTAGACGAGCTCGATGAAGACTTGCATCCGATGATGAATCCGAAGAATGGCGTCTTGACCATGTTCTCCTTGTCGAGGACGAAGTTGTAGAAGCGCGGTCAATCATCATGGCACGAAATTCTTCCATTTGTGTAGTAAGCTTGGTGTCGAGGTAGTCTCTTGTTCGCGTTTCGGAGTGACGCAAGTCGGTGGCGAGTTGCTCGATGCGATCACCCAAAGCTTCACTTTCCTGATGCAATGCTCGTTGTACCCCAAAGAGATGGCTCTTGGATACGTAGTCGTTCAGTGCTTCGTGCTCGTTGAAGAGAGGATTCAAAGATGTACTTGGCCTATCCATCATGATCAAGTAGAGGTAAGTAGGAAATGAGAGAACAAAACCAAAGTTACCTTTTCCGAAGATTGAAGATGTATCGAGTATCACTCAATGTATTGCTATGATAGTAGAATTGGTACCGGGTTTGTTTCTCACACCTACACAAAAAGGCTTATGGAGTAGCTTGGTTAGGATGGTGGCACAAAATAGTTGCAATTTGCTAGCAAGATATCAATAATGTTGAAAAAGATTCACAAGTTTGCAAGTGTAACAAGTAGACCAATAGCAATAAGGAGTACACGGAAACACACGCACGGATAGATAAATGAGGTCGTGCAACCAAGGAATGAGCTCAAAATGTGGAATCCACGGAAAACACTCGTGTTGCACAACACTAGAGAGACACTAGCACGATTGATCAATAGGCGGATATGAACTTGTGCACAACCTATAAGAGACAAAATGTATGTACTTTCTATCTCACTTATGCTATGTATGCATGAGTCCCGGTGAACTTGTCACAATGATCCAAGATGATCAAATATGCTATGTAATGTGGCGATGCTATGGCTATTGCTTACAAGCTTGTTGTTTCTCTTTTCTCTTTTTCTTAAAAACTTCTCTTTCTTTTGATATTTTCCGTTGGCCACTTTTGCGAAATGCTCTTACGAAGATAGCAATGATGTATATGCGGGAACAAATTTTGGCACAAGAGATGATATGATGATATATGCATGCTATGATGGATATGCGGAATGATGTCACTAAGTGCACAAGTAGCGTTGCCCGACAATACTCAAATGGCTAGTCTCGTAGGAAAGCGACGCAAAAGATGGTCTTGGGGTTATCAATGCAATGGCAAGGAAATGAACAAGTTGTCGTCGATGTTATTGTCCTTGCTTACGGTTGTGGTGTCATGATGGTGAGACGATCGTTGTCGAAGTCGAGGAAGGTGATTGCACGGTCTTCAGTACGTTGGCGAAGATGCCGTTGCACCGTGGTAGAAGATGCCCTTCTCGTAGAAGTGTGGAATATTGCGGAAGTTGTCAGGCGGGGTGGTTGTTGAGCGGTGGTAGGGCGGTTGTACCGGTCGACCGGTAGTTGACCGGTAGTGGCGCGGTACAACCGATAAACACGGGAAAATTTCCAGATTCCAAATCTGGGCGGAAGAACACGAGATGCAAGTGGAAAATTGGTGGGGAAACAAAAAAATTGGGGAATTTCGTGGTGGGGAAGGTGGGGGAAAGCTAGATCCACTTGAAACACAGCAAATACATGGATCAAAATCAACAAAACATCATCAAACCAACAAATCACAAAAATTTTGGTATGGCTATTTTTGTGGGGAATTTTCGAAATCGGGCAAAAACAACAAAATTGGGGCTAGAAAGTGGAGGGGAAAGACTCCAAAGTGTGAATCAAAGTGGCTCTGATCCAAGATGATGTAGGGTGGAACCCTAATGTGATGATCTTTTCACACTTGGAGGGGGAAAAGGGAAGAACAAGCAGGAACAACAATGGAAAATCACTCAAACAAACCCAAATCACGCATCCACTAGGATAGCATACATGAGATCCACAAGTATACAAGATCAATCCATGGAAACAAGCACAAGGTAAAGTTCTTCTCACTTCAAAGGAGGTGAGGTCTTAATGATCTAGAAGAGATCCTTCTCCCTTAGGAGGTCTTGATGATCCTATGATGGGGATCCTTCTCCCTAGAGAGGTCTTGATTCCCCAAGAGGAGATACAAGGAGCAAAGCTCAACTCAATGTCTAAATGTACTTTGCTAACCCTAATTAGGAGCTAGGAGATGAGTATTTATAGTCTAAGGGGTAAGCAGGGGAATACATGGGTCGTTGCCCTTTCACAGCCCGCAGGCGGACCGGTTGTACCAGTAATCAGAGCGGTTGTACCGCTGGGAGCTCAGGTACCGGTTCCTGGAGGTGTTCGCTGAAGGGGGGGACCGGTTGTACCGCTTGAGGGACCGGTATTACCGGTCTGGTTGATGCTGTGGGAACAACCGGGCTGGTACCGGTCTTGCACCGCTCGATTACAGAACGTTAAGCGGTAGTTGGGCGGTAGTGGAGCGGTTAAACCGGTGGACCGGTTGTTGACCGGTAGTTGACCGGTTGTACCGGTATTCCTGGGCTGGGCACAGTCATCTCCCAGTTCTTGGTGTCCATCTCGCTCCATTCCTTCTCCTTGGTTGATTCCTTGGTACCTGAGTATGCAAAGTGTCTCCATTTGAGGTAGTAGCCATGTCTCATGTGATTCGAAAGGAAGTTGCGAGAGGAGAGATGTCACCTCGGTCCCGATAGCTCTTGCACGGGCTCTAGTCATGGGTCCACGTGGTGTCTTGGGACACGAAGGTACGTCCATGGGGATGACCGTAGGATGCTCCGCCTCATTATTGATAGAAAGGGAGATGAGAATCCTGTAGCAGATAACTTGTCTAGGATGGAAAATGTTTTTGATGACCCACTGCCTATTAATGATAGTCCTGATGAGCAGTTAGCTGTTATAAATGCTTCTACTTCTTGTAAAAGTCCTTGGTATGCAGACTATTCTAATTACATTGTTGCTAAATATATCCCACCTAGCTATACATACCAACAAAAAAATTCTTCTTTGATTTAAGACATTACTTTTGGGATGACCCACATTTATATAAAGAAGGAGTAGATGGTGTTATTAGACGTTGTGTACCTGAGCATGAACAGGAACAAATCCTACAGAAGTGTCACTCTGAGGCATATGGAGGACACCATGTGGGAGACAGAACTGCACATAAGGTATTACGGTCTGGTTTTTATTAGCCTACTCTTTTCAAAGATGCACGTAAGTTTGTCCTTTCTTGTGATGAATGTCAAAGAATTGGTAATGTTGGTAGACGTCAGGAAATGCCTATGAATTATTCACTTGTTATTGAACCATTTGATGTTTGGGGTTTTGATTAATGGGACCTTTTCCTTCCTCTAATGGGTATACACATATTCTAGTTGCCGTTGATTATGTTACTAAGTGGGTAGAAGCTATTCCAACTAGAGTGCTGATCACAACACCTCTATTAAAATGCTTAAATAAGTTATATTCCAGAGGTTTGGAGTCCCTAGATACTTGATAACTGATGGTGGTTCACATTTTATTCATGGTGCTTTCCGTAAACTTCTTGCTAAATATGATGTTAATCATAGAATTGCATCGCCTTATCATCCTCAGTCTAGTGGTCAAGTTGAATTGAGTAATAGAGAAATAAAGTTTATTTTGCAAAAGACTGTTAATAGATCCAGGAAAAATTGGTTTAAGAAACTAGATGATGCATTGTGGGCTTATAGAATTGTTTATAAAAATCCTATGGGTATGTCTCCGTATAAAATGGTTTATGGAAAAGCATGTCATTTACCTCTCGAATTAGAACATAAAGCTTATTGGGCAATTAAGGAACTTCACTATGATTTCAAACTTGTCGGTGAGAAGAGGTTATTTGATATTAGCTCCCTAGATGAATGGAGAACTCAAGCCTATGAAAATGCCAAGTTGTTTAAAGAAAAAGTTAAAAGATGGCATGACAAAAGAATTCAAAAACGGGAATTCAAAGTTGGTGAGCATGTTCTATTGTATTCTCATCTGAGATTTTTTGTAGGCAAACTTCTCTCTAAATGGGAAGGGCCATATATCATCCAAGAAGTTTATCGCTCCGAAGCTATCAAGATCAACAATGCTGAGGGCACTAATCCGAGAGTGGTTAAAGGGCAAAGAATTAAACATTATATCTCATGTACGCCCATTAATGTTGAAACTAATATTATTCAAACAATGACACCGGAGGAACACATAAAAGAGACCTTCCGGAACGCTCTAGAACCCTGAAAAGGAGTAGGTATGTGATACGGTAAGTAAAGCGACTCCAAAAATTCCATAAAAATTATTTCTGTCCGTTTTGGAATATTAGAAAAAATACAAAAATAACAAACAGCCGAGGGGACCCACGAGGAGGTCACAAGGCAACAGGGCACGCCCTACCCCCCCTCGGTGCAACTGGTTGCCTTGTGGGCCCCTCGTGTGCCTTCCCGACTCCGTTTTCCTCCCGTATACTTGTTTTGCAAGATAAAAATTCTTTATATATATTCCCGGATGTTTTGACCACCGTATCGCAAGTTTCTCCTTTGTTCTTGTTTCATGCTGTTTTCTGTCAGATCTTCGAGGCCAGGCATCATGTCGTCCTCTTCCTCAAACAACGTGGGAGACGACGCTTGGTTGCTATAGATGGAACTCAGGAGAGAGGAGCAGGAGGAGGTAACCATGGAAGAAGGTGAGGGGGATTTGCTGGAAGTCCACCATTCGGCCTCCGAGAGGGGTACCCTTGCCGGCATCTCTACAATTCCAAACCCCCATCAAGCCATGAGGAATACAACAATCCATGGAAGTCAAGGGGTATGAGAAGGGCTTGCCCCTAGGAGGCCCTTACACAGGTTACATCGGAACAATTTTCATAATTTGGTTCACAATTATGGAGTTGAAAATACTCCCCGCATGCACACACCTTCCAATTGGGACATCTCTCGTCCAAGTGAAAGTGATGCGGGAAAGAATGCCTGGGGGCCAGAGAATAAGCATATTATGGCCGAAGTCCAAAAGAATGCGGAGATGATCCAGCATGTACTCCGAGAAATTCAGATCCTAAAGGAGATCCTAATCAATGTCATGAAAGACAAGCTCACTACTTCATCACCACCATCACCGAAGAAAGACACTTGAGTACACGGGTATGGGCGCCACCCTTGGCTTGTTCCAAGCTTGTGGGAGGTGCCTCTGTATCGTATCACCATCACCCTTTATCATCATTATCTATCTTAGTTCGATCCTTAGTTATTTCGTGATTTAGAGGAATAAAAAGTTTAGTATGATGTAGTTTCAAGTTCTTGTTTCGTGATCTATCAATCTATGTAATCGGGTGTGAGAGTTATATAATAAAGAGTAGTTTGAGTTTTGCTTCTTTACTTTTATGTTTCAATCCTAGCAATAAAAGGATGAAAAAGATCATATGCTAATCCCTTGGGGAGTAATGACTTTACATAAAAAAAGTATAGTTGATAAAATTTATTGGAAATTAACAAACATAGCATTGGTCATTGATGCAATTCATGAGAGATTAATAAAGGAAGAGAGGATTCGCATATAAATATACTATCTTGGACATCTTTTATGATTGTGAACCCCCAGTAAATATTCTATGTCAGAGAGTTAATGTTGGACAAGGAAGACAACGTAATGAGTTATGTTTCCTTATATTCACATAGAAGTTATATTATCATGGATCCTCTAACATGTGGTGCTTGCTCACTATCTTTTCCTAGCCAAAAATCCGCACTAAGTAGAGATACTACTTGTGCATCCAAAACTCTTGAACCCAGTTTCATGTCATGAGAGTGCACTATATCTACCTATGGATTGAATAAGATCCTTCAAGTAAGTTGTCATCGGTGCGTAAAGCAATAAAAATTGCCCCTAAATATGTAAGAACTTTTATTGTAAGGGAAAATAAGCTTTGTACGAACTTGTGATGGTGAAGAAATAAAAGCGACAGACTGCATAATAAAGGTTGCTATCACAAGGGGCAATATAAATTGACATTCCTTTACATTAAGAGTTTGCACATCAAAAAATAAAAAACGCATGACAACCTCTGCTTCCCTCTGCGAAGGGCCTATCTTTTACTTTTCTGTATTTACTTTTATGCATGAGTCAATAGTGTTCCTCCCTATTCCGTTTTTATTTTTCTCTTGGCAAGCATCATGTGGTGGGGAAAGATCTAGGCACATATATCTAGTTGGATGTAAGTAATCATGAGTTATTATTGTTGATATTACCCTTGAGGAAATTTGGTTGGGAGGTGAAACTATAAATCCCCATCTTCCTATGTGTCTGATTGAAGCTTTTGCTCCATAAATATGCCTTGAGTGTCAGCAATCATAGAAGATTAAATGATAGTTGAGTATGTGAACTTGCTAAACAAAAGCTCTTTCATAGACTCTTCGTGAAAATATGATGAATTGTGATTGTTTCATTGACTAAGAACATAGTTTGTCGGTTTTCAAGAAAGTTTATGCTTTATACTTCGATATTGTGATGAATTATTACTTGTTAATGGGAAGTTTTATGATGATATATTGCCGCTATAGTATTGATCATGATGCTTTCATGCCCGTATTTTGTTTTATCGACACCTCTCTCTCTCTAAACATGTGGTCATGATTATCGATTTTGGTTTTCGCTTGAGGACAAGCGAGGTCTAAGCTTGTGGGAGTTGATACGTCCATTTTGCATCATGTTTTCCTACTGATATTTATAATGTTTTTGGTCATTATTTCACTTTATGATGCAATTCTAATGCCTTTTCTCTCTTAATTTGCAAGATTTACATGGAGAGGGAGATTTCCGACAGCTGGAAATTTGGACCTAAAAAGCTATAGCAGAGATACCTATTCTACAGAGCTCCAAATGACCTGAAACTTCACGAGGATTTTTTATTGAATATATGAAAAATACTGGAACAAAGAAATACCAGAGGGGGCCCACCAGTTGTCCACAAGGCAACAGGGTGCTGCCACCCCTTGGGCACGCCCTGATGCCTTGTGGGGCCCACAGCTAGCCTCTGGCCCCCTCCTTCTGCTATATGAAGACATTTACCCTAGAAAAAATCAGAGAAGGAATTTGGGGATGAAGCGCCGCCGTCTCGAGGCGGAACTAGGGTAGGAGCACTTTTGCCCTCCGGCGGAGCGATTCTGCCAGGGATACTTCCCTCCGGGAGGGGGAAATCAAAGCCATCGACATCACCAATGATCCTCTCATCATGGGAGGACCAATTTCATCAACATCTTCACCAGCACCATCTCATCTCAAACCCTAGTACATCTCTTGTATTCAATCTTTGTCTCAAAACCTCAGATTGGTACCTGTGGGTTGCTAGTAGTGTTGATTACATCTTGTAGTTGATGCTAGTAGGTCTATTTGGTGGAAGATTATATGTTCAGATCCTTAATGATATTCAATACTC
Source organism: Elymus sibiricus (assembly GCA_039707655.1). Taxonomy (NCBI): domain Eukaryota; kingdom Viridiplantae; phylum Streptophyta; class Magnoliopsida; order Poales; family Poaceae; genus Elymus; species Elymus sibiricus. The sequence continues at coordinate 198,164,165 of CM077668.1, forward strand.
CTCTGATCTTGAACATGAATATGATTTGTGTGTAGTTACATTTGTTCTTGAGGAAATGGGAGAAGTCTTGTCATAAGTAATCATGTGAATTTGGCATTCGTTCGATATTTTGATGATATGTATGTTGTTGCTTCCTTTAGTGGTGTCATGTGAACGTCGACTACATGACACTTCACCATACTTGGGCCTTTGCTAGAGTGACAGAAGCTTAAACCCTAGTTTATGCGTTATTTCTTAAGGGGCTGATTTGGATCCATATGTTTCATGCTATGGTTAGATTTATCTTAATTCTTCTTTCGTAGTTGCGGATGCTTGCGAGAGGGGGTAATTGATAACCCACAAGTATATGGGATCAATTGTAGCTTTTTCGATAAATAAGAGTGTCGAACCCAACGAGGAGCTAAAGGTAGAATTAATATTCCCTTCAAGTTCTATCGACCACCGATACAACTCTACGCGCACTTAACGTTCGCTTTACCTAGAACAAGTATGAAACTATTTTGCAGGTGATAGGATAGGTTTGCAAGAATAAAACTAGAAGTACTTTGCGAGAATAAAACTATGAGTAATTTGCAAGATAATAAAAGTTAGTTGTTTAGTAGAAAACTTTTGTAACACAAGAGAATGATTTGTCCCTAGGCAATCGATAACTAGACCGGTAATCATTGTTGCAATTTTATATGAGGGAGAGGCACGAGCTAACATACTTTTCGTACTTGGATCATATGCACTTATGATTGGAACTCTAGCAAGCATCCGCAACTACCAAAGATCATTAAGGTAAAACCCAACCATAGCATTATGTATCAAGTCCCCTTTACTCCCATATGCAACAACCCCCGTACTCGGGTGTAAGCTTCTGTCACTCTAGCCGCCCACCATAAGAGAATTATGAACGTATTGCAAACCCTATAGCGGGAATCCCTCACGCTTGCGCGACATGGAGGACACCATAGGACAGCACCAAAATAAAACATACAACTCAAACCAATCACGATCATCAATCAACCCATAGGACAAAATGAATCTACTCAAACATCATAGGATGGCCACAAATCATTGGATGATAATATGTAGCATTAAGCACCATGTTTAAGTAGAGAATTACAGCGGGAAAAGAGAGGTTACACTGCTGCATAGAGGGGGAGAGAGTTGGTGTTGACGGCGGCGAAGCTGTTGGTGTAGATCGCCGTCACGATGGTTGCCCCGGCGGCGTTCCGGCGCCACCGGGAGAGAGGGGGAGAGAGCCCCCCTCCTTCTTCTTCTTGCTTGGCCTCCCCCCTAGATGGGAGGAGAGTTACCCCTCTAGTCCATGGTCTCCATGGCGGCGGAGGGGCAGCAGCCCCTCCTAGATTGGATCTCTCTCTCTGTTCTCTTCTGTTTCGCGTTCCTGTTTTCTGGCCCTTCACCGTTTCTTAAATTCCCGGAGCCATAACTTCGATTGGTTTGAAATTTTAACATGATTTTCTTCCGGATATTATCTTTCTTGCAGCGAAAGAAGGGGGTCAACCGACTTACGACATGCTCACGAGCCACCAGGGCGCGTTTGCCCCCCAGGCGCGCCCTGGTGCCTCGTGGCCACCTCGGACACCGTCTTGCGTTGATTCTTCTTCCCAAAAATCACATATATTCCAAAATAAATCTCCGTAAATTTTTATCACGTTTGGACTTCGTTTGATATGGATATTCTGCGAAACAAAAAACATGCAACAAACAGGAACTGGCACTGGGCACTGGATCAATATGTTAGTCCCAAAAATAATATAAAATGTTGCCAAAAATATGTGAAAGTTGTAGAATATTGGCATGAAACAATAAAAAATTATAGATACGACGGAGACGTATCAGCATCCCCAAGCTTAATTCCTACTCATCCTCGAGTAGGTAAATGATAAAAAAGATAATTTTTGATGTGGAATGCTACCTAGCATGATCTTGATCATGTAATCTAATCATGGCATGAATATTAAGACACGAGTGATTCAAAGCAATAGTCTATAATTTGATATAAAGACATCAATACTCAGGCATCCCAACAAACAATCATGTCTTTCAGAATAAAAATGCTAAAGAACGCTATCCCTACAAAATCATATAGCCTTGTCATGCTCCATCTTCTTTACACAAAATATCAATCATGTACTACCCCGGTGTCAGCCAAGCAATTGGTTCATACTTTTTAACGCGCTTTAGCTTTTTCAACCCCCACGCAATACATGAGCACAAGCCATGGATATAGCACTATGGGTGGAATAGAATGTGGTGGTAGAGATTAATATAGAGAAGACAAAAAAGGAAGAAAGTCTCACATCGACGCGGCTAATCAACGGGCTATGGTGATGCCCATCAATTGATGTCAATGCGAGGAGTAGGGATTGCCATGCAATGGATGCACTAAGAGCTATAAGTGTATGAAAGCTCAAACTAAAAACTAAGTGGGTGTGCATCCAACTTGCTTGCTCAAGACCTAGGGCAATTGAGGAAGCCCATCATCGGAATATACAAGCCAAGTTCTATAATGAAAAATTCCCACTAGTATATGAAAGTGACAACATAGGAGACTCTCTATATGAAAAACATGGTGCTACTTTGAAACACAAGTGTGGAAAGGATAGTAACATTGCCCCTTCTCTCTTTTTCTCTCATTTCATTTTTTTTGTTTTCTTTTTTTTCTTTTTCTTTTTTTTCTTTTTTTTCTTGGGCTCTTTTTGGCCTCACTTTTTTTTCTTTTCTTTTTTTTCTTCCTTTTTTTTATTTTGTCCGAAGTCTCATCCCGACTTGTGGGGGAATCATAGTCTCCATCATCCTTTCCTCACTGGGACAATGCTCTAATAATGAATAATGATGATCATCACACTTCTATTTACTTACAACTCAAAAAATTACAACTCGATACTAGAACAAAGTATTACTCTATATGAATGCCTCTGGCAGTGTACCAGGATGTGCAATGATCTAGCATAGCAAAGATATCAAAAAACGGACAAGCCATGAAAATATCATGCTAGCTATCTTACGATCATGCAAAACAATATAACAATGAATGCTCAAGTCATCTATATGATGATGATGGAAGTTGCATGGCAATATATCTCGGAATGGCTATGGAAATGCCATAATAGGTAGGTATGGTGGCTGTTTTGAGGAAGATATAATGAGGCTTATGTGTGATAGAACGTATAATATCATGGGGTTTGGATGCACCGGCGAAGTTTGCACCACATCTCAAGGTGAGAAAGGGCAATGCACGGTACCGAAGAGGCTAGCAAATTGCGGAAAGGTGAGAGTGCGTATAATCCATGGACTCAAATTAGTCATAAAGAACTCACATACTTATTGCGAAAGTTTATTAGCCCTCGAAGCAAAGTACTACTACGCATGCCCCTAGGGGGGAGGTTGGTAGGAGTTAACCATCGCGCACCCCCGACCTCCATGCAAAGGAAGACAATCAATAATAAATCATGCTCCAACTTCTTAGCATAACGAGAGACTATACGTGCATGCTTCGGGAATCACAAACCTTAACACCAATATTCCTACTAAACCACAATCATTTACTAGCTAGTACCTCCCACATATTACCATCTCTATATCGCAAAACTATTGCAAGGAATCAAACATATCATATTCAGTGATCTATAAGTTTTATGTAGGATTTTATGACTAACCATGTGAATGACCAATTCCTGTTGACTCTCTAAATAGATATAAGTGAAGCAAGATAGTTTAATTCTTTATACAAAAGACCATGCTCTAATAAATATAAGTGAAGCAAAAGAGCATTCTACAAATAACGGCTTTCTATATGAAGAGAAACAGGCATCCAAACTTCAAATGATATAAGTGAAGCACATGAAGCATTCTATAAAGCCATACTCAAAAGATATAAGTGAAGTGCATGAAGCATTCTATAAATCAACCAAGGACTATCCCATACCAGCATGGTGCATTATTAAAATAAAAGGGAAAAATAAACACAAAAGATGCTCCAAGAATTTACGCATATCATTTGAACAAAACAAAAACCGAGACATACCGATAATTGTTGAATAAAGATGGGATGCCTTCCGGGGCATCCCCAAGCTTAGACGCTTGAGTCTCCTTGAATATTTACTTGGGGTGCCTTGGGCATCCCCAAGCTTGAGCTCTTGCCTCTCCTCATTCTTCTCATATCAATACCTCCTCGATCTTCGAACACTTCATCCACACAAAACTTAACAAAACCTTCGTGAGATCCGTTAGTATAATAAAGCAAATCACTACTTTAAGTACTGTTGCAAACCCATTCATATTTTATTTTTGCATTATACCTACTGTATTCTAACTTCTCCATGGCTTATACCTTCCGATACAATCCATAGTTTCATCAAAACAATGCATCAAAAACAGAATCTGTCAAAAACAGAACAGTCTATAGTAATCTGAACATTGACCATACTTCTGTAACTCCAAAAATTCTGAAAAATTAGGACAAAATAAACAATTTGCATAGCATTACTATGTAAAAATTTCAGAATTTTTACCCTTACCAGTAAAAAAAATGTAAATTCACGCACTACAGCAAAAGTTTCTGTTTTTGCACTGCACATACCAAACAAGCAATTTAAACATCCTAACGGTAAATCTTGGCACATTATTTTTATAATACAATGGATTTGTACAAGGGGATAATTATTTTTGTTGAAAAGTTTCTGTAATTCAAGATTTGCAAAGTTTCCATGGGCATGAACAAAGTTCAAGGAGCTCCCCCACTTCAACGGTGCTCGTCTTTCTTACTTTCACTTTTCTTTTTGAAAAAGTTTTAGGTTACCCTCTATATTTTTTTGTTTTTAAACTTTATAAAAGCACTCAACAGAAATAAATGACTCTCTAAAACTTCCAGGTTGTCTCCCAGGCAGCGCTTTCTTTAAAGCCATTAAGCTAGGCATAAAGTGCTCATGTAACCGATCCACCCGGATCCCAAGGTATATCAAAGCCAATTTTAATTAACAATGATTTGTAATTTAGTAGTGAGCACAAAGCAAAATATATCATGCAATGATGAAGTCTAACTCTCTTCCTATGCATCGGCATGTCATAAAAGAACAATTCATGCACATCAAGTAAAGGCCAATGCATAGTATAAGCAGTTTCTTGCAATTTTATCGTATTGGAAACATAGAGAGGTAGAGATGTAGTTCCTCTCTCATAATAATTGCAAGTAGGAGCAGCAAGCACATGCATATTATATTCATCAAAATTATCATGTGTAGTAGTAAAACGCAACCCATCAATATAATCCTTAATAAGAGCAAACTTCTCCGATATAGTGTAGTTGGGAGAATTCAAAAAGATAATAGGACTATCATATGTGGGTGCAATAGCAACAGTTTCTTTTTTAACATAAGGAACTATAGCAAGTTCATCTCCATGAGCATAATTCAAATTGGCATCATGGCCACAAGCATAGCAAGCATCAATTTCATCAAAAAGGGATATTTCAAACGAATCAACGGGATCATAGCAATTATCATAGCATTCATCATTCGGTAAGCACGAAGGGAAATTAAACAATGTATGAGTTGAAGAGTTACTCTCATCAGAAGGTGGGCACGGGTGATCAATCCGCTCTTCCTCCTTTTGTTCTTCACTTTCCTCAATTTTTTCATCTAATGAGCTCACAGTGTCATCAATTTCTTCTTCTATAGATTCCTGCAAAATATTAGTCTCTTCTTGGACAGCGGAGGTGTCCTCAATATATTCTTTAACATAAGCATTTGAAGCATAGTTTTCATAGCAATATTTAAGTATGGCAGAATTTTCAGATTTGTAAAGAGTAGCATCATACTTTTCAATCAAAGAAGCAATTTCATAAGCACCCTTAAAAGCAACAAATTCTTCAATTTGTTCAATATCATAGTAACTATAAACACCTTTAGCATAAGAAGATACGATTCCATTATCACTAAACTCACATTGGTAGGGAAGGTGTTTCTTAGGGTCTTCAGAACAACAAGTAAAATCATGTATTTCGCATAAATTCCAAGCATAGCAATGCATAGTATTAATATGATGCCATAAAAGTTTCCCTTTTTGAGATAAGCGGTGTCACATAAAATGAGCATGCTCATCTAATTATTTTCCCTCAACTAAGCTAGTTGGGTTTTTAGCACGAGCACATAGGGATCGAAGATGATCCAAGTAGAAAGCTTCAGCAGTATGATAGATTTTGGGTGGTTCTTCAACCATTGGTTTAGCAGGTACAACTAATTTTTTTGGTATTTTATGTTTCCTACCCATAACTAAAGATAGAAAACAAGAGCACAAAATAAAAACTACTTAGTGATAAAGCAAACAAGCACACATGAGAATATCAACCCCACGCTATTGCTCCCCGGCAACGGCGCCAGAAAAAGGTCTTGATAACCCACAAGTATAGGGATCAATTGTAGCTTTTTCGATAAATAAGAGTGTTGAACCCAACGAGGAGCTAAAGGTAGAATTAATATTCCCTTCAAGTTCTATCGACCACCGATACAACTCTACGCGCACTTAACGTTCGCTTTACCTAGAACAAGTATGAAACTATTTTGTAGGTGATAGGATAGGTTTGCAAGAATAAAACTAGAAGTACTTTGCGAGAATAAAACTACGAGCAATTTGCAAGATAATAAAAGTTAGTTGTTTAGTAGAAAGCTTTTGTAACACAAGAGAATGATTTGTCCCTAGGCAATCGATAACTAGACCGGTAATCATTGTTGCAATTTTATATGAGGGAGAGGCATGAGCTAACACAGTTTCCGTACTTGGATCATATGCACTTATGATTGGAACTCTAGCAAGCATCCGCAACTACCAAAGATCATTAAGGTAAAACCCAACCATAGCATTAAGTATCAAGTTCTCTTTACTCCCATACGCAACAACCCCCTTACTCGGGTGTAAGCTTCTGTCACTCTAGCCGCCCACCATAAGAGAATTATGAACGTATTGCAAACCCTACAGCGGGAGTCCCTCATGCTTGTGCGACACGGAGGGCACCATAGGACAGCACCAAAATAAAACATACAACTCAAACCAATCATGATCATCAATCAACCCATAGGACAAAACGAATCTACTCAAACATCATAGGATGGCCACAAATCATTGGATAATAATATGTAGCATTAAGCACCATGTTTAAGTATAGAATTATAGTGGGAAAAGAGAGGTTACACCGCTGCATAGAGGGGGAGAGAGTTGGTGTTGACGGCGGCGAAGTTGTTGGTGTAGATCGCCGTCACGATGGTTGCCCCGGCGGCGTTCCGGCGCCACCGGGAGATAGGGGGAGAGAGCCCCCCTCCTTCTTATTCTTGCTTGGCCTCCCCCCTAGATGGGAGGAGAGTTCTCCCTCTGGTCCATGGTCTCCATGGTGGCGGAGGGGCAGCAGCCCCTCCTAGATTGGATCTCTCTCTCTCTGTTCTCTTCTGTTTCGCGTTCCTGTTTTCTGGCCCTTCACCGTTTCTTAAATTCCCGGAGATCCGTAACTCTGATTGGGCTGAAATTTTAACACGGTTTTCTTCCAGATATTATATTACTTGCGGCGAAAGAAGGGGGTCAACTGACTTATGAGGTGCTCACGAGCCACCAGGGCGCGTTTGCCCCCCCCCCCAGGCGCGCCCTGGTGCCTCGTGGCCACCTCGGACACCGTCTTGCGTTGATTCTTCTTCCCAAAAATCACATATATTCCAAAATAAATCTCTGTAAATTTTTATCGCGTTTGGACTTCGTTTGATATGGATATTCTGCGAAACAAAAAACATGCAACAAACAGGAACTGGCACTGGGCACTGGATCAATATGTTAGTCCCGAAAATAATATAAAATGTTGCCAAAAATATGTGAAAGTTGTAGAATATTGGCATGAAACAATCAAAAATTATAGATACGATGGAGACGTATCGGTAATCATAAGTGGGATGCTTGTCCAAGTAAGGACAACACCCTAGCACCGGTCCACCCACATATCAAATTATCAAAGTAGCGAACGTGAATCGAATGAATATGATGAAAGTGACTAGATGATAATTCCCATGTGTCCTCGAGAATGCTTTGCTTTATATAAGAGACCGTTCCGGCTTGTCCTTTGCTATAAAAAGGATTGGGCCACCTTGCTGCGCTTTTGTTACTATTGTTACTTGTTATGAATCACCTTGCCACAAAACTATCTGCTACCGCTACTTTCAGTACTTGTAGAGAATACCTTGCTGAAAACCGCTTATCATTTCCTTCTGCTCCTCGTTGGGTTCGACACTCTTACTTATCTAAAGGACTACGATTGATCCCCTATACTTGTGGGTCATCATCATGTGAATGTCGACTACATGACACTTCACCATACTTGGGCCTAAGGGAAGGCATTGTGAAGTAATAAGTAGATGATGGGTTGCTAGAGTGACAGAAGCTTAAACCCTAGTTTATGCGTTATTACGTAAGGGGCTGATTTGGATCCATATGTTTCATGCTATGGTTAGATTTATCTTAATTATTCTTTCATAGTTGCGGATGCTTGCGAGAGGGGGTAATCATAAGTGTGATGCCTGTTCAAGTGAGGACAGCACCCTAGCACCGGTCCACCCACATATCAAATTATCAAAGTAGCGAACACGAATCAAATAGGCATGATGAAAGTGACTAGATGATAATTCCCATGTGTCCTCGAGAACGCTTTGCTTTATATAAGAGACCGTTCCAGCTTGTCCTTTGTTTTAGAAAGGATTGGTCCACCTTGCTGCACTCTTGTTATTACTGCTACTTGTTACTTGTTACGAATTACCTTGCTATCAAACTATCTGTTACCACTACTTTCTATACTTGCAGAGAATACCTTGCTGAAAACCGCTTATCATTTCCTTCTGCTCCTCGTTGGGTTCAACACTCTTACTTATCGAAAGGACTACGATTGATCCCCTATACTTGTGGGTCATCACGCGCCGTGTGAGCTTGTTCTACTCTCGTGCGGCACCTGGTCTCCCCCCGAAGCTTCTAGGGTCCCTTCTGGTCCAGAAAAAATCACCGTAAAGTTTCATCGTGTTTGCAATTCGTTTGGTATGGTTTTTCTGCAAAATAATAAAATAGGAAAAGAAACAGAAACTGGCACTGGGCACTAGGTTAATAGGTTAGTTCCCAAAAATGATATAAAATTGCATATAAGCATACAAGATTGATAATATAATAGCATGAAACAATCAAAAATTATAGATACGTTGGAGACGTATCATTATCCCCAAGCTTAATTCCTGCCCGTCCTCGAGTTGGTGAATGATAAAAACAGAATTTTTGATGTTGAATGCTACCTAGCATGTTTATCATGTAATCTTCTCACGGTATGAATATTAGGATACGAATGATTTAGGGCAATATTCTATCATTTGAAATAAAGACATCAATACTCAGACATACTAGCAAACAATCATGCCCTTTCAAAATAAAGAATGCTATCCCTACAAAATCATATAGCTTAGCATGCTTAGTCTTCCTAACACAAAATATTTATCATGAACTACCCCAATGACAAGCCGAGTAATCAAATCATACTTTTTCTCGCTTCAGCTTTTTCAACTTTCGTGCAATACTTTAGCGTGAGTCAAGGACTTCGCACATTGGATGGCAAAGAGAATGATGATGGGAGTTCATAAGGGAAGACAAAAATGGAGAAAGTCTCACTTCAACGCGGCTGATCGTTAGGCAATGAGAGGCCTTACAATCGATGTCAATGTGAGGAGTAGGGATTGCCATGCAACGGATGCACTAGAGCTATAAGTGTATGAAAGTTCGCTACGGACACTGAGTGGGTGTGCATCCAACTTGCTTGCTCATGAAGACCTCGGGCATTTGAGGAAGCCCGTCCTCAGAATATACAAGCCAAGTTCTATAATGTAAAAATTCCCACTGGTATATGAAAGTGACAAATCATGGAGACTCTCTATATGAAGAACATGGTGCTACTTTGAAGCACAAGTGTGGTAAAAGGATAGTAGCATTGCCCCTTCTCTCTTTTTCTCTCATTTTTTTCTTTTCTCTTTTTTTTCTTTTCATTTTTTTTAGAAAAATATCATGAACCTCATCCCCACTTTTTGAGGACTCATCAGTCTCCATCATTCTTTACCTCACTGGGACAATGCTCTAATAATGATGATCATCACACTTTTATTTACTTACAACTCAATAAAATTGAAAAAGAATATGACTCTATATGAATGCCTCTGGCAGTGTACCAGGATGTGCAATGACCTAGTGTAACATGTATAACAATGATGAATGGTGGCTTTGCCACAAATGTCATGTCAGCTCTATGATCATCCAAAGCAATATGATGATGAACACACAAGTCATGTGACTAGTAACGGTGGAAGTTGCACGGCAATAGGTAGATATGGTGGCTGTTTTGTGGAAGGATATTTGAGGCTTATGTGTGATAGAGCGTATCATATCACGGGGTTTGGATGCACCGGCGAAGTTTGCACCAATTCTCGAGGTGAGAAAGGGCAATGCACGGTACCGAAGAGGCTAGCAAAATATGGATAGGTGGAAGTGCTTCAGTCCAAGAACATCACATTAGTCATAAAGAACTCAAGTACTTATTGCAAAAGTTTATTAGCCCTCGATGCAAAGCATGACCTTTCATACCCCTAGGGGGATAGATTGAGAGGAAAAGACCATCGCTCGTCCCCGACTGTCGGTGTACTAAAGTTTGGGTCTTTTAGTACCCCATACTTGTGCACGGGCGGTTGTAGCCATCCCAGCGGCAAGGCCTGCCGGAGAACAGCTGGAAACACATACAAGATTATCAAGAAGGCATTCAAGCTAATGATCAGAAGACCGAAGGCTGGGTTCCCGACAAGATCTTGCCGGGAAAGCTCACGAAGACCCGGCAAGATCCCACCGCCCTGCCACCGCTCCAGCGCAGCGACCAGCCTGTCGTTTAGGGTTTGTCCTCCTGGATGCGTGTCATGGCACTAGCGGCGGATGGGGTTAAGCGGTGCTGATGGGACGGTCTCTTTTTCCGTCCCCAAGAAAGTAAGGGACACCTAAGTAGAGCATTTAATGCGTTTTGTCCTAAGTCGTCTGTGATAAGCATGTAAACACTGTAGTAACTTTACACCTCTTGTACTTGTTGTTCGCCACTGTTGGTGACCCCTTTGTCATATAAAAGGAGGCCCAAGGCGAAGCTACAGGGGGGAGGAGCTTTCTAGCCCAGCTGCATGCGTAGCCGCCCTTCTTGTGTACTGTTCACCAAGAAGCGCTCCGTGCATCTGAGCTCAAACACCCACAATAAACCAAAGCAGGAGTAGGGTTTTACGCTACTCAGCGGCCCGAACCTGGGTAAAAATTCCCCGTGTTGATCGTTGGATCCGCTCTTTGTGTACATCTTCTCCCTAGCCGAACCGTAAAAGGGATCCACGTGATCCCATAGGTGTCGTACGCCGACATCTTTGGCGCGCCAGGTAGGGGGAGAAGGTTGCGCGAACCCGATCTAGCGGTCAGCGCGCCAGTTCTTGATCACTTTCGTCGCCATGGCTCCCAAGAAGAAGGGCGCTACGGTGGTTGATCCATCCGCGTCCGGTCTGCCCGTACCCACACAGACGGGCGACGGCGTAGGCGCTGGTGGAGAAGGTGGAGGTCTCGAGCCTCCACGACGTTCTGGCGATCAAAGCCAAGCGAGCGGCGCCGTTCGCAATGGCGACAACAAACCGCATACTGCCAGGTCTAAGGACGGAGCCATGCTACCTACGGTGGCGCAGCGAACTCCAAGGACGGGACGGCACCTTCCAAGACACCCACGCCAGCGCATGCGCCGCGGCCTTCTCAGGTCGTGCGCGACGGGCAGCACCGCGACGTTGGTGGTTCCAGGCGCCCCCATGGAAAAACCCCTGCGCATCACTCCCAAGATGCACGGGGCCAGTATGCAGGCCAACACGCCGGTGGAAGCAGGGCGCGATCGCAAAACCGTGATGGAGCTCCTTCTAACACAGTTAGGAGTCAGAGCACCTCACGTTCTTCGCACCTTTCGCCACCGCCTACACCGGCAAAAGCGTTGGCACGAGCTCAGCTGCTCCTAGATTTCCCTCCCGCTGCGGAGAAGCTAGAAGAATGGAGATCTGCTATTCAGAGCCTCATCAGCTTGGCTAATGATGACGGGCCGCACCAGGCGGGGCCTTCGCGGCGGCAGTCCACTGAGCCGGTGTGTGCTGATGGCGAAAAGACCGGAGGCGGTACGACTACGATGCGCCCCCCTCCGCAACGACAACAGCGGTCGCTAACTCGGCGGGTCGACACCTGTGATGACGATTCCACGGCGTTGTCTGATCCGCGAGCTCGCCGCGACCAACGTCAAGTTCTTCGGGAACGGAACAAAGAAGACGCTCGAACTACCATCGAGCGGCGGCGGGAAGCACGCCGTCAATCCGACAGGCGCGCGGGACCCACTGTGGACGAGCCTGCGCCGGGGTATTCTGGTAGCTTGCCTTACGAGGTGGGTTGTCCAGCGTTTACTCGTGAGCTGTGGCGGGTCCAGTGGCCCAATTCCCGAACTTTCAAGCCGGAGGTGCCGGATAAATATGACGGCAAGACTCACCCGTCAGAGTTCCTGAGCATCTACACCATTGCGGTGCAGGCTGCCGGGGCTCGAGACGACAAGATACTCGCCAACTACTTCCCGTTGGTGCTTAAGCCCAACGTCAGGTCGTGGTTGATGCATTTGCCGGAGAATTCCATTTCTTCCTGGGCAGATTTGTGTCATGAGTTCGTTGGCGCCTTTACTGGGGGCCACCAGGCTCCTGGCCAGGAAAGCGATTTACATCTCATCCCCCAGAAAGAGGGAGAAACCTTGCGCAAGTACATACAGAGATTCAGCCGTATACATCACAACATCCCAGACGTTCATCCTGCCGCAGTTATCAGCGCGTTTCATCAGAATGTGCGCAACCGCAAGATGCGGGAAGAGCTGGCAATGAACAAGGTCAGGGATGTCACCGAACTCTATGCTCTGGCCGACAAATGTGCTCAGGCCGAAGAGGGGAGAAGATTCCCCGGCGAGGATGCTGGCACAGAAATCGACTCTGAAGGCGAAGACGCCACCACCTCGACGAAGAAAGGCCGACGGCGTAACAGGAAGCGCAAGGGCAAGGCCGTGCTTGCCGTCGAGGGATCCGGCAACACCAGCACCGCCAAGAAGATCAAGGCTGATGGCCCCGGCAAGGAGGTTGCCGGGTGTGCCTCATGTCAGGCCTTGGTGGCTGCCGACAAGCCGGAGGGCTCCGACAAGCAGTACTGCAAGATCCATCGCACCAAGGGTCATGATCTCCAAAACTGCCAGCAAGTTGAGCAGCTTGTCGAGAAGCAGAAAGCCGAGTATGAAAGGCGGGACAAGGAGAAGGCCCAGGACGGCGCTGAGGGGTCTGGCAAGAAACGCGGCGGTCGAGGAGGTCGCCGCGGCAAGGCCAAGCAACAAAAGGAGAGGCCCGCTCGAGGCCATGACAAGGAACAGGGGGGTGACGATGATGACGAAGAGGGCGACGAGTCCAGCGAACACGAATTCCAGAAAGCTACAGAAGCCATGTGCGTTGACGGAGGCGCCTCGTTGCATTCCTCTCACCGCCGACTCAAACAGTGGGCGCGCGAGATTAACGCGATAGAGCCGTCAATCGATGCCCGGAAACCATTGAAATGGTCCAACACGCCTATCATTTTTTACGCTGAGGATCACCCTGATCGCACAACTGCGGTCGGCTGTTTGCCATTGTTGGTTTCACCAACGATCCGCAACCTCAAGGTGACTAAGATGTTAGTTGACGGTGGGGCCGGTTTGAACTTGATCTCGCCTGATGTGATCTAGAAGTTGCAAATTCCTGACGAAGATCTCGAGGAAACGGGCACGTTTCAAGGGATCAACCCAGGAAGGAGCCAGCCGAAGGGCAAGATCACGCTACCAGTAACATTTGGTAGTTAGCTGAACTTCAGAACAGAAAAGATCGTCTTCGACGTCGCCAAGATTCCATTGCCATATAATGGGATTCTTGGTCGTCCGGCGCTGGCCAAGTTCATGGCGGCATCACACTACACCTATAATACATTGAAGATGCCCGGGCCGATGAGCGTCATCACTATCAACTCCGACAAGAAGGATGCGCTTATCTACACCGACCAACTCTACCGGGAGGCAGTCGCAGCACCTGCCGCCAAGGCACTTGCTCCTGCCGCCGAAGCTCCCGGAGGGAAGAAGACCGGCAAGACCTCTAGCACAGACTCCGGCAAGCGCACCTCCTCGGAGTGCTGCGCTCCCGTTGAGGATGTGCCGGAGAGCTCCACCGGCAAGAGCAAGAAATCCAAGGCAGCTCCACCAGCAACTAAGAAGGTGCCCGTCAAGGAGGATGGTACGGGAGGAACTTTCACCGTGAGTTCCACCCTCGATGACAAATAGGAAAGCGCACTCATTGCCTTCCTGCGGGCGAATGTCGATGTGTTTGCATGGCAACCATCTGATATCCCCGGTGTTCCCAGGGAGGTAATCGAGCACCACCTTGCTGTCTGTCCTCATGCGCGGCCCGTCAAGCAGAAAGTTAGGAAGCAAGCTTTGGAGCGGCAAGAATTTATTGCCGAAGAAATCAGGAAGCTAGAAGCAGCAGGTTTAGTCAGAGGAGTGCGCCATCCAACATGCTTGGCCAATCCAGTTGTAGTGCGCAAGGCGAATGGAAAATGGAGGCTGTGTATCGATTATACAGATATCAATAAAGCCTGTCCAAAAGATCCTTTTCCCTTGCCGCGCATTGACCAGATTGTGGACTCCACTGCCGGCTGTGATTTGCTGTCGTTTCTTGATGCTTATTCAGGGTATCATCAGATTTTCATGTCAAAAGAAGACGAAGAGAAAACCGCATTTATCACCCCATGTGGCACGTATTGCTTCATACGCATGCCTTTTGGGTTGAAAAGTGCTGGTTCAACGTTTGCAAGAGCGGTCCAGATCGGTTTTGAGCCCCAGCTACATAGAAATATGGAAGCTTATATGGATGACATAGTGGTTAAAACCAAGGACAAGGCAACACTCATACAAGATCTAGAAGAGACATTTCCAAATCTGCGCAGGATCAATCTGAAGCTCAATCCTGAGAAGTGTGTGTTTGGCGTTCCATCCGGCAAGCTTCTCGGGTTCTTTGTGTCTCAACGTGGAATCGAAGCAAATCCCGACAAGATCAAAGCAATTGAGCAGATTGAAGCGCCAAGACATGTCAAAGATGTGCGTTGACTTGCCGGCTGCGTTGCTGCTCTGAGCAGGTTCATCTCCAAATCTGCTGAGCGCGCCCTGCCTTTATTCAAAATCTTGAAGAAGGCGGGTCCAATGAAATGGACTCCGGAAGCGGAGGCAGCGCTGCAGGACTTGAAGAGGTACCTCTCCTCTCCGCCAACACTAGTCGCGCCTAAGCCACAAGAGCTGTTGCTGTTATATTTAGCGGCGACGAATCAAGTGGTTAGTGTTGCATTAGTGGCGCAGAGAGAAGTCGACGAAGAAGCAGCAGCAGCGACAAGCCAGTCAAGCGACAAGCTGGGATTCTCCCCGGCAGAGTCTGGTGCCGACAAGGCAGGATCTGCGCAATTGAATGAAGTAACGCAGAAAAAGAAGATGGTGCAGCGCCCAGTCTATTTTGTCAGCTCCCTGTTGCAGGGGGCTAGGTCAAGATATTCTGGCGTGCAGAAGTTGCTCTTCGGCCTCCTTATGGCCTCGAGGAAGCTGCGCCATTATTTCCAGGCACATGAAATCACCGTCGTCACTTGCTTCCCGTTGCAGCGGATTTTACGAAATCCAGATGCGACCGGCAGAATTATGGAGCGGGCGTTGGAACTGTCAAGCTTTGGTCTCAAATTTGAAAGCATTTCGACTATTCAGAGCAGAGCCTTGGCGGAGTTCATTGCAGAATGGACACCGACGCCAGACGAAGAAATTCAAGAGACAACTATCCCCGGCAAGGAAACAAATCAAGAATGGATTATGTACTTTGACGGGGCTTTCTCGCTGCAAGGCGCCGGTGCTGGCGTGCTGCTTGTCGCACCCACCGGAGAGCACCTCAAGTATGTAATTCAGATGCACTTTCCCCGGGAGAGATCAACAAACAACACTGCAGAATATGAAGGGCTGCTTGCCGGTCTCAGGATCGCGGTGGACCTCGGAATTAAGAAGCTCATCGTCAGAGGTGACTCGCAGCTTGTCGTTAGGCAAGTTAACAAGGACTATCAGAGCCCGTTGATGGAAGCATATGTAGATGAAGTGAGAAAGTTGGAGGAGCGTTTTGACGGGTTGCAAACAGAGAATGTTCCTCGTCCGGAGAACAATATTGCCGACGACCTGTCAAAACGTGTTGCCCTCAAGTTACCTGTGGAACCAGGAACTTTTGTGCTCCGCTTAACTCAGCCATCCGTAACACCATCGACGAGGCAAGACAAGAGGAGGAAGTTGAGTTCCGGCCAGTACTTTCCGGCAGAGCTCCCAGAAGCCGTCGGCAAGGAAGTTGCCGGGAACAATGCCAAGCTTGCCGGGGAGCAACAGGCTCCGGCAGGGCCTCAAGCCCTTGGCGTAGAGACAAACGCTTCCACGGCCGAAGATATGCCTTTGGTCCTTGTTGTCGAGCCACAGGCTCCAACATGGGCACAACACATCGTCCAATTCCTTCAAACAGGAGAACTCCTCGAAGAACAGGAAGAAGCGGAGAAAGTAGCCCGTCGGTCTAATATGTACCAATTCGTGGACAATGTCCTGTACAGAAAGAGACCGAACGGTGTGAAATTGAAGTGTATTCCTCGGGAGGATGGACTGGAGCTGTTGGCAGAGATACATGGAGGCATATGTGGCTCCCACATAGGTTCAAGAGCTCTTGTCGGCAAGGCATTCCGGCAAGGTTTCTTTTGGCCCACTGCTCTCCAGGATGCAACTGCACTAGTAACCAAGTGTGAAGCGTGCCAGTTCCATTCAAAGAAATTACATCAGCCAGCTCAAGCTCTTCAGACAATCCCTCTTTCCTGGCCATTTTCGGTCTGGGGGCTCGACATATTGGGCCCTTTTCCCCGCGCTGCCGGGGGCTTCGAATACTTGTACGTTGCTATCGACAAGTTCACGAAGTGGCCGGAAGTGGAAGCAGTGAGAAAGGTGACAGCACAATCAGCCGTCAAGTTCTTCAAGGGACTAGTGTGCCGTTTTGGTGTGCCAAACAGGATTATCACCGACAATGGCATGCGATTCACGAGCCGCACCTTCATGCAGTATGTCCAAGACCTTGGCGGCAAAATCTGTTTTGCTTCTGTTGCTCACCCGAGGAACAACGGCCAAGCGGAGAGGGCAAATGATGAAGTGTTGCGAGGTCTCAGAACAAGGACTTTCGACAAGCTGCGCAAGTGCGGAAGACGCTGGATTGATGAGCTGCCGGCGGTTCTTTGGTCAATCAGAACGACACCAAATCGAGCTACTGGCTAGACACCATTCTCTCTGGTCTACGGGGCAGAAGAAGTTCTCCCCACAGAACTCATATACGGGTCACCTTGAGTGCTCGCTTATGATGAGCTTGAGCAAGAGCAGCTGCGCCAAGATGACGCCACGCTCCTTGAGGAAGATCATCTTCGGGCTGTTGTGCGAGCTGCACGCTACCAGCAAGCCTTGAGCCGCTATCATAGCCGCAAGGTTCATGCCCGAAGCCTTGAGGAAGGCGACCTTGTTCTTCGGCGCGTTCAGTCGGCCAAGAATTCTAACAAGTTGAAGCCGAAGTGGGAAGGCCCTTATCGGGTAGTACGAGTCACCAGGCCCGGCGCAGTCCGCCTGGAGACCGAAGATGGCATTCCAGTGAGCAATTCCTGGAATATCGAACACCTTCGTAAGTTCTACCCATAAGGCGCGGTTGCCGGGTCTCCCGGCAACCACCTTTTGTACGAG
Organism: Elymus sibiricus; assembly: GCA_039707655.1. Classification (NCBI taxonomy): domain Eukaryota; kingdom Viridiplantae; phylum Streptophyta; class Magnoliopsida; order Poales; family Poaceae; genus Elymus; species Elymus sibiricus. Next base: position 198,182,103 of record CM077668.1, read on the forward strand.
TTTTGCCGGCAAGGCATATGATCCTTTGTACAAAGCCAGGCGCAGACCCTGTGCATAGTTGAATAAACTTAAGCGTTTTACAATTCTTGTCGATTTTCATGTCAATCTATATGCATGCTTATCTGAGATATTGTATTACACCTGCTTCCGGTAAGCATTAATGAACCGCCAAGGTTCCATATCTCTATTTTCTCTTCTTTCTTTTTCTCAAAGGACAGATGGTTTCCTCGCGTGCAAGTTTGCCGGGGGGGAATGATGGTATGGACACCAACAGGCGATGTTCAAGTCGACATATTGCAATAAGGAGTACATCAACAAAAAGCTAAGTTGCAAAACTCTTAAGCAAATTTTTATTCTAGACCTATTTTCCTTGACCGATTTCGGCTTTTGTATGGAAAACCTGCACGCGAAGGAACCTTGTCGTGATTGGTTGCGCCCTTGCTTTGTTTCGAGTCCGCTCAACAACTTAAGTGGCTGCACTGAAAACGTCAAGGTATCTTGAAGGCAGCGACACCTCCGGCAGGCTGCTAAGGATCCGTTCCTCAAAGCGCTCGCGGCAAGCGTGCGCGCACCGGCAAGTTCCCAATAAGCGTAGGGCATGGACCATACAGAAAGAAATCAAACAAGGGAAATAGCATGCATTCATCCAAAACATAGCAAGTTATATTACATTGATGGTCGCCTTGATTCTAACTTAAGATAAAACTGTCTTTGGCATGGAATGGTGGCGACAAAATGGAGTGGAGCGGCTAGTCCCTGCGCTGGCCTTCGACCCTCTTGACTTGGCTCACTCTGTCGACGATGGGCGCGACAAGCTCTTCAAGGGCCTTGAGGTCTGCATCCTCCGGCAAGCTAGCAAGAACGTTGGTGAGGTTGATGCCAGGGTTCTTGTGCGCCACTTTGACGAGCACCTTGAGGAGGACGGCCCGGCAGAGTTTGCGGGACTCGTTGGCCAGATGGGTTGCTCGGTCAGACTGGAGCAGCTTGAGGGCATCAACGATGCTCTCGAAGAACATGGTCAGCTTGGCACTCGAAGACACCCTATCATCTAAAGAGTAGTTGAAGTTTTTCAAGCCCATGGTGGACAGTTCTGTGGCAAGCCTTTCCGCGACGTCGACAAGGCGCTCAGTCCAGATCTTCACACCTTTCTCAAAGTCATTATAAGTGGCGGCGGCGCTGTTGAGCAGGCTCTTCTCATTCTGGAGGTCTTTGATCAAAGCCTTCTCGCGAGCCTTGCCGTTCTCAAGGGACTCCTCCAGCGTTGTCATCTTTAGTTTCAGATCAGCGATGGATTCATTGGCTGAGATGAGCTCTTTGGTCTTGTCGGACATGGCGGTTTGCATCTCCGCCAGGCTGTAGAGTGTCTTCTCTCTGTCGGCTTTGAGCGTCGAGATCTCCTTGCCATGGCCCTCGAGATCCGCTTCCAACCTCTTCACTTTATCGTCCAGCTTGTTCTTGGCGGCCTCTGCAGCTTCGGCGGCATCGATGGCTCCCTTTAAGTTGCCGGCATGGTCTATGGCCAGAGCTTCGAGTGTTTCCTTGTGTCTCTGCTCCAGCTCCTGAGTTCGCCGCGCGACAAGCTTCTCCATCTCTTCGTCCTTGCCGCGGAGCTTGGCGGCAAGCGCCTCCTTGTGAGCGGCAAGGTCTTCTTCATAAGCATCGAGCCCGACGCGGCGTTACGTTAAGCGAGCTTCCTCTGCAGCAGCCTGCTGCGCGGCCTCCTCCTGTGCCTTCTCGGCATTGGACTGCTTTAAGAGGAACTCGCTCCAACTTTGATTCAGTTGCTCCTAGCCAGCCGTCAGTTCCTGGAAAGCCTCAGTGTACTAGACTTGCGTCTCCTCGACGCGCTGCTGGAAATCTGCCTCCACTGCTTCAACAACTGCCGCCCTGGAGTCCAACTTCTCCTTTCGGGTGCGGTGGAGCACCTGGAGCTTTTGAAAGTTGTCGCTCATGGCTTGGAGGAGCTGTTCTTCTCTGGACCCGTTGCTGCTGGCGTGTGGCTCGTCGGCGATCTTAAGTCCAGCGGCGGCGATGACGTCTTCATCAAAAATTTATCCTTCGGTTGGCATCCCAGTGCTTGCCATCCCTGGTATGCTGACGAACAGGTTGTCGCCAACCTTAAGGTATCTGCTTGACGGGGGGCGTCGGATGTTGATGGTTGATCCTCGACAACCGCCTCGCCGGCAACTGGGGGCTCCGCGACCGGTGTAGCGCCAGGCGCTCCTGCGGCAGGAATGCCGTCAGTATGGTCGCCGGTCTCCTTGCCGGCCCCCTCGGCAGACCCCTTAGTGGTTTCTTCCTGTGCGGCCTTGGCGGCCTCGTCAGCTACGACCCTGTCGGCCTCGACGGCAGCTTCCTTGTCGGTCTCATCGATGACAATATCAACATCCATTTGTTCCATCGAAGGAGGATCTGAAGACCAAGAAAGGAAACAAGACGAGGCCGAGGTTGAAGTTCAAGAAGACAAAAATAAAGAAAGAATGACAAGTACACCAAGGCAAACGGTTTACCTGTGTCGAGCTGTTGAGAGGTGGTTTCTCCTTTCCCGGCAACATTGGTTGCCGATGTAGGATTGCAAGTGCCCGTGCTTGCCGGCTCCTCTTCAACGCGAATGGGCTCGCCAGTGGAAGCCCTTGCCGAAGGTTCATCTCGGGGTGGCGTGGTCGACGGAGGCGGCACGTCAGGGACGGCCTCCGATGACTCTCCTTGTTGCCGTTCTTCTCCTAAAAGCCCGGTGATGTCAATAGCGAAGATATTCTCCCCAACGCTCGCCAGCGGAAAATGGGTAGTGGGCTCACGCTAGGGGCTGGGTTGGAGGCTGCGTCGAGGGCTGGGCTCCGGGCTGATGACGATGGGCTCCGGCGCACCTGCGGTGCTTGCCGAAGGCTCATCACCCATTGAAGTCTTCGCCTTCTTCACCATCCTTTGCGCCAATGTTTCCGTATCTTTGTGGGGACAGGCCAAAGCAAAACAAATGAGTTAAGCAAAACCAGGAATTCAGAAGTTGAAAGATGCGGCAAGGACCCTTACTCTTCTTTTTCCGGACTAAAAGCGGAGATGTCAAAGTCAACCTCCGCTGCAGTGTCCGTGCGAAGGGGTGGAGAAGGGGTCCTGGGACGCTTGGCCACGGCAGAAGCAGTAGGTTGATATGATCCTGCTGCTCCAGCTGCTGGTGCCGTCGTATGAGACGCCCCCGCCGCTCCAGTTGTTGCCGCGGTCGTGCGTCTCGTACGTTGCACGGGTTGCTGTTGGGCTCCTTGCCGCTGAGCAGCCTTGCCGGCCGTCCCCTTGCCGGGAACCTCACCAGTCGAGGAAGGCTGATGTGTTGGGACGCCGGAGACGGCTTTCCGAAGAACACGTTTCTTCTTCTCTGGAGCTGGGGGCTCCTCGTGCAGTTGTTCCTCGGTTGTGTCTTCGACAGAAGAGCTCCCGGCAACCATGCCACTCTGCTCCCCGGCAATTTCACCTTGCTCGGCAAGGGTCTCCTCTGACATTATTTCTTCTTCACTGGCTTCCTCTTCCGCGAAGCCAAAGCTGCCGGCCTCCGAGGCTAGATTCACCTCTTCCGCCCTGCTGGCGATGTAAGGCACTTCGTCATCAGTGGTGGGGCGGATAAGGGTTAGCTCTTCCCGGATGGTTTTCTCCGACAAGTTATCAAAAAACTCCTGTGCGTGCTCTGAGGATGGCTCTTCCCAAGTTCCGTCAAGGCCGTGAGCATTACACACCGGCATCATGGCGATGATTGAGCTCAAAGCAGAGTTGTTGCACAGGGGAATTACGCTAGCCGGCAACTTATATTTCCCGTCAGGCCTGAACAGTTTGTGGCAGAGAGCTGTGTGCTGCAAGACTGTCAAGTTGTTGTTCAGACCAGGGCGCAGCCTCATGATATCTGCTGCATTCTTGAATTCCCAGGCTGGTCTCCCTATGTTCTGCAGAGGGGCGATGCGACGGCGGAGGAAATCAGCGCCAATCATTTCTATTGTGAGCCCGGCAACCCTGAGACGGTGGATCCTGGTAATTACGATTGCGAGCTTCTCATCCTGAGGATTGAGGTTGCTCCAGTCCTAGCCGCGAACCACTTTCATTTGTCGGGGCAAACAGAACGGCTGAGGATCTTTCTCCTTAATCCAGCACCACTCGGCCCGCCATTCATCCCACTTCTTATGGTAGAGACCGTCTGGGTATATATCTTTATTCCATGCCCTTGGAATCCAGGTGATAGAACCAGAAAGGGCGTCTCCCGTTTCGATACGGGGAATGAAGTAGTGGCGAAATTTTCACAGAGATGGGCAAAGACTAACATGCATGTCACAGCATTCGGCATAAAATCCAAGAGACGGAAGCCGTATGTGTACATGATGTCGATGAAGAAATCAGAAAATGGAGGGCAGAGCCCGCAGTAAAAGTAAGCGACGAAGAAGGGGAATTTATCTGGACCGCCCTTAACGGAAGCTGGGAGCACGCGAGTAGCAGGGTGAGCCCTCGTCTCCTTCCCCCACATACACATGTACCGCTCAACCAGGGCGCGCATGTCAAGTGTCGGGGCGAAGACGACGTGTTCCTTCCGCATCTCCACAAGATCGATCTTCTCCGTCTCTGCATCCGAGTCGACGGCTTTCGCCGCTTTGCCTTTGCTTGCTTTGGGCGGCATGACGACTGTGGAAGCGGAGGCCGAGGATGATGAGGGCGTGGAGGTGGCGAATGGATGGGGGAGGCTCTGCTTCAAGCTCGAGGAAGAAGGCGACGGCGGTTTCCAGATTGGAAAAGACGAGAGGTAAATGAGTAGCGCCTCTACGGATTCCCTTTTATGGGGAAGGCGCGGGGCTGCCTCTTTACTAAACCAATGTGAAAGCGCTTTTACGAGCGCACTGCTACTGCGGCCATTCCGCGCACGCGTCCCACATACCGCATTTAATGCGCGTCGTGGGGGAGCGCGGTAAATAAGAAGATTACGACAGTTAACTCCTGCCACGCGTGCCCGTGCACTGTTTGGGCCTAGCCCAACAACGCCTCGCACCCGTGTATGGCCTAGGCCCGGGGGCTCCTGTCAGTGTACTAAAGTTTGGGTCTTTTAGTACCCCATACTTGTGCACGGACGGTTGTAGCCATCCCAGCGGCAAGGCCTGCCGGAGAACAGCTGGAAACAAATACAAGATTATCAAGAAGGCATTCAAGCTAATGATCAGAAGACAGAAGACCGAAGGCTGGGTTCCCGGCAAGATCTTGCCGGGAAAGCTCACGAAGACCCGGCAAGGACTCGCACCCAGCAAGATCCCACCGCCCTGCCACCGCTCCAGCGCAGCGACCAGCCTGTCGTTTAGGGTTTGTCCTCCTGGATGCGTGTCATGGCACTAGCGGCAGATGGGGTTAAGCGGTGCTGATGGGACGGGCTCTTTTTCCATCCCCAAGAAAGTAAGGGACACCTAAGTAGAGCATTTAATGCGTTTTGTCCCAAGTCATCAGTGATAAGCATGTAAACACTGTAGTAACTTTACACCTCTTGTACTTGCTGTTCGCCACTGTTGGTGACCCCTTGACATATAAAAGGAGGCCCAAGGCGAAGCTACAGGGGGGAGAAGCTTTCTAGCCCAGCTGCATGCGTAGCCGCCCTTCTTGTGTACTGTTCACCAAGAAGCGCTCCGTGTATCTGAGCTCAAACACCCACAATAAACCAAAGCAGGAGTAGGGTTTTACGCTACTCAGCGGCCCGAACCTGGGTAAAAAATCCCCGTGTTGATCGTTGGATCCGCTCTTTGTGTACATCTTCTCCCTAGCCGAACCGAAAAGGGATCCACGCGATCCCATAGGTGTCGTACGCCGACACAAGGTTATCGAACCAATAGGAGATTCACACAGACAAAGGTCGATAGTACCTACACACACAAACAAAATACTTGCACCCAACACGGGCAAGAGGGTTTTCAATCCCCTTGTACTCGTTAATTGCAAGGATTAATTCTGATAGTGATAGATATATAAATTGCAAAAGGAAATAAAAGTAAATAAATTGCAGCGGGCTTTTTAGGGTTTTAGTAAATATGGTGAATGGACCCGGAGGCCATAGTTTTCACTAGAGGCATCTCTCTCAAGAACATAGCATACAGTGGGTACACAAATTACCGTTGGGCAATTGATAGAAAAGTGCATAGTTATGATGTTATTCATGGCATGATCAGTATATAGGCATTACATCCGTGACAAGTAGACTGACATCCATCTGCATCTACTACTATTACTCCACCCCTCGACTGCTATCCAGCATGCATCTTAAGGTATTAAGTTCATAACAAATAGAGTAATGCTTGGACCATGATGAGATAATGTAGACAAAATAAGACCAATCAATATGATCGAACCCGTCGTTTTACCCTTAGTAGCAACAATACAAATACGTGCCTCGCTACCCCTTCTGTCACGAGGTGAGGACACCGCAAGATTGAACCTACTACTATGCACCACTTCCACTGAAGATCTAATCATCAAATTGGCACAAGAAAACTCATAGATCAGAAAGCATTACATAGGTATAACAATCACACATAATAAATTTCAGAATATAACTGAAAGCACATTTGCTCCCTTGGTGGTTTTGGTAATTTATGCCAACATACATGTTGTTGGACTAATGCCTCTATCTAGTGAATTTCAGACAAGTTCAACAATGGCGTGGCAAGGACAAGAAGATGTGGAACTCTTCAAAATGCTAAGGACATGGATTGGCAAAAACTCAAGACTCTACATTTTTGGTTTAGTGATCCAAGATCACATTGAGTCCATAGGAAAGCTAATACTATTAAAAGGGGATGAGGTTTTGATAATGACCTGTTTGCTCAAGTGCTTAGTGATGTTGCTCCAAAACCCTCAGCCACTTCCTTCATCCAAATCTGTCCAAAACCCTAAAAGTCAACTCGGTCCCACCGAATACATCCTTCCTGGACCCACCGAGTTCATTTAGACAGTGCCACAGCCTAAACCCTAACAAATCGGATCCACCGATATGGATCTCGATCCCACCGAGATGGGTGACCATCTTTCTATTGCCCTGTTGCAATTCTTTCGGTCCCATCTTTATTGCACTCGGTAACACCGAGATGGAGTAACCAAGTTTCTGTTGCCAAATTGCATCACTTCGGTCCCACCGAGATTATGCAATCGGTGCCACCGAGACTGGGTCTAGCCCTTACCATTGCACTTCGGTTGCTCCGAGATGTTCCCATTCGGTCCCACCGAAAACCCCAACGTTCATATCTTTTGCACAGGTCGGTCTCACCGAGATTTCAAATTGGTGCCACCGAGTTTGATCAAAAGTGTGTAATGGTTGGATTTTGTGTGGAGACTATATATACCCCTCCACCACCCTCTTACCTAGTAAGAGAGCCATCAAAACGTGCCTACACTTCCACCATGCATTTTCTGAGAGAGAACCACCTACTCATGTGTTGAGATCAAGACATTCCAATCCAACCATTTGAACCTTGATTTCTAGCCTTCCCAAGTTGCTTTCCACTCAAATCCTTCTTCCACCAAATCCAAATCTGTGAGGAGTTGTTTGAGTGTTGGGGAGACTATCATTTGAAGCACAAGAGCAAGGAGTTCATCATCAACACACCGTCTATTACCTTTTGGAGAGTGGTGTCTCCTAGATTGGTTAGGTGTCACTTGGGAGCCTCCAAGATCATGTGTAGTTGAACCAAGGAGTTTGTAAGGGCAAGGAGATTGCCTACTTCGTGAAGATCTACCCCGAGTGAGGCTATTCCTTCGTGGACGTAAGCCATGGTGGAATAGACAAGGTTGCTTCTTCGTGGACCCTTTGTGGGTGGAGCCCTCCGTGGACTCGCGCAACCATTACCCTTCGTGAGTTGAAGTCTCCATCAACGTGGACGTACGATAGCACCACCTATCAGAACCACGCCAAAAATCATCGTGTCTTCATTGCGTTTGAAATATCTGATCCCCTCCTTTACTTACATGTGCAATTATTTACTTTCCGCTGCTATACTCTTAGAATTGCATGTGTAGGGTGTTACTTGACTTGTCATACTTGCTAAAATCTGCCCACAACTAAAATTGGGAAAAGGATAGATTTTTATTTGGTCAAGTAGTTTAATCACTCCCCCCCCTCTAGACATACTTTTGATCCTACAATAACTCAATTACTTTCAATGAACAATCTGATCATAAACCCACAGTTCATCGGATCCCAACAAACACACCGCAAAAGAAGATTACATCGAATAGAACTCCGAGGAGATAACGTTGTATTGAAGATCAAAGAGAGAGATAGAGAAAACCATCTAGCTAATCACTATGGACCTGTAGGTCCTGTGGCAACTACTCACACATCATGGGTGGTGCAGCAAGGTTGATGTAGAAGTCCTCCGTGATCGATCCCCTCTCCGGCAGAGTATCGGTGGAGGCCTCCAGATGTGATCGCGGAAGAATAGAGGCTTGCGGCGACGGAATAATTGTTTCGGGTGTCGCTCTGGTGGTTTCTGGATTTTAGGGAATTTATAGGATTGGAATTAGGTCAAATAGAGTTGCGAGGGGCCCACAAGCTCAGACGGCGCCCCCCTGGGGCGCGCCGTGTGAGCTTGTGCTCCTCTCGTGCGGCGTCTGGTCTCCCCCCGAAGCTTCTAGGGCAACTTCTAGTCCAGAAAAAATCACTGTATAGTTTCATCGTGTCTGGACTTCGTTTGGTATGGTTTTTCTGCGAAACAATAAAATAGGCAAAAACAGAGACTGGCGCTCGGCACTAGGTTAATAGATTAGTTCCCAAAAATGATATAAAATTGCATATAAAACATACAAGATTGATAATATAATAGCATGAAACAATAAAAAATTATAGATACATTGGAGATGTATCATGACCCTGTAGGTTCGGCAAACATAGACATGAACGGAACCCCTTCATTCAATAACCGATAGCGGAACCGTGGACGTCCATATCGATCCCTATGATTACACGAATGACATTCGAGTGAACCTTTGCTTATCATGTGATGCTACCTTTGATTCATGATACTTTACAAAACCCGATGTGAGATGTGTCGGTATCCTCTTGAGTCATACACATGCTCACTATACCGGTCTCCTCGTTGTCGGTTTTGTTCTTCTTTCTCGTTGACATGTTCCGGTGTCCCCGTGACGTAGTCACCTGTGTCTAGCGAGACGATGATGGATGCCATCACACCGAGAGGCCCCTAAGAATAACTCTCCATCGTCGGATGATAACCCACAAGTATAGGGGATCGCAACAGTTTTCGCAGGTAGTATTTCACCCAGATTTATTGATTCGACACAAGGGGAGCCAAAGAATATTTGTGAGTATTAGCAGTTGAGTTTTCAATTCAACCACACCTGGAGAACTAAATATCTGCAGCAAAGTGTTTAGTAGCATATAGTAATATGATGGTTTTAATAGCAGTAGTAGCAGTAGCAATAGTAACAGAGACAGTAACAGTAGCAGTTTTGTAGTGATTGTAACAGCAGCAGCAGCAACGAAAGTAACTTAGCAAAGATCAATATACGAAAAGCGTAGGCATTGGATCGGTGATGAATAATTATGTTGGATGACATTCATCATGTAATAGTCACAACCTAGAGCGATACACAATAGCTCCAATTCATCAATGTAATGTAGGCATGTATTCCGTATATAGTCATACGTCCTTATAGTAAGAACTTGCATGACATCTTTTATCCTACCCTCCCGTGGCAGCGGGGTCCTTAAGGAAACTAAGGGATATTAAGGCCTCCTTTTAATAGAGAGCCGAAACAAAGCATTAGCACATAGTGAATACATGAACTCCTCAAACTACGGTAATCACCGAAAAGAATCACAATTATTGTCACCTTGGGTATGCGGATCATAACACGTAATAGGTGCATACAACTTGCAAGATAGGATCAAGAACACAAATATATTCATGAAAACATAAAGGGTTCAGATCTGAAATCATGGCACCCGGGCCCTAGTGACAAGCATTAAGCATAGCAAAGTCATAGCAACATCAATCTCAGAACATAGTGGATACTAGGGATCAAGCCCTAACAAAACTAACTCGATTACATGATAAATCTCATCCAACCCATCACCGTCCAGCAAGCCTACGAAGAAATTACTCACACACGGCGGTGAGCATCATGAAATTGGTGATGGAGGATGGTTGATGATGACGACGGCGTCGAATCCCCCTCTCCGAAGCCCCGAATGGACTCCAGATCAGCCCTCCCAATGAAGAATAGGAGGTGGCGGCGGCTCCGTATCGTAAAACACGATGATTCTTTCTCTCTGATTTTTTTCTGGACGAATAGGTACTTATAGTGTTGGAGTTAGGGTTGCCGGAGCTGCCAGGGGCCCACAAGCCTGCCAGGCGCGCCCCCTGGGCTTGTGGCGCCTGGGTGGCCCCCCTCTGGTAATTCTCTTCGCCAGTATTTTTTATATATTCTGAAATAATTCTCTGTAAATTTTCAAGTCCATCCGAGAACTTTTATTTCTGCACAAAAATAACACCATGGCAATTCTGCTGAAAACAGCGTTAGTCCGGGTTAGTTCCATTCAAATCATGCAAATTAGAGTCCAAAACCAGAGCAAAAGTGTATGGAAAAGTGGATACGTTTGGGACGTATCAACTCCCCCAAGCTTAACTCATTGCTTGTCCTCAAGCAATTCAGTTGACAAACTGAAAGTGACAAAGAAAAACTTTTACAAACTCTTTTGTTCTTGTTGTCTGTATATATACTTAACTAGCATCCAAGTTTTCAACAAAGATTATGAACTAACCACATGAATGATAGCACTTAGGTCTCACATTTACTCATGGCAATAACATAACCAACTAGCGAGCAATAATAAGATATCTCGGATGCCCACAATTTGTCAAAACAATCATGATATAATATGATAACATGGTATCTCGCTAGCCCTTTCTAAGACCGCAAAACATAAATGCAAAGCACCTCTGAGATTCAAGCAGCGACTAAACATTGTAATTCAGGGTAGAAGATATCCATTCATGGTCACACCCAACATTAACTATACTCAATGCATAAAAATGACAATAGTGCTCTCCAACTGGTGCTTAAATGAGAAGGTGGTGACTCAATAATAAAAGTAAAATAACATAAAAGTAAATGGATAGGCCCTTCGCAGATGGAAGCATGGATTTGCAGTGGTGCCAGAGCTCGAAGCTTAAATTAGAGATGAAAACAATTTTGAGAGGTGTACTTTTCCTGCCAACGTCACGACCGAGAATTTTCAATATCTTCCATGCTAAACACATTATAGGCAGTTCCCAAGTGGAAAGGTAAAGTTTACTCCCCCTCCACCATACCAACACAAGCCATGGCTAGCCAAATTCACGGGTGCCCTCCATACCAACAACTTTTCGGGGGAGTTTGTTGCATTATAAAAATTCGATTTTGACCACAGGAATGGGCATCCCAAATACCAGCCTCTCTCGTGCAATGACAAGTGAATAAACACTCATCTGAGAATAACCCGCTTAGCATGGATGATAATGAATGCCCCCTGTCACTCCATGAGCGGTACGGGCACACAAAACAGATGTTCGTTTGAATATTTAGAGGTGGCACATGCAAATTTACTTGGAACGGCAGAGTAATACCACATATAGGTAGATATAGTGGACTCATCTGGAACAACTTTGGTTTAAGGATTTTGGATGCACAAGTAGTATTCCCGCTCATATTCAATGTTAATTATTCGCAATGCATGTCTATGACCGTTTTCGCTCTCATGGACATGCGTTGCAAATAATTAACATTGAATACGAGTGGGAACACTCATCTGAGAATAACCCGCTTAGCATGGATGATAATGAATGCCCCCTGTCGCTCCATGAGCGATACAGGCACACAAAACAGATGTTCGTTTGAATATTTAGAGGTGGCACATGCAAATTTACTTGGAACGGCAGAGTAATACCACATATAGGTAGATATAGTGGACTCATCTGGAACAACTTTGGTTTAAGGATTTTGGATGCACAAGTAGTATTTCCGCTTAGTACAGGCGAAGGCTAGCAAATAGATTGAGATGCGACCAGCTAGAGAGCGAAAACGGTCATAGACATGCATTGCGAATAATTAACATTGAATACGAGCATGAGTAGGATATCAGCACCTTGAACATAAATATCATGGAGGCTATATTCATTTTGATTCAACTACATGTGTGAACATGTGCCAAGTCAAGCCACTCGAATTACTCAAAGGAGGATACCATGCTAACATACTACATCACAACCATTTTAATGCATGTTGACACTCAAGATAAATCATTATCCACTCGTATCTATTTAAGCATGGCATGAGCAACTATAATCTCTAATTGTCATCACAAACATGTTCACTCATAATAATGCTGAATCATGAATACTGAGCTAAACATATTTACAAAGACAAAAACAAGAAGAGATCATACCAGCTTTTCTTCACCGCAATCACTTCATAAAATGTCATCATTATTTCCTTTCATTTGCACGACCGAATGATGTGATAATAATAATAGTGCAAGTGTGTCGTGGACTAAGCTGGAATCTGGAAACATTTATTCAAAGGAGAAGACAAGGTAATAGTGGCTCTTTGTTAGATCAACAATAAAGCATATGAGAGCCACTCAACATTTTCATCGTGGTCTTCTTCTTATGACGACTCAACAAAAAGAAAAGAAATTCAGAGAAACACACTGAAATATTTTTGGAGTTTTTAGTTTTTCTGAAGAAAGCAGATTAACGAAGGAAAAACGAAAAAACGAGAAAAACTATTTACACGGGAAAGCTCCCAACAAGCAAAAAGAAGAAACGAGAAATCTTTTTGGGTTTTTCTTTTAATACTACGAATTAACTAAGCAAGAAGAAAACTACAACTAATTTCTTTGGATTTTCGAAAGTTTTTCAAACACACAAGAAGAAAGCGAAAATAAAACTAACATGGATATACAATGAAAAAGGATAAACACCGACAACTGGAATGAATGTGTGATACATGAAAGTAATGTCGGTGAGAAATACGTACTCCCCCAAGCTTAGCCTTTTGGCCTAAGTTGGTCTATGGCCATGGCTGGCCTGGATAATACTCGTGGTAGTAGTTCGGGTTGTACTGGAGTGCAGCTGCCACAGCTTGACGAGCTGACTCATTAAGCCGAGCGGTCTCTGCCACCCTCTCATACTCCTCAGCCTCCTCCTCAAGTATGAAATGTCTATGTTTTCCTGGAAATTAAAGAAGGCAGGAGCAGGCAAAGTAGTATGGAAGACATGACGCCTGTTAAAGATTAGCCTGTATCTAAGTGGAGGGTCGTTCCTCTCAAGGAACTGGTGGCGTTCCATAGCATCATAGTCAAGAAAACTGGGTGGCAACAGGGTATCATTTTCTTTAATGGACACACCAAGATGAGCGGCTAAGCGAGTAGCATAAATTCCACCAAAGAAGTCACCAACTAAGGCGTTATTATGTAACTGACGTGCAACAATAGCCCCCATGTTAAATTGTCTATCTCTCAACACAGCACTCTTAAGAATGCTCGGATCAGGGGCGCAAAGATGACTCTGGTCATGTTCACCATTAATGCATCTACCTATGAACAGAGCAAAATAATGTATAACAGGAAAATGAATGCTCCCCATAGTAGCTTGTGTTATGCCTCTAGTTTCACCCCTAGTAATGTTCATGAGAAATTCATTGCAGTCTGCTTTACGAGGTTCGGTGCATGTCCCCCAAAATGGAATTCTACAAGCATCACTAAACTCTTCTACGGACATGCGGAAAGGTTTTTCATATAAATTAAAGATGACATCATGAGAAGTACGGTGAGGTACATACTCGAATTTCCGTATCAAGGAATCAGTAAGGTCATGGTACTGAGGGCACTTATCTGTCAAGAAGTTTGTGAGCTCGGCATTGTGTACATACATATCAAACTCGTCCTTGATGCCAGCTCGAATCATGGAGGAATCAGACGGCCACTCACACGGTTGCACCGAGGCCTCCCGCGGCAGTTCGAGGTCCGGCTCGCGTATCGCGGGCCTTGGAGCACTCTTGCTTGAGGAACCACCATGGAATATCTTTCTAAACATTTTCTCCCTCAAGGAGCAATTCCTCAAAACAGTTTTGGAAACGGAGTTCCGAGCAAGGAGATCGAAATTTGCAGCAAAATGAGCAAGAACATGGGCTTGAGAGCAAGGATGATTTTTTTCAGAGGAAGAAGAAGGGGGTGGGTGGCTGGGATAAGTGAGTGGGTCCTTGTGGGACCCACAAGCCTGCTGGGCGCGCCCAGGGGGGATGGGCACGCCCTGTGAGCTTGTGGCTCACAGGTGCACCCCCCCCCCCCGGGGTGTGTTCAGTGCCAAAAATTCTTAAATACTGCATAAAAAATCATACTAAATTTTCAGGGCATTCTGAGAACTTTTATTTTTGGGCCATTTTTATTGCACAGATAATTCAGAAAACAGGATAATCATGACATTTCTACTTTATTAAACCTAAATAACAGAGCGCAAAAGGTGGGTACAGAAAGTTGTGTTTACTAAATTCATCGACCACATGCCCCTCAAAAATAATCCATTAATAAGGTTGATCAAGTCTTATTAACAAACTATTTCTGAATGGCATGAAACCGAAGAATCTTTGTATAACACTAAGTTACCTAATGGGTATATGCATCTCCCCAACAATAAGAATTTTATATTTCTTTTTGACAGTAGGAAGAGGAAATTTGAAACCTCCAATAGTGATTGTCGAAACCTTTTCAATACAATTCATACCATTCACCAAACTTTGTTTCTTTGGAAAATAAATCGTATGCTCATTACCGTTGACATGAAAAGTAACCTTGCTTTTATTGCAATCAATAACAGCCCCTGCAGTATTCAAGAAGGGTCTACCAAGGATAATCGACATGTTGTCGTCCTCGGGCATATCAAGTATAATAAAGTTTGTCAGGATAGTAACATTTGCAACTACAACGGGAACATCCTCACAAATTTCAATAGGTATAGCAGTTGATTTATCAGCCATTTGCAAAGATATTTCAGTAGGTGTAAGCTTATTCAAATCAAGTCTTCTATATAAAGAGAAAGGCATAACACTAACATCGGCTCCTAAATCACATAGAGCAGTTTTAACATAACTTCTTTTAATGGAGCATGGTATAGTGGGTATTCCCGGATCTCCTAACTTCTTAGGTATCCCACCCATAAAAGAATAATTTGCAAGCATGATGGAAATTTCAGCTTCAGATATCTTTCTTTTATTAGTGATGATATCTTTCATGTATTTAGCATAGGGAGACATTTTCAACATATCAATCAAGCGAGTGCGCAAAAAGACAGGTCTAAGCATTTCAACAAAGCGCTCAAAGTCTTCCTCATCTTTATTTTTAGATGGTTTAGTGGGAAAAGGCATAGGTTTTTGAACCCATGGTTCTCTTTCTTTTCCATGTTTTCTAAAAACGAAGTCTCTTTTATCATATCTTTTATTTTTAGGAGGTGGGTTATCAAGATCATCAGCCGGTTCTATTTCTACATCATTATCTGGTTGAGCATCAACATGAACATCATCATTATCATTATCACTAGGTGGATGTTCATCACCAGATTGTGTCTCAGCATCCGAAATAGAAACATCATTTTGGTTCTAAGGAGGTTTTTATATCACAGGTTCTCTAGAAGCAGGCAAAGTTTTATCATTCTTCTTTTTCTTTTTCTTCTTAGATGAACTAGGTGCATCAGTGTTAATTCTTTGAGAATCTTGCTCAATTCTTTTAGGATGACCTTCAGGATATAGAGGATCCTGAGTCATTCTACCTCCTCTAGTGACAGCTCTAACAGCATGATCATTCATTTTATTATTCATTTCATCCAGCAAATCATTTTGTGACTTAGCAATTTGTTCTAGCTGAGTTTGAACCATAGAAGCATGTTTACTTAAGCCTTTAACATCATTAGCAGTTCTAAACATCAAATCACTCAAACGATCTATCATAAAGGCATTTCTTTTTAATTGATCGCTAACATATCTATTAAAGCGTTCTTGTTTCACAATGAAATTGTCAAATTCATCCAAGCATTGGCTAGCAGATTTATTATACAGAATATCACCTTCATCGAATCTAGTAAGAGAATTTACCTCCACTACCTGTGTCGGGATGTCGAGCCCATGTATTTCTTCAATAGGTGGTAAATTCTTAACATCTTCAGCTTTAATGCCCTTTTCTTTCATAGACTTCTTAGCTTCTTGCATATCTTCTGAACTGAGGAATAGAATACCTCTCTTCTTCGGAGTTGGCTTAGGTGGTGGTTCAGGAAGTGTCCAATCATCGGCATTTCTCAACATATTATTCAATAGTTCTTTAGCCTGTCCAACAGTTCATTCCCTGAAAACAGAACCAGCACAACTATCTAGGTAGTCCCTAGAAGCATCGGTTAGTCCATTATAAAAGATATCAAGTATTTCATTCTTCTTAAAAGGGTGATCAGGCAAAGCATTAAGTAATTGGAGAAGCCTCCCCCAAGCTTGAGGGAGATTCTCTTCTTCAATTTACACAAAGTTAAATATTTCCTGTAAGGCAACTTGTTTCTTATGAGCAGGAAAATATTTTTCAGAGAAGTAATATATCATATCCTAGGGACTACGCACACAACCAGGAGCAAGAGTATTAAACCATTTCTTAGCAACACCCTTTAATGAGAAAGGAAACAACTTAAGGATGTAATAGTAATGAATCTTTTCCTCATGAGCAAATAGGGTGGCTATTAGTAAGGTGTGCCACAACAGTTTCAGATTCATAACCATGGAAAGGATCAGATTCAACCAAAGTAATTAACTCGGAATTGACAGAGAATTCATAATCCTTATCGGTAACAAAGATAGGAGAGGTAGCAAACTTAGGATCATATTTCATTCTCTCCATCATAGACTTTTCTTTTAACTTAGCAAGCAATTTTCTAACATCATCTCTATCATTACAAGAAAGAATTTCTCTTGCTATTTCTCCATCCAGAACATAACCATCATGTATCTTAGGCATTTCAATTCTAGGAGAGCTAGGAATAATAGGTGAATCATAATTTTCAGAAAGTTCAACATTTTTAGTTTCTTTAGCTTTAGCAATTTGTTCATCAAGAAATTCACCTAGTGGCACAGCATTATCAAGCATAGTACTAGCATCATCATAAGTATCATTCATAGCAGAAGTAGTATCATCAATAACTTACGACATATCAGAATGAATAGCACATGGTGGTGTCGCAAGCCTACTCAAAACAGAAGGTGAATCAAGTGCAGAGTGTGATGGCAGTTCCTTACCTCCCCTCGTCATAGAGGGAACGATCTTGGTCATCGCGTCTTTTAGATTCTTCATAGTGATCAACAGATATAAATCCCAAGTGACTCAACAGATTGAGCAATGCTCCCCGGCAACGGCGCCAGAAAAAGGTCTTGATAACTGATGTCTACTACACAACTTATTCTTGTAGACTCGTGTTGGGCCTCCAAGCGCAGAGGTTTGTAGGACAGTAGCAATTTTCCCTCAAGTGGATGACCTAAGGTTTATCAATCCGTGGGAGGCATAGGTTGAAGATGGTATCTCCCAAACAACCCTGCAACCAAATACAAGAAATCTCTTGTGTCCCCAACACACCCAATACAATGGTAAATTGTATAGGTGCACTAGTTCGGCGAAGAGATGGTGATAAAAGTGTAGTATGGATAGTAGATATAGGTTTTTGTAATCTGAAAATATAAAAACAGCAAGGTAGCAAGTAACAAAAGTGTGCACAAATGGTATTGCAATGCTTAAAAACAAGGCCTAGGGTTCGTACTTTCGCTAGTGCAATCTCTCAACAATGCTAATATAATTGGATCATATAACCATCCCTCAACGTGCAATAAAGAATCACTCCCAAGTTCCTATTAGTGGAGAACATAAGATAGAAATTGTTTGTAGGGTACGAAACCACCTCAAAGTTATTCTTTCCGATCGATCTATTGAGCTATTCCTATAAGTGTCACAAACAGCCCTAGAGTTCGTACTAAAATAACACCATATGATACACATCAACCAACTCTAATGTCACCTAGATACTCCAATGTCACCACAAGTATCCATGATTTGATTATACGATATGCATCAAACAACTTCATAATCATAATATTCAATCCACACAAAGAACTCCAAGGAGCACCCCAAAGTTTCTATCGGAGAAAAGATAATGAAAATGTGCATCAACCCCTATGCATAGATTACCCCAATGTCACCGCGGGAATCCGCGAGTTGAATGCCAAAACATATATCAAGTGAATCAATATAATACCCCATTGTCACCACGGGTATTCATATGCAAGACATACATCAAGTGTTCTCAAATCTGAAATATTCAATCCGACAATAATGAAACCTCAAAGGGAAAAGATTCGATTCATCACAACAAAGATAGAGAGGGAAGAAACACCATATGATCCAACTATATTAACAAAGCTCGCGGTACATCAAGATCATGCCAAATCAAGAACACGAGAGAGAGAGAGAGATCAAACACATAGCTACTGGTACAAACCCTCAGCCCCGAGGGTGAACTACTCCCTCCTCGTCATGGAGACCTCTGGGATGATGAAGATGGCCTCCGGTGATGCTTTCCCCCCTCCGGCAGGGTGCCGGAAAAGGGCTGTAGATGAGATCGTGGAGGTACAGAGGCTTGCGGCGGCGTAAAAACTCATCTAGGGTTATTTCTGAGGGTTTCTCTATTTATAGGATTTTTCAGCGTTGGAATCAGGTCAGACGGAGCCACGTGGGCCCCACGAGGTACTAGGGCGCGCCTGGGGGGGTGGCGCGCCCTGGTGCCTCGTGGGCACTGGGTGGCCCCCCCTCCAGTGGGTCTTGGTTCCAGTATTTTTTATTTATTCCATAAAAAATCACCAAAAAGTTTCATCCAATTCCAAGAACTTTTATTTCTGCACAAAAAACAACACCATGGCAATTCTGCTGAAAACAGCGTCAGTCCGGGTTAGTTCTAATCAAATCATACCAAAACCATATAGAATTGTTATAAACATGGCATGAATACTTCATAAATTATAGATACATTGGAGACGTATCAATAACCCACAAGTATAGGGGATCGCAGCAGTTTTCGCGGGTAGTATTTCACCCAGATTTATTGATTCGACACAAGGGGAGCCAAAGAATATTTGTGAGTATTAGCAGTTGAGTTGTCAATTCAACCACACCTGGAGAACTAAATATCTGCAGCAAAGTTTTTAGTAGCACAGTAGTATAATGGTTTAATAGCAGTAGTAGCAGTAGCAATATTAACAGAGACATTAACAGTAGCAGTTTTGTAGTCATTGTAACAGCAGCAGCAACGAAAGTAACTTAGCAAAGATCAATATATGAAAAGCGTAGGCATTGGATCGGTGATGAATAATTATGTTGGATGACATTCATCATGTAACAGTCACAACCTAGAGCGATACACAATAGCTCCAATTCATCAATGTAATGTAGGCATGCATTCCGTATATAGTCATACGTGCATATAGTAAGAACTTGCATGACATCTTTTGTCCTACCCTCCCGTGGCAGCGGGATCATTAAGGAAACTAATGGATATTAAGGCCTCCTTTTAATAGAGAACCGGAACAAAGCATTAGCACATAGTGAATACATGAACTCCTCAAACTACGGTAATCACCAAAAAGAATCCCAATTATTGTCACCTTGGGGTATGCGGATCATAACACGTAATTGGTGCATACAACTTGCAAGATAGGATCAAGAACACAAATATATTCATGAAAACATAAAGGGTTCAGATCTAAAATCATGGCACTTGGGCCCTAGTGACAAGCATTAAGCATAGCAAAGTCATAACAACATCAATCTCACAACATAGTGGATACTAGGGATCAAGCCCTAACAAAACTGACTCGATTACATGATAAATCTCATCCAACCCATCACCGTTCAGCAAGCCTACAAAGAAATTACTCACACATGGCGGTGAGCATCATAAAATTGGTGATGGATGATGGTTGATGATGACGACGGCGTCGAATCCCCCTCTCCGGAGCCCCGAACGGACTCCAGATCAGCCCTCCCGATGAAGAACAGGAGGTGGCGGTGGCTCCGTATCGTAAAACGCGATGATTTTTTCTCTCTGATTTTTTTCTGGATGAATAGGTACTTATAGTGTTGGAGTTAGGGTTGCCGGAGCAGCCAGGGTATCGGTGTACTAAAGTTGGGTCTTTTAGTACCCCATACTTGTGCACGCACGGTTGCAGCCATACCAGCGGCAAGGCCTGCCGGAGAACAGCTGGAAACAAACACAAGAATATCAAGAAGGCACTCAAGCTAATGATCAAAAGACAGAAGACCGAAGGCTGGCTTCCCGGCAAGATCTTGCCGGTAAGGCTCGTGAAGGCCTGGCAAGACCTCACACCCGGCAAGATCCCACCGCCCTGCCACCGCTCCAGCGCAGCGACCAGCCTGTCGTTTAGGGCTTGTCCTCCTGTGTGCATGTCATGGCACTAACGGCGGATGGGGTTAAGCGGTGCTGATGGGACGGGCTCTTTTTCCATCCCCAAGAAAGTAAGGGACACCTAAGTGGAGCATTAAATGCGTTTGTCCTAAGTCGTCAGTGATAAACATGTAAATCCTGTAGCAACTTTACACCTCTTGTACTTGCTGTTCGCCACTGTTGGTGACCCCTTTGTCATATAAAAGGAGGCCCAAGGCGAAGCTACAGGGAGGGAGGACCTTCTGGCCCATTCTGCATGCGTAGCTGCTTCTTGAACGTACTGTTCATCGCAAGCGCTCTGTGTACTTGAGCTTAAGAACATCCACAATAAACCAAAGCAGGAGTAGGGTTTTACACTTCTTAGCGGCCCGAACCTGGGTAAAGATCCCCGCGTTGATCGTTGGATCCGCTCTTTGTGCAAATCTTTTCCCTAGCCGAACCGTAAAAGGGATCCAGGCGATCCCATAGGTGTCGTACGCCGACATCTTTGGCGCGCCAGGTAGGGGGAGAGATTGCGCGAACCCGATCTAGCGGTCAGCGCGCCAGTTCTTGATCACTTTCATCGCCATGGCTCCCAAGAAGAAGGGTGCGATGGCGGTTGATCCATCTGCGTCCGGCCCGCCCGTACCCACACAGACGGGCGACGGCGTGGGCGCTGGTGGAGGAGGTGGAGGTCTCGAGCCTCCACGACGTTCTGGCGATCAGAGCCAGGCTTGCGGCGTCGTTCGCAATGGCGATGCCAGGTCTAAGGACGGAGCCGCGCTACCTACGGGTGGCGCAGCGAACTCCAAGGACGGGACGGCGCCTTCCAAGACACCCACGCCGGCGCATGCGCCGCGGCCTTCTCAGGTCGTGCGCGACGGGCAACGCGGCGACGTTGGTGGTTCCAGGCGCCCCCATGGAAAAAACCCTGCGCACCACTCCCAAGATGCACGGGGCCAGCATGCGCGCCAACACGCCGGTGGAAGCAGGGCGCGATCGCAAGACCGTGATGGAGCTCCTTCTAACACAGTTAGGACTCAGAGCACCTCACGTTCTTCGCACCTTTCGCCGCCACCTACACCGGCAGAAGCGTTGGGACGAGCTCAACTGCTCCTAGATTTCCCTCCCACTGTGGAGAAGCTAGACGAATGGAGATCTGCTATTCAGAGCCTCATCGGCTTGGCTAATGACGACAGGCCGCAGCATGCGGGGCGTTCGCGGCTGCAGTCCACTGAGCCGGTGCGTGCTGATGGCAAAAAGACCGGAGGCGGTACGACTACGATGCGCTCCCCTCCACTACGACAACAGCGGTCGCTAACTCGGCGGACCGACGCCTGTGATGACGGTTCCACGGCGTCGTCTGATCCGCGGGTTCGCCGCAATCAACGTCAAGTTCTTCGGGAACGAAATAAAGAAGACGCTCGAACTACCATCGAGCGGCGGCGGTAAGCGCGCCATCAATCTGACGGGCACATGGGACCCACTGTAGGCGAGCCTGCGCTGGGGTATTCTGGTAGCTTGCCTTACGAGGTGGGTTGTCCAGCTTTTACTCGTGAGCTGCGGCAAGTCCAGTGGCCCAATTCCCGAACGTTCAAGCCGGAGGTGCCGGAGAAATACGACGGCAAGACTCACCCGTCAGAGTTCCTGAGCGTCTACACCATTGCGGTGCAGGCTGCCGGAGCTCGAGACGACAAGATATTCGCCAACTACTTCCCATTGGTGCTTAAGCCCAACGTCAGGTCGTGGTTGATGCATTTGCCGGAGAATTCCATTTCCTCCTGGGCAGATTTGTGTCATGAGTTTGTTGGCGCCTTTACTGGAGGCCACCAGGCTCCTGGCCAGGAGAGCGATTTACATCTCATCCCCCAGAAAGAGGGCGAAACCTTGCGCAAGTACATACAGAGATTCAGCCGTATACAGCACAACATCCCAGACGTTCATCCTGCCGCTGTTATCAGTGCGTTTCATCAGAACGTGCGCAACCGCAAGATGCGGGAAGAGCTGGCGATGAACAAAGTCAGGGATGTTGCCAAGCTTTATGCTCTGGCTGACAGATGTGCTCGGGCCGAGGAGGGGAGGAGATTCCCCGGCGAGGATGCTGGTGCGGAAATCGACTCTGAAGGCGAAGATGCCACCACCTCGGCGAAGAAAGGCCGACGGCGTAACATGAAGCGCAAGGGCAAGGCCGTGCTTGCCGTCGAGAGATCCGGCAACCCCAGCGCCGCCAAGAAGGTTAAGGCTGATGGCCTCGGCAAGGAGGTTGCCGGGTGTGCCGCATGTTAGGCCTTGGCGGCTGCCGACAAGCCGGAGGGCTCCGACAAGTAGTACTGCAAGATCCATCGTACCAAGGGTCACGACCTCCAAAACTGCCGGCAAGTTGAGCAGCTTGTCGAGAAGCCGAAAGCCGAGTATGAGAGGCGAGACAAGGAGAAGACCCAGGATGGTGCTGAGGGGTCTGGCAAGAAACGCGGTGGTCGAGGGGGTCGCCGCGGCAAGGCCAAGCAACAAAAGGAGAGGCCCGCTCGAGGCCGCGACAAGGAACAGGGGGGTGACGATGATGACGAAGATGGCGACGAGTCCAGCGAGCACGAGTTCCAGAAAGCTACGGAAGCCATGTGCGTTGACGGAGGCGCCTCGTTGCATTCCTCTCACCGCCGACTTAAACAGTGGGCGCGCGAGATTAATGCGACAGAGCCGTCGGTCGATGCCCGGAAACCATTGAAATGGTCCAACACGCCTATCATTTTTTACGCCGAGGACCACCCTGATCGCACAACTGCGGTCGGGTGTTTGCCATTGTTGGTTTCACCAACGATCCGCAACCTCAAGGTGACAAAGATGTTAGTTGACGGTGGGGCCGGTTTGAACTTGATCTCGCCTGATGTGATCAAGAAGTTGCAAATTCCTGACGAAGATCTCGAGGAAACGGGCATGTTTCAAGGGATCAATCCGGGAAGGAGCCATCCGAAGGGCAAGATCACACTGCCAGTGACGTTTGGTAGTGAGCTCAACTTCAGAACAGAAAAGATCGTCTTCGACGTCGCCAAGATTCCATTGCCATATAATGGGATTCTTGGTCGCCCGGCACTGGCCATGTTTATGGCGGCATCACACTACGCCTATAATACATTGAAGATGCCCGGGCCGATGAGCGTCATCACAAAAAGGATGCGCTTATCTGCACCGACCAACTCTACCGGGAGGCAGTCGCAGCACCTGCCGCCAAGGCACTTGCTCCTACCGCCGAAGCTCCCGGAGGGAAGAAGACCGGCAAGACCTCTAGCACACACTCCGGCAAGCGCACCTCCTCGGAGTGCTGCGCTCCCGTTGAGGATGTGCCGGAGAGCTCCACCGGCAAGAGCAAGAAATCCAAGGCAGCTCCACCGGCGACTAAGAAGGTGCCCGCCAAGGAGAATGGTACGGGAGGAACTTTCACCGTGAGTTCCACCCTTGATGACAAATAGGAAAGCGCGCTCATTGCCTTCCTGCGGGCGAATATCGATGTGTTTGCATGGCAACCATCTGATATCCCCGGTGTTCCCAGGGAGGTAATCGAGCACCACCTTGCTGTCTGTCCTCATGCGTGACCCGTCAAGCAGAAAGTTAGGAAGCAAGCTTTGGAGCGGCAAGAATTTATTGCCGAAGAAATCAGGAAGCTAGAAGCGGCAGGTTTAGTCAGAGGAGTGCTCCATCCAACATGGTTGGCCAATCCAGTTGTAGTGCGCAAGGCGAATGGAAAATGGAGGCTGTGTATCGACTATACAGATATCAATAAAGCCTGTCCAAAAGATCCTTTTCCCTTGCCGCGCATCGACCAGATTGTGGACGCCACTGCTGGCTGCGATTTGCTGTCATTTCTTGACGCTTATTCAGGGTGTCATCAGATTTTCATGTCAAAGGAAGACGAAGAGAAAACCGCATTTATCACCCCATGTGGCACGTATTGCTTCATACGCATGCCTTTCGGGTTGAAAAGTGCTGGTTCAACGTTTGCAAGAGCGGTCCAGATCGGTTTTGAGTCCCAGCTGCATAGAAATATGGAAGCTTATATGGATGACATAGTGGTTAAAACCAAGGACAAGGCAACGCTCATAAAAGATTTAGAAGAGACATTTGCAAATCTACGCAGGATCAATCTGAAGCTCAATCCTGAGAAGTGTGTGTTTGGCGTTCCATCCGGCAAGCTTCTCGGGTTCTTTGTGTCTCAGCGTGGAATCGAAGCAAATCCCGACAAGATCAAGGCAATTGAGCAGATTGAAGCACCGAGACGTGTCAAAGATGTGCGTCGACTTGCCGGCTGCGTTGCTGCTCTGAGCAGGTTCATCTCCAAATCCGCTGAGCGCGCCCTGCCCTTTTTCAAAATCTTGAAGAAGGCCGGTCCTATGAAATGGACTCCGGAAGTGGAGGCAGCGCTGCAGGACTTGAAGAGGTACCTCTCGTCTCCGCCAACACTAGTCGCGCCTAAACCACAAGAGCCGTTGCTGCTATATCTAGCGGCCACGAATCAAGTGGTTAGTGCTGCCCTAGTGGCGCAGAGAGAAGTCGACGAAGAAGAAGCGGCAGCGGCAAGCCCGTTAAGCGACAAGCTGGGATTCTCCCCGGCAGAGTCTGGTGCCGACAAGGCAGGGTCCGCGCAGTCGAATGAAGCAACGCAGAAGAAGAAGATGGTGCAGCGCCCAGTCTATTTTGTCAGCTCCCTGTTGCAGGGGGCTAGGTCAAGATATTCTGGCGTGCAGACGCTGCTCTTCGGCCTTCTTATGGCCTCAAGGAAGCTGCGCCATTATTTTCAGGCACATGAAATCACCGTCGTCACTCGCTTCCCGTTGCGACGGATTTTACGAAATCCAGATGCGACCGGCAGAATTGTGGAGTGGGCATTGGAACTGTCAAGTTTTGGTCTCAAATTTGGAAGCACTTCGACTATTCAGTGCAGAGCTTTGGCAGAGTTCATTGCGGAATGGACACCGATGCCAGACGAAGAAATTCAAGAGATAACCACCCTCGGCAAGGAAACAAATCGAGAATGGATTATGTACTTTGACTGAGCTTTCTCGCTGCAAGGCGCCGGTGCTGGCGTGCTGTTTGTCGCACCCACCGGAGAGCACCTCAAGTACGTAATTCAGATGCACTTTCCCCGGGAGAGATCAACAAATAACACTGCAGAATATGAAGGGCTGCTTGCCGGTCTCAGGATCGCGGCGGACCTTGGAATTAAGAAGCTCATCGTCAGAGGTGACTCACAGCTTGTCGTCAGGCAAGTTAACAAAGACTATCAGAGCCCGTTGATGGAAGCATATGTAGATGAAGTGAGAAAGCTGGAAGAGCATTTTGACGGGTTGCAAACAGAGCATGTTCCTCGTGCGGAGAACAGCATTGCCGACGACCTGTCAAAGCGTGCTGCCCTCAAGTTACCTGTGGAACCAGGAACTTTTGTGCTCCGCTTGACTCAGCCATCCGTAACACCATCGACGAGGCAAGACAAAAGAAGGAAGTTGAGTTCCGGCCAGTACTTTCCTGCAAAGCTCCCGGAAGCCGCCGCCAAGGAAGTTGCCGGGAACGACACGGTTGCCGGTGAGCAGCAGCTTCGTGCAGAACCTCAGGTTCTTGCCGCAGAAGCAAGCGCTCCTGCGGCCGAAGATATGCCTTTGGTCCTTGTTGTCGAGCCGCAGGCTCCAACATGGGCACAGCACATCGTCCAATTCCTTCAAACAGGAGAACTCCCTGAAGAACATGAAGAAGCGGAAAAAGTAGCCCGTCAGTATAGTATGTACCAGTTCGTTGACGACATCCTGTACAGAAAGAGACCGAACGGTGTGAAATTGAAGTGTATTCCTCGGGAGGATGGACTTGAGCTGTTGGCAGAAATACATGGAGGCATATGTGGCTCCCACATAGGCTCAAGAGCTCTTGTCGGAAAGGCATTCCGGCAAGGTTTCTTCTGGCCCACTGCTCTCCAAGATGCAACTGCACTAGTAACCAAGTGTGAAGCGTGCCAGTTCCATTCAAAGCAATTGCATCAGCCAGCTCAAGCTCTTCAGACAATCCCTCTTTCCTGGCCATTTTCGGTCTGGGGGCTCGACATATTGGGCCCCTTTCCTCGCGCTGCCGGGGGCTTCGAATACTTGTACGTTGCTATCGACAAGTTCACGAAGTGGCCGGAAGTGGAAGCAGTGAGAAAGGTGACAGCACAATCAGCCGTCAAGTTCTTCAAGGGAATAGTGTGCCATTTTGGTGTACCAAACAGGATCATCACCGACAACGGCACGCAGTTCACGAGCCGCACCTTCATGCAGTACGTCCAAGACCTTGGCGGCAAAATCTGTTTTGCTTCTGTTGCTCACCCGAGAAGCAACGGCCAAGCGGAGAGGGCAAATGCTGAAGTGTTGCGAGGTCTCAGGACAAGGACTTTCGACAAGCTGCGCAAGTGCGGAAGACGCTGGATTGATGAGCTGCCAGCGGTTCTTTGGTCAATCAAGACGACACCAAATCGAGCTACCAGCTAGACACCCTTCTCCCTAGTCTACGGGGCAGAAGCAGTTCTCCCCACGGAACTCATATACGGGTCATCTCGAGTGCTCGCTTATGATGAGCTCGAGCAAGAGCAGCTGCGCCAAGATGACGCCACGCTCCTTGAGGAAGATCGTCTTTGGGCTGCTGTGCGAGCTGCACACTACCAGCAAGCCTTGCGCCGCTATCATAGCCGCAACGTTCATGCCCGAAGCCTTGAGGAAGGCGACCTTGTTCTTCGGCGTGTTCAGTCGGTCAAGAATTCTAACAAGTTGACGCCGAAGTGGGAAGGCCCTTATCGGGTAGTACGAGTCACCAGGCCCGGCGCAGTCCGCCTGGAGACCGAAGATGGCATTCCAGTAAGCAATTCCTGGAATATCGAACACCTTCGTAAGTTCTATCCATAAGGCGCGGTTGCCGGGTCTCCCGGCAACCACCTTTTGTACGAGTTTTGCCGGCAAGGCATATGATCCTTTGTACAAAGCCAGGCGCAGACCCTGTGCATAGTTGAATAAACTTAAGTGTTTTACAATTCTTGTCGATTTTCATGTCAATCTATATGCATGCTTGTCTGAGATATTGTATTACACCTGCTTCCGGTAAGCATTAATGAACCGCCAAGGTTCCATATCTCTATTTTCTCTTCTTTCTTTTTCTCAAAGGACAGAAGGTTTCCTCGCGTGCAAGTTTGCCGGGGGGGATGATGGTATGGACACCAACAGGCGATGTTCAAGTCGACATATTTCAACAAGGAGTACAGCAACAAAAAGCTAAGTTGCAAAACTCTTAAGCAAATTTTTATTCTAGACCTATTTTCCTTGAACGATTTCGGCTTTTGTATGGAAAACCTGCACACGAAGGAACCTTGTCGTGATTGGTTGCGCCCTTACTTTGTTTCGATTCCGCTCAACAGCTTAAGTGGCTGCACTAAAAACGTCAAGGTATCTTGTCGGCAGCGACACCTCCAGCAGGCTGCTAAGGATCCGTTCCTCAAAGCACTCGCGGCAAGGGTGTGCGCACCGGCAAGATCCCGATAAGCGTAGGGCATGAACCATACAGAAAGAAATCAGACAAGGGAAATAGCATGTGTTCATCCAAAACATAGCAAGTTATATTACATTGATGGTCGCCGCGATTCTAACTTAAGATAAAATTGTCTTTGGCATGAAATGGTGGCGACAAAATGGAGTGAAGCGGCTAGTCCCTGCGCTGGCCTTCGACCCTCTTGACTTGGCTCACTCTGTCAACGATGGGCGCGACAAGCTCTTCGAGTGCCTTGAGGTCTGCATCCTTTGGCAAGCTAGCAAGAACATTGGTGAGGTTGATGCCAGGGTTCTTATGCACCACTTTGACGAGTACCTTGCGGAGGACGGCCCGGCAGAGCTTGCGGGATTCGTTGGAAAGATGGGTTTCTCAGTTAGACTGGAGCAGCTTGAGGGCGTCAACGATGCTCTCGAAGAACATGGTCAGCTTGGCGCTCGAAGACACCCTATCGTCAGAAGAATAGTTGAAGTCTTGCAGGCCCATGGTGGACAGTTCTGCGGCAAGCCTTTCCGCGATGTCGACAAGGCGCTCAGTCCAGATCTTCACGCCTTTCTCAAAATCATTATAAGTGGCGGCGGCGCTGTTGAGCAGGCTCTTCTCACTCTGGAGGTCTTTAATCAAAGCCCTCTCGCGAGCCTTGCCATTCTCAAGAGACTCCTCCAGCGTCGCCAGCTTCAGTTTCAGATCAGCGATGGATTCATTGGCTGAGGTGAGCTCCTTGGTATTGTCGGACATGGCGGCTTGCATCTCCGCCAGGCTGAAGAGAGTCTTCTCTCTGTCGGCTTTGAGCGTTGAGATCTCCTTGTCATGGCCCTCAAGATCTGCTTCCAGCCTCTTCACTTGATCGCCCAGCTCGTTCTTGGCGGCCTCTGCAGATTCGGCAGCATCGATGGCTCCCTTTAACTTGCCGGCGTGATCTATCGCCAGAGCTTCGCGTGTTTCCTTGTGTATCTGCTCCAGCTCCTGGGTTCGCCGCGCGACAAGCTTCTCGATCTCTTCGTCCTTGCTACAGAACTTGGTGGCAAGCGCCTCCTCGCGAGCGGCAAGGTCCTCTTCATGAGCATCGAGCCCGACGCGGCATTCCGTTAAACGAGCTTCCTCTGCAGCAGCCTGCTGCGCAGCCTCCTCCTGTGCCCTCTCGGCGTCGGACTGCTTTAAGAGGAACTCATTCCAACTCTGATTCAACTGCTCCCGACCAGCCGTCAGTTCCTGGAAGGCCTCGGCGTACCAGACTTGCGTCTCCTCGACACGCTTCTGGAAATCTGCTTCCGCTGCTTCAACAACTGCCGCCCTGGAGTCCAACCTCTCCTTTCGGGTGCGGTGAAGCGCCTGAAGTTTTTGATAGTTGTCGCTCATGGCTTGGAGGAGCTGTTCTTCCCTGGACCCACTGCTGCTAGCGCGTGGCTCATCAACGATCTTGACTCCAGCGGCGGCGATGACGTCTTCGTCAAAGATTTCTCCTTCGGTTGGCACCCCGATGCTTGCCGTCCCTGGTATGCTGACGAACAGGTTGTCGCCAACCTTAAGGTATCTGCTTGACGGGGGGGCGTCGGACGTTGACGGTTGATCCTCGACAATCGCCTCGCCGGCAACTGGGGGCTCTGTGACCGGTGTAGTGCCAGGCGCTCCTGCGGCAGGAATACCATCAGTATGGTCGCCAGCCTCCTTGCCGTCCCCTCAGCAGACCCCTTGGTGGCTTCCTCCTGTGCGGCCTTGGCGGCTTCGTCAGCCGCGGCTCTGTCAGCCTCGGCGGCAACATCCTTGGCGGTCTCTTTGATGACAACGTCAACGTCCATCTGTTCCACTGAAAGGAGATCTGAAGACCAGGAAAGGAAACAAGATGAGACCGAAGTTGAAGTTCAAGAAGACAAAAATAAAGAAAGAATGACAAGTGTGCCAAGGCAAACGGTTTACTTGTGTCGAGCTGTTGAGAGGTGGTTTCTCCTTTCCCGGCAACATTGGTTGCCGACGTAGGATTGCCAATGCCCGTGCTTGCCGGCTCCTCTTCAACGCGAATGGGCTCGCCAGTGGAAGCCCTTGCCGACGGTTCACCTCTGGGTGACGTGGTCGACGGAGGCGGCACGTCAGGGGCGGCCTCTGATGGCTCTCCTTGTTGCCGTTCTTCTCCTACAAGCCCGGTGATGTCAATGGCAAAGATATTCTCCCCAACGCTCGCCAACGGAAAATGAGTAGTGGGCTCATGCTGGGGGCTGGGTTGGAGGCTGCGTTGAGGGCTGGGCTCCGGGCTGATGACGATGGCCTCTGGCGCACCTACGGCGCTTGCCGGAGGCTCATCACCCGTTGAAGTCTTCGCCTTCTTCGCCATCCTTTGCGCCAACGTTTCCGTATCTCTATGGAGACAGGCCGAAGCAAAACAAATAAGTTAAGCAAGACCAGGAATTTAGAAGTTGAAAGATGTGGCAAGGACCCTTACTCTTCTCTTTCCGGACTAAAAGAGGAGACGTCGAAGTCAACCTCCTCTACAATGTCCGTGCGAGGGGGTGGAGAAGGGGTCCTGGGACGCTTGGCTGCGGCAGAAGCAGTAGATTGAGATGATCCTGCTGCTCCAGCTGTTGGTGCCATCGTATGAGACGCCCCCGCCGCTCTAGTTGTTGCCGCGGTCGTGCGTCTCGTACGTCGCGCGGGTTGCTGTTGGGCTCCTTGCCGCTGCGCAGCCTTGCCGGCCACCTCCTTGCCGGGAACCTCACCACTCGAGGGAGGCTGATGTGTTGGGACGCCAGAGATGGCTTTCCGAAGAACACGTTTTCTTCTTCTTTGGAGCTGGAAGCTCCTCGTCCAGCTGCTCCTCGGCTGTGTCTTCGACAGAAGAGCTCCCGGCAACCATGCCGCTCTGCTCCCCGGCAGCTTCACCTTACTCAGCAAGGGTCTCCTCCAACATTATCTCTCCTTCATTGGCTTCCTCTTCCGCGAAGCCAAAGCTGCCGGCCTCCGCGGCTAGGTTCACCTCTTCCGCCCTGCTGGCAATGTAAGCCACTTCTTCTTCAGTGGTGGGGCGGATGAGGGTTGGCTCTTCCCAGATGGCTTTCTCCAACAAGTTATCAAAGAACTCCTGTGCGTGCTCCGAGGATGGCTCTTCCCAAGTTCCGTCAGGGCCGTGAGCATTACACACCGGCATCATGGCGATGATTGAGCTCAAGGCAGAGTTGTTGCACATGGGAATTACGCCAGCCGGCAACTTATATTTCCCGTCAGGCCTGAACAATTCATGGCAGAGAGTTGTGTGCTGCAGGACTGTCAAGTTGTTGTTCAGACCAGGGCGCAGCCTCATGATATCTGCTGCATTCTTGAACTCCCAGGCCGGCCTCCCTTTGTTTTGCAGAGGGGCGATGCGACGGCGGAGGAAATCAGCGCCAATCATTTCTATTGTGAGCCCGGCAACCTTGAGACGGTGGATCCTGGTAATCGCGATTGCAAGTTTCTCATCCTGAGGATCGAGAGCGCTCCAATCCTTGCCGCGAACCACTTTCGTTTGTCGGGGCGAACAGAACGGCTGAGGATCTTTCTCCTTAATCCAGCACCACTCGGACCGCCATTCATCCCACTTCTTACGGTAGAGACCGTCTGGATATATCTCTTTATTCCATGCCCTTGGAATCCAGGTGATAGAACCAGAAAGGGCATCTCCCGTTTCGATACGGGGAATGAAGTAGTGCCGAAAGAGGGCTGTGCTGGGAGCTACTCCGGCGAAATTCTTACAGAGATGGGCAAAGACTGACATGCATGTCACGGCATTCGGCGTAAAATCCAAGAGGCGGAAGCCGTATGTGTACATGATGTCGATGAAGAAATCAGAAAACGGAGGGCAGAGCCCGCAGTAAAAGTAAGCGACAAAGAAGGGGAATTTATCTGGACCGCCCTTGACGGAAGCTGGGAGCACGCGAGTAGCAGGGTGAGCCTTCGTCTCCTTCCCCCACATACACATGTACCGCTCAACCAGGGCGCGCATGTCGAGCGTTGGGGCGAAGACGGCGTTTTCCTTCCGCATCTCCACCAGCTCGATCTTCTCCGTCTCTGCATCCGAGTCAGCGGCTTTCGCCGCTTTGCCCTTGCTTGCTTTGGGCGGCATGGCGACTGTGGAAGCGGGGGCCAAGAATGATGAGGGTGTGGGGATGGCGGATGGATGGGAGAGGCTCTGCTTCAAGCTCGAGGAAGAAGGCGATGGTGGTCTCCAGATTAGAAATGACGAGAGGTAAATGAGCAGCGCCTCTGCGGATTCCCTTTTATGGGGAAGGAGCGGAGGCTGCCTCTTTACTAATCAATATGAATGCATTTTTACGGGCGCACTACTACTGCGGCCGTTCCGCGCACGTATCCCACGTCCCGCATTTAATGCGCGTCGTGGGGGAGCGCGGTAAATAAGAGGATTATAACAGTTAACTCCTGCCACGCGTGCCCGTGCACTGTTTGGGCCTAGCCCAACAATGCCTCGCACCCGTGTATGGCCTAGGCCCGGGGGCTCCTGTCGGTGTACTAAAGTTGGGTCTTT
This sequence comes from Elymus sibiricus, assembly GCA_039707655.1. Lineage (NCBI taxonomy): Eukaryota > Viridiplantae > Streptophyta > Magnoliopsida > Poales > Poaceae > Elymus > Elymus sibiricus. Next base: position 198,214,680 of record CM077668.1, read on the forward strand.
TAGTACCCCACACTTGTGCACGGACGGTTGCAGCCATACCAGCGGCAAGGCCTGCCGGTGAACAGCTGGAAACAAACACAAGAATATCAAGAAGGCACTCAAGCTAATGATCAAAAGACAGAAGACCGAAGGTTGGCTTCCCGGCAAGATCTTGCCGGGAAGGCTCGTGAAGGCCCGGCAAGAACTCGCACCCGGCAAGATCCCACCGCCCTACCACCGCTCCAGCGCAGCGACCAGCCTGTCGTTTAGGGCTTGTCCTCCTGTGTGCGTGTCATGGCACTAACGGCGGATGGGGTTAAGCGGTGCTGATGGGACGGGCTCTTTTTCCATCCCCAAGAAAGTAAGGGACACCTAAGTGGAGCATTAAATGCGTTTGTCCTAAGTCGTCAGTGATAAACATGTAAATCCTGTAGCAACTTTACACCTCTTGTACTTGCTGTTCGCCACTGTTGGTGACCCCTTTGTCATATAAAAGGAGGCCCAAGGCGAAGCTACAGGGAGGGAGGATCTTCTGGCCCATTCTGCATGCGTAGCTGCTTCTTGAACGTACTGTTCATCGCAAGCGCTCCGTGTACTTGAGCTTAAGAACATCCACAATAAACCAAAGCAGGAGTAGGGTTTTACGCTTCTCAGCAGCCCGAACCTGGGTAAAGATCCCCGCGTTGATCGTTGGATCCGCTCTTTGTGCAAATCTTTTCCCTAGCCGAACCGTAAAAGGGATCCAGGCGATCCCATAGGTGTCGTACGCCGACACAGGGGCCCACAAGCCTGCCAGGCGCGCCCCCTGGGCTTGTGGCACCTGGGTGGCCCCCCTCTGGTAATTCTCTTCGCCAGTATTTTTTATATATTCTGAAATAATTCTCCATAAATTTTCAGGTCCATCCGAGAACTTTTATTTCTGCACAAAAATAACACCATGGCAATTCTGCTGAAAACAATGTCAGTCTGGGTTAGTTCCATTCAAATCATGCAAATTAGAGTCCAAAACCAGAGCAAAAGTGTTTGGAAAATTGGATACGTTTGGGACGTATCATCGGAGGAGCAAATTCCACTCTCGAGCTATTGAGTCCATTGTCAAACTTTCCGATGAACCTGTAAGTTGTCGTTATGATCACCGTGTTACAAATGACACTTGAGCAACCCCAAAGCTCATCGTACGGTAAGAAGTGACCACGATACTCTTATGGTCTAAGGAACAAAAACACACGTTAACACTCTGTGTTATAACAATTGACTTGTGACAATATCATCTCAAAGTATAACAACCAAGTTTGGGTCGATTCAATATGATCGTTCTTCTAACGTCATACTCTCAATGTTGTTTTAGGACTATCGTTTACACCTAACAATATCCTAAGATCCGGAAAACATGATCACTAACAACACTTGAGCCAGTCTTAGAGGCGAGACTAGGAATCTTATTTTACCGTTTATAGTTCTACACGTGCATATGAGTTTTTCACTGAATCGCATATTCCAAGATCATAGCAGTTATAGCATAGAATATAAACTCTTAATTATGAACATGGAATAATAATACAATATTATTGCCTCTAGGGCATACTTCCAACAATTTCCACTTTATCCACTAATGTTTGATCCACAAAAGTATGAGTACTTCTTGAGTCAATCAATATCAACACAACCTGATTACCCATAAGAGCTCTAAGTTGTATGGTTTTTGGATGGGTGGCCCCAGACAGAGTAGTAACTGAAATGGTGGCATGAGAGTTACTGACCAAAGCATCTAGAACTGCATCTGATATGATTTCATGGGGATCAACCAACTTTGATGCTTTAAGTTGAGCTACAGGGGCAGTATTTGAGCACACATGTCCAGGGTATACTTTTCCCCACAGCTGTAACACAAGCCATTAGCACGCCTGTATTCCTTCAACTGTTTAACTTTTCATAGTTCTCCAGGTGCTAACTGAACTCTAGTGTCATTCCTAGCAGTGGTGCCCTTCTGATACGCAGGTTTCAAAGATTTCTGTTGAGTCAACAATCCTTCCTGAACTGCTACATACATAGTTGCTACTTGAACATTGGAAGGTAATTGGAGCTTAACCGCAGATCTGAGGTCCTCTCTCAAACCCATAACAAATATAGTGACTAGGAAAGTGTCACTGGTCGCCGTTTCATACAACCTGATGTTGTAAACCAGTTGTTGAAACTGAATTTTGTAGTCCTCCACTCTCCCTTTCTGTTTCAGTAACATCAGTGCCTTCATCCTGTCTTTATGCACATTTACATCGAATTCCTTGAGTATGGCGACACAAAACTGCTCCCAAGTGTGAAACCCACAAGTCTGCTTAAATGCTTGATAGCAATGCACTGCATCATCAGACAAGTACAACGAAGCAGAAGTAACCTTAATTTTTCTAGGAATGTGGTATAACTAGAAGAAGGCCTCACACTTATCTAACCAAATTCTCACATCAGAATCATCAAACCGAGGGAAATCCGTCTAGGCATCCACTGACGCTTGCCCGCAGTGTCCTCAACGACAAATTGAACCTGATGGTGCGGGATAGGGGCTGTATCAGGTGCTTGAAGCAGACGTGGTTGCGGGCAAACGAGAAATCGAGGTCCCACGCCGAGAATGCCATCTAATCCCTCTAACGACGTTGGAGACGAACTCTTACCCATTGGAGCCTGCTTGCTCAACTGCGCTGCATGAATTTACCCTTGCTGAACTTGACCCAAGGTATCGCAAGACGGATCTACCTTGACTTGTACCTGATCCAGGCGCTTCGCTTGAGCCGTGAACTTCTCATCCAGCATCATGAGCTTCTCGCAAATCCCATCGACCGCGGTGAGCTTGCTTTGCGCCGCACGCAACTCGGCGAACTCCTGCAGCATCTGCTCCTGGAACGCTCCATCTCGCCCGCGAGGAACCGCGTCTGCGGGTTAGGCTTGAACACCGCCGTGATTTTGACCCCAAATCAACCCACTTAGGTCAAGGATTACGCAGATCAAACCCTAGGGTGATCCGCAACCATCACCTCGGATTTGCTGGGTACGAACTGGGGACAATTTTTTTTGGAGTGCGAGCGGAGGCGATGAATCTGATACCAGATTGTAACGTCCTAGCCGTGGCTGAGAATCGCCAGCAGATTTAGAACTGAACTCCGGCGAGAGAGGATTCGAATTTGGGGAGAAGAGACTAAAACGAGAAGGAAGTAGACGGTAGTAGATAGAATTCAGAATGGGAGGTACAGAATGAGCTAGTTCTTTTCCGATACCGTCTCACACACTCGACCGTTGCTTATATATCGCAACCTCACTTGACTCACTTACACGGCCCACACGGCCCATTCACCCAATCAACCGGCCCAACTACGTGTTTGAATCACCCGCTAGCGGACTCTGCCTCCTTGATCTTCTCTTTACGCTTCTTCTGAGGGATACACAGTGGAAGTGCCTCTGCGCTGACAGTCCGGCAATCGCCTTACAATCACCTCGACAAGGGACGCGGAAATCACCGAGCCGTCACTGCAAGGGGCTGGAGTTTTTGAGCCTAGTCAGTTGGAAAATATTGATGGTCTTTGTAGGTTTCATTCTACGAGTGCAGGGTCAACTAATTCCTCTTACTGTAGGATATATACTTAATTACATGTATGTAGCATTTGTAAAGGAACAAACATGTTGAATTTCATTTTATATTATTGATGCCCGCTGGATTATTCTTGCAAAATTTAATTGTTCCACTATTATGTTTGATTCTAATTTCAAATTTGTATGGGTCATTTCTATGCCTAATCTCCTTGCTGCCGATTGTATAAAGAAATTGTAAGGCATTTCATTTGTGTTCATGAAGACAAAACTAGCATATGCTACTGATCACGTATATGGGACTTGGGTCGTGCTTGCCCGGCCCGAACCCATCGTGCTTTGGGCCACGGCAACTGGGCTAGCCCGACCAGGCATACTTACCATGCCGTGTTGCCATGCCAAAGGGAGGCCCAAGCACGACCCAATAAACCATTGTACAGACTTCGGGCTGGGCCAGCCCAAGCACGACCAAGTATAATAATTATTACACTCGTAATTTTAAATCAGGTTTTCTAATTGCAACATGCATTTTTTTCTATTTTTAAATAACTAATTAAGGCACATTGTGAAGTAAATAAAATACATATTTATCTAAAAAGCCTTAATTTTGTTTACAAGAACATAACTATATCATATAGGTTCTACTAATAATCACAAGACACGTTTGTGAAGATTTCAGACCCAATCAGGCCGAGCCGGACCAAGCACGACCAACATCATCGTGTCAGGTTGTGCCGCCCATTTTCTCAATTTCCAGACCCAGCTCGACCTGGTTTGTCATGCCATGTTAGCCCAGCCCGTTTTACTTTGTGTCGTGCCGTACTTTGCAAATCGGGCGGGTTCCATGCCAGCCCAAAAAAACCCGGCCCAAATCCTGTTGGGGAACGTTGCATGGGAAACAAAAATTTTCCTACGCACACGCAAGATCTATCCATGGTGATGAGCATCTACGAGAGGGAGAGTGAATCTACATACCCTTGTAGATCGCTAAGCGGAAGCGTTAATAAACGCGGTTGATGTAGTCGAACGTCTTCGCGATCCAAATCGCCGAGCGTCCCGCGATCCAATCACGATCCTTCCGATCTAGTGCCGAACGGACGACACCTCCGCGTTCAACACACGTACGGCTTGATGACGCCTTCACCTCCTCGATCCAGCGAGCGATGGTGAAGTAGTGGTTGAGTTCCAGCAGCACGACGGCGTGGTGATGGCGGTGAGGAACAATCTCTGCAGGGCTTCGCCAAGCGCTACGGAGATTATGACGGAGGAACTAGAGGGCTAGGGTTGCCGGCACACGGCTTGGGAAATCCTGATGTGTCCCGTGTGCTAGCCCTGCCCCTCTATTTATATGTTGAGCCTTGGGGTCTAAACTTGGAGTAAAAGCCTCCTCCGGGTCGGTTTTGCCCGCACAAGGTCGGTTTGGCCCGCAGGGAAAGAGTCCAACTCGGATCCCTGCCGAACCGTGCACAGCCGCGTACAAGCGGTAGTACCGCTTCACACAAGCGGTAGTACCGCTTGGGCGGTAGTACCGCTTCACACAAGCGGTAGTACCGCTCGGGCGGTAGTACCGCTTCAACAAGCGGTAGTACCGCTTACGCGGCAGCAAAACTACTTTTGCACTTTCCAATACCTTGTGGGCTTTATCCCTTTGGCTCATATAAAGTGTTGCTGCACCCGAACACTTCGGTAAACATCCGGAACCTCTTCCGGTGAACTTCGGAACCCTTCCAGAGATCAAAACACTATTATCACATATATCAATCTTTACCTCCGGACTATTCCGGAGATCCTCGTCATGTCCGGGATCTTATCCGGGACTCCGAACAACTTTCGGTCACCAACATAATAACTCAATTATACTAATCGTCACCAAACGTTAAGTGTGTAGACCCTGCGGGTTCGAGAACTATGTAGACATGACCGAGACACCTCTACGGCCAATAACCAATAGCGGGACCTGGATGCCCATATTGGCTCCTACATATTCTACGAAGATCTTTATCGGTCGAACCTCTATGTCAAGGATTCAGTTAATCCCGTATGTTGTTCCCTTTGTTCTTCGGTATGTTACTTGCCCGAGATTCGATCGTCGGTATCACTATACCTAGTTCAATCTCGTTACCGGCAAGTCTCTTTACTCGTTCCGTAATACAAGATCCTGTGGCTAATCTTTAGTCACTTTGCTTGCAAGGCTCAATGTGATGTTGTATTACCGAGTGGGCCCTGAGATACCTCTCCGTCATACGGAGTAACAAATCCCAGTCTTGATCCATGCCAACCCAACAGACACCCTCGGAGATACCTGTAGAGCACCTTTATAGTCACCCAGTTACGTTGCGACGTTTGATACACACAAGGTATTCCTCCGGTGTTAGTGAGTTGCATGATCTCATGGTCAAAGGAACAGATACTTGACATGCAGAAAACAATAGCAATAAACTGACACGATCAAATGCTACGTTTACAGTTTGGGTCTTGTCCATCACATCATTCTCCTAATGATGTGATCCCGTTATCAAATGACATCTCATGTCAATGGCTAGGAAACCTTAACCATCTTTGATCAACGAGCTAGTCAACTAGAGGCTTACTAGGAACACAGTGTTGTCTATGTACCCACACATGTATTTGAGTTTCCAATCAATACAATTATAGCATGGATAATAAACGATTATCATGAACAAGGAAATGTAATAATAACCAATTTATTATTGCCTCTAGGGCATATTTCCAACAGTCTCCCACTTGCACTAGAGTCAATAATCTAGTTCACATCACTATGTGATTTACATTGTAATGAATCGAACACCCATGCAGTTCTGGTGTTGTTCATGTTTAGCCCTTGGAAGAGGTTTAGTCAACGGATCTGCAACATTTAGATCCGTGTGTACTTTGCAAATATTTATGTCGTCCTCCTTGATGTAATCGCGGATGGAATTGAAACGTCGCTTTATGTGTCTGGTCCTCTTGTGAAATCTTGGTTCCTTGGCTAGAGCAATGGCACCAGTATTATCACAAAACAGAGTCATTGGGTTAAGCGCACTAGGCACTACTCCAAGATCTATCATGAACTCCTTCATCCAGACACTTTCCTTCGCCGCCTCCGAGGCAGCGATGTACTCCGCTTCGCATGTAGAATCTGCTACCACGCTTTGCTTGGAACTGCACCAGCTAACCGCACCCCCATTAAGAATAAATACGTATCCGGTTTGCGACTTAGAGTCATCCGGATCAGTGTCAAAGCTTGCATCGACGTAACCCTTTACGACGAGCTCTTGATCACCTCCATAAACGAGAAACATGTCCTTAGTCCTTTTCAGGTACTTCAGGATATTCTTGACCGCCGTCCAGTGTTCCATTCCTGGATCACCTTGAAACCTTCCGACCATACTTATGGCAAGGCTGACATCGGGTCTTGTGCACAGCATTGCATACATGATAGAGCCTATGGCTGAAGCATAGGGGATGACACTCATCTTTTCTCTATCTTCTGCAGTCACTGGGCATTGAGTCTTACTCAACTTCACACCTTGCAAAACAGGCAAGAACCCCTTCTTGGACTGATCCATTTTGAACTTCTTCAAAATCTTATCAAGGTATGTGCTTTGTGAAAGTCCTATTAAGCGTCTTGATCTATCTCTATAGATCTTGATGCCTAATATGAAAGCAGCTTCTCCTAGGTCCTTCATTGAAAAACTCTTGTTCAAATATTCCTTTACGCTTTCCAGCATTTCTATATTGTTTCCAATCAGCAATATGTCATCCACATATAAGATTAGAAACGCTATAGAGCTCCCACTCACTTTCTTGTAAATACAAGCTTCTCCGTAAACTTGTATAAACTCGAACGCTTTGATCACCTCATCAAAACGAAGATTCCAACTCCGAGATGCTTGCACCAGTCCATAAATGGATCGCTGGAGTTTGCAAACTTTGTCAGCATTCTCTGGATCGACAAAACCTTCTGGTTGCATCATATACAACTCTTCCTTAAGGAAACCGTTAAGGAACGCTGTTTTGACATCCATCTGCCAAATTTCATAATCGAAAAAGGCAGCTATTGCTAACATGATTCTGACGGACTTAAGCATCGCTACGGGTGAGAAGGTCTCATCGTAGTCAACTCCTTGAACTTGTGAAAAACCCTTTGCCACAAGTCGAGCTTTATAGACGGTGACATTACCGTCCGCGTCCGTCTTCCTCTTAAAGATCCATTTGTTCTGAATGGCCTTACGCCCTTCAGGTAATACTTCCAAAGTCCATACTTTGTTTTCATACATGGATCCCATCTCGGATTTCATGGCCTCTAACCACTTCTCGGAATCCGGGCCCATCATCGCTTCTCCATAGCTCGTAGGTTCATCGTTGTTTAACAACATGACCTCTAAGACAGGGTTGCCGTACCACTCAGGAGCAGTACGCGTCCTTGTCGACCTACGAGGTTCGATAGCAACTTGATCCAAAGCTTCATGATCATCATCATTAACTTCCTCTTCAGCTAATGTAGGCTCGACAGAAACAACTTTCTGCGTTGCGCTACTCTTAGGTTGAAGTAAAGGTTCAATAACCTCATCAAGTTCTATCTTCCTCCCACTCAATTCTTTCGAGAGAAACTCTTTCTCAAGAAATGTTCCGTTTTTAGCGACAAACACTTTGCCTTCGGATCTGAGGTAGAAGGTATACCCAACTGTCTCTTTTGGGTATCCTATGAAGACGCATTTCTCCGCTTTGGGTTCCAGCTTTTCAGGCTGAAGCTTTTTGACATAAGCATCACATCCCCAAACTTTAAGAAACGACAGCTTTGGCTTCTTGCCAAACCAAAGTTCATATGGCGTCGTCTCAACGGATTTCGATGGTGCCCTATTTAAAGTGAATGCAGCTGTCTCTAATGCATAGCCCCAAAACGATAGTGGCAAATCGGCAAGAGACATCATAGATCGCACCATATCCAATAAGGTTCGATTACGACGTTCGGACACACCATTACGCTGTGGTGTTCCAGGCGGTGTTAATTGTGAAACAATTCCACACTGTCTTAAGTGACTGCCAAACTCATAACTCAGATATTCTCCTCCTCGATCAGATCGTAGGAATTTAATCTTCTTGTTACGATGATTCTCAACTTCACTCTGAAATTGTTTGAACTTTTCAAATGTTTCAGACTTGTGTTTCATTAAGTAAATATACCCATATCTACTTAAGTCATCAGTGAAGGTGAGAAAGTAACGATAACCACTGCGCGCTTCAATACTCATCGGACCGCACACATCAGTATGTATGATTTCCAATAAGTCACTTGCCCGTTCCATTGTTCCAGAGAACGGCGTTTTAGTCATCTTGCCCATGAGGCATGGCTCACATGTGTCAAGTGATTCAAAATCAAGTGACTCCAAAAGTCCATCAGCATGGAGCTTCCTCATGCGTTTTACGCCAATATGACCTAAACGGCAGTGCCACAAGAAAGTGGTATTATCATTATCAATTCTACATCTTTTGGCATCAATGTTATGAACATGTGTATCATTACTATCGAGATTCAATAAGAATAAACCCCTCACATCGGGTGCATGACCATAAAAGATATTACTCATATAAATAGAACAACCATTATTCTCTGATTTAAATGAGTAACCGTCTCGCAATAAACAAGATCCAGATATAATGTTCATGCTTAACGCAGGCACCAAATAACACTTATTTAGGTTCATCACTAATCCCGACGGTAATCGAAGAGCGAGCGTGCCGACGGCGATCACATCAACCTTGGAACCATTTCCCACGCGCATCGTCACTTCGTCCTTTGCCAGCCTCCGTCTATTCCGCAGTTCCTGTTTTGAGTTGCAAATATGAGCAACCGCACCGGTATCAAATACCCAGGCACTACAACGAGAGTTGGTAAGGTACACATCAATAACATGTATATCATATATACCTTGTTTGTTGTTGGCCGCCTTCTTGTCAGCCAAATACTTGGGGCAATTCCGCTTCCAGTGTCCAGTTCCCTTGCAATGAAAACACACAGTTTCTGGTTTGGGTCCAGCCTTGGGTTTCTTCACGAGAGGAGCAACTGCTTTGCCACTCTTCTTGGAGTTACCCTTCTTACCCTTGCCATTTTTCTTGAAACTAGTGGTTTTATTGACCATCAACACTTGATGCTCCTTCTGAATTTCAGACTCAGCGGCTTTCAGCATCGCAAACAGCTCGGCGACTGACTTGTTCATCCCGTGCATGTTATAGTTCAACACGAAGCTCTTGTAGCTAGGTGGCAATGATTGAAGAACTCTGTCAGTGATAGCCTCTGGCGGAAGGGGCATCCCTAACTCAGCCAGACGGGTGGAGTACCCAAACATTCTGAGCACGTGATCACTGATAGACCCGTTCTCCTCCATCTTGCAAGCATAGAACTTATCGGAGATCTCATATCTCTCGATCCGGGCATTCTTCTGAAAGATAAACTTCAACTCCTGGAACATCTCATATGCTCCATGACGTTCAAAACGTCTTTGAAGTCCCGGTTCTAAGCCATACAACATTGCACATTGAACTATTGAGTAATCATCAGAACGAGTCTGCCAGGCGTTCACAACGTCTAGAGACTCAACTGGAGCAGGTGGATCACCAAGCGGTGCATCAAGGACATAAGCCTTCTGGGAAGCCGTAAGGATAATCCTTAGATTACGGGCCCAGTCCACAAAGTTACTTCCATCATCTTTCAACTTAGCTTTCTCTAGGAACGCATTAAAATTCAGGGGTGCTACTGCGCGAGCCATGATCTACAACATAAATATAGCAAAGACAACTTAGACTATTGTTCTTAGATAATGAGTTTAGTTAATCATATTACTTAAAAACTCCCACTCAAATTGACATCCCTCCGGTCATTCGAGTGTAACATGATCCAAATCCACCAACTCAAGTCCGATCATCACGTGAGTTGAGGTGGTTTCAATGGTGAACATCTTCATGTTGATCATATCTACTATATGACTCATGTTCGACCTTTCGGTCTCTTGTGTTCCGAGGCCATGTCTGTACATGCTAGGCTCGTCAAGTTTAACCCGAGTGTTCCGCACGTGCAACATGGCTTACACCCGTTGTATGCGAACGTAGAGTCTATCACACCCGATCATCACGGCGTGTCTCGAAACGACGAACTTTCGCAACGGTGCACACTTGGGGAGAACACAATTTATCTTGAAATTTAAGTGAGGGATCACCTTATAATGCTACCGTCGTCCTAAGCAAAATAAGATGCATAAAAGGATTAACATCACATGCAAATCATAAGTGACATGATATGGCCATGAACTTGTGCTTTTGATCTCCATCTCCAAAGCACCGGCATGATCTCCATCGTCACCGGCATGACACCATGATCTCCATCATCTTGATCTCCATCAACGTGTCGCCATAAGGTTGTCGCGCTGACTGTTGCTTCCACGACTATAGCTAACGTTTAGCGATAAAGTAAAGCATTACATAGCGCTTAATGATTGACACGCAGGTCATACAATAATTAAAGACAACTCTATGGCTCCTGCCAGTTGCCGTACTCATCGACATGCAAGTCGTGATATTCTATACATCACATGATCATCTCATACATCACATATATCTCATCATGTAATTGGCCATATCATATCACATCATACCCTGCAAAAACAAGTTAGACGTCCTCTAATTGTTGTTGCAAATTTTACGTGGCTGCTACGGGTTTGCAAGAACCGTTCTTACCTACGCAAAACCACAACGTGGTGTAGTGATTGCTTTTTGATCTTCTAAAAGAACCCTCTTCATTGAACCGATTCTACTAAAGTGAGAGAGACAGACACCCGCCAGTCACCTTTATGCAACAAGTGCACGCAGCGGTAAAACCAGTCTCGCGTAAGCGTACGCGTAATGTCGGTCCGGGCCGCTTCATCTCACAATACCACTGAATCAAGTATCAACTAGTAACGGCAAGCAATATGTATACACCCACGCCCACAACTCGTTTGTGTTCTACTCGAGATCTCATCTACGCATAGACCTAGCTCATGATGCCACTGTTGGGGAACGTTGCATGGGAAACAAAAATTTTCCTACGCACACGCAAGATCTATCCATGGTGATGAGCATCTACGAGAGGGAGAGTGAATCTACATACCCTTGTAGATCGCTAAGCGGAAGCGTTAATAAACGCGGTTGATGTAGTCGAACGTCTTCGCGATCCAAATCGCCGAGCGTCCCGCGATCCAATCACGATCCTTCCGATCTAGTGCCGAACGGACGACACCTCCGCGTTCAACACACGTACGGCTTGATGACGCCTTCACCTCCTCGATCCAGCGAGCGATGGTGAAGTAGTGGTTGAGTTCCAGCAGCACGACGGCGTGGTGATGGCGGTGAGGAACAATCTCTGCAGGGCTTCGCCAAGCGCTACGGAGATTATGACGGAGGAACTAGAGGGCTAGGGTTGCCGGCACACGGCTTGGGAAATCCTGATGTGTCCCGTGTGCTAGCCCTGCCCCTCTATTTATATGTTGAGCCTTGGGGTCTAAACTTGGAGTAAAAGCCTCCTCCGGGTCGGTTTTGCCCGCACAAGGTCGGTTTGGCCCGCAGGGAAAGAGTCCAACTCGGATCCCTGCCGAACCGTGCACAGCCGCACACAAGCGGTAGTACCGCTTCACACAAGCGGTAGTACCGCTTGGGCGGTAGTACCGCTTCACACAAGCGGTAGTACCGCTCGGGCGGTAGTACCGCTTCAACAAGCGGTAGTACCGCTTACGCGGCAGCAAAACTACTTTTGCACTTTCCAATACCTTGTGGGCTTTATCCCTTTGGCTCATATAAAGTGTTGCTGCACCCGAACACTTCGGTAAACATCCGGAACCTCTTCCGGTGAACTTCGGAACCCTTCCAGAGATCAAAACACTATTATCACATATATCAATCTTTACCTCCGGACTATTCCGGAGATCCTCGTCATGTCCGGGATCTTATCCGGGACTCCGAACAACTTTCGGTCACCAACATAATAACTCAATTATACTAATCGTCACCAAACGTTAAGTGTGTAGACCCTGCGGGTTCGAGAACTATGTAGACATGACCGAGACACCTCTACGGCCAATAACCAATAGCGGGACCTGGATGCCCATATTGGCTCCTACATATTCTACGAAGATCTTTATCGGTCGAACCTCTATGTCAAGGATTCAGTTAATCCCGTATGCTGTTCCCTTTGTTCTTCGGTATGTTACTTGCCCGAGATTCGATCGTCGGTATCACTATACCTAGTTCAATCTCGTTACCGGCAAGTCTCTTTACTCGTTCCGTAATACAAGATCCTGTGGCTAATCTTTAGTCACTTTGCTTGCAAGGCTCAATGTGATGTTGTATTACCGAGTGGGCCCTGAGATACCTCTCCGTCATACGGAGTAACAAATCCCAGTCTTGATCCATGCCAACCCAACAGACACCCTCGGAGATACCTGTAGAGCACCTTTATAGTCACCCAGTTACGTTGCGACGTTTGATACACACAAGGTATTCCTCCGGTGTTAGTGAGTTGCATGATCTCATGGTCAAAGGAACAGATACTTGACATGCAGAAAACAATAGCAATAAACTGACACGATCAAATGCTACGTTTACAGTTTGGGTCTTGTCCATCACATCATTCTCCTAATGATGTGATCCCGTTATCAAATGACATCTCATGTCAATGGCTAGGAAACCTTAACCATCTTTGATCAACGAGCTAGTCAACTAGAGGCTTACTAGGAACACAGTGTTGTCTATGTACCCACACATGTATTTGAGTTTCCAATCAATACAATTATAGCATGGATAATAAACGATTATCATGAACAAGGAAATGTAATAATAACCAATTTATTATTGCCTCTAGGGCATATTTCCAACAAATCCGTGGTTCACACACACAAATGTGTGTAACCAAGCCACGAGTGCACAGGATCGTCGAGGTGCGCCCTACAACAAGGCAAACACACCGGATGATGGTGAGTTGGAATTATCAAAATATTGATATTTGGGATGATGCTTGGATTTCAAACTGTGCTAATAGGATAGTTATCACTCCAAAAGGGGGCTATCTGCTGTCGAGAGTGGCGGATTTAATTGATCCAGTTTCTAGTAACTGAGATGAAGATCTGGTTAGACAAAATTTATGGGCTATTGATGCAAAGCGAGTCTTGGCTATCCCTCTTCCCCAACATGACATGCAAGATTTTGTTGATTAGTGTTTTACGATATGTTTTTGGTTCGGCCAACCTACTGTGTGGAATGGGATCACCAACATAGAAGTAAACTGCGACACACTAACGACTAATCCTATTTGGTGCAAGATTTAGAAGCTTTCGTGTCCGGCAAAGCTTAATTTTTTTATTTGGCGCACATTGCATGACACACTCCGTGTCGTGTTACGTTTACCAATAGACATATGAAAGTTTCGCCACAATGTCATTGTTGTTCTTCGGGAGCAGAAGATACAAAGCACGTGCTATTTCTATGCAACAAATCAAAGCAGGTTTGGAGGAGCCTTGGGATGGATGGAATTATTAATCGAGCCTGTGATGTTGACCATGCCGGCGAGGCGCTTATGAAATTCTTACTTCATTTGCCAGATCAGGATTTGTCTATTTTGGGCTTTTAAAATGCCTGGGAAATGATTATCACTAGAAGGGTTGGTCGCGCTTTGCTGCGCCGTTGGTGTTGTTGGGTTTCTTAAAAAAATCACTTTGTTTTAAAATATAAGGTCTATTAATTTTTTTGAAAAGTCAAACCTTTTAGTTTGATCAAATTTGTAGAGAAATTTATCAAAATCCATAATATTAGATCGGTATGATTAGATTCATCATAAAATGAATTTCCATACTTTTGTTGTTTAAAATTGTGGATGACGATATTTTTGCTCTGAACTTGGTCAGAGTTAAAGAAATTGGACTTCTCAAAAAACTAATACCCCTTATAGTTTGGAATTGATGGAATATTTAGTTTGACGGGTGGGGGAGATGATGGAGTGTGTTTAATTTTTATTTATAATGCGATGATTTGGTGGGCCTTTCGTGGTTGATTCTATGTTATCCACTAACCAACCTATATGTATGTGCGAAATTTCTGCGTCGGTGGCTGCATGTACTATATTGGTGCTACAATATCACATGGTTTTTTCTAGATGGTGGGAGGGTGAACGGGATTGATATGTTTTTATAAGTTTGTTGTTGCTGATTGATTTGAAAAATCATTGGCCCGGTCAAAACTGTAAACCAAATCCAAAATTGAATACCTCAGTTGAATGAAAGAGCATCAGAATTAGGGAACATAGTGAATTAAAAGAATTGAATGGGAGAGTTTGAGAAATTGTTGACCCGGTCAAAAATGGGTGACCCGATTCTAAATTGAATACCTCAATTAATTGTGACGCCTTAAAAATTAGGAAGCATAGTGTATTGTATAAAGAGAATTGAATGGAAAAGCTTTGAGAAATTGTTGACCCGATCAAAATCGGGTGACCCAATTCTAGTTGAAGACCTCAATTGAATGTGGGCTCTTTAAAACTAGGAATCATAGTGTTATAGAGGATTACTATCTAGTATTTGTGGTGGGAAAGGCGGAATTCAGAGGAGACAGTTTAGAATGCCTACCAGATTTCTATGGGGATTCATGCTATTATGACTAATTTTGTTACCGCTTTCTTGTCCAAATGCGTCCATGAAGAAAGGGGGTTGGAGTAGGCCACATGTGGGTTTTGTCAAATTAAATATGATGCATCTTTTGATCAAGATCTTCTTATGAGCATAGTCAGGGTGGTCTTCCGAGACGATAAAGACAAATTCATTGTTGGGGAATGAAAAGATTGACTGGTGTGCAGATGTTCTTTTTATTTAGAAAAGGAGGATGATCCCCGGTCTCTGCATCTGGGCGATGCATGTAGCCACTTTATGAATTATTCACAAAGACCTTACAAAGTAATACATCAGTAAGTTTGAAGCCACCATCTTGGCAACATTTGTCGCTACTCCTAACCAGTTGATGTAGGGGTGCTGAATGTCCGAGCCGAATACCAAACTGACCTCGCACCAAAGCCTAACATCTAAAGCCGGAGGCCCGAACCAAGCCTCTTGCCGGGTCTGGGGCACACACCGGTCCGGCGCACTCTGAGAGGTCGCCGCCACCGTCTTTCACCGATCCATCTTCAGAGCAGGTACTGACGCATCGACCTTGCCGGTCTGCCGTCGACGCCACCACGGCGTCAGACAATGCCACCTCCCTACGCGCGTCCATCATCATACATCCATTGCCGAGACCTCGCTGCGCCACGTTGCCGAGACTCCACATCGTCGATGCGTGAGATGAGACGCCGCTCCACCGCTAAAACCGTCCACTGGTCCCTCGAGCCAATGCACACCTCCAAGAATGACGCCCTCAAGGAGGGAACGACACAAGAGCGCTGCCATCATCCGATCAACTGATCAAGGGTTTCCCCCGGAGGTAGCGGGAGGAGTTGGGAGCTTCACCTCGATGATGCCTTCATGAAGGAAACGACGCCAAGGGCGTCACCATCACCGGCTCCGGCCACCGGCCGAAGACCAGGTTTTCACCCGGATCCGTCCCAAGAGCATCCAACCGACAACCTGTGCATCTGCAAGACCACCTTCAAAGCCCCGGAGCTGGCCACCCAGATCCGGTGATCATCCATATCCGCACTGCCACCGTGGGGTATCCTGACGCTCCGGCCACTGCCGAAGGGTGCCACCACTGGAACATGGAGAGAGGGCTGCCACCCCACCGCGCCATGCCGGAAGAGCCGTTAGGATGAATCCCAAGCACACTCTTCACCGTCTCTGTACCGAACGGGATCCGGGGTCGAATCTGCCGGACCGCCGGAGCAGCTCCGCCTTGGACATGGGTACGTCCACACTATGCAGCCAAGGACGATCTGGGCCTCAGAGTCCGCCACCGCCAGGGGCCACCACCCCGGCATCTGCCGCGGCGCAGCGAGGCGAACACCCCGGCCAGGCCATGACCGGAGGCCACCACCGCATGCACCCGACCCGATCTGCCCGGTCCTCCACGGCGTCCTCACCACGCTGCCGCCGCCCGGAGCAAGCCGCCTCGCTGCCAAGATCCAGATCGGTATATCTCTGGCGCAAACGATGGGATGCAATCGCCTCATTATTAACTCTGACAATTTGGAGGTCATCGACACTATGAAGAATGGAGGACGGTCGGCGGGTACAACGACTGACAGTTTTCGATGACTTCGAGCACTCTAATAGAGTAGCAAGAGCCTCCAAATGAAATTGTACCATCCCTCATGGTCATCAACGATGTGACTGTTATTTCAAATGAATAAATTCCGCACTTGTTTTTTTTAAACGCACCGGTGCTGCAAGCATGAGGCCATAAAAACGGACAAAACAAAACCGCGTTCCCGGCCTCCCCACCGTTCCGCGTGCACTGTCAGTCCCGCCTCGATCCGATCGGCGAAAGGAAAGGGAATGTCGTCGTCGTCGTCGGCGGCGGAACAGCATCGCCACCATGCCGTAGGCGGCCGCGAGCTAGTGCCGCTCGCGGCTCTCATAAAGGAGGAGTCCCGCACCGAGCGGCACGCCGTCACTCGGAGCAGGATCTGCGCGCGTGAGGATGGAGTAGGAGGGGAAGTTGGGGAGGCGGAGACGCGGCGGCCACTGCTACGGTATGGGTGCGCCGCGCAGTCCAAGAAGGGGGAGGACTTCTTCCTCCTCAGGACCGACTGCGCGCGCCCCTCTACTTCCTCGTCCTCTTCCACCACCTCGCATCCCCCCACCTTCGCGGTTTTCGCCGTAAGTCGCGTGCCCTTGTGCTTGCTGCTAGGTTGCTGTGCGGTCTCTAGATGCGGTGGTGGTCGTACCGCGCGCGTGATTTCGCTACCGTATCTACTTGATTCGTAGCTGGGTTTTCGGCTCGGGAGTAGCTAAATAGTTAGGTAGTGAGCTTTGGTTCGCTGCTTGAAGCTACTGCAGGTGCATCGGAAGCTTGCATTTTGCCTTCTCCCGTCTATGAGGTCGGTGATTGGTGAATTGATGTGCTCAGCTATATATTCTGCTTTGTTGTAGTCATTTGCAGCCTTGTTTTTGGTAGGACCTAGGGGTGGCAGTTTATGCTTGAAAATCATATGTAAGCCATAGCCGCATACACGTGTGGGCTTTAAAGTAGAATGCTCTGGTTGAGGGTGGACTAGTCTATTCGATAATTGGATGCTCCATTGTCAGCAGGTTCTTGACGGGCATAACGGCGATGCCGCCGCAATATATACAAGGGACAATCTGCTCAACCATGTCCTGAGCGCGATGCCACGGGGTCTTTCGCGGGAGGAGTGGTTGCATTCTCTGCCCCGTGCGCTTGTCGCGGGATTCGTCAAGACCGACAAGGAATTCCAAACCAAAGGCATGGTTCTGTCACTTGTATTTGGCGTTTTGCTGCAGCACCATAAGTTACGACGAATGTTGATGAAATTTCCTTTTGCCGCTATGTACCAGGCCAAACTTCGGGCACAACTGCCACATTTGTGATAATCGATGGCTGGACTATCACTGTTGCTTCAGTTGGCGATTCTCGCTGTATTTTGGATGCTCAGGGTGGGGCTGTTTTTTTGCTTACAGTTGATCACCGACTAGAAGAAAATGTCGAGGAGTGAGTACCAGCTGCTTACCAAGAATGTGCATTAGTATGTTGTTTTATTTGGAGGGTTTTGCTAGTCAGCAAACATTTCGCCCCTGCAAAGAAATATAAACTGGTAAAAATGGAGTAGCATGATGGGTGTTTTCCTTTCTTGTACTATGTATTATGTATTGGATGACTAATTTTTTGTTGGTGCCTCTTTGATTCCTTGACACTTTATTGTGTCCTGCAGGATTTGAAATGTTTCATGTGAAAGTCCAGCAAATTCTCGTTGAACCTTTGAATGTTCATTACACCTCTTCTATTCTCACGGAGTAGGGATAACATAGAAAAATGTGGAGATACTATCAATAGATTAGCATTTACTCGACTGGTTATCTGAGTGCAGTGATGGAAGGGGTGGGGAGTGAAAAAGTTCATTAATTGCAATCTTTGTTTCAATGTTAGCCCTGTATTGTGAAATTTCAAGTAATATCATTGCCTTATATTCTTTTTTTTGTTAATGCCCAAGCACTAATACGTACAAGTAATTGCTCATCTTCACTTCACCTAACCATCAAATAAAATGGTGGCAGGAGGGAGCGTGTCACAGCGAGTGGAGGTGAAGTTGGAAGGCTTAGTGTGGTTGGTGGAGCAGAGGTTTGCTCTCAGTTACTACCTCTTTCTGTTTATGAAGGGCATTTAATATGTTTGCTTTTGGTGCTGTTTAAGATAGATCTGTATCCAATATGTATTGGTTAACTTTGGAAGGATGAGCAAACGTGCTAAGAATTCGTGTTTTCTCGTCTTTAGATTGGTCCACTGCGATGCTGGCCAGGAGGTTTGTGCCTATCCAGATCCATTGGAGACATAGATGTTGGTGAATTTATCGTACCTGTTCCTTATGTCAAGCAAGTGAAGGTACTTCTATGACATGTCATGAATTGCTCCAACTTCTCCTCTTCAGAATATTATAATTCTGTATATATAAACCCATAACTTACTGTAAAAATTCCATGCCTATACTTATCTGCCATTGCTATCCGGGAATGCTTTCTGCTTGATGTGTTGTTCATTTTCCATAGTTGTCAAATACTGGTGGGAGGCTTATTATTGCTTCAGACGGCATTTGGGATGCATTGTCCTCAGATGCAGCTGCAAAGTGTTGCAGAGGGTTGCCTGCTGAACTCGCTGCCAAGCAAGTAGTTAAGGTAAAACATTTAGCGTGACTTCATAGTTTGCAAGGTGTTGTGTTACCATTGGTGATGCTTCTAATGGTCACAGATTATTTTTCTTGCATAACCAGACATGCTCTTCTGATCAATTAAATGTGTGAAATAATTATTTAGGAGGCACTCAAGACAAGGGGCCTAAAAGATGACACGACATGTGTCGTTGTTGACATTATCCCACCTGATCAAACGATACGCCCTCTATCTCCACCGAAAAAGATGAATAAGTTGAAGTCTCTGATTTTTAGGAAAAAAGCAAAGGACCAGCCCAATAAATTGACTAAGCAGCTTTCTTCAGCGGGTATGGTTGAAGAGCTATTTGAAGAAGGTTCAGCGATACTATCAGAGAGGTTAGTTGTACTCTTGCTCATATTTGTTTCACTGTCTTTAATATGAAGTTGATATGTGTATTTTCAGTACTTCGGTGCTAAAGGCTGTAAGTAATAAGATTCATTGTGAACCATGAAAAACACACACAAATTTTGGTCATTCTGAGTCCTAAACACAAATCTAGCATGGTAACCACCAACCAGCCACATTGTATTCCCATGGCCAAATTTTACTGGCTGGATCACTGGCCACTCCAATTTCTTTTCCTGAGTAAACGTAAAGCTTGTGCCTCGATGGTTTGGGCGTGTGACTGTTCACATTGTGCATCATGGAAGCCTCTTTAGAGCATGTGCAATATCTTTGTCAGGTATAATCAGACTTCTGAATTGGACTTGCGAGATTTGTAGAACCAGTAGCTGGTGGGCATAAAAATCCGAGAAACAAACACCGGGCTA
Organism: Elymus sibiricus; assembly: GCA_039707655.1. Lineage (NCBI taxonomy): Eukaryota > Viridiplantae > Streptophyta > Magnoliopsida > Poales > Poaceae > Elymus > Elymus sibiricus. Next base: position 198,234,898 of record CM077668.1, read on the forward strand.
AAACTGAATTCCTATTTTTTGATTTTTTCCCCATTGAGAGCTGAAAATTTAGGTTCCAGTATTGACCAACCGAATTAGTCCTCGCTTCGACAACCCCGTAAACATATTCACCTGTAAGAAGTTACGCTTGTCAAATACAGTGCACCAATAAAACCAGTGAAATTAGACCTACTCGGGCTGAGCCAGAATACGGCCATCCAAGTGGGTCTTTAATATAGGTAATTTTGGTTTTTAGCCTCTGTTAACGAAAAAACTGAATAAACCTGTACGCAGGGATAATCCATTGATTCGTATGCTAAATCTGAATGCCCCAACTGCCCAAGACCTGCTTTCCCAATCCCACATCAGCCTTGACTTCCCGCATAGCCGAACAGCAGCACGCCTGATCTTTCTAGTACTTAAATGTGCTGGTCATGTGTAATGTTAGTATGTTACACGCTAGCAGTAGGATCGTTGTTTCCTGCTGTTCGCCTGCTGCTGCAGTGCTCCGCAGGAACCTGCTTGTTTGTTGGCTGTTGCACTACTTTTTGTAAGACTGAAGTGTTGAAGTCTATGTTTGTCAACGCCGGGGAGCTTTATGTTTATGCTCATGGATGGATAAACTATGTCACGCTGAACATTACTGTTGGTGATGTTATGCTGTCATAATTTTGTTAAATCTCTGTCAAAATGGTTGAAATTGCCTCCTGTGCATGTACATCCAAATTGGTGTTAATCGAAAAACCAAACAAAACTGACAGTTAACTGAATCTTAGTTTCCGGAATTTGAGTGCAAATTCTGGTTCCCCCTTTTCACGAACCGAACTTGGTAAAAAACTGATTTTTTGGTTTAAACTGAAGGCCCACATGTAAACAAGCTTGTTATTTCTTTCCAGTGTTCCAGATTGTGTTTTTGTTTTTGCCATATGTGGTTAAATCTATTGAATGTTGGAAGTTTGTCCTGAACAATTAGATTATGCCTGGACTTGCTTTACATAGTAAAATCATGATTTTATTTCCTAAAGGACCATTCTGATCATTGACCTGCTAGTAGCCCTATTTTTATTTAGCAAATTACACATCAAATTACTGTAATCATATGTTCTCTTTACTACTTAAAAAAGACATAGCGTTTCGTGTTTCACTCCTCCTGCGTTTCGCTCGATGGCTTTTACTTCTCTCCCTTCGTCCGCCCCCCCTCTGCAGAGGTTTTAATTCCCTATCCCACCCGGTTTTCTGCTTGAAAACTGCCCCACCACCCATGAAAACCGCCCATAGCAGACCTAGTATGGAATATTTGCCCTAGACGCACGATTGCCCCCATGCTCCATTGTTACCTGGCTGTGGCAGGGAGACGGACCTCGCCCTCGTCGCTTGTCCGCCATGCCTTGCGTCTTCGCCGCGGTGCACCACGGACCATCTCATCAACGATTGGATTAGCACCTACAGACCGATGTGCCGTATCAGTCACATCGCGGGCAGGTCGAGCACCGTGGCGGAGTGGAGCACGGTGAGCCCAGCAACGCTAGGAATGCTGTGGTGTTGCAGTAGAAGAAGGCATATCAGCGGTGTAGGATCACCTGACGTAGGTGGCGCTGATGACCAGTGTAGCCAGCAGCACCAGGTCCTTGCGCAAACTTCCCCATGAACATGTACTCTTCCGACGTCATTTCTGTGGGCTCAGTTCCTGAGAGCATACACATCATGTACGTACATGCTAGGAAGTTTATTTATCGGCTTCAGTTCTTGATAGAATACACAGCAGGTATGTACGTGCTAAGAATTTTGGTGGGTAATCAATCTTAGCAATTGTTAGGAGATTATAAATGACACGATAACTGACTTTTATCTATCCTGAGAACAATTGAATTGGCATCGATCAACTGCAAGTGCAAGCAGGCTCACACAACTTGTAATTAAATGCACATCACTCCTGACCTATTTGAACCAGAAAATGTCATGAACATAAGAACAGTAGTAACTTGACAGTATAATAAGCTAAACTATTGTTACAACTTCTGTTGTGACAAATTGAAGTTTCTGCTAGCAGGGCGAACTTCAGTTCATTTGAACCAGAAGATGTCATGAACATGAAAGCAGTAGTGACTTGAAAGTACAATAAGGTAAACTGTTGCTGTAACAAGTTGAAGTTTCTGTTAGCAGGACCAACTTCAGCTCAGGTGTCACAAAAAACTTTAGTTCCGGATTTAGGAACAATCAGTCAGCTTAACTCAAGCTAATTTGCAATTGAATTGCAAATGTAATCAAAGAGAGGTAGGGATGGAGAGCGCTGGCGGACGTCGCTCGGGGGCTCGAACAGGAACTTGTGGCTGATGTGGATGGAGATGGACCGAGTTGGCGAACGGCGCTTGATGGCTGGACACTGGCGATGGCCGGTTGTGGGCAGAGGGCCTTGGCGGTGATGCTTGCATCCACTGCTTCGTGCTGGACGCTGGCAATAGCAGCTTGGGGACGGGGGCCTTGGAGGTGAGGTGTGCATCCGCCGCTTGGGGATGGGTCGGCTTTGGATTCAGCATCGTGTACACTACACTGCCACACTGGTGATGGTAGAGAGAGAGAGGGAGGGAGGGTGGGTGGGGTGGAACCATGGGAGTGAGCATGAAAAGGAGATAGCTGGATGTGTCATTGAAGAGGTGGTGAGCTTGGATTGCGGAGAACTGAAGAGTGCTTTGATGGGGGAGGCAGTAGACAATCCCTCTTAATGTTGATGATGATTCTAAACGGATATAGTAGCCATGATTGGTGTTCAACCAGCAGAATATAGATGCCCCCGTTGCAACGCACATGCAATTACCTACTAGTTTAAACATTGTAATGGGTTGGAACTTTAGTTTAGAACAGCGTGTTTCTCCATTTCTGTCCGACTCAGTGCTTTGTTTTACTCATTTTTGTTTGAACTTTCTTTGTTTTACTCATTGGTTCTAGAAGATGATGACCCGAATGTACTTTCATTTGTCAAGTGGAATGCCATTATAAAAGAATGGTAAGTTGATGTACTACACTGGACAGGTTGGGTAATGACTCAGGTAGTCGGAGAACATCCTCAAGCTTGTTTACATGTGCCATCTGCCAGGCAGATCTTGAACCAAGTGAAGGTACATCAGTTCATGTAGGTTCAGTATTCTCTTCGAGCTCAAAGCCATGGGAAGGCCCTTTCCTTTGTTCTGATTGCCGCAACAAGAAGGATGCCATGGAAGGTAAACGACCGAGTGGCGTGAAAGTTCTGTGATCAGTTACAGTCAACCACCATTGTAGCTTCCGCAAACTCTCACCTTATTATTCACTGTGAGCATCCTTGCATTACAAAAATTTGGTTCAATTTTAGGCAATTTGGGTCGTTTAGGCTGCATTTTTATTTTATTATGCGGGGAACAAGCCAACATTGTAAGTAGAACTTGGGAAAAGGATTTGTGAAGCTAGTGAGTAGAGGGTTCTTGAACTAACAGCAGCTTGCTTCTCGCGAGTTGAGTATGATAATCCTTCTTTATCTGTAACTTATTGATGCATTTGCTTGTCAAATCTCTCTTGCGTTTTTCTATGTCCTTTTAAACAAAAAAGTCTTTACATTTTCACTTAAAGGCTCCGTCTATACTTAAAGTCTGAACCAAGTATATGTAATATGCAAACTTCAAAATAAAAGGACCCTCTTATCCAGCGAATGTCAGCTGGGAAGCATGGCAACTGCGAATGATTTGCCTGTCAATTTATGTTTGTTGAGCATGGCAACTTTAGTTGGTGAATATAGCAAAATCACTTCCGTTCAATTTTCTTTTTTCCAGAATTTGCCGTGATTGCAAATTAAAGTTGTCATCCTTGCAATAATATAAATTGCCATAAAAACGTTTGATTTGCCATCTTCTCCAAGCAAACGTGAGGGGAAATCTATCGGCTTCTTCACAACGTGTTGAGACCCACGTGTTCCACCTTATCTCTGCAAGGACAACTCCAGCGCGGTTTATCAAATCGTCCTTAATGTCTCCAACGTGGTTTATCAAATCGTCCCTAAATGTCTGGATTGGATCAAATTTGTCTAGACCGGTCTGGATGTTCGAAATCGCATAAACTGGAACCAAACATAGCTACTAGTACATATCCTCAGTCTCGAGGATGAACTATTCACACATCACCATAAGAGAAGGCTCCATCCAAGATTGGATCTCTCTGTTTCATCTTAAATAGCTCAAGATACGTAACTCCAATTAGGCCGAAATTCCAAATTTTGTTTTTGATATTTTAGGATCGTTCTTGCTGCGGAAGGAGAGCCGCAGCCGACTTAACGAGCCTCCATGTTACCCCACCACATGACCACGAGGCGTGTGGGCACCTGGCGTGTCCCCTGGGGTCCATCTTTTGGTTGGTGGAGTCTTTTGGTAAAATTTTCAGATTTTTTTGGCTCCGACAGGAACTGGCCTTTGGCACTGAATTAATATGTTAGTCCAAATAGAAATGATGTGAATATAGCATAAAAACTTCAAAAATTATAGATACATTTGAGACATCAGGCGTCTACTCCTTCTGGTCTCGTTAGCCATCGCCACAAGCTCGGCGCCACTGACACCGTCATTGACATCCAACTTACGCTTATTCGTATTCTGACCCGAGTGATTATTGTTTCTCTGCTGAGATGGCTCAGCACGCTCCTTGCCTCTCATGATTAGATCTTCCTCTTCGCCATTCGCATAGCGGTTAGCAATCTCCATCAATCGGCTCAGGGTAAAAATATCCTAGTGACCAAGCTTTAAATTCAAATCACGATACCTGACACCTTGCTTGAATGCATGAATTGCTTGATGCACAGTGACATTCTCCACCAAATTATGCAGTGTAGTCCATCTTTCTCTAATGCTGAAACCCAAGATGGTGAAGAGCATGAACCTAGTCAGGATAATGATAATAATAATATTGACAATGATGCTCCACCTAATGATGATAATAAACCTGAAAAGGAGGTAGAAGTCGAACCTCAAGTTGATCTAGATGATCCACCTCTTAGGAATAAAAGATATGATAAAAAGATTATGTTGCCAGGAAACATGGTAGAGAGAGAGAAGCATGGGTACAAAAACCTATGTCTTTTCCTAGTAAGACACTAAAATCTAGAGATGAAGAGGCATTTAATCAATTTTTTGAATTGTTTAGACCTCTATTTCTTCGTGTTCCTTTGACTGATGCCATTAAGATGCCTCCTTATACTAAGTATATGAAGGATATTGTTACTAATAAAAGAAAAATACCTGAAGCTGAGGTATCCAATATGCTTGCTAATATTCTTTCAAAGGGAAAATACTTAAAAAATTAGGAGATCTAGGGATACCTACTATACCTTGCTCAGTTAAGAATAACTATGTTCTCGCAAAAAAAAAAAAAGAATAACTATGTTAAACTGCCTTGTGTGATTTAGGAGCAGATGTTAGTGTTATGTCCTTCTCTCTTTATAAAAGACTTGACCTGAATAAGTTGAGATATCTTTGCAAATGACTGGTAAAACTACTGCAATTCCTGTTGGCATTTGTGAGGATGTCCCTTATAGGCAGATCCACTCGTGAACGCGATCGTTCTGACCAATGGTAACCCCCAAATAGGCTCGCATGATCTATCAACGTCACGACACCACTGTGACCCAGTACCATCGGTTCGAACGTCGGTCTCACTACAACAAAGCGCACAGCCTCACACGGCCTTCGGAGTCGGCTCGTACTAAGCTCTCACGGGGGATATAATCTACTCAGCCACGCTAGCATATGCCCGGCCAAAGACCTCTGTCCTATCTGGCAGCCCTCTCTGTGTACCCCGCCGGGCAAAAACACCCGCTCGACCAGCTACACGACACCGCTGGGACCCAATACCATCAGTTCAAACGTTAGCCTTCGGAGCCGGATGGTTCCAATCCCATAGGGAAAATATAATCCACTCTGCCCCGTTAGCATGTGCCTGGCTAAAGACCTTTGTCCTCTGCAGCACTCTCTGTGTACCCCGCCGGGCAAAAACACCTGCACACAAGCTGCCACATAGCACCGTACGCACCGCCTAGACGTGGCCCCTGGCGTGCGATGGAATGGACAACGAGTTCATGGCCATCACACAGAAACTAATTAATCGCCAACGACTTATCGACCAGAAACCAACCTGAAGACCAACGGGCACGCCGTCGTACACAACGAACGCAACACCCTTAGAAGCACGCCCCGGACAAGCATGTATGCTCTCATCCATCACTTATTCAACACTCGTTACTCGGCACACCAAGCAATGTAATGAACACCAGCGCATAGCTAGACGTAAGCGGCTAAACGTATCACGTGTTGTGCTGCCTATCGTTCGCCCCCTACGGCTGGCCAAATGGCGTGATCTGGCATCTCTCCCGGTCTTTTACACCTATTGCATGTCCGACTGGCGCGTATGCTTCATGTTGACGTTGGTCGCCCTTTTTCCTTGGACCGTCGATAGTCTGCTCGGTTCATCTTGCCAGTCGATTGCGTGGACAAATGATTTTGTTCATATGTGTTTCTATCTGCCTTGAGAATGATCATTGCCAATAGCTCTCTTTGAAGATTTGTTTTTATGACATGAAAGTCTGTTGGTGAAGGACCACAATGTTTATGGTCCGATCATTATTATGACTCTCTCATAATAATCGCAAGCTGGGGAGTATTTTGCTAGCATTGTTCGCAACTACTAAATCGGATGATCAACAAACCCTCAACAACGAATCCACGAGTTCTACTCGGCCATCCGGACGTAGCAGTCGACTACATCAACCCGATGGACGGCCATGTGAACATCATGGGACCGAGCAGGCACCTCTGAATGGGTAACCCACACGGCTCGACAAATAGTAAGACACACAAAACATTATTTAGAAAAATAATTTGACTTATCGAATACATGGGGTTTGAAGTACAAAATTATCTTGAATAAGCCACAACGACTAACAATAGACATAAAAAAGGGAACGTCTAACCACATATTTTCATGAAGCAACAACACCACGCGCCAGTTCGTGGCAATTGAAGGAACGTCTTTCCTCACCAAGCAAATGCTTTCACAACGCTTCTTCTCCGACGGTACTGTGTGGGAGATGCGTCGGCACCTTTTCCTTCTGTCGTCACGCGCTCAATGAAACCCACGGGGAGCCAAACACTGGTGCAGCGACGTGCTATACAAACGGTTTTTACCCCCTTTCCGCGACAGAGTTTTAAACCGTCGCCTTGCCTGTGTATGCGATAGGGGGGTCCTTCCCACATGACCCAGAAACCGTCGGCGATTGGGAGCACGCAAGCATACGTTTCGCAGAACTAAGCGTATGCGATGCCCGCATCTATCCCAAACGTGAGTCGTCACACAACTGTTTGTGATCTATCGAATATCCCAAACGCTCCATCCTTACTACTCGTGTGTGCTCGCATTACCATCACACTCGGTATTCTGTGGTGCAACGTTTACGATGCGCGCCCCATCACAAACAGTTCACGATTGTAAAACATGTATGATAAGGAGACTATCACACACATTCACTTTTCCCAAACCGTATGCGATTATATAATTAAGAAGATAAGTTAATCATCGTACGTATGTCGGATGAGTTTACGAAACGTCCGACTGTCGTACGAGTGTCAGACGGGATAACTATCGCACACGCTATTCTGTGGTGCAACGTTTATGGTGCGTACGACATCAGAAACAGTTGATGATTGTAAAGCGTGTACGATAAGGCGACTATCACAAACATTTAGTTTGCTCGCACTGTTTGTGATATTGTCTGACATCACACACGCTTTGCAAACGGCAATTGTGTGCATGGTTGCACACGTTTTCTCTCTATGAAACATGTCGGATTATGAGGTATATCACACACGTTGTGCTTTACAGACCGTGTGCGGCGTAATGACCTGCAGAGCGTATTTTCACCCTAATTTAATCTCTGCAATTTAAAATTGTACCGAATTTGAATTTGAATTTGAAAGTAGGCAATAACTTTATTCATATCCATCAGGTTCAACAACCAATGCATTATTCGATTCACAGGTACATATGTTCAAGAATTACATTAAAAAAAAGAATTACATAAGCACCAAATAAAGAATGATGAACCAGGGTTGTATACTTGTATTAAAGACGGTAAAGAAAGAGGCGAAAGACATTTTGGTTGCCGAACAAGGTGAAGCGGAATGCCCATATTGTGCCCTCCTCCATGCCGAAGGCACACACGACTCTAGTCCAACCCCTTGTGATGGCCGACCGCCCATCCTTCACTGTCTTCATGAGGACTTCTAGATAGTCATTGTAGTCTGGTAGAAATCTTTAACCTTTGCATGCCCACCAATCATGTAGTTTGAGAGGTAATCTTGAGTAAACTGCTTTGGGAACCACTGCAAAGGAAAAAGATTCAGGCATTGTCATCTAACACAACTCATTATGGGCAGTAAAAAAGAAGCCTGCAGAGTTCTTACTTACCATCCTGCAGTTCACTGTTGTCTTGGATAAAGTGTAAACAAATAGTTTAATTGCCATCTTTTGACCCATTTTACTAACAATCTTTATCAGTTTCCTCACTTGATGCTGGTTCATGAATATCTCATTGCGCCATACGCAAAAAGGGTCGAAGCGCGGATCTTTACCAATGACATATGTACCTACAAGCACCAAGTCAATATTAGAAGCTAAACTGCAATTTCACAATGATGTAGTACAATTCTCCCTCCGTCCCATTATATAAGATCTTATTACATCCAATATATACTCACATATTGGATGAATTAACATCTTATATTATGGGGCGGAGGGAGTATATATAAGCCATGGGATGAAACTAACCTCGATGAACAACAATAGTCGTTCCCAATATTGTCCTGTGTAAGTACATCGAAAGGCATGTTAAGCACAGCAGGCTAAACATCAACCAAATATTTCCATGGTAGACAACGTAATCTCCAAATGATAGCTTCAGTGAGCAGGTATAAGCACGCTAGTTAAGCAAACAAGTGGAAATGTGTGTTAACTGCAACAGGCCTAACAATTAACAACAATCAAATATAGTCATTCAAACAGGTATTGTGCAGGTTTATGCACACTAGTTATTGTAAAATAAAAATGGAAAGGGGTGTTAACTACAACAGGCTTAACAACAACCAAATATAGTCATGCATAGTGGTATTGTTGAAATTGCATAGATCGTAGCTTGTTCTTAAATATCAAATTATACAATTGAACATCACGTTGCAAAAAGACTGAAATAAACAACGGGTGTGTTAAGTAAACCAGGCTAAACAGGAACCAAATATGGCCATTGAAACTAGGAATGATGAAATTGAACTGCACAGTTCATACTTGCACATATAGAACATCACATTGTGAATAACTGAAATAAACAAGGCATACTACGAACAACCAAATATAGCAATTGAAACTGGACATATGCTAACTACAAACAACCGAACAACCACAAACCGTTAAAAGAGGCATATGCTCGCTTAAACAGACTTAACAGCAACCAAATATAGTCATTCATGGTGGTATTGTTGAAATTGCATAGAACATAGGTTGTGCTTAAACATCAAATTGTATAATTGAACATCACAATGTGAAAAAACAGGGGGCGTATTACCTACACCAGGCTTAACAGGAAACAAATATGATCGTTGAAGTGGTATTGATGAAATTGTACTGCGGAGTCAATACTTGCACATATAGAGCATCACATTGTGAATAACTGAAATAAACAAGGCATTCTACAAATAACCAAATATAGCAATTGAAACTGGACATATGCTTAGTACAAAAACCAAAAACCGTTAAATAAGGCATATGCTCACTACAACAAGCTTAACGGCAACCAAATATAGTCACTAATAGTGGTATTGTTGAAATTGCATAGAACTAAGCTTGTGCTTAAACATCAAATTGTATGATTGCACATCACATTTTGAGAAAACTGAAATAAATAGGGGGCGTGTTAACTACACCAGCTTTAACAGGAACCAATTTTGGCCGTTGTAACTGGTGTTGATGAAATTGAACTACACAGTACATTCTTGCACAAATAGAACATCACATTGTGAATAACTGAAATAAACAAGGCATACTACAAACAACCAAATATAGCAATTGAAACTGGACATATGCTCAGTACAAACAACCTAACAACCAAAAACCATTAAACAATGCATATGCTCACTACAACAGGCTTAACAGCAACCAAATATAGTCACTCATAGTGGTATTGTTGAAATTGCATAGAACTAAGCTTGTGTTTAAACATCAAATTGTATGATTGCACATCACATTGTGAGAAGACTGAAATAAACATGGGGCGTGTTAACTACACCAGCTTCAACATGAACCAATTTTGGTCGTTGAAACTGGTGTTGATAAAATTGAACTGCACAGTACATTCTTGCACATATAGAACATCACATTGTGAATAACTGAAATAAACAAGGCATACTACAAACAACCAAATATAGCAATTGAAACACGACATGGTTAAAACATAGCATGGCAAAAGCTACGAGCACGATCATATGATGTTTCCCCCTTGGAAGAGGCACGGCAAAACAAATCATGGGTTTCCTCACTTGTCACAGATGGGCTCCTACCAATTGGAAGAGCACGGACTCTGGGTGCGCTCCCTGTTGTCGCAGATGAGTTCCTTCCCCTTGGAAGAGCACGGCTGTAAGGTGCCCTCCCTGATGTCGCAGATGGGCTCTTTCCCCTTGGAAGAGCCGGAGAGGGTGCCCTCCTCGTGGTCGCCGTCGATGAGGTCTAACTTGGAAGTTGAGGATCCCAAGCCAGCGGCGCAGAACATGTCCTTCAGATATGACAAAAGGGGCTCGATGGCGATGAAGGATGGCAAATTCTTGACAGCGAGGCATAGGAGATCAGCGGCGGGGCCATGGGTGAGATCGACGGCGGTTGAACCCGAGGGGTTGGGGGTGGGCCACTTAACCTGTGACATAGCCCGCGTCAAGCCGCCTCTGTCGACGACCTCAATGTCGTAGCCGGCATCCATGAGATGCCGATATACGCGACACCGCTGATGGAAAGCCTCCGGCGAGTCATCGTCGTCAGCTTCCTCGGCGGCCTCGGCGGCCACCTCGCCATCGTCGGGCGAAGAGGCCGCGATAAACCTCTTTTTGGCCATTCGCTCCTCGAGCTCCCCGGGAAGCGTACCCGGGCTTAGGTTGCGATGCTCTGGATTGGGGGAGGGGGATGGGGATCTGTGAGAAAGGGGGTGTTTCGCAGGCGTCATCTAAGAAACCCAGGGCGGCGAGGGCATGGAGATCGGTGGGTAACCTACACGGGCCGACCGACAGAGGTTGACGGTCGAGGCGAGGCTGCGGTGGCAGCGGGCTAGCTAGGGTTTCGAGCGAGGGAGGGGTGGTGTGTGTGTGAGCGGAGGTTTTGACTGGGGTGTGTGTGTGGAGGGGGGGGCAAGGTGGTGTTTGAGGAAATGCCGCGGCTAGTGAAAATTTACTAGGTGGGAATAAAATGCCGGGGCTACTGAAAATTTGGATGAAGGGATTGAAGCGGAGCGGGAGCAACAAACATCGCACACGGCCCAAACATAATAATCATGTGCTATCAAACAGAAAAACCCTCTAGGCGGGTAGATATTTTTAAGCGGAGCGGGAGCAACAAACATCGCACACGGCCCAAACATGATAATCGTGTGCTATCAGACAGAAAAACCCTCCAGGCAGGTAGATATTTCTGAGATTGCGAGGGATGTAGGCGGGAGTAAAATGCTGGGGCTACTGAAAATTTGGATGAAGGGATTGAAGCGGAGCGGGAGCAACAAACATCGCACACGGCCCAAACATGATAATCGTGTGCTATCAAACAGAAAAACCCTCCAAGCGGGTAGATATTTTTGAGATTGCGAGGGAAGCCTCGTGGAGCCCAATCGACTGTGCTGATGTGACAGGGGCACGGGCGTGGCACACGGGTACTCTGAGGGAACAATGTCTGTTGCGTCTATAAATTTGGCAAAAAAAAATACGTGGGAAAGGTTCAGAACACAAACACATCAGTTTGGTTGATGTAATTTTATGCTTCTCTTAGACCAACCTATGATTGCCCACAGCACACACAACTTATTAGCGCGAATCGTCTGTGTTACTTTCGGTCTTCCCACACAATTTTATACCCCCTCCGTTTCTTTTTAGTTCGCATACAAGATTTGTCTTAAGTCAAATGTAGTAAAGTTTGACTGAGATTGTAGGAAAAAATATCAACATTCACAATATAAAATTGATATCATTAGATGCATTATTGAATTAACTTTCATGTTGTATATCTCTAGTATTGTAGATGTTGATAATTTTGTATATAAATTTAGTCAAACTTTATGAAGTTTGATTTAAGACAAATTTTATATGCGAAGTAAAAAGAAACGGAGGGAGTACTAGCAACCGTTTGCCCAAAACACGCACAGCTACGTGTGGAGAGTTGGCAAAATTTTTGCACACGTACGGTGCATATTAGGGTGAATGTTTAGCATGGGTAAAAATTTCAGGATCAACCGACGAAGGAAATGTGGACCTTGGAACCGTGTGCGATGACTTTTATTGTGCCGCGACACTTCTGATTGGCCAGAACGCATCCCCACGGATCGTAGTCTGCACCGTAGGATGTACACAGATCGAACGACAGTCCGTATTGCCCTCACACCGGAGTGATGTTAACACACACGGTTGGGTCTACCAAACCGTTGCCTCCGAAACACATTCTGGGACAGAAAACCCTCACCACCCAATTCAAAAAGGAAAAAAAGAAAACCCTCACCACCCCCACGTCACAAAACCCTCACCCCAGCCCGCCACCCCCCTGTCCCCAGTCGCACCTGCACTCCTCCACGATTCTGCGTGTCACCGCCTATCGCCACGTCAACCACTTAGCTCGCCGCCTGTCGCCGCCGTCGGCTGCCGGCAAACCCAACCGCATTTCGCCACTGCCGCTTGCCGCCGCCTATCGCCACCGACTTTCTCGATGCTGCTCGCCGTCGACCAAGCTCCGCTCGACTGGGGAATCTGTGGTATTGGAGCTTTTTCTCATGGAGAACCAGGTAACTAATTTACTGAAATATTCGCTCATCTCTTATCCCAATCCGTCTGCCCCTTTTAATCACCCAGCCGAAATCGCCATGAATTCATTTTTCTTCTAGCTGATTCGAGGGTTTTCTTTCATTCATAGAGTGTGCAGTGCAAGGAGACATCAGACCTATGCGGCCTCGGCCAGACAGCCGAGGAGTTCCATCTCACCGTATCAGATGACTTCAGGAAGTGCACGGTATGTTCAATCTCATCCTACCTCGGTTGGCATGGCCTACTTTTCTGAACATATACTATATATTGCTACATCTGGATAAAAGGTGCCACATGCAGCATATACGTCAAAGGGGATTTTTCTTCTTTCTATATTAGGCAAATTAATGATGTAATGTTCTTTCGATTACTCTCATATTTGCATGACATCATGGTTACACTATCTGTTTAATTATAAATTTGTGTCCTTTGATTTCAACTGCTGTGTACTGTTCTTTTAATTACTCCCATATTTGCATGTTACCCTATTCTTTAACAATCTTATCATTTCCTGCAGTACATCCCTTGCTTTGCAACATCAACTGTAGTGTTGTAGGGTGGAACCCTAAGTGAGTACTTTTTCACACTTGGAGGGGGGAAAAGGGATGAACTCACAAAACACAAGAGGCAATTCACTCAAACAAACCCAAATCACACATCCACTAGAGTAGCATACATAGATCCACAAGCATACATAGACAATCAAAGGAAAATAGCACAAAGGTAAGGTTCTTCCCACTCCAAAGGAGGTGAGGTCTTGATGATCCTATGATGGGGATCCTTCCCTAGAAGGGGCCTTGATATCCACTTGGGGATCTTCTCTCCAGGAGGTCTTGATCTCCAAGAGGAGTGGTAGATAAGCAAAGTCCTCTATGAATATCTCAATACACTTTTGCTAACCCTAACAAATGGTCTATCCACGGAATATATAGTAGGTGGGAGGTAAGGGACGAAGTGGGGGCAAAATAGACAAAAGCCAGCCACCACGCTGGGTGGCCCGGGCGCACGGGGTAAGTGGGGCCCGTGCGCATGGGGGTCCTGTGTGCATGGTACATGCCCGTGCGCATGGGGTGCTACAGCGGCGAGGCCCGTGCGCACGGGGTTTGGGGGGCCCGTGGGCACGGGGTGTCCAGTAGGTTTGCCGTATCCCATGTGCACGGAGTCTTAGGGGCCCGTGCGCACGGGGTGTCCAGAAGCTTGCTGGACAGGCCGTGCGCACGGGGTCCAAAGAGCCCGTGGGCACGGGGTCTCCTGGGCAGTCCTTCTTCTTCCCGTTTCTTGACTCCGTCTTCCTCGTGGTGCTCCTGCCCTTCTTCCTGGACTTGACGAGGCTCCTTAGCTTCTTGGTGGCCGACTCCATCATTCCTAATGATACATAGAGTTCCTTTGTGAGGTAGCATCCAAGTTCCATCCATATCCATATGAAAGTTGTAAAGGAGTGAGTTCACCTCGTTCTCGATGGCACGTGCGCGAGCTCTTGTCATAGGTCCACTTGGTGCTTGGTGAGGTGGTGAGGTATCCATGGGGATGATCGAAGGATGCTCCGCATCATCTCCCCCCCCCCTTGGGAAAGATCCGCCCTCGGATCAATATCTTCATCACCATGGTAGGGGGATAGATCCTTGACGTTGAAGGTGTCACTCACGTTGTACTTGTCTCGTGGGAGGTCGATCTTGTATGCATTGTCGTTTATGCGTGCTAGCACCTTGAATGGCCCATCGGCGCGAGGTAGAAGCTTTGACTTGTGTTCGTTGGGGAAGCGGTCTTTGCGAAGATGTAGCCACACGAGATCACCGGGGTTGAACACCATGGGATGTTTGGTTGCGTTGAGCTTGTTGGCGAGTCATTGTACTTGGCGTTCTATCGTGAGCCTTGTGTCTTCATGCACCTTCTTGATATATGTTGCTCTTGTGCTTGCGTCCAAGTTCGCTCGCTCTTGTAGTGGTAGCGGTAGGATGTCCAATGGCGACAAAGGGTTGAAGCCATAGACCACTTCGAAGGGAGACTTGCCGGTGGTTGAGTGTCTTGCTCGATTGTAGGCGTACTCAGCGATCGATAGGCATGCTTCCCATTCCGTGAGGTTCTTCTTGATCAACACGCGAAGTAGTGTAGAGAGCGTCCGGTTGGTGACTTCCGTTTGACCATCGGTTTGTAGGTGATAGGCCGACGTGAATAGGAGCTTGATCCCGAGCTTGCCGCATAGTGTCTTCCAAAAGTAGCTAAGGAACTTGACGTCGCGGTCCGAAACAATCGTCTTGGGCATTCCATGAAGTCGCAAGATTTCCCTACAAAAAAGATTTGCAACATGTGAAGCATCGTCGTTCTTGTGACATGGAATAAAATGTGCCATTTTAGAGAAATGGTCAACAACTACAAATATCGAGTCTTGGCCATTTTTTGTTCTAGGCAAGCCAAGCACAAAATCCATACTAATGTCTTCCCATGGATGATATGGTATAGGGAGTGGCATATGTAAACCATGAGATTGAGCTTGTGACTTAGCTTTGCGACATGCGGAGCATCGATTGTTGTAGCGTGCTACATCGCGAAACATCTTTGGCCAATAGTACTTGTTGGAGAGCGTGGCAAAAGTCTTGTCGCGACCGAAATGTCCCATAAGTCCACCGCCACGAGCCTCTTGCAAAAGCAACAAACGAAGAGAAGACTTGGGAACACAAAGTTTGTTAGCACGCATAAGGTATCCATCCTTGAGATAATATCGCTCCCAATAAGTGTTAGCAAGACATTTGGCATAAGGAGTTGCAAAAGAATCATCATGCTCATATAAATCTTTAATGTGCTCAAAGCCAATAACATTCAATTCAAGTTGAGTAACTATCATGCACTTGCGGGAAAGAGCGTCCGCTACAACATTCTCCTTTCCCTTGATATATTTGATGATGTAAGGGAAGGACTCAATAAATTCACTCCACTTAGCATGCCATTTATTCAATTTAGTTTGACCCTTTAGGTACTTAAGCGTTTCATGGTCGGTATGGATGACAAATTCACGAGGTCGGAGATAATGCTCCCAAACATGAAATACTCTCACCAAAGCATACAACTCTTTATCATAGATGGGATAATTAAGTTGAGCACCGGAAAGCTTTTTACTAAAATATGCAATGGGTCGCTTTTCTTGCATTAAAACTCCACCTATGCCATTGCCACTAGCGTCACAATGCACTTCAAATGTTTTCTCAAAGTTTGGCAAGGCAAGAATTGGAGCATGTGTAAGCAAATTCTTAAGTTCATGAAATGCGGTATCTTGCGAAGGTCCCCAAACAAAAGGTGCGTTCTTCTTACTCAAAGCATGTAATGGTGAAGCAATAGTGCTAAAGTCCTTAACGAAGCGACGGTAAAATCTGGCTAGACCAAGGAAGCTACGCACTTGTTGCAAGTTGGTTGGTTGTGGCCAAGTTTTAATAGCATCAATTTTAGACTCATCAACTTCAACACCCTTAGAAGATACAACAAAGCCCAAGAAAACAAGCTTATCAACACCAAAAGTGCATTTTTCCATGTTAGCATAAAGTCTCTCGTCTCTAAGAACTTGCAGTACGTCCCTAAGGTGCTTGACATGATCCTCAAGAGTTTCACTAAACACAAGAATGTCATCAAAATAGACCACAACACAAATGCCAATGTATTTGCGAAGAACATAATGCATCACACACATAAAAGTGCTAGGTGCTTGCGATAAACCCATAGGCATGACTAACCATTCATACAAGCCAAATTTGGTTTTGAAAGCCGTTTTCCATTCATCACCTTCTTGCATGCGTATTTGATAGTAACCACTTTTAAGATCAATTTTGGAGAAAATGGTGGCTCCACTAAGTTCATCAAGCATGTCATCAAGGCGTGGAATTGGGTGACGATATCTAACGGTGATAGCATTTATGGGACGGCAATCGGAACACATGCGATAGGTACCGTCTTTCTTAGGCACAAGAATTACCAGAACTGCACATGGACTCAAGCTCTCGCGTACATACCCATTCTCCATGAGATGTTGGACTTGCCGTTGGATTTCTTTGGTCTCTTCGGGGTTGATGCGGTATGGTGCCTTGTTCGGTAGAGGTGCGCCGGGTATGAGGTCGATGCGGTGTTCGATTCCGCGTAGAGGAGGTAGGCCGGGAGGCAGCTCATCGGGAAACACGTCCTTGTATTCCCGCAAGAGATGAGACAACACTAGAGGAAGATGTTGTGAAGTATTAGTCCGCTCAGCTTCACCTTTGCATAAAAGCACAAAGTGAACAACACTTGATGGGCTCTCACTCACATCCCTCAAATCTCTTTTGGTGGCTAGTAGAACTAAGTTTTTCTTGTCGCTCATCGTGGAGTCACTCAATTTTGGCTTGTGGCGCTCAGTCTCTTTGTGGTGGTTCTCTCTCTCACTAGTCTCTCCATGATGGCCCGATGTTTGATTGTCGGCGACGACTTGACTTGGAGACATTGGTCGAAGAACGAATTCCTTGCCCTTCATCTTGAAACTATAGTGATTGGTCCGTCCATTGTGGATGACTCCGTGATCGAATTGCCAAGGTCTCCCAAGTAGGAGGTGGCATACGGACATGGGAACCACATCACACTCCAAGGTATCTTCATAGGCGCCGATCTTTAAGGATACTTGGACGGTGTGCTCCACTTTAATGGTGCCGGAGTCGCTAAGCCATTGTACCTTGTATGGGCGAGGGTGCTTCTTCTTGACCAATTGGAGCTTGGAGCATAATTCTTCACTTGCCAAATTGTGGCAACTTCCGCCGTCGATGATGACCTTGACCGAACGGCCTTGGATACCCACTTTGGTATGGAAGATGTGGCAACGTTGGTCCTCGTCTTGATGTTGTTGAAGTGTCCAGACCTTGGAGACAACAAGAGCGGGGCTCGCATCATTGTCATAATAGATTTGTGCGTCTTCATCTTCATTCACTTGTCGGTGCATAGCCACATGCTCGAGGACCTCCATTTCATCTTCGCTCATGGAGTCGTAGGTGCCGTCGTCGTTGAGGATCATTGTGCGTCGAGTTGGACACTCGAAAGACTTGTGGCCTCGGCCCTTGCAAGTGAAGTACTTGATGTCACTTGTCTTGTTGGCATCCGTAGGAGGTGTCGATGACGAAGGCTTTAGCCTAGAGTTGCTTGTAGTAGTAGGAAGACGACTCGAAGATGTCGAAGGTTGCTTGGAGTTGGACTTGTCGCCGGTACTTGAGGTAGCTCGAGTCGTGGAAGGAGTTGTCGTAGTCGTTGAAGCTTGATTGTATGAACCGTAGGTCTTGGAAGAGTACTTGGAGTACTTGTAGTCCTCTTGCACTTGTCGCTCCACCTTGGTTGCTTGGTGCACTAGCTCGAGGAGGTTGGAGTACGGTTGGAAGTCCGCTATTTTCTTGATGGGATGGTTGAGGCCATTCAAGAAACGCGCCATAGTCTGTTCATCATCTTCCGTGACATTGGCTCGTATCATGGAAACTTCCATTTCTTGATAGTATTCTTCAACTGACTTGGTTCCTTGCTTGAGGAGTTGGAGTTTCTTGAAGAGGTCGCGGTTGTAATGTGTAGGCACAAAACGAGCTCTCATGACATCCTTCATTTGATTCCAAGTCGCGATGGGTGGCTCGCCCTTCTCTTGACATCTTGCGATCACTTGCTCCCACCAAATGAGAACATAGTCTTGGAACTCGAGAGATGCCATGGCGATCTTCTTTTCTTCTTCGAAGTTGTGAAGGCGAAAAATCTTGTCGACCTTCAATGCCCATGATAGATATTCTTCGGGATCGTTGCCGCCGTGGAACTTGGGCATGGTGAACTTGAGCTTGCCGAAACGTTGTTCCTCATCATGTCGTCGTTGGTGAGGTTGATCTTGCCGTGGTGGTGGATCGTCATCCTCATGCTCCGCTCGATTTGCTTGGCGCGGTGGTCTTGGAGGTGGAATCTGAGCTCGATTTCTTCTTTCTTGGCGCTCCTCAAGGTGAGCTTCTTCGTCTCGTTGTTCATGTCGTAGCGCTTCTTCTTGTTCACGCAAACGACGGTTGCGCTCGTTCACGGCATGAGTTGCTTCTCGGAGAGCACGTTGCGCTTCAAGTGCTTGCTCTTCTCGGCGTAGTAGTTCTTGTCGGAGGGCGTTGCCGTCTTGGTCATTTTTTCTTGGACGTGGTGGTGCTTGTCCTTGGCGCGCTTGACGTTCTCGTGCTCAAAGTCGGTCTTGTAGGCCATTGCCATGGAATGGATTTTGTGGAGCTTGATGATCGTCATGATTGTTGCGCCGATGAGAACGTGCTCGAGATGGACTGGAGCATGAAGAAGAATCCGAAGAGTGTCGACTTGAGTGTCGCCGTCTCGAAGAGGAAGTCATGGAAGTGGCGCGGTTGGCCATCATGTCTCGCAATTCCTCCATTTGAGATGAAAGCTTGGCGTCGAAGTAGTCCCTTGTTCGTGTTTCGGAGTGGCGCAAGTCGGTGGCGAGTTGTTCGATGCGATCTCCCAAAGCTTCACTTTCTTGGTGTAGCGCTTGTTGGACGGCGAAGAGATGACCCTTGGTGACGTAGTCGCGCGTCTCATCGTGCTCTTCAAAGAGCGGGTTCTCCAATGTACTTGGCCTATCCATCATAGTCAAGTGGTGGTGAGTAGGAAATGAGAGAACAATACCAAAGTTACCTTTTCCGATGATTGAGGATGTATCAAGTATCACTCAATGTAATGCAACAATAGTAGAATTGGTACCGGGTTTGTTTCTCACACCTACAAAGTAAGGCTTATGGAGTAGCTTGGTTAGGATGAGTGGCACAAAATTCAAGCAAGTGTTAGTCAAGATATCGAAAATGTTGAGAAGATTCACAAATTGCAAGTAAGACAAATAGATCAATACCCTAGTAGAACACTTGGAAACACACACACGGAGATGAGTGGGATCCGCACAACCAAGGAATGAGCTCAAAATGTGGAACCACGGAAAATGCTCTTGTTGCACGGATGCTAGAGAGACACTAGCTCGATTGCTCAAAGGGCTAGATACGCTTGTGCACCAACCTAAGAGAGTAACGTGCTTGTCTTCAATCCCACATATGATATGTATGTATGGTCCTATATGATGTACTATGCAAAAGGCTCAATGCTATTGCTTACAAGCTCTTTGTTTCTTCTCTTTTGCTTAAAAGCTTTTTCTCTCTTTTTTTGATTATGCCAAAATGCTTGATGCTAGAGCCGCTATCTAAGACAAGTAAGTAAGATATGCACGGGAGAGACTTATGGCATGATGATGATAGCAAGATAAGTGCACGCTAAATGTAGCTATGCGGAGTAGGCCTATCACTATGGTGCACAATTACGTGGCCCGGCAATTCTCAACTTGCTAGTCTCGATGGGTAAGTGACGCAAAATGGCTCAAGGCTATCAATGCAATGGCAAGGGTAAGTACAAGATGTCGTCGAGGTTACCGTCGGTGGGTTCTCGTTTGTAAGCAAGGACGGATGATGAAGAAGTGGACAATGTCGATGTCGAGGTCGGGGCGATGATGAATGGCGGTGATGATGATGTAGAACCGTCCCTAAGTAGCCGAAACACCTTAGAACACGGCAACCGCAACTCAAAATCTCAAAGAAACACGTGTGTTAGTGCGGAAGACGAAAGTGTTGCAAATGTGTGTCAAAACTGGTGTAAAACAGGATGTATCTACGCTCTGGTGAGGTTGTGCGCACGGGGTCAGTTGGGCCCGTGTGCACGGCGTATCAGGGCCCGTGCGCACGGGGTCGGCGGCTGCGGATGAACAGCGCGAGATCCGTGGCAAAAATCGCAAAATTTTTGTGGAAAAGGCGTGGTGGGATGTATGGGGAAGGGTGGGAAGGGGTAGATCCAGTTGCCAAACACGAAATTTGTGGACCAAAACAACAAAATCTCACAAGATCTAACAAAAGCAAAATTTTTGGGATGGCTATTTTTTGTGGGGATTTTCGAAATTGGGACAAAACAAAGCAAAATCAGGCTAGAAAGTGGGGGGGTAGGGACTCCAAGATGTGAATCAACATGGCTCATGATACCAAGATGTTGTAGGGTGGAACCCTAAGTGAGGACTTTTTCACACTTGGAGGAGGGAAAAGGGATGAACTCACAAATCACAAGAGGCAATTCACTCAAACAAACCCAAATCACACATCCACTAGAGTAGCATACATAGATCCACAAGCATACATAGACAATCAAAGGAAAATAGCACAAAGGTAAGGTTCTTCCCACTCCAAAGGAGGTGAGGTCTTGATGATCCTATGATGGGGATCCTTCCCTAGAAGGGGCCTTGATATCCACTTGGGGATCTTCTCTCCAGGAGGTCTTGATCTCCAAGAGGAGTGGTAGATGAGCAAAGCCCTCTATGAATATCTCAATACACTTTTGCTAACCCTAACAAATGGTCTATCCATGGAATATATAGTAGGTAGGAGATAAGGGACGAAGTGGGGGCAAAACAGACAAAAGCCAGCCACCACGCTGGGTGGCCCGGGCGCACGGGGTAAGTGGGGCCCGTGCGCACAGGGTGCTACAGCGGCGAGGCCCGTGCGCACGGGGTCTGTGGGGCCCATGGGCACGGGGTGTCCAGTAGGTTTGCCGTATCCCGTGTGCACGGGGTCTTAGGGGCCCGTGCGCACGGGGTGTCCAGAAGCTTGCTGGACAGGCCGTGCGCACAGGGTCCAAAGAGCCCGTGGGCACGGGGTCTCCTGGGCAGTCCTTCTTCTTCCCGTTTCTTGACTCCGTCTTCCTCGTGGTGCTCCTGCCCTTCTTCCTGGACTTGACGAGGCTCCTTAGCTTCTTGGTGGCCGACTCCATAATTCCTAATGATACGTAGAGTTCCTTTGTGAGGTAGCATCCAAGTTCCATCCATATCCATATGAAAGTTGTAAAGGAGTGAGTTCACCTTGTTCTCGATGGCACGTGCTTGAGCTCTTGTCATAGGTCCACTTGGTGCTTGGTGAGGTATCCATGGGGATGATCGAAGGATGCTCCGCATCATGTAATACACAATCTTGGCCTTTACATAACTGAAGACTCCAGGAATGTCATATTGAACACAAACCATGGATTTACAATCGTTGCTTCTATAAACTTGATGAACATGGTCACTCCTATTTTGGCGCGGGCCTTTGGACAGAAATTTCTAGGTTTTATGTATTGAAAGCTGGCACTAAAATTGCACTGCACCTAAAAGAGCCTGGCCATATGATATATGCTAACTTCCCTGGCGATATCATCCGTCCAGACTTTGTTCGAAGTAAGTGTTCTTTTTCAAGTATCTGCATGTTGATTTACCTAGCAATATCAAAGTAATTGTGTAGTATTTAAGCAACCAACTGGGATTCCATTTTCTGACTCTGTTAAGTCTATTCGTAACTAGTAACTTCTAGTTACCAATACACTTTTCTTCTACCCTGTTCTAACTAAATATTCCCTATCCTCCCACTCCTCCACTCCGATCAGATAGCGTCACCGCTGAGGAGACTCTGGAGGTGGAGGACGAGGCTGCCAACAAGCGGAGGCGGGTCGAGGAAGAACCGCAAGCGACTCCGGCACGCCTAGACTTCATCAGCAGCCTCCTCGATGATATGTTGATCGTCATCATCTCCCTCCTCCCAATCAAATATGGCGCGCGAACAACCGTCCTTTCCTGGCGGTGGCGCCCCCTATGGCACTCCACCCCTCTCGACCTCATCAACGTCCACAAGCTCTGCCATGGCTATCGCAAAAGCTTGGATGCATTGTCCCAGATCCTCGGCAGGCACCTTAGCCCAATCAGAGGCCTTATCACGGGCAAGTTCCGTTCCAATGGCAAGGACTGAGCCAAGCTTGATGAGTGGTTCTGATCCCCCGCCCTAGATCACCTCGAGGAGCTCAGTTTTAATGATGGACATATGCGCTTGCTGCCACCGTCCGTGCTCCGCCTCGTGCCCACGCTGCGGCTCGCCAGGTTCATGAACTGCCGTTCGCCACCAATTAATGACGCGCCCGCTCTTTTTCTCCCTCGACTGAAGCACCTCGAGCTCGTCGTCGCCTGCATCCCCAAGGATGACATGGAGCGCCTGCTCCGCCGCTGTACTGCACTCAAGTACCTTCGTCTTCAGGCGATCAATGGGTTGAGTAGCTTCCACATCACCTCCATGACTCTCCGGACAATTTATGTGTGTTGCTGGTGCTGCAACAAGAGATCACATAAGGTGTATCACAGTATGGTCATTGAGGACACACCTTTACTTGAGAGATTACTTGTAGTTGATCAACAAGGTCCAACAAGAATCAGTGTCATTTCTGCGCCAAAATTGACAGTGGTGGGCTACTCATCTGTCAAATTCTCCGAACTTGTTATTGGATCCACACCCGTTCCGGTACAACAGTCGCCTTCTTCTTCTCCTTCTTGAAATTGACATTTTTTCTAATTTTGAAGATGTATGTTCGTCCGTCATCCAGAAAATGAACCCGACAAGCTTGACCCCATGTCGTGGTGAGATCACAGCAGTTGCCATAGGATGGCTAAAATTGGGGGGCAGCGTAAGGACGCCGGTGGGTTCCGGAGGCGAGATCGGTATGAGCAAGTGCGTGACATGAGACGTACCCAGGTTCGGGGCCCTCGGAGGGAGGCAACACCCCTAGTCCTGCCGAATGCACTAGAGTGGATCACAAGGTTTACAATGATGCTCCTGGAGCTGTTGGGTGGAGGAGGAAGAAGGAGCTAGCTGTTCTCCTTGCCTCTCTTGTGTGTGTGTGTGTGTGTGTGGAGTGGCGTAATGGCTGAACCCCTCATCTGGGGGGCTCCCGGGGAGTCTTATAGACCGCCCCCCGGGGTACAATGGTAAATCTAAGTGGGGGCGGGGCCCTGCTGTCATCGTCTAGAGCCGGCAGTAGGGCCCGCCGGCTGCTGGGACCCACCGGCTGCAGGGCCCGCCGGCTGCACCGCACTGTGGCCCGTCGCCTCCTGCGTCACGGAGTGGTTGGCGTCGTGGGGCTACAGTGCCAGGCCGCGCTGACGTCGGTCGCTGGGTCAGCGGAGTTGGCAGCACTGTAGCCACGCTCTCCCATCGTGGGAGGGCGGTCTTGTCGTACGGCCTAATGGGACAGGCGCTGACCCGTCGCCAGTCGGCTTGCGGCCAGCCAGCCCGGACGTGGAACCGTGCCCAGCCGGCCCGCACCGGGGAGCCGGCTGGAGGGCCAGCCGGATTGAGGGGCGTGGGCCGCCCCGATGTCTTGAAAAATGCTTTATACTCTTGGGCCTACCCGGGGGTCATCCTCCCGATAGTAGTCCCCGAAGCTGCTGAGGCTCGCCGGCTCCAAGCAGGGGGGCCTCTGCAGCTTACCCCCCTGGAGAAGGCGGTTGACGACGATGTGCGCGGACCCGGCCGGAAGACGGGTGCCGGCTCGATGCCGCAGGCGTCGACTGCCGGGAGCCGGGCCGCAACGCCCAGCCGGAGTGGAAACTGAACGGTCCGGCCGGCTAGAGCCCGGCCGACGTGGCGATTTGCGCCTGCCGCTGGCCAAGGACCTGCCACGTGCAGCCCCGCAGTGGGCGAGGCCCTGCCAGGCCACACGCGCGACGAGACGTTGCAGCGGGCCGGGACCCACCAGGCCGCAGCCTCGGCCCGCGCGCAGGATCCGCTGCGGCCATGCCCGACGATTGGGCTTCTCGATGTAGTTATGGGGCCCATGCGTTGCGCCTGTGTATTGCGGGGGAGTGGGGATCATGGGTGCAAATGATCCCTCTCCCCCACGTTCCGCCGCGGCTTTAAATGGAGGGGGAGGGGGAGCGGCCGAGGCGCCACCCGCACTTTGCCCCCGCCCTCCTGTCTTCATCTTCTTCCTCTGCTTCCTTCTCTCGCACGCGTGCACAGAGCTCCACTACGGCGGCACTCGCCCGAGCCACCGCCGCACCGCGCCGGTGACCCGCAGGGGAGGGGCCCTCTCCGATCTTCACCGCATCGCCGCTGTGCCCGCGCCCGCGCCGAGCTCAACAATGGCGCGGCCCAAGGGTTCTTGGAAGGGCTTGATACGTCTCCAACGTATCTATAATTTATGAAGTATTCATGCCATGTTTATTATAGTTTTTATGATTTTGGTGCACTTTTATATGGATTTTATATGATTTTTATGGACTAACATATTGACCTGGTGCCCAGTGCCAGTTGCTGTTTTCTGCTTGTTTTTGGTTTTCCAGAAAATCCATATCAAACGAAGTCCAAATGCAGCGAAAATTTTTGACGATTTTTTTGGACCAAAAGAGACCCCCGAAGCTTCGTGGAAGCACCAGAAGCCTTACGAGGTGCACACAAGCCACCACCGCGCGCTTGGGGGGGGGGGGCAAGAGCATCGTGGTACCTCGTGGGCCCATCTTAGCCCATCTTCGCGTGATTCCAATGCCAAGAAATCCTATAAATACCAAAACCCCCAGAAATAACCCTAGAACTTCGACTACACCGCCGCAAGCCTCTGTACATCCACAATCTCATCTACAGCCCTTTTCCGGCACCCTGCCGGAGGGGGAAATCATCACCGAAGGCGATCTTCATCATCCCGGTAGTCTCCATGACGAGGAGGGAGTAGTTCACCCTCGAGGCTAGGGGTATGTACTAGTAGCTATGTGTTTGATCTCTCTCTCGTGTTATTGATTGGGCACGATCTTGATGTATCGCGAGCTTTGTTAATATAGTTGGATCATATGGTGTTTCTCCCTCTCTATCTTGTTGTGATGAATTGAGTTTTTACCTTTGAGGTTTCACTATTATCGGATTGAATACTTTTATGGATTTGAGAACACTTGATGTATGTCTTGCATATGAATACCCGTGGTGACAATGGGGTATTATATTGATTCACTTGATATATGTTTTGGCACTCAACTCGCGGATTCCCGAGGTGACATTGGGGTAATCTATGCATAGGGGTTGATGCATGTTTTCGTCCTACTTTCTCCGGTAGAAATCCTGGGGCACTCTTTGAAGTTCTATGTGTGGATTGAATATTATGATCTCAAGTTGTTTGATGCGTATCGTATAATTGACTCACGGATACTTGTGGTGACATTAGAGTATCTAGGTGACAATAGAGTTGGTTGATGCGTATCATATGGTGTTATTTTAGTACGAACTCTAGGGCTGTTTGTGACACTTATAGGAATGGCTCAATAGATTGATCGGAAAAGATAACTTTGAGGTGGTTTCGTACCCTACAACAATTTCTGTCTTATGTTCTCCGTGAATAGGAACTTTGGAGTGATTCTTTGTCGCACGTTGAAGGATTGTTATATGATCCAATTATGTTAGCATTGTTGAGAGATTGCACTAGTGAAAGTATAAACCCTAGGCCTTGTTTCTAAGCATTGCAATACCGTTTGTGCTTCATTTTATCACTTGCTACCTTGCTGTTTTTTTATTTTCAGATTATAAAAACCTATATCTACTATCCATACTACACTTGTATCGCCATCTCTTCGCCGAACTAGTGCACCTATACAATTTGCCATTGTATTGGGTGTGTTGGGGACACAAGAGATTTCTTGTATTTGATTGCACGGTTGTTTGAGAGAGACCATCTTCATCCTACACCTCCCACGGATTGATAAACCTTAGGTCATCCACTTGAGGGAAAATTGCTACTGTCCTACAAAACTCTGCGCTTGGAGGCCCAACACGAGTCTACAAGAATAAGTTGTGTAGTAGACATCAAGCTCTTTTCTGGCGCCGTTGCCAGGGAGGTGAGTGCTTGAAGGTATATCTTTAGATCTTGCCATTGAATCTTTTAGTTTCTTGTTTTATCACTAGTTTGGCTTATAAAAGAAAACTAAAAAAATGGAATTGAGGTTGCCTCATATTCTTCGTCTTTATCATGTCTTTCGTGAAAATGATGGATCGGAAAATTGTGCTCAATTGATAGAAGAAAAATTCAATAAAATGTTTGGCATAAAATCTTTGAATGATGAGCATGATTGCAATGAAATTAGTATGAATTCTTTGAATATCCATGATGCTAATGATATGCAAAGCCATAAGCTTGGGGATGCTATGTTTTATGAAGATGATATTTTTACTCCCCCAAGTTTTGATGAGAAAATTTGTTATGATGATTGCATGCCTCCTATTTATGATGACAATATTGATAAAAGTGGATTTTGAGAGGTCACAACTTTATTTAATGATGGTTCCACTATTTTGGAAGAGGTTTCAATTGATTATGACAACAAAGTTGCTATCTATGATGATTATTGTGATGACATGTATGTTATAAAGAGTAATGATAACCATGAAACTTGTCATCATGATTTTTATTTTCAATTGGATTATTCCAATCAAGTATCTCATGATAGTTATTTTGTTGAGTTTGCTCCCACTATTATGAATGAGAAGAAAATTGCTTGTGTGGAGAGTAATAAAAATTCTATGCTTATATATCTTGACAAGAATGCTTTGTGTGATGGATATATTGTTGAATTTCTTCATGATGCTACTGAAAATTATTATGAGAGATGATCATATGCTTGTAGGTATTGCAATAATATCAAGTTTCCTCTCTATGTGTTGAAAGTTTTGAAGTTATGCTTGTTTTACCTTCCTATGCTAGTTGATTCTTGCTCCCATAAACTATTTGCTCACAAAATCCCTATGCATAGGAAGTGGGTTAGACTTAAATGTGCTTGTCATATGCTTCATGATGCTCTCTTTGTGTTTCAATTCTTTACTTTTATGTGAGCATCATTGAAATCATCATACCTAGCTAAAAAGGCATTAAAGAAAAGCGCTTGTTGGGAGACAACCCAATACTTATACCTTCTGTTTTAGTGTGTTCACATGATTAAGCTACTGTGGTAATCATGTTTTATATGTTTTCTTTCAATAATGTGCCAAGTAAAGCCTTTGGGATAGTGTGGATACTTGTTGATTCGATTCTGTGCAAAAACAGAAACTTTTGCGTCCAGTGTTGGAATTTCTATTCTGTACTGGAGCGTGAGAAAATTCTGAAATTTTTACAGAGCATTGGGTTATAAATTGTTTACGTTTTCCTAATGTTTCAGAATTTTTGGAGGTACAGAAGTATGGTTTTTAAATCGCTCACTACATGCTGTTCTGTTTTTGACAGATTCTGTTTTTGGTTCATAGTTTGCTTGTTTTAGTGTTTCCATAGCTTATATTGAGTAATATAAATTGTGGAAATGATAGAATACAGTAGGAATTATGTGAGAACAATTATGAATATTGTCTTGACAGTACCTAAGTGGATGTTTTATTTTTATCATACTAACCTATCTCACCAAGTTCCGTTAAGTTTTGTGTGATTGAAGTTTTCAAGTTTTGGGTGAGATATCGATATGAGGAGAATAAGGAGCGGCAAGACCCTAAGATTGGGGATGCCCAAGGCACCCCAAGGTAATATTCAAGGAAGACTCAAGCGTCTAAGCTTGGGGATGCCCCGGAAGGCATCCCCTCTTTCGTCTTCAACACTATCGGTAACCTCACTTGGAGCTACATTTTTATTTGTCACATAATATTAGTTTTGCTTGGAATGTCATTTTATTTTGTTTTCTTTGCTATTTGAATAAAATACTTAAGATCTGAAATTGTTAAATGATAGAGAGTACATAG
Source organism: Elymus sibiricus (assembly GCA_039707655.1). Taxonomy (NCBI): domain Eukaryota; kingdom Viridiplantae; phylum Streptophyta; class Magnoliopsida; order Poales; family Poaceae; genus Elymus; species Elymus sibiricus. The sequence goes on from CM077668.1 coordinate 198,263,585, forward strand.
CTACCTATTTACTTAGCTACTCATTTGATCTTCACTTATATCTTTTTGGAGTAGTTTGTCATTTACTCTTGTGCTTCACTTATATCTTTTGAGCTAGGAAGTTGCTCTAGTACTTCACTTATATATTTTTGAGCACAGTGGTGATTATATTTTGAAGAAATATACACTCTCATTCTTCACTTATATTATTTTGAGAGTTGACAATAGTAATGGTAATTTGCACAAGATATGAATTTGGTCCTAATGTGATGGATATTCAAGAAGGATATAATAAAAACTTTCATGTAGATCATTGGATATGATAAGTTTAATTCCTTGCAATAGTTTTGCGATATGGAGATGATAATATGTGAGTCATGTTAGTGAGTAATTATGGTTTAGTAAGAATATTGGTGTTAAGGTTTGTGATTCCCTATGCATGCACGTAAAGTCAATAGTTATGCAACGAAATTATATCCTACTTATGGTGCATTATTCAGTGTTAGTTATTTTCAATGCATGTTTATGACCGTTTTCGCTTTTTGGTTGGTTGCTTCTCAATCTATTTGCTAGCCTTCATTTGTACTAAGCGGGAATACTGCTTGTGCATCCAATTCCTTAAAACCAAAGTTGTGCCAAATGAGTCCACCATACCTACCTATATGCGGTATTTCCATGCCGTTCCAAGTAAATTTGCATGTGCCAACTCTAATTTTTCAAAATAATTTTTCTGTTTTGTGTGCCTGTACCGCTCATGAAGCGGCAGGGGTTGGCCAATATTTTCCATGCTAGGTGTGTTATTCTCACGACGAGTGTTTATTCACTTGTCATTGCATGAGAGAGTGGCAAGTATTAGGGATGCCCAGTCCCGAAATGCAAAGAAAAATTTAATATGATGATAATAACAAATTCCTTGGAAAGTGTTGGTATGGAGGGCACCCGTGGATACGGCTAGCCATGGATTGTGAAAGAATGGTGGAAAGGAAATAAACTTTATTTTCTGTTTGGGAACCGCCTATAATGTGTCTAGCATGGAAGATATTGGGAATTCTCGGTCATTTTCGTTGACAGGAAAAGCATGCCTCTCAAAATAATTTTATCTCTCTATTTTAAACCTTGAGCTCTGGCACCTCTGCGAATCTTTGCTTCCCTCTGCGAAGGGCCTATCCACTTTACTTTTATGCAATTTTTGTTTTTATTTTGAGTCTCCATCTTCTCTTATAAAGCACCAATTGGAGAGCACTATTGTCATACTTGTTCATTGGATGTAGCTAATATTGAGTGTGTTTCATGAACAGATCAATGATTGACCATAATGGGCTAGGGATAACTTTCTTTGGCGTTGATATTTTGAAAGACATGGTTGCTTGTTAGTATGCTTGAGTATTTATGTCTTCATGTCAAATTATAGACTATTGCTTTTAATCATTCAAGTCCAAGTGTCCATGCAATAAAAGAAAAGATTATATGATGATTATGATAGGTAGCATTCCACATCAAAATTTCTGTTTTTAATTGCTGCTTTATCATGATGAGTTTTATGAGAAAAAGTTGCTGTTATGGTGCTAGAAAAAGTGATTGGAATTATCATTGATCAAACTTATGCACTATGCTAGCATTCACACTTCATAAATTATTTCTTTTATCATTTACCAACTCGAGGACGAGCAGGAATTAAGCTTGGGGATGCTGATATGTCTCCAACGTATCTATAATTTATAAAGTATTCATGCCATGTTTATTATAGTTTTGTATGATTTTGGTGCACTTTTATATGGATTTTATATGATTTTTATGGACTAACATATTGACCTAGTGCCCAGTGCCAGTTGCTGTTTTCTGCTTGTTTTTGGTTTTCCAGAAAATCCATATCAGACGAAGTCCAAATGCAGCGAAACTTTTTAACGATTTTTTTGGACCAAAAGAGACCCCTGAAGTTTCGTGGAAGGACCAGAAGCCTTACGAGGTGCACACAAGCTACCACCGCGGCTTTGGGAGGGGGGAAGTGCAAGAGCGTCGTGGTACCTCGTGGGCCCATCTTAGCCCATCTTCGCGTGATTCCAACGCCATAAAATCCTATAAATACCAAAACCCCCAGAAATAACCCTAGAACTTCGACTACGCCGCCGCAAGCCTCTGTACCTCTACGATCTCATCTACAACCCTTTTCCGGCACCCTGCCGGAGGGGGGAATCATCACCGGAGGCCATCTTCATCATCCCGGCGGTCTCCATGACGAGGAGGGGGTAGTTCACCCTCGAGGCTAGGGGTATGTACTAGTAGCTATGTGTTTTATCTCTCTCTCGTGTTCTTGATTTGGCACGATCTTGATGTATCGTGAGCTTTGTTAATATAGTTGGATCATATAGTGTTTCTCCCTCTCTATCTTGTTGTGATGAATTGAGTTTTTTCCTTTGAGGTTTCACTATTATCGGATTGAATACTTTTATGGAATGGGGTATTATATTGATTCACTTGATATATGTTTTGGCACTCAACTCGCGGGTTCCCGAGGTGACATTGGGGTAATCTATGCATAGGGTTTGATGCACGTTTTCGTCCGACTTTCTCCGGTAGAAATCTTGGGGCACTCTTTGAAGTTCTTTGTGTGGATTGAATATTATGATCTGAAGTTGTTTGATGCGTATCGTATAATTGACTCACGGATACTTGTGGTGACATTGGAGTATCTAGGTGACATTAGAGTTGGTTGATGCATATCATATGGTGTTATTTTAGTACGAACTCTAGGGATGTTTGTGACACTTATAGGAATGGCTCAATAGATTGATCGGAAAAGATAACTTTGAGGTGGTTTCGTACCCTACAACAATTTCTATCTTATGTTCTTCGCGAATAGGAACTTTGGAGTGATTCTTTGTCGCGCTTTGAGGGATTGTTATATGATCCAATTATGTTAGCATTGTTGAGAGATTGCACTAGTGAAAGTATGAACCCTAGGCCTTGTTTCTAAGCATTGCAATACCGTTTGTGCTCCGTTTTATCACTTGCTACCTTGCTGTTTTTTTATTTTCAGATTATAAAAACCTATATCTACTATCCATACTACACTTGTATCACCATCTCTTCGCCGAACTAGTGCACCTATACAATTTGCCATTGTATTGGGTGTGTTGGGGACACAAGAGATTTCTTGTATTTGATTGCAGGGTTGTTTGAGAGACCATCTTCATCCTACGCCTCCCACGGATTGATAGGTCATCCACTTGAGGGAAAATTGCTACTGTCCTACAAAACTCTGCGCTTGGAGGCCCAACACGAGTCTACAAGAATAAGTTGTGTAGTAGACATCAGGGCTCCGACGTGAGCGATGAGGACATCACGTACCTCCGCCGCATGCGGAGGCTGCCGCCGGCGGGACGGCGAGGTGGTCGTCTTCCTCACGCACTTTCGCTGCGGGTTCGGCCTCCCTGCGAGCATCTTCTTCCGCAGGTTCCTCACCTACTTCGGCCTGCAACCGCACCATCTTGGTGCGAACTCCATCTTGCAGCTCTCGTCCTTCGTGGCGTTCTGCGAGGGCTACATCGGCATCTTGCCGTACACCTTGTTGTGGTGCCGGCTCTTCTACCTCAAGCAGCAGGGGGCGGCGCCCGGCGTCATGTCCGCCTGCGGGGCGGCGTTGGTATACGACCGGCCGGCTGGAGGCTTCCCCAAGCTTCCCCTTGAGGAGTCAGCCCAGAAATGGCAGAACTCCTTCTTCTACGTGAAGAACGTCGACCCGGCGGTCGACCGCATCAACCTGCCCCCTTCAGCAACGTCACGCCGGCTGAGAGGCTGAACTGGGCACAACCTCAAGCAGTCGTCTGGGGAGATCGTGAACATCTGCAGCCGGCTCCAGGAGATGATCGAGAACGAGGGGCTCGTTGCCACAGACTTCATTGCGGCCTTCATCGGCCGCCGGGTGCTGCCGCTGCAGCGCCGGCCGCACCGCATCTGTGACATGAGCGGCCGGCATGACCCCTGCCGGATGTCGATGAAGGAGTTGACGCCGGCCGAGGTCGCCCGTCGCATCAACGGCATTTCCACCGCCGGGTTCGACGTGGGGAGGTGGCGCTTCGGCAAGGAGCCCTACAGCCGGCAGGCTCCCGCGCCGGCGGTGAGTCCTTGGACCCCATTTTTTGCGACTTCTTCCCTTTTCCTTCGGCCTGACTCGTCGGGCCGGCTGCAGCATTACCCGAGTTAGCAGACCAATGACGGGCCGAATCCCCAGGTCCTGCAGCCGGATCGGACCGTCTTGGACGAGGAGGACGAAGACGGCAAGGAGGAGGAAGGAGGCGACGAGCGCCCCAAGGATGCCGAAGCCGATGGGTCCGGCCAAGCCGGTGAGTCCCTAACCCCAGATCCCTTGCGCGAGTGGACTGATGATGATGCCGATGACCTTAGCAGTGTGCGTGGTGCAGCGCAACTGACCGCGGAGGTGGACGCCAGCGTCGCCCCCAGGAGGCGGCTGCGGAGGGCGGCTGGAGCCGCCCCATCTAGAGAGCAGGCGGCCGCGGGGCGGCCGCACGGGAAGCAGCCGGTCGAGCCACGGCCGGCTGGGAAACGCCCAGCTGTGGCGCAACCGGGGGACGCGAGGAGGGCCGTGAAGAAGACGCGGCGGCTTGCCGCGTCAGTGGGCCCTAAACGAGGGGTTCCGGTCAGCACCGAGTGAGTAGCTCCTTCGAGTCTTGTTTTTGCTTCGCTTTTCTTCTGTGTTTGCGTTGGGTTTCCTCCCCCTCTCACATCTTCTACGTGCCAACCAGGCCCCCTCGCGAGCTGTCGGTGGTGGCCGCGCCTGGAAGCGCGGCTGGTCAGCAAGAAACCCGGAGCAGCGCAAACAAGCGCGGGCCGGACTATACCGTCGAGGAGGAGCTCACAGCCCGGCAGGGCGGCGTCGCGCTGGAGGAGGAGGAGCGCACCGCATGTAGGGCGTGGGCGGTGGCCGCGAGGGAGGAGGAGGAGGCCTCGGCCAAGGCATGGGAGGACGTGAAAGCACATTTGCTCCCTTGGTGGTTTTGGTAATCAATGTCAACATACATGTTGTTGGACTAATACTTTCATCTAGTATATTTCAGATAAGTTCAACAGTGGCATGGCAAGGACAAGAAGATGTGGACCCTTCAAAATGTCAAGCACAAGATTGGCAACTACAAGACACTACATTTTCAGTTTAGTGATCCAAGATCACATTGAGTCCCTTAGGAAAGCCAATACTATTAAAAGGGGATGAGGTGTTAATGATGAGGTTGTTGCTCAAGTGCTTAGTGGTATTGCTCCAAAAACCCTCAGTCACTTTCTCACAATCACATATGTCCAAACCCTAAAAAGTCTATCTCGTTCCCACCGAAAATCTCCTATCCGGACCCACCGAGATTACCACTTCATATCGCCGCTGCCAAACCCTAGCAAATTGGTTTGACCGAAAAGGATCTTGATCCCACCGAGATGGCCTTGCCAAGTTTCTGTGATGACATTATTTCACTTCGGAATCACCGAGTTGAAATAATCAGAATTTCCGAAACTGGGTTTTGCCCTAGCTATTGCACTTCGGTCCCACCGAAAAGCCTAAAGTTCACATCTTAACGATGAGTATGACCTATGATCAAGTGTTCTCACTTGACTCCTAAGTCAATATACTCTAACATAGGTGACCTAGTCGCCGACTCCTCTAGATGAAGTTCTCTAGTGTTTCTCTTGTGTCTTTTTCTTGCTAGAGCGTTTCTTTTTCAAAAAAAAACTTCATCTAGATGTTTCTTTGTTTCTTTCTTTTTTGTGTTCTTTTTCTTTAGCTAGTTTCTAGTAAATTCATTGCAAATCTTTGTGAGAGCTTCTTTGCCTAGTGAGCTGAGTTGACAAATTTTTGTCTCTGCACTAAACTCGGTCACACCGACTTGTTCCAACTCGGAGTCACCGACTTTATTGCTCAAAGGACTTTTCTGTCAAGTGTTTCCTGTGTTTTCTGCTCCAGCTCCACTCAATGATTCTTTCCCTCTGCTTGCATCTGACACTATATCTTGGCTAGTTGTGTTTCTCAAGGACCATACCCACTAGACCAATAACTTTGAAGTCATTCCTTCTTGGAAATTGATGTCAAAGGGGGAGAGAGATGCACATCAAAGGTTACCACAACCTCTTCAATGACAAAAGGTATATCCTAGGGGAGAGAGATGCATTTTATAAGAGGAGAGAATTCTACATGTTTCTAAGAGGGGAGAAACATGTCTCTGTGTTTCTGTTTGTTCTAGTTTTCTCACTCTACCTACTCCCAATATCCAATGCTAGATTCAGGGGGAGAGGAAGTTCTTTTAGGGGGAGTAAACTAATTCTATTTGATCTTTCTTTTGGGGACATGTCTGCTTCTGACAGAAGTATTCACTCAGTGATATTTTCTTCTACATGTCATCCCAATCTTGGTTTCTTGTTGATCTTGTGTCTTTTCTTGGAGAAGTTATCTTGTGTTATCTAACCCTGTTTTCTCAAGTGTATTTCTTCAGGTATATGATCAAGAACTTCGAGGTAAGTATGTGCATCATACTCATGTGCATGATGACTTCCTGCTTTTGCACATATTGTTTGCAAGAAAATAGTCATGGACATGAGTGTACTTCAACTTCATTTTGTTGCTCTGATGCATATAGCCAAGATACATGTTGCATGTGCATTTCTTTCAATTTTGTGCTCTTGCTACTCTCAAGCTATCATCATCTACTAGCTACACATCTATAGGGGGGCTCATACATGTTACATGCTTTTCTCTTCAAAGCTTTGATACAATCTTCTAGTACATCTTTATTTGAAGCTTTGATGTATGTTGTCATCAATAACCAAAAAGGGGGAGATTAAAAGCACATTTGCTCCCTTGGTGGTTTTGGTAATCAATGTCAACATACATGTTGTTGGACTAATATTTTCATCTAGTATATTTCAGATAAGTTCAACAGTGGCATGGCAAGGACAAGAAGATGTGGACCCTTCGAAATGTGAAGGACAAGATTGGCAACTACAAATCTCTACATTTTCAGTTTAGTGATCCAATATCACATTGAGTCCCTTAGGAAAGCCAATACTATTAAAAGGGGATGAGGTGTTAATGATGAGGTTGTTGCTCAAGTGCTTAGTGGTATTGCTCCAAAAACCCTCAGTCACTTTCTCACAATCACATATGTCCAAACCCTAAAAAGTCTATCTCGGTCCCACCGAAAATCTCCTATCCGAACCCACCGAGATTACCACTTCATATCACCACTGCCAAACCCTAGCAATTTGGTTTGACCGAAAAGGATCTCGGTCCCACCGAGATGGCCTTGCCAAGTTTCTGTGATGACATTATTCCACTTCGGAATCACCGAGTTGAAATAATCGGAATTTCCAAAACTGGGTTTTGCTCTAGCCATTGCACTTCGGTCCCACCGAGTTGTTCCACTTCGGTCCCACTGAAAAGCCTAAAGTTCACATCTTTTACACTAGTCGGTCTCACCGAGTTTACAGTCGGTCTCACCGATTTGGGTCAAAAGTGTGTAACGGTTGGATTTTTGGTGAAGGCTATTTATACCCCTCCACCCCCACTTACTCTCTAAGAGAGCCATCAGAACATGCCTACACTTCCACCATTCATTTTCTGAGAGAGAACCACCTACTCATGTGTTGAGATCAAGAGATTCCAAACCAACCATTTGAACCTTGATTTCTAGCCTCTTCAAGTTGCTTTCCACTCCAATCCTTCTCCTACCCATGTCAAATCTGTGAGAGAGAGATTGAGTGCTGAGGAGACTATCATTTGAAGCACAAGAGCAAGGAGTTCATCATCAACACACCATCTATTACCTTTTGGAGAGTGGTGTCTCCTAGATTAGTTAGGTGTCACTTGGGAGCCTCCAAGATCATGTAGAGTTGAACCAAGGAGTTTGTAAGGGCAAGGAAATCGCCTACTTCGTGAAGATCTACCCCAAGTGAGGCTAGTCCTTTGTGGATGGAAGCCATGGTGGAATAGGCAAGGTTGCTTCTTTGTGGACCCTTCGTGGGTGGAGCCCTCCGTGGACTCGCGCAACTGTTACCCTTCGTGGGTTGAAGCCTCCATCAACGTGGACGTATGATAGCACCACCTATCGGAACCACGCCAAAAACCACCGTGTCTTCATTGCGTTTGATCATATTTTGTCTACCCCATTACTTTCCGCACAAGTACATGCTTTACTTTTTCCGCTGCTCTATCTCTTGATATGCATGTGTAGGAAGTCTTGGTGATATCTTAACTAGTGCTAAAATCTGCCTAAATTCCAAGTGAACTTAAAAACTGCACCTTTGGTTGGTTAAGAGTCTATTCACCCCCCTCTAGACCTATCTTCTCGACCCTACAATTGGTATCAGAGCTTTGGTCTCCATTGCTTTGGTTTAATCACCATTGGAGGAAGATGGATGTGTCTACTTTGGGGAATCTTAGACGTAGAGTGCCTATTCTCAATGGAGAGTATTATCACTTTTGGAAGGATGAGATGCTTGATATCTTTGATGAATTTAACTAGAGCAAGTATATTCATAGTCTGTATGTACCTCCCATTGATCCCTTGCATCACACTCATGAGGAAGAGATTGACATTGTCGGGATCCCGATCCTAAGTCACACTGATCTAGCATAAGACACATCATATCACTTTGCGGCCTCACACACGGTAACCCATGGCTGCCGCCTTTACCTTGGCTGGGACCGTTTGCGTCTTTTGGCTCACGTATATGATTGTGATGCTAGCATCCATATGACAGAGAACTCGGGTCGACATGACTAGTCATAAACCAAGGTGGCACAAACGTACAAGGACAGACATAGGTAACCCAGCAATGCACGTGTCAGTCATCAGCGTGTGTAACCGGGCTGTAGCAAGCTATCAGGACTCCAGTAACACCGCGTGCCATTTCCCCGTGGGGACAGACACAGGAGCAAAGAAGGATACATGTCGGTCAATCCATGTGTTTCGGAGCAGTAGCAAGCTACCAAGGCTCAGTGGAAGCACTAGGAGGCATTTCCCTGTAAGGAAGGCTACCAAAGCAGATAACTAGGTGTCGAATCCCACACATACGAATGCATTTCAAACATACACACAATATGCACAATATATGTAGATACAACATGGCATCACAACATAACTCTACGACTCAAGTATTTATTTAAGAGGCTCCGAAGAGTCATAAATAGCATGATATTACAAACATGGGTCTCATGACCCAACATACAAAGTCATACAAGCAACGGAAGCATAAACATGTCTGAGTACAGACAACTACAAAAGAAAAAGACTGAGAAGCCTGACTATCTACAAGACCCTCCATAGGAACCAGACCTCTGTCTGGGATTCCCAAGCTAATCGGTCAACATCGAACTCGTCATTGAAACCACTAGTGAGGCTAACATCTCCTCTGCAAAAACATAAATTAAGCAACCGTGAGTACAAAGGTACTCAACAAGACTTACATCAGAACTATCTACATATGCATCATTATCAAGAAGGGTGTGGTGGGGTTTAACTGCAGCAAGCCAGCTTTGACTCAGTGGCTAACCTGTACTACGACTACCAGTATTTCTTTGGGGTCAGAGAGCGCACACGAGTCCACATAGTCACCACAACAATACACCACTATGGATCCGCTCCCGTCTCCCTACGAGAAGGCCATCCATAGCACTCACGCTTATCTTGCGCATTTTAGAGTATCCATTTCAACTTGTCTATGAACAATGTAAGCTTCCAAGTTGTCCATATCCGCGGACGCGGCTATTCGAATAGATTATTAACCCTGCAGGGGTGTACTTCTTCACACACGCTCTCACCACTTACCACCATGTACACATCATGTATCTTGGCAACCTTCAAGCGGAAGCCTGGCGAGGGTGTCGGCCACGACCTGGCTAACCACACAAGACTCTAGTCTAGGTTTATTGAATATTTGAGACTGACCCGCAAGGAAGTCTGGCCGAAGTTTCCATTACGGCCCCAAACGATGTGAGCAGGGTTCCACAAGCCCACCATCCGGATGCCACTTGGTTCACCGTGCCACGGTGTCTCTACCGCATCATAGCCCACCCCTAGGGTCAGCGCTGTGTACGGCCGCCAACAGATATCCTACAAACACCAGAAACTAGTTGCGACTCCTGGACAGAGATCAAGGCGATTAATAAGTCGAGAGGGTCCATTGGTTTCGGGCCCAATGCATGGTAGTAGCTAGTCTTGGATCACAAACATGGAACTCAGTTCTTAAGGACGGTTCCAATGAGACAACCCACCATGTACTCCTACATGGCCTCATCGCTACCTTTACCAAATCGTGTTCACACACTTAGCTCTCACACAGTAGGACATGAACACAACCATTCCAATTCATCGCCCAGATGGATCAGACCCAACACAACTCTAAGCATACCAAGCATGGCAAACAAGCATGGATGAGTAGTCACAACATGGCTCAAGCAATTCCTACTCATGCTAGTAGGTTTTACTATTTACTGTGGCAAAGACAGGTCATGCAGAGGAATGGGTTCAACTACCGCAACAAGTAACAATTGAGTTGTTGTTGTCCTAATGCAATAAAAGAGAGCAGGAGCGAGAGAGTGGGATTGTATCAAAATGCTCAAGGGGGGGTTGCTTGCCTGGCACTTCTGAAGATGATACTGCTCTTCATCAGTGTCAACGGGTCACTACGTCGGAAACGTCGGCTATCGAGAAGGAACAACACCGACAAACAAAGAAGGAACACAATCAATGCAATGTAGCAATATGATGCATGATCATGACATGGCAATATGCTGGTGTTATTTGAGATAATGCAACTAACAACAGATTGGTTGGAGTTGGTTTGAACCAAGGGTTCAAATTCAAACTCCAAATATGGTAATTCAAATACCATTTAATTGATTTGACATGTTCAGCAGGTTTAAGTTGTTTTTTCATGCATGAAAATGCTACCAATGGATAGATTGGATTTTTCTAATCATTTTTAATATATAAATCTTTTCCATCTGAGCTATGGTTGATTTTATATGATTTTTTGAAGTTTAAACCATTTTCTGGAATTTCCTGGTTATTTTAAATTAAACTAAATCCAGAAAATGTTTTACTACGTCAGCACTATGTCACCGTGACATCAGCAGGTCAACTGGGGCAGTCCAGGTCAAACTGAGAAGTGGGACCCGCTTGTCAGTGGCACATCTAATTAACAGGGTTAATTAGCACTAAACTTAATCCTAAACCTAATTTAGTTAGGGGCCTGGGCCCACATGCCAGTGACCCTGGAAGGTCAAACCCCCGGTCAAACAAGTTAACTCCACCGGCGTCAAGCCGCCGGCGGGGTCAGATGCCGCGGAGAGCGTCGGAAACGCTGCTCCGACCACGGTTTGATGCGCGGAAGGGCGCTACGCAGAGCTGGAACTCGTCCGCGTCGTTTGGTGTAGGTGGCGTCGCTGGAGGTGACCTAAAACGATGCCGGCGTCCTCAAATGCGGCGGCCGGAGTTCGGGCGATGATGCAAACGTCGCTATGGTGCACGGCAAGAGCAACGGGTGATCGCGTTCGACTCATGGGGGTGCACTGAGCGCAGTGGTGAGCTCGGACGCGAGCTTGCACGGCCGTAGCCACGGTGGCGACATGGCCGGCAGTGAGAAGCCTTCGGGCTCGTTGGAATCGGCCGCTAGGGGAAGCAAACGAGCACAGGGGTTTAGGGGGAAGGCGCAGGAGCTCACGGCGGTTGCAGCGGTGGTCTCGGCGAGCTCGGGGAAGGGCTGGAGCGAGCGGGGCAGCAAAGGCGATCTCCGGCGTCTGAGGCTGAAGAAGACGGCGCTGCGGTGCGCCCGACATAGAACGGCTTGGGGAAGACGGCGTAGGGGACGTGGCGGAGCTCGGGGACACGTCGGGGAAGTGAGGGGGAGGCGGTGGCTGCGATGGTTCACGTCGGCGCAAGCGCGGCGGCTTTGGCCATGGCGCCAGGAGGCGGGGGAGAGAGCAGGGGGGCGAGTGAGGAGGTCCGCTCGGTCGGGACGGCAGTGAGGTGGTCGTCCACGCGTCTAGACGGCCGTCGGCAAGCAGGAGGTGGCTCGGGCGCGTGTGCGCGCTCTGCTTACTGGCGCGAGGAGGAAGACAACAGGGGGAGGAAGATGGGCTGGGGCGGCTCTGGTGAGAGCCCAGGTGAGTTCTTCTCTCTCTCTCTCTTTTCTATTTTGTTTTCTGTTTCTGTTTATTCTTTTCTGTTTTGATTTGATTTCAAACCAAATCATTTTATAAAATCTTGAGAATAATTGTGGGAACTTTCTGAATTATTCCAGTGGCCCTCAAATAGTTTCAGAATATTTGGAGCATTTAAAATATTTATAGCAATTAAATGCTCCAATTCAAATACATTATGGCTTAATTCAAAAATGCAGAAATGACCTAGAAATATGTTCATCATTTTTGGCACAGGTTTTCACCCATTTAAAAAATGATGAACTTTTTTGAAGGGCATTTTGGGTTCATTGAAAATATTTTCAGTTGATCCTAGATTTTTAAAGGGTGCTAGGGTTTGCTGGATCCCCATTTCATATTTCAATGACATTTAAACATGATGCATGGATGATTATGCAACTATTTACAATCAATTCTAGGGCTGTGACAACTCACCCCCACTAAACAAGAATCTTGTCCCGAGATTCAAGACGTAGGGTAAGAGGAAGAGGGGACACTAAACTAACACAATCTTCATGATCCAACTGCCCTTCTCGAAGATGTTGATCCATTACATCATATTGATCTTGACATCTTTGCTTTGAGAACTTCATCCAACATGATGACGATAGAAAGAAACTCTACAAGGGATGACCATCGCAATGATCACACGGCCAACTCACGGAATGAGACATAGAAACACCTCTCGAGCTGAGACACCAAACACACATCAGGGGCAATGGGGAGAAACAGATGTCGAGGGTTTCAATTTGGTAGGCAAAAATTCCACGCTTAAGTAACATGGTGCATGGATTTCAAAGTAGCGAGGAGTTATATTGCCCTTTATACCATAACGGGGCACCTTAAGAGAGGTGACTCGTAGAAATATTTCCTAAGTCAGGCAAAAAGAATTACTTTTGATATAGAGATCATTGAAACTCTTTATACCAGACCCAGGCAAATTCACAAATGATCGTTTGAAGGAATCCGACTGAATGGCATACTCAGCTTGGATTGGAAACTATGGTTATAGAACAATTCGGCAAACGGAGGGCATATTCCGGTTGATACCGAAGATATAACCTAGTGTCTGAGCATGCTTTCAAGAACTTGAGCATTTCCATATTCATCAGGGTTTTACCAACATCTATGCCGAAGATCTTGGTGACACCTTGAATAATGATGGAGGATGCAGACGCAAGGAAAGATAACACTTTCTTAGATTTCGCCTTAGCGATGCCAAGGAAACAAAATCTGGATAATCGACCAAGAGACATTTAGCACTCCGCTTCTAATGTTCTCCTTGATGTACTAGTGTAACCCGACTATAGGTACTGGTTGGTATCTAGAACATCATGTAAAGGTCGGACTTCGGAAACACAAAGGATCCATAAGGAACAACTTCTAGAATAAGTCGCACGGAAATCCTCATGGAGAAGATGGTCAAATTGCTCAATCAAGATACTACAATAATAGACCTTCTGGCTAGGTGTGTCGGCCAGAACATCAACCTTGCCAGAACCTACATCATAGGTCTTGAGAAAGTTCCAACCATCATACTTGCCTGAGATTCAGATCTGGTTGGTAACAGGATATTCCAGACTCAACATGTCTGAAAGAGAAAGTTTGCAACACAAATCGACGAGATGATGTTGCGAGATTCTCGGGAAATGAACTACGGAAGCAAGCTCCAAAACATGAGTTGGATTGCAAGATACAAGATACATGTGAACATGATGTGCAAGACAAGCATGACCACATAGAAGTCTTACAACAAAACACTACCGAGTTCTGGTTGGGAACCATCACTACAAAAAAAAGACACATCCGTGACATTATGGCCCGAACTAAAACTTTTTCTGTCATGGTTGTGACACTTCTATGACAATAATTGTGACAAAAACACGTATCATCATAGATGTGGTGGGCTCCTACTTCTATGACAAAAAATTATGACAGAAAATGGGCTTTTCATCCTGTGCGGGCCGGAGACGCACACGCATGACATTCTTTGGGCTGTCCATGATGTAAAAAATCATGGTAGAAGTGAGGGCGAGGAAATTTTCGGGGAGTTCCCGGTTACGGTGGGTGGTCGGGGCTGAGCAATGCAGTGTGGTTTGCGCGTTTCTCTCGTATGTGCATGTGTGCGAGGCATTCGCTAACTGAACCCGAGCGAGGCGTTCTCTTACTGAACCCGAGCGATCGCACTAGCCAGCTACGTACTGAAGACGACCGATCGATCCCACTACGTACTAAAGCCGATCGATCCCTTCTCTGCTAACTGAACCCGAGCGATTCCTTTGCTGCTAACTGAACCCGAGCGATTCCTTCGCTGCTAACTAAACCCGAGCGATTCCTTCGCTGCTAACTAAACCTGAGCCATCGATCACTACTGCATGCTGCTTACTGAAGCCGATCGATCGATGCGTTGCATCGAGCCCCCGTGTGCGAGACGTAGCCGGTTGGGTTTGTCAGAGCCGGGACTCCGGGGATCTAGAGGTTCGAACACTAGGGGTGAGCTAGTTCTTTTCAACCAAAGGTGACCACGGCGAGGCTACGGAGAGAGCGCTATGCGGGAGCACGACATGGGACACGATGGTTACCCAGGTTCGGGCCACCTTGCGGTGTAAAACCCTACTCCTGCCTATGTTGGGATTGCTGCGGGCGAGAAGATGTCTCGCGTACAAGGTAGGAAGCAGAGGAATCCTTTTTTTTCTACAATGGCAACTCTGCCCCTTTTATAGCCGCCCTGGTCCTCTTCCCCCTGAAAACTTAGGCGGGAAGGGTTGCCACACTTGGCGGGTTTTGAAAGGGGACATGTGCTCAGTCTATCCTGACTAAAGGTGGTCTTCGCCTGCAAAAGCATAATCTATGACGCGCCGGTGGGTTCAATGATGACCTCCGTCCTGCGCGCCTTGCTGTCTTGGTCTTCTTTCACCAAATGGGCAGTCCTTGGAACTTGCTTTGGAGATGGGCAGCTGGGACTGCACCTTTAGCACCAAAGAGGAAAGCTTCACTATCCGCGCCCGCTGGCGCGGCCTCTACCGCCCTTCATTGCTACGCGCGTCACCCATGTGATGGGCACAGGGCTGCGCAGCCAACATCAGGCCGGATGGCTTCGGGCGCCCGCCTCGGGAGGGCGCCTCGGGAGGCGGCCTCACGAGGCTCCTGCTGCTACCGCAGCTAAGTGCTGGCAGGTCGTTGTCGGGCCCGTGGAACCCAGTGTACCTCGGCTCGTCTGCCTATGGCCTAGAGGGCAACGCCTGACGGTGGCCCAAAGGTGGCCCCTCATGAGGCCCTGACCTCCTGAGGACCCCTCCTCCCGGAGCTGGCAGGCAAGACTCAGCCACGGCTTCACCGAGAGCCTCGCGAGGCCCTCTCGCGAGGCGGCCTCCTGAGGTTGTCTCCCGAGGCACCCACCCGAAGGAGTGCAAGGCAAGTGCTGTTCAGCTCGGTCACGCGGTCTCGTGCCCACCACGTGGGTGATGCGCGCGGCGACGAAAGGCGACAGAGGCCGCGCTAACAGGCGCGGATGGAGAGGATTTCCCCTTTTGTGCTAAGGGAGCAAGGCTAGCAATCTGTTTCCCAAAGAAACCCCCAAAGGTTGCCCGATTGGTGAAAGAAGACCAAGACGGTGGACGCACAGGGCGGAGGTCATCCCCGAGCCCACCGGCGCGTCATGGATAATCGCTTTGCAGATGGAGACCACCTTTTGTCAGGATAGACTGTGCCCCTATCCCCCTTCAAACTTGCCGTTGTGTGGCAACCCTTCCCGCCAATGTTTTCGGGGGAAGAGGACCAAGGCAGATATAAAACGAGGGTAGGGTGCCGCTGTAGAAGGGATCGATCGACTCTTCCTCCGCAAACCTTGTACTCTCGCGCCAGAGCAATCACAACCAAGCAGGAGTAGGGTTTTACACTGCAAGGTGGCCCGAACCTAGGTAAACCGCTGTGTCTTCGGCCCGCTCCCGCTAGCGCGCTCTCGCCGTAGCTTCACCGTAGTTTAGCTATGGTAGGGGACGAGGTGGTAGGAACGAGCTCACTCCAATGTTCGAACCTTTGGGTCCCCGGAACCCGACTTCTGACATTTGGCGCGCCAGGTAGGGGTGCGCTATTGTTCTTCCACTCCATCCTCCACTCCACCAGCCTCATGGCCGACGCTCGCCGCGAGCGCGAAGAGCGCAGGGCGGGTCGCGTTGCCCAGACGGAGCCAGTGGGCCGCGGCAACCGCTGGCGCCACGTCGAGGCCGCTGCCGCCACCGACCCGGCTGCCTGAGAGCAGCAGGACTCCTCCCTGCACCCCTCCGTGTGGACAGATGGCCGCACCGCCACGGCTTCCTCCTTCCTCGCCCACCGTGGGCCGCCGAACGCGCATGCCGCGCTACTCATGGCACGTGAGCTGCTCCACTACCGTCCAGCTGACACCGGCTATGACGCCTGGCTTGGTCGCATCACCGAGCTCGTCAACGCCGCTGGGGACGCTCTGGCGCCTTCCCACTCGCTCCGCCCTCCACCGTCTCGCGCTGGGGACATAGCGCATGGCACTCCCCCACCGCCTCCTCTGCGCGACGAGCTCGCCGGGCACCAACACAACGAGCGGGCGCGTGAGCCGCCCCACAGTGCGTCCTCGCCGGTCCGAGATGAGCCCAGCTGCCAGATCGTCCGCCGCGCGCCGCCTGATGCGCATGTGCTCCTCGAGCCGCAGCGCTGGCACCAAGACCGGACCGTCCAGGAGGTCACGGCGGCCGGGCGCCAGAACCGCGCCGCCCTCGCCGGCGGTGTTCCCTCGTGCTGCGTGGGTTGCCGCGCCTTCACCCGTGAGCTGCGTCAGGTGGTGTGGCCCACCAAGTTCAAGCCGGACCTGCCTCCACGCTACGACGGCACCCCCAAGCCCGCGGAGTTCCTTCAGCTCTATGCGCTGAGCGTCGAGGCAGCGAACAGCGATGACAAGGTCATGGCGAACTGGTTCCCCATGGCCCTCAAGGATGGCCCGCGCTCTTCGCTCATGAATCTCCCTGAGGCGTCGATCTCGTCGTGGGGCGAGCTCTGCAGCCAGTTCGTCGCCAACTTCAAGGGCACGCATGACCTCTCCCCCACAATCAACGACCTGCGGCATGTGCGGTAGCGCCCGGACGAGACCCTCCGCAAGTACATCCAGCGCTTCAGCCAGGTGTGCAACAAGATCCCGCGTGCCTCCGACGCGGCCGTCATCTCTGCGTTCTCCACCGGCGTCGCAGACGTCAAGACGCGCGAGAAGCTCTCCATCAACGATGAGCTAGACTCAGTGCTTGAGCTGTTCGACCTCGCTGACAAGTGCGCCAAGGCTGAAGAAGGTCGCCTTTTCATCCACAACGACCCCGATGCGGCGCCCGACGCCGCCAAGGCCAAGAGCAAGGACGTCAAGCACAAGGGCCCTATTGTGCTTGCGGCAGAGCCTGAGTAGAAGCGCGGCCGTGACCACGACGAGCCCAGGAAGGACGGCCGGCCGCTCTGTGTCTACCACAACATGCACTCCCACAGTACCGAAGACTGCCAGGAGCTCAAGCTGCTCCGCGACGAGGGCCTGGGCCACCGAGGCGACCGCAACGACCGTGGCGCCGGCCGTGGAGGTGGCCGCGGTGGCAACCGCTGGGACAGCCGCTACGGCAAGGACAACTTCTGCCAAGGCTGGCGCGACCAGCCTCGTGAGGCAAACCCTCAGGCCAACGCCGCTCTTCCGCCGCTGCCGCCGCCACCCCGGAGGAACAACGTCAACCAGCCTGATGAGGGCGCTGGGGGCTACCAAGAGCCTCGCACTGTTGCCTACATCCTCAGCGGGGCTCAGGCTCCAGCGTCCCATCTCCACTTCAAGCAATTCTCTCGCGAGGTGAACGCCGCCCTCGCGAAGCCTGAGGCTGCGCGGCCCCTCAAGTGGTCGAAGTACGCCATCACCTTCGACTCCAAGGACCACCCCAAGTCCACGGCCACCGCAGGCGCGCTCCCTATGCTGTGCACTCCCACCATTAGCAACATCGCGGTCACCAAGACCCTCATCGACGGGGGCGCCAGCCTTAACGTGCTCTCCGTCGAGACCTTCGAGCAGCTCCAGGTGCCTTACAAGCAGCTTATGCCAACGAGGCCCTTCTCGGGCGTGACCGACGGCTCCACGCTGCCTCTGGGGCAGGTGCGCCTCCCAGTCACCTTTGGCACCTACAAGAACTACCACACTGAGCTCATCGACTTCGATGTGGCGCACATCGGCCTACCATACAACGCCATCTTGGGCTACCCCGCGCTCGCCAAGTTCATGGCGGTGTCTCATCACGCCTACAATGTCCTCAAGATGCCTGGCTGCAGCGGCATCATCACCGTCTCCTGCGACGAGAAGGACGCGATCTGCTCCCTTGAGCACGCCTACAAGGCTACTGCTACCGCCCATCCAGCTGACGAGGACGCGGTTGAGCCTCCTGAGGCCGCGCCCACGAAGAAGAAGCAGCTGTTCTCTTAGGACCACTCCGAGATGAAGATGGTGTCGGTTGACGGCAGCGGCTCAGGCCCTGCCTTCACCATCGGCACCTGCCTTTCTCCTACATAGGAAGGCATGCTCGTCGCCTTCCTTCGGGCAAACTCGGATGTTTTCGCCTAGAAAGCATCTGATTTGTCCAGTGTACCGAGGAAGGTGATCGAGCTCCACTTAGCGGTGTGCCCCAACGCACGCCCCGTCAAGCAAAAAGCACGGTGCCAGGCGCCCGAGAAGCAAGAGTTCATTGTTCAAGAAGTGCATAAGCTGCAAGAAGCTGGAGTCGTCCGTGAGGTGCGCCATCCCGAATGGCTCGCCAACCCAGTCGTCGTCCCCAAGAAGGGCGACAAGGAATGTATGTGCGTTGACTTCATGAGCCTCAACAAGGCCTGCCCTCAGGACCCCTTTCTGCTGCCGCGCATCGGCCAGGGCATAGACTCCGCCACCGGCTACGCCCGCATGCCCTTCAGCCTGAGGAACGCCAGTGCCACGTTTCAGTGGCTGACGCGCTCCACGCCGGGGCCTCGGGTGGCGAGGGGTGCGGAGTTCCCGAGGTGCCCCCGGCGCGTCTCCTCCTCAGGCCTCTCCCCCACCGAGTCTTGCGGGCCCCCCGGGCCTCAGGAGCCCCTCGGCCCTTGAGGAGCGAGCTTCCGCGGCACGCCTCACCGGGTGACCTACGCGCTTCCCCAGCACGATTCTGCCAGGTGCGTTCAAGCGTTACCTCACGCAGCCCGAGTTCCTCCTCGCCGCGCCCTCCGCACCATCGCTTCCGTGATCCTCCTACCAAGGTGATTTTGTTTTACTCATTTGAGGGTGCCCCACGGGCTGCACCAACCTCAGGCTGACCCATGCCGGACACGGCAGCCCCTCCTTTGTCTCTTTTTGGTGTGTAACTGAGGGCACCCTACGGGCTGCACCAACCTCAAGCTGACCCGTGCCGGACACGGCAGCCGCATCTCTTTTTCGTTGTGTAATGAATCTTATTGTTATGCCCCAGTAAGTTCATGTTGATTGCATAATTGTGTATTTGGTACAATGCTGTCTCGAGAGTGCCGCGCGCTTGCGATCTCCCTCCTGACCATTCCATGAGTGGGGGCTAGGCACAGTGCCTGTGCTCGGGTCCGTCCCTGCAGCGCCGCTAAATCCAAGTGACTGAGCTCTGGCTCGCGGGCCTGCTCCCGTGCACGTCATCTCGCCGAGGTCCTTGGTGCCTTATCTCCTCACGTAACGGCCACGAGCAAACTAGTGAGCGCACGTCGCTCCCCTGTTGTGAGGCTTGTCGACATGCAATTGTCTTAGGAGCAAGCCGCTCGGAAGGCCTCGCGAGCGTCGGCTCGCGAGATAGCACCGGCGAGACACCCCTTTGGATCCCCTGAAGCCTTGCGGGTGGCGTCCTGCGGGCTGGCCGGCTGCAGTCATCTAAGCAGGAGGCCTTGCGAGCAGAAGATCTCGTGGGCCAAGCCCCACGAGGCACGCCTCGTGAGCCAGGCACGACTCCTGAGCCGCGGCTCGCCCGATGCCCCTCTCAGCAAAAGCTCAGTCCGATTATCTTGCAAGACGCCCTCGTCATCTCTCAAGCTCCTTCTTCTTGCAATCTTGTTGAGCGCCCACGTTTTCTCCTTCGCGCGAGCCGCTTGCACGCCAAAGGGGGGCTCTCTGAGCATCATGCCTCAGGGGTCCTTACCGCCTCAGTGCCCTACACCTCCTGGCCTTGTTCAGGCAATGCGACCGGACATACCAGTGACGGCTATAGCCCGCTCGGGGGCTGGGTCCTGACGACGTAGAGCACCATGGCAAACAAGAAGGAATAAATGAGGCCTCACGAGAGCGCCTCACGAGGAAATATGCGTTATGATAAATTATATAGTACTTAAGCAAAAGCCACTGTTTTCATGCCCTCCCGGGGTTACATTGATCCAGTGCAGGAGAAAAGAACAAAAGAAAGAGATCAAGGGGGACGCGGCACATTTCGAGATCCAACACGGACGCTGCCTGTGCCTAGTCGGAGTCTTCATCTTCGCTCTTGATGTGCGGCGAGCCTTTGCCGCTCTCGCTCCCGCTGCTGGAGCCCCCGCTGCTGCTGCTGCTGCTCTCGTCGAAGGACTCGGAGCCGCTGTCATCCTCGCTCTCCGCGCAGCACCCAAGGCAGGTCCCGGAGGCCCCGAAGATCTTCATGAAGAGGGTGGCAGGTCCATCGAACTTGACTTGGAGGAGATGCCCCCGCTTGAGGCCGCGGGCGAGGGCGAAGGACTTCCACCCCTGCTTCAAGAACATGAAGCCGCAAGGGGCGACCTCCGTAGCCACCCAGGAGGGCCCGTTGCAGTAGCCATCCGCCTGCACCCACAGCCCCAGGGGCTCCCTCCCCTCCATCGCCTTCGCGAAGGAGTCGGGGAGTTGGAGCCAGCTGCAAGGCCGGCGATGCATTCCCACGATGAACTCGTACATCGCATCTGCCGAATGGAACCCCGCTTGGGGAGGACGGGCGGCCATCCCGTCGCGCAATCCTCGGCCGCGGGCGCCGGCCCGCCCGCGAGCGCTCGACCCAGCTTTGACAACCGCCGAGGGGCGCCCGCGGCCCCGGGGCGGAACCCTCGCAGTGGCGGCGGACGCACGAGCTCGCCCTCTGCCCCTCACCATCACAGCAGTGGCTCTGGAAGACAAGGAAGGTAAGGGAGAAAGGAGCAGGAGAAGAAGAAGAAGAAGATGGGCGAAGGAGCTCGGCTCTCTATTTCCCCTCTCTTTATGCTCGATGGAGGTGCTCTCCCGGTCGCTCCGCCTTCTTCGGCGCTGGGAATCGGAGCGGCGGCAAGGAGGCAATGATGGTCTCGCACTGTGTGCGAGCAGGCTTTATGTCAGCACAGGCAGTTACCGAGGCATCGTGGGAGAAGTGGGGGCGTCCCCCGTCACGTCGTGTGCCACGCGTCACGCCTGGCCCGCAGGCGGATAGGGCCCGCGTCGTTTCGCCCCTGAATAGGTGAGAACATGTGCGCCGTGGGCTCGGGGGCTACTGTCGGGCCCGTGGAACCCAGGATACCTCGGCCCGTCTGCCTGCGGCCCAGAGTGCAATGCTTGGCGGAGGCCCAAAGGTGGCCCACCAGCGGGCACCTCGAGCAAGACCCCTCATGAGGCCCTGACCTCCTGAGGACCCCTCCTCCCGGAGCAGGTAGGCAAGACTCAGCCACAGCTTCACTGAGAGCCTCGCGAGGTGGCCTCCTGAGGTTGCCTCCCGAGGCACCCACCCGAAGGAGTGCAAGGAAAGTGTTGTTCAGCTCGGTCGCGCGGTCTCGTGCCCACCACATGGGTGACGCGCGCGGCGACGAATGGCGACAGAGGCCGCGCCAGCAGGCGCGGATGGAGATGATTTCCCCTTTTGTGCTAAGGAAGCAAGGACAGCAATCCGTTTCCCAAAGCAACCCCCAAAGGTTGCCCGATCAGTGAAAGAAGACCAAGATGGTGGACGCGCAGGGCGGAGGTCATCGCCGAGCCCACTGGCACGTCATGGATAATCGCTTTGCAGACGAAGACCACCTTTTGTCAGGATAGACTGCGCCCCTGTCCCCCTTCAAACTTGCCGTTGTGTGGCAACCCTTCCCGCCAATGTTTTCGGGGGAAGAGGATCAAGGCAGATATAAAAGGAGGGTAGGGTGCCGCTGTAGAAGGGATCGATCGACTCTTCCTCCCCAAACCTTGTACTCTCGTGCCAGAGCAATCAGAACCAAGCAGGAGTAGGGTTTTACACTGCAAGGAGGCCCAAACCTGGGTAAACCGCCGTGTCTCCGGACCACTCCCGCTAGCACGCTCTCGCCGTAGCTTCTCTGTAGTTTAGCTATGGTAGGGGACGAGGTGGTAGGAACGAGCTCACCCCAGTGTTCGAACCTTTGGGTCCCCGGAGCCCGACTTCTGACAGTCGTGTCTTGAGGAGGGGTCCTCAAGAGGCCGTGCCTCGGGAGATGTCTTTGCTTCATGGCGCCCTCAGATGGGCCGCATCTTGGGCCTTCGCCAGGCATCGTTTCCTGGGCCGCAGGCAGACGGGCCGGGTACCCTGGTTCCCAATGGCCCGACAGTAGCCCCCGGGTCCATGGTGCGCATGTTCCCACCTGTTGGGAGCGAAACGGTGCGGGCCCTGATAGACTGCGGGGCCCAGGCTCGACGCGTGGCGCACGACGGGACATGGGACGCCCCCACTTCCCCACTCCGCCTCGGTAACCGCCCGCGCCTGCCATAAAGCCTGCCCGTGTGGGGTGCAGGCCATCATTGCTTCCTTTCTGCTACCTCGATTCCCGACATCGAAGGAGGCGAAGCGACAGGGAGAGCGCCCCCATCGGGTATAAAGGGGACAGAAGGTAGAGATCCTTCTCCCATCTCCTTCCTCCGCCCTTTCCCTTCTTCCACTTCTCGTCCTTCCGGAACCACCGTTGCGATGGCGAGGGGCAGAGGGCAAGCTCGTGCGTCCGCCACCGCCACGAGGGTTCCGCCCCGAGGCCGTGGGCGCCCCGAGGCGGCCACCTAAGCTGGCCCAAGCGTTCGTGGAAGGGTTGGCACCCGTGCCCGCGGAGGGCGCGGCGCCCGTGGCCGAGGCAGGCGCGGCGGGGCGGCCGCCCGCCCTCCTCAGGCGGTGTTTCACACGGCAAAGACGACACACGAGTTCGTCGTGGGGATGCATCACCGGCCTTGCAGTTGGCTCCGGCTCCCCGATTCCTTCGCGAGGGCGATGGATGGCAAGGAGCCCTTGGGGCTGTGGGTGCAAGAGGACGGCTGCTGCAACGGGCCCTCCTGGGTGGCGACGGAGTTCACCCCCGCTGGCTTCATGTTCCTGAAGCAGGGGTGGAAGTCCTTTGCCCTTGCCCGTGGCCTGAAGCGGGGGCATCTCCTTCAATTCAAGTACGATGGAGCCGCTGCCCTCTTCGTGAAGTTCTTCGGGGCCTCCGATGCCCGCCTGGAGTGCTGCACGGAGAGCGAGGATGACAACGACTCTGACTCCTCTGGTGGGAGCGACAGCAGCAGCAGCGGATACTCCAGCAGGGTGGGCGGAAGCGGCGAAGGCTCCCCACGCATCAAGAGTGAAGACGAAGACTCTGAATAGGCGCAGGCGGCGCCCGTCTCGGATCTTGAAGGCGCGCCATGCTCCCCCTTGGCCCCACTCTCCTTTGCTCCTGTAATAGGCCGATGCAGCCCCCAAGGGCGTGAAAAACAATGTCTTTTGTCTTAAGTACTCTATGATTTGTCGTAATGCATGTTTCCTCATGAGGCTCTCTCGTGAGGCCTATTTCCCTTTCCTTGTTCGCCTTCGTGCTCTACGTCATCAGGACCCAGCCCCCGAGCGGGCTACAGCCGTCGCTGGTATGTCAGGTCGCGTTGCCTGGACAAGGCCAGGAGGTGTAGGGCACTGAGAGGCGGTAAGGACTCCTGAGGTGCGATGCTCAGGAAGTCCCCCCTTGACGTGCAAGACGCTTGCGCGGAGGAGAGAACATCAACACTCAGTGAGGTCGCGGGGAGAGGGAACTTGAGAGGCACCGCAAGCGGCTCGTGAGGTATTTTTGTACTTAGCTCTTGCAAGTGTCGATCGCCGTGTTGTGGCTACGGGGCACGCCTCGCGAGGCTCCTGCTCGTGAGGCCTCCCGCTAGCACTTGGTGGAGATGGTCGCCGTAGGTTGGCTCGCGAGGCTCCTTGGGGGTTTACTAAGGCATCTTGTCGTGAGTCGCCTCGTGAGGCAGCGCTCATGAGGCCTTTGAGTGGCTTGCTCCTATGATAACTTCGCATCGATTTCATAAAACGGGGGGAGCGGTGCGCGCTTGCTAGCTTGCTTGTGGGTATCATGCGAGGAGACAAGACACCAAGGACCTTGGTGAGGTGGCGTGCACGGGAGCAGGCCCGCGAGCCAGAGCTCGATCACTTGGGGTATTTGCAGCGCTGCTGGGACTGACCCAAGCACATGCACTGTGTCCAGCCCCCACTCGTGAGATGCGTAGGAGGAAGGTCGTGAGCATGTACAGCTCCTGAGGCAAGCAACTTAGCAACACATAAGATATCTAAGGAAATAGAGCTTTACTGAAACATAGTAATAAGTTCATTACACAACCAAAAAGAGATGTGGCTGCCATGTTCGGCACGGATCAGCGTGAGGTTGGTGCAGCCCGTGGGGCGCCCTCAGGCGATTGTTCCGCCAGTGCGGAGCATGGGGCTTCCACTAAGCGTGGGCATGATCGCGGTTTGATCGTTCCGCCAGCGCAGAGCATGGGGCTTCCACTAGGCATGGGCATGATCGCGGTTCGATCGTTCTGCCAGCGTGGAGCATGGGGCTTCCACTGAGATGTGGGCATGATCGCGGTTCGATCATTCCGCCAGCACGGAGCATGGGGCTTCCACCGAGACATGGGCGGGAGCTCTTGCGGGCCCATCAGGCGAACGCAATGAGAGGCTCCGGGGCATGTATAGCCCCACTTCGTTCGTACGCGTGAGGGTCACGGGTAGAACTTGCGGAGGTGTTAGATGTTCCAGGCGTTAGGCATAGGAAATCCGTCCACCGTCTCTAGCCGGGCGGCGCCGGGCCTTGAGACATGAGCAACCCTGAAAGGGCCTTCCCACATGGGTGAGAGCTTGTGGAGTCCCTCTCTGGAGAGGATCCTTCTCAGGACGAGATCGCCGACTTCGAGGGTGCATGGGCGTATGTTGCGGCTATGATAGCGACGCAAGGCCTGCTGGTATCTGGCGGCGCACAGGGCGGCCTGGTGACGTGCTTCTTCGAGGAGCAGCAGGTTGGCCTCTCGTGAGGCGTCCTGACGAGCCTCGTCGAAGGCAAGGACTCACGGAGAGCCATGCCAGAGCTCAGACGGGAGGACTGCTTCGGCTCCGTAGACGAGGAAGAAGGGAGTCTCGCCTGTGGGCTTGGTTGCCGTTGTGCGGATAGACCACAACACGAACTGTAGCTCATCAAGCCAGCCCTTGCCGTAGGCTTCGAGCTTCTTCTTGAAGCTTCTCGTCTTGAGGCCCTTGAGGACCTCAGCGTTGGCATGCTCGGCCTGGCTGTTGCTTCGAGGGTGCGCCACAGAGGCGTACCAGATTTGCGTGCCGAGACTGGCGCAGTATGACTTGAAGAGGCCGCTTGTGAACTGGGAGCCATTGTCAGTGATGATGCGGTTGGGGACGCCGAAGCAGCTCACGAGGCCCTTGATGAACTTGACGGCAGAGCCTGCTGGGATGGTGCGCACGGGCTCGACTTCCGCCCATTTGGTGAACTTGTCGATGGCGACGTAGAGGTAGCGGTAGCCGCCAGCTACGCGAGGGAAGGGTCCCAAGATGTCCAGCCCCCAGACCGCGAAGGGCCAGGAGAGGGGTATCGTCTGGAGGCCTTGCGCCGGCTGGTGGATTTGCTTGGCGTGGAATTGACAAGCTTCACAAGATTGGACCAGCCCGGTGGCATCGTGGAGCGCGGTGGGACAGTAGAAGCCACTGCGGAACACCTTGCTGGCAAGGGTGCGCGATGAGGAGTGGTGGCCACAGTCCCCCCCATGGATGTTGGCGAGCAGCTCACGACCTTGTTCTTCAGAGATGCACCGCAGTGAGACGCCATTGGGGCACCTGCGGCACAGCTCGCCGTCTTGCAAGCAGTAAGCGGTGGCCTGGCAAGCCACGCGCTCTGCTTCTGAGTTCTTCTCTGGAAGGGTGCCGTGAAGTAAGTAGGCCTTGAACTCCACGGCCCAGCTGTCCGCTTGGGGTTCGAGCGCCAGCAGCAAGCGGGCCCCTGAGGCTGGGCCGCAATCTGGTGCGCCCGTGGGTGGTGCGGGAGTTCCTCGTGAAGCAGCGCGGTGCCCGCGGCAGGTGGTGCAGCTGATGGCTTGAGCAGCCTTTCCTCGAAGATGCCGGGGCTCTGAGGCTCGCGGCGGGATGCTCGCTTGGCGATGTCGTCGGCCTCCTTGTTGCCACCGCGAGGAACATGCTGGAGTTCTAGGCCAATGAAACGCTTCTCGAGCTTACGTACCTCTTCAAGATAGGTGGCCATATGCTCGTCCTTGGGCTTGTAGCTTTTGTTGGAGAAGTTGACGAGGAGCTGCGAATCACCCTTGATGGTGAGGCGCTTGATGCCCAGGGCAGAGGCGGCCTTGAGGCCGGCGATGAGGCCCTCGTACTCCACGATGTTGTTGGAGACCTTGTCGTCACGCTTGAAGCAGAGCTGGACGGCGTAGTAGAGCTTGTCTCCCGTTGGCGAGGTGAGCACGACGCCAGCCACCGCGCCCTATCGGGAGAAGGCACCATCAAAGTGCATGGACCATCCGCCAGGCGCTTCGTCCCCAGGCAAGAGGGATTCAGCCTCGCGAGGCTCCTCCTGGGGCGGGTCCGTCCATTCTGCTACAAAGTCGGCCGGGGCTGCGCCCTTGATCACCCTTGTGGTGCAGAACTCCAGCTCGAAGGCCTGCAGCTCGATGTTCCACTCGGCGTCGCGGCCGGCGGCGTTGGGGCTGTGCAGGACCTGCTCCAGGGGGTAAGACGAGATCACCTTGATGGGATGGCCCTGGAAGTAGTGGCGCAGCTTCCTGGAGGCGACGAGGAGCGCAAGGAGGAGCTTCTGATGCATGGGGTAGCGCTTGCGCGCATCTCGCAGCACCGTGCTGATGAAGTACATGGGGTGCTCGACGAGGCGGGTAGTTGCTGCAGCAGCTTGGTCTTCAGGGGGCCCGAGGGTCTCATGAGGCTCGGGAGGCGGCTCGCGAGGCGGCTCACTGGAGGCCTCCCGAGGCAAGGCCTCGGCAGGCGACGACACGGCCTCGGGAGGCGACGCGCCAAGGGCCTCTTGTGGCGGGGTCTCAGCAGGCGACGACGTGACCTCACGAGGCGCCGGCACGGCGGGCTTCTTCTGTGCGCAGACGCACTCTTCTCGAACTGCCACTAGGGCCACGCTGGCCGTCTGGGGAGTAGCCGCCAAGTATAGGGGCAAGGGCTCGCGAGAGCGTGGCGTGACCATGATGTGCGGGCTCGTGAGGTACCTCTTGAGGTCTTCGAAGGTAGCGTTGGTCTCGGGGGTCCACTTGAAGGGGCCGGATCTCTTCATGAGCTTGAAGAACGGCAGGGCTCGCTCGCCGAACTTGGAGATGAATCGCCCAAGGGAGGCCATGCATCCCGCCAGGCATTGCATCTCCTTGAGGCTCTGGGGAGGACGCATCTTCTCGATGGCCTTAATCTTCTCGGGATTGGCCTCGATGCCGGGTGGGAGACCAGGAAGCCGAGCAGCTTGCCGGAGGGGACTCCAAAGACGCACTTGTTTGGGTTGAGCTTGAGGTTGACCTTGCGCAGGTTTTCGAATGTCTCCTGGAGGTCCGTGAGGAGGGACCAGGCCTCGCGAGTCTTGATGATGATGTCATCAATGTAGGCCTCGGCGTTTCTTCCCATCTGGGGCCCCAAGGCGATGCGCATCAGCCTCTGGAAGGTGGCCCCGGCGCTCCTGAGGCCGAAGGGCATGCAGATGTAGCTGAATATGCCGCAGGGCGTGATGAAGGCCGTCTTGTCCACGTCTTCGGTTGCCATCTTGATCTGGTGGTAGCTTGAGAAGGCATCTAGGAAGCATAGCAACTCGCACCCAGCGGTGGAGTCCACGATCTGGTCAATGCGAGGCAGCGGAAATGGATCTTGAGGGCAGAATTTGTTGAGGCTCGTGAAGTCGACGCACATGCGCTCCTTGCCGCACTTCTTGGGCACCATGACGGGGTTGGCGAGCCATTCAGGGTGGCGCACCTCACGGATGACTCCAGCTTCTTGGAGCTTTTGAACTTCCTTGATGATGAAATCTTGCTTCTCTGGCGCCTGGTGTCGTGCCTTCTGTTTCACGGGGCGTGCGTTGGGGCACACCGCTAAGTGGTGCTCGATCACCTCCCTTGGCACACCGGACAAATCAGATGCCGTCCAGGCGAACACATCCGAATTTGCCTGAAGGAAGGTGATGAGCGCGTCTTCCTATGCAGGAGAGAGGCCAGTGCCGATGGTGAAGGCAGGGCCTGAGCCGCTGCCGTCCACCGACACCTTCTTCGTCTCGGTGCGGTCCTAAGAGAACAACTACTTCTTCTTCGTGGGTGCGGCCTCGTGAGGCTTGGCGGCATCCTCGTCGGCGGGGTAGGCGGTGGCGGCGGCCTTGTAGGCGCTCTCGAGGGAGCGGACTGCGTCCTTCTCGTCACAGCAGACGGTGATGATGCCGCTGCAGCCCGGCATCTTGAGGACGTTGTAGGCGTGGTGGGTCATCGCCATGAACTTGGCGAGAGCTGGGTAGCCCAGGATGGCGTTGTATGGCAAGAGGATGTGTGCCACGTCGAAGTCGATGAGCTCAATGTGGTAGTTCTTGCGGGTGCCGAAGGTGACAGGGAGGCGCACTTGGCCCAGAGGAATGGTGGAGCCATCAGTCACTCCGGAGAAGGGCCTGGTCGGCATCAGCTGGTCGTAAGGCACTTGGAGCTGCTCGAAGGTCTCGATGGAGATCACATTGAGGCCGGCGCCTCCGTCGATGAGTGTCTTGGTGATGGCGACGTTGCTGATGGTGGGGGTGCACAGCATGGGGACCGTGCCCGCAGCGCTTGAAGACTTGGGGTGATTGTTGGAGTCGAAGGTGATGGCGTATTGGGACCACTTGAGGGGGCGAGAAGCCTCAGGCCTAGGGAGGGCAGCATTCACCTCGCGAGAGAATAGCTTGAAGTGGCGGTTGGACGCGGGAGCCTGGGCTCCACCAAGGATGCAAGCCACGCCGCGAGGCTCCTGGTAGCCCCCAGCGCCTTCATCAGGTTGGTTGCCGTCGTTCCTTCAGGGTGGCAGCGGCAGCGGTGGAAGAGCGGCGTTGGCCTAAGGGTTGGCCTCACGAGGCTGGTCGCGCCAGCCCTGGCAGAAGTTGTCGTTGCCATTGCAGTCTCCCCAGCAGCCGCCGTTGCGGCCACCTCCATGACCGGTGCCGCGGTCGTTGCGGTCGCTGCGGCGGCCAAGGCGCTCGTCGCGAAGCAGCTTGAGCTCGTGGCAGTCCTCGGTGCTGTGGGAGTGCGAGTTGTGGTAGGCGCAGAGAGGGCGGCTGTCCCTCTTGGGCTCATCGCGTTCGTGGCCGTGCTTCTGCTCGGGCTCCCCCACGAGCCGGCAGGACCCTTCGCTTGGCGTCCTTGTTCTTGGCCTTGGCAATGTCCGGTGCTGCATCGGGGTCGTTGTGGATGAAGAGGCAGCCTTCCTCGGCCTTGGCGCACTTGTCAGCGAGGTCGAACAGCTTGAGCACGGAATCGAGCTCATCATTGATGGCGAGCTTCTCGCGCATCCGGACGTCCGTGACGCCGTTGGAGAACGCGGAGACGATGGCTACCTCAGAGGCACGCATGATCTTGTTGCGCACTTGGCTGAAGCACTGGATGTACTTGCGGAGGGTCTCGTCAGGGCGCTGGCGCACGGTGCGCGGGTCATTGAGTGTGAGGGAGCGCTCGTGTGTGCCCTTGAAGTTGGCGATGAACTGTTGGCAGAGCTCGCCCCACAAAGAGACCGACACCTCAGGAAGGTTCATGAGCCAAGAGCGCGGGCCGTCCTTGAGTGCCTTGGGGAACCAGTTCACCATGACCTTGTCATCGCCGTTCACTGCCTCAATGCTCATGGCATAGAGCTGCAGGAACTCCGTGGGGTTGGGGGTGCTGTCGTAGCGCGGAGGCAGGTCTGGCTTGAACTTGGTGGGCCACACCACATGGCGCAGGTCGCGGGTGAAGGCGCGGCAGCCCACGCAGCAGGGGACGTCGCCGGCGAGGGCGGCGCGGTTCTGGCGACCGGCCGCCGCAACTTCCTGGATGGTCCTATCTTGGCACTAGCACTGCTGCTCGAGGAACACGCATGCGTCAGGAGGCGTGCGCCGGACGATCTGGCAGCTAGGCTCGCCGTGGTCCGGAGAGGACGCACCGCGGGATGGCTCACGCGCCCGCGCGTCATGGTGGCGCCGGGCGTCCTCGCCGTGCAGAGGAGGCGGAGGAGGCGCATCGTGCGCCATGTCCCTGGAGCGAGATGGCGGAGGACGGAGCGAGTGAGAGGGCACCGGGGCGTCTCCTACGGCGTTGACGAGCTCGGTAATGCAGCCGAGCCAGGAGTCGTAGCCGGCGTCGGTGGGGCGGTAGCGCGGGAGCTCGCGCGCCATGAGCAGTGGGGCCTGCGGGGCTGGCGCGTCGCGGCGAGCGAGCGACGAGGCCGTAGCGGTGTGGCCATCCGCCCGCACGGACGGGTGGAGGGAAGAAGCCTGCTGCTCCCTCGCTGCGGTGTTGGTGACAGCACCGGCGATGCGGCGTCGGCGGTCGTCGCGGGCGACGGGCTCCGTCTGGGCCACCCTGGCAGCTCGGCGCGCGTAGCGCTCATGGCGAGCATCAGCCATGGCGGCGAGGAGGTGGAAAGAACTGAAGCGGCCCCCTACCTGGCATGCCAAATGTCGGAGCCAGGACTCCAGGGATCTAGAGGTTCGATCACTGGGGGCGAGCTAGTTCTTTCCGACCAAAGGTGACCACGGCGAGGCTACGACGAGAGCGCTACGTGGGAGCACGACACGGGACACGATGGTTACCCTGGTTCGGGCCACCTTGCGGTGTAAAACACTACTCCTGCTTGTGTTGGGATTGCTGTGGGCGAGAAGATGTCTTTGTACAAGGTAGGAAGCAGAGGAATCCTTTTTTTTACAATGGCAACTCTGCCCCTTTTATAGCCGCCCTGGTCCTCTTCCCCCTGAAAACTTAGGCGGGAAGGGTTGCCACACATGGCGGGTTTTGAAAGGGGATAGGAACTCAGTCTATCTTGACTAAAGGCGGTCTTCGCTTGCAAAAGCATGATCTATGACGCGACGGTGGGCTCGGTGATGACCTTCGTCCTGCGCGCCTTGCTATCTCGGTCTTCTTTCACCAAACGGGCAGTCCTTGGGACTTGCTTTGGAGATGGGCAGTTGGGGCTGCACCTTTAGCACCAAAGAGGAAAGCTTCTCTATCCGCGCCCGCTGGCGCGGCCTCTGCCGCCCTTCGTCGCTACGTGCGTCACCCACGTGATGGGCATAGGGCTGCGCAGCCAACGTTAGGCCGGATGGCTTCGGGCGCCCGCCTCGGGAGGGCGCCTCGGGAGGCGGCCTCACGAGAGGGCCTCGCGAGGCTCCTGCCACTGCCGCAGCTAAGTGCTGGCAGGTCGTGTCTTGAGGAGGGGTCCTCAAGAGGCTGGCGCCTCGGGAGATATCTTCGCTTCGCGGCGCCCTTAGATGGGCCGCATCTTGGGCCTTCGCCAGGCGTCGTTTTCTAGGCCGCAGGCAGACGGGCCGGGGTACCTTGGTTCCCAATGGCCCGACAGGGTTGCCTCTCGATGAACAGTGCCCGTTGCTGCCGCGCGCACGATGCACGTAGACACGAGTCGAGATGCATCGATCGAGCCGGTTGGTTGGCTATGGAAGAACAGTTCCCGTTGTTGCCGCTCGCTCGTACGCCCCACCCCAGCCGGTGGGGGTTGGATGAATAGGATGCCGGTCGTGTAGGCGGTTGGCGCTGGATGAACAGGACCCCGAGGAGGCCGTGCCGCGGTACGCCATACCCCAGACGGTTGGGGGTGGATGAACAGGACCCCGTGGAGGCTGGATGAACAGTAGCCGGTTGAGGCTGGATGAACAGGACCCCGTGGAGGTTGGATGAACAGTAGCCGGTGGAGGTTGGAAGAAGTCGATGGTGGATGAACAGTAGCCCGTGGGGTCCCATTTTGCGGTATGCCACACCCCTCCCGATGAACAGGACCCCTTTTCGACCGTAGGCGGTTGAACAAAAGTCCGTTTCATCCATTTTGCGGTACGCCAGACCCCCAGTCGACGAACAGGACCCCATTTCGACCGTAGGCAGTCGAACAGAAGGTCGTTTCCTCCGTTTTGCGGTACGTTTCGGCTGTTTCGTCCAAGCCAGTTGGCTCCCGATGAACAGGACTCATTCCGACCGAGTCGGTTGCCTCCCGATGAACACGATGCTGTTTCCTCTGATTCGACCCAGCCGGTTGGCTGCCGATGAACAGGAGGCCATTGCTGCATACCCCCGCCGTCACCTCTCCATGTACACGAGCCCTAGCCGTACGTATGCGCGAGTACGCGTTTGAGACCCCGCCCGTATGTACGTATGTGCCCGTATTTTTTGCAGCGTGGCTGTACGTACGTGTACATGTTTTAGACGGGGCTGCCTGAACTGCTATGTCGGGGGCTCTACTACGACACGTGCCGCTCCTTACAAGCCCACGGTTTATCATTGCAGAGAGACCGATCGACCAGTATGTACGTACACGTTCGCGACCAGACAGACAACACTACGTACGCTTCGACCGGGTGGGTCCCAGCTGTCAGGGAGGATAAGGAGGCACTTCCTTGCGTGCGAAGATATAGCAGGTGGGTCCTAGCTGTCAGGAGGATGGATAATTATTTCCCCGCATAATAAGGAGGCACTTCCTTGCATGCGAAGATGTAGCTGGTGGGTCCAGCTGTCAGCCTCACCGCGTATAGTCCTCTTCTGTTGGCTATTGTTCATTGACCACGTTGACTATGCCGTGCCGAGAGTACCAAGGCGGTGGACGATGGCGAGGCCTAGGAAGGGAACGACGCGAAGCCGGCGAAGACACGGCAGTGGATGCCCACGCGGAGGGGAGTATGAGGTTGACTGGTTCGGCTGTGGTGTGAGGCATATCAAGTATAACAAAGTCTGTCAAGATAGTAACATTTGCAACAACAACGGGCACATCCTCGCAAATTCCAATAGGTATAGCAGTTGATTTATCAGCCATTTGCAAAGATATTTCAGTAGGTGTGAGCTTATTCAAATCAAGTCTTCTATATAAAGAGAAAGGCATAACACTAACACTGGCTCCTAAATCACTTAAAGCAGTTTTGACATAACTTCTTTTAATGGAGCAAGGTATAGTGGGTATTCCCGGATCTCCTAACTTTTTAGGTACTCCACCCTTAAAAGAATAATTTGCAAGCATGGTGGAAATTTCAGCCTCAGGTATCTTTCTTTTATTAGTGACAATATCTTTCATGTATTTAGCATAAGGAGGCATTTTCAAAATATCAGTCAAGCGAGTGCGCAAAAAGACAGGTCTAAGCATTTCAACAAAGCGCTCAAAGTCCTCATCTTTATTTCTAGATGGTTTAGTGGGAAAAGGCATGGGTTTTTGAACCCATGGTTCTCTTTCCTTTCCATGTTTTCTAGCAACGAAGTCTCTTTTATCATATCTTTTATTCTTAGGAGGTGGGTTGTCAAGATCAATAGCAGGTTCTATTTCAACATCATTATCTAGTTGAGCATCAACATGAACATTATTATCATTATCATTATCATTAGGTGAATGTTCATTACCAGATTGTGTTTCAGCATCAGAAATAGAAACAGTTTTTTCTATCTCAGGTTCACTAGAAGCATGCAAAGTCCTATCATTTTTCTTTTTCTTTTTCTTCTTAGATGGACTAGGTGCATCAATATTAGTTCTTTGATAATCTTGTCCAATTCTTTTAGGACGGCCTTTAGGATACAGAGGCTCCTGAGTCATTCTACCTCCTCTAGTAACAACTCTAACAGCACGATCATTCATTTTATTATTCATCTCATCAAGCAAATCATTTTGTGTCTTAGCAATTTGTTCTAACTGACTATGAACCATAGAAGCATGTTTACTTAAGCCCTTAACATCATTAGCAGTTCTAAACATCAAATCACTCAAATGATCTATCATGAAGGCATTGCATTTTAATTGATTGCTAACATACATATTAAAGTGGTCTTGCTTAATGATGTAATTATCAAACTCATAAAGGCTTTGACTAGCAGATTTATTATAAGGAATATCACCTTCAGCGAATCTAATAAGAGAATTTACCTCTACTACCTGTGTCGGGATGTCGAGCCCATGTATCTCTTCAATAGGTGGTAAATTCTTAACATCTTCAGATTTAATACCTTTTTCTTTCATAGATTTATTTGCCTCTTCCATATCTTCAGGACCGAGGAATAGAATACCTCTCTTCTTTGGAGTTGGTTTGACCGGTGGTTCAGGAAATGTACAATCATTAGCATTCTTTAATATATTATTCAATAGTTCTTCAACCTGTCCAACAGTTCGTTCCCTGAAAACACAACTAGCACAACTATCTAGGTAGTCCCTAGAAGCATCGGTTAGTCCATTATAAAAGATATCAAGTATTTCATTTTTCTTAAGAGGATGATCAGGCAAAGCATTAAGTAATTAGAGAAGCCTCCCCCAAGCTTGATGGAGATT
Source organism: Elymus sibiricus (assembly GCA_039707655.1). Taxonomy (NCBI): domain Eukaryota; kingdom Viridiplantae; phylum Streptophyta; class Magnoliopsida; order Poales; family Poaceae; genus Elymus; species Elymus sibiricus. The sequence goes on from CM077668.1 coordinate 198,298,502, forward strand.
CTCTTCTTCAATTTGCACATAGTTAAATATTTCCTGTAAGGCAGCTTGTTTCTTATGAGCAGGAAAATATTTTTCAGAGAAGTAATATATCATATCCTGGGGACTACGCACACAACTAGGAGCAAGAGTATTAAACCATACCTTAGCATCACCCTTTAATGAGAAAGGAAACAACTTAAGAATGTAATAGTAACAATTTTTTTCCTCATGAGCAAATAGGGTGGCTATATCATTCAATTTAGTAAGGTGTGCCACAACAATTTCAGATTCATAACCATGAAAAGGATCAGATTCAACCAAAGTAATTAACTCAGGATCGACAGAGAATTCATAATCCTTATCAGTAACAAAGATAGGAGAGGTAGCAAACTTAGGATCATATTTCATTCTCTCCATCATAGACTTTTCTTTAAGCTTAGCCAGTAATTTTCTAACATCATCTCTATCGTTACATGAAAGAAATTCTCTAGCTATTTCTCCATCTATAACATAACCATCAGGTATCTTAGGCATTTCAACGCTAGTAGGAGAGCTAGGAATAATAGGTGAATCATAATTTTCAGAAGTTTCAACATTTTCAGCATTCTCAATTTCTTTAGCTTTAGCAATTTGTTCATCAAGAAATTCACCTAGTGTCATAGTATTATCAAGCATAGTACTAGCATCATCACAAGTTTCATTTATAGCAGAAGTAGTACCATCAATTACTTGCGACATATCAGAATGAATAGCAGGTGGTGGTATCGCAAGCCTACTCAAAACAGAAGCTGAATCAAGTGCAGAATGTGATGGCAGTTGCTTACCTCCCATCGTCTTAGAGGGAACGATCTTGGTCTTAGCGTCTTTCAGATTCTTCATAGTGATCAACAGATATAAATCCCAAGTGACTCAAAAAATAGAGCTATGCTCCCCGGCAGCGGCACCAGAAAAAGGTCTTGATAACCCACTAGTATAGGGGATCGCGTCAGTTTTTGAGGGTAGTATTTCACCCAAATGTATTGATTCGACAAAAAACAACACCATGGCAATTCTGCTGAAAACAGCGTCAGTCCGGGTTAGTTCTAATCAAATCATACCAAAACCATATAGAATTGTTATAAACATGGCATGAATACTTCATAAATTATAGATACGTTGGAGACGTATCAATAACCCACAAGTATAGGGGATCGCAGCAGTTTTCGCGGGTAGTATTTCACCCAGATTTATTGATTCGACACAAGGGGAGCCAAAGAATATTTGCGAGTATTAGCAGTTGAGTTGTCAATTCAACCACACCTAGAGAACTAAATATCTGTAGCAAAGTGTTTAGTAGCACAGTAGTAACAGTAGCAATAGTAATGGAAATAGTAACAGGTAGCAGTTTTGTAGTGATTGTAACAGCAGCGACAACGGTAATAATTTAACAAAGATCAATATGCGAAAAGCGTAGGCATTGGATCAGTGATGGATAATTATGTTGGATGACATACATCATGTAACAGTCACAACCTAGAGCGATACACAATAGCTCCAATTCATCAATGTAATGTAGGCATGTATTTCGTATATTGTCATACGTGCTTATAGTAAGAACTTGCATGCCATCTTTTGTCCTACCTTCCCGTGGCAGTGGGGTCCATAAGGAAAATAAGGTATATTAAGGCCTCCTTTGAATAGAGAACTGGAACAAAGCATTAACACATGGTGAATACACGAACTCCTCGAATTACAGTCATCCCCGGAGTGTATCCCAATTGTTGTCACTTTGGGGTCTACGTATCAGAACAATAACAAGTGCATATAACTAGCAGATAGGATCAAGAACTCAAATATATTAATGAAAACATAGATGATTCAGATCTGAAATCATGGCACTCGGGCCCTAGTGACAAGCATTAAGCATAGCAAAGTCATAGCAACATCAATCTCAGAACATAGTGGATACTAGGGATCAAGCCTAGCAAATTGACTCGATTACATGATAAATCTCATCCAACCCATCACCGTCCAGCAAGCCTACTAAGAAATTACTCACACCCGGTGGTGAGCATCGTGAAATTGGTGATGGAGGATGGTTGATGATGACGATGGCGACGAATCCCCCTCTCCGGAGCCCCGAACGGACTCCAGATCAGCCCTCCCGATGAAGAACAGGAGGTGGCGGCGGCTCCGTATCGTAAAACGCGATGAAACTTCTTCGCTTATTTTTTTCTCAGGGAAAGATAATTTATAGCGTTGGAATTAGGTCAGGAGGACCTCTGTGGGCCCCACAAGGCATCAGGGCACGCCCTGGGGGGCTCGCGCCCTGTTGCCTTGTGAGCAACAGGGGCCCCATCTCCAGTTGATTCTTGTGCCAATATTTTTTATATATTCCATAAAAAATTTCCAAAAAGTTTCGTCCAATTCCGAGAACTTTGATTTATGCAGAAAACAACACCATGGTAGTTCTTCTGAAATCAGCGTCAGTCCGGGTTAGTTTCATTCAAATCATGCAAATTAGAGTCCAAAACAAGAGCAAAAGTGTTTGAAAAAGTAGATACGACGGAGACGTATCACAGCCGGAGCAGCAGCGTGGACGAGAGCCAGAGCAGCAACTCGTGTAGCGAGCGACAACAAGAGCAGAGTGATGAGTGATATTTTTACACTCATTTCAACCTCGTTTAAACCGAATTATTTCATTAAAAGAGAGATATTCGCTTTGATATTGTAACTAATGTCTAATAAGTGCGAGGGATTCCACAAATCCTCTCTTTGATATTTTTTCACGGGAAATGGGCTAAAAAGGGAAGAAATCACGTGGGATAAAGGAAAGGAAGGAAATTGGAGAAGAGATAAGTCACCAGGAGGCGCCAGAAGGCCGCCAGTGTTAAAGATGGCGTTCCATGCGACCGCGAGCGCGAGCGCTCGCATGAGCGGTCGTTTGGCGTGGAAACCAAGGCAGGTCATCCACCTGAACAACTTTTATAAAGGGGACCCAATCGAAATGTGAACAGAGAGCGCGTCAGGAGAACGTCCAGCATAGCCACAACCCTTTCATCATCATCTTCATCCACAAACCCTAGCTGCCGCCATTTGCATCTCCATAGCCATCTCCACCACCGTAGTTCTCTTCCATCTAGTTCATACTTGTAATCGTGCATCACACAAGGCATCCATTGTAAGACATATTGCAATCAATCAATCTCAAGATGTGTTCTTCAATGTTTTCTTCTCGTGATCTGATCTCGATGTGTGAGTAGATCGGTAAGGTATGGGGTGAGGCATGAGCCTTGCAACCCCAGGTATTCGGTGAAGGGATCATTGGGAGTCTTTGACATAATGTCTTGTATGTGTGAAATAAAATTGTTTCGTGAAGTTTCTCTTGTCTTGTCCGCGATCTTCATCCCTGCACGTACCCAGGATCATGGAGATCGAGCACCGGTGAGGCTAGGAGCAAGGGGACCGTGAAGTGTTATACCGAACACCGGTGACAGTAAGGATTAGTAGGGTAACATGGATCATAACCTTGGGGATTCATGAGGTGTAGTCATTGAACGCCCAAAGCTTTTGTCTGATATTATTATCTTAATTATCGGGGCAACCCCACGAGATGGATAGGGCCTGCGGTAGGACAACTGATTCTTGATGCAGGACTCGTGCCGGTCAAGATGTTATTTGGACACATCCCCCATTCCGATACGAAGCAGGCACCTCTTGACGGGTGACTTCCCGCGCACAAACTATTATCATTTTTGATCCCAACACCAATACATGCTTGTAAGCATTAAGACCTCATCCCCGTACCTTCTTTTTATTATAAGTGTTTGAATCACAATTTACTTGCTGATCCGGTCAAAAGCTGGATTTGACACTTTGGCAAAAGCTTGCTAGAGACCATTGCTTCAAGGGGATCTTCCTCTCATGGGTTCGATACCCAGGGCACCTCTGGGGAAATAGGTGCGGGATACCCTTTCTTGTTCCAATACCGGATCAATAAAAAGGAGATATCAAGCCCTTTTTCTGGCGCCGTTGCCTGGGAGGAGTTTAGTATTCCTAGTATTTGTGTTTAGAGTTTTTGTTAAAGTTAATTTTTAGTTTTTGTTTTTATTTTCAGTTTTTAGTTTAATTTTTATTTTGTTGCAAGTCTTTTAGTGGAAAATACCAAAAGGTTACTATGGCTCATAATCTTGGGAGTTTTGCTACTCCTAGCAACAATTTCATGCGTGAACCAATTGCACAACCTGATGTTGCAGCTGCAGAATATGAGATTAAACTGAACTTAGTTTCCATGGTTCAACAGGACCAATTTGGAGGCTCTGCTTCAGAAGATGCAAGTATGCATTTACATAATTTTACTGAATTATGCAACATGACACGCATAAAAGATTATGACCCAGATGCTCTTAAACCTCGCTTGTTTCCTTTCTCTTTGAGAGGAAAAGCTAAGGAATGGCTTTTGGCTTTACCGAAAGGAAGTATAACTTCTTGGGCTGCTTGTTGCATCAAATTTTTATCTAAGTTTTGTCCACATGCAAAAAATATGCAATTACGTTCTCAGATTACAGGTTTCAAGCAAGAAGAACGTGAGCCACTAGCGCTTGCGTGGGATAGAATGAAAGAAGCTATAAGAAATTGCCCCAATCATGGAATGGAGGAGTGGTTAATCCTTCATATGTTTTATAATGGCTTGAATCACATGTCAAAAACTATGCTTGATACAGCTGCAGGAGGAACAATCATGGGAAAGCCCATAGATGATGCCAAGAAGATACTAGATGATATGCAAGAGAACCATGCCCAATGGCATGTTGAGAGAACCACCACCAAGAAGGTGAATGTCATAGAAGAAAATAGCTCAGAGTTGACAACCAAGCTAGAAGAACTTATCCTTTTTGATGAAAGGTAAAGAAGAGGTAAATGTCAATGTCATCACTAATGAAGATACTAGTGATGTTAATTTCATTGCTCATAATAGCTATAATCCCAATTGGAAAAATAATGGATATGCTCCTAAACTTCCTTATCCCAATAATGGAGGAGCATCCAATAATTTTAATGGAGCTAATGGTAGCAATAGAAATACCCTTGAAGAAATTCTTAAAAGTTTTATTGCTAGCCAGACTGAGCAGAATGGAAATTTCAAGAATATCCTAAAGAATCATGATAACTTACTCGGTCAATTGACCGGTAAGGTTGTTGGACTAACGAATCATGTGCAGATACTTGAAGCCAGATCCAAGAATATGGAGGCACAAGTGGCAAAAATAGCAGAGAGCCAAACCTTGATTTTGGCCAAGTTTGCAGGTAAACCGGAGCCTAACCCGGTTGAAGAAGTTAAAATGGTGTGAAGCAATGAAGCGAAAGATGAGGTACTTGACAAAAGCCATGTGCCAGAATACAATTACACCGTTGCAGATTTTCTCAAGATGATATCCATGAAGTATCCACTACCGGAGGTAACTAACGATGAGGCATATAATGTCTTTGTTGAGCAAGTTTCAGCCAAGGTACGTGACCTTGATAAAGAAAGAAAAAAGTTATTTAGTAAGTTACCAGCTAAGCAAGAAGATACTTTCGAACCTACTATAGAGATTGAGATAGGACTTAATAAGTTCAGTGCTTTATGTGATCTAGGGGCAAGTGTTTCCACTATCCCCAAATCTGTTTATGATAGTCTCAATCTTGGTCCTTATGCTAATACTGAGATTATATTGAATATGGCTAATTCTACTTTTACTCGGGCAGTAGGCATTAAGCATGGAGTTATAGTTCAAATAAATGATTGCCCTGTCATGATTGATCTTGTTATAGTAGATATGCCTGAAGATCCTATTGCTCCTATAATTCTCGGTAGACCTTTTCTAAGGACTATTAAACATGTGATAAATGTGTTTGAAGGAAATGTTCGTTTTGATTTACCATCTAAAGATCCTTTTATAAGGCATGTCCCCAGGAAAAAGAAATTAAAGACCTATGCAGGAGGTGGCATCATTTTGAATGCTAGAAGTTATGGTCTCGGTGTTCTAGCACCACCCTGATTACCATTACGGTCGAGCTATCTGACCAAAAACAAGCGCTTTGTGGGAGCAAAGACGGTGTCAAGTAAGTTTTTATTTTTGTTTTAATAAAAGAGTGATTGAAGTTCCGTGTGAAGAAGCGAGTTTGGGAGAGTCGTTCTCATGAAGGCCTAGTCTTGTGCAAGATGATTTATATACCTAGAAATATGTCTATGTATTGTCTTGGAACTAACCCCGCAGAAAATCAAAGGAAAAGAAAAGTCTCGCAAGAGACAGATCAAAAGACGGCGTTCAAAATGACCACGTGCGGTCGTATGAACGGTCACATGACCTGCCGAAGGTTCCAGCGCAAAACATCAGAGACCGCAGGAGCAAAGACGGTGTCAAGCGGCCGTTTAACTCTTTTGCAAAAAATGAAGAAAGTTCCAGATCCAAAGACGACATTCCAAACGGGCGCATGCGCCCGCCCGAGCGGTCGTTTCATACCCTCGACCAGAAGAAGAAAATGACAGAATTAACGATGGCGAAGCGCTGTCGGTCATATAAGTGGTCGTATGAAGAGAGCACAAACGTAGGTAAGTCAGCAGGAAGAACGACGGCGTTCCATGCGACCGCTTGCGCTCGTATGGGCAGTCGTTTGGTATCCTGGCGGCCCCAATAAGCCCGAGGAAGGAGGTATTTTCCCCCCATCTCTCTCTTTTCTTCTTCTTCTTCTTCCTCCAAACCTCTCCAAACCCTAGCAAAACTTCACCCGATCTCTCTACTCGTTCGTTTTCAGTTCGATTCCTTCTGTGTGATCGATCTACGCCCCAATTTATTTTTCGCGAATCCATGTTCTTCATGCCTAGCTTTGCCATGTTTAGGATATGCACATTTTTGATTCAAACTTGAGTTTCGCATGGATTTGTTGATGTTTTTAGAGGAGTAAGATGATGTGAGTACCGTAGGATCATTATTATCTCATTATATTGAACTGAAAAATTGTTTTATAGATGTTTACATGGAGGCCTTCTCGCGTACGCGGTGGTTCAAGTTCATCCACCGCACAACCGCAACAAGTCTTCACTCAGGGGACCGTCTTCACCGACCGCAGAGCAAGGAAGATGTTCCACAAGCTCACAACAAGGAATATCAAAGCAACCAAATGGGCTTGTGCGAATACTCTCGCCAAGCTAGGTATCACCCATGATTTTAATTTGCTTTGTCATAATGCCGGGTTGCATCATTTTGTCTATCAGGGATGTGAGACTTATGAACGATTGACGCTTGAGTTTCTTAGTACTCTCTCGCACAATGTTGGTTTGATGCCAAATGCATATGAGGAGGAGAGGATCACTTTCCGTCTCCTTAACCAAGATTTTAACATCACTTTTGCTGAGTGGTGTAACTACTTTGGCTTCCCCAACAATGATGATGATGTTAGATATGTTTATGATTTCACTGACCCACACCCGAGGCAATCCTTTCTTCGGATGAGTCATCATGGCTCTAGGCATAGAGCCAATTGCATTGAAAGTCCTGTTATACGTTATTTCTACTATGTTATCACTAATTCGTTGCAGGCATGAGGAGAAGTTTCCAAAGTGAATGAGGAGAACATGCTAGTTCTCGGGAAAGCAGCAAACCTGGACGTCGGTTATTCGCCCAATCTAGGGGCAATACTTTTGCTACACCTCGCGCATCAAGCAAACCGTGCACAAGGAGATATCGTGTGTGGAGGAGTGATCACCTCCGCCCCATTGTCGGTAACACTCTTGTAAACATTCATGTTCTTACTAGCGCTGGTATGGTAGTAGTTCGGAATGGCCGTCATTGTATCAAAATTCCTAGAGTGGCGTACTTGCTACCCACACCTATGCCTAACCATTTCTCCATCGAGAATGGACAATTGCATTATGTTGCACAGGAAGGAGATGCAGCTTTTGACCAAGAGGGGCCAGAACCTGAACAAGTAGATGAAGAAGAACTTGCCACCGACGAAGAGGAGGAGCAGCCCCAACAAGACTACACCACCTACGTGGACCTCAACAATCTTCAGGGCTCTATTTAAGATATGAGCAACCTCGCGTCGTCCCTGAGAGGCATGACCACCTACATGAACATGAACTTCTCCAACTGGAGGCAGGAGTGGGCTCCTGACCAACCGCCACAATGATCTCGTCGGTTTGGGCTTGTAAGAGCCTAAGCTTGGGGGAGGTTATCACCACTTCTACATCAAGATGTGGCAGTATTTGAATAAATTGTAATGAGGTTGTACTTAAGCTTGAGGAGCTTCGAAACCCTCATGTTGGTTTGTTCCAACACTTTTCTTTGTATTTTGCTTTTGCTTTTTATTTTTGCCTTTTTGCGATTTTTTCGATTGCAAGTTAGTTTTCAAAAACCCAAAAACCCCCAAAAAAATAGAATAAGCTTTGCTTTGCTCTTGTTCTTTATTTAGCCCCTTGGAGTCCGTTTGCATTTTGTTTTCAGAGGAGTTGATCTATGCCAGGACAACGAGGAATGCAAGAGTAAGGAAGAAAAGTGTGTAAATTCGCAACCGTGAAGGTATGTCCTACGACCCCCGTCTTTAGCACTTGAATACTTAAAGTAGATGTAGTAGTTGTATGACTGATATGCGCAAATGGGAGTAAGTCTTGATAGTTGATACAAAGGTTTTGCTCTAGTAGTTGAAATAATTTTGTAGCCTTTGTTTTCTTTAGTTTAGACAACTAAGACTTGTCGTGGGACAGTTTTTAAATGAAATGTTATTAACCAAATATAGATGTGCACAAGAGAAAGTCTCTCAAGACTTGGGAGTTGAGAAATTGTAGTGGAAGTAATGTTTAATCATGCTCAACCCCATATCGTTAATTTTAATAGACATGATAGCACTTGTGGATTGAATTGTCTAGAGGAACTTAGTTGAAAGGTGGGTGAGATTATGCCAAAAATCTGTGTTGTATATCTCAACATGGTGTTACAGCCTCCGGCTAGTGCCATGGCCTTTGCTACTATATACGCGTTTACATGTGTAAATGTGGCTTCGTCACCCTTCTTGATGTTATGCTGAGGACTCTGCTGGCCAATGAACGATTCACCAAGAGCGACAGCTTGGATTTCGGCTATGAGTTTGTTACCGTACGTAGTGGCAACACTACAAATGAATATAATTTGGCTTTCTCTTGAGTGGGTGTGTATGTGGTAAATAAAGGGGACTGATCAAAAGAGCTCGAAAGAGACATTATTGCTAAAGGTCCATAGTTCCCAAACATGAAGCCACAGCGAAAACCTATGCATGATCACTTATTTGGCATAATCTCCTTCACGTGACAATCGAAGTTCCAGCAAACAATGATTGAAACATAGTGTTTAAGAGACTAGAGGAGGAGACAATTGTGGGTGTACTCACGAGCACTTGAACATTATATTTACTACATGCTTTCTACTCCCTAGCTTATGTTTTCAAGGCTCTATCTAAAGAAACTCTTCCGTGCATTCCCGGCAAGCAAGTGTTGTCTAGATTAAATGAAATGAAGTGTTGCAACGTTGTTTTATCTAGTAGATCAGAAACTTTGTGTTAATTATCTTTGCTTCACTAACACTTGCTCTATAACCATGCCACCGCTATATCTATGATAAGTTTTCAGGTCAAGGAGCGGAGGGGTATCTAGGCATACCGATTGTAAGTGAACCAGAACCTTCTCGTTATTTCGGTTTAAACAACTGAGTTCCTTATGCTTTGGATTTCTCTCTATGTTGCTCGAGGACGATCAAGCCTAAGCTTGGGGGAGTTGATGAGTGATATTTTTACACTCATTTCAACCTCGTTTAAACCGAATTCTTTCATTAAAAGAGAGATATTTGCTCTGATATTGTCACTAATGACTAATAAGTGTGAGGGATTCCACAAATCCTCTCTTTGATATTTTTCCATAGGAAATGGGCTAAAAAGGGAAGAAATCACGTGGGAAAAGGAAAGGAAGGAAATTGGAGAAGAGATAAGTCACCAGGAGGCGCCAGAAGGCCGCTAGTGTCAAACACGGTGTTCCATGCGACCGCGAGCGCTCGCATGAGCGGTCGTTTGGCGTGGAAACCAAGGCAGGTCGTCCACCTGAACAACTTTTATAAAGGGGACCCAGTCGAAATGTGAACAGAGAGCGCGTCAGGAGAACGTCCAGCATAGCCACAACCCTTTCATCATCATCTTCATCCACAAACCCCAGCCGCCGCCATTTGCATCTCCATAGCCATCTCCACCACCGTAGTTCTCTTCCATCTAGTTCATACTTGTAATCGTGCATCACACAAGGCATCCATTGTAAGACATATTGCAATCAATCAATCTCAAGATGTGTTCTTCAATGTTTTCTTCTCGAGATCTGATCTCAATGTGTGAGTAGATCGGTAAGGTATGGGGTGAGGCATGAGCCTTGCAACCCCAGATATTCGGTGAAGGGATCATTGGGAGTCTTTCACATAACGTCTTGTATGTGTGAAATAAAATTGTTTCGTGAAGTTTCTCTTGTCTTGTCCGCGATCTTCATCCCTGCAGGTACCCATAATCATGGAGATCGAGCACCAGTGAGGCTAGGAGCAAGGGGACCGTGAAGTGTTATACCGAACACCAGTGACACTAAGGATTAGTAGGGTAACATGGATCATAACCTTGGGGATTCATGAGGTGTAGTCACTGAAGGCCCAAAGCTTTTGTCTGATATTATTATCTTAATTATTGGGGCAACCCCGCGAGACGGATAGGGCCTGCAGTAGGACAACTGATTCTTGATGCAGGACTCGTGCCGGTCAAGATGTTATTTGGACACATCCCCCATTCTGATACGAAGCAAGCACCTCTTGACGGGTGACTTCCCTCACACAAAGGATTATCATTTTTTATCCCAACACCAATACATGCTTGTAAGCATTAAAACCTCATCCCCATACCTTCTTTTTATTATAAGTGTTTGAATCACAATTTGTTTGCTGATCCGGTTAAAAGCTGGATTTGACACTTTGGCAAAAGCTTGCTAGAGACCATTGCTTCAAGGGGATCTTCCTCTCGTGGGTTCGATACCTAGGGTCACCTTTGGGGAAATAGGTGCGGGATACCCTTTCTTGTTCCAATACCGGATCAATAAAAAGGAGATATCACAGAGCAGTAGCACGAGCGAGAGTAAGAGCAGAGCAGCAGTGCGAGCGACAGCCGGATCAGCAGCAACAGTTCCAGCTGGTATGGCCACCGCCGCCGAGGGAGCCTCGCAATGGGGGAGATCCACCATGGAGGATGTCGCCGGCGGCGCCGGCGTCGAGGGAGCCGCGCCATGGCGGAGCGGGATCGAGCACCGGTGGCGCCATGAGGTCGAGTGAAGGAGAAGATGCGATGAGTGTACAACCTCTTTGGTGGCGCCGAGTAGGCCTCGGCTTCATCCGAGGAGTCGGTGATGATGCTGCGGTTCCGGTGGGGCAGGTTAAGGCAGCGCTGTGGGAATGGAGCTGCCGCGATAGACGAGGCGATCGTCGGAGCAGCTCCTTGGAGGTGGAGGACGGGGTGGCTGAATCGGCGGGATGACGAGATAGACAACGGATCCTCATCCGGTGCGGTGGATGAGGGACGTCGAGCTGTTGCGGTGGACGACGTCGTTGGGGAAGAGGCTCCGGCTGGGTGGCGATGGGGGGGGGGCGGATGTAGGAGGGTGGGGTTTCGCGGCTAGTGGAGAGAGGTTTTGGCAGTCTCGGTTTTTGAATGGGGAAAAGAAGGGGATGGGAGGGGGAACCATGACTTAGGGACGCGCTTGTCCGAAATGTAGGGTAAGTTACAAAAGTACCCCCACCAATTTGAACTAGCGGCTCTTTTCGCCTAGGGGTAGAACGGGGATTTCGCGTGTCGGGATTTCGCAGGAGGAGGGAGTTTTCGCGCGCGTTGTAATTTCGGGATAGCAAGGCGCGGGTTGAGAAGGAGGGAGTTTTCGGAGCACAAACAGTCAAAGAGATATCTTGAAATTTCGGCATAATAAGGCGCGGGTTGAAATTTTGGGACAAGGCTAACGTGTACAGTACCTTATCAATTCGCACTTCCCTCAACCAAAAAAACAAAAAAGAATCAATTTGCACCACACAAGAGAGGGTCTTGTCCCATTTTACTGTATGAATTACTACAAATGTCATTCAAAACTTTGAATCCATGTTATGTTCAATTAAAATATTTTGCTAGGTGCATAATGCATGTAACCTACTCAAGTGAACATTTTAGTGCATTCCAAATGTATATACTACCGCTGCAATATGAACTAAATTGGAATTCGTTTCACTATTTGAATAAGAATCTACAATCATGATTGTTGTCAAGTTAAACCATCATCTATATATTATCTTCACAACACACCACATGATTACTGTCAAGTTAGATATGAACTATGTGTACTATATGAACTCGAATTCAAATTTTTGAATCCACTTTATGCTGATTTCAAATAATAGTACATTTCAAGCTCTAGCTAGATCTTCATAATCTAAACCATGTATAGTGCCCTGCCCCCTATGCCTACAAGTACTTAGCTGTGAGCTGGAAAAGCCACACATTATCACAAATTCAAATAAATGTGAGACTGTTCAATATATATATATATATATATATATATATATATATATATATATATATATATATATATATATATATATATATATATATATATATATTTCAATATATATATATATAAAATATAGTATAACATGTTCATAACTACACCATGTGTATCACCATTATATTCATGCATGCATGGGTTTAAAACACTATGATCTCTTATTCAAATATCTGAATCCACTTTTGTAATGAATTATGATCTCTGTTAGACTTTTACACCCACACAATCCTCTTCTCTTTGTAGCTAGCACTAACTTTCTCTCGTTCATGCACACGCCCTCCTCGCCCTCCCCCTCCCTCAACATTCTCTCCATCGCGCACATTCATTATTTTTCTTTAGGTCGTTCTCCCACGGTCCTTATAGGTCTCCCCAGCTCCTTCTTTCCGGCACACACCGATCGACATACCTCTCTAGCCAGGTTTGCCTACCACGTACACACACTTTCCCTCTTCTCCTCTCACCGTCCATGCCCCCTATCTCTCATACGGTCACACACATATGCACACTCTCGCCCCTCTTTCCATCGATCTCCACTACAAAAAAAAAAACACTTCCGTGATGATACGTCTTTGTCACAGTAAGTCACGTTTTCTGTCATGCATGTACATCCGTGACGATTTTATGACAGAATCAAGATAGTCATACCTATGCTGTCGTAGAAGTGTTCCATGACAATACTGAAATTATCATCACGGAAGTGTCCACTTCCATGACGATAAGTGTCACGCCATGGAAGTGTTTTCGTCATGGGTGACCGACACGTGGCATCGACCGTAACGGGTCGCCGTTAAGCTCTCGGGTGCGGGTTTGGATCCGATAACCCATTAGCAGCCCTGACAATTGGCGATTTTCCACGTGTAAATTTCTCATTCGCCGGCTGATCCACGTGTCAGCTCGACGTCGCGACAGATGTCATCCGTTCATTGGATGGTACGCGCCTATGAAGTGGTGACACATGGAATGGCCCAACAGTGGCCCATTTAGGTAAAAAGACCGACCCAGTCAAAGTTAGCGGGCTGGCCCATTAAAGGCCTGGTTACACACGGCCCATTTGCAGGTAAGGCCAGTTTGAATAGTGTTAAATCGACCCATGGTCACTTCTGGCCCATTAACTGTCCGCTTTGTATTTGGGCCCAATTACGGCCTGGTGTGTTTCTGGCCTGTTTAAGGTCCTGCTACATTTGGGCCCATATGTGGCCCGATGAAATTGTCGGCCCATAAACACACCGTGATGGAATTGGGCCATTTTTGGCCTGGTCTGACTTTAGCCCTGTTAACGGCCGACGCAACCCATGGGCCATATGTAGCCCGAGGTCACATCCGGCCTATTAACGACCCATATTCTCGATGACACAAATCCAGCCCGCCAACACTTTCGGCCTGTTAAAGGCCCGTGTAGTAGGTCGACACAATTACGGCCCGTGCTGACTTTCGGTCTGTTAATGATCCGCCATGTAAATGGGCTACCATGGGTTGTGCTACATTTCGGCCTGCTAATAACCAGTGGGCTATTTGGCACATTTTAGGCCCAATCATCTTTCGGCCTGCTACGAGCCCTAGGAATATACTGGCCCTATGAAGGCCCAATCTGCGATTCGGCCTGTTAGCAACCTGTGGTCACTTCTGGCCCGTTAACTGTCCGCTTTGTATTTGGGCCCAATTACGGCCCGGTGTGTTTCCGGCCTGTTTAAGGTCCTGCTACATTTGGGCCCATATGTGGCCCGATGAAATTTTCGGCCCATAAACAGACCGTGATGGAATTGGGCCATTTTCGGCCCGGTCTGACTTTCGGCCTGTTAACGGCCGATGCAACCCATGGGCCATATGTAGCCCGACGTCACATCCGGCCTATTAATGGCCCATATTCTCGATGACACAAATCCAGCCCGCCAGCACTTTCGGCCTGTTAAAGGCCCGTGTAGTAGGTCGGCGCAATTACGGCCCGTGCTGACTTTCGGCCTATTAACGATCCGCCATGTAAATGGGCCAGCATGGGCTGTGCTACATTTCAGCCTGCTAATGACCAGTGGGCTATTTGGCACATTTTCGGCCCAATCATCTTTCGGCCTGCTACAAGCCCTAGGAATATACTGGCCCTATGAAGGCCCAATCTGTGATTCGGCCTGTTAACGGCCCGTGTCATTTATGGGCCGGATAAGGCCTGCGTGATATTTAGACATGTTAACGGCCCGTTAATACAATGGGCCCATATTATGTGTAGGCCTGTTAATGGCCCACTATGGTCACGGGCCTACAAATGGAACGATCAGAAATAAGAAGAGCTTACGCTGATTTCGGCCCAGTCATTTTCTGTGGGCTACATACCGATTACGGCCCGTAATCGTTTTTAGCTCCATTCTAGTTATGGGCCGGACGAATATTGGCCCTTTGGGCTCCTACGATGCTTTTGGCCTAAAGGAGGCCGATGATGGCGAATACATTACTAAGAATAAACCTACACTATACAAAAATAGCTTGCTAATTTGTACGGCCTTTGGTAGCAGGATAAATGTTGTATCGCAACAAAATAAATTACAGCCATACAACAAAAGGCCTATTGGCATAAAAGTTTACAATCCTTGCAGATAAATGCACCATGAGATGTATAGAAGCAGAGATCATTTGAGCAGAGTGGTAATGTTTCAGGCTGTAGAATCTGATGGAGCAGCATGACCTTCCCCTTTTTTGCGCCATTCCTCTTGAACAACGAAGCAAATGTCCGATGGTCTAGTTTCAAAACCATTCATATTTTGACGACATTTGTCAACCACTATTCTTGTTTCAGAAACGACCTCCATTAGGGATTGGACTTGTGTCTGGAGCACAGATATATCACTCTGTCTAGCCAGAGGATTTTGTTCAGTAGGCGGTTTAGACGAGGTTACCTTAAGAACCAACCCAGAATTACTCAGGAAGGCGCTTTTTGCACTATTAGTGGAGAGATACTGACGCACTGCAGCAAGAGGTGACATTGTGCCTGTGGTAGCCTCGTCACCTTCAGGAGGTTGTGGCTATTCAATCATTTGTTCCATAGCTTGCTGAAAGTTTGAATTTTGTAGATTAGTGTATCAGATAAGATGTTACTAATGAGACAAAAACAAACAAAGTAGCTTTCACGTTTATACATAACTTATTTTGGTGAACCACTATAATACTATAGCATGTATTTTAGTGGTAAGTACATAATAAAATCACATTCGGAACATATGTCCATGTAGCATGCCTAATGTATTGTCTATTTCCTCACATTTATTGACATCTATCTAAGGATAAAGAGACACGATTTAAAATACGATGAACATAGTATGACATCATTCATATCACGGGAAAACGGATATCAAACAAACATGCTATTGTGTCATTGTGTGGACACGTGAACATCACAACTAGATTACAGATCAAGACCAAAAGAATATCCTTCCTTTCTTTTAAACCGTGTAAGGTGAAATGATATGTTAAGACAATTGTGTATAAAAGTGAACAGAGTAACTGACATTGGCTGCAAAAAAAGCAGTTAAATGAACACGTCACAGTAACAAGCAGTTCAAAGGCATGAGGAGTAAGGACTTACAACAGCGGCTTGGACTGGTGTAGTCATGCCCTTCATCTTGCTGGTGTGACAATCCTTGAAGATTTGCACTGCATTCGGTTCAGGTTCTTTTTGGTCCGCACTGGCTTTCCTCTGTATTTGGAACCAAGTCAATATAGATACGATAATATGGCATAACAAAATGGAGGAAACAGCAGTTATTTACAAGAGCCTCGCAGTGTGCAATATAGCTACGAGATCCTGTTGTCTGTTGGAATTTCACTTTAGAACGGTTGGTCTTGTTCTTCAAATAGTTAGCCTAGAAGAAGATAGACTTGTAAGGCACATACGTAAATATGAGTTCAATATGTGATCTGATCACATACATATACTCTACCTAATACTTTGGATCAGACCAGTGTTTAACAAGGGCTGTCCAGTCTTCGTCCGTAATATATTCTACTGGAGATGTTTGGGCGATTTCATTTTTAACCTTGCCTTCAAAGTGAGTATTTGCAAGGTGATATCGATACTGTCGCAGAGCAGACTGAAAAACATGAGTGCATGCTTGTTTGGTTGCATCATCTTTCGGATCCAACTTGAACCTCATCTGTTGAAAAAAGAATGGGAGTCTCATTAGGAGCAAGCTAGAAAGTATGGGACAGAGCAAGACAATATTACAAATTGCGATGAATAACATTACTTATGGATAAATGGTCAAGGAAGGTGTTAAACTGGGTTTCGTCTTTGTCATTCCTGTACTGGATGCACGTTGGGAGGATACGTGCATGACACCTAATGGCAACGGCTGCCTCTGATACTAACTTGGCTGACTCTGTAGCATCACGTGGCCTTTTTAAACCTACCTCAAAATGGATCTCCATTCTTCCTCCTTCAGATTTTGTTAACCTGTCAAGCATTATCCCTGATGTCTGTTTCCTCTTGTGCCGAGGTGCTAGTTCAACAACGAATATGGAAAGTGTTAGTGCACATCAAACCGTGAGAGTACATATAAAGGAGCATGCAACTGCAACTTGACTCGGTCACGTACCATCTTGGTGTTGATGCTCATGAGGTTCATCTGATCTTGCCAAGTCCTATAGTGTTAGCAGTGCTTCAGAAGTAGTGTTAGGTGGGAAGGCAGCTTGGGAACATGCTACTTGCGGAGCATTCGAACGAGTAACTCGTTGAGATGTCAGTACTGTGGAAGGAGGTGCTGCAGCTGGTGGAGCAGGGGATACTGTGTTTGTAGATTTAGCCGGTGGACTTTGACCTTCTACTGCACTATAAGTACCAGCAGAATCTCGAGGGAAGCTCCTTTTCCGTTGCACCCAACGACTAACAGCGTCCCCTACCATACTCTTTTCCTTGCTCTTTTTTGACTTTGCCATGTCAAGCCGTACCCACAGCACAAAAGAATAAAATTCGCTCTTCAGAACTCATTGATGCATGATACAGATGAGCAATACCTTGATGTGAGACAACCATATGAGGATGGAATATGTACGAAAAACAGGACGACATGACATGTTCACACCTATGATGTGGAAACTAAGCAGAAGGATTTACAAGAAATTAGAAGCAATGCAAGCAAGACAACATATGAAAGATGCAACAAATATTACTCCGCCAAGTTAAAAGTGTCTCGTCATAAGTGGAATTTTGAAAAATTAGAAGCAGTACAAGCTAGAAATCAATGCAAGATGCAACCAATATCACACTGCCAAGTTAAAAGTGTCTCATCATAAGTGATTGATGCAAGATAAACAACAACAGTACTTTGATGTAGGAACATGGTGTGATAGATAGATGCAGTGTATTCTAGATACAGAAAGGCATGTCATATTCACATGTATAACGTATAAACTCAGCAGGTGCAATTTAATCAAATTAGAAGAAATACAAGCTATACACCATATGCAACATGCAACCAATTATCACACTGTCAAGTTACAGCAAGCACCTGCGATGGTGGAGTAGGGGAGATGGAGTCATCATATAGACTTGGAACTTCAACTGCAGTAGCAGTAGTAGTGGCAAATCCAGAGAGCCTCCGTTTGCGTTGGTCCGGAGGACCACCAACATCCCCTAACTTACTCTTTTCCTTCCTCTTTTTTGATATTGCCTTCTGAAGTCAAAACCACAAGAAAAGGAATAAAATTGGCTCTGCATAACTCATTGATGCATGATACAGACGAAGACTACTTTGATGTAAGGCAACCGCATGATAGGAGGACGGAGTATGTACAAAAAAAAGGACAACATTGCATATTCACACCTATGATAGGAGGATGGAATATGTATGAAAAACACTAAGTAGAAGACATTACAACAAATTAGAAGAAATGAAAGCTAGACACCATATGAACATGCAACCAATATCACTCTTAAAAGTGTCTTGTCATAAGTGCCATTTCAACAAATTAGAAGCAGTACAAGCTAGAAGACAATGCAAGATGTAACATATATCACACTCCCAAGTTAAATGTGTCTTATGGTAAGTGATTGTTGTAGGATACATAATAGTACTTTGATGTAAGAACATGGTGTGATAGACAAATTTAGTATGTTCTAGAAACAGGAACACGTGTCATATTCACAAGTATAATGTGTAAACTAAGCAGGTGCAAATCAACAAAATTAGAAGCAATACAAACTAGACATCATACGCAACATGCAACCACATATAACAGTGCCAAGTTAGAGCAAGCACCTGTGATGGTGGAGTAAGGGAGATGTCTTCATCATCTACATAACTACGTTGACTGTCTAGCCATGCGTTGTCTTGCGAATCTAGTTGGGAGGATGGCTGAGTAGAATCTATAGAGACCCTCTGTTTCAGTTGCTCGGAAGGACCACCATCATCCACTGCCTTACTAATTTCCTTCCATTGTATTGATTTTGCATTGTGAAGTCAAACCAACAAGAAAAAGGAATAAAATTCGCTCTTCAGAACTCATTCATGCATGATACTGATGAACAATACTTTGATGTAAGGCAAACACATGATACGAGGATGGAATATGTACGAAAAACAGGGCCGCATGACATATTCACACCTATGTTGTGGAAACTAAGCAGAAGGCATTTCATCAAATTAGAAGCACTGCAAGCTAGACACCATATGAAAGATGCAACCAATATCACTCTGCCAAGTTAAAACTGTCTCGTCATAGGTGGCGTTTCAACAAATTAGAAGCAGTACATGCTAGAAATCATATGCAAGGCGTAACCAATAGCACACTACCAACTTAAAGGTGTCTCATCGTAAGTGATTGATGCAGGATACACAAGAACAGTAGTTTGATGTAAGAACATGGTGTGATAGACAGATATAGTATGTTCCAGAAACAGGAAGGTGTGTCATATTCACATGTATAATGTGTAAGCTAAGCAGATGCATTTTACCCTAATTAGAAGCAATACAAGCTAGACACCATATGCAACATGTAACCAGATATCACACTGCCAAGTTAGAGCAAGCACTAGGGATGGTGGAGTAGGGGAGATGAGAATTGGAACTTGTAATGCACTAGCAGTACAAGGAGAATCTGTAGAGATGCTCCGTTTACGTTGCTGCAGAGGACCACCATCATCCCCTTCCTTACTCTTTTCCTTCCTCTTTTTTGATTTTGCCTTGTAAAGCCAAACCCACAAGACAAAGGAATAAAATTTGCTTTTCAGAACTCAATGATGCATGATACTGATGAACACTACTTTGATGTAAGGCAACCGCATGATAGGAGGATGGAATATGTACGAAAAAAGGACATCATTGCATATTCACACCTATGATGTGTGAACTAAGCAGAAGGCATTTCAACTAAGTAGAAGCAATGCAAGCTAGACACCATATGAAAGATGCAACCAATATCACTCTGCCAAATTAAAAAGGTGGGCTCATAAGGGTATTTCAACAAATTAGAAGCAATACATAGCTACATGCTAGAAATCATATGCAATATGCAACGAATAAAGGTGTCTCATCTTAAGTGATTGATGCGGGATACACAAGAACATTAGTTACATGTAAGAACATGGTTAATAGATAGATGTAGTATATACCAAAAACAGGAAGGCATATCATATTCACAGGTATAATGTGTAAACTAAGCAGATGCAATTTACCCTAATTAGAAGCAATACAAGCTAGAAACCATACTTAACATGCAACCACATATCACACTGCCAAGTTAGAGCAAGCACCTGCGATGCTAGTGTAGGGGAAATGTGGTCATCAACTACAGAGGTACGTTAACTATCTTCATCTTGCCTTCCTGTTTCTTGAGAATCATGTGGGGAGGATGAAACTACACTCTTTAAGAGATTAGCGCATCTCACACTAACCACGGGTGTGACTATCCTATCATAAGTGATTGATGAGGGATACACAAGAACATTAGTTTGATGTAAGAACATGGTTAATAGACAGATGCAATATGTACCAAAAACCGGAAGGCATGTCATATTCACAGCTATAATGTGTAAACTAAGCAGATGCAATTTAACCAAATTAGAAGAATTACAAGCTAGACACCATATGCAACATGCAACCACATATCACACTGCCAAGTTAGAGCAAGCACCTGCGATGGTGGTGTAGGGGAAATGCGGTCACCAACTACAGAGCTACGTTGACTATCTTCATCTAGCCTTGTTGTTTTTGAGAATCATGTGGGGAGGATGACACTGCACTCTTTAAAAGAGTAGCGCATCTCACACTAACCCACGGGTGTGACTGTCTCATCATAAGTGATTGATGAGGGATACACAAGAACATTAGTTTGATGTAAGAACATGGTTAATAGATAGATGCAGTATGTACCAAAAACAGGAAGGCATGTCGTATTCATAGTATATGGCTAAGCAGATGCAATTTAACCAATTTAGAAGCAATACAAGGTAGACACCATATGCAACATGCAACCACATATGACACCGAAGTTAAAGCAAGCACCTGCGAAGCTGGTGTATGCCGAATGGGGTCATCAACTACAGAGCTACGTTGATACTCTTCATCGAATGACACTACACTCTTCTTTAGAGCTTCAAACCGCGTCTTTCCAATCCTCAATGTAGACTGGAGCGACTGCTCTCTTTCTTTTTAGAATACTGTGCTTGAGATTCTGAAATACCCATGCGTGATAAAACAATAGTGAGAGTATGGGTGTAGTTTGTGCACAAGTAGTGCAGTGTAAAAGTATCAGATAGCAGGTGGGCCAAAAATAAATGACGGCAGACATATGATAGCTCTACAACATGCATGGCACACGAAATTAGATTCTAGGCTTTTGAAATATGAGCACATGGATGGCTGGGATGTGGTCCTATGAAAATAACAATCGACTGAAAACAAATAGGCCAGTCAAATTTTTCTGCATCGTCCGATCTACAAGGAACGGGTAGATGGCCTTCATCTACCTCGCGCTAGTTACCGTTGACGATCTTCCTCGAACCACCAGCGACCACCGGCCCAGACCCCTGCCTCCGCCGCCACGCCCTCCTCTCGACCTCACCCCACCGCCGTGCTTTGCAGCGCCCCCCGGCCATCCCTTTAAGCCCGGCGGACCTCCAAATCGGGCGCCAGCAGCTCCTGCGCCACACACACCTCTAAGATAGACACCGAGGCGCTGCTTCCCCGGCGAACAGGCGGGCTAGGTGCTCCACGTGCCACCGCGGGTGGTGCTTCCTTTAATTGGGAATCAACTGACACTGAATTGAAATCCAGGCTCTTGCCCGGCTAGGACTATTTGCCTAAACTGCTATGCACCGGGTCATAAAGCCCTATGCTGCCCTGGTATTACTGAAATCCAATATCAAGGAATGGCTTTTAAATCTAAAGATTTTCAGAGTCCGGTCAAATTAGCTGATGGAGGGCACCAAATCATCACTTCCAAAAATGGTAAACCTCCCAAACACCAGCAGCGCAATGGGCAACGCCCCCATTCAACCGTCCGATGCACCTCATGTGGTCACTATGGACACGTGGATACATCCTGTTGGAATAAACGATGGGCCTTGAGGTGGAAGTGGGTTCCCAAGGCTAGCGGCGCCAGCGCCCACCCCGCTCCCTCGCATTCACCTGCCCCGCTTCCCCAAACCCCTCCTGCCACCCAAGCTCCAACCTCATCGCTGCACCCCGCTGCATCCACACACAACCTCGCCATGGCCAACTACCCCATGAACCCCGTACCCTTCCTCCCTATGGGCTGGTCTATCGAGCCCGGACCTCCTGATCGCAAGGGGCGCGCGGACATGGCGGTCAACCCCATCCCGCCTCTGAACAACAACTTCCTCGCCATTGCTGAGGCGAGCCGCTACATCCCGTTGCATCTGCGTGAAGGGCTGAGAAATACAGTTGAAGGTCTCCTCCATGAATCAGGCCTGCTGATGACGAAAGTCTCCGACCACCCCTTTGGCATTGGTATATTCGCCTTCGCTGACTCTTTTGTCTGAGATACTGCAGTCAACACTACTTTCCAGATAGATGATGAGGATCTAGTAATTTCCTTTGTCCGTCACAGTGCGGCGTTGAACATGCGTTCCACCACTTATGGGCCGGAAGTCTGGCTGCTGTACATCGGCTTCCCGGACGATTATCAGACTGATTTTTACCTGCAACGCTCTGTTGATGATTATGGCAGATTAGTATCTTGGAATAACCCTCACATGGATCGCAGATATGTACTCATTAAGGTCAGGGTTATACATATGCGTTTGATTCCTAAAAGCATTGTGGTCAGGCAGCTGGGTGGGGATCGTGCATGTTGGACAGTCTGTGTTAGCATCTTGCGGGGGGCTGATTGGAATGCCCATGACCCTGAAGTTCCCCCTGCTAATGAGGAACCACCACCTGCCAATGGTGTTCCTCATTCTATGTTTGGGCCTGGTATGACTGCGGAACAGCTTTATCAACAACAAGTTCATAACTGGTTTGCACAGAATGGTGTTGGCAATGTCCCGACTCACAATAATGGTCACCATGATGCTGATGATCAACCTGCTCAATGGGGTGCCTGGCCTGCACCACCAGCTCCGCCGCTCCCCCTGCTCTAGTGAACTTTCAAGCTTGGCTCGCGGCTCAGGGCCTGCAGGTGCAAGATGGTGTTACGCCTGAAAACAATTTGAATGACAGTCTTAATTCTGCTTGGAGTGATTCGAACTCTGACACCAACAGTCTGATCATGGCTGATTCTGGAGAGTCCAATTTGGTGGTTGCCACCATGGAAGTCCCTCCCATTAACAGCATCAAAACCATCACCCACATCACAGTCATAGTGGATGTTGCCATCTCTGAAGTCAATTTACAGGTTAATCTCTCCATCCAGGGTGATGCCATATCCACTATACTGCTTCATGAATCGGTTCCAAGGAGCAACTTTACCAGATATCTCTCCAGATCAATTCTGAACGTGGTTGCTAACTATGGTCCTTGGAGCTCAGGATATGGACTACCTGCTTCATCTTTTCAGAGTATGCCACCTACAGCTATCAATTACGACATCATCTCAGGAAACTCCGTGCTCCAAGTTCAGTTTGTCCCCAGAATCAATCGTATTACTGACCATGTTGCATCTGCTGTCACTATAACTGAGATTACCAATGAGAATGCAGCTGCAACTAACGAATATGGATCTGATATATTGGACAATGTTTTGCCTACAGATGCTCCGATCAATGCCCAAATTCCAGCTGATCCTCTGATTAACACTGACCTGCCTGAATCTGAGTTAACTGAACCTGTCAACCCGGAGCCATCCGAACATTCAAATACAGTGGACCAGGCTATGGATCCCTCTGTGCATGGAGGGGTGGGTCTGGCCCAAGTCTCCCTTCTTGATGTGGCTGGGCCGGCTGTGTCACGGGGCCGTCGCCCTAGGGCCCAAGCCCCAATATCAACTACAGAGGTCAGACGCAGTACTCGCGCGAACAAGTATAATGGATTCCGTGTACCTCAGCCTTCTGATACGCGTGCCAACATCTCCAAGGTCAAACCTCGGGTGGTTCCTTCAGCTGGTTCCTGCTCCGCGGCAGCTACTGTCCATGTTGTGCCACCGGCAACGATTCCGCCACCAACTCCCATCCGGATGCTACAGGCAATTGGCACTAATAGATGTGCCGTCCCTCCTGATGAACTGACTGATGAAGCTTTGCTTGCAGATCCTGCTGTGGGGGCTGCTACCTCTGAAGATGCATCGTCTCCTGCTGCTCCGGAGGACTCCACCTCCTCCTCTGCTTAATTTCCAGTCTTTCAAATGCCTCTCTTGCATAGTTGGAATGTCTTGTGTTGGAACATTCATGGGATAAATTCGGAGGCAAAACTACTAGCTCTTAAATAATGCTATCTCCTCTAGTGGGTGCTCTATCGTTTGTCTACAGGAAACGAAAAAGACCATGTTCGATCTTGCTTTTATTAAAACCTGCTATCCGAGACAATTTGATAAATTTGCCTTTGTCCCTTCTCATGGTAATTCTGGAGGCTTGCTTACTATTTGGAAAAGTTTAGTTTTCTCTGGCAATGTACTGCTTTCTGAAGATTTTGCCTTGGTCACTAAATTCACTAGTACTCAATCCTCACAAACCTGGACTCTAGCAAATATTTACGGCCCTTGCTCTGGAGATGAACGCAACACATACACAAACTGGCTGTACAACCTTGATATTAAGGCGACTGAGGACAGGCTTATTTTAGGGGACTTCAATTACATTCGTGCACCGGACAATCGTAATAAACATGGGGGAAATGTTCAAGAGATGTTCACCTTTAATGATATCATCCGAAAGCAGAACCTCATTGAACTCCCAATCAAAGGTCGCTCATACACTTGGAGTAACATGCAACAAGATCCCCTCCTTGAACAATTAGACTGGTTTTTTACATCACTTCATTGGATGAACATCTATCCAAAGACCATGGTCAAACCCCTTGGTAAACCGGTTTCAGATCATATACCATGCGTTGTCAACATCGAAACAACCATCCCACGATGCAAACTATTCAGATTTGAACCCTATTGGTTACTACATCCTGGTTTTATGGAGCTCGTCCAAAATGTTTGGTCTAGGCCAGTGCAAGCAAGCAATGCAGCCACTGTTCTCTGTCGGAAATTCAAGGCACTGAGACGTGAACTGAAGATTTGGAGCAAAAGTATTTCTCGCCTCTCAATTGCCATTGAAAATAGTAATATAGCCTTGGCTGATCTTGATGAATTGGAAAACAAAAGGAACCTTATGGTCCCTGAAACAAACTTTTGAAATATACTCAAGAAACACCTTCTACGCCTTCTTGATTACCAAAAACAATACTGGAAAAAACGCTGCACGATCCGTTGGGTTAAATTTGGGGACGAAAACACGATTTTTTTTCAAGCAGTGGCCACAGAAAGGTATCGCAAGAACAATATCTCCAGCCTCGCTACAGAAGATGGTATATGCATTGATGATCACACTGGGAAAGAGGCACTATTGTTTCGGACTTACACTGAACGCCTGGGTAAAACATCTCCTACTGACATGAAATTTGACCTCCAAACAATCATCAATCCTGTACGTAACCTAGACAAGCTTACAGTCCCCTTCACACACTCAGAGATTGATGAGGTCATCAGAGATATGCCAGCCGATAGAGCACCGGGACCGGATGGATTCAGTGGGGCATTTCTTAAGGCTTGCTGGCCCATTATAAAACATGACTTCTATGCTCTCTGCACTCAGTTCCATGATGGCAATTTAGATCTAACAAGCATCAACGATGGGCTAATAACGCTGATCCCCAAAAATAACTCACCTGAGTCAGTTAACGACTATCGCCCGATCACCCTTCTGAATTGCTGCTTGAAGCTGATCACGAAACTCCTTGCCAACCGCCTGCAGCGTGTGAGCCTGCAAATTGTGCACTGCAACCAGTACGGCTTCCTCAAAGGACGAACGATACAAGATTGTCTGGCATGGGCATTTCAATATATCCATCAGTGCCAATCATCGAAGAGGGAGATTGTTCTGCTTAAACTAGACTTCGCGAAAGCGTTCGACACGATTGAGCATGCCCCCATGATCAAAATCATGAAGCAAATGGGCTTCAATGACAAATGGATTTCTTGGATGGAATGCATCTTCTCCTCTGGACGATCATCAATACTTCTCAATGGGGTTCCGGGACGACAGTTCCACTGCCGACGTGGCGTGTGACAAGGCGACCCGCTATCACCTCTTATCTTCGTTTTGGCGGCAGATCTACTCCAGGCGGCAATCAATAAGGCATTCGGACAGGGACGAATTCATCTACCATTCCCATGCACTGGACAAACTGACTATCCCGTCATACAATATGCGGACGACACGATCCTTGTTCTTCCCGCGTGTACGCACCAAGCACTTATCATCAAGGATATTCTTTCAGACTATGCCTGCTCGATTGGACTCAAAATCAACTTTCACAAGTCGACCATTATTCCGATCAATATGGACAATGCCGCTGCAGCAAACCTGGCACAAATCTTTGGCTGCAAGATTGGTACGATGCCCTTCACCTACCTTGGTTTGCCGCTCGGCACTTCTCGACCCATAGTACAAGACCTCATGCCTCTGGTTTGTAGTGCCGAACGACGCCTCACTTCCACCATGGCCATGATGTCTTATGGAGGGAAACTCTCTTGGGTCAACTCAAAAGTCACCTCCCTCCTAATTTATGCCATGTGCACTCTAAAATTCCCTCCGAAGCTCATTGATATGCTAGACAAGATACGAAGGAGATGCTTATGGACCAAAAAAAATAGAACAAGGAGAGAAGTGCAACTCACTAGCAGCTTGGGAAATGGTCTGTAAACCCAAGAAACATGGAGGTCTTAGGGTCATCAATTTGAAAATACAAAACGAGGCGCTGCTTATGAAGTTCCTTCACAAGTTCTACAACAAAATGGAAATTCCTTGGGTCCAACTAATTTGGGACAGTTATTACAATAACAAAATCCCACATGCATCAGACCCTGTTGGCTCTTTTTGGTGGCGTGACATCCTAAAACTCACTCCCATATATAGAGGGATCTCTCGAGTAAACATTGTCAGCGGCACGACTGCCTTATTTTGGAAGGACTTATGGCTAGATGATGTGATTGAAGCAACCCACCCATGAGCCTACTTGTTTACGCTGCATGAAGATACCTCGGTCAAGACCTTCTTAGAGAGCACGACACTGGCTAAAAACTTCCATCTGCCACTGTCACCCCAAGCGCTTGAGGAAATACGGGATCTCCAGCACCTTTCGACACAAGTGTGCCCCTCAACCACGAAAATGATGTTTGGCATTACATCTGGGGGAAGGCAGAATTCAAATCTGTTGACTACTACAAGTTCTACTACAAAGACGTGCACGCTCATCAAGCCTTCAGCTGGCTCTGGAGTTCTAAATGTGTGATGAAGATTAAAGTTTTTGGGTGGCTCTTCCTCCATGACAGGCTCAACACACGCAACATGATGAAACGTAGACACTACACCATTGGAGATGACCACAACTGCCTTCTTTGTGGCTAGCCTATCGAAGAGACTGTCGACCATATGATTTTTACATGCACATTCAGTCAACAATGCTGGGCTAAACTTGACATCAACTGGCCAGCCTTCTCCTGTCGCCTCCAATTGATACAATCGGTCAGGCAAACCTGGCATAACCCGTTGTTCATGGAAACATTTCTGACAGCTGCCTGGAGTCTATGGAAAGAGAGAAATAATAAACACTTCAGGGGCGTCCATCCAAGTACTGGATCCTGGCTCAGGAGGTTCAAAGACGATTTTGGCCTACTACAACATAGGGTGAAAGAGGTGCATAGGCCTCTGATAATTTCTTTTGTTTCCTCTCTAAACTAGTACCAAAAACTTCTGCCTTCTCCCCTGGCCCCTGCTGCCCAAAGTGGCAGTACAGAGTTTGTACATATGTAATTTGTAACATCTATGTTTTAATGAAAGCACAGTAGGAGCCTCTCCTACTGTTTTCCACGGTCAATTTTTTTTTGAAATCTAGGCAGGCGATGGACGTCTAGCTAAAGTGAAATAGTAAATGGGGGGAAACCTTGTGCATCGCGAGCTACTTGGAACATCTAGTATCAGGAAGAATGTGCAGTAAGAAGCGGTCAACTAGTTTCCCTCGTGGGATGAATACCGTGCGAGCAGACATGTAAGACTTGTAAGAATAAGGGAAGAGGAGTACCTATATCGGCTGGCGATGTTGTGTCCTCCTTCTGTTTTCTCGATGATCTTCTTGTGGTTCACTAGAAACCAGATGTTGTGGAGGACGGTCGAGCCTTGGATGAACCCATGGCCAAGTAGTTGAGTGTGGTGCGGTGGCCCTCTGTCGGCGGCGGGGAAGCAGATCCGAGGCAGCGAAGGATGGCGTAGCGGGAACAGCTCCGGTGCGGTGGATGGTTGCGACATTGGAGTGGTAGCGGTGAGGCGCAGGGCGGAGGGGTTGAAGTGTCTCGGGTATGGCACACGTCCGCGTCGTGGAGGCAGCTCTGCCTCGGCTTCAACTGCTAAGTCCTGGAGGGCGCTACGGTTGAGGTTGCGGTGGACGATGATGTCGGGGTATCGGCTCCAGCGTGATGGAGGAGGGCGGCGGTGGATCGGTGCGATGGGATGGCGGACGGAGGAGGCTAGGGTTTCGCGGCTGATGGAGAGGGTGTTTTGGCGCCCACTGAGTATGAATGGGGAATCGGACGGGGGAGGGGGGAAGCTAAGGGGGAACCATGTTTCCGAGACGTCCTTGTTTGAAATTTGGGGAATGTTACAAACTTTGTCCCCATCTAAAATTTCGGACATGCTGCGGGTCGGGGGTACGACGGTAAACTCACGTGTCCCTAATAGTGGGTGGGAGCGATTTCGGCCGAGCGCATCGGCGTTTAGGCGCCCGCGGCATATGAATGTTTTTCGGAGGCAGTTGTGTGGCGTCACGGTGAAGTTACAAACCTACCCCGGTTCAGACTTGTGGACGTCGGGCCGGTAGGCTTCGCGGGTCAGAGTTAGGACGGTAATTTCCTTCTGCCAAACATTGGTCTCGCGTGGTTTCGGGCGAGGAGAGGATCTTTTGGCACTTCGTTCAAAATTTTGAACCAGAAGCATTCACGTTTACAGTACTCTTCAGTTGAACTTTCCTAACTAGACCCCATTATATTTGACCTTGTATGTTTAAAAACCTCATTAAATTATGCGATTCTTTTGAAATTTTTGACTCTTGAAAATCCTATAACTACGATTATTTTGGAATGGAGGAGGTAAACTTGAATCTATTTTGTACACGACTATGTATTATCAACAAAGATTGATGCCCCTTTTAGATGTGATTTACAAAAGTCGTTATCTCGAATTCAAATAGTTGAATGCACTTCCTATGAATTCGAATATTTGAGACCACTTTTATGTTGAATTCAAAATGTATTCTAGTTCATCGCTAGCAATTTGGAATGTATACCATGTATATTTCTTATGTATAATGTGCTTGACACTGACCGCAGAGTGTACTCACGTTTATATATGAATTGCAAGAGCCATGCATTGTCTGGATTTCAAAATACTGATTATGGATCAATAATGTGAAATAATACCATACGCATGCTCGAATTCGATAGAGTATGGATGTTTGCTAGACCAATGTTCGTTCATACGCGAATTGCAAATTTCATGATCTCATCCAATTTTTTAAATACAATTTATATTTTAATTTAATGGGTAGAATAGTCCTTTACACGTAGATGCACTCTCCCTCGGCCCCTCCTCACACACGCGCTATCTTTCTCTCACACACATACGCCCACACACTATATATCCATCGGCCTTTCTCTCTCACAAATGCTCACCCTCTCTCCCGAAGTGTCTCACGCACACACACACTCTATATATCTCCCTCTCTCTCTTACTACTATCTACGACTTTTTTCACTAATCTCAGTCACAAACACTAATTCTCTCACATGCATGCGCACGCATGGTCTCCGCCGCCCCCCCCCCCCTCTGTACATATCTCTGCCTCGTGTCTCCCGCACGCACACTCTCTTTAGTCCTCTCTCGCACGCATTGTCTCCAACTCTCTTACTAGTTGACAGATATGATTCCATCAGATCATTCGGTAGGATATCCCTGACGGTTAAAGTGCATGGTGATAAGAGGCAAAGATTTTCCCAAGTCGGGGCCCTTGTGATCGAGGAAATACCCTACTCCTGGTCGTCTATACTTTGATTGGGGTGTGTACAAAGTACATGTCAATACCAAGGGATTGTGTGTGTATATATACTATCGACGAACTAGGCCCCGAGCCTATATAACATACCCGGGGCCTAGGGTTAAAAATTGTAGTCTGCTTCGTCAGTGGAGATAGAGTCTTCCACGGCTCTGGTATCTTCGTCTTGTACGTCAAGTCCTCCATGGGTCTGCCTATAATGCGTCTCGGGCCGACCTATGTGGCGCAGGACGGAACCGACCTAGGGGTCCTCACCTCGACCCACCAGACCAAAAAACGATGTGCCACCACCACACCTCGCACACTCTCTAACCCCCTAGGTCTCACTATATTCTCACACCCACACATACCAACACACACACACACACACACACTAGTTCTGCTCATGCCTCTCTCCCCTTCCCCTCTGCATACACAAACTCACCATCTCTCGTTGAGACATCCTATTCGTCTCTCTCTCTCTCCCTCTCTATCTCATCTCTCGTGCTTTCTCTTTCTCCCATCGCACCCCCCTTGTATCCACGCCTCTCTCGAATACGTACACATACCCTTTCAAGGCCCTCCAAAATACATCAACCACACATTCACGCATGTTACATCTCATTATCATGTGCTCCAATGATCTAAAAAAGGCATCCGTTCACTTTTACTTCGCATACAAGATTTGTTTTGAATTAAAACTACACAGATTGTGACAAAAAAATATTTAAGAAAATCTACATATACAATACTACAAAGTTATATATGAAAGTTAATTGCATGGTGCATCCAATGATATTTGTCCCGTATTGTGAATGTTTACATTTTTATCCTATAAAATTAGACACAATAAAGAGAACGAAGGGCATCTCTCTCTCTCTCTCTCACTCTCTCCATCGCACACCCCCTCTCTCTACACCCCTTTCACGTACGCACACAAACTATCTCTCGGCAGTCTAAAAGTACGCCCCCATACACATTCACGTGTGACGGTCATTGTATTTCAAGCGAAAGCGCAATACGGTCTCTGGACTTTAGAATGCGCTCATTACGGTGAACATATACATTTTCTGGTGATTATATGGTCACTAGCTCACCGTACAGCTCCGTATTTTGATGGTGACACTGACGGTCATTGTATTTGGAACGAAAGCACGATACAGTCAGCATATACATTTTGGGGTGATTATACAATCACTGGCTCACCGTATAACTACGTATTTTGTTGATGACATGATCAATCAGTCAAACAGTCCATGTGGCGCAACTAGTGTTGCATCAGAAGTGCACATTATCTCCCTAACGTAGGGCCCACCTATCAGCGGGTATAAGAAAGAAACAGATGGTAATAAATTAGTGCTCGGTGGGGATTCAAAGTCGAGACCTCAGGTTGGTAGCCCGTGCGCGATAACCAGAGCGGACAAGGTCGCCTAGTGATGATATGCTGAGCCGGCCTTTTAATACACAGGAGCTACTGTGGTGAATACACACACATCACACATGCGGACAAACACGCACGCAATGCCCGCATGCATGCATGCAATACTCACACGTACACATGCACGCATGCAACACTCGCACGAACACACGCGCTCAAGCATGCATGCAACACTCACACGTACACATGCACGCACACAACACTCGCACGAACACACACACGCATGCATGTAACAGCACAAGACGCAACACACACGCTCACGCTCAAGTGCTCAACCTACACGTGCATGCACACATATACACAGCCAGGGTGGTTCGCGCGCAAGGGCCAGTTCCGTAGGGTCATAGGTTCGACCCCTCACACGCCTGCGTAAATTATTGTTTACCAACTGATAGGTGGGATCCGCAAGCCACGTGGCCAGTTGGACCAGTCAACAGAGTCCACGTAGACTTTTTGACCGGTCAACTGAGTGCAATTTGTAATTACTTTCACATCCGTATTGGGTCGGCGGGTTTCGTATGTTTAGTCCCACCTCGCCGCGTGAGGAGCTGGTCGACCGTCTTAAATAGCCGGGTCGTCCAGAAGTGATAAGCTGTAGTCATCATTGCACCCTTTGTTAAGGACATGAATTGTTAATAGTATTAATCTTCTCTATGATATAAAGGCTGCTTGTAGTGGTTAGTATCATAACTACTATCATGCATAGTACTCCCTCCGTTCCTAAATATGTTTATTATGATAGGTATCATGATATGATACTCAACCCTCTCTTTCTTTATTTAGTTATATGCTACCTCAGCATTGCTGCAGGTGGGACCGCTATGTGCTGGAGTGGGGTGCTTAGTCACAAGCATTCAAGTCTACCGCACACGCTACCAGACAACCACACGCGGTTGGCGCGCCGTTCGGTGCACCTCATTTGGGAATAAAAGATGACAAATATTTGCAAAATTTCTGGTTTGGCGCCAAAACACGAGCCTCCGCATTTCGCCAAAAAATACAAACCGAGCCTCTGCGTTAACTTCCTGCCCCACCCCGCCCAGCACATTCAAATCCCTCATTTGCTGCGAAATTTTGCTGTGTGTTGTTGTTTTCAGGGATATTTTGCTGTGTGAAAACAAATTCAAATATCAACGAATAATCAGTGTCCGGGGTATTTTGCCGGGACATGGTTGAATGGCCTCACATTAGTTTGTACTAGTACTAGTGTAGAGTAGTAGGAGCAGGAGTAGTACAATGGTAGTAGAGTACAAACCAGTACGTGTCCCATCGGACACCAATTTTCTTGGAGTTCGTGCTACAGCTAGCACTTCTCCCTCCTCGTTCGTCTAAACTCAGCCGACGTGCGGCGGGCAGGGTGAGGGTTTGCCGATAGTCGGTTTGCTTAACAACGGTCCTAGATGTCAGTGAAAATGCAAGACAACACACGTTCCCTAGCTTGAGCGGCGTGCCGGACCGACCGTGTGGAGGTGCGACGCGAATGCGGCAGGCTTTTCATTTTGAACTCGTAAGTTGTAACATTTGGTTCTGCTCCTTGGAGCGACGATAGACACAAATAACGATTGAAAACGCTAGGGCAGGTCTTTTCCCGCGCGATAAGAGGGGGAGTTTGCCAGCTTGGCCAATCGTCGGTTTGCTCACATGCAGTCCCACATGTTACTGATATGCCTTGGCAATGGGCGTTGAGCGGCGGGCCGGAACATATTGTTACTTCAATTATTCATGTTGCATGTACATTAAAATTGCATTGAAATGTACTCAACAACGTGCGGGCTAGTATCATCTAGTGATCTGAAAGGGCCCACTTCAAAAATGAAAGAAAGGCTATTCGGTGCCCAGGCTCATCTGCACCCGGTCGGAAAAAAATCACAATTTTTTTAAAAAAAATCATAAGATTCCAGTTTTTTTTGCATGGTAGAAAATTTGATGCGTGAGGTCCGCTCCAATTTTCAAGTCGTTCGGACATCTGAGCAACTCTCGGCAAAAAAGACAAATCGGGTCAGAACAGTGCATGAACAGTAAACCTTTTTTACAGACCCCGAATTGGTCTTTTTTGCCGAGAGCTGCTCAGATGTCCAAATGATTTGAAAATTCGAGCGGACCTCACGCATCAAATTAACTACCATGCAAAAAAGAATTGGAATTTTTTGAAATTTTCTATTATTTGTTTTGATATTTTTCTTCAGCGCGGGTGTAGATGAGCCTGGGCTCAGAAGTGGATTATCGCCCACTACACATTCAAGCATTTCACATCGTTCTCTCGCTCTCTCTGTCAAACGGACTATGCCAAACTCCCCTGCCTACCGCGCAGGAAAAGTCCCGCCCTTGCCTTTTTATTTGGGTTTTGTATCGATGGATCGCGCGAAGCAGCAAAACCAAGTGTTACAAGACTACTACTACTAAGTACTACAGTACACTGGGCTGCCGTGTTTTGTACTCCTCCATCGTAAGAGTGGAGACGCTCGCTTTCATAAATGTTCTGCTTCCATTTGCCAACATGTGGGACATCTAGCATCTGGGTCCACGTGCCATGAACCAAATAACAGTGCAGAACAGTAGGGGGGACACACCTCGGTCATGGCGCCGCAGTAGTAATGAGCAATGAGGCGTCAAATTACAAAGCCGGACCTTTCCAACCATCATTTCACTCTTCACTGAATCCGCTTCTCCATCATCTTCTTCAAGAAAACCACGTGTTGCTTCTGCCATTGTTCTGATATTTCATGAGGGACGCACATCGGCTTGGTACATCACTGACACGTGTGACCGCATGTTAGCAAACCGACAGGCCAAGCTCCCCCGCCCACTGCTCGGCAAAAGCACCTCCTTTTTACTAATCTGGATATCTACTTTTAGATCAATATAATTGAGATTTGTATATATCGCACCAAGAAGCAAAACCAAGTGGTACGCTTTACAGTTCAAAACAAAACAGTGGCACACTTCGAGCATGGGTGTCGCGTTCGCGTCGCAAGTCCGCAGGGTCAATCCGCACACGAAATGGCGACACACTAACAGCACGCCTTTCGCTGACATGTGGGACATCCACCATCTTGGTCCACGTGCCATGCACCAAAGTTTGGAGCAGCGGGGGGAGGCACCCCGGTCGTAGCGCCGTAGTACTAGTAAATGAGCAATGAGGCGTCAAATCACAAAGCCCCACCTTGCCCGCAGTAAACTAGACGGAGCAGGGGAGTACAAAAAATTGTGGACGCAGCATCGACCCAAAGGTAGTGACGCGTGGGTCCTGCATTTTGATATACACGCGGCCTCCTTTGGTTCACAGGGTAGGCATATTATAGGAATATGAAAGTTGTAGGGAAAGAGATGACGTACGGCCTCCTTTGGTTTGTAGGAATTTCATAGGATAGGATTTCCAAAGGAAAAATTCCTATGGAGCTCTGTGGTTTGTAGGAATGGATTCCTAATCCTATGTAGGATAGGAACCAGCCCTTCACATTTTAAAGGAAAAAAACCATTACCCTAGACTCAATGGAAAAATTCCTATCCTATGCATCAAATGACATTTCTTTCTCTATAGGAATTGAGATGCATGTCATCTCACTTCCTATGTTTTTTCTATTCCTATGATATTCCTATCCTATGAACCAAAGGAGGCTGACATGTATCTCAAATCCTATGAGTAGAGATAGGAAAAGAGATGTCATTTGGTTCACATCATATGAATTTTTCCATTGAGTCTTAATGTTTATTTTCCTCTGAAATGTGGAGTAAAGGAGTCCATTCCTATGAACCAAATGGCTCTAAGGGAAAAATTCCAATAAAAATCCGATCATATAGAATTCCTATGATATTCCTCCACACCAGAGGAGGGTTGAAATTGTTGTAGGTGATACGACGGTCTTCCTTTGTCGAGTGTCGGCTAACGGAGACTCGGCTAACAAACTTAGTGAAGTGTGGCACTCGGCAATAGAGCAGTGCCACGCGTCGAGTCCTTACTCGATGTGTGACACCCTGGTTTTCGCTCCTCGTTGTTTTTCCTCGCGGGATTTGACTTTCGTCTTTTTTTCGGTGTTATTGGATTTTCTCTCGCTCTTCGGTATATGAAGATGGTCATTTAGCTTTGCCTTTCTATCAGACCAGAGACTCTCTCCAACCCAACCTTGCCACCCAAGATATATTCTCAGGATTTTGCCGCCGAAACCCTACCGTCCGAGTTACCGGGAGGGAAACCCTAATTTCCACAGTTACAAAGGAACCCTAATTTTCCTTGATATGTTGCCTCCCAAATTTTTCCCAATGACTTTCCCACATCTATAAACCCTGGATATGCAAAAATATTGCAAAGTCATTTGCAATACTTTTCATTTAAAATTAATTCCTTTTTCTGTTGTTCAAAGGAATTAAATCTAGAAAAATATCTATCCATCTCCAAGTTCAAGAAAACTTGTGGAGATATTCTTTGTGATCATGTTGAGCTCCCATAAAAATATTGGCCATAATTAAATAAGGGAAATTGCATTTTCCTATTTAAAGCCAATATTGCATTTTGGGCGCTTTCTAAAGGAACTACCATTTTGGTAGCCAGGAAAAATCCCAAATAATTTGTGGATCTTCTCCTATCCATATCTTCACCATTTCCATCAAGAACCCAAGTTCCACAGTTCAAAGTTTGAGAGCATCATCCAGTTCTTGTTTCTGGACCCATTTTGAGGTTGTGAAGCAACTATATTTTAGATTGCTCCATAGTTCTTGAAATTAATCCAGGACCTAACATTCCCTATATGATGTGAGCATGCAAAAATACACATCATTTTATCTAGTCAATTTCTCCCAAAAATTCCATCTGGCTTCTGTCCAACAGAGAGCTCTGTGAAGGAAGTACCACCAATACTTGACCAAATGAGCTGAAATTTTCCCAGATTACTCTCATTCCAATGTAATTTGCTCCCACAAAAATTCAGCTCATTCTATTGATCCATTTGAGCACAGCTTCAAAGTCCAGTTTCTGGACCAAAATTTGCATTGCAAAGGAAGTATATGCAAACCTGGTCCAAATGGCCTCAAAGTTTGCCAGCACCTGCACCTTTCTACCACATTTCATTGTGACAAAGAACCAGCTCAATACCTCCAGCCGTTCCTCCACAAGAGTCCATCCAAGTTTCTGATCAGAAACAATTCCTGGTCAAATCTCTCACCTCAGGGCCTTCCATTTGATTCCAGCCACTTCTAGCATCTAGTTGATCATTGAGTCACGCAAGAGACAAAGTTTTGGATCAAGACGTGCGCCAGAGCGCGTTTTGTCGTGGTGACCACGCGGACGGCGGGGAGAAGCACACACTCTGCGCACGGCACCCTTCGAGAGGTCACCTCCGGCTAGTCTCTGCTCGTCCGAGCATGCCGATCAGCTCCGCACCACCCACGTACCCCCTCTGGACCCTTCTCCCCCTCCCTATTCCCTCTCGTCGCGCCACGGCGAGCGCCGCCGCGGCCACTGTTCCCCCGTGAACCGCCGCCGTCCCCACCTCCGCTGGCTCCTTCCTCCCTGAGCCATCGCGTTACATTGAATGCGGCGTCAGGTCGGCACCACTAGCCGCACGCCAGCTCGTCGTGAGCAACAGCACACCGGCCAGCTCGACGCGGCGGCCGTGCTCATCCACTGCCGAGGCTCGACTATAAATAGCCAGCCCGGGCCTCCCTCGAGCTTACCCCACTCCCCTCATCCTTCCTGGAACCCTCCCAAGCCCCAGCCCGAGCGGCCACACTTCCTGGTGCCTAAACCACCGACGAGCTCCGCCACGATCGCTGCTCGTCCCCGTCTAAATTCCGTTCACCTGGGCCTCCTCTGCTTCTCTAGATCCACCGGCAGACCACCACCACCATCACGATGCCACCCGTGCCTCCGTTTTGCTCCGAGAATGCCCATGGCTTTGGGCTCGATCTCAACAGCGCCGCCGTCTGCCCTGCCCAAGGTGGCCGTCGCTCCCGTCGCTCCAGGCGTCCGTGCCCTACACCGGTGGATGTGCCGCATCCTCCTGAGCATTCCGGTAGTCGGAACTCCGCCGGAGACGGCCCGTAGTGCCGGGAATCACCGGTCGACGGCGCCTCTGTGCCTCCAGCCAGCGCACGCGGGTTGGGAGACGAACCTGCGGGCTGGCCCGGCTCGCCAGCGGCTCGGCCCCTCCGTTCGTTTTTTTCCTCAACCGCAACGCAGGTGGGCCGGCCCAGTGGAGCAGCGACGGCTGCGCTGTGCAGCCATGGCCAGCGTCTCCGCCGCTTCCAGCTGCATAGTGCCGTTTCTTTTTATTCGCAGAAAAACTGTCCAAGGACCTAGATGTGAATAAAAGTTTTACAGAAAGGACCCTGAATGGTTAATCTACTATAACCTTTTCTTCGTAACTCCGAATCAGGTGATTCCAAAGCCCACCTTCTCCATTCATCGAGCCCGTTCTGATGATGTCACTTTCATAATGTTTGCACATTCTAAAAATGCCCATTTTGCCCCTGCCCTATATCCAGCCTTTCCGAGAGAGAAACCTCTCCGGCGAAGTTTTCCAAGAGGTGATCACACTTCTCTCCGGTGAATCTATCGACCCCCAGGCAAGCCGACCATCTGATATATGCCCTGAAGAATTGCTTCTGTGTTATTCTTGTGTGTTCAATTAATGAATATGTTTATGCCCGAGTGCATAGTAGCAGGCGGTATATGATTCTGATGAACCCTTCTTAATTTTCTCTGGTGACGGCACCACGCCTGTGCTCTGTGCTGCTTCCGGCCGTCCAGGGTGGATGCCGACTTTATATTTCTCTTTTCAACAACTGTCCCGTGTTCTGAGCTGCTTTTCGGCTGTCTCGGGCAGCTGTTGAGTTTCTTTCTGTAGCGGTGACCCTATGCTCCGAGCTGTTTTTCGGCCATCTTAGGAAACTGTTTCTCTCTTTTTATCAACACCGTCTCATGCTCTGAGCTGCTTTTCAGCCGTCTTGAGCCAGGGTTGAGTTATTCCAGTAATGTCCTAGATCTGAGTTGTAAAGACCGTTCTGGTGATTGCTGATTTATTTGCCGGTTTCATGCAAGGGTTCGGATGGTCGTAGCCTACAACTAAAACTTGTAAAGTGATAAACTTGCCATCTATACATTGTTTCACTAATGACTCATTGTGATATTGTATGGAGATAGGTTGTTATAGTTGTTATAGTATGCATTATTACTGTTACTGCAATGATCAAGATTGTGACTTAATAATGACAACCTCCTCCGTCGGCTGGATCGAGTCATAGTGCCACCGAACCGAGCTCATCAGTGCAGCCACATTTGCCTTTATGGGAAGGCCCTAGCTTGGTCTATTGTCTTGCCTCTTATCGGTACCACCAAAGAGGGGTGATTATGCGTGCGTGCTACCCTGGCCCGGTAGGCGGCGATAATCCTGTGAGCCAAGTTTAGTTTTATGTGCACAGGTCCCCGGGGACAGTTTAGTTTGGCCACGACGGTGGCAGGTGTCAGGAGTGACACAGGGGCCACCCAGGACGTGACCCGGAAGGGGTATGATTGTCGGTGGGGCCATAAGAGTGCCAGGCAATAGACAAGTTTTGTTGGAGTAGCACCGGTCCACCCAAATGGGAACATGTACTAAGGTACGAGGCCAGGAGCTCCATAATGTGGGTAAAGTGCGCAACCTCTGCAGAGTGTAAGAATCTATTCGATAGCCGCATGCTCGGTATTGGACACAGTTCATACTAGGTCACACTATTTGGTCTGTGTCGAGCCTGGAGGAATAAACCATATAGAGTTATTGTTAATATTGAACCAGAGAAAGGTAAGAGTTGTTAGACCTGCGGTGCAGGTGCCCTGACATTGAATGATGTCCAAAGTTTGGAATGTAGCCAAGGGATGGCTATGAGAAGCACTTGGATCTGGAAGGATCATGTGAATGAACTTGATCAATTGCATTTACCGTTATGCTTTACCTTATTGTCTTCATTTTAATAGTTATATTGCTGGATAATCCTGTTATGACCTGATAATTAATATTGCTATGCCTCAATAGATAATGTTGCTCTAACAACAAATGCATGCTTGAATACCATGGATTGCTTTGCTTGGTGTATATGCTGGTTTGGTTTGCTTGCGAGTACATTCAAAAGTACTCAGCGGCCTTCAATGTGGCCAGGTTCACCTAAGGATCCGACGTCCACTAGTGGGAAGCCGGAGCGTTCGCGGGCTAGAAGAGTAACCCAGTCAGATCTCTGTGGATTGGAGCCTCTCCAAGACCGTACTGCCTTAGATGGTGTTTTTCCGCTGCCCCCTCTTTGTAACCATGATGTATTTATTCTAGCCACAATGGAAAATAAATATATTCTTATTACAGTTGTGCCTATGTTCATGATACTTGTTGTAAACGCGCACGCCAGAGTGATTTCCTGGGCTGGTGTGTGCGGTGACCATCTGGCTATAGTGGTAATCAGGCGGGGCGCCACAACAGATGGTATCAGAGCAGCCAGGCTGACTGTAGGTTACCCTAGCCAAATTTTATTGCCTCTCGCTCAGTAGAAAGCCCCAATGGATTTCAGCCATCTTCGCCAAACCGGCACGGCTACTATTGATCATAAGGCAATCCCATAGGTTTTTGGCTCCAATAGACCCCCAACTCTCGTGGCTTTTGCCTCCGGTGGGAAATGTCCGCACCAGGCAATGGCCCGTGAGCCCTTAACCCCTAGGTAAACCAGATATCCCTACCTTGCTTGCTAACCATGGCATTTCTCTCTTTAGATCTAGTTTCCTTTGTGAAACGCCTATAAATTCCATCTTTTCCCGATAACCCTAGGATCGTGGACTAAGCCACTTTGGCTATGGTCATGCGTCGAGTTTGATGTTCCCTAAGGAAGTAGTAGGAGCCTGACCCCAATTGCTACCAGGAGCATTGTGTGGTTTCGCTTCTAAATCCTTAGAGGTACATCGAGTGCGCTAGGCTAGTTATACTAGTGAATCTTTGGCCACGTATATAAAGTCCACAAAATTTGAGATTCATTTGCTTTTTGGTATTTTTGGTTTTTCGTGGTTCTTGCTTCTTTTGTCGGTTCCGTTCTTTTGCCTTGACTGGATCCATCCGCAAGAGCTACCCAAGAAGACCAACACACAACTTGGATACTACCCAATAACCCAAATTCAGTAAGGATCAAGCCAAGCCAACTATCCGATATTCAGAACATTGTCACCGAATCTGTCAAGAATGAAGAATGGGTCAGAAGCAGACTCGGCGTGCAACCAACAAGGCCAGACTATACCTAAAGGAGTTTGCTACAGAACCAATCACATTAAGGAATAGTCAGATGAGCTATCAGGAATGGACCCTAGTAAGAATAAATTGTTCTATCCTCGATGCAAGGATTATTTCAGTCAGTGGGATGAACCTTGAGTCTTTTCTCAATGGAGTCAAGAATCATTTACCGCCCACAGAAGACATATTTCAAGAATGTGAATGTGCCGAGAGCAGCAACAAAACTCTGGTATGATTGATACAAATTGCAAAGCATATTTCGGAATTCACCGATGTATATACAAATTTCCGGGCACTGTGAACAAGGTTTGCGAGGAGTACGGATAAGTTCACGGCTGCCTAGAATCAATGAGAATTTCACATGCCTGGAAGCTCAGCCGAACCGGATGGAATTATCCGCCAACCGCTTATTACCGACAACATCTGGTATCTCGGATTAATTGTGAACATGAGGTCTGCATCAGTTGTGCAACATTTACAGCAACAATGAGCAGGCCAGCAGAAGGACTAGCAGTATGCATGACCAACAGGATATCTTCAGACAAGGTATGGCCTACACCAAGTTTTGGCACTGCTATGGGTAAATTCTGGATACTCCGGAAGGAAGCCAGAATCGGCCATCGATCCGACCACATATCACAGTGAAAGGCTTCTGGTATAAGGAACCCATCCTTCCTCCGCAAGCTATCGGGAGGAGCTTACGACGCAAGACTCCCAATCTTCCTCGCTACGCCACTAGGGGGAAAATCTTCTGGGATACGGTACTCCAATCTTCCTCAGCCTGCTACCACATAAAGCTTCCAGCATAAGGCACCAGACCTTCGGCAGTAAGCCACATGAAGGAAAGCTTCTGAGGTACGATACCCAGTCTTCTTCGGCACATCACCCTGGTAAAAGCTTCAAGCATAAGGAATTCGGCCTTCTTCAATATGCCATCGTGCCCATAACAATCCTGTCAGAAGCACGAACTAGTCCAGACAAACATGCGCCTCAGAACTCAATGGTTATGAAAGGATTTATCCTATCCCTGCATATGTTGTGAGCATACAGTCCAGTGGAGCAGTTCATGCGAGCCACTCATACACGGGGAATGACTGTGTTCAGAGAAACATCGGCCCAAATATCAAAGAAGGATATGAACACAGCAACCCCTACGAGATATGCAAGAATAAGCCATGAGAACAAGCCCGACAAGCCGAGATATGACCAAGGAACTGTGTTGGCAGGTCCTGACAGGGCCCCAAAAGGAACCTGCAAAAACCAAGAAGTTTTGAATAAACCACATCCGCGACGATCAATAAAGTAAAGCTTCACAGACAAGGTGATATTGCCAATCCTGGTCAGACTCTTGCATATACGACCACAACAATGCAGCCAGCATGTCATAATCATCATGAATATGGGCCATCAACCAAGATAGGAGGCTATGCTCTGAAAGATACACCGGATGCTAGCCATACTGGGTTCAGCTCAGTGGTCATAACAAGGACTACATAGACTATATATGGCAGAGCCACCTCAGTAATTGACACAATCTGACAGTCTAAATTCACTTGGAAATAAGACATTCAGATAAAATAGCCAAAAGCACATGCAGATCAGCATCGACAGTTCGTAGATGCCGTGATAAGAAATTACTGTCCATGATTACTTTGTGATCATGCCTGACATTTCAATTGGGGACCCCCTGAGGACAAAGCCTGCATGTAGAAGAAAGCACCCATATAGAACCCACAGCCATACTAAGGATTTATCCTGAGCAAGACACAGGAACAATTGTCCATAGATACTCAGGAGGAATAGTGGATGTATGCATGCAATACCATGCACCGAGGAAGGATGTCTTGCCCATAACAGTCAGAGTACGGGATATCGCGATAAAACCCGAAGCAGCTAGTGCCAGGTCTTGGAAACCAAACTACTTGTCGGTACTACGAGCTGCCCACCAAACCTAGGCAACAAACTATCTGGACAAAAGGTCCACCTGATAGGAAAGAGAAGGATTCAATGCAGTCATTGGAAAAGACAGCACCTGAGCCATCAGACAGTTGAAAGGGCCAATGAACTAATGAAGACCAGACAGCTGATGGATCCCAGTCGCACACAGGTATGTCCCCCTTAGCCAGGAGGTAAGCCCAGAAATCTCGAGGACGAGATTTTCTTAAGGGGGGTACGTTTGTGACACCCTGGTTTTCGCTCCTCGTTGTTTTTCCTCGCGGGATTTGACTTCCGTCTTTTTTTCCGGTGTTATTGTATTTTCTCTCGCTCTTGGGTATATGAAGATAGTCATTTAGCTTTGCCTTTCTATCAGACCAGAGACTCTCTCCAACCCAACCTTGCCACCCAAGATATATTCTCAGGATTTTGCCGCCGAAACCCTACCGTCCGAGTTACCGGGAGGGAAACCCTAATTTCCGCAGTTACAAAGGAACCCTAATTTTCCTTGATCTATTGCCTCCCAAATTTTTCCCAATGACTTTCCCACATCTATAAACCCTGGATATGCAAAAATATTGCCAAGTCATTTGCAATACTTTTCATTTAAAATTAATTCCTTTTTCTGCTGTTCAAAGGAATTAAATCCAGAAAAATATCTATCCATCTCCAAAGTTCATGAAAACATGTGGAGATATTCTTTGTGATCATGTTGAGCTCCCATAAAAATATTGGCCATAATTAAATAAGGGAAATTGCATTTTCCTATTTAAAGCCAATATTGCATTTTGGGCACTTTCTAATGGAACTACCATTTTGGTAGCCAGGAAAAATC
Organism: Elymus sibiricus; assembly: GCA_039707655.1. Classification (NCBI taxonomy): domain Eukaryota; kingdom Viridiplantae; phylum Streptophyta; class Magnoliopsida; order Poales; family Poaceae; genus Elymus; species Elymus sibiricus. Next base: position 198,342,275 of record CM077668.1, read on the forward strand.
CCAAATAATTTGTGGAGCTTCTCCTATCCATATCTTCACCATTTCCATCAAGAACCCAAGTTCCACAGTTCAAAGTTTGAGAGCATCATCCAGTTTTTTGTTTCTGGACCCATTTTGAGGTTGTGAAGCAACTATATTTTAGATTGCTCCATAGTTCCTGAAATTAATCCAGGACCTCACATTCCCAATATGATGTGAGCATTTAGAAATTCACATCATTTTATCTAGCCGATTTCTCCCAAAAATTCCATCTAGCTTCTGTCCAGCAGAGAGCTCTGTGAAGGAAGTACCACCAATACTTGACCAAATGAGCTGAAATTTTCCCAGATTACTCCCATTCCAATATAATTTGCTCCCACAAAAATTCAGCTCATTCTATTGATCCATTTGAGCACAGCTTCAAAGTCCAGTTTCTGGACCAAAATTTGCATTGCAAAGGAAGTATATGCAAACCTGGTCCAAATGGCCTCAAAGTTTGCCAGCACCTGCACCTTTCTACCACATTTCATTGTGACAAAGAACCAGCTCAATACCTCCAGCCGTTCCTCCACAAGAGTCCATCCAAGTTTCCGATCAGAAACAATTCCTGGTCAAATCTCTCACCTCAGGGCCTTCCATTTGATTCCAGCCACTTCTAGCATCTAGTTGATCATTGAGTCACGCAAGAGACAAAGTTTTGGATCAAGACATGCGCCAGAGAGCGTTTTGGCATGGTGACCACGCGGACGGCGGGCAGAAGCGCGCGCTCTATGCACAGCACCCTTCGAGAGGTCACCTCCGGCTGGTCTCCGCTCGTCCGAGCATGTCGACCAGCTCTGCACCACTCACGTACCCCCTTTGGACCCTTCTCCCCCTCCCTATTCCCTCTCGTGAACCGCCGCCGTCCCCACCTCCCCTGGCTCCTTCCTCCCCGAGCCGTCGCATTGCATTGAATGCAGCGTCTGGTCGGCACCACTAGCCGCACGCCAGCTCGCCGCGAGCAACAGCACACCGGCCAGCTCGACGCGGCGGCTGTGCTCATCCACTGCGAGGCTCAACTATAAATAGCCAGCCCGGGCCTCCCTCAAGCTCACCCCACTCCCCTCTCCCTCCCTGGAACCCTCCCAAGCCCCAGCCCGAGCGGCCACACCTCCTGGTGCCTAAACCACCGACGAGCTCCGCCACCTGGGCCTCCTCTGCTTCTCTAGATCCACCGGCAGACCACCACCACCATCACGATGCCACCCCTGCCTCCGTTTTGCTCCATGAATGCCCATGGCTTCAGGCTCGATCTCACCAACGCCTCTCTCCGCCCTGCCAAAGGTGGCCGTCGCTCCCGTCGCTCCCGGCATCCGTGCCCTACACCGGCGGATGTGCCGCATCCTCCTGAGCACACCGGTAGTCGGAACTCCGCCAGAGACGGCCCGTAGCGCCAAGAATCACCAGTCGACGGCGCCTCTGTGCCTCCAGCCAGTGCGCGTAGGGTGGGAGACGAACCTGCGGGCGGGCCCGGCTCGCCAGCGGCTCAGCCACTCCGTTTGTTTTTTTCCTCAACCGCAGCGCAGGTGGGCCGGCCCAGTGGAGCAGCGACGGCTGCACTGTGCAGCCGAGGCAGCGTCTCCGCCGGTTCCGGCCCAGAGCGGCCCAGCTGCACAGTGCCGTTTCTTTTTATTCGCAGAAAACTGTCCAGGGACCTAAATGTGAATAAAAGTTTTATAGAAAGCACCGTGAATGGTTAATCTGCTATAACCTTTTCTTCGTAACTCCGAATCAGGTGATTCCAAAGCCCACCTTCTCTGTTCATCGTGCCCGTTCCGATGATGTCACTTTCATAATGTTTGCACATTCTAAAAATGCCCATTTTGCCCCTGCCCTATATCCAGCCTTTTCGAGAGAGAAACCTCTCCGGCGAAGTTTTCCACGAGGTGATCACACTTCTCTCCGGTGAATCTATCGACCCCCCAGGCAAGCCGACCATCTGATATATGCCCTAAAGCATTACTTCTGTGTTATTCTTGTGTTTTCAATTAATGAATATGTTTATGCCTGAGTGCATAGTAGCAGGCGGTATATGATTCTGATGAACCCTTGCTTACTTTTCTCTGGTGACAGCACCACGCATGTGTTCTGTGCTGCTTCTGGCCGTCTGGCGTGGATGCTGACTTTATATTTCTCTTTTTAACAACTGTCCCGTGTTCTGAGCTGCTTTTTGGCCGTCTCGGGCAGCTGTTGAGTTTCGTTCTGTAGCGGTGACCCTATGCTCCGAGCTGTTCTTCGGCCGTCTTAGGAAACTGCTACTCTCTTTTTATCAACACTGTCTCATGCTCTGAGCTGCTTTTCAGCCATCTTGAGCCGGGGTTGAGTTATTCCAGTAATGTCCTAGATCTGAATTGTAAAGACCGTTCTCGTGACTGCTGATTTATTTGCCGGTTTCATGCAAGGGTTCGGATGGTCGTAGCCTACAACTAAAACTTGTAAAGTGATAAACTTGCCATCTAAACATTGTTTCACTAATGACTCATTGTGATACTGTATGGAGATAGGTTGTTATAGTTTTATAGTATGCATTATTACTGTTAGTGCAATGATCAAGAATATGACTTAATAATGACAACCTCCTCCGTCGGCTGGATCGGGTCATAATACCACCGAACCGAGCTCATCAGTGCAGCCACATTTGCCTTTATGGGAAGGCCCTAGCTTGGTCTATTGTCTTGCCTCTTATCGGTACCACCAAAGAGGGGGGATTATGCGTGCGTGCTACCCTGGCCCGGTAGGCGGTGATAATCCTGTGAGCCCAGTTTAGTTTTATGTGCACAGGTCCCCGTTTGGGACAGTTTAGTTTGGCCACGACGATGGCAGGTGTCAGGAGTGACACAGGGGCCACCCAGGACGTGACCCGGAAGGGGTATGATTGTCGGTGGGGCCATAAGAGTGACAGGCAATAGACAAGTTTTGTTGGAGTAGCACCGGTCCACCCGAATGGGAACAGGTACTAAGGTACGAGGCCAGGAGCTCCATAATGTGGGTAAAGTGCGCAACCTCTACAGAGTGTAAGAATCTATTTGAATAGCCACGTCCTCGGTATTGGACACAGTTCATACTAGGTCACACTATTTGGTCTGTGTCGAGCCTGGAGGAATAAACCATATAGAGTTATTGTTAATATTGAACCAGAGAAAGGTAAGAGTTGTCAGACCTGCGGTGCAGGTGCCCTGACATCGAATGATGTCCAAAGTTTTGAATGTAGCCAAGGGATGGCTATGAGAAGCACTTGGATCCGGAGGGATCATGTGAATGAACTTGATCAATTGCATTTACTATTATGCTTTACCTTATTGTCTTCATTTTAATAGTTATATTGCTGGATAATCCTGTTATGACCTGATAATAAATATTGCTATGCCTCAATAGATAATGTTGCTCTAACAACAAATGCATGCTTGAATACCATGTATTGCTTTGCTTGGTGTATATGTTGGTTTGGTTTGCTTGCGAGTACATTCAAAAGTACTCAGCGGCCTTCAATGTGGCCAGGTTCACCTAAGGATCCGACGTCCACTAGCGGGAAGCCGGAGCATTCGTGGGCTAGAAGAGTAACCCAGTCAGATCTCTGTGGATTGGAGCCGCTCTAAGACCGTACTGCCTTAGATGGTGTTTTTCCGCTGCCCCCTCTTTGTAACCATGATGTATTTATTCCAGCCACAATGGCAAATAAATATATTCTTATTACAGTTGTGCCTATGTTCATGATACTTGTTGTAAACGCGCATGCCAGAGTGATTTCCTGGGCTGGTGTGTGCGGCGACCGTCTAGCTACAGTGGTAATCAGGCGGGGCGCCACACGATGGGACATTGCCGAGTTTAGAACTCAGCAAAATATTTGCCCGATTCTTCGACTAAAGGTACACACTATATTTAATCTCCCTACTGATCCCAATTGTTCTTTCTCGCTCCTTAGTTAGAGGACTCAATCCTATGATGTCTCTCGATCTCTCTCACAACACACACACACACACACACATACGTCCCCTGTTTATCAAAGACACACTCGTAAATTCCTCCCCCATCTGTATAGATATCTCTCGATGATGAATGAAATGATATATGCTGGGTTTTCTATAAGTGCATGTTGTTCTATGAAAACTCGGTAAAAGTTCGTGAGGTTTGAATTTTCAATAAAGCTATATGCACTATATTTTGGAACGGAGGGAGCATACGGCAGTTGCGAACATTCTCGTGGAAATTTTATGTGTCAGAGGAGTGGCTGTTCTGTCAAATGCCATGGCAAAACTGCCACCATCAGATGCAGATCTGACGGTTCTTTGGGCGTTCGCTAGGAAACTGCTTGTGGTGAACGTTCGCCCGATATGATTTACGGACACACGCATTGCATTGACACGTTAACCCTCCCTCTCACGCACACACGCACCTCATGACTCTCCCGAGACTTCTCGCACACACCATCTATGTGTACTCTGTAGGTAGACATGACACACATATATGTGCTCTTCACACCCTTCCCTAAGAACTTCTAAAAAATAAAAGACGTCACACATATTTTTTTTGTAACTCAGACGTCACACACGTATACATCTTACTCTAGGTGGAGTACGTAGTACACAAAGAGAAGCGGCGCACGCACGCACCAGTTCTCTCACACCCACACGCGGGTACACGTACGAGCGCATTTGTTTACAAAGAGGCATCCCAAGTGACAATTTGACTCGTGCAGTTTTCAACTTCATGGAGGGTCGGGGACCACATGTGTACATAGTGCGACCTGGACGCGGTGGCGCGTAATTGATTGAGTTTTTTTTACTGGAACGTTAAATGAAAATAGTGGTTCACGCGTATTCATTTTAAAAACGATTGCTACAAGAAAATCACTCCACTATATATATATATATATATATATATATATATATATATATATATATATATATATATATATATATTATATATATATATATATATATATATATAAGCAGGAGCTTCAGCGCTTGCTTTACTAGGGTTGCTCTCATTCACTCTCTCATCCTCTCCAGATCTAAACAAGACAACGATTGCCACACCTTCTCTCTGCTCACCGCTGGTCACAGTTCCGGCCGGATCCCCTCTGTCGGCGAAGCGGAGAAGGTGCAGCATTCACGCGGTCGTCGGCGGCGAGGGAGGAGACCCATAGCTGTCGGCGCGTCCCGATCGGCGGCCCATGCCGTTCTGTCCAACACAACACCGGCTCAGGAGGGCCTCCGACCCCTTCTTCCTCCCTGCCGTATTGTGGGCAGATCCGGCCTCCCGCCGCCCTCCTAGCCACATCCGGACGACCCTCAGGTATAACTTCCTTCGAAACCAGCCTTGCTCTACTGCCCCAACTCACCACGTGGCTGCATGTGGATCTTTTTCTACTTCCTTCGACTGTTCCAAAGCCACCTAAATTTTTACTATTATTAGAGGTAAACCTACTTCATGCAGTCAAATCTAGGACTTTGTTCAAAAGGGAAGAAAGGGGGGAAAGCTGTAGCATGAATCTAGGACTTGGTTCAAAGAGGAAAGAAAGGGGGGAAAGTAGTAGAGACTGGCTACCCAACTGGTCTCTTGGTTGAAAAGGGGAAGAAAGTGGGGTGGATAGCAAAGGGTGGGGGGAAGTACTAGTAAGATACTGGCCAGACCGGTCTCTTGGTCGAAAAAGGAAAGAAAGTGAGGGGGTGTTGGGGGGACAACGCAACTGAGAATGAGCAGGTCTAGATTTCATGTGCTCACATAGGAAAAGGTCGCCGAGGAGATAAAAAAATGGACAAATGCAGACATGCTGCCTGAATGTTTGCCGCTCTCGACAACCAGATCAGCTTCACCACTTTATGCCCCTGTTGTCCCTTTGCCCTTATCGCTACCATTTATCTAATATCAGAGGAAAAATGAAGCAATGCCACTGTTAGCCTAATGTCACTTCTAAGTAATGCTGCTGTCAGTCTAGTGCCATCGATAAATTGAAGCAATGACACCACCATTTTATGAAGTGCTTCTGTCTTGCTTTATTTCCCATGAATTCTGTTTTGCCAGTTACACTTAAATCTCACACCGCTAATGTCAGGACCGGTTTTTCGGGACATAAAATCCCAGCAAATGACCCTCGAGTCATCACCAGCCCCAGGATTACTGTTCGCGGTGCACACTTCCTTGATACAGAATTCCAAGCAGTTACAAAAATTTGATACAAGACCATAAAGGTCCATTGAGTACCACAATGATTTCTAGTGGCGGATGACGGAAGCAACTCGTGGATCTCCAACATCGATGGGGCTCCATTCCCACGGGAACAGCTGACCTAGATAACTCCTATCTTGCGTGGCTGCTATCTTTGATTCCTAGGCTGCGGAAGTGTCTTTGTAGCGCTCTCGTCCGGATAATGATCTGGCCAAGACAATAGCCAGGGACAATCCAGTGAGTATGTTTGAATGTACTTGCAAACATCATGAACAAAAGATATACCGAATGCAAACAGAATGCATATGATTATGTTAGAATAATTTAAATGAACATTTGGTTAGATAGCATGTATAATATGTTCAGGTAGGCAATTTTAAGTGTCGATTCTTAGGTGGTGAAACCATCCCATAAGAATCTAAATGGAAGCGTAAGTGGAACGTCGGGCGTTAGACCTCCTGAGGATTCCAAGAAATAAAATGCCAGTCGGGTGTCTGAAGCGACGCCTCGAAAGGTCTTGAAAAGAAATGCCCATCGGGTGTCTATAGCGACGCCTCAAAAGGTCTTGAAAATAAATGCCACAGTCGGGCGTCTGAGGCGACACCTCATAAAGGGCTTATAATGGAAGTAGTAACACGAGTATCCAGGTGGTAAAACCTTCCCATGAGATACTCAATATTCCATATATGAGAAAAGGTTAGTCCATAACAGCATTAGTGATAATAATCATCCATCATAATTCATGATCGACTTCTGATTTAGCTATTTTCTCCGAAGACTGACACTTGACCCATCCCAGACTGTAGCCCTTAACCGCGAACACGGCTATTCGAATAGGTTTTAAAACTCTGCAGAGGTTGTACTCTTTACCCACAAGTAAAGGATTTCTTTAGTCAACCCCGAGACATTGACTAATTCCGATTACGGTCTTTGGGTTGAAAACACACCTGACCAGCACACACCAGATTAACTTTCCTGATGCTAGGAATCACCCAAAGCATCGTTCAAGAAAAACTCTAAGACGGGGAGGCCAACACCTTGAATAGCATGGGAACAAAAATTTATAATGCGTGCAATAACAAGGGGTTCCCCCCTCTCGGCCCAGCCAGAAAACACCCATGCCCCCTGACCCGATGACTGGCATTATTCCTGGATCCGGGAAACCTTCATCGCGGCCCCTCTGTATGGCGTGTGCAAGGAAAGGGATTAACAACTTACTAAACCGTACCCTACCTATGGCAGGGACAAGTGGCAGCATGAATCAAGTATGGGGGTTACCGAAACATGACTCGATCTACGATCGACTCAGGAGGTTGAAGTGTTCCTGCAGTGGTTAGCACAATATATTTCCTTGGTACTACCCAATAGGGTCACCACCTGGCATGTCCCGACATGCCATCACTGATCATTCTCGTCACAACGAGACATCTATTTTCACGGTCACCTTTTCTCATGACTAATTCTTTCCTGCAGATTAGTCTGGACCAACATAGATCTATGTGGCATGTGAAAATAACCACACTTACTCATACGTCTTGTTTAAGTGAAGCTAAAATATTATCAATGGATCATGCATGTATAAATAGCAATATGCAAATTTTATTTGAATTATCATAATCATGATCATATTATACTAGCAAGCAAACAACCAAACATTCACCATATCAAGTGTTCAAGATGCTTGCCTTGGGTATGTAGTCATGTTGGTTCACTCCACAATTTTGTAAAAATCATCTTCCCTCCATTTTTCTGTACGGAATACGCTTCCACTTAAGTCAGTGCGCGGTGATGTGGGAGTCACTGACAGTGGGTCCCGCGGGCCCACTGGTCAGGTTTGACCAGTTGCCTCGTTGGGCATCGCGCGGGAACAGGGGACAGGCGGCTGCCGGCGGCGATTGCCGGCGAATGATGGCGACCCACGGCGAGCTGAACACATGGGCATGCTCAGGGGGTCGAGGCGGTCCTAATGAGGTAGTGGACGGTCACCGGGAGGCCCTAACTCACCGGCGGCGAGCTCTCCCGAGGAGCTCCGGCGAAGACGAATTGGGGCTTTTGCCCATGGCGTGCCTCCAGTGAAATTGTGGGGAGAGATGGATCCACGAAATCACTTGGAGGGTACCGGAGAAGAAAATAAAGAGAAGGAGGCTCTAGAGGCGTGGGAATCATCGGGGAAGTGGCGGTGGCCGTGGCTATCGGAGACGAGGGAGACGACTGCTTCCGGTCGTTTGGTTGTTCTGGGAAGCTCACAAAGGAAGGAGGAGTGGTGATGAGGAGGGAAGCGAGCTCGGGGTGGCCAATTTATAGGCATGCAACATCGGTTCATTACGGCCGTATCCAACTGACTCCGGCGGTGACCATTTATGGCGACGAGGGCGGTGGCGAGGCCGGTGAGGGATGGCGGGATTTGGTGAGGTCGGTGATGGCCGTAGTTACGCCCGGGTGCGCTGGCTAGATTGGGGTGGTTCCTGGTGGCTCGGGCGGTGCCGGCCACGACAGACTGCGGCGGCGGCGATTGATGGCCTACAGTGGCCAGTGGCGAGGTAGATGAGGTAGTCAGCGGGGTCGGTGTGGTGTCGATGAGCTCGGGCATGAGGCGGTTAGGCGTGGGGTGAGCTGGTTGGCTCGGGTGGCTTGGGCGGTGGCGTAGCCGGGACGGCATCCACGGACGGCGGTGGAGGGTGGTGCTGGCCGGTGCTAGCGGCCAGGAGGGGATGTCGGCGGGGTTCTGGGTGGTCGGCGTGACCCAGAGGAAGACTAGGAGGAGTGAGGTCAGCAGCAGAGGGGCGGCAGCAGCTCGATGCCGAAGCCTGCAGTACGCGCGCTCTGGCCGCGCTCTCTGCACGCACGCCTAGTGTTTGAAAAAATGCCAGAGTGATCTAGCCTGATCTAAACGGGCTAATTTTTGGCAGGGTGATGCTTCTGCTAAATACAGGGTTGATGGACGTGATGGTTTGGCTCAGTAGGCTAGTGTCAAATGCAGTTCACAACTTGGCCAGATTCTGCGGTGCACTCAAGTTGTTTGATGAAATGCCAGGCCAATTAGGAGATCTTTCTGGATGTGAGACTTGGCAGGTTGGTGTCTCCTTAGATGGTAGAGATGGTGGTGGAGTTGGTTTGGCAAATAGAAAAACTTGCAAGTGCAAGTTCTGGTGAAATATAGTTCTGTAGCAAAACTACAGTGGACTATTTGGAAAACTTCCAAGATGCAAATGGAGCTGATCTTCTGGACTTAAGGTTTTCTTTGGAAGTGCTATGATGTGGAAAAATTTCAGAATTATTTGAGTAAGGAAAAATAGGGTTGTGGTTCAATGCTCAAATTGGACCAGACTTGAAAAATGGGAGTTGTGCTCAAAATTTTCAAAAGACTAGGTTGGGTTTTTGCACAAAAGTGAATTATAGGACTAAGAGGCTCTCCCAAAATTTTGTGGCATTTAAAAGAATATTATTTGAAATAGTTTCTATTCAACAGAAGCATTTTAGAGTTTGAAAATGCCATAAAAAATTATTTTGGGGCAAATTTATGATGAAAATATTTCCCACTGATATTTAAAATATAAATGAAAGGATGAGGAAAAACTTTTAAAACCCACAGTATTTCCAAAATTTCTATATGGAGAGAAGTATTTTTTTGAAAACAGGAAACAAAAAAGATTCTGAAATTAATAAAAGACCTAATATAATTCAAAATTTTATTTATATCAAGATTTTTTTTAGAAAAATCATGGGTTAAATTTTTGGGGTGTTACAGCTAACATTGCTTCATCCCAGTGGAACTGCACAAATTTGATTGCACCGTGCACGGAGCTACTGACCATGTGCTACTCTCATGACAGTAATACTAGTGCTATTGTTCTGCATGTTATTCTAGTGCCAGTGTTGATGTGATGTGATGCTACTTCTTACTTAATGGCACTTTTTCATACTGTCAATGTAATGCCATTCATAACACTAGAGATGTTGTTGTTAATCATATGCCACTGCAAATAACTGCCACTGCTTAAATAACCATATTACATATTTGTGCAAACAGGGATGTCTATCTCCATATCGTTTTTATTTGTGTAATCATAAGCACACACCTCAATTTTAGTAGAACTGCACAAAATCAGATGGTTGTTCGTACCTGTCGTCCTCTAGCCACCCGTATTCCAGGTATTCTTACATTCATAACTTGCTAGAATGGTCAACGCAAGCTAAAAGAAGCTGATTCATACATGGACTTCCTGCTTGCAGTGCAGGAACGAGCCTGTCATGTGTGGCGGAGAAAACAAGCAGTGTGTCTGCACCATGAACTACACTCACTCCCAATTTAAGGATGGCCCGAGGACGAGCTTGCACGGCTGCACGGAGGTTTTCGGGTCAGGTGCGCGTACAAGAGGCATTGCAGTCTGCTTATTTCTGCAAATAGTGGTGCTTAAATTTAGTGGAACTGCACAAGAAGTTCAGATGGTCAATCCACTACAAGGTTCAGTTCAATATTCCAACTGAGAACACAATTATAATTTGTTATTCTGGAACGAGAGAACCTAACCCTGGATGGTGGCAACAAGAAAAACTAGAGTGAACACCAGGAAATTAAAGCTTGCCTAGTGACGGTGTCCTGGACTAGGGGGTACCAACCTAGTCGGCCCATATTCCTCGGGCTGGGCCAGTGGGCCCTCATTCTTATCAAATGGACTCCGGAAGATGCATGCAAGAAGGAAGAACAAGATTACATCTGCCGAAGACTTGACGTATACTCCAAGACTTCCCCTTCTGCCTCCTCGCCTGGATACCGACCTTGTAACCCTAGATACCTTATCCAGCGTGTATATAATCCAAAGGGTTTAGCCCGTAGTGGGGACCTCAACACAATCTCATTCACCTAGCCTTAGGACTAGATCATACGATCTCGAGGTAGATCAACTCTGTACTTGATACTTCTCTATCAATATAAACAAGAGTAGGACGTAGGGTTTTACCGCCATCGAGAGGGCCCGAACCTGGGTAAACATCATCTCCCTGTTCCTGTTACCATCTGTCCGAGATCCACAGCTCGGGACCCCCTACCTCGAGGTATGCCGGTTTTTACACCGACACTGGTGCTTTCATTGAGAGTTCCACTGTGTGATCACAAATGATCGATGGCTCATCGGCAGATCAACTGCGGCAATGGTTGTGGGGACACCTACGTCCCCGGCCAACTTTTTGTGTTCGGCAGCATGATCTTCTGCGCCGACTCGACAGGCCACCTGACCACCGTCGAGAACTACGCTCCCGATCAGATCGTCACCTTCGGAGGTCTGGAGTACACCGCAGACTCCCGCGGTGAGCTCGTCTTATCAGGCTGGACCCCCGGCCGGATTCCGGATCTGGCAAATTCTAGAGGTTAGACCTCGGAACTGATCTCCGCTGAAGACCATGAACCATGCCCCCAACACCGCCGGGGGCTGTGGAGGAACTTCCCTCCCCCTCCTCGGATAACCCTGTCGCGGTGCCTGACTCCGACGTGGATCAGAGTTCGGCCTGGGACACCAAATCGGGCTTAGAACCGATCCTGGCGGCGGATCTTGAATCCACCCCGCTTCCTCGTACGGCAGAAAATGCATCAGGCATGACACTGCGAGTCGATCCGGCTTATGGCCAGACCATGAACCCTGAGGAGCTATCTCACCTTAATGAGATGCTTGACCGGATCCAAAGTTTGTCAATCTCGAACTCCTCGGTTTATGACAAGATCGGACTTAAAGCCGACGATCGGGAAATTTACATCCCACACACCACCGATCTAGTCGCCACTGTCGATGATTTAACCGATGTGCTAGGCTATGACGAGGCAACCGACATGGATGAAGATGTCGGCAGCCCTACGGACAACACCTTGCCGCCTACAAATACCGGCAGGTGGAAAGCAACATCTACATACGATGTGTACATGGTCAACACTCCCAACTCCCCTACAAGGCGTAGGCGAAGACGTAGATGGGGTACTAATGGGGAGCCCAGCGGGAACAACCTTACCACCGATACGGTGGCCAATGACGTAGAAGACCAAGGGGAGAACCTTCAAGCCTCCCCGGAACGCCCCGTCAACCCCGAAGGCATCCCCAGGGACTCGGATCCCGACGACCTCTTTGAAGGGGCCGATGATAATTACATGCCGAAATCCGAGGAGGACGTAAGCCTCGGCACCGAGAACTTCATAGTCCCTGAAGACCCTATTGAGCAGGAACGCTTCCGGCGGCTCCTCGTCGCCACCGCCCGAAGCATGAAGCGCAAGCAGCAGCAGCTGCAGGCTAACGAGGATGCGCTCAACGACAAGTGGGTCGAAATACTTTCGGCCAAGCAAGACCTCGAAGAACGGCGCCGCAGTGTGCCCAAATCTTATCCACGCAGGCGTTTACTGCCTGAATTCGATGATGAACTAACCGCCGAGGCACCTAACCGCGCCCCTCGAGGACGCGACAGGCCCGCGCGGGAGGATTTCCACACCCAACCAGCTCCACGCCGTCATGGCAAGGACCCTGTGGACTATCTTGACCCTCAGGACGTTTGACGTCGTATAGAGGCAAACCGGGCGCCACCTCGGTCCATTTATGGATCAAGAGGACGCGCTCCGGCCGAGCACGACGGCTACGATGCCTGGTTGGATAGGAACGGCCGCGCCCGAGATCAAATTCATACAAGGATCTCTCCCGAAGCTTGATACGACACCGCTCGGTTCCGAGGACCAGCCCACCTGATCTGTTTTACAGATAGGGTAATGGAACACTAGTTCCCAGATGGGTTTAAACCCATCAACATAGAATCGTACGATGGCACCATGGACCCAGCCGTATGGCTTGAAGACTTTCTTCTCCATATACACATGGCCAATGGAGATGACCTCCATGCCATCAAGTACTTGCTGCTCAAGCTAAAGGGGCCGGCAAGGCACTGGCTGAATAGCCTACCGCCCCACTCCATTGGAAGCTGGGAAGCTCTTGAAGACACCTTCAGGGCAAATTTCCAAGGAACCTACGTCTGACCTCTGAACGTCGATGACCTCAGCCGTGTCACTCAGCAGCCCGGCGAATCAGCTCGGACATTCTGGAACCGGTTTCTTACTAAAAAGAACCAGATCATAGACTGCTCAGACGCCGAGGCCATCGCTGCATTCAAGAACAACATTCGAGATGAGTGGCTCGCCCGCCAGCTGGGCCAGGACAAACCGAGGACCATGGCAGCCCTAACCTCACTCATGACCCGCTTTTGCATGGGAGAGGACAGTTGGCTGGCCCACAGCACTCACGATGGAGAGGCGGGTATCTCGGACACTCGCGACATCAACGGCAAGCCTAAGCGCAACAAAAATAAGCGCAGGCATAGAAACGGCGGAAGCGACACAAAAGACGCATCGGTCAATGCAGGCTTCACTGGACCTCGATCCGAACAGAAAAGAAAGCTCTTCAAAGGGAACAAGGATGGGCCGAGCCAGCTTGACAAGATCCTGGATCGACCATGCCAAATTCATGGTACTCAAGAGAAACCAGCAACCCACACCAACAGGAATTGCTGAGTCTTTAAGCAGGCCGGCAAGATAGCGACAGAGGGTCAACATAAAACCCAAAATCGCAGCAAAGATGAGTATGAACCTCGATGGCCAAACAATGGAGGCCAAAAGAAGTTTCCTAATGAGGTAACAGAAGTAAACATGATTTACGTTACCCACATCCCCAAGAGGGAGAGGAAACGCGTACTTCGGGACATCTACGCGTTAGAGCCTGTGGCCCCGAAGTACAATTCGTGGTCGGCTTACCTGATCACATTCGACAAACACGACCATCCGACAAGCATCAGGCATGGCGGATCGGCCGCACTCGTCCTGGACCCGATCGTCGATGGTTTTCACCTGACGCGCGTCCTTATGGACGGAGGAAGCAGCCTCAACTTGATCTATGAGGACACAGTGCGGAAGATGGGGATTGACTCATCTTGGATTAAGCCTAGCAGCACCACCTTCAAAGGTGTAATACCAGGGGTCGAGGCTCGCTACACATGAACCATGTCCCTGGAGGTAGTATTCGGATCACCCGAGAACTTCAGGAGCGAAGAGTTAATCTTCGACATCGTACCTTTTCGTAGCGGATACCAGGCGCTCCTAGGACGCACCGCATTTGCCCGCTTTAATGCAGTCCCGCATTACGCTTATCTTAAGCTCAAGATGCCGGGACCCAACGGTGTTATTACAGTAAATGGTAACACCGAACGCTCTCTCCGGACGGAAGAGCAGACTGCGGCTTTCGCAGCCAAGGTACAAGCATCCGAGGAGGCCGCCCGTGGCGGTAAACGCACCCCCAGGTCTTCGAAGCATATGTGGGCTGCACCAGTCAACCTCAGACAGGCACCTCCCCACCCCAAGTAGGGGTACGGGCTCCTCGCGCGCCTCCCTTGGAAGGGGCACTACGTCCCCATGGTGCACAACTTCGCACTGAAAATTCCCTGGGTCGCCGAGGAGCCACGACAATGGAGAAGTCGGCTCGGCTAGACCGAGCAGCGTTGAAACCTCGGGCTCGCATATCGGCAGGGTTCTGTCAAAGGGCTCGTCAACATTAGCATGCTCATGTGGCTTTAACCACACAACCAACAGCTGCAGACCTCTTCGAAGGGATCGACCAACGAACGCATCAAGCGCATATTTGGCCAAAGCTGCATGTTGCCAAATATCAACCCTCGCTACTAACGAGGACGAGCTAGTCAATAGCACGGAGACGCAGACGTGCGGTAGGAAGCGGCCCGGGCTCATAGACCCGATGACAAGATCCGCCCTATTTTCTTTTAGTTTCTCCGTCATTATCTTACACGCATTATATCTTGCTCAGCTCCTTTCATTAGAAGTTCGGCATGTAAAGCTTGGCTACTTGAAATAAAGAAATTTCACCCATAAAGGTCTTCAAACGCATTTTCTTACAACGACTACCCACATCTTTAAGGTACAATTGCTAAAGGGTTTCGATTTTACACCCTGAAACAAAAGTCCGAAGTACTCGGCGTCTCGGATGTTGCACTATATGCATCAGTTTCTAACCTAGATTTTGGTCAATAGTTGGGTTGCATGGCTCCTATGTGTACCCCTTACGTTCCCGACAAATTCGGCTAAGGGTGTAACGGGAGAACCACTGCGATAGTGCTGCTAGTTTAACTGGCAGAGCGCCTCAGTGGAGAAAGTCAAAGACTGACTATTTAGGTAAGCAAAAACTGGTCGGCCATCCGAAGACCGCGTCAAGCGACGTGTCGTTAGGGATCACCCATGTTAAACGAAGGGCTTCTTCCTCGAATTGGCCGAGGTGGGCAGGATATGAACCTCGGCTGACTAGGCCGACCACTTCACACACCGGGGGCTTGTCATCAGTCCCCACCGTCAAACTCCTATGGCTAAGTGAAAGTTATAAAGCCACCATAGTCCGATTGCCTAGCCCCTACGTGCACAGACCTCCTTCGGTAACCGAGACATCGGCTACGGGTCAGGAATGCCTAAAAGGGGCACCCTTTGTATATTGTTCATAGGGGTCGAAGCCGACGACTGGCCACTTTCAATTTAACACGGTCAAACAGGGGGAATATTAAAAACTAAACATAAATGCATGAGAGGAACTTAAGCCGTACTCATTAAAACAACTAATAATTTTTGTACATCACGCACACTTCGGCATTCCAAAGTGCTACCTAGAAATACAAGTTGTTCTTAGGACACATGGCCTCGGTAAGCCGGGCGCCCTCCTCCACTTTGGCAAAAAACTGCTCCGCGGTGCGCGCCTTTCCCTCTGGGGGCCCCGTAGCAACAACTTCTGCCTCCACCTTCTGGAAGTGCGTTTTCACGCAGGCATACGCCCACCGCACTCCTTCCAGACACGCGGATCGCTTCTAGCGGTTGACTTGCAGGACGGCTTCTTGCAGTCGCACCAGGAGCCCGAAGAAGCTGGCTGGCAACACCTCCGTGGGCCACAGATTGACGCAGAGGTCTTGGAGCACCGGCCTCGCCATGTAAAGAAGTTCCGCCAGTTGCTTCATCCGATGATTGAGCAACTACGGCTGTGATGACTCCTAGAACTGACTCCAGAAGGCCTTCTCCACCTCATGGCCTTCTAGTTGGCCAAAATGAAGGCCGGCGTCTGCCGCGCTCTTTGGGAGATCGGCAAAGACCTCTGCGGATCGCCATAGCTGGGTGAGCTCGACAAACCCCTTGCTGCCAAATACACATTACAGTAAATATAGCTTACCCGCGGCTATCCGCTCCACTTGCTGGAGCACGTGGTGGTCGGCCCGGTTCCGGGTCTGGAGCTCAGCGTGAGACAGGTGTAGCTTTCGCAGCTGCTCGCCCATCTCTTTCTCCTTCTTCTCAAGGGAATCGCGTTCGAGATACATGCCCTTGAGAGTCTCCTCGACCTCCAGGACCTACGCCTGGTCTTTCTCCCTAGCCACCTTTTTGGTGGTTAGGTCTTTCTCTGCTTTGGCCGTAGTAGCTTTCTGCTGCTCGACCTCTTGCCGAGCCGTCAAGAGCTCGGCCTTGAGCCCCTCAAGCTCGGCCAACGCTGCTATTGTCAAATCAGTTCGGCATCAGTTTTTCAAACAACAAGTTATCCTTGCTCAAAATCAAACTTCAAAAAACACGACGCATCGGTCGCTTACCTTGAGACTGCTCGACCTGCTTGTTCATCAGGTCGAGGTCCTTTTCGGACCTCTCGAGCTTCCGGCTCATCTCCGCAATCTCCTCGGAGGCGGAGCCCAGAGCCGAGGTTGAAACTTGCATAAACAATTTCTAATGAGCCCCATAATCAATTTAATGAGACTTCGGACACACATCCTGTCTCATCAGTCATGGGGGCTACTCTTTCATCTAAACCTATATTTTGACCCAAACACCAGTTTTTCAAACTAGCCCTGGGCTCGGGGGCTACTCACTGGGTAGGCCGTCTAAACGATGGGTAACATATGCCTTCGGACAATTACAAAAATTGATAAATCTAAGCAGGGAAGGTCCCTTTTCTCAAAAGACAGAGGATTACCTCGAAGCTCGTCATGAGGCCCTTGAAGACCTCATGCATTCCGGCCTCTGCGGACCAGAATCCCTGCAGTGCCGCACCAATTGATGCGTGGTGCTCTTCCTTGAGGGAGGAGCCTGTCAAGGCTGCCTCCATCTCTTCGGTCCACCCCGCGCTAGCCCGCCCTGGAGCGGGAGGTGAGGGTGGAAAGACCTCGGGCCCCAGCACCTGGGTGCTGGGTTCGTGGGTCTCCGGCTATGGCGGTGGAGCCAGAGTAGACTCTGGCTGGGCCGCTGTTTGGCCCAGCCCTTCCTGGACGACCTCGGGGACCTCGTCCCCTTGGCCTTGTGGGGCTGAGGTTTCAACCTTGGCCATGATCACCTCTTCGATCCCTGCTACGTCAACCTGAGTGGCCGGGGTAGATGTCACCTCGCCTTGCCCTTCTGGAGCCGGGGCAACACGGTCCGGCATCCCGCTGGTGGGCGGCAACCCGCTGGAGGAGTCGCTAAGGCGTGCCCTAGGCGGGCTGTGGAAAAACATTCACATGGCATTAGTCCTGCCGGAAAAACTTAAATGTGAAGATAAATACAAAGGACAGCGGCGTACCTTCGAGGCACCAGCTTCTTCCTTCCCAGCACGAGGGGGTCGTCTTCGGACTCGTCAGAGAGCATGTTCTTCTTTGACGGCTGGGGCTGGTCGGCCGCCCCGGCCGAGGTTTCTTTCAACCTCTTTTGGCTTTGTGGGCCGGGCCCTGGACTCGGCATCTCCTGACGCCATCCTCTTCCCCTTTGGGGGAAGGTTATCCTTGTCCTCCCCCATCGCTCTTGTGGGTGGAGGAGGCATGGGTCTCCTCGGACCGGGTGACCAAGGTCTACCATCTCCGAAGACCCGTCCTGCCCTTTTGGGGCTTCTGCGCCCTAGGGATCACCACGTGCGGCTCCTCGGTCAGGAGCGCAGTAAGCAGAGGGGACTTCTCCCCCTTCGGAAGTGGTGCCGGGCACCGCATCTGCTGCACCTCGCTCACCCAGTTCTGCAAGCACGGAAGGGGTCAATTCATGAAAGCCTGTCCCACTTAGCAGGAGAAGAATATGAACGTGCATATTAAACACTTACCGGTGTGGCAGTGTAGCCGACCTCGAAGCCGAGGTCCTTCCCCTCCTCAGGAATCTTGTCCTTGAGCAGCTTGAAGAGCCGCGTCCACATCCCGGCCAGGGAGGAGCGGAAGAAGTTGAGGACGGGTCCCGCATCTTCGGATTTGTGCTCCCACATCGGGGTGGCCCAGAGTTGGAGCGGGAGGATGCGGCGATGGAGCATGATGTTGACCACGTCGGGCAGTTGGAGTTTCTTCTTGAGGGACCACCACTGGATCTTTTTGATCAGTCTCTCCACCACCTCTGGGTTTCCCCAGAGGACGCCCTTCTCCATCCAGGACTTTGAGCTTCCTTGGAGGCCCAGCCGAAAAGGCTGGGACCTCAGTCTGGCCAGCGGCAAGCGGCTCAATGATGTAGAAGCACTCCCGCTGCCACTCCTTAACCGTCTCGATGAAGGTGCCTTCGAACCAGGCGCCCCCCTGGTTCTTGCTGACCATCGCGCCTCCACACTCCGCCAGATCAGAGCTGCTGGACTTCGGCTTAACACCGAAGGTCTTCAGCCATAGGCCGAAGTGCGGCTCGATGCGGAGGAAGGCCTCGCACACCGTGATGAAGGAGGCAAGGTGGAGGATGGAGTTCGGGGCCATGTGGTGGAAGTCGAGGCCGTAGTAGAACATCACCCCGCGCACGAATGGGTGCAGCGGGAACCCCAAGCCTCTGATAAGGTGAGGGATGAAGACTACCCGCTCCCCTGGGTTGGGAGTGGGCACCTGCTGGTCGGCGTCTGGAGCATGGGCGACAACGTTGGCGGGGATATACCCCGCACTCCACAGCTCTTGGAGCATGCCCTCCATCACGATGGAGCCCCCCAGTGCCCTTTGAGGGTGTCGGCCATGGCTCGGTGGGAAAGCTTGGATGCGCAGAGGTGGGAGGAGGCGAGATTGGATCTGGGTGCTGGAGCTCGAGGAGGCAGAAGGCAGGGGAAATGGGAGCGTAGCTACAGGCTCTGTTAACTTTTTACTCTTATAGGCTGCTGAAAGGCCAAGAGTCCCACTTGCCGCGCCGATGAAAACGCCACTCTCCCCCTCCGAAGATGCCGTTATGCGCATGGGGGGAAACAAAATCTTGATGATATCCCTGAAAACACGGGCACGATCCCCACCTTGATGGGACATGCTAGTAAAAGGGAGGCCTCGAACCAAGATTTGAGATAGGCAGTAAGTGCCTGACCCATCGTGGGTAGCGTCGCTTCGATAAAGTTGTCAGGCTATGGGGTACTGTTCACACCTGGGTGGCTAGCCTTCAAGGCTAAGTTAACTCATGACCCCGGCTGAACCTCGTCTACAAGACACCACTCCTTAGAAGGGCGGCTAAGAGATTTGGAATTTCGACGGGGAACTCGTCTGTCAAGCCAAGGACTTCAGATCCGAAGTTACCACCATTGAAGAGATCATCCTCGGCGTAGAAGACCAGTTCGGGGGCTACTGACGGTGTCCTAGACTAGGGGGTACCAACCTAGTCGTCCCATATTCCTCGGGCTGGGCCAGTGGGCCCTCATTCTTATCAAATAGACTCCGGAAGATGCATGCAAGAAGGATGAACAAGATTACACTTGCCGAAGACTTGACGTATACTCCAAGACTTCCCTTGCTGCCTCCTCGCCTGGATACCGACCTTGTAACCCTAGATACCCTATCCGGCGTGTATATAAGCTGAAGGGTTTAGCCCGTAGAGGGGACCTCAACACAATCTCATTCACCTAGCCTTAGGACTAGATCATACGATCTCGAGGTAGATCAACTCTGTACTTGATACTTCTCTATCAATATAAACAAGAGCATGACGTAGGGTTTTACCTCCATCGAGAGGGCCCGAACCTGGGTAAACATCGTCTCCCTGTTCCTGTTACCATCTGTCTGAGATCCACAGCTCAGGACCCCCTACCCCGAGGTTTGCCGGTTTTTACACCGACACCTAGGGAGGCCCTTTGCTCAGAGAAGCCTGGCTTGATTTTTCCTGATTTGTAAACCATCTCACAACTTTGTCTTTTGCTGTCAACTTCTAAAAGAGATGGTATGTTCTATGAATCATTGGTATGTATAAAAAAGCTAAATTATGCTTTTGAAGTATTTTATGCAGCCGAGTTTATTGTGAATGTTTAACATGAATGCTGGACTAGCGTGTTAACATTTGGAATCTATATTGTGGCCTCAATTAACCACATGAACCACTGTAACTAGATACATAGTTGCTTATATGTCAGACAACAGATTATGAGTGTGAGCTGGTCAATCTAGTGTTGAAGCAATCTACGCCAATGTGCCGTGTTTGCACCAACTGTGCTTACAAGTGGGGTAGCACCAACAGTGCATTACCTACACTATGTATACGTCGACGCACCAAGAGTTGTCAAACAAGTATTTCATCAAACACACACTGCTCGTTTGATAAACAGTGGCAACTTATGTCTTACAATGCCATATTACATGAAAGAACTCGTGAGGATGCATCTGTTTAGGCAACACTTACGAGGGTTCTCACATGATTCACGGGCACACAAAAGTAGCAGTAGTTCCCATAGAGGGATTCAAATAGAGTACTACCCCAAGAGGGCTCGATAATACGCAAGGTTTGGGTAATTAAACACAATCCAAGCTACTTTGAAACACTAACTAGGCCAACTATTTCATGCCATCGATCTAATTGGGGATGGACACAAGACGGACCTTGCCATGAACATCCTCGAGGACATCCGGCAGCAGCTCAATCCTGTCAACCTTCTTGAAGAAAGCCTTGTGGCCTTTCCACTCATAAACTTGTTTGTTGAGGCATGTGTTGGAAATATGCCCTAGAGGCAATAATAAATTGGTTATTATTATATTTCCTTGTTCATGATAATCGTTTATTATCCATGCTATAATTGTATTGATTGGAAACTCAAATACATGTGTGGGTACATAGACAACACTGTGTCCCTAGTAAGCCTCTAGTTACCTAGCTTGTTGATCAAAGATGGTTAAGGTTTCCTAGCCATGGACATGAGATGTCATTTGATAACGGGATCACATCATTAGGAGAATGATGTGATGGACAAGACCCAAACTGTAAACGTAGCATTTGATCGTGTCAGTTTATTGCTATTGTTTTCTGCATGTCAAGTATCTGTTCCTTTGACCATGAGATCATGCAACTCACTGACACCGGAGGAATACCTTGTGTGTATCAAACGTCGCAACGTAACTGGGTGACTATAAAGGTGCTCTACAGGTATCTCCGAGGGTGTCTGTTGGGTTGGCATGGATCAAGACTGGGATTTGTTACTCCGTATGACGGAGAGGTATCTCAGGGCCCACTCGGTAATACAACATCACAATGAGCCTTGCAAGCAATGTGACTAAAGTGTTAGCCACGAGATCTTGTATTACGGAACGAGTAAAGAGACTTGCCGGTAACGAGATTGAACTAGGTATAGTGATACCGACGATCGAATCTCGGGCAAGTAACATACCGAAGAACAAAGGGAACAGCATACGGGATTAACTGAATCCTTGACATAGAGGTTCGACCGATAAAGATCTTCGTAGAATATGTAGGAGCCAATATGGGCATCCAGGTCCCGCTATTGGTTATTGGCCGTAGAGGTGTCTCGGTCATGTCTACATAGTTCTCGAACCCGCAGGGTCTACACACTTAACGTTTGGTGACGATTAGTATAATTGAGTTATTATGTTGGTGACCGAAAGTTGTTTGGAGTCCCGGATAAGATCCCAGACATGACGAGGATCTCCGGAATAGTCCGGAGGTAAAGATTGATATATGTGATAATAGTGTTTTGATCTCCGGAAGGGTTCCGGAGTTCACCGGAAGGGGTTCCGGATGTTTACCGAAGTGTTCGGGTGCAGCAACACTTTATATGGGCCAAAGGGATAAAGCCCACGAGGTATTGGAAAGTGCAAAAAGTAGTTTTGCTGCCGCGTAAGCGGTACTACCGCTTGTGTGAAGCGGTACTACCGCCCGAGCGGTACTACCGCTTGTGTGAAGCGGTACTACCGCCCAAGCGGTACTACCGCTTGTGAGCGGTACTACCGCTTGTGCGCGGCTGTGCACGGTTCGGCAGGGATCCGAGTTGGACTCTTTTCCTGCGGGCCAAACCGACCTTGTGCGGGCAAAACCGACCTAGAGGAGGCTTTTACTCCAAGTTTAGACCCCAAGGCTCAACATATAAATAGAGGGGCAGGGCTAGCACACGGGATACATCAAGATTTCCCCAAGCCGTGTGCGGCAACCCTAACCCTCTAGTTCCTCCGTCATAATCTCCGTAGCGCTTGGCGAAGCCCTGCAGAGATTGTTCCTCACCACCATCACCACGCCGTCGTGCTGCTGGAACTCAACCACTACTTCACCATCGCTCGCTGGATCGAGGAGGTGAAGGCGTCATCAAGCCGTACGTGTGTTGAACGCGGAGGTGCCGTCCGTTCGGCGCTAGTTCGTGATCGGATCGAGGGACGACTTGCGATTTGGATCGCGGAGACGTTCGACTACATCAACCACGTTTCTTAAACGCTTCCGCTTAGCGATCTACAAGGGTATGTAGATTCACTCTCCCTCTCGTAGATGCTCATCACCATGGATAGATCTTGTGTGTGCGTAGGAAATTTTTTGTTTCCCATGCAACGTTCCCCAACAGCATGCCACATCATCTTCATGGATAAGCTTGACGAGAACATTATGCCTCACAAACAAAGGAGTAGCTGTGAACTTGTTGTGCTTCAGTACACCCTAGACAACACGCCTGGCAACAGTGTGGCTGGAATACATTTTGTCTTCGGTATAAGTGCAAATGGCTTCCAGGATCAAACAACCTAAGAACTTTGTTTTCCCAGTGCGTATATTCTGGTCATCCACCTCATAGCGAGTGACATGTACAACCACACAATCCTTGTCTACATCAGGGCTCGAATTGAAATAGAAAGGAATTCTGAATTACTTTCCAATATAAAAAACACAAGTTATTTAAACAACCATGTAGAGTCAAAAGTATGCATGACAAGGAAGGTAGCATGGCATCGGAGCTAATAAATCTTGCATTATTTATCACCTCATACTTAGATCAAAAACCACAATCAAGATCACCAAAGAAGAAAATCACCTTGGGCAGCTCAGCGGGGGGGGGGGGGGACACATCCTTGAAGGGGTCCATCTTGCCAGGGGAAAACTGCTCCTGCACGGCCACGGGGGCTGTAACCTCAAACTTGGCGTTAACCATCTCACTAGTGGTCGTGAGCACATCTGGGGTCGGCTCGGTGGTGGCCTTCATCTTCTTGGAGCTCTCTGCTTCGTGGGGATCAGCCTGCCGCGTCTGCTCCAACATCAGCAGATCTTTGCCCGGTTCTCCATGATCCATAATGAAACTGACAAATAGAAGACAACCGAAAGGAAAACACAATCGCAATGACAATGACACAAAAAAAGGAGTGAGGATCAGTTACTTCTTTGCAAAAGATTTTTTTGGGAAAGAAAATATACCAACATCACGGATGCGCTCACCTTCCCTTCGTTGGGAGAGAAGAACAATGGCGGAAGCGAGTCGTGGCTTTCTTGAAGAAGATGCGGGAGAAGCGGATTCAGCGAAGAGTGAAATGATGGTTGCTTCGTCCGATCAAGTTACTGCGGGGAGGTGGGGTTTTGTGATATGACGGTTCATTACTACCGTGCTACGACTGGGGTGACTCTGTGCCTGCATACCGCCTTCTAATTTGGTGGATGCCATTTGGGCCCGCGCGCTGCATGGCCCGCATATCGGCGAACCAAAGTAAAATGGCAGTAGCAGGAGCCGTTTCGACGACCGAGGAGGAGCCAAAAGCGGTAGTGTCTCCACTGTACTATAGGAGTAATTGTTTTTTTTAGGATTGAGTAATTGTTTTTCTGGGGAGTGGTAGAGTGTCTCCACTATAGTACTAGTAGTAATTGTTTTTCTGGGCCCAAGACAAAATAGCCCATCCACCCTAATTAATAAAATCAATTCAAAAGCCCTTATTTTACTTAAGAAGAGGCGCCCCCACTGCACCGCCCCCCAAAAAAACCGGCTGCTCTTCTTCGTCCTCACTCCCACCTCACGTCTGCTCGCTTGACTCGTCTCTCCCTCCGGTTGTACCCCCAAATTCCTCACCTCACTCCTATAGAAAACCCCAGCTCCCCTTCTTCCCCACTGCTACAAAAAACCCCAGCTACCCTTCTTCCTCACTCGCACCACAAATAGGCTCGTCATTCGTTACTCTGCTCAAATCCGTGAGCTTGACGGACGCCCGCAAGGAAAATGGAGTCGGCTGGCCCCAGCACCAAGAAGATGAGGCTCCCACCTGCGGCGACGCCGGTTGTAGATCCCGCACCCGACAGTGCGGGGAGAAGCGGCGAGGCCCCCCTGTATCAGAGGAACCCGAAGAATCTCAGGCGGACCGCATCAGTGATCTCCCGGACGCCATCCTTGGGGAGATCATCTCGCTTCTCCCCACCAAGGATTGCTGCTGCACCCAAGTCCTCGCATCTCGGTGGCACCCTCTATGGCACACCGCGCCTCTTAATCTCGACTGTCGTGGCCTATCTCTCGTTGATGATTTTGAACTCCCCGGAGCCATCATCTCCTCCCACGGGGGCTCCGTTCACCGCCTCTGCATCCCGGCGTGCTACCTGCACGTGCCCCGCATGGTGGACGCCTAGTTGACATCCCCTGAATTCTACAAACTCCAGATGCTTGAGTTCTATTATTCCTACGAAACTGACATACCACGAACCGAACACCATGTATTTGACCCGTCGCCACCGATGTCCATCTCGCGGTTTTCCTCCTCTCTCCACACTGCCACCTTTGCCCTGTGCAAACTATCACACAATTTGGTACAAACGCTTTGACTCCCACTTCTCAAAAAACTTTCACTTGTGATGGTTCATATGTCGGAGGCCTCACTGCACAACATCATCCAATCCAGTTGCCCTGCCCTGGAGTGCTTAGTGCTTGTTTTGACAGCTAAAATCGGTTGTTTCCGAATAAAGTCGCCTAACCTTGTAAGAATTGGAATTTCTTTTGATGTAGGGGAGCTCATCATCGAAGATGCCCCTTCACTTCAAAGGTTGATCCTTGATTCTTGTTATTCACCTTCGCAAATAACTATCATCTCTGCGCCTAAACTGGAGACCTTGGGTTTAATTCATGATCTTTGTGATCATTTCAAGATGGTGTTTGGCTCCACAGTTATCCAGGTACTGTATATTATCATCTACACTTTTGTAATCATAAGCTACATTTTTCATTTGTGCGCATAAGTTTTATATCATCTTGGAGTACACTTTTTGTACTAATATTATGTTCTATATGATCAATGAAGAGTTTGTCCATGGATAGCCTATCAGTGGTGCTGGATTCTGTCAAGATCTTATATATCAGTATGAATACTTTTGATCTGAACAAGATTATTGGTTTGTTGCGATGCTTTCCATGTCTGGAGAAGTTGTATATAAAGGTGATGATTTCACGCACATTGGAAGCCCATATATAGTGTACTAGAATTAACCGTTCAATTGTCGCTCTTTCCACATACTCTTTTTTTAGACCTTAACTGTTTTCAATCTTCATGTCTATTTAGGCAGCAGGACGGGGTACAAAAGGTATAACCAATCGGTGGCATCGTAAGCACCGGGATTTTCTCAGTTCTCATGACATTCGTTTGAAGACAATAACGCTGGAAGGATATGTAGCCACCCGTGCAAACACTAGATTTGTCATATTCTTCCTGCTGAATGCGAGGGTACTATTGTCCATCAGGCTTAAATATATTAACAACGAAGTTTTGATGGATGGATATGTCGAAGAGCAAAAAAAGGACTTCAGGTGGACAAAAGGGCTTCTGAACGAGCCAGGCTTCTTTTTACATCATCTTGTGGTCATATTCCATTAAATTTTACGACCCGGGATGCTCATTTTATGGATCTGACCGACCCATTTGATCGTGACAGCTGCCGAAAACAGTGCTGGAGTTAGATGTTGTTGCCCTTTTCAATCTAGGTTTAGTCTAAACATGATGAATAATTACCCTCATGCTTTTGTACAGTTTATAAGCTGGAGTTTGATGTTGTTGCCCATTTCAACTCGGCTATGGCTGTCATATTTTCTTTGAAAAAGGCGAATGGCTTGCCATTTCTTTAATTAAGAAAGAAATATTGTAATAAATCCCAACCAAGGGAAATAACAACACTCTCACCGGCTACTTGATCTCATTGTGCATTATAGAACCCAAGTGCTTAGCGCCCGCCAGCACCCACAAACTTATTTTGAGCTAGCACACCAAATGGGATGTAATTCCTAATAAGAAAGGCTGCATGGCCATGACAGATTTGAATTCTGACATTTTGGACCCACAAGGAAAAAGCCTATCCAAGGTGGTGTCGACTTAGTCAACAAACGATTCTGCCTGTTAGCCGTTGGATTGACATCCAACATCTGTCGTGTTTCTTCTATCTCTTGTCTTCTTCCTCCAGACGCCCAAATGAAACCACGCCATGGGTCCCGCCTCCCACGGGTGGTTGCGCCTCCGCCCACGCATTGCCGCCCCACCGTACCCTCAAACATTGGCAGTACGCAAGCAAGTGCCTCCTTATAACAAGACAAAAAAATGCTTCATCCTAATGGTTTGACATCTGGGTCCCACGCCATTGTCAACTGTCGCGGGAAAACAACGATCTATGGGATCGAGAGGATCCCTTTGCGGTTCGGCTATGGGATCAATGTACTACGAAGAGCAGGGCTAATAGATGTAAGAACAAGCAACGATTTATCCAGGTTCGGGCCGTTGTGAGAGTAAAACCCTACTCCTGCTTTGGTGGTTTGATTGTGTATGAACTCAAGGTTACAAGGAGCGCAGCTTGCCGGCAAGGTGCTCGGGGGGTGCAGCTACAATGTGTAATTGAACTAAGTGTCGACCGTTCTAACTGTAGCCATGGGCCTCCTGTTATAGGCCAAGGGGTTACCACAATGGCTAATATGGTCATTACAGGGAAGTGAACAGTAGATGCACCGTCACCAAGTCTATCTCCTAACGGGGTAGGACAATTGCATTAAATGCACCGTTAGGTGCTATGCCGGGGAGGCGAGGCTTCGACGAAAAGATCGGTACCGCCTGCCCAGCCGGCCTCCTGTTACCATGACACGTCATAGGGACGGGTGTCATTAAAGTTAATCCTTGTGTGGCATGCTGACACGTGCCTCGGCCAGCTACGTTTGACTGTCTGCCCGCTCAACACCTATCACATGAGCTTATCTAGCAGATGATGAGGTGGAGCGGTAACGGGACAGAACGAGCTTGCCGGCAACCAGAGTCTTGGTCTTCACCTTGCCGGTACGAAGCTTGCCGGCAAGGGTAATCTTGATCTTCAGTACTAGAATAGTACTTCTCGATGACCTGCCTAGAGGTCTTCTTCATGGTCTTGTTCATTGAGTCTTGAGTCACAGTAACCCTCCGGCAAGCCCTTGCCGTCAGGAAGGCTACAACTGCCTGTGCACAAGTCAAGGTACGAAGGCACCCATGTCTTAGTACACCGACAGGAGCCCCTGGGCCTGGGCCACATGCGCATGCGAGGCGTCGTTGGGCTGGGCCCAAATAGTGCATGGGCACGCGTGGCAGAGGATAACTGTCATAATCTTCTCTTTTACCACGCCCCCCATGACGCGCATTAAATGAAGCGCGTGGGAGAAGTGGAACGAAACAGCCGCGGGAGGTAGTGCGCCTGAAAAGCGCAGCCACATAGGACAGTAAAGAGCCAGTCCCCGCGCCTTCCCCATAAAAAGGAAACTGTGAGGGCGCTGCTCATTTACCCCCCCCTCTCCCAATCTAGCCATCGTCGTCATCTTCTTCCTCGCGCAAGAGCAGAGCACGCCATCCGCCTCCGCTGCTGCCGCATCGCGTCCCCGCCTGTCTTCAAATTCGCGGAGAAGGCGGTCGATCCCGAAGCAGAGGCGAGGAAGGAGGAGCTAGCAGCAGCGCGGAGAGACAATGTCACCTTCAAGCCGGTGTTGGAGAAGAGCGACTTGGTGAATCGGTATTCAATCATGTGGGGGAAGGAGACGAGCGCCCACACCACGCCAGAGGTTCTTCCCAGCTCCGTCAGGCCTGGTCCAGAGAAGTACCCCTTTTTCACCACGTATTTTTACTGCGGGCTCATCCCCCCTTCTCTGAGTTCTTCGTAGAAATCATGTACACCTACGGGTTCCATCTCCTAGACTTCACCCCCAACGCCATGACTTGTATGGCCATTTTTGCGCACATGTGCGAAAACTTCGTCGGGGTAATGCCTAGTGTAGCCCTCTTCCACCACTATTTTACCCCGTGCATCGAAGCAGATGCTCTCTCCGACGGCATCACTTGGATCCCCAGGGACAGGCACGCCTATCTTCCGGGGCTGCTCCACCGGAAGTGGAATGAGTGGCACGGAGAGTGGTGTTGGATTAAGGAAAAAGACTTCCCGGCCTTCTGCCAGCCCAGGACGACAAGGGTGGAGCGCGACGCGGATTGGAGCTCCATTGTCGCCGACGACAAGAAGCTCACGATTGCTACAACACGCATCCTCCGCCTCAAAGCCGCCGGCCTCACCATAGAAATGGTGGGGGCGTACTTCCTTCGCCGCCGCATCACTCCCCTTCAGAACAAGGGCAGGCCCGCCTGGGACTACAAGAATGTGGCAGATATCATGCGGGTGCGGGCTAGACTGCACGCCAATCTGACGGTGATGTAGCATAGGGTCCTCTACGAGCAGCTCTTCCGCGCCACCGGCAACTTCAAGCTGCCGGCAAGCGTGGTGCCCTTGTGCAACAACTCCGCTAGGGACTCCATCATTGCGATGATGCCGGCTTGCAATGCCCATGGCGTCGAAGCACTTTGGCAGGAGCTGCCCGAAGACGCGGTACAGGAGTGGTTTGACACCCTGGTAGAGAGGCCCATCAGGGAGGAGAAAGACCTCATCCGCGACACCACCCCTGAAGAGTTGGCGCACATCGCCAACAAGGCGGCAGAGGCGAGGATGGCTGAAGGCGCCAGCGGTTCTGGGTCCGCGGTAGCCGATGTTGACGAGGAGTCCGATGATGAAGCGGCAGAAAAGCCGCTGGAGGAACTTGCCGGAGAGCAAGAGGAGCCTGTCGGGGAGCAGGGCGAGGAGACCGCTGAAGGGCAGGTGCAAAGGTAGCCCCCTGCTCCCGCCGTTCCGGCAAGGAGGCCTCGCGTGCTCCGGAGGGCTGTCTCCGGAGAGCCAGTCCGTGGAGCCTCTTCAGGCAATGAAGCAGGCGACAAGGAGGCAGCCGGCAAGGCCACCGGGCGGCAAGGATCTGGACACCAAGCCCCTCAACAGCATCTAGTGCGGCGTACCTCTACGAGGAAAAGCACCGTACTGGCTGCCGGAGGAGGCGGGTCTTCTCGACTTGCCGTGCCCGCGGCAACCAAGTGGGCCAGAACTTCTACCTCGCCCCCCCTCCAACACCAGGCCCGAGTGCTTATATGATCTCTCCATCCTTAGCGATGAGGACGAGGAAGAAGAGTATGTATCTTCGTTCACTTCTGTCAATTCTCAATTTTTTATTCATGTTGATCTGACTTGCCTCGCCTTGCCTTGACTTGATAGCGACGGGGAGACCTTGGTGCAGAGGATGGCCAAGAGGGAGAGGACCGCGGTAGAGGATGAGCCGGTAACAAGCATGGCACCAGGCAACGACATTGTGGATACCAGCCCTCGGTACAGCCCCCAGCGTGAGGCCACTATTCAATTTCCTTTGGCAAGCGTTGGTGTCGAGATATTTATCGCTAACATCGGCACGGGAGCAGGAGAAGAGCACCACGAGGAGGAACGCCCGGAGGCAGATCCAATTGGGGTGTCTCCGTCAACCGCTGCTCCGGCAAGCGGCTCTCCGGCAAGGACCTCCACAGACGAGCCTGTTCGCGCTGATGACGTGCCGGCAACTGAAGCTGCCGGCAATCAGGCGATGACAACCGAGGTTGTCGGAGAGGAAACTGTCCCCCCTCAATAGTCTCAGTCCGGTAAGCCTTCTGCTGTCGAGTACTTTTCTCTCTTAATCTTCTTTTTTGTTTTCTTGAACTTGATCTGAGTCTTGATTTTCTCTCTTTTCCATCCTTTCAGATCTACCTCCATCTGACGAAATGGACATCGACTCCACCTTCAAGGAGATCACGAGGGATGCCACCGCTGAGGCCAGCAACATTGCTGTTGGTGAGGCCGTCGGGAGGACTGATGAGGAGGCCACCAAGGCCGCTCATGAAGAGGCCGCCAAGGCCGCTCATGAAGAGGCCGCCAAGGAAACTGCTGAGGAGGGCGGCAACAAGCGGCTGAGGCCACTGAGGACATCCCTGTCTCAGGAGCGCCAAGCGCTGACTCAGCCATGAGGGCGTTCTTGACCGGCAAGGTGGCCGTTGTCGACCACCCCTCGACATCTGAAGAGCCCTTCTCGAGCAGGTATCTGAAGGTTGGCGACAACCTGTTCGTCAGCCTCCCTAGGACGTCAAGCATCGGGACGCCCACAGAAGGAGAAGTCTTGGATGGACAGATTATTGCCGCTGCTGGGCTCGAAGTCGTCGATGAGCCGCATGCCAACAACAATGAGACTAGAGAGCAGCGGCTCCTCAAGGCCATGGGCGTGAAGTTTCAAAAGCTTCAAGCATGCTACCTCAGCCATACCAAGAACTTGGATTCCAGGGCTGCCGTCCTTGACAAGGTGGAGGAGGAGTTCAAGAAGCGTGTGGAGGAAATGCAGATCTGGTATGCGGAATGCCTCCAGGACCTCCAAGAACAGCACACCCAGCTCGCCAAGGCCACAGAACAGTTTGTCCTGGAAAAGGCTGAAGTCAACAGGGCACATGAGGAGGCCGCACAGAGGATAGCGGCAACCAAGGTAGGGTTGAACGAGCACAAGGTTGGCCTTGACGCTCATGAAGAAGAACTTGCTACTCGTGAAGCAAAGCTTGCCGCTACACTTCGCGGCAAGGATAATGAGATATAGGGCCTTATTTCGCAGCAGACCCAGGAGCTAGAGCGCAAACACAAAGAGGCCATCGAGGCTCAAGCTACAAAGCATGCCAGCAAGATCAAGGAGGCCGTCGATGCTGTCGAAGCCGCAGAGGCCACCAAGATCAAGCTGGAAGGCAAGGTGCGAGTGCTCGAAGCAGATATCGCTGCCAACGGCAAGGAGATCTTGGCGCTCAAAGCAGATGCAAAGAAGGCAACTCACACCTTGGCGGAGCTGCAAACTTCAGTATCTGCCAAGAACCAAGAGCTCACCAAGGCCAACGATACGATTGAAGATCACAAGATGAAGCTGACCGCCTTGGAGAAGTCTCTTGATGAGGCCAAGAAGTGTGAGAGAGTTCTGACGAAGGATCTCGAGAGTGTGAAGGCCCTGCTTACGAGCGCTGCAAACTCCTTCAACGAGCTCAAAGACACCTACAAGCTTTGGACTGATCACCATGTGGTTGCCGCATATCTTGCCAGCGAATCCCGCAAGCTTTGCAGGGACATCCTCTTCAAGGTGCTTGTCAAGGTAGTGTACCGGAACCCAAGCATTGATCTCTCCAAAGTCTTCACCAGCCTGCCAAAGGGAGCCGACACCAAGGCCATCGAGGAGCTTGTCATGCCCATCGCCAACAGGGTCGGCCAGATCCCTAGGACAGAGGGCCAGCACAGGCACTAATTCTTCTCGCACCATCTTGTCGCAAAGTGCAGTCTATGTAAAAGACAAATCTATCTTAGAACTGTACTGTGCTTTTGATGTAATCTAACTTGTGTTTTGAATGGATGTATGCATGCTATTCCTCTTGTTTTTATTCTGTCTTTGCATGATTTTTGTACCCTACGCTTGCCGGAATCTTGCCGGTGCACGCACTCTTGCCGCGAGCGCTTGAGGAACGGGTCCTTAGCAGCTTGCCAGAAGTGCCACTGCCGGCAAGGATACACTTGACGATCACAACGCAGCCACTTAAGTTGTTGATCGAACTCGAAACAAAGTAAGGGCGTAACTAATCACGACAAGGTTCCTTAGCGTGCAAGTTTCTCACACAAAGGCCAAAATCGTTCAAGGAGAAATCGCAACTATAACAAAGAATTTATTTCAAAGTTTTTCAACTTAGCTTTTTCTTTGCTGTACTTCTTGTCGTAGAACGATATCTTGAACGTCCCTTGGTATCCATACCGTCACTCCCCCCGGGAAACTTGCACACGAGGAACCCTTCTGTCCTTTGAGAAAAAAGAAAGAAGAGAAAAGAGGAGGCTGGAACCTTGATGGTTTGTTAATCATTCTATGCAAGGTAAAATGTAGCACAACGATGCCTGCAACATATAAATAAATATGTACTTTGACAAAGAGTTGTGAAACACTTAACTTTTATTCATTGTGCACGGGATCTGCGCCCGGCTCTGTACAAAGGTTTACATGCCTTGCCAGCAAACTTGTACAAAAGAGGTTGTCGGGTAGCCCGGCAATCGCGCCTTACGGATAAAACTTGTGAAGATGCTCAATATTCGATGCGTTGAGCACCGGAGTGCCATCTTCGGTCTCTAGGCGGAATGCGCCGGGCCTAGTGACTCGTACCACCCGGTAAGGGCCTTCCCACTTTGGCGTCAACTTGTTTTGACCCTTCGTGGACTGAATCCGACGAAGAACAAGGTCGCCTTCCTCAAGCTTCCTGGCGTTCACTTTGCAGCTATGGTAGCGGCGCAAAGCTTGCTGGTACCGAGCAGCACGGACAGCTGCCCGGCAATGATATTCCTCAAGGAGCGTGGCATCATCTTGCCGCAGCTCATCTTGATCCTCCTCATCGAAGGCCAAAACTCGAGGTGACCCGTATCTGAGTTCCGTGGGAAGCACCGCTTCTACACAATAAACAAGGGAGAAGGGTGTCTGGCCAGTGGCTCAACTTGGTGTCATTCTGATTGACCAAAGAACCGCCGGCAACTCTTCCACCCAGCGCCTTCCACACTTGTGTAGCCTGTCAAGACTTCTAGTCTTGAGACCACGTAGCACTTCTGCATTTGCCCTCTCTACTTGTCCATTGCTCCTTGGGTGAGCAACAAATGCGTAGCAGATCTTGTTTCCATGTTCTTGGCAATATGCTGTGAAGGCGCGGCTTGTGAATTGGGTGCCGTTGTCGGTGATGATCCTGTTGGGTACACCAAAACGAGCAACCAGTCCTTTGAGGAACTTGATGGCTGACTGTGCCGTCATCTTCCTCACTGACTCTACCTCGGGCCACTTTGTAAACTTGTCGATTGCAACGTACAAGAATTCAAAGAACCGGTAGCACGGGGGAAGAGGCCGACGATGTCGAGCCCCTAGACCGAGAAAGGCCAGGGGAGAGGGATGGTTTGGAGGGCTTGAGCTGGCTGGTGGATGTCCTTGGAGTGGAACTATCATGCTTCGCATCGGATGACCACCGCCAAGGTGTCTTGAAGGGCTGTCAGCTAGTAGAATCCTTGACGGAATGCCTTGCCGACAAGCGCGCGCGATCCAGTATGAGAGCCACACATCCCTTCATGCATCTCTTCCAACAGCCTCTGTCCATCTTCCTGGCAGATGCACTTCAATTTCACCCCGTTTGGTCTTTTCTTGTACAAAATGTTGTCAACAAATTTGTACATCCTTGATTGACGGGCTACTATTTCTGCGTCTTCTTGCTCATCGGGAAGATCTCCTGGTTGAAGGTACTGGACAATTGGCTGTGCCCATGCCAGAGCCTATGGCTCGACGACGAGGACTAAAGGTACTTCTTCTTCTGCGGGAGCGCTTGCCTCGACGGCAAGGATCTGGCTTGCCGGAAGCTGCGTCTCACTGGCCAAGGGGGTCTTGTTGGTGGTATCCACTTTCTTGGCGGCTGCCGGCAGTTCTACCGAAAAGTAACCACCAACGACTTGCTATCTTTTCTTCGCCAGCCTTGATGGTGTAACAGATGGTGAGTCAGATGGAGCACAAAAGTCCTTGGTTCCACATGCATCTTTTGGGCGGCAAGCTTTGACAGGTCATCGGCAATCCAATTCTGGGCATGGGGAACGTGCTCCGCTTGCATACCGTCAAAGTGCTCTTCCAACTTCCTCACCTCATCAACATAAGCCTCCATCAAAGGGCTCTGGTAATCCTTATTGACCTGCATCACCACAAGCTGCGAGTTGCCTCTGATAATCAATTTTCGAATACCAAGGTCGATTGCAATGCGCAGGCCGGCAAGCAATCCCTCGTACTCAGCAGTGTTGTTGGTGGCCTGCTCCCTGGGAAAGTGCATTTGAAGCACGTACTTGAGGTGATCTCCGGTTGGTGCTATAAGCAGCACGCCAGCACCGACGCCTTTCAGCGTGAAAGCACCGTCAAAGTGCATGATCCAATCGTCAACAGTTTCCTTGCTGGGGAGAGAGGTCTCTGGAATTTCTTCGTCTGGCGTTAGGGTCCATTCTGCAATGAATTCCGCCAAGGCTCTGCTCTGAATTGTTGAGGTACTATCAAACTTCAAATCAAAGCTTGGCAGCTCCAATGCCCAATCCACAATCCTGTCGGTTGCTTCTGGATTTCTCAGAATTTGTTACAAAGGAAAGCGAGTGACGACGGTGATTGGGTGTGCTTGAAAATAGTGGCGCAGCTTCCTTGAATCCATGAGATGGCCAAAGAGCAACTTCTGCACACCAGAATACCTTGATCTAGCCCCTTGCAGGAGGGAGCTGACAAACTAGACTGGGCGATGCACCATCTTCTTCTTCACAACTTGCTGATCTGGCTCACTTGCTTGCACAATCTCTGGCTCGTCGGCACCTGACCTTGCCAGAGATGATTCTGGCTTGTCGAGTCGTGGCTCTGCGGCTGCTACCTCCTCTTCATCTGCCTCTCTTTCAGCCACAAGTGCAGCACTAACCACCTGATTCATTGCCGCTAAGTATAGCAGCAACATCTCTTGTGGCCTAGGCGCAACTAGGACTGGTGGAGAGGACAGGTACTCCTTCAAATCTTGGCGCGCGGCCTCCGCTTCCGGAGTCCAGTTCACTGGGCCCGCCTCTTTCAATATTTTGAAAAATAGCAAGGCGCGCTCTGCCGATTTGGAGATGAACCTGCTGAGAGCGGCAACGCAGCCGGCAAGACGCTTGACGTGTTTGACGCGTCTTGGTGCTTCAATCTGCTCAATTGCTTTGATCTTGTCGGGGTTGGCTTGAATCCCTCTCTGAGATACAAAGAACCCAAGAAGCTTGCCAGATGGAACACCGAACACACACTTCTAGGGGTTGAGCTTCAAGTTGAGTTTGCACAAGTTTGCAAATGTTTCTTCCAAATCTTGGATCAATGTTGACTTGTCTCTGGTTTTGACCACAATGTCATCCATGTAGGCTTCCACATTTCTGTGCAGCTGTGGCTCAAAACCGATCTGAACTGCTCTGGCAAAGGTTGCCCCGTCACTCTTCAATCCGAAAGGCATACGCAAAAAGCAGTATGTGCCACATGGAGTGATGAATGCGGTTTTCTCCTCATCTTCCGTGGCCATAAAAATCTGATGATAACTAGAATAGGCATCAAGAAAAGAGAGTAACTCACAGCCGGCAGTGGAGTCCACAATCTGGTCGATGCGCGGCAAAGGTAAAGGGTCCTTTGGACATGCTTTATTTATATCAGTGAAGTCTATACAAAGCCTCCACTTCCCATTCGCCTTGCGCACTGCCACTGGATTGGCTAACCACGTGGGGGGTAGTACTCCTCTGACCAGGCCTGCTGCTTCCAGCTTCTTGATTTCCTCGGCAATGAACTCTTACCACTCCAAGGCTTGCTTCCTGATCTTCTACTTGACGGGTCTCGCATGAGGGCAGACAACAAGGTGGTGCTCAATTATCTCCCTAGGAACACCGGGGATGTCAGATGCTTGCCAAGCAAACACATCAACATTCGCCCATAGGAAGGCAACGAGCACACTTTCCTATTTGTCACTGAGAGTGGCACTTATGGAGAAAGTGCCACTCGTCCCATCTTCCCTTGTGGAAACTTGCTTGGTCGCTGGCGCAGAGGCCTTGGCTTTCTTGCTCTTGCCAATAGAGCTCTCTGGTATGTCCTCAACAGGCATGCTGCACTCTAAAGTGCGCTTCCCGGAGTCTGTATCAGAGGTCTTGCCAGACTTCTTCTTCGTCTTTCCTCCCCCGGGAGCTTTGCCGGCAGGAGCAGGTGCCTTGACGGCAGGTGCTGCCACTGCCTCCCGGTAGAGCTTGTCGGTGCAGATGATTGCGTCCTTCTGGTTGGACTTGATGGTAAGGACGCCCATCGGCCCCGGCATCTTGATGACATTGTACGCAAAGTGCGACGCAGCCATGAACTTGGCCAGTGCCGGACGGCCCAGGATTCCATTGTATGGCAGTGGCATCTTGATGATGTCGAAGACAATCTTCTCCATTCGGTAGTTGAGGTCGCTGCCAAACGTGACCGGCAGTGTGATCTAGCCCTTCGGCTTGTTCCTTCCCGGACCGATCCCTTGGAAAGTTCCTGTTTCCTCGAGATCCTTTTCGGGGATCTGCAACCTCTTGATCACGTTAGGAGAGATCAAGTTCAAGTTGGCCCCACCGTCAACCAACATGTTTGTCACCTTGACGTTGCGGATTGTTGGCGAAACCAACAACGGCAAACACCCGACCGCAGTAGTGCGATCAGGGTGATCCTCGGCGTCAAAGACGATGGGCGTGTGTGACCACTTGAGTGGCTTCTGCGCTCCCATCATGGGCTCCGCGGCATTCACCTCGCAGACCCATTGCTTTAGTTGCCGGTGCGAGGAGTGCAAAGATGCGCCTCTGTCAACACACATGGCCTCCACTTCATTCTAGAACTCATTTTTGGACCCATCTTCGTCCTCATCACCTTCATCTTCTTTCTGGCCCTGAGCGGCCTTCTCTTTCGGCTGCTTGGCCTTGCCGCGGTGGCCTCCGCGGCCACCACGGTTTTGCTTGCCGGATCCACCGGCACCATCTTGGCCCTTCTCCTTGTCACGCTTCTCGTACTCTTGCTTCTCCTTCTCGGCAAGCTGCTCCACTTGCCGGCACTCCTGGAGATCGTGGCTTTTGGTACGGTGGATCTTGCAGTACTGCCCATCGGTCTTGCCGCCCTTGTCACCTACCGCAGCCTCCCGGCAGTCAGCGCATCTGGCAACCTCCTTGCCGGGGACTTCTGCCTTGGGCTTCTTGGCAGTGTTGGCGTCACCGGGGCTTCTACTGCCATTACTGACTTGCCTTTGCGCTTCCTGTTGCGCTTCCGACCCTTCTTCTGTGGGGTTGATGCGTCATCTGCGTCGTCGTCCTCAGAGTCGACTTCGGTGCCAGCATCTTCCCCAGGGAGTCGCCTCCCTTCCTCAGCACATGCACACTTTTCCGCCAAGGCGTACAGCTCGTTGATGGTTCTAACCTTCTCAATATTCATCTCAGACCGCATTCTATGGTTGCGCACATTCGTGTGTAATGCGGCACACACAGCTGCAAGATGAACATCGGGGATGTTGTGGTGCACACGGCTGAACCTCTGTATATATTTGCGGAGGGGCTCGCCGTCTCTTTGGGGGATCACGTGCAGATTGCTAGCTTGATCGGGGAGCTTGTGGCCACCCTGGTAAGCACCAACGAAGCAATGGCACAGATCCGACCAAGAAGAAATGGAGCCCTCCGGGAAGTTCATCAACCATGGTCTGACGTTGGGCTTGAGCGCCAATGGAAAGTAGTTGGCCAGTATCTTGTCGTCGCGCCCTCCGGCAGCCTGCACAGCGATGGTGTAGATGCCCAGGAACTCTGACAGACTTAGCGTGTCGTCGTACCTGTCGGGCAGCTCTGGCTTGAAGGCACGGGTGGATGGCCTACCTCGTAAGGTAAACACCCAGGGTACCCTGGCACAGGCACGTTTGTTGCCGGCCCGGCACGGTCGTTTGATAGACGGCGTGCCTCCCGGCGCCGCTCAATCTTCGTACGGGCGTCTTCGTCGCGCCGTTCGTGGAGCACTTGGCGGTGGTCTTGGTGGCCCCGCGGATCCGACGATGCCATGGACATAACGTCCTGGTCATCTGATCGGCAAGCTTGCCGCCGCTATGGTTGTTGACGTGGAGGCGACTGCACCATTAGTGCACCATCTCCGGCACGACAACCAGTTGGTCCTGCCGGCACTATGGGTGGTCGTCTGGAGAGGCCCACATCCTGTGTTTTGCCTGGATCGGCAAAACTGATGAGACTCTGGATGGTGGCCCTCCATTCTTCCATCTTGTCAGGAGCTGGTAGGAAGTTCAAAAGCATTTGAACCCGCGCCATGGCTTCTGCCTCCGTGGTTGGCATGGCGGGGAACAAGGAACGGGACGGCGTTCGACTCCTGGCAGGGCCAACAGGAAGCTCGTCGCATACGTGCTGCCGCAGCACATGCTCAACAATGGGTTGGCATGGTGGTGGTGGTGCCTGAACATCATGAGGACGATGCTCGGGGCTAGCTTGATGCCGTCCAGGACCACCAGCACCGTGGGGAAGCGTGGCGCGCCCATCTTGCAATGGTGGCGGCACACGTCCCACCGCAGCATTGTTGGACGTCGCCACTCCATCCTTGGACGTCGCGGTGGCGGGGTCCTGGCTTGCACCGGTCCGGACCGTATTGCTATGATCATTGTGCTCACCAGAATGTCATTGGAGTTGGCAGTCTGTGCCATCTCCGGTGTGCTGACTGCTATCGCCAGAACGGTGGGGATGCTGGACACCCGCAAAGCCGGCGCCTCCTGCCCCGGCCCTCCCAGCCGTAGCGCCCGCGCCGGCTGCGCCACCTGCGGACGCCTAGGAAGGCCCCTTGGAGGTTGTCGGGGATATAACCCCTGGATATAACCCGCCCGGTGACTTAGAAGAAGGCTTCTACAGATGGGCCGGGTCACTATACGGCGACTTAGAAGAAGGCCTCTACAGATGGGCTGCGACGATCCAGAAGACCGGAGTCCAGAGGATAAGCCGCCCAGGAGATGCCGGCTCACGGCCCAGAGCCTTTCCATCTAAGGCGCCCGAAGAGTTTTCTTACTTGTGAAACAAGATGAGTAGGAATTAGAGTATGACATGGGTCGTCTCTTCGACCCAGACTCTGTTGTAAACCCGGGGCCTCGACACTGTATATAAAGGCGAGCCCCTGAGGCGGAAAAGACTAAGTTACAAGCTCTCGAGTACTAGGTTAGCCAAGTCGCACCCTTGTAATTGAGATCATCATCAATACAACCAAAGCAGGACGTAGGCTATTACCTCCACCGTGAGGGGCCGAACCTGGGTAAACCCTTGTCTCTCGATTCCGATCAACCCCGTTCGAGTTACCACCTAGCAACGATGGCCTCACGACTAAGTCCTTTCACGAGGACATCTGCCATGACAAAACCACGACAGTTGGCGCCCATCGTGGGGCTATCGCTCGGTGGTGTTGAGTACTCGAAGGGAACTCCCGCAGGGATCGAGCGATATGCGATCGACGGCATGACCAAGAGTCGCCGCGGCAAGCTCTACATCGACGATTCAGGCTGGGGCCCCGAGGCCAACTCAATCGAGTACGGGTACCGGGTCCCCTTCGGCAAAATCCACGTCTTCCTCGGCAAAGCCGGCGGATCTGAACCTGAGCCGGACATCTGCACCGACATCGTCGAGCCGGCTCGGCGCGCGCAACCCGCCCAGGCTCAAGCCGGTCGGAAACACGTCTTCGTCGGCTTCACCCAGGGGGTGGACCTCGCAGATAACTCTGCATCCGGCGGCGATACCCTCGTCTATTCTGATGGCGAGTCCTCGGTAGGCGAGACCGAGTCGATCCTCCCGCTCTACGATGGCGGGCTTGGCGGCTATTCCGACGATCCACCGGCTCAGGACTCCTTCGACACGCCTCCCCGGGCTGCTGTTTATATGGCCGGCTCAGCCCCGGCCCTTAACTCAACGGTGGCTGGCGCAGCGACGGGAACCGGTACCTCAGG
This sequence comes from Elymus sibiricus, assembly GCA_039707655.1. NCBI lineage: Eukaryota > Viridiplantae > Streptophyta > Magnoliopsida > Poales > Poaceae > Elymus > Elymus sibiricus. The sequence continues at coordinate 198,382,559 of CM077668.1, forward strand.
GGCCGGCTCAGCCGTGCCACCGGCTCAGGCCTTGACAGAATTGGCCACCGCCTTGGCGACTCTCCATGCGACACCGATGACAGCAGAGAACCAAGCGGAACGCAACACGGAGGCAACCAAACTCCGCGAGCAGATGGCTAAGGTACAGGCAGATATCAACGCCGAAAACACTAGCATGGCGGAGCTGCAGTCTCAAGTCCAGGCCAAGGTAGAGCACCTAAAAGCCGAAGCCTGGCGCATGGGGCTCCGTCAGAATGCGTCGGAGGCGGTTCATCAGAGGCGCCATATGAGCCATCTACCGCCCAACTACGAGCCCATGCGTCTGTTTAACACGCCGCAGGATGCACCTGTTCAGGGGGCTGGGACAGGCACCCCGGAAGCACCGTTTGTACCCCCGAGCAGAGGCAGGCAGCCGTCGCCGGGTCAACCCCGTCAACCGGCTCTACAGCGCCCGCAGGAGCCGGACCAGCGACTCCCGCCGGTTCAGACGCCTCCGCATCGTTTCCTCACGCCGGCGGGTCACTTCACCAATCCTTTGGACAACTTGGTGGCAGCAGCGACCAACCTGGCTGCGCTCCCAATCACGGGAAACTCACCGGTTGAGATCGAAGCCCGGAATTCCATTGAGATGTTAAAAACTGCGGTCGCCCAGCAGGCGAACTACTCCTACAGTCAGCAGCGAATCCACTCTACCCCGCTTCCGAGCCGTAGCAGGAGCTGCCATGATGAATCGCCGGCCGTCTCTAGTAGTGCTCGTCGTCATCGTGAGCAGCCTCATGACCCGCCGCGCCGTGAGCCCCTTCACGCCCGGGAGATCGTTGACACGGCTCGGGCTCAGCGAGCAGCGGAGGCAGCGAATGCGGCGGCTCAAGCGCCGCTTGTCACGGCTCAATTGACTTCCAGTAGCAAGACCATCGGGAAACCGTGTTTGGTGCCAGCTTTACGCAATGAGCGCATGCCCAAGGACTTCAAAGGCCCTCGTAAGGTTCCAAATTACACGGCTGACCTTGAGCCGGCCGCTTGGATTGAGAGCTACGACATAGCCATGGACATGCTGGATGTCAGAGACGTTGTCTGCGCCAAGTACCTGACGATGATGTTGGAAGGGCCGGCCCGTACATGGTTGAAAAACTTGCCCCCTAACTCTATTAACACCTGGGCGGAGTTGAAGGACCGTTTCATCAAGAACTTCCAGGGAACCTACAAGCGCCCAATGACGATCGTTGATCTTCAGCACTGCATCCAATGTGAGGGTGAGTCGGCCCATCACTGGACGCGCCGGGTCGTAGAAATTATTCACGCCTCCGACAGCATCACGGCGGCTCAGGCGGTTCTGATCTTGGAGAAAAACTGCCACTTTGAGCCGCTCGTGCAGAAACTGGGCCGGCTCAAGCGGAAGGTTCAGGATATGGGCGAGCTCATGGATGTCCTCACCAGGTATGCCGAGTCAGACACCACGAAGGATCCCAGCCCAGACGATGACCAGACTGGCAAGGGAAAGAAAAACAATGGTGGCAAGGGTAACCAGCAGAACAATTCAGGGAACAATGGAAATCATGGCAATGGAGGGAAGCGTAAGAATCCGGATGCAGGATCAGATTTGGTTGCTAATACCAACACTGGTTACAAATACCCGAAAGGGAATAATTCGGAAAGATCCTATAGTGGCAATAAGCCCCGTAACTTTGCGGAAGCCCTCAAAAGCCAATGCCCAAAGCACAGCCTCCCCAATAAGCCGTCAACCCACTCTTGGGAAAACTGTCATATAATGCAGGCTTTTGGCGAGGAGTTCTATCAGAACCGTCAAGGTGGCGGCGGAGGCAACCCGGGGCAGCCTGGAGCTGGCTCGTCCAGTGGTTTTCATAACCCGGGGTTTCATGGCCCGGGCGGCTCAGGTGCAGGTTACCAGGGTTCAAGCAACAACGGTGGCAATCAGCATTCAGGGCAAGGAAATCAACAGTAGGGCAATCAGCAACAGGGCAATCAGTCTGGTTTTCAGAGCAATCCCAAACAGTTGAATAGTGGGCAGTATCACGTGTTCACGACTCATACTGACAAGCGAGATCGCAAACTCCAGAAATGAGCCATCAATACTGTTGAGCCGGCGATCCCGGAATATCTACGTTGGTCGGAACAGCCCATTACATGGAGCAGAGAGGATCACCCTCCCCGGGTTGAGAATCCGGGTTGTCTGGCCGTAGTGGTGGCACCTCAAGTGGGCGGCTATTCACTCACAAAGGTGCTCATGGACGGAGGAAGTAGTATAAACATCCTGTACTACGACACTTTCCGAAGGATGAATCTGTCTGAAAAACAGCTCCAGTCGTCTTCTACAGTGTTTCACGGGATTGTTCCTGGAAAGTCTGCATATCCTATCGGGCGGATCAAGCTGGATGTGGCGTTTGGCACTGATGATAATTACAGGTGCGAGTCTTTGACCTTTGGAGTGGTCAAGATCAAGAGCCCGTATCACGCCCTGTTTGGGCGGTCGGCTTACGCTCGCTTTATGGCTCGACCCTGCTATGTCTACCTCAAACTCAAGATGCCTGGACCAAAAGGCACTATCACGGTTAATGGAGATCGAAAGATCGCCCTTGAGTGCGAGGAAGGGGATGCAGCCTAGGCCGAGACGGCTGGCGCTGCGGAAGAGTTGAAATATTACACCGCAAATGTTGACCCGGCCGATATGACGCCCTTGAAGAAGCCCACCGCAGAGTCTGACCCGCCCCTCAAGTTTAAGTCGGCCGAGGACACCAAACAGGTCGAGTTCGTCCCTGGTGACCCGTCCAAGATGTTCACTATTGGGACTGGTATGGATCCCAAATAGGAAAGCGCGCTCATCGTGTTCATCCGTGAGAATCGGGACATCTTCGCGTGGAAACCTTCTGACATGCCAGGTGTACCGAGAGAACTCGCTGAGCACCACCTTAATGTGGATCCGAAAATGAAGCCTGTTCGACAATTCCTCCGTCGTTTTAACGAGGAGAGACGCAAGGTTATTGGGGAAGAAGTAGCCCGGCTCCTAGCTGCCGGGTTCATCGTTGAAGTTTTTCACCCTCAGTGGTTGGCTAATCCAGTGCTTGTTCTAAAGAAAAACGGCATTTGGCGTATGTGTGTTGACTACACAGATCTCAACAAGGCTTGTCCCAAATACCCGTTTGCTCTCCCTCGCATTGATCAAATCATCGATGCCACGGCGGGTTGTGAGAGTTTGTGTTTCCTGGATGCTTACTCCGGTTATCATCAGATAAAGATGGCCGTCGAGGATCAGGAGAAGACGGCTTTCATCACACCTTTTGGGGCCTTTTGCTATGTCTCTATGCCCTTCAGGCTCAAAAGTGCAGGAGCAACTTATCAGCGGTGTGTCCAGAATTGCTTCCACAAGCAGATTGGGCGCAACGTTCATGCTTATGTGGATGATATCGTGGTCAAGTCTTTGAAGAAGGAGACCTTGCTAGATGATCTCAAGGAAACTTTTGCTAACCCGGATAAGTGTGTTTTTGGTGTTCCTGTAGGCAAGTTGATGGGTTTTCTAGTATCGGAATGAGGCATTGAAGCCAACCCGGATAAAATCAAGGCAATAACCTCACTTGCGAAACCGGAGAATATCAATGACGTTCAGTGCATGGCGGGTCGTATTGCAGCTCTAAGCCGGTTCATAAGCTGCCTTGGTGAGAAGGCTATCCCCCTGTACTAGATGCTGAAAAAGACTGACGACTTTGTCTGGAGCGATGCTGCTGATGCTGCCTTTGAAACCCTTAAGAAGCAGCTGGCTGAGCCGCCTGTCCTCGATGCTCCCATCGCCAAAGAGCCTATGCTCCTGTACACTACTGCCAATAACAAAGCAGTAAGTGTTGCAGTTGTTGTCGAGAGGAAAGAGACAGGGAAAGAATATCCAGTGCAGAGGCTAGTCTATTATGTCAGTGAAGTTTTATCCAAGTCCAAGCAGAGGTACCCACATTGGCAGAAACTGGTGTTTGGTGTCTTCATGGCTAGTCGCAAGCTCAGACATTATTTCCTGGAGCACCCCATTACTGTGGTCAGTTCAGCACCCTTGGGAGATATCATCTAGAACAGGGAAGCGACTGGCCGGGTTGCCAAGTGGGCGATCGAGCTTGGCCCACATCATCTTAAATACGTGCCTCGCACGGCCATCAAGTCCCAGGCACTTGTCGATTTCATAAATGATTGGACTGAACTCCAAGCTCCGGAAGAGAAGCCTGATAATACATATTGGACTATACATTTTGATGGTTCCAGACAGCTAGAAGGCTCAGGGGCTGGAGTCGTCATATCTTCCCCTCGAGGTGATAAATTTTGTTATGTCTTGAGGATTCTGTTTACTTGTACTAACAATGCAGCTGAATATGAGGCTCTCCTCCACGGTCTTCGGATAGCTAAGGAGATGAATCTCAGCCTGGTCAGGTGCTTGGGCGACTCAGATTTGGTGGCTCAACAAGTTTTAGGAAAGTGGGATTCCAAGGACCCGCTTATGGCGGCTTATCGGCAAGAAGTAACCAATGTGGCTGGACACTTCAAAGGATATCAAGTCGATCACATCGACCGGCGACTTAACGAGGCGGCTGACGCAGTGTCACGACCCGGCTCGGCTCTCAGCGTAAGCCGGTCCCCCCTAATGTGTTCCTTGACATGCTCCATCACCCTTCTGTCAAGCTACCTTCCGAGGAAGATCTCGCCGTTCCTGACCCGGAGGCACTGTTGGTAGCGGCTCTTCACGCTATTCCGGACTAGACAATTCCTTATCTGGATTATTTGACTCGAGGCGAGCTTCCTGCAGATGAAATCATGGCTCGTCAGATCGTCCGCCGCTCCAAATCTATGTCTATCGTCAACGGCGAGTTGCACAGGAGAAGCATCACAAGGGTTTTCCAGCGTTGTGTTTCCCCTGATGAAGGGCGCGAGATCCTTAACGAGATTCATTCTGGAGGTTGTGGTCATCATGCCGGCTCAAGGTCCTTAGTGGCAAAGGCTTTTCGGCACGGTTTCTACTGGCTTACTGCACATGCCGATGCAGAGGATATCGTAATCAAGTGCGATGGTTGTCAGAAGTTTGCACGCCATGCTCATGTTCCGGCTCAAGAACTTCGCATGATTCCTACCACATGGCCTTTTGCAGTCTAGGGGCTCGACATGGTTGGTCCGTTTAAGCCGTCCAAAGACAAGAAGACCCATCTTTTGGTTGCTGTTGATAAATTCACCAAGTGGGTTGAGGCCGAGCCAATCAGCAATTGTGATGCAGCCACAGCAGTCAAGTTTTTGAAAAAGTTGATTTTTCGCTTTGGTTATCCACCTAGCATCATCACTGATAATGGCACAAATTTGTCCAAGGGAGCTATGAAGCTGTTTTGTCAAAGAGAGCATATCCGGCTTGATGTTGCATCAGTTGCCCACCCTCAGTCCAATGGCCAAGCAGAACGTGCTAATCAAGAGATTTTACGAGGTATCAAGCCAAGGCTTATGGTCCCCCTCGAGCGCACGCCGGGTTGCTGGGTTGAGGAGCTCCCTTCTGTCCTTTGGAGCATACGGACTACCCCTAACAGATCAACAGGCTTTACGCCTTTCTTTATGGTCTATGGCGCAGAAGCTGTTTTACCCAGCGATATTCGTCATGATTCCCCCCGGGTCACTGCCTATGTCGAAGTAGATAACAAGCAGGCTCGTCAAGATTCTCTCGATGCATTGGAGGAGGAACATGATTTAGCAGCAGCACGCTCTGCAATCTATCAGCAAGACCTACGTCGCTATCACAGCCGTCGGGTTCGCAGCCGTACTTTCCAAGAGGGCGACTTAGTACTCCGTCTGATTCAAGAATAGGCGGGTATGCACAAGCTCTCCCCTCCCTGGGAAGGGCCTTTTGTCATCAGCAAGAATCTCAACAATGGTTCATATTACCTGATGGATATACGTGAGCACAATAAATCACGTACGTCGGAGGAGGAGACCAACAGGCCTTGGAATATCGCTCATCTCCGTCCTTATTACACTTAGAGCCACCGGCTCAAGTTGCTTGTACATACCTTTGTATATATTATGATCAATAAACATAAGCCGGCATCCTCGAACCTCGGGGCCTCTGTCGTTTCATCTCAAATATTGTGCACGAGTCTTTTCGTTTTTGATCATTGGTCACTTGGGGGCTTCCAACTCACCGAGTTTAGCTATCTCACCCTCTTGACTCGGCAAATAACGCCACATTATCTTGGTTAAACATGCCTGTCTGCTTGATGCTCCTCCGATTAGGTGACCCGGTGCACTCTTGACAAGTCAATCATCTCTATGACCCTAAACTTGTCTTGGTTAAAACATCGGTTGTCACGTGAGAGCCGGCTTACAGAGAGCGAGGATAAACCATGGGCTATCACGCCAGCTTCATTGAAGCAAGACTCGAGCCTCGAAAGCCGGTCTATATTGTCGTGCCTCAAAAGCCGACTTAACATTGATATCTATTCACACTCTGTTCAAATTTTTACAGGGGTTATCTTTGTTTTCTTTGGCCATGAGCCGCCGGATGACAAGCCGGCTTAAAACAAAGATAGCTGCCTTTTGACCATGAGTCGGCAAACATCATAGTAGCTTATTTCAGACTGGTGCTCACCACAAGCCGGACAGCTATTAAAGCGCCTCGGATTTTTTCTAATCCTGTGTTATGCAGAGAAGGATAAGCTATTGATGGTTCACTCAAATTTGACTCGCCACACTGTTACTCAAGGAAGCCCGGTTGGCGGGTTAGCATACAGATATCAAGACATGTCCAGTGCACGATGGCCCTACACAATAGCACAAGTGTTTTCATACTACTATTACAAACACCACCTGGGGGCTGAGAGCAACACTTTTTTCTTCAGATTCTCGCACAGGCTACTCGCTTGTGCCGACGTCCGCGTCTTCCGGGTTGACAACTTGCTGCTCCTCAGCACCAGAATTCGACGGGGCGGCTTGTGCGTGCTCCTCGGTTTGGCGGCTTCTTGGGATCCACTGGATAAAAGAGAGTTTCTCGAACGTTGAGTCGGTAGTAATGACTCCAGACGGGTCAACATCAGGTGCGAAGGTTTTCTTACTGCATGGCGGCGTGAGTTCAAACGGCTTGTACTCTGGCGGGTGGAGGCGTTTGTTATCTTCCGAGTAGCCGGGTTGATACTTGACCAAATCTAGCTCTTCAACCATCTGCGTTGCGGCCACTCGCGTGTCCTTCACACACCGCGCAAAGTCCTGTTGAGAAAATTCTTCCCCATCAACATTGTACTGGGGAAAGCCGCCGACCAGCTCGTTCCTGCACGAGCCGCCGACCTCAGCTTTTCATGGATCCTTTCTGGCACAGTTGATAGGTCATTCAGCATGTCCTTAATCCTCGCAGGGTGTGACCCGGCGTCCTTTACTACCATAATCGCATACATTCCACCGGTATAAAGTTGCTCAAGATATGTGTACATGGCCTTCAATTTGATGAGTGGGAGCTAGAGCCCAATATTATTCTTTCTACCTGCAACAGGAAGCAGCACGCATCAATAAGCCGGCCAGTCGTTAACCCAGAATTTAAGTATGGTTCTGCCGTTACTTACCAAAGATGGCCAGTGTCATATCTGTGATATGCCGCTTCAATGTGTTCAACTCTTGTGACACTGGCTCAAGGCGGTTTCTGCAGCCTGTGCCCGTTTCAGTAGTTGTTCTTTCTCAACTTCATGGGCGGCTCTCTCGGTTTGCAAGTTCTCCTTCGCAAGAGCCACTGATTTTTGCGAGTATGCAGATGATGCCTCTGCCTTGACACGTTGTCGCCGCTCAAGCTTCACTTGTTTCTACAAGATGTCAGCTTTCGACTCGGCCTCCTCCAGCATCTCCTGTCATCACAGATGCATTTTGTTCAGATTACTAATAGTCCCGAGCCAGCGAGGCCGCATGACCCGGCACTTGGGGGCTACACCACTCAATTTATTTTTTGACAACAAGTCTCATGACGTTGCAGGCACACCCCATGACACTTGGGGACTAATGCTCATCGTTTTTTATCTGGGAATCATGACAAGACCCGGCCATTTCACAGATATGAGCCGGCCCTTGGGGGCTACAGGTCGTTTTTCAACTATGCAATTTCGTCAACCAACCCGGCCATCTCAAAGAGACGAGCCGGCCCTTGGGGGCTACAAGTCGCTTCCCAACTATACAATTTTCTCCAAATATCCGACTCACTCAAAGAGATGAGCCGGCCCTTGGGGGCTACAGGTTGATTTTCTACACATCCGAGTATGGGCCCGTCTACTTACAGAAGATCCGGCTCACTAACTGCAACAAGCCGGCCCTTGGGGGATACAGTATCACATCTTCAGTTTTCATAAGTCCCAGCTCAGTATATTATGCTAAGCCGGTCCTTGGGGGCTATAGTGCAATCATTTGACAAGAGTTGCAAGTCTCAAGCACATTCCATATCGTCATGTGCTCAAGACTTGGGGGCTACTTAAGTATATACAGAAGATATGACATAAGGAGCAGATTGGTACCTCATATTTTCTTTTCAACATGTGGATCATGCTCGCTTCAACATCCCGGCTCTCGGACAGCCGGGTCAAATATTGCCGATGAAGTTCTTCCACGCCCAGCTCATTGATATTGGGAACTTCCAACTTCATCTTGCCCTTCACAGAAGGGGACGGCTCATCTTTCGCCGGAATTTTGGCCAAAGTGTTGAACGACTCTGAAGTTTTGAAAGCCTCTCCTGTGACGGTCACTTCCGCGTCACCGAGTGGATCAGCCGGAATGACATCCTCCATAGGACTGAAATCTCGAGCAGGACTTGGCGGGTTGATATTCTCCGCCGGGTCATCCGTGTTGCTTTGTTTGGTGATTGTTTCTACCATCACTGGCTCACTAAAATGAGCCGGCTCAACCCTTTGGTCCGGGTTGTCCTCACTCGCAGGTTCAACCTGTGCCTCAGGAATCGTCCTTGACAGTTTTTGAGCTTCAGGGCTGACGTCTTCACCAGATGACCCGCCTGTTTTCTTCTTCTTAATGGCTGATTTTTTCTTGATGGCTTTGGCCCTACGAACACATGAACATATTCAGATCAAGAGAGAAATTTCACCATGACAAAAATGAATGACTACCAACTTACCCCGGCTTGATGACCAGTGGAGGAAGCTGTGAGGCGGTTGACTCTCCAGAGGAGGGCGATGTCTCCTGATAATTCGAGTCAGAAGGATTAAGAGGCTGCTTGAAAAGGCCGGCTCGAGGTAGAGATGGAGTTGGGCTATGAGGCACCTCAGTTCGTCGCTTGCGGGCGACAGGCTCGTCAGATAAGCCGGTGGATAACTCCCCAGAGCTGCTTCGAAGCTTACGCTTGGATGTTCTGACTTGTTGAGATTTCTTCAGAAGAAATTGGGGATCTAAGTGAGCAACTTGATGATAAAAAGGGACCTTACGGACGGTAGTCCGGGGTTTTCTTCGAATTTTGCGAATAGCAATACGGGATTTCTTGGGGATAGGTTTTGGAGAGTCGGAATCTGAAGATATCAATGTTACCTCTGGTATGCCGGCTCGACTGGTGTCGGAGTTGTCCTGAGAAGAAGGGGCGTCAGCAAAGTTGAACGAAAAAAACGGCAAAGTAAATCGAGCCTTACCTCAGCCTCGTCGTCAGCTGCCGGCTCATCCGCATTAGCCGGCTCGTTTTCTTGTTCCACTTGAGCAGGAGTTGGGCAGCGAAGTTTCTTCTTCCAGAACTTGTCGTCAGCCTACACATTAAATGAGTCGGATATCAGGATGAAGATGAATTAAAAAAAGGGGGATAAGAGAAAATACAAAGTACACTTACAGGGGGTACGGGACGGGTCAGACAGAAGGGAGCAACTCCAGTTGTCTTGCACTTATCCAACGACTCGCCCAAAAGCCTCTTCGTGGCTTTCCTTACTTCTCCAGCAGATAAGTTGACCTGACTGAAGTGTTGCGCGTCGCTTGAGTCGCCAGTGTAATTGCACATCAAGTCGCCGCTCCGGCTCAAGGGTTGAATGCGCCAGCTTATCCAACACCGGGTTAGGTCGACTCCTGTGAGCCCGTTGGCTTTTAAAGCTCACACCCTGGGATAAATAGAAGCAACATGTTCCCGTTCTTGTTTGGTCGGCCAACTCGGGAAAATGGTTGTTGCATCGAGCCGGTCCAGCCTGTAACCCGGCAGGGGATTCTCGCCTTCGGGGGCAGTGTTCTTACAGTAAAACCATGTCCTGTTCCACCCTTTTGGATGACTCGCCAGTTTGGCTTCTGGAAAGGGAGTGTTCTTCTGCCTCTGGACTGAAATTCCGCCGAGTTCTATACTTGGGCCATCTGCGAACTCGGTCTGGTGGTTGATGTAGAAAAACTCTCGAAAAAGGGTAACAGTTGGTTCCATCTGAAGGTAAACCTCGCAGAAGACTTGGAATTGACAAAGATTGGTCAATGAATTGGGACCAATGTCTTGAGGATGAAGGTTGAAGAAGTGAAGAAAATCTCGGAAGAATTTTGACCCGGGCGGTGAAAAACCCCTTTGAAGATGGTCTATAAAAACGACCACTTCTCCTTGAGCAGGCTGAGGTATGCTCTCCTCTTCAGGCGCCCGCCAGCTAATTACATCCTGAGCCGGCAAAAGGCCTTGCTCTACCAGATCCTCAAGGACAAGTTTGGACACTTGGGATTTGACCCAGTTACAGGCTTTATCAGTCTTGGCCATAATGAGACGCCTTGGAATTGAAACTGCGAAGCGGAATAATAAAGGTAAATTGGCGGGTCATATTCATAAGCAATAAGCCGCCCGGTTGTTTCTAATATCAGCTCCAAAAATAAGAGGCAGCTACGCCTTGCGATGAGTCGGTAACTCTAATAAAAATGATGAGTCGCCAGGATTAAGCCGGCCACAATAAAGATGAGCATGCTTGTTCAAGTTATACTAAAGTTATGCAAGCCATGACAAAGCACTGACGAATCGGAACATCACGAGCCGGCTCAGAATTACATGGAGACTACATTTTCTGCTAAGTATTGCACAAACAGATTTCAAACACAGTGGCTATAATTATGGATCTACAAAATATGCGAAAAGGAAAAATATTTGCTATTCCTAACTCGTACAGTGGAAGCACGGTTTGATTGGTTTGCAGCGTTTAGTGGGGATCTGAGGTTCCTAGATGCAGAAATGATACTACGGCCGACATCGGAATATTTCTACAACACGTTCATTAGCATCTAGATCTAAAACAACAATGATGGGATGAATAGATGAACACCTACGAACTAGGTAAATGGATATAAGACTTCTACAGATCTATGGAAGCAATGAGGCATACCTGGATGCGGTGAGTGGCTCTGAGATGATCCTGAGCAGCCTCGACGACGGTGCGTACGAAGAAGAGGATGCGGTTAAGGCCACCGGTGCCCATCGGGGTCGTATGGCGGCGGAGCTCCTGACCCGGGCGGACGCGACGCAAGGAAGAATAAGCAGTGGGGCGGTCAAAGTAGTAAAGAGAAAATGAAGACCCCCTCGGGACTATTTATAAGGTAAAGAAAGAAGGAGAAACAGCAAGCACGAGAATCAAGGCGACACCGTGATAAAAGGCGCCTCGATTATCGGGCATGTCAGGTCCACTCACGATTTGAAATGACGTCACGCAAGATTCACGGATATCAGTTGACTGGAGTCGTGGATGTCTAAGGAAGGGTATGACAAGCATGAAGCATGTTGTAAGCCGACAACTATAAGCCGACCACGACCCAGAAGATCTGTCCGGGTTATCCTAGTTTTGAAGGTTGACATGAATAAATTCAAATCAACCTGGGGGCTAATGTCGGGGATATAACCCCTGGATATAACCCGCCCGGCGACTTAGAAGAAGGCTTCTACAGATGGGCCGGGTCACTATACGGCGACTTAGAAGAAGGCCTCTACAGATGGGCTGCGACGATCCAGAAGACCGGAGTCCAGAGGATAAGCCGCCCAGGAGATGCCGGCTCATGGCCCAGAGCCTTTCCATCTAAGGCGCCCGAAGAGTTTTCTTACTTGTGAAACAAGATGAGTAGGAATTAGAGTATGACACGGGTTGTCTCTTCGACCCGGACTCTGTTGTAAACCCAGGGCCTCGACACTGTATATAAAGGCGAGCCCCTGAGGCGTAAAAGACTAAGTTACAAGCTCTCGAGTACTAGGTTAGCCAAGTCGCACCCTTGTAATCGAGATCATCATCAATACAACCAAAGCAGGACGTAGGCTATTACCTCCACCGTGAGGGGCCGAACCTGGGTAAACCCTTGTCTCTCGATTCCGATCAACCCCGTTCGAGTTACCACCTAGCAACGATGGCCTCACGACTAAGTCCTTTCACGAGGACATCTGTCGTGACAAAACCACGACAGAGGTGGTGGGAGCCGTCGTGGCTCCGCTCTTCTTCTTCGGCGCCATCGATGAAGGTGATGGGGCCGGTACTCACACTAAACACTGATTCGTAATACAAGACCCCCTACCTGGCGCGCCAAAGATGTCGTGGGAAAACGACGATCTATGGGATCGAGAGGATCCCTTTGCGGTTCGGCTATGGGATCAATGTACTATGAAGAGCAGGGCTAATAGATGTAAGAACAAGCAATGATTTATCCAGGTTCGGGCCGCTGTGAGTGTAAAACCCTACTCCTACTTTGGTGGTTTGATTGTGTATGAACTCAAGGTTACAAGGAGCGCAGCTTGCCGGCAAGGTGCGCGGGGGTGCAGCTACAACGTGTAATTGAACTATGTGTCGACTGTTCTAATTGTAGCCATGGGCCGCCTTTTATAGGCCAACGGGTTACCACAATGGCTAATATGGTCATTACAGGGAAGTGAACAGTACATGCACCGTCACCAAGTCTATCTCCCAACGGGGTAGGACAAATGCATTAAATGCACCGTTAGGTGCTATGCCGGGGAGGCGATGCTTCGACGAAAAGATTTGTACCACCTGCCCAGTCGGCCTCCTGTTACCTTGACACGTCCCAGGGACGGGTGTCATTAAAGTTAATCCTTGCATGGCATGCTAACACGTGCCTCAGCCAGCTACGTTTAACTGCCTGCCCGCTCGACACATATCACACGAGCTTATCTAGCCGATGATGAGGTGGAGCGGTAACGAGACAGAACGAGCCTACCGGCGCGGAGCTTGCCGGACCTTCGCTTGCCGACAAGGAGCTTGCTGGCAACCAGAGTCTTGGTCTTCACCTTGCCGGTACAAAGCTTGCCGGCAAGGGTAATCTTGATCTTCAGTACTAGAATAGTACTTCTCGATGACCTGCCTGGAGGTCTTCTTCACGGTCTTGTTCATTGAGTCTTGAGTCACAGTTACCCTCCGGCAAGCCCTTGCCGTCAGGAAGGGTACAACTGCCTGTGCACAAGTCAGGGTACGAAGGCACCCATGTCTTAGTACACCGACATCAACGTAGTCAATAAACGAGAGAATTGCCCAATGAGCGGCGGACACCAGGGACCCAGCAGCTCGCGCAGACCGACTCGATCCTACACGAATAACCAACGGATCATGCACGTACCTCATCTAGATGAATCGAGTGCACTCGTTTGACCGTAGTGCCGATGTGCGACCCAGCACTGACGGGACAGGACGGGAGTATGGCACAGTCATAATTTCAGTTTTTCCAGTTTTCCATGGCAAGCTGGCGCGCTAAAAGCCATGCCTGCTTATGCATTGAATTCCGATGACCTTCGCGTTTCCCGCGACACGCCGGTTTACCTACCGTCTGCCTATAATTACTGGTTCCCGGCGTGCTCCGGTGGCACCTTCACTCAACGCACCCTATCCTCACAAGACCCCAACGGTCCGACGTCACTCGCCACTTGCCCTTGTTCTCGCCACGTCCGTCATGCCCCCGCGCAGCAGTAATAGGCGACGCCAGAGGCACTCACCGCCGGAGTTAGTGTTCGGTTTTTCACGGGAAGGCAGACGGAGGGAGGAGGCATTCTGGCGGTCTTTAGATGGCAATGCGGAGTATGAGGATGCCTTGGAGTGCGACCGCATGGTGGAGGAGCAGCGTACCGCTGATTTGCGCCGCCAGCTGAGCATGGAGGAGGAGCAGCAGACTGCCACTCTGCGTCACGAGCAGAGCGCCCGCAACTGGGCCGACTACGTGGAGGCCGGCGCCCGGCAAATAGCCCTAGAGGCTGTCGGGCACGCACGCGTGCGCGACGCTGAATTTTACTACCAGCTCGTCAAGTGGGTTTCCCGCTTAGAAGCCGAAGCTTCGGTGGACCACGCCGGCATGGAAAGGGCCAACGGGCGCGAGCAACGCGCCCTATCGCACCTCTGCCAAGTCAGAGGCGAGGAGGAGGACGTTAGTGCTGGCGTTTAGCGTGTGCCGCAGATGGCGGCCGGCATCGTCTAGTTAGCTAAGAGTATGTTAGTTGTTCTAAACTCGAGTATTAGTGGGAGTAGATAGTTAAGTTGGCTATGATGGTTGTCAAGGTGGAAGTTCAGTACTCTATCTCTGAATCAGACCTGTTACTTTGCTCTGAATGTTGAACTTTCCGATTGAATGTTTGGACTAGGCTGTTACTTTTTTAAATGGGCTGTATTTGTCCGCCATGGATTCAGAGGCTGACTTGTGGGCCTACTAGGTTGACGCGTACACAAGGCTTTGTCAACTTAGTCAACAAACGATTGTGGCAGCCTAAGCCGTTGGATGTCAATCCAACGTCTGTCGTGCTTTTTCAATCTCTTGTCTTCTTCCTCCAGGCTCCATTCGCCCAAACAAAACCAACGCCGGCGGGATTGCCTGCTCCCGCCTTCCGCGGCTTGCTGCGCAGCCGCGGACGCATCACTGTCCCACCGTACCCTAACCGGTGCCAGGCCATCCCTCTACAGCCCCCCACCCACCCACCCCCACCTCCTGTTATTGTCCGATGACGGCATCCCCACCCTGCACCAACCCTCGTACTCCCCTCTGCTTCCGACCACACTGCCACATCTTCCACGGCTCCTTTTCGTTCCTGTCTGAGGCCTCGCCGTCGTCCTCCACTTTGGTTCCCTCGCCGCGGCACCGACTTCTGGCGTTGTCAACATGGTCAACAACCGAGAGGAATCAGGAGATGATTGTACATGGAGAGGATGACAGTAGGGACCCACCAGGGTCATGGCAGTACTCAAGCAAGTGCCTCCTTATTAGAAGCCAAAAAATGCTTCCTCCTAATGGTTTCCTGACATCTTGGTCCCACCACATTGTCAACGTAGTCAATAAACGAGAGAATTGCACAATGAGCGACTGTCAACAAACGATGGGAATCGGTCAGGACTGTACGTAGGATGATAGTAGGGACCCCCAGGTCCATAGCCGTACGTAAGCAAGTTCCTCCTTATTACATGAAAAAAAATGCTTCCTCCTAATGGTTTGCTGACATCCGGGACCTACGACATTGTCAATGTAGTCAATAAACAAAAGAATTGCACAAGGAGCGGCTGACACCTGGGACCCAATATCTCGAGCAGTTTCTGTTGTTGTTGAGATGGAGCAGGGTATCAATTGGGCTGTGCAGTGTCTGTGGCCCGGCTATTACAACATGACGAGCCCAACTGTTTTTTTTTGTCTGTGAAAATGACTAGCGCACCTTTTATTTCGTACAATACCCTACACAGGCCGATTTACTTTTTCCCTGCCCTGCTGGGCTGCAAATCTTTCAAGACGACAAGGGATACATTCAGCCTCACCATAAAAAAAGGCTGTAAATTTTATGAGTAATATGAAATGGGGTGTAAATATATAAAAAACACATCAAATGGGAAATTAGTTTCAAATTGCAAATTTTATTTTATTTTTTGATATTTCATATTTCATTGGATTTTAACATAATTTAAATATATTTTAAAATTTGTTTTTATCGGGCTCGAAATTTCGGGATTAAAAATAGTTCAAAAATTTCAATGACCAGTCTTTTATTTTATGTTTACCACATGACCAACCTAGTTTTTTTTTCTTTCTTGAAATGGCTAGCCCAGTTCTATTTTTTTTGCACAATACCCAACCAGGCCCTACTTGCTTTTCTCAGCCCTGCTGGGCTTCAAATCTTTCAAGACGAGGAGGGATGGATTCGGCTTGCCCACGAAATGGCCTATTTCCCTAAAAAAAGAAAATGGCCTACAAGCAATAAGAAATGGGCTGTAAATTTTAAAAAACACAACAAACCGGCAATTAGTTTAAAATTTTGTTTCATCCGAATTTTGAAATTTTAAATTTCATTGGATTTTTCTGCGATGAAAATATCATTGGATTATAAATTAATATAATTTTATTTTTCAAATTAGTCTGGATCAGAATCGAAACATCAGGATTAAAAACAGTTCGGAGCCCACCAAAATATGCAAAATTTCATTGAAATTTTTAACTGTGGCCAGAATATTGGCTGTAATGCTAACAAAAAGAATATGTGCTGCAAAAAAATCCTTAAGAATGAGCAAATGGGCTGTAATTAATTAAAAATAATAGCAAATGTGTTGTAAGATGTTTGCCACAGATTTGGAGGCTGACTTGGGCCTACTAAGTTGACGCGTACGCAGGGCTTTGTCAACTTAGTCAACAAACGATTCTAGCAGCAGTGACCATTGGATGTAAATCCAACGGCCGTGCTACTTCTTCAATCTCTGATCTTCTTGCTCCAGCCGCCCAACCCAGCGCCGGTGGGACCGCCTGCTCCCGCCTCCTGTGGCCGGCTGTGCTGCCGCGCAGGCCTCACCGCCCCATCCTACTCCCATCGCTGGCCAGGCCATCCCTCTACTCACCCACACCTCCTGTTATTCTCCGGTGACAGCAGCCTCACACCGTAGCCGAACCAGTAAACCCTCGTACTCCCCTCCGCGTGCGCAACCACTGCCAAATCTTCCTCGTCTCCGGGTCGTTCCCTTACTAGGCCTCGCCGTTGTCCACCGCCTTGGTGCTCTCGGCACAGCATCGTCAACGAAATCAACGAACGACAACCATCGGAAGAGGACTGTATGTGGAGAGGCTGACGGCTGGGACCCACGAGGTCCATGGTCGCACGCAAGGAAGTGCCTCCTTATTACGCGTAAGAAAAATGATTCCTCCCCCTGCTAGCTGGGACCCACCTGATTTGGAGGCTGACTTGTGGGCCTCAAGTTGACGCGTACGCAGGTCTTTGTCAACTTAGTCAATAAACGATTCTAGCAGCAGTGGCCCTTAGATGTTAATCCAACGACCGTGCTGCTTCTTCAATCTCTGATCTTCTTGCTCCAGCCACCCAAACCAGCGCCGGCGGGACAGCCTGCTCCTGCCTCCCGTGGCCAGCTGTGCTGCCGCGCAGGCCTCACCGCCCCACCCTACTCCCACCGCTGGCCAGGCCATCCCTCTACTCACCCACACCTCATGTTATTCTCCACCGACGGCAGCCTCACACCGCAGCCGAACCAGTAAGCCCTCGTACTTCCCTCCGCGTGGGCAACCACTGCCTTGTCTTCCCCGGCTCCAGGTCGCTCCCTTCCTAGGCCTCGCCGTCATCCACCGCCTTGCTGCACTCGGTACGACATCGTCAACGCGGTCAACGAACGACAGCCATCGGAACAGGACTGTACATGGAGAGGCTGATAGCTGGGACCCATGAGGTCCATGGTCGCACGCAAGGAAGTGCCTCCTTATTACGCGGAAAAAAATGTTTCCTCCCCCTGACAGCTGGGACCCACCAGCTACATCTTCGCACGCAAGAAATGCCTCGTTATTACGGGCAAAAAAAAGATTCCTCCCCCTGACAGCTGGGACCTACCCGGTCGAAGCGTACGTAGCATTGTCTGTCTGGTCGCGAACGTGTACCTAAATACTGGTCGATCAGTCTCTCTGCAACGATGAACCATGTGTGTGTAAGGAGCGGCACGTGTCGTAGTAGAGCCCCCCACGTAGCAGTTCCGGCAGCCCCGTCTAAATCGTGTGCATGTACATACGTACAGCCACATCACAAAAAATACGGCCACGTATGTACATATACGAGCAGGGTCTCGAACACGTACTCGCGCATACGTACGGCCAGGGCTCGTGTACATGGAGAGAGGCAACGGACGGCAACAACGGACTCCTGTTCATCGTTAGCCAACCGACCGGGTCGGAACGAAGGAAACAGCGCCGTGTTCATCGGGAGCCAAGCGACTGGGTCAGAACGTGTCCTGTTCATAGGGAGCCAACCGGCTTGGACAGAACAGCCGAAACGGGGTCCTGTTCATCGACTCGGGGTCTGGCGTACCGCAAAACGGAGGAAACGCCATTCTGTTCGACCGCCTATGGTGAACCGGGGTCCTGTTCATCGGCTGGGGGTCTGGCATACCGCAAAACAGAGGAAACGAACTTATGTTCGAGCGCCTACTGTCGAAACGGGGTCCTGTTGATCAGGAGGGCTTTGGCGTACTGCAAAACGGAGGAAACAGACTTCTCCCCAACTGCCTACGGTCGAAACGGGGGTCCTGTTCATCGGGAGGGGTGTGGCGTAGCGCAAAACGGGACTCCACGGGCTACTGTTCATCCACGGTCGACCTCCTCCAGCCTTCACCAGCTACTGTTCATCCACCGTCGACTTCCTCCAACCTCCACGGGGTCCTGTTCATCCACCCCCAACCGGCTAGGGTGTGGCGGCCTCTCCTTGGAGTCCTGTTCATCCAGCGCCAACCACCTTCACACGGCCAGGGTACTGTTCATCTACAGCCAACCCACCGGCGGGGGTGGGGGTACGAGCGGGTGGCAGCAATGGGAACTGTACATCCACATCCAACCAGCCGGCTCGATCGATGCGTCTCGACTCATGTCTACGTGTATCGCGTGCGTGGTAGCAACGGGCACTTTTCATCGAGAGGCAACCCAACACCGGCTGGCTACGTCTCGCACGGGGGCTCGATGCAACGCATCGATCGATCGGCTTCAGTAAGCAACAGCAGCGATCGGTCGCTCGGGTTCAGTTAGCAGCGAAAGAATTGGTCGGGTTCAGTTAGCAGCGAAGGAATCGCTCGGGTTCAGTTACCAGCGAAGGAATCGCTCGAGTTCAGTATGTAGTGCGAGTGATCGATCGCTCGGGTTCAGTACATAGTGCAAAGGCGAGATCGATCGCTCGGGTTCAGTAAGCGAACCCCTCGCTCGGGTTAAGTTAGCGAGCGCCTCGCACACACACGCGCGTATGAGAGAAACGCGCAAACCACACTGCATCGCTCGGCCCCGACCACACACCGTAACCGGGAACTCCCCGAAAATTTCCTCGCCCTCACTTCTACCATGATTTTTTACGTCATGGACGGCCCATAGAATGTCATGCGGGTGCGTCTCCGGCCCGCCCAGGACGAAAATCCCATTTTCTGTCATAATTTTTTGTCATAGAAGTAGGAGCCCACCACATCTATGATGATACATGTTTTTGTCACAATTATTGTCATAGAAGTGTCACAACCATGAAAGAAAAAGTTTTCGTTCAGGCCATAATGTCACGGATGTGTCTTTTTTTTTGTAGTGCTCGCACTCGCACACTCCTCCATCTCTATATAGTAGGCCTATCGCACCACCTCCTAGCCGCATCCCTCTCTCTCTATCCTTCTCTCCGGGCCTTATTTGCCTCTAACACATGCATGTATACCGATCGATCTCCCTATGTACATATAGCTAGGTCTACTATAACTCTTTTTCACCACGCACCGATCGATCTACCTCACTAGATAAGTCTCTCCTTTTCCCCGACACATGACGATTGCTCTACCTATCTAGTTAGGTCTACTTACCACAGACATATCGCCCCCCCCCATCAGCCATGCATGCCTCCCGACTCGTCTCTCACACACACGCGCACACATAGACACACATCCCCTCTCTTATTGATATTGCAGTCGTACCCTCTGTTTGTCTAGTAGGCCTCTCCCACCATCTCCGAGAAGCAACTCCACCACCACCCCTCCGGCACTCTAGCTCTGTCTCTCTCCCAACCTTATTCCTCTCATACACATATGTATGGATGCCGATCGATCTCCCTCAATACATATCTAGGTCTCTCCTTCTCCACACATATACCTGTCGATCTACCTCTCTAGTTAGGTCTCCCCGCCACACACAAACTGCACCTGTCCCCTCTCACGTTCCAGTAGGCCAGTCACCCTATATCTTTGACGTGCGCACGCACAATTTCGCTGGCTCTTTTTATCGATCTCGCACCCACACACCTTCATCCCTCTCATCGATTCTATCGATATCTCACGCCGATGATCCCTCCCCTCTCTTCTCGTGGATCGCCCCCTCTATATATGATATATCTAGGCCTCCGTTTCACACACATTGCATATGTTACATTTTTTTTGAGATATCATCGACTCATATTCCCTGTCTATCTCTCACACACACAAATACACTTACGAAATGACCCCTCACCCAAAAAAATACTTCTCTCTCTCACACACCCACATAGATGGGGTACATGCACGAAGAGAAGAGGTGCACGCACAACGCACGTACTCACGTCTCGTTCCCAACCACACCCACGCGGGTACAAGGTGGAGCTCATTTCTATACGAAAAGGCAGCCACGTGATAATTTGACGCGTGTCGGTTGTTCACTTGATGGAGGATCATGTACCACGCGTGAACGAAACAAAGTGCGACTTGATGCGTTGGCGCGTTATTTTTAAATAAAGTTTTATTCTTCAATGCCACGTACAGAATATAAAACGATTGTATGGAGAGAAAAACGAAAACTGCTCCACTATACTAGTACAAATATAGGCAGGAGCCTCAATGCTTGCTTGCTGGGGTTCGTCTCTTCACACTCTCTCACACAAGACATCGATGGCCAATCTCTCTCTCTCTAACCGCTCATCACTGATCTGGCCGGATCCCGTCCACCGGCGGAAAGGGAGGATGTGCAGCCTTGCTTCGGTCGCCGGCGTCGAGGCAGGAAACCCTCTACCGGCGCGTTCTGATCTACGGTACCCGCCGATCTCTCCGACCAAGCTCCGGTGTGGTAGGGCCTTCGACCCTTGCTCACTGTCGCAGCAGATCCCGCCTGCCACCGCCCTCCTACTTACATCCCGACGACCCTCAGGTACAGCTTCCTCTGGAACCCGCCTTGCTGCACTGCCCAACTTCCCACATTGCTGCATGTGGATCTTCTCTAGTTCTTTGCCAAAAACGTACTAGCTCGGCCGGCATACTTTCCATTTTGCAATATCGTCCTCACACTGTTTGAGAGAAACCACTGTGTTGTTATCTTTCCCTTAAGACAATGAATATGCTTCTTTTTGTCGGTGTATGTGTCATCAACCCATCATTGGCCAGTAATTGTTTCCTTTCTGCCTCTTTTTGCAAACAGGGATATCCATTTCACCTCGTTGCTATTGCGACCTTTTGGTGAACTGCACAAATCACTTTTTTCTTAAGAGTGTTTTGTGTAGTTCTACTAAAATGTCACACTAGCAACGTTTTTACATTTCAATGGGACTGCACAAAGGGAGTTTGGAGTTCCTATCCTCCTCATCCAACTCTCAGCCTATTCTTCTCCAACAAGTAGTTAGTCTCAAGAGAGACTGCAAAGGTGACCGGCTTCTATTTGTGTGTTTATAGTTTCATCAATAGTGCCACTATTATTGTAATCACACTTACTCAATATATTTGCTAACAGGGACGCTCAGCCCTATTTTAGTGGAACTGCACAACATGATCGGAATGTTCCATGCTTCTGACAGCTCCTTTCTTTGCCAACATGTCGTGTTGATTTTGACAGAGCTGCGGGAAAGTAGCTGCCAACCAATGAATATCGTGGCCAGGAAATGAAAGCATTCCTATGGGGAGCATCGATCATTTTTTATTTTTTGTTTATTTGTACACCTTCTCACAACTTTGTCTTCAGTTGTGATGTAAATATTGGCCCTGATCTATGTATCATTGAGATGCATTAGCAAGGAAGTTAGTTTTTTTTGCGAAAGAGCATGGATGTAAGTTTCCTTTGTATTTGATGGAATGTTGTAACGAGACAACCTTCTAGCTGGCAAGACACCTGAAACAAAAGCTGAAAGCTTCATAGCGTTGTACAATTTCATGTCACTCAAAAATTATGTATACATATATTATGTAAACAAATGCTGAAAGCTTGATAGCATTGCTAGAAGCCATTCTACTACTCCAGCATTCGGGTCCACGTGCCATGCACCAAATTAGAGTGCACAACCGCAAGGGAGACTCCAGCCCAGTCGTTTTGCCGCAGTAATATACTAATGAGCAGTTAAATCATAAGCCCTACCTTTCCCACAGTAAGTTGCTCGGACGAAGCAACCATCAATTCAATCTTCTTTGAATCTGCTCCTACTACTAGGAGCAACTATAATACTAAGGAGAACACAAACGGGCTTGGTGTCGCACGGAGGCCAAGAAATATTATGGTGATAGTGTGAGGACTAGCCATAGTGGAGAGTAACTTGCACTAGTAACATACACGCTACCCTAGGCCATGTTAATAGTACCTCCATAGTGGGTAGTAGCATACTATGTGTGGTGTCATGCAAAGCTTCATTTATTAGGTTATAGACTCATATTGTATTGGGATATGTGATGTTACGGTAACTAGCTAAGTTACTCAATTTACCTCTGTCCTCATTAACTCATTGCCACATAAGCAAATTTGCTGAGTTGGACCCGATGTTACTCTTGGAGTTAGTCTGAGGAGTAATACTTCACTGGGCTGCCATTTTCCACACTACTCCGGAGTAAATGCGTACTAGTAGTAGAAGATTGCTTTATCACAGATTAAAATAAAATAAGAGTGCAGACGCTCCACCGTGTGGTTCCTAGTGTACCTATATACTGTACTACTCGTACTATTAAACTTTGCGTTTGGCTCTTCGCCTCTTCGTGAAGTCGAACAATTATGGTACTACAGTGTATGCTTCTGGCAATCTAACACATGGGCGAGGAGAGCGCGCAGTAGTCAAAAGCTTCTCCTCATCCTGCGAGCCACTACGCATGTGGGAGAGGGAGAGGGCGTAGTAAGCAAGCTTCTCCTCGTCCTGCGAGCCACCACGCGTGTGGGAGAGGGAGAGGGCGTAGTGTAGTATTAGTACTACTACTAGTCCATATTGCCTCCTTTCTGGTTAATATGGCTTAATGGCGGTCACTGGACTTCATAATACGCTCATTACGGTCAATATATACATTTTGCGGTGTTTATATGGTCACTAGCTCACCGTAGAGCACTGTATTGCACTCTGTTGACCGGTCAAATAGTCTACGTAGCACTTTGTTGACTGGTTAAATTGACATGTGGACTGTGGGTCCCACCTGTCAGTTGGCAGAGGAAAGAAATAAGTTGAACAAAAAATTTCACAGGCGCGGCAGGAGTTCAACCCTTGCGCGGGAACCACCCTGGCTGTGTATGTGTGCACATGCACGTGTAGGCCGAGCACTTGAGCTTGAGCGTGTGTGTTGTGTCGTGTGTTGTACACATGCATGCATGTGTACATGTGACTTCTGCATGCATGCATTAGGGCGTCGCGTGTGTTTTTGTGTGCATGTGTACGTGTGACTGCTACATGCATGCATGAGGGTTGTAGTCTTCACGTGTTCATATTTCATAATGTACTGCGTGGACGGAGTTTTAGATGGCATTACCCCTTGCTGAAATGATGGATGTTAGAGCAGGTAGGGCACATGAGAGTGAGACAAACCTGCATGCAGGGGTATTTTGGTCGATAGCATAACAAACAGCTCATGCATCGTAAGATCCGTTTGCATGGAAATACTACTTCTCGGTCGTCGAAACTCGTTCTTCTTCCTTTCGCCGACACGGGGGACATCCAGCATCCGGATCCATGTGTCATGCAAGAAATTAGAGATAAGTACTTGGGAGTACAAGTGAGACTCAGGAACGGTCACACACGTAGGTGGAGTACCAGCAGGGGACGCAGTAATAATGCCTAATGAGCAGTCAAATCACACAGTAAGTTGCTCGGACGAAGCAACCATCATTTCTCTCTTCAATGGCACGTACGCAATATAAAAAGATTAATATGGATAGAAAAAGAAAACCGCTCCACTATATATACATAATATAGCCAAGAGCCTAAGCTACACGCTTGCTTGCTGGGGTTGCTCTCTTCACACACTCTCGCACAGAACGATGGTGGCCACACCGCTGTTCACATATCCGGCCGGATCCCGTCCGCCGGGGGATGTGGTGGATGTTTTGCGTAGACGCGGTCGCCAGTGGCGAGGGAGAAAACTCACTATGGGCACGTCCCGATCAGGGGTCCCGGCCTTTCTCTCTCACAAAGCTCCGGCGCGGTAGCCGTCGCCCCTTGCTCACTGCCGCAGTATGGGCTGATGCCGCCTCCCACCGCCCTCCTAGCTACATCGCGACATCCCTTAGGTACAACTTCCTTTCGAACCGGCTTCCTCCACTACCCCAGCTCCCCACGTCGCTCCATGCGGATCTTTCTCTACTTCTTTGCCCTACACGTTGCTCTACCGGCTTCTATTTGTGATGAGTTTATGTCTCATCAACTAGTGCCACTACTATTATTCTAATCACACTTCTTCAATATCTTTGCCAACAAGGATGCTCAGCTCGATTTTAGTGGAAGTGCACAAAATCATCGGATGGTCCATGGGTTCCAGACTTCTTTCCTTCGGAAGTTTCAACCTCGCCAGGAAATTAAAGCCTTTTTAGGGTTTAGGGTTCAAGGCCTAGGGATTGCATCGATCGTTTTGTTCTTTATTTGCACACCTTCTCACAACTTTTGTCTTTAGTTGTGAAGTAAATACTGGCTATGATCTGTGAATCATTGAGATGCATCAGCATGCATGTTAGTTTCCTTTGTATTTGATGGAATGTTGTAACGGGGCAACTTTGGAGGCAAGATACATGAAACAAAAGCTGAAAGCTTCATTGAATTGTAAGTACAATTTTATCTCGCTGAGAAATTATAGTAGTATGTAGTAGTCCTACTACTACTAAAGAGCTAGGTGTCGCACGATGTCCAAGGAATATGGTGATAGTGTGAGGTGGGCCATGTACTACTCACTGGGCTGCCGTGTTTCGCACTCCTCCGGTGTAAGAGTGGATAAAATTAGTTTTATCATAGAATAATAAAAAAAAAAGAGTGCACACGCTCTACGGCGCGGTTCCTGGCTCCAAAATCTTTCTACCTCCTTTCGCCGAAACGTGGGACATCCAGCATCCGGGTCCACGTGCCATGCACCAAAGTAGAGTGTAGTACTATAACTGACAATCATGATGGTCGTACCGCTGCAGTAATAATGACCAATGAGCCGTCAAATCACATAGACCCAGCAGGAAGTTGGACGGACAAAGCAACCATCACTCTTCATTGAATCCGCTTCTCCCTCATGTAGTACAGTATACTACAGTGTTCTATTGGAAACCAACATTTCTTGTCGATGGATCGCGCCATGGAGCAAAACTAACGTTTATATATATCACGTCTGTCGCGTTCACGTCTCACCCCACACGGTTGCTCAGCACACCGCTCATCGCAAAGCGAGTATACGCAAACTTCCCCGCCCGCGTGTTGATGGATCGCACCATGGAGTACTACTAATGGAAGAGATAGACAAGGGGGGGAGAGGACAGCTAGCTGTAGCACGGACTCCCAAGAACTTTTTTGCATGCATGTTGTGGCCGGCCGTGGTGTCGTTTGAACGTGGAGCAGTCGCGTGCACTGGGAAGTGGCACGGGCGGCACTCTCTCGGCCTGCGCCAGTGAGAGGTCGCGTCTGCTCTGGCCGGGCATGACTGCGGCACTGGCCTTTTCGGGCCGAGAGTGCGCACGGGTGATGGAGATGGTTTTGTTGGACCGGGGCAGTCAGGAGCGGGCATGGCAGCCGTCCGGACGCCCGCAAACGAGAGATGTTGTACCTACGTAAATATTGCCAAGGTTTAGGGTTTACGTTAATTATTACGTAATTAACGTAATAATGAGCCAGTTGGACAAATATGATTGGAGATGAAAGGAGGACGGGCCAACCCGCCTGAAATTCAGCGGGGGGTTGGAGATGAAAGTAGGAATTTTACGTAAACATGGATATGTATGTATGTATGTGTGTGTGCGCACGCACGCGCACACACATAGTCACGACTCTCGCGACTACTCATACACACCATCTCTCTATAGGTCGATGTCTCATTCTCTCTAACACACAAACGCGCACACACACACGCATAGTCGGCCACATTTTGTTCCTAGGATAGGAATATCATAGGAGTGGGAAACAATAGGAAGTGAGATAAAAGGAGTAGTACTACCAGTTCAGGAAAATGGAGTAGTACTATGTACAAGAAGAGAAGAGGTACACGCATGCACTCTGCCTCTGACACACCCGTGAGTACACGATGGAGCGCATTTGTACACGAAGAGGCAGCTTACGTGATAATTTGACACTTTAATTTGGTCACTTAATAATGGAGTGTTGGGGACCACACATGAGCGATACTCGTGGAAGCGGTGGCGTGTTATTGATCGAGTTTTCTTTCCTCGTACGTTAAAAAGAGATTCCTCCGTGAGTTTTCGTTTTTGTTTCTGGGAACGCGCGTATTCTGTTTGAAACCATTGCTATTGAGAGATTTTTTTACTCCATTGTATATGTAGGCTTGAGAGGGCTTGGTTGATAGGGTTTCTCGCGTCTCACTCTCTCACCCTTTCCAAATCGAATCAAGACGACAGTGTCCACTCTGATATCTCTCCTCATCGGTGGTCACAGATCCGGCCGGATCCCGTCCGCTGCGGGAGGGGAGGAGGTGCAGCGTTAACGTGGTCGCCGTCGGCGAGGGAGGAAGCCGACGCGCACCGTCCTCTCTGAGCCGGTGCCAGCGCAAACGAAGGTCCTCCGCACCCTTGTTCGCTGCCGTCGTGTGGGCAGATCCCGCCGCCTGCCTAAGCCACATCTCGCTCATCTGAGGTATAACTTCTTTTGGATTTCATGCTTCGTTCTACTGGTCCAGCTCCCCACGTCGTTGCATGCGGGTTTTGTATGTACTAGTACTCCCCAGCTCGCCATGTACAGTAGCTAGGCTTCGTCTGCTGGTCCAACATCACCTAAATTTTTTGGTTACAGGAAAGGTCACTCCAAAAGTTGTCCTGGTTTTTCCGTCAAAAAAAAAGTTATCCTGGTTTATGCCTCGGTGGAGGTACATGATGGTTGTGCGCTCACTGTCCATATGCCCCTAATGCCGCTGCTAATCTAATATCACTGGTAAAATGAAGCAATGCCCATGTTAAAGTGACATCCCTTTTAAGTAATGCTGCTGTCAATCTCAAGGCGTCGATAAATAGAAGCAATGACACCGTTTTAAGAAATGCTTCTGTCCTGCTTTAGTCCCCATGAAGATAATCATGATGCTTCTATTAGTGGGGTACATTTCATTAATTCTTATTGACAATTCAAATGCCGCTATTAATCTTGTACCACTTCCAAAACAATGTAATGACACTACTTAAATATCCCTTTTTTATATTTTTGCAAACAGGGATGCATATCTCCACACCAGGGCATGTCTTCCTCAATTTTAGTGGAACTGCACAAAATTGGATGGCCAGTGTTGCTCCGCCTCATTGTCCTCTGCCACATGGTTCTACCTTTCTCGAGCTTGATTACCGAGAAGAAACAGACCACTGTGAGGATTTATCAAACCTCAGTGGTGCCGCACCCAAACTTGATGCCAAATGGATGATGCATCACCACGGTGACCTATCGATGCCCATGGTTGAGTATCATGGTTGCATCGGCTAGTGAAGCTGATTGATGTTCGATGAAATACGAGCTATCTTCCATCAGTGCTCTTTGTTGGGTAGCCATGAAGGCAAAGATATCATTCATCAGTGCACCTTGGTTGCATTGGAGACGCAGCCGTCTTTCACCTTGGTGCAAATTTGTCTTTCGCTATGAACCAAATGTTTCCTCGGAGAAGCATCAACGTTGGTACTAAGAGCAAAAGATTTGTATTGGTTTCTAAGCCTTCTCACAACTTTGTATTTAGCTCCCCTGTATTGGTTTCTAAATGTTGGCTATGATCTTTCAATCATTGAGTTGTATAAACATTTTATTTATGAGTTGGTTCTAAATTTTTGCGACTAGTTAATTATGTTGCCAAACTTTGATAAAATATATTACTCATATAACTACATAAAAAATATGAAGCCAATTGTCGGCATGTATTAGTCGTTTGCTAGTTAAATATGTGGTCAAACTTTGATAAAAAATATGATGTGTAGTAAAAACCCGGACGGAGGTACCACACGTCAACGATAGAAAGTGCGACCAGGACGCGTGGAGCGTTAGTTTGATCGCAGTTTTCTTCACTGGTACATCAAATAAAGAGTTTCGTTTCGTACACAATTTAAAATGATTGTTATGGAGAGAAAAATAAAACCACTCCACCATATAAGTACTATATAAGCTGGAGCCTCAACCTTTGTTTGCTAGGGTTTGCTCTCTTCACACTCTGTCTCTCCACTATATATATACACGCTGGAGCCTCAGCGTTTGTTTGCTTGGGTTTGCTCTTTTCACACTCTCTCACCCTCTCCAGATCTAAACAAGACTGCGGTGGCCTCTCTCTCTCTCCCCTCATCGCTGGTCAAAGAACCGTCCGGATCTCGTTGGCCGGGGAAGGTGAGGAGGTGTAGCATTGACTCTGTTGCCGTCGGTGAGGGAGGGAATCCACTACCGGTGGCGCTATTCTCTTTCACCCAGCGCCTATGTGGGAGGGCCTCTGACCCCTTCTTCATCGCTGCCGTACATAGTGTGGGCAGATCTGGCCTCCCGCCGCCCACCTAGCCACATCCCGACGACCCTAAGGTAAAACTTTACTTTGAAACCGGCATTGCTCTAGCCGCATGTGGATCTTTTTCGCTTCTGCAGTCGAATCTAGGTCTGGTTGAAACAGGAAAGAAGGGGGGAGTTTTATAGCATGAATCTAGGACATGGTTTAAAGAGGAAAGGAAGGGGGAAAGTAGTACAGACTGGATATCCAGCCGCTCTGTTGGTCGAAAAGGGAAAAAGGGGAATCGCAGTACACACATCTGTAAGGAACTAATCTCTTTGTTGAAAAAGGAAAGAAACTGGGGGGTGGGGGACAAGGCAGTAGAGTTTGTGCATGACTAGATTTGCTGCCCTCACATAGAAAAAAGGTTGAAAGAGAACAAATATGGGACCAACACAGATATGCTGCTTGGTTCTTTGTTGCAACAGACTCTGCATGACCCATTTATACGTGTGGAGGCACATGGTGCTGGTGTGTTCCCTATCCCATACAACTATTTAGCTGTTGTTAATCTCATAATGCCGCTGGAAAATTGAAGCAATGCCACTGTTAAAAGTAAATTACATGTATAACGAATGTTAGTTTTAAGAGAATGTCTCTGTTCATATGAATCAATGCCACTGTTTTAGAAATGCTACTGTCCTACTTTGTTTCCCATTAAGATAAGGTAGATGCTTCTTTTTGTGGTTCTATGTGTCATCCTCCATTATTGTCCAGTAATTGTTTCCTTTTTTACCTCTGTGCAAACAGGGATCTCTTTCACCTCGTTGCTATTGCGACCTTTTGGTGCACTATGCAAAACACTTTTGTTTGAAGACTGTTTTGTGCAGTTCAACTAAAATGTCACACCGGCAATGTTGCTAGATTTAGTGGAACTACACAAAAGGAGATCGGATTTCCTATCCGTGTTGGCAGATTGGTATTTGATCTTGAGGTCTTTCAAGTCTGCCTCATGAAAGGTCAGTACCAGCCTTCATCCACATGATTGTGCAGTGCGCTTTGAGATGTTGTGCTACTTGTATTGATACTATTTTGAATAAATGTTGAATTGAAGCTATTGTATTGCTGTCTTCTCCCATTAAGTGAACAAAAATGCTACCAACCCAGATATGCTGCTTGTTTCTTTTATGCAACAAACTCTGCATCACCCCTTTATACAACGATGGAAGCACATGGTGCTGTTGCGCCCAATCTACCATGCAACTGTTTAAGCTTTTTGTTAATCTAATGCCACTGGTAAAATTAAGCAATGTCAGTCTTAGAAGTAACTACTGAACCTTAGTTCAGAACTACAACACTTATTACGTATCAGCGGGAGTACATGTTGAACCAATGTATTGTTAAGATGATGTCTCTGTTAATATGAATCAGTTACCCTATTTGAGAAATGGTACTATCCTGCTTTGTCGTTTTTTCTACATGTTTAAGCAAGGTATTGTTAAGATAATGTCTCTGTTAATATGAATCAATCACACTGTTTGAGAATTGCTACTGTCCTGCTTTGTTTCCCATTAAGATAAGGTAGATGTTTTTTCTTGTGGGCGTATAAGTCATCAACCGTTATTGGTAAGTAATTGTTTCCTTTATACCTCTTTGTGCAAACAGGGATATCAAAACTTCTACTCGTTGCTATTTTGATTTTGATTTCAATTAAATTGCACAAAAGGAGCTAATGTATTTAAGGCAAACTGTTGCATTCTTGGGCCCAGTTGATCCTTCCACTTTGCAGAAAGAAGCAGTCACTGGTTGCGGTACATTACAGAAGGAATAATCGAGAAGCATTACAGAGTATTAGTAGATGCTGGTGACATGACCAGTCTGCAGAGCTCATGTGGCAACTCAACAACATGTGAAGTGCAAGATTTTACAACAAGGAAAGGTATGACCAAGTCACTCGTGGACGCAGCTGTAACAAACGAGGTCAGCATCGGCCTTCATCCACATGATTGTGCTTTGTTATGTTGTGCTACTTATATTGTGGTACTGTTTTGAATAAATGTTTAATTGAAGCTATTGCATTGCAATCTTTTCCTATTAAGATAATGAAGATGATTATATTTGCGAGCGTATGTTTCATCAACTTGTATCACTATTATAGTAATCACACTTTTTCTGTATTTATGCAGACAGGGATGCTCAGCTAGATTTCAGTGGAACTGCACAAAATGTTTGGATGGTTCGTGTCCTCCATAATACTTCATCATGTACAATACATTGAATGGTTCTCTAATCATTCATTGTCACCTTGAGCCACCAAACTAGCTACATGAAAGGAGCTGCCAATGTGTTCAAGGCCTTGCAACATATAAATACGAAATCCACCAAGCTACGCATGACATTGCTCGATTTCAGTGGAACTGCACAAAAAAATCAGCTGGTTAATCCAACACGAGGTTCCATGTCAATGTGCAAACTGATGACAAACCCCTCCCTTTCCACAATCGTAGGCATTTGATATTTTCCAATGGGAAAACCTTCTCAAAGTTTGCTCATTGCTGTTCGCTAGAAGACATGCATTTGATATTTTGGAATGGGAAACCTTGTCAAAGTTTGCTCATTGATGTTAGCAAGAAGACATACATTTGATATTTTGGAATGGGACACCCTTTGCTGTCAGCAGCATCAATCGATTTTTCTTTATTTGTGTCTTTAGTTGTGAAGTAAATATTGGCTCTGACGTGTGCATCATTGAGATGCATAATCTGTTGGGGAACGTTGCATGGGAAACAAAAATTTTCCTATGCACACACAAGATCTATCCATGGTGATGAGCATCTACGAGAGGGAGAGTGAATCTACATACCCTTGTAGATCGCTAAGCGGAAGCGTTAAGAAACGCGGTTGATGTAGTCGAACGTCTCCGCGATCCAAATCGCAAGTCGTCCCTCGATCCGATCACGAACTAGTGCCGAACGGACGGCACCTCCGCGTTCAACACACGTACGGCTTGATGACGCCTTCACCTCCTCGATCCAGCGAGCGATGGTGAAGTAGTAGATGAGTTCCGGCAGCACGACGGCGTGGTGATGATGGTGAGGAACAATCTCTGCAGGGCTTCGCCAAGCACTACGGAGATTATGACGGGAGAACTAGAGGGTTAGGGTTGCCGACACACGGCTTGGGAAATCTTAATGTGTCCCGTGTGCTAGCCCTGCCCCTCTATTTATATGTTGAGCCTTGGGGTCTAAACTTGGAGTAAAAGCCTCCTCCAGGTCGGTTTTGCCCGCACAAGGTCGGTTTGGCCCGCAGGGAAAGAGTCCAACTCGGATCCCTGCAGTACCGCGCACAAGCGGTAGTACCGCTCACGAGCGGTAGTACCGCTTGAGCGGTAGTACCGCTTCACACAAGCGGTAGTACCGCTTGGGCGGTAGTACCGCTTCCAACAAGCGGTAGTACCGCTTACGCGGTAGTACTGCCTTTACCAGCGGTAGTACCGCTTAAGGCAGCAGCAAAACTTCCTTTTGCACTTTCCAATACCTCGTGGGCTTTACCCCTTTGGCTCATATAAAGTGTTGCTGTACCCGAACACTTCGGTAAACATCCGGAACCCCTTCCGGTGAATTCCGGAACCTTTCCGGAGATCAAAACACTATTATCACATATATTAATCTTTACCTCCGGACTCTTCCGGAGATCCTCGTCATGTCCGGGATCTTATCCGGGACTCCGAACAACCTTCGGTCACCAACAAAATAACTCAACTATACTAATCGTCACCAAACGTTAAGTGTGTAGACCCTGCGGGTTCGAGAACTATGTAGACATGACCGAGACACCTCTACGGCCAATAACCAATAGCGGGACCTGGATGCCCATATTGGCTCCTACATATTCTACGAAGATCTTTATTGGTCAAACCTCTATGTCAAGGATTCAGTTAATCCCGTATGTTGTTCCCTTTGTTCTTCGGTATGTTACTTGCCCGAGATTCGATCGTCGGTATCTCTATACCTAGTTCAATCTCGTTACCGGCAAGTCTCTTTACTCGTTCCGTAATACAAGATCTCGTGGCTAACACTTTAGTCACATTGCTTGCAAGGCTCATTGTGATGTTGTATTACCGAGTGGGCCCTGAGATACCTCTCCGTCATACGGAGTAACAAATCCCAGTCTTGATCCATGCCAACCCAACAGACACCCTTGGAGATACCTGTAGAGCACCTTTATAGTCACCCAGTTACGTTGCGACGTTTGATACACACAAGGTACTCCTCCGATGTCAGGGAGTTGCATGATCTCATGGTCATAGGAACAGATACTTGACATGCAGAAAACAATAGCAATAAACTGACACGATCATATGCTACGTTTATAGTTTGGGTCTTGTTCATCACATCATTCTCCTAATGATGTGATCCCGTTATCAAATGACATCTCATGTCAATGGCTAGGAAACCTTAACCATCTTTGATCAACGAGCTAGTCAACTAGAGGCTTACTAGGGACACAGTGTTGTCTATGTACCCACACATGTATTTGAGTTTCCAATCAATACAATTATAGCATGGATAATAAACGATTATCATGAACAAGGAAATATAATAATAACCAATTTATTATTGCCTCTAGGGCATATTTCCAACAGTCTCCCACTTGCACTAGAGTCAATAATCTAGTTCACATCACTATGTGATTTACATTGTAATGAATCGAACACCCATGCAGTTCTGGTGTTGTTCATGTTTAGCCCTTGGAAGAGGTTTAGTCATCGGATCTGCAACATTCAGATCCGTGTGTACTTTGCAAATATTTATGTCGTCCTCCTTGATGTAATCGCGGATGGAATTGAAACGTCGCTTTATGTGCCTGGTCCTCTGGTGAAATCTTGGTTCCTTGGCTAGAGCAATGGCACCAGTATTATCACAAAACAGAGTCATTGGGTTAAGCGCACTCGGCACTACTCCAAGATCTGTCATGAACTCCTTCATCCAGACACCTTCCTTCGCCGCCTCCGAGGCAGCGATGTACTCCGCTTCGCATGTAGAATCAGCTACCACGCTTTGCTTGGAACTGCACCAGCTAACCGCACCCCCGTTAAGAATAAATACGTATCCGGTTTGCGACTTAGAGTCATCCGGATCAGTGTCAAAGCTTGCATCGACGTAACCCTTTACGACGAGCTCTTGATCACCTCCATAAACGAGAAACATGTCCTTAGTCCTTTTCAGGTACTTCAGGATATTCTTGACCGCCGTCCAGTGTTCCATTCCTGGATCACTTTGAAACCTTCCGACCATACTTATGGCAAGGCTGACATCGGGTCTTGTGCACAGCATTGCATACATGATAGAGCCTATGGCTGAAGCATAGGGGATGACACTCATCTTTTCTCTATCTTCTGCAGTCACTGGGCATTGAGTCTTACTCAACTTCACACCTTGCAACACAGGTAAGAACCCCTTCTTGGACTGATCCATTTTGAACTTCTTCAAAATCTTATCAAGGTATGTGCTTTGTGAAAGTCCTATTAAATGTCTCGATCTATCTCTATAGATCTTGATGCCTAATATGAAAGCAGCTTCTCCTAGGTCCTTCATTGAAAAACTCTTGTTCAAATATTCCTTCACGCTTTCCAACATTTCTATATTGTTTCCAATCAGTAATATGTCATCCACATATAATATTAGAAACGCTATAGAGCTCCCACTCACTTTCTTGTAAATACAAGCTTCTCCGTAAACTTGTATAAACTCGAACGCTTTGATCACCTCATCAAAGCGAAGATTCCAACTCCGAGATGCTTGCACCAGTCCATGAATGGATCGCTGGAGTTTGCAAACTTTGTCAGCATTCTCTGGATCGACAAAACCTTCTGGTTGCATCATATACAACTCTTCCTTAAGGAAACCGTTAAGGAACGCTGTTTTGACATCCATCTGCCAAATTTCATAATCGAAAAAGGCAGCTATTGCTAACATGATTCTGACGGACTTAAGCATCGCTACGGGTGAGAAGGTCTCATCGTAGTCAACTCCTTGAACTTGTGAAAAACCCTTTGCCACAAGTCGAGCTTTATAGACGGTGACATTACCGTCCGCGTCCGTCTTCCTCTTAAAGATCCATTTGTTCTGAATGGCCTTACGCCCTTCAGGTAATACTTCCAAAGTCCATACTTTGTTTTCATACATGGATCCCATCTCGGATTTCATGGCCTCTAACCACTTCTCGGAATCCGGGCCCATCATCGCTTCTCCATAGCTCGTAGGTTCATCGTTGTCCAACAACATGACCTCTAAGATAGGGTTGCCGTACCACTCAGGAGCAGTACGCGTCCTCGTCGACCTACGAGGTTCGATAGCAACTTGATCCAAAGCTTCATGATCATCATCATTAACTTCCTCTTCAGCTGATGTAGGCTCTACAGAAACATCTTTCTGCGTTGCGCTACTTTTAGGTTGAAGTAAAGGTTCAACAACCTCATCAAGTTCTATCTTCCTCCCACTCAATTCTTTCGAGAGAAACTCTTTCTCAAGAAATGTTCCGTTTTTAGCGACAAACACTTTGCCTTCGGATCTGAGGTAGAAGGTATACCCAACTGTCTCTTTTGGGTATCCTATGAAGACGCATTTTTCCGCTTTGGGTTCCAGCTTTTCAGGCTGAAGCTTTTTGACATAAGCATCACATCCCCAAACTTTAAGAAACGACAGCTTTGGCTTCTTGCCAAACCAAAGTTCATATGGCGTCGTCTCAACGGATTTCGATGGTGCCCTATTTAAAGTGAATGCAGCTGTCTATAATGCATAACCCCAAAATGATAGTGGCAAATCGGCAAGAGACATCATAGATCGCACCATATCCAATAAGGTTCGATTACGACGTTCGGACACACCATTACGCTGTGGTGTTCCAGGCGGTGTCAATTGTGAAACAATTCCACACTGTCTTAAGTGTCTGCCAAACTCATAACTCAGATATTCTCCTCCTCGATCAGATCGTAGGAATTTAATCTTCTTGTTACGATGATTCTCAACTTCACTCTGAAATTGTTTGAACTTTTCAAATGTTTCAGACTTGTGTTTCATTAAGTAAATATACCCATATCTACTTAAGTCATCAGTGAAGGTGAGAAAGTAACGATAACCACCGCGCGCCTCAATACTCATCGGACCGCACACATCAGTATGTATGATTTCCAATAAGTCACTTGCCCGTTCCATTGTTCCAGAGAACGGCGTTTTAGTCATCTTGCCCATGAGGCATGGCTCACATGTGTCAAGTGATTCAAAATCAAGTGACTCCAAAAGTCCATCAGCATGGAGCTTCCTCATGCGTTTTACGCCAATATGACCTAAACGGCAGTGCCACAAGAAAGTGGTATTATCATTATCAATTCTACATCTTTTGGCATCAATGTTATGAACATGTGTATCATTACTATCGAGATTCAATAAGAATAAACCCCTCACATTGGGTGCATGACCATAAAAGATATTACTCATATAAATAGAACAACCATTATTCTCTGATTTAAATGAGTAACCGTCTCGCAATAAACAAGATCCAGATATAATGTTCATGCTTAACGCAGGCACTAAATAACAATTATTCAGGTTCATCACTAATCCCGATGGTAATCGAAGAGCGAGCGTGCCGACGGCGATCACATCAACCTTGGAACCATTTCCCACGCGCATCGTCACTTCATCCTTTGCCAGCCTCCGTCTATTCCGCAGTTCCTGTTTTGAGTTGCACATATGAGCAACCGCACCGGTATCAAATACCCAGGCACTACAACGAGAGTTGGTAAAGTACACATCAATAACATGTATATCATATATACCTTGTTTGTTGTTGGCCGCCTTCTTGTCAGCCAAATACTTGGGGCAGTTCCGCTTCCAGTGTCCAGTTCCCTTGCAATGAAAGCACTCAGTTTCTGGTTTGGGTCCAGCCTTGGGTTTCTTCACGAGAGGAGCAACTGCTTTGCCACTCTTCTTAGAGTTACCCTTCTTACCCTTGCCATTTTTCTTGAAACTAGTGGTTTTATTGACCATCAACACTTGATGCTCCTTCTGAATTTCAGACTCAGCGGCTTTCAGCATCGCAAACAGCTCGGCGACTGACTTGTTCATCCCGTGCATGTTATAGTTCAACACGAAGCTCTTGTAGCTAGGTGGCAATGATTGAAGAACTCTGTCAGTGATAGCCTCTGGTGGAAGGGGCATCCCCAATTCTGCCAGACGGGTGGAGTACCCAGACATTCTGAGTACGTGATCACTGATAGACCCGTTCTCGTCCATCTTGCAAGCATAGAACTTATCGGAGATCTCATATCTCTCGATCCGGGCATTCTTCTGAAAGATAAACTTCAACTCCTGGAACATCTCATATGCTCCATGATGTTCAAAACGTCTTTGAAGTCCTGGTTCTAAGCCATACAATATTGTACATTGAACTATTGAGTAATCTTCAGAACGAGCCTGCCAGGCGTTCACAACGTCTAGAGACTCAACTGGAGCGGGTGGATCACCAAGCGGTGCATCAAGGACATAAGCCTTCTGGGAAGCCGTAAGGATAATCCTTAGATTACGGGCCCAGTCCACAAAGTTACTTCCATCATCTTTCAACTTAGCTTTCTCTAGGAATGCATTAAAATTCAGGGGTGCTACTGCGCGAGCCATGATCTACAACATAAATATAGCAAAGACAACTTAGACTGTTGTTCTAGATAATGAGTTTAGTTAATCATATTACTTAAAAACTCCCACTCAAATTGACATCCCTCCGATCATTTGAGTGTAACATGATCCAAATCTACCAACTCAAGTCCGATCATCACGTGAGTTGAGGTGGTTTCAATGGTGAACATCTTCATGTTGATCATATCTACTATATGACTCATGTTCGACCTTTCGGTCTCTTGTGTTCCGAGGCCATGTCTGTACATGCTAGGCTCGTCAAGTTTAACCCGAGTGTTCCACACGTGCAACATGGCTTACACCCGTTGTATGTGAACGTAGAGTCTATCACACCCGATCATCACGGCGTGTCTCGAAACGACGAACTTTCGCAACGGTGCACACTCGGGGAGAACACAATTTTATCTTGAAATTTAAGTGAGGGATCACCTTATAATGCTACCGTCGTCCTAAGCAAAATAAGATGCATAAAAGGATTAACATCACATGCAAATCATAAGTGACATGATATGGCCATGAACTTGTGCTTTTGATCTCCATCTTCAAAGCACCGGCATGATCTCCATCGTCACCGGCATGACACCATGATCTCCATCATCTTGATCTCCATCAACGTGTCGCCATGAGGTTGTCGCGCCGACTGTTGCTTCCACGACTATAGCTAACTCATAGCGATAAAGTAAAGCAAAAACGGCAAAAATAATTAAAGACAACTCTATGGCTCCTGCCAGTTGCCGTACTCATCGACATGCAAGTCGTGATATTCTATACAACACATGATCATCTCATACATCACATATATCTCATCATGTAATTGGCCATATCACATCACAACATACCCTGCAAAAACAAGTTAGACGTCCTCTAATTGTTGTTGCAAATTTTACGTGGCTGCTACGGGTTTGCAAGAACCGTTCTTACCTACGCAAAACCACAACGTGGTGTAGTGATTGCTTTTTGATCTTCTAAAAGAACCCTCTTCATTGAAATCGATTCAACTAAAGTGAGAGAGACAGACACCCGCTAGCCATCTTTATGCAACAAAGTTACATGTCAGTTGAAGGAACCTGTCTCGCGTAAGCGTACGCGTAATGTCGGTCCGGGCCGCTTCATCTCACAATACCGCCGAATCAAGTATCAACTAGTAACGGCAAGCAATATGTATACACCCACGCCCACAACTCGTTTGTGTTCTACTCGAGATCTCATCTACGCATAGACCTAGCTCAGATGCCACTGTTGGGGAAACGTTGCATGGGAAACAAAATTTTTCCTACGCACACACAAGATCTATCCATGGTGATGAGCATCTACGAGAGGGAGAGTGAATCTACATACCCTTGTAGATCGCTAAGCGGAAGCGTTAAGAAACGCGGTTGATGTAGTCGAACGTCTCCGCGATCCAAATCACAAGTCGTCCCTCGATCCGATCACGAACTAGTGCCGAACGGACGGCACCTCCGCGTTCAACACACGTACGGCTTGATGACGCCTTCACCTCCTCGATCCAGCGAGCGATGGTGAAGTAGTAGATGAGTTCCGGCAGCACGACGGCGTGGTGATGATGGTGAGGAACAATCTCTGCAGGGCTTCGCCAAGCACTACGGAGATTATGACGGGAGAACTAGAGGGTTAGGGTTGCCGACACACGGCTTGGGAAATCTTAATGTGTCCCGTGTGCTAGCCCTGCCCCTCTATTTATATGTTGAGCCTTGGGGTCTAAACTTGGAGTAAAATCCTCCTCCAGGTCGGTTTTGCCTGCACAAGGTCGGTTTGGTCACATTGCTTGCAAGGCTCATTGTGATGTTGTATTACCGAGTGG
This sequence comes from Elymus sibiricus, assembly GCA_039707655.1. Classification (NCBI taxonomy): domain Eukaryota; kingdom Viridiplantae; phylum Streptophyta; class Magnoliopsida; order Poales; family Poaceae; genus Elymus; species Elymus sibiricus. The sequence goes on from CM077668.1 coordinate 198,421,813, forward strand.
GCCCTGAGATACCTCTCCGTCATACGGAGTAACAAATCCCAGTCTTGATCCATGCCAACCCAACAGACACCCTCGGAGATACCTGTAGAGCACCTTTATAGTCACCCAGTTACGTTGCGACGTTTGATACACACAAGGTACTCCTCCGATGTCAGGGAGTTGCATGATCTCATGGTCATAGGAACAGATACTTGACATGCAGAAAACAATAGCAATAAACTGACACGATCATATGCTACGTTTATAGTTTGGGTCTTGTCCATCACATCATTCTCCTAATGATGTGATCCCGTTATCAAATGACATCTCATGTCAATGGCTAGGAAACCTTAACCATCTTTGATCAACGAGCTAGTCAACTAGAGGCTTACTAGGGACACAGTGTTGTCTATGTACCCACACATGTATTTGAGTTTCCAATCAATACAATTATAGCATGGATAATAAACGATTATCATGAACAAGGAAATATAATAATAACCAATTTATTATTGCCTCTAGGGAATATTTCCAACATAATCATCGATCGATTGTTTTGAATGTTATGAATTGCCAGGCCTGTGAGTTTGATTGCAATGTACAGCCATGCTAAAAAACTTTATGGTACGTGTGAAACTGCGGCAAACTAAGTGATCACCGTGCGTCCTGGCAAAAAATCCTAGTACATATTATTTTGCATGTTCGTCTAATGCCTCTAATACAACAATTCAAACTAACCGGACTAAATTCATTCAAACACGGCCAGATTTCAAACATGCCCGGATCTCATTACATTTCGGACATTCTTCAACCAAATTGCGGTGCTCATCCGGCTCTGGATGTATAATTAATTAACCTAATTTATGATCTCCGGCGCCCGTTCCCCGTGTCCGGCTGAGCCCCGAGAACTGAAGCTTCTCTAGCTCCACCTCGCCGCTCTCCAGCTCTATCTCTGGAGCCCCGAGAAGTGAAGCTGTCTGACTCCACGTCACGGCCAAGCAGCTAATCGGCCGTCGATGTTCAACCCACCAAGCTTGGCTTCAACCGGAGGGGAGGAGCGGTGGCCTTACTTGGACCCGAGCAGCGGCGACCTACCGTCTTCTACTCTTCCTCATTTTCTGTGTGGCGCAGCCTCGTTGCTGGCGGGGCAGGGCCTCGGCGGAGCCGGCGATGTCCTCTGCCTCGTTGCCGGCAGGGCGGGGCCTCGGCGGAGCCGGCGAAGTCCTCCGCTTCGTTGCCGGCAGGGCGGGGCCTCGGCGGAGCCGGCGATGTCCTCCGCCTCGTCGTCTGTCTCACCAAATAGCGCCTCGCCCGCCTCGTCAGCCTCCTTGTAGGCGGCCGCAACCTCCACCTCCCACTGGCGGTATCGCCAACGCGTGAGGCGGCTCTCGCGGGCAGACCAGTAGGACTCGAGCAGCGCCGCCTGCTCCGCCAGGTCCGCGGCGATCTACTCCTCCGCCTACAAGTGCTCCTGGAGGAGCTGGTGGTTGTAGGCGGCGTCGGCCTATGCCTCCTAGAACTGCTCCTCCCGCTGCTCCCGCACCTTGTCCATGTATTGGGCACGGGCCTCGCCGATGTTCATGGTGCAATGCACCGGCGAGGATGGCGCGGAGGAGGAGGGTGGTGCCGGCTCGTCGACGACCATGTCCTCCATTGGGATCTCGTCATCCTTCGGCTGCCTGCCGGCCAGCCAGTCGGCAGCAATGGTGGTCATCTCCTTCTTCTGGTCCACCGTCCGCCCGTCCCGGAGAGCGGTGGAGCACGAGGAAGACATGGTGGAAGTGGTGTGGAGAGGAGAAAGGGAACAGAGGCGGATGACTATGGCTATGGCCAGGGCAGCAGTTTATATAGCAATGGTGGGCGGTAGTGGGAAGGACGGGTGGCGCTAGAGTAGCCTCCTTGGCAACCGTGTGTCTTTAATGTGGGTGGCAGACGGACGGACAGACGGCAGTTGTGTCGTTTGAACGCGGAGCAGTCGCTTGCTTCGGGAAACGGCGCGGGCGGCGCTGACTGTTTCGGGCGAGAAGCGCGCGCGGGCGAGGGAGGGGGTTTGGGTGGGCCAGGGCGGTCAGACGCGGGCTTGGCAGTGGTCCGGTGCAGCAGCCGGACATGCTGGCTCGCCAGCGAACTCGCCGAGCTCAGCGACGACGACCAGACGATGGACGAGGCTTCTGACTAGGAGCCGGCGCCACCGCCCATGCCGGTTCATGCCGTGTTCACCATAGAGCAGGTGCGGCCGCACTTCGACACCCTAATGGCGGAAGAGCTACCAATGCTGCCGGTGTCGGCGTTCCGGCAAGCGCAGGAGGACCAGTGCTACAACCTCCGTCTCCACAACGATCATCGGCTTGCGGAGGGACAAATCGCCGGTGAACAGGCGAACGACAATGCCGTCGTGGACATGTGGCTGATGATCTTGGCTTCCTGGATGAGCAGCGGGCGCTGTACCAGACCATTCGTAGGGCCCGCGAGTCCCTCTCCGTCGTCCTTCGCCTTGTTGCACTCATTGTGGCGCTGCCGTCTTGCGTTGTCAACATGGTGAACAAACGAGAGGAATCAGGAGATGACTGTATGTGGTGAGGATGACAGTAGGAACCCACCAGGGCCATGGCCGTACCGAGGCAAGTGCCTCCTTATTACTACAAGAAAAAAAAAACTTCCCCCTAATGGTTTCCTGACATCTGGGTCCGACGCCATTGTCAATGTAGTCAATAAAGGAGAGAATTGCACAAGGAGCTACTGACTGCAGGGACCCAACAGATTGTGCATTTTTTTGAGAGATGTTTTTTTGTTGCTGAGATGGAGCAGGGTATCATCTGGTCTGTGCGGGGGCTGTGGCCCGTGTAGCCCAGGCTATTATTTTATGTCTACCAAATAACTAGCCCAGCTGTTTTTTTTTCCTTTGTGAAAATGGCTAGCCCAGCTTTATTTTTTTTGACGAATACCCAACGCAGGCCAACTTGTTTTCTCTGCCAGGCTGGGTTGCAAAAACGAGGAGGGGTTTCGGCTTGCCCAGAAAATGGGCTTTAAGTAATAATAAGTGGGCTGTAAATATAAAAAAACACAGCGAACCGGCAATTAGTTTGAAAATTAGTTTTTTCGGATTTTGAGATTTTTTAATTTCATTACATTTTTTGTTGCGCGCGCAAAATTTCATTGGATTTTGACCTAATATGAAATAATTTTGAGATTAGATTGAATCTGAATCGAAATTTCGGGATAAAAATAATTCGGACCCCACCAAAATGTGGGAAGTTTGGTTGAAATTTTTAACCCTGGCCCTGGCTAGAAAATGGGCTATACTGTTAACAAACAGTAAATGGGCTGCAGTAAATTCCATAAGAATTAAAAAATGGGCTGTAAATTATTAAAAATAGCAAATGGGTTGTGTGCTGTCCGCCACAGATGTGATGCTGATTTGTTGGCCTACTAAGTTGACACGTACGCAAGGCTTTGTCAACTTATAGTCAACACACGATTCTAGCAGTAGAGGCCATTGGATGTCCATCCAACGGCTGTCGTGCTTCTTCAATCTCAGATCTTCTTGCTTTAGCCGCCCAAACCACCGCCGGCGGGACCGCCTGCTCCCGCCGCCCGTGGCCGGCTATGCTCCCGCGCAGGCCTCACCGCCCCACCCTACTCCCATCGCTGGCCAGGCCATCCCTCTACTGACCCACACCTCCTGTTATTCTCCGGTGACGGCAACCTCTCACCGCAGCCGAACCAGTCAACCCTCGTACTCCCCTCCGCGTTCGCATCCACTTCTGTGCTTCGCCTCCTACCGGTCGTTCCTTCCTAGGACTCGCCGTCGTCCACCGCGTTGGTTCTATCGGCGCAGCGTGGTCAACATGGTCAACAAACGATAGCCATCGGAAGAGGGATGTACGTGGAGAGGCTGACAGTAGGGACCCACATGGTCCATGGCTGCACGCAAGCAAGTGCCTCCTTATTATGCATAAAAAATGATTCCTTCCCCTGACAGCTGGGACCCACCAGCTATATCTTCGCACGGAAGGAAGTGCCTCCTTATTACATGAGAAAAATAATATTCCTCCCCATGATAGCTGGGACCTTGCAGATTTGGAGGCTGACTTGTGGGCCTACTAAATTGACGCGTACGCAGGGATTTATCAACTTAGTCAACAAACGATTCTAGCAGCAGTGACCGTTGGATGTTAATCCAACGGCCGTGCTGCTTCTTCAATCTATGATCTTCTTGCACCAGCCGCCCAAACCAGCACCGGCAGGACCGCCTGCTCCCGCCTCCCGTGGCCGGCTGTGCTGCCGCACAGGCCTCACCGTCCCCTCCTACTCCCACCGCTGGCCAGGCCATCCCTCTACTCACCCACACCTCATGTTATTCTCCGGCGACGGCAGCCTCACACCGTAGCCGAACCTGTCTACCCTCATACTCTCCTCAGAATGGGCATCCACTGCTGTGTCTTCGCCGGCTCTGGGTCATTCCCTTCCTGGGCCTCACCGTCGTCCACCGCGTTGGTGCTCTCGGCGCGGCGTGGTCAACGTGGTCAACAAACAACAGCCATCGGAAGAGGGATGTACGTGGAGAGGCTGACAGTAGGGACCCACATGGTGCATGGCCGCACGCAAGCAAGTGCCTCCTTATTACACGAAAAAAATGATTCCTCCCCCTGACAGCTGGGACCCATCGGCTCTATCTTCGCACGGAAGGAAGTGCCTCCTTATTACGCAAAAAAGTGATTCCTCCTCATGACAGCTGGGACCCACCAGATTTGGAGGCTGACTTGTGGGACTACTAGGTTGACGCGTACGCATGGCTTCATCAACTTAGTGAACAAATGATTCTAGCAGCAGTGACCGTTGGATGTTAATCCAACGGCCGTGCTGCTTCTTCAATCTCTGATCTTCTTGCTCCAGCCGCCCAAACCAGCGCCCGCGAGACCACCTGCTCCTGCCTCCCATGGCCGGCTATGCTGCCATGCAGGCCTCACCGCCCCACCCTACTCCCACCATTGGCTAGACCTTCCCTCTACTCACCCACATCCCCTATTATTCTCCGGCGACGGCAGCATCACACCGCAGCCGAACCAGTCAACGCTCGTACTCCCCTCGGCATGGGCATCCACTGCCGCGTCTTCCCCAGCTCCGCGTCATTCCCTTGCTAGGCCTCGCCGTCGTCCACCGCCTTGGTGCTCTTGGCGTGGCATAGTCAACGTGGTCAATGAACGACAGCCATCGAAAGAGGACTGTACGAAGTGAGGCTGACAGCTGGACCCACAAGTTACATCTTCGCACGCAAGGAAGTGCCTCCTTCTTACGTGAAAAAAAAATGATTCCTCCCCCTGACAACTGGGACCCACCTGCTATATCTTCTCACGCAAGGAAGTGCCTCCGTATCCTCCCTGACAGCTGGGACCCACCCGGTCGAAGCATACGTAGCGTGGTCTGTCTAGTCGCGAACGTGTACATACATACTGGTTGATCAGTCTCATGAACCGTGGCCGTGTAAGGAGCGGCACATGTCATAGTAGTGCCCCATGCGTAGCAGTTCAGGCGGTCCCGTCTAAATCGAGTACACATACGTACTGCCACGCTGCAAAAAATACGGCCACGTACGTACATACGGGCGGGGTCTTGAACGCGTACTCATGCATACGTACGGCCTGGGCTAGTGTACATGGAGAGTCAACATACGGCAGCAACGACCTCCTATTCATCAGCAGCCAACCAGCTTGGTCGGAATGGAGAAACAACATCGTGTTCATCGGGAGGCAACCGACTGGGTCGGAATGCGTCCTATTCATCGAGAGCCAACCTGCTTAGACGGAACAGCCAAAACGGGGTCCTGTTCATTGACACAGGGCCTGGTGTACCGCAAAACGGAGGAAACGGCCTTCTGTTCGACCGCCTATGGTCGAAATAGGGTCCTGTTCATCGGCTGGGGGTCTGGCGTACCGCAAAACGGAGGAAACGGACTTCTGTTCAACCGCCTACGGTCGAAACAGGGTCCTGTTGATCGGGAGGGGTCTGGCGTACCGCAAAACGGAGGAAACAAACTGGGGGTCTGGCGTACCACAAAACGGAGGAAACGGACTTCTGTTCAACCGCCTACGGTCGAAACAGGGTCCTCTTGATCGGGAGGGGTCTGGCGTACCGCAACCGCCTATGGTCTTTGTGCACGTTGATCCTCACAGCCGAACCGCAAAAGGGATCACATCGATCCCGTAGATTATCTAGGTCGTACCTCGACATCTTTGGCGCGCCAGGCAGGGGATCGCGTGTGCGACCCTGAATCAGCAGTCCGTGCACTAGCTTTCTTCATCATCATCTTCGATGGTGCCCAAGAAGAAGGGCGCGGCCGCAGCAGCTCCTTCCACATCCATGCTGCCGTCCCAAGTGTCCGCGGGTGGCGCCGGCGGCGCAGGCAGAGCGGGCAGCACGGACGGCGGCGGCGGAGCTAGTCAGCTTCCTCGCCGCGATGGCGATCCAAGCCATCACACTGGAGATGGCGGAGGCAGCCACCATCAGTGACGCTCTGGCGAACACAGTCGCCACAGCAACACCGTCCGGACCGGTGCGAGCCAGGACCCTGCTGCTGTGACGTCTAAGGACGTAGTGGCCGCATCCAAGAACGCCGCGACGGGACGCACACCACGACCATTGCAAGATGGGCGTGACGCGCTCCTCATAGCGTCGGCGGCTCTGAACGATGACACAATGACAACAACGCCGAGCATCGCCCTCAAGATGGTCTGGCTCCACCACCACCGCGTCAGCCCACTGCTGAGCATGAGCCGCGGCAGCAAGTTCGCGATGGTGCTCCTGCTGGCTTTGCTAGGAGTAGAGCAACGCCCCATTCTTCGCTACCAGCCATGCCAGCCACGGCAACAGAGGCCATGGCGCGGGCGCAGATGCTGCTAAACTTCCCACCAGCTCCTAAGAAGATGGATGAGTGGAGAGCCACTATCCAGAGTCTCATTGGATTCGCTGAGTCCAGCAAGATGCAGCCGGCGGGACCATCACAGTGTCCGCAGATGGCGCCAGTAGCTCCAGCTGGCGGCTATGCCGGAGATGTTGCGCCAATGATGCAGTCAACTCCGCGGCAACAGCCACAACAGCAGTGGCAAGCTCGTCGATCCAATGAGCCCAATGAAGTGTCGATGGCGTCTTCGGATCCACGGGGCCGCCAAGATCAGCGCCAAGTGTTGTGCGACAGGCGGGTGGAGGACGCCTGCACCACCATCGAGCGGCGCCGGGAAGCGCATCATCAATCCGACGTGCGCAATGGTCCAGTCGTTGACGAGCCAGCACCAGGGGGCTCTGGGTACTTGCCTTATGAGGTGGGGTGCCCAGCGTTTACCCGTGAGCTGTGGCAAGTCCGATGGCCGTCTTCCCAGGCCTTCAAGCCAGAGCTGCCAGAGAAATACGACGGCTAGCTCAACCCGGCAGAGTTTTTGGGCATCTACACAATTGTCGTTCAAGCTACCGGAGGGCGACACGAGAAGATCCTCGGAAACTACTTTCCGTTGGCGCTCAAGCCCAACGTGAGATCTTGGTTGATGAACCCGCCGGAGGGCTCCATTTCCTCGTGGTCCGATCTGTGCAATGCGTTTATTGGTGCATACACCAGAGGCCACAAGCTTCCCGGCCAGCCCAGTGACCTGCACATGATCCCGCAAAGAGATGGAGAGCCCCTCCGCAAATATATTCAAAGATTCAGCCATGTGCACCACAACATTCCAGACATTCATCCCGCAGCTGTCATTCCCGCATTCCACATGAATGTGCGCTACTGCAGAATGCGAGCAGAGATGAATATAGAGCAGGTCAAGACCATCAACGACCTGTACGCCTTGGCGGATAAGTGTGCACATGCTGAGGAGGGGAGGAGACTTCTTGGGGAAGATGCTGGATCCGAAGTTGATTCTGAGGATGATGACGCATCAACCTCGAAGAAGAAAGGCCGTAAGCGCAATCGCAAGTGCAAGGGAAAGGTTCAGGAACGCCCGGCAAGAAAGCCAAGACTGAAGATACCGGCAAGGAGACTGCCGTGTGTACCTGCGGTCACGAGGCTGCTGCTGGCGATAAATCTGACAACACCAAAGGGCCGTACTGCAAGATTCACCGCACCAAGGGCCACGACCTCTAGGAGTGCCAGCAAGTAGAGCAACTTGCCAAAAAACAAAAGCAAGAATATGAAAAACGCGACAAGGAGAAGGGCCAGGATGGTGCTAGTGGGTCTGGAAAGAAGAACCGTGGTGGCCGTGGAGGCCGCCGTGGCAAAGGAAAGCACCAGAATGAGAAACTAGCAAGAGGTCGTGACAAGAAAGAAGGAGAAGAGGATGATGATGAGGACGAGGAAGATGAGTCCGATGGGAAGGAATTCCAGCAAGCTGTTGACGCCATGTGCATTAACGGAGGCGCATCTTTGCACTCCTCTCACTGGCAGCACAAGCAATGGGCCCGGGAGGTTAATGCGGCGGAACCTGCAGTGGGAGCCCAAAAACCACTCAAGTGGTCTCACACGCCTATCATCTTTGACACCGAGGACCATCCTGATCGCACAACTGTGGTCGGATGCTTGCCGTTGTTGGTTTCACCAACAATTCGCAACCTCAAGGTGATGAAGATGTTAGTTGACGGTGGGGTTGGCTTAAATCTCATCTTACCAAAGGTGATCATGAGGATCTCAAAGAGACAGGCACTTTCCAAAGTGTCAATCCAGGGAGGACCAAGCCGAAGGGCCAAATCACGCTGCTAGTAACATTTGGCAGTGAGCTGAACTACCGGACGAAGAAAATCTTCTTTGACGTCATCAAGATTCCATTGCCATATAATGGAATTCTTGGTCGCCCAGCTCTAGCAAAGTTTATGGCGGCATCCCACTGTTGGAAATATGCCCTAGAGGCAATAATAAATTGGTTATTATAATATTTCCTTGTTAATGATAATCGTTTATTATCCATGCTATAATTGTATTGATTGGAAACTCAAATACATGTGTGGGTACATAGACAACACTGTGTCCCTAGTAAGCCTCTAGTTGACTAGCTCGTTGATCAAAGATGGTTAAGGTTTCCTGGCCATTGACATGAGATGTCATTTGATAACGGGATCACATCATTAGGAGAATGATGTGATGGACAAGACCCAAACTGTAAACGTAGCATTTGATCGTGTCAGTTTATTGCTATTGTTTTCTGCATGTCAAGTATCTGTTCCTTTGACCATGAGATCATGCAACTCACTGACGCCGGAGGAATACCTTGTGTGTATCAAACGTCGCAACGTAACTGGGTGACTATAAAGGTGCTCTACAGGTATCTCCGAGGGTGTCTGTTGGGTTGGCATGGATCAAGACTGGGATTTGTTACTCCGTATGACGGAGAGGTATCTCAGGGCCCACTCGGTAATACAACATCACATTGAGCCTTGCAAGCAAAGTGACTAAAGAGTTAGCCACAGGATCTTGTATTACGGAACGAGTAAAGAGACTTGCCGGTAACGAGATTGAACTAGGTATAGTGATACCGACGATCGAATCTCGGGCAAGTAACATACCGAAGAACAAAGGGAACAGCATACGGGATTAATTGAATCCTTGACATAGAGGTTCGACCGATAAAGATCTTCGTAGAATATGTAGGAGCCAATATGGGCATCCAGGTCCCGCTATTGGTTATTGATCGTAGAGGTGTCTCGGTCATGTCTACATAGTTCTCGAACCCGCAGGGTCTACACACTTAACGTTTGGTGACGATTAGTATAATTGAGTTATTATGTTGGTGACCGAAAGTTGTTCGGAAGTCTCGGATAAAATCCCGGACATGACGAGGATCTCCGGAAGAATCCGGAGGTAAAGATTGATATATGTGATAATAGTGTTTCGATCTCCGGAAGAGTTCCGGAGTTCACCGGAAGGGGTTCCGGATGTTTACCGAAGTGTTCGGGTGCAGCAACACTTTATATGGGCCAAGGGATAAAAGCCCACGAGGTATTGGAAAGTGCAAAAGTAGTTTTGCTGCCGCGTAAGCGGTACTACCGCTTGTGTGAAGCGGTACTACCGCCCGAGCGGTACTACCGCTTGTGTGAAGCGGTACTACCGCCCAAGCGGTACTACCGCTTGTGTGAAGCGGTACTACCGCTTGTGTGCGGCTGTGCACGGTTCGGCAGGGATCCGAGTTGGACTCTTTCCCTGCGGGCCAAACCGACCTTGTGCGGGCAAAACCGACCTGGAGGAGGCTTTTACTCCAAGTTTAGACCCCAAGGCTCAACATATAAATAGAGGGGCAGGGCTAGCACACGGGACACATCAAGATTTCCCCAAGCCGTGTGCGGCAACCCTAACCCTCTAGTTCCTCCGTCATAATCTCCGTAGTGCTTGGCGAAGCCCTGCAGAGATTGTTCCTCACCACCATCACCACGCCGTCGTGCTGCTGGAACTCAACCACTACTTCACCATCGCTCGCTGGATCGAGGAGGTGAAGGCGTCATCAAGCCGTACGTGTGTTGAACGCGGAGGTGCCGTCCGTTCGGCACTGGTTCGTGATCGGATCGAGGGACGACGTGCGATTTGGATCGCGGAGACGTTCGACTACATCAACCGCGTTTCTTAAACGCTTCCGCTTAGCGATCTACAAGGGTATGTAGATTCACTCTCCCTCTCGTAGATGCTCATCACCATGGATAGATCTTGTGTGTGCGTAGGAAAATTTTTGTTTCCCATGCAACGTTCCCCAACAGTGGCATCATGAGCTAGGTCTATGCGTAGATGAGATCTCGAGTAGAACACAAACGAGTTGTGGGCGTGGATGTATACATATTGCTTGCCGTTACTAGTTGATATTTGATTCGGCGGTACTGTGAGATGAAGCGGCCCGGACCGACATTACGCGTACACTTACGCGAGACAGGTTCCTTCAACTGACATGTAACTTCGTTGCATAAAGATGGCTAGCGGGTGTCTGTCTCTCTCACTTTAGTTGAATCGATTTCAATGAAGAGGGTTCTTTTAGAAGATCAAAAAGCAATCACTACACCACGTTGTGGTTTTGCGTAGGTAAGAACGGTTCTTGCAAACCCGTAGCAGCCACGTAAAATTTGCAACAACAATTAGAGGACGTCTAACTTGTTTTTGCAGGGTATGATGTGATATGATATGGCCAATTACATGATGAGATATATGTGATGTATGAGATGATCATGTTTTGTATAGAATATCACGACTTGCATGTCGATGAGTACGACAACTGGCAGGAGCCATAGAGTTGTCTTTAATTATTGTATGACCTGCGTGTCAATCATTAAGCGCTATGTAATGCTTTACTTTATCGCTAAACGTTAGCAATAGTCGTGGAAGCAACAGTCGGCGCGACAACCTTATGGCGACACGTTGATGGAGATCAAGATGATGGAGATCATGGTGTCATGCCGGTGACGATGGAGATCATGCCGGTGCTTTGGAGATGGAGATCAAAAGCACAAGTTCATGGCCATATCATGTCACTTATGATTTGCATGTGATGTTAATCTTTTTTTGCATCTTATTTTGCTTAGGACGACGGTAGCATTATAAGGTGATCCCTCACTTAAATTTCAAGATAAAATTGTGTTCTCCCCAAGTGTGCACCGTTGCGAAAGTTCGTCGTTTCGAGACACGCCGTGACGATCGGGTGTGATAGACTCTACGTTCGCATACAACGGGTGTAAGCCATGTTACACGTGCGGAACACTCGGGTTAAACTTGACGAGCCTAGCATGTACAGACATGGCCTCGGAACACAAGAGACCGAAAGGTCGAACATGAGTCATATAGTAGATATGATCAACATGAAGATGTTCACCATTGAAACCACCTCGACTCACGTGATGATCGGACTTGAGTTGGTGGATTTGGATCATGTTACACTCGAATGATCGGAGGGATGTCAATTTGAGTGGGAGTTTTTAAGTAATATGATTAACTAAACTCATTATCTAGAACAATAGTCTAAGTTGTCTTTGCTATATTTATGTTGTAGATCATGGCTCGCGCAGTAGCACCCCTGAATTTTAATGCGTTCCTAGAGAAAGCTAAGTTGAAAGATGATGGAAGTAACTTTGTGGACTGGGCCCGTAATCTAAGGATTATCCTTACGGCTTCCCAGAAGGCTTATGTCCTTGATGCACCGCTTGGTGATCCACCTGCTCCAGTTGAGTCTCTAGACGTTGTGAACGCCTGGCAGGCTCGTTCTGATAATTACTCAATAGTTCAATGTGCAATGTTGTATGGCTTAGAACCGGGACTTCAAAGACGTTTTGAACGTCATGGAGCATATGAGATGTTCCAGGAATTGAAGTTTATCTTTCAGAAGAATGCCCGGATCGAGAGATATGAGATCTCCGATAAGTTCTATGCTTGCAAGATGGAGGAGAACGGGTCTATCAGTGATCACGTGCTCAGAATGTCTGGGTACTCCACCCGTCTGGCTGAGTTAGGGATGCCCCTTCCGCCAGAGGCTATCACTGACAGAGTTCTTCAATCATTGCCACCTAGCTACAAGAGCTTCGTGTTGAACTATAACATGCACGGGATGAACAAGTCAGTCGCCGAGCTGTTTGCGATGCTGAAAGCCGCTGAGTCTGAAATTCAGAAGGAGCATCAAGTGTTGATGGTCAATAAAACCACTAGTTTCAAGAAAAATGGCAAGGGTAAGAAGGGTAACTCCAAGCAGAGTGGCAAAGCAGTTGCTCCTCTCGTGAAGAAACCCAAGGCTGGACCCAAACCAGAAACTGTGTGTTTTCATTGCAAGGGAACTGGACACTGGAAGCGGAATTGCCCCAAGTATTTGGCTGACAAGAAGGCGGCCAACAACAAACAAGGTATATATGATATACATGTTATTGATGTGTACCTTACCAACTCTCGTTGTAGTGCCTGGGTATTTGATACCGGTGCGGTTGCTCATATTTGCAACTCAAAACAGGAACTGCGGAATAGACGGAGGCTGGCAAAGGACGAAGTGACGATGCGCGTGGGAAATGGTTCCAAGGTTGATGTGATCGCCGTCGGCACGCTCGCTCTTCGATTACCGTCGGGATTAGTGATGAACCTAAATAAGTGTTATTTGGTGCCTGCGTTAAGCATGAACATTATATCTGGATCTTGTTTATTGCGAGACGGTTACTCATTTAAATCAGAGAATAATGGTTGTTCTATTTATATGAGTAATATCTTTTATGGTCATGCACCCGATGTGAGGGGTTTATTCTTATTGAATCTCGATAGTAATGATACACATGTTCATAACATTGATGCCAAAAGATGTAGAATTGATAATGATAATACCACTTTCTTGTGGCACTGCCGTTTAGGTCATATTGGCGTAAAACGCATGAAGAAGCTCCATGCTGATGGACTTTTGGAGTCACTTGATTTTGAATCACTTGACACATGTGAGCCATGCCTCATGGGCAAGATGACTAAAACGCCGTTCTCTGGAACAATGGAACGGGCAAGTGACTTATTGGAAATCATACATACTGATGTGTGCGGTCCGATGAGTATTGAGGCGCGCGGTGGTTATCGTTACTTTCTCACCTTCACTGATGACTTAAGTAGATATGGGTATATTTACTTAATGAAACACAAGTCTGAAACATTTGAAGAGTTCAAACAATTTCAGAGTGAAGTTGAGAATCATCGTAACAAGAAGATTAAATTCCTACGATCTGATCGAGGAGGAGAATATCTGAGTTATGAGTTTGGCAGTCACTTAAGACAGTGTGGAATTGTTTCACAATTGACACCGCCTGGAACACCACAGCGTAATGGTGTGTCCGAACGTCGTAATCGAACCTTATTGGATATGGTGCGATCTATGATGTCTCTTGCCGATTTGCCACTATCGTTTTGGGGTTATGCATTAGAGACAGCTGCATTCACTTTAAATAGGGCACCATCGAAATCCGTTGAGACGACGCCATATGAACTTTGGTTTGGCAAGAAGCCAAAGCTGTCGTTTCTTAAAGTTTGGGGATGTGATGCTTATGTCAAAAAGCTTCAGCCTGAAAAGCTGGAACCCAAAGCGGAGAAATGCGTCTTCATAGGATACCCAAAAGAGACAGTTGGGTATACCTTCTACCTCAGATCCGAAGGCAAAGTGTTTGTCGCTAAAAACGGAACATTTCTTGAGAAAGAGTTTCTCTCGAAAGAATTGAGTGGGAGGAAGATAGAACTTGATGAGGTTGTTGAACCTTTACTTCAACCTGAGAGTAGCGCAGCGCAGAAAGTTATTTCTGTGGATCCTACATTAGCTGAAGAGGAAGTTGATGATGATGATCATGAAACTTTGGATCAAGTTGCTATCGAACCTCGTAGGTCGACAAGGACGCGTACTGCTCCCGAGTGGTACGGCAACCCTGTCTTAGAGGTCATGTTGTTAGACAACGATGAACCTACGAGCTATGGAGAAGCGATGATGAGCCCGGATTCCGAGAAGTGGTTAGAGGCCATGAAATCCGAGATGGGATCCATGTATGAAAACAAAGTATGGACTTTGGAAGTATTACCTGAAGGGCGTAAGGCCATTCAGAACAAATGGATCTTTAAGAGGAAGACGGACGCGGACGGTAATGTCACCGTCTATAAAGCTCGACTTGTGGCAAAGGGTTTTTCACAAGTTCAAGGAGTTGACTACGATGAGACCTTCTCACTCGTAGCGATGCTTAAGTCCGTCAGAATCATGTTAGCAATAGCTGCCTTTTTCGATTATGAAATTTGGCAGATGGATGTCAAAACAGCGTTCCTTAACGGTTACCTTAAGGAAGAGTTGTATATGATGCAACCAGAAGGTTTTGTCGATCCAGAGAATGCTGACAAAGTTTGCAAACTCCAGCGATCCATTTATGGACTGGTGCAAGCATCTCGGAGTTGGAATCTTCGCTTTGATGAAGTGATCAAAGCGTTCGAGTTTATACAAGTTTACGGAGAAGCTTGTATTTACAAGAAAGTGAGTGGGAGCTCTATAGCGTTTCTAATATTATATGTGGATGACATATTGCTGATTGGAAACAATATAGAAATGTTGGAAAGCGTGAAGGAATATTTGAACAAAAGTTTTTCAATGAAGGACCTAGGAGAAGCTGCTTTCATATTAGGCATCAAGATCTATAGAGATAGATCAAGACGCTTAATAGGACTTTCACAAAGCACATACCTTGATAAGATTTTGAAGAAGTTCAAAATGGATCAGTCCAAGAAGGGGTTCTTGCCTGTTTTGCAAGGTGTGAAGTTGAGTAAGACTCAATGCCCAGTGACTGCAGAAGATAGAGAAAAGATGAGTGTCATCCCCTATGCTTCGGCCATAGGCTCTATCATGTATGCAATGCTGTGCACAAGACCCGATGTCAGCCTTGCCATAAGTATGGTCGGAAGGTTTCAAGGTGATCCAGGAATGGAACACTGGACGGCGGTCAAAAATATCCTGAAGTACCTGAAAAGGACTAAGGACATGTTTCTCGTTTATGGAGGTGATCAAGAGCTCGTCGTAAAGGGTTACGTCGATGCAAGCTTTGACACTGATCCGGATGACTCTAAGTCGCAAACCGGATACGTATTTATTCTTAATGGGGGTGCGGTTAGCTGGTGCAGTTCCAAGCAAAGCGTGGTAGCAGATTCTACATGCGAAGCGGAGTACATCGCTGCCTCGGAGGCGGCGAAGGAAGGTGTCTGGATGAAGGAGTTCATGACAGATCTTGGAGTAGTGCCTAGTGCGCTTAACCCAATGACTCTGTTTTGTGATAACACTGGTGACATTGCTCTAGCCAAGGAACCAAGATTTCACAAGAGGACCAGACACATAAAACGACGTTTCAATTCCATCCGCGATTACATCAAGGAGGACGACATAAATATTTGCAAAGTACACACGGATCTAAATGTTGCAGATCCGATGACTAAACCTCTTCCAAGGGCTAAACATGAACAACACCAGAACTGCATGGGTGTTCGATTCATTACAATGTAAATCACATAGTGATGTGAACTAGATTATTGACTCTAGTGCAAGTGGGAGACTGTTGGAAATATGCCCTAGAGGCAATAATAAATTGGTTATTATAATATTTCCTTGTTAATGATAATCGTTTATTATCCATGCTATAATTGTATTGATTGGAAACTCAAATACATGTGTGGGTACATAGACAACACTGTGTCCCTAGTAAGCCTCTAGTTGACTAGCTCGTTGATCAAAGATGGTTAAGGTTTCCTGGCCATTGACATGAGATGTCATTTGATAACGGGATCACATCATTAGGAGAATGATGTGATGGACAAGACCCAAACTGTAAACGTAGCATTTGATCGTGTCAGTTTATTGCTATTGTTTTCTGCATGTCAAGTATCTGTTCCTTTGACCATGAGATCATGCAACTCACTGACACCGGAGGAATACCTTGTGTGTATCAAACGTCGTAACGTAACTGGGTGACTATAAAGGTGCTCTACAGGTATCTCCGAGGGTGTCTGTTGGGTTGGCATGGATCAAGACTGGGATTTGTTACTCCGTATGACGGAGAGGTATCTCAGGGCCCACTCGGTAATACAACATCACATTGAGCCTTGCAAGCAAAGTGACTAAAGAGTTAGCCACAGGATCTTGTATTACGGAACGAGTAAAGAGACTTGCCGGTAACGAGATTGAACTAGGTATAGTGATACCGACGATCGAATCTCGGGCAAGTAACATACCGAAGAACAAAGGGAACAGCATACGGGATTAATTGAATCCTTGACATAGAGGTTCGACCGATAAAGATCTTCGTAGAATATGTAGGAGCCAATATGGGCATCCAGGTCCCGCTATTGGTTATTGATCGTAGAGGTGTCTCGGTCATGTCTACATAGTTCTCGAACCCGCAGGGTCTACACACTTAACGTTTGGTGACGATTAGTATAATTGAGTTATTATGTTGGTGACCGAAAGTTGTTCGGAAGTCTCGGATAAAATCCCGGACATGACGAGGATCTCCGGAAGAATCCGGAGGTAAAGATTGATATATGTGATAATAGTGTTTCGATCTCCGGAAGAGTTCCGGAGTTCACCGGAAGGGGTTCCGGATGTTTACCGAAGTGTTCGGGTGCAGCAACACTTTATATGGGCCAAGGGATAAAAGCCCACGAGGTATTGGAAAGTGCAAAAGTAGTTTTGCTGCCGCGTAAGCGGTACTACCGCTTGTGTGAAGCGGTACTACCGCCCGAGCGGTACTACCGCTTGTGTGAAGCGGTACTACCGCCCAAGCGGTACTACCGCTTGTGTGAAGCGGTACTACCGCTTGTGTGCGGCTGTGCACGGTTCGGCAGGGATCCGAGTTGGACTCTTTCCCTGCGGGCCAAACCGACCTTGTGCGGGCAAAACCGACCTGGAGGAGGCTTTTACTCCAAGTTTAGACCCCAAGGCTCAACATATAAATAGAGGGGCAGGGCTAGCACACGGGACACATCAAGATTTCCCCAAGCCGTGTGCGGCAACCCTAACCCTCTAGTTCCTCCGTCATAATCTCCGTAGTGCTTGGCGAAGCCCTGCAGAGATTGTTCCTCACCACCATCACCACGCCGTCGTGCTGCTGGAACTCAACCACTACTTCATCATCGCTCGCTGGATCGAGGAGGTGAAGGCGTCATCAAGCCGTACGTGTGTTGAACGCGGAGGTGCCGTCCGTTCGGCACTGGTTCGTGATCGGATCGAGGGACGACGTGCGATTTGGATCGCGGAGACGTTCGACTACATCAACCGCGTTTCTTAAACGCTTCCGCTTAGCGATCTACAAGGGTATGTAGATTCACTCTCCCTCTCGTAGATGCTCATCACCATGGATAGATCTTGTGTGTGCGTAGGAAAATTTTTGTTTCCCATGCAACGTTCCCCAACACCCACTACGCCTATAACACATTGAAGATGCCAGGGCCGATGAGCATCATCACCATCCACTCCGACAAGAAAGATATGGTCATCTGCATGGACCAACTCTTCTGGGAGGCAGCCGCAGCATATGCCGGTAAGGCTTCTATTCCTGCTGCCAAAGCTCCCGGGGGAGGGAAGAAGAAGAATGGCAAGACCTCTGACAAGTCTTCTGGGAACCGCACCGTAGAGTGCAGCACGCCTGTTGAGGACGAGCTAGAGAGCTCTGCTGGCAAGAAACAGAAGACCAAAGCTGCTGCACCTGCGACAAAACAGGTTTCTACGAAGGAAGATGGCACGGGAGGCACTTTCACCATAAGTGCCACCCTTAATGAGAAATAGGAAAGCGCGCTCGTCACTTTCCTGCGGTTGAATATTGATGTGTTTGTGTGGCAACCATTTGACATTCCCGGTGCTCCTAGGGAAGTAATTGAGCACCACCTTGTCATCTGTCCTAATGCAAGACCCGTCGAGCAGAAGGTCAGGAAGCAAGCTTTGGAACGCCAAGAGTTCATAGCTCAGGAAATACAAAAACTTGAAGCTGCCGGTCTAGTTAGAGGTGTCCTACATCCAACTTGGTTGGCAAATCCTGTTGTAGTTCGCAAGTGAAATGGAAAATGGAGACTTTGTATTTGATTTCACTGATATCAACAAAGCTTGTCCAAAAGTTCATTTTCCTTTGCCGCGGATTAATCAGATTGTGGACTCAACTACTGGCTGTGATTTACTCTCTTTCCTTGATTCCTACTCTGGTTATCATCAGATCTTCATGGCCAAGGAAGATGAGGAAAAACGGCATTCATAACTCCATGTGGCACATACTGCTTCGTGCGTATGCCTTTCGGGCTAAAGAGTGCCGGATCGACATTTGCAAGAGCAGTGCAGATTGGATTTGGCCCGCAGCTGCACAGAAATGTGGAAGCATATATCGATGATATAGTGGTCAAAACCAAGCATGCAGAAACTTTGATTCAAGATTTAGAAGAAACATTTGCAAATCAGTGCAAGATCAACTTGAAGCTCAACCCCGAGAAGTGTGTGTTTGGCATCCCATGCGGCAAGCTTCTCTGGTTCTTTGTGTCTCAACGTGGAATTGAAGCCAATCCTGACAAGATCAAAGCCATTGAGCAGATAGAAGCACCAAGGACCATCAAGGACGTGAGGCGTTGATACGTCTCCAACGTATCTATAATTTTTGGTTGTTCCATGCTATTATAGTATCAATCTTGGATGTTTTTATATGCAATTATATATCATTTTTTGGGACTAACCTATTAACCTAGTGCCCAGTGCCAGTTGATGTTTTCTGCTTGCTTTTGACTTTTCAGAGAATCAGTACCAAACGAAGTCCAAATGCCACGAAACTTTTTGGAGATTTTTTTCTGGACAAAAGAAACCCTGGAGACTTGGAGAGAAGACCCCCTAGGGTCGCACCCTGTTGCCTTGTGGGGCCCTCGTGGCTCCGTTTGACCTAATTCCACTCCTATAAATTCACAAATATTCGGAAAACCATCATAGAGCCAGAAGAGAAAACCTTTCCGCCACCGCAAGCCTCTGTTCTTCCATGATCCCATCTAGAGGCCTTTTCCGGTACTCTGCCGGAGGGGGAATCGATCACGGAGGGCTTCTACATCAACCTTGCTGCCCCTCCGATGATGTGTGAGTAGTTTACCACAGACCTACGGAACCATAGCTAGTAGCTAGATGGTTTCTTCTCTCTCTTTGATCTTCAATACCATGTTCTCCTTGATGTTCTTGGAGTTCTATCCGATGTAATATTCTTTTGCGGTGTGTTTGTTGGGATCCGATGAATTGTGAGTTTATGATCAGATTATTGATGAGAAATATTTGAGTCTTCTCTGAACTCTTTTATGCATGATTAAATATAGCTTTGTATTTCTCTCCGATCTATCGATTTGGTTTGGCCAACTAGATTGGTTTATCTTGCAATGGGAGAGGTGCTTTGTGATGGGTTCAATCTTGCGGTGCTCAATCCCAGTGACAGAAAGGGACATGACACGTATTTGTATTGTTGCCATTAAGGATAAAAAGATGGGGTTTATTCATATTGCTTGAATTTGATTCTCTACATCATGTCATCTTGCTTAAGGCGTTACTCTGTTTTTATTAACTTAATACTCTAGATGCATGCTGGATAGCGGTCGATGAGTGGAGTAATAGTAGTAGATGCAGGCAGGAGTCGGTCTACTTGTCTTGGACATGATGCCTATATACATGATCATTGCCATGAATCCGTCATAATTATTTGCTTTTCTATCAATTGCCCAACAGTATTTTGTTTACCCACCGTATGTTTCTGCGCTCAAGAGAGAAGCCTCTAGTGAAAACTATGGCCCCTGGGTCTATCTTTATCATATAAAAAACATAAAAATACCTTTCTGCAATTTATTTACTTTTATTTAGTTTAGTAATTTACTTTATCAATTTATCTCTATCAGACTTAATCCTTGCAAGTAACCGCTAAGAGGATTGACAACCCTCTTATTCGCGTTGGGTGCAAGTGTTTGCTTTTGTGTGTGTAGGTGTTGTTCACTAGATCTTGCTTGGTTCTCCAACTGGATTGATAACCTTGGTTCTTAACTGAGGGAAATACTTATCTCTACTATACTGCATCATCCTCTCCTCTTCGGGGAAATACCAACGCAGTCTACAAGTAGCTGGAAGAATTTCTGGCGCCGTTGCCGGGGAGACATCATCAAAATCTATCAAGTACCTTCGCACAAACTATCAATCACTTGCATTTATTTTATTTGCCTTTTCATTTGCATTTGCCTCTCGTTTTCATCTCCCCCACTTCTTTTTTTTTTTACAAAAACACAAAAATATTTTTATTTGCTTGTTTGCTTGCTTTGTCGCTATGTCTCAAGAAAATACAAAATTGTGTGACTTTTCCAATACTAATAATGATGATTTTATTAGTACTCCTATTTCTCCTCCCACCGCTAGTGCGGAGTCATGTGACATTAATGCTGCCTTGCTTAATCTTGTAATGAAAGAACAATTTTCTGGTAGTCCTAATGAAGATGCTGCATCCCATCTAAATACTTTCGTTGAACTTTGTGATATGGAAAAGAAGAAAGATGTGGATAATGATATTGTCAAATAAAAATTATTTCCGTTCTCACTATGAGACCGTGCTAAAACTTGGTTTTCATCCTTGCCTAGAAATAGTGTTGATTCTTGGGATAAGTGTAAGAATGCTTTTATTACCAAGTATTTTCCTCCCACTAAGATTATTTCTTTAAGAAATCAAATTATGAATTTTAAGCAACTTGAGCATGAACATGTTGCACAATCTTGGGAGAGAATGAAATTAATGATAAGAAATTGCCCAACTCATGGTTTAAATTTGTGGATGATCATACAAAATTTTTATGCGGGACTAAACTTTGTTTCTAGAAATTTGCTAGACTCTGCCACAGGTGGTACTTTTATGGAAATTACATTAGGAGAAGCTACAAAACTCCTAGATAATATTATGACAAATTATTCTCAACGGCACACCGAAAGAACTCCAATTGGTAAGAAGGTAAATTCTGTTGAAGAAATCAATACTTTGAGTGATAAGATGGATGCTATTATGAAAATGCTTGCTAGTAAGAATGCTCATGTTGATCCTAATTATGTGCCTTTGTCCACTTTGATTGAGCAAAATAATGATTCTATTGATGTGAATTTTATATCTCGAAACAATTTCAACAACAATGCTTATAGGGGTAATTTCAATGCTAGACCGTTTCCCAGAAATTCCTCTAATAATTATGGTAATTCCTATGGTAATTCTTATAATAATAATAATAGGATACCCTCTGATCTTGAAAGTAATATTAAGTAATTTATTAATTCTCAAAAGAATTTCAATGCTTTGATAGAAGAAAAATTGAATAGAGTTGATGAAATGTCTAGGAACATGGATAGAATTTCTCATGATGTGGAAAATCTCAAGATTAAAATTTTTCCACCTAAAATTGATATAAATTAGTCTATTAAAGCCATCTATGTCTCCATTAATGAAAGTAAAGAAAGGACAGCTAGGTTGATAGCTAAGCGAGAATTTCTAGAAAAAGCGATTCCACCCGGTTTCTATCATAGTAATGATGAAGATATTAAAATGATTGGTGTCACTCCTATTGAATCATTATTTAGTAACATAAAACTTGATGAAAAAGGGACTGGAGAAGAGTCAACTTTAGATAGAAGGAGTCCCACTTGCTTGGAGGGTGATAATCTTGATCATAAAAATGAAAAAAGTGGGTTTGGAGAGGTCAAAACTTTAAATAGTAATGCACCCACTACTTTGGATTACAAGGACTTTAATTATGATAGTTGTTCTTTAATTTAGTGTATTTCCTTGTTGCAATCCATGATTAATTCACCAAATGCATATGAACAAAATAAAGTTTTCACTAAACATATCGTAGAAGCCATGATGAAAGCACATGAAGAAAAGCTTGAGTTGGAAGTATCAATTCCTAGAAAATTACAAGATGAATGGGAACCTACTATTAAAGTAAAAAATTAAAGATTGTGAATGTAATGCTCTTTGTGATCTTGGTGCTAGTGTTTCCACTATACCAAAGTCTTTGTGTGATGTGCTAGGTCTCACCGACATGGATCCTTGTTCCCTTAATTTGCACCTTGCGGATTCCACTATTAAAAATCCATTGGGTAGAATAAATGATGTGCTTATTCTTGAAAATAGAAATTATGTGCCCGTGTACTTTATTGTTCTTGACATTGAATGCAATCCGTCTTGTCCCATAATACTTGGTAGGCCTTTTCTTCGAACAATTGGTGCTATTATTGATATGAAAGAAGGTAATATAAGATTTCATTTCCCACTAAAAAAATGGATGGAACACTTCCCTAGAAAAAGAATTAAATCACCTTATGAATCCATTATGAGGGCCACTTATGTAATTAACTTGAAGGATGACAACACTTGAAACTATGCATTATGCCTAGATAGGGGCATAAAACAATAGCGCTTGTTGGGAGGCAACCCAATGAATAAAATAATTTTTTGCTTTTACCTTCTGTTTTTTGAGTATTTGCATGATTATAGCCTTTGTTATGATTGTTTTTTTATGTTTAAATTAGTGTTTGTGCCAAGTAGTGCCTTTGGGATGATTTGGAAGATAGTATGATTCATGCTGTTTGAAAACAGAAACTTTTGCGTCCAGTGCTGGAATTTCTAATTTTCGCTGGAGTGTCCGAACCTTCTGAATTTTTTAAAAAGTATTGATATGTGAATTTCCCACGTTTTCCTATTTTTTCAGAATTTTTGGAGTTACATAAGTATGACCATAATTCAGATCTTTACAGACTGTTCTGTTTTAGACAGATTCTGTTTTTGTTGCATAGTTTGCTTATTTTGATGTATCTATGGATCGTATCGGGGGTTATGAGTCATGGAGAAGTTGGATTACAGTAGCATTATGAAAATATTAAATATGAATCAATTTACTACAGCACTTAGAGTTAAAGATTTATTTGTTAAACTGACGGATCTAACGAGGTTTCTGTTGAGTTTTGTGTGCTGAAATTTTCAAGTTTTGGGTGAGACCACGATGGATAAAGGAATAAGGAGCGGCAAGAGCCTAAGCTTGGGGATTCCCAAGGAACCCCAAGGTAATATTCAAGGAAGACTCAAGCATCTAAGCTTGGGGATGCCCCGGATGGCATCCCCTCTTTCGTCTACAATCTATCGGTAACTCACTTGGAGCTATATTTTTATTCATCACATGATATGTGTTTTACTTGGAGCGTCTTGTGATATAGTTTGTTTGCTTTTTAGTTTGTCACAATCATTTTTGCTGAACACACCTTTTTGAGAGGGACACACATTATTCGTGATTTGTTAGAATACTCTATGTGCTTCACTTATATCTTTTGAGCTAGGCAGTTGCTCTAGTGCTTTACTTATATCTTTTAGAGCACGGCGGTGGTTATATTTTAAAGAAATAGTTGCACTCTCATGCTTCACTTATATCTTTTTTAGAGTCTAATAAATAGCAATGGTAATATGCACGGGTTATGAATTTGGTCTTGATATGATAGGTATTCAAGAGGGATATAATAAAAACTTTCATGTAGATCACTGAATATGATAAATTTGATTCCTTGCAATAGTTTTGCGATATTAAGATGGTAATATGGGGGAGGTACTAGTAGATGATTGTGGTTTAGTAAGAATAATTGTGTTAACGTTTGTGATTCCCGAAGCATGCACGTATGATCTGTCGTTATGCTAAGAAGTTGGAGCTTGATTTATTATTGACTGTCTACCTTATGAGTGGCGGTCGGGGACGAGCGATGGACCTTGTCCTACCAATCTATCCCTCTAGGGGTATGCGTAGTAGTACTTTGCTTTGAGGGCTAATAAAGTTTCTCAATAAGTATGTGGGTTCTTTATGACTATTGTGAGTCCATGGATTATACGCACTCTCACCTTTCCGCAATTTGCTAGCCTCTTCGGTACCGTGCATTGCCCTTTCTCACATCGAGAGTTGGTGCAAACTTCGCCGGTGCATCCAACCCCGTGATATGATACGCTCTATCACACATAAGCCTCTTTATATCTTCCTCAAAACAGCCACCATACCTACCTATCATGGCATTTCCATAGCCATTCCGAGATATATTGCCATGCAACTTCCACTGTTCCATTTTTTATATGACACACATCATCATTGTCATATTGCTTTGCATGATCATATAGCTGACATAGTATTTGTGGCTCAGCCACCGTTCATCATTTTTATACATGTTACGCTAGCATCATTGCACATCCTGGTACACTGCCAGAGGCATTCATATAGAGTCATATTTTTGTTCTAGTATCGAGTTGTAATATTGAGTTGTAAGTAAATAGAGGTGTGATGATCATCATTATTAGAGCATTGTCCCAGTGAGGAAAGGATGATGGAGACCATGATTCCCTCACAAGTCGGGATGAGACTCCGGACGAAAAATAAAGAAAAAGAAAAAGAAAAAAAATAGGCCAAAAAGAGCCATGAAAAAAAATGAGAGAAAAAGAGAGAAGGTGCAATGTTACTATCCTTTTCCACACTTGTGCTTCAGAGTAGCACCATGTTTTTCATATAGAGAGTCTCCTATTTTGTCACTTTCATATACTAGTGGGAATTTTTCATTATAGAACTTGGCTTGTATATTCCGATGACGGGCTTCCTCAAATGCCCGAGGTCTTCATGAGCAAGCAAGTTGGATGCACACCCACTTAGTTTTCATGTTGAGCTTTCATATACTTATAGCTCTTAGTGCATCCGTTGCATGGCAATCCCTACTCCTCGCATTGACATCAATTGATGGGCATCTCCATAGCCCGTTAATTAGCCTCATTGATGTGAGACTATCTTCTTATTTTTGACTTCTCCTATTAATCTCTACCACCACACTCTATTCCACCCATAGTGCTATATCCATGGCTTGCGCTCATGTATTGAGTGCGAGTTGAAAAAGCTGAAGCGCGTTAAAAAGTATGAACCAATTGCTCGGCTTGTCATCGCGGTAGTGCATGATAAATACTTTGTGTGCAGAAGATGGAGCATGGTAGGATTATATGATTTTGTAGGGATAACTTTCTTTAGCATCGTTATTTTGAAAGGCATGATTGTTTGTTAGTATGCCTGAGTATTGATGTCTTTATATCAAATTATAGACTATTGCTTTGAATCATTTGGATCTTATTATTCATACCGTAGAAGAGATTACATGATGAAACATGTTAGGTAGCATTCCACATCAAAAATTCTGTTTTTATCATTTACCTACTCGAGGATGAGTAGGAATTAAGCTTGGGGATGCTTGATACATCTCCAACGTATCTATAATTTTTGATTGTTCCATGCTATTATAGTATCAATCTTGCATGTTTTTATATGCAATTATATATCATTTTTTCTGCTTGCTTTTGACTTTTCAGAGAATCAGTACCAAACGAAGTCCAAATGCCACGAAACTTTTTGGAGATTTTTTTCTGGACAAAAGAGACCCTGGAGACTTGGAGAGGAGGCCCGAAGGTTCATGAAGCCTCCACAAGGCAACAGGGCGTGGCCCTAGGGGAGGGGGCGCCCTGATGCCTTGTGGGGCCCTCGTGGCTCCGTTTGACCTAATTCCACTCCTATAAATTCACAAATATTCGGAAACCATCAGAGAGCCAGAAGAGAAAACCTTTCCGCTGCCGCAAGCCTCTGTTCTTCCGCGATCCCATCTGGAAGCCTTTTCCGGTACTCTGCCGGAGAGGGAATCGATCACGGAGGGCTTCTACATCAACCTTGCTACCCCTCCAATGATGTGTGAGTAGTTTACCACAGACCTACAGGTCCATAGCTAGTAGCTAGATGGCTTCTTCTCTCTCTTTGATCTTCAATAGCATGTTCTCCTTGATGTTCTTGGAGTTCTATCCGATGTAATCTCGTTTTGCGGTGTGTTTGTTGGGATCCGATGAATTGTGAGTTTATGATCAGATTATTCGTGATAAATATTTGAGTCTTCTCTGAACTCTTTTATGCATGATTAAATATAGCTTTGTATTTCTCTCCGATCTATCGATTTGGTTTGGCCAACTAGATTGGTTTATCTTACAATGGGAGAGGTGCTTTGTGATGTGTTCAATCTTGCGGTGCTCAATCCCAGTGACAGAAAGGGACATGACACGTATTTGTATTGTTGCCATTAAGGATAAAAAGATGGGGTTTATTCATATTGCTTGAATTTGCTTCTCTACATCATGTCATCTTGCTTAAGGCGTTACTCTGTTTTTATTAACTTAATACTCTAGATGCATGCTGGATAGCGGTCGATGAGTGGAGTAATAGTAGTAGATGCAGGCAGGAGTCGGTCTACTTGTCTCGGATGTGATGCCTATATACATGATCATTGCCATGAATCCATCATAATTATTTGCTTTTCTATCAATTGCCCAATAGTAATTTGTTTACCCACTGTATGTTTCTGCGCTCAGGAGAGAAGCCTCTAGTGAAAACTATGGCCCCCGGGTCTATCTTTATCATATAAAAAACATAAAAATACCTTGCTACAATTTATTTACTTTTATTTAGTTTAGTAATTTACTTTATCAATTTATCTCTATCAGACTTAATCCTTGCAAGTAACCGCCAAGAGGATTGACAACCCTCTTATTCGCGTTGGGTGCAAGTGTTTGCTTTTGTGTGTGTAGGTGTTGTTCACTGGATCTTGCTTGGTTCTCCTACTGGATTGATAACCTTGGTTCTTAACTGAGGGAAATACTTATCTCTACTATACTGCAGCATCCTCTCCTCTTCGGGGAAATACCAACGCAGTCTACAAGTAGCAGGCGTCTTGCTGGTTGTGTTGCCGCCCTAAGCAGATTCATTTCCAAGTCAGCTGAGCGCGCCTTGCCATTTTTAGTTTTTTTGAAAAAGGCAGGTCCTATGAAATGGACCCCGGAAGCGGAGGCCGTACTCCAAGACTTGAAGAAATACTTGTCTTCTCCGCCAGTTCTAGTTGCGCCTAGGCCACAAGAGCCGTTGCTGCTTTATTTAGCAGCAACCAATCAAGTGGTTACTGCTGCACTAGTGGCGCAAAGGGGAGTTGATGAAGAAGAGGCAGCGACCACAGAGCCTAGACCCGACAAGCCAGAATCTTCTTCGGCAAGATCAGGTGTCGACAAGGCAGATCAAGCGCAGGCAAATGCAACAGAACAACAAACTATGCCGAAGAAGAAAGTGGTGCAGCACCCAGTTTATTTTGTCAGCTCTCTTCTGCAAGGAGCTAGGTCAAGATAATCTGGTGTGCAGAAATTGCTTTTTGGCCTTCTCATGGCCTCAAGGAAGTTGTGCCACTACTTCCAAGCACATGAAGTTACCGTCGTCACTCGCTTTCCGTTGCAGCACATCTTGAGAAATCTAGAAGCCACCGGCAAGATAGTGGAGTGGGCATTGGAGCTTTCAAGCTTTGATTTGAAGTTTGAAAGTGTAGGATCGAAAGTATGTCTAGAGGGGGGGTGATTAGACTACTTGACCAAATAAAAACCTAACCTTTTCCCAATTTTAGTTGTAGGCAGATTTTACCAAGTATACAAGTCAAGCATCACCCTATACATGCAATTCTAAGAGTGTGGCAGCGGAAACTAAACAATTGCACATGTAAGTAAAGGAGGGGATCGGAGATTTCAAACGCAATGAAGACACGGTGATTTTTGGCGTGGTTCCGATAGGTGGTGCTATCGTATGTCCACGTTGATGGAGGCTTCAACCCACGGAGGGTAACGGCTGCGTGAGTCCACGGAGGGCTCCACCCACGAAGGGTCCACGAAGAAGCAACCTTGCCTATTCCACCATGGCTTACGTCCACAAAGGACTAGCCGCACTCGGGGTAGATCTTCACGAAGTAGGCAATCTCCTTGCCCTTACAAACTCCTTGGTTCAACTCCACATCATGTCGGAGGCTCCCAAGTAACACCTAACCAATCTAGCAGACACCACGCTCCAAAAGGTAATAGACGGTGTGTTGTTGATGCACTCCTTGCTCTTGTGCTTCAAATGATAGTCTCCCCAACACTCAAACAACTCCTCACAGATTTGGCTATGGTGGAAGAAGGAATTGAGTGGAAAGCAACTTGGGAAAGGCTAGAAATGAAGGTTCTAATGGTTGGAATGGCATGTCTTGATCTCAACACATGAGTAGGTGCTTCTCTCTCAGAAAATGTATGGTGGAAGTGAAGGCACATTCTGATGGCTCTCCTTTCTGAGTAAGAAGGGGTGGAGGGGTATATATAGCCTCCACACAAAATCCAACCGTTACACACTTTTGACCCAACTCGGTGGCACCGATCAAAAATCTCGGTGGCACCGAACTGTGTAAAAGATATGAACGTTAGGAATCTCGGTGGGACCGATCAGAACAACTCGGATGGACCGATGTGCAATGGTTAGGGCAAACCTTGTCTCGGTGGCACCGATTGCATCAACTCGGTGGGGCCGAAATGAAGCAATAAGGCAACAGAGAGTTGGCAAGCCATCTCGGTGAGACCGATTTGCAAAACTCGGTGGGACCGAAGTAATTGCAACCGATTACAGAGAGTTGGCAAGGCCATCTCGGTGGGACTGAGATCCATATCGGTGGATCCGATTTGTTAGGCTTTTGGTAGTGGCTAAGTCCAGATGAACTCGGTGGCTCCGGATAGGAAATTTCGGTGGGGCCGAGTTGGAATGTAGGTTTTGGACATATTTGGATGGAGAAAGTGGTTGAGGGTTTTCGAGTACTGTCACTAAGCACTTGTGCAAAAAGACCATTAAGCAACACCTCATCCCCTTTTAATAGTATTGGCTTTCCTATGGACTCAATGTGATCTTGGATCACTTAACAAAAATTGTTGAGTCTTGAGCTTTTGCCAATCCATGTCCTTAGAATTTTGAGGGGTCCACATCTCTAGTCCTTGCCATGCCAATCATTGAACATCCTGAAATCTTTAACTTGAATGGACATTAGTTCAATGGGATATATGTTGTTATAAATTACCAAAACCACCAAGGGAGCAAATGTGCTTTTAGAAAGCACTTCAACGATTCAGAGTAGAGCCTTGGCAGAATTCATTGCTGAATGGACACCAACGAAAGACAAAGAAAAACCTGAAACAAGTCTTCCCGACAAGGAAACAACAGAAGAATGGATCAAGTACTTTAACGGTGCCTTCTTGCTGTAAGGTGCCGGTGCTGGCGTGCTGCTTGTCGGACCCACCGGAGAGCACCTCAAGTATGTGATTCAAATGCGTTTCCCTAGGGAGAAGGCCACTAACAACACTGCTGAGTATGAGGGATTGCTTGCCGGACTCCGCACTGCAATCGACCTAGGTATCAAGAAGCTGATTATCAGGGGTGACTCGCAGATTGTTGTGACGCAAGTAAACAAGGATTACCAGAGCCCTTTGATGGAAGCATATGTTGATGAAGTGAGGAAGTTGGAGGAGCACTTTGAAGGTTTGCCGCTTGAGCATGTCCCTCGTGCTCAAAATGAAGTTGCAGATCACTTGTCGAAGCTTGCCGCTGAAAGAATCCCTGAGGAACCAGGAACTTTTGTGCTACAATTGACTCAACCATCTGTTACACCATCAATGAGGCCGGTAAAAAGGAGAAAATCAAATTCTGGTGGTTACTTCCCGACAGAGCTACCAATAGCCGCCGAAAAGGTTGATGCCGCCAAAAAGACCTGATGTAGGGTGGAACCCTAATTTGACGATCTTTCCACACTTGGAGGGGGAAAAGAGAGGAACAACAAGAACAACCAAGGGAAATCACTCAAACAAACCCAAATCACATATCCACTAGGATAGCATACATGAGATCCACAAGCATACAAGGACAATCCAAGAAAACAAACACAAAGGTAAAGTTCTTCCCACTCCAAAGGAGGTGAGGTCTTGGTGATCTAGGTGAGATCCTTCTCCCTTAGGAGGTCTTAATGATCCTATGATGGGGATCCTTCTCCCTAGAGAGGTCTTGATTCCCCAAGAGGAGATACAAGGAGCAAAGCTCTACTCAATGTCTCAATATACTTTGCTACCCCTTGAAAGGTTGAGGAGGAGGTCTATTTATAGTCTAGGACGAAGTGGGGGTGAGGGGGATAGATTACACAGCCTGATGGCCGAAGGCATGCTGGCAGCGGCCGGATGTCCGGCCATCGGGCCGGATGTCCGATGGTTCATCGGGGTGCCAGATGTCCGGGCCTTGGGGCCAGATGTCCGGCCGGGCGTCTGGTCGGCTCGACTGTGCTTCTGGACAGGGGGGCGGATTTCCGGGCTGGGCCTGGATGTCCGGGTGCTGTCGGGCCGGATGTCCGGGGCCTGGCTGGATGTCCGGGCCCTGGAGCATCTTGCTGCTGGGCTGGGGCTGCTGTTCCCAGCGGCCGGATGTCCGGCCACTGTAGTTTTTCAGCGCTCTTCCTCCTCGCACTTGTTCGTCCGTGCACTTGTCGACTTGGTCTTCGTTCCGAGCATTCTCGAGGCGGTCTTCTTCATACCTGATCACACATAGCACTTCGGCTTGAGGTAGTAGCCATGTCTCACATGAGTCAAATGGAAGTTCATTAAGGAGAGATGTCACCTCGGTCTCTAGAGATCTTGCACGTGCTTATGTCATTGGTCTGCTTGGCACTTGAGGAGACGTAGGTAGGTCCATGGGGATGACTGTAGGATGCTCCGCATCATCTCCCCCCCCCCCCTGAAAAAGATCTGTCCTCGGATCGGAATCCACATCACCATGGAAGGGAGATAAGTCCTTGACGTTGAAGATCTCGCTGGTGTTGTACTTGTCACGAGGGATGTCGATCTTGTAGGCATTGTTGTTGTAGCGTGCTAGCACCTTGAAGGGTCCGTCGGCTCGTGGTAGTAGTTTGAACTTGCGCTCGTTGGGGAAGCGGTCTTTGCGAAGGTGTACCCACACAAGATCTCCGGGGTTTAACACCATGGGGTGCTTGTTGATGTTGACCTTGGTCGCGAGTCGTTGTACTTGGCGCTCGATCACATGCCTTGTATCTTTGTGCATCTTCTAGAGGTAGCTCGCTCGTGCACTCGCGTCCATGTCGAAGCGCTCTTGTAGAGGTAGCGGTAGAATGTCCAATGGGGACAACGGGTTGAAATTCTAGACGACCTCGAAGGGGGACTTGCCGGTAGTAGAGTGTCGTGCTCGATTGTAGGCGTACTTGGTGATGGGTAAACATTCCTCCCACTCCCTTATGTTCTTCTTGATCAACACGCGGAGTAGTGTGGAGAGAGTCCGGTTCATGACCTCTGTTTGGCCGTCGGTTTGTGGGTGATATGCCGATGAGAATAGGTGCTTGATTCCGAGCTTGGCGCATAGTGTCTTCCAGAAGTAGCTAAGGAACTTGACGTCGCGGTCTGACACGATCGTCTTGGGCACTCCATGCAAGCGCAAGATTTCCCTACAAAAGAGATTTGCAACATGTGAAGCATCGTCTACCTTGTTACATGGAATAAAATGTGCCATCTTAGAGAAACGGTCCACAACAACAAATACTGAATCTTTGCTGTTTTGAGTTCGAGGCAAACCAAGCACAAAATCCATACTAATATCTTCCCATGGATGTTATGGAATAGGAAGTGGCATATATAACCCATGAGATTGAGCTTTTGACTTAGCTTTGCGGCATGTAGAGCACCGGTTGGTGTAGCGTGACACATCTCAAAACATCTTTGGCCAAAAGTAGTTCTTGGAGAGCGTAGCAAATGTCTTGTCACATCCGAAATGTCCCATGAGTCCTCCACCGTGAGCCTCTTGCAAAAGCAACAAACGAAGAGAAGACTCGGGGATACAAAGTTTGTTACCTCGCATAAGATAATCATCATTCAAATAGTATCACTCCCAAGTGTTGTGTGATAAGCATTTGGCATATGGAATCGCAAATGAAACATCATGCGCATACAAGTCTTTAATGTGCTCAAATCCTATAAAATTCAACTCAAGTTTAGTAACTAGCATGCACTTGCGTGAAAGAGCGTCTACCACAACATTTTCCTTACCTTTGATATACTTGATAACATAAGGAAATGACTCAATGAACTCACTCCATTTAGCATGACGCTTGTTCAATTTCGTTTGACCCTTTAGGTACTTAAGTGTTTCATGATCCGTATGGATGACAAATTCACGTGGTCGGAGATAATGTTCCCACACATGCAAGACTCTCACTAAAGTATATAACACTTTGTCATAGATGGGGTAGTTAAGTTGTGCGCTGGAGAGTTTTTCACTAAAGTATGCAATAGGTCGCTTCTCTTGCATCAACACACCACCAATGCCATTACCACTAGCATCACAATGCACTTCAAAAGTTTTATCAAAGTTGGGTAATGCAAGTAATGGAGCATGTGTAAGCAAGTTTTTAAGCTCATGAAATGCGGCATCTTGAGATGGACCCCAAACAAATGGTGCATTCTTCTTACTCAATGCGTGCAATGGTGATGCAATAGTGCTAAAATCCTTCACAAAGCGACGATAAAATCCGGCTAAGCCAAGGAAACTACGCACTTGAAGCAAATTGGTTGGTTGTGGCCAATTCTTAATAGCATCAATTTTAGTTTCATCAACTTGAACACCCTTAGAGGATACAACAAAGCCCAAGAAAACAAGCTTATCAACACCAAAAGTGCATTTTTCCATGTTAGCATAAATTCTCTCTTTTCTAAGAACTTGTAGGACGTCTCTAAGGTGTTTCACATGATCCTCAAGAATTTCGCTAAACACAAGGGTGTCAGCAAAGTAAACCACAACACAAATGCCAAAGTATGGACGAAGAACATAATGCATCACATGCATAAAAGTGCTAGGAGCTTGGGATAAACCCATAGGCATGACTAACCATTCATACAAGCCAAATTTGGTTTTGAAAGCGGTTTTCCATTCATCACCTTCTTGCATGCGTATTTGATAGTAGCCACTTTTAAGATCAATTTTGGAGAAAATGGTGGCTCCACTAAGTTCATCTAGCATGTCATCTAGGCATGGAATGGGATGGTGATATCTAACGGTGATAGCATTGATAGGACGGCAATCGGAACACATGCGATGGGTACCATCTTTCTTAGGCACAAGAATTACCGGAACGGCACATGGACTCAAGCTCTCGCGTACATACCCATTCTCCATGAGATGTTGGACTTGCTGTTGGATCTCTTTGGTCTCGTCGGGGTTGACGCGGTAAGGTGCCTTGTTCGGTAGAGGTGCGCCGGAAATGAGGTCAATACGGTGTTCGATTCTGCGAAGTGGAGGAAGTCCGGGAGGTAGTTCATCGGGAAACATGTCCGTGAATTCCTGCAAGAGATGAGACAATACCAAAGGAAGATGTTGTGAAGTATTAGTCCGCACCACTTCATCTTTGCACACAAGCACAAACTGAAGAACACTTGATGGGCTCTCACTCACATCCCTCAAATCTATTTTGGTGGCTAAAAGAACTAGGTTTCTCTTGTCGCTCATCGTGGAGTCGCTCATTTTTGGCTTGTGGCACTCACTCTCTTTTTGGTGGTTCACTCGCTCACTTGACTCTGCATGATGGGTAGGTGCTTGCTTGTCCGCGATGATTTGACTTGGTGTCATTGGTCGAAGAACGAATTCCTTGCCCTTTATCTTGAAGCTATAGTGATTGGTCTGTACGTTGTGGATGATGCCGCGGTCGAATTGCCAAGGTCTTCCAAGGAGGAGATGGCATACGGACATAAGAACCACATCACACTCAAAGGGGTCTTCGTAGGCGCCAATCTTGAAGGACACTTGGACAGTGTGCTCTACTTGAATGGTGCCGGAGTCGCTAAGCCATTGGACCTTGTATGGGCGAGGGTGCTTGGAACATAACTCTTCACTTGGCAAGTTGTGGCAACTTCCGCCGTCGATGATGACCTTGACGGAACGTCCTTGAATACCCGCTTTGGTATGGAAGATGTGGCAACGTTGGTCTTCATCTTGATGTTGTTGAAGTGTCAAGACCTAGGAGACAACAAGAGCGGGGCTCGAATCATTGTCGCAAAACACTTGATCATCTTCATCTTCATTCACTTGTCGATGCATGGCCACGTGTTCAAGTGCTTCCATTTCTTCTTCACTCATAGAGTTGTAGGTGCCGTCTGCATTGGCGATCATGGTACGCCGTGTGGGGCACTCAAAAGACTTGTGGCCTCGGCCTTTGCAAGTAAAGCACTTGATGTCACTTGTTTTGTCGGTGGCATCCGTAGGAGTTGTTGAAGACGAAGCTCTTGGCTTGGAGTTACTTGTAGTAGTAGGAGGACGACTCGAAGATGTGGAAGGGTTCTTGTAGCTTGACTTGTCACCGGTACTTGGTGTAGCTCGAGTCGTTGGAGGAGTTGTCGTAGTCGTTAAAGCTTGAGTGTAAGAACCGTAGGTCTTGGAAGAGTACTTGTAGAACTTGTAATCCTCTTGCACTTGACGCTCCGCTTTGGTGGCTTGGTGCACTAGCTCGAGGAGGTTGGAGTAAGGTTGAAAGTCTGCTATTTTCTTGATTGGATGGTTGAGGCCATTCAAGAAACGTGCC
Source organism: Elymus sibiricus (assembly GCA_039707655.1). Taxonomy (NCBI): domain Eukaryota; kingdom Viridiplantae; phylum Streptophyta; class Magnoliopsida; order Poales; family Poaceae; genus Elymus; species Elymus sibiricus. The sequence goes on from CM077668.1 coordinate 198,456,801, forward strand.
ATAGTTTGTTCATCATCTTCCTTGACGTTGGCTCATATCATTGCAATCTCCATTCCTTTGTAATATTCTTCAACTGACTTGGTTCCTTGCTTGAGGAGTTGAAGTTTCTTGAAGAGGTCGCGGCTATAGTGTGTAGGCACAAAGCGAGCTCTCATAACTTCCTTCATTTGAGTCCACGTGGTGATAGGTGGTTCGCCTTTCTCTTGGCGTCTCTCGATCACTTGCTCCCACCAAATGAGAACATAGTCTTGGAACTCAAGCGATTCCATGGCTACCTTCTCTTCCTCGTCATAATTGTGTAGACGGAATATCTTGTCCACCTTTAAGGCCCATGAGAGGTAGTCTTTGGGGTCGTTGCTTCCGGAAAACTTGGGCATGTTGAACTTGAGCTTGTCGTAGCGTTGCTCATCATTATGCCGATGTTGCCGTCGCTCTCGTCTTGGAGGTGGGTCGTCATCCCCGTTCTCTTCTTGCTCTACGCGGTTGGCTTGACGGTGGGGACGAGGTAGTCTTGCCTGGTTCCTCCATTCTTGATTCTCTTCTTGGTGTGCGGCTTCTTCTTGGTGACGTGCCTCTTCTTCTTCACGCACATGACGGTTGTGTTCATTGAGGGCATGAGTGGCTTCGCAAAGGGCATGTTGTGCTTCGAGGGCTTGTTGTTCACGACGTTGTTGCTCTTGCCAAAGTGGGTCGCCGTCTTGAGTGTCTTGTTGTTGACGTCGTGGAACTTGCTCTTGGTGCGTGTCATCTTGAACTTGATGGTGTTGACGTTCGCGCTCTCGAAGGCGTTGTTGCAAACCATTGCCATGTAATGGATGTGGTCGAGCTTGATGTTCTTGTCGAGGATGTAGACGAGCTCGAGGAAGACTTGCATCCGATGATGAATCCGAAGAATGGCATCTTGACCATGTTCTCCTTGTCGAAGATGAAGTTGAGGAAGCGCGGTCAATCATCATGGCACAAAATTCATCCATTTGTGTAGTAAGCTTGGCGTCGAGGTAGTCTCTTGTTCGTGTTTCAGAGTGACGCAAGTCGGTGGCGAGTTGCTCGATGTGATCGCCCAAAGCTTCACTTTCTTGATGCAAGGCTCATTGTACCCCAAAGAGATGGCTCTTGGATACATAGTCATTCGGTGCTTCATGCTCGCCGAAGAGAGGATTCAAAGATGTACTTGGCCTATCCATCATGATCAAGTAGAGGTGAGTAGGAAATGAGAGAACAAAACCAAAGTTACCTTTCCCGAAGATTGAAGATGTATCGAGTATCACTCAATGTATAGCTATGATAGGAGAATTGGTACCGGGTTTGTTTCTCACTCCTACACAAAAAGGCTTATGGAGTAGCTTGGTTAGGATGGTGGCACAAAATAGTTGCAATTTGCAAGCAAGTTATCAATAATGTTGAAAAAGATTCACAAGTTCGTGAGTGTAACAAGTAGACCAATAGCAATAAGTAGCACACGGAAACACACGCACGGATAGATAAATGAGGTCGTGCAACCAAGGAATGAGCTCAAAATGTGGAATCCACGGAAAATGCTCTTGTTGCACAACACTAGATAGACACTAGCATGATTGCTCAATAGGCGGATACGAACTTGTGCACAACCTATAAGAGATAAAACGTATGGACTTTCTATCTCACTTATGCTATGTATGTATGAATCCCGGTGAACTAGTCACAATGATCCAAGATGATCAAATATGCTATGTAATGTGGCGATGCTATGGCTATTGCTTACAAGCTTGTTGTTTCTCTTTCTCTTTTGCTTAAAAGCTTCTCTTTCTTTTGATGGTTTCCTTTGGCCTCTTTTGCGAAATGCTCTTACGAAGAGAGCAATGATGTATATGCGGGAACAAAATTTTGGCACAAGAGATGATATTATGAAGTATGCACGCTATGATAGCTATGCGGAACAATATCACTAAAGTGCACAAGTAGCGTTGCCCGACAATACTCAAATGGCTAGTCTCATAGGAAAGTGACGCAAAAGATGGTATCAAGGGTTAACAATTGCAATGGCAAGGAGATGAATAAGTTGTCGTCGAGGTTACCGTCCTTGCTTATGGTTATGGTGTCACAATGGTGAAGTGGTTGTTGTCGATGACGAGTCTGTGGCGATCTTGAGCGGCGGTGAAGTTGACATGGAACCGTCCCTAAGTAGCCGAAACACGTTAGGAAACGGCAAACCGTGACTCAAAATCTCAAATGGCAAATGTGGCAAAATTTGCGGTGGTTGCGGAAGTTGGTGGTGGTGGCACATGAGTATACGATGGTAATGTGGAGATGTATGAGGGCTTGCAGAAGAAACGATGGGAAACAACGAAAATTCAAAGAAATTGCGAGGTTTTGGTGGGCTAGTTGCCAGGGGCCGGATGTCCGGGGTCACGGCCGGATGTTCGGGGTGCCCACTCCGCGGATGAACTCGATGAACAAGAAAAATTCCGTGGCAAAATTGGGGAGATTTTGTGGATGGAATTGATGGAGAATGTGTGGAAAAGCAAGATCCACTCGAAACCAAGCAAATCCATGGATCAAAATCAACAAAACATCATCAAACCAACAAATCACAAATTTTTTGGTAGGGCTATTTTTGTGGGGAATTTTCAAAGTTGGGCAAAATCAAACAAAATTGGCGCTAGAAAACGAGGGGAAAGACTCCAAAGTGTGAATCAACGTGGCTCTGATCCAAGATGATGTACGGTGGAACCCTAATTTGACGATCTTTCCACACTGGGAGGGGGAAAAGAGAGGAACAACAAGAACAATCAAGGGAAATCAGTCAAACAAACCCAAATCACACATCCACTAGGATAGCATACATGAGATCCACAAGCATACGAGGACAATCCATGGAAACAAACACAAAGGTAAAGTTCTTCCCACTCCAAAGGAGGCGAGGTCTTGGTGATCTAGGTGAGATCCTTCTCCCTTAGGAGGTCTTGATGATCCTCTCCCTATAGAGGTCTTGATTCCCTAAGAGGAGATACAAGGAGCAAAGCTCCACTCAATATCTCAATATACTTTGCTAATCGTAGAAAGGTTGAGGAGGAGGTCTATTTATAGTCTAGGACGAAGTGGGGGTGAGGGGGATAGATTACACGGCCGGATGGCCGAAGGCATGCTGGCAGGGGCCGGATGTCCGGCCGTCGGGCCGGATGTCCGGCGGTTCATCGGGGTGCCGGATGTCCGGGCCTTGGGGCCGGATGTCCGGCCGGGCATCTGGTCGGCTCCGCTGTGCTTCTGGACAGGGGGGCGGATTTCTGGGCTGGGCCCGGATGTCCGGGTGCTGTCGGGCCAGATGTCCGGGGCCTGGCCGGATGTCCGGGCCCTGGAGCATCTTGCTGCTGGGCTGGGTTCCGGATGCTATTCCTAGGGGCCAGATGTCCGGGCCAGGGGCCGGATGTCCGGCCGCTATAGTTTTTCAGCGGTCTTCCTCCTTGCGCTTGTTCATCTGTGCACTTGTCGACTTGGTCTTTGTTCCGAGCATTCCCAAGGCGGTCTTCTTCATACCTGATCACACATAGCACTTCGGCTTGAGGTAGTAGCCATGTCTCACATGAGTCAAATGGAAGTTCATTAAGGAAAGATGTCACCTCAGTCTCGAGAGCTCTTGCACGTGCTCGTGTCATTGGTCCGCTTGGCACCCGGGGAGGGAGAAGTAGGTAGGTAGGTCCATGGGGATGACCGTAGGATGCTGCGCATCAAGACCCCTCTTGCCGGTGAGCGGCAATCTCCGAAGAGCCAAGCTCTTGCCGTTGAGACAAGCGCTCCCGGGGAGGGAGAAGAGCCATTGCTCCTTGTTGTCGAGCCACAAGCTCCGGCATGGGCACAGCTGATTGTCGATTACCTTCAAACAGGTGATCTTCCCGATGAACCAGAAGAAGCTGAAAGAGTAGCATGGCAGTCGAGTACGTACCAGTTTGTTGACAGCATTCTGCACAGAAAGAGGCCAAATGGTGTGAAATTAAAGTGTATATCCCGGGAAGATGGACAAGCGCTACTGGCAGAGATACATGGAGGCATATGTGGCTCCCACATTGGGTGACGCTCCCTTGTCGGAAAAGCTTTTCGGCAAGGCTTCTGTTGACCCACTGCCCTCCAGGATGCGACTGCACTAGTAACCAAGTGTGAAGCGTGCCAGTTCCATTCCAAGAACATACACCAACTAGCTCAAGCTCTTCAAACAATTCCTCTCTCATGGCCCTTTGCAGTCTGGGGGCTGGACATTCTCGGCCCATTCCCCCGTGCGACGGGGGGCTTTGAGTTCTTGTACGTGGCAATCGACAAGTTCACAAAGTGGCCTGAGGTGGAGCCAGTAAGGAAAGTTACAGCACAGTCAGCCGTCAAGTTTTTCAAGGGTCTGGTTTTCCATTTTGGAGTGCCCAACAGGATCATCACCGACAACGGCACCCAGTTTACCAGTCGCACCTTCACAGCATACTACCAAGAACTTGGAAGCAATATCTGCTACGCCTCCGTTGCCCACCTGAGAAGCAATGGATAGGCGGAGAGAGCAAATGCTGAAGTGTTGCATGGGCTCAAAACAAGAACTTTAGACAAGCTACACAAGTGTGGAAGACGCTGGGTTGATGAGCTGTCGGCAGTTCTTTGGTCACTCAGGACGACACCAAATCAAGCTACCGGCGAGACGCCCTTCTCCCTTGTATATGGCGTAGAAGAGGTGCTCCCCACAGAACTCAAGTACGGATCACCTCGAGTGCAAGGCATGACGATGCTACGCTCCTTGAGGAGGACCGTTTTCGGGATGCCGTGCGTGCTGGTAGATACCAGCAAGCTTTGCGCTGCTACCATAGCCGCAAAGTGCACCCCCAGCAACTTGAGGAAGGTGACCTTGTCCTTCGACGGATCCAGTCCGGCAAGGGTTTAAACAAGTTGACGCCAAAGTGGGAAGGCTCTTATCGGGTAGTACAAGTTACCAGACCTGGCTCAGTCCGTCTGGAAATCAAAGATGGCACTCGCTTGCAGAACTCATGGAATATTGAGCATCTTCGCAAATTCTACCCATAAGGCGCGATTGCCGGGCCTCCCGGCAATGGCTTTTGTACAAGTTGGCCAGCAAGGCATGTAATCCTTTGTACAAAGCCGGGCACAGACCCCGTGCATAGTTAATAAAGCTAAGTGTTTCGCAACCTTTTGTCAAAGTACATATTTATTTATGTATGTTGCATGTAGTGTTGTGTTACATTTACTCTTGTATGACATGATTGACGAACCATCAAGGTTCCAGCCTCCTCTTTTCTCTTCTTTCTTTTTCTCAAAGTAATGAAGTGTTCCTCGCGTGCAAGTTTCCTGGGGGGAGTGATGGTGTAGAAACCATAGGATGTTCAAGATATCATTCACGACGAGAAATACAGCAAAGAAAAGCTAAGTTGCAAAACTTTGGAACAAAAATTCTTTGTTGTAACTGCTATTTTTCCCTTGAACGACTTTTAATCTTTATATGAAAAACCTGCACGTGAAGGAACCTTATCGAGATTGCTCGTGCTCTTATTTCTGTTTTGAGTCCGCTCAACAGTATAAGTAGGCTACGACAAGACGAGTAAGTGTATCTTGGCGGAAAGCGGCACCTCCAGCAAGCTGCTAAGGACCTGTTCGTCAAGCGCTAACGGCAGGCTGAGCGCACCGGCAAGTTTTCGGCAAGCGTAGGGTATAAACATATAAAGGCAAAATCACATAAGGGGAATAGCATACATTCATTCAAGATACATGAGTCATATCACATCAAAATTCAATACAGATCTAATTTAAGATAATTTCTCTTTTACATGATCTGCGCTGATGACAAGATGTGGCGGCAAGGCTAGTTTGTGAGATGGCCCTGATGCCTGGAGACTTGGCCGACCCTGTCGGCGATTGGAGCGACAAGTCTGTCGATGGCGGTGATGTCGGTGTTCTTCGGCAAGCTTGTGAAGGCCCCGGAGAGATCAATACCGGGATTGCGATATGCCACCTTGACGAGCACTTTCTAGAGGATGTCACGAGCAAGCTTCCGGGATTCATTGGCGAAGCTGGCAGCGCGCTCCTCTTGATATGTCTCCAGTGCTTCAATCAGGCCTTCGAAGAACTTGCTCAACCGGACACTGGCAGTCTCCTTGTCGTTGACGGTGAAGCTCCAGCTCTTCATATCCATGACTGCGAGCTACACAGTCAGGTGTTCAGCTATATCTGTAAGCTTCTCAGTCCAAAGCGCAAGGGAGCTCTTCAGCTGGTTGAACTTGTTTTCGGCATCATCCCGGAAGAGGTGCTCTTCCTCAAGGTCCTTCGTCAAGATTGCCTCCCTGGCCTTGGCGGCTTCGAGATTCTCTTCCAAGGTGGCAAGCTTCATCTTCAGATACTCTGCAGCATCGGCGGCCTTACTGAGCACCTGGTTCTTGGATGACAGCTGCGTTTGCAACTCCCCCAGGGTATGAGTTGCTTTCTGCGCTGCATCTTTGAGGGCCACGATCTCCTTGTGGTACCGGCCAGATCCTCTTCTAATTTGCTCACCTTGGATTCTGAATCTGCCTTGGCAATGGCGGCAGCGGCAACAGAGTCTGTAGCCTCCTTCAGCTTGTCGGCGTAATCTCGAGCTTGAGTCGTGATGAGCACTTTGTGGGCCTTCTCCAGATCTTGCGTCCGTTGCATGAGGAGGGTTTGGATTTCATCATCCTTGGCTTTTAGCTTGGCGACAAGTGCCTCTTCTCGACCGGCAAGATCTTTCTCTTTGGTGGTGAGCTGCGCTTCGCGCTCCACCAACTTGTCGTCCAAGGTCGCTGCTTTCTCAGTAGCAGTGGCAAGCTTCTCCTCTTGCCTTTTGATGATATGGAATTTTTCATTGTACCAAGTATGGATTTCTTCTGCCTTCTCCTTCAGCTTTTGCTCAGCCAGATCCACAACTTGCTGCTGCGTTTGGAGCTTTTCCCAGTGCTTGCTATAGCGATCTTGCACGTCTTTGAAGCCGGCGGCCATCGTCTTCAAGAATGCAAGATCTGCAGCACTGTCATCAGGATTGTTTGGTTCCGCAGTGCTTCCAGAGAGGGGTATTAAGATTCCGGCGATGGCGTCATCAAAGGCAGAATCCCTGACACCAGATGATCTGGGGGCTCCAGTTTCTTGCTGCAGATTGATGAGTTCCAAGGGTCCCGCCAAAGCTCGAGTATCGGGCGCACCAGAGTGGTCATCAGTTTTCTTCCCATCACCGCCAGCCACTTCCAATTCAGTATCTGTTCTGACGGGGTCAGAGGGGTTGCCGAAAGATTTCTCCAATTCTTTGGCGGCTTTCCTTGCCTCTTTAGCGGCAGACACATCGGCTTCTTTGGCGGAGATCTTGGCGGCCTCATCAGCAGCGCTCTTTGCGATTTCCTCTACGTCTGCCCTAATTTCTCCCTCTTCCAGAGAGGTTGGATCTGCAGGACAGGGAAGAAGCAAAGGGCAGAAAAAGATTCAATTTACAAATCAAGTTCAAGAAAACAAAAAAATATGGAAGGCACTCGAAAGCAAGTGGATTACCTGTCGGGTTCTGTTGAGAAGAGATGTTCTCTTTTCTGACAACTTCGGTTGTCGCCGCTTGGCTGTCGGCAGCTTCACTTGCCGGTATGACCTCAGTACGGACAAGCTCGTCAGTGGAGGCCCTTGCCGGCGAGTTGCTCTCCGAGATGTTGGTTGACGGAGGCGCTATAACGGGATCCGCCTCCGGGTGCTCTTCATCTTAGCGATCTTCTCCCTCTCCTTGTCGGGCTCGGAGGTTGGAGCATTGGTACCAGAGCTTGCCAGTGGAAATTGTGCCATCGTTTCATGTTGGGGCTGGGCTGGGGGCTGACGATGACAGCATTGGAAGATGCCATACCCCACCCAGTGCTCGTCGTGGGCTCCGTTTCTGTTGCAGCCTTGGCTCGCTTTGCCCTGTGCGCAAGTGGCTCCGTATCTCTGCGAAGACAAGAAAAATCAAGTCAAATCGACAATTAAGAAGAAATCAAGAAGTTGATGAAGACGTGCAAGATCACTTATTCCTCTTCTTCGCGGTCCCTGAGGGCGGAGAGATCCCACGTGACTGGTGGAGGAGATGCTCTGGGCCGCTTGATTGCCGGGGAAGTTTCTGCCGCAAGATGTGAAGCCTCTGCCTCATCAGCTGAGGATGCCGTTTGCCACCTCGACGGAGTACGCCTAGTCGTTTGAACCCGAGAAGATTGCCGGCAAGCACCTTGCTGCTAGGTGACCTTGGCGGCTGCCTCTTTGTCAAAAGGCTCATCATCTGGCGACGAAGGATGCACTGGCTCTTGGCTGGCAGCCTTTTTAAGGATTTGGTGCCTCTTCTTCGGTACGGGGACAGCTGGGGGCTCCTTTTCCCCCTCTGGCTCTCCGGCAGCTTCATCGCCATGCTCTCTGATAGGCTCCTCTTGATGCTCTTCGGCTAGATCTTCATCAACCTGTTCTTCATCTTCGGCGGCCGCAGATTGGGAGATGTCGGTAGCAGCAAGCCTCTTGATCTCTTCAGCCCTACTAGCAATATATGCCACCTCCTCGTCGGTGGTACTATGGATGAGGTCCTTCTCCTCTCGGATGTTCCTCTCCATCAGATTGGCAAGCCATGCCATCTCGTTCTCAACGGAGGGTTTCTTCCAAAGGGCCTCGACTCCTTGGGCGTTGCACTCCGGCATCATCGCCAAGATTGTTTCCTTGGCGGAATTGTTACACAAGGGAATCACTTGGGCCGGCAAGTGAAACTTGCCGGTGGTCCGGAAAAGTTGGTGACAGAGGCTGATGTGCTGTAGTACCGTCAGATTGTTGTCAAGTCCAGTATACCGTCGCAATATGTCAGCAGCATTCTGGTACTCCCAAGCGTACCGTTTCCTCTTCTGCAGTGGTGCAATGCGTCGCCGGAGGAAATCTTCCCCTACCATCTCAATGGCGAGGCCGGCAGCCCTGAGACGGATAATACGGTTCAGCGTTGGGGTGAGCTTGTCGTCGCACTTGCCGTAACTGCTCCAATCCTTGCCGCGCTGAACCTTCTTCTGCCGGGGAGCACAGAATTCTGGGAAGTCCTTCTCCTGAATCCAACACCACTCCGCCCGCCATTCCTCCCATTTCAGATGCAGTTGGCCTGGGAGATATGCATCCTTGGTGCCACCTCTAGGAATCCAGGTGATGCTTCCAGAAAGTGCATCTCCTTTGATGCGAGGGATGAAGAAGTGGTGAAACAGAGAGACGTTGGGGACGACTCCGACAAAATTTTCGCACATATGGGCAAAGACTGACATACAAGTCACGGCATTTGGATTGAAATCCAAGAGCCGGAACCCATAGGTGTACATCAGCTCAGAGAAGAAATCAAAGAAAGGAGGTCAGAGCCTGCAATAGAAATATGCACAGAAGAATGGAAATTTATCCGTAGAAGGCTTGAGGTCGGCAGGTAGTACGGCTGGGGTGATGTGGTCTATGGTATCCTTCCCCCACATGTACGCATACCTATCGATGAGCACGCTTTTATCCAGCGCCGGTGGACGGAAAACCACATTTTCCCTCCGCTGCGCGGCTACGGCCAGCTTCCTCTTCTCTGCCTCCGGGTCGACAGGCTTGGCGGCCTTTTTCGCCTCCGCCTCAGCCGGATTGACGGCTTTCTTGGGCGCCATGCTGCTCTCAAGGGAAGAGGGAAAGATGGACGAAGCAATGGCGCGACAGTAGTGGATTCTGCTCTGGCGCAAGGAAGAAGACGATGGGCGGCGGCTAGGTTGGGAAGATGGGAGTGAATGAGTAGCGCCCGCTGAAGCAGGGGGCTGGCTCTTTACTGTCTACAGTGGCAGCGCTTTTGCAGGCGCACTACCACAAACGGCCGTTCCATCCCACCTCTCCCACGTCTCGCATTAAATGCGCATCGTGGGCGTGCAGAAGAAATCATCATCACAAAATTTACAGCAGTAATTCCCCGCCACGTGTGTCTGTGCATTTGTTTGGGCCTAGCCCAACGACGCTTCGGACGCTCGTGTGGCCCAGGGCCGGGGGCTCCTGGCGGTGTATAAAAACATGGGCATTTTTATACCCTGACTTATTCATGGACAGTGGCAGCTTTCCAAGAGGCCTAGGGCCTGCCAGAAGATTGCTATCCTCAATACACACGACTTGGTTGATAAAGCCAAAGAGAAGACCTCAAGACAGGCCATCGAGAAGTACTAAGTTAGTGCTTGTCGGGCCATTGGGAACCAGGGTACCCCGGCCCATCTGCCTGCGGCCCAGGGTACGACTCCTGGTGAAGGCCCAAGACACGGCCCATCTGAGGGCGCCGGCCTCCTGAGGACCCCTCCTCAAGACATGACCTGCCGGCACTTAGCCACGGTAGGAGCAGGAGCCTCGCGAGCCCCCCCCCCCCCCCCCCCCCGCAAGGCTGCCTCCCGAGTCGGGCGCCTGAGGCCATCTTGCCTAATGTCGGCTGCGCGGTCCTGTGCCCACCACGTGGGTGACACGCGTAGCGATGAAGGGCGGCAGAGGCCGTGCCAGCGGGCGTGGATAGGGAAGCTTTCCTCTTTGGTGCTAAGGGGGCAGCCCTAGCTGCCCACCCCCAAAGCGAGTCCCAAGGACTGCCCGTTTGGTGATAGAAGACCGAGACAGCAAGGTGCGCAGGGCGAAGGTCACCACCGAGCCCACCGGCGTGTCATGGATCATGCTTTTGCAGGCGAAGACCTCCTTTAGTCAGGATACACTGAGCGCCTGTCCCCTTTCAAAACCCGCCAAGTGTGGCAACCCTTCCCGCCTAATTTTGGGGGAAGAGGACCAGGGCGGCTATAAAGGGGGCAGAGCTGCCATTGTAGAGGGGATCCTTTCCTCTGCCTTCTACCTTGTACGCGAGAACACCTTCTTGCCCACAGCAATCATAACCACAAGCAGGAGTAGGGTTTTACACCGCAAGGTGGCCCGAACCTAGGTAACCGTCGTGTCCTCTGTCGTGCTCCCGAGTCACGCTCTCGCCGTAGCCTCGCCGTGGTCACCTTTGGTCGGAAAGAGCTAGCATGCCCCCGGTGTTCGAACCTCTAGTTCCCCGGAGTCCAGGCTGCGACATTTGGCGCGCTAGGTAGGGGGCGGCGCTTCATTTCTTCCCGCTTCCTCGCCGGCATGGCCGACGCTCACCACGAGTGCTACGCGCGCCGAGCTGCCAGGGTGGCCCAGACGGAGCCCGTCGCCCGCGACGACCGTCGACGCCGCACCGCCGGCGCTGTCACCGACCCCGCTGCGAGGGAGCAGCAGGCTTCTTCCCACCACCCGTCTGTGCGGGCGGACGCCCACACTGCCACGGCCTCTTTGCTTGCCCGATGTGATGCGCCGGCCCCGCAGGCCGCGCTGCTCATGGCGCGTGAGCTCCTACGCTACCGCCCCACCGACGCTGGCTATGACGCCTGGCTCGGCTGCATCACCGAGCTCGTTAATGCCATAGGCAATGCCCCGGTGCCCTCTCACTCGTTCCATCCTCCGCCGTCTCGTGCCGGGGACGTGGCGCATGATGCGCCTCCTCCACCTCCTTTGCACGGCGAGGGCGCCCGGCGCCACCACGACGTGCGGGCTCATGAGCACTCTCGCGGCGCGTCTTCGCCAGACCATGGTGAGCCTAGCTGCCAGATCGCCCGGCGCACGCCGCCCGACGCGTGCGTCCTCCTTGAGCAATAGTGCTAGCGCCAAGACAGGACCGTCCAAGAAGTCGCGGCCGCCGGCCGTCAGAACCGCGCCGCCCTCGCCGGCGGCGTCCCCTCCAGCTGCGTGGGTTGCCATGCCTTTACCCGTGAGCTGCGTCGCGTGGTGTGGCCCACCAAGTTCAAGCCAGACCTACCTCAGCGCTACGACGGAACCCCCAACCCCGCGGAGTTCCTGCAGCTCTATGCCCTGAGCATCGAGGCAGCGAATGGCGACGACAAGGTCATGGCGAACTGGTTTCCCATGGCCCTCAAGGACGGCCCGCGCTCCTGGCTCATGAACCTCCCCGAGGCATCCATCTCTTCGTGGGGTGAGCTCTACCGGCAATTTGTCGCCAACTTCAAGGACACACACGAGGGCTCCCTCACGCTCAATGACCTGCGTGTTGTGCGCCAGTGCCCCGACGAGACCCTCCGCAAGTACATCCAGCGCTTCGGCCAAGTGCACAACAAGATCCCTCGCGCCTCCGAGGCCGCCATCGTCTTCGCGTTCTCCAACGGCGAGCTCAACTCCGTGCTCGAGCCGTTCGACCTCGCCGACAAATGCGCCAAGGCCGAGGAAGGCCGCCTCTTCGTCCACAACGACCCCGGCGCGACGCCTGATGCCGCCAAAACCAAGAGCAAGGACACCAAGTGCAAGGGCCCTGCCGTGCTCGTGGCGGAACCCGAGCAGAAGCGCGGCCGTGAGTGTGACAAGCCCAAAAGAGATAACCGCCCTCTCTACGCCTACCACAACTTGCACTCCCACAACACTAAGGACTGCCATGAGGTCAAGCTGCTCCACGATGAGCGCCTTGGCCGCCGCAGCGACCGCAACGACCACGGCACTGGCCGCAGAGGTGGCCGTAATGGCGGCCGCTGGGGAGACCGCAGCAACAACGGCAACTTCCGCCAAGGATGGCGCGACCAGCCTCGTGAGGCCAACCCTCAGGCCAATGCTGCCCTTCCACCACTGCTGCCGCCACCATGATGGAACAATGGTAACCAGCCCGACCAAGACGCCGGGGGCTATTAAGAGCCTCATGGAATGGCCTGCATCCTAGGCGGAGCTTAGGCTCCCGCATCCAACCGCCACTTCAAGTTGTTCTCTCGTGAGGTTAACGCTGCCCTCCCGAGGCCTGAGGCTTCTCACCCCCTCAAGTGGTCCCAATACGCCATCACCTTCGACTCCAACGATCACCCCAAGTCTTCAAGCGCTGCTGGCACGGTCCCCATGCTGTGCACCCCCACCCTCAGCAACGTCGCCGTGACCAAGACACTCATCGATGGAGGCGCCGACCTCAACGTGATCTCCATCGAGACCTTCGAGGCGCTCCAAGTGCCTTACGACCAGCTGATGCCGACCAGGCCCTTCTCCGGAGTGACTGATGGCTCCACAATTCCTCTGGGCCAAGTGCGTCTCCCCGTCACCTTCAACATCCGCAAGAACTACCATACTGAGCTCATCAACTTCGATGTGGCGCACATCGGCCTGCCGTACAACGCCATCTTGGGCTACCCAGCTCTCGCCAAGTTCATGGCGGCGACCTACCACGCCTACAACGTCCTCAAAATGCCGGGCTGCAGCGGCATCTTCACCGTCTGCTGCGACGAGAAGGACGTGGTCTGTTACCTCGAGAGCGCTTACAAGGCAGCCGCCACCGCCTACCCCGCCGACGAGGATGCCGCCGAGCCTCATGAGGCTGCACCTGCGAAGAAGAAGCAACTATTCTCTCAGGACCGCGCCGAGACGAAGAAGGTGTCGGTGGACGGTAGTGGCTCAGGCCCTGCCTTCACCATCGACACTGGCCTCTCTCCTGCATAGCAAGACACGCTCATCACCTTCCTTCGGGCAAATTCGGATGTGTTCGCCTGGACGACATCTGATTTGTCCTGTGTGCCGAGGGAGGTGATCGAGCACCACTTAGCAGTGTGCCCCAACGCACGCCTCGTGAAACAGAAGGCACGGTGCCAGGCGCCAGAGAAGCAAGATTTCATCGTCAAGGAAGTTCAGAAGCTCCAAGAAGCTGGAGTCATCCGTGAGGTGCACCACCCTGAGTGGCTTGCCAACATTGTCGTGGTACCCAAGAAGTGCGGCACGGAGCGCATGTGCATCGACTTCACGAGCCTCAACAAGGTCTGCCCTCAAGATCCATTTCCGCTGCCCCGCATCGACCAGATCGTGGACTTCACCGCCGGGTGTGAGTTTCTATGCTTCCTAGATGACTTCTTAGGCTACCACCAGATCAAGATGGCTACCGAAGACGTGGAGAAAATGGCCTTCATCACCCCCTGCGGCATATTCTGCTACATCTGCATGCCTTTCGGCCTCAGGAGCGCTGGAGCCACCTTCTAGAGACTGATGCGCATCACCTTGGGGCCCCAGATGGGAAGAAACGCCGAGGCTTATGTCGATGACATTGTCGTCAAGACTCGCGAGGCCTGGTCCCTCCCTGCGGACCTCCAGGAGACATTCGACAACCTGCACAAGGTCAACCTCAAGCTCAACCCAGACAAGTGCGTCTTCGGAGTCCCCTCCGGCAAGCTGCTCGGCTTCCTGGTCTCCCACCGTGGCATCGAGGCCAACCCCGAGAAGATCAAGGCCATCGAGAAGATGCTTCCTCCCCGGAGCCTTAAGGAGATGCAGCGCTTGGCAGGATGCATGGCCTCCCTTGGGCGATTCGTCTCCAAGTTCGCGAGCGAGCCCTGCCATTCTTCAAGCTCATGAAGAGATCCGGCCCCTTCAAGTGGACTCCCGAGGCCGACGCTGCCTTTGAAGACCTCAAGAGGTACCTCACGAGCCCGCCTATCATGGTCGCATCACGCTCTCGCGAGCCCTTGCTCCTATACTTGGCGGCTACTCCCTAGACGGCCAGCGCGGCTCTGGTGGCAGTTCGAGAAGAGCGCGTCCCCGCGCAGAAGAGGCCTGCCGCTCCACCACCATTTCGAGGCCGTGCCGTCACCTGCCGAGGCCTCGCCTCAGGAGGCCCCCAGTGAGCTACCTCACGAGCCGCCTCCCGAGCCTCCTAAGCCTCGTGATCCCCTCGGGCCCCCCGAAGACCAAGCTGCTGCAACAACTACCAGCCTCGTCGAGCACCCTGTATACTTCGTCAGCACGGTGTTGAGATATGCGCGCGAACTTTCCCCATGCAGCAGAAGCTCCTCCTCGCGCTCCTCGTCGCCTCTAGGAAGCTGCGCCACTACTTCCAGGGCCATCCCATCAAGGTGATCTTGTCTTACCCCCTGGAGCAAGTCTTGCACAGCCCCAACGCCGCTGGCGCGTCGCCGAGTGGAGCATCGAGCTACAAATCTTCGAGCTGGAATTCTGCACCACAAGGGTGATCAAGGGCGCAGCCCTGGCCGACTTCGTAGCAGAATGGACGGACCCACCCCAGGAGGAGCCTCATGAGGCTGAATCCCTCTTGCCTGGGGACGAAGCACCTGGCGGCTGGTCCATGCACTTCGATGGCGCCTTCTCCCGGCAAGGCGCGGGGGCTGGCGTCGTGCTCACCTCGCCAATGGGAGACAAGCTCTACTACACCGTCCAACTCTGCTTCAAGTGCGACGACAAGGTCTCCAACAACAACGCAGAGTACGAGGGCCTCATCGCCGGCCTCAAGGCTGCCTCTGCCCTGGGCATCAAGCGCCTCACCATCAAGGGTGATTCACAACTCCTTGTCAACTTCTCCAACAAAAGCTATAAGCCCAAGGACAAGCACATGGCTGCCTACTTAGAAGAGGCACGTAAACTTGAGAAGCATTTCCCTGGCCTGGAGCTGCAGCACGTTCCTCGCGGTGGCAACAAGGAGGCCGACGACATCGCCAAGCGAGCATCTCACCGCGAGCCCCAGAGCCCTGTCATCTTCGAGGAAAGGCTCCTCAGGCCATCTGCTACTCCACCAGCCATGAGCACCACGCTGCTTCACGAGTAACTCCCGCCCGCACCACCCATGGGCGCACCAGACTGCGGCCTAGCCTCAGGAGCCTGCCTGCTACTGGCGCTCGAGCCCCAAGCGGATAGCTGGGCCACGGAGTTCAAGGCCTACCTACTGTGTGGCACCCTTCCAGAGAGGGACTCAGAGGCAGACTGCGTGGCTCGCCAGGGCACCGCTTACTGCTTGCAAGACGGCGAGCTGTACCACAGGCGCCCCAATGGCATCTCGCTGCAGTGCATCTCTGAAGAACAAGGGCGCAAGCTGCTCGTCGACATCCATGGAGGAGACTGCGGCCATCACTCCTCGTCGCGCACCCTTGCTGACAAGGTGTTCCGCAGTGGTTTCTACTGGCCCACCGCGCTCCACGACACCACCGAGCTGGTCCAATCCTGCGAAGCTTGTTAATTCCATGCCAAGCAAATCCACCAGCCGGTGCAAGGCCTCCAGACGATTCCCCTATCGTGGCCCTTCGCGGTCTGGGGGCTGGATATCTTGGGACTCTTCCCTCGTGCAGCTGGCGACTACCGCTACCTCTACATCGCCATCGACAAGTTCACCAAATGGGCGGAGGCGAGCCCGTGCACACCATCCCGGCAGGCTCTGCTGTCAAGTTCATCAAGGGCCTCGTGAGCCGCTTCGGCGTCCCCAACCGCATCATCACTGACAACGGCTCCCAGTTCACAAGTGGCCTCTTCAAATCCTACTACGCCAACCTCGGCACGCAGATCTGCTATGCCTCTGTGGTGCACCCTTGAAGCAACGGCCAGGCCAAGCGTGCCAACGCCGAGGTCCTCAAGGGCCTCAAGATGAGAAGCTTCAAGAAGAAGCTCGAAGCATGTGGCAAAGGCTGGCTTGACGAGCTGCAGTCTGTGCTGTGGTCCATCCGCACAACGGCAACCAAGCCCACAGGCGAGACTCCCTTCTTCCTCGTCTACGGAGCTGAAGCAGTCCTCCCGTCTAAGCGCCGGCACGGCTCTCCGTGAGTCCTTGCCTTCGACGAGGCTTGTCAGGACGCCTCACGAGAGGCCAACCTGCTGCTCCTCGAAGAAGCACGTTGCCAGGCCGCCCTCCGCGCTGCCAGATATCAGCAGGATTTGCGTCGCTATCATAGCCGCAACATACGCCCACGCACCCTCAAAGTTGGCGATCTCGTCCTGAGAAGGATCCTCTCCAGAGAGGGACTCCACAAGCTCTCACCCATGTGGGCAGGCCCTTTCAGGGTTACTCATGTCTCCAGGCCCAGCGCTGCCCGGCTGGAGACGGAGGACGGAGTTCTTGTGCCTAACGCCTGGAACATCCAACATCTCCGCAAGTTCTACCCGTGACCCTCACGCGTACGAACAAAGTGGGGCTGTACACGCCCCGGAACCTCTCATTGCATTCGCCTGATGGGCCCGCGAGAGCTCCCGCCCACGTCTCAGTGGAAGCCCCATGCTCCGCGCTGGTGGAATGATCAAACCGCGATCATGCCCACGCCTAGTGGAAGCCCCATGCTCCGCGCTGGCGGAACAATCACTTGAGGGTGCCCCACGGGTTGCACCAACCTCACGTTGATCCGTGCCGAACATGGCAGTCATATCTCTTTTTGGTTGTGTAATGAACTAATTACTATGTTTCAGTAAAGCTCTATTTCCTAAGATATCTTATGTGTTGCTAAGTTGCTTGCCTCCGGAGCTGTGCACGCTCGCGACCTTCCTCCTGCGCATCTCGCGAGCAGGGGCTGGACACGGTGCCTGTGCTCGGGTCAGTCCCAGCAGCGCTGCAAAAACCCAAGTGATCGAGCTCTGGCTCGCGGGCCTGCTCCCGTGCACGCCACCTCACCAAGGTCCTTGGTGTCTCGTCTCCTCGCGTGATACCCATGAGCAAGCTAGCAAGTGCGCACCGCTCCCCCCGCTTTATGGAATCAATGAAAAGTTATCACAGGAACAAGGCACTCAAAGGCCTCGCGAGCGCTGCCTCACGAGGCGACTCACGACAAGACGTCCTCGTAAACCCCCAGGAAGCCTCGCGAGCGCTGCCTCGCGAGCCAACCTACGGCGACCATCTCCGCCAAGTGCTAGCGGGAGGCCTTGTCGGGCCCATGGAACCCGGGGTATCCAGGCCCGTCTGCCTTTGGCCTAGGGCGCAACGCCTGGCGTGGGCCCAGCAGGCCGTCTTCACCAAGCACCTCACCAAGGCCCCTCATGAGGCCCTGGCCTCCTGAGGACCCCTTCTCAGGGAGCGGCAAGCAAAGCTCAGCATCACCACCAACGGCCTCGTGAGGTCCTCTCGCGAGGCGACCTCCTGAGGTGGCCTCCCGAGGCCCCTTCCCGAAGGCGCACGAGACAAAGGCTGTTCGGCACAGCCGCGCGGTCTGGGGCCCATCACGTGGGTGATGCGCGCGGCGACGAGCGACGACAGAGGCCGCGCCAGCAGGTGCGGACGAAGGTGGTTTCCTCTTTTGTGTTAAGGGAGCAGGGCCAGCTATCTATTCCCCAAAGCAACCCCAAAGGTTGCCCGATCGGCGAAGGAAGACCAAGACGGCGGGCGCGCACGACGGAGGTCACCACCGAGCCCACCGGCGCATCATGGATCACGCTTTGGCAGGCGAAGACCGCCTTTAGTCAGGATAGCCTAAGTGCTTGTCCCCTTTCAAAACCCGCCAAGTGTGGCATCCCTTCCCGCCTAAGTTTCAAGGGGGAAGAGGACCAAGGCGGGTATAAGGGTGGCAGAGTAGCCATTGTAGAGGAGATCGGTTCTTGTTCCCGTCATCCCCGACCTTGTACTCTCTCTAGCACCAGAGCAATACCAACCAAGCAGGAGTAGGGTCTTACACCGCAAGGTGGTCCGAACCTGGGTAAACCGCTGAGTCCACGGTCCGTTCCTTGCCAGCGTGCTCTCGCCGTAGCCTCGCCGTCGCTTAGCCGTGGTAGGAGACGAAGCGGTAGAACGAGCTCACCCCAGTGTTCGAACCTTTGGGTCCCCGGAGCCTGACTTCCGACATTTGGCGCGCCAGGTAGGGGTGCGCTGCTATCCTTCCGCTCCGCCCTCTGCTCCACCGACCTCATGGCCGACGCACGTCGCGAGCGCAGGGCCGGCCGTGTGGCTTAGACGGAGCCAGTAACCCACGGCAACCGCCGCCACCACAGACCCCGCTGCCCGCGAGCGGCAGGACTCCTCTCTGCATCCCTCCGTGCAGGCGAACGGCCACACCGCCACGGCCTGCTCCCTCGCCCACCGTGGGCTGCCGAACCCACAGGCCGCGCTGCTCATGGCACGCGAGCTGCTCCATTACCGCCCGGCTGACGCCGGCTACGATGCCTGGCTTGGTCGCATCGCCGAGCTTGTTAACGCTGTCGGGGACGCCCTGGCGCCTTCCCACTCGCTCCGCCCTCCGCCGTCCCACACTAGGGACCGGGCGCACGGCGCTCCCCCGCCGCCTCCTCTACACGACGAGCAAGGCGGGCCCCAGCGCAACGCGCGGGCTCGTGACCCATCCCGCGGCGCCTCCTCACCGATCCGAGACGAGGCCAGCTGCCAGATCATCCGCCGCGCGCTTCCTGATGCGCAAGTGCTCCTCGAGCGGCAGCGCCAGCGCCAGGACCAGGGCGTTCAAAATGTTGCGACGGCTGGGCGCCAAAACCGCGCCGCCCTCGCTGGCGGTGTCCCCTCAAGCTTTGTGGGCTGCCGTGCCTTCACCCGCGAGCTGCGTCGCGTGGTCTGGCCCGCGAAGTTCAAGCCTGAGCTGCCTCCGAGCTACGACGGCACCCCCAACCCCACAGAGTTTCTCCAGCTCTACGCGCTGAGCGTCGAGGCGGCGAACGGCGACGACAAGGTCATGGCGAACTGGTTCCCCATGGCCCTCAAGGACGGCCCATGCTCCTGGCTCATGAACCTCCCCGAGGCGTCCATCTCATCGTGGGCCGAGCTTTGCAGCCAGTTCGTCGCCAACTTCAAGGGCACGTAGGACCGCTCCCTCACCATCAACGACCTGTGGCGTGTTCGGCAGCGCTCAGACGAGACCCTCCGCAAGTACATCCAGCGCTTCAGCCAGGTGCGTAACAAGATCCCGCGCGCCTCCGACGCGGCCGTCATCTCTGCGTTCTCCACCGGCGTCACGGACATCAAGATGAGCGAGAAGCTTGCCATCAACGGTGAGCTCGACTCCGTGGTTGAGCTGCTCGACCTCGCCGACAAGTGCGCCAAGGCAGAAGAGGGCCGCCTCTTCGTCCACAACGACCCCGACGCGGCGCTCGATGCCGCCAAGGCCAAGAGCAAGAACGTCAAGCGTAAGGGCCCTGCCGTGCTCGCAGCGGAGCCTGAGCAGAAGCGCGGCCGTGACCACGACGAGCCCAGGAAAGACAGCCGGCCGCTCTGTGCCTTCCACAACGTGCGCTCCCATAGCACCGAAAACTGTCAGGAGCTCAAGCTGCTCCGCGACGAGCGTCAAAGCCGCCAAGACGACCGCAATGGCCGCGGCGCCGGCCGTGGAGGTTGCCGCGGCGGCAATCGTTGGGACGGCCGCAATGGCAATGGCAACTTCCGCCAGGGTTGGCGCGACCTACCTCGTGAGGCCGACTAGCGCGGCCGGTCTCGTGAGGCCGCCTGGCGCGACCAGCCTCGTGAGGTGAATCCTCGGGCCGATGCCGCTCTTCCGCCGCTGCCGCCGCCACCCCGGAGGAACAACGTCAACCAGCCTGACGAGGGCGCCGGGGCTACCAGGCGCCTCGTGCGGTCGCCTGCATCCTTGGCGGGTCCGAAGCCCCCGCGTCCATCCGCCACTTCAAGCAACTTTCTCGCGAGGTGTATGCCGCCCTCCCGAGGCCCGAGGCCGCGCGGCCCCTCAAGTGGTCGCAGTACGCCATCACCTTCGACTCAAAGGACCACCCCAAGTCCACGGCCTCCGCAGGCGCGCTCCCCATGCTGTGCACTCCCACCATCAGCAACGTCGCGTTCACCAAGACCCTCATCGACGGGGGCGCCGGCCTCAATGTGATCTCCATCGAGACCTTCGAGACGCTCCAGGTGCCCTACGACCAGCTGATGCCGACCAGGCCCTTCTCCGAAGTGACTGATGGCTCCACCAACCCACTGGGGCAAGTGCGCCTCCCCGTCACCTTCGGCACCCGCAAGAACTACCACACCGAGCTCATCGACTTCGACGTGGCGCACATTGGCTTGCCTTATAATGCCATCTTGGGCTACCCGGCTCTCACCAAGTTCATGGCGGCCACCCACCATGCCTACAACGTTCTCACGATGCCCGGCTGCAGCGGCATCATCACCGTCACCTGTGACGAGAAGGACGCGGCCAGCACCCTCGAGCGCGCCTACAAGGCCACCGCTGTCGTGCACTCAACCGACGAGGACGCACCAGAGCCTCCTGAGGCCGCGCCCGCAAAGAAGAAGCAGCTGTTCTCTCAGGACCGCGCCGAGACGAAGAAGGTGTTGGTGGATGGCAGCGGCTCCGGCCCTGCCTTCACTATCGCCACAGGCCTCCCTCCTACATAGGAAAGCACGCTCGTCACCTTCCTTCGGGCAAACTCAGATGTTTTCGCCTGGAAAGCATCTGATTTGTCCGGTGTGCCGAGGGAGGTGATCGAGCACCACTTAGCGGTGTGCCCCAATGCTCGCCCCGTAAAGCAGAAAGCACGGCGCCAGGCGCCAGAGAAGCAAGATTTCATCGTCAAGGAAGTTCAGAAGCTCCAGGAAGCTGGGGTCGTTCGTGAGGTGCGCCATCCCGAATGGCTCGCCAACACGGTTGTCGTCCCCAAGAAGGGCGGCAAGGAGCGCATGTGCGTCGACTTCACCAGCCTCAACAAGTTCTGCCCTCAAGATCCATTTCCGCTGCCCCGCATCGATCAGATCGTGGATTCCACCGCCAGGTGCGATTTGCTATGCTTCCTGGATGCCTTCTCAGGCTATCATCAGATTAAAATGGCGGCCGGAGACGTGGAAAGGATGGCCTTCATCACCCCCTGCGGCATATATTGCTATGTTTGCATGCCTTTTGGTTTAAGGAGCGCGGTCGCCACCTTCCAACGGCTAATGCACATCACGCTGGGGCCTCAGATGGGGAGGAACGCGGAGGCCTACGTCGACGACATCGTGGTCAAGTCTCGTGAGGCTGGATCCCTCATTGCGGACCTCCAGGAAACATTTGCCAACCTGCACAAGGTCAACCTCAAGCTCAACCCTGAGAAGTGCGTCTTCGGAGTCCCCCCCGGCAAGCTCCTCGACTTCCAAGTCTCACACCGTGGTATCGAGGCCAACCCAGAAAAGATCAAGGCCATCGAGAAAATGCGTCCTCCCGGGACCCTCAAGGAAATGCAGCGTTTGGCAGGATGCATGGCCTCTCTGGGGCGTTTCATCTCCAAGTTTGGCGAGCGAGCCCTGCCCTTCTTCAATCTCCTAAAGTGGTCCGGCTCCTTCAAATGGACTCCTGAGGCAGACGCCGCCTTTGAAGCCCTCAAGAGGTACCTCACGAGCCCGCCCATCATGGTCGCGCCGCGCTCTCGCGAGCCCTTGCTCCTGTACTTGGCGGCCACCCCCCAGACGGCCAGCGCGGCGCTGGTGGCGGTGTGGGAGGAGCGCGTCTGTGCTAAGGAAAAGCCTCCTGAGCCTCGCGAGCTTCCCGAGCCTCGTGAGGCCGCCAATCCTCGTGAGCCCTCCGAGCCTCGCGAGCCTCCTAAGCCTCGTGAGATTCCCGAGCCTTCCAAGCCTCGCAAGCTTTCCGAGCCTGGAGAGCAAGCTGCCGCCACAACTACGCGCCTCGTTGAGCACCCCGTGTACTTCGTCAGCATCGTGCTAAGAGACGCGCGCGAGCGCTACCCCATGCAGCAGAAGCTCCTCCTCGCACTCCTCGTCGCCTCTAGGAAACTGCGCCACTACTTTCAGGGTCATCCCATCAAGGTCATTTCCTCCTACCCCTTGGAGCAAGTTCTGCGTAGCCCATACGCCGACGGCCGCGTCGCCGAATGGAACATCGAGCTGCAAGCCTTCTAGCTGGAGTTCTCCACCACCAGAGTCATCAAAGGGGCGGCTCTGGCTGACTTCGTAGCAGAATGGACGGACACGTATGAGGAGGAGCCTCACGAGGCCCAGTCCCTCCTGCCAGGGGATGAGGCGCCCGGCGGATGGACCATGCACTTCGATGGCGCCTTCTCCCTATAGGGCGCGGGGGCTGGGGTCATGCTCACATCGCCAACAGGAGACAGGCTCTACTATGCCGTACAGCTCTGCTTCAGGCACACCGACAAGGTCTCCAACAACATCGCAGAGTATGAGGGCCTCATCGCCGGCCTTAAGGCCGCATTCGCCCTGGGCATCAAGTGTCTGACTATAAAGGGTGATTCGCAACTCCTCGTCAACTTCTCCAACAAAAGCTACAAGCCCAAGGACGAGCACATGGCCGCCTACCTGGAAGAGGTACGTAAACTTGAGAAGCGTTTTCTTGGATTGGAGCTGCAGCACGTCCCCCACAACGGGAACAAAGAAGCCGACGACATCGCCAAAGGAGCATCTCACCGCGAGCCTCAGAGCCCTGGCGTCTTCGAGGAAAGGCTCCTCAAGCCATTCGCCGCACCTCCTGCAGCGAGCACGGCGCTCCTTCGTGAGGAACTCCCGCCCGCACCACCCACGGGCGTGCCAGACTGCGGCCCAGCCTTAGGAGACCGCCTGCTGCTGGCGCTGGAGCCTCAGGCTGATAGCTGGGCCACAGAGTTCAAGGCTTACTTGCTTCGCGGCACCCTCCCGGAGAAAGACTCGGAAGCAGACCGCGTGGCCCGGCAGGCCACCGCTTACGTCCTACAAGATGGCGAGTTGTACCGCAGGTGCCCCAATGGCGTCTCGCTACGGTGCATCTCTGAAGAGCAAGGGCGCGAGTTGCTTGCCGATATCCAGGGAGGAGACTGTGGTCACCACTCCTCGTCACGCACCCTCGTCGGCAAGGTGTTCCATAGCGGCTTCTACTGGCCCACTGCGCTACGCGACGCTACCGCACTGGTCCAAGCCTGCGAGGCCTGCCAATTCCATGCCAAGCAGATCCACCAGCCGGCGCAGGGCCTCCAGATGATTCCCCTCTCATGGCCCTTCACGGTCTGAGGGCTGGATATCCTGGGGCCCTTCCCTCGCGCGGCTGGCGGTTACCACTACCTCTACGTCGCCATCGACAAGTTCACCAAGTGGGCAGAAGTTGAGCCGGTGCGCACCATCCCGGCAGGCTCCACCGTCAAGTTCATCAAGGGCCTCGTGAGCCGCTTTGGAGTTCCCAACCGCATCATCACCGACAACGGCTCCCAGTTCACAAGCGGCCTCTTCAAGTCCTACTGTGCCAGCCTCGGCACGCAGATCTGCTACGCCTCGATGGCGCACCTGCAAAGCAATGGCCAGGCCGAGCGTGCCAACGCCGAGGTCCTCAAGGGCCTCAAAACAAGGAGCTTCAAGAAGAAACTTGAGGCTTGCGGCAAGGGCTGGCTCGACGAGCTGCAGTCCGTGTTGTGGTCCATCCGCACGACGGCAAGCAAGCCTACCGGCAAGACACCCTTCTTCCTCGTCTACGGCGCTGAAGCGGTCCTCCCATTGGAGCTGAAGCACGGTTCCCCGCGAGTCCTTGCCTTCGACGAGGCGCATCAGGATGGCTTGCGGGAGACCGATCTGCTACTCCTCGAGGAGGGCCGCCGTCAGGCTGCTCTTCGTGCCGCGAGGTACCAGCAGGCCTTGCGTCGCTACCACAGCCGCAGCATCCGCCCTCGTACTCTCGAGGTCGGTGACCTCGTCCTGCGCAGGATCCTCTCCAGAGAGGGACTTCACAAACTCTCACCCATGTGGGAAGGCCCTTTCCGGGTCACTCATGTCTCCAGGCCCGGCTCAGCCCGACTGGAGACGGAGGACGGAGTTCCTGTGCCTAACGCCTGGAACATCCAACACCTCCGCAAGTTCTACCCGTGACCCTCACGCGTACGAACGAAATGGGGTTGTACACGCCCCGGAGCCTCTCATTGCATTCGTCTGATGGGCACGTGAGAGCTCCCGCCCACGCCCAAGTGGAAGCCCCATGCTCCACGCTGGCGGAATGATTGACCCGCGATCATACCCACACCCCTGTGGAAGCCCCATGCTCCGCGCTGGCAGAACAATCAACTAAGGGCGCCCCACGGGCTGCACCAACCTCAAGCTGACCCATGCCGGACACGGCAGCACTCTTTTTCTCATTTTGATGTGCAATTGAGGGCGCCCCATGGGTTGCACCAACCTCAAGCTGACCCATGTCGGACACGGCAGCCGCATCTTGTTTTGGTTATATAATGAGTTGCTATCTTGCTTAAGTAAAGCTTCCGTTTCCTTACATCGCGTTTTGTTTTCCCTTGCCTCACGAGCCTCGTGCGCTCACGACGTCCCTCATGTGCCTCACGCGAGTGGGGGCTGGACACGGTGCCTGTGCTCGGGTCAGTCCCAGCAGCGCTGAAAAACACAAGCAACCGGGCTCTGGCTCGCGGGCCTACTCCCGTGCACGCCACCCCACCAAGGTCCTTGGTGTCTTGTCTCCTCGCGTAACACCCATGAGCGAATCGACGAACACGCGCTGCCCTGTCGCGAAGTGCTCTGCGTGCAGTTATCCCAGGAGCAGGTTCCGTGAAAGGTCTCGTGAGAACGCCTCGCGAGGTGGCTCCCTCAGGGCCTCAGGAGGCCAGCAGGCCCCGCCTTGGGAGCTAACCCTCGGCGGCCGTCCCAGCAGGAGATCTCGCGAGTGGAACTCTCACAAGGCGCACCATATGAGAGGTGGCCCACTAGACACTACCCAGTACAGAGCTAAGTCTCCCGTCTCGCGAGCCGCCCTCGCCGTCTCTCAAGCCTCCCCCTGTGACGGCCTCACGAGCACCAGTGTTTCTCTTGGCGCAAGCCGCTCGCGTGTTAAAGGGGGGCTCCCTGAGCATCGCGCCTCAGGAACCCTCACTACCTCCCGCTGCCCCTCGCGTCCTGGCCTTGTCCAGGCATCGCGACCTGACATACCAGCGACGGCTATGGCCGCTCGGGGGCTGGGTCCTGACAACGTAGAGCATCATGGTGACAAAAAGAGAAAAACAAGCCTTAAGAGAGAGCCTCGCGAGGGCACGAGTGTTCATTACAGCAAATCATAAAGTACTCAAACACCAAGGCATCGTCTTCACGCCCCCACGGGCCACATTGATCTAGCGCAGGGAGACGAAAGGAAAAGGACCCTAGGAGCTCGCGCCGTCGTCGTCTTCGCCGGTGCCGTCGTCACCACCAGAGCTCTCGCGCTACCGCAGGAGTACTTCCCGAGTAACGCGCCCACATGGCCTTCCACCGCCTTTGCGAGCCCATCGCGAAGCTCCTCGGGGACCGGGGCTATCACCTTGTCAAAATCGAAGTTGGGATCGGTGTGAAGGAGGTGGTTGAAGACGCGAGTCGCCGCCAGGGAGAAGAGGCTGCGGCACTCCTCCTCCAAGATGCCGTCCACCTCCTTGGCTCCGTCCTCAAGCCGTTCCACGAGCTTGGTGGAGAAGTCGACGTAGTCGGCGTCACGGGACTCGCGGAGGGCTCCAAGCCTTCCCTGGCAGATGGAGTTCAGGGCGCCGTGGGCGCGGACCTCGAGGGAGTGAAGCGCCTCGATGCGTTCGCGCTGCTCCTGTTCCTGATCGGTGGCGCCAGAGCTAGGCTGCGGCGTGCCCCCCCGGCGGGTCTCCGCCTCGGCGAGTGCCACCTTGAGATCAGTGACCTCCTGCCGGAACCGCTCGCGTTCTGCCTCGAAGGCATCCCCTTGCTGCGACAGCGCCTTATCGTGCTCCTCGGCAAGCGCCAGGCGCGCCTCCGCTACCTTCGCGTCAGCATCCTCCTGAACCTTCTTCTCCTTGGCCTCCAGCTGAGCGTTGGCCTCCTGGAGGGCCCTCGCGCGAGCCCCCTCCACTTCGGCGGCGTCTTTCTCGCCCTGTGCGCGAGCGCGTTCGTTCTGGTGCCGAACCGTCTCGACGGCGACGCTGAGCCGGCGCCACCCGTCAGCGAGCTTCAGGCGTTCCTTGGCGAGGCGCGTTTCCGCGTCCTGGAAGTCCGTCCCGAGCCGAGCAAGCGCGGCCATGGCATCACGCAAGGCTTCAGGCCTGAACAGGGTGTGGCTGCTCACAAGAACCAGAGGCCAGTCTGGGTCGAACCCTCTGGCACCCTCCGCCGCCGCGGAGAGGGAGGACTCGGCGCCGCTTGCCGCGGTGAGCGGTGGGTTCGCCAGGCCACCCCCCATGTTCGGCTGCTGAGGCACGCCGCGGGGGCTCTCCATGCCTGCGACGGCGCGTCCCACAACTCCTCCCCCCGCGCTCAGGGAGGCCCCCGGCGGGGGGGTAGGCGCTTCGACCTCCCCTGTCGCCACTCCTTTACCCGCGACGGGGTCAAGGAGGAGGGCGTCCCCACCTCCCGAGGCTCCTCCGTCTCGGCCCCCCGAGGCGCGCCCGCATGCGACTCTGGAGGGACGACCGTCTCCTCGATTTCCATGCGCCCCGCCTCAACGTCGGGACGGCGGGAGGCCTCTCCACGCCCCCCAGCACCGGTGGAGGGCGCCGACGCTCCCTGCGGGCTGGGGGTCGCCTTCGCCTTCGTCGTCTTCTTCTTCTTCTTCTTCCTCTGATCCGCGGCAGACCTCCTACGCAAATGGTGGCTCAGCTCCGGGCCCGGACGGGGAGCGAAGACTAAGAAAGCCGGAGGAGGCAGGGGACTTACTCGTCACTGACGTACCACTTCCTCTTCTTCTCCCCCGCGAGGAGCGGGCCGTCGCCGCCCCCGTCGGGCATCGACTCGGTGCCGCCGCTCGGGCCCCCGGGGTGTGTCGCGGTGGACCCGGACGCGTCGTCGCCCGCCTCGGGGCCCTGGGGGGTTTTGGCCTCATGATGGGCCTCTGGTGCTGGGGGCTCGACCGCCCCCGCGCCGAGATCCCCCGCCCCGTTGCGGGCGGATCGCTCTCAGTGTCATCGTCCTCGAGCTCGCAGATGAGCTGATGGCGGGCGTGTGGCGGCGCCCGACTGGTGTCCCCCGTGGCCTCCTCCGAATCCTCGCCGCCGCCGCTGCCTCCCGAGTCCACCTCCACCACGAGGGGGTTATCGCGGGGCCCGACGTGGCCCTTCGGCACGAGGCCCCATTGGTCAAAGAGAGGCATCTCCTTGACCAGCTTCGCCACCTCCTTATAGCGGAACAGAGGGAGTGCATCCTCAGGAGGGCCCTCGGCAGGGGTGCTAAGTAGGTTCGCCAGGGCCCCGTCCAGCACATCTGGCCCCAAGCTGCCCGGCTTCAGACTCATGGCGTCGCCCGCGCTGGTGTACTCCCACATGGGGTGCGAGTGCTGTTGAAGCGGCGCGATGCGACGCCACAGGTATTCCCTGACGACCGTCGCCCCAGACAGTTTCGCGGCCCGGTGCGCCGCCATCCGCTCCAAGACGGGCTCCATCCTTGGGTCGGCGAGTTTCTCGTGCCCCCACATGGGGATCTTCTCGGCCGGGTCCGTCAGGATCATCAGGAGTCGGCTGGTCTGGCACGCGTCCATATAGACCAAGCGCTGCCGGTAGCCCTCCACCTTCTTCGCGACCCTCAGGTTGATAATGTTGTCCTCCATCCCCTTGACGGCCAGGAACGACGCGCATCCGAAGCGCTGGTCTACCGCGGTTAACCGCAGGCAAAAGAAGTGGCGGAAGAGCGCCACGGAAGGCATCACGCCTACGAAGGCCTCGCAGTAAAAGGCAAACGTGGCCAGGAGGAGAATGGAGTTGGGCTGAAGATGGAGGGTGTGAATCTGATAGTGGTAGAGAATGGCGTAGAAGAAGTCCGAGAATGGTGGCACGTGCGACCTTGGCCATGTCTGGGTCGCCTGGTTCTCGTTCTGATCACCGGCCACAAACGGGAGCACCTTGTCTAAGGCCTCCCCGTCGACGATAGTGGAGCACTGCAGCGCCGCCCCGAGGATGGGCGCGCTGGGGGACGGGGCCATCTGCACGGCGGAGGCGCGGATCGAGGAGCGAGAAGAAGCGAAGCTTGGAGAGGGGTCGTGAGGAGCTGCGCGCGAGAAGGCAAGCACAAGGAGTCGCAATGTGTGAAGGAAGGCAATGATGACCTCGTGTCATCCGCGGCAGGTTTTATGTCAGCGCGGGCAGTTACCGAGGCGTCGTGGGGAAGTGGGGGTGCCCCCCGTCACATCGTGTGCCACGCGTCGCGCCTGGCCCCAGGCGGTTAGGGCCCGCGCCATTTCGCCCCCCCCCCCAGTAGGCGGGAACGTGCGCACCACGGGCCCGGGGGCTACTGTCAGGCCCATGGAACCCGGGGTATCCAGGCCCGTCTGCCTTTGGCCCAGGGCGCAATGCCTGGCGTGGGCCCAGCAGGCCGTCATCACCAAGCACCTCACCAAGACCCCTCATGAGGCCCTGGCCTCCTGAGGACCCCTCCTCAGGGAGCGGCGAGCAAAGCTCAGCATCACCACCAACGGCCTCGCGAGGCGACCTCCTGAGGTGGCCTCCCGAGGCCCCTTCCCGAAGGCGCATGAGACGAAGGCCGTTCGGCACAGCCGCGCGGTCTGGGGCCCATCACGTGGGTGACGCGCGCGGCGACGAGCGACGACAGAGGCCGCGCCAGCAGGCGCGGACGAAGGTGGTTTCCTCTTTTGTGTTAAGGGAGCAGGGCCAGCTATCTACTCCCCAAAGCAACCCCAAAGGTTGCCCGATCGGCGAAGGAAGACCAAGACGGCGGGCGCGCAGGACGGAGGTCACCACCGAGCCCACCGGCGCGTCATGGATCACGCTTTGGCAGGCGAAGACCGCCTTTAGTCAGGATAGCCTGAGCGCCTGTCCCCTTTCAAAACCCGCCAAGTGTGGCATCCCTTCCCGCCTAAGTTTCAAGGGGGGAGAGGACCAAGGCGGCTATAAGGGGGGCAGAGTAGCCATTGTAGAGGAGATCGGTTCTTGTTCCCGTCATCCCCGACCTTGTACTCTCTCTAGCACCAGAGCAATACCAACCAAGCAGGAGTAGGGTCTTACACCGCAAGGTGGCCCGAACCTGGGTAAACCGCTGAGTCCACGGTCAGTTCCTCGCCAGCGCGCTGTCGTCGTAGCCTCGCCATCGCTTAGCCATGGTAGGAGACAAAGCGGTAGAACGAGCTCACCCCAGTGTTCGAACCTTTGGGTCCCCGGAGCCCGACTTCCGACAGGCCTCCTGAACAGGAGCCTCGCGAGGCACGCCCCGCAGCCACGACACGGTAATCGACACTTGCAAGAGCTAAGTACAAAAATACCTCACGAGCCACTCGTGGCGCCTCTCAAGTTACCTCTCCCCGCGACCTCGCTGAGTGCTAATGTTCTCTCCTCCGCGCAAGCTGCTTGCATGTCAAGGGGGGACTTCCTTAGCATCGCGCCTCAGGAGTCCTTACCGCCTCAGTGCCCTACACCTCCTGGCCTTGTCCAGGCAACGCGACCGGCCATACCAGCGACAGCTGTAGCCTGCTCGGGGGCTGGGTCCTGACGACGTAGAGCACCAAGGCAAACAAGGAAAGGGAAATAGGCCTCACGAGAGAGCCTCGCGAGGAAACAAGCACTGCAACGAGTCATAAAAGTACTTAAAACAAAAGGTATTGTTTTTACGCCCCCACGGGGCCACGTCAATCTGGCACAGGTAAAAGGGAGGATCTAGGAGGTCATGGCATCGCCGTCGTCTTCGTCATCGCCTTCGCCGCTGTCGCCCATGACTCCGCTAGAGCTGTCGCTGCTGCCGTGGGAGAACTTCGCGATCAGAGCATCCACGTGGTCCTCCCCCACCTTCCCAAGACTATCGCGGAGCTCTTCGGGCACGGGGGCTATCACCCTGTCGAAGTCGAAGCTAGGGTTGGCACAGAGAAGGTGGCTGAAGATCCGTGTCGCGGCCTGGAAGAGGAGGTCACGGCACTCGTCCTCGATGATGCTGCTCACCTTCTTCGCTCCAGCCTCGAGCCGCTCCACGAGCTTGGTGAAGAAGTCGAGGTAGCTGGCATCGTTGGTCTCGCGAGGGCCCTCGAGCCTCTCCTTGCAGATGACGGCCAGAGCACCACGGGCCCGAAGCTCTTGGGAGCGAAACATCTTGGCGCACTCGTGCTACCACCCCCACACCCGGTCCGCCTCCAGCCTCGCCTGCTCGATGACATTGGAGACATCGCCCACCTGCTTCTGAAGGGAGGCCAACTCGGCCTCGGTGTCGGCCTTGGCCTGTAGTGCGGTCTTCCGCCGGTTCCCCGCCTCCATCAGGAGCTCCTTGAGGGCCTCAACCTCCTTCTGAAGCCTCTAGAGCTTCTCCGTGAAATGGTCCTCCTGGAACTTCAGCTTCTTGCTGTGATCTGCAACAAGTGTCAGGCGGTTCCTCTCGATCTTCGCGTCGGCATCTTCCTGGAGCTTCTTCTCCTTGGCCTCCAACTTGGCATTGGCGGCCTCCATGCGCTGGGTGTAGGCATCCTGGGTGGAAGCCACCTGGCGTTAGAGTGTCTCCAGGCGCTCGCGCTCCGTGGCCTGCTCGGTGGTCATCCGCATGAGCTCCCGCTCGCGAATCGCAAGGTCCACCTCCTGGGCCGCGAGCTCCTCCTCGCGGGAGGCGACGGCCCTCTCCCACGCCTAGAATAGCTCCTCCTGTGCGATGTGGTGCTCCCGCAGCACCCTCGTGCGGGCCTCCACCTCCTCGCCACGCTTCTCGGCCACGTCTGCCTCTCGGAGAGTACTCTCGAAGACCTCCTTCACCTCGGCGGTGGACTTCTCGTGCTTCTCCTGTGCCACCTTGTCCTAGCAACGGCCCAACTTGACCGCGACGTCGAGCCGGCGCCACACCTTGGGAAGGCACAAATGCTCCTCGGTGAGGCGCCCCTTGGCTTCCTGGAACTCTGCCTTGAGCTAGCTCAGAGCTCCCCTTGCGGTTCGCAGGCCCCCGCTCCTGAGTAAGGTGCGGTTGCGCACCAGCGTCAAGGCCCAAGCAGGGTCTGACTCCTCACCGCCCTCCGCCGTCATGGCCTGGGAACGCCCGGTGCCGTCCGTCAGCAGCGGGGGATTCACCGGCGCCTCCTCCTCTTGCTGGGGTGGCACGACCCGCGGGCTTGTCGCACCTGCGTCGGGGGCCCCATGCTCCGGCGTGTGTTGGGGGCTTCCCCAGAGGCCCCCAACGTCTGCGGTGCTCGGCGGAGGGGTCGGCGCCCTCGCCTCCCCCATCTCCGCGTCCGCCTCCACGGAGGGCACCTCGGGAGCCGCGGTGTCGCCTCCGGAGGCCGCCTCCCTAGGCTCGGCGCCCCCAGCCTCAGGAGCCGTGTCCACCCACGGCTCCGGAGGGACCGCTTGCTCCTTCTCCACCTCCACGCGCTCTGTTTCGGCATCGGAGCGGCAGGTGGCCTCTTCTCGCCCCTTGGCGCTCGCGGCAGGTGTCGGGGCCCCCTCCGAGATAGGGGTCTTCTTCGTCGTCTTCTTCCTCTTCTTCTCCTTCTTCATGGACGCCATGCGCCAAGCCGAGGCTCAGCCCCAGGCTGCGGGCAAACGCAAAAGGGAATAGGTAAGAGACGCACTTACTCGTCATTGGTGATCCACTTCCTCTTCTTCAAGGCCGATGGCGGGCGGTCCTCGCTGTCGCTCCTGCGAGGCCTCCTCTTGAGACCTACTCCTGAGGTGCCCTTCTGAGGCCCACTGGCCTCGCCCTCAGCGTCATCCTTCTCGGTGGGGGGCTCAGCCGTTCCTCCACCCGCACCAACATCCTCTGCGGGGGGCACGGAGCCCCCGCCGCCGGCATCCATCTCCTCCATGCATGGCTCGCCTACCGTTCTGCCGGAGTGCCCTTCACTGCCCCTCTCGACAGGACGAGAGGGCACGACCCTAAACCGGGAGTCATCGTTGTCATCATCGTCCTCGAGGTCGCGGATGAGTTGGCGACGGGTCCGCGTGGCGGGGCCGCTGTCGCTCCCCTCCGCGTCGCCGCCCAAGGCGTCGGAGTCGTCCAGGTCCCCCGAGCTGGGGACCTCCATGATCGGGTTCTCGCGAGGCCCCTCATGGCCGTCCGGCAGGAGGCCCCACTCGTCGAAGACCGGCATCTCCGCGACCAGCTCCTTGGTCCCCTTGTAGCGGTATAGCGGGAGCACGTCTTCGGGCGGGTCTCCCGCGGTGCTGCCGAGCATGATGTGCATGATTCCGTCCACCACACTCGACTTCAGGCTAGCGATGCTCAGCCGCATGGGGTCCCTCGAGCCGATGATCTTCCACACCGGGCACGAGCGCAGCTGGAGTGGCGCGATGCGCCGCTGCAGGAACTCCTTGATGACCATCGCCCCCGTGAGGTGCGCCGCCTTGTGGTCCGCCAGCCGCTCCCAGACGGGCGCCAGCCTCGGGTCGGTGAGCTTCTCGTGCTCCCACCCCGAGCTCTTCACGGCAAGGGTCGTTAGCTCCACCAGCAGCTGGTTGCGCGCACGCGCGTCCATGTAGATCCAGCGCTGCCGGTAGCCTTCCACCTTCTTCGAGATCTTTAGGCTGATGATGTCGTTCTCCGTCGCGTTGACGGCAAGGAACGAGGCGCACGCGGAGTGGTGGTTCGCCGCGGAAATCCGCAGGCTGAAGAAGTGGCGGAAGAGTGCCACCGAGGGCATCACGCCCACAAAGGCCTCGCAGTAAAAGGCGAAGATGGCGAGGAGGAAGATGGAGTTGGGCTGGAGATGGAGAGCTTGGATCTGGTAGTGGGTGAGGATGGCATTGAAGAAGTCCGAGAACGGCGGCACCAAGCTAGCGAAGACGCTGTGGATGAAGAAGGGGAACGTCGTCGCCTCCAGATCGCGCCGCGCGCACGCGCCCGGCCAGATCTTCGTCGCCCCGTTCTCGTTTTGGTCACTGGTGACCATCGAGAGCACCTTGTCCAGGCCCTCTCGGTTCACGATGATGGAGGGCAGCAGAGCCGGCTCCACAACCGGCGCGCTCGATGCCGCGGCCGCTGCCTTGCCTTTCTTGCCGGCGGGCGCCATTGCTACGATGTGAAGCTTGGGAAGTGAAAGAGGAAGGAGCGGCGCTTAGGGAAGGAGACGCAAGAGATCAGGCGCTGGAGGAGAGAGTAGAAGGAAGCAATTATGGCATGCGCCCCGCGCGGGTAGGCTTTATGGCAGGCATGGGCGGTTACCGAGGCGTAGTGGGGAAGTGGGGGCGTCCCATGTCCCGTCGTGCGCCACGCGTCGAGCCTGGGCCTCGCAGTCTGTCAGGGCTCGTGGCGTTTCGCTCCCAACGGGCGGGAACGTGCGCGCCATGGCCCCGGGGGCTACTGTCGGGCCATTGGGAACCAGGGTACCCTGGCCCGTCTGCCTGCGGCCCAGGGTACGACGCATGGCGAAGGCCCAAGACACGGCCCATCCGAGGGCGCCGCGAAGCGAAGACATCTCCTGAGGTGCCGGCCTCCTGAGGACCCCTCCTCGAGACACGACCTGCCGGCACTTAGCCGCGGCAGGAGCAGGAGCCTCGCGAGGCCCTCTCATGAGGCTGCCTCCCGAAGCGCCCTCCCGAGTCGGGCGCCCGAGGCCATCTTGCCTGACGTCGGCTGCGCGATCCTGTGCCCACCACATGGGTGACGCGCATAGCGACGAAGGGCGGCAGAGGTCGTGCCAGCGGGCGCGGATAGGGAAGCTTTCCTCTTTGGTGCTAAGGGCCCACCCCCAAAGCGAGTCCCAAGGAATGCCCGTTTGGTGATAGAAGACCGAGACAGCAAGGCACGCAGGGCGGAGGTCACCACCGAGCCCACCGGCGCGTCATGGATCATGCTTTTGCAGGTGAAGACCGCCTTTAGTCAGGATAGACTGAGCGCCTGTCCCCTTTCAAAACCCGCCAAGTGTGGCAACCCTTCCCGCCTAATTTTGGGGGAAGAGGACGAGGGCAGCTATAAAGGGGGCAGAGCTGCCATTGTAGAGGGGATCGATTCCTTTGCCTTCTACCTTGTAAGCGAGAACACCTTCTTGCCCACAACAATCCTAACCACAAGCAGCAGTAGGGTTTTACAACGCAAGGTGGCCCGAACCTGGGTAACCGTCGTGTCCTCTGTCGTGCTCCCGCGTAGCGCTCTCGCCGTAGCCTCGTCGTGGTCACCTTTGGTCGGAAAGAGCTAGCGTGCCCCCAGTGTTCGAACCTCTAGTTCCCCGGAGTCCAGGCTCCGACAGTGCTGAAGATGAAGGCAACACTCACCGGCAAGCTCCACACCGGCAAGATGAAGACCTGGCAGGCTAGTCGATGAGGTGTCGAGCGGGCAGGCTATTTGGTGAGACTTTTCGGGGCACGTGTCAGCACGCTGGGAGCAAGATCAACTTTAATGACACCCGTCCTAATGGCGTGTCCATATTATAGGAGGTAGCTGGGCGAGCGGTGCATAAACCTTGCCAGGGCTCCTCCTCGACATGACACCTAACGACGCATTTATTGCGTTTCTGTAAGGTCAAGGAGATAGGTCTAGAGGGGGGTGAATAGACTCTTAACCAACCAAAGGTGCAGTTTTTAGTTCTCTTGAAATTTAGGCAGATTTTGGCACTAGTTAAGATATCACCAAAACTTTCTACACATGCATATCTAGAAATAGACCAGCAGAAATAGTATAGCATGCAAGAGTGTGGAAAGTAAAGGGGTAGAGAAAAGAAGATCAAACGCAATGAAGACATGGTGGTTTTGGCGTGGTTCCGATAGGTGGTGCTATCGTACGTCCACGTTGATGGAGGCTTCAACCCACGAAGGGTAACGGTTGCGCGAGTCCACGGAGGGCTCCACCCACAAAGGGTCCAAGAAGAAGCAACCTTGCCTATTCCACCATGGCTTCCGTCCACGAAGGACTAGCCTCACTCGGGGTAGATCTTCACTAAGTAGGCGATCTCATTGCCCTTACAAACTCCTTGGTTCAACTCCACATGATCTTGGAGGCTCCCAAGTGACACCTAACCAATCTAGGAGACACCACTCTCCAAAAGGTAATAAATGGTGTGTTGATGATGAACTCCTTGCTCTTGTGCTTCAAATGATAGTCTCCTCAACACTCAATCTCTCACTCAAAGATTTGGCTTGGGTAGGAGAAGGATTGGAGTGGAAAGCAACTTGAAGAGGCTAGAAATCAAGGTTCAAATGGTTGGATTGGAATCTCTTGATCTCAACACATGAGTAGGTGGTTCTCTCTCAGAAAATGTATGGTGGAAACATAGGCACGTTCTGATGGCTCTCTTACTAGGTAAGAGGGTGGTGGAGGGGTATATATAGCCTTCACCTAAAATCCAATCGTTACACAATTTTGACCCATCTCGATGGCACCGATCATATATAAATCTCGGTGATACCGATCTGTGTAAAAGATATGAACGTTGGGCTTTTTGGTGGGACCGAACAAAACATCTCGGTAAGACCGAAGTGCAATGGCTAGGGCAAGACCACGTTTCGGTAATTCCGATTATTTCAACTCGGTGATTCCGAAGTGAAGTAATGGTGTTACAGCAACTTTGTCAAACCATCTCGGTGAGACCGAGAACCATTTCGGTTGCACCGAAGTGTTAGGGTTTTGGTTGTGGCGGTGAAATGATCATCTCGGTGAGTCCGGAGTAGGTGATATCGGTGGGACCGAAATGATGAATTAGGGTTTTGGACAGATGTGTTTTGGGAAAGTGATTGAGGGTTTTTGGAGCAATATCATTGAGCACTTTGAGCAACAACCTCATCAACAATACCTCATCCCCTTTTAATAGTATTGGCTTTCCTAACGTACTCAATGTGATCTTGGATCATTAAAATGGAAATGAAGAGTCTTGTGGATGCCAAACTTGTTCTTGACATTTTGAGGGATTCCACATCTTCTTGTCCTTGCCGTGCCATTGTTGAACTTGTCTGAAATAAACTAGATAAGAATATTAGTCCCACAACATGTATGTTGACATTGATTACCAAAACCACCAAGGGAGCAAATGTGCTTTCAGTTTGTTCTAGTCCGGTAGAGTTAGGTATGATAGCACTATTGCTATCTAATCAACATGTATTTACCTATTTGCCACTGTGGTGACCCCTTGATCTATAAAAGGAGGCCCATGGCTACTGGTAGAAGGGTAAACACTTTGCTCACTTTCACGTAGTAGCTGCACTGCTAGCACAAGCTTGCCGGTAAGCTGCGCTCCTTGTAACTCGAGCTCATACACAATTAATCCACTAAAGCAGGAGTAAGGATTTATGCCTCGCGGCGGCCCGAACCTGGGTAAACTTGTGCGTGCTGCTGGTTCTGCTCTTTGTGCACGTTGATCCTCACAGCTGAACCACAAAAGGGATCACATCAATCCCATAGATTGTCTTGGTCGTACCTCGACAACGGAGGATCCCCGGAGCTTCACCAAGCGCAGGAGAACAAAAGTCTTGCCACGGCGGTTGTTTTCAAAATTGTCACCATGGTGGCATTTTTTGAGAAATTTTCATGAGGACCTCGGAGGATCATGGAGACATTCCCAGCGCCCAGGGCTTTACCATATCATGCTATTATCAGTTGTCTGAGATGTTTATCCCTTTGTTGTTTGCACCCTTTGATTGCATAGTAGTCAATTATTAGGGTGATCTGTCACAGAAAATATCAAGTTAAAAGGTGCTCTCCCAGTGTTGCAACCATCTGAAACACGTAGTAGTTCAGAGTGCAACATGCCCACATGAGTACAAACAGATTGTGAGGTGTAAGGCGGGTAAAGGTCAGACCATACATGCAGATAACACTTGGTTGTCTTGAAGTTCTAGCAGAATCGTTCTGAGCTTGGAGCACGAAGCATCGAAAGAGGAACAAGAGTCATATGGAGATATGATCGGCAAAAGTTTGCCTACCGGTTGAAGTTCACGTCATCAGTGATGTCCACATCAATGGCTGTGAATAAGATTAGGATCTTGAATCACTCACTTTCAATTATGAGAGATATTGATTTGAGTGGGAGTGCACTTTATATTTATTAAGTTTAATCACTAGTGCAAATTAATTATGAACAATGTGTATGTGTAGTATGCATTATAGTTGTAGAATAATGGCTCATGGTTTGACCTTTCCTGTTGAAATTGATTAGCTATTATTTATCTGGTTGAATCTTTATGATTGGTGAATGTAATGAAAGGACCGTCCTCTAGAGTGCCAAGAAGGATTTTGTCCTACTGCATGCTTACAATACTCTGCTACTGATGCTATGGATGACAAGACTCACGTCTTTCGATCCAAAAGGCTAGAATTACATTACGGTCTGCTTGCTTCCGAGAAAACCCGAACTTCAAAATGTTTGGGGATAGTTATGTGATATTCTTGGAACTGAAAATTGTTTTCAGAAACAAACAAAAGTTAAAGGGTTTTGTTTGCAAGTTCTAGTGAAGCGTTCAACTATGTTTAAAGACTGAAATGCATAAGATCCGGAAGAACGCCAGTCATGAGTTGATAGTGAGAACTTAAAGAGAAAGAACAAAACAAAATGATGTAATACCTAGGGAAGTTCAGGGCTCACGCCACTCTTAAAGTTGGATGTTTCTTCCGTGAGTAGGAGTAATATTGAAGTAAAACTATAAGAAGTAAAAAGGCAAAAGAAAGAAAACTGGAATGTCCAGCTCAGGTATGAATTTCATGCAAGTTATAAGATGTAGAGAAAGTTGGTCAAGTAAGTGTAATTCTTAGAAATTATGATTAAATTGTTGATCACTAATTTTTCGAGATTGTGGTTAAAAGTTGGTCACAAGGATTTGACTCGATTGCTTGTTGTTACGAATCGTTGCAAGAAACTACGACAGCCTAAATGACCAACAAATGGTGCGGTTAAAATATGTGTTGAAAACTTTGTAAAAAGTTATGATACTTTTCATCAGCATATTACCTCTGTGTTTATTGTCATAATTCATTTTAGATTTTTGTACACTCTAGCTCATTGCATAGAAGTTGCAAGGAGGTTGTTCATGAGAGAACAATAGTTGTTCGATGTTATGAACAAAAGGCCATACTCATATTATGAATAAGATGTATGTTATGAATAATGATGATAAAATTGAACATCCATAACACTGGCGCTAAATGTCATAAGGCTAAAAGAATACCACATATGTGTGGCACTACATTTCATCACATTGGAGAAACCAGCATGGAGAAATTCCATAGTGATCGATTTTGAAGTCACCTGACTATGAATCGTATGACACTTGCAACTTTCATCCAATTAGTGAAGTAAACTAAAATACCATTCACATGCAATGAAGAACGAGCAACAAAATAATTGGAAATATGCATATTGATATGTGTAGTCCAATAAGTGTTGTTGAAGGCAGTAGATTTATCTATCTTCAAGGATGACTCAAGTAGATATTTACATTTACTTATTGAGACGTAAATCTGGATCCTTTGAAGTGTTTCAAAAGTTTTTTTAGAATGAAGTAGAACTTATTGAAAAAATAAAATCATGCTTTTTCAGTTAGAATGCGGAAAGGAATATTTGAGTTACAAGTTTAGCAGATGTTTGATGAGCTGGGAAAAGAATTTTATAGCTTGCACTTCCCAGAACATCACTAAGAGTAGAATGTTTTGAGTAGATGTAATCAAACTATGTATGACATGGTGAGATCAAAGATGACATTAATCAATTTCCCAATATACTTTTTAATGTGATGCTTTAGAGACTGTGGCTTTTACACTAAAAAGGAGCGCCATCAAATCTGTTGAAATCACACATATAAGATATGGAATGGTATTCCAAACCATTTGGTCTTTTCTTAATATTTGGGAATATAAGACATAAGTAAAAGTGTTTTACATGTTTATGTCCCAAGTTAGATAAAGTGCTACTTTGTAGGTTATCCCAAATAGTTGGGTATTCCTCTATCACTACGCCGAAGCAAAGTATTTTGCCACGGAGTGCGGTAAATTTTGAAGAAAATGCTTTCTGCAAAATAGTGAGTGGGAGGACAGTGCAACTCGACGAGATTTCAGAATCTTCGTAATCAGGTCAAATAAAAGAAACACTAGAGTTGGTTCTGGAATTTCCTACTGCGACTGATACGGAAGCCTCTACATAAGATGTAGAGACTTCGGTCAAACTTGTAGCTGAACTATATAGATTGGGAAAACTCATGCAAACCTTAGTGGTGTGCAGATGATATAATGTTGAACAAACAATGAACCTATAATACACAGTGAAGCGTTGATGGGCCCTAACTACGGAATTGGCTATATGCCAAAATAATCCGAGATAGTATCCATATACATAATTCAAGTTTAGAACTTGATGGACCCTCCAGAAGACTTAAAGTCTAAAGTATAGTAATGGATCTATAAACTGACGAAGATAAAAAATGTTTTATAATGTTTGACTTGTTACAAATAGTTTATGACAAGATCAAGGAATTGACTATGACGAGATTGTCTCATCATAACAATACTTAAAGTCAGTTCGGGTTAAACTAGCAATTACTAGATATTTCAATTATGAGATATAAAAGATGGATGTCAAAATGATTTCCATGAGATGGAAATAGAACCAAGGTTGTATGTGTGATACGGTCTAAGGTAATTTTCTCAATCCAGAGGATGCTAGTAAGTGTGCAAACTTCAAGAGATCCTATAATAGACTGAAGCAAGCATAATGGAGTTGGAATCTTTGTACTGATGAAATCAAATAATTTGATTTCATCGAGGAAAACAAAGATGCTTGTATGTACAAGAAAGTAAGTGCGAGCATGATAATATTTCTAAACACTATATGTGCATGACACATTGTTGATTGGAAATTATATAAATTTCTTAACACAGATTAAGACTTTATTGAAATTAGCTTGTCAGTAAATTACTTAGGCAATATAGTTTTGGCATTTGGCATAATAATCTATGGAAAGAGTAGTGTCTAATCGGGCTTAAACAAAATATATATTGACAAAATACTAAAGCAGTTTAGTATGAAAACGCCAAGAAGAGTTTTTTTTGACTGTACACAGTAGGGCAAACTCCCCACTTCAATTTTATATTAAGTGAAATTAAGCAAATGTTACAAGACTTGAGGTAAGCCAGAAAAGGAGAGGAAAGAAAAGAAAAGGAAAAAAGAAAAGAAGAAGAAGAAGAAGAAGAAGAAGAAGAAAGAAAGAAGGAACAAAACTACAAAGAAGAAGAAGAGTTTCTTGTCGAAGTCACATGGATGGAGTTTTAAGCAAGAATCGGTATCCTAAAATACTGATGAGTGAAATACATGATTTCAATCACACTTGTGTTAATTATATTCCATGGTATGTAAACAACCAGATATGTCCAGTACTCGAAGTAAGTTGTGAGTAAAGTTACCAGAATGGTCAAATTGTTGATCATAGGACAACAGTAAAATGTCGTTGAGTACCGACGACATGGTTCTCGCATACGGAGAAAATGAAGAGATTGTTGTAAGGAATTACATCAATACATGCTCATTGTAAGTAGTACATAAACAAAATCTTCATCGTTGCCCCAAGCGATTTTTTGATTTCAATTAAATGATTTATGGTGGCACAGTATGTCCGAATTGGTCCAAGGAAGTTACTATGGTGAATTCTATAATAGAAGGCTGAGTATATTGTTGCTTTAGAAGCAACAATGCAATGTGATGAATCAAAAGTTCATTTATGAGCTTGGTATGGTTTCTAGATGATTGTGCCAATGGAACACTGTTCTTAATAGTGGTTCCATAGCTCAGTCTAAAGGAATCATAGGTCCTTCCAGTGATTCAATACATACACAGCTAGTTTCACATAAATTATGAATTAATGTGAAAGCATGATAGATGCATTGAAATGCAAATGATACATGCGGATCTGAAGTTGTCAATATCCAATGGGATGAATGCTATACCACAAGTAGAGCATGGACTAACACCGGATTGCCATTGGTGTAAATGAAAATGTGCTAACTAGCTTATTGACTCTAGTGCAAGTGGGAGACTGTTGGAAATATGCCCTAGAGGCAATAATATTGTATTACTATATTTCCATGTTCATAATTAAGAGTTTATATACTATGCTATAACTGCTATGATCCTGGAATGTGCTATTCAGTGGAAAACTCATATGCACGTGTGGAATGATAAACGGTAAAAAATAAGATTCCTAGTCTCAGCTCTAAGACTAGCTCAAGTGTTGTTGATGATCATGTTTTCCGGATCTTAGGATATCGTTAAGTGTAAACGATAGTTCTAAAACAACTTTGATAATATGACATTAGAAGAACGATCGTATTGAATTGACCCAAACTTGTTTGTTATACTTTGAGATACAATCGTCAGTAGTCAATTGTTCTAATACGGAGTGTTAATGTGTGATTTAGTTCCTTAGGCCATGAGAGTATCGTAGTCACTTCTTACAGTACGGTGGACTTTAGGGTTGCTCAAACGTCATCTGTAACACGGTGATCACAATGAGAACTTATAGGTTCATCATAAAGTTTGACAAGGGACTAGATAGCTCAAGAGTGGGATTTTCTCATCCGATGATAGATAGATATTCTTACGGCCCTCTTGGTGTGATGGCATCCATCATCGTCTGGCCAGATATAGGTCAATGTCATATGGTCACGGGGATGCCAGAATATGTCAACGAGAAAGAAGAAGAAAACTGGTAACGAGGAGACCGGTATAGTGAGCGTGTGTATGACTCAAGAGGATACCAATATATCTCACCTCAGGTTTTGTAAAGTATCATGAAGCAAAGGTAATAGCACATGATGACCAAAGGTTCACTTGAATGTCATTCGTGTACTCATAGGGATCGATATGGACATCCACGGTTCCACAGTCGGTCATTGAACAAAAGGGGTTTTGTTCATGTATACGTTTTACCGAACCTCCAGGGTCAAAATCTTAAGGTAATCATGATCTCGTGAGTGTTAGTAGGACATGAGTAATTAGGAAATATTTGTGAAATAGTTTCACTAATATTCGAAATAGTTTCGAGAGGAACCGGAAGCGTTTCGGGGTCACCGGAAGGGTTTCGGGGTTTATCGGGTAATACTGGGTATTACTGATCAATAATATATATGTGGAAAATGTTTTCGGAGATGTTAGATTAATAATAAAAGGATCTAATAATAGTTAGGAGGCTTTTATATTTAATTTAATATCAACGGGCCTTAAAAGGCCAAGTGGTGGAAAGCATATTAGGCCACTCGGGCCCAATAGGTGGAGGCGCCCCCTTCCTCCTTGTAGAAGGAAGGTGGAGGCCAAATTGGAGGGGGATTCCCCCCTCCTTGGCTGGCCAAAGGGGGAGGGTTTCCTTCCCCATGTGGCGCCCCCTCTCCCCTCCCTCCAACCTATATATACTTGAGGATTTTGGCCCTTTGGACATACAAGTTTTGGAGTCTCCTCTAGTTCTCTAATCTAGTTCTAGTTTTTACAATTAGAGCTAGATCTAGTTCCTCTAATCCTCATAATTAGAAGTATAGTGTGGTTCTATTCTCCTCCCTCTAATTCTCCGGTGACGATTAGCTCTAGACGGTGAAGCGCTGCCGGATCGTGAAGACCGTACGCTTGCAATCTGTTGAGAGGCCGTGCTTTCAGTCTTCCATTCAAGGGACTGATCGTGGGCGGTTCACGGGATCGTTTATCTACGTTTCGAGGGACTCCAAGTATTATCTACACTAACTCATCTTCTTCCACTGCAACTCAGAGTTAGTAACGATCTGATCCAAACCGTTTATCACATCTTCATAGTGTTCCTGGGTGATCGTAGGGCGAATTTTTTTGTTTTCTACTATGTTTCCCAACAGTTCTTAAGCCACAATATGCATCAATTTGACTTGAGATCTTCGCCAAGCTGGGTTGCCTGGCTCATATGTTGACCCCTTACATTTCCCCATGTTCGGCTAAGGGTGTAATGGGAGCACCTTTGTGATTGTTACTTCTCGAATTAACCTAGTCAAGTACCTCAGGTGGGTGAAGCCGAAAGCTAGCAATCACAATGTACGAAATTGTTCGGCCTTGATGGAAGTGAAAATTTCATGCCTTTTAAATAATAAGGTATAATTGTAAGATTTGTGCTTACTTGCCGAGCCCTTTGCAGCTCCGAGCATGGTTACCCGATAATATTTCGAGACAACTGGCTCATGGTCGTACTATATGTGACACCTCGGAAGATGGGAAGGATGGAGGGACCACCCTTTTTCTTTTGATTTAATGATTTGCGTTAAAAAGCAAACACCTCATCGTAGGACTTGCGTTTTAACCCAATGAATGGATTGGCTAGTTCTAGATCGGATCGCCCGAAGAGTCGGGCTTTATACTAGGAACACCCTTCATCCACTGGCCGAGGAGGTAGAAGCCAATGGTTGGTTAATGAAAGTATGTAGACTACAGAGACGAGATGAAAATAGCATAATTTTTTTAAAAGTATATCAAATACAAACTATAACTAATAAGCCCGGGCCGTGTACATAAATCCATTCGTGCCTATCTATTAACTTATTGAGTCGACAATCCTGCTCGGATAGACAAGTGGCGGCCATGACATTGTCATAGTTGACCTTGGGCTTGATCTCCTTCCCCTTGTGTCCTTCCGGACCAACCCAGGCAAGTTTCTCGGTTGGAAGAGATCGGTAGTGGGTCTTTGCCATTGCCCAGGCTTCCCGAGCACCTTCTCGGCAAGCCGACACCTTTCACATCTGTATTCGGTCCTTAGCTCTCCGTAGGTGTTGAGCAAGTGTGCAAAGGTCCCTTAGCAAGGCCTCTTCCGGCCATAGGGCTCGGAAGATTTCCTCCATGGATGATTGGGTCAGCTGGTGCAACTCACTGAGCTTCACCATAATGTCATCTAAAGACATTTGGCCAGCTTCGCCTGCTTGATCGGGTAGGCCGGCTGCAACATAAGAAGTAGTGTGCCTTAGAACACAACATGTGCTAATGTATAGTAACGCTTGTTTGACACGTTACTTACCTGAAAATAATTGACAAGCCTACTTGGCCTTCTCCTCGGATGCAGCCAGCTACGACTTGAGTTTTTCAATCTCAAGCACTTGTGGTGCCTTCTCATCGGCAAGTTTCGTACTGGCCCCCTGGAGCTGGTTGCACTCCTCGGTCTTACGACTAAGGACCTGATGACCCGCAGCCTCCTGAGACTCAGAATAACGGGCAGATTCCCAGACCTGTTTTAGGTCCTTTTTGAGTTGGCCAATGGTCTCCATTGCTAATGATTAGTATGGGATTAGACACATAATGCATCTGTTTGTAATAATTCAATTTACAATCTTACCATTCGCCTCACGGGTAAATTTTGTCACATCCTCAACCTCCTTATGGGAGTCGGCGAGCTGGGCCTTGACCTTTTTCAGCTCCTCGGACAAT
This sequence comes from Elymus sibiricus, assembly GCA_039707655.1. Lineage (NCBI taxonomy): Eukaryota > Viridiplantae > Streptophyta > Magnoliopsida > Poales > Poaceae > Elymus > Elymus sibiricus. Next base: position 198,501,686 of record CM077668.1, read on the forward strand.
TTTTGAGCCTCCTACTAAGATGCCTGAGTAAAACAGTTGGCAGGATTAGATAGAAAGGATCGACCCTTAGTTTGGCTACGTGTGCCCAACCAAAGGCTCGAGGGCTACTGGACTTCATGTTTTTCAGTATCTTGATCGGCCACGAGAGAACTTCGGACATCTCCTGAAGAATGGTTGTTTATTCGGTGGACCCTGATGTCAGCTTAGCATACACATCGAGGTCTACTAGGTTGATTAAGAAATCGGCGTTAAAAGGAGAAACTTTATTTACCTATAAACCATTTTCCAGGACATCGATGGCCTCCTTAAGACCCATCTGTGCCGCGCTGAGGTGCGCATCCACCATGCGGAGAGCATTTAATTGCTCATGGTAAAAATGGGATTAACTAGCGATACCCTCTACACCCGATGACACATCATACTATCAACCTCGGAATGTGTCACAGAGTGCGTTGCCGAGGCGTCCAGTTGAGGAGCATCCCGAGGTTCCTCGGGAGGGGGCGGTTGGGTCGGAGCCGGTGCAGGCACTGGGCTGTGTGTTCCTGAAATCTCAGTTGTAGGAACTTTGGTAGATGGAGGAGGCCTACAGGTTTACACCAAAGGTAAAACTCCCCATTTAAGTGAAAATAACTAAAACCGTTTAAGTGAGCCACGGAAATATACTTACAGGAGTCCTTCTCGGCTCCTTCCCTTCCTTGATAGTTGTTCTCCTTGAGCGCTTAGACTGATGACCCCTGGTTGAAGGGGCGTAGGTGCTTGCCGCGGGCGCAGCGTGGGTGAGGGACCACTTCCATTTCATCGACCGACGAACGGCAGCTACATTGACAGCAAGAGGAGGCACCGCCACACGATCAAAGATGATCGACACTTTAGTGCCATCGATGCCTTCTTGGTAAAGACCCCATCTGCAAGGATGAGCTCGGTATGAGGATCCTTGGTTAAACCGAGGTCATCATCACGAACATGGAGTTCTAGTTAAGGAGTGAGGGAGTTCACCATTTTGATCCACTTCCTCCAACCCTATTCGGATATGTTATAAAGCTTATCAGGAAGATAAAACCCCTTCCCAGACAATTAAAGATGTCGGATACGTAAAACTTACCGCTTCAACCGGCTTGTGACTGGAGAAGCCATCGAACATTGGCTCCCTGACGAAGTCGGCTTTCTCCCCCTTGTATAAAGCCTCCAGTGCAGTTGCCATCGCTTGACGATTCGCGAACCCTCCTTTGATGGAGCAGGTTTCGTCATTTGATCCATAGTATTCCCACAAATGGTGGATGAGCTGTTGGAGTGGCTGGACTCTTCGGGTGATAGCTACTGCCATCACATTGATGATGGTAAGCATATGATGGCCGAGGTAGGATACCTGAGCGGCCATCCTAACCACCTCGGAGCCCCCATCTCGGCACTGAGTCCTCGGCCGCCAGTTGAACCGCTTCTTCGGGGAAGCCGGAACAAACGGAGGAAGCCCTTGCCAAAGAGGATCCTCGAGTGGCACGTCCGAAATATAAAACCACTCACTTTGCCACGTCTCACTAGCCTCCTTAGTGGTACCAGGGAGATACTCAGCCCCGATGATCCTACACACCTCGGCACCGCCCACCTCAAAGATATTGCTGTCTCGAACTCGCATGACTAAGCTCAAGTACTTGCACCACAGGCCAAAGTGGGCCTCGCAGCCAGGGAAAGCCTTACATAAAGTGATGAAGCCGGCTATGTGGTGAATCGAGTTAGGTGTAAGATGATGGAGTTGGATCCCATATAATTTTAGGAGACCTCGGAGGAAGGGGTGAATTGGAAAACCCAACCCCCAAAGAAGGAAGGGGACGAAACACACCCGCTCGCACCTTGCGGCATCAGGAAATTGTCATTGAGTACCCCACCATCCAAAGAAACCAGCCCCAGACGGATCTGCGTGAAATCTGAGTCAAGGAGATACCCCTGTGTTGCTAGGCGGTTCAGTTACCCTTGAGCCACTGAACATCTTTGCCAGTCCCTCGAGGGGACCGGCGGGACGGGTGGATGAGCTGGGGATCTTTTCCATTGGGTTGAGCTTCCGAAGCGGCAATGGAGGGGAAAAGAGGATAATATCTGCAGGGATGAAGGCAGAGATGGAAAGGATGTAAAATCTTTCATGTGTGGTCTTCACGTTATACGTGGAAACAAACGCAGTCGTGGGGTAAAGGGATGCTTGAGTCCCGCAGCGATAAAACCGCGTGTTTCCCAGGCGTCGTGCCTTTCACGTACGCGCGGATCGAGAACGGACCTTGATGACACCAATAAAGTGGAATTCAGGTTCCACTGTAGCTCTTTTGATTGGACATATCAATGGTGGGTACCCAAGTATTGGTATCTCCGAAAACTATTCAAAGAGTGTCTATAACCGGTCCATGGAATACCAAGCCTATAAGGCATCTTCCTTGGCACGTAAGCGCTCGGATGCCCCATCTTCGGACCGGGAGTTAATCCGTAAGATGAAATTGTCAAGATCACTTAGTACCAATCGACCCGCCTATACTAGCACAACAGGACTTTGCTATTAAGCTACTAGAGTTTGGGCCAGATCTTTGGGTTCGATGAAAATAAAAAGCGTTACTTGGGGATTATGGGTTGGACCTCCTTGCAAGTCTGGAGTGTCTAACTCCTCGGACTCGAAAGAAAAAAAGCATGGTTACGGTAGAGGAAGATGCTGAAGAGGAGGAATCAATTAAGTTTACAAGAGACTCTGGATCCAAGGGAGTCCTCAGATGTGGAATCAAGATGGAGCATTATGTTTGTCGAACTCTCCTATGAAGCCGAAGACCCAAGACGAAGCCTCTCTAAGGAGTTTGATGTCCTCAGCTTGAAGACCAGTTCAGGGGCTACTGACGGTGTCCTGGACTAGGGGGTGCTAACCACGTCGGCCCCATCGTAGTGGGCCGGGCTGAGGACCCCTGGATCGTCAACAAGTTGGCGAAGACTGCCATGTCCCAAGGCGTACTCAAGATGGAATCCTCCGAAGACTTGACGCATACTCCAAGACATATTTGAATCTTTGTAATGTAATCCCTAGATGTAACTGACCTTATGTAAACCCTAGACCCCCCCCGGTCCCTATATAAGCTGAGGGGTTTCAGCTCGTTGCGCAGAGAATTAAACATTCACGTACTATCTTGAGGTAGTCATCCTGTACTATGTACTCCAACACAATCAATACAACAAAAGTAGGACATAGGGTTTTACCTTTTCGAGAGGACCTGAACCTAGGTAAACATCGTCTCCCTTGTTCATCCTGTTACCATCTAGCTAAGATCACCAGCTCCGGACCCCCTACCCGAGATCTGCTAGATTTAACACCGACACCGACCCCACCTAGACTTGTTCTGCCATCTTTTCTATGTTAGGCCGTAGACGAGTGGCAGCGCCATCCACGACCTTGGTGGGGTGAACATCCAGTTGCGGCCCTCCAACCAGTTCTTCCCTATCGAGCTCCCCCGGTCGATGGGGTCCTGGCACAAGAATTGGTTCTCTGTGTCGGGCCTCGGAGACAGTCTGCCTACCTTCTTCGGGGGCTCCTCACAGCATCTGAACTCCTAGAAGTCCTTGGACGACCTCTCAGATGGCACTAGGCTTTTGGTAGCTGCACCACTTGTTTGAAGGGTGATGGCCTGAAGGGTGTCCACATCATGCACACCTGGGTGGAGCACCGTGTCCTTCGCTTGCAAGCCCGGGAGGAACTGGTGTGCAACTACTGGCGGTCGATCGACCCCTCTCGGGTATCACCAATCATACTTGAAGAGAAGGAGGTCCATTGTTGGCTTGGTCTTCTAATGGAGCAGGAGGCCGACAAGATCTCCATGGAGGTCGTGGTGGAGGCCGTCCAACACGAGGCCCCCCTGGAGAGGTGGCCATTTTCTTTTAGCTTTGCTTGGAGTAATAAGGGATTCTGTCTTGCTAATCTTCTGAGCTCTTGGCCTTTTAGGAGTTCGCGGGCTTCACCACCCATTGCTTTTAGCCCTCGCTTCTAGGCCAAGACCTGAGCTCGGCCATGTAGGAGTTGCTGCAAGTCGTGCCAGAGCGCGCCCCTTCTCGAAAGAAGGGGAAGAACGCCGCGACCTCCACAGCAGATGATTGGGCGAAGGAAGGCTCATGGAGCCGCCCCCGAAGACGGCAATGCTTCCTCTCCTCCATGGAGGTGGAAAAGCAAGATTGCCTCCAAGGCCAGTGGTGGCATTGGTGAGGCGGCTTCTCAGGGGAAGGTCACAAATGTGGAGAAGAACCCTGACCCGGCGGTCACCGGATGGGGCTCCTCTAATCAGGCCCCGGAGGCGGCCAAATTCCGTCAACCCCGGCAAGGCTCGGAGCTCCCGATGGTGCTTTTCGTCCCAATGGTAGTGCCTCTACCAAGGAGACGAAGGCCCACCGAGTCTGTCCAGTATGTCTTCGTCATATCTTTTTTATACTTGCCATCCTGCAGTCCCCTACTATTGTCTTGTTTATTTCTTAGGGTGGTCACGACCCCTGAGGTTCCGCCGCCAGCCTCCGCGCGGCCTTAGGCGGACGCGCCAAAAGCGTTGGTTGACGCCTAGGTGGCCTTCAAAGAACTTGTCCCGCCCAACGCTAGTATGACCCCCGTGTTTTGTCTTGCTTCTTCATTGGTCGTGGTAGGCCAACGGTCGTTTTCCTGACTTAGCCTGAAGGTGTGACCGCGGAGGTCGCCACTAGATTCATGGTTGAGCTTGACGATCATGGGGTTGCAACGGAGCCCCCGGTCAGCATCCTTGCCACTCCTTTGTAGGGCAAGCCCAGGAAGGCCTAGGGATTGGAGGTCGTGCTTCGCTCAAGGAAGCCGGAGGAGCCGGTGATTAAGGTTCCTGCCACCCGTTCCTCTGAGCCAGCTGCTCCTAGGGAGCTAGTCGCGGTTGTGGCTGGTGCGAATGGTGCACTTGGCACTGGTGCAGCGACGTGCTATACAAACAGTTTTTAACCCCTTTCCACAACAGAGTTTTAAACCGTCGCCTTGCCTGTGTGTGCGATAAGGGGGGTCCATCCCACACGACCCAGAAATCATCTGCGATAGGGAGCACGCAAGCATACGTTTTGCAGAACTAAGCGTATGCGATGCCCGCATCTTTCCCAAACGCTCCGTCCTTGCTACTCGTGTGGGATGGTATTACCATCACACGCGCTATTATATGGTGCAATGTTTGCGATGCGCTCCCCATCACAAACAGTTCACGATTGTAAAGCGTGTAAGATAACGAGACTATCACATTCAATATATAAAATTAAGAAGATAACTTAACCATCGTACGTGTGATATATGAGTTTACGGAACGTCCAACTGTCATACTCGTGTCGGATGGGATAACTATCGCACACGTTATTCTATGGTGCAACGTTTATGATGCGTACGATATCACAAACAGTTCATGATTGTAAAGCGTCTATGATAGGGCGACTATCACAAACATTTCATTTGGTCGCACCGTTTGTGATATTGTCTGACATCACACGTGCTTTGCAAACGGGAATTGTGTGCCTGGTCGCACACGTTTTCTCTTTGTGAAACGTGTTGGATTATGAGGTATATCACACACATTGTGCTTTACAGACCGTGTGCGGCGTAATGATCTGCTGAGCGTATTTTCTCCATAATTTAATATCTGCTATTCAAAATTGTACATAATTTGAATTTGAAAGTAGGCAGTAATTTTATTCATATCCATCAGGTTTAACAACCAATGCATTATTCGATTCATAGGTACATATGTTCAAGAATTAAATCAAAAAAAAGAATTACATCAGAACCAAATAAAGAATGATGAACCAGGGTTGTATACGTGTATTAAAGACAGTAAAGAAAGAGGTGAAAGACATTCTGGTTGCTGAACAAGGTGAAGCGGAATGCCCATATCGTGCCCTCCTCCATGCCGAATGCACGGACGACTCCAGTCCAACCCCGTGTGATGGCTGACCACCCATCCTTCACTGTCTTCATGAGGACTTCTAGATAGTCATTGTAGTCTGGTAGAAATACTTTAACCTTCGCATGTCCACCAATCATGTAGTTTGATAGGTAATCTTGAGTAAACTGCTTTGGGAACCACTGCAAAGGAAAAAGATTCAGACATTGTCATGTAACAACTCATTATGGGCAGCAAAAAGAAGCCTACAGAGTTCTAACTTATCATCCTGCAGTTCACTGTTGTCTTGGATAAAGTGTCAACAAATAGTTTAATTGCCATCTTTTGACCCATTTTACTAACAATCTTTATCAGTTTCCTCACTTGATGCTGGTTCATGAATATCTCATTGCCCCATACGCAAAAGGGGTCGAAGCGCGGCTCTTTACCAATGACATATGTACCTACAAGCACCAAGTTAATATTAGAAGATAAACTGCAATTGCACAATGATGTAGTACAATTCTCCCTCCGTCCCATTATAGAAGATCTTATTACATCCAATATACTCACATATTGGATGAATTAATATCTCACATTATGGGCGGAGGGAGTACATATAAGCCATGGGATGAAACTAACCTCGATGGAAAACAACAGTCGTTCCCAATATTGTCCTGTGTAAGTACATCGAAAGGCATGTTAAGCACAGCAGGCTAAACATCAACCAAATATATCCATGGTAGACAACATAATCTCCAAATGATAGCTTCAATGTGCAGGTATAAGCACGCTAGTTAAGCAAACAAGAAGTGGAAAGGTGTGTTAACTGCAACAGGCCTAACAATTAAAAACAACCAAATATAGTCATTCAAACTGGTATTGTGCAGGTTTAAGCACACTAGTTATTGTTAAATAAAAATGGAAAGGGGTGTTAACTACAACAGGCTTAACAGCAACCAAATATAGTCATTCATAGTGGTATTGTTGAAATTGCATAGATCGTAGCTTGTGCTTAAACATCAAATTGCACAATTGAACATCACGTTGCAAAAAGACTGAAATAAGTAGCAGGCGTGTTAACTACACCAGGCTAAACAGGAACCAAATATGGTCGTTGAAATGGTAATGATTAAATTGAACTGCACAGTTCATACTTGCACATATAGAACATCACATTGTGAATAACTGAAATAAACAAGGCATACTACGAACAACCAAATATAGCAATTGAAACTGGACATATGCTAACTACAAACAACAGAACAACCACAACCCGTTAAAAGAGGCATATGCTCGCTGCAACAAGCTTAACAGCAACCAAATATAGTCATTCATAGTGGTATTGTTGAAATTGCATAGAACGTAGCTTGTGCTTAAACATCAAATTGTATAATTGAACATCACAATGTGAAAAAACATGGGGCGTATTACCTACACCAGGCTTAACAGGAAACAAATATGGTTATTGAAGTGGTATTGATGAAATTGTACTGCACAGTCAATACTTGCACATATAGAGCATCACATTGTGAATAACTGAAATAAACAAGGCATACTACAAACAACCAAATATAGCAATTGAAACTGGACATATGCTCAGTACAAACAACCTAACAACCAAAAACCGTTAAAAAAGGCATATGCTCACTACAACGGGCTTAACAACAACCAAATATAGTCACTCATAGTGGTATTATTGAAATTACATAGAACTAAGCTTGTGCTTAAACATCAAATTATATGATTGCACATCACATTGTGAGAAAACTGAAATAAACAGGGGGCGTGTTAAGTACACCAGCTTTAATAGGAACCAATTTTGGCCGTTGAAACTGGTGTTGATGAAATTGAACTGCATGGTACATTCTTGCACATATAGAACATCACATTGTGAATAACTGAAATAAACAAGGCATACTACGAACAACCAAATATAGCAATTGAAACTGGACATATGCTAACTACAAACAACCGAACAACCACAAACCGTTAAAAGAGGCATATGCTCGCTACAACAAGATTAACAGCAACCAAATATAGCCATTCATAGTGGTATTGTTGAAATTTCATAGAACGAAGCTTGTGCTTAAACATCAAATTGTATAATTGAACATCACAATGTGAAAAAACAGGGGGCGTATTACCTACACCAGGCTTAACAGGAAACAAATATGGTCGTTGAAGTGGTATTGATGAAATTGTACTGCACAGTCAATACTTGCACATATAGAGCATCACATTGTGAATAACTGAAATAAACAAGGCATTCTAAAAACAACCAAATATAGCAATTGAAACTGGACATAACCAAAAACCGTTAAACAAGGCATATGCTCACTATAACAGGTTTAACAGCAACCAAATATAGTCACTCATAGTGGTATTGTTGAAAGTGCATAGAACTAAGCTTGTGCTTAAACATCAAATTGTATGATTGCACATCACATTGTGAGAAAACAGAAATAAACATAGGGCGTGTTAACTACACCAGCTTCAACAGGAACCAATTTTGGCCGTTGAAACTGGTGTTGATAAAATTGAACTGCACAGTACATTCTTGCACATATATAACATCACATTGTGATTAACTGAAATAAACAAGGCATACTACAAACAACCAAATATAGCAGTTGAAACATGGCATGGTTAAACCATAGCATGGCAAAAGCTATGAGCACGATCATATGATGTTTCCCCCTTGGAAGAGGCATGCCAAAACAAATCAGGCATGCCAAAACAAATCATGGGTTTCCTCACTTGTCACAGATGGGCTCCTTCCCATTGGAAGAGCACGGACTCTGGGTGCGCTTCCTGTTGTCGCAAATGGGCTCCTTCCCCTTGGAAGAGCACGACTGCAGGGTGCCCTCCCTAATGTCGTAGATGGGCTCTTTCCCCTTGGAAGAGCCGGAGAGGGTGCCCTCCTCGTGGTCGCCGTCGATGAGGTCTGACTTGCAGTTGAGGATCCCAAGCCAGTGGCGCAGAACGTGTCCTTTAGATATGGCAAAAGGGGCTCGATGGCGATGAAGGATGGCAAATTCTTGACAGCGAGGCATAGCAGATCAGCGGCGGGGCCATGGATGAGATCGACGGTGGTTGAACCCGAGGGGTTGGGGGTGGGCCATTTAACCTGTGACATAGCCCGCGTCAAGCCGCCTCTGTCGACGACCTCGATGTCATAGCCAGGATCCATGAGATACCAATATACGTGACACCGCTGATGGAAAGCCTCCGGCCAGTCATCGTCATCAGCTTCCTCGGCGGCCACCTCGCCATCGTCGGGCGAAGAGGCCGCGATAAACCTCTTTTTGGCCATTCGCTCCTTGAGCTCCCCGGGAAGCAGAGCCGGGCTTAGGCTGCTACGCTCTGGATTGGGGGAGGGGAATGGGGATGGGGATCTGTGGGAAAGGGGGTGTTTCGCATGCGTCATCTAAGAAACTCACGGCGGCGAGGGCTTGGAGATCGGTGGGTAACCTGCCCGGGCAGACCGGTAAAGGTTGATGGTCGAGGCGAGGCGGCGGGGGCGGCAGTCTAGCTAGGGTTTCGAGCGAGGGAGGGGTGGTGTGTGTGTGAGCGGAGGTTTTGGGGTGTGTGTGTGGAGGGGGGCCAAGGTGGTGTTTGAGGAAATGTCGCGGCTAGTGAAAATTTTACTAGGCGGGAATAAAATGCCGGGGCTACTGAAAATTTGGATGAAGGTATTGAAGCGGCGTGGGAGCGACAAACACCGCACACGGCCCAAACATAATAATTGTGTGCTATCAAATAGAAAAACCCACGGAACCACCATTTCTGAAATCGCCGAAGGCGGGTAGATATTTTTGAGATTCCGAGGGAAGCCTCGTGGAGCCCAATCATGGCCAGTGGCCACCAGTGGACTGTGCTGACGGGACAGGGGCACGGGCGTGGCACACGGCTAGTCTGAGGGAACCGTGTCTATTGCGCCTACAATCGCAGATAGTTGTTTCATCCGACTCGTCTGCTATTTATAAATTTGGAAAAAAAATGCGGGAAAGGGTCAGAACACAAACACATCTGCATGTGGACCAAATATATGTATGAAAAGGGTGGTTTGATGTTCAAATACACAATGCACAATTTTGATGTGGCACCTGTCTCACAAAGCGCATAGTATTGCTCGTCCGGCCCCCACTTCGTGTCGGCGGGAGGGGAATCCTAGCTATGAACACATGCCCCCAAATAGCTAGGTCTGGCATCTCACCCTACCGTAACACGGAATCTATAGGAATCCATCATGGTCAAACCCCACTCTCACTTCCGGTCAGCTAGGTGGACCATGCGGGCCGAAAAATGTGCTTGTGCGTGCGAGATGGGTGAGACCACGAACCACTTGCGGGTGGGCCAACTATATATATGTATGAAAAGGGTGGTGTGATACTTAAATACCCATTTCACAACTTTGATGTGGCACATGCGTCTCGCAACCCGGACACCCCCCCCCTCGGAGGTTCATGACATACGAAGTAGTGCCCCCCTCCCCCCCCCCCCACACACACACTTCGAGTCAGTGGGAGGGCATCTCACCAAGACCTACTGTACCATGGACCAAGAAGAATCCACCTTGGTAACCTCTCTCATAGTCGGTCGAAGTGATGGACGTCCACGCGGCCGCACAGATGGGCTTGCCGCCGATAACCACGCGAGGGAGTGCCCGAAGACAACCATCGCCTACATGTGGCCCAAACATATGTATGGAAGAGTTGTGTGGTGTTTGAATACCCAATGCACAACTTTGATGTGGCACCGTGCTTTGGAACCGGAAAGTCCCCACATGGAGCGAGGGTTCACGACGCGTAGTATGTTGGTCCCCCCACTTCGAGCTGCTGAGAGAAATTCATGTGTACGCGTGCGCTCAAACTTTGGTCTGGAATCTCACCATGACCTACCGTAACACGAACCATGAAGAATCCACCTTGGTAACCTCTCTCGTTGTCAGTCGAAGTGATGGACGTCCACGTGGGCCCACGAATGGGCTTGCCGCCGATAACCACGCGAGGGAGTGTTCGAAGACAACCACCACATGCATGTGGTCCAAACATATGTATGGAAGTGTTGTCTCGTCTATGAATACCCAATGCACAACTTTGATGTGGCGCCTGCTAATTTGGAACCGGAAAGTCCCCACATGGAGCGAGGGTTCATGACGCGTAGTATGCCGGGCCCCCGGCCCCACTTCGAGCCGATGAGAGGGATTCATGCGTACGTACGCGTGCGCTCAAACTTTGGTCTGGAATCTCACCATGACCTACCATAAAACAAACCAAGAAGAATTCACCTTGGTAACCTCTCTCATCATCGGTCGAAGTGATGGACGTACACGCGGGCCCACGGATGGGCTTGCCGCCGATAACCGCGCGAGGGAGAGTGTCCGAAGATAACCGCCGCTTGCATGCATGTGTCCCAAACATATGTATGGAGGTGTTGTGTGATGTTAGAATACCCAATGCCCATGTTGATGTGTCACCTGCCTCAAAAACCGTAAAGTCCCCACACAGAGCGAAGTTCATGATGCATCGTGTGCTGACCCCCCCCCCCCACTTCGATCCAGTGGGAGGGATTCATGCGTACTCATGCACTCAAACTATACTATGTAATCTTAGCATGACCTACGTAAGGGAAACCAAAAATTAATCCCCTCCTATGTCAAATTAACCTCTCTTGTTGTCGGTCAAAGTGATGGACCAAGCGGGCCCACGGATGGAAGCATCGCCGATAACCGCGTGAGTGGGTGCCAGAGGACAACCACCGCTTGCATGTGGGCCTAACATATGTACGGAGGTGTTGTGTGATGTTTGAATACCCAATGCAAAACTTTGATGTGGCACCTGCCTCAGAAACCGTAAAGTCCCACACGGAGCGAGGTTCACGACGCGTAGTATATGATGCCCCCCTCTTCTGCTTGTGCTATATACTCCTACCGTAACACAAACCAAAAAGAATCCTGCTTGGTCAAATTAACCTCTCTCGCTGTAGGTCAAAGCCCATGGATGGAAGCATCGCCGATAACTGCGCGAGATAGCCATATGACACCACCGCCTGCATGTGGCCCAAAGAGGTGTTGTGTGATGTTTGAATACCCAATGCACACAACTTTGATGTGGCACCTGCTTCACAAACTGGAAACGCCCCACGCGGAGGTTCACGACGCGTAGTCCCCTCACTTCGAGCCGGTGGGATGGATTCATGTATACGCATGCACTCGAACTTTGGTCTGGAATCTCACCATGATCTACACCGTAACACAGGCCAAGATGAATCCTCCTTTGGTCAAATGCCTCTCCCTATCAGTCAAAGTGATAACCTGCGCGGGGCTAACGAATGGGCGCATCGCTGATAACCGCACGAGGGAGTGTCCGAGGACCACCACTGCATGCATGTAGCCCAAACATATGTATGAAAGAGTTGTGTAATGTTTTAAATACCCAATTCACGACTTTGATGTGGCACCTGCCTCACAAACTGGTCAATCCCACATGGAGGCTCACGACGCGTAGTGTGTCGGACACCCTCCCAACCCACCGCACCACCACCGCCACTTCGAGGCATGTCAAACTTTTTTTGCAGTGAACATGTGACCAAGGGTGTGCCGTGTTAAAATTTGAAAAAAAAATTAGAGATCATTCAGATGTTTTTATACATTGATTGATTTCCTAGGGATGTAATGTGTAAATATCAAATTTGAACTGCATGCACATGCGATAGTGCACCAAAATGGATTGGAAAATTGTATGTGTGTCCTTGGGTGCATGTTTAGTCCCCATGCAAGAAATTTCAAACATTGAGAATCTTGATTTTTAAATTCCAGCAAATCCAAAACTTAGTTGAAATTCATGAAACTTGTCGTGGTGTCCTGATATGACACCAATAGATTGTGATATTGTTTTTTTTGTCAAATTTGAGGCAAGTTTTGATATAAGCTTCTTGCAAATGGGAAATTATTAATAATTGGAACACAATATCGCAAACAGTTTATTTATTCAAACCATGGGCGTTAGACCAACAATGTACGTGCCATGCTTCGGTTAATTAATAAAGCGGCATAACTAATCCTCAAAAAAGAAAAACAATATACGTGCCTCCACGCGTCCCGCATGTCGTGCGAGAAGGCGTGAGTTGACGGGACGCATGCGAGCAGTCCACCGCGCAGGCAGAGCGGGAGGCATGCAAGCAGGTGTGTGAATTGATGGGAGGCGTGTTCGCTGCGCAGTGTCATCGGGAGACATGCGGGCAGCTGTGTGAAATAACGGTAGGCATGCGAGAAGTCCACTGCGCAGGCTCACCGGGAGGCGAGCCAGCCCTTTGACTGGCTCCCGCCTTGCTCCCACTGATCCATATTAATGGCGCGCCCTAGCCGCTGGTTATAATAGGCGGCTGCACCCCCATTCTCGCTACACACACAATCCTCTCTCTCCGCTTGCATCACTGGTACAGCAAGCTGCTATACAAACGGTTTTTAACCCCTTTCCGCAACGGAGTTTTAAACCGTCGCCTTACCTATGTGTGAGATAGGGGGGTCCTTCCCCTATGACCCAGAAACCATCGGCGATAGGGCCTCCGGTCACACACGCGGGGCAAAAAGAGCTTGTGTGCGATCGAACGAGCCATCGCAGACAATTATACTGGCCCAATCATTTATGTTCGTATGTTCATCCCACACAGTGAATCTCAGAAAAAACGTTTCCGTTCATATGTACATCACACACAATTTTTATGTGGAAACGTTTGTGCAAGGTGGCCTAACACAAACATTTGTCGGGCGGAAGGCGTGTGTGATTGTTCATTGATCCAACACGGCTACTTTCTAGAAACTGTGTGCATTGTTTGAGGTCATCGCCCACGGTGTTGCTTGAGAAACCGTCTGCAATTCAAAAACCCAATAAGTAGGCTAATTGGCCTATTATTGATAATGCATTTAGTAATCAAATTGACATTTCTTATCAAACACACCATATGTTTCATAGCCGTATTACGGCAACCAGGATTTCATAGCTGAATTACATCAGAGTACAACATCACATAGCTTCAGCACTCAGTTACACCATATAGGCATATAGCTAGCTACGCAATTACACAACAGCACGAAGTTTCACATGCAACATCTAAAACCTTTAGAAAGTAGCATCATATACGGTATATAGAGAGATGAATCTCATCTGGAAAACTGCAGAATCTGAAGGCGAATATTGAGCCTTCAATGATGTTGAATGTCCTTGCAACTTTACGCCAGTGGTTGTGGATGATTGCCCTCCCAACTTTTGTCCTCTTGAGGGAGACTTCAATATTGTACCGTGGGTGTTGAATGAGTACCTTCCTCGCCTCTTGACCATGGAGGTGGTTTGAGAGGTAATCATCGGTGAACTGCTTTGAAAAGGACTGAAAACAAAGATATGCATAAATATCTATTCTAAATTTTGAAATGGCGCATAGGAAAAAACACAAGGTAAAAGAGTTACTACCATCCTATAGTTGACTGGTGTCTTCTTCATTGTGCAAACAAAGATCTTGTTGTTATTCAACACTAGTTTCTTTATCCTAACAATCTTTCTGAGTTTCTTGACTTGACTGATATTCATGTCCATCTCATTTCCCCATATGCAAAATGGATCAAACAGTGGGTCTAAACCTCTGACAGCAGGACCTACATGTGCAAGACAAAATTATTAAAAACCTAAATATTAGAATGGTTCCTGCAATTGCACAATAATGTGCTATTAGCCAAAGGACCATGCATGTGCAAACTCGATGGTAAACCTCAGTGCCTCCCATTGTTTCCCTACAACACACATAAGGAAGATATTGATCAGTTTAAGTGAGAGTTGGCATACTATCAGTAGAATATATTAATGAAAACTTGTACCCACAACAGATGAACATCACACTACAGAATTGAACCAAAAAGTTAACTGGACACCATAACAAATGAAGCAAGTAGTTAACTGAGAACCACATTGCCGAATAGAACATATACTAGAAGATCATACAGTTAACCAAGCCTAGCGTGCTTAAGAACTACTAGGAAATATAGCATTTGTGTATGTTTCTCATGTATAGAGTACATCCAGATTCGATTTTATTCCTCACATGCACAACAATTAAGAAATTGTACCCACAAGAATTGAAAATCACATTTTAGAATTGAACCAAACAGTTAACTGAACATCACATTTCAGAAGATTAGATTGCATATTAACATTACAGAGGACAATTCACTAGAAGGCACCGGAGGCGGCCTTTAGAAAACACCACGAACTGTCATTTAAAGCAGCCAACCGCGTGGTGGCGTCCACGCGTGAGGGGTCGATGGTGGCCTCGATCGCGAGGTGCTCCTCCAAGATCTGGCGGTCGGCACGCATGGCAGCCATCGCGACCTCATCTGTGCGTGCGGCCGCAATTTGCTTCACCGCTGCCAGATGCTCCTTGAGCTCCTGGCTATAATGCGTGAACCATGGCTATGGGCGGCGCTTATTTGGAGGATGGGGCAGTGATTTGGGTGGAAGATGTCGCACCGACGGTCGAGGCATGTGGGATGGAGAAGGAGGAGGAAGATGGGGGTGGGGTGGGGATTACCTGACTATATGGACGAGGCCGCGCAGCGGGAAGGAGCGCCGCCAGCGAGGAGGCGGCGCTGCAAAGCAAGCAGTGAAGGTTTGAACTTGGAAAGGAAGGAGGAAATAGTGGAAATGTGGCTTATGGTGGGGGGAGGGGGCGGGGACCTAGATATTTCCGCGGTTGCCGAAGATTTACGAACGATGCAGCGAAAAACTGGCGTGCAAGTGTAGGTTGACACGTGGCCGGTGGACTGTAGTCGATGAACCTTCCTGCGTAAGCCATATATGAGGGAGCCCCGAGATATTTTATACTGCATCGCACACGATTGTTGCTAACAAACTGTTTGTGGTGTAATTGATTTTTTCATTTTGATTTGAAAGACAAAATGGGGTTACGACAGGAAAGGTCACTGTTTGAATTGCTAGAACATTTATCTGCAGTGAACATGCAACTATAGGAGTGTCGTGCTAAAATTTGAAATTATTCTGGGTTTGTTTGGCATTTTTATACATTAATTGAGTTTTCTATGCATTTAATGTGCATAATTCAAATTTCAACTATAGGCACATGCTCCAGTGCACTAAATGGGTTGAAAAATCATATATGTGTCCTTGGGTGAATGTTTAGGTCCCATACAAGAAATGAGAGTGAATTTCAAACATCTGGGCGTCGTGGCTCGGCCGAAAACATTGAGAAACTTGGTTTTTAAATTCCTGTAAATCCAAAAATTGCCTAAAAATCACGGAAATTGGCATGGTGTCTTGACATGGCAACAACACGCTGTGGTAAAATTTTTGTTCGATTTGAGACAAGTTTTGGTATAAGCTTCTTACAAACCGGAGCTTCTCTCAAGAAGGCTCATGGTTCTGATAGGGGATGTGTCACCTTTGTGGGTGAAACAACATACGCTGCCTCTTCCTGCATTGATTTGTTTTACAGAGGCAACAAAGACCAATAGGAGTGTCGTGCTAAAATTTGGAATTATTCCGGGTTCGTTTAGCCTTATTTATACATTTATTGAGTTTCTAGGCATTTAATGTGCATATATAATTCAAATTTGAACTACATGCACATGCTCCAGTGCACCAAAATGAGTTGAAAAATCATATATGTGTCCTTGGGTGAATGTTTAGATCCCATACAAGAAATGGGAATGAATTTCAAACATCTGGGCGTCGTGGCTCGGCCGAAAACATTGAGAAACTTGGTTTTTAAATTCCTGTAAATCCAAAAATTGCCTAAAAACCACGGAACTTGGCATGGTGTCTTGACATGGCACCAACATGGTGTGGTAAAAATTTTGTTCGATTTGGGACAAGTTTTGGTATAAGCTTCTTACAAACCGGAGCTTCTCTCAAGAAGGCTCATGGTTTCGATAGGGGGGATGTGTCACCTTTGTGGGTGAAACGACATACGCTGCCTCTTCCTGCCTTGATTTTTTTTACAGAGGCAACAAAGACCAATAGGAGTGTCGTGCTAAAATTTGGAATTATTTCGGGTTCGTTTGGCATTTTTTATACATTAATTGAGTTTTCTAGGCATTTAATGTGCATAATTCAAATTTGAACTACAGGCACATGCTCCAGTGCACCAAAATGGGTTGAAAAATTGTATATGTGTCCTCGGGTGAATGTTTAGGTCCCATGCAAGAAATGGGAATGAATTTCAAACATCTGGGCGTCGTGGCTCGGCCAAAAACATTGACAAACTTGGTTTTTAAATTCCTGTAAATCCAAAACTTGCCTGAAAATCATGAAACTTGGCATGTTGCTTTGACATGGCACCAACATGTTGTGGTAAAAGTTTTGTTCGATTTTTTTTGAAGGCGCATAGATTAACAACCAACAAAGTCATTTTGGAACAAAGAGCTGCCACCTTACAATCAGAAACACAAGTGCTATTCAAACCGTGGGCGTTGTACTAACCATTTACGTGCCACCACGTGTCCCCATTTTTATTGGCTAGGAGGCGACATGCGGGGTAGCTATTTGAGTAGACGGGAGGCGTGGAGCAGACCGCTGTGCAGGCTCATCGGGAGGCGAGCCCTTTGACCTCCATCCGCCACACACCTCGCTCCCAACTTCTCCATTAATGGCGCCTGAGCCCCAATGTTAATGGCGTGGCTAGGCCTCGGTCGACTGAGATTTAAGAGAGAGAAAAGAAAATCTGAAAAGAAAATTTTGCACGGATCTTGATGTAAGATCTCACGGACATAGCATCGACTGAGACTTAGCAAGACTGATATATATGAAGACGATGGCAATGGATAATAATAATTGTCTTACATATTCAGGAAGATAATTAAAGATGCCACATGCGGCAACACCCGAAAGACACAAGGGCAAAAGAAGGAAGACACAGACAACGATCTGGGTCGCTGCTCTCTACTTCACCTCGATCTACTACGCCATCTTCGTCATTTCGTCCACCTTGATCTCCTTCACGTCCTCAATCCGTCGCTTGCGAGCATCCATGGATTCCTCCAGGAGCATGTCACACTTGATGCGGAGCTTAGCATTCTCGTCCATAAGTTTCCTGACCATGACGGCCGTCTTCTTCAACACGGCAGTTGTCTCCTAGTGCTGCTTCGCCCTGCCGGCGATCTTCGCACTCAGCAGGTCGCGCTCGGTGCGGAGCCTCACCTTGTCACCCCGTAGTCCCCAGATGACACCGATGGACTTATCCAACGCGGCATAGCTCTCCTCCTGCAGCTTCGCCCAGCGGGGGATGTCATCGTCCATCAGCTTATTGAGCATAGCGCGCATGCTCCTGTGAGAGCCCTCGAGTGCCCGCGATAGATCCATCCAAGCAACCGCGACGCGACAGGACCTCTCTACTGCTTCCGCGGTGCGACGGGACATCTGTGCCGCTTCCGCGGCGCGGCCGGACCACTCTGCTGGTTCGGCGGCATGGCGGGACCCCAGTGCTGCTTCGGCGGCGCAGCCGGACCTCTATGCTGCTTCGGCGGCGCGGCGGGACCTCTCTGCTGCTTCGCTCGCTGCTCCGTGGTCATTTCTCGGCCAAGAACTCCTCCCACGGGCCATGGTAGATGCAAGGAAGGATGAAGACTTGTTTGTTTGTTGAGAGGAATTGAGGAGGAATGTGCAGTCATTTTTGAGTAGGTGGTATTTATAACCTAGTAATAAGCTGCTAAGTGGGAAAACATTTAGGTTTTGATCGGTGTGAATAGGTTTGCAATTACATGTCGGTGTGAATCGGAGTAATTTGGAATGTGACTTGAAAGAAGCTCAAAATTATTTGACGGTTCCAATTTCGAAGTGCGGCACAATTCCCAGATGGTGTAATTAACGTGGGCAAGCGTTCTCGGATGCTTACGTGGCGTGTGCACCGCAATCAGCTATGTCAACACACGACTTGTTCCATCAACTGTGTGCGCTTGTTATTACCATCGCGCACAATTCTTTTAATTAGAATGTGTGCCCGTATATCGCAGACTCCTTGATCTGGTTGACCGTTTCTGTTGTGTTGGGTAATCGCAAACAGTTCATCCGAGCGAACCGCATGCCGTATATCGCACACACCTTGATCTGCCTGACCATTTCTGTTGTGTTGGGTAATAGCAAACAGTTCATCCGAGTGAAATGTATGCCGTGTATTGCACACACCTCGATTTGGCTGACCGTGTTTGTTGTTCTGTCTTATCGCAAATAGTTCGTATGGATCAACTGTATGCCACGTATCGCACACATGTCTCTAATCTGAATCGTGTTTGTTGTTCTGTCTTATCGCAAACAGTTTGTATGGATCAACTGTATGCCACGTATCACACATGCGTCTCTAATCTGAATCGTGCTTGATGTCTCCGGCATCGCACACAGTTCGTCTTATTGGCGACGGTTTTAGTATGACACCGTTTGCGATTAATGCATCGCACACAGTTTGCTCGCGGGGTCTCTGATTGATGTGTCGCGTTAGGACCTTCCTGCAGTAGTGCATCCTCGACGCCGTTCTCAGTCGTCGCCGCCGTCTGAAGTGTATCAGGATGCCAACGAAGAGCACCATGGGAGGGAGTGGGGATGCCAGGGCTGGTGAAGCACAGCACCACCTGAAGCCGAGCACAGAGGTTGCCATCGCCATGGACAAGGTCTCGCGCGGGCAGAAGAACGGCCTTGAAGTCGTCGCCGCCGTCATGCTTCCCCAGCCGGAGCCGGAGGTCCACAACGACTCCGACGACCACTCTGGCGACGACTCCGACGATGACGGAGAATAGGTTAGTCATCTATACCCATTGTTTGGCTAATATAATCCTAGGTTTTCTCTTTTTAGTCCCGCCTCCCCATTTTTGGAATATAAATCCTATGGTTATATGTTCTCTCAATCCATGAAATAAGAGTAAGATTCGTTAGATCCCTGCAATGTATTGATTGTTTGAATGGTACAAATGATAAGTGCTGTTGATAAGTGAGATATGTACAAATGATCATGCTAATAATCCGTCTAGGGTTAGTGATTAATGGTTTGTTCTGTACAAATGATTTTTGCTAATAATCCGACTAGGGTTAGTGATTAATGGTTTGTTCTGTACAAATGATTTTTGCTAATAATCCGACTAGGGTTAGTGTTTCTGCTAATATTTTGTAGCCAGGTCTTGAGAATTGATTTTGAATGTCCTACATATATGTTTGTGCCAAATTTTTTTCCAGATTGGCATGTACATAGATGATTGTGCTAAAAAAATCAAACCAAAATCTTGCTAATAATCCTTCTAGGGTTAGTGATTAATTGTTTGTTCTGTACAAGTGATTTTTGCTAATAATCCGACTAGGGTAAGTGTTCATGCTAGTAATTCGTAGCCAGATCTTGAGAATTGATTTTGACTGTCCTATATATATGTTTGTGCCAAAAAAAATCCAGATTGGTATGTACATACATGATTGTGCTAAAAAAAGAACCAAAATCTTTGGATTTGTCTAGAATATTAGCCATCAAATCCTAATCCTACTTTACGACATGTAAATTGGTTTGATGCCAAAAGTTGGCATGCCTAATTTTGGCAACTACCAAATGTTGGCTAGAGATTGGTTGCATACCAATTTTCATTGCCAATCTCCCAAATGTTGGCAACTTTTGATTTTGCCAAATGTTGGTAGCAAACCAATCAGCCTCTTAATTTTGTTGCACTAAGTTGTGTGCTCTCAGTTTATGCATTTCTTTCATCAAGATCACCTGATGATTTAGGGTTCACGCTATCACAGGATGTATTATGTTTCATAAACTCTGCCTGCTGAATTCACATTATAAAATATACTGACTTCACATTTTTTACTTTATGTATAGGTGCTATCTTACTATGTCGACAGCGAGGATGAAGATGGCCAGAGGAGGTTCAAGAAGCAAAAGTTCAGGGAGCTTTATCCGGGAAAGCATAACAGGCGTGTTAGGACCTGGAATGGGGGCTTTGGATGCCCGTTCTGCAACCAAATCTTTCATGATGCGTATGAAAGTGTTCTGGTGCATGCAAGAGGAAGAGCCGTTGGCTCCTTCAAGCAGAAGTATTCTCGCATGGTGGCGCATGCCGCGTACGCTGAGTACCTGGAGAAGCTTCACCTTTGTGCAGGCCGGGAGACCCAGTGAACTATGGTTATGTTCAGAAGTACCCTAGCTATCTAGTGTGTGCGTCTTAATTATATCTAGGCTTGAGTATGATTATTATTATCGGTTGAACTATGCTTGAGTACTCTTATTATCTATGCCTGGGTATGTTTATATCTATGCTTAACTATATCTAGATGTGGGATGAGTATGCAATCAGTTTGGTTGATGGAATTTTATGCTTCTCTTAGACCAACCTATGATTGCCCACAGCACACATAGCTTATTAGCGCTAATCGTCTGTGCTACTTTCGGTCTTCCCACACAATTTTATAGTAGCAACCGTTTGCCCACAACACGCACAACTATGCGTGGAGAGTTGGCAAAAATTTGAACACATACGGTGCATATAAGGGTGAATGTTTAGCGTGTTTAAAAATTTCAGTGTCGAACGATGAAGGAAATGTAGACCCCACCATGAAACTTGGTGATTTTCCCAGATTGGAACCGTGTGCGATGACTTTCATTGTGCCACGACACATGTGCCCTGATTGGCCAGAACGCATCCCCATGGATCGCACGTCTGCACCATACACTACAAAAATATACACATCCATGACATTATGGCTCGAACGAAAACTTTTTCTGTCATGGTTATGACACTTCTATGACAATAATTGTGACAAAAACACGTATCATCATAGATGTGGTGGGCTCCTACTTCTATGACAAAAAATTATGACAGAAAATGGGCTTTTCGTCCTGGGCGGGCCGGAGACGCACCCGCATGACATTCTTTGGGCCGTCCATGATGTAAAAAATAATGGTAGAAGTGAGGGCGAGGAAATTTTCGGGGAGTTCCCGGTTACGGTGGACATAGTCGGGGCCGAGCGATGCAGTGTGGTTTGCGTGTTTCTCTCGTACGCGCGCGTGTGTGTGAGGCGCTCGCTAACTGAACCCGAGGGCGAGGCGTACGTTCACTTACTGAACCCGAGCGATATCGATCGCCCTCGCACTACGTACTGAACACGAGCGATCGATCCCTCACACTACGTACTGAACCTGATCGATCCCTTCGCTGCTAACAAAACCCGAGCGATCCCTTCACTGCTAACTGAACCCGAGCGATGCCTTCACTACTTACTGAACCCGATCGATCCTTCTTGCTGCTTACTGAACCCGATCGAGCCCCCGTGCGAGACGTAGCTAGCCGGTGCTGGTTTGAGCCCTCGATGAACAGTGCCCGTTGTTGCTGCGCACGCGATACACGTAGAACGAGTCGAGACTTGCGTCGACCGAGCCGGTTGGTTGGCTGTGGATGAACAGTTCCCGTTGCTGCAGCCCGCTCGTACGCCCCACCCCAGCTGGTGGGTTGGCTGTGGATGAACAGTACCCTGGCCGTGTGAAGGTGGTTGGCGCTGGATGAACAGGACCCCGAGAGGAGGCCACCACACCCCAGCCGGTTGGGGGTGGATGAACAGGACCCCATGGAGGCTGGATGAACAGTAGCCAGTGGAGGCTGGAGGAAGTCGACGGTGGATGAACAGTAGCTGGTGGAGGCTGGAGGAGGTCGACCGTGGATGAACAGTAGTTCCGTGGAGTCCCGTTTTGCGGTACGCCATAGCCCTCCCGATGAACGGGACCCCCATTTCGACCGTAGGCAGTTGGGGAGAAGTCTGTTTCCTCCGTTTTGCGGTACGCCAGAGCCCTCCTGATCAACAGGACCCCGCTTCGACCATACGCGCTCGAACAGAAGTTTGTTTCCTCCGTTTTGCGATACGCCAGACCCCCAACCGATGAACAGGACCCCGTTTCGACCGTAGGTGATCGAACAGAAGGCTATTTCCTCCGTTTTGCGGTACGCCAGACCCCGAGTCGATGAACAGGACCCCGTTTCGGCTGTTCCGTCCAAGCCGGTTGGATCCCGATGAACAAGACGCGTTCTGACCCAGTCGCTTGGCTCCCGATGAACACGATGTTGTTTCCTCCGTTCCGACCCAGCCGGTTGGCTGCCGATGAACAGGAGGCCGTTGCTGCCGTCTGTTGCCTCTCCATGTACAGGAGCCCTGACCGTACGTATGCGCGAGTATGCGTTCAAGACCCCGCCCGTATGTACGTACGTGGCCGTATTCTTTGCCGTGTGGCTGTACATACATGTACATGATTTAGACGGGACTGTCTGAACTGCCACGTCGGGGGCTCTACTATGAATCGTGCCGCTACTTACTCGGCCACGGTTCATCCTTGCAGAGTGACCGATCGACCATTATGTACGTATATGTTTGCGACCAGACAGACAATGCTACATATGTTTCGACCTGGTGGGTCCCAGCTGTTTGTGGATAAGGAGGCACTTCCTTGCGTGCGAAGATATAGCTGGTGGGTCCCAGCTGTAAGGGGGAGGAATCATTTTTTTGCACGTAATAAGGAGGCACTTCCTTGCGTGCAAAGATGTAGCTGGTGGGTCCAGCTGTCAGCCTCACCGCGTACAGTCATCTTCCGGTGGCTGTCGTTCATTGACCACGTTGACTACGCCGCACCGAGAGCACCAAGGCGGTGGACGACGGCGAGGCCTAGGAAGGGAATGACGCCGAGCCAGGGAAGACGCGGCAGTGGATCCCCACGCGGATGGGAGTACGAGGGTTGACTGGTTTGGCTGTGGTGTGAGGCTGCCATCGCCGGAGAATAACAGGGGATGTGAGTGAGTAGAGGGAAGGCCTGGCCAGCGGTGGGAGTAGGGTGGGGCGGTGAGGCCTACGCGGCAGCACAGAGCCACGGGAGGCAGGAGCAGGCGGTCCCGCTGGTGCTGGTTTGGGCAGCTGGAGCAAGAAGATCAGAGATTGAAGAAGCAGCACGGCCATTGGATTAGCATCCAACGATCACTGCTGCTAGAATTGTTTGTTGACTAAGTTGATGAAGCCCTACGTACGCGTCAACCTAGTAGGCCCACAAGTCAGCCTCCCAATCTGGTGGGTCCCAGTTGTCATGGGTAGGAATCATTTTTTTCGCATAATAAGGAGGCACTTCCTTCCGTGCGAAGATATAGCTGGTGGGTCCCAGCTGTCAGGGGAGGAATCATTTTTTTGGCATAATAAGGAGTCACTTGCTTGCGTGCGGCCATGGACCATGTGGGTCCCTACTGTCAGCCTCTCCACGTACATCCCTCTTCCGGTGGCTGTCGTTTGTTGACCATGTTGACCACGCCGCGCCGAGAGCACCAACACGGTGGACAACGGCGAGGCCCAGGAAGGGAACGACTCGGAGCCAGTGAAGCCATAGTAGTGCATGCCCACGCTGAGGGGAGTACGAGGGTTGACTGGTTCGGCTGCGGTGTGAGGCCTGTGTCGCCGGAGAATAACAGGAGGTGTGGGTGAGTACAAGGATGGCCTGGCCAGCGGTGCGAGTAGGAGGGGGCGTGAGGCCTGCGCGGCAGCACAGCCAGCCACAGGAGGCAAGAGCAGGCAGTCCCGCCAGCGCTGGATTGGGCGGCTGAAGCAAGAAGATCAGAGATTGAAGAAGCACGACGACCGTTGGATTGACATCCAACGGTCACTTCTGCTAGAATCATTTGTTGACTAATATATAATAAGTAAAGAATTCTTGCATACGCATCAACTTAATAGGCCCACAAGTCAGCTTCACAATCTGTGGCGGATAGCATACAACCCATTTGCTATTTTTTTAAATAATTTACAGCTCATTTGCAAATTCTTATGCAATTTATTGCAGTCCATTTTCTTTTTGTTGGCCAGGACCAGGGCTAAAAATTTAAACGAAATTTTGCATATTTCGGTGGGGTCCAAACTATTTTTAATCCCGAAATGTCAAGCCAGATTTAAAGTAATTTCAAAATATATTTAAATTAGGTTAAAAACCAATGAAATTTGAAATCTGAAAATGTGAAAATATTTAGAAATTTGAAAGTAATTGCCAATTTGTTGTGTGTTTTTTATATTTACAGCCCTTTTCATATTACTTATAAGATTTGCAGCCGTCTTAAAAGATTTGCAGCCCAGTAGGGCAGAGAAAAACAAGTTGGCCCGGGTTGGGTTGGCCTCGATTGGGTATTCATCAGAAAAAAAAACTGGATTGCCATCCTAGGATTACCGGCGACAAAGGGACAAGGATTTATCAGGGATGGATGAAGATTTCGTACCTGGTTCTCCATGAGAAAACCCTAAGCAATCGTTGAGAGGTGGTTTTCTCTGAACAAGCAGACGAGGGAGAAGGGGATTCAGGTCGAGTGAAATAATGCTGCTTCGTCCGTCGAGCTTACTGCTTATGCTGGAAAGGTGGGGTTTTGTGATTTGACGGCTCATTGAGCATTACTGCGGCGCTATGACCGGGATGAGTCTACCGTGTAGTTGTGCACTCTAATTTGGTGCATGGCATGTGGACCTAGTTGCTGGATGTCCCGTATATCAGCGAAATGAAGTAGAAAGGCAGGAGTAACTAGTTACACATAAATATATTTTTGATAAGAGAGATACTCCCTCTGTAAAGAAATATAAAAATCTTTTATATCACAACTTTATAAATAAGAAAAATCAAGGGGAATGTATATACATAAATATGGGGTTTGGATATATATATATATATATATATATATATATATATATATATATATATATATGTTTTTTTAAAATAAAATACTCAGATAGGCTGACGGCTCTTGACATTGGGCCACAGGCCGGTGGGCATGCATGTTTGGGGGCCCATGTGTTCTAAGTCAGCGCATTTCATCCCATAAATATTGCATCCAATAGGGACGGCGCTGGTTTTATATGCTGTTGCAAGGAGAAGATAGAAAATTGAATAAAGCACGACAGCTGTTACACTGAAATCGAATGATAGTTCCTAACCAGCAATCAGAGTTGCAATTCTTTCAGGATGTCCAACGTGATATATGCTAGTACTACTTATACACACAGGACACTTGTTTCACCATGGCATATATTACATCAAAAGCTCTTGGAGGATAGATCAGTTTGGCAGTTGCATGCTGCAACTAAAGAATTTCAAAGTTGATTAGGACCAGATCTCCTTGCAGAGAAACTTCGATTCTAACATCATCCCAACCGCAAGATTTGATTGAGTTTTGAACCTTGACCATCCTTTAGCATCAATCATCATGCGACCATCCTTTCTACTTACAATATATTGCACAGGTTCATTCACACCACGGCTGCGCATGGTAAGAGAAACTTGGCCATGGTCGCCCGGATTATTGAACGACTCCCTCATTGCTCTAGGAATTTTCTGTTTGCAAACAAGAGGACATACGCAAACAGTTAGATCAACACGGTGAATCATGTGAAACAACATGGAAAGACAAAAGAACGAATCACTTGGGCTGCCAGTGCTTACCAAAAAGGTGGAGATGTCGGTTTTTGTAAGGACTTTGGAATATGCAGTGCGAACTGCAGCCTAGTCTGTTGCCGGTGCAAGTGCTGGTTCCGCTGCCGCTACACGGGCCGGATCAGATGCAAGTGCAATTTCAAGTGTTGGTGCTGGTGCCTGTGGTGGTGCGACTGGTAGTGCCGCTGCTGCTGCCGGAGACGGTGCTCCTTCTGGAGCTGGTGCCGGTGTCGGTGCCCGATCCTCTGGTACATCAGCCTGATCCACTGACGCGGCCGGTGCCCAATCCTCTGCTGGATCAGACTGAGATGCTGCCACTGTCAGTGCTAGAGCCAGTGTCGGAGCAGGTGCCGGTGCTCGATCCACTGCGGCTGCCGATGCTGGAGATGGTACTGATGTGCGAGACAGCAGCGCTCATCTCTGGTCTGCTTTGATTTCATACTGCAGCTTTGTAACTTTGCTACGCATCCTTCTTAAGCAAGAGTGCACATGAGCAATTCGAACTTCCTCCGGCTCTGTGACCCAGATCCAGTCCTTTTCTTTCCTTCTTTTAAAGGTGACAAGGACTAATTCCGGCGTGTTTGTTAAAGTAAACTGCAGTTGATCAGAGGGCTTCAGTGTAATACCCTGGAATTTATGATTTTAAATTCTGAATTTAGTCGAGGATGTGGACCAAGTTTTGGCCTTTTAATCATACGTCTTATGAAAAAATCCGAGACCGTGGATGCTTTCGTCTCATCGAATCGATTGAGATAGGCTATAAGTTTTCCTAAATCGAAGTTCGGATGAATATCAGGAGTCCTTTTTATTATAGCCTTTTGATCTAATTTAGGATCTGAATTTTAGTTGGTTTTGATTAAGAAAAAAAAAAGAGGAAATAAATAGCCATCGACTAGAACTTTTCCCCATCCCCAAGAACCAAAGTCCAAACCCTTGACCATCTCACGCCCTAGGAATAGCCGCCGCCGCCTCCCCACTGCCACCCTCAGGCCATTGCCGGTGCTGCTGCTAGACACCACCTAGGCGAACCAAACCTGGATCTTGCCTTCAGCCGCCGCCACCTCGCCGCTGCTGCCGCCAGCTAGGGTCCTGCCGTTGCGGCTGCCGCGCATTGCCTTTGCTAGCCGTCCCACTGCTGCCATCCGTGTACGGTGCCGCAACTCTCAAGGAATTTCTACTGGCCGAGCTTGGCAGGTTTGCCTTTCAGTTCTGATGTATTTTAACTTGGTATCTGCTGGTTTCTTCCTATAGTGTCAGTCTACCAAATCACATAGGTTGTGCATGTCCTTCTACTACTAGAGGATTCCCACGCAGGTTAACATAGTAGAGGTTCTTGGCTAAATTGGATCAGACCAGGTTGTTGCTGTCTAAGGAATACATGAATGGGTTGTAGCTTTACCATTAGCACTGTGCGTTTGTGTTCTAGCAAGAATTAAAATTGGCCGGATGTAATTAGTACTACCATGAGGTAGGTTGATTCTTTGTGTGCACAAGATAGTAGCGTTGCTGAAGTAAACACAAATCCTAATGGATTGGTCACGCATGACGCATCCACCGCGTAAAGAAGATAGTAGCATAGCCATGCAGCTCTACCTAATATGTGCTCTGTTTTAACTGCAATAAGTACCAAAGGATGAAGTAATTAATTGAAACAGTACCATGTAATTGTTTTACTGCCGCATAGGGGAAACAAATGCTCATATGAATACATAGTTGTTTAGCGTTAATTAATTTAGAAACCGCAATCTGAATATATACGTGCATATGTGAACGATGCGAGAGCCAGCAAGGAGAGATACTGGATTTTTTGTTAAATATCGAAGTGTTACCATGTTTACTATTTCTGAGAGTGGTTTAAATCCACAGGTTTAGGAAGTCAGTGCGCGACGATTGATATTGCGTTGAATGTCAGCATCAAGGCAAGTACATGATGGGATTTTCTTATCCTTGTTGTCATCATTGGTTATTCTCGGATTTTGTTTGGCTATTCGGAGTTTTTTGCAATCGTTATTCAGTTCCCTAAGTTGTGTGTTCAGCTTTCGTAGTTCAGTTCAGGACTTGGTCGACTCTCCCAGTAAACTACCGTTGTGGACAGTCCACCTTGTCATTTAGAGTTCAGTGTGGGCATCGGTCGATTCTTCTGGTAATTGCCGTTGTGAAGGGTCTGCCATGTCATTCAGCGTTCAGTTTAGGCATATGTCGACCCTTCCGGTCTCCGCCGTTGTGGAGGGTCCGCTATATCTGCTTCAGTCTCCGATGAGAGAACGGCACGGGTTGTGTCTATTCCGGAGAGCCCCATCTGAGATAATTCAGTCAACCAAGGTTTTATGGTTATGTTTGGAGTTTTCCACTTATTTTGAGTTCCCTTTCTGTAATGACTTGTTAACGTTTCAGCAGTAAATGTATTTGGCTGAGTATATCCATACTCACACTTGTTTCTGTTTCGGTTGGTTTCTATTTGGTTTTCAGGTACTCGAAGAAACAACATGCATGGGCGGGAGTAGTTCACCATCACACAGATACCTCACATCATATAGTTACTTAATACTTCATAGTTATCATTTAGAAATTTCTTGTTGCCTAGCACCGATCCTTTTGTCTAGTGTGAGCATGTGGATATTGAGAGGTCCTTATCTTGTTTATCATGGAGTCGTGTAATAAACTTAATTGCGTTGTTGGATATGTGAACTTAAGTTGATGCCTAGTGATATTTTTTCTAAACTGCATGTCGTGGATGTCCAAAAAACCAAAGGACGTTTTGCTGAAATTTCAATGTTTCCTAGAACTTGTAGAACTATGTTAGTGTGGTAGCATCTCCGGGTTTGATAGAAATCTGGGGTGTTACAGTTGGTCTCAGAGCCTAGGCTTTAGATCTCTGGAGTAGTATGTTTAGAATTTAAAATTTTGTGAGGTTTCTCAAATAAACTTACCTTAGATCAAATAACGTAAAACTTGACACACTGGTGCACAATAGGATGGGTTTTGGGTCATTCATTGCATTCACGCTTTCGTTATGTCTTGCTATTGATTTATATTACTGATATGTTTTTCTGCCTATGGGAATCCCGGTGTCATAGGAGGGTGGCAGTGCTTTCCTTTTGATACTATAGTGTATTTTTTCCTTAACTGCACCTCTGCTGATAGTAGTAAGATGTTTCTCTGGGCCAATTAGATATTTGAGATTGGAATGGTCCCTTGGACTTAGTTCTTAGTTTTACATTGGGGTTTAAAGTTGAGTTAGCCCATTTTTTTTCCAGTATGAATGTAGCAAGTCGTGAACTAAGTTATGCACAAGGGATTGAAGGAATGGATTACTAATCTTGATGGACTAGACATGTTGATAAGCTGATTAATTAATAAAGAAAGGTTGCACCTTTTAGATTGTGTCGTGTTGATACGGCAGTCACTAAGCTTTATGCAGACCATAAATGAAGTAATAAGCTCCCATCTGTCTATGGCATTGGATCTTAAGGTTACCACGTGACTTTTGTTCTCTCTAGATCTAATCTTTCTTCTGCACCTTGTGTCCTCACGCATTCGGCTTGGCATGACCATATCATCATCTAGAAGTGGAGTCATCAACATATGTTTCTTGTTTAGTATTCTGGAAGTCTTTACCTTTAATCCAAACGTCCTCATCCTTGATCATTAGCTTTACAACTTAAAACCTTATGGTGTGCCCAAACCATATCAATGTCTCCTGTAACACCCCAAAAAATTTAACCATGCTTTTATTAAGTAAAATTTTGACAGAAATAAAATTTTGAATTATACTAGGTCTTTTATTAATTTCAGAATCTTTTCTGTTTTCTGTTTTCCAAAATTCTTCCCTCCATATAGAAATTTTTGTAAAATATTGTGGGTTTTGGAAGTTTTTCCTAATACTTTCATTTATCTTTTATATAACAGCAGGAAATATTTTCATAATAAAATTTGCCCAAAATAATTCTTTTAATAGCATTTTCAAGCTTTGAAATGCTCCTGTTGCACTATAACTATTTTAAATAATTCTCCTAAAATTCCACAAAAATTATGAAGGGTCAAGAGATGCCTATAGATCACTTTTATGCAAAAACCCAACATGGTCCTTTGAAAATTTTGAGCAAAACTTCCACTTTTCAATTCTGTTCCATTCTTGAGTTATAACTGCAACCCCAATTCTCCTTGCTCCAAAAATTCTGAAATTTTTCCACCTTATAGTCCTTCCAACCAAACCCTTAAGTCCAGGAGCTCACCTCTATTTGCATCATTTAAGCCCACCAAATAATTCCTTGTAGTTTCTGTCCAGAACTGAATTTCTCCAAAACTTGCACTAGCAATTATTTCCTTTCATAAAACCAACTTCAGAATCATCACTAACATCCAAGGAGACATCATCGAGCCAAATTCCAATCTCAGAAAAGATCCCTAGGTGGCCCTAGCATTTCATCAAGCACCTCATTTGCATGGCTGAAATCTTGCAGCTCTCTGAACCCTATATCGAACTAGCTTCTCTGGCTCAACCAACATGTCCACCATTCTTACCATCTTAGTAAACACCACCCTGTAAAATTTTAGCTCATTTAGGTCACTCTAGGACACGATGGCATTCGGTCGAACATGTGGTGTGCGTGTCCAGAGCGCGGCCAGAGCGTGTGTATTGCACCACGTCGGTACCGAGCTCCAGCCGCTCTATTGCTGCCTCTCCCACTCGTCCTAGCCCTCCACTGGATTGCCCCGACCACCTAGACGCGCGCCGACACCTCCCCCTCGTATCCTAGCGCTGGCCGGCGCCGTCCACACTGACCAGAGGCGCTGCCCGACGAAGCCCGCCCTGCCACATCTCTGCTAGGGACCCCGTCACCTTAATGGCCAATGGCCGGGGCTCATCCGTAGCTCACCGACCGCGTAACGGTCACGCCGGCCACGACCACCGCCCACAACTACTTTGCCAGCGCAGTAATGGCCGCCCGCCGTCGAGCCTTCTCCGGGAAGCCACGGGAACCGACCCTCCCCCGCCTATAAAGCCACCCCAGGCCCCTCCACCTGCACGTACACACTTGCCTCTCCCTCCTGGAGCTTCCTCGAGTAGCAGAACGACCTGGAGCGGTCGCCTTCTTCCTCTCCGGCAGCTACGGCCGCCGCCACCTTTCGGATGATTCCCACGCAACCAAGGCTCCCCTTCCAAACATTTCTTCACCAGTAGATCCTCCTAAACACCACGCACCTGTTACACTCATCAATTGTGCCAGGGGAAGCACATAGCCGAATCCCCCAAATCGCCTCCGCCGGAGCATCTCGGGAGAGCTCGCCGCCGGTGACTCCGTCCACCCTGGAGGCCAAGACAGGTACCCAGAGGATCGCCTGGGTCCCCTAAGCATGCTCATGTGCTCGGAATTCCCTGGGGAGCCGCCGTTCGCCGGCGAGGAGCGTCGGAGCTCCGCCCTGTTCTGCCGCGGGAGAGGAAGCCTACGTGGACCGGTCAAATCTGACCAGTGGGCCAGGTGGGGCCCACTATTAGTGACCCAGCGCCACGCCAGCTTGTCTTAAGTGGAAGCGTAATTCCCAGAGTACGTCTTCTCTGTTAGAAACCGTATTTTCAACTGAACCGTTTTATTTTTTTTAATTTATTTCAAAACTAAATATTGACCCAACTTTGACTAGCTCTAACTTTTTAACCACAACTCCAAATGATTTGATTCTTTTTCTGACATTTCTTATTTTTCCTCTAGTTTATTTTAGTATTTATTTCAAAAATTTATAAAACACTTTTTAGTACTGTTTTGGATTTATGTGGTAATTACAATATTTTGAAAATAGGAAAAATAGAGGGAGGATGAAATTTTCAAAGTTTTGAAGTGCACCCAATCCTTCTGCATGCTTAAGGCAAGCATTTTGAGCACTTGATATGGTGAATGTTTGGTAGTTTGCTAGCTAGGATACCTGGATCATGAGTATGATAATTTTGAATGAAACTTGCATATTGCTATTTTTGCATGCATGATCCATTGATATTTTGTTACCCTCACTTAAACATGAAATATGAGTGAGGATGATTGTTCTCACATGCCACAGATGCCTATGTTGGTCCGGACTAATCTGCAGGAAAGAATCAGTCACGAGAAAAGTGACCGTGAGACTGAAATCTCGTAATGACGAGAATGATCAGTGAGGGCATGTTGGGACATGCCAGGTGGTGACCCTGTTGGGTACTACCAAGGGAATATATTGTGCTAACCACTTCAAGAAAACTTAAACCTCCTGAGTCGATCGTAGATCGAGTCTTGTTCCGATAACCCCCATACTTGATGCGTGATGCCACTTGTCCCTGCCACAGGTAGGGTATGGTTTAGTAAGTTGATAACCCCTTTCCTTGCACACACTGTACAGAGAGGCCATGGTGAAAGATACCAGAGGCCTCTGGTAGGCATGTCAACTGGTCAGGGGGCATGGGTGTTTCTGGCTGGGCCGAGAGGGGGGCACCCCTTGTATTCTGCGCGTTATAAATTGTGATCCCATGCTATTCGAGATGATGGTCTCCCCGGCTTAGAGTTTTCCTGGAGTGATGCCTTGGGTGATTCCGGGCATCAGAACGGTTAAGCTGGTGTGGGCTGGTCAGGTGTTTTCAACCCAAAGACCGTAATCGGAATTAGTCAACATCTCAGGGTTGACTAAAGAAATCCTTTACTTGTGGGTAAAGAGTACACCCTCTACAGAGTTTTATAACCTATTCGAATAGCCGTGTCCGCAGTTAAGGACTATAGTCTAGGTTGGTCAAGTGTCGGTCTTAGTGTCGGTCTTCGGAGGAAATAATTAAATTGATCATGATTCACTTTCGCAGGATGATTATTGTCACTACGGATGCTACCATGAATATTATTGTTAACATGAATATTATTGTGGACTAACCCTTTTCTCTTCTGTGTAACCTTGAGTATCTCTTGGGATGGTTGTGCCACCTGGATACTCATTTTTTATTGAGTATCTCTTGGGATGGTTGTGCCACCTGGATAATCATTTCTTTTTTTTGTGAGTATCTCTTGGGATGGTTGTGCCACCTGGATACTCATTTTTTTAGTATCTCTTGGGATGGTTGTGCCACATGGATACTCATTTTTTTTTTGAGTATCTCTTGGGATGGTTGTGCCACCTGGATACTCATTTCTTTCAAGACCTCTCGAGGCGTCGCATTCAGACACCCGTTTGGCATTTCTTTTCAAGACCTCTCGAGGTGTCGCATTTAGACACCCGTTTGGCATTTCTTTTCAAGACCTCTTGAGGTGTCGCATTTAGACACCCGTTTGGCATTTCTTTTCAAGACCTCTCGTGGCATCGCATTCAGACACCCGTTTGGCATTTCTTTTCAAGACCTCTCGAGGCGTCGCATTCAGACACCCGTTTGGCATTTATTTTCAAGACCTCTTGAGGTGTCGTATTCAGACAGCCGTTTGGCATTTATCTTGGAATTCCTTGGGCGGTCTAACGCCCGATGTTCCATTCTATTTTCTTGAATTCCTTGGGCGGTCTAACGCCCGATGTTCCATTTTATTTTCTTGGAATTCCTCGGGAGGTCTAACGCCCGATGTTCCATTTTATTTTCTTGGAATTCCTCGGGCGGTCTAACGCCCGATATTCCATATTATATTTCATGGTTTATTTACTACAATGATATATTTAGCCATCTACACCGTATTGATATTTATCATGCCATGCTTTAATATCAGTCAGCATATGCATATAATTTAGTTCATCATGATCATATGCTCTCTGTTGCATTCGGTATGTCTTTTGTTCATGATGTTTGCGAGTACATTCAAACGTACTCACTGGCTTGCCCCTGGCTATTGTCTTGGTCAGATCACGATTAGGAGAAGAGCACTACGAAGCCACACCCCGCAACCTAGGAATCGGAGATAGCAGCCACGCGGGATAGGAGTTATCCAGGTCAGCCGTTCCTGTGGGAATGGAGCCCCACCAGAGATGGAGTTCCGCTACCCGCTTCCGCCATCCGTTGTTAGAAATCATTGTTGTATCATTAGACCTTTATGGTCTTGTATCCAATTCTTGTAATTGCTTGGTAATCTGTAACAAGGACATGTCCACCAGTAATAATGATCTTGGGGCTGGTGACGACACGAGGGGTTAATTTCTGGGATATTGTGTCCTGGAGATCCGGCCCCGACAGGCTTGGTATTAGAGCCAGGCTGACCATTGGCTAATTTTATCTTAGCCTGGTCACTATCCCTAGGTTTCCACACCATCTAAAACCTTTCCTGTCCATAGCCAAGCCCATCTCATCCGATAGCCTGCACAGTGACCAGCCGACATCTTTTGGCAGTCGGTGCCCAACCTATCAGCCTGTCCATAGGCCGTGTGCCTGTGGCCGACACCTGAGTTGTTCCATCCACAAGCGTGCAATGGAAGACTCCACTGACCTATAAAGGAAGCCTTGCCCCAACTCAGCACATCACAGCCTCACTCTCAATTCGATACCCAATCACCAAGATGCCTGGTCCCATCGTTCGTAACGAGACCACCGCAGCCGAGCTTGGAGACTTTGTAGTCATCCTCGCCAATCTCACACGTCGAGCTTTTGGCATAGAAGAACCCCCAGAATATGTTGTATACCAGGAGCACACGAGTGATGCCATCCACCACTTCTGGGCCATGATACGTCTCCAACGTATCTATAATTTTTGATTGTTCCATGCTATTATATTATCAATCTTGAATGTTTTTATATACATTTACAGAAATTATATATCATTTTTTGGGACTAACCTATTAACTTAGTGCCCAGTGCCAGTTGTTATTTTTAGCCTGTTTTTCGTTTTCCAGAATATCAGTACCAAACGAAGTCCAAATGCCACGAAACTTTTTGGAGATTTTTTTTCTGGACATAACAAGTACTAGAAGCTTCGGGAGAGGGCCAGAAGATGGAGTAGTGGCCCATGAGGCACCAGGGCGCGCCCCGGGGGGGTGGCGCGCCCTGGTGGCTTGTGGGGCCCACACAGCTATGTTTGACCTAATTCCACCACTATAAATTCTCTAAAATCGGGAAACCAACAGAGGAGTCCACGAAATACTTTTTTCGCCGCCGCAAGTTTCTGTTCTCGAGAGATCCCATCTGGAGGCCTTTTCCGGTACTCCGCCGGAGGGGGAATCGATCATGGAAGGGCTCTACATCAACCTTGCTGCCCTTCCGATGATGCGTGAGTAGTTTACCACAGACCTTCGGGTCCATAGTTAGTAGCTAGATGGCTTCTTCTCTCTTTTTGATCTTCAATACAATGTTCTCCTCGATGTTCTTGGAGTTCTATCCGATGTAATCACTTTTTGCGATGTGTTTGTTGGGATCCGATGAATTGTGAGTTTATGATCAGATTATCCATGAATATTATTTGAGTCTTCTCTGATCTCTTTTATGCATGATTATTATAGCTTCGTATTTCTTCTCCGATCTATTGATTTGGTTTGGCCAACTTGATTGATTTATCTTGCCATGGGAAGAGGTGCTTTGTAATGGGTTCGATCTTGCGGTGTTCAATACCAGTGACAGAAAGGGACATGACACGTATGTATCGTTGCTATTAAGGGTAAAAAGATGGGGTTTATTCATGCATGAGTTTACTTTGTCTACATCATGTCATCTAGCTTAAGGCGTTACTCCGTTCTTTATGGACTTAATACACTAGATGCATGCTGGATAGCGGTCGATGTGTGGAGTAATAGTAGTAGATGCAGGAAGGAGTCGGTCTACTTGTCTCAGACGTGATGCCTATATACATGATCATTGCCTTGGATATCGTCATGATTATTTGCTTTTCTATCAATTGCCCAACATTAATTTGTTTACCCACCGTATGCTATTTTCTTGAGAGAAGCCTCTAGTGAAAACTATGGCTGCCGGGTCTATCTAAATCATATATTAAAACCCTAAAAATACCTTGCTGCACTTTTTCTTTATTTATTTTATTTTGTATTTTTGTTTCAATCTATCTATCTATCACATATAATTTAATCTTGCAATTAACCGCCGAGGGATTGACAACCCCTTGTTTGCGTTGGGTGCAAGGATTTTTTGTTTTGTGTGCAGGTGCTGCTAACGAGGTGTTGCATGATTCTCCTACTGGATTGATAACCTTGGTTCCATAAATGAGGGAAATACTTACTACTGTACTGCATCTCCCTTCCTCTTCAGGGAATTACCAACGCAGCTCACAAGTAGCAGGAAGAATTTCTGGCGCCGTTGCCGGGGAGACATCATCAACATCTATCAAGTACCTACGCATAAAACTTTCATCTCCTTGCATTTATTTTATTTGCCTTTACCTCTCGTTTTCATCTCCCCCACTTCTAAAAAGTTTTCACAAAAACACAAAAATATTTTTATTTGCTTGCTTGCTTTTATTGCCATGTCAACACTCAAGAACCGAAAGTGAAAGCAAAAATTTAAGATCACTATGGATCCTCATCCACTTGCTAATCTCTTCAAAAGATCCAATTATAATGAATCAATTGCTAGTGATTTGAGTGCTCTTGATTTTCTCTATGAAGTTTTGCTTGAAAATCATGAATCTGAAAATTGTGATGAAGTGTTAGAAGAAGAAATTTATAAAGTGATTCATGATAGCTCCTTGATTGAAAAGCATGATTGCAATGATGTTACTATAGATTCTATTAATGTGAATTGTGCTAATAATATGCAAAACTACAAGCTTGGGGATGATAATTCTGTTACGTCCACTGCTTATTGCAATGATCATGATTGGGGTGATGCTTCTTATGATCTTGAAAATTTATTTAAGCCTCATGATGAATATGATATTGATAATAATGCTTGCAATAATATTGAAAGTGGGTTTGGAAGAGTGTCAACTTTAGGTAAAAATAATCCCACATATTCGGAGAGTGTTCAATCTTATGAAATTTTTGACAAAAGGGGGTTCGGAGAGGTCATGACTTTAGTTGATGTTAATCCCACTATCTTGGAAGATTATAAGTTTTTTATGCATGTGGATCATAGAGAGAATATTGTTTATGATATCTATATTGTTGAGTTTGATTATGATCCTACATCTAATTATTATGAGAGAGGAAAATATGGTTGTAGAAATTTTCATGTTACTAAATTGCCTCTCGTTATCTTGAAATTATTAATGCTCCATTCTTCTTCCATGCATATGCCAGAGATTGCTTGTCTTGATAATTTGTTCTCCTATAAAATGCCTATGCATAGGAAGTATGTTAGACTTAAATGTGTTTTTCACATGTTTCATGATGCTCTCTTCGTGTTTCAATTACTATCTTTCATGTGAGCATCATTGAAATATCGAGCCTATATTAATGGCTATAAAGAAAGAGCTTGTTGGGAGACAACCCAATGGATAAAATAAGTTCTTGTGTGTTTTCACAATTATGCTACTGTTATGATTGAGTTTTTATGTTTCAATTAGTGTTTGTGCCAAGTAATGCCTTTGGGATGATTTGGGAGATAGTATAATTGATGCTGTTTGGAAAACAGAAAGTTTTGCGTCCAGTGCTGGAATTTTAGTTCCATACTAGAGTGTCAGAAAAATCTGAATTTTTACACGGTATTGGTATATGAATTTGCCACGCTTTCCTAATTTTTCAGAATTTTTGGAGTTACAGAAGTATGACTTTTAAATAGATCTCTGCAGACTGTTCTGTTTTTGACAGATTCTGTTTTTTGATGCATTGCTTGCTTGTTTTGATGAAACTATGGATTGTATCGGGGGGTATAAGCCATGGAGAAGTTAGAATACAGTAGGTATAATGCAAAAATAAAATATGAATGGGTTTGCAACAGTACTTAAAGTAGTGATTTGTTTTGTTATACTAACGGATCTCACGAAGGTTTTGTTGAGTTCTGTGTGATTGAAGTTTTCAAGTTTTGGGTGAGATCACGATGGATGAAGGAATAAGGAGTGGCAAGAGCCTAAGATTGGGGATGCCCAAGGCACCCCAAGGTAATATTCAAGGAATACTCAAGCGTCCAAGCTTGGGGATGCCCCGGAAGGCATTCCCTCTTTCTTCTACCAACCATCGGTAATTTTACTTGGAGCTATATTTTTATTCGTCACATGATATGTGTTTTGCTTGGAGCGTCGTGTATTATATGAGTCTTTGCTTTGTTTGCTTTTTAGTTTGTCACAATCATCTTTGCTGGACACACCTATGTGAGAGAGCCACACGTTCATCATAATTTGTTAGAATACTCTATGTGCTTCACTTAAATTTTTTGAGCTAGGTAGTTGCTCTAGTGCTTCACTTAAATCTTTTTGAGCACAGCGGTGGCCATATTTTGAAGAAATATTTAAACTCTCATGCTTCACTTATATTATTTTGAGAGTTGATAAGATTAAAATTTTCAAGAAATATTTGCACTCTTAGGCTTCACTTATATCTTTTTGAGAGTTGATGATAGTAATGCTAATTTGCACAAGATATGAATTTGGTCCCAAAGTGATGAATATTCAAGAGGGATATAATAAAAACTTTCATATAGATCATTGGATCTAATAAGTGTGATTCCTTGCAATAGTTTTGCGATATGGAGATGATGATATGTGAGTCATGTTAGTGAGTAATTGTGATTTAGTAAGAATATTAGTGTAAAGGTTTGTGATTCCCTATGCATGCACATTAAGTCAATAGTTATGCAAAGAAATTATATCCTACTTATGGTGCATCATTCGGTGTTAGTTATGTTCAATGTATGTTTATGAACGTTTTCACTTTTTGGTTGGTTGCTTCTCAATCTATTTGCTAGGCTTCATTTGTACTAAGCGGAAATACTGCTTGTGCATCCAAACTCCTTAAACCCAAGTTGTGCCAAATGAGTCCACCATATCTACCTATATGCGGTATTTCCATGCCGTTCCAAGTAAATTTGCGTGTGCCAACTCTAATTTTCAAAATAATTTTTCCGTTTTGTGTGCCCGTACCGCTCATGAAGCGGCACGGGGTGGCCAATATTTTCCATGCTAGGTGTGTTATTCTCACGATGAGTGTTTATTCACTTGTCATTGCGTGAGAGAGTGGCTGGTAATAGGGATGCCCAGTCCCGCAATGAAATCAAAAATTAACAACAACAAAATTCCTTGGAAAGTGTTGGTATAGAGGGCACCCGTGGATACGGCTAGCCATGGATTGTGAAAGAATGGTGGAAAGGAAATAAACTTTACTTTCTGTTTGGGAACCGCCTATGATGTGTCTAGCATGGAAAATATTGGGAATTCTCAGTCGTTTTCGTTGACAGGAAAAGCATGCCTCTCAAAATATTTTATCTCACTAATTTAAGCTTTGAGCTCTGGCACATTAGCAAATCTCTGCTTCCCTCTGCGAAGGGCCTATCTATTTACTTTTATGCAATTTTTATTTTTATTTTGAGTCTCCATCTTCTCTTATAAAGCACCAACTAGAGAGCACTATTTTCATACTTGTGCATTGTGTGTAGCTAATATTGAGTGTGTTTCATGAATGGATCAATGATTGAGCATAATGGGCTAGGGATAACTTTCTTTAGCGTTGATATTTTGAAAGACATGGTTGCTTGTTAGCATACTTGAGTATTTATATCTTCATGTCAAATTATAGACTATTGCTTTGGAATCATTCAAGTCCAAATGTCCATGCTATAAAAGAAAAGAATAAATGATGAATATGATAGGTAGCATTCCACATCAAAAATTCTGTTTTTATCATTTACCTACTCGAGGACGAGCAGGAATTAAGTTTGGGGATGCTGATACGTCTCCAACGTATCTATAATTTTTG
Organism: Elymus sibiricus; assembly: GCA_039707655.1. Classification (NCBI taxonomy): domain Eukaryota; kingdom Viridiplantae; phylum Streptophyta; class Magnoliopsida; order Poales; family Poaceae; genus Elymus; species Elymus sibiricus. The sequence continues at coordinate 198,541,828 of CM077668.1, forward strand.
ATTGTTCCATGCTATTATATTATCAATCTTGAATGTTTTTATATACATTTACATCAATTATATATCATTTTTTGGGACTAACCTATTAACTTAGTGCCCAGTGCGAGTTGTTGTTTTTTGCCTGTTTTTGGTTTTCCAGAATATCAGTACCAAACGAAGTCCAAATGCCACAAAACTTTTTGGATATTTTTTTCTGGACATAACAAGTACTGGAAGCTTCGGGAGAGGGCCAGAAGATGGAGCAGTGGCCCACGAGGCACTAGGGGGTGGCGCGCCCTGGTGGCTTGTGGGGCCCACACAGCTCCGTTTGACCTAATTCCACCACTATAAATTCTCTAAAATCTAGAAACCAACAGAGGAGTCCACGAAATACTTTTTCCGCCACCGCAAGTTTCTGTTCTCGAGAGATCCCATCTGGAGGCCTTTTCCGGTACTCTGTCGGAGGAGGAATCGATCATGGAGGGGCTCTACATCAACCTTCCTGCCCTTCCGATGATGCGTGAGTAGTTTACCACTGACCTTCGGGTCCATAGTTAGTAGCTAGATGGCTTCTTCTCTCTTTTTGATCTTCAATACAATGTTCTCCTCAATGTTCTTGGAGTTCTATCCGATGTAATCACTTTTTGCGGTGTGTTTGTTGGGATCCGATGAATTGTGAGTTTATGATCAGATTATCCATGAATATTATTTGAGTCTTCTCTGATCTCTTTTATGCATGATTATTATAGCTTCGTATTTCTTCTCCGATCTATTGATTTGGTTTGGCCAACTAGATTGATTTATCTTGCCATGGGAAGAGGTGCTTTGTAATGGGTTCGATCTTGCGGTGCTCAATCCCAGTGACAGAAAGGGACATGACACGTATGTATCGTTGCTATTAAGGGTAAAAAGATGGGGTTTATTCATGCATGAGTTTACGTTGTCTACATCATGTCATCTTGCTTAAGGCGTTACTCTGTTCTTTATGGACTTAATACACTAGATGCATGCTGGATAGCGGTCGATGTGTGGAGTAATAGTAGTAGATGCAGGCAGGAGTCGGTCTACTTGTCTCGGACGTGATGCCTATATACATGATCATTGCCTTGGATATCGTCATGATTATTTGCTTTTCTATCAATTGCCAAACAGTAATTTGTTTACCAACCGTATGCTATTTTCTTGAGAGAAGCCTCTAGTGAAAACTATGGCCCCCGGGTCTATCTAAATCATATATTAAAAACCCTAAAAATACCTTGCTGCACTTTTTCTTTATTTATTTTATTTTGTATTTTTGTTTCAATCTATCTATCTATCACATACAATTTAATCTTGCAATTAACCGCCGAGGGATTGACAACCCCTTGTTTGCGTTGGGTGCAAGGATTTGTTGTTTTGTGTGCAGGTGCTGCTAACGAGGTGTTGCATGATTCTCCTACTAGATTGATAATCTTGGTTTCATAACTGAGGGAAATACTTATCTCTACTGTACTGCATCTCCCTTCCTCTTTTGGGAATTACCAACGCAGCTCACAAGTAGCAGGCCACGGTGCACATCTACGGGAGGGGCACCACATCAGAACGCCCCTACCGGTTCACCGGGAGGACGACCTCCGACGAGCCCCAAGCCATCCAACTTGCAGCCTGAGAGGCTGTAGTTAATCTCCGCCATTTGTCGCCGAGGGTTAACATCCGTCCTTTCTACTACTACCCTAGTCGTGAAGGCTATGGTAGCCCGACCCAAGTCGCCAACGGAGACCATGAGACGGATCCTGCTCTAGTGCATCTGGTGCGCTACCTGAGAGCGCAAGAGGCACTATTCAATCAGGTCACCCTTGATCTGATTGCAACCCGCAGGACGCTCGCTCTCCTGACTCCGGTAAGAAGAGAAGCTGTACCCGCTACCGACACCCCGATACTGCTGTTCGGGAGACCACGCTCGACATCAGGCTGGCGATGCTCAGTCGCATGGGGTCCCTCGAGCCGGTGATCTTCTACACCGGGCGCGAGCGCAGCTGGAGTGGCGTGATGCGCCGTTGTAGGAACTCCTTGACGACCATTGCCCCCGTGAGGCGCGCCGCCTTGTGGTCCGCCAGCCGCTCCCAGACGGGCGCTAGCTTCGGGTCGGTGAGCTTCTCGTGCTCCCACCCCGAGCTCTTCACGGCAGGGGCCGTCGGCTCCATTAGCAGCTGGTTGCGCGCGCGCGCGTCCTTGTAGATCCAGCACTGCCGGTAGCCTTCCACCTTCTTCGGGATCTTCAGGCTGATGATGTCGTTCTTCGTCGCCTTGACGGCGAAGAACGAGGCGCACGCGGAGCGGTGGTTCGTCGCAGAAATCCGCAGGCTGAAGAAGTGGCGGAAGAGCGCCACCGAGGGCATCACGCCCACGAAGGCCTCGCAGTAAAAGGCGAAGATGGCGAGGAGGAAGATGGAGTTTGGCTGGAGATGGAGGGCTTGGATCTGGTAGTGGGTGAGGATGGCGTTGAAGAAGTCCGAGAACGGCGGCACCAAGCCAGCGAAGACGCTGTCGATGAAGAAGGGGAACGTCGTCGCCTCCAGATCGCGCCGCGCGCGCGCCCGGCCAGATCTTCGTCGCCCCGTTCTCGTTCTGGTCGCTGGCGACCATCGAGAGCACCTTGTCCAGGCCCTCTCCGTTCACGATGATGGAGGGCAGCAGAGCCGGCTCCACAACCGGCGCGCTCGGCGCCGCGGCCGCCGCCTTGCCTTTCTTGCCGGCGGGCGCCATTGCTGCGATGTGAAGCTTGGGCAGCGAAAGAGGAAGGAGCGGCGCTCAGGGAAGGAGACACAAGAGATCAGGCGCTGGAGGAGAGAGCAGAAGGAAGCAATGATGGCCTGCGCCCTACGCAGGCATGCTTTATGGCAGGCACGGGCGGTTACCGAGGCGTAGTTGGGAAGTGGGGGCGTCCCACTTTCCGTCGTGTGCCACGCATCGAGCCTGGGCCTCGCAGTCTGTCAGGGCCCGCGGCGTTTCGCTCCCAATGGGCAGGAACGTGCGCGCCACGGCCCCGGGGGCTACTGTCGGGCCATTGGGAACCAGGGTACCCTGGCCCGTCTGCCTGCAGCCTAGGGTACGACGCCTGGTGAAGGCCCAAGATGCGGCCCATCCGAGGGTGCCGCGAAGCGAAGACATCTCTTGAGGTGCGGCCTCTTGAGGACCCCTCCTCGAGACACAACCTGCCGGCACTTAGCCGCGGCAGGAGCAAGAGCCTCGCGAGGCCCTCTCATGAGGCTGCCTCCCGAGGCGCCCTCCTGAGTCGGGCGCCCGATGCCATCTTGCGAGACGTCGGCTGCGCGGTCCTGTGCCCACCACGTGGGTGACACGCGTAGCGACGAAGGGCGGCAGAGGCCATGCCAGCGGGCGCAGATTGGGAAGCTTTCCTCTTTGGTGCTAAGGGGGCAGCCCCAGCTGCCCACCCCCAAAGCGAGTCCCAAGGATTGCCCGTTTGGTGATAGAAGACCGAGACAGCAAGGCGCGCAGGTCGGAGGTCACCACCAAGCCCACCGACGCGTCATGGATCATGCTTTCGTAGGCGAAGACCACCTTTAGTCGGGATAGACTGAGCGCCTGTCCCCTTTCAAAACCCGCCAAGTGTGGCAACCCTTCCCTTCTAATTTTGGGGGAAGAGGACCAAGGCGGCTATAAAGGGGGCAGAGCTGCCATTGTAGAGGGGATCGATTCCTCTGCCTTCTACCTTGTACGCGAGAACACCTTCTTGCCCACAGCAACCTAACCAAAAGCAGGAGTAGGGCTTTACACCGCAAGGTGGCCCGAACCTGGGTAACCGTCGTGTCCTCTGTCATGCTCCCGCGTAGCGCTCTCGCCGTAGCCTCGCCGTGGTCACCTTCGGTCAGAAAGAGCTAGCGCGTCCCCAGTGTTCGAACCTCTAGTTCCCCGGTGTCCAGGCTCCGACAGTGCTGAAGATGAAGGCAACACTCACCGGCAAGCTCCACACCGGCAAGATGAAGACCCGGCAAGCTCCGTGCCGGCAAGCCCCCACTACCTCGTCACCGCTCCACCTCATCGGTCAGCTAGTCACTAGTCGATGAGGTGTCGAGCGGGCAGGCTATTTGGTGAGACTTATCGGGGCACGTGTCAGCACACTGGGAGCAAGATCAACTTTAATGACACCCGTCCTAATGGCGTGTCCATATTATAGGAGGTAGCAGGGCGAGCGGTGCAGAAACCTTGCCGGGGCTCCTCCTCCACATGACACCTAACGGCGCATTTAATGCGTTTATGCAGGGTCGAGGAGATAGGTCTAGAGGGGGGTGAATAGACTCTTAACCAACCAAAGGTGCAGTTTTTAGTTCTCTTGAAATTTAGGCAGATTTTGGCACTAGTTAAGATATCACCAAAACTTTCTACACATGCATATCTAGAGATAGAGCAGCGGAAATAGTATAGCATGCAAGAGTGCGGAAAGTAAAGGGGTAGAGAAAAGAAGGTCAAATGCAATGAAGACACAGTGGTTTTTGGCGTGGTTCCGATAGGTGGGGCTATCGTACGTCCACGTTGATGGAGGCTTCAACCCACGAAGGGTAACGGTTGCGCGAGTCCACGGAGGGCTCCACCCACGAAGGGTCCACGAAGAAGCAACTTTGCCTATTCCACCATGGCTTCCGTCCACGAAGGACTAGCCTCACTCGGGGTAGATCTTCACGAAGTAGGCGATCTCCTTGCCCTTACAAACTCCTTGGTTCAACTCCACATGATCTAGGAGGCTCCCAAGTGACACCTAACCGATCTAGGAGACACCACTCTCCAAAAGGTAATAAATGGTGTGTTGATGATGAACTCCTTGCTCTTGTGCTTCAAATGATAGTCTCCTCAACAATCAATCTCTCTCTCACAGATTTGGCTTGGGTAGGAGAAGGATTGGAGTGGAAAGCAACTTGAAGAGGCTAGAAATCAAGATTCAAATGGTTAGATTGGAATCTCTTGATCTCAGCACATAAGTAGGTGGTTCTCTCTCAGAAAATGTATGGTGGAAATGTAGGCACGTTCTGATGGCTCTCTTACTAGGTATGAGGGTGGTGGAGGGGTATATATAGCCTTCACCTAAAATCCAACTGTTACACATTTTTGACCCATCTCGGTGGCACCGATCATAAATCTCGGTGAGACCGATCTGTGTAAAAGATATGAACGTTGGGCTTTTCGGTGGGACCGAACGAAACATCCCGGTGAGACCGAAGTGCAATGCCTAGGGCAAGACCATGTTTCGGTAATTCCGATTATTTCAACTCGGTGATTCCGAAGTGAAGTAATGGTGTTACAGCAACTTGGTCAAGCCATCTCGGTGAGACCGAGAACCATTTCGGTTGCACCGAAGTGTTAGGGTTTTGGGTGTGGCAGTGAAATGATCATCTCGGTGAGTCCGGAGTAGGTGATATCGGTGGGACCGAAATGATGAATTAGGGTTTTGGATAGATGTGTTTTGGGAAAGTGATTGAGGGTTTTTGGAGCAATATCACTGAGCACTTTGAGCAACAACCTCATCAACAATACCTCATCTCCTTTTAATAGTATTGGCTTTCCTAAGGGACTCAATGTGATCTTGGATCACTAAAATGGAAATGAAGAGTCTTGTGGATGCCAAACTTGTTATTGACATTTTGAGGGATTCCACATCTTCTTGTCCTTGTCGTGCCATTGTTGAACTTGTCTGAAATAAACTAGATAAGAATATTAGTCCAACAACATGTATGTTGACATTTATTACCAAAACCACTAAGGGAGCAAATGTGCTTTCAATCTCTCCCTTTTTGGTAATTGATGACAACATCATCAAAGCTTCAAATAAAGATGTAATAGAAGATTGTATGAAAGCTTTGAAGACAACATGTAACATGTATGAGCTCCCTCTAAAGATGTGCAGCTAGTAGAAGATGATAGCTTATGAGTAGCAAGAGCACAAAATGAAGGGAATGCACATGCAACATGTATCTTGGCTATATGCATCAGAGCAATCAACTGAAGTTGAAGTACCCTCATGTTCATGACTATTTTCTTGCAAACAATATGTGCAATAGCAAGAAGTCATCATGCACATGAGTATGATGCACATACTTACCTCGAAGTTCTTGATCATATACCTGAAGAAATACACTTGAGAAAACAGGGTTAGATAACATAAGATAATTTCTCCAAGAAAAGACACAAGATCAACAAGAAACCAAGATTGGGATGACATGTAGAAGAAAGTATCACTGAGTGAGTACTTCTGTCAGAAGCAGACATGTCCCCAAAAGAATGAAAAATCCAATAGAATTAGTTATCTCCCCTAAAAGAACTGCCTCTCCCCCTGAATCTGACATTGGGTATTGGGAGTAGGTAGGGTGAGACAACTAGAGCAACCAGAAAACTAACATTCTCTCCACTTATAAAATGCATCACTCTCCCTTCGGATACACCTTTTGATATGGAATAGCTTGTGGTGATAAGCTTTGATGTGCATCTCTCTCCCCCTTTGACATCAATTTCCAAGAAGGGATAGCTTCAAGGTTATTGGTCAAGTGGGTGTGGTCCTTGAGAAACACAACTAGCCATTGAGTATTTCCAGATGCAAACAGAGGGAAAGAATCATTGAGTGGAGCTGGAGTAGAAACCTTACAAGAAAACTTGACTGAAAATTCCTTTGAGCAATAAAGTCGGTGACTCCGAGTTTGAACAATTCGGTGTGACCGAGTTTAGTGCAAAGAGAAAAATTCTGTCAACTCAGCTCACTAGGCAAGAAATTCTCACAAGGATGTGCAATGAATTTTACTAAGAGACTAGCTAAAGAACAGGAACACAGAAAAGAAGGAAACAAAGAAACATCTAGATGAAGTGTTTTTTTTTTGAAAAGGAGAAACTCAAATACACAAGAAAAACACTAGAGAACTTCATCTAGAGGGGTCGGCGACTAGGTCACCTATGTTGGAGTATATTGACTTAGGAGTCAAGTGAGAACACTTGATCATAGGTCATACTCATCATTAAGCTCAAAATGGGGTTACCATTTTTTTAAGCATTTCAATGTATTCACATCTTGTTGAATTGCTTTATCTCATCTCTTTGAGTAAAGCTTCTCTAAGATGTGAGAGCTTACATTGGCGTTTCGGTGCTGATGTCCATCATGTAGTTGAACTTGAGGTGGATGCTCATGAACTAAAGTTGGGAGCAACCCTATCATTTGTAGTTCATCTTCCTACATGGGTTAGATTTGCAAGGAACAACATATGTATCCAAAGTGACAAGAATGAAGCATAAATTCAAATGTTGTCAAAGGATATGTTTGAGTTGTCTTGTTCCTTGGCACACCAAAGATTGTTGATACTTGGGTTATACAAGATTGTTCAATATAAGAGTGAGATGCAATCTTGTGACATGAAGCTTGTCCAAGTACCTACAAGAGGTTAGATGCAACACAAGGGAGCAAAGTGTCCAAGATATAATATATCATAGAAGTATCATGGATTAGTCAAGAATGCTCATGCCCTTGCATGCATCCAAGTGAGTCTCTAGTTCACGTTTGAGGCATCAATGATGTTCGAATCACTCCTCGAGTGACAAAATACCTTCTCATCAAGAGGTTTAGTGAAGATATCTGCCAATTGCTTGTCGGTACAAACATGCTTAAGGTCAATGTCACCTTTTGCAACATGATCTCGAATGAAATGGTGACGAACCTCAATATGCTTAGTTCGAGAATGTTGCATGGGATTGTGTGCAATCTTAATAGCACTCTCATTGTCACATAGTAGTGGAACATGTCTCACATGTACACCATAGTCTTTAAGAGTTTGTGTCATCCATAGTAATTGAGCACAACATGATCCTGCGGCAATGTATTCCGCTTCGGTGGTAGATAGAGATACCGAGTTTTGTTTCTTGGAGGACCAAGACACAAGAGATCTACCAAGAAATTGACATGTACCCGAAGTGGATTTTCTATCAACCTTGTCTCCGGCATAGTCCGAATCGGAATAGCCAACAAGATTGAAATAGGATCCTTTGGGATACCAAATGCCAAAGTCTGGTGTATGTAACAAGTATCTCACAATTCTTTTCACGGCCCTAAGGCGACACTCTTTTGGCGCCGCTTGGTATTGTGCACACATGCACACACTTAGCATAATGTCGGGATGGGAGGCACATAGATATAGCAATGAACCAATCATAGATCGATAAACCTTTTGATCAACCGGTTTGCCATCTTTTGTCAAGTCAAGATGTCCACTCGTGGGCATGGGAGTTTTCATACCTTTACTTTCTTGCATGTTAAACTTCTTGAATAAGTCCTTGGTATAGTTTGTTTGAGAAACAAAGGTACCCTCCTTAGTTTGCTTGATTTGCAAACCAAGAAAGAATTTGAGTTCACACTTCATAGACATCTCATACTTCTCCGACATCAACCTTCCAAACTTTTCACTAAAAGAGGGATTAGTAGATCCAAAGATAATATCATCAACATAAATTTGGCACACAAATAGTTCTCCATTAACCCTCTTAGTGAACATTGCTGAATCAATTTTCCCAATTTTGAAACCTTTTTCAAGAAGAAACTTTGTCAAGCATTTGTACCAAGCTCTAGGGGCTTGTTTGAGACCATAAAGAGCTTTACGAAGTTTATAAACATGGTTAGGTTTCTTGGGATTAACAAAGCCGGGAGGTTGTTTAACATAAACTTCCTCCTCAATTTCACCATTCAAGAAAGCACTTTTAATATCCATTTGGTAAAGAGTGATATCATGGTGATTGGCATAAGCAAGTAAAATGCGAATGGACTCAAGTCTAGCAACAGGGGCATATGTCTCACCATAGTCCATACCTTTGACTTGTGTGTAACCTTGTGCTACAAGACAAGCCTTGTTGCGTATAACTTGTCCATCTTCATCTTGCTTATTCCGAAACACCCATTTGGTTCCAATGATGTTTTGCTCATCTTTAGTCTTCTCAACCAACGTCCAAACTTGATTCCTCTCAAAGTTGTGTAGCTCCTCATGCATTGCATTTACCCAATCGGGATCATTGAGAGCGTCTTCTACCTTCAAATGTTCAACACTAGAGATGAATGAGTAATGCTCACAAAATTTAGCTAAGCAAGATTTAGAGCGAGTGATTCTCCCGGATTTGATGTCGCCAAGAATTTGTTCGACGGAATGATTCTTGTCAATTCTTGCTATAACTCGAGGTAGCTTTGGCTTGGGTTGTGGTGAGGCTTCCTCATCATCATCATCATTGTCTTCCTCATTGTTGTTGTTGTCGTTGTTCGCTTGTGGAGGTGGAGAAGGAGGTTGAGGTGGATCATCTTGTTGCACTTCCTCATTCCCTTCGTCTTGACGTGTTCCACTTGTGGATGCCTCCATGTCAACTTGTGGTTCACCTTGACGTGAGGTTGGGGCTTCCACTTGAATGGATGAAGTACACTCCTTCACCTCCACGGGACGAATCTTGCCAATAGACAAGTCTTGTATTGCTTCTGATGGTTCTTGATCTCCTACATCAATTGGCAATTGCTCGACTTGCAAGCCGTTAGTCTCATCAAACTTCACATCTACCGTCTCTTCAAATTTTCAAGTGAAGTTGTTGTAGACATGGTAAGTGTGAGAGTTTGATCTGTAACCAAGTAGAAAACCTTCATGAGATTTAGGAGCAAATTTTGAACGACGATGCTTCTCACGAATGTAACATTTTGAGCCAAATACTCGAAAGTATCCAACTTGTGGTTTGTTACCGGTGAGTAGTTCATACGCCGTTTCACCAAGAAGCTTCTGAAGATAGAGTCGATTTGTAGCATGACAAGCTGTCTCAACAGCTTCCGCCCAAAAGTGTTTTCGCGTCTTGTATTCATGTAGCATTGTCCTTGCCATCTCAATAAGAGTCCGGTTCTTCCTCTCAACAACTCCATTTTGTTGAGGTGTGTACGTAGCCGAGAACTCATGTGAAATGCCTTCTTCATCAAGAAAGGTATCCACATTGGCGTTCTTGAACTCCGTTCCGTTGTCACTCCAAACCTTCTTGATCTTCACTTCAAATTGATTTTGGGCCTTCCTAGCGAAGTTCTTGAAGATCTTTTGTACCTGCGATTTGTCATCGAGAAAGAACACCCACGTAAATCTGGAAAAATCATCAACAATGACCAAACCGAAGGAGTTACCACCAAGACTTTTATAGGCATTGGGACCGAAGAGATCCATATGAAGTAGTTCGAGTGGTCTCCTTATGGTCATAATGTTCTTCACGGGATGACTTCCTCCAACTTGTTTTCCTGCTTGGCAAGCACTACAAAGTCTATCCTTGTCAAAGATAACATCTTTCACACCAAGAATATGATCTCCCTTAACAAGTTTATCAAGATTACGCATGCCAACATGTCCAAGTCTTCTATGCCATAACCAACATTTAGAAGATTTAGCAATTAAACATGTACGAGGTTGGGCTCTCTTAGTGAAATCAACAATGTATAGATCACCTCTACGAATGCCGGTAAAGACCATATTATGATTATCTCGATGAAATACTTGGAAATCTACTTCGGTAAATAGAACATTGAAACCAAAGTCGGCTAGTCTAGATACGAAAAGAAGATTGTAACCAAGATATTCAACAAGCATAACGTTTTGAATGGAGCTATCATTGGATATGGCCACCTTACCAAGGCCAATTACCTTACCCTTGGAGTTGTCTCCAAAAGTCACATACTTGCGTGGACCATCGTTTTTTGCAAGCTCATGAAACATGTCTCTATCTCCGGTCATGTGATCGGTACATCCACTATCAAGAATCCACTCTTTTCCTCTGGCCATGTAATCTCAAAGGTTTGCCATGAGACTAAGATTCCTCATAGTCTTCTCATATTCGATGTCGAATTCTTCGTCCTCATCATAATAGCCATGCTCAACATCATCATCAACATGTATGTGATCATCACCTAGGGCAATGAATTCGTTAGTTTCATGATCATGACAATGTTCAAGTTTATGAATTCTAATGGCTTCCGTGATAATGTTGCTAAAAGTTCTAACATCTCCTTTAGCACGCATAAGATCACGAAGCTCAAATAAGCAATCATCAAAGTTAGGATCACCAGGCTTCATCTTGTGAAAAGCAATAGTCTTATGAAGAATCTCATCAAGATTCTTTAAAGAGTAGTTAGGATATCACTTTTCCAAGTCATTCCAAAGAGTATAGGCACACTCAAAAAATTTCATATAGCCAAGCACAACTTTAGGTATTCCTCTAATGATAAGATTGATAGTTCTAATATTACGAAGCATGTCAATTTCCTCTTCATGAGTGGGATGCAAAGGATCAATGGGCGGCACATAAGGATTATGAATGTACTTGCTCAAGTTAAATTCATCAAAGATATCAAGCATCTCATCCTTCCAAAAGTGATAATACTCCCCATTGAGAATAGGCACTCTACGTCTAAGACTCCCCAAAGTAGACACATCCATCACCCTCTGATAACCCACAAGTATAGGGGATCGCAACAGTTTTTGAGGGTAGAGTATTCAACCCAAATTTATTGATTCGACACAAGGGGAGCCAAAGAATATTTGCAAGTATTAGCAGTTGAGTTGTCAATTCAACCAAACCTGGAGACTAAATATCTGCAGCAGAGTGATCAGTAGCACAGTAGTATGATAGTTTGATAGCAGTACCAATAAGAGTGACGGTAACAGTAACAGCAATAGTAGTAGCAATTGTGACAGCAGTAGCAACAGTAGTAACTTAGCAAGATTAATATGTGAAAAACTCATAGGCATTGGATCAGTGATTTTGTTGGATAACATTCATCATGTAACAGTCATAACCTAGGGCGACACAGAACTAGCTCCAATTCATCAATGTAATGTAGGCATGTATTCCGTATATAGTCATACGTGCTTGCGATAAGAACTTGCATGACATCTTTTGTCCTACCCTCCCGTGGCAGCGGGGTCCATAAGGAAACTAAGGGATATTAAGGCCTCCTTTTAATAGAGAACTGGAACAAAGCATTAGCACTTAGTGAATACATGAACTCCTCAAACTACGGCAATCACCGGAAAGAATCCCAATTATTGTCACCTTGGGGTATGCGGATCATAACACGTAGCTGGTGCATATAACTTGCAAGATCGGATCAAGAACACAAATATATTCATGAAAACATAAAGGGTTCAGATTTTAAATCATGGCACTCGGGCCCTAGTGACAAGCATTAAGCATAGCAAAGTCATAGCAACATCAATCTCAGAACATAGTGGATACTAGGGATCAAGCCCTAACAAAATTAACTCGATTACATGATAAATCTCATCCAACTCATCACCGTCCAGCAAGCCTACGAAGGAATTACTAACTCCCAGCGGTGAGCATCATGAAATTGGTGATGAAGGATGGTTGATGATGACGATGCCGAAAGATCCCCCTCTCCGGAGCCCAGAATGGACTCCAGATCTGGCCTCTCGATGAAGAACAGGAGGTGGCGGCGGCTCCGTATCGTAAAACGCAATAAAACTTCCTCTCTTATTTTTTTCTCTGGAATTGTGAATGTATAGACCTGGGATTAGGGTCAACGGAGCCACGTGGGCCCCACAAGCCACCAGGGCGCGCTAGGGGGGGTGGCGCGCCCTGGTGCCTCGTAGGCAATAGGTGGCCCCCCTCCAGTAGGTCTTGGCTCCAATATTTTTTTTATTTCATAAAAAATCTCCAAAAAGTTTTGTCCAATTCCAAGAACTTTTATTTCTGCACAAAAAACAACACCATGGTGGTTCTACTGAAAACAGCGTCAGTTTGGGTTAGTTTCATTCAAATCATGCAAATTAGAGTCCAAAACAAGAGCAAAAGTGTTTGGAAAAGTAGATACGACAGAGACGTATCAACTCCCCCAAGCTTAACTCATTGCTTGTCCTCGAGCAATTCAGTTGACAAACTGAAAGTGATAAAGAAAAACTTTTACGAACTCTTTTGTTCTTGTATCTATATATATGCTTAAATAGTGCCCAAGTTTTCAGCAAGGATCATGAACTAACCATGCAAATGATAACTCTTAGAAATTATATTCACTCATATCAATGGCATAATCAACTAGCGAGCAATAATAAGATATTTCAAATGCCAACATTTTGTCAAAACAATCATGATATAATATGACAACATGGTATCTCGCTAGCCCTTTCTGAGACCGCAAAACATAAATGCAGAGCACCTCCAAAGTTCAAGAAGCGACTAAACATTGTAATTCATGGTAGAAGAGATCCAGTCATGATGCACACAACATTAACTATTCACAATGCATGAGAATGACAATAGTGCTCTCAGGACTGGTGCTTATTTGAGAAGGTGGTGACTCAACAATAAAAGTAAAATAACATAAAAGTAAATAGATAGGCCCTTCGCAGAGGGAAGCATGGATTTGCAGAGGTGCCAGAGCTCGAAGCTTAAATCAGAGATAAATGTAATTTTGGGAGGTATGCCTTTCCTGTCAACGTCACGACCGAGAGTTTTCAATATCTTCCATGCTAAACACATTAGCGGCGGTTCCCAAGCGGTAAAGTAAAGTTTACTCCCCCTCCACCAACAAACACAAGACATGGCTAGCCGAGTCCTTGGGTGCCCTCCATACCAACAACTTTCCGGGGGAGTTTGTTTTATTATTTTGCAATTTTAATAATGGGACTGAGCATCCCGATTACCAGCCCCTCTCGTGCAAGGACAAGTGAATAAACACTCGTCATGAGAATAACCCGCTTAGCATGGAAGATACTGACCGCCCCCTGTCGCTCCATGAGCGGTACGGGCACACAAAACAGATGTTCATTTGAATATTTAGAGGTGGCACATGCAAATTTACTTAGAATGGCAGAGTAATACTGCATATAGGTAGATGTAGTGGACTCATCTGGAATAACTTTGGTTTAGGGGTTTTGATGCACAAGCAGTATTCCCGCTTAGTACAGGCGAAGGCTAGCAAATAGGTTGAGAAGCGACCAGCTAGAGAGCGAAAACGGTCATAATCATGCATTATGAAAAATCAAAATTGAATACTAGCATGTGTAGGATATAAGCACCAAGAACATAAATATCGTGGAGGCTATGTTGGTTTTGAATCAACTACATGCGTGAACATGTGCCAAGTCAAGCCACTCGAAACATTCAGAGGAGGATACCATATCATCATACTACATCATGAACATTTTAATGCATGTTGATACCCAAGATAAATCATTATCCACTCCTAGCTACTTAAGCATGGCATGAGCAACTATAATCTCTAATTGTCATCATAAACATGTTTAATCATAATATGCTGAATCATGGATACTGAGTTAAACATATTTACAAAAACAAAGAACAAGTTGAGTTCATACCCTCTTTTCCTTGCCACAGTCACTTCATCAAATAATCGTCATTATTGCCTTTCACTTGCATGACCGAATGATATGAAAATAAAAATAGTGCAAGTGTGCCATGGACTAAGCTGGAATCTGCAAGCATTTTATTCAAAGGAGAAGACAAGGTAAAATGGGCTCTTTGTTAGATCAACAACAATGCATATGAGAGCCACTCAACATTTTCATCGTGGTCTTCTCCTTACAATGACTCAACAAAAGAAAAGAATTTCAGAGAAACACACTGAAATATTTTTGGAGTTTTTAGTTTTCTGAAGAAAGCAAATTAAAGAAGAAAACGAAAAACGAGAAAAACTATTTACACAGGAAAGCTCCCAACAAGCAAAAGAAGAAACGGGAAATCTTTTTGGGTTTTCTTTTAATACTACTACTAATTAAGCTAGAAAGAAAAACCGAAAAGAAACGAGAAATGTTTTTGGATTTTCTCAAAGTTTGTCAAACACACAAGAAAAAAGCGAGAAAATAAAACTAACATGGATTATACAATGAAAAAGTATGAACACCGACAACTGGAATGAAATGTGTGGTCATGAATGTAATGTCGGTGAGAGATACGTACTCCCCCAAGCTTAGGCATTTGCCTAGCTTGGTCTACGGCCATCCGTAGTAGCCATCCGGTCCCATGTGAAAGTGCTGAGGCGGCGGCACCCGAGCGTCCCAATCCTGGGCCTCCTCCTCTGCTGCTGCCAAGGCGTTTCGGTAAGCAACGATGTCTGGTGGCATCACGATATATCCGTTCCTGTAATGAGAATCAAACAAAGCGGGTGCAGGCAATGAAATAATATCACGAGTATCCTCACTAAAAACCAAGTTATAACGAATGTGGTGAGGAGGCTCAGGAGCATCAAGAAAGTGGTGGTCCTCATAGACTGGTGATCTAAGTAAACTCTATGCAACAAGTAATCATGAGGGCGAATGTTAACATTAAAACGTCTCGCTAAGCGAGTAGCATAAATACCGCCATGAATTTTACCCCTAGTCCTATTAGTGTGCAAACGGCGTGCAATGATGGCTCCCAGGTTATAAGTGTTGTCATTATAAAGTGCGCGGCGTAAAATGGCAAAGTCAGGTGCACATAGCGCACCACCTTGCTCTCTAGCAGTCAAACATTTCCCTATGAATAAAGCAAAGTAATGAACAGAGGGAAACTGCAAGCTAGTGGCCCGGGCTCTCGACACGCCCCTTTCCCCACAGTTAAAGTGCGGAGGAAGCCCTCAAACTCCTCCGGGCGAGGCTCTCTAATTTCCCCATCAAAGGGGACCAAACAAATCTCACAAAACCCAGCCAGAGGTATCTGATGATGTTCAGCATATAAATCAAAGTGCACCTCAGGTGGTTCGAGCCTATTCAGAAAATGAAAGTTTTGCACAAAGGAATTTGTAAGGATGTGGTGCTGGTCACACTCATCTGCGAGGAAGTCGGTCAATCCGGCATTAGCAACAAATTGCGCAAACTCTTGGTAGAATCCGGCTTCGTTCATGAAGGCATTGTGCGGCCATTCGCATGGCCGGAACTCCGTCCTACGCGAGATGTTGAGGTCGTTGTCCGAGGAGTCCCCAAGGACTCCCTTGGCTGTCCGCTTCGAAGAACTCCTCCGAAAGATATTCATTTTCCAAAGAACAAATTTCTGAAAATTTTGGGCCACAAATGATATCAATAAAACTTCACAAGATTGATAGCAACTACTCATATGGATGTCTAGAGGCTATATCAAGCATTCAAACTACTTGGAACTCAAAGAATTCAACATGCAAGCTCATTTTCAGTAGCACCAAGAGTAGCTAATTATGCAAAATATAATCCACTAAAGCAAAAACTAATTGGAGCAATGGAGGAGTCACATACCAAGTAGCAATCTCCCAAAACAGTTTCGGAAACGGAGCTCCGAACAAAGAGATCGAAAATCTCAGGTTTGGGAGCAAGAACACGAGAGAGAGAGCTACCAGAAATTTTTGTAAGAGGTAAGAGACGAGGTGGGCTGAAGGGATAAGTGAGGGGGTCCATGTGGGGCCCACAAGCCACCAGGGCACGCCAGGAGGGGAGTGCCGCGCTCTGGTGCCTCGTGGGCACCTGGGGCATCCCCCTGGTATGTTTTTAGTGCCAAAAATTCTTAAATATTATATAAAAATTCATATCAAAATTGTATTGCATTCTGAGCACTTTTATTTTTGGGCATTTTTTTATTGCATAGATAATTCAGAAAACAGGGTAAGCATGGCATTTTATTGCATTTAACTAAAAATAACAGAAAACAAAAGGTGGGTATAGAAGGTTGTGCTTACTAAATTCATCAACCACATGCCTCTCAAAAAGAATCCATTAATAAGGTTGATCAAGTCTTATTAACAAACCATTTCCGAGTGACATGAAACCGAAGAATTTTCGTATAACACCAAGTTACCTCCACGGGGATATGCATCTCCCCAATAATAAGAGTTTCATATTTCTTTTTAACAGTAGGAAGAGGGAGTTGAAAACTTCCCATAGTAATTGTCGGAGTCTTTCCAATAACACGAATACCATTTACTTGAAATTGTTTCTTCGGAAAGTGCACCGTATGTTCATTACCATTGATATGAAAAGTGACCTTGCTTTTGTTGCAATCAATAACAGCCCCTGCAGTATTCAAAAAGGGTCTACCAAGGATAATCGACATGTTGTCGTCCTCGGGCATATCAAGTATAACAAAGTCTGTTAGAATAGTAACATTTGCAACTACAACGGGCACATCCTCACAAACACCGATAGGTATGGCAGTTGATTTGTCAGCCATTTACAATGATATTTCAGTGGGAGTGACTTTATTCAAATCAAGTCTTTTATATAAAGAGAAAGGCATAACACTAACACCGGCTCCTAAATCACACAAAGCAGTTTTAACATAACTTTTTTTAATGGAGCATGGTATAGTTGGTATTCCCGGATCTCCTAGTTTCTTAGGTACTCCATCCTTAAAAGAATAATTTGCAAGCATGGTGGAAATCTCAGCTTCAGGTATCTTTCTTTTATTTGTGACAATGTCTTTCATATATTTAGCATAAGGGGCCATCTTTAAAATATCAGTCAAACGAGTACGCAAAAAGACTGGCCTAAGCATTTTAGCAAAGCCTTCAAATTCTTCCTCATCTTTTTTCTTAGATGGTTTAGGAGGAAAGGGCATGGGTTTTTGAACCCATGGTTCTCTTTCTTTACCATGTTTTCTAGCAACGAAGTCTCTTTTATCATAACGTTTATTTTTAGGAGGTGGGTTATCAACATCAACAGCAGGTTCTATTTCAACATCATTATCTGGTTGGGCATCCACATGAGCATCATTATTATTATCATCATCCGGTGAATGTTCATTACCAGATTGTGTTTCAGCATCAGAAATAGAAACATCATTACTATCCTCCAAGGGTTTTTCTACCTCGGGTTCACTAGAAGTATGCAAAGTCCTATCATTTTTCTTTTTCTTTTTAGATTGACTAGGTGCATCAACATTAATTCTTTGAGAGTCTTGTTCAATTCTTTTAGGGTGACCTTCAGGATAAAGTGGCTCCTGAGTCATTCTACCTCCTCTAGTCATTACTCTAACAGCATGATCATTCATATTGTTGTTCATTTCATTGAGCAATTCACTTTGAGATTTAGCAACTTGTTCTAATTGGGTTTGAACCATAGATGCATGTTTACTTACACCTTTAACATCATTAGCAATTCTAAATAACAAGTCACTCAAGCGATCAATCATGTAGGCATTTCGTTTCAATTGTTTCATAACATTTGCATTAAAGTGATCTTGCTTAATAATATAATTGTCAAATTCATACAAACATTGACTAGGAGGTTTGTTATAAGGAATATCACCTTCATCAAACTTTATAAGAGAATTTACCTCTACTACCTGTGGCGGTGTGTCAAGGCCATGTATTTCTTCAATAGGTGGTAGATTCTTAACATCTTTAGCTTTAATACCTTTTTCCTTTATACATTTCTTTGCTTCTTGCATATCTTCAGGACTGAGAAATAAAATACCCCTCATCTTCGGAGTGGGTTTAGGCGGTGGCTCAGGAAGTGTCCAATCACTATCATTCTTCAATATATTATTTAATAGTTTCTCAGCTTGTTCAATAGTTCGTTCCCTGAAAACACAACCACCACAACTATCTAGGTAGTCCCTAGAAGCATCGGTTAGTCCATTATAGAAGATATCAAGTATTTCATTCTTCTTAAGAGGATGATCAGGCAAAGCATTAAGTAATTGGAGAAGCCTCCCCCAAGCTTGAGGGAGATTCTCTTCTTTAATTTGCACAAAGTTAAATATTTCCTGTAAAGCAGCTTGTTTCTTATGGGCAGGAAAATATTTTTCAGAGAAGTAATAATTCATATCCTGGGGACTACGCACACAACCAGGAGCAAGAGTATTATGCCATTCCTTAGCATCACCCTTTAATGAGAAAGGAAATAACTTAAGAATATAGTAATAGCGAATTTTTTCCTCATGAGCAAATAGGGTGGCTATATCATTTAATTTAGTAAGATGTGCCATAACGGTTTCAGTTTCATAGCCATGGAAAGGATCAGATTCAACCTAAGTAATTAACTCAGGATTAACAGAGAATTCATAATCCTTATCAGTAACAAATATGAGAGAGGTAGCAAACTTAGGATCATATTTCATTCTCTCCCTCATAGATTTTTCTTTCATCTCAGCAAGCAATTTTATAACTTCATTTCTATCATTACAAGCAAGAATGGCTCTAGCCATCTCCCTATCAAAGCAATGTTCATCAGGTGTTTCAACTCTAGTAGGAGAGCTAGGCATAATAGGTGAATCATAATTCTCAAGAGTTTCAACATTTTCAATTTCTTTAGCTTTAGCAAGTTGTTCACTAAGAAATTCACCAAGTGGCACAACATTATCAAGCATAGTACTAGCATCATCATAAGTATCATTCATAGCAGAAGTGGTATCATCAATAACTTGCGACATATCAGAATTAATAGCATGTGGTGGTGTTGCAAGTTTACTCAAAATAGAAGGTAAATCAAGTGCAGAGTTAGATGACAGTTCCTTACCTCCCCTCGTCTTAGAGGGAACGGTCTTGGTCTTAGTGTCTTTCAGATTCTTCATAGTGATCAACAGATATAAATCCCAAGTGACTCGACAAATAGAGCTATGCTCCCCGGCAACGGCACCAGAAAAAGGTCTTGATAACCCACAAGTATAGGGGATCGCAACAATTTTCGAGGGTAGAGTATTCAACCCAAATTTATTGATTCGACACAAGGGGAGCCAAAGAATATTTGCAAGTATTAGCAGTTGAGTTGTCAATTCAACCACACCTGGAGACTAAATATCTGCAGCAGAGTGATCAGTAGCACAGTAGTATGATAGTTTGATAGCAGTAGCAATAAGAGTAACGGTAACAGTAATAGCAATAGTAGTAGCAATTGTGACAGCAGTAGCAACAGTAGTAACTTAGCAAGATCAATATGTGAAAAACCTGTAGGCATTGGATCGGTGATTTTGTTGGATAACATTCATCATGTAACAGTCATAACCTAGGGCGACACAAAACTAGCTCCAATTCATCAATGTAATGTAGGCATGTATTCCGTATATAGTCATACGTGCTTGCGATAAGAACTTGCATGACATCTTTTGTCCTACCCTCCCGTGGCAGCGGGATCCAGAAGGAAACTAAGGGATATTAAGGCCTCCTTTTAATAGAGAACCGGAACAAAGCATTAGCACTTAGTGAATACATGAACTCCTCAAACTACGGCAATCACCGGAAAGAATCCCAATTATTGTCACCTTGGGGTATGCGGATCATAACACGTAGTAGGTGCATATAACTTGCAAGGTCAGATCAAGAACACAAATATATTCATGAAAACATAAAGGGTTTAGATCTGAAATCATGGCACTCGGGCCCTAGTGATAAGCATTAAGCATAGCAAAGTCATAGCAACATCAATCTCAGAACATACTGGATACTAGGGATCAAGCCCTAACAAAACTAACTCGATTACATGATAAATCTCATCCAACTCATCATCGTCCAGCAAGCCTACGAAGGAATTACTCACTCCCGGCGATGAGCATCATGAAATTGGTGATGAAGGATGGTTGATGATGACGATGCCGGAAGATCCCCCTCTCCGGAGCCCAGAACGGGCTCCAGATTTGGCCTCCCGATGAAGAACAAGAGGTGGCGGTGGCTCTGTATCGTGAAACGCAATAAAACTTCCTCTCTTATTTTTTTTCTCTGGAATTGTGAATTTATAGGCCTGGGATTAGGGTCAGCGGAGCCACGTGGGCCCCACAAGCCACCAGGGCGCACTAGGAGGGGGGTGGCGCGCCCTGGTGCCTCGTGGGCAACAGGTGGCCCCCCTCCAGTAGGTCTTGGCTCCAATATATTTTATATATTCCATAAAAAATCTCCAAAAAGTTTCGTCTAATTCCAAGAACTTTTATTTCTACACAAAAAACAACACCATGGTAGTTCTGCTGAAAACAGCGTCAGTCCGGGTTAGTTTCATTCAAATCATGCAAATTAGAGTCCAAAACAAGAGCAAAAGTGTTTGGAAAAGTAGATACGACGGAGACGTATCACCCTCCTATGGTGATTTAAACCAAAGCAATGGAGACCAAAGCTTCGATACCAATTGTAGGGTCGAGGAGATAGGTCTAGAGGGAGGTGAATAGACACTTAACCAACCAAAGGTGCAGTTTTTAGTTCTCTTGAAATTTAGGCAGATTTTGGCACTAGTTAACATATCACCAAAACTTTCTACACATGCATATCTAGAAATAGAGCAGCGGAAATAGTATAGCATGCAAGAGTGCGGAAAGTAAAGGGGTAGAAAAAGAAGATCAAACGCAATGAAGACACAGTGGTTTTTGGCATGGTTTCGATAGCTGGTGCTATCGTACGTCCACGTTGATGGAGGCTTCAACCCACGAAGGGTAACGGTTGCGCGAGTCCACGGAGGGCTCCACCCACAAAGGGTCCAAGAAGAAGCAATCTTGCCAATTCCACCATGGCTTCCGTCCACGAAGGACTAGCCTCACTCGGGGTAGATCTTCACTAAGTAGGCGATCTCATTGCCCTTACAAACTCCTTGGTTCAACTCCACATGATCTTGGAAGCTCCCAAGTGACACCTAACCAGTCTAGGAGACACCACTCTCCAAAAGTTAATAAATGGTGTGTTGATGATGAACTCCTTGCTCTTGTGCTTCAAATGATAGTCTCCTCAACACTCAATCTCTCTCTCATAGATTTGGCTTGGGTAGGAGAAGGATTGGAGTGGAAAGCAACTTGAAGAGGCTAGAAATCAAGGTTCAAATGGTTGGATTGGAATCTCTTGATCTCAACACATGAGTAGGTGGTTCTCTCTCAGAAAATGTATGGTGGAAATGTAGGCACGTTCTGATGGCTCTCTTACTAGGTAAGAGGGTGGTGGAGGGGTATATATAGCCTTCACCTAAAATCCAACCGTTACACATTTTTGACCCATCTCGGTGGCACCGATCATAAATCTCGGTGAGACCGATCTGTGTAAAAGATATGAACGTTGGGCTTTTCGGTGGGACCGAACAAAACATCTCAGTGAGACCGAAGTACAATGGCTAGGGCAAGACACGTTTCGGTAATTCCGATTATTTCAACTCGGTGATTCTGAAGTGAAGTAATGGTGTTACAGCAACTTGGTCAAGCCATCTCGATGAGACCGAGAACCATTTCGGTTGCATCAAAGTGTTAGGGTTTTGGCTGTGGCAGTGAAAAGATCATCTCGGTGAGTCCGGAGTAGGTGATATCGGTGGGACCGAAATGATGTATTAGAGTTTTGGACAGATGTATTTTGGGAAAGTGATTGAGGGTTTTTGGAGCAATATCACTGAGCACTTTGAGCAACAACCTCATCAACAATACCTCATCCCCTTTTAATAGTATTGGCTTTCCTAAGGGACTCAATGTGATCTTGGATCACTAAAATGGAAATGAAGAGTCTTGTGGATGCCAAACTTGTTCTTGACATTTTGAGGGATTCCACATCTTCTTGTCCTTGCCATGCCATTGTTGAACTTGTCTGAAATAAACTAGATAAGAATATTAGTCCCACAACATGTATGTTGACATTGATTACCAAAACCACCAAGGGAGCAAATGTGCTTTCAGTTTGTCCTAGTTCGGCAGAGTTAGGTATGATAGCACTGTTGCTATCTAATCAACATGTATTTACCTATTTGCCACTGTGGTGACCCCTTGATCTATAAAAGGAGGCCCATGGCTACTGGTAGAAGGGTAGACACTTTGCTCACTTGCACGTAGTAGCTGCACTGCTAGCACAAGCTTGCCGGTAAGCTGTGCTCCTTGTAACTCGGGCTCACACACAATTAATCCACTAAGCAAGGAGTAGGGATTTACGCCTCGCGGCGGCCCAAACCTGGGTAAACTTGTGTGTGCTGCTGGTTCTGCTCTTTGTGCATGTTGATCCTCACAGCCGAACCACAAAAGGGATCACATCGATCCCATATATTGTCTTGGTCGTACCTCGACAACGGAGGATCCCCGGAGCTTCACCAAGCGCAGGAGAACAAAAGTGTTGCCACGGCGACTGTTTTCCAAATTGTCACCATGGTAGCATTTTTTGAGAAATTTTCATGAAGACCTCGGAGGATCATGGAGACATTCCCGGCGCCCAGGGCTTTACCATATCATGCTATTATCAGTTGTCTGAGATGTTTATCCCTTTGTTGTTTGCACCCATTGATTGCATAGTAGTCAATTATTAGGGTGATCTGTCACAGAAAATATCAAGTTAAAAGGTGCTCTTCCCAGTGTTGCAACCGTATGAAACACGTAGCAGTTCGGAGTGCATCATGTCCACATGAGTACAAATGGATTGTGAGGTGTAAGGCGGGTAAAGGTCAGACCATACATGCAGATAACACTTGGTTGTCTTGAAGTTCTAGCAGAATCGTTCTGAGCTCGGAGCACGAAGCATCGAAAGAGGTACAAGAGTCATATGGAGATATGATCGGCAAAAGTTTGCCTACCGGTTGAAGTTCACGTCATCAGTGATGTCCACATCAATGGCTGTGAATAAGATCAAGATCTTGAATCACTCACTCTCAATTATGAGAGATATTGATTTGAGTGGGAGTGCACTTTATATTTATTAAGTTTAATCACTAGTGCAAATTAATTATGAACAATGTGTATGTGTAGTATGCATTATAGTTGTAGAATAATGGCTCATGGTTTGACCTTTCCTGTTGAAATTGATTAGCTATCATTTATCTGGTTGAATCTTTACGATTGGTGAATGTAATGAAAGGACCGTCCTCTAGAGTGCCAAGAAGGATTTTGTCCTACTGCATGCTTACAATACTCTCCTACTGATGCTATGGATGACGAGACTCACGTCTTTCGATCCAAAAGGCTAGAATTACATTACAGTCTGCTTGCTTCCGAGAAAACCCAAACTTCAAAATGTTTGGGATAGTTATGTGATATTCTTGGAACTGAAAATTGTTTTCAGAAACAAACAAAAGTTAAAGGGTTTTGTTTGCAAGTTCTAGTGAAGCGTTCAACTATGTTTAAAGACTGAAATGCGTAAGATCCGGAAGAACGCCAGTCATGAGTTGATAGTGAGAACTTAAAGAGAAAGAACAAAACAAAAATGATGTAATACCTAGGGAAGTTCAGGGCTCACGCCACTCTTAAAGTTGGATGTTTCTTCCGTGAGTAGGAGTAATATTGAAGTAAAACTATAAGAAGTAAAAAGGAAAAAGAAAGAAAACTGGAATGTCCAACTCAGGTATGAATTTCATGCAAGTTATAAGATGTAGAGAAAGTTGGTCAAGTAAGTGTAATTCTTGGAAATTATGATTAAATTGTCGACCACTAATTTTCGAGATTGTGGTTAAAAGTTGGTCACAAGGATTTGACTCGATTGCTTGTTGTTACGAATCGTTGCAAGAAACTACAACAACCTAAATGACCAACAAATGATGAGGTTAAAATATGTGTTGAAAACTTTGTAAAAAGTTATGATACTTTTCATTAGCATATTACCTCTGTGTTTATTGTCATAATTCATTTTAGATTTTTGTACACTCTAGCCCATTGCATAGAAGTTGAAGGAGGTTGTTCATGAGAGAACAATAGTTGTTCGATGTTATGAACAAAAGGCCATACTCATATTGTGAATAAGATGTATGTTATGAATAATGATGATAAAATTGAACATCCATAACACTGACGCTAAATGTCATAAGGCTAAAAGAATACCACATATGTGTGGCACTGCATTTCATCACATTGGAGAAACCAGCATGGAGAAATTCCATAGTGATGGATTTTGAAGTCATCTAACTATGAATTGTCTGACACTTGCAACTTTTGTCCAATTAGTGAAGTAAACTAAAATACCGTTCACAGGCAATGAAGAACGAGCAACAAAATAATTGGAAATATGCATATTGATGTGTGTAGTCCAACAAGTGTTGTTGAAGGCAGTAGATTTATCTATCTTCAAGGATTACTCAAGTAGATATTTACATTTACTTATTGAGACGTAAATCTGGATCCTTTGAAGTGTTTCAAAAGTTTTTTTAGAATGAAGCAGAACTTATTGTAACAGCAAAATTATGCTTTTTCAATTAGATTGCAGAAAGGAATATTTGAGTTACAAGTTTAGCGGATGTTTGATGAGCTGGGAAAAGAATTTTATAGCTTGCACTTCCCAGAACATCACTAAGAGTAGAATGTTTTGAGTAGATGTAATCAAACTATGTATGACATGGTGAGATCAAAGATGACATTAATCAATTTGCCAATATACTTTTTAATGTGATGCTTTTGAGACTGTGGCTTTTACATTGAAAAGGAGTGCCATCAAATCTGTTGAAATCACACCATATAAGATATGGAATGGTATTCCAAACCAGTTGGTCTTTCTTAACATTTGGGAATATAAGACATAAGTAAAAGTGTTTTACGCGTTTATGTCCCAAGTTAGATGAAGTGCTACTTTGTAGGTTATCCCAAATAGTTGGGTATTCCTCTATCACTACGCCGAAGCAAAGTATTTTGCCACGGAGTGCGGTAAATTTTGAAGAAAATGTTTTCTGCAAAATAGTGAGTGGGAGGACAGTGCAACTCGACGAGATTTCAGAATCTTCGTAATCAGGTCAAATAAAAGAAACACTAGAGTTGGTTCTGGAATTTCCTACTGCGACTGATACGGAAGCCTCTACATAAGATGTAGAGACTTCGGTCAAACTTGCAGCTGAACTATATAGATTGGGAAATCTCGTGCAAACCTTCGTGGTGTGCAGACGATATATTGTTGAACAAACAATGAACCTATAATACACAGTGAAGCGTTGATGGGCCCTAACTACGGAATTGGCTATATGCCAAAATAATCCGAGATAGTATCCATATACATAATTCAAGTTTAGAACTTGATGGACCCTCTAGAAGACTTAAAGTCTAAAGTATAGTAATGGATCTATAAACTGACGAAGATAAAAATGTTTTATAATGTTTGACTTGTTACAAATAGTTTATGACAAGATCAAGGAATTGACTATTACGAGATTGTCTCATCATAACAATACTGAAAGTCAGTTCGGGTTAAACTAGCAATTACTAGATATTTCAATTATGAGATATAAAAGATGGATGTCAAAATGATTTCCATGAGATGGAAATAGAACCAAGGTTGTATGTGTGATACAGTCCAAGGTAATTTTCTCAATTCAGAGGATGCTAGTAAGTGTGCAAACTTCAAGAGATCCTATAATAGACTGAAGCAAGCATAATGGAGTTGGAATCTTTGTACTGATGAAATGATCAAATAATTTGATTTCATCGAGGAAAGCAAAGATGCTTGTATGTACAAGAAAGTAAGTGTGAGCATGATAATATTTCTATACACTATATCTGCATGACACATTGTTGATTGGAAATTATATAAATTTCTTGACACGGATTAAGAATTTATTGAAATTAGCTTGTCAGTAAAGTACTTAGGCAATATAGTCCTGGCATTTGGCATAATAATCTATGGAGAGAGTAGTGTCTAATCGGGCATAGCCAAACTACATATTGACAAAATACTAAAGCAGTTTAGTATGAAAACGCCAAGAAGAGTTTTTTTTGACTGTACACAGTAGGGCAAACTCCCCACTTCAATTTTTATATTAAGTGAAATTAAGCAAAGGTTACAAGACTTGAGGTAAGCCAGAAAAGGAGAGGAAAGAAAAGAAAAGGAAAAAAGAAAAGAAGAAGAAGAAGAAGAAGAAGAAGAAGAAGAAGAAGAAGAAGAAGAAGAAGAAGAAGAAGAAAGAAAGGAGGAACAAAACTACAAAGAAGAAGAAGAGTTTCTGGTCGAAGTCACATGGATGGAGTTTTAAGCAAGAATCGGTATCCTAAAATACTGATGAGTGAAGTACATGATTTCAATCACACTTGTGTTAATTATATTCCATGGTATGTAAACAACCAGATATGTCTAGTACTCGAAGTAAGTTGTGAGTAAAGTTACCAGAATGGTCAAATTGTTGATCATAGGACAACAGTAAAATGTCGTTGAGTACCAACGACATGTTTCTCGCATACGGAGAAAATGAAGAGATTGTTGTAAGGAACTACATCAATACATGCACGTTGTAAGTAGTACATAAACAAAATCTTCATCGTTGCTCCAAGAGATTTTTTGATTTCAATTAAATGATTAATGGTGGCACAGTAAGTCCGAATTGGTCCAAGGAAGTTACAATGGTGAATTCTATAATAGAAGGCTGAGTATATTATCGCTTTATAAGCAACAATGCAATGTGATGAATCAAAAGTTCATTTATGAGCTTGGTATGGTTTCTAGATGATTGTGCCAATGGAACACTGTTCTTAATAGTGGTTCCATAGCTCAGTCTAAAGGAATCATAGGTCCTTCCAGTGATTCAATACATACAAAGCCAGTTTCACACAAATTATGAATTAATGTGAAAGCATGATAGATGCATTGAAATGCAAATGATACACGCTGATCTGAAGTTGTCAAGATCCAATGGGATGAATGCTATACCACAAGCAAAGCATGGACTAGCACCGGACTGCCATTGGTGTAAATGAAAATGTGCTAACTAGATTATTGATTCTAGTGCAAGTGGGAGACTGTTGGAAATATGCCCTAGAGGCAATAATATTGTATTACTATATTTCCATGTTCATAATTAAGAGTTTATATACTATGCTATAACTGCTATGATCCTGGAATGTGCTATTCAGTGGAAAACTCATATGCACGTGTGGAATGATAAACGGTAAAAAATAAGATTCCTAGTCTCACCTCTAAGACTAGCTCAAGTGCTGTTGATGATCATGTTTTCTAGATCTTAGGATATCGTTAAGTGTAAACGATAGTCCTAAAACAACTTTGAGAATTTGACATTAGAAGAACGATCGTATTGAATTGACCCAAACTTGTTTGTTATACTTTGAGATACAATCGTCAGTAGTCAATTGTTCTAACATGGAGTCTTAACGTGTGATTTAGTTCCTTAGACCATGAGAGTATCGTAGTCACTTGTTACAGTATGGTGGACTTTGGGGTTGCTCAAACGTCATCTATAACACGGTGATCCCAATGAGAACTTACAGGTTCATCAGAAAGTTTGACAATGGACTAGATAGCTCAAGAGTGGGATTTTCTCATCCGATGACGGATAGATATTCTTAGGGCCCTCTCGGTGTGACGGCATCCATCATCATCTGGCCAGATACAGGTCAACGTCATATGCTCATGGGGATGCCAGAATATGTCAACGAGAAAGAAGAACAAAACTGGTAACGAGGAGACCGGTATAGTGAGCATGTGTATGACTCAAGAGGATACCAATATATCTCACCTCGGGTTTTGTAAAGTATCGTGAAGCAAAGGTAATAGCACATTATGACCAAAGGTTCACTAGAATGTCATTCGTGCACTCATAGGGATCGATATGGACGTCCACGGTTCCACTGTCGGTCATTGAACAAAAGGGGTTTTGTTCATGCCTACGTTTTACCGAACCTCCAGGGTCAAAAGCTTAAGGTAATCATGATCTGTTGAGTGTTAGTAGGACATGAGTAATGAGGAAATATTTGTGAAATAGTTTCACTAATATTTGAAATAGTTTCGAGAGGAACCGTAAGCGTTTCGGGGTCACTGGAAGGGTTTCGGGGTTTATCGGGCAATACTGGGTATTACAGATAAATAATATATAGGTGGAAAATGTTTTCGATGATGTTAGATTAATAATAAAAGGATCTAATAATAGCTAGGAGGCTTTTATATTTAATTTAATATCAACGGGCCTTAAAAGGACAAGTGGTGGAAAGCATATTAGGCCACTCGGGCCCAATAGGTGGAGGCGCCCCCTTCCTCCTTGTAGAAGGAAGGTGGAGGCCAAATTGGAGGGGGGTTCCCCCCTCCTTGGTTGGCCAAAGGGGGAGGGTTTCCTTCCCCTTGTGGCGCCCCCTCTCCCCTCCCTCCAACCTATATATACTTGAGGATTTTGGCCCTTTGGACATACAAGTTTTGGAGTCTCCTCTAGTTCTCTAATCTAGTTCTAATTTTTCCAATTAGAGCTAGATCTAGTTCCTCTAATCCTCATAATTAGAAGCACAGTGTGGTTCTATTCTCCTCCCTCTAATTCTCCAGTGATGATTAGCTCTAGACGACGAAGCGCTGCCGGATCGTGAAGACCGTACGCTTGCAATCTGTTGAGAGTCCGTGCTTTCGGTCTTCCGTTTGAGGGACTGATCGTGGGCGGTTCACGGGATCGTTCATCTACGTTTCGAGGGAATCCAAGTACGATCTACACTAACTCGTCTTCTTCCGCTACAACTCAGAGTCAGTAACGATCTGATCCAAACCGTTTATCACATCTTCATAGTGTTCCTGGGTGATCGTAGGGCGATTTCTTTTGTTTTCTACTACGTTTCCCAACAGTTCTTAAGCCACAATATGCATCAATTTGACTTGAGATCTTTGCCAAGCTAGGTTGCCTGGCTCATATGTTGACCCCTTACATTTCTGCATGTTCGGCTAAGGGTGTAATGGGAGCACCTCTGTGATTGTTACTTCTCGAATTAACCTGGTCAAGTACCTCGGGTGGGTGAAGCCGAAAGCTAGCAGTCACAATGTACAAAATTGTTCGGCCTCGATGGAAGTGAAAATTTCATGCCTTTTAAATAATAAGGCATAATTGTAAGATTTGAACTTACTTGCCGAGCCCTTCGCAGCTCCGAGCACGGTTACCTGATAATATTTTGAGACAACTGGCTCATGGTTGTACTATATGTGACACCTCAGAAGATGGGACGGATGAAGGGACCACCCTTTTTCTTTTGATTTAATGATTTGCGTTAAAAAGCAAACACCTCATCGTAGGACTTGCGTTTTGACCCAATGAACGGATTGCCTAGTTCTAGATCGGATCGCCCAAAGAGTTGGGCTTTATACTAGGAACACTCGTCGTCCACTGGCCGAGGAGGTAGAAGCCAATGGTCGGTTAATGAAAGTATGTAGACTACAGAGACAAGATGAAAATAGCATAATTTTTTTTAAAGTATATCAAATACAAACTATAACTAATAAGCCCTGGCCGTGTACATAAATCCATTCGTGCCTGTCTATTAACTTATTGAGTCGACAATCCTGCTCGGATAGACAAGTGCCGGCCATGACATTGTCATAGTTGACGTTGGGCTTGATCTCTTTCCCCCTGTGTCCTTCCGGGCCAACCCAGGCAAGTCTCTCGGTTGGAAGAGATCAGTAGTGGGTCTTTGCCATTTCCCAGGCTTCCCGAGCACGTTCTCGGCAACCCGACACCTTTCACGTCTGTATTCGATCCTTAGCTCTCCGTAGGTATTGAGCAAGTGTGCAAAGGTCCCTTGGCAAGGCCTCTTCCGGCCATAGGGCTCGGAAGATTTCCTCCATGGATGATTGGGTCAGCTGGTGCAACTCGCTGAGCTTCACCATAATGTCATCTAAAGACATTTGGCCAGCTTCGCCTACTTGATCGGGCAGGCTGGCTGCAACATAAGAAGTAGTGTGCCTTAGAACACAACATGTGCTAATGTATAGTAACGGTTGTTTGACACGTTACTTACCTGAAAATAATTGACAAGCCTGCTTGGCCTTCTCCTCGGACGCAGCCAGCTGTGACTTGAGTTTTTCAATCAAGCGCTTGTGGTGCCTTCTCATCGGCAAGTTCCGTATTGGCCCCCTGGAGCTGGTTGCACTCCTCGGTCTTACGACTAAGGACCCGATGACCCGCAGCCTCCTGAGACTCAGAATAGCGGGCAGATTCCCAGACCTGTTTCAGGTCCTTTTCAAGTTGGCCAATGGTCTCCATTGCTAATGAATAAGTATGGGATTAGACACATAATGCATCTGTTTGTAATAATTCAATTTACAATCTTACCATTCGCCTCACGGGTAAATTTTGTCACATCCTCAACCTCCTTATCGGAGTCAGCAAGCTGGGCCTTAACCTTTTTCAGCTCCTCGGACAATTTTTGAGCCTCCTACTGAGATACCTGAGTAAAACAGTTGGTAGGATTAGATAGAAAGGATCGACCCTTAGTTCGGCTACGTGTGCCCAACCTAAGGCTCGAGGGCTACTGGACTTCGTGTTTTTCAGTATCTCGATCGGCCACGAGAGAACTTCGGACATCTCCTGAAGAATGGCTGTTTATTCGGTGGACCCTGATGTCAGATTAGCGTACACCTCGAGGTCTACTAGGTTGATTAAGAAATCGGCGTTAAAAGGAGAAACTTTATTTACCTGTAAACCATTTTCCAGGACATCGACGGCCTCCTTAAGACCCATATGTGCCGCGCTGAGGTGCGCATCCACCATGCGGAGAGCATTTAATTGCTCGTGGTAAAAATCGGATTAACTAGCGATACCTTCCGCACCTGGTTACACATCATACTATCGACCTCAGAATGTGTCGCAGAGTGCGTTGCCGAGGCGTCCAGTTGAGGAGCATCCCGAGGTTCCTCGGGAGGTGGCGGTTGGGTCGGAGCCAGTGCAGGCGCTGGGCTGTGTGTTCCCGAAATCTCGGTTGCGGGAACTTCGGCAGATGGAGGAGGCCTACAGGTTTACACCAAAGGTAAAACTCCCCATTTAAGTGAAAATAACTAAAATTGTTTAAGTGAGCCACGGAAATATACTTACAGGAGTCCTTCTCGGCTCCTTCCCTTCCTTGATAGTTGTTCTCCTTGAGCACTTAGACTCATGACCCGTGGTTGAAGGGGCGTAGGTGCTTGCTGCGGGCGCAGCGTGGGTGAGGGACCGCTTCCATTTCATCGATCGACGAATGGCAGCTACATTGACAGCAGGAGGAGGCACCGCCACACGATCAAAGATGATCTACACTTTAGTGCCATCGATGCCTTCTTGGTAAAGACCCCATCTGCAAGGATGAGCTCGGTAGGAGGATCCTTAGTTAAACCAAGGTCATCATCACGAACATGGAGTTTGTAACATCTCCAGATCTTAACCTTGTCATTAAGTTAATTAAATTGCCATGTCATCATGATCATCCTAATTAAATTGCATTTAGGAAATAATACAAATTCAAATTCCAAAATTCAAATGCAAGTTAAATTATTACTTCTTCAATTAATTGAATAAAAATGTTCATAATGTTGCAAATAATCCCAAAGCAATTATAAAAATAAAATCAGCATTATTAAATTCCCAAATTGACCATAACATCCAAAAACAGTGACAAAATAGCACCATTAAATCCATTTCTATTTATGTAAATTTCAAATTAATTCAAATGTACCCCAAACTTTTTGTGGTAGCCCAAAATACTACTTTGTATTTATGTGACAATTTTCACTATTTACAAAAATCATTTGGTGGCTCTACTTAATGCAAAACAGAGAGAAATGAAAAGAACAGAAAAGGAAAAAGGAAAGTGATAGAAGAACTACTGTGCACTTGGCCCAGCAGTGCACAGTGCCTCGCGGCCCGGCCCACCTGCGTCGTCTCCCTCCTCCGTCGCCGTGTCGACTGCGCGCGCACACCCGCAGCCGGCCCCCCTCGCCTGCTCGACACCGCGCCCCTGCTGTTGCCGTGGTGGTTAAGGGCGACGCCCCGCACCCCTATGAACCCCCTGGCCTCTCTCCTACCCCTCCCGCGCGCTGTCTCGTCCTCTCCGCACACACCGAATGCGCCCGTCACCGCCGCTCGCCATTGCCGCGGCCACTGGCCTCCTCTCTCCATCCCGAGCTGTCCCGCAACTCCGTCGTCGTCGCCTTCTTCCCCCTCGCCACTGGATCGAGGCTCGGGAACTACATCGACGCCGCCCATGCCGATCGCCTCGCAGGGATCCGCCTCGGCCACCGCCTCGCCTCGCTCGTTTCTGACCTCCCCCGACTCCCCCGAGCGGCTCCTCATCACCGATGTGAGCAACGCCACATCTCCCCTCTCTTTTCGGTCACGCTCGAGCTCGCTAGCCGCCATCGCCATTGCTTCTGCTCCCGCCGCCGCGGCCTAGCTTGTTGCTGCTGCTGTCGTCCCTATCGAGGCCAAATGAGCACGCCAACATGCTCACGGTAACCTCCTGGTGCTCCCTATCCCTTTAGATCGCGTGCAAACAAACCGAATCGATGTTTTCGTCGAGCTCCAAATCCGGTAGCCGCCGCGAGCTTGACTCCGGCCAGCACCGTCCACCCCAGCTCCTCCCGCATGTACCAACGGACGCGCGCGAGCGCCAGCAACGCATAGCCACAAACCGCGTGAAGAATGGTGCCCTAGCAAGCGCACGGAGCGTGTCCGGCGTCATTAGTCGCTAATTACGCTAATTAGTTTAGCCCAGTGAGTATGATAGGCGGGCCCCGCTATTTAATTAAACGTGATTAAGTCTCTGGTTAAAATTAAATAAACCACTGGGGCCCACGCGTCAGATTTGACCCTGCCCAGTCAGCGTTGACTGGGCCCACCAGTCAGTGACCGTGGCCCGCTGACAGGTGGCCCCCACGTGTTTAAAGCATTTTTATAAATAAATAAAAAGATAATTAACCTGTTAATTAATCTAATTACTAATTAAGTCACTGACAGATGGGGCCCACCTACTGATTAATCCTGTTTAGTTTAATTTAACCACTAGATTAGCTACTTTGTATGACATGTGGGTCCCACTGGTCAGGTTTGACCCTGGCCAGCTGGGTTTGACCGATGACGTCACCCTAACGTCATGACGACGTCACATATTACTGTTTTGGCTAATTCAAATTTAATAATTAAAACAATTCCAGAAATTCAATAAAACTTTGAAAAATCATATAAAATAAACCGTAACTCGGATGAAAATAATTTATATATCAACAACGATCAGAAAAATATGACGAATACGAATACGCTACCCACATACCTGTCAGCCCTCTCTAACATGATGAACATGGAACCTTCCCCTCCGATTCATCTGACCGATAATTGCCCGGAGCTGGTAAAACACCTCCAGATGTTTTCCCGCTCCGACTAACTTGCGTAGTGCTGCATTAGAACACCCCTAGCACAGCATGATGACATGTCATGCATCCCTGTTGCATTGTTTGTCGTGTATTTATTGTTTCTTCCCCCTCTTCTCTCCGGTAGACCCCGAGACTGCCGACGACCCTCCTGAGTACAACTACGTCGTCGACGACCCTTCTTCCTTTTCAGTAGATCTTCCAGGCAAGCAAAACCCCCTTGATCATTCCAATATCGCCCTTTCTTTCTTCCCCATGCTTGCATTAGATTTTGCTACTGTAATTGATTGCTCCTATTCTGATGCATGGCCTGATGTTGTAACCTGATGTTGATACTTTACCTGTTGTCCTATATGCTTAGTATAGGCTAGTTAGCGATCCATCAGTGGCCCTACACCCTTGTCTGTGTTGCCAGGCTTTACTACCGGATGCTTCGATCAACGTGATCGAAATGTACAGTGACCGAACACAGCGCCGCACACCCCCTTAGTTGTACGACTCTACAGGGCTACTATCGAGTGCCGAGGGTGATACCTCATACTGCACTCTTGATGATATCTCTGTAGTATAGCACATCGATGGTGATTGCAGAGGATGATTCCTCGCTCTCCCCTTCCCGATGATGACTCTGTCGTGCAACCCCTCAAGTGGGGACCATCGAGGGTGATTCCTCCTGGTTCTCCTTGACGGATTACATCGAGTAGGAATCCATCGAGGGTGATTCCTCGGATTCCCCCCTTGATGTTACGGACACACGTGTGGCACCCCGCCTAATAACCACTGTATCCAGACGGTCGCCGCACACACCAGCCCAGGAAATCACACTGGCATGCGCTTTTACAGCAAGTATCATGAACACAGACATTTCTATTAATGGATATATAAGTCTTACATGGTATTTACAAGGGAGATGGCAGCGAAAAAACTCTATCTAAGGCAGCATGGTCTTGGTGCGGCTCCAATCCACAGGGATCTGACTGGGTTACTCTTCTAGCCCGCGAACACTCCAGCTCCTCGCTAGAGGTCGTCGAATCCTTAGGTGAACCTGGCCACATTGAAGGCCGCTGAGTACTTTTGAATGTACTCGCAAGCAAACCAAACCAACATATACACCAAGCAAAGCAATCGATGGCATTCAAGCATGCACTTGTTATCTTAACAATATTAGCTATCATGACTTAGCAGGATTATCTAGCAAGATTCAACATCTAGCAGCATTAATTATCATGTCATAGCAGGATTATCTAGTATCATTATTACGGATCATGTCCTAACAATAATATCTAGCATGTGAACTATAAAAGTAACTACAGTATGACGAAGATAAAGCATATCAACTAATTTAATCCATACTCCGAATAATCTTAGGATCCAATCCAAACCCGATCCAAATCAACTCCAAGTCATGCGGTCATCCGACCACTCATCTCATAGCCATCCCATGGCTAACATCCCATATACCTGACATCATCCAATGTCCATGCATCCGTACTGCAAGTCTGACAAACCTTACCGTTCTCTGGTTCAGTCTTAGCGATAACATTATATAGTTTGTTCCTCCAGACTCGACACAGACCAAATATTGTGACCTAGTACAAACTGTGTCCCATGACCGAGGACGCAGCTATTCGAATAGATTTACACTCTGTAGAGGTTGCGCACTTTACCCACACTATGGAGCTCCTGGCCTCGTGCTCCCATTCGGGTGGACTGGTGCTGCTCCAACAAAACTTGTCTATTGCCCGGCACTCTTACGGCCCCACCGACAATCATACCCTCCCAGGGTCATGTCCTGGGTAGCCCCTGTGTCACCCCGTGACACCTGCCACCGTCGTGGCCAAACAAAACTGTCCCAAATGGGAACCCATGCGCATATAACTTAACCGGGCTCACAAGGTTATCGCCGCCTACCGGGCCAGGGTAGCACGCACGCATAACCTTCCCTCTTTGGTGGTACCGGTAAAAGGCAAGACAATAGACCAAGATAGGGCCTTCCCATCCAGGCAAGTGTGGTTGCACTCGATGAGCTCGGTTCGGTGGCACTATGACTCGATCCAGCCGACGGAGGAGGTTGTCACTACTAAGTCACATTCTTAATAATTGCGATAACCACAATAATGCACGATGAAAACATAACAAGCTATCAACATATTGTTACATACGAGTCACTAGTGCAAAAACATGACGAGCATTAACGAGTAATGTAAATAGCAAGTTCAACCTAGCAGGGGTTTAATTATTTCTAACACAGGTATATTCATTAATTAAACACGCAAGAATAGCACAGAGCAATGCTTTAGGGCATATAGCAGATGGTCGGCTTGCCTGGGGGTCGAGGAATGCACCAGGGAGAAGTGCGGTCGCCTCGCGAAAAAATTCGCCGAAAAGGTTTCCCTCTCGGAGGGGCTGAATAGAGGGTGGGCGCAAAATGTGTATTTTCAGAAAGTGTAAACATTGTGAAAGTGATGTCATCGGAACGGGCTCAACGAACTGAGAACGTGGGCGTTAGATTTACCTCAATCGGAGTCACGGTTGCGAAGTTGTGGCCGTTCGTTCGTTAGGCAGAAAACAAATAAAAACATGTTTGTTTCTGCGCTTAACGAGTGAACGTCCACTATTAAAGGGTTTCGGCCGGCGGGGTTAAACAAAAAACATACTTCAGAAAAATACGCTTTCTGTATACTGAAAGCGTATTCTCGGCTGAAGCAGTAGCGAAATACGCTTTCCAAAAGGGAAAATGTACTTTGGAGGGTACACTTCCACTTAAAATACCGTGGGCGCGGTCGTCAGCCACTTGCACCCCCTTGCCGGATCGCTTACAGGCGGGACCCACATGGCCTTCTCTCTCCTCCCCTGCCTCTTTCTTCTTCCTCCCGCTGCAGAGACAGAGGGCGCTGGCCGGCGTGGTTCTCGGCGATGGACGCCGCGGCTGCTTCGGGCGCCGATGGGGATGGATCCCCTGCTCCACTCCGCACCTGGGGAAGGTCTTCTCGGCTACGGGGGTGGCCGGAGGGAGATGCTGCAGTGGTGGTAGTGCCGCGGCGGCTCCGGCGAATGGAGGGGCTCCGGTGGGTGTTGGGGTTCGGCGAGGCCATAGGAGGGTTCCACGACGTGCGACGCATCTCGTGGGTGTCTCCACAAGCGCCGACATGGGCTAGTTGTGAGGCTACGATGGTGGCCAAGGGCGGCAGCCGTGGCTAAATTCCGGCGCTCCAGCGAGGGTTTCGACCGAGCGAGCGAGCTGGAGGGGACTAGAGGGAGTGGGGAGCAGGTTGATGAGCTCGAGGGGGCTGGGGAAGGGCTATTTATAGCCGGACAGGGCGAGCGGATGAGCTCGGCTGCCGTGGCGTCCTCATCAGCGTACTGGCGGTTCGGGACACGCGGAGGGAGGGGGCGATGTCGGCAGGGTCCACGGAAGAGTGGAGAAGTCTCGGGTGAGCTCAAGAAGGCTTGGGAGAGAAGCTAGGGGAAGACGACGACGGTCATGGATGCGCAGTACCGTGGCGGCACTCGCCGTGGCGTGGAGAAGAAGAAGGAGCAGGGGGAAGCTGCGGGAGAGGGTGCACGCGGCCTCTGTGGAGCCACTAGACATGCCAAGACAAGCCTAAGATGGCCGGAGCTAGCTGGCCGACGAGGACAGCACGCGGAGCGCCGCTTCTGCCCGCTGTCCATGCGGTCACCATGTGCATGGCTTGCTCTGGAAGGCTCCTACATGACCAAGCTTGTCCAACAAGTGTATCACTGCTCAAATGGATAGGAGAAGGGGCTGGAACCAGCTAGGTAGCTCTGAGGTGAGTAAAACTTGTAGAAAAAGATTTTGACAGCAAACTTGGGTGGACTCTTGTGGAGAAATGAATGAGAGTGGGGAGCTGAACCTTTGTCAAAATGAAATATGGTAGGAAGGACTAGGTTCTGGTAAAATTTGAAGCCATTCGGACCTCATTTGCATACACTTCCTCTGCAATGCAATTTTTGGTCCAGAAACTAAACTTTGAAGTTGTGCTCAACTGGATAAATGGATTGGGCTGAAATTTGGTGTAGAGGGGTTATTTAGATGCATGGAGATACTGGCAAAATTTCAGCTCATTTGGATATACCAGAATGGTACTTCCTTCACGGAGCTTGAATCTGGACAGAAACTTAGATGGAATTTTTGGGAGAAAATGGCTAGATGAAATGATGTGAATTTTTTCATGCTCACATGATATAGTGAATGTGGAGTCCTGGATTAATTTCAAGATTTTTGAAGCAATATAAAATATAGTTGCTTCACAACCTCAAAATAGGTCCAGAAACAAGAATTGGATGACGTACTCAAAATTTGAACTATGGAACTTGGGTTCTTGATTGAAATGGTGAAGATATGGATATGAGAAGCTCCACAAATTATTTGGGATTTTTCCTGGTTACCAAAATGGTAGTTCCTTTGGAAAGTGCCCAAAATGCAATATTGGCTTTAAATAGGAAAATGCAATTTCCCTTATTTAATTATGGCCAATATTTTTATGGGAGCTCAATATGATCACAAAGAATATCTCCACAAGTTTTCATGAACTTTGGAGATGGATAGATATTTTCCTGGATTTAATTCCTTTAAACAACAGAAAAGGAATTAATTTTAAATGAAAAATATTGCAAATGACTTGGCAATATTTTTGCATATCCAGGGTTTATAGATGTGGGATGATCACTGGGAAAAGTTTGGGAGGCAACAAATCAAAGGAAATTAGGGTTCCTTTGTAACTGCAGGGATTAGGGTTTCCCTTCCGATAACACGGAAGGTGGGCTTTCGGCGGCAAAATCTTGAGAATATATTTTGGGTGGCAAGGTTGGTCTGGAGAGAATCTCTGGTAGAATGGGAAAGGCAAGGCTATATGACCATCTTATATACCCAAGAGCGAGAGAAAATCCGATAACACCAAAAAAAAAAGACGAGAGTCAAATCCCGCGAAGGAAAAAAAAGGAGCGAAAATCTGGGTGTTACAAACCTACCCCCTTAAGAAAATCTCGTCCTCGAGATTTCTGGGCTTACCTCCCGGCTAAGGGGGGACATACTTGTGTGTGACTTGGATCCATCAGTTATCTTGTCTTCGTCGGTTCATTGATCCTTTTAACTGTCCCTTCTAATGGCTCAGGTGTTGTCTTTTCACACAGCTACCTTGAATCCTTCTCTTTCCTGGCAGGCAAACCTTCTGTCCAGGTAGTTTGTAGCCTGAGGTTGGTTGGTAGCGAGTAGTATCAATAGAATAGCTCATTTCAAGGCTTGGAGCTAGCTGGTTTGGGTTTTATTGCGATACTTCGTACACTGACTCTCATGGGCAAGACATCCTTCTTGGTGCATGGTATTGCATGCATACATCCTTGGTAATCCCTGTTAAAACCTCTGAGCTAAACATAGTGTGGCTGTCATTCAGTGCATCTTTTGGAGCATAGCCTTTTATCTTGGCTGATGGCCCATATTCATGATGAGTATGACAGGCTGGCTGCATTGTTGTGGCCATATATGCAAGAGTCCGACAAGGATTGGCAATATCACCTTGTCTATGAAGCTTTACTTCTTTGACTGTCGCGGAGATTGTTTATTCAAGACTTCCTTGTTCTTGAGGATTCCTTTGATGGTCCTGTCGTGACCTGCCAACACGGCTCCTTGGTCGTATCATAACTTACTCTTGCATATCTCGTAGGGGTTGCTGTGTTCATATCCTCCTTTGAAGTATGGGGCCAATGTTTCTCTAAACACAGTCATTCCCGTGTACAAGTGGCTCACATGAACTGATCGAATAGACTGCATGTTCGCAACATATACAAGTATAGAATAAATCCTCTCATAATCCATTGAGCTCTGAGGCGGACGTGTGTCGGGACTAGTTCGTGTTTTTGACAAGCTTGTTGTGGGCACGATGGCGTGTTGAAGAAGGTTGAATTCCTTATGCTCGAAGCTTCTGCCAAGGTAGTGTGCCGAAGAAGGCTGGGTGTCGTACTTCGGAAGCTTACCTTTACATGACTTACTGTGGAAGGTCAGGTGCCTTATACCGGAAATTTTCCGCGGTAGCATGCTAAGGAAGATGGGAGTGCCGTACCCTGGAAGATTTTCTCACCAAGGGGTGTAGCGAGGAAGGTTGGGAGTCTTGCGTCGTAAGCTCCCCCCGATAGCTTGCGGAGGAAGGCTGGGTTCCTTGTACCAAAGGCCTCTCACTGTGATATGCGGTCGGATCTATGGCCGTTTCTGGCTTCCTTCCGAAGTATCCGAAATTTACCCATGGGGGTGTCAAAACTTGGTATAGACCATACCTTGACTGAAGATATCTTGCTGGTCATGCACACCGCTAGTCCTTCTGTTGGTCTGCTCATTGTTGCTATAAAGGTTGCACAACTGATGCAGACTTTATGTTGGTAATTAACTCAAAATACCCTTTGTATTCAAACCAAGTGTCGCTGGTAGTAAGCAATTGGCGGATAATTCCATTCGGTTTAACTGAGCTTCCAGGTAGTTGGAATCCTCATTGATTCTGGGCAGTCATGAACTCATCCCTATTTCTCGCAGACCTTGTTCAGCATGCCCAGAAAATTTGTATATGCATCAAAGAATTCCATAATATGCTTGGAAATTTGTATCAACATACCAGAGTGTTGTTGTTGCTCTCGACACATTCACCTTCTTGAAATATGTCTTCTGTGGATAATAAAGGATTCTTGAGTCCATTGAGAAAGGACTCAAGGTTCATCCCACTGACTGAAACAATCCTTGTGTCGAGGGGCCGAATAACTTGCTCTTACCGGTGTCCATTCCCGATAGCTCATCTAGTTGTTCCTTAAGTGTGATTTGTTCTGGGGCAAACTTTCTCAGGTATATTCTGGCCTTGTCTGTTGCATGCAAAGTCTGCTTCTGACCCATCCTTCATTCTTGACAGATCCGGTGACAATGTTCTGGATATCAGGCAGTTGACTTTGCTCTTACGGAATTTGGATTATTGGGTATTATCCAAGTTGTGTGTTGGTCTTCTTTGGTAGCTCTTGCAGATGGATCCCGTAGGAGCGGCAGAACGGGATCGATAAAAGAAGCAAAACCGCGAAAAACCAAAAAGCAAATAAAGCTCAAATTTTGCATACCTTACACATGTGGCCGAAGATTCACTAGTATAACTAATATAGCGCACTCAATGTACCTCTAAGGACTTAGAAGCAAAACCTCACAATGCCCCTGGTAGCAATTGGGGTCAAGCTCCTACTACTTCCTTAGGGAACATCAGACTCGACGCATGACCATAGCCAAAGTGGCTTAGTCAACGATCCTAGGGTTGTCGGGGAAAGATGGAATTTGTAAGTGTTTCCCAAAGGAAACTGGATTTAGGAAGAAAAGTGCCATGGTTAGCAAGCAAGGTGAGGATATCTGGTTTACCTAGGGTTTAAGGGCTCATAGGTCGTTGCCTGGTGCGGACATTTCACACCGGAGGCAAAGGCCACGAGAGTTGGGGTCTGATGGAGCCAAAAGCCTATGGGGTTGCCTTATGATCAATAGTAGCCGTGCCTGTTTGGCGAAGATGGCTGAAATCCATCTGGGCTTCCTACTAATCAAGAGGCAATGAAATCTGGCTAGGGTAACCTACAGCCAGCCTGGCTCTGATACCATCCGTTGTGGCGCCCCACCTGATTACCACTATAGCCAGACGGTCGCCACACACACCAGCCCAGGAAATCACACTGGCATGCACTTTTACAACAAGTATCGTGAACACAGACATTTCTATTAATGGATATATAAGTCTTACATGGTATTTACAAGGGAGATGGCAGCGGAAAAACTCTATCTATGGCAGCATGGTCTTGGTGCGGCTCCAATCCACAAGGATCTGACTGGGTTACTCTTCTAGCCCGCGAACACTCCGGCTCCTCGCTAGAGGTCGTCAAATCCTTAGGTGAACCTGGCCACATTGAAGGCCGCTGAGTACTTTTGAATGTACTCACAAGCAAACCAAATGAACATATACACCAAGCAAAGCAATCCATGGCATTCAAGCATGCACTTGTTATCTTAACAATATTAGCTATCATGACTTAGCAGGATTATCTAGCAAGATTCAACATCTAGCAGCATTAATTATCATGTCATAGCAGGATTATCTAGTATCATTATTACGGATCATGTCCTAACAATAATATCTAGCATGTAAACTATCAAAGTAACTGCAGTATGACGAAGATAAAGCATATCAAGTAATTTAATCCATACTCCGAATAATCTTAGGATCCAATCCAAACCCGATCCAAATCAACTCCAAGTCATGCGGTCAACCGACCACTCATCTCATAGCCATCCCATGGCTAACATCCCATATACCTGACATCATCCGATGTCCATGCATCCGTACTGCAAGTCTGACAAACCTTACCATTCTCTGGATCAGTCTTAGCGATAACATTATATGATTTGTTCCTCCAGACTCGACACAGACCAAATAGTGTGACCTAGTACGAACTGTGTCCCATGACCGAGGACGCGGCTATTCGAATAGATTTACACTCTGCAGAGGTTGCGCACTTTACCCACACTATGGAGCTCCTGGCCTCGTGCTCCCATTCGGGTGGACCGGTGCTGCTCCAACAAAACTTGTCTATTCCCCGGCACTCTTACGGCCCCACCGACAATCATACCCTCCCAGGGTCATGTCCTGGGTGGCCCCTGTGTCACCCCATGACACCTGCCACCGTCGTGGCCAAACAAAACTGTCCCAAACGGGAACCCATGCGCATATAACTTAACTGGGCTCACAAGGTTATCGCCACCTACCGGGCCAGGGTAGCACGCACGCATAACCTTCCCTCTTTGGTGGTACCGGTAAAAGGCAAGACAATATACCAAGCTAGGGCCTCCCCATCCAGGCAAGTGTGGTTGCACTCGATGAGCTCGGTTCGGTGGCACTATGACTTGATCAAGCCGACAGAGGAGGTTGTCACTATTAAGTAACATTCTTAATCATTGTGATAACCACAATAATGCACGATGAAAACATAACAACCTATCTCCATATTGCTACATACGAGTCACTAGTGCAATAACATGACGAGCATTAACGAGTAATGTAAATAGCAAGTTCAACCTAGCAGGGGTTTAATTATTTCTAACACAGGTATATTCATTAATTAAACATGCAAGAATAACACAGAGCAATGCTTTAGGGCATATATTAGATGGTCGGCTTGCCTGGGGGTCGAGGAATGCACCGGGGAGAAGTGCGGTCGCCTCGCGAAAAAATTCGCCTGAAAGGTTTCCCTCTCGGAGGGGCTGAATAGAGGGCGGGGGCAAAATGGGTATTTTCAGAAAGTGTAAACATTGTGAAAGTGATGTCATCGGAACGGGCTCGACGAACTGAGAACGTGGGCATTGGATTTACCTCAATCGGAGTCACGGTTGCGAAGTTGTGGCTGTTCGTTCGTTAGGCAGAAAACAAATAAAAACATGTTCGTTTCTGCGCTTAACGAGTGAACATCCACTATTAAAGGGTTTTGGCCAGCGGGGTTAAACAGAAAACGTATTCTCGGCTGAAGCAGTAGCGAAATACGCTTTCCAAAAGGGAAAACGTACTTTGGACAGTACGCTTCCACTTAAAATACCCCGGGCCCGGTCATCAGCCACTTGCACCCCCTCGCCGGGTCGCTTACCGGCGGGACCCACACGGCCTTCTCTCTCCTCCCCTGCCTTTTTCTCCTTGCTCCCACTACAGAGACAGAGGGCGCTGGCTGGCGTGGTTCTCGGCGATGGAGGCCACGGCTGCTTCGGGCGCCGGCGGGGATGGATCCCCTGCTCCACTCCGCACCCGGGGAAGGTCTTCTCGGCCGCGGGGGTGGCCGGAGGGAGATGCTGCGGTGGTGGTAGTGCCGCGGTGGCTCCCTCGAATGGAGGGGCTCCGAAGGGTGTTGGCGTTCAACGAGGCCATAGGAGGGTTCCACGACGTGCGGCGCATCTCGTGGGCGTCTCCACAAGCGCCAAGGTGGGCTAGTTGCGAGGCCGCGATGGTGGCCGAGGGCGGCGGCCGTGGCTAAATTCCTGCGCTCCGACGAGGGTTTCGACCGAGCGAGCGAGCTAGAGGGGACTAGAGGGAGTGGGGAGCAGGTTGATGAGCTCGAGGGGGCTGGGGAAGGGCTATTTATAGCCGGACGGGGCGAGCGGATGAGCTCGGCCGCTATGGCGTCCTCATCGGCGTACTGGCGCTCGAGGACACGCGGAGGGAGGGGGCGATGTCGGCAGGGTCCACGGAAGAGCGGAGAAGTCTCGGGTGAGCTCAAGAAGGCTTGGGAGAGAAGCTAGGGGAAGACGACGACGGTCACGGACGCGCAGTACCGTGGCGGCACTCACCGGGGCGTGGAGAAGAAGAAGGAGCAGGGGGGAAGCTGTGGGAGAGGGTGCACGCGGCCTCTGCGGAGCCACTAGACATGCCCAGACAAGCCTCAGCTGGCCGGA
Organism: Elymus sibiricus; assembly: GCA_039707655.1. Classification (NCBI taxonomy): domain Eukaryota; kingdom Viridiplantae; phylum Streptophyta; class Magnoliopsida; order Poales; family Poaceae; genus Elymus; species Elymus sibiricus. Next base: position 198,586,218 of record CM077668.1, read on the forward strand.
GCTAGATGGCCGACAAGGACAGCACGCGGAGCGCCGCTTCTGCCCGCTGTCCACGCGGTCACCATGTGCACAGCTTGCTCTGGAAGGCTCCTGCATGACCAAGCTTGTCCAACAAGTGTATCACTGCACAAATGGATAGGAGAAGGGGCTGGAACCAGCTAGGTAGCTTTGAGGTGAGTAAAACTTGCAGAAAAAGATTTTGACAGCAAACTTGGGTGGACTCTTGTGGAGAAATGAATGAGAGTGGGGAGCTGAACCTTTGTCAAAATGAAATATGGTAGGAAGGACTAGGTTCTGGTAAAATTTGAAGCCATTTGGACCTCATTTGCATACACTTCCTTTGCAATGCAATTTTTGGTCCAGATACTAAACTTTGAAGCTGTGCTCAACTGGATAAATGGATTGGGCTGAAATTTGGTGTAGAGGGGTTATTTAGATGCATGGAGATACTGGCAAAATTTCAGCTCATTTGGATATACCAGAATGGTACTTCCTTCACGGAGTTTGAATCTGGACAGAAACTTAGATGGAATTTTTGGGAGAAAATGGCTAGATGAAATGATGTGAATTTTTGCATGCTCACATCATATAGGGAATGTGGGGTCCTGGATTAATTTCAAGATTTTTGAAGCAATATAAAATACAGTTGCTTCACAACCTCAAAATAGGTCCAGAAACAAGAATTGGATGATGTACTCAAAATTTTAACTATGGAACTTGGATTCTTGATTGAAATGGTGAAGATATGGATATGAGAAGCTCCAAAAATTATTTGAGATTTTTCCTGGCTACCAAAATGGTAGTTCCTTTGGAAAGTGCCCAAAATGCAATATTGGCTTTAAATAGGAAAATGCAATTTCCCTTATGTAATTATGGCCAATATTTTTATGGGAGCTCAATATGATCACAAAGAATATCTCCACAAGTTTTCATGAACTTTGGAGATGGATAGATATTTTCCTGGATTTAATTCCTTTAAACAGCAGAAAAAGGAATTAATTTTAAATGAAAAATATTGCAAATGACTTGGCAATATTTTTGCATATCCAGGGTTTATAGATGTGGGATGATCACTGGGAAAAGTTTGGGAGGCAACAGATCAAAGGAAATTAGGGTTCCTTTGTAACTGCAGGGATTAGGGTTTCCCTTCCGATAACTCGGAAGGTGGGGTTTCGGCGGCAAAATCTTGAGAATATATTTTGGGTGGCAAGGTTGGTCTAGAGAGAATCTCTGGTAGAATGGGAAAGGCAACGCTATATGACCATCTTCATATACCCAAGAGCGAGAGAAAATCCGATAACACCGAAAAAAAAGACGGGAGTCAAATTCCGCGAAGGAAAAAAAAGGAGCGAAAATCAGGGTGTTACAACACGGTTACCTTTAACTATCGCCCCCTGTTTACTGTTGATTGTCGGACTGAAGGGACAGGCGGTACCACCCCGGTTGAGGTGGACCTGAGTTCCCGACAGTCTCCTGGGAAGTCGGGTTGACCTGGAGGGTACCCGCGAGATAATTACGAGGCATGGCCGGGCAGGCAGAGACCGCCCTAGAGAGGGATGGGCCTGTCCCTTGTTGCACTTCCTCAAGACGGGGCGACAGGAGTACTGATCGTCACCGCGAGCTTCCAACACACTAACGGATTTGGGTATTTGATCTGAGTTGGCCGCTGGCCATATACGCACTACCACCACGTGGGATAATGGTTATGGGACCCTCTACGCCGTATGTATCAGCCGAAAGTTCTGTTAGATCTCCAATTCAGCATTGTGAGCCTGTCGGGCCAGTGCCATCCAGGATGCGATGGTGCTCATCCCGGCTCGTCGCATAATGACCCGGAGTGCAAAGGGCGATGGACCCAAGACCCCTGAGCACTTAGGATGTAGACCGGCGGGGACCTCTCTGTTGAGCTTAGGTAGGACTATGTCGTGTCGATTACCCGAGGCCGGGCATTACCCAGCAAGTGTGTTCGGACAGATGTAATCGAGCGTGTTGGGTAACAGTAGTGCACCCCTGTAGGGAAGTTATCTATTCGAATAGTCGTGTCCACGGTAACAAGACGCTCAGTGTTGTATCCCGATCTACTACAACTTGAACTGGATACATGTTAGTTAATTGTAAGCTCCGGGATCACTTTCTCGCTGGGAGTTGAGGGAGGATCTCTGGGCTTTGCTACTACATGCTTGTTACTTTCTGTTATATTACTAATTTGCACTCTTCTAATGCAGCAAGACGCTGAAGATGCTAGTCTTCGATAGGCTAGGCCTTTCTCTCTATTCTGGCATTTCTGCAGTCTAGTCCACAGATACAGCCCCTTCTTTGATACCGATCCATACATAGAATAGTTCTGATGTAAGTCTTGCGAGTACTTTGGATGAGTACTCACGGTTGCTTTGCTACCTCTTTTTCCCATACCCGATGCTGCGACCAGATGTCAGAGCCCCGGAGCTAGATGATCCCGCCGATGACTACTACTACCCCGGCGGAGCTTACTACTATGTGGAGACCGACGACCAAGAGTAGTTTAGGAGGCTCCCAGGCAGGAGGCCTTGCCTCTTTTGATCAGAGCCGTTGTTTGTTTTTACCTTCTTAAGGCATCCTTGTTTATCTTTGTGTCTGTACTCAGATACTGTTGTTGCTTCCGCTAACGCTTGCTCTCGAGCTTATGTATTCGAGCCCTTGAGGCCCCTGGCTTGTAATATAAAGCTTGTATTATTTTATTTTGTGTCTAGAGTTGTGTTGTGATATCTTCCCGTGAGTCCCTGGGCTTGATCGTGCGCATTTGCGTGTATGATTAGTGTACGGTCGGGTCGGGGGCGCCACAGAGTTCTAGTTAAGGAGCGAGGGAGTTCACTGTTTTGATCCACTGCCTCTAGCCCTATTCAGATATGTTATAAAGCTGATCAGGAAGATAAAACCCCTTCCCGGACAATTAAAGATGTCGGATACGTAAAACTTACCGCTTCAACCGGCTTGTGACTGGAGAAGCCATCGAATATTGGCTCCCTGACGAAGTCGGCTTTCTCCCCCTTGTATAAAGCCTCCAGTACAATTGCCATCGCTTGACGATTCACGAACCCTCCTTTGATGGAGCTGGTTTCATCATTTGATCCATAGTATTCCCACAAATGGTGGATGTGCTGTTGGAGCGGCTGGACTCTTCGGGCGATAGCTACTGCCATCACATTGATGATGGTAAGCATATGATGGCCGAGGCAGGATACCTGAGCGGCCAGCCTAACCACCTCGGAGCCCCCATCTCAGCACTGAGTCCTCGGCCGCCAGTTGAACCGCTTCTTCGGGGAAGCCGAAACAAACGGAGGAAGCCCTTGCTGAAGAGGATCCTCAAGTGGCACATCCGAAATATAAAACCACTCACTTTGACACATCTCACTGGCCTCCTTAGGGGTACCAGGGAGATACTCAGCCCCGACGATCCTACACACCTCGGCGCCGCCCACCTCAAAGATATTGCTGTCTCAAACTCGCTTGACTAATCGTAAGTACTTGCACCATAGGCCAAAGTGGGCCTCGTAGCCAAGGAAAGCCTTACATAAAGTGATGAAGCTGGCTATGTGGAGAATCAAGTTAGGTGTAAGATGATGGAGTTGGATCCCATAGAATTTTAGGAGACCTCAGAGGAAGGGGTGGATAGGAAAACCCAACCCCCAAAGAAGGAAGGGGACGAAACACACCCGCTCGCACCTTGCGGCATCGGGAAATTGTCATTGAGTACCCCACCGTCCAAAGAAACCAGCCCCAGATGGATCTGCGTGAAATCTGAGTCAAGGAGATACCCCTGTGTCCCTAGGCGGTTCAGTTGCCCTTGAGCCACTGAACATCTTTGCCACTCCCTCGGGGGGACCGGCGGGACGGGTGGATGAGCTGGGGATCTTTTCCATTGGGTTGAGCTTCCAAAGCGGCAATGGAGGGGAAAAGAGGGTAAGATCCGCAGGGACGAAGGCAGAGATGGAAAGGATGTAAAATCTTTCATGTGTGGTCTTCACGTTATACGTGGAAACAAACTCAGTCGTGGGGTAAAGGGATGCTTGAGTCCCACAGCGATAAAACCGCGTGTTTCCCAGGCGTCGTGCCTTTCACGTACGCGCAGATCGAGAACAGACCTTGATGACACCAATAAAATGGAATTCGGGGTCCACTATAGCTCTTTTGATTGGACATATCAATGGTGGGGACCCAAGTATTGGTATCTCCGAAAACTATTCAAAGAGTGCCTATAACCAGTCCATGGAATACCAAGCCTATAAGGCATCTTCCTCGGCATGTAAGCTCTCGGATACCCCATCTTCGGACCGGGAGTTAATCCGTAAGATGAAAGCGTCAAGATCACCGAGTACCAATCGACCCGCCTATACTAGCACAACAGGACTTTGCTATTAAGCTACTGGAGTTTGGGCCAGATCTTTGGGTCCGATGAAAATAAAAAGCCTTACTTCAGGATTATGGGTTGGACCTCCTCGGAAGTCCGGAGTGTCTAACTCCTCGGACTTGAAAGAAAAAAGCATGGTTACGGTAGAGGAAGATGCTGAAGAGGAGGAATCAATTAAGTTTACAAGAGACTCTGGATCCAAGGGAGTCCTCGGATGTGGAATCAAGATGGAGCATTATGTTTGTCGAACTCTCCTATGAAGCCGAAGACCCAAGATGAAGCCACTCTAAGGAGTTTGATGTCCTCAGCTTGAAGACCAGTTCAGGGGCTACTGACGGTGTCCTGGACTAGGGGGTGCTAACCACATCGGCCCCATCATAGTGGGCCAGGCTGAGGACCCCTGGATCGTCAACAAGTTGGCGAAGACTGCCATGTCCCAAGGCGTACTCAAGATGGAATCCTCCGAAGACTTGATGCATACTCCAAGACATATTTGAATCTTCATGATGTAATCCCTAGATGTAACTGACCTTACCCTAGACACCCCCGGTCCATATATAAGCTGAGGGGTTTCAGCTCGTTGGGCAGAGAATTAAACATTCACGTATGATCTCGAGGTAGTCATCCTGTACTTTGTACTCCAACACAATCAATACAACAAAAGTAGGACATAGGGTTTTACCTCTTCGAGAGGGCCCGAACCTAGGTAAACATCGTCTCCCTTGTTCATCTTGTTACCATCTAGCTAAGATCACCAGCTCCGGACCCCCTACCCGAGATCTGCTAGATTTAACACTGACACCGACCCCACCTAGACTTGTTCTGCCATCTTTTCTACGTTAGGCCGCAGATGAGTGGCAGTGCCATCCGTGACCTCAGTGGGGTGAACATCCAGTTGCGGCCCTCTAACCAGTTCTTCCCTATCGAGCTCCCCCGGTCGATGGGGTCCTGGCACAAGAATTGGTTCTATGTGTCGGGCCTCGGAGACAGTCTGCCTACCTTCTTCGGGGGCTCCTCACAGCATCTGAACTCCTGGGAGTCCTTGGACGACCTCTCAGATGGCACTAGGCTTTTGGTAGTTGCACCACTTGTTTGAAGGGTGATGGCCTGAAGGGTGTCCACATCATGCACACCTGGGTGGAGCGCCGCGTCCTCCCCTTGCAAGCCCGGGAGGAACTGGTGTGCAACTACTAGGGGTCAATCGACCCCTCTCGGGTCTCACCAATCATGCTTGAAGAGAAGGACGTCCATTGTTGGCTCGGTCTTCTAATGGGGCAGGAAGCCGACAAGATCTCCATGGAGGTCGTGGTGGAGGCCGTCCATCACGAGGCCCCCCTGGAGAGGTGGCCATTTTCTTTTAGCTTTGCTTGGAGTAATAAGGGCTTCTATCTTGCTGATCTCCTGAGCTCTTGGCCTTTTAGGAGTTCGCGGGCTTCGCCACCCGTTGCTTTTAGCCCCCGCTTCCAGGCCAAGACCTGAGCTCGGCCATGTAGGAGTTGCTGCAAGTCGCGCCGGAGGGCGCCCCTTGTCGAAAGAAGGGGAAGAACGCCGGGACCTCCACAGGAGATGATTGGGCGGAGGAAGGCTCATGGAGCCGCCCCCGAAGACGGCAATGCTTCCTCTCCTCCATGGAGGAGGAAAAGCAAGATTGCCTCCAAGGCCAGTGGTGGCATTGGTGAGGCGACCTCTCAGGGGAAGGTCGCAAATGTGGAGAAGAACCCTGACCCAACGGTCACCGGAGGGGGCTCCTCTGATCAGGCCCTGGAGGCGGCCAAATTCCGTCAGCCCCGGCAAGGCCCGGAGCTCCCGATGGTGCTTTTCGTCCCAATGGTAGTGCCTCTACCAAGGAGACGAAGGACCACCGAGTCTGTCCAGTATGTCTTCGTTATATCTTTTTTATACTTGCCATCCTGCAGTCCCCAACTATTGTCTTGTTTATTTCTTAGGGTGGTCACGACCCCTGAGGTTTCGCCGCCGGCCTCCGTGCGGCCTGAGGCGGACGCGCCAAAAGCGTTGGCTGACGCCTAGGTGCCCTTCAAAGAACTTGTCCCGCCCAACGCTAGTATGAGCCCCGCCTTTTGTCATGCTTCTTCATTGGTCGTGGTAGGCCAACGGTCGTTTTCCTGACTTAGCCTGAAGGTGTGACCGCGGAGGTTGCCATTAGATTCGTGGTTGAGCTTGGCGATCGTGGGGTTGCAGCAGAGCCCCCGGTCAGCGTCCTTGCCACTCCTTCGTAGGGCAAGCCCGGGAAGGCCTAGGGATTGGAGGTCGTGCTCCGCTCAAGGAAGCCAGAGGAGCCGGTGATTAAGGTTCCCGCCACCCGTTCCTCTGAGCCAGCTGCTCCTAGGGAGCTAGTCGCGGTTGTGGCTGGTGCGAATGGTGCACTTGGCACTGGTGCAGCGACGTGCTATACAAACGGTTTTAACCCCTTTCCACAACAGAGTTTTAAACCGTCGCCTTGCCTTTGTGTGCGATAGGGGGGTCCATCCCACACGACCCAAAAATCGTCTGCGATAGGGAGCACGCAAGCATACGTTTCGCAGAACTAAGCATCTGTGATGCCCGCATCTTTCCCAAACGCTCCGTCCTTGCTACTCGTGTGGGATGGTATTACCATCACACGCGCTATTATATGGTGCAACGTTTGCGATACGCTCCCCATCACAAACAGTTCACGATTGTAAAGCGTGTAAGATAACGAGACTATCACACACATTCTCTTTTCCCGAACTATATGCAATATATATAATTAAGAAGATAACTTAACCATCATACGTGTGTCATATGAGTTTACGAAACGTCCGACTGTCGTACTCGTGTCGGATGGGATAACTATCGCAGATGCTATTCTGTGGTGCAACATTTATGATGCGTACGATATCACAAACAGTTCGTGATTGTAAAGCGTCTATGATAGGGCGACTATCACAAACATTTCATTTGGTCACACTATTTGTGATATTGTCTGACATCACACGTGCTTTGCAAACGGGAATTGTGTGCCTGGTCGCACATGTTTTCTCTCTGTGAAACGTGTCGGATTATGAGGTATATCACACACATTGTGCTTTACAGACCGTGTGCGGCGTAATGACCTGCTGAGCGTATTTTCTCCCTAATTTAATATCTGCAATTCAAAATTGTACATAATTTGAATTTGAAAGTAGGCAGTAACTTTATTCATATCCATCAGGTTTAACAACCAATGCATTATTCGATTCATAGGTACATATGTTCAAGAATTACATCAAAAAAAAGAATTACATCAGCACCAAATAAAGAATGATGAACCAGGGTTATATACGTGTATTAAAGACGGTAAAGAAAGAGGCGAAAGACATTCTGGTTGCTGAACAAGGTGAAGCGGAATGCCCATATCGTGTCCTCCTCCATGCCGAATGCACGGACGACTCTAGTCCAACCCCGTGTGATGGCTGACTGCCCATCCTTCACTGTCTTCACGAGGACTTCTAGATAGTCATTGTAGTCTGGTAGAAATACTTTAACCTTTGCATGTCCACCAATCATGTAGTTTGATAGGTAATCTTGAGTAAACTGCTTTGGGAACCACTGCAAAGGAAAAAGATTTAGACATTGTCATGTAACAACTCATTATGGGCAGTAAAAAGAAGCCTACAGAGTTCTAACTTACCATCCTGCAGTTCACTGTTGTCTTGGATAAAGTGTGAACAAATAGTTTAATTGCCATCTTTTGACCCATTTTAGTAACAATCTTTATCAGTTTCCTCACTTGATGCTAGTTCATGAATATCTCATTGCCCCATACGCAAAAGGGGTCAAAGCGCGGATCTTTACCAATGACATATGTACCTACAAGCACCAAGTTAATATTAGAAGATAAACTACAATTGCACAATGATGTAGTACAATTCTCCCTCTGTCCCATTATAGAAGATCTTATTACATCCAATATACTCACATATTGGATGAATTAACATCTCACATTATGGGCGGAGGGAGTACATATAAGCCATGGGATGAAACTAACCTCGATGGAAAACAACAGTCGTTCCCAATATTGTCCTGTGTAAGTACATCGAAAGGCATGTTAAGCATAGCAGGCTAAACATCAACCAAATATATTCATGGTAGACAACATAATCTCCAAATGATAGCTTCAATGTGCAGGTATAAGCACGCTAGTTAAGCAAACAAGAAGTGGAAAGGTGTGTTAACTCCAACGGGCCTAACAATTAAAAACAACCAAATATAGTCATTCAAACTGGTATTGTGCAGGTTTAACCACACTAGTTATTGTTAAATAAAAATTGAAAGGGGTGTTAACTACAGCAGGCTTAACAGCAACCAAATATAGTCATTCATAGTGGTATTGTTGAAATTGCATAGATCGTAGCTTGTGCTTAAACATCAAATTGTACAATTGAACATCACATTGCAAAAAGACTGAAATAAATAGCGGGCGTGTTAACTACACCAGGCTAAACAGGAACCAAATATGGCCGTTGAAACTGATAATGATGAAATTGAACTGCACAGTTCATACTTGCACATATAGAACATCACATTGTGAATAACTGAAATAAACAAGGCTTACTACGAACAACCAAATATAGCAAATGAAACTGGACATATGCTAACTACAAACAACCGAACAACCACAACCCGTTAAAAGAGGCATATGCTCGCTGCAACAGGCTTAATAGCAACCAAATATAGTCATTCATAGTGGTATTGTTGAAATTGCATAGAATGTAGCTTGTGCTTAAACATCAATTTGTATAATTGAACATCACAATGGGAAAAAACATGGGGCGTATTACCTACACCAGGCTTAACAGGAAACAAATATGTTCGTTGAAGTGGTATTGATGAAATTGTACTGCACAGTCAATACTTGCACATATAGAGCATCACATTGTGAATAAATGAAATAAACAAGGCATACTAGAAACAACCAAATATAGCAATTGAAACTGGACATATGCTCAGTACAAACAACCTAACAACCAAAAACCGTTAAACAAGGCATATGCTCACTACAATGATGTTGAATACGGTATATAGAGAGATCAATCTCATCTGGAAAACTGCTGAATCTGAAGGCGAATATTGAGCCTTCAATGATGTTGAATGTCCTTGCAACTTTACGCTAGTGGCTGCGGATGATTGCCCGTCCAACTTTTGTCCTCTTGAGGGAGACTTCAATATTGTACTGTGGGTGTTGAATGAGTACCTTCCTCGCCTCTTGACCATGGAGGTGGTTTGAGAGGTAATCATTGGTGAACTACTTTGGAAAGGACTGAAAACAAAGATATGCATAAATAACTATTCTAAATTTTGAAATGGCACATAGGAAAAAACACAAGGTAAAAGAGTTAGTACCATCCTATAGTTGACTGATGTCTTCTTCATTGTGCAAACAAAGATCTTGTTGTTATTCAACGCTAGTTTCTTTATCCTAACAATCTTTCTGAGTTTCTTGACTTGACTGATATTCATGTCCATCTCATTTCCCCATATGCAAAATGGATCGAACAGTGGGTCTAAACCCCTGACAGCAGGACCTACATGTGCAAGACCAAATTGTTAAAAACCTAAATATTAGAATGGTTCCTGCAATTGCACAATAATGTGCTATTAGCCAAAGGACCATGCATGTGCAAACCTCGATGGTAAACCTCAGTGCCTCCCATTGTTTCCCTGCAACACACATAAGGCAGATATTGATCAGTTTAAGTGAGAGTTGGCATACTATCAGTAGAATATATTAATGAAAACTTGTACCCACAACAAATGAACATCACACTTCAGAATTGAACCAAAAGTTAACTGGACACCACAACAAATGAAGCAAGCAGTTAACTAAGAACCACATTGCAGAATAGAACATATACTAGAAGATCATATAGTTAACCAAGCCTAGCGTGCTTAAGAACTACTAGGAAATATAGCATTTGTGTATGTTTCTCATGTATAGAGTACATCCAAATTTGATTTTATTCCTCACATGCATAACAATAAAGAAATTGTACCCACGGGAATTGAAAATCACATTTCAGAATTGAACCAAACAGTTAACTAAACATCACAACAAATGAACCAAACTGTTAACTGAACATCACAATCCAGAAGATCAGATTGCATATTAACATTACAAAGGACAATTCACTAGAAGGCACCGGAGGCGGCCTTTAGAAAACACCACGAACTGTCGTTTAAAGCAGCCAACCGCGTGGTGGTGTCCGCGCGCGAGGGGTCGACGGTGAGGTGCTCCTCCAAGATTTGGCTGTCGGCACGCATGGCAGCCATCGCGACCTCATCCGTGCGTGCGGCCGCGATTTGCTTCACCGCTGCCAGATGCTCCTTGAGCTCCTGGCTATAATGCATGAACCATGGCTATGGGCGGCGCTTATTTGGAGGATGGGGCAGTGATTTGGGTGGAAGATGTCGCGCTGATGGTTGAGGCATGTGGGATGGAGAAGGAGGAGGAGGATGGGGGTGGGGTGTGGATTACCTGACTATATGGACGAGTCCGCGCAGCGGGAAGGAGCGCCGCCGGCGAGGAGGCGGCGCTGTAAAGCAAGCAGTGAAGGTTTGAACTTGGAAAGGAAGGAGGAAACAGTGGAAATGTGGCTTTTGGTGGGGGGGAGGGGGCGGGGACCTAGATATTGTTGGAAATATGCCCTAGAGGCAATAATAAATTGGTTATTATTATATTTCCTTGTTCATGATAATCGTTTATTATCCATGCTATAATTGTATTAATTGGAAACACTAGTACATGTGTGGATACATAGACAACACTGTGTCCCTAGTATGCCTCTAGTTAACTGGCTCGTTGATCAAAAGATGGTGAAGGTTTCCTAGCCATGGACATGAGATGTCATTTGATAACGGGATCACATCATTAGGAGAATGATGTGATGGACAAGACCCAAACTATAAACGTAGCATTTGATCGTGTCAGTTTATTGCTATTGTTTTCTGCATGTCAAGTATCTGTTCCTATGACCATGAGATCATGCAACTCACTGACACCGGAGGAATACCTTGTGTGTATCAAACGTCGCAACGTAACTGGGTGACTATAAAGATGCTCTACAGGTATCTCCGAGGGTGTCTGTTAGGTTGGCATGGATCAAGACTGGGATTTGTTACTCCGTGTGACGGAGAGGTATCTCAGGGCCCACTCGGTAATACAACATCACAATGAGCCTTGCAAGCAATGTGACTAAAGTGTTAGCCACGAGATCTTGTATTACGGAACGAGTAAAGAGACTTGCCGGTAACGAGATTGAACTAGGTATAGAGGTACCGACGATCGAATCTCGGGCAAGTAACATACCGAAGAACAAAGGGAACAACATACGGGATTAATTGAATCCTTGACATAGAGGTTCGACCGATATAGATCTTCGTAGAATATGTAGGAACCAATATGGGCATCCAGGTCCCGCTATTGGTTATTGGCCGTAGAGGTGTCTCGGTCATGTCTACATAGTTCTCGAACCCGCAGGGTCTGCACACTTAAGGTTCGGTGACGTTTCGGTAGATTTGAGTTATGCATGTTGGTGACCGAAGGTTGTTCGGAGTCCCGGATGAGATCACGGACATCACGAGGAGCTCCGGAATGGTCCGGAGGTAAAGATTGATATATAGGAAGTCCCGTTTTGGCCACCGGAAAAGTTTCGGCTATTTCCGGTAGTGTACCGGGAGTGCCGGAGGGCCATCGGGAGGGGCCACCCACGCCGGGAGGCCACATGGGCCTAAAGGGGGTTGCACCAGCCCTTAGTGGGCTGGGCAAGGCAGCCCTATAAGGCCCATGCGGCTGGAATAAGTGGAAAAGGCATAAAACCCAAGAAAAGGGAAGGGGAACCAAATATGGAAGGTGTCCTATTTGGACTAGGAAGAAGTGGAGGAGTCCACCTCCTCCTCCTTGGTTCGGCCGCACCTAGGGGGGAAACCCTAGGGCGCCAGCCCCCTCCCCCTCCCTCCTATATATACTAGAGGGGAGAGAGGGCCAAACACCCTAAGCCACGGTGCAGCCCTCTCTCCCCCTGTCTATACGGTTTTCCTCAAATCTGTTTTTGTCGGTGCTTAGGCGAAGCCCTGTCGGAACAGCTCCACCACCCACCCCACTATGCCGTTGTGCTGGCGGAGAACTCGTCTATCTCTTCGCTCTCTCTTGCTGGATCAAGGAGGCGGAGATCGTCATCAAGCTGTACGTGTGCTGAACGCGGAGGTGCCGTCCGTTCGGTACTTGATCGGGACGGATCGTGATTGGATCGCGGGACGCTCGGTGATTTGGATCACGAAGACGTTCGACTACATCAACCGCGTTTCTTAACGCTTCCCGCTTAGCGATCTACAAGGGTATGTAGATTCACTCTCCCTCTCGTAGATGCTCATCACCATGGATAGATCTTGTGTGTGCGTAGGAAATTTTTTGTTTCCCATGCAACGTTCCCCAACAGTGGTATCAGAGCCAGGTTTATGCGTAGATGAGATCTCGAGTAGAACACAAAGGAGTTTGTGGGCGTTGATATTCAGATTGCTTCCCTCCTTAGTCTTTTCTTGATTCAGCGGTATTGTGGGATGAAGCGGCTCGGACCAACCTTACTCGTCCACGTACGAGAGACCGGTTGCATCGACTGACATGTAACTTTGTTGCATAAGATGGCTGGCGGGTGTCTGTCTCTCCCACTTTAGTTGAATCGGATTCAACAGAGGCGGTCCTTGTAGAAGGTGAAATAGCAACTTTTATATCACCGTTGTGGTTTTTGCGTAGGTAAGAATCGTTCTTGCTAGATACCCGTAGCAGCCACGTAAAACATGCAACAACAATTAGAGGACGTCTAACTTGTTTTTGCAGGGTATGTTGTGATGTGATATGGCCAATTACATGATGAGATATATGTGATGTATGAGATGATCATGTGTTGTATAGAATATCACGACTTGCATGTCGATGAGTACGGCAACTGGCAGGAGCCATAGAGTTGTCTTTAATTATTGTATGACCTGCGTGTCAATCATTAAGCGCTATGTAATGCTTTACTTTATCGCTAAACGTTAGCAATAGTCGTGGAAGCAACAGTCGGCGCGACAACCTCATGGCGACACGTTGATGGAGATCAAGATGATGGAGATCATGGTGTCATGCCGGTGACGATGGAGATCATGCCGGTGCTTTGGAGATGGAGATCAAAAGCACGAGTTCATGGCCATATCATGTCACTTATGATTTGCATGTGATGTTAATCCTTTTATGCATCTTATTTTGCTTAGGACGACGGTAGCATTATAAGGTGATCCCTCACTTAAATTTCAAGATAAATTGTGTTCTCCCCGAGTGTGCACCGTTGCGAAAGTTCGTCGTTTCGAGACACGCCGTGATGATCGGGTGTGATAGACTCTACGTTCGCATACAACGGGTGTAAGCCATGTTGCACGTGCGGAACACTCAGGTTAAACTTGACGAGCCTAGCATGTACAGACATGGCCTCGGAACACAAGAGACCGAAAGGTCGAACATGAGTCATATAGTAGATATGATCAACATGAAGATGTTCACCATTGAAACCACCTGAACTCACGTGATGATCAGACTTGAGTTGGTGGATTTGGATCATGTGACACTCGAATGACCGGAGGGGTGTCAATTTGAGTGGGAGTTTTTCAAGTAATATGATTAACTAAACTCATTATCTTGAACAATAGTCTAAGTTGTCTTTGCTACATTTATGTTGTAGATCATGGCTCGCGCAGTAGCACCCCTGAATTTTAATGCGTTCCTAGAGAAAGCTAAGTTGAAAGATGATGGAAGTAACTTTGTGGACTAGGCCCGTAATCTAAGGATTATCCTTACTGCTTCCCAGAAGGCTTATGTCCTTGATGCACCGCTTGGTGATCCACCCGCTCCACTTGAGTCTCTAGACGTTGTGAACGCCTGGCAGGCTCGTTCTGATGATTACTCAATAGTTCAATGTGCAATGTTGTATGGCTTTGAACCGGGACTTCAAAGATGTTTTGAACGTCATGGAGCATATGAGATGTTCCAGGAGTTGAAGTTTATCTTTCAGAAAAATGCCCGGATCAAGAGGTATGAGACCTCCGATAAGTTCTATGCTTGCAAGATGGAGGAGAACGGGTCTGTTAGTGATCACATACTCAGAATGTCTGGGTACTCCACCCGTCTGGCTGAATTGGGGATGCCCCTTCCGCCAGAGGCTATCACTGACAGAGTTCTTCAATCATTGCCACCTAACTACAAGAGCTTCGTGTTGAACTATAACATGCACAGGATGAACAAGTCAGTCGCCGAGCTGTTTGCGATGCTGAAAGTCGTTGAGTCTGAAATTCAGAAGGAGCATCAAGTGTTGATGGTCAATAAAACCACTAGTTTCAAGAAAAATGGCAAGGGTAAGAAGGGTAACTCCAAGAAGAGTGGCAAAGCAGTTGCTCCTCCCGTGAAGAAACCCAAGGCTGGACCCAAACCAGAAACTGTGTGTTTTCATTGCAAGGGAACTGGACACTGGAAGCGGAACTGCCCAAGTATTTGGTTGACAAGAAGGCGGCCAACAACAAACAAGGTATATATGATATACATGTTATTGATGTGTACCTTACCAACTCTCGTTGTAGTGCCTGGGTATTTGATACCGGTGCGGTTGCTCACATTTGCAACTCTAAACAGGAACTGCGGAATAGACGGAGGCTGGCAAAGGACGAAGTGACGATGCGCGTGGGAAATGGTTCCAAGGTTGATGTGATCGCCGTCGGCACGCTCGCTCTTCGATTACCATCAGGATTAGTGATGAACCTGAATAAATGTTATTTGGTGCCTGCGTTAAGCATGAACATTATATCTGGATCTTGTTTATTGCGAGACGGTTACTCGTTTAAATCAGAGAATAATGGTTGTTCTATTTATATGAGTAATATCTTTTATGGTCATGCACCCGATGTGAGGGGTTTATTCTTATTGAATCTCGATAGTAATGATACACATGTTTATAACATTGATGCCAAAAGATGTAGAATTGATAATGATAAAACCACTTTCTTGTGGCACTGCCGTTTAGGTCATATTGGCGTAAAACGCATGAGGAAGCTCCATGCTGATGGACTTTTGGAGTCACTTGATTTTGAATCACTTGACACATGTGAGCCATGCCTCATGGGCAAGATGACTAAAACGCCGTTCTCTGGAACAATGGAACGGGCAAGTGACTTGTTGGA
The DNA here is from genome assembly GCA_039707655.1 of Elymus sibiricus. Taxonomy (NCBI): domain Eukaryota; kingdom Viridiplantae; phylum Streptophyta; class Magnoliopsida; order Poales; family Poaceae; genus Elymus; species Elymus sibiricus. The sequence goes on from CM077668.1 coordinate 198,601,828, forward strand.
AATCATACATACTGATGTGTGCGGTCCGATGAGCATTGAAGCGCGCGGTGGTTATCGTTACTTTCTCACCTTCACTGATGACTTAAGTAGATATGGGTATATTTACTTAATGAAACACAAGTCTAAAACGTTTGAAAAGTTCAAACAATTTCAGAGTGAAGTTGAGAATCATCGTAACAAGAAGATTAAATTCCTACGATCTGATCGAGGAGGAGAATATCTGAGTTATGAGTTTGGCAGTCACTTAAGACAATGTGGAATTGTTTCACAACTGACACCGCCTGGAACACCACAGCGTAATGGTGTGTCCGAACGTCGTAATCGAACCTTATTGGATATGGTGCGATCTATGATGTCTCTTGCCGATTTGCCACTATCGTTTTGGGGTTATGCATTAGAGACAGCTGCATTCACTTTAAATAGGGCACCATCGAAATCTGTTGAGACGACTCCATATGAACTTTGGTTTGGTAAGAAGCCAAAGCTGTCGTTTCTTAAAGTTTGGGGATGTGATGCTTATGTCAAAAAGCTTCAGCCTGAAAAGCTGGAACCCAAAGCGGAGAAATGCGTCTTCATAGGATATCCAAAAGAGACAGTTGGATATACCTTCTACCTCAGATCCGAAGGCAAAGTGTTTGTCGCTAAAAACGGAACATTTCTTGAGAAAGAGTTTCTCTCGAAAGAATTGAGTGGGAGGAAGATAGAACTTGATGAGGTTGTTGAACCTTTACTTCAACCTGAGAGTAGCACAGTACAGAAAGATGTTTCTGTAGAGCCTGCATCAGTTGAAGAGGAAGTTAATGATGATGATCATGAACCTTCGAATCAAGTTGCTATTGAACCTCGTAGGTCGACAAGGACGCGTACTGCTCCTGAGTGGTACGGCAACCCTGTCTTAGAAGTCATGTTGTTAGACAACGATGAACCTACGAGCTATGGAGAAGCGATGATGGGCCCGGATTCCGAGAAGTGGTTAGAGGCCATGAAATCCGAGATGGGATCCATGTATGAAAACAAAGTATGGACTTTGGAAGTATTACCTGAAGGGCGTAAGGCCATTCAGAACAAATGGATCTTTAAGAGGAAGACGGACGCGGACGGTAATGTCACCGTCTATAAAGCTCGACTTGTGGCAAAGGGTTTTTCACAAGTTCAAGGAGTTGACTACGATGAGACCTTCTCACCCGTAGCGATGCTTAAGTCCGTCAGAATCATGTTAGCAATAGCTGCCTTTTTCGATTATGAAATTTGGCAGATGGATGTCAAAACAGCGTTCCTTAACGGTTTCCTTAAGGAAGAGTTGTATATGATGCAACCAGAAGGTTTTGTCGATCCAGAGAATGCTGACAAAGTTTGCAAACTCCAGCGATCCATTTATGGACTGGTGCAAGCATCTCGGAGTTGGAATCTTCGCTTTGATGAGGTGATCAAAGCGTTCGAGTTTATACAAGTTTACGGAGAAGCTTGTATTTACAAGAAAGTGAGTGGGAGCTCTATAGCGTTTCTAATATTATATGTAGATGACATATTGCTGATTGGAAACAATATAGAAATGTTGGAAGGCGTGAAGGAATATTTGAACAAGAGTTTTTCAATGAAGGACCTAGGAGAAGCTGCTTTCATATTAGGCATCAAGATCTATAGAGATAGATCAAGACGCTTGATAGGACTTTCACAAAGCACATACCTTGATAAGATTTTGAAAAAGTTCAAAATGGATCAGTCCAAGAAGGGGTTCTTGCCTGTTTTGCAAGGTGTGAAGTTGAGTAAGACTCAATGCCCAGTGACTGCAGAAGATAGAGAAAAGATGAGTGTCGTCCCCTATGCTTCAGCCATAGGCTCTATCATGTATGCAATGCTGTGCACAAGACCCGATGTCAGCCTTGCCATAAGTATGGTCGGAAGGTTTCAAAGTGATCTAGGAATGGAACACTGGACGGCGGTCAAGAATATCCTAAAGTACCTGAAAAGGACTAAGGACATGTTTCTCGTTTATGGAGGTGATCAAGAGCTCGTCGTAAAGGGTTACGTCGATGCAAGCTTTGACACTGATCCGGATGACTCTAAGTCACAAACCGGATACGTATTTATTCTTAATGGGGGTGCGGTTAGCTGGTGCAGTTCCAAGCAAAGCGTGGTAGCTGATTCTACATGCGAAGCAGAGTACATCGCTGCCTCGGAGGCGGCGAAGGAAGGTGTCTGGATGAAGGAATTCATGACAGATCTTGGAGTAGTGCCTAGTGCGCTTAACCCAATGACTCTGTTTTGTGATAATACTGGCGCCATTGCTCTAGCCAAGGAACCAAGATTTCACAACAGGACCAGACACATAAAGCGACGTTTCAATTCCATCCGCGATTACATCAAGGAGGACGACATAAATATTTGCAAAGTACACACAGATCTGAATGTTGCAGATCCGATGACTAAACCTCTTCCAAGGGCTAAACATGAACAACACCAGAACTGCATGGGTGTTCGATTCATTACAATGTAAATCACATAGTGATGTCAGCTAGATTATTGACTCTAGTGCAAGTGGGAGACTGTTGGAAATATGCCCTAGAGGCAATAATAAATTGGTTATTATTATATTTCCTTGTTCATGATAATCGTTTATTATCCATGCTATAATTGTATTAATTGGAAACACTAGTACATGTGTGGATACATAGACAACACTGTGTCCCTAGTATGCCTCTAGTTAACTAGCTCGTTGATCAAAAGATGGTGAAGGTTTCCTAGCCATGGACATGAGATGTCATTTGATAACGGGATCACATCATTAGGAGAATGATGTGATGGACAAGACTCAAACTATAAACGTAGCATTTGATCGTGTCAGTTTATTGCTATTGTTTTCTGCATGTCAAGTATCTGTTCCTATGACCATGAGATCATGCAACTCACTGACACCGGAGGAATACCTTGTGTGTATCAAACGTCGCAACGTAACTGGGTGACTATAAAGATGCTCTACAGGTATCTCCGAGGGTGTCTGTTAGGTTGGCATGGATCAAGACTGGGATTTGTTACTCCGTGTGACGGAGAGGTATCTCAAGGCCCACTCGGTAATACAACATCACAATGAGCCTTGCAAGCAATGTGACTAAAGTGTTAGCCACGAGATCTTGTATTACGGAACGAGTAAAGAGACTTGCCGGTAACGAGATTGAACTAGGTATAGAGATACCAACGATCGAATCTCGGGCAAGTAACATACCGAAGAACAAAGGGAACAGCATACGGGATTAATTGAATCCTTGACATAGAGGTTCGACCAATATAGATCTTCGTAGAATATGTAGGAACCAATATGGGCATCCAGGTCCCACTATTGGTTATTGGCCGTAGAGGTGTCTCGGTCATGTCTACATAGTTCTCGAACCCGCAGGGTCTGCACACTTAAGGTTCGGTGACGTTTCGGTAGATTTGAGTTATGCATGTTGGTGACCGAAGGTTGTTCGGAGTCCCGGATGAGATCATGGACATCACGAGGAGCTCCGGAATGGTCCGGAGGTAAAGATTGATATATAGGAAGTCCCGTTTTGGCCACCGGAAAAGTTTCGGCTATTTCCGGTAGTGTACCGGGAGTGCCGGAGGGCCATCGGGAGGGGCCACCCACGCCGGGAGGCCACATGGGCCTAAAGGGGGTTGCACCAGCCCTTAGTGGGCTGGGCAAGGCAGCCCTATAAGGCCCATGCGGCTGGAATAAGTGGAAAAGGCATAAAACCCAAGAAAAGGGAAGGGGAACCAAATATGGAAGGTGTCCTATTTGGACTAGGAAGAAGTGGAGGAGTCCACCTCCTCCTCCTTGGTTCGGCCGCACCTTGGGGGGAAACCCTAGGGCGCCAGCCCCCTCCCCCTCCCTCCTATATATACTAGAGGGGAGAGAGGGCCAAACACCCTAAGCCACGGTGCAGCCCTCTCTCCCCCCGTCTATACGGTTTTCCTCAAATCTGTTTTTGTCGGTGCTTAGGCGAAGCCCTGTCGGAACAGCTCCACCACCCACCCCACTACGCCGTTGTGCTGGCGGAGAACTCGTCTATCTCTTCGCTCTCTCTTGCTGGATCAAGGAGGCGGAGATCGTCATCAAGCTGTACGTGTGCTGAACGCGGAGGTGCCGTCCGTTCGGTACTTGATCGGGACGGATCGTGATTGAATCGCGGGACGCTCGGTGATTTGGATCACGAAGACGTTCGACTACATCAACCGCGTTTCTTAACGCTTCCCGCTTAGCGATCTACAAGGGTATGTAGATTCACTCTCCCTCTCGTAGATGCTCATCACCATGGATAGATCTTGTGTGTGCGTAGGAAATTTTTTGTTTCCCATGCAACGTTCCCCAACAGATATTTCTGCGGTTACAGAAGATTTACTAACGGTGCAGCGAAAAACTGGCGTGCAAGTGTAGGTTGACGCGTAGCCGGTGTACTGTAGTCGACGAACCTTTCTGTGTAAGCCATACATGAGGGAGCCCCAAGATATTTTATACTGCATCACACACGATTGTTGCTAACAAACTGTTTGTGGTGCAATTGATTTTTTTCATTTGGTTTAAAAGACAAAATGGGGTTACGGCAGGAAAGGTCGTTGTTTGAATTGCTAGAACATTTATCTGCAGTGAACATGCAACTATAGGAGTGTCGTGCTAAAATTTGAAATTATTCTAGGTTCGTTTGGCATTTTTTATACATTAATTGAGTTTTCTAGGCATTTAATGTGCATAATTCAAATTTGAACTATAGGCACATGCTCCAGTGCACTAAAATGGGTTGAAAAATTGTATATGTGTCCTTGGGTGAATGTTTAGGTTCCATACAAGAAATGGGAGTGAATTTCAAACATCTGGGTGTCGTGGCTCGGCCGAAAACATTGAGAAACTTGGTTTTTAAATTCCTGTAAATCCAAAAATTGCCTAAAAATCATGGAACTTGGCATGGTGTCTTGACATGGCACCAACACGCTGTGGTAAAATTTTTGTTCGATTTGAGACAAGTTTTGGTATAAGCTTCTTACAAACCAGAGCTTCTCTCAGGAAGGCTCATGGTTCCGATAGGGGATGTGTCACCTTTGTGGGCGAAACGACATTCGCTGCCTCTTCCTGCCTTGATTTTCTTTACAGAGGCATGATACGTCCATTTTGCATCATGTTTTACTACTGTTATTTATAGTGTTTTTAATCAATATAACACTTTGTGGAGCTATTCTAATGCCTTTTCTCTCTAAATATGCAAGATTCACACAAGGAGGGAGAATACCGGCAGCTGGAATTCTGGACCTGAAAAAGCTCTGTCAAGATACCTATTCTGCACAACTCCAAATGAGCTGAAATTTTCTGGAGAATTATTTTGGAATATATAAAAAATATTGGAAGCAAAAAGTACCAGAGGGGGCCACCCAGGTGCCCACGAGGCACCAGGGCGCGCCACCCCCCCGAGGCGCGCCCTGGTACCTCGTGGGGCCCCTGGCCCACTTTTGGCCCCCATTTTCTGGTATATAAGGGCATTTGACCTAAAAAAATATAGAGAAGACTTTCGGGATGGTGCGCCGCCGTCTCGAGGCGGAACTTGGGCAGGAGCACTTTTGCTCTCCGGCGGAGAGATTCTGTCGGGGATACTTCCCTCCGGGAGGGGGAAATCGTCGCCATCGACACCACCAGCGACCCTCTCATCGTGGGTGGGCTAATCTTCATCAACATCTTCACCAGCACCATCTCATCTCAAACCCTAGTTCATCTCTTGTATTCAATCTTTGTCTCAAAACCTCAGATTGGTACCTGTGGGTTGCTAGTAGTGTTGATTACATCTTGTAGTTGATGCTTGTTGGTTTACTTGGTGGAAGACTATATGTTCAGATCTATTATGCAATTCAATACCCTACTGGTCATGAACATGTTGATGATGTGTGAGTAGTTACTTTTGTTCTTGAGGACATGGGAGAAGTCTTGTCATAAGTAATCATGTGAATTTGGTATTCGTTCGATATTTTGATGATGTGTATGTTGTGATTCTCTTAGTGGTGTCATGTGAACGTCGACTACATGACACTTCACCATCTTTGGCCTAAGGGAATGCATTGTGGAGTAGTAATTAGATGATGGGTTGCTAGAGTGACGGAAGCTTAAACCCTTGTTTATGCGCTATTCCGTAAGGGGCTGATTTGGATCCACATGTTTAATGCTATGTTTAGAGTAGTCTTAATTCTTCTTTCGTAGTTGCGGATGCTTGCGAGAGGGGGTAATCATAAGTGGGAGGTCTGTCCAAGTAAGGGCAGCACCCAAGCACCGGTCCACCCACATATCAAATTATCAAAGTAGCGAACGCGAATCAAACTAACATGGTGAAAGTGACTAGATGAAATTCCCATGTGTCCTCGAGAATGCTTTACTTATTATAAGAGATCGTTCCGGCCTGTCCTTTGCTACAAAAAGGATTGGGCTATATTGCTGCACTCTTTGTTACTATTGTCACTAGTCACTTGTTACAAATTATCTTGCTATCAAACTACCTGTTACCGATAATTTTAGTGCTTGCAGAAAAACACCTTGCTGAAAACCGCTTATCATTTCCTTCTGCTCCTCGTTGGGTTCGACACTCTTACTTATCAAAAGGACTATGATTGATCCCCTATACTTGTGGGTCATCCAGACTCTTTCTGGCGCCGTTGCCGGGGAGTGAAGCGCCTTTGGTAAGTGGAATTTGGTAAGGAAATATTTATATTATGTGCTGAAATTTACTATTACTTGTCACTATGGATAGTAATCCTTTGAGGGGTTTGTTCGGGGTATCTTCACCTCGACCGGAAACACAAATAGTTGCTCCTCAACCTACTGCACCTATTGAAAAAGATATTGAATATGAAATTCCTCCGGGCAAGTTAGAGAATCTGCTAGCTAATCCTTATGCAGGAGATGGAACGGTACATCCTGATATGCACTTGATTTATGTGGAAAAAATTTGTGGATTGTTTAAGCTTGCAGGTATAACCGGAGATGGAGTTAAGAAGAAAGTTTTCCCTTTATCTATGGATGGAAAAGCATTAATATGGTATAGGCTATGTGATGATACTGATACATGGGATTGGAACCGCCTGAAACTAGAATTCCATCAGAAATTTTATCCTATGCATTTGGTTCATCGTGATCGGAATTATATATATAACTTTTGGCCTCGTGAAGGAGAAAGCATCGCTCAAGCTTGGGGGAGGCTTAAATATATGTTGCATACATGCCCCAATCATGACCTCTCAAGAAAAATTATCTTAGAAATTTTTTATGCTCGGCTTTCTCATGATAATCAAACTATGCTCGATTCTTCTTCGACTGGCTCCTTTATGAAGAAAACTTTTGAATTCAGATGGGATCTTTTGGAAAGAATTAAACGCAACTCTGAAGATTGGGAACTCGACAAAGGTAATAAGTCAGGTATAATACTTGAGTTCGATTGTGTTAAATCTTTTATGGCCACCGATGCTTTTCATAAGTTTAGCACTAAATATGGACTTGACTCTGAGATAGTAGCCTCCTTTTGTGAATCCTTTGCTACTCATGTTGATCTCCCTAAGGATAAGTTGTTTAAATATCATCCCCCTGTTAAAGAAAAGATAGAGGATCCTGTTAGTGTTAAAGAAGAAACAATTGTTTATCATGTTGATCCAGTTGTTCCTACCGCTTATATTGAGAAACCACCTTTTCCTGTTAGGATTAAAGAACATGCTAAGGTTTCAACTGTGGTTAACAAAAGTCATAATAGAACACCTAGACCCGCTGAACAAATTAAAGTTGAACCTAATGTTGCTATGGTTAAAGATCTCTTGGTTGATAATATAGATGGGCATGTTATTTATTTCTGCGATGAAGCAGCTCGAATTGCTAAACCTGATTCTAAAGATAAAAACAGACCCGTTGTGGGCATGCCTGTTGTCTCAGTTAAAATAGGAGATCATTGCTATCATGGCTTATGTGATTTGGGTGCTAGTGTGAGTGCTATTCCTTTTACTTTATATCAAGAAATTATGAATGATATTGCACCTGCTGAATTAGAGGACATTGATGTTACTATTAAACTTGCAAACAGAGATACCATTACACCACTTGGGATTGTTAGAGATGTTGAAGTCTTGTGTGGAAAAACAAAATACCCTACTGATTTTCTAGTCCTTGGTTCTCCACAAGATGATTTTTGTCCCATTATATTTGGTAGACCTTTCTTGAACACGGTTAATGCTAAGATTGATTGCACTAAAGAAACAGTCAGTGTTGATTTTGGTGGTATGTCTCATGAGTTTAATTTCTCCAAATTTCATAGACAACCTCATGACAAAGAATTGCCTAGTAAAGATGAAATTATTGGTCTTGCTTCTATTGCCGTACCTCCTACTGATCCGTTAGAACAATATTTGCTAGACCATGAGAATGATATGCATATGCATGAAAGAAATGAAATTGATAAGATGTTCTTTGATCAACCACCTATCCTTAAACATAATTTTCCTGTTGAAACTCTTGGAGGTCCTTCTCCACCTAAAGGTGATCCTGTGTTTGAATTGAAGCAATTTCCTGATACATTGAAATATGCTTATCTAGACGAAAAGAAGATATATCCTGTTATTATTAGTGCTAACCTTTCAGCGTATGAAGAAAAGAGATTGCTGAAAACTCTAAGGAAGCACCGAGCCGCTATTGGATATACTCTTGATGATCTTAAGGGCATTAGTCCCACTCTATGTCAGCACAAAATTAATATGGAGCCTGATGCTAAACCAGTTGTCGACCACCAACGTCGATTAAATCCTAAGATGAAGGAGGTGGTAAGAACTGAAATATTAAAACTTCTGGAAGCAGGTATAATCTATCCCATAGCTGATAGTAGATGGGTAAGTCCTGTTCATTGTGTCCCTAAGAAAGGAGGTATAACCGTTGTTCCTAATGATAAAAATGAACTCATTCCACAAAGAATTGTAACTGGTTATAGGATGGTAATCGATTTTAGAAAATTAAACAAAGCTACTAGAAAAGATCATTACCCCTTACCTTATTGATCAAATGTTAGAAAGACTGTCTAAGCATACACATTTTTGTTTCCCAGATGGTTATTCTGGTTTTTCTCAAATACCCGTATCACAACCCGACCAAGAGAAAACCACATTTACTTGTCCTTTCGGAACTTATGCTTATAGACGTATGCCTTTTGGTTTATGCAATGCACCTGCTACCTTTCAAAGATGTATGAATGCTATATTCTCTGACTTTTGTGAAAAGATTGTTGAGGTTTTCATGGATGATTTTTCCGTTTACAGAACTTCTTTTGATGATTGCTTAAGCAACCTTGATCGAGTTTTGCCGAGATGTGAAGAAACTAATCTTGTCTTGAATTGGGAGAAGTGCCACTTTATGGTGAATGAAGGTATTGTCTTGGGCCATAAAGTTTCTGAGAGAGGTATTAAAGTCGATAAAGCTAAGGTTGATCAAAGGTATAAGAAGTTTCCTTGGTCATGCTGGTTTCTATAGGAGATTTATTAAAGACTTCTCCAAAATTTCTAGGCCTCTCACCAATCTTTTGCAAAAAGATGTTCCATTTGTTTTTGATGATGATTATCTAGAAGCCTTTGAAACACTTAAGAAAGCCTTAACCACTGCACCTATTATTCAACCACCTAACTGGAACTTGCCTTTTGAAATTATGTGTGATGCTAGCGATTATGCTGTTGGTGCTGTTCTAGGACAAAGAGTTGATAAGAAATTAAATGTTATCCATTATGCTAGTAAAACTCTAGACAATGCCCAAAGAAATTATGCTACTACTGAAAAAGAATTTTTAGCAGTTGTGTTTGCATGTGATAAATTCAGATCTTATATAGTTGATTCTAAAGTAACTATTCACACCGATCATGCTGCTATTAAATATCTTATGGAAAAGAAAGATGCTAAACCTAGACTCATTAGGTGGGTTTTATTGCTACAAGAATTTGACTTGCATATTATTGATAGAAAGGGAGCTGAGAATCCCGTAGCAAATAATTTGTCTAGAATAGAAAATGTTCTTGATGACCCACTACCTATTAATGATGATTTTCCTGATGAGCAATTAGCTGTCATAAATGCTTCTCATAATACTCCTTGGTTTGCAGACTATGCTAATTACATTGTTGCTAAATACATACCACCTAGTTTTACATACCAACAAAAGAAAAAAAATTATTCTTTGACTTACGACATTACTTCTGGGATGACCCACATCTTTATAAAGAAGGAGTAGATGGTATTATTAGACGTTGTATACCTGAGCATGAACAGGAACAAATCCTACGGAAGTGTCACTCCGAAGCTTACGGAGGACACCATGCGGGAGACAGAACTGCACACAAGGTATTACAATCTGGTTTTTATTGGCCTACTCTTTTCAAGGATGCTCGTAAATTTGTCTCCTCTTGTGACGAATGTCAAAGAATTGGTAATATTGGTAGACGTCAGGAAATGCCTATGAATTATTCACTTGCTGTTGAACCATTTGATGTTTGGGGATTTGATTATATGGGACCTTTTCCTAAATCCAATGGGTATACTCATATTTTAGTTGTTGTTGATTACGTTACTAAGTGGGTAGAAGCTATTCCAACTAGTAGTGCTGATCATAACACTTCTATTAAAATGCTTAAAGATGTTATTTTCCCAAGGTTTGGAGTCCCTAGATATTTAATAACTGATGGTGGTTCACATTTTATTCATGGTGCCTTCTGTAAATTACTTGCAATATATGATGTCAACCACATAATTGCATCTCCCTATCATCCTCAGACTAGTGGTCAAGTTGAACTAAGCAACAGAGAAATAAAATTAATTTTGCAGAAAACCGTCAATAGATCTAGAAAGAATTGGTCTAAGAAACTTGATGATGCACTGTGGGCTTATAGAACTACTTATAAAAATCCTATGGGTATGTCTCCTTATAAAATGGTTTATGGAAAAGCATGTCATTTGCCTCTTGAGTTAGAACATAAAGCATATTGGGCAATTAAAGAATTAAATTATGATTTCAAACTTGCCGGTGAGAAGAGGTTATTTGACATTAGCTCATTAGATGAATGGAGAACCCAAGCTTATGAAATTGCTAAATTGTTTAAAGAAAAAAGTTAAAAGATGGCATGATAGAAGAATTCAAAAACGGGAATTTAAAGTAGGTGAGCAAGTTCTATTGTATAATTCTCGTTTAAGCTTCTTCGCAAGAAAACTTCTCTCTAAGTGGGAAGGACCGTATATTATCGAAGAAGTTTATCGCTCCGGAGCCATCAAAATAAATAACTCCTATGGCACTAATCCGAGAGTGGTGAATGGGCAAATAATTAAGCATTATATTTCAGGTACCCCTATTAATGTTGAAACTAATATTATTGAAACAATTACACCGGAGGAATACATAAGGGAGACCTTCCGGAACACTCCAGAACCCTGAAAAGGAAGAGGTATGTGATACGGTAAGTAAACCGACTCCAAAAATTCCATAAAAATACTTTCTGTCAGTTTTGGAATATTTATAAAAATACAAAAATAAGAAACAGCCGGAGGGACCCACCTGGTGCCCACGAGGCACCAGCGCGCGCCACCCCCCCCCCCCCAGGCGCGCCCTGGTGGCTCGTGAGCCCCACGTGTGCCTTCCTGACTCCGTTTTTCTTCTGGATTACTTGTTTTGCAAGATAAAAAATCTATATATGGCTTTCCAGACGTTTTGACCACCGTATCACAGAAATCTCCTCTGTTCTTGTTTCGTGCTGATTTCCTGGCAGATCTGAAAATATGTCGTCTCAAGATTCAGATGGGGAGAGCTTCATATCACACTATCTTGCAAATCCGAAGGCCTATGGGGATTTAGACCCCTATGGATTGTTCGAGGAGGAGCAAGAGGCCAACATAAAGGGGATGGAAGACGCGAGTTCGGATGTAGATGATGCCCCTTTACCTCGACCTGGAGATATGCATGTGGAGTTCAAGAAGTCGAGTCTCCCAAACACAATAAAGAAATCTAAGATTCAATTTATTCCGTCCCGTTTTCTGCAGGAGAGCAAGGATGCATTATGTAAAAGGGTATTGAAGCTTGAGCAAGAAGTCGATGATTTGAGGGAGGAAAATTTCATCCTCAAACGTAAGCTGGCCAAGCTTACCATTACTCCACCACCATCATCACCGGAGAAGGACACTTGAGCACATGGGTATGGGCACTCCCCTTGGCTTGCGCCAAGCTTGGGGGAGGTGCCCCGGTATCGTATCACCATCACTTTTATTATCTTTACTTACTTTTAGTTCGATCCTCAGTTATTTCGTGATCTAGTTGAATAAAAGCTTAGCATGATCTATTTTCGAGTGTTAGTTTCGTGACCCATCTATCTATGTAATCGAGTTGAGAGCTATATAATAAAGAGTAGTTTGAGACTGTGTTGCATTACTTTCATGTTTCAATCATAGCAATGAAAATAACGAAAAAGATCATATGCTAACCTTATGGAAAGTAATGACATTACATAAAGAAAAGTATAAGTGGTAAAATTTATTGGAGGATAACAAACATAGTATTAGTCAATGATGCAATTCATGAAAGAATTAATAAGGGAAGAGAAGATTCACATGCAAATATACTATCTTGGACATCTTTTATGATTGTGAGCCCCCATTAAGTATTTTGTGTCAAATTGTTGACGTTGGACAAGGAAGACAACGTAATGAGTTATGTTTGTTCATATTCACATAGAAGTTATATTGTTATAGATCCTCCAACATGTGGTGCTTGCCCAATATCTTTGCTAGCCAAAAATTCGCACTAAATAGAGATACTACTTGTGCATCCAAAACCCTTAGACCGAGTTTCATGTCATGAGAGTCCACTATATCTACCTATGGATTGAATAAGATCCTTTAAGTAAGTTGTCATCGGTGCAAAAAGCAATAAAAATTGCCTCTAAATATGTCTGAACTTTTATTGTAAGGGAAATAAGCGTTGTACGAGCTTGTGATGGTAAAGAAATAAAAGTGACGGACTACATAATAAAGGTTGCTATCACAAGGGGCAATATAACGTGATGTTCCTTTGCATTAAGAGCTCTAGCATTCAAAAACAAAAAGCGCATGACAACCTCTGCTTCCCTCTGCGAATGGCCTATCCTTTACTTTTATGTATTTTACTTTTTATGCAAGAGTCAATAGTATTCTCCTCTATTTCCTTTTTATTTTTCTCTTTTGCAAGCATCATGTGGTGGGGAAAGATCTAAGCACATATATCCAGTTGGATATCAGTGATCATGAGTTATTATTGTTGACATCACCCTTGAGGTGAATAAGTTGGGAGGCAGAACTATAAGCCCCTATCTTTCTATGTGCCTGGCTGAGACTTTTTGCTCCATATATATGTCGTGAGTGTTAGCAATCATGGAAGACTAAATGATGGTTGAGTATGTGGACTTGCTGAATAGATCCTACATGTGACCCTTCCTAAAAATATGATGAATTGTAATTGCATTGTTGACTGAGAACATAGTTTGCTAGCTTTCAAGAAGGTTTATGCCTTATACTCCACTGTTGTGGTGAATTGTTACTTGCTCATAAGAAGTTTATGATAATAAACATTGCTGCCATGATAATAAATAATGCTGTTATAATAATGATCATGATGCTTCTATGTCCGTGTTTTGTTTTTATCGACACCTCTCTCTCTCTAAACATGTGGACATGATTATCGATATCGGCTTTCGCTTGAGGACAAGCGAGGTCTAAGCTTGGGGGAGTTGATACGTCCATTTTGCATCATGTTTTACTACTGTTATTTATAGTGTTTTTAATCAATATAACACTTTGTGGAGCTATTCTAATGCCTTTTCTCTCTAAATATGCAAGATTCACACAAGGAGGGAGAATACCGGCAGCTGGAATTCTGGACCTGAAAAAGCTCTGTCAAGATACCTATTCTGCACAACTCCAAATGAGCTGAAATTTTCTGGAGAATTATTTTGGAATATATAAAAAATATTGGAAGCAAAAAGTACCAGAGGGGGCCACCCAGGTGCCCACGAGGCACCAGGGCGCGCCACCCCCCCCGAGGCGCGCCCTGGTACCTCGTGGGGCCCCTGGCCCACTTTTGGCCCCCATTTTCTGGTATATAAGGGCATTTGACCTAAAAAAATATAGAGAAGACTTTCGGGATGGTGCGCCGCCGTCTCGAGGCGGAACTTGGGCAGGAGCACTTTTGCTCTCCGGCGGAGAGATTCTGTCGGGGATACTTCCCTCCGGGAGGGGGAAATCGTCGCCATCGACACCACCAGCGACCCTCTCATCGTGGGTGGGCTAATCTTCATCAACATCTTCACCAGCACCATCTCATCTCAAACCCTAGTTCATCTCTTGTATTCAATCTTTGTCTCAAAACCTCAGATTGGTACCTGTGGGTTGCTAGTAGTGTTGATTACATCTTGTAGTTGATGCTTGTTGGTTTACTTGGTGGAAGACTATATGTTCAGATCTATTATGCAATTCAATACCCTACTGGTCATGAACATGTTGATGATGTGTGAGTAGTTACTTTTGTTCTTGAGGACATGGGAGAAGTCTTGTCATAAGTAATCATGTGAATTTGGTATTCGTTCGATATTTTGATGATGTGTATGTTGTGATTCTCTTAGTGGTGTCATGTGAACGTCGACTACATGACACTTCACCATCTTTGGCCTAAGGGAATGCATTGTGGAGTAGTAATTAGATGATGGGTTGCTAGAGTGACGGAAGCTTAAACCCTTGTTTATGCGCTATTCCGTAAGGGGCTGATTTGGATCCACATGTTTAATGCTATGTTTAGAGTAGTCTTAATTCTTCTTTCGTAGTTGCGGATGCTTGCGAGAGGGGGTAATCATAAGTGGGAGGTCTGTCCAAGTAAGGGCAGCACCCAAGCACCGGTCCACCCACATATCAAATTATCAAAGTAGCGAACGCGAATCAAACTAACATGGTGAAAGTGACTAGATGAAATTCCCATGTGTCCTCGAGAATGCTTTACTTATTATAAGAGATCGTTCCGGCCTGTCCTTTGCTACAAAAAGGATTGGGCTATATTGCTGCACTCTTTGTTACTATTGTCACTAGTCACTTGTTACAAATTATCTTGCTATCAAACTACCTGTTACCGATAATTTCAGTGCTTGCAGAAAAACACCTTGCTGAAAACCGCTTATCATTTCCTTCTGCTCCTCGTTGGGTTCGACACTCTTACTTATCAAAAGGACTATGATTGATCCCCTATACTTGTGGGTCATCCAGACTCTTTCTGGCGCCGTTGCCGGGGAGTGAAGCGCCTTTGGTAAGTGGAATTTGGTAAGGAAATATTTATATTATGTGCTGAAATTTACTATTACTT
The DNA here is from genome assembly GCA_039707655.1 of Elymus sibiricus. Classification (NCBI taxonomy): domain Eukaryota; kingdom Viridiplantae; phylum Streptophyta; class Magnoliopsida; order Poales; family Poaceae; genus Elymus; species Elymus sibiricus. The sequence continues at coordinate 198,617,220 of CM077668.1, forward strand.
GCCACTATGGATAGTAATCCTTTGAGGGGTTTGTTCGGGGTATCTTCACCTCGACCGGAAACACAAATAGTTGCTCCTCAACCTACTGCACCTATTGAAAAAGATATTGAATATGAAATTCCTCCGGGCAAGTTAGAGAATCTGCTAGCTAATCCTTATGCAGGAGATGGAACGGTACATCCTAATATGCACTTGATTTATGTGGAAAAAATTTGTGGATTGTTTAAGCTTGCAGGTATAACCGGAGATGGAGTTAAGAAGAAAGTTTTCCCTTTATCTTTGGATGGAAAAGCATTAATATGGTATAGGCTATGTGATGATACTGATACATGGGATTGGAACCGCCTGAAACTAGAATTCCATCAGAAATTTTATCCTATGCATTTGGTTCATCGTGATCGGAATTATATATATAACTTTTGGCCTCGTGAAGGAGAAAGCATCGCTCAAGCTTGGGGGAGGCTTAAATATATGTTGCATACATGCCCCAATCATGACCTCTCAAGAAAAATTATCTTAGAAAATTTTTATGCTCGGCTTTCTCATGATAATCAAACTATGCTCGATTCTTCTTCGACTGGCTCCTTTATGAAGAAAACTTTTGAATTCAGATGGGATCTTTTGGAAAGAATTAAACGCAACTCTGAAGATTGGGAACTCGACAAAGGTAATAAGTCAGGTATAATACTTGAGTTCGATTGTGTTAAATCTTTTATGGCCACCGATGCTTTTCATAAGTTTAGCACTAAATATGGACTTGACTCTGAGATAGTAGCCTCCTTTTGTGAATCCTTTGCTACTCATGTTGATCTCCCTAAGGATAAGTGGTTTAAATATCATCCCCCTGTTAAAGAAAAGATAGAGGAACCTGTTAGTGTTAAAGAAGAAACAATTGTTTATCATGTTGATCCAGTTGTTCCTACCGCTTATATTGAGAAACCACCTTTTCCTGTTAGGATTAAAGAACATGCTAAGGTTTCAACTGTGGTTAACAAAAGTCATAATAGAACACCTAGACCCGCTGAACAAATTAAAGTTGAACCTAATGTTGCTATGGTTAAAGATCTCTTGGTTGATAATATAGATGGGCATGTTATTTATTTCTGCGATGAAGCAGCTCGAATTGCTAAACCTGATTCTAAAGATAAAAACAGACCCGTTGTGGGCATGCCTGTTGTCTCAGTTAAAATAGGAGATCATTGCTATCATGGCTTATGTGATTTGGGTGCTAGTGTGAGTGCTATTCCTTTTACTTTATATCAAGAAATTATGAATGATATTGCACCTGCTGAATTAGAGGACATTGATGTTACTATTAAACTTGCAAACAGAGATACCATTACACCACTTGGGATTGTTAGAGATGTTGAAGTCTTGTGTGGAAAAACAAAATACCCTACTGATTTTCTAGTCCTTGGTTCTCCACAAGATGATTTTTGTCCCATTATATTTGGTAGACCTTTCTTGAACACGGTTAATGCTAAGATTGATTGCACTAAAGAAACAGTCAGTGTTGATTTTGGTGGTATGTCTCATGAGTTTAATTTCTCCAAATTTCATAGACAACCTCATGACAAAGAATTGCCTAGTAAAGATGAAATTATTGGTCTTGCTTCTATTGCCGTACCTCCTACTGATCCGTTAGAACAATATTTGCTAGACCATGAGAATGATATGCATATGCATGAAAGAAATGAAATTGATAAGATGTTCTTTGATCAACCACCTATCCTTAAACATAATTTTCCTGTTGAAACTCTTGGAGGTCCTTCTCCACCTAAAGGTGATCCTGTGTTTGAATTGAAGCAATTTCCTGATACATTGAAATATGCTTATCTAGATGAAAAGAAGATATATCCTGTTATTATTAGTGCTAACCTTTCAGCGTATGAAGAAAAGAGATTGCTGAAATCTCTAAGGAAGCACCGAGCCGCTATTGGATATACTCTTGATGATCTTAAGGGCATTAGTCCCACTCTATGTCAGCACAAAATTAATATGGAGCCTGATGCTAAACCAGTTGTCGACCACCAACGTCGATTAAATCCTAAGATGAAGGAGGTGGTAAGAACTGAAATATTAAAACTTCTGGAAGCAGGTATAATCTATCCCATAGCTGATAGTAGATGGGTAAGTCCTGTTCATTGTGTCCCTAAGAAAGGAGGTATAACCGTTGTTCCTAATGATAAAAATGAACTCATTCCACAAAGAATTGTAACTGGTTATAGGATGGTAATCGATTTTAGAAAATTAAACAAAGCTACTAGAAAAGATCATTGCCCCTTACCTTATTGATCAAATGTTAGAAAGACTGTCTAAGCATACACATTTTTGTTTCCCAGATGGTTATTCTGGTTTTTCTCAAATACCCGTATCACAACCCGACCAAGAGAAAACCACATTTACTTGTCCTTTCGGAACTTATGCTTATAGACGTATGCCTTTTGGTTTATGCAATGCACCTGCTACCTTTCAAAGATGTATGAATGCTATATTCTCTGACTTTTGTGAAAAGATTGTTGAGGTTTTCATGGATGATTTTTCCGTTTACAGAACTTCTTTTGATGATTGCTTAAGCAACCTTGATCGAGTTTTGCCGAGATGTGAAGAAACTAATATTGTCTTGAATTGGGAGAAGTGCCACTTTATGGTGAATGAAGGTATTGTCTTGGGCCATAAAGTTTCTGAGAGAGGTATTAAAGTCGATAAAGCTAAGGTTGATCAAAGGTATAAGAAGTTTCCTTGGTCATGCTGGTTTCTATAGGAGATTTATTAAAGACTTCTCCAAAATTTCTAGGCCTCTCACCAATCTTTTGCAAAAAGATATTCCATTTGTTTTTGATGATGATTATCTAGAAGCCTTTGAAACACTTAAGAAAGCCTTAACCACTGCACCTATTATTCAACCACCTAACTGGAACTTGCCTTTTGAAATTATGTGTGATGCTAGCGATTATGCTGTTGGTGCTGTTCTAGGACAAAGAGTTGATAAGAAATTAAATGTTATCCATTATGCTAGTAAAACTCTAGACAATGCCCAAAGAAATTATGCTACTACTGAAAAAGAATTTTTAGTAGTTGTGTTTGCATGTGATAAATTCAGATCTTATATAGTTGATTCTAAAGTAACTATTCACACCGATCATGCTGCTATTAAATATCTTATGGAAAAGAAAGATGCTAAACCTAGACTCATTAGGTGGGTTTTATTGCTACAAGAATTTGACTTGCATATTATTGATAGAAAGGGAGCTGAGAATCCCGTAGCAAATAATTTGTCTAGAATAGAAAATGTTCTTGATGACCCACTACCTATTAATGATGATTTTCCTGATGAGCAATTAGCTGTCATAAATGCTTCTCATAATACTCCTTGGTTTGCAGACTATGCTAATTACATTGTTGCTAAATACATACCACCTAGTTTTACATACCAACAAAAGAAAAAAAAATCTTCTTTGACTTACGACATTACTTCTGGGATGACCCACATCTTTATAAAGAAGGAGTAGATGGTATTATTAGACGTTGTATACCTGAGCATGAACAGGAACAAATCCTACGGAAGTGTCACTCCGAAGCTTACGGAGGACACCATGCGGGAGACAGAACTGCACACAAGGTATTACAATCTGGTTTTTATTGGCCTACTCTTTTCAAGGAAGCTCGTAAATTTGTCTCCTCTTGTGACGAATGTCAAAGAATTGGTAATATTGGTAGACGTCAGGAAATGCCTATGAATTATTCACTTGCTGTTGAACCATTTGATGTTTGGGGATTTGATTATATGGGACCTTTTCCTAAATCCAATGGGTATACTCATATTTTAGTTGTTGTTGATTACGTTACTAAGTGGGTAGAAGCTATTCCAACTAGTAGTGCTGATCATAACACTTCTATTAAAATGCTTAAAGATGTTATTTTCCCAAGGTTTGGAGTCCCTAGATATTTAATAACTGATGGTGGTTCACATTTTATTCATGGTGCCTTCCGTAAATTACTTGCAATATATGATGTCAACCACAGAATTGCATCTCCCTATCATCCTCAGACTAGTGGTCAAGTTGAACTAAGCAACAGAGAAATAAAATTAATTTTGCAGAAAACCGTCAATAGATCTAGAAAGAATTGGTCTAAGAAACTTGATGATGCACTGTGGGCTTATAGAACTACTTATAAAAATCCTATGGGTATGTCTCCTTATAAAATGGTTTATGGAAAAGCATGTCATTTGCCTCTTGAGTTAGAACATAAAGCATATTGGGCAATTAAAGAATTAAATTATGATTTCAAACTTGCCGGTGAGAAGAGGTTATTTGACATTAGCTCATTAGATGAATGGAGAACCCAAGCTTATGAAATTGCTAAATTGTTTAAAGAAAAAAGTTAAAAGATGGCATGATAGAAGAATTCAAAAACGGGAATTTAAAGTAGGTGAGCAAGTTCTATTGTATAATTCTCGTTTAAGCTTCTTCGCAAGAAAACTTCTCTCTAAGTGGGAAGGACCGTATATTATCGAAGAAGTTTATCGCTCCGGAGCCATCAAAATAAATAACTCCTATGGCACTAATCCGAGAGTGGTGAATGGGCAAATAATTAAGCATTATATTTCAGGTACCCCTATTAATGTTGAAACTAATATTATTGAAACAATTACACCGGAGGAATACATAAGGGAGACCTTCCGGAACACTCCAGAACCCTGAAAAGGAAGAGGTATGTGATACGGTAAGTAAACCGACTCCAAAAATTCCATAAAAATACTTTCTGTCAGTTTTGGAATATTTATAAAAATACAAAAATAAGAAACAGCCGGAGGGACCCACCTGGTGCCCACGAGGCACCAGCGCGCGCCACACCCCCCCCCAGGCGCGCCCTGGTGGCTCGTGAGCCCCACGTGTGCCTTCCTGACTCCGTTTTTCTTCTGGATTACTTGTTTTGCAAGATAAAAAATCTATATATGGCTTTCCAGACGTTTTGACCACCGTATCACAGAAATCTCCTCTGTTCTTGTTTCGTGCTGATTTCCTGGCAGATCTGAAAATATGTCGTCTCAAGATTCAGATGGGGAGAGCTTCATATCACACTATCTTGCAAATCCGAAGGCCTATGGGGATTTAGACCCCTATGGATTGTTCGAGGAGGAGCAAGAGGCCAACATAAAGGGGATGGAAGACGCGAGTTCGGATGTAGATGATGCCCCTTTACCTCGACCTGGAGATATGCATGTGGAGTTCAAGAAGTCGAGTCTCCCAAACACAATAAAGAAATCTAAGATTCAATTTATTCCGTCCCGTTTTCTGCAGGAGAGCAAGGATGCATTATGTAAAAGGGTATTGAAGCTTGAGCAAGAAGTCGATGATTTGAGGGAGGAAAATTTCATCCTCAAACGTAAGCTGGCCAAGCTTACCATTACTCCACCACCATCATCACCGGAGAAGGACACTTGAGCACATGGGTATGGGCACTCCCCTTGGCTTGCGCCAAGCTTGGGGGAGGTGCCCCGGTATCGTATCACCATCACTTTTATTATCTTTACTTACTTTTAGTTCGATCCTCAGTTATTTCGTGATCTAGTTGAATAAAAGCTTAGCATGATCTATTTTCGAGTGTTAGTTTCGTGACCCATCTATCTATGTAATCGAGTTGAGAGCTATATAATAAAGAGTAGTTTGAGACTGTGTTGCATTACTTTCATGTTTCAATCATAGCAATGAAAATAACGAAAAAGATCATATGCTAACCTTATGGAAAGTAATGACATTACATAAAGAAAAGTATAAGTGGTAAAATTTATTGGAGGATAACAAACATAGTATTAGTCAATGATGCAATTCATGAAAGAATTAATAAGGGAAGAGAAGATTCACATGCAAATATACTATCTTGGACATCTTTTATGATTGTGAGCCCCCATTAAGTATTTTGTGTCAAATTGTTGACGTTGGACAAGGAAGACAACGTAATGAGTTATGTTTGTTCATATTCACATAGAAGTTATATTGTTATAGATCCTCCAACATGTGGTGCTTGCCCAATATCTTTGCTAGCCAAAAATTCGCACTAAATAGAGATACTACTTGTGCATCCAAAACCCTTAGACCGAGTTTCATGTCATGAGAGTCCACTATATCTACCTATGGATTGAATAAGATCCTTTAAGTAAGTTGTCATCGGTGCAAAAAGCAATAAAAATTGCCTCTAAATATGTCTGAACTTTTATTGTAAGGGAAATAAGCGTTGTACGAGCTTGTGATGGTAAAGAAATAAAAGTGACGGACTACATAATAAAGGTTGCTATCACAAGGGGCAATATAACGTGATGTTCCTTTGCATTAAGAGCTCTAGCATTCAAAAACAAAAAGCGCATGACAACCTCTGCTTCCCTCTGCGAATGGCCTATCCTTTACTTTTATGTATTTTACTTTTTATGCAAGAGTCAATAGTATTCTCCTCTATTTCCTTTTTATTTTTCTCTTTTGCAAGCATCATGTGGTGGGGAAAGATCTAAGCACATATATCCAGTTGGATATCAGTGATCATGAGTTATTATTGTTGACATCACCCTTGAGGTGAATAAGTTGGGAGGCAGAACTATAAGCCCCTATCTTTCTATGTGCCTGGCTGAGACTTTTTGCTCCATATATATGTCGTGAGTGTTAGCAATCATGGAAGACTAAATGATGGTTGAGTATGTGGACTTGCTGAATAGATCCTACATGTGACCCTTCCTAAAAATATGATGAATTGTAATTGCATTGTTGACTGAGAACATAGTTTGCTAGCTTTCAAGAAGGTTTATGCCTTATACTCCACTGTTGTGGTGAATTGTTACTTGCTCATAAGAAGTTTATGATAATAAACATTGCTGCCATGATAATAAATAATGCTGTTATAATAATGATCATGATGCTTCTATGTCCGTGTTTTGTTTTTATCGACACCTCTCTCTCTCTAAACATGTGGACATGATTATCGATATCGGCTTTCGCTTGAGGACAAGCGAGGTCTAAGCTTGGGGGAGTTGATACGTCCATTTTGCATCATGTTTTACTACTGTTATTTATAGTGTTTTTAATCAATATAACACTTTGTGGAGCTATTCTAATGCCTTTTCTCTCTAAATATGCAAGATTCACACAAGGAGGGAGAATACCGGCAGCTGGAATTCTGGACCTGAAAAAGCTCTGTCAAGATACCTATTCTGCACAACTCCAAATAAGCTGAAATTTTCTGGAGAATTATTTTGGAATATATAAAAAATATTGGAAGCAAAAAGTACCAGAGGGGGCCACCCAGGTGCCCACGAGGCACCAGGGCGCGCCACCCCCCCGAGGCGCGCCCTGGTACCTCGTGGGGCCCCTGGCCCACTTTTGGCCCCCATTTTCTGGTATATAAGGGCATTTGACCTAAAAAAATATAGAGAAGACTTTCGGGATGGTGCGCCGCCGTCTCGAGGCGGAACTTGGGCAGGAGCACTTTTGCTCTCCGGCGGAGAGATTCTGTCGGGGATACTTCCCTCCGGGAGGGGGAAATCGTCGCCATCGACACCACCAGCGACCCTCTCATCGTGGGTGGGCTAATCTTCATCAACATCTTCACCAGCACCATCTCATCTCAAACCCTAGTTCATCTCTTGTATTCAATCTTTGTCTCAAAACCTCAGATTGGTACCTGTGGGTTGCTAGTAGTGTTGATTACATCTTGTAGTTGATGCTTGTTGGTTTACTTGGTGGAAGACTATATGTTCAGATCTATTATGCAATTCAATACCCTACTGGTCATGAACATGTTGATGATGTGTGAGTAGTTACTTTTGTTCTTGAGGACATGGGAGAAGTCTTGTCATAAGTAATCATGTGAATTTGGTATTCGTTCGATATTTTGATGATGTGTATGTTGTGATTCTCTTAGTGGTGTCATGTGAACGTCGACTACATGACACTTCACCATCTTTGGCCTAAGGGAATGCATTGTGGAGTAGTAATTAGATGATGGGTTGCTAGAGTGACGGAAGCTTAAACCCTTGTTTATGCGCTATTCCGTAAGGGGCTGATTTGGATCCACATGTTTAATGCTATGTTTAGAGTAGTCTTAATTCTTCTTTCGTAGTTGCGGATGCTTGCGAGAGGGGGTAATCATAAGTGGGAGGTCTGTCCAAGTAAGGGCAGCACCCAAGCACCGGTCCACCCACATATCAAATTATCAAAGTAGCGAACGCGAATCAAACTAACATGGTGAAAGTGACTAGATGAAATTCCCATGTGTCCTCGAGAATGCTTTACTTATTATAAGAGATCGTTCCGGCCTGTCCTTTGCTACAAAAAGGATTGGGCTATATTGCTGCACTCTTTGTTACTATTGTCACTAGTCACTTGTTACAAATTATCTTGCTATCAAACTACCTGTTACCGATAATTTCAGTGCTTGCAGAAAAACACCTTGCTGAAAACCGCTTATCATTTCCTTCTGCTCCTCGTTGGGTTCGACACTCTTACTTATCAAAAGGACTATGATTGATCCCCTATACTTGTGGGTCATCCAGACTCTTTCTGGCGCCGTTGCCGGGGAGTGAAGCGCCTTTGGTAAGTGGAATTTGGTAAGGAAATATTTATATTATGTGCTGAAATTTACTATTACTTGTCACTATGGATAGTAATCCTTTGAGGGGTTTGTTCGGGGTATCTTCACCTCGACCGGAAACACAAATAGTTGCTCCTCAACCTACTGCACCTATTGAAAAAGATATTGAATATGAAATTCCTCCGGGCAAGTTAGAGAATCTGCTAGCTAATCCTTATGCAGGAGATGGAACAGTACATCCTGATATGCACTTGATTTATGTGGAAAAAATTTGTGGATTGTTTAAGCTTGCAGGTATAACCGGAGATGGAGTTAAGAAGAAAGTTTTCCCTTTATCTTTGGATGGAAAAGCATTAATATGGTATAGGCTATGTGATGATACTGATACATGGGATTAGAACCGCCTGAAACTAGAATTCCATCAGAAATTTTATCCTATGCATTTGGTTCATCGTGATCGGAATTATATATATAACTTTTGGCCTCGTGAAGGAGAAAGCATCGCTCAAGCTTGGGGGAGGCTTAAATATATGTTGCATACATGCCCCAATCATGACCTCTCAAGAAAAATTATCTTAGAAAATTTTTATGCTCGGCTTTCTCATGATAATCAAACTATGCTCGATTCTTCTTCGACTGGCTCCTTTATGAAGAAAACTTTTGAATTCAGATGGGATCTTTTGGAAAGAATTAAACGCAACTCTGAAGATTGGGAACTCGACAAAGGTAATAAGTCAGGTATAATACTTGAGTTCGATTGTGTTAAATCTTTTATGGCCACCGATGCTTTTCATAAGTTTAGCACTAAATATGGACTTGACTCTGAGATAGTAGCCTCCTTTTGTGAATCCTTTGCTACTCATGTTGATCTCCCTAAGGATAAGTGGTTTAAATATCATCCCCCTGTTAAAGAAAAGATAGAGGAACCTGTTAGTGTTAAAGAAGAAACAATTGTTTATCATGTTGATCCAGTTGTTCCTACCGCTTATATTGAGAAACCACCTTTTCCTGTTAGGATTAAAGAACATGCTAAGGTTTCAACTGTGGTTAACAAAAGTCATAATAGAACACCTAGACCCGCTGAACAAATTAAAGTTGAACCTAATGTTGCTATGGTTAAAGATCTCTTGGTTGATAATATAGATGGGCATGTTATTTATTTCTGCGATGAAGCAGCTCGAATTGCTAAACCTGATTCTAAAGATAAAAACAGACCCGTTGTGGGCATGCCTGTTGTCTCAGTTAAAATAGGAGATCATTGCTATCATGGCTTATGTGATTTGGGTGCTAGTGTGAGTGTTATTCCTTTTACTTTATATCAAGAAATTATGAATGATATTGCACCTGCTGAATTAGAGGACATTGATGTTACTATTAAACTTGCAAACAGAGATACCATTACACCACTTGGGATTGTTAGAGATGTTGAAGTCTTGTGTGGAAAAACAAAATACCCTACTGATTTTCTAGTCCTTGGTTCTCCACAAGATGATTTTTGTCCCATTATATTTGGTAGACCTTTCTTGAACACGGTTAATGCTAAGATTGATTGCACTAAAGAAACAGTCAGTGTTGATTTTGGTGGTATGTCTCATGAGTTTAATTTCTCCAAATTTCATAGACAACCTCATGACAAAGAATTGCCTAGTAAAGATGAAATTATTGGTCTTGCTTCTATTGCCGTACCTCCTACTGATCCGTTAGAACAATATTTGCTAGACCATGAGAATGATATGCATATGCATGAAAGAAATGAAATTGATAAGATGTTCTTTGATCAACCACCTATCCTTAAACATAATTTTCCTGTTGAAACTCTTGGAGGTCCTTCTCCACCTAAAGGTGATCCTGTGTTTGAATTGAAGCAATTTCCTGATACATTGAAATATGCTTATCTAGATGAAAAGAAGATATATCCTGTTATTATTAGTGCTAACCTTTCAGCGTATGAAGAAAAGAGATTGCTGAAAACTCTAAGGAAGCACCGAGCCGCTATTGGATATACTCTTGATGATCTTAAGGGCATTAGTCCCACTCTATGTCAGCACAAAATTAATATGGAGCCTGATGCTAAACCAGTTGTCGACCACCAACGTCGATTAAATCCTAAGATGAAGGAGGTGGTAAGAACTGAAATATTAAAACTTCTGGAAGCAGGTATAATCTATCCCATAGCTGATAGTAGATGGGTAAGTCTTGTTCATTGTGTCCCTAAGAAAGGAGGTATAACCATTGTTCCTAATGATAAAAATGAACTCATTCCACAAAGAATTGTAACTGGTTATAGGATGGTAATCGATTTTAGAAAATTAAACAAAGCTACTAGAAAAGATCATTACCCCTTACCTTATTGATCAAATGTTAGAAAGACTGTCTAAGCATACACATTTTTGTTTCCCAGATGGTTATTCTTGTTTTTCTCAAATACCCGTATCACAACCCGACCAAGAGAAAACCACATTTACTTGTCCTTTCGGAACTTATGCTTATAGACGTATGCCTTTTGGTTTATGCAATGCACCTGCTACCTTTCAAAGATGTATGAATGCTATATTCTCTGACTTTTGTGAAAAGATTGTTGAGGTTTTCATGGATGATTTTTCCGTTTACAGAACTTCTTTTGATGATTGCTTAAGCAACCTTGATCGAGTTTTGCCGAGATGTGAAGAAACTAATCTTGTCTTGAATTGGGAGAAGTGCCACTTTATGGTGAATGAAGGTATTGTCTTGGGCCATAAAGTTTCTGAGAGAGGTATTAAAGTCGATAAAGCTAAGGTTGATCAAAGGTATAAGAAGTTTCCTTGGTCATGCTGGTTTCTATAGGAGATTTATTAAAGACTTCTCCAAAATTTCTAGGCCTCTCACCAATCTTTTGCAAAAAGATGTTCCATTTGTTTTTGATGATGATTATCTAGAAGCCTTTGAAACACTTAAGAAAGCCTTAACCACTGCACCTATTATTCAACCACCTAACTGGAACTTGCCTTTTGAAATTATGTGTGATGCTAGCGATTATGCTGTTGGTGTTGTTCTAGGACAAAGAGTTGATAAGAAATTAAATGTTATCCATTATGCTAGTAAAACTCTAGACATTGCCCAAAGAAATTATGCTACTACTGAAAAAGAATTTTTAGCAGTTGTGTTTGCATGTGATAAATTCAGATCTTATATAGTTGATTCTAAAGTAACTATTCACACCGATCATGCTGCTATTAAATATCTTATGGAAAAGAAAGATGCTAAACCTAGACTCATTAGGTGGGTTTTATTGCTACAAGAATTTGACTTGCATATTATTGATAGAAAGGGAGCTGAGAATCCCGTAGCAAATAATTTGTCTAGAATAGAAAATGTTCTTGATGACCCACTACCTATTAATGATGATTTTCCTGATGAGCAATTAGCTGTCATAAATGCTTCTCATAATACTCCTTGGTTTGCAGACTATGCTAATTACATTGTTGCTAAATACATACCACCTAGTTTTACATACCAACAAAAGAAAAAAAATTCTTCTTTGACTTACGACATTACTTCTGGGATGACCCACATCTTTATAAAGAAGGAGTAGATGGTATTATTAGACGTTGTATACCTGAGCATGAACTTCCTCTTCAACTGATGCAGGCTCTACAGAAACATCTTTCTGTACTGTGCTACTCTCAGGTTGAAGTAAAGGTTCAACAACCTCATCAAGTTCTATCTTCCTCCCACTCAATTCTTTCGAGAGAAACTCTTTCTCAAGAAATGTTCCGTTTTTAGCGACAAACACTTTGCCTTCGGATCTGAGGTAGAAGGTATACCCAACTGTCTCTTTTGGGTATCCTATGAAGACGCATTTCTCCGCTTTGGGTTCCAGCTTTTCAGGCTGAAGCTTTTTGACATAAGCATCACATCCCCAAACTTTAAGAAACGACAGCTTTGGCTTCTTGCCAAACCAAAGTTCATATGGCGTTGTCTCAACGGATTTTGATGGTGCCCTATTTAAAGTGAATGCAGCTGTCTCTAATGCATAACCCCAAAACGATAGTGGCAAATCGGCAAGAGACATCATAGATCGCACCATATCCAATAAAGTTCGATTACGACGTTCGGACACACCATTACGCTGTGGTGTTCCAGGCGGTGTCAGTTGTGAAACAATTCCACATTGTCTTAAGTGACTGCCAAACTCATAACTCAGATATTCTCCTCCTCGATCAGATCGTAGGAATTTAATCTTCTTGTTACGATGATTCTCAACTTCACTCTGAAATTGTTTGAACTTTTCAAATGTTTCAGACTTGTGTTTCATTAAGTAAATATACCCATATCTACTTAAGTCATCAGTGAAGGTGAGAAAGTAACGATAACCACCGCGCGCCTCAATGCTCATCGGACCGCACACATCAGTATGTATGATTTCCAATAAGTCACTTGCCCGTTCCATTATTCCAGAGAACGGCGTTTTAGTCATCTTGCCCATGAGGCATGGCTCACATGTGTCAAGTGATTCAAAATCAAGTGACTCCAAAAGTCCATCAGCATGGAGCTTCCTCATGCGTTTAACGCCAATATGACCTAAACGGCAGTGCCACAAGAAAGTGGTATTATCATTATCAATTCTACATCTTTTGGCATCAATGTTATGAACATGTGTATCATTACTATCGAGATTCAATAAGAATAAACCCCTCACATTGGGTGCATGACCATAAAAGATATTACTCATATAAATAGAACAACCATTATTCTCTGATTTAAATGAGTAACCGTCTCGCAATAAACAAGATCCAGATATAATGTTCATGCTTAACGCAGGCACCAAATAACACTTATTTAGGTTCATCACTAATCCCGACGGTAATCGAAGAGCGAGCGTGCCGACGGCGATCACATCAACCTTGGAACCATTTCCCACGCGCATCGTCACTTCGTCCTTTGCCAGCCTCCGTCTATTCCGCAGTTCCTGTTTTGAGTTGCAAATATGAGCAACCGCACCGGTATCAAATACCCAGGCACTACAACGAGAGTTGGTAAGGTACACATCAATAACATGTATATCATATATACCTTGTTTGTTGTTGGCCGCCTTCTTGTCAGCCAAATACTTGGGGCAGTTCCGCTTCCAGTGTCCAGTTCCCTTGCAATGAAAACACACAGTTTCTGGTTTGGGTCCAGCCTTGGGTTTCTTCACGAGAGGAGCAACTGCTTTGCCACTCTTCTTGGAGTTACCCTTCTTACCCTTGCCATTTTTCTTGAAACTAGTGGTTTTATTGACCATCAACACTTGATGCTCCTTCTGAATTTCAGACTCAGCGGCTTTCAGCATCGCAAACAGCTCGGCGACTGACTTGTTCATCCCGTGCATGTTATAGTTCAACACGAAGCTCTTGTAGCTAGGTGGCAATGATTGAAGAACTCTGTCAGTGATAGCCTCTGGCGGAAGGGGCATCCCTAACTCATCCAGACGGGTGGAGTACCCAGACATTCTGAGCACGTGATCACTGATAGACCCGTTCTCCTCCATCTTGCAAGCATAGAACTTATCGGAGATCTCATATCTCTCGATCCGGGCATTCTTCTGAAAGATAAACTTCAATTCCTGGAACATCTCATATGCTCCATGACGTTCAAAACGTCTTTGAAGTCCCGGTTCTAGGCCATACAACATTGCACATTGAACTATTGAGTAATCATCAGAACGAGCCTGCCAGGCGTTCACAACGTCTAGAGACTCAACTGGAGCGGGTGGATCACCAAGCGGTGCATCAAGGACATAAGCCTTCTGGGAAGCCGTAAGGATAATCCTTAGATTACGGGCCCAGTCCACAAAGTTACTTCCATCATCTTTCAACTTAGCTTTCTCTAGGAACGCATTAAAATTCAGGGGTGCTACTGCGCGAGCCATGATCTACAACATAAATATAGCAAAGACAACTTAGACTATTGTTCTAGATAATGAGTTTTAGTTAATCATATTACTTAAAAACTCCCACTCAAATTGACATCCCTCCGGTCATTCGAGTGTAACATGATCCAAATCCACCAACTCAAGTCCGATCATCACGTGAGTTGAGGTGGTTTCAATGGTGAACATCTTCATGTTGATCATATCTACTATATGACTCATGTTCGACCTTTCGGTCTCTTGTGTTCCGAGGCCATGTCTGTACATGCTAGGCTCGTCAAGTTTAACCCGAGTGTTCTGCACGTGCAACATGGCTTACACCCGTTGTATGCGAACGTAGAGTCTATCACACCCGATCATCACGGCGTGTCTCGAAACGACGAACTTTCGCAACGGTGCACACTTGGGGAGAACATAATTTATCTTGAAATTTAAGTGAGGGATCACCTTATAATGCTACCGTCGTCCTAAGCAAAATAAGATGCATAAAAGGATTAACATCACATGCAAATCATAAGTGACATGATATGGCCATGAACTTGTGCTTTTGATCTCCATCTCCAAAGCACCGGCATGATCTCCATCGTCACCGGCATGACACCATGATCTCCATCATCTTGATCTCCATCAACGTGTCGCCATAAGGTTGTCGCGCCGACTGTTGCTTCCACGACTATTGCTAACGTTTAGCGATAAAGTAAAGCATTACATAGCGCTTAATGATTGACACGCAGGTCATACAATAATTAAAGACAACTCTATGGCTCCTGCCAGTTGCCGTATTCATCGACATGCAAGTCGTGATATTCTATACAACACATGATCATCTCATACATCACATATATCTCATCATGTAATTGGCCATATCACATCACAACATACCCTGCAAAAACAAGTTAGACGTCCTCTAATTGTTGTTGCAAATTTTACGTGGCTGCTACGGGTTTGCAAGAACCGTTCTTACCTACGCAAAACCACAACGTGGTGTAGTGATTGCTTTTTGATCTTCTAAAAGAACCCTCTTCATTGAAATCGATTCAACTAAAGTGAGAGAGACAAACACCCGCTAGCCATCTTTATGCAACGAAGTTACATGTTAGTTGAAGGAACCTGTCTCGCGTAAGTGTACGCGTAATGTCGGTCCGGGCCGCTTCATCTCACAGTACCGCCGAATCAAATATCAACTAGTAACGGCAAGCAATATGTATACACCCACGCCCACAACTCGTTTGTGTTCTACTCGAGATCTCATCTACGCATAGACCTGGCTCTGATACCACTGTTGGGGAACGTTGCATGGGAAACAAAAATTTTCCTACGCACACACAAGATCTATCCATGGTGATGAGCATCTACGAGAGGGAGAGTGAATCTACATACCCTTGTAGATCGCTAAGCGGAAGCGTTAAGAAACGCGGTTGATGTAGTCGAACGTCTTCGCGATCCAAATCGCAAGTCGTCCCTCGATCCGATCACGTACTAGCGCCGAACGGACGGCACCTCCGCGTTCAACACACGTACGGCTTGATGACGCCTTCACCTCCTCGATCCAGCGAGCGATGGTGAAGTAGTGGTTGAGTTCCAGCAGCACGACGGCGTGGTGATGGTGGTGAGGAACAATCTCTGCAGGGCTTCGCCAAGCGCTACGGAGATTATGACGGAGGAACTAGAGGGTTAGGGTTGCCGCACACGGCTTGGGGAAATCTTGATGTCTCCCGTGTGCTAGCCCTGCCCCTCTATTTATATGTTGAGCCTTGGGGTCTAAACTTGGAGTAAAAGCCTCCTCCAGGTCGGTTTTGCCCGCACAAGGTCGGTTTGGCCCGCAGGAAAAGAGTCCAACTCGGATCCCTGCCGAACCGTGCACAGCCGCGCACAAGCGGTAGTACCGCTCACAAGCGGTAGTACCGCTTGGGCGGTAGTACCGCTTCACACAAGCGGTAGTACCGCTCGGGCGGTAGTACCGCTTCACCAAGCGGTAGTACCGCTTACGCGGCAGCAAAACTACTTTTGCACTTTCCAATACCTCGTGGGCTTTATCCCTTTGGCCCATATAAAGTGTTGCTGCACCCGAACACTTCGGTAAACATCCGGAACCCCTTCCGGTGAACTCCGGAACCCTTCCGGAGATCAAAACACTATTATCACATATATCAATCTTTACCTCCAGACTATTCCGGAGATCCTCGTCATGTCCGGGATCTTATCCGGGACTCCGAACAACTTTCGGTCACCAACATAATAACTCAATTATACTAATCGTCACCAAACGTTAAGTGTGTAGACCCTGCGGGTTCGAGAACTATGTAGACATGACCGAGACACCTCTACGGCAAATAACCAATAGCGGGACCTGGATGCCCATATTGGCTCCTACATATTCTACGAAGATCTTTTATCGGTCGAACCTCTATGTCAAGGATTCAGTTAATCCCGTATGCTGTTCCCTTTGTTCTTCGGTATGTTACTTGCCCGAGATTCGATCGTCGGTATCTCTATACCTAGTTCAATCTCGTTACCGGCAAGTCTCTTTACTCGTTCCGTAATACAAGATCTCGTGGCTAACACTTTAGTCACATTGCTTGCAAGGCTCATTGTGATGTTGTATTACCGAGTGGGCCCTGAGATACCTCTCCGTCATACGGAGTAACAAATCCCAGTCTTGATCCATGCCAACCCAACAGACACCCTCGGAGATACCTGTAGAGCACCTTTATAGTCGCCCAGTTACGTTGCGACGTTTGATACACACAAGGTATTCCTCCGGTGTCAGTGAGTTGCATGATCTCATGGTCAAAGGAACAGATACTTGACATGCAGAAAACAATAGCAATAAACTAACACAATCATATGCTACGTTCGTAGTTTGGGTCTTGTCCATCACATCATTCTCCTAATGATGTGATCCCGTTATCAAATGACATCTCATGTCAATGGCTAGGAAACCTTAACCATCTTTGATCAACGAGCCAGTCAACTAGAGGCTTACTAGGGACACAGTGTTGTCTATGTACCCACACATGTATTTGAGTTTCCAATCAATACAATTATAGCATGGATAATAAACGATTATCATGAACAAGGAAATATAATAATAACCAATTTATTATTGCCTCTAGGGCATATTTCCAACATTAACCACTGCACCTATTATTCAACCACCTAACTGGAACTTGCCTTTTGAAATTATGTGTGATGCTAGCGATTATGCTGTTGGTGCTGTTCTAGGACAAAGAGTTGATAAGAAATTAAATGTTATCCATTATGCTAGTAAAACTCTAGACAGTGCCCAAAGAAATTATGCTACTACTGAAAAAGAATTTTTAGCAGTTGTGTTTGCATGTGATAAATTCAGATCTTATATAGTTGATTCTAAAGTAACTATTCACACCGATCATGCTGCTATTAAATATCTTATGGAAAAGAAAGATGCTAAACCTAGACTCATTAGGTGGGTTTTATTGCTACAAGAATTTGACTTGCATATTATTGATAGAAAGGGAGCTGAGAATCCCGTAGCAAATAATTTGTCTAGAATAGAAAATGTTCTTGATGACCCACTACCTATTAATGATGATTTTCCTGATGAGCAATTAGCTGTCATAAATGCTTCTCATAATACTCCTTGGTTTGCAGACTATGCTAATTACATTGTTGCTAAATACATACCACCTAGTTTTACATACCAACAAAAGAAAAAAAAATCTTCTTTGACTTACGACATTACTTCTGGGATGACCCACATCTTTATAAAGGAGTAGATGGTATTATTAGACGTTGTATACCTGAGCATGAACAGGAACAAATCCTACGGAAGTGTCACTCCGAAGCTTACGGAGGACACCATGCGGGAGACAGAACTACACACAAGGTATTACAATCTGGTTTTTATTGGCCTACTCTTTTCAAGGATGCTCGTAAATTTGTCTCCTCTTGTGACGAATGTCAAAGAATTGGTAATATTGGTAGACGTCAGGAAATGCCTATGAATTATTCACTTGCTGTTGAACCATTTGATGTTTGGGGATTTGATTATATGGGACCTTTTCCTAAATCCAATGGGTATACTCATATTTTAGTTGTTGTTGATTACGTTACTAAGTGGGTAGAAGCTATTCCAACTAGTAGTGCTGATCATAACACTTCTATTAAAATGCTTAAAGATGTTATTTTCCCAAGGTTTGGAGTCCCTAGATATTTAATAACTGATGGTGGTTCACATTTTATTCATGGTGCCTTCCGTAAATTACTTGCAATATATGATGTCAACCACAGAATTGCATCTCCCTATCATCCTCAGACTAGTGGTCAAGTTGAACTAAGCAACAGAGAAATAAAATTAATTTTGCAGAAAACCGTCAATAGATCTAGAAAGAATTGGTCTAAGAAACTTGATGATGCACTGTGGGCTTATAGAACTACTTATAAAAATCCTATGGGTATGTCTCCTTATAAAATGGTTTATGGAAAAGCATGTCATTTGCCTCTTGAGTTAGAACATAAAGCATATTGGGCAATTAAAGAATTAAATTATGATTTCAAACTTGCCGGTGAGAAGAGGTTATTTGACATTAGCTCATTAGATGAATGGAGAACCCAAGCTTATGAAATTGCTAAATTGTTTAAAGAAAAAAGTTAAAAGATGGCATGATAGAAGAATTCAAAAACGGGAATTTAAAGTAGGTGAGCAAGTTCTATTGTATAATTCTCGTTTAAGCTTCTTCGCAAGAAAACTTCTCTCTAAGTGGGAAGGACCGTATATTATCGAAGAAGTTTATCGCTCCGGAGCCATCAAAATAAATAACTCCGATGGCACTAATCCGAGAGTCGTGAATGGGCAAATAATTAAGCATTATATTTCAGGTACCCCTATTAATGTTGAAACTAATATTATTGAAACAATTACACCGGAGGAATACATAAGGGAGACCTTCCGGAACACTCCAGAACCCTGAAAAGGAAGAGGTATGTGATACGGTAAGTAAACCGACTCCAAAAATTCCATAAAAATACTTTCTGTCAGTTTTGGAATATTTATAAAAATACAAAAATAAGAAACAGCCGGAGGGACCCACCTGGTGCCCACGAGGCACCAGGGCGCGCCACCCCCCCCCAGGCGCGCCCTGGTGGCTCGTGAGCCCCACGTGTGCCTTCCTGACTCCGTTTTTCTTCTGGATTACTTGTTTTGCAAGATAAAAAATCTATATATGGCTTTCCAGACGTTTTGACCACCGTATCACAGAAATCTCCTCTGTTCTTGTTTCGTGCTGATTTCCTGGCAGATCTGAAAATATGTCGTCTCAAGACTCAGATGGGGAGAGCTTCATATCACACTATCTTGCAAATCCGAAGGCCGATGGGGATTTAGACCCCTATGGATTGTTCGAGGAGGAGCAAGAGGCCAACATAAAGGGGATGGAAGACGCGAGTTCGGATGTAGATGATGCCCCTTTACCTCGACCTGGAGATATGCATGTGGAGTTCAAGAAGTCGAGTCTCCCAAACACAATAAAGAAATCTAAGATTCAATTTATTCCGTCCCGTTTTCTGCAGGAGAGCAAGGATGCATTATGTAAAAGGGTATTGAAGCTTGAGCAAGAAGTCGATGATTTGAGGGAGGAAAATTTCATCCTCAAACGTAAGCTGGCCAAGCTTACCATTACTCCACCACCATCATCACCGGAGAAGGACACTTGAGCACATGGGTATGGGCACTCCCCTTGGCTTGCGCCAAGCTTGGGGGAGGTGCCCCGGTATCGTATCACCATCACTTTTATTATCTTTACTTACTTTTAGTTCGATCCTCAGTTATTTCGTGATCTAGTTGAATAAAAGCTTAGCATGATCTATTTTCGAGTGTTAGTTTCGTGACCCATCTATCTATGTAATCGAGTTGAGAGCTATATAATAAAGAGTAGTTTGAGACTGTGTTGCATTACTTTCATGTTTCAATCATAGCAATGAAAATAACGAAAAAGATCATATGCTAACCTTATGGAAAGTAATGACATTACATAAAGAAAAGTATAAGTGGTAAAATTTATTGGAGGATAACAAACATAGTATTAGTCAATGATGCAAATCATGAAAGAATTAATAAGGGAAGAGAAGATTCACATGCAAATATATTATCTTGGACATCTTTTATGATTGTGAGCCCCCATTAAGTATTTTGTGTCAAATTGTTGACGTTGGACAAGGAAGACAACGTAATGAGTTATGTTTGTTCATATTCACATAGAAGTTATATTGTTATAGATCCTCCAACATGTGGTGCTTGCCCAATATCTTTGCTAGCCAAAAATTCGCACTAAGTAGAGATACTACTTGTGCATCCAAAACCCTTAGACCGAGTTTCATGTCATGAGAGTCCACTATATCTACCTATGGATTGAATAAGATCCTTCAAGTAAGTTGTCATCGGTGCAAAAAGCAATAAAAATTGCCTCTAAATATGTCTGAACTTTTATTGTAAGGGAAATAAGCGTTGTACGAGCTTGTGATGGTAAAGAAATAAAAGTGACGGACTACATAATAAAGGTTGCTATCACAAGTGGCAATATAACGTGATGTTCCTTTGCATTAAGAGCTCTAGCATTCAAAAACAAAAAGCGCATGACAACCTCTGCTTCCCTCTGCGAATGGCCTATCCTTTACTTTTATGTATTTTACTTTTTATGCAAGAGTCAATAGTATTCTCCTCTATTTCCTTTTTATTTTTCTCTTTTGCAAGCATCATGTGGTGGGGAAAGATCTAAGCACATATATCCAGTTGGATATCAGTGATCATGAGTTATTATTGTTGACATCACCCTTGAGGTGAATAAGTTGGGAGGCAGAACTATAAGCCCCTATCTTTCTATGTGCCTGGCTGAGACTTTTTGCTCCATATATATGTCGTGAGTGTTAGCAATCATGGAAGACTAAATGATGGTTGAGTATGTGGACTTGCTGAATAGATCCTACATGTGACCCTTCCTAAAAATATGATGAATTGTAATTGCATTGTTGACTGAGAACATAGTTTGCTAGCTTTCAAGAAGGTTTATGCCTTATACTCCACTGTTGTGGTGAATTGTTACTTGCTCATAAGAAGTTTATGATAATAAACATTGCTGCCATGATAATAAATAATGTTGTTATAATAATGATCATGATGCTTCTATGTCCGTGTTTTGTTTTTATCGACACCTCTCTCTCTAAACATGTGGACATGATTATCGATATCGGCTTTCGCTTGAGGACAAGCGAGGTCTAAGCTTGGGGGAGTTGATACGTCCATTTTGCATCATGTTTTACTACTGTTATTTATAGTGTTTTTAATCAATATAACACTTTGTGGAGCTATTCTAATGCCTTTTCTCTCTAAATATGCAAGATTCACACAAGGAGGGAGAATACCGGCAGCTGGAATTCTGGACCTGAAAAAGCTCTGTCAAGATACCTATTCTGCACAACTCCAAATGAGCTGAAATTTTCTGGAGAATTATTTTGGAATATATAAAAAATATTGGAAGCAAAAAGTACCAGAGGGGGCCACCCAGGTGCCCACGAGGCACCAGGGCGCGCCACCCCCCCCCCCCAGGCGCGCCTTGGTACCTCGTGGGGCCCCTGGCCCACTTTTGGCCCCCATTTTCCGGTATATAAGGGCATTTGACCTAAAAAAATATAGAGAAGACTTTCGGGATGGTGCGCCGCCGTCTCGAGGCGGAACTTGGGCAGGAGCACTTTTGCTCTCCGGCGGAGAGATTCTGTCGGGGATACTTCCCTCCGGGAGGGGGAAATCGTCGCCATCGACACCACCAGCGACCCTCTCATCGTGGGAGGGCTAATCTTCATCAACATCTTCACCAGCACCATCTCATCTCAAACCCTAGTTCATCTCTTGTATTCAATCTTTGTCTCAAAACCTCAGATTGGTACCTGTGGGTTGCTAGTAGTGTTGATTACATCTTGTAGTTGATGCTTGTTGGTTTACTTGGTGGAAGACTATATGTTCAGATCTATTATGCAATTCAATACCCTACTGGTCATGAACATGTTGATGATGTGTGAGTAGTTACTTTTGTTCTTGAGGACATGGGAGAAGTCTTGTCATAAGTAATCATGTGAATTTGGTATTCGTTCGATATTTTGATGATGTGTATGTCGTGATTCTCTTAGTGGTGTCATGTGAACGTCGACTACATGACACTTCACCATCTTTGGGCCTAAGGGAATGCATTGTGGAGTAGTAATTAGATGATGGGTTGCTAGAGTGACGGAAGCTTAAACCCTTGTTTATGCGCTATTCCGTAAGGGGCTGATTTGGATCCACATGTTTAATGCTATGGTTAGAGTAGTCTTAATTCTTCTTTCGTAGTTGCGGATGCTTGCGAGAGGGGGTAATCATAAGTGGGAGGTTTGTCCAAGTAAGGGCAGCACCCAAGCACCGGTCCACCCACATATCAAATTATCAAAGTAGCGAACGCGAATCAAACTAACATGGTGAAAGTGACTAGATGAAATTCCCATGTGTCCTCGAGAATGCTTTACTTATTATAAGAGATCGTTCCGGCCTGTCCTTTGCTACAAAAAGGATTGGGCTATATTGCTGCACTCTTTGTTACTATTGTTACTAGTCACTTGTTACAAATTATCTTGCTATCAAACTACCTGTTACCGATAATTTCAGTGCTTGCAGAAAAACACCTTGCTGAAAACCGCTTGTCATTTCCTTCTGCTCCTCGTTGGGTTCGACACTCTTACTTATCGAAAGGACTACAATTGATCCCCTATACTTGTGGGTCATCAAGGCAAGAAAGACCAATAGGAGTGTCGTGCTAAAATTTGGAATTATTCCGGGTTCGTTTGGCATTTTTTATACATTAATTGAGTTTTCTAGGCAGTTAAATAATTCAAATTTTAACTACAGGCACATGCTCCAGTGCACCAAAATGGGTTGAAAAATCGTATATGTATCCTTGGGTGAATGTTTAGGTCCCATGCAAGAAATGGGAATGAATTTCAAACATCTGGGCGTCGTGGCTCGGCCGAAAACATTGACAAACTTGGTTTTTAAATTCCTGTAAATCCAAAACTTGCCTGAAAATCATGAAACTTGGCATGTTGCCTTGACATGGCACCAACATGCTGTGGTAAAAATTTTGTTCGATTTTTTGAAGGCACACAGATTAACAACAAACAAAGTCATTTTGGAACAAAGAGCTGCCACCTTACAATCGGAAACACAAGTGCTATTCAAACCGTGGGCGTTGTACTAACCATTTACGTGCCGCCACGCATCCCCATTTTTATTGGCTAGCAGGCGACGTGCGGGGTAGCTATTTGAGTAGACGAGAGGCGTGGAGCAGACCGCTGCGCAGGCTCATCGGGAGGCGATCCCTTTGACCTCCATCCGCCACACACCTCGCGCCCAACTTCTCCTTTAATGGCACCCGAGCCCCAGTTTTAATGACGTGGCTAGGCCTCAGTCGACTGAGATTTAAGAGAGAGAAAAGAAAATCTGAAAAGAAAATTTTGCACGGATCTTGATGTAAGATCTCACGGACATAGCATCGACTGAGACTTAGCAAGACTGATATATATGAAAACGATGGCAATGGATAATAATAATTGTCTTACATATTCAGGAAGATAATTAAAGATGCCACATGCGGCGACACCCGAAAGACACAAGGGCAAAAGAAGGAAGACACAGACAACGATCTGGGTCACTGCTCTCTACTTCACCTCGTTCTACTATGCCATCTTCGTCATTTCGTCCACCTTGATCTCCTTCACATCCTCAATCCGTCGCTTGCGAGCATCCACGCATTCCTCCAGGAGCATGTCACGCTCAATGCGGAGCTTAGCATTCTCGTCCATAAGTTTCCTGACCATGACGGCCGTCTTCTTCAACATGGCAGTTGTCTCCTCGTGCTGCTTTGCCCTGCCGGCGATCTTCGCCCTCAGCAGGTCGCGCTCGGTGTGGAGCCTCACCTTGTCACCCCGTAGTCCCCGGATGACGCCGGTGGACTTATCCAACACGGCATAGCTCTCCTCCTGCAGCTTCGCCCAGCGGGGGATGTCATCGCGCATCAGCTTATTGAGCATAGCGTGCATGCTCCTGTGACATCCCTCGAGTGCCTGCGATAGATCCATCCAGGCCACAGCGACGCGACATGACCTCTCTGCTGCTTCGGCAGCGCGGCAGGTAATCTGTGTTGCTTCCATGGCACGGCCGGACCACTCTGCTGCTTCGGCGGTGTGGCGGGACCTCAGTACTGCTTCGGCGGCGCGGCCGTACCTCTGTGCTGCTTCGGCGGCGCGGCGGGACCAATCGGCTGATATCGCAGTGAGGCGGGACATCTCTGCTGCTTTGCTCGACGCTCCGTGGTCATTTCTCGACCAAGAACTCCTCCCATGGGCCATGGCAGATGCAAGGAAGGACGAAGACTTGTTTCTTTGTTGATGAGGAATTGAGGAGGAATGTGCAGTCATTTTCGAGTAGGTGGTATTTATAACCTAGTAATAAGCTGCTAAGTGGGAAAACATTTAGGTTTTGATCGGTGTGAACAGGTTTGCAATTACATATCGGTGTGAATCAGAGTAATTTGGAATGTGACAGGAAAGAAGCTCAAAATTATTTGACGGTTCCGGTTTCGAAGTGCGGCACAATTCCCAGATGGTGTAATTAACATGGGCAAGCGTTATCGGATGCGTACGTGGCGTGTGCACTGCAATCGGCGATGTCAGCAAATGACTTGTTCCATCAACCGTGTGCGCTTGTTATTACCATCGCGCACAATTCTTTTAATTAGATTGTGTGCCCATATATCGCAGACTCCTTGATCTGGCTGACCGTTTCTGTTGGGTTGGGTAATCGCAAACAGTTCATCCGAACGAACCACATGCCGTATATCGCACACACCTTGATCTGCCTAACCATTTCTGTTATGTTGGGTAATAGCAAACAGTTCATTCGAGTGAACTGTATGCCATGTATCGCACACACCTCGATTTGGCTGACCGTGTTTGTTGTTCTGTCTTATCGCAAACAGTTCGTATGGATCAACTGTATGCCACGTATCGCACACGCGTCTCTAATCTGAATCATGTTTGTTGTTCTGTCTTATCGCAAACAGTTCGTATGGATCAACTGTATGCCACGTATCACACACGCGTCTCTAATCTGAATCATGCTTGATGTCTCCGGCATCGCACACAGTTCGTCTTATTGGCGACGGTTTTAGTACTACACTGTTTGTGATTAATTTATCGCACACAGTTTGCTCGCAGGGTCTCTGATTGATGTGTCGCGTTAGGACCTTCCTGCAGTAGTGCATCCTCGACGCCGTTCTCAGTCGTTGCTGTCATCTGAAGTGTATCAGGATGCCAACGAAGCGCACAATGGGAGGGAGTGGGGACGCCGGGGCTGGTGAAGCACAGCACCGCGTGAAGCCGAGCACAGAGGTTGCCATCGCCGTGGACGAGGTCTCGCGTGGGCAGAAGCACGGCCTTGAAGTTGTCGCCGCCGTCGTGCTTCCCCAGCCGGAGCCGGAGGTCCACAATGACTCCGACGACCACTCTGGCGACGACTCCGACGATGACGGAGAACAGGTTAGTCATCTATACCCATTGTTTGGCTAATATAATCCTAGGTTTTCTCTTGTTAGTCCCGCCTCCCCCCTTTTTGGAATATAAATCGTATGGTTATATGTTCTCTCAATCCATGAAATCAGAGTAAGATTCGTTAGATCCCTGCAGTGTATTGATTGTTTGAATGGTACAAATGATAAGTGATGTTGATAAGTGAGATATGTACAAATGATCATGCTAATAATCCATCTAGGGTTAGTGATTAATGGTTTGTTCTGTACAAATGATTTTTGCTAATAATCCGACTAGGGTTAGTGTTTCTGCTAATATTTCATAGCCAGATCTTGAGAATTGATTTTGAATGTCCTACATATATGTTTGTGCCAAAAAAAATTCCAGATTGGCATGTACATAGATGATTGTGCTAAAAAAATCAAACCAAAATCTTGCTAATAATCCATCCAGGGTTAGTGATTAATTGTTTGTTCTGTACAAGTGATTTTTGCTAATAATCCGACTAGGATTAGTGCTCATGCTAGCAAGTCGTAGCCAGATCTTGAGAATTTATTTTGAATGTCCTATATATAGGTTTGTGACAAAAAATCCAGATTATGCTAAAAAAAGAACCAAAATCTTTGGATTTGTCTAGAATATTAGCCATCAAATCCTAATCCTACTTTACGACATGTAAATTGGTTTGATGCCAAAAGTTGGCATGCCTAATTTTGGCAACTGCCAAACGTTGGCTAGAGATTGCTTGCATACCAATTTTCATTGCCAATCTCACAAATGTTGGCAACTTTTGATTTTGCCAAATGTTGGTAGCAAACCAATCAGCCTCTTAATTTTGTTGCACTAAGTTGTCTGCTCTCAGTTTATGCATTTCTTTCATCAAGATCACTTGATGATTTAGGGTTCACGCTATCACAGGATGTATTATGTTTCATAAACTCTGCCTGCCGAATTCACATTATAAAATATACTGACGCCACATTTTTTACTTTATGTATAGGTGCTATCTGACTATGTCGACAGCGAGGATGAAGATGGCCAGAGGAGGTGCAAGAAGCAAATGCTCAGGGAGCTTTATGCGGGAAAGCATAACAGGCGTGTTAGGACCTGGAATGGGGGCTTTGGATGCCCGTTCTGCAACCAAATCCTTCATGATGCGTATGAAAGTGTTCTGGCGCATGCAAGAGGAAGAGCTGTTGGCTCCTTCAAGCAGAAGTATTCTTGCAGGGTGGCGCATGCCGCGTACGCTGAGTACCTGGAGAAGCTTCACCTTCGTGCAGGTCGGGAGACCCAGTGAACTATGGTTATGTTCAGAAGTACCCTAGCTATCTAGTGTGTGCGTCTTAATTATATCTAGCCTTGAGTATGATTATTATTATCGGTTGAACTATGCTTGAGTACTCTTATTATCTATGCCTGAGTATGTTTATATCTATGCTTAACTATATCTAGATGTGGGATGAGTATGCAATCAGTTTGGTTGATGGAATTTTATGCTTCTCTTAGACCAACCTATGATTGCCCACAACACACACAGCTTATTAGCGCGAATTGTCTGTGCTACTTTCGGTCTTCCCACACAATTTTATAGTAGCAACCGTTTGCCCACAACACGCACAACAATGCGTGGAGAGTTGGCAAAAAATTTGAACACGTACGGTGCATATTAGGGTGAATGTTTAGCGTGGGTAAAAATTTTAGTGTCGAACGATGAAGGAAATGTAGACCCCACCATGAAACTTGGTGATTTTCCCAGATTGGAACCATGTGCGATGACTTTCATTGTGCCACGACACATGTGTTCTGATTGGCCAGAACGCATCCCCACGGATCGCATGTCTGCACCATACACTACAAAAAAAGACACATCCGTGACATTATGGCCCGAACGAAAAAAATTATGTCATGGTTATGACACTTCTATGACAATAATTTTGACAAAAACACGTATCATCATAGATGTGGTGGGCTCCTACTTCTATGACAAAAAATTATGACAGAAAATGGGCTTTTCGTCCTGGGCGGGTTGGAGACGCACCCGCATGACATTCTTTGGGCCGTCCATGACGTAAAAAATCGTGGTAGAAGTGAGGGCGAGGAAATTTTCGGGGAGTTCCCGGTTATGGTGGGCATAGTCGGTGCCGAGCGATGCAGTGTGGTTTGCGCGTTTCTCTCGTACGCGCGCGTGTGTGCGAGGCGCTCGCTAACCGAACCCGAGTGAGGCATACGTTCGCGTACTGAACCCGAGCGATATCGATCGCCCTCGCACTACGTACTGAACACGAGCGATCGATCCCTCGCACTATGTACTGAACCGGATCGATCCCTTCACTGCTAACTAAACCCGAGCGATCCCTTCACTGCTAACTGAACCCGAGCGACCCCTTCACTGCTTACTGAACCCGATCGATCCTTCTCGCTGCTTACTAAAGCCGATCGAGCCCCCATGCAAGACGTAGCCAGCCGGTGCTGGGTTGCCTCTCGATGAACAGTGCCGGTTGCTGCTGCGCGCGCGATACACGTAGAATGAGTCGAGACTTGCATCGACCGAGCCGGCTGGTTAGCTGTGGATGAACAGTTCCCGTTGCTGCAGCCTGCTCGTACGCCCCACCCCAGCCGGTGGGTTGGCTGTGGATGAACGGTACCCTGGCCGTGTGAAGGTGGTTGGCGCTGGATGAACATGACCCCAAGAGGAGGCCCCCACACCCCAGCCGGTTGGGGGTGGATGAACATGACCCCATGGAGGCTGGATGAATAGTAGTCGGTGGAGGCTGGAGGAAGTCGACGGTGGATGAACAGTAGCTGGTAGAGGCTGGAGGAAGTCGACCGTGGATGAACAGTAGTTCCATGGAGTCCCGTTTTGCGGTACGCCACAGCCCTCCCGATGAACGGGACCCCCATTTCGACCATAGGCAGTTGGGGAGAAGTCCGTTTCCCCCATTTTGCGGTACACCAGAGCCCTCCCGATCAACAGGACCCCGCTTCGACCATAGGCGCTCGAACAGAAGTGTGTTTCCTCCGTTTTGCGATACGCCAGACCCCCAGCCGATGAATAGGACCCCGTTTCGACCATAGGCGGTTGAACAGAAGGCCGTTTCCTCCGTTTTGCGGTATGCCAGACCCCGAGTCGATGAACAGGACCCCGTTTCGGCTGTTCCGCCCAAGCCGGTTGGATCCTGATGAACAGGACGCGTTCTGACTCAGTCGCTTGGCTCCCGATGAACACAACGCTGTTTCCTCCGTTCCAACCCAGCCGGTTGGCTACCGATGAACAGGAGGCCGTTGCTGCCGTCCGTTGCCTCTCCATGTACACGAGCCCTGACCGTACGTATGCGCAAGTACGCGTTCGAGACCCCACCCGTATGTACGTAGGTGGCCGTATTCTTTGCCATGTGGCTGTATGTATGTGTACACAATTTAGACGGGACTGTCTAAATTGCCACGTCGGGGGCTCTACTACGACACATGCCGCTACTTACTCGGCCACGGTTCATCCTTGCAGAGTGACTGATCGACCAGTATGTACGTACACGTTCGCGACCAGACAGACAATGCTACGTACGTTTTGACCTGGTGGGTCCCAGCTGTCAGTGGATAAGGAGGTACTTCCTTGCGTGCGAAGATATAGCTGGTGGGTCCTAGCTGTAAGGGGGAGGAATCATTTTTTTTGCACGTAATAAGGAGGCACTTCCTTGCGTCCGAAGATGTAGCTGGTGGGTCCAGCTGTCAGCCTCACCGCGTACAGTCGTCTTCCGATGGCTGTCGTTCATTGACCACGTTGACTACGCCGCACCGAGAGCACCAAGGCTGTGGACGACGGCGAGGACTAGGAAGGGAACGACGTGGAGCCGGGGAAGACGCGGAAGTGGATGCCCACGCGGATGGGAGTACGAGGGTTGACTGGTTCGGCTGCGGTGTGAGGCTGCCATCGCTGGAGAATAACAGGGGATGTGAGTGAGTAGAGGGAAGGCCTGGCCAGCGGTGGGAGTAGGGTGGGGCGATGAGGCCTGCGCGGCAGCACAGCCAGCCACGGGAGGTAGGAGCAGGCGGTCCCGCCGGCGCTGGTTTGGGTGGCTGGAGCAAGAAGATCTGAGATTGAAGAAGCAGCACGGCCATTGGATTAGCATCCAATGATCACTGCTGCTAGAATCGTTTGTTGACTAAGTTGACGAAGCCCTACGTACGCGTCAACCTAGTAGGCCCACAAGTCAGCCTCCCAATCTGGTGGGTCCCAGTTGTCATGGGTAGGAATCATTTTTTTCGCGTAATAAGGAGGCACTTCCTTCCGTGCGAAGATATAGCTGGTGGGTCCCAGCTGTCAGGGGGAGGAATCATTTTTTTCACGTAATAAGGAGGCACTTGCTTGCGTGCGGCCATGGACCATGTGGGTCCCTACTATCAGCCTCTCCACGTACATCCCTCTCCCGGTGGCTGTCGTTTGTTGACCATGTTGACCACGCCGCGCCGAGAGCACCAACGCGGTGGACAACGGCGAGGCCGAGGAAGGGAACGACCCAGAGCCAGTGAAGCCATAGTAGTGGATGCCCACGCTGAGGGGAGTACGAGGGTTGACTGGTTCGGCTGCGGTGTGAGGCCTGTGTCGCCAGAGAATAACAGGAGGTGTGGGTGAGTAGAGGGATGGCCTGGCCAGCGGTGCGAGTAGGAGGGGGCGGTGAGGCCTGCGCGGCAGCACAGCCGGCCATGGGAGGCAGGAGCAGGCAGTCCCGCCGGTGCTGGATTGGGCGGCTGGAGCAAGAAGGTCAGAGATTGAAGAAGCACGACGATCGTTGGATTGACATCCAACGGTCACTTCTGCTAGAATCTTTTGTTGACTAATATATGATATGTAAAGAATTCTTGCATACGCGTCAACTTAATATGCCCACAAGTCAGCCTCCCAATCTGTGGCGGACAGCATACAACCCATTTGCTATTTTTTTAAATAATTTATAGCTCATTTGCAAATTCTTATGCAATTTATTGCAGTCCATTTTCTTTTTGTTGGCCAGGAC
Organism: Elymus sibiricus; assembly: GCA_039707655.1. Classification (NCBI taxonomy): domain Eukaryota; kingdom Viridiplantae; phylum Streptophyta; class Magnoliopsida; order Poales; family Poaceae; genus Elymus; species Elymus sibiricus. Next base: position 198,648,294 of record CM077668.1, read on the forward strand.
CAGGGCTAAAAATTTAAATGAAATTTTGCATATTTTGGTGGGGTCCAAACTATTTTTAATCCCGAAATGTCGAGCCAGATTTAAAGTAATTTCAAAATATATTTAAATTAGGTTAAAAACCAATGAAATTTGAAATCTAAAAATGTGAAAATATTTTGAAATTTGAAAGTAATTGCCAATTTGTTGTGTGGTTTTTATATTTATAGCCCATTTCATATTACTTATAAGATTTGCAGCCATCTTGAAAGATTTGTAGCCCAGCAGGGCAGAGAAAAACAAGTTGGTCCGGGTTGGGTTGGCCTCGATTGGGTATTCATCAGGAAAAAAAACGGGGCTAGCCATTTTCACAAAGAAAAAAATAGCTGGGTTGGTCATGTGGTAAACGTAAAATAGAAGCCTGGGTTAGACGGGCCACAACCCAGTTGATACCATGCTCCGTTCAACAATAACAAAAAAACTGCTCGAGCTGCTAGGTCCCAGGTGTCAGCCACTCTTGTGCAGTTCTCTTGTCTATTGACTATACACTGACAATGTCGTGGGTCCCAGATGTCGGCAAACCACTAGGAGGAAGCATTTTCTTTTTTGCTTGTAACAATGAGGCACTTGCTTGTGTACAGCCATGGACATTGTGGGTCCCTACTGTCATCCTCTCCACGTATAGTTCCTCTCCCGATTCCTCTCGTTTGTTGACCATGTTAACAACGCCAGACGGCGGCGATGCGGTGAGCGCACCAAGGCGCGCGGTGGACGACGGCGAGGCCTCGGACGGGAACGAACAGGAGCCGGGGAAGATGCGGCAGTGAAGTCGTGGGCAAAGGGGAGTACGAGGGTTGACTGGTTCGGGTGCAAGGTGGGGCTGACATCGCCGTTAAAGATTTAGGAGACGGTAGGGCGGCGATGCGTGCGCGGAGGCGCGGCCAGCCATGGGAGGTGGGAGCAGGCGGCCCCGCCGGCATTGGTTTGGTTTTGGCGGCTGGAGGAAGAAGAGACTGAAGAAACACGATAGACTGTACAAGCAGCAGGAGTACTTAACAACGTTAACCGAAAGCAGCAGGAGCACTTCACAACCAAAGCTGAAAGCAGTATGAGTACTTATACAGGTTCAACCGTACAAGGCACGCCTCGAACAGTGCTACTTTGCCTACTGTTAATGAAGGGTGAGGCCACCAAGCCCCAGGACAAGGCCCAGGCCCCAGCCCGCGTATCCACAACTTTCTGAAAGCGGCTTCATCTCGCAATGTGGTCAATAAACAGGATATTCGCTTCAAAGCCATGGAAAAGCATGAACATAACCTTCTGTCCTATTCTCCAAGATCGACGGGCCTTCATGATTTGACACCACCCATGAATAATTATCTTTTCACCTCTAAGGGAAATGGAGTAGGTCGACATAAACTTCATGTTGTGACCAAGCGCAAGTCTGAGTCGACCATGGCCAGGCATCTGTATAAGAACAATAAAGCTGGGCAATTTCTGTTTCAAGAAGAAGAACACAGCTGTAAAACTGTGTATAAGCAAGAGTTTATGAACAACATATATAACAGAAAACAGCTCGTACCATCAGTTTCTTAACACAGCTGGACCTGTTCAACGTGTGCACCAGTGGCACACATATCCCACGTGGCCTTCCACCATTGAAATGCCCCTCAAGGTCCTCAAGACAATCAATAAAGTGTAGGAATTGGTGGATATCGTCCCAGTCGACTTCGGTGCCATCAGTAACCATCGAGTTCTTATCAAATAATAGACGAGTAGTGTCCTGCACTTTGTAATAACCTACGCGTGTCACCAATTATAAGAAATATTAGTTAAAAGTAGCATCATTGTGAGAGAAGGGAATCACAAATTGTTGCTACTTCTAAAGTCAAATTGTGATCAGTTAGACATAATAGGTGGATTACAAAGTAAAAGAGGCCACATGAAAGAACCAGATACAAAACTAACATGGATGAACCACTAGAATGACGTCGGGGTGGAAGGTCACAGGGAAGATAAGACCAGGTTCTGCTATTTCCATGAACATTGGTGTGCCAACTTTCAGTCCATAACACTTGACAAAGTTTATCCAAGTTTGGCCATAAAAAAAGGAGCGATCTTCTTGGTTAATGAACCCAACTATGAACTTATATCCATGGCATGTCTCCAATGTGACCATTATACTGTTGTATTCAGTTATGGCAAGGCCGGCCTTCTTGAGTACATGTGTTCTAGCAGAGCAAGGGATGCACTGCAGGAAAAATAATATGAGAACACAATTTATTCGCTATCCAAATCTAGAAATAATTTCCTCTTTCACGTCAGTGTTCAGCATGGTACTAGTACCTTTTATCCAAATATAGCAATCCAAATTTCCAAATTAGTCGACAACATGTTCAAAAACCCTAACCCTACCGGATAGAAAAGAGGATTCTAGGAACATACCGTGCGATTTTTGAAATCCTGTGTTAGGATGAGAAGGAACAAGTCTGGCATCTCGCCAAGGGCGCAGAAACCTGTAGGGTCCTCGCACTTTGGGCACTGCAAATGAAACACACTAGATTCAGTACGAAGAAAAATGCATCAACGGCGGTGGTTGCCATCCTAGGATTACCGGCGACAAAGGGACAAGGATTTATCAGGGATGGATGAAGATTTCGTACCTGGTTCTCCATGAGAAAACCCTAAGCAATCGCCGAGAGGTGGTTTTCTTTGAACAAGCAGACGAGGGAGAAGGGGATTCTGGTCGAGTGAAATAATGCTGCTTCGTCCGTCGAGCTTACTGCTTATGCTGGAAAGGTGGGGTTTTGTGATTTGACGGCTCATTGAGCATTACTGTGGCTCTAAGACCGGGATGAGTCTACCGTGCAGTTGTGCACTCTAATTTGGTGCATGGCACGTGGACCTAGTTGCTGGATGTCCCGCATATCGGCTAAATGAAGTAGAAAGGCAGGAGTAACAAGTTACACATAAATATATTTTTGATAAGAGAGATACTCCCTCTGTAAAAGAAATATAAAAATCTTTTATATCACAACTATATATATATATATATATATATATATAGGGTGGGTCTATTCTACCAACCCCCTTAAGACCTTATTCTACCAACATCCGGCCTTATTCTGCCAACAACAGAGACACCCTACCCACTCCACACACCCACCTTCACCCCATCGGCCTCTCTTCTCCCCCGCCCGAGCCGGCCGCGCGCCGCCCAACCGCGCCCTCGCACTCCACCGCGCGGCCCCAGGCGCGCCGCCCAACCGCGCGGTGAGCCTCCTACCCCGACGCAGACCCCTCCTAGCCTCCTCCCACCGGCGCCGCCCCCTCCCACCAGTTCCTTCTTCCCCGAACGCGCGGAGGTCGTCCCCACCCGCTCCAGCCACACCTTCCCCGACCCCGCCGCCGGGACCTCACCACCTCCACGGCCTCGCGCTGCCACCGCCCCTTCCTCGCGGGGCCCCTCCATCTTCCTACCGCGCCTCCCACCGCCCCGGCGCCGATCCAGGCGCGCCGCCCTCAGGCGTCCCGCGCGGCTGCCGGCGTGGATCTGGCCAGCGGCCACGGGATCCGGCCCGCGGCCACGGGATCCGGCCCTCCACCGGGCCCTGTCGCCGTGCGTCTCCCGGTAACAGATGAAGGTACCCCCCCTTTGTGCGGCCGACATCCTCCTCCCCATGGGTCCGCGACATATTCGGCTGTGGGCTCCTCAACGGCGTCAGACTGGATGGCTGATGGGTCCAGGTCGACGATGGCTCCGGTGGCTCCAGGGCGAGGGGGCTCTCTGTAGTTCAATGGCGCTCATGGTGCAACTCGGTGGCGGTGCAGTACATGGACAACGCGGCCGTGCAGTTCGAGCGACCGCGTGCGTGCAGTGCGTCCGGCGAGTGCATGCGGTTCGGCGGGGTAGGACACCGCGTCGCTGCCATGGCCTCTCTGCTCCTGCTCTGCCCGCCAACAACCGTGGCCTCTCCCCCTCCCACTCCAGCCGGCTGCAGCGTGTGCCATGCAGTTTTGTAGGGTGCACACCGAACGGGCGTGCAGCTCACAGGGGCTTGCAGTTCACAAAATTAAATTTTCTGTATTTTTTCAGCTTCTTGCTTCTTGCTGTTGATTTGGGTGAATTGAGTTTCTAATGCAGTTTGTTAATTCTCTATGTGTAGTTCGGCTGGCGCCGGCATGAGGTTCAGCCAGCTCCTGCTTGCAGTTCACCCCTAACTTGCTTGAGCACCGTAGCTTTCCAACGGCGGGTCACACGCCTCGTTTCGACAAACGGTTAAAAAACTGGAGCGAAAACAGTACCGAAAATTTGCAAAAAATTCGAAAAACAGAATTCCGCGATTTAGTAAATTTGAAACTGCTCTTAAACCGTAAGGAATTAGAGAAAATAATATATATGAAAAAGTTGCGCCTCGACGTTATCTTTCCAACGGCGTATCATTTGCTTCATTCCGACAAGCAGTTTATGAAAAAACGCAAAAAAACGCTCGCTGCCACTCGTCGGGCGCCCACCGTTTTCGAAACTGCTCTTAAACCGCGAGGAATCTCGAAAAAAATTCAACATGGCGAAGTTGCGCCTAATCCATAGCTTTCCAACGGTATATTACACGCCTCATTCCGACAAACGGTTTAAAAACTGGAGCGAAAACAATACCGAAAAAACACCGCGTGCAGTTTTTTCGACGAGAAGTTCACTCGTCTCAGTACTGCAGTGCGCTTGCTTCAGAAAGTGCAGTGCCCTTGCGTTGAGCGTGCAGTTCGGAAGTGGGCAGAATAACTATTCTGCCAATATTGGCAGAATAGACCGGCTATATATATATATATATATATATATATATATATATATATATATATATATATATATATATATATATAGGGTGGGTCTATTCTACCAACACCCTTAAGACCTTATTCTACCAACACTGGGCCTTATTCTGCCAACACTAGCACAGTGTCCCGAAGCACCTCACCTTCTTCCCCGTGTCACACCCCCCAATCCCCCTCCAGCTTCTTCCCCGTGTCACACCCCCAATCCCCCTCCACCTTCTTCCCGGCGTCACAACCTCGACCCCCTCCACCTTCTTCCCGCCGACACAGACCACGTCCGGCCGGCGATAGATCCCACCTCGGGGCCCGCCCTGCGCCGTCACCCACCGGGCCGCGCAGCCACCTCCTCGACCTCCTTCCTATAGGGCCGTGCTGCACGGCCTTCTGCCCCGCCGAGGTCAACCACTACCTGCGCCGCCACCCTCCTCCTCCTCTATATTTGGTGAGCCACCCTATCCCCTTCCTCCGGTGCCGGCTAGCCTTACCCGTGAGTAGGTGGTGCTCCACCTCACACCGTCCTCCCCTCCTCCGGCGAGCACGGTCCTTCCTCCCCGCGCAGGCATGTCACAGGCGCCAGGATCGGGCGAGATCCGAGGTTTCCCGAGCCAGGTGGACTCCCGACGACGGATCCGGGCCGGTAACCGCACCCATCGTGCCTCCCGACGGTGGATCCGGGCCGGCAACCGCCCACCGCCGCCCCCTCCCCCGCGGCCGGTCTCCCCCGCCACCCTCCCTTCCAGCGCAGGGTCCGGCCACCATGCTCCCCTTTACCTCTCCTCTGCATCAAGATTGACGGGTAAGCTCGCCGGAGCCTACTCTCTCCCCATCTCCCATGAGATCCCAGTCGCTCGCGGCATGCAGAACGGACGAGACCGGCGTGCAGTTCGCCCTCACCATGGACGGCACGTCATGAACCCCCTGTTCCCGGCCTCTACTCCATCGAGGCACGGATCCGCCGTCGCCAGATCCGGCCAGCCATGGGCCCCCGCGATGCACCGCCACCGAACAAAGCTACCCCCCAACCCCACGCCACTGGACCAGCTCACCCGCAAGGTACCGCCGCCGAGTCAGCCCACCGGTGACCTTTCCCTGTTCCTGGGTGCCACGACCGCGCACCGCATCCGTTGCACAGGATCCGGTCCGCCTCCCACCTCGAGTTGCTGCGACACCTACCGCCGGCCATCTCGGTGGCCCTGCAACGCTGCCACTTTACCCCGGCCGCCTGCTGCTGTAGCTCGCCGGCGTGGCATGGCCGCCCAGAGGAGCACGCCGCGAGCTCCCCCTTCCTCCTCTGGCGACGGCTCCGACGAGCCCCCTGCACGCACTGAATCCATCTCGGCCGCTCGTCAAAACTTGGGTTTTCTGCAGTTCGGTACACCCTGTCATGTGCAGTTCGTTTAGTTTTTAAGCTCTTGGCTGCAGTTCATTCTTTGAAAAAGGCCCAAATCTCACTTTGTTTTGTGTGTCTTGCAATTGGGCGGTGGTGATTTTATTTTTGATAAATCATGCCGTTTGTGTGTATTGTGAAGTCCTCTGTTTGTATTTGAGAGGTTCGTTTAATTGTTCAATGCCCAAGATTCCCTTCCTCTGCTCCTCTCCCTGTTGTTTCTCCACTGACGACGAGCAGTACAGGATGCTCCCTGTCGCAGGTCAACTGGGTGGTCCTCTCCGGGATGAACAGCCGAGGGCATCGCTAGAGCAGCCCACACACCAGGCGCGTGCGGCCATAGTCGACTCCCCGTGAAGTACACTTCTGTACTGTGAGACGGCCCCGACGCATGCAGTTCACATTTTTTTGGAGAAATGTTTTTTTTGCAGTTGACTTCTTTTTGGAGAAAATTTCAGTGCACTGCATTTTTTTGAGTTTATTTGTTTTGTGGTTCTGTTCAGTATAATTTCTTTTGCAGGACAGGGGAGAACAAAAAAAGGAGAAAAAAGAACTGCAATCGGGATGCCACTACTGCAACTCCATCTACTCTTTTTTGCACTTCCAACAGAACCTGAGATGTATTTATTATAATTTGTGCGGTTCACAAATGCTTGCTCAAAATGTTGTTTTTTCATCCCATGGATACAAAAAATATGATGTGGTCCATTTTGTGGTGGTTGGTGGTTCACTTTGTAAAAATAGAGAAAAAGTAATTCCCGGGAGGTTCACTTCTATTTCTAAATGCACTTTGTTTCGTTTGTGGGACGATTGAAAAAAAAAGGTTTTGAAGTTCACTAGCGAAAAAATAATGCGGTTCACTTTCGAGAGTGTTATGGTTCACTTACGTTAGTGTCGCGGTTCACTTACACCCAATGTGAAGTGCAAAAAAATGATGGGAAAATTAAAAAAAAACTAACGCGGTTCACTTTTAATAGTGTCGCGGTTCACTTTCGGTAGTCTCGCGGTTCACTTACTTCTGATGTGAAGTGCAGAAAAAATGTTACGGAAACGACGAGAAAAAGTAATGCGGTTCACTTCTCGATAGTGTTGCGGTTCATTTACGCCCGATGTGAAGTGCGGTCCACTTCCTCGCCTGAAAAAATTTACGTTTGAATAAAAGAAATCATGCAGTTCGCTTGCCCGTCTGATGCAGTGCAGTTTTTTGTCTGAAGCAGTGCGGTTTTCTGTCCGATGCAGTTCCCTCGTCGATTTTGGTGTCGCGAAAAACAGAGTGTCCGCATTTCGGTAAAATCAAAACTGCTCTTAAACCGTAAGAAATTAGAGAGAGTGGTCTACATGAAAAAGCTGCGCCTTGTCGATATCTTTCCAACGGCGTATCATTTGAATCATTCCGACCAGCGGTTTGTAAAAATTCACGAAAAAACGGCCGATGCCACCCATCGTCCGCCACACCATTTTCAAAATTAATTTAAAACCGTAAAGAATCTCAAAAACATTTCTACATATGAATGTTGCGCCTCGTCTGTAGCTTTTCAACGGTGTATCACACGCCTCATTTGGAGAAACGGTTAAAAAACTGGAAAGAAAACAGTACCGAAAAATTGCAAAAATTTGAAAAAACTGAATTCCGCAATTTAGTAAATTTGAAACTGCTCTTAAACCGTAAGGAATTAGAGAAAGTAAACTATATGAAAAAGTTGCGTCTCGACGATATCTTTCCAACGGCGTATCATTTGCTTCATTCCGACAAGCGGTTTGCGAAAAAACGTGAAAATACGCTCGTTGTCACTCGTCGGGCGCCCATCGTTTTCGAAACTGCTCTTAAACCACGAGGAATCTCGAAAAAATTTCAACATGGAGAAGTTGCGCCTAATCCATAGCTTTCCAAAGGCGTATTCAACGCCTCGTTCCGACGAATGGTTAAAAAATTAGATCAAAAACAGTACCGAAAAAACACCAGGTGCAGTTTTTTTCGACGAGAAGTTCACTAGTGTTTGTATTGCACTACCTTTGCTTCAGAAAGTGCAGTGCCCTCGCGTTGAGCGTGCAGTTCGGATGTGGGCAGAATAACTATTCTGCCAATATTGGCAGAATAGACGGGCTATGTGTGTGTGTGTGTGTGTGTGTGTGTGTGTGTGTGTGTGTGTGTGTGTGTGCGTGTGTGTGTGTGTGTGTGTGTGTGTGTGTTTTAGAATAAAATACTCAGATAGGCTGACGGCTCTTGACTTTGGACCACAGGCCGGTGGGCATGCATGTTTGGGGGCCCATGTGTTCTAAGTCAGTGCATTTCATCCCATAAACATTGCATCCGATAGGGACGGCGCTGGTTTTAGATGCTGTCGTAAGGAGTAGACAGAAAATTGAATAAAGCACGACAGCTATTACACTGAAATCGAACGACAGTTCCTAACCAGCAATCAGAGTTGCAATTCTTTCAGGATGTCCAATGTGATATACGCTAGTAGTACTTATACACACAGGACACTTGTTTCACCATGGCATATATTACATCAAAAGCTCTCGGAGGATAGATCAGTTCGGCAGTTGCATGCTACTACTGAAGAATTTCAAAGTTGATTAGGACCAGATCTCCTTGCAGAGAAACTTTGATTCTAACATCATCCCAACCGCAAGATTTGATTGAGTTTTGAACCTTGACCATCCTTTAGCATCAATCATCATGTGACCATCCTTTCTAGTTACGGTATATTGCGCAGGTTCATTCACACCAAGGCTATGCATGGTAAGAGAAACTTGGCCACGGTCGCCCGGATTATTGAAAGACTCCCTCATTGCTCTAGGAATTTTCTGTTTGCAAACAAGAGGACATACGCAAACAGTTAGATCAACACGGTGAATCATGTGAAACAACATGGAAAGACAAAAGAACGAATCACTTGGGCTGCCAGTGCTTACCAAAAAGGTGGAGATGTCGGTTTTTGTAAGGACTTTGGAATATGCAGTGTGAACTGCAGCCCAGTCTGTTGCCGGTGCAAGTGTTGGTTCCGTTGCCGCTGCACGGGCTGGATTAGATGCAAGTGCAATTTCAAGTGTTGGTGCAGGTGCCGGAGCCGTTGCTAGTGCCTGTGGTGGTACGACTGGTAGTGCCGCTGTTGTTGCCGGAGACGGTGCTCCTTCTGGAGCTGGTGCCAGTGTCGGTGCCCGATCCTCTGGTACATCAGCCTGATCCACTGACGCGGTCGGTGCCCAATCCTCTGCTGGATCAGACTAAGATGCTGCCGCTGTCAGTGCTAGAGCCAGTGTCGGAGCAGGTGCCGGTGCTCGATCCGCTGCGGCTGTCGATGCTGGAGGTGGTACTGATGTGCGAGACAGCAGCGCTCGTCTCTGGTCTACTTTGATTTCAGACTACAGCTTTGTAACTTTGCTACGCATCCTTCTTAAGCGAGAGTGCACATGAGCAATTCGAACTTCCTCCGGCTCTGTGACCCAGATCCAGTCCTTTTCTTTCCTTCTTTTAAAGGCGACAAGGACTAATTCTGGCGTGTTTGTTAAAGTAACTGCAGTTGATCAGAGGGCTTCAGTGTAATACCCTGGAATTTATGATTTCAAATTCTAAATTTAGTCGAGGATGTGGACCAAGTTTTGGCCTTTTAATCGTACGTCTTATGAAAAAATCCGAGACCGTGGATGCTTTCGTCTCATCGAATCGATTGAGATAGGCTATAAGTTTGCCTAAATCAGAGTTCAGATGAATATCAGGAGTCCTTTTTATTGTAGCCTTTCGATCTAATTTAGGATCTGAATTTTAGTTGGTTTTGATTAAGAAAAAAAAAGAGGAAATAAATAGCCATCGGCTGGAACTTTTCCCCATCCCCAAGAACCAAAGTCCAAACCCTTGACCATCTCACGCCCTAGGAATAGCCGCCGCCGCCTCCCCACTACCACCCTCAGGCCATTGCCGGTGCTGCTGCTGGACGCCACCTAGGCGAACCAACCCTGGATCTGGCCTTCAGCCGCCGCCACCTCGTCGCTGCTGCCTCCAGCTAGGGTCCTGCCGTTGCGGCTGCCGCGCATTGCCTTCGCTAGCCGTCCCACTACCGCCATCCGTGTACGGTGCCGCAACTCTCAAGGAATTTCTAGTGGCCGAGCTTGGCAGGTTTGCCTTTCAGTTCTAATGTATCTTAACTTGGTATCTGCTGGTTTCTTCCTGTAGTGTCAGTCTACCAAATCGCATAGGTTGTGCATGTCCTTCTACTACTAGTGGATTCCCACGCAGGTCAAACTAGTAGAGGTTCTTGGCTAAATTGGATCAGACCAGGTCATTGCTGTCTTAAGGAATACATGAATAGGCTGTAGCTTTACCATTAGCACTGTGCGTTTGTGTTCTAGCAAGAATTAAAATTGGCCGGATGTTATTAGTACTACCATGAGGTAGGTTGGTTCTTTGTGTGCACAAGATAGTAGCGTTGCTGAAGTAAACACAAATCCTAATGGATTGGTCACGCATGACGCATCCACCGCGTAAAGAAGATAGTAGCACAGCCATGAAGCTCTACCTAATATGTGCTCTGTTTTAACTGCAATAAGTACCAAAGGATGAAGTAATTAATTGAAACAGTACCATGTAATTGTTTTACTGCCGCATAGGGGAAACAAATGCTCATATGAATACATAGTTGTTTAGCGTTAATTAATTTAGAAAGCGCAATCTGAATATATACGTGCATATGTGAAAGATGCGAGAGCCAGCAAGGAGAGATATTGGTTTTTTGTTAAATATCTAAGTGTTACCATGTTTAGTATTTCTGAGAGTGGTTTAAATCGACAGGTTTAGGAAGTCTGTGCGCGACGGTTGATATTGCGTTGAATGTCAGCATCAAGGCAGGTACATGATGGGATTTTCTTATCCTTGTTTTCATCATTGGTTATTCTCGGATTTTGTTTGGCTATTCGGAGTTTTCTGCAATCGTTGTTCAGTTCCCAAAGTCGTGTGTTCAGCTTTCGTAGTTCAGTTCAGGACTTGGTCGACTCTCCCGGTAAACTAACGTTGTGGACAGTCCGCCTTGTCACTCAGAGTTCAGTGTGGGCATCGGTCGATTCTTCTGGTAATTGTCATTGTGAAGGGTCCGCCATGTCATTCAGTGTTCAGTTTAGGCATATGTCGACCCTTCCGGTCTCCGCCGTTGTGGAGGGCCCGCTATGTCTGCTTCAGTCTCCGATGAGAGAACGGCACGGGTTGTGTCTATTCTGGAGAAACCCATCTGAGATAATTCAGTCGACCAAGGTTTTATGGTCATGTTTGGAGTTTTCCACTTATTTTGAGTTCCCTTTCTGTAATGACTTGTTTACGTTTCAGCAGTAAATGTATTTGGCTGAGTATATCCATACTCACACTTGTTTCTGTTTCGGTTGGTTTCTATTTGGTTTTCAGGTACTCGAAGAAACAACAAGCATGGGCGGGAGTAGTTCACCATCACACAGATACCTCACATCATATAGTTACTTAATACTTCATAGTTATCATTTCGAAATTTCTTGTTGCCTAGCACCGATCCTTTTGTCTAGTTTGAGCATGTGGATGTTGAGAGGTCCTTATCTTGTTTATCGTGGAGTCGTGTAATAAACTTAATTGCGTGGTTGGATATGTGAACTTAAGTTGATGCCTAGTGATATTTTTTCTAAACTGCATGTCGTGGATGTCCAAAAAAACAAAGGACGTTTTGCCGAAATTTCAATATTTCCTAGAACTTGTAGAACTATGTTAGTGTGGTAGCATCTCCGGGTTTATAGAAATCTGGGGTGTTACAGTTGGTATCAGAGCCTAGGCTTTAGATCTCTGGAGTAGTATGTTTAGAATTTAAAATTTTGTGAGGTTTCTCAAATAAACTTACCTTAGATCAAATAACTTAAAACTTGACACACTGGTGCACAATAGGATGGGTTTTGGGTCATTCATTACATTCATGCTTTCGTTATGTCTTGCTGTTGATTTATATTACTGATATGTTTTTCTGCCTATGGGAAGCCCGCTGTCATAGGAGGGTGGCAGTGCTTTCCTTTAGATATTATAGTGTATTTTTTTCCTTAACTGCACCTCTGCTGATAGTAGTAAGATGTTTCTCTGGGCCAATTAGATACTTGAGATTGGAATGGTCCCTTGGACTTAGTTCTAAGTTTTACATTGGGGTTTAAAGTTGAGTTAGCCCTTTTTTTTTTCCTAGTATGAATGTAGCAAGTCGTGAACTAAGTTATGCACAAGGGATTGAAGGAATGGATTACTAATCTTGATTAATAAAGAAAGGTTGCACCTTTTAGATTGTGTCGTGTTGATATGGCAGTCACTAAGCTTTATGCAGACCATAAATGAAGTAATAAGCTCCCATCTGTCTGTGGCATTGGATCTTAAGGTTACCACATGACTTTTGTTCTCTCTAGATCTAATCTTTCTTGTGCACCTTGTGTCCTCGCGCATTCGGCTTGGCATGACCATATCATCATCTAGAAGTGGAGTCATCAACATATGTTTCTTGTTTAGTATTCTGGAAGTCTTTACCTTTAATACAAACGTCCGCATCCTTGATCATTAGCTTTACAACTTAAAACCTTATGGTGTGCCCAAACCATATCTATGTCTCCTGTAACACCCCAAAAAATTTAACCATGCTTTTATTAAGTAAAATTTTGACAGAAATAAAATTTTGAAATAAATTTCAGAATCTTTTCTGTTTTCTGTTTTCCAAAATTCTTCCCTCCATATAGAAATTTTTGTAAAATATTGTGGGTTTTGGAAGTTTTTCCTAATACTTTCATTTATCTTTTATATAACAGTAGGACATATTTTCATAATAAAATTTGCCCAAAATAATTCTTTTAACATCATTTTCAAGCTTTGAAATGCTCCTATTGCACTATAACTATTTTAAATAATTCTCCTAAAATTCCACAAAAATTATGAAGGGTCAAGAGATGCCTATAGATCGCTTTTATGCAAAAACCCAACATGGTCCTTCGAAAAATTTGAGCAAAACTTTCACTTTTCAATTTTGTTCCATTTTTGAGTTATAACTGCAACCCCAATTCTCCTTGCTCCAAAAATTCTGAAATTTTTCCACCTTATAGTCCTTCCAACCAAACCCTTAAGTCCAGGAGCTCACCTTTATTTGCATCATTTAAGCCCACCAAATAATTCCCTGTAGTTTTGGTGCAGAACTGAATTTCTCCAAAACTTGCACTAGCAAGTATTTCCTTTCATAAAACCAACTTCGGAATCATCATTAACATCCAAGGAGACAACATCGAGCCAAATTCCAATCTCAGAAAAGATCCCTAGGTGGCCCTAGCATTTCATCAAGCACCTCATGTGCATGGCTAAAATCTTGCAGCTCTCTGAACCCTATATGGAACTAGCTTCTCTGGCTCAACCAACATGTCCACCATTCTTACCATCTTAGTAAACACCCCCCTGTAAAATTTTAGCTCATTTAGGTCACTCTAGGACACGCTGGCATTCGGTCGAACATGTGGTGTGCGTGTCCAGAGCACGGCCAGAGCGCGTGTATTGCACCACGTCGGCACCGAGCTCCAACCGCTCTGCTACTGCCTCTCCCGCTCGTCCTAGCCCTCCTCTGGATTGCCCCGACCACCTAGACGCCCGCCGACACCTCCCCCTCGTATCATAGCGCCGGCCGGCGCCGGCCACACCGACCAGAGGCGCCGCCCGACGAAGCCTGCCCTGCCACAGCTCTGCTGGGGACCCGCTCACCTTAATGGCCAACGGCCGGGGCTCATCCGCAGCACACCGACCGCGTAACGGTCACTCCGACCACGACCACCGCCCACAACTACTTTGCCGGCGCAGTAATGGCCGCCCACCGTCGAGCCTTCTTCGGGAAGCCACGGGAACCGACCCTCCCCTGCCTATAAAGCCACCCCCAGGCCCCTCCACCTGCACGTACACACTTCCCTCTCCCTCCCTGAGCTTCCTCGAGTAGTAGAACGACCTGGAGCGGTCGCCTTCTTCCTCTCCGGCAGCTACGGCCGCCGCCACCTTTCAGATGATTCCCACGCAACCAAGGCTCCCCTTACAAATATTTCTTCACTAGTAGATCCTCCTAAACACCACGCACCCGTTACACTCATCAATTGAGCCAGGGGAAGCTCATAGCCGAATCCCCCAAATCGCCTCTGCCGGAGCATTTCGGGAGAACTCGCCGCCGGCGACTCCGTCCACCCCGGAGGCCAAGACGGGTACCCAGAGGATCGCCTGGGTCCCCTGAGCATGCTCATGTGCTCAGAATTCCCTAGGGCGCCGCCGTTCGCCGGCGAGGAGCGCCGGAGCTCCGCCCTGTTCTGCCGCGGGAGAGGAAACCGACGTGGACCGGTCAAACCTGACCAGTGGGCCAGGTGGGGCCCACTGTCAGTGACCCAGCACCACGCCAGCTCGTCTTAAGTGGAAGCGTAATCCCCAGAGTATGTCTTCTCTGTTAGAAAGCGTATTTTCAACTGAACCGTTTTCTTTCTTTTTTTAAATTTAATTCAAAACAGAATATTGACCCAACTTTGACTAGCTCTAACTTTTTAACCACAACTCCAAATGATTTGATTCTTTTTCTGACATTTCTTATTTTTCCTCTAGTTTATTTTAGTATTTATTTCAAAATTTAAGAAAACACTTTTTAGTACTGTGTGGGATTTATGTGGTAATTACACTATTTTGAAAATAGGAAAAATGGAGGGAGGATGAAATTTTCAAAGTTTTGAAGTGCACCCAATCCTTCTGCATGCTTAAGGCAAGCATTTTGAACACTTGATATTGTGAATGTTTGGTAGTTTGCTAGCTAGGATACCTGGATCATGAGTATGATAATTTTGAATGAAACTTGCATATTGCTATTTTTGCATGCATGATCCATTGATATTTTGTTACCCTCACTTAAACATGAAATATGAGTGAGGATGATTGTTCTCACATGCCACAGATGCCTATGTTGGTCCAGACTAATCTGCAGGAAAGAATCAGTCACGAGAAAAGTGATCGTGAGACTGAAATCTCGTTGTGACGAGAATGATCAGTGAGGGCATGTTGGGACATGCCAGGTGGTGACCCTGTTGGGTACTACCAAGGAAATATATTGTGCTAACCAATGCAGGTAAACTTAATCCTCCTGAGTCGACCGTAGATCGAGTCTTGTTCCGGTAACACCCATACTTGATCCGTGCTGCCACTTGTCCCTGCCACAGGTAGGGTATGGTTTAGTAAGTTGATAACCCCTTTCCTTGCACACACTGTATAGAGAGGCCATGGTGAAAGATACCAGAGGCCTCTGGTAGGCATGTCACCTGGTCAGGAGGCATGGGTGTTTCCAGCTGGGCCGAGAGGGGGGCACCCCTTGTATTCCGCGCGTTATAAATTGTGATCCCATGCTATTCGAGACGATGTTCTCCCCGTCTTAGAGTTTTCCTGGAGTGATGCCTTGGGTGATTCTGGGCATCAGAACGGTTAAGCTGGTGTGTGCTGGTCAGGTGTGTTTTCAACCCAAAGACCATAATCGGAATTAGTCAACATCTCGGGGTGACTAAAACAATCATTTACTTGTGGGTAAACAGTACACCCTCTGCAGAGTTTTATAACCTATTCGAATAGCCGTGTTCGCGGTTAAGGACTACAGTCAGGGTTGGTCAAGTGTCGGTCTTCGGAGGAAATAATTAAATTGATCGTGATTCACTTTTGCAAAATGATTATTATCACTACGGATGCTACCATGAATATTATTGTTAACATGAATATTATTGTGGACTAACCCTTTTCTCTTCTGTGTAACCTTGAGTATCTCTTGGGATGGTTGTGTCACCTGGATACTCATTTTTTTAGTATCTTTTGGGATGGTTGTGCCACCTGGATACTCATTTCTTTTTTTTTGTGAGTATCTCTTGGGATGGTTGTGCCACCTGAATACTCATTTTTTTTGGTATCTCTTGGGATGGTTGTGCCACCTGGATACTCATTTTTTTTAGTATATCTTGGGATGGTTGTGCCACCTGGATACTCATTTCTTTCAAGACCTCTCGAGGCGTCGCATTCAGACACCCGTTTGGCATTTCTTTTCAAGGCCTCTCGAGGCGTCGCATTTAGACACCCGTTTGGCATTTCTTTTCAAGACCTCTCGAGGCGTCGCACTCAGACACCCCGTTTGGCATTTCTTTTCAAGACCTCCCGAGGCGTCGCATTTAGACACCCATTTGGCATTTCTTTTCAAGACCTCTCGAGGCGTCGCATTCAGACACCCATTTGGCATTTATTTTCAAGACCTCTCGAGGCGTCGCATTCAGACACCCGTTTGGCATTTATCTTGGAATTCCTCGGGCGGTGTAGCGCCCGATGTTCCATTTTATTTTCTTGGAATTCCTCGGGCGATCTAATGCCTGATATTCCATTTTATTTTCTTGGAATTCCTCAGGCGGTCTAACGCCCGATATTTCATATTATATTTCTTGGTTTATTTACTAGAATGATATATTTAGCCATCTACACTGTATTGATATTTATCATGCCATACTTTAATATCAGTCAGTATATGCATATAATTTAGTTCATCATGATCATATGCTCTCTGTTGCATTCGGTATATCTTTTGTTCATGATGTTTGCGAGTACATTCTAACGTACTCACTGGCTTGTCCCTGGCTATTGTCTTGGCCAGATCACGATTAGGAGAAGAGCACTACAAAGGCACACCCCGCAACCTAGATATCGGAGATAGCAGCCACGCGGGATAGGAGTTATCCAGGTCAGCCATTCCTGTGGGAATGGAGCCCCACCAGAGATGGAGATCCACTACCCGCTTCCGCCATCCGCTGTTAGAAATCATTGTTGTATCATTTGACCTTTATGGTCTTGTATCCAATTCTTGTAATTGCTTGGTAATCTGTAACAAGGACGTGTCCACCAGTAACAATGATCTTGGGGCTGGTGACGACACGAGGGGTTAATTTCTGGGATATTGTGTCCCAGAGATCCGGCCCCGACAGCCTTGGTATTAGAGCCAGGCTGACCATTGGCTAATCTTATCTTAGCCTGGTCGCTATCCCTAGGTTTCCACACCATCTAAAACCTTTCCTGTCCGTAGCCAAGCTCATCTCATCCGATAGCCTGCACAGTGACCAGCCGACATCTTTTGGCAGTCGATGACCAACCTATCAGCCTGTCCATAGGCCGTGTGCCTGTGGCCGACACCTGAGTTGTCCCATCCACAAGCGTGCGATGGAAGACTCCGCTGACCTATAAAGGAAGCCTTGCCCCAACTCAGCACATCATAACCTCACTCTCAATTCGATACCCAATCACCAAGATGCCTGGTCCCATCATTCGTAACGAGACCACCGCAGCCGAGCTTGGAGACTTTGTAGTCATCCTCGCCAATCTCACCTGTCTAGCTTTTGGCATAGAAGAGCCCCCGGAATATGTTGTATATTAGGAGCACACGAGTGATGCCATCCACCACTTCTGAGCCACGGTGCACATCTATGGGAGGGGCACCACATCAGAACGCCCCTACCAGTTCACCGGGAGGACGACCTCCGACGAGCCCCAAGCCATCCAACTTGCAGCCCGAGAGGCTGCAGTTAATCTCTGGCATTTGTCGCCGAGGGTTAACATCCGTCCTTTCTACTACTACCCTAGTCGTGAAGGCTATGGTAGCCCGACCCAAGTCGCCAACGGAGACCATGAGACGGATCCTGCTCTAGTGCATCTGGTGCGCTACCTGAGAGTGCAAGAGGCACTATTCGATCAGGTCACCCTTGATCTGATTGCGACCCGCAGGACGCTCGCTCTCCTAACTCCGGTAAGAAGAGAAGCTGTACCCACCACCAACACCCTAATAGTGCTGTTTGGGAGACCGATCGAGCCCTCGGAGTCTGCCCCTGTTGTCCATCCGGGCAATGCCTTCGTTTCCCCAGGAGAACTCCATCGTTTCTTGGAGACCTACTCCAACGGGACTGTGACTACGACACCCCGTGAGGGGCACCACCACTACCCCAGCCCTGTAGCTCCCCATCCGACCCCGTCCAGCTCCTACACTGAAGCTCATGGAGAAGCCTCGACATCTACAAGACGCGCTCGACTGGACGTCAACGAAGTGGACTGAGCCCACCCAAGTAGTTATCGAGCCCTTAGTATTCCAGTACCCTGCAATCTTGTATTTTCGTATCCTCGAAGTTGTAGTAGGATGTCATAGTAAGTTGCAGACTGCTCGTATACCATTGTTTTAATGGTACTATATGTGGCCTGGCATAAACTAATTGACGTATGGTTGCAGAGTAAATTCTAGGCGTGACTGCCAAAACCACCCTAACCGACACACACAGTAATACGTTACATTCCTTTTAGGGATTGAGGGCCGAGACTTTGACTTGGACAACCCTATGACGGAGCTGATACACAAGTCGTACCGGCGCCGCATCATGTTTCCTAACCCAAGCACTTTATAAGAGGCCATATCCATAAACAACACCGGCCACCATCAACCTTGAGCACTGCTTTTCCCCATCCATCACTCCATGTTTCACTCCGGAGCCTACCTAAGAACTCCAGATGCAAGCCCTGGTAGTTTTGTTAAGGTTTTGTGGGATTTTACCTGCAATACCATTGGTTCCATCCACCCACCCCAGTATGAGTTGTACAAGATGAGGATCACCTCTGATTCCTCAAAATACTGGGTAGTTGTGCAAATCCCACCAGCGGATTTAAACCAAGGCCCTCCACATGTTGTCTTCATCGAGAGATCCATGCCAACCTCAGGCATGGCCATTGAGGCTGCTGCTTATGAAGCAGTTACCTGTCTTCGATTCACGGTACCCTGCGCCAGCGAAGGAAAATACTGCTATTTTCCGAGTCACGCAGCCTTTGGAGCAGAAGCTACGTTCCGCTGTGAACGTATAGAAAGAGATCCGGCTCTGGCCAATCTCATTCAGTATGTGATGGCCCAGGAGCATCTCACCCAGCAACTAATGGATTATCTCCATTATCTTGCTGTCCTGAATCCCCCGATCGCCATTGGCGGGCCACCCTTGCCAACTCAGGAAGGACATGTTCTTCGTCTGCTTCCCCCACTTCCTCCGGAAGAAGAAGAATGTGCTCCAGCACCGGGAACCCTTCCGCAAGACCCTATAGATCTCACCTTCGAACCATAGACGATCATGAGTATGTTTGTTGCGGGTCTAGTGCTTGTTTACATGATGCAACCTTTGTGTTGTATTTTAGGGCGTATGTCATAAATGCATTGCTATGATTGGAGTTTGCATATGATTGTTTGTTTGTTGTGATCTGCATTTAGTTCTTCCGCCATTAACAAATCTCGTGGACGAGATTTTCTTAAGGGGGGTAGATTTTGTAACACCCCAAAAAATTTAACCATGTTTTTATTAAGTAAAATTTTGACAGAAATAAAATTTTGAATTATACTAGGTCTTTTATTAATTTCAGAATCTTTTCTGTTTTCTGTTTTCCAAAATTCTTCACTCCATATAGAAATTTTTGTAAAATATTGTTGGTTTTGGAAGTTTTTGCTAATACTTTCATTTATATATTATATAACAGTAGGAAATATTTTCATAATAAAATTTGCCCAAGATAATTCTTTTAATAGCATTTTCAAGCTTTGAAATGCTCTTGTTGCACTATAACTATTTTAAATAATTCACCTAAAATTCCACAAAAATTATGAAGGGTCAAGAGATGCCTATAGATCACTTTTATGCAAAAACCCAACATGGTCCTTTCAAAATTTTGAGCAAAACTTCCACTTTTCAATTCTGTTCCATTCTTGAGTTATAACTGCAACCCCAATTCTCCTTGCTCCAAAAATTCTGAAATTTCTCCACCTTATAGTCCTTCCAACCAAACCCTTAAGTCCAGGAGCTCACCTCTATTTGCATCATTTAAGCCCACCAAATAATTCCCTGTAGTTTCTGTCCAAAATTGAATTTCTCCAAAACTTGCACTAGCAAGTATTTCCTTTCATAAAACCAACTTCAGAATCATCACTAACATCCAAGGAGACATCATCGAGCCAAATTCCAATCTCAGAAAAGATCCCTAGGTGGCCCTAGCATTTCATCAAGCACCTCATATGCATGGTTGAAATCTTGCAGCTCTCTGAACCCTATATGGAACTAGCTTCTCTGGCTCAACCAACATGTCCACCATTGTTACCATCTTAGTAAACACCACCCTGTAAAATTTTAGCTCATTTAGGTCACTCTAGGACACGCTGGCATTCCGTCGAACATGTGGTGTGCATGTCCAGAGCGCGGACAGAGTCCGTGTATTGCACCATGTCGGCACTGAGCTCCAGCCGCTGTGCTGCTGCCTCTCCCGCTCGTCCGAGCCCTCCTCTGGATTGCCCCGACCACCTAAACGCCCGCCGACACCTCCCCCTCATATCCTAGCGCCGGCCGGCGCCGTCCACACCGACCAGAGGCGCCGCCCGACGAAGCCCGCCCTGCCACATCTCTGCTGGGGACCTTCTCACCTTAATGGCCAACGGCCGGGGCTCATCCGTAGCTCACCGACCGCGTAACAGTCACGCCGACCACGACCACCGCCCACAACTACTTTGCCGGCGCAGTAATGGCCGCCCGCCATGGAGCCTTCTCCGGGAAGCCACAGGAACCGACCCTCCCCCGCCTATAAAGCCACCCCAAGCCCCTCCACCAGCACATACACACTTCCCTATCCCTCCCTGAGCTTCCTCGAGTAGCAGAACGACCTGGAGCGGTCGCCTTCTTCCTCTCCGGCAGCTACGGCCGCCACCACCTTTCGGATGATTCCCATGCAACCAAGGCTCCCCTTCCAAATATTTCTTCACAAGTAGATCCTCCTAAACACCACGCACCCGTTACGCTCATCAATTGTGCCAGGGGAAGCTCATAGCCGAATCCCCCAAATCGCCTCCGCCGGAGCATCTCGGGAGAGCTCGCCGCGGGCGACTCCGTCCACCCCGGAGGCCAAGACGGGTACCCAGAGGATCGCCTGGGTCCCCTGAGCACGCTCATATGCTCGGAATTCCTTGGGGCGTCGAACGCGGCGAGGAACGCCGGAGCTCCGCCCTGTTCTACCGTGGGAGAGGAAGCCGACGTGGACCGGTCAAACCTGACCAATGGGCCAGGTGGGGCCCACTGTCTGTGACCCAGCACCATGCCAGCTCGTCTTAAGTGGAAGCGTAATCCCCAGAGTACGTCTTATCTGTTAGAAAGCGTATTTTCAACTGAACCGTTTTCTTTTTTTAAAATTTAATTCAAAACAGAATATTGACCCAACTTTGACTAGCACTAACTTTTTAACCACAACTCCAAATGATTTGATTCTTTTTCTGACATTCCTTATTTTTCCTCTAGTTTATTTTAGTATTTATTTCAAAATTTATAAAACACTTTTTAGTACTGTTTTGGATTTATGTGGTAATTGCAATATTTTGAAAATAGGAAAAATAGAGGGAGGATGAAATTTTCAAAGTTTTGAAGTGCACCCAATCCTTCTGCATGCTTAAGGCAGGCATTTTGAACACTTGATATGGTGAATGTTTGGTAGTTTGCTAGCTAGGATACCTGGATCATGAGTATGATACTTTTGAATGAAACTTGCATATTGCTATTTTTGCATGCATGATCCATTGATATTTTGTTACCCTCACTTAAACATGAAATATGAGTGAGGATAATCGTTCTCACATGCCACAGATGCCTATGTTGGTCCAGACTAATCTGCAGGAAAGAATCAGTCACGAGAAAAGTGACCGTGAGATTGAAATCTCGTTGTGACGAGAATGATCAGTGAGGGCATGTTGGGACATGCCAGGTGGTGACCCTGTTGGGTACTACCAAGGAAATATATTGTGCTAACCACTGCAGGAAAACTTAAACCTCTTGAGTCGACCGTAGATCGAGTCTTGTTACGGTAACCATCATACTTGATCCGTGCTGCCACTTGTCCCTGCCACAGGTAGGGTATGGTTTAGTAATAGTAAGTTGATAACCCCTTTCCTTGCACACACTGTACAGAGAGGCCTCTAGTAGGCATGTCACCTGGTTAGGGGGCATGGGTGTTTTCGGCTGGGCCGAGAGGGGGGCACCCCTTGTATTCCGCGAGTTATAAATTGTGATCCCATGCTATTCGAGACGATGGTCTCCCCGTCTTAGAGTTTTCCTCGAGTGATGCCTTGGGTGATTCCAGGCATCGGTTAAGCTGGTGTGTGCTGGTCAGGTGTGTTTTCAACCCAAAGACCGTAATCGGAATTAGTCAACATCTCGGGGTTGACTAAAGAAATCCTTTACTTGTGGGTAAAGAGTACACCCTCTGCAGAGTTTTATAACCTATTCGAATAGCCGTGTCCACGGTTAAGGACTACAGTCTGGGTTGGTCAAGTGTCGGTCTTAGTGTCGGTCTTCGGAGGAAATAATTAAATTGATCATGATTCACTTTTGCAGGATGATTATTGTCACTACGGATGCTACCATGAATATTATTGTTAACATGAATATTATTGTGGACTAACTCTTTTCTCTTCTATGTAACCTTTAGTATCTCTTCGGATGGTTGTGCCATCTGGATACTCATTTTTTTTAGTATCTCTTGGGATGGTTGTGCCTCCTGGATACTCATTTTTTTGTGAGTATCTCTTGGGATGGTTGTGCCACCTGGATACTCATTTTTTTAGTATCTCTTGGGATGGTTGTGCCACCTGGATACTCATTTTTTTTTGTATCTCTTGGGATGGTTGTGCCACCTGGATACTCATTTCTTTCAAGACCTCTCGAGGCGTCGCATTCAGACACCCGTTTGGCATTTCTTTTCAAGGCCTCTCGAGGCGTCGCATTTAGACACCCGTTTGGCATTTCTTTTCAAGACCTCTCGAGGCGTCGCACTCAGACACCCCGTTTGGCATTTCTTTTCAAGACCTCCCGAGGCGTCGCATTTAGACACCCATTTGGCATTTCTTTTCAAGACCTCTCGAGGCGTCGCATTCAGACACCCGTTTGGCATTTATCTTGGAATTCCTCGGGCGGTGTAGCGCCCGATGTTCCATTTTATTTTCTTGGAATTCCTCGGGCGGTCTAACGCCTGATGTTCCATTTTATTTTCTTGGAATTCCTCAGGCGGTCTAACGCCCGATATTCCATATTATATTTCTTGGTTTATTTACTAGAATGATATATTTAGCCATCTACACTGTATTGATATTTATCATGCCATGCTTTAATATCAGTCAGCATATGCATATAATTTAGTTCATCATGATCATATGCTCTCTGTTGCATTCGGTATATCTTTTGTTCATGATGTTTGCGAGTACATTCAAACGTACTCACTGGCTTGTCCCTGGCTATTGTCTTGGCCAGATCACGATTAGGAGAAGAGCACTACGAAGGCACACCCCGCAACCTAGGAATCGGAGATAGCAGCCACGCGGGATAGGAGTTATCCAGGTCAGCCGTTCCTGTGGAAATGGAACCCCACCAGAGATGGAGATTTGCTACCCGCTTCCGCCATCCGCTGTTAGAAATCATTGTTGTATCATTAGACCTTTATGGTCTTGTATCCAATTCTTGTAATTGCTTGGTAATTTGTAACAAGGACGTGTCCACCAGTAACAATGATCTTGGGGCTGGTGACGACACGAGGGGTTAATTTCTGGGATATTGTGTCCCGGAGATCGGGCCCCGACATCTCCTTGTTTGTGTGCCCTTCTTCTAAGTAAAGAAATCCATGGGACAGTTGATATTCCTAACTAGACGAATCTTGTACCAAGATCTTGTGAGCTGTCCTCTAGAATCTTTCATTGATAGGCTGGGAAGTTTAATTCTTTTCTTTTAGGAAAAAAAACTCTATATCCAAGTATTTTCTTCATTTGCTATTCTAAATGGGAGGTCGGTTATTTCCTTACCTCTCTACGTTCCAGTTTTCTAGATCAATGTTCTCTTCATCCACAAGACAGTCATAAGTTTCCTTCAATTGTAAATAACATGTAGGGTAAACAGGAGTCAACCCTGAAATCCTGCTCGCGCCTATGACATTTTCGCCAAATGCGAGTGATGTTAGGTTACATGGTTCAACTGTCCACATGTGGAGTTAATAGTTCGGGTGCGGGATGGATTGGCCCCCATACCAACTACTCTTATTATTCTCTCTTACCATGTTGGAGTGGTTAACCCTTGTGTGCCTTTACCCTTAGTAGAGAATCTACATCATCAAGCCTTGACCGTAGGATGGTAAGTCATTCCACTTTTAGAACAGCCAACCATTGCCAAGCATAGGAGATGCATGGAGGCTGAACTTATGTTAGGTTTCTGCAGTACTACACAAGGGGTAATCTTTCGTTGCCTTCCATGAGAAATTCTGATAATTCTCTTGTGGTTTGCATAGTATTTGCAACCATGATAATAGCACACGGCACCAATAATGCATGTTTTCTGTAATGCTTTGCAAAAGAGGGGTGAGGATCACCATTTGTGTCTGGAGTAGATGAGACTGGTGATGGATGAATAAGACAAGTTATGTTGATCTAACACACTGGGAGAGGAAGTGAAGAATTCGAGGGCGAATTCTGTTAAAGTTGGGGAGAATGTAATACCCTAGAATTTATGATTTTAAATTCTGAATTTGGTCGAGGATGTGGACCAAGTTTTGGCCTTTTAATCATACGTCTTATGAAAAAAATCCGAGACCGTGGCTGCTTTCGTCTCATCGAATCGAGATAGGCTATAAGTTTGCCTAAATCGGAGTTCGGATGAATATCAGGAGTCCTTTTTATTGTAGCCTTTCGATCTAATTTTGGATCTGAATTTTAGTTGGTTTTGATTAAGAAAAAAAAGAGGAAATAAATAGCCATCGGCTGGAACTTTTGCCCATCCCCAAGAACCAATGTCCAAAGCCTTGACCATCTCACGCCCTAGGCATAGTCGCCGCCGCCTCCCCGCTGCCACCCTCAGGCCATTGCCGGTGCTGTTGCTGGCCGCTACCTAGGCGAACCAACCCTGGATCTTGCCTTTAGCTGCCACCACCTTGTTGCCGCTGCCGCCAGCTAGGGTCCTGCCGTTGCGGCTGCCGCGCATTGCCTCCGCTAGCCGTCCCACTGCTGCCATCCGTGTACGGTGCCGCAACTCTCAAGGAATTTCTACTGGCCGAGGTTGGCTGGTTTGCCTTTCAGTTCTGATGTATCCTAACTTGGTATCTGCTAGTTTCTTCCTGTACTGTCAGTCTACCAAATCGCATAGGTTGTGCTTGTCCTTCTACTACTAGTGGATTCCCACGCAGGTTAAACTAGTAGAGGTTCTTGGCTAAATTGGATCAGACCAGGTCGTTGCTACATTAAGGAATACATGAATAGGCTATAGCTTTACCATTAGCACTGTGCGTTTGTGTTCTAGCAAGAATTAAAATTGGCCGGATGTAATTAGTACTACCAAGAGGTAGGTTGGTTCTTTGTGTGCACAAGATAGTAGCATTGCTGAAGTAAACACAGATCCTAATGGATTAGTCACGCATGACGCATCCACCGCGTAAAGAAGATAGTAGCACAGCCATGAACGGAAATGCAATTCGGCTCCACCCGGGAGCCAAAACGCCGCCCCCAGCCATGAAGCGCTACCTAATACCCCCTCCATTCCAGAATATAAGGTGTATTGTTTTCCGTGCAAGTCAACCATTTGAATATTTGACCAAGATTATAGAATAAACTAACGACATCTACAATACCAAATAGATAAAATATGAAACTACATTTCATGATGGATCAAATGGTATAAATTTTGTATTGTGGATATTGATATATTTCTCTAAAAACTCGGTCAAACATGACCTCGTTTGACTTTTGGAAAAACAAATACACCTTATATAAAGGAATGGAGGGTGTATGTGCTCTGTTTTTACTGCAATAAGTACCAAAGGATGAAGTAATTAATTGAAACAGTACCATGTAATTGTTTTACTGCCGCATAGGGGAAACAAATGCTCATATGAATATGTAGTTGTTTAGCGTTAATTAATTTAGAAACTGCAATCTGAATATATACGTGCATATGTGAACGATGCGAGAGCCAGCAAGGAGAGATACTAGATTTTTTGTTAAATATCTATTTGTTACCATGTTTAGTATTTCTGAGAGTGGTTTAAACCAACAGGTTTAGGAAGTCAGTGCGCGACGGTTGATATTGCGTTGAATGTCAGCATCAGGGCAAGTACATGATGGGATTTTCTTATCCTTGTTGTCATCATTGGTTATTCTCGGATTTTATTTGGCTATTCAGAGTTTTCTGCATTCGTTGTTCATTTCCCTAAATCGTGTGTTCAGCTTTCATAGTTCAGTTCAGGACTTGGTCGACTCTCCCGGTAAACTACCGTTGTGGACAGTCCACCTTGTCATTCAGAGTTCAGTGTGGGCATCGGTCGATTCTTCTGGTAATTGCCATTATGAAGGGTCTGCCATGTCATTCAGCGTTCAGTTTAGGCATATGTCGACCCTTCCGTTCTCTGCCGTTGTGGAGGGTCCGCTATGTCTGCTTCAGTCTCCGATGAGAGAACGGCACGGGTTGTGTCTATTCCGGAGAGCCCCATCTGAGATAATTCAGTCGACCAAGGTTTTATGGTCATGTTTGGAGTTTTCCACTTATTTTGAGTTCCCTTTCTGTAATGACTTGTTAACGTTTCAGCAGTAAATGTATTTGGCTGAGTATATCCATACTCACACTTGTTTCTATTTCGGTTGGTTTCTATTTGGTTTTCAGGTACTCGAAAAAACTACATGCATGGGCGGGAGTAGTTCACGATCACACGGATACCTCACATGATATAGTTACTTAATACTTCATAGTTATCATTTAGAAATTTCTTGTTGCCTAGCACCTATCCTTTTGTCTAGTGTGAGCATGTGGATGTTGAGAGGTCCTTGTCTTGTTTATCGTGGAGTCGTGTAATAAACTTAATTGCGTGGTTGGATATGTGAACTTAAGTTGATGCCTAGTGATATTTTTTCTAAACTACATGTCGTGGATCTCCAAACAAACAAAGGACATTTTGCCAAAATTTCAATATTTCCTAGAACTTGTAGAACTATGTTAGTGTGGTAACATCTCCGGGTTTGATAGAAATCTGGGGTGTTACATTCAGATTGTACTCAGACAACAGACGGATCCAATTGTGTCCACTAATATAAGTGATGGATAGTGCCTTCGTTATTGACACATCATAAGATGTGAAACCTGCTAAAATAACCATCATAGAGCAAACCAAACGGTTTATTCTGTAACGAATGTGACATGTCAAAACCTGCATCGTAAAATTGCAGCAAAAGTAAGAAAACATGACAGTTAATCAATGAGATTTACTTTATGTGACACGACTTAATCCTTACCAAGAAATCACTATCTTCAAGTTCTAAATTGAAGGTTGTTCGTCCAATTACGGGTGGCATGCAGGGCCCCTCCCTACTCCCACAAGCAGGACAGTCCAAAGGCCGTGACAACTCGTATAGAGCGATCATCCGCGGGAATGGAAATCCTGGTGGGTGTGATAAACCCTGCAATGCATACATATATTGGAGTGTAACCATAACTGATGTATACTCCCGCCGTCCACAAAAATAAGATGATCTGGATATTTCAAAATATACGGACTGAATTAAGTGGACAAACACACCAAAATATGTCTAACTCTATATACATCTGATTCATAAAAAAATGTAAACATGTTATGTCTTTGAACAGAGGGAGTACTGTACTGGCATGAAAAAACACAGATATCAAACAACCGAAATTGGTATTATAGGTTCTCCATTTCTAAAACATTAACATAGAGTGTTCTCAGGATTCATCACAAAACAAAAGCGGCAGTACTAACCCATACAGGGTTCACACACACAAATCAAGTACTAAACAATATTACTTACTACACACAAGCCAAGTTGCACTAATTAAACTCTGCAGACTATTTCTTGCCACCAACCTACGGGATGTGCCCCACATAACTTTCCCCCACATAACTGACCAGGCCATGGACATCGTGAGAGATGTCTATCGGCACCTTCGCCATACCGTCAACCTTGGAGAACCTAACAGTGTGGTCTTTCCACTCATAAACATGTCGATGAAGACAGGCCGCGTCAGATTTGTTGGGAAGCTTTACAAGAACCACTGTCAAAAGTGGGGCTCCGGGGACCCAAAGGTTCGAACACTGGGGTGAGCTTGTTCCTACCTCTTCGTCCCCTACCATGGCTAAGCTACGACGGAGCAACGGCGGGAGCGCGCTAGCGAGGAGCGGACCACGGACTCAGCGGTTTACCCAAGTTCGGGCCACCTTGCGGTGTAAAACCCTACTCCTGCTTGGTTTTGATTGTAGTGAGCAAGAAAGTGTTCTTACGTACAAGGTAGGAGAAGGAGTCGACTGAAGCGGATTCCCCGATCTCGGATTCCCTACTACGATGGCAGCACTGTCCCTTTATACCCGCCTTGGTACTCTTCCCCCTCAAAACTTAGGCGGGAAGGATTGCCACACTTGGCGGGTTTTGAAAGGGGACAGGCGCTCATGCTATCCTGACTAAAGGCGGTCTTCGCCTGCAAAAGCATGATCCATGACGCGCCAGTGGGCTCGGTGGTGACCTCCGCGCTGCGCGCCCGCCGTCTTGGTCTTCTTTCATCGATCGGCCAACCTTTGGGGTTGCTTTGGGAAGTGGACGACCGGCCTTGCTCCCTTAACAGAAAAGAGGAAACCATCTTCATCCGCGCCTGCTGGCGCGGCCTCTGTCGCCACTCGTCGCCGCGCACGTCACCCACGTGATAGGCACAGGGCCGCGCAGCCGTGCCGAATAGCCTTCATCTTGAGCGCCTTCGGGAGGAGGTCTCGGGAGGCCGCCTCGCGAGGCTGCTGGTGAAGGTGCTGAGCCTTGTCCACCGCTCCCTGAGGAGGGGTCCTCAGGAGGCCAAGGCCTCATGAGGGGTCTTGGTGAGATGCTTGGTGATGACGCCCCGTTGGGCCCACGCCAGGCATTGCGCCCTGGGCCAGCATGGTGAAGGCAGGGCCGGAGCCGCTGCCGGTCTTGAGAGCACAGCTGCTTCTTCTTCGCGGGCGCGGCCTCAGGAGGCTCTACCGCGTCCTCGTTAGCCGGGTGCGCGACAGCGGTGGCTTTGTAGGCACGCTCGAGGGAGCAGACCGCGTCCTTCTCGTCGCAGGCGACAGTGATGATGCCGCTGCAGCCAGGCATCTTGAGGACATTGTAGGCGTGATGGGTAGCCGCCATGAACTTGGCGAGAGCTGGGTAGCCCAAGATGGCGTTGTAAGGCAGGCCGATGGCGCCACGTCGAAGTCGATGAGCTTGGTATGGTAGTTCTTGCGGGTGCCGAAGGTGACGGGAAGGCGCACTTGCCCTAGAGGGACGGTGGAGCCACCGGTCACTCCGGAGAAGGGCCTGGTCGGCATTAGCTGGTCGTAGGGCACCTGGAGCGTCTTGAAGGTTTCGATGGAGATCACGTTGAGGCCGGCGCCTTTGTCGATGAGGGTCTTGGTGACCGCGACGTTGCTGATGGTGGGAGTGCACAACATGGGGAGCACACCTGCAGAGGCCGTGGACTTGGGGTGGTCCATGGAGTCGAAGGTGATGGCGTACTGCGACCATTTGAGGGGCCGCGCGGCCACATGCCTCGGGAGGGCGGCATTCACTTCGCGAGAGAGCAGCTTGAATTGGCGGTTGGACTCGGGGGCATGAGCCCCGCCGAGGATGCAGGCGACCGCGCGAGGCTCCTGGTAGCCCCCAGTGCCCTCATCAGGCGGGTTGATGTCGCTTCTCCGGGGTGGCGGCGGCAGCGGCGGGAGAGCAGCATTGGCCTGAGGGTTCGCCTCGCGAGGCTGGTCGCGCCAGGTGGCCTCATGAGGCTGGTCGCGCTAGGCGGCCTCACGAGGCTGGTCGTGCCAGCCCTGGCGGAAGTTGCCGTTGCCGTTGCGGCCGTCCCAGCGGTTGCCGCCGCGGCCACCTCCGCGACCAGCGCCGCGGCCATTGCGATCGTCTCGGCGCCCCTGGCGCTCGTCGCGGAGCAGCTTGAGCTCCTGGCAGTCTTCAGTGCTGTGGGAGTGCATGTTGTGGTAGGCGCAGAGCGGCCGACCGTCATTCCAAGGCTCATCATGGTCACGGCCGCGCTTCTGCTCAGGCTCCGCCGCCAGCACGGCAGGGCCCTTACACTTGATGTCCTTGTTCTTGGTCTTGGCGGCCTCAAGCGCCGCGTCGGGGTCGTTGTGGACGAAGAGGCGGCCTTCTTCTGCCTTGGCGCACTTGTCGGCGAGGTCGAACAGTTCAAGCACCGAGTCTAACTCGTCGTTGATGGCGAGCTTCTCGCACATCTTGACATCCGTGACGCCGGTGGAGAACGCGGAGATGACGGCCGCGTCGGAGGCGCGCGGTATCTTGTTGCGCACTTGGGTGAAGCGATGGATGTACTTGCGGAGGGTCTCGTCTGGGCGCTGCCGCACGTGCCGCAGGTCGTTGATGGTGAGGGAGCGGTCTTGCGTGCCCTTGAAGTTGGCGACGAACTGGCTGCAGAGCTCGGCCCACGATGAGATGGACGCCTCGGGGAGGTTCATGAGCCAGGAGCGCAGGCCGTCCTTAAGGACCACGGGGAACCAGTTCGCCATGACCTTGTCGTCGCCGTTCACCGCCTCGACGCTCAGCGCGTAGAGCTGAAGGAACTCCGCAGGGTTGGGGGTGCCGTCGTAACGCGGAGGCAGCTCAGGCTTGAACTTCGCGGGCCACACCACTTGACGCAGCTCGCGGGTGAAGGCGGGGCAGCCCACACCGCTCGAGGGGACGCCGCCGGCGAGGGCGGCGCAGTTCTGGCGCCCAGCCGCCGCAACCTCCTAGACGGCCTGGTCCTGGCACAGGCGCTGCCGCTCGAGGAGCACTCGCGCATCGGGGGGCGCGCGTCGGATGATCTGGCTGCTGGCCTCGTCACGGGCTGGCAGGGATGCGCCACGGGACGGCTCGCGCGCCCGCGCGTTGCGCTGGGGCCCGCCGAGTTTGTCGCGCAGAGGAGGTGGCGGGGGAGCACCGTGCGCCAGGTCCCCAGCACGAGACGGCGGAGGGCGGAGCGAGTGGGAATGCGCCGGAGCGTCCCCGGCGGCGTTGACGAGCTCGGTGATGCGACCAAGCTAGGCGTCGTAGCCGGTGTCAGCTGGACGGTAGCGGAGCAGTTCGCGCGCCATGAGCAGCGCGGCCTGCGGGTTTGGCGGCCCATGGTGGGTGAGGGAGGAGGCCGTGGCGGTGTGGCCGTTTGCCTGCACGGAGGGGTGCAGGGAGGAGTCCTGTTGCGCGCGGGCAGCGGGGGCGGTGGTGGCATCAGCCTCGACAGGGCGGCGACGGTTGCCGCAGGCCACCGGCTTCGTCTGAGCCACGGGGCCAGCCCTGCGCTCGGCGTGCTCGCGACGTGCGTCGGCCATGAAGCTGGTGGAACGGAGGGCGGAGCAGAAGAACAGTAGCGCACCCCTACCTGGCGCGCCAAATGTCAGAACTGGGGCTCCGGGGACCCAAAGGTTCGAACACTGGGGTGAGCTTGTTCCTACCTCTTCGTCCCCTACCATGGCTAAGCTACGGCGGGAGCGCGCTAGCGAGGAGAGGACCGTGGACTCAGCGGTTTACCCAGGTTCGGGCCACCTTGCGGTGTAAAACCCTACTCCTGCTTGGTTTTGATTGTAGCGAGCAAGAAAGTGTTCTTGCGTACAAGGTAGGAGAAGGAGTCAACTGAAGCGGATTCCCCGATCTCGGATCCCCTACTACGATGGCATCATTGTCCCTTTATACCCGCCTTGGTCCTCTTCCCCCTCAAAACTTAGGCGGGAACGGTTGCCACACTTGGCGGGTTTTGAAAGGGGATAGGCGCTCAGGCTATCCTGAGTAAAGGCGGTCTTCGCCTGCAAAAGCATGATCCATGACGCGCCGGTGGGCTCGGTGGTGACCTCTGCCCTGCGCGCCCGCCGTCTTGGTCTTCCTTTGCCGATCGGGCAACATTTGGGGTTGCTTTGGGAAGTGGACGGCCGGCCTTGCTCCCTTAACACAAAAGAGGAAACCATCTTCATCCGCGCCTGCTGGCGCGGCCTCTGTCGCCACTGGTCGCCACGCGCGTCACCCACGTGATGGGCACGGGGCCGCGCAGCCGTGCCGAACAGCCTTCGTCTTGAGTGCCTTCGAGAGGAGGCCTCGGGAGGCCGCCTCGCGAGGCTGCTGGTGAAGGTGCTGAGTCTTGTCTGCCGCTCCCTGAGGAGGGGTCCTCAGGAGGCCAAGGCCTGATGAGGGGTCTTGGTGAGATGCTTGGTGATGACGGCCTGCTGGGCCCACGCCAGGCGTTGCGCCCTGGGCCAAAGGCAGACGGGTCTGGATACCCTGGGTTCCATGGGCCCGACAACCACACCGTTCGTAATCGCAGGCACAGCTACGAAATTGTTGTGGTGAAGTACACCCTCAAGAACATGCCTGACAACAATGCTACAGGGAAACACTTGTTCACGACATGTGGCTACAAGGACACGGCAGCTGGATAGTTTAGTAGTGCACATCCTCAGGTCTTCCAGTTCACACGGCATGACTTTGAGAACTTCATCTCCACAACGGACCTGGTTCTAATTCAAACAGAAACCAATATTTTATTACTGCCTCCGTTCACAAATATAAGATGATTTTCTATATTTTACTTCATATAAGACTACATATAAGCACAGAAATGAGTGAACAAAGACACTAAAACATGTCTACATCAGATACACAAAAAAGTTAGAACATCTTATATCTGTGAACAGAGCGATTACTTACAATACCCATAACACAACTTACTGAGGGTACTATATTCTCTTCCTACAGCTAGCATTGATGTTCTGATAAGGGGTGTCCCGATCTTCTCGTTGAGCTCGATGTAGGTGGATGATAACTTGTGGGACGCTGACGAATCTCTGGTTGTTCCCTCGTTGCCAATGCAACAGTTCTCAACCCTATTCGATATTCGCAACTTCACACACTTGCGCACGTAGCCGCCGACCACGAAGCGGTTTGCAATCTACCAATTCCCAATGGAACAGCAGAAAACACTTGAATCTTGCAGTAGGATAAACACCAGATCGCAACAAAATGGTGAAGGTAGAATACTCCTGATCGAATCAAAGAGGAATATTGATTACAGAGGAATGCTTAAAGCAATTCAATCTGAAAAGAGGTTTAATCAAAACGTGGTCCCCTCTAACTAACCCTAAGGAAGGGTATTTATATCCTAAGATAGTTGGAAGGGGTACACGGGCCGTCAGCCCAAAAGCCTGCGCGCAGGCCGCACGGTAGTAGCGCTTATAGCATGCGGTACTACCGCTCCAAGCGGTACTACCGCTTAAGTACCGCTCTATTACCGGTTAGGTCGCTTGGATGCCAGAACTATTTTGCTAAGCGGTACTGAGTACGGTAGCACGGGGCGGTACTACCGCTGGTGTGGGGCGGTACTACCGCCCTGGAAACTGCAGGGTCCTCCTCCCTGCCCAGCTGCACTGCCTCCTTGCTCTCCTCCTTGCTCCCTTGTGCTATGCCTTCCTCTCCAATGTACCTAATGACACACACACACAAGGATTTAGGCAGTATAAAGCTCTCATTAAAATAAATAGCATTATCAACTAAGAGAGAATTCACCTGTTGTTCTAGTAGTTTAGCACGAGCTCTTGTAATGGGTCCAATCCTGATTTCATCATTGGACATCTTCTTTGTAGCAACAGGTTGTTCATGAGGTAGAGATGGAGTCATAGTATAGATGTCCTCATCATGTTCATAAAGTAGTTGAAAGTAATCTATAAGAACTCTGTGTTATGTGCAAAAATCATATGCATGTCAACCTCTCGCATGCTTTGGTTAAAAGAGACATTTAGAACCGTCATTTGGCACACAAAATCACATGAAAGATCGCCCAGAAAGTTATACAACTAGTACTACGTGTACATTACACTAACATCGCATATTAGCAAGCACTTTGCAAGTTAGATAAAAAAACATGATCAAAATCGCCAAAAAGATCGTCAACAAGAGATATTACCTCGACCGGCTTAATGAGGGATCCCGGAGAGGTGGCCTTGGCCAAGGCGATGGCCTTGAACTCGTCTGTGGTCGTCTCGGCTGGGTGCTTGCGCTTCTTCAGACTCTGTGCCTCGAAGGTTTTGGCCAGAGCCATAGACATCACTTTGGCCGGTGCTCCAGGGTCCATCAAGAAACTGTCAAATAGAAATAAAAGGAAAGAAAATGATAATCAGAAACCCAAAAGAAGAACAGAGAGGGAGTTAGGATCGGTCGCGGGGTTGCAAAAGATGACAAGAATGGAAGTATAGCAGCACCATTGATGCGCTCACCTTTCCTTCTTTGGGAGAGAAGAACAATGGCAGAAGCGAGTTGGGGTTTTCTTGAAGAAATGAGGAACAAGATGAGGGAGAAGCGAGTGGGGTTTTCTTGAAGCGAGGAAGAAGAGTGAAATGATGGTTGCTTCGTCCGTCCAACTTACTGCTGGAAAGGTGGGGTTTTGTGATTTGACGCCTTATGGGGCATTACTACGGCGCTACGACCGTGGTAAGTCCACCGTGCAGTTGTGCACTCTAGTGCGGAGTAATTTGGTGCATGGCAAGTGGACCCCGATGCTGGCTGTCCCACACGTCGGCGAAAGTGAGTAGCAAGGTTCCCGACGACCGTGGAGGAGGATCCGTGTGGTAGAGCGTCTCCACTATTTCTTAAAAAAATATTTTTTTGATTACAGCAAGTGGTTCCACTCTTACGATGGAGGAGTGCGAAACACGGCACCCACTTGAACGTACACTACTAGTACTCCTACTACTAGGCATGTGCAGTGGTTCATACAGCAGTCTTATCTTGTTGCAAGTGTAGTAAGATATGACGATAAAAAATGATGTATAGTAAACTGATTATACCACCCGAAGAAAAGTAACTGATTATAAATAAATCTGTTGTGAGGGATATTGTTGCGAGTGTTTCAGCATATTTTTGGTTTACATCGCGGCTAGTATTCAGGAATACGGTCCTGGGTGGGTCCCCTGCGTGTACGTGCCTTCTTTCCCGTGTTACCTCGGCGTACAGTCGACCTGTGGTGGAGTACTATTATTTTTAGCAGACAAGGCAACCGGAAAACTAGAATCAAGGGATGGAGGTGGCAGCCGCTCCGGAAGGGCGTCTCTGGAGGATTGACATCCAGTGGCATGCTGTGCGCATGTCACCTATGAACAGTAGTGTAACATGGCCATTTTTTTAACGTCCGATCAAGAATGAACGGTGAGATCAATGTTAACAGTACTCGGGGTATAGTGCACGGAGAGTATGCTGCTACAGTGCTCGACCGAACATGAAACCATATGAAGCACACCTCTATAGTGCTCTGTGCTACAGTGACTGTTCTGGACCGTCTGAGTTTGATCCAATGGTCATGTTACGCCGTGACATGCCCATGCAGAGGATGCCTAAACAGCACCGAAGTCCCTCTGCTTCTCTAGGCGCACGACGGTGGTGATGCAGGGTGCCACCGCCCGTAAAGCCCGCTCCCAGTCGACGGGAGCCAGCTCGTCAAAGAAGGCGTCCAATGGCACAAATGGATTCCGGTGATGTAGCCCGGAGAGGATTCGCCCGGCAACGGCGACGGCCGCCTGCACCCCCTCCTTGTCCAGCGCCGCCCACACCACCGCGCGGAGACAGTTCAGCTCCTCAGAGATATAGGTGAAGAAGGAGACCAGGTCAGGAAGCCGCAGCTCGTTGAAGTCGATGGGGGTGGTCGAACGGGTTTAGCCTGACGGCCGGCATGGTCGCGCTGGCACGACGGTAGGCATCGCGCAGCTGCAACACTTGCGTGGCAACATGGTCCAGCAAGTGGTTGAGGCGATCCTGGACCTCGTCACGATCAGCCCGCTCGCGCTCCAGCCGGCTCACCATCAGGGCAACCTGGCCACCTAGGGTATCTCCCGCTTTCTGCAACAACGCCGCCGACGCCTCAAGCATCTTTGTGGTGGACTCTAGCCGCTTTTGAAGCTCCGTGAACTCCCACTCATAACGGAGGAGCATGGCACTCTTCTCCTCCCTGAGCTCATGGATCTCCACGTCCTTGGCCCTGAGCTCCGCATCCATGGCCTGGAGCTCCTCTGTCAGGCGCCTCACCTCAGACTCCGTGATCTGGTGCGCCGCCATGGAACCCAGTAGAAGCAATTGGGAAAGGAAGCAAAGGGGGGCGAAACGGCTGGAAGGCAATGCAATCTACAGGAAGGAGGAGGGATCAGGGTAAATCTTTTGGTTTTCACCATGGGAAGCCCCAGTTGATGCCTTTTCACATCAGGGAGCAGTGGGTTTTACTGGCGGAGTCATCATGACTAATTCCTGCCGCCCCTGCTCCCATCAAACAAAAAAAGAATCATGCCGCACCCAAGGACCAAAGCAATGCAGCGGTGGATAGTATTTTAATTTACCTAGCGGCAAGGAGGGAAAAAATGCTTGAAAAAACAAATGTGGCGGCGGCCTAGCTGATCGGTCGCACTAGCCCAACTAGCTAGCCACCGTTCTTGTACTCGGCGGGAAAGGTGGGGTTTTGTGATTTGACGACTCATTACTTCGGCACTACGACCGAGGAGGACCCGGAAACCGCGCGGTAGGGCGTCCCACACTCCCACCATCCCACGTCTCAGTAAGGAAGAAAATATGCGTGCACCACCGGGGAGGACCCAGAAACCGTGCGGTAGGGTGTGCCGTCTCAACACAGAGGAAAATGTGCGTGTAAAAATATATGAGACGTATCTATGGTAAGAACTCGGGACCCAGCCAGTGGGTTGAAAACACCCCACTAGCCACACAGCTTCATCATGCTAACGTGGCACGGAGGATAGGTGTGGTTAGCTCCGTCTCGACCAGCCACGAGTTCTCTTGTTCCTAGGCGATTCATCTATTTTCCAAGCATTTTTTTTAGTTATAATAACACCACGGCCAGCTCGCGCCGCTCTTCGTGTTCGCCCGTGCGTCTAAAGGTTGTAGATGGAGAGGAGAGAGAGATCGCAGACATGGGACCAGGTAGTAAGTGAGTCAACGTTCATGCACGTGCTGACGAGCCACTCCCTCTACTCTACTCAATGTGATACAGTATAAAATCAAGTTATGCGACAAAGCCAACAACCGTTGCTATTTCTGGCTATTGACGTACGCTTTGTAGTCCAGGTTGCCGGCTCGAATCTCGTCCTTCTGATTTTTTTTTCTAGGTCCAAATTTGTTCCATGATGAGTGGGACCCCCGTGTGTTGTTTCGATATTTCTGTGTAGGAGGGATTTTTTGCACAAACACTTTGCGCGGTTAGACAAGTTACGGCACCAGTTACATGTATTTTACAAGTTTAGGAACAAAAGTGACAGCGGCGGAGAATATCACATGCTCCCCGCGGCTTAGATGCTACGGTGATACGAGATTCTACGTCGTTGGATCTGATATCCAATGGCATGTGAGTAGTCTTTGTACTTTTGCGCAATTCCCAAACTCTTCGAGGGCTTTTTTGGAAAAAAAACATACATACCTCTGTGAGCCACTGGATCTTGGATCCAACGGCTCCCAGGAGCTCGTATCACGGTAGCATCTAAGGTGTGGGAGAGCCCCATATTCTCACGTACGAGAGAATATAAGGTGCTCCCCGCAGCTTAGCCGCTACAGCGATACGAGCTTCTAGCAGCCGTTGGATCAGAGATGCAATGCCATGTGTGTAGTATTTGTACTTCTGCGCAATTCCCAAACTCTTTGAGGCCTATATTGCAAAAACATTCAGACCTCCTAATGGGAGCCGTTAGATCTCCCGGGAACTCGTATCACCGTTGTATCTACGGTATGAGAGCACCTCATATTCTCCCGCGCGAGAGAACATCAGGTGCTCTCGCTGCTTGGATGCTATGGTGATATGAGCTTCGAGGCGGTTCGATCTGAGATCCATTGGCATCTGAGTATAGTCTTTGTACTTGTGAGCAATTCCCTAACTCTTTGAGGTTTTTTTTGCAAAAACCATTCAGACCTACTAGGAGCCGTTAGATCTCAGATCCAATGGCTCTAAGGAGCTCGTATCACCACAGCACCTAAGGTGTTGTAGCATGTGATATTCTTATAGACGAGAGAATATTAGGTGCTCCCGCATCTTAGATGCTACGGTGATATGAGCTTCGAGGCCGTTGGATCTGGGATCCAATGGCATCTGAGTAGTTTTTGTACTAATTGTGTTCAATTCCCAAACTCATTAACGTTTTTTTGCAAAAATATTCAGACCTCATGTGAGCCATTGGATCTCAGATCTAACGACACACAAGAACTCGTATCACCATATAGCATCTAAGGTGGGAGCACCTGATATTCTTCCACGGGGTGGGGGCACAATCCATTGGTGTTTGGGAGGGTGGGGCCAAATGTTTAAAAAATATAATCTAAACCCTCCTAAAAAAAGACCTTCACAATTTTATCTAAGGTTGGGGGTAATTGGGGGGTTACCCCCCTGACAATCTACATGGTTCCGCCTATGCAAGAGGCGTAGAGCGAGCGTCTATGTGTGAGAGAGATGACGCGAGGTCAATCGAGTCATATATAGAGGGAAAGATCAAGTTACTGCGGGCTAGCGTACACGCGAATGAGAAAGACGATACAGAGAGATATCGTTCAACGAAGCTATAGTGAGGGCTGGAGGGAGATAGTTACCGAGAGAGTGGCCTAGATAGACTTTGTGTTTGTGCGCGCGGCGTGCATGGAGTTTTTTTTACAGAGGCAACGTATGTGTCTAGAGGGAGAGAGGGAGAGCGATAGAGAGGGAGAGAGAGAGCTCGTCATGGAGGGCCCGACGAGGTTGTGTGTGAGAAATACATTTGTTGAGAGCGTGAGGGCGGGTGTGAGATAAATGGAGATCGAAACATGAAGAGAAATAATGAGCGTGTGTCGGATACCAATAGCTCTATTAACAAAGAGATGAAGATCGATCGATACAGGAAGTATGTGTGGTGAAGGGGGGGGTGCGATGGACAGACCTAAACACAACATTTGAGTGTACATAGTAGTAGACTTAATATTCACGTTTCAGTTTAGTGTACATTGTAAACATTGAATTGAGGACCATGTATGGCTTACATTTTATTTTTGAATTCGTGCCATACATGCATGGATTGGAAAAGTAGATGCACTATACTGACTCGTTTGTTGTTGTATTTGTGTGTGTGTGGTCATATGCTTGAATACATACAAAGTTTTCTCACCACCATACCGTTCATCTTTTAAATTTGAATTTGCATTCAATAACTTAGTGTGGATACCATGAAATGTGAAATCCACGTTAAGATCACTATATCACAAACTCACTCTAATTCCAGAGCTCGTCATAAATCAATTACCGTCCCTTTTGGAATGACCAATTATTTGCAAGGAAAATACGGGCATTGTAATACATATAGATTCGTTCACCAATT
This sequence comes from Elymus sibiricus, assembly GCA_039707655.1. Classification (NCBI taxonomy): domain Eukaryota; kingdom Viridiplantae; phylum Streptophyta; class Magnoliopsida; order Poales; family Poaceae; genus Elymus; species Elymus sibiricus. The sequence goes on from CM077668.1 coordinate 198,687,962, forward strand.
TTAAAAAATATTCCTTTCGCATTCTTGAATGGTAGCACCCGACGGCGTACCAGCCAGACCGGGCTCATGTCGTCGTGGTGGCGTGCGTGGTACGCACATTAGCCAACCCCAACCAAAAGAACCGCGATAAAACTTCGCGCCTCCACTCGAGCCTCCGCATTTCGAATTGAAATATCTGGCGGCCAGAATTCCAGCCCTGCGAAATTCCCCTTATGTCCCCGGTCCATAATGACTACTCCTACTACTACCGATGAACACTGGAGGGATGCTTTAGTAACTAGCCCACGTTACCTACCATGCCGAGCACGTTCAAGTCCCTCGGTCGCCGCTACCCAAGGTCACCCGTCAACTCCATTGCCTACTACACTAGGATGAGTATAGAATGGAGCTTTGTTTGTTCGTGCGTACTAGAGTATGATGCAATGCACTGGTACAGAGGGAGTATCTTTTTACTCTGCATATATAATTTGTTTGAAGTCTAACTAAGCACTGTTTGACCAAATTCTATCTTAAAAAATATGAACATCTACTACAACTCTAAAGATGTATCGCCTGAAAGTTTATTTCATGATGCATGTAATGATATTGTTTTGAATCCTAGTTTTTAAATTCCAGAAAATCCAAAACTCACCTGAAATTCATGAAACTGCGCATGGTCTCGTGATACGGCACAAATAGGCTGTGGTAATTTTTTGTTCAATTTGAGACAAGCTGCTTATGAAAAGTTGCACACATGAACAACCAAGGTATTTTGGAACAAAGAGCTGTCACGTTAAGAGCAAGTACAATAGAGTGACGTAGGTGGGCTATAAGGGATGCCACATCAGATTTGTGTCTAGTTGGAGAAGAGAGGAGAGGAGAGAGAAGAGAAGCAGGCTACAGACTTACAGCCGGCTGTAGCACGTGCCCCAACACTCTTTGTGAGAGAAAGATGTGGGCCATATATTAACATTATAGCCTACTACTACCACTAACTTTTGTATGAGTGGGCTATTAGGTTGGCTATAATTGAGGTGGCAACTCCATATAGCCGGCTGCTGGCTATATTATTAACCATGCTCTAACGCGAACGGTTCACTATTGTATTCAAACCGTGGGCATTAGACCAGCATGCCGCCACGCGTCCCGCTTCTCATAGGCAGGTGCCATCCGAGCAAGCGTCTGAGTCGACGGGAGGCGTGCGAGCAGGCCGCTGTGCAGGCTCACTGGGAGGCGAGCCCTTTGACCAGCCTCCGCCACCCACCTTCATCCCAACCACACCCACTTTTAATGGTGCCCGCGCCGTAGTTTAAATCACTGCCGCACTCCCCGCTCTCGCTACAATCTTCTCTCCGCCTCTCCGATTCTCCTGTCGTCTACCTCCAATCAGCCTGACCTCGCCGTATGCCATGGCGCATCACGATGGGCTGCCCCTAGTCTTCCAGTTTCCTGAGGAAGACCCTAATGAGGTTTCGGACGAGTTGACCTGGCCGTGCGGGAAGTCGCCGCGTCTGTACCTGCGCCCGTTCCAGCTCCCGTCGCCGCGCCAGCGCCAGCGCCCATGCCCCTAGTATTGATGGGCTGGGAGCCGCACACTGTCGCCCAGCTTGAAGCCGCGGGGATCCACGAGGTCCCCGCTGACTTGCACGCGCCCGTGCACCTACCAGCGCATGCGCCCGTGCCGATGCACGTGCACACGAATGTCTCCGCTGCGCCATTGCCAGCGCATGTCCCCGTGCCGGTGCAAGTGCCCCCCTCAGCGACATGGGTCACCGCCGTCGACCGCTTCCTTGCAGCGACGCCAGTCGCCGCCTCCTGCCGGTTGACTAGCTCCTAGAGACCGAAGTCCAGAACATACTGGCCTTCCTTGAAGCTTGGGCCAACGTCCAGGAGTATGCCAACGCCGGCGCAAGATGCCGCCGTTGCCACTGGCTAGTGGCCCAATGGCACACAGGGCACGGCAGAGGAGCCGCTTCCCGCCGCAAGACGCACCCGCCGCCGCTGCAATTAGTTTTATTCATTTATTTTTTTAGTTCGATCATGGTATGAATGTAAAGTCACAGTCAGACTGAGTGAAATCTATGGTTTGATCGATTGAGTGCTCTCCTAGAGCCCTATCAAATTAAATAAAAAAAGTCATCAAGCGACATGTATTCCTTCTCATCGCAAACATTTCATATTAAATACCTGCGTCAATTCCAAATACTTGTAGGGCGCGAGCAGGTCCCTTCGAGCACTAGGCGATAGATACATTTATCCACGCATTTAATTATTACTACTAGTTATATACACCACGGGTGCCTGAACTTGTCCATCACGGTCACTTTTTTCCTATACTTGTAAAATACTAGTAGGTGAAACTGGTGCCGTAACTTGTGAACGCGTCTAGATACGGTCGACGGCATTAGGCATCTGCCTCGGGTGGTGCGCCATGTTTACTAGCTCGCGCGTTCTTCGTGTTTGCCCGTGCGTCTAAACGTAGAAGGGGAGGAGGGAGAGAGAGCAGACATGGGACCCACCAGTAAGTGGCTCAACGAAGGGGAGTAGTACGTGCTGACGAGCCGGCCCCACTAATGTACTAAAAGTAATATAAAAACATGTTATCCATTAAAGATACAACAAACGCGACAATCCATTTCTGAGTCAAGGCTCATCTGCACCCACGCTGAAGAACAAAATGAAAACAAATACTAGAAAAATTCAAAAAATTCCATTTTTTTGCATGGTAGACAATTTGGTGCGTGATGTCCGCTCCAACTTTCATATCATTTGGACATCTGAGTAGCTCTCGGCAAAAAAGACAGATTTGGGGTCTGTAAAAGAGTGTACTGTTCAAATGCTCTTAAAATTGGAGCGGACCTCATGCAATGAATTATCTAGCACGCACAAAAAATTGGATTTTTTTTGACTTTTTTGAATTTTTTTGTGAATTTTTTAAGTATTTTGAACTTTTTGTGAATTTTTTCTTAACCGGGTGCAGATGAGCCTGGGCACCGAATCGCTGACGTGCGCCTGGTTGCCTGTTTGATCCTCGTCTTTTTCATTTTTAATATATATGGGTCCAAAATTGTTCCATGACAGGTGAGTCCCCCGGTGTGTAGTTTGTAGCATTTTAATTTATGGGGCGAATTTTGTTCCATTACAGGTGGACCCCCGGTGTGTAGTTTGTAGATTGTTTGTAATAATTAAAGAATACACGAGAGTTTTTTTGCAAAAATACCATGGCGCGATGGGAAAGGTGAGAAAGAGCGTGCGGGAGAGCGGTCACAGAACTAGAGGGAAATAATTGGGGGAGGGGCAGGGCCGCAGGGGGGCAACGGTGTTTGGAGTGGTTGTGGGCCAAATGCTTGAAAAAAAAAACCTAAACCCTCCGAAATAAATGCCTTCACAAATTAATCCAAGGATGGAGGCATAGTCCCCCTGGCAATGTAAATAGCTCCGGCCCTACGAGAGATGAAGAGGTAGCGTCTATGTGTGGGAGAGACGGCGCGAGAAACTGAGGTCAATCGAGACATAGATAGACAGGGAGATAGGGTGAGTGTGGCCCGACATTCGGTCAAAAGAGAGATATTCTTTGGAGAGATATCATGCGATCGAGCTTTTGGGGAGGGTGAGGGCTGTAAGGGGGATCTTGAGAAATTGACCTACATAGACAATGTGCGTGACAGAGTATACAGAGTGTGGATCGAGGCCCAGCCAAGGAGATATATCATTTGTGTGTGAGAGAAAGCAAGGTCAATCGAGACATAGATAAAGAGAGAGAGATTGAGTGAGTGTGGGCCACCATGCGGTCGAAAGAGTGAGAAGTACGGGTTGGAGAGAGTGACCTAGATAGATAATGTGCATGAGAGAGTATATATAATATGTCGAACTAGGCCCAAACAAGGAGATATATCGTTTGTGTGTGAGAGAAAGCGAGGTCAATCGAGACATACATAAAGAGAGAGAGAGAGAGATTGAGCGAGTGTGGGCTGCCAAATGGTCGAAAGAGTGAGACGGTTTGGTGAGAGTGACCTAGATAGATAATCTGCGTGACAGAGTATGGAGTGTGTCGATCGAGGCCCAAACAGGGAAATATAATGTTCGTGTGTGAGAGAAAGCGAGGTTAATCGAGACTTAGATAAAGAGAGAGAGAAAGATTGAGCAAGTGTGGGCCGCCATGCGGTCGAAAGAGTGAGATGGTGTGGAGAGAGTGATCTAGATAGACAACGTGCGTGCATGTGCGCGAGAGGGCGGGGTCTGGAGAGCCAATGTATGTATCTAGCGAGAGGGTGGGAGGGAGAGACAGAGCTCGGCATGGAGTGCAATGGCGGGTGTGTGAGAGAAATACGTTTGTTGAGAGAGTGGGGGAAAGGGGCTTGTGTATTTGAGAGAATTAGTGATCGAAACATGGAGAGAAAGAATGAGCGGGTGTCGGAAACCAATAGCTCTATAAGGTGGTTAAGAGTGGAAGATTGATCGATAGAGGAAGTATGTAGTGTGTGTGTCGGGGGGGAGGGGCTAAACACAACATTTGAATGTAGATAGTAATAGACTTAATATTGACATTTCAATTTAGTGCACATTGTAAAATTTGAATTGAGGACCATGCTATGGCTTCTGCAATTATTTCAAATTCGTGCCATACATGCATGGTTTGGAAAAGTTGATGCACTAATATTGACTCGATTGTTGTGTTATTTTGTATGTGTGTGGTCATATGCTTGAATACATCCAAAGTTTTCTCACCACCATAGTGTTAATCTTATACATATGAATTTGCATTCAAAAACTTAGCATGGATACCATGAAATGCGAAATCCATGTTAGAATTGGAGATCGCTATGTCACAAACACACTCTAATTCAAAGAACTCATCATTAATTAATTACTAGTATGTCATTTCAAAGGACTAATTATTTGCATGGAAAACACGGGCATGGTAATACATACAGATTCGTTTGCTAATGAAAAAAAGATTCGTTTGCATTCTCAAATGTTGGCGCACCAGGTAGACCACGGTCGTGTCGTGGTGGTGGCATGTGTCGTATGGACGTTATAAACTTCGCACCTCCACGTTTCGGATTGAAATATCTGGAGGCCGAATTCCAGCCCTGCAAAATCCCCCTTCTTCCCCGCCCCTTCCGTGCCCAGAGCACTCAAATCCCTAATTCGCCACCACCCAAGCAAAATTCGAGTCGCCCCTCGTCTCGTCTCGTTCCCCACCTCCATACCAGACGATAACGAAGACGACGGTCGCGCTGCACCACCGCACCGGAGCTGCGTCATCTACGCCCTTGTGCACCGCACCGGGTGGTCCACCGACAACGTCAGCTGCCGCAGCCGACGTGCTTCACAGACACCGACTTCCACCGCATCAGGTCTGCTTCATCGATGTCGTCTTCCACCTTACCGGGGCTACTTAACCGAGCACATCGTCGCACCTCCACCCTCCCGCTGGTGCTTCACCAATGGCCTCGTCCACCGCATCGTAGCGCTCCACCGCCGCTCAAGATCTGCTTCCGTAGGCATCCAGCCAACGCAAGCGCATCACCCTCAACGGCTTTGAAGTGACCCACACTCTAGGCGAGTATGCCCAAACGCCGGCCTGAACTAGGTATCCACATATCACTGCACTGTGCACTGTTCCGACATTGCTTGGATATCCTTTTACTACTCTCTTAGCTTATACGCCTATGCAACTCTGACTTCAACTCTTATTTCTTCTGGAGCTATCATCTGAAACAAGCAAAACCATTTTTCAATGAAGCATGACGGCGCAACGGGATCTGGTACACATCCTACACGCTCGGATAACCTTGTAAGTACCTGTCCTCCGGTACAACAGCAAGGTCGATTCCTCTCATTAGATCAACCATTCACCGTGCCAAAAATGCAGAGGGGGAAGGAAGGAGTACACGACCTGCACATCCAAGCAAGTGGTAACATGGACTTCTTCATGGAACATCCCAAGCGCAAGCAGAGCTGCAGTGAGCTTGTACAACGAGCTAGCGTAAGTCCCTACATTTCATCTAATTCGTACTCGCTTGCGTGTATGATTTGCGTGTATGATTGGGGCAGTGGAATGTATTCCAGTGGCGCTTATGATTTACCCACATAATGGTTGAATTGCTTGTTTCTATGAACTGAGTTGGCTAATAATGAGAAGGATGTCAGTCTTTTCATCCTATTGTAGATTGCTTAGATCTCGATAGGCCAAATATAATCGCATGAATTATACAGTAAAAGCCAGTGTGGTGTGTATTGCTACAACTAGTCTGACAACCTGTCCTCATATAATATAACAAGGTCGCACCATCTTATAAGATTGACCATTCGACTTACCAAAATGCAGTGTGGGAAGGAATGAGTATTGGGGCTGCGTATCCAAGCAAGTGATGTCATGGACTCCTTCGTAGAACCTCGTAAGTGAAAAAGAAGTTGTAGTGTGCGTGTACAAAGAGCTAGCGTAAGTTCAGTTATCTGCTTCACGGAATTTTAGTTAGCCACTGATTAAAAAGTTGTTCAATTACCTTGCTTGCCTTAATTTAGTTTGCTACTGATTACATAATGCCATAGCCTATCTATGTGTTTGTTACTTACTGTTTATAGAACTACCTATGCCTGAACTTCAATAGCTACTTAAGCACGTAGATAGCTGGCCATATCTACTTCTAGGGTGCAATAAAATTCATGTGTAATTTACCTTCTAATACCCTGTTTGTTTATCTTGTTTGCTGTTATGACTTCTAGCACTAGTAATGTTTGCATGTTCATGGAGAGACAACTGTCAGGTTTATATGAGGGACACCGTCTTTTTAACTTATATATATGTGTCAGAATCATTTTGCTTACATGAATGAAATTTAGAGATGTATGTGTTGCTAGTAAACTCTACCGACTTGTTACCTTAATACGTTGCCAAAAACTTGTTAGTTTTACTAGTTCATGTGTAATTAAATACGTTGCCAAAACTGGTTAGTTTTAATAGTTTGATGTTAGTTTCATATGGCTCTTGCAACACTTTATTTATGCTTGCTAACTATCAAGTTTTCAGAATCCAATTGAAACTCCGATGGCACAACAGGTATGTTCCGAAAAACTTCCTTGTTTAACTGGTTTGCTGATGTAACTTGTTGCTCTAATCATGTTACCAACTTCAACTTCTCAGGATCCAATTGGAACTCCAATTGCACAGCAGGTACATTTTCAAAAACTTATTTGTGTAATAGGTTTGCTGCTGTAACTTGTTGCTCTAATCAAGTTACTGACTACTTAACTTTTCAGGATCCAAGAGAAACTCCAATGGCACAACAGGTCCCTTTTGTAAAACTTGTTTGTTTAACTGCTTTGCTGCTGCAACCGGTTGCTCTAATGACGTTAATAACTTATACTTTTCAGCATCCAATCGCAACTCTTTAAATCCTTGTTTGTTTAACTGGGTTGCTGTTCTAACTCCCAGTTGAGATGTTCTGCTAACTTCAACTTTTCCGAATCCAATCAAAACTGTAATGGCAAAACAGGTTAGCCCAAGATCAAAGAGCGAGGTCCCCATGGACGTTGGATCATCCCAGAGTAGTGGCACCGGCCCAATCGTGCATCATGAATTGCCAACTGCTGATGCTCTAGAGGCTAAACTATTGGTAGAAAGAGAGTCTGCTTCTGCACTTAGAGACGAAGTTGACATGTTGAGGAAGCAAACAGCACAATCAGAAGTAGTACTCATGAAACCATTAAATATTTGGTGGATTTCACAACGAAGCAAGCTGAGACTGACCGCATTGTTAAGGTCCTGGAGGAAAAAAGGAAATTAAAATCCCACTTGGTAAATCATAGGTGAAATGTTTTTTCCATCGTTGAATTACCTTTGTGTTGTTTGTTCATGTAATAGATTGGAACCATTTGTTTTAGAGATCATGTAATAATTATTTTTTGGTCTGTATTTTTTTAGCACGAGTCTGTAATAATTGATAAGAACATGAGATATTTCATTTTTTTGTTGAGGAAAAGACATTTCATTTTGTTTGCTATGCCAGGCCTACCAAATATGCCAATCGGGCTGATTGTGCATTCAGCAAAAATAGTAGTATAGATGGGCCTTAAGTGGGACGCATCTGAAAGGGCCAAGATGTTGTACTAGCTTTGGTACAAAAAAAGATGCTCTTCTAGCCAAAAACAGTACAGCGGCCTGGCTTATGTATGTTAGTTCATATTATTGATCCATATACTCTATATGTGGTCATATGCCTGTTAGTTTTCTATATTATTGGTTGGTTGGCTCAGTATTTTGAATTTTGAGACATCGCTTGGCTTCTGAAATTCATATCTAAATGGGAGTACACTATATGCTGCTTGTGTCATACATGTTACATTTGAGTTGAACATAAAGTGGTTTCAAATATTCGTATTCACCTTAAACTGGATTCAACCTTCTGAATTCGAGTATCATGGCATTGTAAATCATATTCATATATAAAGGTGGAATACATCTTTGTTGTGCTTTTGAAGATATATAAGAAAATAGAATGATTTATAAAGATTCGTAGGTTCGAATTAAGTTGCCAGGGTAAAGGTGAATGCTTATTCTCCCAAGATTTGAAAGAAGCGGCAAAACACCCACTCCCACGTCAGCTGCCCGAAACCAGTGTTTGGGAGATGGAAATTACTGTCTACCCGTGACACGCACAACCTATCGGCCCGATTTCCATTGCTCTAAATAGGGGTAGGTTTGTAACTTCACTCAGATGTGACATGATTGCCTCTCACCCTATTCAGACATGGTGGGCGCCAAACGTGGGCGGCAAAACACATTTGATTCAAGCTCATCCCAAAGACCTCTCTCTCCCCCTTCATTTCCCCATTCATACACGGTGGGCGGCAAAACAAACTCTCCTCAGCCGAAATCAATCTAGGCAAATACTTTAAGTAAGAGCAGGTTTGTAACTTCACTCATATGTGACACAACCGCCCTACCTGTCAGCCTCGTTCATACACCGTGGGCGCCAACCGTGGGCGCCAAAACACCCTCTCCTCGCCCGAAATTGCTCTCGGCAAATATTGGGGAGATGCGAGATTACCGTCCTATCCCCAACCGACGAGACGTCCGAAATTTTAAATGGGGGCTAAGTTGGTAACTTCCCCACATTTCAGACAAGCGCGTCCCAAAGACATGGTTCCCCCAACCCCTCTCCCTCCATTTTCCCATTCATACACCGTCGGCGCCAGAACACCATCTCCACACCAGCCTCCTCCGTCCGCCACCCCATCCATCGCCGCCCTCCACCACCATACCAGAGTGCCTACCCAGACCGCATCATCCACTGCAAGAGATCAATGTTCCTCATCCACGGCGCCGGACTAGGAGCCTTTCATCGCATCCTCTCGCTTCATCCACGCCGTCGTCCACCTTACCGGGGCCGCTCCGACGACCTTCTCGTCCACCGCAATAGGACTTATCCCCCGATGCATCCGTCTACCGTCGCAGATCTGCTTCCACGCCACCGACAGCCATCACACCCCCGATGCCTACACGGCGCCGCAAGAGAGGTGGTACTCTTTCATATCTGCTCAGCTTTTTGATCTCAACCAGAAAATAGATCGTCACTTGTTTACTGTACTTTCATTTCAGCTCTTAGAATCTTAGTTGTTAGTTCAACGCAAACATTGGTTGCTAAGTAGCCTTTGTGCGGTTTGCAGCTTCAGATCTGCCATGGCACAGCCATAATAGGGTTTAATTGGTCATGCTTAGGGTTTCCCCCCTTTTATGATCACTATACGATCAACCTACGTGCTTCGTGTCGTAATAACACTGCTCCACCCATCAAGCTAAACAAGCTTAGTTGTTCAAATGCGAATCTGATATGATGCTGATATTAGTAAAACAGAGTCATTTAATTGGTCAGCTAAGTGTTCCTAATTTAATTTCAAAATGCATGTGCGCCGTTGGGGCGGATCTACAAGGTGGCCAGCGTGGGCCGCGGCCCACCCTGGGATTTTGGGTCGGCCTGTATACCATAAGAGATTAGAACATGGTCAACCAGCCAATGCCTTTGCTAAAAAAACAAAAAAGCCAATGCCTCCAGACCCCGATTCCCCTCTGTTCTGCTCCGCTTCCGATCTCTACTCGCTGCCAGCCGCCTGCCTCGCTGGCGACTTGCCATCGCCGGACGCCATGACTTTGGGAGGAGACGCCGGACTAACAGGAGGTCAGGAGCTGCTCGCCCAACAGTGTCACCACTGCCCGGCCGTGCCGGCGTGCGCAGCTTCCCAGTCCGCTCAGGGCTCAGGCGTGCAGCACCCACTCAGCCAACCCGATTTATCCTGAGATACGCCGTCCTCAACACTCAGCATCCACTTCCCATCACCCATTTTCTAATTTATTCACCACTCATTAGGCAGGACTCTCATTAGGGTTTGTTGTGTACTGAGTGCTACCTACATTTAATGGTTCAGATGTTTCAGTAATCTTTAGTACCTATAGAGTTGACAGGGTTTCAAAATTCCTCGCCTAGGAACAAACACTAGTCATGTTGGATTGTTGGTCATAGTGACATTGACACAAATTACTACCGTAGGCCAGGTTTGTTGACAATTTTACTAGTCTTTGTTACTTATTTGATATGATATCCAATTATTCACTTCGATTAATTGCAAACAATAAGTGCTAGCCCAACTTCTTGATTTAGATTTTGGACGGTCTCTTATTGCAGTTACGATTCTGCATACTTGTCCTAGTAAGCTCACAAGCAATGATTGATTCACTAGCTTTATGCTTGCCTTGTCATATTTGTTGTCAATATTTTTTTAGGGTGGACCACCCTATTTCAAAATCCTAGAACAGCAGACATGAGTGAATAGTGTTTCTTTGTGTGATCTCTTCCATCATGTGTGGGCAACGAACACTGCATTGTATAGAAAGAAAAGTCTTATATCCACCTTTTACATAGACTATGATCTTTTACATGGAATACAATCTGCCTACGTGCTTTGTGTCACACTACCAGTACTCCACCCTTGAAGCTAAACATTATGCACCTCATAATTCCGAAGTTTATTTGTTCAAATACGAATTTGATATGATGCTAATGTTCCTACTTCAGTTTTGAAATGTGTGTCCGCCCCTTATAGAGACATAAGCGGTTTGTATTTCTATGTGGGGTCTGGTCAGCACGGTTGGGGATGAACTTTGTATATGCAGGGGTTTGTAGGGAGACACTATTGGAGTAGAATCTGCAATGCATTCCAAAGATAATCTGACTACTTTTTATGTTTTCGTGAATCACAGATACTAAACATCATCATAATGATTATGAGCTTGGGTGCATGAGAAGAATAAAGCAGAACAATGACATGGCTATCAAACTTGGCGTTAAGGGACTGAGATCCAGTCTGGATGCAATGGAATGCGCACGCTCTCCACCTACAGATTCGTGTTCAGAATATGATCCTAACAATGATTCTGAGCTAGAGGGAGACCTAAGTCAATGTAGCTCCCTAGTGGAGGAGTCAGAGGTAGATGCCCTATCTTATTCACCCATCAGGGTGCTTGCTCTAACTTGGCAAGGTTATATTGGTCGCACATATCTTGCAAATGATGCTTTGCATTGCTTCTACTTTGTTATACCGCCATTTGCTTAGTTTACACATCATATATGTGAATATGCCATGCCTATCCATTTTCAGTGCATATTCCATCTGTCATCATACCATATTTCTCCATTCAAATGATGTTCTTGTGTATCATACGTTCAAAAGGAAGAGGGCGATTGCTGATCGCGATGGAGCACGAACAAAGTATTTGGAAAAGGTAGTGACACCTGATAAATCAAATAGCCCATTAGGTGTAGTGGCAATATCACCAAACCCACAAAACACAGCCCCAACTCTAGCAGACTCTACCCCTACCCCACTAGCCATCTTAGATGCCCCAACTCAGCAGACCCCAACTGCAGCAAAAAGTATGACGATTCCAGCTAACATAGCACCAGCTCTACGACGCAAAACCCCCATTCCAGCAAAGAGTACACCAACTCCAGTTGCCAAATCCCTTTTCATACTGGAGAGAGTCCCAATTGCAGCAAATAGGACCCCTGTTCCACTTCTTCCCAGTTTAGAAGATGAAGCTTTTATTGTTGTCAGGAACTTTGTGCGCATCTTTCCTTCATGGAAAGATTATACTACAGACAAACAACAATTTCCAATCTTCGCCTCCGCAACTTATGTGTAAGTAATGTACTAATGTTATTCATGGTAATTAGTGCCTATGTTTCTGTTGACAGAACTCAAAAGATTTTATTCATTTAAATAGGCGAGGACCAAAATGGATAGTCAAGACGAGCAAAGCTTGGTTGCGCTTTTCAAGCACGCTTTGAGGAAGTATCGTTGCTACCTGAGGCAAGAACACTTCGATGGCAAGCCTCTAAATGAAATTTCTATAAAGTCTCTGGTGCATCACTAGACAATGACTGGAATAAGCTTGTTACACAGTGGTCTCATCTGCAGCGTAAGGTACTGTCTATGATATCACATCACAATTTGAACTACATTTCTGCATGTGCCTTACCGTCTCACTTGTATGAAAACTGTTAGCAGGAGAATATCCATTCTCAAGGGACCACAGGATCTCGCAACTATACTGCACACTACATTGCTCTTGTGAGTACCTCTTGCCCTGTATCACCATACTTACTTTCATAGCTGGTTGATTATGTAGCATCACTACACATGTTAGCCTCCTTATCCTCCATTTGGTGGACATTATAAGATCCGTATTGACTCTTACATAAATTTAGAATCAACCCAATGCTTCTGAAGAAGTTTAGCTCTGCAGTCCTCTTGTAAGGACCGAACATCTTGTATCACTGTAATTACATTAACAGCTACTCCATCCGTCCCATAATATAAGAGCGTTTTGTACACTACACTAGTGTACAAAACACTTATATTATGGGATGGAGTGAGTAGTTCATTGTGTTGCATTACTCTACATCTTGTCTCCCTCGCCCACCATTTCTTAAAAATTATCAGATCTATACTTAATCTTACCAAAAGTTGAATACACAGACAATGCCAGTGCAGAAATGTAACCCATTGCTCTTGTCAGTACATTTTGTCCTGTAATGCTGTACTTACATGGATAGGTAGTTGATTATGTAGCATCACTGTGCATCTTATCTTCATTATCCTCTATCCCTTCCAGTATTATCATATCAATAATTACTCTCTACAAAATGTAGAGTACAGGCAATGCTTATGAAGAAGTTTCTGTGCTGAAATTCTTGAGTTATCCCTCCCTTGACATGGAGAACGACATTATAGAGCTGGTGTTAACTGTTAATGTAAGTCCGTCCTTCTAAAGCCTTTCTCCTCAACTGCTATTTAATTTGCTCATACTCCCTATTGTCAACTGCTGTTTAGTTTGCTATTTCTATCAAAATGCATGTTCGCAACAACTGCAAGTTTCAAGTTTTAGTCGTGAAACCAAATTCCTTATTCATACCATGCACATTATTCAATACAGATCCATTGATTTTCTTTAGCCCTGCATGTGTGCTTGTGTTGTTGATCTGTAATCTAGTGTGTGGTGAAGCTGCCCACATTTGCACCTTGTCATTTCCTGTTTTGTCTTAACTGATCTGGCTGATGATATGAACATAGCATGCACGTTAACGAAAAGAGATACAATGATTTTCTTTTGCCCTACATCTATGCTTGTGTTGTTGATCTGTAATCCAGTAGTGTGGTGTAGCTCACCGCATTATGAACAATGCCAAATCATGCTCTTAACATTTTGAATCGTCTCTTTATTTTGTAATATGAAACTGGATGGAATTGACAGTGCAGTTACCATCTTTGTTTATATACGTGCAAAACCTGTCATCTGTTTTGTTGTTTCAGGGTGATATGCCTGATGGCACGCACAAGTCTGCTGAAGACTCTGAGACAAACCCAACGTATATTGCAGCAAAGAAGGCAAAACATCTTGAAGATAGTGAGACAACCCCAAAGTGATGTCTTGATGCAGTGTTCAAGTTACTTGAGACTAGCAGTCACACAAGCTCACAGAAGTCGTTGCCTGAATTATTTCGACTTCTTCAGTCTCAACTACAAGCAGAAAGGCATAGTGCAACTCAACTTTGACTTGAAGTCGAATATCTAAGGAAGATTGCAGAGAACTCCAATGAGAACCTCATTGCTAAACAGCTAGAGCTGGAACATATGACTGACATGCTAGGCCGTTCTCACTGCCTTGCTCATCTGCTTGCGCAGCAGCTCCCGCACAAGGCTAATGTTTCATGAACTGTGTTCAAGTGGTCTTGGTTCAGTATTATTTTGTTGCACTGCAATGGCAGGGCCTTGGATGCCCAGGTTTTGTAATCTCCTTCTTGGTTGCGCTTTATGATCACTGGTGGCGAACTTCGATGCCCAGTGGATGTAATATGCCCTAATTCCTTTATTGTATAGTGTAGGTTTATTCTAAGTTACTATGCCGTAATTTCTTTATTGTATAGTGTAGGTTTGTTATTAATTCGTAGTTACCATATATGTCATCATTCGCTATCAGAAAAAAGGGTGAAAATCTGATTCAGGCGAACGGGCTGAAACATGCACCTCTAACGGGCCTGCATTTCAGTGGGCCATTAATGGGTTCCACGCAATAGGCTTTACTCCGGCCTGCGTGGACCTGCCGTATGGGCCCTTCATGGACACGGTATGCCCAGGCCCATAACTCACATGGGCCTCTAGTGGGCCCAAACTTTAGTTGGGCCCATGTAGCTTCGGGCCATTAACAGGCTGAATATTCTGCTGGCCTGTTGTGGCCCAGAAGACAGCATGGGCCTTTAGTAGGCCGAAAAGCTTGTTGGGCCTCAATTTTCATGAGTCGACCACGGGCCTTTAGCAGGCTGAAATATACCTCGAACCATTATTGGCCCAGTTACCTGACGGGCCATTACCAGGCCGAAACATATCTCGGGCCTTGGTTGGCCCAATCATATCATGGGCCTTTAGTAGGCCGAAAGCTTAGTAGAGGACCAACGGGCCGAATTGTACGACAGGCCTTTAACAGGCCCAAAGTCAGGTTGGGCTGGAATTTTGCCACCGAGATCACGGGTCGTTAAGGGGCCGAATGTCGCGTCAGACCATATATGGCCCATGTGTAGCACGTGCCATTAACAGGCCGAAAGGCACACCGGCCTGAAACAGGCCCATTCCTACATCGGGCCTTTAACAGGCCGAAAACTCACTGGGCTGTAATGGGGCCCAAAGACTGAGCGAACAATTAACGGGCCCGATCTGGCGGTGGGCCGTAAATGGGCCATGTTTAAGCAGGCCGCTAGTGGGCCGGCCCACTAGTACCTGAGTAAATCTTATGGGCCTTTGACTGGGCCGGCCTTTTAAACCTAAATTGGCCACTGTTGGGCCGTGCCATGTGTAACATTTCCATAGGCCTGTCTCATCCATTGGAGGAATGACATCTGTCGCGACGTCGAGCTGACACGTGGTTCCTTCGGCCAATGAGAATTTTACACGTGGAAAATCCTCATTGGTCAGGTCTGTTAACGGGTTATCAGATCCAAAACCGGACCTGATAGCTTAACGGCGACCCATTACGGTGGAAGCCACGTGTCGGTCACCCTTGACGAAAACACTTCCATGACGCGACATTTATCGTCATGGAAGTGGACACTTCCGTGATGATAAATTCAGTATTGTCATGGAACACTTCTACGACAGCACAGGTATGACTATCTTGATTTTGTCATAAAATCGTCACGGATGTACATGCATGACAGAAAATGTGACCTACTGTGACAAAGACGTATCATCACAGAAGTGTTTTTTTTGTAGTGGTAGGATGTACACATATCGAACGGTAGTCCGTATCACCCTCATACCGGAGTGATATTAATCACACATGGTTGGGTCTACCAAACCGTTGCCTTCGAAACACATTATTCTGGGACTTAAAAACCTCACCACCCCCCATGTCACAAAACCCTCACCCCCGCCCGCCACCCCCCGTCCCCAGTCGCACCTGCATGTCACCGCCCATTTCCGCGACAACCACTTAGCTCGACGACTGTCGCCGCCGCCGGTTGCTACCAAACCCCGCTGCATTTCGCCACTGCCGCTTGCCGCTGCCTATCGCCACCGACTATCACGATGTTGCTCGCCGTCAACCCAGCTCTGCCCGATTAGGGAATCTGCGGTATTGGGGTTTTCTCTCTCATGGAGAACCAGGTAACTAATTTACTGAAATATTCACCCATCTCTTATCCCAGTCCGTCTGCCCCTTTTAATCACCCGGCTGAAATTGCCGTGAGTTCATTTTTCTTCTAGCTGATTCGAGGGTTTTCATTCATAGAGTGTACAGTGCAAGGACAGATCATGCCTATGCGGCCTCGGCCAGACAGCCAAGGAGTTCCATCTCACCGTACCAAATGACTTCATGAAGCGCACGGTATGTTCAATCTCACCCTACCTCGGTTGGCCTGGCCTACTTTTCTGAACACATACTATATATTGCTACATTTGGATAGAAGGTGCCACATGCAGCATATATGTCAAAAGAGGATTTTTCTTCTTTCTATATTAGGCAAATAATGTTGTATTGTTCTTTTGATTACTCTCATATTTGCTTGACATCATGGTTACATTATCTCTTTAATTATAATATTTTTCCTTCGATTTCAACTGCTGTACCGTTCTTTCAATTACTCCCATATTTGCATGTTACCATGTTCTTTAACAATCTTATCACTTCCTGCAGTACATCCCTTGCTTTGCAACAAAAGCTGTAGTACAAAATCTTGGCCTTTACATAACTAAAGACTCCAGGGATGTCATGTTGAACACAAACCATGGATTTACAATCGTTGTTTCTGTAAAGCTTGATGAAGATGATGGTCACTCCTATTTTGACGCGAGCCTTTGGACATAAATTTCGAAGTTTTATGTATTGAGAGCTGGCACTAAAATTAGACTGCACCTAAAAGAGCCTGGTCATATGATAAATGCTAACTTCCCCGACGACATCATCCGTCCAGACTTTGTTCGAAGTAAGTGTTATTTTCAAGTATTTGCATGTTGACTTACGTAGCAATATCAAAGTAATTGTGTAGTATTTAAGCAACCAATTGGGATTTCATTTTCTGTCTCTGTTAAGTCTGTTCCTACCTAGTAACATCTAATTACCAATACACTTTTCTTCTGCCCTGTTCTAACTAAATATTCCATATCCTCCCACTCCTCCACTCCTATCAGATAGCGCTGCCGCCGAGGAGACTCTGGAGGTGGAGGACGAGGCTGCCAACAAGCGGAGGCGGGTCGAGCCTGAACCGCAAGCGACTCCGGCGGGCCTAGATTTCATCAGCAGCCTCCCCGACGATATGTTGATAGTCATCATCTCCCTCCTCCCAATCAAATATGGCTCACGGACAACCGTCCTCTCCCAGCGGTGGTGCCCCCTATGGCACTCCACCCCTCTCGACCTCATCGACGTCCAAAAGCTCTGCCATGGCTATCGCAAAAGCTTGGACGCATTGTCCCAGATCCTCGGCATGCACCGTGGCCCAATCAGAGGCCTTATCACGGGCAAGTTCCATTCCAGCGGCAAGGACCGAGCCAAGCTTGACGAGTGGTTCCTATCCCCCACCCTAGATCAGCTCGAGGAGCTCAGTTTTAATGATGGACATATGCGCTCGCTGCCACCATCCGCGGTCCGCCTCGCGCCCACGCTGTGCCTCGCCAGGTTCATGAACTGCCATTACCCCCCGATTAATGACACGCCAGCTCTTTTTCTCCCTCGACTAAAGCACCTCAAGCTCATCGCCGTTGATACATCCATTTTGCATCATGTTTTCCTACTGATATTTATAATGTTTTTGGTCATTATTTCACTTTATGATGCAATCCTAATGCCTTTTCTCTCTTAATTTGCAAGATTTACATGGAGAGGGAAATTACCGGCAACTGGAATTCTGGACCTAAAAAGCTACAGCAGAGATACCTATTCTACGGAGCTCCAAATGACCTGAAACTTCACGAGGATTTTTTATCGAATATATGAAAAATACTGGAACAAAGAAATACTAGAGGGGTCCCACCAGTTACCCACAAGGCAACAGGGCGCGGCCACCCCCTGGGCGTGCCCTGATGCCTTATGGGACCCACAGCTGGCCTCTGGGCCCCTCCTTCTGCTATATGAAGCCATTTACCCTAAAAAATAGGAGGAGGACTTTCGGGATGAAGCACCACTGTCTCG
Source organism: Elymus sibiricus (assembly GCA_039707655.1). NCBI lineage: Eukaryota > Viridiplantae > Streptophyta > Magnoliopsida > Poales > Poaceae > Elymus > Elymus sibiricus. The sequence goes on from CM077668.1 coordinate 198,706,185, forward strand.
AGGCAGAACTTGGGCAGGAGCATTTTTGCCCTCCGGCGGAGCGATTCCGCCGGGGATACTTCCCTCCGGAAGGGGGAAATCGAAGCCATCGACATCACCAATGATCCTCTCATCGTGGGAGGACCAATCTTCATCAACATCTTCACCAGCACCATCTCATCTCAAACCCTAGTTCATCTCTTGTATTCAATCTTTGTCTCAAAACCTCAGATTGGTACCTGTAGGTTGCTAGTAGTGTTGATTACATCTTGTAGTTGATGCTAGTTGGTTTATTTGGTGGAAGATTATATGTTCAGATCCTTAATGATATTCAATACTCCTCTGATCTTGAACATGAATATGATTTGTGAGTAGTTACATTTGTTCTTGAGGACATGGGAGAAGTCTTGTCATAAGTAATCAGGTGAATTAGGTATTTGTTCGATATTTTGATAATATGTATGTTGTTGCTTCCTTTAGTGGTGTCATGTGAACGTCGACTACATGACAGTTCACCATACTTAGGCCTAAGCGAAGGCATTGTGGAGTAATAAGTTGATGATGGGTTGCTAGAGTGACGGAAGCTTAAACCCTAGTTTATGCGTTATTCCGTAAGGGTCTGATTTGGATCCATATGTTTCATGCTATGGTTAGATTTATCTTAATTGTTCTTTCGTAGTTGTGGATGCTTGCGAGAGGGGGTAATCATAAGTGGGATGCTTGTTCACATAAGGACAGCACCCTAGCAACAGTCCACCCACATATCAAATTATCAAAGTAGCGAACGCGAATCAAATAAACATGATGAAAGTGACTAGATGATAATTCCCATGTGTCCTCGAGAACGCATTGCCTATTATAAGAAACCGTTCCGGCTTGTCCTTTGCTATAAAAAGGATTGGGCCACCTTGCTGCACCTTTGTTACTATTGTTAATTGTTACTTGTTACGAATTACCTTGCTATCAAACTATCTGCTACCGCTACTTTCAGTACTTGCAGAGAATACCTTGCTGAAAACCGCTTATCATTTCCTTCTGCTCCTCGTTGGGTTCAACACTCTTACTTATCGAAAGGACTACGATTGATCCCCTATACTTGTGGGTCATCAAGACTGATACGGGCACGACAGAGGAGGTGAAGCCCAATTTCAGGACTCCACCAAACTAGGCGGTAGTACTGCTTACATAAGCGGTACTACCGCTATACGGTACTACCGGCCGCTTACTACCGTCCTACTGCCGCTTACAAAATCGGTACTGGACATCCGAGCGGTAGTACCGTGCACAGCAGAGGTAGTACCGCTTGAAGCGGTAGTACCGCTTGCCATAAGCGGTAGTACCGCGCTGCCTACGCGCAGATTTTGGGCTTTGCAGCCCGTGTACCTCTTCGTTATTTTCTTAGACTATAAATACCCGTCGGCTAGGGTTAGTTAGGGGAGATCAGAATTTTAGTCTAAAAACTATCGTGTGTGTTTCTTGGTGAAGCATCCCTCCGGGGACGGCGATGCCGTTTATCAGTTTGTAATAAAGATTGCTGTGAGGGTTCTTGTGTTCATCAAGGATCATCAGGCTCAGGTTTGAGGCGTGGTGATCTTCATCACGTTGCTTGCTGGATTCGTTCCTCTTCTTCAGGTGACGTTCATCGGCGTTATTGGAAGGATTCCTATCAGGTGGTTCTTGCGGTGAAAGATCGGGCCCAATCTTCCGTATCATTTGGTATCAGATTTTCAGGTTGATCACCGCGAGGTTGTGTTGATCGCTCTCATCTAGATCGGTTGACTGGGAAGAGTTTGCTTGGAGGCTCTTGTGCAGATTTGGTTTGCTTGGAGGTGATTGTGCATAGAGACTGCAGATTGCTGCTGTGTTTGTGCAGATTGGTTCCGTCGGATTGATTTGCGAGGAGGCTACTAGAGGTTGAAGGAAGGAAGGAGAACGCGCTGCAGATTCTTCTCTGCCGGGCGGCAGGATTCCAGTTTGGCAGCAGCGCCAGTAGGAGGATCAAGATCCGATCATCAGGGCGGTAGTACCGCGTCCATCGCGGTAGTACCGTGTTCAACGGTAGTACCGCTTCCATCGCGGTAGTACCGCTTCTATGACTTCCGTGAAAATACAAGATATGGCCAGATTTTTCAAAACTTTTCCGGGAGATTTTTATGGCAAACGGTGTCTTTCTGGGGAGAAGTATGGTGATGTATTCAATGACTATCTAGACATCTTGTACGGTGTGGCATGTCATAAAATCAAGTGGCGGCTGAACTACTTATCCACGGATGCTGAATATGCATCGTGGGAACATCTTATGCTACAGGGTTTCTACAGATGTCATACATACGAGCATTTAGACGATTCTACACGTTTGGTTCTTGCCCTGCGACGTGTGGATGAGGAGGTAGCTCGTTGGTGGGATGACAAGATGTGTGAGAAGGACATTATAGATGCAACTTGGTATGATTTCAGTAATTTCTTGCGTGGTTGTTTTCTGTCTCCTCGTTGTAGGGTATCTTGTACCAAACCTGTGAAGGCGACAAAGGTTGTGCAGCGGAGGGCTGATGTTGACAAGAGGGCGCAGCCTTATTCCGAGGAGGTTGCTATGTCCTTTCCGCCTCCTGCAATGGGTGTGAAGACAGTTGTTCCATTGCAAACGGTCAGCGCAGCCGAGACAAAGTTTTCTGAAGAACAGCAGCCTGATGTTGAGAAAGTTGTTGTGTGCGCTGAAACTGCAGTGGATAAGGTTGAACCATTGAGTGGGCTAAATATGCAACTCAAAAGGATACATGAGGAGTCTTGCAAAATAGTTGACAAGGGTCAGCGGTGGAGTTTATTTCAGACTCAGTGTATGATTAAAGGCAAAGCATGCAAGTTGATGATTGATGGTGGTAGCTGTACTAATGGCATAAGCAAGGCAATGGTGGCATCATTGGGGTTGTCCACATGGCGTATTCCTGAACCTAAACATATACAGTGGTTGAATAGCTGCGGTATGCTGAAGGTTACCCATAAGGTGCGTGTGCCATTTACAGTAGGTGACTATGTTGATGAGGTAGAGTGTGATGTGTTGCCATTGGAGGTATGTGGGCTGTTACTTGGACGTCCATGGCAGTATGATCGCAATGTTACATATGCGGGGAGAGCAAATACATATTCTTTTGTGCATGATGGCAAACAACGGACTTTGAAACCTATGCAGAATGATCACATAAAGTCTGATGTGGAGTTGGTGGTACACAAGGAGAAGTTGCGCAAGGCTAAGCCGCCAAGGTTAGCTAAGGTGCAGTGCAAGGAGCATGATGCACGGAGCGTTACTGATGATATTGCTTCAGCTATGCCTGTAGATTACAAGCCAGTTGTTCTTGTTAGTGCCAAGCCAGTTGAAGTACAGCCTCTTACTGATGAGAGGAAGGATGTTGCAGCATGTGTTACAAAGCCAGTTTGTGTTGACACAGGTGTCCAGACTGATGATAGTTGTGCTGATCATGTCCCAGTGCATGTGGTGCCGCGGGGCGACAAGCGCAGTTTTGTTAATACACCTGTGAGGCGTTTTGTTGGAGCAGCAGTGCAGATGCACAAAGGCAAGGATGGACATGTTCGTCAGTTGTGTGGCCCAGGCATTATTCATCTTTTGCAGGGTCGTCCAAAGAAGGTTCATGTTCAGCAACAACGGGCTCCATCCATAGTTGCAAAGCAGAAGGTGGTGGTGCCCAAGTCCAAGCTCATGTGGAGAAGAAAGGAGGCGCCCAGTGCAGATTCAAGTCAAGGCCCCAGAGCTATTGTTGATATCCCGCCACCTTTTCGAGCAGACCCTCACGCGTTGCGGACAACGCGTTTTGAAGGGGGGGAGGATGATACGGGCACGACAGAGGAGGTGAAGCCCAATTTCAGGACTCCACCAAACTAGGCGGTAGTACCGCTTACATAAGCGGTAGTACCGCTATACGGTACTACCGGCCGCTTACTACCGTCCTACTGCCGCTTACAAAATCGGTACTCGACATCCGAGCGGTAGTACCGTGCACAGCAGAGGTAGTACCGCTTGAAGCGGTAGTACCGCTTGCCATAAGCGGTAGTACCGCGCTGCCTACGCGCAGATTTTGGGCTTTGCAGCCCGTGTACCTCTTCGTTATTTTCTTAGACTATAAATACCCGTCGGCTAGGGTTAGTTAGGGGAGATCAGAATTTTAGTCTAAAAACTATCGTGTGTGTTTCTTGGTGAAGCATCCCTCCGGGGACGGCGATGCCGTTTATCAGTTTGTAATAAAGATTGCTGTGAGGGTTCTTGTGTTCATCAAGGATCATCAGGCTCAGGTTTGAGGCGTGGTGATCTTCATCACGTTGCTTGCTGGATTCGTTCCTCTTCTTCAGGTGACGTTCATCGGCGTTATTGGAAGGATTCCTATCAGGTGGTTCTTGCGGTGAAAGATCGGGCCCAATCTTCCGTATCAAAGACTCTTTTCTGGCGCCATTGCCGGGGTGTGAAGCACCTTTGGTAAGTGGAATTTGGTAAGGAAACATATTATTACGTGCTGAAATTTACTGTCACTTGTCACTACGGAAAACAATCCTTTGAGGGGCTTGTTTTTGGTATCTTCACGTTGACCGGAAGCAATAAGAGGTGCTCCTCAACCTACTAAACCTACTGAAAATATTTATTATGAGATTCCTTCAGGTATGTTGGAGAAACTGCTAGCTAATCCTTATGCAGGAGATGGAACAATACATCCTAATATGCACTTGATCTATGTGGATGAAATTTGTGGATTGTTTAAGCTTGCAGGTTTATCCGAGGATGGAGTTAAGAAGAAAGTATTCCCTTTATCTTTGGAGGGAAAGGCATTGACATGGCATAGGCTATTGGATGATACTGGAACATGGGATTGGAACCGGTTGAAGCTGGAATTTCACCAGAAATTTTATCCTATGCATTTGGTTCATCGTGATCGGAATTATATATATAATTTTTGGCCTCGTGAAAGAGAAAGTATCGCTCAAGCTTGGGGGAGGCTTAAGTATATGATGCACACATGCCCCAATCATGAGCTCTCAAAAGAAATAATTATACAAAACTTTTATGCTCGGCTTTCTCATAATGATCAATCCATGCTCGATACTTCTTCTACCGGTTCCTTTATTAAGAGAACTATTGAATTCAAATGGGACCTTCTGGAGAGGATTAAACGCAACTCTGAAGATTGGGAAATTGACAAAGGTAAAGAGTCAGGTATAAAACTTGAGTTTGATTGTGTTAAATCTTTTATGGAAACTCATGCTTTTCATAAGTTTAGGACTAAAAATGGGCTTGACTCTATGATAGTAGCTACTTTTTGTGAATCTTTTGCTGCTCATGTTGATCTCCCTAAGGAGAAATGGTTTAAGTTTCTTGCACCTATTGAAGTAAAGGAAGAACCTATTATAGCTAAAGATGAAACAATCATTTATAATGTTGATCCAGTTGTGCCTACTGCTTATATTGAGAAACCTCCTTTCCCTGTTAGGATTAAGGAACATGATAAAGCTTCAACTGTGGTTAATAAGAGTAATATTAAATCAATTAAACCCTCTGAACAAGTTAGAGTGGAACCTAATGTTGCAATGATTAAATATCTTTTGGTTGATAATATTGATGGACATGTCATATACTTCTGTGAGGAAGCAACCCGGATTGCTTCACGAGAACCAGCGGATAAAAACAAACCTGTTGTTGGCATGCCTGTTGTTTCTGTTAAAATTGGAGATCATTGTTATCATGGTTTATGTGATATGGGTACTAGTGTAAGTGATATCCCATTTTCTCTTTATCAAGAAGTCATGAATGATATTGCACCTGTTGAGATTGAAGATAATGATGTTACTATTAAGCTTGCAAATAGAGATACTATTTTACCGCTTGGGATTGTTAGAGATGTTGAAGTCTTGTGTGGTAAGATCAAATACCCTACTGATTTTCTAGTTCTTGGATCACCACAAGATGATTTTTGTCCCATTATATTTGGTAGACCTTTCTTGAATACCGTTAATGCTGAAATTGATTGTGTTAAAGAAAAGGTTAGAGTTAAGTTTGGTGACGTATCTCATGAGTTTAATTTCTCTAAGTTTCGTAGACAACCTCATGATAAAGAATTGCCTAATAAAGATGAAATTATTGGTCTTGCTTCTATTGTTGTTCCTCCTACTGATCCTTTAGAACAATATTTGCTAGACCATGAAAATGATATGCATATGAGTGAAAGAAATGAAATAGATGAGATATTCTTTAAACAAGCACCTATCCTTAAGCATAATTTACCTGTTGGAACTCTTGGAGATCCTCTCCCACCTAAGAGTGACCCTGTGTTTGAATTAAAGAAATTGCCGGATACATTGAAATATGCTAATCTTGATGAAAAGAAGATACATCATGTTATTATCAATGCTAACCTTTCAGAGCATGAAGAAAAGAGATTACGTAAACTCTAAGGAAGCACCGTGCTGCTATTGGATATACTCTTGATGATCTTAAGGGCATTAGTCCCACTTTATGTCAACACAAGATTAATATGGAGTCAGATGCTAAACCAGTTGTTGTTCAACAACGACGCCTGAATCCCAAAATGAAGGATGTGGTAAGAACTAAAATATTAAAGCTTCTGGAGGCAGGTATAATTTATCCTATAGCTGATTGTAGATGGGTAAGTCCTGTTCATTGTGTTCCTAAGAAAGGAGGCATTACTGTTGTTCCTAATGATAAAAATGAACTTATCCCACAAAGAATTGTAACTGGGTATAGGATGGTAATTGATTTCAGGAAATTAAATAAAGCTACTAGGAAAGATCATTACCCTTTGCCTTTTATTGATGAAATGCTAGAAAGATTGTCTAAGCATACACACTTTCGCTTCCTAGATGGATATTCTAGTTTTCTCAAATACCTGTATCAAAAGAAGATCAAGAGAAAACCACTTTTACTTGTCCTTTTGGAACTTATGCTTATAGACGTATGCCTTTTGGTTTATGCAATGCATCTGCTACCTTTCAAAGATGTATGACTGCTATATTCTCTGACTTTTGTGAAAAGATTGTTGAGGTATTCATGGATGATTTTTCCGTTTAAGGAACTTCTTTTGATGATTGCTTAAGCAATCTTGATCGAGTTTCGCAGAGATGTGAAGAAACTAATCTTGTCTTGAATTGGGAAAAGTGCCACTTTATGGTGAATGAAGGTATAGTCCTTGGGCATAAATTTTCTGAAAAAGGTATTGAAGTAGACAAAGCCAAAGTTGATGCAATTGAGAAAATGCCATGTCCTAAGGATATCAAAGGTATAAGAAGTTTCCTTGGTCATGCTGGTTTCTATAGGAGGTTCATTAAAGATTTCTCTAAAATTTCTAGGCCTCTTACCAATCTTTTACAAAAAGATGTTCCCTTTGTTTTTGATGATGATTGTGTAGAAGCCTTTGAAACCCTTAAGAAAGCCTTAATTTCTACACACATCGTTCAACCACCTGATTGGAACTTGCCTTTTGAAATAATGTGTGATGCTAGCGACTATGCTGTTGGTGATGTTCTAGGTCAAAGAGTTGATAAGAAATTGAATGTTATTCATTATGCTAGTAAGACTCTAGATAGTGCTCAAAGAAATTATGCTACTACTGAGAAAGAATTTTTAGCAGTTGTGTTTGCATGTGATAAATTCAGATCTTATATTGTTGATTCTAAAGTAATTGTTCACACCGATCATGCTGCTATTAAATACCTTTTGGAAAAGAAATATGCTAAACCTAGACTGATTACATGGGTCCTTCTACTACAAGAATTTGATTTGCATATTATTGATAGAAAGGGAGCTGAGAATCCTGTAGCAGATAACTTGTCTAGGATGGAAAATGTTCTTGATGACCCACTACCTATTAATGATAGTTTTCTTGATGAGCAGTTAGCCGTTATAAATGCTTCTACTTCTCGTAATAGTCCTTGGTATGCAGACTATGCTAATTACATTGTTGCTAAATATATCCCACCTAGCTATACATACCAACAAAAGAAAAAAATCTTCTTTGATTTAAGACATTACTTTTGGGATGACCCACATTTATATAAAGGAGTAGATGGTGTTATTGGGCGTTGTGTACCTAAGCATGAATATGAACAAATCCTACGGAAGTGACACTCCGAGGCATACGGAGGACACCATGCGGGAGACAGAACTGCACATAAGGTATTACAGTCTGGTTTTTATTGGCCTACTCTTTTCAAAGATGCACGTAAGTTTGTCCTTTCTTGTGATGAATGTCAAAGAATTGGTAATATTGGTAGACGTCAGGAAATGCCTATGAATTATTCACTTGTTATTGAACCATTTGATGTTTGGGGTTTTTATTATATGGGACCTTTTCCTTCCTCTAATGGGTATACACATATTCATGTTGCTGTTGATTATGTTACTAAGTGGGTAGAAGCTATTCCAACTAGTAGTCCTGATCACAACACCTCTATTAAAATGCTTAAAGAAGTTATATTCCCGAGGTTTGGGGTCCCTAGATACATGATGACCGATGGTGGTTCACATTTTATTCATGATGCTTTCCGTAAACTTCTTGTTAAATATGATGTTAATCATAGAATTGCATCACCTTATCATCGTCAGTCTAGTGGTCAAGTTGAATTGAGTAATAGAGAAATAAAGTTAATTTTGCAAAAGACCATTAATAGATCCAGGAAAAATTGGTCTCAGAAACTTGATGATGCATTGTGGGCTTATAGAACTGCTTATAAAAATCCTATGGGTATGTCTTCGTATAAAATGGTTTATGGAAAGGCATGTCATTTACCTCTCGAATTAGAACATAAAGCTTATTGGGCAATTAAGGAACTTAACTATGATTTCAAACTTGCCGGTGAGAAGAAGTTATTTGATATTAGCTCCCTAGATGAATGGAGGACTCAAGCCAATGAAAATGCCAAGTTGTTTAAAGAAAAGTTAAAAGATGGCATGACAAAAGAATTCAAAAACGGGAATTCAAAGTTGGTGAGCATGTTCTATTGTACAATTCTTGTTTCAGATTTTTTGAAGGCAAACTTCTCCTTAAATGGGAAGGGCCATATATCATCAAAGAAGTTTATCGCTTCGGAGCTATCAAGATCAACAATGCCAAAGGCACTAATCCGAGAGTGGTTAATGGGCAAAGAATTAAACATTATATCTCAGGTACGCCTATTAATGTTGAAACTAATATTATTCAAACAATGACACCGGAGGAACACATAAAAGAGACCTTCCGGAACGCTCCAGAACCCTGAAAAGGATTAGGTATGTGATACGGTAAGTAAACCGACTTCAAAAATTCCATACAAATTATTTTTGTCCGTTTTGGAATATTAGAAAAAATACAAAAATAAGAAACAACCGAGGGGACCCACGAGGACGTCACAAGGCAACAGGGCGTGCCCTACGCCCCTCGGCGCGCCGGGTTGCCTTGTGGGCCCCTTGTGTGCCTTCCCGACTTCGTTTTCCTCCCGTAAACTTGTTCTGCAAGATAAAAATTCTTTATATATATTCCCGGATGTTTTGACTACGGTATCGCAAGTTTCTCCTATGTTCTTGTTTCGGGCTGATTTCCTGACATGTTTGGCTGTTAAAGTTCCCCACGGCTCCCCGAAGGCTCCACATCAAGCACCGGATCGTGCAACCTTCGCCGGGCAAACGTCCTTTCAGCGAGGTCTATTATGAGTGGTCGTCAAGATAGGAGGACACCGGCATGCAGGAGGAAGCTGGAGAGATCGCGGGAAGCTAGATTCAAGGAGAAGGAGATCAATCCATGCCCGCAGGAGAGACTACAGAAAAGGGAGACATATTGCAAACTCTTTATCATAATCTCTCCCATTCTGAAATTGATACATTAAAGGTTTTTGAAGCAATTTGTGATCAGAACACAACGCTTACTCATGAAGTTATTTTGTTGGAAGAGTAAAATTACGCCCTTCGGAAGATCAATGGCAATCTGGAATACTTATTGAAACTGAAGGACAAGCCCACCACTTCGTCGCCACCATCACCGAAGAAAGACTTGAGTACACGGGTATGGGCACCACCCTTGGCTTGTTTCAAGCTTGGGGGAGCTGCCCCGATATCGTATCACCATCACCCTTTATCATCATTATCTATCTTAGTTCGATCCTTAGTTATTTCGTGAATTAGAGGAATAATTTTTTTATTATGATCTAGTTTCGAGTGCCTGTTTCGTGATCTATCTATGTAATCAGGTGTGAGAGTTATATAATAAAGAGTAGTTTGAGTTTTGCTTCTTTACTTTTATGTTTCAATCTTAGCAATAAAAGAATGAAAAGTATAGTTGGGGAGTAATGACCTTACATAAGAAAAGTATAGTTGATAAAATTTATTGGAAATTAACAAACATAGCATTGGTCATTGATGCAATTCATGAGAGATTAATAAAGGAAGAGAGGATTCACATATAAATATACTATCTTGGACATCTTTTATGATTGTGAACCCCCATTAAATATTCTATGTCAAAGAGTTGACGTTGGACAAGGAAGACAATGTAGTGAGTTATGTTTGCTTATATTCACATAGAAGTTATATTGTCATGGATCCTCTAACATGTGGTGCTTGCTCACTATCTTTTGCTAGCTAAAAATCCACACTAAGTAGAGATACTACTTGTGCATCCAAAATCCTTGAACCCAGTTTCATGCCATGAGAGTCCACTATATCTACCTATGGATTGAATAAGATCCTTCAAGTAAGTTGTCATCGGTGCATAAAGCAATAAAAGTTGCCCCTAAATATGTATGATCTTTTATTGTAAGGGAAAATAAGCTTTGTACGAACTTGTGATGGTGAAGAAATAAAAGCGACAGACTGCGTAATAAAGGTTGCTATCACAAGGGGCAATATAAAGTGACGTTCCTTTACATTAGGAGTTTGCACATCCAAAAATAAAAAGTGCATCTGCTTCCCTCCGCGAAGGGCCTATCTTTTACTTTTCTGTATTTACTTTTATGCAAGAGTCAGTAGTGTTCCTCTCTATTCTGTTCTTACTTTTCTCTTGGCAAGCATCATGTGGTGGGGAAAGATCTAGGCACTTATATCCAGTTGGATGTAAGTAATCATGGGTTATTATTGTTGACATTACCCTTGAGGTAAATTGGTTGGGAGGTGAAACTATAAACCCCCATCTTCCTATGTGTCTGATTGAAGCTTTTGCTCCATAAATATGCCTTGAGTGTCAGCAATCATAGAAGACTAAATGATAGTTGAGTATGTGAACTTGCTAAACAAAAGCTCTTACATAGACTATTCCTGAAAATATGATGAATTGTAATTGTTTCATTGACTAAGAACATAGTTTGTTAGTTTTCAAGAAAGTTTATGCTTTATACTTCGATATTGTGATGAATGATTACTTGTTTATGGGAAGTTTTATGATGATATATTGCTACTATAGTATTGATCATGATGCTTTCATGTCCGTATTTTGTTTTATCGACACCTCTCTCTCTAAACATGTGGTCATGATTATCGATTTCGGCTTTTGCTTGAGGACAAGCGAGGTCTAAGCTTGGGGGAGTTGATACGTCCATTTTGCATCATGTTTTCCTACTGATATTTATAATGTTTTTGGTCATTATTTCATTTTATGATGCAATCCTAATGCCTTTTCTCTCTTAATTTGCAAGATTTAGAGATTACGGGCAGTTGGAATTCTGGACAAAAAAAAAGCTACAGTAGAGATACCTATTCTACGGAGCTCCAAATGACCTGAAACTTCACGAGGGTGTTTTATCAAATATATGAAAAATACTGGAACAAACAAATACCAGAGGGGGCCCACCAGTTGCCCATAAGGCAACAGGGCGCGACCACCCCCTTGGGCGCTCCCTTATGCCTTGTGAGGGCCCACAGCTGGCCTCTGGCCCCCTCCTTCTGCTATATGAAGCCATTTACCCTAAAAAATAGGAGGAGGACTTTCGGGACGAAGCGCCGCCGTCTCGAGGTAGAACTTGGGCAGGAGCACTTTTGCCCTTCGGCGGAGCGATTCCGCCGGGGACTTCCCTCTGGGAGGGGGAAATTGAAACCATCGACATCACCAACGATCCTCTCATCGTGGGAGGACCAATCTTCATCAACATCTTCAGCAGCACCATCTCATCTCAAACCCTAGTTCATCTCTTGTATTCAATCTTTGTCTCAAAATCTCAGACCAATGCACACGAACTCTAGTACTGCCTCTCCTTATATTCGATAGACACTTTGAAGTGTGCGAGGACGTGCCTCAAGTGTAGCGTTGATTGTCTAACGGTGGACACGTTGGAGGCGGTATCGCATCGGCGGTTGACATATTTAGATTCCATATGTTCATACTTTGAATTCCTTAAATTGATCCATGTCAATTGGTATATTTATTTCTCACTCAATCTTTTTTATGGCTGCTTCTCAATGAAATTACAGGTAATGCCAGTTGATTATGTTGTATTGTGCGAAGGTAATTTAAATTGGTAGCAACATTCAGATTTCCTTGCACAGTACGTTTGAACTCATTGTAACATAGTACTATTGAAAAGCTTGCACGAAATACTGATAACAATATGTCAATACTACACAATATGTATAAAAGTCAAGTTACTCAAATTTATACATTCACAAAACAATATTTGGGAACTCTTGCTTAAAAAATGAAGGCGGCACCTAGTTGTTGATAAACGGGTGATCTTTGTCCACCACATACTCTTATCCTCTCCTTTAAAAAAAATCAACCAACGCATATGCTCCAATCTTTTCCCATTCGGTTTGCTTTCTTGCTTACCCATCCAATCTAACACACAAGCAGCAGCTTCATCTGAAGGCAACCAAGAGCAGCAGGAGCAGTTAGGCGAAGCAGCGGCAAGTTCGTAGAGCCTCTTTTGGTTGCAGAGTGGTGGACCTTCAGAAAATTCACAAGAACACCACTGAACAAGTAAATGTTCGTACAATTTTCATCCGTCGCTAACTTGGAGAGAAGATAGCACCAAAATATCTTGCATCGTTAACACACTAAAAATCGAAAAACGTTTAAGATACTCACCAAAATATTTTGCGGAAAGTCTTTCATCTACCAGAGCTAGATAGACTTCTGCATCTTCAACCTTGAAAAGAACAGCTAGTTTTATACCTGATAAAAAGGAACCATTGGACGAAAAGTTAGTACATGACATCCTGAAAAGGTAAAAAAAAACTTTAAATATAGTAAGATGTGTGTGTGTCTTATCTTTAGGGCATGGCCAATGCATAGCTCCAGGGTGATGCCCCGCAGGCCATGTAGGATCGGATGTCAGGAAAAGTAGCTTCGGATGGAGCAGCGGGATCCTCTGCAGGAGGCGGGTGCTTGGGGAGAAAAAGTGTTGTCCGGTGCATAAAGCTGAAAAAGTTGAAGTGGAGAGTAGAGATGCATGTGTAGTGAAAGTTTTTATTTTTTATTCTTCTCTACGCGCTCGCGGTGCTACTCGTCTTCCTCACCTACTTCTGATGAAGGTGTGAGCCTGTGAGGCATTCTCTCACGCACATAGCAGACATTATGGTGGCGTGCATGTCCTGTAACTGGGACGGAGAAGGTCGTGACATAGGAATCGCCAGCGAGGCTGCAGGGCATGAAGACGACTCTCCATCTGCACGGACAAGGACGGCAGGGCACTTAATGGAGGCCGCATTGACGATGGTGAGCTCTCAGCAGTCCCGTCCCGACGAAGACTGCGGCATCCTCCCAGGCGGTGAGCCCCAGCGAACAGGCTAGGTCAGGCATGTGGTTGAGCGTGTTGCAGCCGGTCCAATGGCTGAAGTCCCAATGGCAGCAATGCATGATGGCCGAGCAGCGAGTAGGATGCACTGCGCTGTGTGGTGGTGGCGGAACACGCGACACCAACACATTGTGCATAGCGAGGAGCTCGTGATGATGGCTGAGCCGGCGACAGCGACGTGTGCGGGCCGACCATGAAGACACAACGGCGGAAGATGGCTAAGCCTGCTGGGCGCGGCGGAGTTTAAGATGCGTTGGTGAGACGGAGACCATGATGACATCAGCTAACCCATGGTGGCTGGAGGAAATAGGACAGGATGTCACCGCTCGCTCACTCACTCTTACGAATTGTAGATTCTCCAGCATGAGAAGGTCCATGGAGGAGATTGTGAGGCATATACAACATTAATACACCTTTTTTCAGAATACAACATTAATACAACTATTCCAGCAAAGAAGGAATAGCGAGGCTGGGCGCTCACCATACTAGGCTCGGCCCATCGGGGAGAGGCTGGCGGGGTGGCTGGATCTCGGGTAACTGGTCCTTGGCGTCACGAGGAGAGTGGGCTGCTGTGGCGATGTGGCCCACGCACACGAGCGGTCCGGTGAACAGGCACTGGCACGGCGTGCTCGCTCGTCTCCTCGCATGGAGGCAGAGCACCGGCGGCGGCGGGGCGCAGGGAACGGTGGTGGGCCACGACAGAGGCGGAGGGCATCGGGAATGGGCAGATCCGGGCGACGCAGACGGAGAAGCTCGGATCCGGTCTGATCTGGCGGCGGCCGGCATTTTGGTGGAGACTTCGGGTTGCGGCGGTGCTCCATGGCCATGGCGCTACTGCGGAAAGAACACGGGGGAGAGATAGCACAGAGAAAAAGGGAGGGAGAGAGGAAGAGAAAAGGAGAGGAGGGAGAGGCCCGACGGGCAGACCTAGGCTGGAGCTCGCCGGAGTCCGGTCGATCCGGAGCTTGGTAGGGCGAGGAGGCGGGACGCAGGTGGCTGCTCGGGAGGAGGCCGTTGCCTCGATCCATTTGGGATTGAGCGAGATGCCGTGGGCTGCCAGGTCGCCGGTCACGACCGGGGTGGGAGCGGAGGAGCCGGGGCGACAGTCAAGGGGGCGCGGCGAGTTTTTTTTCCAGCGAACCCAAAAAAACAAGATTTAAATCTCAACCATCAATCTTTGGGTTTACACAAAATTAACGGACAAAAAGAGACGACGTATGAAGAACTAAGAAAGCTTCCGTCTTTTAATATTAGATATAGATGTGAATTTGGTATTCATTCGATATTTTGATGATATATGTTGTTGCTTCTTTTAGTGGTGTCATGTGAACGTCGACTACATGACACTTCACCATACTTGGGCCTATGGGAAGGCATTGTGTAGTAATAAGTAGATGATGGGTTGCTAGAGTGACAGAAGCTTAAACCCTAGTTTATGAGTTATTCCGTAAGGGGCTGATTTGGATCCATATGTTTCATGCTATGGTTAGATTTATTTTAATTCTTTTTTCGTAGTTGTGGATGCTTGCGAGAGGGGACAACACCTTAGAATCATCAAAGTAGCGAACACGAATCAAATAAACATGATGAAAGTGACTAGATGATAATTCTCATGTGTCCTCGAGAACACTTTGCTTATTATAAGAAACCATTCCGGCTTGTCCTTTGCTATAAAAAGGATTGGTCCACCTTGCTGCACATTTGTTACTATCATTAATTGTTACTTGCTACGAATTACCTTGTTCTCAAACTATCTGTTACCACTACTTTCAGTACTTGCAGAGAATACCTTGCTGAAAACCGCTTATCATTTCCTTCTGCTCCTCGTTGGGTTTGACACTCTTACTTATCGAAAGGATTACGATTGATCCCCTATACTTGTGGGTCATCAGCTGTCTGCATCCCCAAGGAGGATATGGAGCGCCTGCTCCGCGGCTGTACTGCGCTCGAGTACCTTCGTCTTCAGGCGATCAATGTGTTGAGTAGCCTCCACATCACCTCCATGACTCTTCGAACAATTTATGTGTGTTGCTGGTGCTGCAACAAGAGATCACATAAGGTGTATCACGATATGGTCATTGAGGACGCGCCTTTACTTGAGAGATTACTTGTAGTTGATCAACAAGGTCCAACAAGAATTAGTGTCATTTCTGCGTCAAAATTGATAGTGGTGGGCTACTCGTCTGTCAAATTCTCCGAACTTGTTATTGGATCCATACCCGTTCAGGTACAACAGTCTCCTTCTCCTTCTTCTTGAAATTAACATTTTTTCTAATTTTGAAGATGTATATATGTTCGTCTGTCATCCAGAAAATGATTCCGACAAGCTTGACCCCATATCTGCGCACAGTGAAGATAACCTCGACCAAGTTGTCAGATTCCTTAGATGCTTTCCGTGCCTGGAGAAGCTATATATCGAGGTGATGCTCCTTTCCTGTTAAATGTTAACCACAAGGGAGTTTAATTTTTGGCACCTTTTCCCAAGTTTACAATGACGAATGTACTACGATTTCTGAAGGAATTTTGGAGGATTTCAGTACATAGATGTTTTTTTTCCTATAGTGGTTGCTTGATTCATATGGTTACAATCCATAAGTATTTCTCCTTTGGATTCATCTGTACTAGTTTTCATAGGAAAATTTCCATCCACTCCAACCCCTTGTGAAGAAGCCTACGTTTTCCTACAGTGTAATCAAACGCCCATGTTAATCATGTAGGATCGAAGATGGCATGTCACTCTATTCGTATATTTTAGAAATCCTGCAAATCAAAGAGGCCTGTAGTGTTCAAAATTGCATGTAGGCACTAATACGTTCTCTTCTTTTGCAGATATGATTAGGCATGGTAGTGGATAATGTGATACAATATAACAATCCCATCGAATGCCTTGATCTCCATCTCTCAGAAATTACTTTGAACTCCTACCGAGGGACCTTACCGGAGATTATATTCGCCAGGTTCTTCATTGTGAGAGCAAGTGTGCTAAAGGTAATGAGGTTTGCCCTACATTAATCGCGCAAAACTGAATGGTTTGCTGATCAGCGCCAATGGCTATGGCAGAATGGAAAAGGCTCTGCAGAAGCTAAATTTCATTTTGGAAGTTCAGTTGACAGAGTACTCGGAAGTCATTATGTCAAGCCCATACATGACTTGTCAGTGGCTGATCCCTTTGCATAAATGTTGAGGTGGCGAAACTAGTTGTAATATCAGTTTGAACCTCTCATATGTTCATGTTCAGCTGATCGGCGCGGGCGTCTACAGCTGCATGAGCTAAATTTCATTTCCACTACTGTAGGATGCTGCTCACGCGACACATCAATCAGAGACCCTTCGACCAAACTGTGTGCGATGCATGAATCGCAAACGGTATCGTAATAAAACCGTCTCCAATAAGATGAACTGTGTGCGATGGCGGAGACATCAAGCATGTTTCAGATTAGAGATGCGTGTGCGATACGTGGCATACATTTGATCCATATGAACTGTTTGCGATGAGCTAGAACAACGGAAACGGTCAGCTAGATCAAGGTGTGTGTGATATACGGCATACATTTTACTCGGATGAACTATTTGCGAATAGCTAACACAACAGAAACGGTCAGCCAGATCAAGGTGTGTGTGATACACGTCATACTGTTCACTCGGATGAACAGTTTGTGATGAGCCAACACAACAGAAACGGTTCAACTTAACAAGATGTGTGTGATACGCGGCAAACAGGTCAGTAATCAGAAATGTGTGGGAAGACCGATAACAACATAGACGATTCCTACTAATAAGCCGTGTGTGTTGTGGGCAAACGCTTGCTGGTATACAATTGTCAGCGATTGTTGAAATCATCACCGACGGGTTCCCTAGTTTAGTCCGTTTGTGATGTGATTTGCTCTGTCTACAGAAGAACAACATATATAACTAAATTAAACATCCAATTACATAAGTGACTATACAAAACATTCGCACTCACCTCAATAAAAAATTACATGCATTCTAAACTAGGCGAAACAATCATCTAATCATCTACTTCTTGTGACGCTACCGCCACTACTCTGTGGCTTGATCCCTCGCCTGGGGCAGGACAAAGGCACTTCCTCATGTCAACGATCCGCTTGTACATCTCGTAGCTTGTGTACGTGTCCTTGGCCGCGTACTTGACGTGTTCTTCATCCAGTCTCCGCACCCAGGCCTCGTGCCAGGCATACTTGTTCTTGTTGCACTCATCCTTCATGTCTCTCTAGTAGGGGTCGATGATAGCCACGGCAAGGTCAACCAGGGAGTCCTTCTCCTTCTTTCTGCCCCAGACCCTGTACTGGCCTTGGATGTCGACAAGCTTCTGGCAGGCCAAGCCCGTAGTCTCGAGCACCTTTAGATCGTTGAAGGTGTCCACCGTAGCGAACCTGTAGTCGGGGCTGTTGATAAACCTGGCGAAACGCTCGCAAGGCCTTGTGGCTAGGGAGTAGTGGTAGATGTGGACGTGATGCCGCACGCTCAACTGGGCGACGGCAACCTTCTGATCATACCCGGCACGACCTCCGGTGAACTCGAGGTCGAAGCCGACCACTTGGTACTTGTCCTCAGCAAGCAACTACTCCATAGTGTGGATGGAGCTCTCCACCGAGACCGGTTCGTTGGTGTACAGCACCGAGAGGTCCTTCCCCCTCACGTGGGTGTCCACTATGTGAGGCGTGGTGAACTGCCGCTCGTCGTCGTCGTTAGACGCTGGGAGCGCCATTGGAGCCGCTGGATATCCTCTCTGTATGTGTCATCGTGGGTGTGCTTATTGTGTCGTGGGGTGCGACAGATGAAGGTAAATGGCCGTGGGAATAAATGAGGGCCGGGCGGCCGGGATTCTCGGCACGTCCGCAGGGCAGTTTTTGCCGCACGTAATTGCGTCGTGGCACCGCGTCTGGCGCAACCACATGCATATGGCACCCCGAACGTACATGATCATGCGCTGGCCCAAAATGCTATCAGCGCGCGCGACGAGACGCGAGTAGAGCGCGCCGCGGCCGCCTCAACCGCGAGCAACCACACGCATGGAGCAGTTGAACATGCAGGGAATGGCCGTCTACAAGCCGGCCGGCAGTTGCGAGCCGACGGCGTGATGTGAAACTATGTCGCGTTCCACATCACACAGTGGGTGAACAATCATTCGCGACGCTGCGTAGAGAGCGGCCGTGTGCTAGGTAATCAAATCGCAAACGTTTTTTTTTTATTAACCATATGTGTGCGTGTCATTTTGTTCTCCTCTCGCACGTCTTGTCACTGCGCTGCCGCAGAAGGCTTCGAGCGCAAGGTTGAGCACTCCACAGGCGTTCTTTTGGCCAAACATTAGCTCGAAGAGGCGCCAATGAATCAACGGTGAGCCCGTTCCCGCGCAACCGTGCAGGTTCCCGCGCACAACCGTGCAAACTTCTCGCCCGATTCAGCGAAATCCCCCAAAACCCCAATGCTTACCGGCCTGCTATATAAACAGTCATGGCCGGCGAGTCGGCATCGCATTTTCTCCTCCCTCCCCGTAGCTTATCTCGTCTGCTTCTCCCACAATCACCAATGGCACCGGTCCATCGTCGTCGCTCAGCCACTCCACCATCATCTGAGGACAGCTCCAGCTGGGAGGCTACACCGCGGCGGCGGCGCAGTCCCCGACAGCGTGTACTGCATGGCGTCCCTGTTGGGTGTGCGCACAACACCCGCCGCACGCTCCGCTGCAGCTGCCCGACAGCAGCTGTTGCCGACCGCCGTTGCCGCCACCCACCGTCGGCCGCTGTGGCTGCCACACCACCGTCAGCCACTAGGGCCATCGCCCGCTCCGCCACCGCGGCCCGAAGGCGGGTGGTGGCCGTCGTGGACGCCACCTCACCGTCGGCCGCCGTGGTCATCACCCGCTCCGCCACCACGGCCCGAAGATGGGAGGTGGCTGCCACCTCACCGTCGGCCGCCGTGGCCGCCACTCCACCGTCGCCCGCCGTGGTCATCACCCGCTCCGCCACCGTGTCCTGAAGGCGGGAGGTGGAGGCCCGCATGTGCGTCAGCGACCTTGCCGCGCGCTACATCGAGTTCCTGCGGGAGGAGGAGGAGCGCCTAGTCAAGCACGCAAAGAGTCTTACCGCCACCATGGCCGCAGCAGAAGCCGCCGCAGTGGCGTGGAATGCGGAGATCTATGAGGAGTCCCGCCGCTTTGAGGGGGGTCGTTTGGAGTTGTATAGGGTGTTCGAGCTGGGCGTCTCTAAAGGTGCAGCGGCGGCAGGCGCCGGATTCCACTTCTCCAGCTCGTCGGTAGGCTCCTCCTCCTCTGGCTCTTACTGAGCACGCTCGATAGAGGAGAGGCTGCTGGAAGTAGTACAAATCCCCTCCGTAGTACTAGTATTTAGGGGCTATTTTGTTCAGTTCATCCGACTATAGATATGGTTGAACTGTACTACGTACTTAAAATTAGCTAGTATATATAGCTGAACTAGCTATTTCAGTACGTGGTTGGCAAAAATTGGGTAAAAGTTTGTTTGGTTCAGCTGTCGAGTTGAACTGTTTGTAAAAAGAACGACTGCTTAATCTATGAATGAAATCTATGCTTACTGAATTTCATTTGGAAAAATTAGACAGTACTGGTGATTTTTAGCTGCAAAATTTGACAAATGGCAGTGTTTTTTTTTGAGGATCACAAATGGCAGTGTTACAAGGTTGACAAATGGCAATGTTACTAGATTGACAAATGCCAATTTTTCAATTTGACAAATGGCAATATACCCAATATGACAGATGCAAACCTTACCACATTGTTTGTATGTCGTTGCACACGGGTCATCATGCAAAATCGTTTGCGATGAAGAGATGCACAAAACCTGCGCGCCACATTTCCCCTTGGCTTAGCTGCGAAGGAACCCAACTCTAGCTTTGTATACGGGTGTTCAATCTGAAACGTTTGCGATGAGTGTTTTATTCAGAGAAAAACATTGATGTTTTTTTTACTTTGATAAGTCTGTACATTCAGAGAAAAAATGCTAAGTTGATCAAAACCATAGATTTCATTCAGTCACACTGTGATTTTACATTCATACGATCGAGATACAATATTAAACAATAAATCTAATTGTGGCGGCATGCTGCGCCGTCGTTGTCGTCCTCCGGGACGCCGTTGTGCAAGTCTTCAAGACAGCCCAGAATGTTCTGGACTTGCAAATCCAATAGTCGTTCATTGCGCGATTGACGGGCGGGGGGGGGGGGGGGCGGCGTCTCGCGGCGCTGCGAGGTAGCGGTCAATGGCGGCGTCCCATGACGTTGAGGGGGGCACGGCAAGTGCAGGCGCGTGCACGGGCACGGGCGCGGCGGGTGCAGCCTAGCGCATGGGGACCGGCGCCGCGGCGGGTGCCGGCCCGCACACGGGCATGTGCGCAACGGATGCTGGGGCGCGCACAGGCACGGGCGTGACGGGTGCAGAGGCGCGCAGAGCACAGTCGGGGGCGCTGACGCTGGCATGTACATGAGCTCGCGCGGGTCCGCGGGGACCTCGCTAACGCCCGCGGCTTCCAGCGCCGTGATGGTGCTCAGCAACCAGCCCGTCAATGCCACAGGGATGGTCGCTGGCACGGGCACGGGGATGGGAGCTTGGACGGCCGTGGGGGCAGCATCCGCCGCGGCCAGCTCGTTCACGGCCATGTCCCTGAGGTCCCATTCCTCCTTATTTTCTATGTCCTCCGACTTGGAGTCGACTTCACCAAACCGGAAGACTAGTGGCAGATGATCCTTGTGCGCCATTGTTAGTTTCTAACAACCTACATATGAGTCATAGAGTAACAACTCTTTGAGATTCGGCTAGGGACTGAACACATCCAGCAATCCTAAGTCATGAGTGAGAGAAGTGGATGAACTACAGAAGAACACAAAGAGCTACCCAGGTTCAGGCCACCTTCTTTGTGTAATACCCTACTCCTTCATTGCTTGTATTTCAATGGAGAAAGCTACAATGTCTGCTACAAGATGAGAATTCCGACCCCTTGTGAGGCTTCGGCATCCCCTATTAATAGTGTTAGGCGAGGCTGTCGGTGTGAAAACCGGCAGACCTCGGGGTAGGGGGTCCCGAGCTGTGGATCTCGGATCGATGGTAACAGAGACAATGTAGATGGTATTTACCCAGGTTCGGGCCCTCTCGATGGAGGTAAAACCCTACGTCCTGCTCTTGTTATATTGATGGAGATGTATCGAGTACAGAGTTGATCTACCTCGAGATCGTAATATGTGTCTAACTTCTATGGCTAGGTAAGCAATGTTGTGCTAATGTCCCCTCTACGGGCTAAACCCTATGGCGTATATACACGCCAGAGAGGGTACCTAGGGTTACAATGTCGGTATCTAGGAGTAAGGCGGCTGGACAAATCTTGAAGTGTACTACAAGTCTTCGGTAGAGACAGCGCCGATCACGTCTCCCATGTACAATCTCCGGAGTCCATCTTGGTCACGTACGGGGGTACATCGGCCCAACCGAGGAGACGGGTCGGCCCGGTTAGCACCCCCTAATCCAGGACACCGTCAGAGGCCTTGTCGGGGCTCTATAGGTTGAATAAACATTATGGTAGGCTAGTACTTTGGTGGCATGGTTACCCATCACATGCTTGTACCCGTGATGATGACGTCCTTCCAGGGCAGCGTATTACCCTCCGGACACCTCGCTTCCTTCTTCGGCATTCGTCGGGCGGTGACGAGGTACCGCCACTGTAGCAGCGTGGGTGGTAGGTGAATCCCACTGTAGTCGCCGTAGATTGCTTGGGTCGCACGGGTCCTTCCGGAGGCTTTGTGTAGATTCTAGTCATTCGTCTCCCATCCTCCTTCTGTCCCCGATGATGGGTCTTCTTCGATACGGATCCTGGCAAAGTCTTCAAAGCACAGACGTGATCTTCTTGACCGGGCTTGGGCAAACTTCGGTGACTTCCCGGGAAAGCCCCGCGAAGTCCTTCCACGGGTGTTGTGCCCTCACGTTCCATCTCTCGCAGAGATGGTGCTTAGTTCGGCGGTCATATCAAGGCATCCGCCAAGCATCCCCTGGGTGGAGAAAAGTCCATGTCTTCATCTCCAAGGCTCTTCTTACCAGGCTAGTAATACCCCAGTTTTACTGACGCCGAGAGTAGCCCCCGGGCCCGTTACCCGTCTGGCCGATCGATGTGGACGAGACGGGGGATGGGGCCACAATTTTCCAGGGCCTTGGAGCGTGGAGACCGGTCCCTCATGGCTGGGCCGGACGCCGAAGACTTCCTGTGTTGTATTGAAGGATGGCTTGGGGGGCACCGTTGTCAGATCACAGGAGCGCCTCGATCCTCACCCCTGCTCGCGGCGCGCTCTAGGGAAGCGAAAAGCGTGAGTAGTTTTTGCCGAGAGGTGGGCGGTTTTGCTTCCGCCCGCCCCTTGATTTATAAAGAGGGGTGGTGTCAGTCCGTTCCCATTTCTTTACGCCCCATCCAATCTTCCCCCACCACCAAACACTGGTACAACGAGCTGCTATACAAATGGTTTTTACCCCCTTTCCGCGACGGAGTTTTAAACCGTCGCCTTGCATGTGTGTGCGATAGGGGGCGTCTTTCCACACGACCCAGAAACCGTGGGCGATAGGGAGTACACAAGCATACATTTCACAAAACTAAGCGTATGCGATGCCCGATCTATCCCAACACGACTCGTCACACAACTGTTTGTGATCTATGGTATATCCCAAACGCTCCATCCTTGCTACTCGTGTGTGCTCGCATTACCATCGCACTCGGTTTCTGTGGTGCAACGTTTATGATGCGCGCCCCATCACAAACAGTTCACGATTGTAAAACGTGTATGATAAGGAGACTATCACACACATTCACTTCCCCCGAACCGTATGCGATATATAATCAAGAAGATTAGTTAATCATCGTACGAGTGTCATATAGGATTATGAAACATCGGACTGTCGTACCAGTGTCGTACAGGATAACTATCGCACATGCTATTCCGTTGTGCAAACGTTTACGATGCGTACGACATCAGAAATAGTTCTTGATTGTAAAGCGTGTACGATAAGGAGACTATCACAAACATTTAGTTTGCTCGCACCGTTTGTGATATAGTCTGACATCACACACGCTTTTGCAAATGGCAACTGTGTGCCTGGTCGCACACGTTTCCTCTCTGTGAACCGTGTCGGATTATGATGTATATCACACACGATGTGCTTTATAGACCGTGTGCGCCGTAATGACCTGCAGAGCGTATTTTCACCCTAATTTAATCGCTGCTATTTAAAATTGTACCGAATTTGAATTTGAAAGTAGGCTATAACTTTATTCATATCCATTAGGTTCAACAACCAATGCATTATTCGATTCACAGGTACATATGTTCAAGAGTTACATTAAAAGAAGAATTACATATGCACCAAATAAAGAATGATGAACCAGGGTTGTATACTTGTACTATTAAAGACGGTAAAGAAATAGGCGAAAGACATTCTGGTTGCTGAACAAGGTGAAGCGGAATGCCCATATTGTGCCCTCCTCCATGCAGAAGGCACTCACGACTCTAGTCCAACCCCTTGTGATGGCCGACCGCCCATCCTTCACTGTCTTCATGACGACATCTAGATAGTCATTGTGTTCTGGTAGAAATACTTTAACCTTTGCATGCCCACCAATCATGTAGTTTGAGAGGTAATCTTGAGTAAACTGCTTTGGGAACCACTGCAAAGGAAAAAGATTCAGACATTGTCATCTAACACAACTCATTATGGGCAGTAAAAAGAAGGCTACAGAGTTCTTACTTACCATCCTGCAGTTGACTGTTGTCTTGGATAAAGTATAAACAAATAGCTTAATTGCCATCTTTTGACCCATTTTACTAACAATCTTTATCAGTTTCCTCACTTGATGCTGGTTCGTGAATATCTCATTGCCCCATATGCAAAAAGGGTCGAAGCGTGGATCTTTAAAAATGACATATGTACCTAAAAGCACCAAGTTAATATTAGAAGCTAAACAGCAGTTGCACAATGATGTAGTACAACACTCCCTCAGTCCCATTATATAAGATCTTATTACATCCAATATACTCACTGTCGTGGTGGTACGACCATCTATGGGGCCATCCAGCCCCTTGTGGTTCGGCAGGGGAGATCAACGTGCACAAAGAGCAGAATCAATGGAGGACGCAAGGGATTTACCCAGGTTCAGGCCGCTGAGAAGCATAAAACCCTACTCCTGCTTTTGGTGTATTGGTCATTTGAGAGCGCGAGTACAAGGAGCGCTTCTCCCGGCAAGGTGCGGAGAGAGCTGCTACGCGAGACGTGCGGGTGTTTGAAAAGGGGGTCCGAATCCCTCTAACTATTGCACTAGCCCTCCTTTTATAGCTCAAGGGGTTACCATAGTGGCAAACCAGTAATTACAAGTTGATTAGATAGCAAACAGTGCTATGATACCTAACTCTGCCAGTTTAGTACAAAAGGCACTAAATGCGCTGTTAGGTGTCATGTGAAGAGGTAGTGCCGGCAAGGTTTCTGCACCGCTTGCCCAGCTACCTCGTATTATTCTGACACACCTCCTGGACGGGTGTCATTATAGGCAAATCTTATCCCTGCGTGCTGACACGTGCCCGACAAAGCTCACCAACCGACCTGCGCGGTCGACACCTCACCGATTAGCGACTAGCTGCCCGGTGAGGTGGAGCGCTGACGTGCTGGCAAAAGCTTGCCGGCGCGGAGCTTGCCAGGTCTTCACCTTGCCGGCTCAGCCTTGCCGGCAAGAAATGTCTCCATCTTCACTACTGGTTGAGCGCTTGTTGGTGTTGTGTCTTGAGCTTCTCTCCAGCAGCTTTCGCAACTGGGCCATGGATTTTGGCCTTGGCAGTTCCCGGCAAGCCTCGGCTGGCAAGGAGGCTGCTACTGTATGTGCATAAGTCAGGGTATAAAATACCTATGTTTTATACACCGACAGGAGCCCCCGGGCCTGGGCCATACGCACATCCGAAGTGTCGTTCGGCTAGGCCCAAACAATGCACAGACACATGGCGGGAAAACTGCCGCTGTAATTTTTGTCATGATGGTTATCTTGACGCACGTCCAATCCACGCATTTAATGCGGGTCGTGGGGACTTGGACTGTTGCGGTTATTTCGCGGTAGTGCGCCTGTAAAAGAGGGCGCCGCTGGGGTAAACAGTGAAGAGCCAGCCCCCTCGCGCCTTCCCCATAAAAAGGCAACCGCGAGGAGGCGCCGCTCATTCACCCCTGTCTTCCCCTGCTTCGTCTCCTTCCTCTCGCCAGAACCGCTTCCGTTGCCACCGCTATCACTGATCCGCATCTAGATCCGACCACCTTCTTCCTCCCCAATTCCTGATGGCGCCCAAGAGAGCCGATGCGGAGGGGAAGAAGCCCACCAAGCCGCTCGACCCCAAGGCGCAGGAGAAGAAGAAGGCGCTGGAAGAGCTGGAGAAGCGGCGGAGGGAGAATGCGATCTTCTCACCGTGCTCCTTGGATGCCAACGAGCTGATCAGGAGGTACGCGTATATGTGGGGAAGGGACACCAAGGACCACAAGGCACCTGTGGTGCTTCCTGAAGGCAACAAGGATCCCGCAGATTCGTACCCGTTCTTCTACGTTTACTTCTACTGCGGTTTGGTCTTTCCATTCTCAGATTTCTTCAGCGCCATGATGTTCAGTTTCGGGTTCAGATTGCTGGATTTTACCCCGAACGCGATGACTTGCATGGCAGTTTTTGCTCATCTATGTGAGAATTTCGTCGGAGTTGCCCCCAATGTGGACCTGTTCCGCCACTTCTTCATTCCCCGGATCGAAGAGAAATCCCTCTCCGGCAGTGTAACCTGGATTCCCAGGGCAAAAACCAAGGGCCAGTACCTTGCCGGGGAGCTTCACCTTAAGTGGGATGAGTGGAGGGCAGAGTGGTGCTCGATCCAGGAGAAGGATTTCCCTCAGTTCCACATACCGCGCACAGCGGCAGTCAAGCGCGGCAAGAATTGGAGCCATATGGGTGCTACTGATGCTAAGCTTCGTCCGGTGCTGAACAGGATCGCTCGCCTCAAGGCCACCAATCTGACCATTGAGATGGTTGGCGCCGATTTCCTCCGGCGACGCATAGCGCCGCTGCAGAAGAGAGAAAGATTCGCTTGGCAGTACCAGAACGCTGCCGATGTTATGCGATTGTACCCTGGGACCGCCAACAACTTGTTGGTTATGGAGCATGCCTGCCTCTGCAAACAGTTGTTCCGGAAAACAGGCACATTCCACTTGCCGGATAGAATCATCCCGCTGCACATCAACTCCGCCAAGGACTCCATCTTGTCGATGATGCCGGACTACGATGCTCACGGGGTAAAAGCGGACTGGGATCTGCCCACCTTGGTGAACGAGATGGATTGGGCCTCCAACCTGACGGAGAAAGCTTCCTGGAAGGAAACGAATCTCATCCAGGCCACTAGTGAGGAAGAACTGGCATACATTGCCAGCAGGGCCATAGAGATCGCGAGGATCAACGCAGCGGGCGGTCTTGGCGCCGCGGTAACTGAGGAGGATGACGAAGAGTACCCCGAAGAAGAAGCTGTCGAAGAGCAACAGGAAGAGCTTGCCGGGGCTGAGGTTGCCGGAACCGAGGTTGCCGGGACCGAGGCTGCCGGAGAGCCCGAAGAAGAAGAAGGCCCTCGAGCCCCGAAGAAGAGGTGCCGTCTCCGGAGGGCGGTCAGTCAAGAGCCGGTGCGTGTTTCTTCGCCAGGAGCTAGCCCTACGGTGAAGAAGATGACCACGAAGACCGGCCGCCAAGAAGAAGTATGCCGGCAATCAACCCGGCGTCCCCGAACTCAGCCCCCATCCCCTCGGCAAGAAGCTGTCGAGGAAATCGAATCCACTCAGCTGACGGGTTCACCTCCCCCAGCACTTAAGAGGGCAACGGAGTCGCCTCCGCCAGTGATGTACGACTTCGATGTTCTTGGCGAGTCCAAGGAGGAGGAGGAGTAAGTGATTTCGCTTATCTCCATCAAGGCTTGATTCTATTTGATTGCCATTTGAACTTGATTTCTTCTGTCTTGACAGGGACCCAGAACCGCTTGTGCATCGGTCGAAGCGGGCCAGGTCCGCAATAGCACAAGATCCTGCGGCGAGTGTCGGGCAGGGGGTTGCGACGGCTAAAACTGTTGTTATCAACCCCCAGCCCAGCCCCCAGTGTGAGGACATGGCGCAGATCCTGTCCACCGGCACCGGCACTGGAGTTCCTCCTCTCGAGCCTGATAAAGAGGTGGGGGAGGCCCGCCAAGAAGAAGATCATCAAGAGGCGGACCCTGCGGTGGTTCCCCCATTGACCAATATTCCGGAGAATGCTTCCCCGACAAGGGCCTCCACCGATGAGCCTGCCCGCACAGAGGCCACCCCGACAAGCGGGGCTGCCGACGATCGCGCGCCGGCAAAGAAGGTTGCCGGGGAAGGAGATGCCCTTCCTCAGCAAACACCAACGGGTAATCCTCTTGCCTTTGCATACCTCTCACGGGAAAGATTTTCTTTTTTGTTTTCTTGAACTTGACTTATGATTCCGAACCCTATTTCACCCTTGTTTCTGCTTCGATCCACAGCTCCGACATCTCCTGGAGAAGGCGAAGTCCTTGTGGAGGTAACCAATATCGCAAGGGACGCCGCTGATCAAGACGCCAAGATTGCCGCTGAGCAGGGCCATGTGCAAGTTGCCGAGGAGACCAGAATATTACCCAAAGAATCCGAGAGGTCCTCCGGCAACACGTCTGCCCGCCAAGGTGGATGTGGAGAAGGCGCCCGTCAATACCGACGCGCCGAACCCCGGCAACCAACTAGTGGCGCCAACCTCACAGGCCCCGTCGAGCAGCTTGGCGTTGATCACTTCTCAGCATGGGTCCGGAGCCCCCAGTTCATCTGGTACTGCTGGGCCAAACTTTGATGAAGAAATAGCCCGCATCCTGCTCCCTTTGGTCCAAAGAACCGACGAATCCACCGATGCGACCGACAACACCGAAGATCTCGCCTTCATGGAAATCATGGCCATCGGTTTCAAAGACGTCTAGGAACGGTACAGTCGGAGGTAGGATAAGGTGCAAGAGGAGCGCAAAGCCGTGGATCTGATTGACCCGAAGCTGAGAGAGAAGGTGGACGAGCTGCGCACGTGATACAGTCAGCAGGCTCGTAATCTTAATACTACCAAAGAAGAAGCAGCAATCCGTGATGGCAAGCTGACACAGCACGAAACGCTGCTCAATGCCAAAGAGAAAGATCTTGTCGTACGGGAAGGAGCCCTTGCCGCCACTCTCCGAGGCAAGGATGAGGAGATTGAAGCACTCCTTAAGAAGCGGACTCAAGAGCTGGAAGACGGGCACAAGAAATCTATTGAAGCCCACGCCTTGGAGAATGCCGCCAAGCTTAAAGAGGCTACTGATAAGG
Organism: Elymus sibiricus; assembly: GCA_039707655.1. Classification (NCBI taxonomy): domain Eukaryota; kingdom Viridiplantae; phylum Streptophyta; class Magnoliopsida; order Poales; family Poaceae; genus Elymus; species Elymus sibiricus. Next base: position 198,735,346 of record CM077668.1, read on the forward strand.
CTGCTGCCGCTGCCTCCGCCAAGGCAGAATTGGAGTCCCAGGCGGCCAAATTGAAGGAAGACCTTGTCGATAGCGGTAAAGAAATCGAGGCTCTCAAGGACGAAGCGCTGAAGGCAGCCCGCACTCTAGGGGACTTGCAAACACAGCTGTCGTCCAAGAACCAAGATCTTGATGCCGCCGCCAAGACAATTGGAGATCTAAAATCTCAACTGGCCACCGTGGTAATAGCTTCAGAATCCGCCAAGGAGAGGGAGAGGGTCTTGACGGAGAAACTGGAGAGGGAAGAGGCCTTGAAGAAGGACGCCGAGAATAATTACGCCCAATTGCATGAGAACCTCTCCCTCTGGACCGGCAGGCTTGTTAATGCTGCCGAACGCATCAGCTCCCAAATCGCCGTGATGGATATGAAGAGCTGGGGTTTCACCGTCAATGACAAGGAGGCCACCAGCGTCAGGCTAACCAAATTCTTCGAGGGCCTTATCGACGCCTTGATGACGTACCATGAGGACAGGTCTGCTTCATTCGCTGATGAATCCCGAAAGTTTGTGCGTGAAATTGTGTACAGGGTGCTGCTCAAAATCGCTCATCACAATCCCAGTCTCGATCTCTCTGGGGTCTTCAGGAGGCTGTCGGCGAGCACCGACGTTACTGCTGCCGACAAGACCGCTGCCCCTCTTGCCGACAAGGTTCTCCAAATCCCCAGGGTCTAGGGTGATCGTCGGGACTGAGTTTGCCGTTACATCCATCACTGTGCTGCATGTGAAAGATACATTTGATCTTATGTTAGTCCTGCATTGTTTCTGTGATCTAATATAACTTGTGCTGCTTGAATGCGTGTGTGCCGTTCCCCTTGTTTTATTTTGCCTTTGTATGATTGCGTTCCCTACGCTGGCTCGGAAACTTGCCAGTGCGCACACTTGGCGCGAGCGTTTCGAGGAGCGGGTCCTTAGCAGCCTGCTGGAAATGCCGCTACTGGCAAGGCAACTTGTCGGGCCAGAATGCAGCTACTAGGCTTGTCGAGCGGACTCGAGGCAAGCTAGAGCGCAGACTGATGGCGACAAGGTTCCTTCGCGTGCAGGTTTCTCATACAAAGCACAGAATCGTTTCAAGGGAAATCGCGAATTTAACAAGGAAAAATTAATTTTCAAAGTTTTTTTAACTTAGCTTTTCCTTGTGTCGTTTCTCTCGTTGCATGAAATGATCGCTTGAACGCCATTAGAATGGTACCCCATCGTCACTCCCCCCAGGAAACTTGCACGCGAGGGATTCATCTGTCCTTTTAAGAAAAAGAAAGAAGAGAAAAGAGTGGTTCGGGAACCTTGACGGTTCATCAGCCATTCCATATAAACTAAAATGTAAATCACAACATCACATGTGTCCATATATAAATGAATATGTACGAAGAGTTGCGAAACACTTAGCTTTATTATGCACAGGATCTGTGCCTGGCTTTGTACAAAGGGTTACAAGTCTTGCTGATAAAGCTTGTACAAAAGGGGTTGCCGGGAGGCCCAGCAACTGCGCCTTATGGGTAGAACTTGCGAAGATGCTCAATATTCCATGAGTTCTGCACTGGGGTGCCATCTTCGGTCTCCAGACGGACTGCGCCAGGTCTGGTGACTTGTACTATCCAATAAGGGCCTTCCCACTTCGGCATCAACTTGTTTGAATTCTTGGCGGACTGAACCTGCCGAAGAACAAGGTTGCCTTCCTCAAGGCTTGGGGCATGGACTTTGCGGCTATGATAGCAGCGCAACGCTTGCTGGTAGCGTGCAGCTCGCACAACCGCCCGAAAATGATCTTCCTCAAGGAGCGTTGCGTCGTCTTGCCGCAGCTACTCTTGCTCAGCTTCATCGTAAGCGAGCACTCGAGGTGACCCATATATGAGTTCCGTGGGGAGCACAGCTTCTGCACCATAGATTAGGGAGAAGGGTGTTTGGCCGGTAGCTCGATTTGGTGTCGTCCTGAGTGACCAAAGAACCGCCGGCAACTCATCAATCCAGCGCCTCCCACATTTGCGCAGCCTGTCAAAGGTTCTTGTCTTGAGGCCACACAACACTTCAGCATTCATCCTTTCCGCCTGGCCGTTGCTTCTTGGGTGAGCAACAGATGCAAAACTGATTTTACTACCAAGGTCCTGGATATACTACATGAAGGTGCGGCTCGTGAATTGTGTGCCGTTGTCGGTGATGATTCTGTTAGGAACCCCGAAACGACAAACTAATCCTTTGAAGAACTTGACGGCTGATTGCGCTGTCATCTTTCTCACCGGCTCCACTTCAGGCCACTTTGTGAACTTGTCGATGGCGGCGTACAAGAACTCAAAGTCCCCGGCAGCACGGGGGAAGGGGCCCAAGATATCGAGCCCCCAGACCAAAAAGGGCCAGGAGAGAGGGATTGTTTGGAGGGCTTGAGATAGCTGATGTATGTTCTTCGAATGGAACTGGCATGCTTCACATTTTGTTACTAGCTCAGTTGCATCCTGTAGGGCGGTGGGCCAATAGAAGCCTTGCCGAAAAGCTTTGCCGGCAAGTGCTCTTGATCCTATGTGAGAGCCACATATGCCTCCATGTATCTCTGCCAACAGCTTCAGTCCATCTTCCCGGCAAATACACTTCAATTTCACACCGTTTGGTCGCTTTCTGTATAGAATGCTATCCACAAACTGATACATACTTGACTGACGGGCTACTTTCTCAGCTTCTTCTTGTTCATCGAGAAGTTCTCCTGTTTGAAGGGAACGAACTATCTGCTGTGCCCATGTCGGAGCCTGCGGCTCGACGACAAGGACTAAAGGCATCTCTTCGGCTGTGGGAGCGCTTGCCTCTGCGGCAAGAACCCGAGGCTCTGCGCTAAGCTGCTGCTCACCGACAACCGCGTCGTTGTTCTCGGCAACGTTCTTGCCGGTGGCTTCTGGGAGCTCTGCCGGAAAGTACCTGCCGGTATTCAACTTCCTTCTTTTACTGGCCTGCGTTGATGGAGTGACTGTTGGTTGATCCAAATGGAGCACAAAAGTTCCCGGTTCCACGGGAAGCTTTTGAGCGGCACATTTTGATAGGCTATCAGCGATGCTGTTTTCCGCACGAGGGTTGTGCTCTGTTTGCAACCCGTCAAAGTGTTCTTCCAATTTCCTCACTTTTTCCACGTACGCTTCCATCAACGGGCTCTGGTAATCTTTGTTCACTTGCTTTACAACAAGCTGCGAGTCACCGCGGACGATCAACTTTCTGATTCCAAGGTCCACTGCGATCCTAAGAACGGCAAGGAGTCCTTCGTACTCAGCAGTGTTGTTTATGGCTTGCTCCCTGGGAAAGTGCATTTGAACCACCTACTTGAGGTGCTCTCCGGTGGGTGCGACAAGCAGCACTCCGGCACCGGCACCTTGTTGCGAGAAGGCACCATCAAAGTACATGATCCATTCTTTGGCCGTCTCTTTGCCGGGGAGAGCTATTTCCCGAATGTCTTCATCTTGCGTTGGTGTCCATTCTGCAATGAACTCCGCCAAGGCCCTGCTCTGAATGGTTGAACTGCTTTCAAACTTGAGTGCAAAGCTTGACAGCTCCAACGCCCACTCTACTATCCTGCCGGTTGCCTCTGGATTCCTAAAGATGCATTGCAACGGAAAGCGGGTGACGACGGTGATCATGTGCTTGGAAGTAGTGCCGCAGTTTTCTCAAGGCCATAAGGAGGCCGAAAAGCAGTTTCTGCAAGCCAGAGTATCTTGATCTAGCCCCCTGCAGAAGGGAACTAACAAGATACACGGGTCGCTGCACCACCTTCTTCTTCGGCACCACTTGCTGATCAGCTTCACTTGCTTGCGCTGTCTTTGACTTGTCGGCACCAGGCCTTGCCAGAGAAGATCCCGGTTTGTCACTGGACGGGCTTGCCGTGGCTGCTTCCTCGTCATCGACTTCCCTCTGCGCCACTAATGCAGCACTAGCCACTTGATTTGTTGCCGCTACGTATAGCAGCAACGGCTCTTGCGGTCTAGGCGCAACTAGTGTTGGCGCGGAGGAGAAGTATCTTTTCAAGTCCTGCAGTGCGGCCTCCGCTTCCGGAGTCCATTTCATCGGACCTGCCTTTTTCAAAATCTTGAAAAACAGCAGGGCGCGCTCAGCGGATCTTGAAATGAATCTACTCAAGGTAGCAACACAGCCGGCAAGATGCCGCACATCTTTGACGCTTTTTGGTGCTTGAATCTGCTCAATTGCTTTGATCTTGTCGGGATTTGCTTCAATTCCGCATTGAGATACAAAGAACCCAAGAAGCTTGCCGGATGGAACGCCAAACACACACTTCTCGGGATTGAGCTTCAAGTTGATTTTGCGCAAGTTAGCGAATATTTCTTCCAAGTCTTGAACGAGGGTTGACTTGTCCTTAGTTTTGACCACTATATCATCCATGTATGCTTCCATATTCCTGTGCAGCTGGGGCTCAAAACCAATCTGGACTGCCCTCGCAAATGTTGAACCGGCACTCTTTAATCCGAAAGGCATACGCACGAAGCAGTATGTGCCACATCGAGTAATGAATGCGGTTTTCTCCTCATCCTCCTTGGCCATAAATATCTGATGGTACCCAGAATAGGCATCAAGGAAAGAGAGTAAATCACAGCCGGAAGTAGAGTCTACAATTTGATCAATGCGCGGCAAAGGGAAAGGATCCTTTGGACATGCTTTGTTAATATTAGTGTAATCAATACAAAGTCTCCACTTTCCGTTTGCTTTGCACACTACAACTGGATTTGCCAACCAAGTTGGATGTAGTACACCTCTAACCAATCCTACTGCTTCAAGCTTCTTGATTTCCTCGGCAATGAACTGTTGCCGCTCCATTGCTTGTTTCCGGACTTTTTGCTTGACAGGCCGAGCGTGGGGACAGACAGCAAGGTGGTGCTCGATTACCTCCCTGGGAACGCCAGGGATGTCAGATGGTCGCCATGCAAACAGATCGACATTCGCCCGCAGGAAGGCAATGAGCACGCTTTCCTATTTGCTGTCAAGGGTGGCACTGATGGTGAAGGTACCACCAGTGCCGTCCTCCCTCGCCGGCACCTTTTTGGTCGCCGGTGAAGTAGCTTTGGACCTCTTACCGGCAGAGCACTCTGGCAAGTCTTCAACAGGCGCGTAGCACTCCGAAGAGGTGCGCTTCCCGGAATCCTTGCTAGAGGTCTTGCCGAACTTCTTGTTTTCCTTCTTCTTGGCGGGAGCTGGCGCCTTGGCGGCCTCTGCTGCAACCGCATCCCGGTACATCTTATCGACGCAAATGACTGCATCTTTCTTGTCGGAGTTGATGGAAATGACACCCATCGGCCCTGGCATTTTCAACGTGTTGTAAGCATAGTGAGATGCTGCCATGAATTTCGCCAAGGCTGGGCGGCCAAGGATTCCATTGAATGGCAAGGGGATCTTGACAACGTCAAACACGATCTTTTCTATTCTGTAGTTCAATTCCCCGCCAAATGTCACCGGCAATGTGATCTTTCCCTTGGGCTGGCTTCTTCCCGGGTTTACTCCTTGAAAAGTGCCTGTCTTCTCGAGCTCCTCGTCGGGAATCAGCAGCCTCTTGATTACCTCTGGAGAAATCAAGTTCAAGCCGGCCCCACCGTATTGTTGGCGAGACCAACAACGGCAAACACCCGACCGTAGTTGTGCGATCAGGGTGGTCCTCGGCATCGAAAATGATAGGCGTGTGTGACCACTTGAGTGGCTTTTGAGAGCCCATTGCTGGTTCTGCCGCATTAACCTCACGAGCCCACTGCTTAAGTTGGTGGTGAGAGGAGTGCAAAGATGCCCCTCCATCAATGCACATGGCTTCAGTTGCCTTCTGGAATTCTTGTTCACTGGACTCTTCGTTGTCCTCTTCTTCCTCACTCCCATCGTCTTCCCCTTTCTTCTCGCGGCCTCTAGCAGGCTTTTCTTTCTGCTGCTTGGCCTTGCCGCGACGGCCTCCTCAACCACCATGGCCCTTTTTGCCGGATCCACCGACACCATCTTGACCCTTCTCTTTGTCATGTTTTTTGTACTCAGCCTTCTGTTTCTCAGCTCGACTTGTCGGCACTCTTGGAGATCGTGGCCTTTGGTGCGGTGAATCTTGCAATATGGCCCATCAGACTTGCCGGCCTTTTCGTTTGCCGCCGCCTCCTAGCAAGCGGCGCATACTGCTGCCTCCTTGTCGGAGTTCTCAGTTTTAGCTTTCTTGGCGGACTCAGAGTTGCCGGAGCCCTCGACGGCCATAACAGTTTTGCCTTTGTGCTTCCTGTTGCGCTTTCGGCCTTTCTTCCTCGGGGTGGCAGCATCATCATCCTCGGAATCTACCTCGGCACCAGCGTCCTCCCCGGGAAGCCTTCTCCCTTCCTCAGCGCGTGTGCATTTATCCGCCAACATATAGAGCTCGTTGACGGTTTTGGGCAGCTTGACGTTCATCTTCTCCCGCATCCTCTGATTGCGCACATTCGTGTGAAAGGCGGCAATGACGGCTGCGGGGTGCACATCTGGAATGTTGCGGTGCACACGGCTGAATCTCTAGATGTACTTGCGTAAAGTTTCTCCATCTCTTTGCGGGATCACTTGCAGGTCGCTCGGCTGTCCAGGGGCCTTGTGGCCTCCGGTAAAGGCACCAACAAACTCATTGCAGAGATCTGCCCATGAAGAAATGGAGTTCTCCGGCAAGTTCATCAGCCAAGATCTCACGTTGGGCTTCAGTACCAATGGAAAGTAGTTGGCCAGGATTTTCTCATCTATTCCTCCGGCAGCTTGCACGGCAATCGTGTAGATGCCCAAAAACTCTGCCGGGTTCAACTTGCCGTCGTACTTTTCTGGTACTTCTGTCTTGAAGGCCCGGACGGACGGCCATCGGACTTGCCGCAGCTCACGGGTGAAGGTAGGACACCCAACCTCGTAAGACAGATATCCGCCAACCCCTGGCGCAGGCTCATCAACGATGGGGCCGTTGCACGCGTCGGATTGACGGCGTGCCTCCCGGCGCCGTTCAATGGTGGTGCGGGCGTCTTCTACCCGCCTGTCTCACAACACTTGCCGCTGGTTTTGCCGCGCTCGCGGATCCGAAGAGGCCATCGAAATCTCGTCGGGCTCGAAAGACCGTTGAGCTTGTCGCGGCTGTTGGTGTTGCTACTGTTGAGACTGTTGCCGCTGAGGTGATTGCACCGTTAGCGCAGCACCGTCAACGCGGCCACCAGCTGGAACTGCTGGTGCTGTTTGCGGACGCCATGAGGGCTCCGCTTGCTGTGATTTGCTGGCCTCGGCAAACCCAATCAAGCTTTGGATGGTGGCTCTCCACTCATCCATCTTCTCTGCTGGAGGAAAGTTCAGCAGCATCTGGGCTCGCGCCATTGCTTCTGCTGCCGTGGCGGGCATGGCCGGGAGCGAACAGCGCGACGTCGCTCTACTCCTGGCGAAGCCAGCAGGAGCGCCATCGCGGTCTTGATGCCACGGCACATGATCAGCAGCGGGTCGCTGTGGCGGAGGCGGTGCCTGAGGATCTGGGATTTGATCAACAGGAGTCTTGCCGTGAGGTCGCCGCTGCGCGGAGTCGTTGGCGCTGCTCGGAGCCGTACTGTGCCCGTTGTGCGAGGGGCGCGGCATCTGTCCCAAAGCTGCATCCTTGGACGCCGCCGCGGTGGGATCTTGGCTCGCGCCGGCCCGGGCACTGCCGCTCTGGTGGCTGCGTTCGTCAGCGCGGCGAGGAGGAGGAGGAGGAGGAGGTCATCCGTCCGCTCCGCCCGCGCCGTCGCGGCTTCGTTCGCCAGAGGATCGAGGAAGTCGACTGCCTCCAGCGCGCTCGTCTTCTGCGCTGACCGTGGTGGGCATGGCGACCGTGCCGCCTGCGCTGGTCGTGCCAACCGCAGTATCTGCACCACCTGCATCGGCCGCGCCGGCTGCGCCGCCTGCAGATGCGTGCGAGGGGGCCATCATCGTGATGCCCTTCTTCTTGGGCGCTGTTGGGGAACGTTGCATGGAAAACAAAAAAAATTCTATGCACACGCAAGATCTATCCATGGAGATGCATAGCTACGAGAGGGGGAGTATGTCTACGTACCCTCGTAGACCGTAAGCGGAAGCGTTAGAACAACGCGGTTGATGTCGTCGAACAACTTCACGATCCAACCGACCGAGCACCGAACGTACGGCACCTCCGCGTTCAGCACACGTTCAGCTCGGTGACGTCCTCGAGTTCTTGATCCAGCAAGACGGCGAGGTAGTGGATGAGTTCCGGCAGCACGACGGCATGGTGACGGTGATGGTGATGCTATCTCCGCAGGGCTTCACCCAAGCACTGCGAAAATATGACCGAGGGACGGAACTGTGGAGGGGGGCGCCGCACATGGCTAAGACAATGTTGTGTCCTTTGGGGCGCCTCCTCTCCTCTATTTATATATGTGTAGGGGCTTGGAGTAGAAGGAATAGTGCCACTTGAACAGTAACCGTGAATAGTACACACGTGGACTTGGACTCCAAAGTCCAATCCTATTCCTACTAGGACTCTCCCTTTTTTCCTTCCCTAGCTGCGTGGGCTTTTGAGGACTTGGTGCGCCAGGCCCAATAAGGCCCGGGCGCCTCCCCTTAGCCGATGCCAGCCCTTTGGGACGTGGTGGATCCACTTGTGGACTTCCGGACCCCTCCAGAATCCTCCGGAACCTTCTGGAAGCTTCCCGGTACAATACCGAAAAAACTGCACCTTTTTTCCGAACCCCAAATATGATTTCCCATATACAAATCTTTACCTCTCGACCATTCCGAGACTCCTCGTGATGTCCGGGATCTCATCCGGGACTCCGAACAATATTCGGTTACCAATTCACATAACTCATATAACACTATATCGTCAACGAACGTTAAGCGTGCGGACCCTACGGGTTCGGGAATGATGTAGACATGACTGAGACGCCTCTCCGGTCAATAACCAATAGCGGAACCTGGATGCTCATATTGGTTCCTACACATTCCACGAAGATCTTATCGGTCGAACCGCAATGACAACATACGTAATTCCCTTTGTCCGTCGGTATGTTACTTGCCCGAGATTCGATCGTCGGTATCTCCATACCTAGTTCAATCTTGTTACCGGCAAGTATCTTTACTCGTTCCGTAATACATCATCCCGTAACTAACTCCTTTGTCACTTTGCTTGCAAGCTTCTTATGATGTGCATTACCGAGAGGGCCCAGAGATACCTCTCCGAAACATGGAGTGACAAATCCCAGTCTCGATCCATGCCAACTCAACGGACACCTTCGGAGATACCTGTAGAGCATCTTTATGATCACCCAGTTACGTTGTGACGTTTGATAGCACACAAGGTATTCCTCCGATATCCGGGAGTTGCATGATCTCATGGTCTGAGGAACATGTATTTGACATTCAAGAAAGCAGTAGCAATAAACAGAACGATCATATGCTAAGCTAACGGATGGGTCTTGTCCATCACATCATTCTCCTAATGATGTGATCCCGTTATCAAAAGACAACTCATGTCTATGGTTAGGAAACCTTAACCATCTTTGATCAACGAGCTAGTCTAGTAGAGGCTCACTAGGGACACGGTATTTGTTTATGTATTCACACATGTATTTAAGTTTCCGGTCAATACAATTCTAGCATGAATAATAAACCTTTATCATGAACAAGGAAATATAAAATAATAACAACTTTATTATTGCCTCTAGGGCATATTTCCATCAGTCTCCCACTTGCACTAGAGTCAATAATCTAGATTACATAGTAATGAATCTAACACCCATGGAGTCTTGGTGCTGATCATTTTTTGCTCGTGGAAGAGGCTTAGTCAACGGGTCTGCCACATTCAGATCCATGTGTACTTTGCAAATTTCTATGTCTCCATCCTTGACATATTCACGAATGGAGTTGAAGCGTCTCTTGGTGTGTTTGGTCTTCTTGTGAAACCTGGGCTCCTTGGCTATGGCAATTGCTGCAGTGTTGCCACAAAAGATTGTCATTGGACCCGATGCACTAGGTATTACACCTAGATCGGATATGAACTCCTTCATCCAGACTCCTTCATGTGCTGCTTCCGAAGCAGCTATGTATTCCGCTTCACACGTAGATCCCGCCACGACGCTCTGCTTGGAACTGCACCAACTAACGGTTCCACCATTTAATATAAATACATATCCGGTTTGTGACTTAGAGTCATCCGGATCAGTATCGAAGCTTGCATCGACGTAACCCTTTACGACGAGCTCTTCGTCACCTCCATAAACGAGAAACATGTCCTTGGTCCTTTTCAGGTACTTCAGGATATTCTTGACCGTTGTCCAGTGATCCACTCCTGGATTACTCTGGTACCTCCCTGCCAAACTTATGGCAAGGCATACATCAGGTCTGGTACACAGCATGGCATACATAATAGAACCTATGGCCGAGGCATAGGGAATGACTTTCATTTTCTCTATATTTTCTGCCGTGGTCGAGCATTGAGTCTGACTCAACTTCACACCTTGCAAGACAGGCAAGAACCCTTTCTTTGACTGATCCATTTTGAACTTCTTCAAAACTTTGTCAAGGTATGTGCTTTGTGAAAGTCCTATCAAGCGTCTTGATCTATCCCTATAGATCTTGATGCCCAATATATAAGCAGCTTCACCAAGGTCTTTCATTGAAAAATTCTTATTCAAGTATCCCTTTATGCCATCCAGAAATTCTATATCATTTCCAATCAACAATGTGTCATCCACATATAATATTAGAAATGCTACAGAGCTCCCACTCACTTTCTTGTAAATACAGGCTTCACCGTAAGTCTGTACAAAACCATATGCTTTGATCACCTCATCAAAGCGTATATTCCAACTCCGAGATGCTTGCACCAGTCCATAGATGGATCGCTGGAGCTTGCACACTTTGTTAGCACCCTTAGGATCGACAAAACCTTCTGGTTCCATCATATACAACTCTTCTTTGAGAAAACCATTAAGGAATGTAGTTTTGACATCCATTTGCCAGATTTCATAATCATAAAATGCGGCAATTGCTAACATGATTCGGACAGACTTAAGCATCGCTACGGGTGAGAAAGTCTCATTGTAGTCAACCCCTTGAACTTGTCGAAAACCTTTCGCGACAAGTCGAGCTTTGTAGACAGTGATATTACCATCAGCATCTGTCTTCCTCTTAAAAATCCATTTATTCTCAATGGCTTGCCGATCATCGGGCAAGTCCACCAAAGTCCACACTTTGTTCTCATACATGGATCCTATCTCAGATTTCATGGCCTCAAGCCATTTGTCGGAATCCGGGCTTATCATAGCTTCTTCATAGTTCGTAGGTTCGCTGTTGTCTAACAATATAACTTTCAGAACAGGATAACCGTACCACTCTGGTGCGGAACGTACTCTGGTCGACCTACGAAGTTCAGTAGTAACTTGATCTGAAGTTTCATGATCTTTATCATTATCTTCCTCTCTTATTGGTGTAGGCATCACGGGAACGGTTTTCTCTGATGAGCTACTTTCCAATTCGAGAGAAGGTACAATTACCTCATCAAGTTCTACTTTCCTCCCACTCACTTCTTTCGAGAGAAACTCCTTCTCTAGAAAGGACCCATTCTTGGCAACAAAGACCTTGCCTTCGGATCTGTGGTAGAAGGTGTACCCAATTGTTTCTTTAGGGTATCCTATGAAGACGCACTTCTCCGCTTTGGGTTCGAGCTTATCAGGTTGAAGCTTTTTCACATAAGCATCGCATCCCCAAACTTTAAGAAATGACAGCTTAGGTTTCTTGCCAAACCATAGTTCATATGGTGTCGTCTCAACGGATTTAGACGGTGCCCTATTTAACGTGAATGCAGCTGTCTCTAATGCATAACCCCAAAACGATAGTGGCAAATCGGTAAGAGACATCATAGAACGCACCATATCCAATAAAGTACGGTTACGACGTTCGGACACACCATTGCGCTGTGGTGTTCCAGGTGGCGTGAGTTGTGAAACAATTCCACATTTTCTTAAATGAAGGCCAAACTCGTAACTCAAATATTAGCCTCCGCAATCAGATCATAGAAACTTTATTTTCTTGTTACGATGATTCTCTACTTCACTCTGAAATTCTTTGAACTTTTCAAATGTTTCAGACTTGTGTTTCATCAAGTAGATATACCCATATCTACTCAAATCATCTGTGAAGGTTAGAAAATAACGATACCCGCCGCGTGCTTCAACATTCATCGGACCGCATATATCGGTATGTATTATGTCCAACAAATCAGTAGCTCGCTCCATTGTTCCGGAGAACGGAGTTTTAGTCATCTTGCCCATGAGGCATGGTTCGCAAGTATCAAATGATTCATAATCAAGAGATTCCAAAAGTCCATCCGCATGGAGTTTCTTCATGCGCTGTACACCAATATGACCTAAACGGCAGTGCCACAAGTATGTTGCACTATCATTATCAACTTTGCATCTTTTGGCATCAATATTATGAATATGCGTATCACTACGATCGAGATTCAACAAGAATAGACCATTCACAAAAGGTGCGTGACCATAAAAGATGTTACTCATATAAATAGAACAACCATTATTCTCTGACTTAAATGAATAACTGTCTCGCAATAAACAAGATCCAGATATAATTTTCATGCTCAACGCTGGCACCAAATAACAATTATTGAGGTCTAAAACTAATCCCGAAGGTAGATGTAGAGGTAGCGTGCCGACGGCGATCACATCAACCTTGGAACCATTCCCGACGCACATCGTCACCTCGTCCTTAGCCAATCTTCGCTTATTCCATAGCTCCTGTTTCGAGTTACAAATATGAGCAACCGAACCAGTATCAAATACCCAGGCGCTACTGCGAGCATTAGTGAGGAACACGTCAATAACATGTATATCAAATATACCTTTGCTCACTTTGCCATCCTTCTTATCCGCCAAATACTTAGGGCAGTTCCGCTTCCAGTGACCAGTCCCTTTGCAGTAGAAGCACTCTGTTTCAGGCCTGGGTCCAGCTTTGGGTTTCTTCGTGGGAGCGGCAACTTGCTTGCCGTTCTTCTTGAAGTTCCCCTTCTTTCCCTTGCCCTTTTTCTTGAAACTAGTGGTTTTGTTAACCATCAACACTTGATGCTCCTTCTTGATTTCTACCTCCGCTGATTTCAGCATCGCGAAGAGCTCGGGAATTGTCTTCTCCATCCCTTGCATATTATAGTTCATCACGAAGCCTTTATAGCTTGGTGGCAGTGACTGAAGAACTCTGTCAATAACACTCTCAACCGGAAGATCAATTCCCAGCTGAGTCAAGTGGTTGTGGTACCCAGACATTCTGAGTATGTGGTCACTGACAGAACTGCTCTCCTCCATCTTACAGCTAAAGAACTTGTTGGAGACTTCATATCTCTCAACCCGGGCATTAGCTTGAAATATCAATTTCAGCTCTTGGAACATCTCATATGCTCCGTGGCGTTCAAAACGCTTTTGCAGTCCCGGTTCAAAGCCGTAGAGCATGGCACACTGAACTATCGAGTAGTCATCAGATCGAGCCTGCCAGGCGTTCACAACGTCTGCAGCAGCTCCTGCAGCAGGTCCATCACCTAGCGGTGCATCAAGGACATAATTCTTCTGTGCAGCAATGAGGATAATCCTCAAGTTACGGACCCAGTCCGTGTAGTTGCTACCATCATCTTTCAACTTAGCTTTCTCTAGGAACGCATTAAAATTCAACGGAACAGTAGCACGGGCCATTTATCTACAACATAGATATGCAAAGAAACTATCAAGACTAAGTTCATGATAAATTAAGTTCAATTAATCAAATTACTAAAGAACTCCCACTTAAATTAACATCCCTCAAGTTAACTAAGTGTTACATGATCCAAATCAACTAGCCCATGTCCGATCATCACGTGAGATGGGATAGTCATCAATGGTGAACATCTCCATGTTGATCATATCTACTATATGACTCATGTTCGACCTTTCGGTCTCCAGTGTTCCGAGACCATGTCTGTACATGCTAGGCTCGTCAAGTTTAACCCAAGTATTCTGCTTGTGTAAAACTGGCTTACACCCGTTGTATGTGAACGTAGAATCTATCACACCCGATCATCACGAGATGCTTCAAAACGATGAACTTTAGCAACGGTGCATACTCGGGGAGAACACTTTTATCTTGAAATTTAGTGAAGGGATCATCTTATAATGCTACCGTCGTTCTAAGCAAAATAAGATGCATAAAGGATAAACATCACATGCAATCAAAATATGTGACATGATATGGCCATCATCTTGTGCTTTTGATCTCCATCTCCAAAGCATCATCATGATCTCCATCTCCAAAGCATCGTCATGATCTCCATCGTCACTGGCTCGACACCTTGATCTCCACCGTTGTGTCGTGGTCGTCACGCCAACTATTGCTTCTACAACTATTGCTAACGCATAGTGATAAAGTAAAGCAATTACATGGTGCTTGCATTTCATACAATAAAGAGACAACCATAAGGCTCCTGCCGGTTGCCGATAAATTACAAAACATGATCATCTCATACAATAACGTATATCACATCATGTCTTGACCATATCACATCACATCATACCCTGCAAAAACAAGTTAGACGCCCTCTACTTTGTTGTTGCAAGTTTTACGTGGCTGCTACGAGCTTCTAGCAAGAACCGTTCTTACCTACGGCACAAAACCACAACGGTGATTTATCAAGTTTGCTGTTTTAACCTTCAACAAGGACCGGTCGCAGTCAAATTCGATTCAACTAAAGTAGGAGAAACAGACAGCCACCTTTATGCAAAACAAGTTGCATGTCTGTCGGTGGAACCGGTCTCATGTACGTGGACATGTAAGGTTGGTCTGGGCCGCTTCATCTTACAATACCGCCAAATCAAAATAGGACATTGGTGGTAAGCAGTATGACGATCACCGCCCACAACTCTTTGTGTTCTACTCGTGCATATCATCTACGCATAGACCTGGCTCATGATGCCACAGTTGGGGAACGTTGCATGGAAAACAAAAAAAATTCTACGCACACGCAAGATCTATCCATGGAGATGCATAGCTACGAGAGGGGGAGTATGTCTACGTACCCTCGTAGACCGTAAGCGGAAGCGTTAGAACAACGCGATTGATGTCGTCGAACAACTTCACGATCCAACCGACCGAGCACCGAACGTACGGCACCTCCGCGTTCAGCACACGTTCAGCTCGGTGAAGTCCTCGACTTCTTGATCCAGCAAGACGGCGAGGTAGTGGATGAGTTCCGGCAGCACGACGGCATGGTGACGGTGATGGTGATGCTATCTCTGCAGGGCTTTGCCCAAGCACTGCGAAAATATGACCGAGGGACGGAACTGTGGAGGGGGCGCCGCACACGGCTAAGACAATGTTGTGTCCTTTGGGGCGCGTCCTCTCCTCTATTTATATATGTGTAGGGGCTTGGAGTAGAAGGAATAGTGCCACGTGAACAGTAACCGTGAATAGTACACACGTGGACTTGGACTCCAAAGTCCAATCCTATTCCTACTAGGACTCTCCCTTTTTTCCTTCCCTAGCCGCGTGGGCTTTTGAGGACTTGGTGCGCCTGGCCCAATAAGGCCAGGGCGCCTCCCCTTAGACCATGCCAGCCCTTTGGGACGTGGTGGACACACTTGTGGACTTCCGAACCCCTCCGGAATCCTCCGGAACCTTCTGGAAGCTTCCCGGTACAATACCGAAAAAACTGCACCGTTTTCCGGAACCCAAAATATGACTTCCCATATATAAATCTTTACCTCTCGACCATTCCAAGACTCCTCGTGACGTCCGGGATCTCATCCGGGACTCCGAACAATATTCGGTTACCAATTCACATAACTCATATAACACTATATCGTCAACGAACGTTAAGCGTGCGGACCCTACGGGTTCAGGAATGATGTAGACGTGACTGAGACGCCTCTCCGATCAGTAACCAATAGCGGAACCTGGATGCTCATATTGGTTCCTACATATTCCACGAAGATCTTATCGGTCGAACCGCAATGACAACATACGTAATTCCCTTTGTCCGTCGGTATGTTACTTGCCCGAGATTCGATCGTCGGTATCTCCATACCTAGTTCAATCTCGTTACCGGCAAGTCTCTTTACTCGTTCCGTAATACATCATCCCGTAACTAACTCCTTTGTCACTTTGTTTGCAAGCTTCTTATGATGTGCATTACCGAGAGGACCCAGAGATACCTCTCCGAAACACGGAGTGACAAATCCCAGTCTCGATCCATGCCAACTCAACGGACACCTTCGAAAATACTTGTAGAGCATCTTTATGATCACCCAGTTACGTTGTGACGTTTGATAGCACACAAGGTGTTCCTCCGATATCCGGGAGTTGCATGATATCAGGGTCTGAGGAACATGTATTTGACATTCAAGAAAGCAGTAGCAATAAACAGAACGATCATATGCTAAGCTAACGGATGGGTCTTGTCCATCACATCATTCTCCTAATGATGTGATCCCGTTATCAAATGACAACTCATGTCTATGGTTAGGAAACCTTAACCATCTTTGATCAACGAGCTAGTCTAGTAGAGGCTCACTAGGGAGACGGTATTTGTTTATGTATTCACACATGTATTTAAGTTTCCGGTCAATACAATTCTAGCATGAATAATAAACCTTTATCATGAACAAGGAAATATAAAATAATAACAACTTTATTATTACCTCTAGGGCATATTTCCATCAGGCGCCATCGACAACGAGGAGGACGGTGATGAAGTTGGTGAAGATGACGCGCAATCCGCTGATTCAGGTTCGCGCAAGCGATCCCCCTACCTGGCGCGCCAAAGATGTCGTGGTGGTACGACCATCTATGGGGCCATCCAGCCCCTTGTGGTTCGGCGGGGGAGATCAACGTGCACAAAGATCAGAATCATTGGAGGACGCAAGGGATTTTCCCAGGTTCAGGCCGCTGAGAAGTGTAAAACCCTACTCCTGCTTTTAGTGTATTGGTCGTTTGAGAGCGCGAGTACAAGGAGCGCTTCTCCCGGCAAGGTGCGGAGAGAGCTGCTACGCGAGACGTGCGGGTGTTTGAAAAGGGGGTCCGAATCTCTCTAATTATTGCCTTGGACCTCCTTTTATAGCTCAAGGGGTTATCACAGTGGTAAAACAGTAATTACAAGTTGATTAGATAGCAAACAGTGCTATCATACCTAACTATGCCAGTTTAGGACAAAAGGTATTAAATGCGCCGTTAGGTGTCATGTGGAGAGGTAGTCCCGGCCAGGTTTCTGCACCGCTTGCCCAGCTACCTCGTATTATTCTGACACGCCTCCTTGACGGGTGTCATTATAGGCAAATCTTATCCCTGCGTGCTGACACATGCCCAACAAAGCTCACCAACCGGCCTGCGCGGTCGACGCCTCACCGATTAGCGACTAGCTGCCCGGTGAGTTGGAGCGCTGACGTGCTGGCAGATGCTTGCCGGTGCGGAGCTTGCCGGGTCTTCACCTTGCCGGCTCAGCCTTGCCGGCAAGAAATGTCTCCATCTTCAGTACTAGTTGAGCACTTGTTGGTGCTGTGTCTTGAGCTTCTCTCCAGTAGCTTTCGCAACTGGGCCCTGGATTTTGGCCTTGGCGGTTCCCGGCAAGCCTCGGCCGGCAAGGAGGCTGCTACTGTCTGTGCATAAGCCAGGGTATAAAATACCTATGTTTTATACACCGACACTCACATATTGGATGAATTAACATCTTATATTATGGGGCGGAGGGAGTTTATTACATTGTTACAAATATCGGCCGATTAACTGCAGTTAACTGCTGCTGTGTTGTTGCTGTTGCTGCTCTTCTATGTATATCTAGACATTATCAGAACATTAAGGTAACACTCTTCCTTGTTGCTATGTATCCTAGGATTGCATATTTAGGCACTCAGTACAATGCATGTTGCTATGTAGCCTCAGATATATTAGATATGGCCCTAGTTAACCTACCAATAAATGGGTTACAAATATATTCAGTTAAATTTCCGATTCACCGATTAATCCCTTATCAGCCCCCGGCCTATATGGTATCGGCAACCGATATCCTGAACAGTGAGTATATATATAAGCCATGGGATGAAACTAACCTCGATGAAAAATAGCAGTCGTTCCCAATATTGTCCTGTGTAAGTACATCGAAAGGCATGTTAAGCACAACAGGCTAAACATCAACCAAATATATCCATGGTAGACAACATAATCTCCAAACGATAGCTTCAGTGTGCAGGTTTAAGCATGCTAGTTAAGCAAAACAAGAAGTGGAAAGGTGTGTTAACTGCAAAGTTCATACTTGCACATATAGAACATCACTTTGTGAATAACTGAAATAAACAAGGCATACTATGAACAACCAAAGATAGCAATTGAAACTGGACATATGCTAACTACAAACAACCAAACAACCAAAAGCCATTAAAAAAGGCATATGTTTGCTACAACAGGCTTAACAGCAAGCAAATAGTCATTCATATTGGTATTATTGAAACTGGTATTGATGAAATTTAACTACAAAGTTCATACTTGCACATATAGAACATCACTTTGTGGATAACTGAAATAAACAAGGCATACTATGAACAACCAAAGATAGCAATTGAAACTGGACATATGCTAACTACAAACAACCGAACAACCAAAACCGTTAAAAGAGGCATATGCTCGCTACAACAAGCTTAATAGTAACCAAATAGTCATTCATATTGGTATTGTTGAAACTGGTATTGATGAAATTGAACTGCACAGTTCATACTTGCACATATAGAACATCATTTTGTGAATAGCTGAAATAAACAAGGCATACTACTAACAACCAAAGATAGCAATTGAAACTGGACATATGCTAACTAAAAACAACCGAACAACCAAAAAAGTTAAAAGAGGCATATGCTAGCTATAACAGGCTTAATAGCATGCAAATATAGTCATTCATATTGGTATTCTTGAAACTGGTATTGATGAAATGGAACTACATAGTTCATACTTGCACATATAGAACATCACTTTGGGAATGACTGAAATAAACAAGGCATACTACGAACAACCAAAGATAGCAATTGAAACTGGACATATGCTAACTATGAACAACCGAACAACCAAAAACCGTTAAAAGAGGCATATGCTC
The DNA here is from genome assembly GCA_039707655.1 of Elymus sibiricus. Lineage (NCBI taxonomy): Eukaryota > Viridiplantae > Streptophyta > Magnoliopsida > Poales > Poaceae > Elymus > Elymus sibiricus. Next base: position 198,754,477 of record CM077668.1, read on the forward strand.
GCTACAACAGGCTTAACAGCAACCAAATAGTCATTCATATTGGTATTGTTGAAACTGGTATTGATGAAATTGAACTGCATAGTTTATACTTGCACATATAGAACATCACTTTGTGAATAGCTGAAATAAACAAGGCATACTACTAACAACCAAAGATAGCAATTGAAACTGGACATATGCTAACTACAAATAACCAAACAACGAAAAGCCATTAAAAAAGGCATATGCTCGCTACAACAGGCTTAACAGCAAGCAAATAGTCATTCATATTGGTATTATTGAAATTGGTATTGATGAAATTGAACTACAAAGTTCATACTTGCACATATAGAACATCACTTTGTGGATAACTGAAATAAACAAGGCATACTATGGACAACCAAAGATAGCAATTGAAACTGGACATATGCTAACTACAAACAACCGAACAACCAAAAAAGTTAAAAGAGGCATATGCTAGCTATAACAGGCTTAATAGCAAGCAAATATAGTCATTCATATTGGTATTGTTGAAACTGGTATTGATGAAATTGAACCGCACGGTTCATACTTGCACATATAGAACATCACTTTGTGAATGACTGAAATAAACAAGGCATACTACGAAAAACAAAAGATAGCAATTGAAACTGGACATATGCTAACTACGAACAACCAAACAACCAAAAACCGTTAAAAGAGGCATATGCTCGCTACAACAGGCTTAACAGCAACCAAATAGTCATTCATATTGGTATTGTTGAAACTGGTATTGATGAAATTGAACTACACAGTTCATACTTGCACATATAGAACATCACTTTGTGAATAGCTGAAATAAACAAGGCATACTACTAACAACCAAAGATAGCAATTGAAACTGGACATATGCTAACTACAAACAACCGAACAACCAAAAAAGTTAAAAGAGGCATATGCTTGCTATAACAGGCTTAATAGCAAGCAAATATAGTCATTCATATTGGTATTGTTGAAACTGGTTATCGGTGTAAAAACCGGCAGACCTCGGGGTAGGGGGTCCCGAGCTGCGCATCTCGGATCGATGGTAACAGAGACAAGGGAGACGATGTTTTACCCAGGGTCGGGCCCTCTTGATGGAGGTAAAACCCTACGTCCTGCTTCTGTTTATATTGATGGAGATGTATCGAGTACAGAGTTGATCTACCTCGAGATCGTAATGTATGTCTAACTTCTAGGGCTAGGTGAGTGATATTGCGTTGATGTCCCCTATGGGCTAAACCCTATGGCTTATATACACGCCAGGGAGGGTATCTAAGGTTACAAGGTCGGTATCTAGGACCAAGGTGGTTGGAAAAATCTTGGAGTGTACTACAAGTCTTTGGTAGAGACAGCCTTGATCACGTCTCCCGTGTGCGGCCTCCGGAGTCCATCTTGATCACGTACGAGGGCATATCGGCCCAACCGAGGAGACAGGCCGGCTAGGTTGGCACCCCCTAATCCAGGACACCGTCAGTAGCCCCTAAACTGGTCTTCGATGCCGAAGTCGACGCCCTTCACTTTCCGGAGTCTTGGCTCGATAGACAAGTTCCCGTGCTTTATTCTCCGACCAGATTTAAAGACCTCGGCCAACCCTTAGAATTCCGTTGGGACCCAATTTCAGATTTTGAGGAACGCGCCACCTAGGGAATCAGACCCCTTTATGGGAAAACGTCAAAGCGTCAGCCCCTTCTACCTTTACTTAACAGACGCGTAGCCCTTGCTGGTGGCAGTTTGCATCCGCACTCGCAGCAAAAAATCCCCCTCTCTTCCCAGCCCAAGCTTGAGAGCCCGAACAATGGCGAGCGGCGAAGGATCGTCAAAGTGTCCTCACGGCCCTGATAGAGGGGACTGGGGGAGCTACTCCGTCGCGTGCCTTCAATTAGAGCGCTTAGCGACTCAAGGTTATCTGCCGGATGCGGATCTGGCCCCAAGCCATCCTGGATTAACGTCCCTCAACGGCCAAGCCCACGCCGAGAGTTTCCCTTCACCGCATGGAGACGAGCGGGTATGTTTCGTGCCTTTCCTCCTCCGTGGTTTAGGGTTTCCAATCCACCCTTTCCTCCGCGGCCTGCTGGAGTTTTACGGGTTGCATCTGAACCATCTATCTCCGAATTCGATATTGCACATTGCGGGGTTCGTTGCGCTCTACGAGCTATACCTCGGCTGTCAGGCACACTTCAGATTATGGCGGAAGTACTTCTGCATCGTGCCCCGCTCCTTGGCCGACAAGTTATTCGAGGTTGGAGGAGCCGAAGTCTGCCGAGTCGACAAGACTGGCTATCCAGCGGGAACACCTCGGGAGGACACCGATTACCGGCCGTCCATGTGGTTTTATATCAATGATGTCCCGTTGTACGAGCCAACCCGGCCAAGGCTCCCGCCCTTCTCATTGGATCCGCCAAAGAAGCGCTATAGCTGGAGACCGAGGAGCTTGGCACAAGAGGAAGACGAAGCCGTGACCAATCAAGCGGCCAAAGTGAAGCTTCTGTCAAGCGCTGGCCTTACCATCATTGATGTGATGGCAGTGGCTCTAGACCGAAGAGTCCAACCCCTCCGACAGCGTCAGCACTTATTGTGCGAGTACAATGGGTCCAACGATGCTTCCCGATCCATCAAGGGGGCTTTCATGGATCAAATGACCCTTGGGGCTGTACTAGCCAGCATGTACCAGGGGTCCGCGGAGGAGTTTGCCAAGCGCTCGTTCAAGGACGGGCTGTCGTATAGCAATCCTGCCGGCATAGTAAGTTTTTCTTCCAAACTTTCTCGTTTACTTTCGGGATCTTTTAGAGTGAACCCGCAACACCTCGGCCTTTGGACAGCGGTGGAGGCGTTGGCTTGAAGGCATGAGCAGTTCGGCTGCACTGCCACGCGGAAGACCCTCTCTATAACGAGGATAAAGACCTGGACTTGATCTACAAAGGGAGGAAGTTTTTCCTTGAGAGCCTTGATGGCTCAAAAGTAGCTGTCACCCCTGACACGCCGGGGACGAGGCCAGCCTCATCGGTAACACTCCCTTCCTCTAAACGAAAGAGAGGCCCTAGTCCTCCAGCCACTAGTCATCTGACTTCCCCTCCGAAGGGGCGGCGCTCTCAACTCCTTCGCAGAGAGACAACTTCACTAGGAAGGACTTCGGCAGAAGTGCAAGAAGACTAGGCCGAGGTCCCGGAGGCAGGCGAAACTGCCCCCTCCATCAATACGTAATATTTCAATTTATGCTGCTATAAAGGCACTTTGGATTCTAACATCCCCGATTATGTGCAGGCAACCTTGTCCCTCCACAGTACATGTGGAGGCCGAGGAAGCCGCGGCCCCGCCCAAGGAAACAGAGGCCCGAAATCCTGCGAGGGTTGACTCCGGAGCCGCCCAACCCGAGGACTCGGCAACATCGGCCACTCCATCCGAGATTCAATGCGCCACGAATTATCGCCGGCGAAAAGCTTCTTTAAACAATCCAGCTTTCTCGGACAGGGAGCTCAATGCCCTCAGCGCGGTGGACGCATACCTCGGGGCAACCCGAGGTGCCTTTGATGAATCGTTGGACGTCTTGTCGCGGGGACTGCGGGTAAGGTCTTAGAAACAACCATGACTACCAAGTATGGTAGTAGCCCCTAAGGCTTGGTACGAGCCCCTGGGGTCGAATCAAGACTTGAATACCAAGTCTTGATCTCAACCATGACTACCAAGCAGTAATCTCTGTCATAATAGGACGCTCGCTTGAAGAACGAGCAATTGACCTCGGCGTTGGCCCAAACCAAGGTGCAGCTTGATGCGGCTTTGTCCGAGGTCGAGCAGGTGAAGAAATTCACCAGACAGGCGCACGGTAAGTTCTTTTGTGCTATAATTGGTTAATGCCAATGGAAAAAAGTTGACGCCGGAATCACTTGTAGCAGCGGAAGCCCTGGGCCATCTTGAAAGAGATCTGAAGCAGGCCCGCGAAGATCTGGCATATGCCGAAGCACAACGCCAGGCGAATCAACATGTGGTCACTCAGAGAGCGGATAGCGTGAATGCGCTTAGGGCTGAGAATGCCCGCCAGGCCCAGGAAATTGAGAGCTTAAAGGCTCGTCTTGTTGCTGCAGAAGGGAAGAATTGGCGGACAGATGACATGATTTATGGTGAGTTATGAATCACAACAGACATTGATTGGGTAGCCAGTCAAGGTGTTTTATGTCCCTGTTGAATCCCGCCTCCAATAGCTTTGCCAGTTCTTCGCCCATTGATTGACGCTTGGGCTCAGAGAAACGCCGAAGTGTTTGTTTAACGGGCTTGTAGCCTGTTAATATGTTTAGGCTATGCTCTGCAAGCCTACGGGGTATCTCTGGCATATCAGAGGGGTGCCATGCGAATATGTCCCAGTTTTCCTTGAGGAAAGCGCGTAGGGCTTCGGCAACTTCTGGGTCGAGGTTAGCCCCTATGGACGCCGTTTTAGCAGGGTCCGTTGGGTGAACCTGGAATTTGACTATCTCGTCGGCCGGTTTGAAAGAAGTAGGTTTTGATCTTTTGTCGAGAATGACATCGTCCCGGTCGACCTCGGCGCGCAACGCGGTCAGCTCTTCGGCCGCGAAGGTTTCAGCAAGAGTCTCGAGGGCGAGGGATGCCGTTTTATTCTCGGCTTTGAGCGCCCTATCAGGATCAGTTGAAATGGTAATGATCCCTTTCGGGCCCGACATCTTGAGCTTCATGTAGCCATAGTGCGGCACCGCTTGAAATCTTGAAAAGGCGTCCCGTCTGAGGATGGCGTGGTATCTGCTCTTGAAAGGCGCGATGTGGAACGTGATCTCCTCGGAGCGATAATTATCCGAGGTCCCGAAGACTACGTCTAGAGTTATCTTTCCACTGCAGCGTGCCTCTCGCCCAGGGACTATTCCTTTGAAGGTGGTGGTGCTCCGTTCTATGCGCGATTTATCGATGTGCATTTTATCTAGAGTGTCCTCGTATATCAGATTCAGGCTGCTGCCTCCATCCATAAGGACCTTATCGAGGCGGCAGTGGTCCACGATGGGGTTGAGGACTAGCGTGGCGGGGCACCTGTCCAGGGCCGACTTCTGCTGATCGTGGCGGGTGAAGGTGATCGGCGTGTCGATCCACGCACCCCGAGGTGGTACTTGCCGGACGGCGTTGATTTCCCGCAAGGCCCGTTTGTGCTGGTTGTTAGACGTAAAGGTCTCATAAATCATTAGGACCTCGTCTTCGTCCGAGGTCTGTTCAAGGTGGCTGGAGGCGCCCGCCAGGAAGGCGGGTCCCACTTTTGCCACCTGCCTCAACACCCAACAGTCGCGATGGCTGTGGGTTGGGCAGGAGTTAACCAATATGGCGTGGATCGGGCATGGTTTACCCAGAAAGCCATCCAGGGCCGTTCCGGGGTGATCGGAGGTTTTCTTCTTCTTCCAAGGTCGATCACCCTGGGAGTTCCGTTTGCGACTTTCGCGCCGAAGTGCCGACCGGTCGCGTCCTGGGTAGTCCTCACAGATCGAGTCTGTATTCTCCTCAGTCCGCCAGGTGTCTTCAATGGCACAAAATCGTGTTACCAAGTTGGTCAATTCAGGGAGTGTTTCGACGCAGCGACGAGCGAGGGCGTTCGAGACGCCTTTATCCTTGCATCCATGCTCGAAAGCGGCGATTACATCAGAGTCTTGGTAATCCAGTATCTTGCTCTTGACGGACAAGAATCTGGCCCAGTATAGTCGGATCGGCTCACCGGGGATCTGCCGTACGTAGGCTAAGTCTTAGATGTCAGATGGGCCGGAGTCATCGGGCCGATATTCTATACAGGGGGTGAGCGGACCAGATCCGATCTCTAAAGACCGCGGGCTCAGGACCTCGTCACCCTCGCCTGACGCTGGATCTGAAGTTATCGGTTGTAGCCGATTTGATCTGTGAGTCGGTCGCCGGTAGGTCGCTGTCCGATCCGCTCTCCAGGAAGGATTTTAGCCCCTCGCCCGTGAGGGGATTCTCTGTTGGAGCCAGAGAGGGGTCATGGTTCGCTTCCACCTTACGTGGAGGCGTCTCTGTGACCAAGGCTTCGACTGTGGAGACGCGCTCCATGAGTTTGAGGCCTTTAACCGGCGATCCCATCGATCCTTCTGGCGATCACACAGCGGAACTCTCAATGAAAGCACCAGTGTCGGTGTAAAAACCGGCAGACCTCGGGGTAGGGGGTCCCGAGCTGCGGATCTCAGATCGATGGTAACAGAGACAAGGGAGACGATGTTTTACCCAGGTTCGGGCCCTCTTGATGGAGGTAAAAACCCTATGTCCTGCTTCTGTTTATATTGATGGAGATGTATCGAGTACAGAGTTGATCTACCTCGAGATCGTAATGTATGTCTAACTTCTAGGGCTAGGTGAGCGATATTGCGTTGATGTCCCCTATGGGCTAAACCCTATGGCTTATATACACGCCAGGGAGGGTATCTAAGGTTACAAGGTCGGTATCTAGGAGCAAGGCGGTTGGAAAAATCTTGGAGTGTACTACAAGTCTTCGGTAGAGACAGCCTTGATCACGTCTCCTGTGTGCGGCCTCCGGAGTCCATCTTGATCACGTACGAGGGCATATCGGCCCAACCGAGGAGACGGGCCAGCTAGGTTGGCACCCCCTAATCCAGGACACCGTCGCTGGTATTGATGAAATTGTACTGCACAGTAAATAGTTGCACATATAGAGCATCACACTGTGAATAATTGAAATAAACAAGGCATACTGCAAACAACCAAACACATCAACTAAAACTGGACATATTCTCACTACAAAAGGGGCTCGACAAAACAAATCATGGGTTCCCCCCTGTGAAGAGGCATGGCAAAACAAATCATAGGTTTCCTCACTTGTCACAGATGGGCTCCTTCGCATGGGAAGAGCGCGGACTCTGGGTGCGCTCCATGTTGTCGCAGATGGGCTCCTTCCCCTTGGAAGAGCACAGCTGTAGGGTGCCCTCCCTGATGTCGCAGATGTGCTCTTTCCCCTTGGAAGAGGCGGAGAGGGTGCCCTCCTCGTGGTCGCCGTCGATGAGGTCTGACTTGGCAGCTGAGGATCCTAAGCCAGCGTCGCAGAATGTGTCCTTCATAAATGACAAAAGGGGCTGGATGGCGATGTAGGATGGCAAATTCTTGACAGCGAGCTAGAGGAGATCAGCGACGGGGCCATGGATGAGATCGACGGTGCTTGAACCCGAGGGGTTGGGGGTGGGCCACTTAACCTGTGACATAGCCCGCGTCAGGCCATCGCTGTCGACGACCTCGATGTCGTAGCCGGTGTCCGCGACATGCCAGCATACTCTAGCCCACTGATTGAGAGCCTGCGACCAGTAATCGTCGTCAGCTTCCTCGGCGGCCACCTCGCCGGCGTCGGGCGAAGAGGCCGCGATAAACCTCTTTTGGGCCATTAGCTCCTGGGCCTCCACGGGAAGCGTAGCCGGGCTTCGGCTGCGATGCTCTAGATTAGGGGAGGGGGATGGGGATGGGGATCTGTGGGAAAGGGGGTGTTTGGCAGGCGTCATCTAGGAAACTCAGGGCGGCAAGGGTATGGAGATCGGTGGGTAACCTACACGGGCAAACCGGCAGATGTTAACAATGGAGGCGGCGCGGCGGTGGTGGCGGCGACGTTGCTATGGTTTCGAGCGAGGGAGGGGTGGTGTGTGTGTGTGTGCGAGCGCGCGGAGTTTTTGGGGTGTGTGTGTGGAGGGGGGGCCAAGTTGGTGTTTGAGGAAATGACGCGGGTACTGAAAATTTTACTAGGCGAGAGTAAAATGCCGGGGCTACTGAAAATTTGGATGAAGGGATTGAGCAACAAACATCGCACACGGTCCAAACATAACAACCGTGTGCTGTCAAACAGAAAAACCCTCCAGGCGGCTAGATATTTTTGAGGGATGCAGGTGGGAGCGGCAGCGAACAACATCGCACATGGTCGGAACATAATAACTGTGTGCTATCAAACAAAAAAACCCTCCACGCGGGTAGATATTTTTTAGGGACGCAGGTGGGAGCGGGGGGCCGGGGGCAAACAGCATCGCACACGGTCAAAACATAATAATCGTGTGCTATCAAACAGAAAAACCCTCCAGGCGGGTAGATATTTTTGAGATTGCGAGGGAAGCCTCGTGGAGCCCAATCTACTGTGCTGATGTGGGTGACAGGGGCACGGGCGTGGCACACGGGTAGTCTGAGGGAACCGTGTGTGTTGTGTGGCCAAAAAAACATGGGAAAGGGTCAGAACATGAACACACTTGCATGTGGACCAAATATATGTATGAAAAGGCTGGTTTGATGTTCAAATACCCAATGCACAACTTTGATGTGGCACCTGTCTCACAAAGCCCACATTATTGCTAGTCCGCCACCCCCCCACTTGGTGTCGGCGGGAGGGGAATCCTAGCTATGAATGCATGCCCCCAAATAGCTAGGTCTGACATAGCACACCCTACCATAACACTAAACCTATAGGAATCCATCATGGTCAAACCCCCCTTTCGCTTCCGATCAAAGGTGGACCGTGTGCGGGCCCATAAATGTGTGCTTGTGGCGCGAGATGGGTGAGACCACATACGAACCACCTGCGAGTGGCCCAACTATATGAATGAAAAGGGTGGTGTAATATTTAAATACCCAATTCACAACTTTGATGTGGCACATGTGCCTCGCAAATTAACCGGACATCCCCGACCCCACGGAGGTTCAGGAAGTGCGAAGTACCCCCCACACCCCACCCACAAACACACACTTTGAGTCAGTGGGAGGGGGCATCTCACCAAGACGTAGTGTAACACGGACCAAGAAGAATCCACCTTGATCGTATAACCTCTCTCTTGTTGTTGGTCAAAGTGATGGACATCCACGCGACCCCACAGATATAGGCTAGCTCGCCGATAACCACACAAGGGAGTAGTGCCCGAAGACAACCACTGCCTGCATGTGGCCCAAACATATGTACGGAAGTGTTGTGTGGTGTGTTTGAATACCCAATGCACAACTTTGATGTGGCACGGTACCATGCTTTGGAACCGGAATGTCCCCACACGGAGCGAGTGTCCACGACGCGTACTATATATGTCACCCCACTTTGAGTCAGTGACGAGGATTCATGCGTACGTATGTGCTCAAACTTAGGTCTCGAATCTCATCACCATGACCTACTACATGGTAACATGAACCAAAGAAGAAGAATCCACCCTCGTAACCTCTCTCGATGCCGGTCGAAGTGATGGACGTCCACGCGGGCCCATGAATATATAGGCTTGTCGCCGATAACCACGCGAGGGAGAGTACTGTCCGAAGACAACCACTGCATGCATGTGTCCCAAACATATGTATATGGAGGTGATGCATGCATGCATATGTTTAATTTGAATACCATGCAAAACATTGATGTGGCGCCCGCGTCGAAAATCGTACAGTCCCCACACAGAGCGAGATCAGTTCATGACGCGTCGTGTGCTGCCCCCCCCCCCCCCCCACTTTGATCCGGTGGGAGGGATTCATGCATGGGTACACATGCATGCGCTCAAACCATATTATGTAATCTCATAGCATGACCTATACCGTAAGACAAACCAAAAATTAATCCCCTCCTAAGTCAAATTAACCTCTCTCGCTGTTGGTCAAAGTGATGGACCAAGCGGGCCCACAGATGGAAAGCATCGATATCGCCGATAACCGCGTGAGTGAGTGCCAGAGGACAACCGACATCGCTTGCATGTGGGCCAAAACATATGTAAGTACAGAGGTGTGTCTGGTTGTTGTGATGTTTGAATACCCAAAATGCACAACTTTGATGTGGCACCTGCCTCTGAAACTGTAAAGTCCCCACACAGAGCGAGGTTCATGACGCGTAGTATATGCTGGTCCCATCCCCCTCTTCAATGCGTACTATATAATCCTACCGTAACACAAACCAAAAAGAATCCTCCTTGTCAGTCAAATTAACCTTTCTCAATCGTTGGGTCGAAGTGATGGACGACGACCTCGCGGGCACACAGATGGAAAGCGTCGCACGCGAGTGAGTGTCCTGTAGGACAACCACCGCCTGCATGTGGCCCAAAGAGGTGTTGTGTGATGTTTGAATACCCAATGCACAACTTTCATGTGGCACCTGCCTCGAAAACCGAAAAGTCCCCACACGGAGCGAGGTTGTTCATGACGCGTAGTATATGCTGGTCCCCTCCCCCCTCTTCAACGCGTACTATATACTCCTACCATAACACAAACCAAAAAGAATCATCTTTGTTGGTCAAATTAACCTCTCTCGCTGTAGGTCAAAGTGAGGGACGACGACCTCGCGGGCCCACAGAAAGCGTCACCCGTGAGTGAGTGTGTCCTAGGACAACCACCCGCCTGCATACCCAAAGAGGTGTTGTGTGATGTTTGAATACCCACTGCACAACTTTGATGTGGCACATGCTTCGCAAACTGGAAATGCCATACACAGAGGTCCACGACGTGTCGTAGTCCCCCTCACTTTGAGCCGGTGGGAGGGATTCATGTGTACGCACACGCGCTCGAACTTTGATCTGGAATCTCACCATGATCCACACCGTAACTAATCCCAAGATGAATCCACCTTTGGTCAAATGCCTCTCGATGTCGGTGAAAAGTGATAACCTTCACGGGCTAACGAATGGGCGCATCACTGATAACCGCACGAGGGAGTGTCCGACCACCATGCATGCATGTGGCCTAAACATGTATGTATGAAATGGCCGTGTAATGTTTTAAATAACCAATTCACGACTTTGATGTGGCACCTGCCTCACAAAATGGTCAACCCCACACGGTGGCTCACGACTCGTAGTGTACTGCCGGACCCCCTCCTCCCCCCGGATACACACACACCGCACCACCACCGCCACTACGAGGCATGTTAAACTTTTTCCGCGGTGAACATATGTGACCAAAGGAGTGTCGTGTTAAAATTTGGAAGGAAAGAAAAATCAGAGATCGTCATTCGGATGTTTTTATACATAGATTGATTTCCTAGGGATATAATGTGCAAAAAAAAAATTGAGCTACATGCACACGTGATAGTGCACCAAAATGGATTGGAAAATCATATGTGTGTCTCTGGGTGCATGTTTAGTCCCCATGCAAGAAATTTCAAACATCGAGAATCTTGATTTTTAAAATCCAGTAAATCCAAAATTTAGTTTAAATTCATGAAACTTATCGTGGTGTCATATGGACACCAATAGACTGTGATATCGTATTGTTTTTTCAAATTTGAGACAAGTTTTGATATATTATTCTTACAAACGAGAGATTATTAATAATTGGCAACCAATATCACAAACGGATTATTTACTCGTACTGTGGGCGTTAGACCAACAATGTACGTGCCATGCTTCGGTTAAGTAATAAAGCGGCATAATTAATCATCAAAAAAGAAAAACAATATATGTGCCGCCACGCGTCCCGTGTGCCGTGCGAGCAGGCGTGAGTTGACGGGACGCATGCGCACAGTCCGCCATGCAGGCAGACCGGGAGGCGTGTGGGCAGGTGTGTGAATTGACAGGAGGCGTGTTCACTACGCAGTGTCACCAGGAGGCGTGCGAGTAGCTGTGTGAAATGAAGGTAGGCATGCGAGCAGTCCGCTGCGCAGGCTCACCGGGAGGCGAGCCAGCCCTTTGACCGCCACCCGCCTCGCTCCCACTGTTCCATCTTAATGGCGCAGAGCCACTGGTTATAATAGGCGGCCGCACCCCCCATTCTCGCTACACACACAATCCTCTCTCTCCGCCTGCATCCTCGATGCCGCTCTCAGTCGTCACCGCCGTCAGTGTATGAGGATGCCGCCGAAGCGCACCATCGGAGGGAGTGGCGACGCCGGGGCTGCTGAAGCACCTGAGCACGGTGTGAAGCTATAGACAGAGGTTGTCGTCGCCGCCGACGAGGTCTCGCGCGGGCAGAAGCGCGACGACGACGGCGTCGTGCTTCCACTGCCAGAGCCGGAGGTCCACAACGACTCCGGTGATGACTCTGACGACCACTCCGGCGATGACTCCGTTGACGACGGAGAACCGGTTAGTCATCTATACCCATTTATGTGGCAAATATATCCTAGGGTTTCTCTGGTTAGTCCTGCCTCCCCTTTTTGGAATAGAAATCCTATGGTTATGTTCTCTCAATCCATGAAATCTGAGTTAGATTCGATAGATCCGTGTAGTGTATTGATTGTTTCAATGGTACAAATGATAAGTGATTAATTGTTTTTTTTTGTACAAATGATTTCTGCTAAAAATCCAACTTGGGTCCCCTTTGGGGCGCATGATAACTTGTAATCCTCATACTTTTGTCGTTGTGTATTTCCCTTTAGCTGTTGCTTTCGAACATCTTCTGTTAGTGAGCTGATGTATGACACTATGAGGGTTTCATTCGAGTAATGGAACTGGGGAGGAGCCTCCCTGTTCTTCTAAAAAAAATAATCCGACTAGGGTTAGTGTTGCTAATAATTCCTAGCCAGATCTTGACAATTGATTTTGGTGCCAAAAGTCATTGGCATGCCAAATTTTGATCCTACTTTACGGCATGTAAATTGGTTTGATGCCAAAAGTCGTCGGCAGGCCAAATTTTGGCAACTCCCAAATGTTCGCTAGAGATTAGTTTGCATTCCATTGTTCATTGCCAATCTCACAAAAGGTTGCCAAGTGTTGGCAACTTTTGATTTTGCCAAATGTCGGTAGCAAACCAAACTTTTGATTCTGCCAAATGTTGGTAGCAAACCAACCAGACTCTTAATTTTGTTGCACTAAGTTGTGTGCTCTCTATTTATGCATTTCTTTCATCAAGATCACTTGATGATTTAGGGTTCACGCTGTCACGGGATATATTATGTTTCATAAACTCTGCCTTCTGAATTCGCATTATTATAAAATATACTGACGCCATATTTTTTACTATATGTATAGGTGCTATCTGACTATGTCGACAGTGAGGATGAAGATGCCCAGAGGAGGTAAAAGAGGCAAAAGCTCAGGGAGCTTTATGCGGGACTTCATAACAGGCGTGTGAGGACCTGGAATATGGGCTTTGGATGCCCGTTTTGCAACCAAAAGCTTCATCACGAGTATGAAAGTGTTCTGGCGCATGCAAGAGGACGAGCTGTTGGCTCCTTCAAGCAGAAGTATTCTCGCAGGGTGGCGCACGCCGCGTACGCTGAGTACCTGGAGAAGCTTCACCTTCGTGCAGGCCTGCCGGCAGATGAGATGTGGGGTTGAACTATGTCTATGTAGTGTCTTAGTTATATGCTTGAGTATGCTTAATATCGGTTGAACTATGGTTGAACAATGCTTGAGTATGCTTATTATATATATATAGTAGCACTATTCTAATCCCAGGATTAGAATAATATTTTAATCCAACCCTCCCCTATATAGAGCCGACAGGATCCTCCCGAACTCCAAACTTCGGGGCGACCGACCAGGTGCCAGGACCAGGTGCCGAAGAAACCGGCCACCCCGATCCCGATCCACCTCGACTACCCCCCCCCCCCCAGGATTCGTCCGCCCTCCGCCGCCGGAATCACCCCTCCCCCTCCGCCGCGGGATCTGACCCCCCTCCTCCACGGGATCCGACCTCCCTCCGTCGCCGCCGGAATATCCCCTCCCCCTCCCCTCCGTCGCGACCTCGTACCGACGGCACGGGCGAGCGAGGGACGGTGGACGCCGGAGCGAGGGAGCCCGCGACGACTGGACGCGGCGGAGCCGCCGGAGTTCTTGCTCACGCCATGGACAACATGCACCTTCCCCCTTCCCTCCTCGCCTCATACCGACGGCGCGGCCAAGCATATGACGGCCAAGGCCGGAGAGATTGTGGACGTGACGACAGGACGGCGGCTGAGCCGCCAAATTTGACAGATCAAGCAAGGGCGACAGCACCGAAGGTGTTGTTGAATTTCTTGCTCAATTTCTTCCTACCATGCCTGCATCTGAACTTGAACTTCTTCCTGATCCCTTCGATCCAAAACCATAACTAGATGAACTTGGTGCCTTCTGCCAGCCATGCAATGTCTTGTGATTTCTCTTCCAACATGCCGACGCTTTGCTCTCAAGGTGGCCTATCTACTGCTGGAAAGAGAGTAGCTGCACTTCTAGCCAAGGTATGGTTGGACTTCTTGTTTTAGTCTCTTTGTTTTCTCCTGCATGATCTTGTACTTTGTTTCTCTACACCATGCGAATTCTTACTAGGGACTGTGAAGTTCTACTAGTGACCGAGGCTCAGTTCAGGCTGCAAAAATAATGTCTGGTCTGCTTGTTTACTTTTTTATTTTTTATAATAATTGTGAGAAACAAAACACCATGTGAAGTTCAACTAGTAAATGAGCCTTAGTTCAAGTTGGTATATATATCTAATTGTGTGCAAAAAGGGAAATAAAACAAACCTGTGAAAACACCAGAACTTGAACTGCACTCATGAGGTTGGCAAAGTATAATTTAATACATAAGGTTGTGATTGTAGCTGTAAGTTCAACCATGCATTCACTCACAGTTCATGTTTAACTATATACAGGAGAGTTGATGTTACTCATGTATATCTAGAAGTTCAACAAGGGGATCCCACTCAACTATTATTTTAACCTTCCCCTTTTGCACACTAGAAGTTCAGACTATGAATAATGCTCAGTTCAACTACAAAAACAAAGTATATATATACAGGAGGTTACTTGTGCTACAGCAAATATAGATAGATGTTGCTGGGAAGTTCAGACTATGGAGAATGCTCAGTTCAGCTACACCAATATAGATAGATGCTACTTGTGCTAACGAAATTATTTCATGTGAATGTAATCTTTTCAGGACGAGAGACGCAGAAAAAGGGGTAGAACTTCCCATCAGCAAGTATACAACCCTCAGCCTGTACGCATTGCGCCGCCCCCTGAATGGGTGACACCTGAAACACACCAACAACATTCCCAATCTGCTCCACACCCCAAATGGGTGACGCCCGAAAACCTAAACCCCCATCCTCACCAATACGCACATCCACCTAATTGGGTGACACCGGAAATCCCCCGCGGATTCTTTGTATCCACCAGCAAACTCCCAAGCACACCGATGGAGGAGGACTTTAGCTCATGTTCTGCATATAACTCTGGAGGTTATCCTGGTGTGGATCGTCACTGTGAACGAGCAGCAAGTATACCAAATGCCAGGGCAATTACGACAGCAACACACACACGGAGGAAAGTGCTCTGCACACTACCGCCGAGGGATCCTGGTGCTGCTGCTACAACTCATGATCGTACGGGACATGAGATTAATGGTTTGTTTCATAGAACAAAAGAGCAAACTAACACTAGGATTGGCATACCTCCACAACCAACACAAGCCAAAAGGACACAAACAAGAGAAAGGCCATCTTCAACCCTCCTACCTCCTCGTGATCCACTCCTGCACCCTGCTATGGTAACTCCGCCCTGCCCCATCCCAGCGGGCCAGCAGCAGACTCCGGTGGAGTTGCGATCATACAAACATGTAAGTGAACAAAAATAACATATTTATATATGCATCTGGTCTGATATGCCATTTTTTTGCACCAGGATTAACATATTTATAAGCTGCATTTTAACATACCGTTTTTTTTTCTGCAGAAGCCGGATCTCCCAGATTATCTAATACCAAGACTAAAGATGACATTCAAGAATGTAGATAAAGCCTGGGAATTTTCCAACCGATACGCCAGGCACGCTGGTTTTGGCATCAGGAAGACGGGTGGAAATGATAATCACAAGTACTTTGTCTGCGCATGCCAAGGGAAACACAATCCTACTGTTTCTGAAGCTGATAGGCAGCGAAACAAAACCTCGCACAGGACAGGCTGCAATGCTAGAATGAGGGTGAAGGTGCAAGAGGATAACACATGTGTGGTGGTGGACATTCAATACAATCATAATCACCACCTCATTCAAACTGCTGACATGCTGGTATTCTTGCACTCACACAAGAATTATGACCCCACTCTTTTGGAGTACGTAAAGCTCTTACAGTACCATGATGTCAAACATACAACAATTATGTCAATGCTATCAGAAAATGAAGATGGAAGCTACTTCCTGAGCATGACCGGACGAGACCTACTAAACAAGTAAGTATTGAAAAATGCACATACTACAATGTACATAGCATCCTAAGTCACCACCCTTGCTAAAAAATAACAAATACATATTTGTATATATTTTGCAGGAAAGCTATGAATGCAAGGAAAGATGACTTGGATGATGTATTGAAACTTGTATCTTTCTTTAAAGACATGAAGGCAATCAATGATGAGTTCTTCTTTGACATACAAGTAGACAACGACTATGCAATAAAGAACATTTTTTGGTCCAATGCAAGCTGCCGGGGAGCATATCAAGACTTTGGCGATTGCGTAACATTCGACACAACCTACAAAACAAACATATTTTATATGCCTCTGGGAGTGTTTGTTGGAACCAACCACCACTTGCAGTCAACGATATTTGCTGTTGCCCTCATCAGAGACGAAGATGCAAAATCATACAAGTGGCTCTTCGATACATTCGTACGGTGCATGAACACCAAACACCCAACTTGTATTCTCACAGGTAAATTCAAAAAAGATTACAAGTTTTATCATTTTTTTAGTTTTGGATATATTGGGTACATTGGTGGAAATGAAAAAGAAAGTAAACCATGTAGTTCAAACTCTGGTAGCACAGAAGTCCAACTACACTGCTATAGGAAAAAAAATATATGACATGATTAGATAGACCTAATGCTGGCTGTGAAGTTCAAACTCTGGTAGCACAGAAGTCCAACTACACTGCAATAGGAAAAAATATATGTGACATGATTACACAGACCTATTGCTGTTTGTGAAGTTCAAATACTTTTAGCACAGAAGTCCACCAACAGTGTAAGAAGCAATTTACATTTTACAACACTGCATATAAGATCAATGAAGTTCAATAACACTGCATATTACATTTTCTATTCATGCAGACCAGTGCCCGTCAATGGCAAAAGCTATACCACTAGCATTCCCAAATACCGTCCACAAGCTATGCCGTTGGCACATCCTCAAGAAGTTCAAGGAATACCTCGCATGCGTGTACAAGAAGTATCCAACATTAAAAGAGGAGTTCACGTCTATCTTAAACTGGCCGCTAATGCCAACAGAGTTTGAAGCTGCTTGGGCTGCACTCGTGCAGAAGTACAACCTGCAGAACGACCCGATGATGATGCAACTGTGGAGTGACCGGAAAATGTGGATATCAGCATACTAGAAGAACATTTTCTGTGCTAGAATGACTTCTACACAACGAAGCGAGAGCATGAATCACGTGCTCAAGAGAGGGTTTGTCAAGGGGACCCAGAACCTACACAAGTTTGCTAGGCGGGTAAATGCTTGCATACAAACTCGGCTGCAGAAGGAGAACGAGCAAACGATGGCCAGCATGGTATTAAGACAAAAAACACCCTCTTATTCAGTACCTTGAACATGTGCACTTGCTATCTAAATAAAAAATTAATTACTCTGCTCGACTAATCTCTTATTTTTGACATATGCAGAACAATCCAGTGACAAAAACAAATCACGGCTATGAGGAAGACATGGCTATCAAGTACACGAGAGCCGTATACAACGAGATGAGGGATAGGAAGAGAAAGATCACACTATTCCGTGCAAAGAAAACAACAGAGAAAAATAAGTACCTTGTGTACTACCATAACAAAGGGAAGCATGAGGAAAAAGTATTTGCGTGGTCAAAGCATGAATTCCAGGTTGTAGCTGACCCGGTGAATAAAATATATGAGTGTGAATGCAAGCTTTGGACCCACACAGGTCAGTGCAAAAAGAAATAAATAAATAAACAGGTAAACTACTACTATGATATCACTATATGGTAACTCATTGCTGGCTCACAAACAATGAATTGTGCATTTATCTCACTGCAAGTCTATTCTGCCTTCACATCATGAACATTCTGGACTACCTGAGGGCTGACGAGTTTCCGGACAAATATATCCTTAAACGGTACACCAAGACTGCTAAATCGCAACCAACATTTTATACAAGGGACTACAACACAATAGCGTCCGATGGCAGCTCTAAAATCTCCAAGCAAGACATCCTGCTGCTGCTAAATTTGACGGTTAACAAGAAAGCAATGAGATGTGAACAACAATACGACAGAGCCTTTTATGTTCTCAAGAGGCTCGTAGAAGAACTTGATGCCATACATTCAGCAAATCAAACAGATATTGACGAAAGAAGGGCTGAAAAGGATGCTGAAATAGTTGATGACCTTGCTGATTATGAAACTGAAATGCTCCAAACCGCTGCTCAAGCCATTCCATGTCAGGAGGGTGCAGGTCATTCAATGCAGCAGCATAATCAACAACACCAGCAGCAAGGGATGATGAAACCGCCGTTGTACTCTGAAACTAAGGGTAGGAAGAAACATTCTGCAGCAAAGAAAAGTGAACAGAGAGCTCAAATAAAGGCACCACCTGTAGATAGAGTTGTCAAGCTGGATGAGAATGGAGTGCCACTTGGACAAAGGCAATGCAGTGTATGCAAACTGGTTGCAGGACACAACAAACTGACTTGTCCAACACTTCTAGAAAGAAAAGATGCCGAGGAAGTCAAGCAACCCAAAGCTCAAAAACATAACAAGGGACCACACCTAGAGAAAGCTAGCAGTAGGCTTTGTAGCATATGCAAGGAATATGCTCCACACAATGCACGAACATGTCTGAAGCGCAAAGAAGAAGCTGAAAAGAGGAGTCAAAAGCCAGAAAAGAAAGGGAAAACAAAACCTATAGCCAGCACAAAGAAAGTGGTGGAAGATGAAGATGAGCAAGACTTTCAAGACGAAGTTGAAGACAATGAAGAGGAAAACGAAGACATCATCGAAGAAGACGATGAAGAAGAAGACGACGAAGACGAAGAGGAAGAGCAAGAGGAAAAGGAAGAGGTACATGACAAACATAAACCGCAAGCAGCAAAGCCTAGGAGGAGCGCAAGGCTGATGAACAATTAGACTAGGTCAATTAAACAAAAAATCTTATGTCATGTCAGCACATATTATGTTATTCTACTACTGAACAGTATGTCTGGAGAAGTTCAAATAGTCATATTGCAGAAGTTCAAAATAAGCTTACTCGAGAAGTTCTGGTATACTAGGAGGTGCTATATTACATAAAAATAGTAAGCAGGAAAAAAGAAAAAACAATGAAGTTCAAATAAGCATACTGGAGAAGTTCTGGTATAAGAATCGATGCAGAAAAAAATATGCTTGACAAAAAGGTATTGCCGTGTAAACTAAGTTAGTAAGCCAAAGGTCACGCGTGCGGTTATGAAGTTCTATTTGGATACCTGGAGAAGTTCACCTAGAACGCCGAGAAAAAATAAATAAATAAATAAGTAAATAGAACCATAAAGGAGCGCAAGAGAATTTCGTTATGTGAAGTTCTACTTGAATACTATATGCAGTTCAAGTATTACAAAGGACATATAGCTTCTATGCAAAAAAAGCTACAATTTGAATGAGTTGAAAAAGAATAAAAGAGACAACGCTGCCAACCAACACGTCGGAAAAGCCTACGCCCTAAACTATGTCCACGTCAAAAAGAAATGCCAGTGTGATTACAAACAAAGATGGTGTCGTACTAGTACATTTTACAAGACAAAATGCTCTATGGGTTAACATAGCAGTTCAACCAGAGCACAGACAGAAGTCCAAATACATATAGGGGGGGTATAGGAACCACACTGGTTTGTGTGGGGAAAAATGCTATCTGGGTTAAAACAACAGTTCAACCAGAGAACATGCAGAAGTTCAAATACACAAAGGGGGCAAAGAAACCACACTGGATTGTGTGGAAAAAATACTGAACCCATACAATAACAAGAAAATCACAAACCAAACATTTTTTATTCCAGATACATTGGTCCTCAATCACAAGAAAACAGTGCAGTTATAAAATATACAAATTACTAACCCAAACTTCAATAGCTCACGCAAACAAATCGTTCCAACCATTACGAAACCAAATCTATACGAAACCAAATCTATACGAAACCAAATCTATACTAAACCAATGTTTCTAAATTTAGAATTCACGGTGCCAAGTTCTGGATCTCAGCGGGAAGCTCTCCACACAGAATTTCATTCTTTGGGCTGAAGACTAGAGTGTGCATGTACTCGGCCTTCCAATCATCTACGACAGCCTGCAAACAAAAGAATGAAGAATCAAAAAGAGTAAGGCTTAAAAAGAAGAACACAAACTAAAGCACAGCAGGAGCATGTGGGCAAAAACAAATTAAGACATGAAAAGATGACAAGACAAAAATAAGTAGAAAACATACATCCACATCACCAAAATCTTTGATAAGGTCATCGCCATCATATGTAGAGCAGAACTTCACGCAGAAGAAACCACACTCATTAGCACCTTGCTTTGGAACTTCAACAAAAGTCGGCCTCTTTGCAATAGTAACCCAGTTTGGCTGCTTGCTCGCTTTGTACTCAGCCTTGCCGTGCACCTCCTCCAGCAACCCAACAAATCTCTTGAACTGCAAGACATGACATGAACACTAAAATCAAAAACATATTGAACAAATAGCTAAGTTCAGGTACATATATTGAGACTTGCATAAAATCCAACTAAAAGATATCAGAAGTTCAACTATCAAATGATACTCAGTTCAACCACACAACTTTGATGCAGTATTACCAACCATACATAAAATGTTTGTCAAATGAAGGCAGAATGAAATTCATGACAAAAAAGCCTATGATGGAGGTTCAATTATGAAAACTCACGATATTTGTGCAGTCTTCGTGGAAACGGGTTCGTGACATGCCCTTCTTAGAGTAAGGAAGTGAATCAAGGATGTCAATGCTCCCATGATATCTATTCAGCACATACACACTGTAGTGCGCTACTTTATTAATTGGCTTGAAAAATGGCAAAAAAACCTGCAAACATTACAAAAGACGGTGAGCAAAAACTATAAACCATAAGTAGTGAACAACACAGATGAACAATAAATTGTTGGAAAACTCAGGAAAGGATATACATAATTAAAAAGCAATAGTTATAAAAACCTAACCAGTTTTGCATTAAGAAGGTCTTCTTCCTTACGAACAAACATTTGAAGCAGACCCGCCGATTTTTTTGCATCGAATTTTGGAATTGGTGAAGAGAACACATCATAATCCAGGCAGTACTGCATTACAAACACACCATCAACAAAAATTAAGAACATAAAAAGACGACAAATAAAAATACCTCCCAATACCCCTTAACCAAAACTAGCACAAAATAGGGAGATAGGGTTACAAAAACAAAAACCTGTATGAAGTAGGGACTCATAACAACCCTGTCAGCACAAGAGAAGATCTCAGAGGTCTCCGGCATATCCTTCCACTGGTTTATGAGAAAGTCCATTACGTCTCCTTCCATCTGTTGCCCTTCACCAAAAAGACTATGAAGGACACATCCAGTGAGGTCAATCACATTGCCAGGGAGAGTAAACATGCAGTAGGTTGTCCTGCAGAAGAAAGGATGGGAAAATATTAGAAGCACAACTACATAAGAAAGAAAAAGAGAAAAAAATGAAGAGAAGTTCAGACATTATCACAATATAAGTTCACATTAGAGCATATCAGGGAGCAAACAGAAGAAGAAAACTCACTCCATATACTTCTTCAGACCATTTTCACTAAGCACAAACTCTTTCAACTTCCGGGCCTTAGGTAGATGAGGGTATCTGTATTTCTGTAGGAGACAGACAGGAGAACGCCACTTCAGAGGCAATCTTGCTGCTCTCTTTGAGGAGGTTATGTTTCCAGACTCAAGTGCCGAATTCCTCCTAGCGATGACAGCATTCTTGCCACCTCTCCCAACAACAATAGCAGCAGCAGATTTACCCTTCCTCATGCCAGCAATCTTCTCGAAATCATCATCCGATGAAATCTCTTCAGCTTGGACTGCATCCACCTTCCCAGTGCAAGGGGTCTTTGGAGCGGCACTCCCTGGGGCTTTAGACACTCCAATACCGACAGGCTGCTTGCCAACCTTGGAAGGAACAAGGGTTCGAGCACTCTCATCATGTTTTGGACTTGTACTCATCAATTCCTGCCTAGGCTGGTAATCCTGTGTCCCGAGGAATGCGTAATGTTAGTCAGTCAAATCCAACTGCTCCACTGTCAAAAAAAGACCATAAAAAACAATTGAAGTTCAGGTACAACACAAGCTTCAGTCCAACAAATATAGATGACACGATTACTATTCAAGTTTAGCTACAAAAATAAAAATCTTTAGCTAAAAGGAACTGTTGCATTTAAAACTAATGAAGTTCAGTTGCAACACAAGGTACAGTTCAAGAAAAACTGATGATATGAAAATCATTCAAGTGCAGCTACCAAAACATAGGAAGGTATCATCACTGAAGTTCATGTACAATAAAAGCTACAGTTCAAGGAAACAATGACATGAATTTTTTTTAAAACAAAATATACAAGTAAATAAAAGACAATGTATCAGGATACAAATAACAAAAAGAGATATAAAGTAGCCAAAACTGTAAGTTTCAAGACTTACATGTATAGTAGCCAAACAGATCCATGAAATCTGTTTCAAACAGGTTAGAAGACACAATTGAATACAACCATGTCTTCCTGATATCCAAGATATTCTCATGGGAATAGTTTGTAAGAACCCCCTCATGAAACGAATTAACATTCGTAAGCATGAAGAACCCGCAGTCGATACTGCCATCAAAAAAAGAAACATTGTAAAAAGAAAAGAAAGCCAAAGCATAACAAAATGCCGCAGCTTACGTACTCATACATATAAACAAAAATAATAGAGATAAACTGGAACTCATACTTGTTATTCTGTTGGGGGACATCAATCCAATCCAAAGGGAAGTGGTCAATAGAAAGTGGACTGAAGGGTGTCTCCCTGTCATTGCTGGCATCGCTCCAAAGCTTCTTGATGTTATCAGTCATACGCCGAAGGAGACGCACTACACATTCATCACTTGGTCCATAGTAGGAGTTGAGAAGCTAAAACCTTTCATTCTTCAAGTAAAGAAATATAGAAACCCAATGCCCAACACCACCCATGTGAGCAGGAATTTCAGGTGGGTCAAAAGTAGGGAAAATAACCTGACGCAAGATAAACACACAATCATTAAAACTGATATTAATATCAAGAGCACAAATAAAACAAATACAAACAGAGAGGATCATAGTGGAAACAAATATAGAGACAAGTACAAAAAATTGCTTACAGAATCGTGGGCATCCATGCTATCGGGACCAGTCGCATTGAAAAACTTCCTCACACGGGAATCAAATTGCCCTCTGTAAATCTTGTCCTAATAAACAGATAACAGCAAAAAAATAGATAAGGGGCATTAAAAGAGGTACATATAAATATAATGAGACCGACAAGTTTAACTAATTTGGAAAAGAACAAGATAAAAGAAAAAACTATAGGGTTGACTTACACAAACCCAATACGGCAGGATAAGCTTGTCTGACCCCTGGTATTTGCAACGTAGACAATAAAGGGCAACCTCAGCAACAGCAGATCGAAGCATTCCGCTAGAAGCAAAAGACGATGCGACATCTTCAACAGTAGCTTCACACTCATTGTTTCGGAACATAACCTTTGATCTAATACAAAAAATAATGGCATCAAATGTGGATTCATTCAACTATGGAGCTACCATTATATTCAAAGTGTTCTTTATTAACTAATAAAGAGTACCAACATAAGAAGTCAAGAAGTTCAGATATAAAACCACAGGCAGTTCATAAGTTAGGTGCACAGAAATTCTGACTGGCTGGACTCACCTCCTAGAACGATCATTCCTAAGCCTAGTTACACTGAAATAAAAGTCATCAACCTTCTTTCTGACGGCCGCAAGTTCACTATCTGCTCAGCAAACAGTAGAATAAGAGCAAGATACAAAACATACATAAATATATACAAGAAAGAAGGGTTGAAAATACACAGGAATAATGGTTGCATATACACAGGATTTAGGAAGAAGGGTTGGGTATAAAACACAAAACACAAAAATATATATAAACGATTTCCCGGTATGGGAAAACCCATACAACACATAGACACAAGTGTTACCTGAAAATGAAGATATTGCCATGCACTCAACTAACAAAAATCAGTTTCAAACACATAGATCATGACAGGAGCTACAAACAACACAAACACATTCAGCTGCTACATCAAAGAGAACACACAAGATTAAAAACATCACAACCCTTGCAATACACACCTTCCCCCCACATAGAAACAACTGCACTTCACTTTATTTACATTAACATGACACATTTCAAAGTTTAGGACAAACCAGAAGTTCAACTTGTAGCACACAGACAGTACATAGGGATATCAAGAGGCAAAACAAAAATAAAAGACATGGGGATGGGGAGACAAGAGAGAAGCATGCTCCTCTCTTTTATGGATTCTTGCCTAAAGCAGTAGCAGAACTGGACAGATCCTCCTCCTTTCCCAAACTATCAGTTTCAGTTTCTGAATCATCGCCATCACCAGTAGATATTATAATATCATCTTCACGTACACCAGTAGTAGCTGGAGAATCTGAAACAACAAAAACTGTTGGTTGTGCTGCAGTAGGAGGAGTTGGAGAATCAGCATCAACAATCACTGATGGCTTTTCTGCAAGAGACTTCGCCGGTCCTGCATGAGCACTACCAGTCTCAACAGCTGCCTCGATGGAATCTTTCTCAGAACTGCTGGCATTAATGATGGTTTCACCTCCAGCTGACTTGTCCTTGTCCTGCTCAGCATCAAAAACCCCATCACAAATGGATGAATGATGTACAGTTCGATCCAGCCCATCGGAGCAGCCAATGCCTGACACAACTTTGTTTGGAAGCTTTTCTGAAGCAACATTAACATCGTCAAACTACGACAACAACAAAACTCAATAAAAATGGGCATATAACAAAAAAGACATGAAGTAAAAACAAAAAGGAATCAATTGGACAAGAAAGATACTACCTTAGAAACATTGCCATGAACCCCAGCCACAAAGAAATCACTTGCAGGAGCAGATTCATGCAGAGGAACAGTTGCACTTTCAGGTAAAATAATATCGTCTCATACACCATCAACAATAGCCTACAAAAACCATACAAAACATAAAAATAAAAATATAAGAAGACAACGTAGAACAATGTGTAATTAGAAGAAGTTCAGATTCACTAAATAAAGAAGGTCAGCTTTGACTACTGACATATGAAGGAAGTCCAAAGACAGTAAACATGGAAGGTCAACTGTGAACAATAACACTAAACAACAAGTTCATATACTGTAAACAAAGAAGGTCAGCTTTGACCACAAACATATCATGGAAGTTCAAAGAGAGTAAATATAAAGAAGGTCATCTATTAACACTAACATATCAAGGAAGAAGTTCAGATACTGTAAACAAAGAAGGTCAGCTATGAACACTAATACTGAAAAAAGAAGTTCAAAGACATGAAAACAAGAAGGTCAACTATTAAAAACACTAAAAACTGAACACTAACACTAAACATTAATTCAAAGAACTATCAAAAATAAGAAAACAAACCTCTTCAGCATGCTCCCCGTTGCCTCCGTCACGACCCAGATCAACAGAATTATGCCTTTCAATCTGTCTGATAACAACACTAGCCTCATCTTCAAAAGGCTTGCAACGAGCATCCTGCAATTTCTTGAACAATCCAAAGCTAGTACGGAGGTGGACCGTGCTCTGACGAATCTCAGCAAGAATTTTAGCTTCAATTGACAAAGCCTCCTTCGAAGACTCTGCATCAAAACCATGACCAGGTGGAAGAATCCCATCGACACGACTAAGACGCTCAACCGTCGTCGGAACACGGGCAATCTCCCCACAAACAATGCTCAAAAGACCATCGATCCTACCAAGAGAAACACTGGTAGCATCAAAGAAACCCTTCGCAGACTCTTAAGAAATGCGAGCTGCGGCATTCATATGGGCAGAAGAACCTCCAGGTACTTCAGGGGGAGCACCAGTGTTCACATCCTGGGAGCATTCAATTCTGGGGGCAGCTTCACTCCCAAGACCGATGGCACGCGGCATGGTAGGAATAGGTCGTTCAATATGCCTAAAGAACACAACCTCAGCCTGTGTCTTCCACTACACGCAAATAAAAGTCAAACGGGTCAAAAAATAATGAAGGGACAAGAAACAAAAGTGAAGATAACATCAGAAGTTCAAGTTATACTATACACGAAAGAATAATGCATAATAAGACTCACAGGCAGATTCCCAAAAATCCAGTTGGCTGGGTCATCATCACCCTTCTTAACCAAGTCAGCAGCAGCAAGCTCAGATAGCTTGACCTGGTCCATGAAATTGATGCGAGGAGTTCTCAAATCAACAACAGGCTTCTTGCCAAGGATAAGGCAGTCCAGATACATAAGAAGCGGTGCAATGCCACAGCCTGTAATAGCTTTTCCCCAGCTAGTCCCTTGTTGATACCTAATTACAGCTTTCGAAGATCATCAACAAGCAACTGGCAATAGTCCATATTTGCCATATCTTCAGAAACAAGATTCTCAGCCATTGCTGCCTCCCTGGAAACCCGTGTAGACGTACCAGGAATAACAACCTTCATGAAAAGAATCAGGTAAAACACCTGCAGAGCCAAATCATCTTTCTTTACATCCTTCACAAGATCCTCGAGGATCTTCCGCAGATCCTTTGTCTTGATATCATCACTCCTCTTATAGCCAAGTTTGGCCTTCAGCCTCATAAGAGTGTCATCAAATCCATCATCTGAGGGCCTAGGAGGGGTACGATCACCTTGAGGGAAACCAAAAAGATGGTGAACAACATCACTTGTAATACGCAAATACTTATTTGGCTCGCCCATGTCTAGAATCATAGTTGAAGGGTCAATCTTGGTGTAGATGTGGCCCATCAAAGGATGAGAAATGTTTGAATCAATCTTCAAATAAAAAACACAACCAAAACCAGCCTTGACAACCCTCTCCTCAAGCCTAGTCTGTAGCAATTTTGCACACACCTTCACCTCTTTCAGTGAGCAGCGAACCATCTTGTTAAAACGTTTCGCATCGTCTTCTCCTTCAACAGCTCCTTCCAGTGCTTTGCTTCCTCTTTTCCTTCTCACAGGCCTCTTCACCAGCTCATACTGCAAAAAATGCAATAGAAGAAAACATGGCAGAACAATGTGTTAATGAAAATAAACCAGAAGTTCAACAATGTTGAACAAGGAAGAACTACTTAAACAAATAGAGCATGGCAAAAAAAATGTATAGCAATGAATAACCAGAAGTTCAACAATGTAGAACAAGGCAGTTCAACCATGTATAACCAGAAGTTCAGCTCTTTTTCCATGTTAACAATAATATACCAAAAGTTCAACAATGTAGAACAAGGCAGTACTACATACACAAATATAGAGCATGCAGACAAAACAACTAAGAAAATAAAAATATTAACATAAGGAACAAAAAACAACAATAAATATAACAGATTTATACCTGATCAGCACCTTCATCATCAGCATCCTCGTCATCAGCGTTGAAATCAACATCATCCTGCCATCTGCATTAACACGAGAACGCTTCTTGCAACCCTTGTTAACCTTTGTCGGCCCACCCTTGCGCTTAACGCAACATTTCTTGCCCTTCCCAGATACATCAACACCAAGCGGAGACGATGTAGGCTTCGCGCAGCCAAGAACACAAGGACTACGACGTGGGGTAACACCAGCAGCTTCACCACTAATTTTAGGAAGTTCACCTACACTTGGACTTGCAATCTTAGAAACACGTGGGCTCCTCCGAGGAGTAACTTCACCAACGAGATGCTTCTTCATTACGGTCCGCTTGAATTTCTTCTTCACAGGGCCAACCATGTTATCACTGGCACGCGCCACGTCTTCTTCAGCACCGGACACATGCCCAAGCATGGGCTCAGCATGATCACCAGATTCAGAAACATTAGAACCTTTCTGTAGGCGGGCCGCCTTCTTCCTCTCGAAAGCTTCTAGCTTTTTCCTCTTGCGTTCATCCTCTAGAAGAAGCTGCACAGGCACATCATCAGCTTGTGTGACAGGTTCAGTGCCATCAACGGATTGGGACTGCGTCTCTGACAACTGAAGAGAGCACAAAGGCTCCTGAATGGGATCGCAATCTTCAGCTGATGGAGCCACCTGCTCAGCCTCAGCAGTCTTCTCAGCCCCACCCAAGTCAGATAGAACATCGTTGATGGTATTAACAGCTTCTTCACTGGCTGCATCTGCAAAAACACAAAAACAAAACAAAGGAAAAAGAGTCAAGAACAAATATAAAACACATGATAGGAACAAGTTCAAAAACATGACTATAGAATTAAAAAAATAAAAAGGAGTTGCACATACTAGGTGAAGCAAGAGCTGCAGACACAAGATCTCCGAGATTTAAATTTTTCTCAAGACTGATAGCAACCTCAGTAACTAAACTCAAAGGCATAGGCAATTTAGTTGCATCGGACTTTGGAACATCAACATTAACTTCTGAACCCCCATCTTGATCAGAAGCAGTTTTTTGAGAATTATTAATGTCATCACCAACTACAAAAAGGAAAAAAGGCAGGTGAGTTTTAATTCAATACAAAGAAATGGCCTTAGAAATGAAAACACAAAGCCTAAGATATATACAAAAAAATTAAACTATGTACAACAAAGGCAGTACTACATAAACATCCAGAAGTTTGGCAAAAACTAACAAAGCAGTAAAACAATGCACAACCAGAAGTTCAAATAAATTTCACGATTATAAAATATAAAAACCAGAAGTTCAACTTTGTGACCAAGGCAGTCCCACATAAACAAATAGAGCATGAGCAAAACAATCTATTTCACTGAATAGCCACAAGTTCAACAATGTACAACCAGAAAGCCCAACTACTTTTCATTACCATGAAAATGGTAGCACAAATTCAAAGATATACACTAAAATTATAACAATGGGAAGTCCAAACACACTTGATGAGATAGTTCATTAGTAATACATCTAAAATTCACTAAGACAAACACTGCTAACTTCAACTACAAAGTAAAATGCATACATATCAAATATTTAAGAAGTTCACACTGTCAAATATGGTCAGTTCAACATGACAAACAAGTGAAGATCAGGGCAGTCATATAAGAGTAAACTCCTATTTATAAGACAAGATGCACATAAATACAAAAATAAAAGAGACAGTACTACAACTACAAGCACAACCAATCATTAAAAGTACCTCATTCATAGGAAATGAAGCAATTAAAACTAAATGTTGCATATGCACTATGATACAACTTCAAAGTAAAAAACAAAAAAAAGAACAAGGTTCACCTGATGAAGGGCCTAAAGCCATCAGAACACCCCTCCCTGATGCAGGATGGTTGAAACCCTAGGTCCACCTAAAAAAACAAACACAAATAACAGAAAAAATACATAAGAAAACATATACCAGAAGAAGATGCATTTATAAACAAACCACAGTACTAAATCAACTCAAACAAGGAGAGAACCCTAGATTTTAAGAACTAAATCGCAGGAACCACTAGCTACATGGCCATGAATACAACAAACGGACCAACGGGAAATGCAATTCACAGAAGACTAATGCAAAATCTTGCACAAAGAGACAAAATCAAACCATCTACACATCCAATAGAAGAACACTACCTACCCTTGGATGCAAGCATCAGAAGAAAGGGGGAAGGCGGATGCGAGAGCGCAGGGGCTACACGCGAGACACTGCCTAGATCTGGCGAATAATAAGAGCGGGCGCTGGGGGAGGCAGCAGTTTGTACCTATCCAGATGGCCCTGATGCACGACGCCACGACGGTTCTTCCTCCCCATGACGCCAGGAGCAGTTCCCTAGCACACAGGCGGTTGCTAGCTCGATTTCAGGCAGAAAAAGAGCGCACGGGAGGGAGCGCGGGGCGCGGGGCGTTGGGAAGCAGCGCCGGTTGCTCAACCCACTCGCGGCAGGAGAGAGTGGCGAGGAATCCGGAGGGCAGGAGGGAGACGGGAGTGAGCGTCAGGAAGACGAGAGAGAGAGAGAGAGAGAGAGAGCGCGAGGCAGGGGGAGTTTTCTGACAGGATGGGCGGGGGCGACAGCATATATGCAAATAACACCCTCCACTACAGAATAAATGCACCATTTCAACACCACTACAATATAAATGAACCATTTCAACACCACTAAAATATAAATGCAGCATTTCAACACTCAAGCAAATAAAAACAAATATAAAAGATGCATGTCATAAGAAAAGATTAAATAACAATCTATACAAGTATTTCATGTCACAAATGTCACGGAGAAAAAGGACCTTTGACTTACATCCACATGCATCGCAATAAAATTCATCTGCTCCAACCCGTTATTTGCTCAGCATCGCAATGACTCACACATAGGAACAATAAAATAAATTTCAAAAACAGACCAACAAACAAAGAGTCAAGATACAACTGGTGGCAACCCTTAGAAACAAAGAACAAAAAGAAAAAACAATTTAGAAACAAAAGAAATTCAAATACACAAACAAAGGAAGTCCACAAATAACAAAAAAAGAAGTTCTAACCAACCGACACACTAAGTCCAACTTTCAATTGAAAACAATTAAAATACCGGACTCCCCCCCAGCTTGGCCTCGCACTAACGCAGCAGTGTGCTTGGTTGACAGGCGCAATGCAGTTATTCTATTTCCACCCCCCACGCACGCACCCGAGAGCCACACCCCTAAGATAGATAGTGGGGTCACGGACGTGACAGACTCGCCTCCGCATGCGACGACGCGGCACGCCGCGTCATCGCCTGCTCTGGCTCGTTCCTGTCTCGGCCTCGCCGGGATAGGGGAGGGGGGGTCCCGACCCCCCTTCCCCCCGGCTCGGCCTCGAGCTAACGCGGCAGTGCGCTTGGTTGATAGGCGCAATGCAGTTATTCTGTTTCCACCCTCCACGCACGCACCCCAGAGCCACACCCCTAAGATAGATAGTGGGGTCACGGATGTGACCGACTCGCCTCTGCATGCGACGACGCGGCACGCCATGTCGTCGCCTACTCCGGCTCGTTCCTGTCTCGGCCTCGCCAAGGGAGGGGGGGTCCCGACCCCCCTCCCCCCGTCTCGGCCTCGCGCTAACGCGGCAGTGCACTTGGTTGACAGGCGCAATGCGGTTATTCTGTTTCCACCCCCATGCACGCACCCCAGAGCCACACCCCTAAGATAGATTGTGGGGTCACGGATGTTACGGACTCGCCTCCGCATGCGACGACGCGGCACGCCGCGTCGTCGCCTGCTCTGGCTCGTTCCTGTCTCGGCCTTGCCGGGGGAGGGGAGAGGGGTCCCGGCCCCCCCCCCCCGGCTTGGCCTCGCGCTAATGCGGCAGTGCGCTTGGTTGACAGACGCAATGCAGTTATTCTGTTTCCACCCCCCACGCACGCACCCCAGAGCCACACCCCTAAGTTTTTTAAAAAATATAAATTCGATGATTAAAATATTTAAATCCAAAAAAATTAATCAAAATTTAAATAAAGAAGTTTAAATTGTAAAGACACAGAAGTCCAAAGTTTTGAAAACCTCAGATGAACATGTTAAATAAAAAGCCATAATACTGGAGCTGTCCACACGCTAAAAATAATCTGTAAGTTCAAGATACATACCTACTGAAGTTCTACTACTGTTCGAAGTATGAAAATATTTTAGAAAAATAAAGGATGCGTGTATCTATGGGCCAATTCCACGATTGCTCACAGGACAAAGAAAAAAGATCACAATGTTGCATTACCTTACAATGCGAACAAAAAGCAGAAATTCAAGTATAAAAGATATAGAAGTCCAGATTCTACATCAGACCGTGACTGACAATGCTGCACAACCTTACAATGTGAACAAAAAGCAGAAGTTCAAGTATAAAAGATATAAAAGTCCAGATTCTACATCAGACAATGACTGATCCAAAAACTAGCCACGATCGAATTCGTTTCAAACATACAATCCTTTGTGTCTACTTAAAACACATCCACCGACATTTCGAAAGCTTTGCCAACCCTGTTCACAACAAAAATAATGCGGCACCACTCTGTCAATTCCCATCATGTTAGAGGTCCGAGAGCATTCAGTGGATGCAATGCGGTCATCACGTCCCGAGAGCACACCCGCCAACAAGCGTGATTCTAAAACAAAACTATCATTTAGATGCTAAAAAGTCTATCAGGTTTACACTAAGACCACAAAGAACACGATGCACCAGAATTAATCGCGCAGGTAACCACGGTTGCGAAGATAGGACGAAGTTCGAGTTTTCAAAGAAGGAAGTTCAGGTAGAACAACTCAGGAAGTTCTACTACTATACGGAGTATGAAATAGCTTAGACAAAAAGATGCGTGTGTCTATGGGCCAGCTCCACAATTGCACACGCTAGGACTGGGAAAAAAAGACATTTTTTTATGTCAACAACAATAGAAGATATCATTTTGCCGCATCACCTAAAGATAGTGTGAAACACAAAAGTTCTAACACAAATGATATAGAAGTCCAACCTCTACAACATACCGAAAGTGATCGGAAAAATACCCATGATCGAATTTGCTTCACAGCTCTAATCATTTACGTGTACTACAACACATCCGCCCACATTTCCAACACCATCGAACTCCCTGCTAACATCTACTTCATGCGCCACCACTCTGTTCATTGGAAGAACAGAGGCTACAACCCGTGGCGGGCGGAACAAGAACAGATCCGCCAAAAAAATGAGTGTACATAAACGCCCGACCAAAATTAACAGATTATGATAGTTTTAAATTCATTATAGTGCGCAGATCGACCGCCAATTTTGAGAGAAAAGAGAAAATCTACAGAAGCGACCCGCGGGCGGCGAACTGACCACCAAACCCAAAATCCGCGACAAATAACCTTAAAATACACACGAAGGCAACCCCAGAACTCAATTGAGACCTTTTTAGGCGCTCACAACTGATTACTGCATCCAATTGGACTCTCATGAACGCGCGTTGGTCACGTGCCGAGGACAAATCCGCCTTCAACGAAGATTGTGAAACAAAACTCTAATTTAGATGCTATTAAGTGTATAAGATTTACACTAAGGTCCCAAGGAACACGACAAACCACCCTTAATCGTGCGGGAAGCACCGATTGTGAAGATCGATAGAAGGTCGGGTTCTTACTACCAGAAGTCCAGGTGTTACACGTAGTGAAGTTCAACCAGTTATCAGAATATTATTCTGATCCTGTGATCAGAATAGTGTTATATATATATATATATATATATATATATATATATATATATATATATATATATATATATAGTCCGTCTATTCTGCCAATATTGGCAGAATACGTCTATTCTGCCAATATTGACAGAATAGTTATTCTGCCCACACTATCGAACTGCGCGCTCAACGCGAGGGCACTGCACTTTCTGAAGCAAGCGCACTGCAGTACTGAGACGAGTGAACTTCTCGTCGAAAAAACTGCACGCGGCGTTTTTCGGTACTGTTTTCGAGCCAGTTTTTAAACCGTTTGTTGGAACGAGGTGTGTAAGCTATGGATTAGGCGCATCTTCGCCATGTTGAAAGTTTTTCGAGATTCCTCGCGGTTTAAGAGCAGTTTCGAAAACGGCGGGCGCCCGACAAGTGGCAGCGAGCGTATTTTCGCGTTTTTTCGGAAACCGCTTGTCGGAATGAAGCAAATGATACGCCGTTGGAAAGATATCGTCGAGGTACAACTTTTTCATATATATTACTTTCTCTAATTCCTCACGGTTTAAGAGCAGTTTCAAATTTCATAAATCGCAGAATTCTGTTTTTCAAATTTTTTGCAGTTTTTCGGTACTGTTTTCGCTCCAGTTTTTTAACCGTTTGTCGAAACGAGGTGTGTGATATGCCGTTGGAAAGCTACGGACGAGGCGCAATTTTCAAATTTAGAATTTTTTTTGAGATTCCTCACGGTTTTAAATTAATTTTGAAAATGGTACAGCGGACGACGAGTGGCAGCGGCCATTTTTCGCGGTTTTTTACAAACCGCTGGTCGGAATGAATCAAATGATACGCCGTTGGAAAGATATCGACGAGGCGTAACTTTTTCATGTATAACACTCTCTCTAATTCCTTACGGTTTAAGAGCAGTTTTGAAATTACCGAAATGCGGACTTTGTTTCTCGCGACCCCAAAATAGACGATGGGAACTGCAACAGACGGGAGACCGCACTGCTTCTGATGAAAAACTACACTGCATCAGATGTGCTAACGAACTGCATGGTTTTCTTTTTTGTGAGACGTAAATTTTCCCACACGAAGAAGTGGAATGTGGTTCACATCGGGCGTAAGTGAACCGCAACAATATCGAGAAGTGAACCGCATTACTCTTTTTTGTCGTTTCTGTAACAATTTTCTTTGCACTTCACTTTGTTGAGTAAGTGTTCTTGTACTTCACTTTTTTGAGTAAGTGAACCGCAAACTCCCAAAAGTGAACCGCGACAGTATTGAAGTGAACCGTATGAGTTTTTGTTGTCTTTTTTCATAACTTAGTCCGTGAGTAGACCGGGCAAGTGGACTGCACGGACTGAGCGAGTGAACTTCGTCTAATAAGAAAGCGAACTTGTTTTGAGATGTTTTTGTTTCTGATACAAGGTGAACCACGAAGAAATTTTGTAGCGAACTGCATGAGAACAAAATGAACAAAGAGAACCGCACCGCAATTTTTGCTATTTGACCCCGAAAAAGGAACTACATTAAAATTAACTTTTGCTTTTTCTATACAACATGTGGCAATATAGTGAACTTCTCACAGAGTGTGTTTTACATGGGCAAAGAAGTGAACCGCATGGTCGAGAAAAATGCACCGCAACACAATTCGAGATGAACTGCTTTTAAAACAAAAGCAACTTTTTACGTGCGCGTCTCTTTTTAAACAAAAATGAACCATATTTTTTTTTTCTGTTTTTTCCTTCTCCGAGAGCGAACTGCAGTCGGTTTTCTTTTTTATGTGTGCTTTTGTTTTTGTTTTTCAGCCGTGGGGACTGCATGACAAAGAACAAATTTACAACCAATCTGCAAAATTTGCTATGAGCAATGAACTGCGTAGAAGAAAGCTCCAAATTGAACTGCACTGAATAAATCTGAAAAAATGTATTACAACCAAGTCTGCCATCGGACTGCATGCACGAATTGAATAGCACCGCACTGCATTGCCGCTCATCGAGGACCGCACATCGCCCACCGATGGACTGCATCCCGTGCTGGTGAAGAGGCGCTCGTCGTAGTGGTCGAACCAGCCGAACTGCAACGGAGAGTTAGCCTTGCTACAGCCGAGGGTCAGGTGAACTGCAGGGCCAGCTCGATCTCGCCGGGATCCTCGGCGGAGGATGAGGAGTTCTGCCCAGAGAGGATGAAAGGTAGCACAAGGGGAAGAGGAGGAGGATGTGGCAGAGGAGGAGAAGAGACTCACCGGCCCTTTTGACCTCGACGGCTCATCGATGGGGCTGGGTGAGACCCAGCCCGACGCCCTGCCAGAGAGGAACTCATTTTCGGGACTAGATCGAGGTAGTGGGGGGTACCTCCCCTGTCCTGGTCGTGGTAGGCGCGCTGGAGGAGGAACCTGTCGTTGCGGGAGGGTGGATCCGGTGGTCTTCGTACTCCACGGCCATCAGGGAGGCCGGATCCGGCGAGTTCGCCGGTCGCAGCGTGGGACCCTGTGGGCGCGGTGAGCGCGGGATCCCCCTAGCGGATTAGGGGATTGGGGACATGGGTCGCGCATCGGCGCTTGGGAAGCCAGCCACCGGAGAGGAGGAAGGCGGAAGTGGGAGGGAGGCCCGCGCGCGCCGTTGGTGGAAGCGTCGCGGTCTGGGCGTTGTGGATCGGGGCAAGGAGGTGGTGGGCCGAGGGAAGGTGGAGCGGGGTGGGAGGTGGTGGAGAAGGCCGCGGGAAGGGGGCGCCGGCTGCGGGGAAGGCGGTGGGATGGGGCGCGCCGGCGGTGAAGAAGGCGGCGGGATGGGGCGTGCCGGCAGCGAAAAAGGCCGTGGGATGGGGCGCGCCGGCGGCGGGGATGCGTGTGTGAGCTCGTGCGGGGAAGAAGGTAGGAGGAGGTGGGGGTCGTGCGCCCGCTCGGGATGAGAGAAAGTGCGATGGATGGGGAAAGTTGGATCAGTGGCGTTTTTTTTCCTGGTCGGGTCGGTGGTTTTCGCAGTGCGGAAGTGTTGTTAGAATAAGAAAAAGATGGTAGAATAAGGTCTTAAGGGGGTTATATATATATATATATATATATATATAGACACACACACACATACGGTGGCGCTAAAGTCAGCGTGAGCGCAGAATCTCTAATCGTGCGCTCCGGCCACTAATTGCCCGCAGCGCGTGCCTCTCGGTCAGGACAGCCGCTTCTAATAATAATCACCGTAAAAACACTCCGATATATAGTAACTGAATTAAATTGTGTTATGACCCGTAGACGCCAAACCACCGCGTCGCTACTCCTAATCGCTACATGGTAAAAAAGGATAGCTTATATGGTAATGAGATTAAAAGCCTTACTAGCTCTCTCCCATTGCACCTCTGTTCCACTGGTCCTATTACTAACTATGGTAAACTCTCTCACAAACTATAGTGATGGAATTAAAACAATTACCAGTTGTTGTGCACCACTCCTCCTTTTCTATCGTAAAATTATTTGGGCACATGGTAATCGCACAACCGGTTGCAAATTGTAGACCGGTGTGTAAGTAGTAATCTAATTAATGTTGTTACCAATTTCCTGTACTTTATTATGATGGATCTTAATTATGTCATGGGGCGGAGAAACTGCGGGTGTAGTAGTAACCAAATTAATCCGGTTACTATATTTTGTACCATTTTTTACTGTCACACACAAGAAAAATACGTGCTTATACTGAGAGGTCGCGCGCTTCCACGGTTTTGATGGGTCGGGGCGCATTTTAATCATAATGCGCGCAAGCTCACTTTAGCGCATTTTAATCATATATATACATATATATAAACACTATTCTGATCATGGGATCAGAATAATATTCTGATAACTAGTTGAACTTCCTGAGTTGTTATACCTAAACTTCCTTCTGTGAAAACCTGACCTTCGTCCTATCTTCGCAACCGTGGCTTTCCGCGGGATTACGGGTGATGCGCCGTGTTCCTTGGAGTACTAATGTAAACCTGACACACTTTTTAGCATCTAAATGAGGGTTTTGTTTTGCAATCTTCGGTAATGGCGGATGTGAGGTCGGGACGTGGTTGTCGCGCGTCTGTGGGAGGTACAATGGAGGCAGTAGGCATTCGTGATCCCCTAATATGATCATAATTGAATTTTAGCATGTGCTTTGAGTTCATTTGGTGTTTATTTCTCGCGGATTTTGTTTGGAGCTCTGTTCTTCGCCCGTCGGTGATGTTGGAGCCGCCTCTCTTGATTTTCTTTTTTGTTCTCAAAATTGGCGGTGGATCTGCGTATTATGTTGAAATTGAAACCATCCTAATTCATTAATTTTGGTCGGGTGGGTCCGTACACTCGTTTTTCAGCCGATCGGATCTTGCTCTGCCCGCCACGGTTGAACGCGCGTTCTTCGAAAGGAGAGAGTGGTGGCGCATCAATTTGATGTTAGCACGGAGTAGGATAGCCTTCGAAATGTCGGCGGACGCGTTGTAGTAGATGCAAATGATTAGATCTGGGAACCAAATTCGATCGTGGGTATTTTTTCCGATCCTTTACGGTCTGTTGTAGAAGTTGGACTTCTATATCATTTGTGTTAGAACTTCTCTGGTTTTACACATGTTTTTAGGTGATGCGGCAATATGATCTCTTCTGTTGTTGTTGTTATAAAAAAAATTGTGTCTGGTTTTTGTTTTTCACAGTCCTCAGGTGTGTAACTGTGTAGCTGGCCCATAGAAACACGCAACCTATATTTCTCTAACCTATTTTCATACTCTGAATAATAGTAGAACTTCAGTAGCTTCTCATGCTGAACTTCCAGTTTTTTCCTTGTGTTCGAAACTTCAATAGTGAGGGTTTTTTCTTTGAACATGTGAATCTGAGGTTTTAAAAACTTCGAACTTCTGTTTTATTTCTAATTTGAACTTTATTATTTTAATATTCACCAATTTTTTTTGGCGGATGTGTTTGTAGGAGACGCAAATGATTAGAGATTTCAAGTGAATTCGATCGTGGCTAGTTTTTCGATCAATAACGGACTGTTGTAGTAGGTGGACTTCCATATCATTTATGGTTGAACTTTTGAGTTCTTTGCATTTTAAGGTAATGCATCATTATGATCTTTTCTTTTTGTTTGCTTTTTTCGTAATTTGTGTTAATGAATTGCTTTTGATGTGTTGACTTTGTCCTGTAAGCAATCATGGAATTGGCCCATAGATACACTCACCCTTTTTTTTGGTCTAACATATTTTTCATACTGTGAACAACAGTAGAACTTCAGTAGCTATGTATCCTCAACTTACAGATTATTTTTAGGGTCTGGAAAGCTCCAATATTATGCCTTTTTATTTTAACTTGTTAATCTGAGTTTTTAAAAACTTTGAACTTCTGTTTCTTCAGAATTTGAACTTCTATATTTTAATTTTGATTAAAAAAAATTAGGATTTAAATATTTAATCGTCGAATTGATATTTAGGTGATGCGGTATGTTGTAAAGGTTGGACTTCTGTATCATTTGTATTAGAACTTCTGTGTTTCACAATATCTTTTCATAATATCTTTAGGTGATGCGGCAAAATGATATCTTCTATTGTTGTTGTCATAAAAAAAATGCATGTCTGGTTTTTTTCCCAGTCCTGGCGTGTGCAATTGTGGAGTTGGCCCATAGTCACACGCATCTTCTTTTTGTCTAAGCTATTTTTATACTCCGTATAGAAGTAGAACTTCCTGAGTTGTTCTACCTGAACTTCCTTCTCTGATAACTCGAACTTCGTCCTATCTTCGAAACCGTGGCTACCTGCGCGATTAATTCTGGTGCGTCGTGTTCTTTGTGGTATTAGTGTAAACCTGGTAGACTTTTCAGCATCTAACTGGTAGTTTTGATCCAGAATCTCACTTGTTGGCGGGTGTGCCCTCGGGACGCGACGACCGCGTGTTTTGTTATAATTTTAACGCATCCATTGAATGCTCTCGGACCTCTATCATGATGGGAATTGACAGAGTGGTGCTGCATTATTTTTTGTTGTGAACAGGGTTGGCAAAGCTTTCGAATTGTCGGCGAATGTGTTTTAAGCAGACGCAAAGGATTGTATGTTTCAAACGAATTCGATCGTGGCTATTTTTTGGATCAGTCACGGTCTGATGTATAATTTGGACTTCTATATCTTTTATACTTAAACTTCTGCTTTTTGTTCACATTGTAAAAAAAGTAGTGCAGCATTCGATCATGACCCCACTATCTATCTTAGGGGTGTGGCTCTGGGGTGCATGAGTGGGGGGTGGAAACAGAATAACCGCTTTGCGCCTGTCAACC
This sequence comes from Elymus sibiricus, assembly GCA_039707655.1. Lineage (NCBI taxonomy): Eukaryota > Viridiplantae > Streptophyta > Magnoliopsida > Poales > Poaceae > Elymus > Elymus sibiricus. The sequence continues at coordinate 198,794,002 of CM077668.1, forward strand.
AAGCGCGCACTGCCGCGTTAGCGCGAGGCCGAGCCGGGCGGGAGGGGGGGTCAGGACCCCCCTCCCCTCCCCCGGCGAGGCCGAGACAGGAACGAGCCGGAGCAGGCGACGACGTGGCGTGCCGCGTCGTCGCATGCGCAGGCGAGTCCGTCACATCAGTGACCTCACTATCTATCTTAGGGGTGTGGCTCTGGGGTGCGTGCGTGGTGGAAACAGAATAACCGCTTTGCGCCTGTCAACCAAGCGCGCACTGCCGCGTTAGCGCGAGGCCGAGCCGGGGGGAGGGGGGTCGGGACCCCCCCTCCACTACCCCGGCGAGACCGAGACAGGAACGAGCCGGAGCAGGCGACGACGCGGCGTGCCGCGTCGTCGCATGCGGAGGCGAGTCCGTCACATCAGTGACCTCACTATCTATCTTAGGGGTGTGGCTCTGGGGTGCGTGCGTGGGGGGGTGGAAACAGAATAACCGCTTTGCGCCTGTCAACCAAGCGCGCACTGCCGCGTTAGCGCGAGGCCGAGCCGGGGGGGGAGGGGGGGAGGGACCCCCCTCCCCTCCCCCGGCGAGGCCGAGACAGGAACGAGCCGGAGCAGGCGACGACGCGGCGTGCCGCGTCGTCGCATGCAGAGGCGAGTCCGTCACATCAGTGACCCCACTATCTATCTTAGGGGTGTGGCTCTGGGGTGCGTGCGTGAGGGGGGGTGGAAACAGAAATAACCGCTTTGCGCCTGTCAACCAAGCGCGCACTGCCGCGTTAGCGCGAGGCCGAGCCAGGGGGCCCCGCGGCGAGCGGATGCGAGTCCGCGGGGACCCCCTGGTGAGGCCGAGGCAGGAACGAGCCAGAGCAGGGGACGATGCGGCGTGCCGCGTCGTCGCATGCGGAGGCGAGTCCGTTATATAATTTGCTTTCTATTGGAAATTGGACTTAGCGTGTCAGTGAATTTGAACTTCTCCTTTGTTTCTAAGTTGTGTATTTAGTTATAGATGGACTTCCTTTGTTTGTGTATTTGAACTTCTACTTTCTTAAACTGAGGTTGTATTAGTTTATATATGGACTTCCTTTGTTAGTGTATTTGAACTTTTGTTTTTCTTCTGTTTTCTGGTTTCTAAGGGTTGCCAACATTTTTTTTGTGTTTTTGTGTTTTTACTTGTACTGATTGTTATTTAATCTTTTCTTATTACATGCATGCATCATCTATATTCTGTTTTTATTTTTATTTATTGAGTGTTGAAATTCTGCATTTTTACTGTAGTGGTGTTGAAATGGTGCATTTATATTTGAATAGATGCATTTATTTTGTAGTGGATGTGTTAATGTGTAATTATCCCCTTCCTCTGTCTGAAAGCTGTTGTTAACTACCCCGCCGCTCGCCCACCTTGTCAGAAACCCCCCCCCCCCTCTCGCTCGCTCTCTTCTCCCTCTCTGTCGCTCGCTCTCTTTGTCCAACTTCCCCCGAAATCGCCGCCCCATTCTCCTGCGCTCGTGGGTGGAGTAACCGGCGCGCACGCCCCGCTCCTATTTCTGCCCCACGCCTGGCTCTCCCTCCCTCGGGCCGCTCTCTTCTGGTTTGAAGCGAAGCCGACAACCGTCTCTGCGGTTTGAAGTTGCGTGTGGCGTCGTGCGGTGGAAGAACTGCCGCGGATTCGTGCATCAGCGTCGTCTGGAAAGGTACAAATGCTGCCTCCCCCTAACATTCGCTCTTAGGATTCGCTAGATCTAGTGCGTGATGTCTGTTTCTTTTGTGCGCTCTCGCATCCGCCTCCCCCTTTCTTCTGATGGTTGGATGCAAGGGTAGGTAGGGTTCTTCTGCGGGTGGTGGGTAGATGGTTCGATTTCATGTCTGTGTGCTTTTTTAGGCTTTAGTCTTGTGTGGATTCCATTTCCCCGTGGGTATTTTTACCTGTGAGATGTATGTAAGCAGGGTGTGGTGTGGTGGTTGCTGCTGGATCTGATGTAGGTTCATCCTTTCCTCTTATTGATTTGGCAGTCTAGTTTGCGTCTGTGACATACTAATAAGTTTCTGAGTACCGTTTGTTGCTGTGCTTGCCTTGATGTGCTGCTGTTCATCTTCATAGTTGTTGCTGCGATTTAGTTGTTATATTCTAGGGTTTGATTTAGTTGCTTTTGAACTGTGATTTGATTTTCTACTTGCTAATAAGATGTATTTTTCCCTGTTTTTTGTGTTTGTATTTGTAGGTGGATCTAGGGCTTGGACTATCTTACATCAGGGAGTGGTGTTGTGATGGCTTCAGTTCCTTCTTCAGGTATGTATATGTATATGCATGTTGTCTTATAAATAGGAGTTTTCTTTTATATGTCTGCCCTGATCTTCACTTGGTTGTCATGTTGAACTGCCCTTGTTTGACAGTATGAACTTCTTACATAGTTGATGTGTATGCATTTTACTCTTAGTTGAAGTTAGCAGAGTGTGCCTTAGTGGATTTTTGATGGAATTACCAATGAACTATCTCAGCAAGTGTGTTTATCATTTTTCATGGTAATGAAAAGTAGTTTGGCTTTGTGGTTGTACATTGTTATACATTGCTGAACTTGTGGCTATTGAGTGACATAGATTGTTTTGCTCATGCTCCATCTTTTTTATGTAGTACTGCCTTGGGTCACAAAGTTGAACTTCTGGTTTTATTTATTTATTTATCATGAAATTTAGTTGAACTTCTGTTTTGTGCATTGTTTTACTGCTTTGTTAGGTATTGTTGAACTTCTGGATATTCATTGTTATGTATTGTTTATCTCATGCTCCATCTTGTTTATGTGGTACTGCCTTTTGGTCTACATTGTTTTTATTTTTGGTTTGTATCTTAGGCTTTGTGTTTTCATTTCTAAGGCCATTTTCTGTGTTTGATTAAAACTCAGCTGCCTTTTTAAACGTTTTGTAGTTGGTGATGATTTTAATAATTCTGAAAAAACTGCCTGTGATCAAGATGGAGCTTCAGAAGTTAATGCTGATGTTCCAAAATCTGGTGCAGCTAAATCACCTGTTGTCCCTTTGAGTGTAATTGCTGAGGTTGCTTGCAGTCTTGAGAAAAATTTAAACCTCACAGATCTTGCTTCACCTAGTATGTTCAACTCCTTTTCTTTTTTTAATTCTATAGCCATGTTTTTGAACTTGTTCTTATCATGTGCTTTGTATTTGTTCCTGACTCTTTTCCTTTTGTTTTGTTTCTGTGTTGGTTTTGCAGATGCATCCAGAGAGGAGGAAGCTGTTAATACCGTCAACGATGTTCTATCTGACTTGTGTGGGGCAGATAACACTGCTGAGGCTGAGCAGGGGGCTCCATCAGTTGAAGATTGCGATCCCATTCAGGAGCCTTTGTGCTCTCTTCAGTTGTCAGTTCTATCTGACTTGGGAGGTGCTGAGAAGACTGCTGAGGCTGAGCAGGTGGCTCCATCAGCTGAAGATTGCAATCCCATTGAGGAGCCTTTGTGCTCTCTTCAGTTGTCAGAGACGCAGTCCCAATCCGTTGTGGCACTGAACCTGTCACACAAGCTGATGATGTGCCTCTGCAGCTTCTTCTAGAGGATGAACGGAAGAGGAAAAAGCTAGAAGCCTTCGAGAGGAAGAAGGCGGCCCGCCTAGAGAAAGGTTCTAATGTTTCTGAATCTGGTGATGTTGCCGAGCGCACGCTTGGGCATGTGTCTGGTGCCGAAGAAGGCGTGGCGCGTGCCAGTGATAATAACATGGTTGTTCCTATGAAGAAGAAATTCAAGCGGACCGTAGTGAAGCAGCATCTCATTGGTCAAGTTACTCCTCAGAGGAGCCCACGTGTTTCTAAGGTTGCAAGCCCAAGTGTAGTTGAACTTCCTGAAATTAGTGGTCAAGTTGCTGGTGTTACCCCACGTCGTAGTCCTCGTGTTCTTGGCTGTGCGAAGCGTACACCGTCTCCGCTTGGTGCTGGTGTATCTGGGAAGGGCAAGAAATGTGGCGTTAAGCGCAAGGGTGGGCCGGCAAAGGTTAACAAGGGTTGCACGAAGCGTTCTCGTGTTAATGCAGATGGCCAGGATGATGCTGATTTCGACGCTGATGGTGAGGATGCTGATGATGAAGGTGCTGATCAGGTATGAATCTGTTATATTTTATTGTTGTTTTTTGTTCCTTATGTTAATATTTTTATTTTTCTTTAGTTGTTTTGTCTGCATGCTCTATATTTGTAAATGTAGTACTTCCTTGTCCTACATTGTTGAAGTTCTGGTATATTATTGTTAACATGGGAAACAATTGAACTTCTGGTTATACATGCTTGAACTGCCTTGTTCTGCATTGTTGAACTTCTGGTATATGCAACCAGAAGTTCTACATTGTTGATCTTCTGGTTATACATGGTTTGCACTGCCTTGTTTTACATAGTTGAACTTCTGGTATTTTTTTGTTAACATGTATAAACAGTTGAACTTCTGGTTATACATGGTTGTACTACATAGTTTTACATTGTTGAACTTCTGGTATATTTCTGTTAACATGGAAAAAGAGCAGAACTTCTGGATATACATGATTGAACTGCCTTGTTATACATGGTTGAACTTCTGCTATATACATTGCTATACATTTTTTTGGCCATGCTCTATTTGCTTATGTAGTTCTTCCTTGTTTAGCATTACTGAACTTCTGGTTCATTTTGTTTATCACATTGTTCTTCCATGTTTTCTTCTATTTGCATTTTTTGCAGTATGAGCTAGTGAAGAGGCCTGTGAGAAGGAAAATAGGAAGCAAAGCAGTGGAAGGAGCTGTTGAAGGAGAAGACGATGTGAAACGTTTTAACAAGACTGTTCGCTACTCACTGAAAGAGGTGAAGGTGTGCGCAAAATTGCTACAGCCTAGGCACAAGGAGAAGGTTGTCAAGCATGGTTTTGGTGTTGTGTTTGATTGGAAGATTGATTCGAGCATTTCTCGTCCCTTGATGGGCCACATCTACACCACGATTGACCCTTCAACTATGATTCTAGACATGGGCGAGGCAAATAAGCATTTGCGTATTACGAGTGATGATGTTCACCATCGTTTTGGTTTCCCTCAAGGTGATCGTACCCCTCCTAGGCCCTCAGAGGATGGATTCGATGACGCGGTTATGAGGCTGAAGGCCAAACTTGGCTATAAGAGGAGTGATGATATCAAGACAAAGGATCTGCGGAAGATCCTCGAGGATCTTGTGAAGGATGACAAGAAAGATGATTTGGCTCTGCAGGTGTTTTACCTTATTCTTTTCATGAAGGTTGTTATTCCTGGTACGTCTACACGGGTTTCCAAGGAGGCAGCAATGGCTGAGAATCTTGTTTCTAAAGATTTGGCAAATATGGACTATTGCCAGTTGCTTGTTGATGATCTTCGAAGGGCTGTAATTAGGTATCAAGAAGGGACTAGCAGGGGAAAAGCTGTTACAGGCTGTGGCATTGCGCCGCTTCTTATGTATATGGACTGCCTTATCCTTGGCAAGAAGCCTGTTGTTGATTTGAGAACTCCACGCATCAATTTCATGGACCATGCCAAGCTATCTGAGATTGTTGCAGCTGACTTGGTTAAGAAGGGTGATGATGACCCAGCCAACTAGGTATTTGGGAAACTGCCAGTGAGTCTTATTATGCATCATTCTTTCCTGTATATTTTAACTTGAACTTCTGATATTGTCTTAACTATTGTTTCATGTCCCTTCATTATTTTTTGACACATTGACTTTTATTTGCGTGTAGTGGAAGACACAGGCTGAGGTTGTGTTCTTTAGGCATATCGAACGTCCTGTTCTTACTATGCCTCGTGCCACCGGTATTGTGAGTGAAGCTGCCCCAAGAATTGAATGCTCCCAGGATGTCAACACTGGTGCTCCCCCTATAGATCCTGGAGGTTCTTCTGCCCATGTGAATGCTGCAGCTGGCATTTCTTCTGAGTCTGCTAAGGGTTTATTTGATGTTGCCAGTGTTTCCCTTGGTAGGATCGATGGTCTTTTGAGCATTGTTTGTGGGGAGATTGCCCGTGTTCCGACGACGGTTGAGCGTCTTAGTCGTGTCGATGGGATTCTTCCACCCGGTCATGGTTTTGATGCGGAGTCTTCGAAGGAGGCTTTGTCACTTGAAGCTGAAATTATTGCTGAGATTCGTCAGCGCATTGTCCACCTCCGTACGAGCTTTGGATTGTTCAAGAAAATGCAGGATGCTCGTTGCAAGCCTTTTGAAGATGAGGCTAGTGTTGTTATCAGACAGATCGAAAGGCATGATTCTGCTGATTTGGGTCGTGACAAAGGCAACGAGGAGTATCTGATCTTCTTCCTTGATATGTTAGTGGTAAATAGGTGACCTTTATTTACCGAATCTGCATTTCCTTGATATATTTTGTGGTCAAAGTTGACCTTCTTTGTTTACAGTATCTGATCTTCTTCCTTGATATGTATAGCTGACCTTCTTTATTTAGTGAATCTGAACTTCCATGATATTTTTGTGGTCAAAGCTGACCTTCTTTATTTACACTATCTGAACTTCTTCCTTGATATGTCAGTGGTAAATAGCTGACCTTCTTTATTTAGTGAATCTGAACTTCTATTTACGCATTTTTCTACGTTGTCTTCTAGTCTTTTATTTATTTATGTTTTTGTATGATTTTTGTAGGCTGTTGGTGAAGGTGTTAGAGACGATATTACTTTACCTGAAAGTGCAACTGTTCCTCTGCATGAATCTTCTCCTGCAAGTGATTTCTTTGTGGCTGGGGTTCATGGCAATGTTTCTAAGGTAGTATCTTACTTGTCCATTTGTTTCCTTCTTTCTTTTACTTCATGGTTTTCTTGCTATGTGCCCATTTTTATTGAGTTTTGTTCTTGCTGCAGAATGACGATGTTAGTGTTGCTTCAGAGAAGCTTGCAAACAAGGATGTATCAGGCATTGGCTGCTCCGATGGGCTGGATCAAACTGAACCTCAGTCGTCCATTGGTGATGGGGTTTCTGATGCTGAGCAGGGCAAGTCAGCTGGAGCTAGCATTTCTGAGAAAGATTCTATCGAGGCTGCTGTTGAGACTGGTAGTGCTCATGCAGGGCCGGCGAAGTCTCCTGCAGCCGAGCCATCAGTGGTTGTTGATGCTGATTCTCCAGCTCCTCCTACTGCAGCACAACCAACTATTTTTGTTGTTTCAGATTCTCCAGCTGCTACTGGTGTACTTGAAGACGATATTGCAATGTCTACTGGAGATGGCGATGATTCAGAAACTGAAAGTGATAGTTTGGGACAGGAGGATGATCTTTCCAGTGATGCTACTGGTTTAGGCAAGAATCCATAAAGAGAGGAGCATGCTTCTCTCTTGTTTCCCCATCCCCATCCCTTTTGTTTTTGGTTTGCCTGTTTTATATCCCTATGTACTGTGTGTGTGGTACAAGTTGAACTTCTGGTTTTGTCCTTTGTCATGTGATTGTAAATAAAGTGAAGTGCAGTTGTTTTTATGTGGGGGGAAGGTGTGTACTGCATGGGTTGTGATGTTTTTAATCCTGTGGGTTCTCTTTTGGTGTAGCAGCTGAGATGTGTTTGTGTAGTTTGTAGCACCTGTCATGATCTATGTGTTTGAATCTGATTTTTGTTGGTTTTGTGCATGGCAATCCCTTAATTTTCAGGGAACACTTGTGTCTATGTGTTGTATTGCTTTTCCCATACCAGAAATCGTTTATATATATGTATGTTTTGTATCTTGCTCTTATTTTCTATTCTTTTGCTGAGCAGATAGTGAACTTGCTGTCGTCAGAAAGAAGGTTGATCACTTTTATTTCAGTGTAACTAGGCTTAAGAATGATCGTTCTAAGAGTTGAGTCCAGTCGGTCAGAATTTATGTGCATCTAACTTATGTACTGCCCGTGGTTATGTAGCTGAACTTCTTGACTTTCTAATGCTGAACTTCTTGACTTTCTTTTGTTTGTACTCTCTAGTTGTTATTAAAGCACACATAGAATATAATGCCATTGTTTTCTGTTTTAGATCAAAGGTTATGTTCCGAAACAATGAATGTGAAGCTACTGTTGAAGATGTCGCGTCGTCTTTTTCTTCTCGCGGAATGCTTCGATCTTCTGTCGCCGAGGTTGCCCTGTATTGTCTACGTGCCAAATACCAGGGGTCAGACAAGCTCATCCTGCCGTATTGGGTTTGTGTAAGTCAACCCTATATTATCTTCCTTTCTGTTGTTCTTTACCAAATTAGTTTAAACTTGTCGGTCTAATTGTATTTCATATGTACCTCTTTTGTTGCCCCTTATGTGTTATTTTGTTGTTATCTGCATTATCTTAGGACAAGATTTACAGATGGCAATTTGATTCCCGTGTGAGGAAGTATTTCAAAGCGACTGGTCCAGATAGCATGGATGCGCATGATTGTGTAAGCAATATTTTGTACTTGTCTCTATATTTGTTTCCACTGTGATCCTCTCTATATTTTTTTTATTTTTGTGCTCTTGATATTAATATCAGTTTTAATAATTGTGTGTTTATCTTGTGTCAGGTTATTTTCCCTACTTTTGACCCACCTGAAATTCCTGCTCACATGGGTGGTGTTGGTCATTGGGTTTCTATATTTCTTGACTTGAAGGCTGAAAGGTTTCAGCTTCTCGACTCCTACTATGGACCAAGTGATGAATGTGCGGTGCGCCTCTTTCGGCGGATGACTGATAACATCAAGAAGCTTTGGAGTGATGCCAGCAATGACAGGGAGACACCCTTTAGTCCAGTTTCTATTGACCACTTCCCTTTGGATTGGATTGATGTCCCCCAACAGAATAACAAATATGAGTTCCACTTTCTCTCTATTACTTTTGTTCATTTGTAGGAGTACGTAAGCTGCAACGTCTTGTTATGCTTTGGCTTTCTTTGTTTTCACACTGTTCTTTTGTTTGATGGCAGTATCGACTGCGTATTCTTCATGCTTACGAATGTTAATTCGTTTCATAATGGGGTTCTTGCAAACTATTCTCATGAGAATATCTTGGATATCAGGAAGACATGGTTGTACTCAATTGCTTCTTCTAACTTGTTTGAAACAGATTTCAAGGATCTGTTTGGCTTCTATACACGTAAGTCTTGAAACTTAGAGTTTTTTGCTACTTTTTATCTCTCTTTTGCTAATTTGTGACCTGATTCATTTTCTTTTATTTGCTTGTATATTTTGTTTTAGTAGTTTTTCCAGTCATTACTTCCTTGGACTGCAGCTTTTATTGTACATGAACTTCAGAGATTATACATTCTTATGTTTTGGTAGCTGAACTTGAATGGTTTTCATGTCATCAGTTTATCTAGAACTGTGCCTTGGGTTGTACCTGAACTTCATTAGTTTTTAAATGCAACACATTCTTTTGAGCTGAAGATCTTTATTTTTGGTAGCTGAACTTGAGTAGTAATCATGTCATCTATATTTGTTGGACTGTACATTGTGTTGTACCTGAACTTCAGTTTTTTTAATGGTCTTTTTTTAATGACAGTGGAGCAGTTGGACTTCACCGACCACCATTACGCATTCCTCGGGACACAGGAATACCAGCCTAAGGAGGAATCGATGAGTACAAGTCCAAAACATGATGAGAGTGGTCGAACCCTTGTTCCTTCCAAGGTGGGCAAGCAGCCTGTCGGTATTGGAGTGTCTAAAGCCCCAGGGAGTGCCGCTCCAAAGACCCCTTGCACTGGGAAGGTGGATGCAGTCCAAGCTGAAGAGATTTCATCGGATGATGATTTCGAGAAGATTGCTGGCATGAGGAAGGGTAAATCTGCTGCTGCTACTGTTGTTGGGAGAGGTGGGAAGAATGTTGTCATCGCCAGGAGGAATCTGGCACTTGAGTCTGGAAACATAACTTCCTCAAAGAGAGCAGCAAGATTGCCTATGAAGTGGCGTTCTGCTGTCCGTCCCCTAAAGAAATACAGTTACCCTCACCTATCTGAGGCCTGGAGGTTGAAAGAGTTTGTGCTTAGTGAAGATGGTCTAAAGAAGTATTTTGAGTGAGTTTTCTTCTTCTGTTTGCTCCCTGACATGCTCTTATGTGAACTTCTGTTGTGATAGTATCTGAACTTCTCTTCATTTTCTTTCTCTTCTCTCTCTCTTTTAGTTGTGCTTCTAATATTTTCCCATCCTTTTATTCTGCAGGACAACCTACTGCATGTTTACTCTCTCTGGCAATGTGATTGACCTCACTGGACGTGTCCTTCATACTCTTTTCGGTGAAGGGCAGCAGATGGAAGGAGACGTAATGGACTTTCTCATAAACCAGTGGAAGGATAAGCCGGAGACCTCTAAGATCTTCTCTTGTGCTGACAGGGTTGTTCTGAGTCCCTACTTCATACAGGTTTTTGTTTTTGTAACCCTATCTCCCTATTTTACGCTAGTTTTGGTTAAGTGGTATTGTGAGGTGTTTTATTTGTCGTGATTTTCGATTCTTAATTTTGTTGATGGTGTGTTTGTGATGCAGTACTGCCTGGAGTATGATTTTTTCAGTGCATCAATTCCAAAATTCGATGCAAAAAAAATCGGCTGGAATGTTCCGAATGTTTGTTCGTGAGGAAGAAGACCTTCTTAATGCAAAGCTGGTTAGGTTTTCATAACTCTTGCTTTTTAATTATGTATACCCTTTTGCTGAGTTTTTCAAGAAGTTTTTGTTCATCTCAGTTGTTCATTAATTATGGTTTATAGTTTGTGTTCACCATTTTTTCAATCTTGGCAGGTTTTTATGCCATTGTTCAAGCCCATTAATAATGTAGCGCACTACAGTGTGTATGTGCTGAATAGATATCGTGGGAGCATTGACATCCTTGATTCACTTCCTTACTCTAATAAGGGACTTTCACGAACAAGTTTCCACGGAGACTGCGCAAATATCGTGAGTTTTCTTAGTCTGAACCTCCCATCATAGGCTTTTTTGTCCTGAATTTTATTCTACTTTCCTTTGACAAACATTTTTATCTATGGTTGGTAATACTGCTTCAAAGTTGTGTGCTTGAACTGATTATCATTTGACAGTTCAACTTCTGATATCTTTTAGTTGGATTTTTATGCAAGTGTCAATTTATGTACCTGAACTTAGCTAGTTGTTTAAGATGTTTTTGATTTTATCGTATTTGTCATGTCTGGCAGTTCAAGAGATTCGTTGGGTTGCTGGAGGAGGTGCACGGCAAGGCTGAGTACAAAGCGAGCAAGCAGCCAAACTGGCCGACTATTGCAAAGAGGCCTACTTTTGTTGAAGTTCCAAAGCAAGGGAATAATGAGTGTGGTTTCTTCTGCGTGAAGTTCTGCTCTATATATGATGGCGATGAGCTTGTCGAAGATTTTGGTGATGTGGAAGTATGTTTTCTCCTTATTCTTGTCTCATCATCTTTTCATGTTTTATTTTGTTTTTGCCGACACGCTCCTGTGTGCTTTATTTTGTGTTCTTACTTTTATCCTTTACTCTCTTTTTTATTCTTCATTCTTTTGTTTGCAGGCTGCTGTAGATGACTGGAAGGCCGAGTACATGCACACTCTAGTCTTCAGCGAGAAGAATGAAATTGTGCGTGGAGAGCTTCCAGCTGAGATCCAGTCCTTGGGCCCATGAATTCTGCGCGTAGGAACATTGGTTTAGTGTAGATTTGTTTTCGTAAAGATTTGGTTTGATAATAATTGGAACGATTTAGTTGCATGAGCTGTGTAAGAATGGTTTAGTAATTTGTGTATCTATAGTTGTAGCACTGTTTTTATGTTATTGAGGACAAATGTATCTGGAATCAAGTATGTTTGGTTTGTGAATTTCAGTGTATTGCATGGTTTCAGTAATGCAGTGTGGTTTCTTTGCCCCAACATATGAACTTGAACTTCTGCCTGTGTTCTGGCTGAACTGCTGGTTTAATGTGGAGAGAGTTTTTGTCCACAGAATCAAGTGTTGTTTTGTTTTGCCCAACCATATGGACTTGAACTTCTGCTTGAGATCTGGCTGCACTGTTGGTTTAAGATGGAGAGGTTTTTTGTGTTGTAAAATGTATTTATTATTTTTCAACTCATTCAAAATGTAGCCTTTTGCATAGAAGCTATATGTCCTTTTTTTTGTAATTCTTGAACTGCGAATAGTTTTCAACTAGAACTTTGTGTAAAAATATTCTCATACACTCCTTTATGTTTCTTTATCTTGTCGGCATTCTAGGTGAACTTCTCCAGGTATCCAAATAGAACTTCATAACTGCACGCGTCGCCTTTGGCTTACTAACTTAGTTTATACGGCAATACTTATTTGTCAAGCGTATTTTTTGCTACACCGATTATTCGATTATTGCGCCAGAACTTCTACAGTAAGCTTACTTGAACTTCATAGTTTATTCTTTATTCCTGCTTGCTCTTTTTTGTAATACAACACCAGCACCTCCTCTCATATTATACCAGAACTTCTACAGTAAGCTTAGTTGAACTTCATGGTTTATTTTTTATTCCGGCTTACTGTTTTATGAAATACAGCACCAGCACCTCCTCTCATATTATACCAGAACTTCTACACTAAGCTTACTTGAACTTCTACAGTATAATTACTTTGAAACTTCTACAGTGTGCTTACTTTGAACTTCTCCAAACATACTGTTCAATAGTGGAATAACATAATAGATACTGACATGACATAAGTTTGCTTTGTTTAATCGACCTAGTCTAATTGTTCATCAGCCTTGCGCTCCTCCTAGGCTTTGCTGCTTGTGGTTTATGTTTGACATGTACCTCTTCCTCTTCCTCTTCATCTTCCTCTTCGTCTTCCTCTTCGTCTTCCTCTTCATCTTCCTCTTCGTCTTCCTCTTATTCGATGATGTCTTCGTCTTCTTCTTCCTCATCCTCGTCTTCAAAGTCTTGCTCATCTTCATCTTCCACCACTTTCTTGATGTTGGCTCTAGGTTTTGCTTTCTGTTTCTTTTTTGGCTTTTGACTTCTCTTTTCAGGTTCTTCTCCGCGCTTCGGACATGTTCGTGCATTGTGTGGAGCATATTCCTTGCATATGCTACAAAGCCTGCTGCTAGCTTTCTCTGGGTGTGGTCCCTTGATTTGTTTTTGGACTTTGGGTTGCTGTTTTTGAACTTTGGGTTGCTTGACCTCCTCGGCATTGTTTCTTTCTAGAAGTGTTGGACAAGTCAGTTTGTTGTGTCCTGCAACCAGTTTGCATACACTGCATTGCCTTTGTCCAAGTGGCACTCCATTCTCATCCAGCTTGACCACTCTATCTGCAGGTGGTGCCTTTATTTGAGCTCTTTGTTCACCTTTCTTGGCGGCAGATTGTTTCTTCCTACCCTTTGTTTAAGAGTACAACGGCGGTTTCATCATCCCTTGTTGCTGCTGTTGTTGGTTATGCTGCTGCATTGATTGAGCTGCACCCTCCTGACATTGCATGGCTTGAGCAGCGGTTTGGAGCATTTCAGCTTCATAATAAGCAAGGTCGTCAGCTATTTCAGCATCCTCTTCAGCCATTCTTTCGTCAATATCTGTTTGATTTGCTGAATGTATGGCGTCAAGTTCTTCTATGAGCCTCTTGAGAACATAGAAGGCTCTGTCGTATTGTTGGTCACATCTCATTGCTTTCTTGTTAACCGTCAAATTTAGCTGCAGCAGGATGTCTTGCTTGGAGATTTTAGAGCTGCCATCCGACGCTATTGTGTTGTAGTCCCTTGTATCAAATGTGGGATGTGATTTAGCAGTCTTGGTGTACCGTTTCAGGATATATTTGTCCGGAAACTCGTCAGCCCTCAGGTAGTCCAGAATGTTCATGATGTGAAGGCAGAATAGACCTGCAGTGAGATAAATGCAGAATTCATTGTTTGTGAGCCAGCAATGAGTTACCATATAGTGATATCATAGTAGTAGTTCAGCTGTTTATTTATTTATTTCTTTTCTGTGCTCACCTGTGTGGGTCCAAAGCTTGCATTCACACTCATATATTTTATTCTTTGGGTCAGCTACAACCTGGAATTCATGCTTTGACCAGGCAAACACTTTTTCCTCATGGTTCCCTCTGTTATGGTAGTACACAAGGTACTTATTTTTCTCTGCTGTTTTCTTTGCATGGAATAACGTGCTCTTTCTCATCCTATCCCTCATCTCGCTGTATACGGCTCTCGTGTACTTGATAGCCATGTCTTCCTCATAGCCGTATTCTGTTTTTGTCTCTGGATTGTTCTGCATATGTCAAAAGGAAGAGATTAGTCGAGCAGAGTGATCGATTTTTATTTATATAGCAAGTGCACATCTTGAAGTATCTGAATAAGAGGGTGTTTTTTGTCTTAATACCATGCTGGCCATTGTTTGCTCATTCTCCTTCTGCAGCCGAGTTTGTATGCAAGCATTTACCCGCCTAGCAAACTTGTGTAGGTTCTGTGTCCCCTTGACAAACCCTCTCTTGAGCACGTGATTCATGCTCTCGCTTCGTTGTGTCGAAGTCATTCTATCACAGAAAATGTTCTTGTAATATGCTAATATCCACATTTTCCTATCACTCCACAGCTGCATCATCATCGGGTCGTTCTGCAGGTTGTACTTCTGCACGAGTTCAGCCCAGGCAGCTTCAAACTCTGTTGGCATTAGCGGACAGTTTAAGATAGATGTGAACTCCTCTTTGAATGTTGGATACTTTTTGTACAGCAAAGCGAGGTATTCCTTGAACTTCTTGAGGATGTGCCAACGGCATAGCTTGTGGACGGTATTTGGGAATGCTTGTGGTATAGCTTTTGCCATTGACGGGCACTGGTCTGCATGAATAAAAAATCAGGATATGCAGTTTTTATTGAACTTCATTTATCTATCTAATCATGTAAAATGTAAATTGCTTCTTGCACTGAATGGTGAACTTCTGTGATACAATTACTTGAACTTCACAACCAGCAGTAGGTCTATCTAATCATGTGACATATAGTTTTCTTATTGCAGTGTTGTTGAACTTCTGTGCTACCAGTGCTTGAACTTCACAGCCAGAACTATATTTTTCTAAACATGTCACATACATTTTTCATATTGCAGTGTTGTTGAACTTCTATGATTCCTGTATTTGAACTTCACAGTCAGCACTATATTTATTTAATCTTGTCACATATATTTTTGCTTCTTGTACTGTTGTTGGACTTCTGTGCTACCAGTGTTTGAACTGCATGGTTTACTTTCTTTTCAATTACAACCAATATACCCAATATACACCCAAAACTAAAAAGATGATGAAACTTGTAGTGTTTTTTTGAATTTACCTGTGAGAATGCAAGTTGGGTGTTTGTTGTTCATGCACCGTACAAATGTATCGAAGAGCCACTTGAATGATTTTGCATCTTCGTCTCTGATCAGGGCAACAGCAAATATCATTGACTGCAAATGGTGGTTTGTTCCAACAAACACTCCCAGAGGCATATGAAATCTGTTAGTCTTGTAAGTTGTGTCGAATGTTACGCAATCGCCAAAGTCTTGATATGCTCCTCGGCAGCTTGCATTGGACCAGAAAATGTTTTTTATTGCATTGTCGCTGTCTACTTGTATGTCATAGAAGAACTCATCATTGATTGCCTTCATGTCTTTAAAGAAAGATACAAGTTTCAATACATTATCCAAGTCATCTTTCCTTGCATTCATAGCTTTCCTGCAAAATATATACAAACATGCATTTGTTATTTTGCTAGCAAGGGTGGTGACTTGGGATGCTATGTACATTGCAGTATGTGCATTTTTCAATATGTCGGGGAAACGACACCTATGGGACCGAAGGATCCCTTTACGGTTCGGCAAGGGAGAAAGGACAGCACAAAGAGCGGAACTAACGATCGACGCGAGGGGATTTTACCCAGGTTCGGGCCGCTCGGAAGCGTAAAACCCTACTCCTGCTTGGTTGTATTACTGTGGATGTTCTTGGCCCAGTTCTGGGAGCTACAGTAGCAGCTACGCATACAGAATGGGTCGGGTCTGGATCGGGATCTGGCTCTCCCCCCTGTAGCTACGCCTTGGGCCTCCTTTTATATGTCCAAGGGGTCTCCAACAGTGGCGAAGTACAAGAGGTGTAAAGTATCTACAGTATCTCATGATTACCAGTATCTCATGATTACTACTGACGCCTTAGGACAAACGTCTTAGGACAAACGTCTTAGGACAAGACGCATTCAATGCTCTGAACAGGTGTCCCTGCCTTTCTTGGGGATGGAAAAAGGGCTCGTCCCATCAGCACCGCTTAACCCCTTCTGCGGCCAGCGCCGTGACACGCAACCAGGAGGACAAGCCCTAAACGACAGGCTGGTCGCTGCGCTGGAGCGGCGGCACTGTGCTGAAGCGGTGGGATCTTGCCGGGTGCTGATCTTGCCGGGGCTCGACGGGCCAGCCCGGCGAGATCTTGCCGGACGCCCAGCCTTCGGTCTTCTGATCTTCAGCTTTAACGCCTTCTTGATATCTTGCATCTGTCTCCAGCCGTCCTCCGGTAGGTCTTGCCGCAGGTATGGCTACGACTGTCCGTGCAAAAGTACTGGGTACTAAAGGACCCGATCTTTAGTACACCGATAGGAGCCCCCGGGCCTAGGCCATACACGGGTGCGAGGCGTTGTTGGGCTAGGCCCAAAACAGTGCACGGGCACGCGTGGCAGGAGTTGCTGTCATAATCTTCTCTTTTACTGCGCCCTTCCACGACGCGCGTTGAATGCGGAACGTGGGGGACATGCGAGGAACGACCGCAGCCTCCGCTCCTTCCTCATAAAAAGGAATCCGCAGGGGCGCTGCTCATTTACCTCTCATCTTTTCCAATCTGGACGCTTCCATCGTCCTCCTCCTCGAGCCTGAGACGCGCCTCCTCCATTCTTCCGCCCCCAGACGCCCTCGCCACCTTCGGATTCCGCTTCCACTGCCGCCATGCCGGCCAAAGCAGGCAAGGGCAAAACGGCGAAAGCCGCCGGCTCAGCCGCAGGAGCAGATGAAGGGGATCTGGTGCGGATGCGGAGAGAGCGCGCCGTCTTCGACCCGACGCTTGACGGGCACACCTTGATTACTCAGTAGAGGTGCGTATGGGGGAAGGAGACAAATGGCCATCCCAAAACTCGCGCGCTTTCGGCTTCTGCCGGGGGCGGCGCGAATAGATACCCTTTCTTTGCTGCTTATTTTTACTGCGGGCTCTGTCCTCCTTTCTCCGACTTCTTTGTCGACATCATGTACACGTACGGGTTCCGCCTTTTGGATTTCACGCCGAACGCCGTAACGTGCATGTCTGTCTTTGCGCATCTTTGCGAAAACTTTGCCGGAGTGGTCCTCAACACGGCCCTCTTCCGCCACTACTTCATCCCCCGCATCGAGGCAGGAGACGCCCTCTCTGTATCTATCACTTGGATTCCAAGGACATGGAACAAGGATATATACCCAGGGGGTCTCTACCGCAAGAAGTGGGATGAGTGGCGATCCGAGTGGTGCTGGATCCAGGAGAAAGACCCTCAGCCATTCTGCGTGCCCCGGCAGAAGAAGGTGGCCCGTGGTGAGAGTTGGAGCGACCTCGACCCTGAAGACAAGAAGCTCACAATTGCAATCACCAGGATCCACCGCCTGAAGGCTGCCGGGCTCACGATTGAAATGGTTGGCGCAGATTTCCTTCGTCGGTGCATCGCCCCTCTGCACAATAAGGGGAGGCCAGCCTGGGAGTTCAAGAACGCAGCAGATATTATGAGGCTGCGCCCTGGCTTGAATCTCAACTTCACGGTCTTGCAGCACATGTATCTCTGCCACAAGCTGTTCAGGCCTGACGGGAAGTTCATGTTGCCGCCTGGAGTCATGCCTCTGTGCAACAACTCTGCCCTGAGCTCAATCATTGCTATGATGCCAGTGTGCAACGCCCACGGCCTTGACGGGACTTGGGTAGAGCCGCCTCCAGAGCAAGTGCAGGAGTCTTTCGACAACTTGTCGGAGAGGGCCATCCGGGAAGATCCCAAACTTATCCGTCCCACCACTGACGAAGAAATAGCTTACATTGCTAGCAGGGCGGAAGAGGCAAACCTTGCCGCGGAGGCCGGCGACTTTGGCTTCACGGGAGGAGACACTAGTGAAGAAGAGACAGTGCCAGAGGAGACCTCTTCCGAGCAAGAGGAAGTTGCCGGGGAGCAGAGCGGCATGGTTGCCGGGGGCTCTACCGTCAAGGGCGCAACCGAGGAGCAGCCGCATGAGGAGCCCCCAGCTCCAGGGAAGAAAAAGCGCGCTCTTCGGAAAACCAACTCTGGCGCCTCAGCAACTCAGCCTCCCTCAAGGGATGAGGCTCCCGGCAAGAAGGCGGCTGGCGAGGCCGCGCAGCGGCAAGAGGCCCAACAACCGCCCGTGCGACGTACGACACGCTCGACCGTGGCACAAACTGGTGCGGCGGGAGCATCTCATACGACGGCACCGGCGGCTGGAGCAGCAGGGTCGCAGCAACCTACTGCTTCCGCTACAGCCAAGCGCGCCAGGTCTCCTTCTCCACCTCCTCGCCCAGGTGCCGAAGCGGAAGTCATCTTCGATCTCTCTGCCTTAGAATCCGAAGAAGAAGAGTAAGGGCCTTGCCGCACCTTATAATTCCTGTATTTCTGGCTTCACTTGACTAATTCACTTTGGCTTGTCTCCACAGAGATGCAGAAACCTTGGCGCAAAGGATGGCGAAGAGGGCGAAGACCTCAACGGGCGACGAACCGCCGGCAAGCACCTCAGGTGCGCCAGAAACGATCAACATCAGCCCGGAGTCGAGCCCACAACGCAGTCCTCAACACAGCCCCCGGCGCAGCCCCCAGCGTGAGTCCGTTATGCACTTTCCGCTGGCAAGTGCCGGGGTGCGTATCTTCACTGCTGACATCTCCGGGCGTGCAGGAGCGGAGCGGCAACAAGGAGTACCAATGGGAACCGTCCCTGACGTGCCGCCGCCATCGACTACACTGCCTAGAGATGAGCCTTCGGCAAGCGAGCTTTACCGCGATGAAGAAGAGCCGGCGAGCACTAGCTTCGGCAACCCTCCTCAGCAGCTCGACGCAGGTAAACCGCTCGCTTCAGAGTACTTGCTACTCCTGTTTTTCTCTTTTTTTGTCTTCTTGAACTTCAATCTTGGTCTCATCGTGCTTCCCTTCCTGGGCTTCCAGATTTCCTCTTGGCGTAACCCATGGATGTCGAAACCGTCATCGAGGAGACCGCCAGGGATGCTGCCGCCGAGGCCGACAGGGTCGCAGCGGACGAGGCCGCCAAGGCCGCACAGGAAGAGACCGCCAAGAAGTCTGCTGAGGGGACCGGCAAGGAGACCGACGACCGCACTGATGTCATTCCTGCCGCAGGAGCGCCTGGCGCTACACCGGTCGCGGAGCCCCCAGCTGCCGGTGAAGATCAACCGTCAACATCTGACGTGCCCCCGTCAAGCAGTTACCTCAAGGTCGGCGACAACCTGTTCGTCGGCATGCCAGGGACGGCAAGCACTGGGGCGCCGGTGGAAGGAGAAACTCTGGATGGAGACGTCATCGCCGCCGCCAGCAACAGTGAACCCAAGGAGGAGCAGCTACTCCAAGCCGTGCACGACAACTATCAGAAGCTCCAGGCACTCTACCGTGCCCGGAAGGATAAGCTGGATTCCAGGGCAGCGGTTGTTGATGCAGCAGAGGCGGACTTCCAAAAGCGCGTCGAGGAGATGCAGGCTTGGTATGCTGAAGACTGCTCGGGAACAGCTGAGCGAGAACTGGAACGACCTCCTCATGAAGCAATCTGATGTCGAGAAGGCATAGGAGGAGGCTGCACAGCAGGCCACCGTAGCAGAAGCTCGCCTGACGGAGCGCCGCATCGGGCTCGATGCTCACGAAGAGGACCTTACTGCTCGTGAGGAGGCGCTTGCCGCCAAGCTCCGCAGCAAGGACGAGGAGATCGAGAAACTTGTCGCGCAGCGGACCCAGGAGCTAGAGCGGAAACACATGGAGACGCTCAGAGCTCTGACTGAAGATCACGCCGGCAAACTGAAGGAAGCCGTCGATGCTGCCGGAGCTGCAGAGGCTGCCAAGAGCTTGCTGGAGGGGAAGGTGAAGAAGCTAGAGGCTGATCTCGAGGATAACGGCAAGAAGGTCTCAACACTCGAAGCCGAAAGAGACAAAGCTCTTCACAGCTTGATGGAGGCCCAGGTTGCCGCATCCGAGAAGACTCAGCAGCTCACCTCCGCCAAGGAATCCATCATTGATCTGGAGCAGAAGCTGACCACTCTGAAGGAGACCCTTGAGACCGCCAGGGGTCGGGAGAAGACCTTGATCAAAGACCTCCACAATGAACAGGAGCTGCTCAAGAGTGCTACCGCCACACACAACGACTATGTGGCAGGCGTGCAGATCTGGACTGAGAAGCTCATCGACGTTGCAGAGAAGCTTGCCGCGCAACTGTCCATCATGGGTCTGCAAGGCTTCAGGTATTCTTCTGACGACAGGGTGTCCACAAGCGCCAGGCTGACCATGTTCTTTGACCACATGCTCGAAGCCTTGGAGCAGCTTCACTCTGACCGAACATCCCAGCTGGCGAATGAATCCCGCAAGCTCTGCCAGGCCGTCCTCCGCGAGGTGCTGGTCAAAGTTGTGCACAAGAACCCCGGCATCAAGCTCTCCAACATCTTCAAACGCTTGCCGAAGAATGTGGACGTCAAGGTACTCGAAGATCTTGTCGCGCCCATCGTTGACAGGGTGAGCCAAGTCAAGAGGGTTGAAGGCGATCGCCGGGATTAGCCGTTTCTCTTTATCTTGTCGCCATCGCTCCATGCCAAAGACAATTTATCTTTAGTTAGAAACGTGGCAACTATCATGTAATATAACTTGTTGTCTCTGGATTAATGTATGCTATTCCCCTCGTTTGATTTCTTTCTGTATGGTGTATGCCCTACGCTTATACTGGGAACTTGCCGGTGCGCACCCCCGCGAGCGCTGGGTTCGGGACTTCAGCAGCCTGCTGGAGGCGCAGCTACCGGCAAGAAACCTTGACGTTTTCAGTGCAGCCACCTAAACTGTTGAGCGGACTCAAAACAGAGTAAGGGCACGACCGATCATGACAAGGTTCCATCGCGTGCAGGTTTTCCATACAAAAGTCGAAATCGTTCAAGGAGGATAGCCTTACAACAAAAATCTGTTTTAAAGGGTTTCTGCAACTTAGCTTTTCATTGCTGTTCTTCTTCTGGCAAGATGTCAACCTTGAACGTCGCCTGTCGGTATCCATACCATCTTCCCCCCCCCCCAGCAAATTTGCATGCGAGGGAACCTTCTATCCTTTTGAGAAAAAGAAAGAAGAGAAAATATGGAACCTTGGCGGTTCATTAGCTATTACCGGAAGCAAGCGCAATACAACATCTCAGATAAGCATGCATATAGAATGACATGAAATCGACAAGAATTGTAAAACACTTAGCTTAATTAAACTATGCACAGGGTCTTCGCCTGGCTTTGTACAAAGGATTACATGCTGCATCGGCAAGACTTGTACAAAAGGTGGTTGCCGGGAGCGTTTCTGTGGCAATTTGGTTCTGCGCGAAACTGCTGCTAACCGGCAACCGCGCCTCACGGGTAGAACTTACGAAGATGTTCGATATTCCAGGAGTTGCTCACTGGCACGCCATCTTCGGTCTCCAGGCGGACAGTGCCAGGCCTGGTGACTCGTACTACCCGATAAGGGCCTTCCCACTTCGGCGTCAACTTGTTGGAATTCTTGGCCGACTGAACGCGCCGAAGAACAAGGTCGCCTTCCTCAAGACTCCGGGCATGAACCTTGCGGCTATGATAGCAGCGCAAAGCTTGCTGGTAGCGTGCAGCACGCACAGCAGCCCGAAGACGATCTTCCTCAAGGAGCACAGCGTCATCTTGCCGCAGCTGCTCTTGCTCGAGCTCATCATAAGCGAGCACTCGAGGTGACCCGTATATGAGTTCCGTGGGGAGAACTGCTTCAGCCCCGTAGACCAGGGCAAAGGAAGTCTGGCCGGTAGCTCGATTTGGTGTCGTTCTGATTGACCAAAGAACCGCCGGCAGCTCATCAATCCAGCGTCTTCCGCACTTGTGCAGCTTGTCGAAAGTTCTGGTCCTGAGACCGCGCAGCACTTCAGCATTTGCCCTCTCTGCTTGGCCGTTGCTTCTCAGGTGAGCAACGGAGGCAAAACAAATCTTGCCGCCAAGGTCTTGGACGTACTGCATGAAGGTGCGACTCGTGAACTGCGTACCGTTGTCGGTGATGATCCTGTTCGGCACACCAAACCGGCACACTATTCCCTTGAAGAACTTGACCGCTGACTGTGCTGTCACCTTTCTCACTGCTTCCACTTCCGGCCACTTCGTGAACTTGTCGATAGCAACGTACAAGTACTCGAAGCCCCCGGCAGCGCGGGGGAAAGGACCCAGTATGTCGAGTCCCCAGACCAAGAAGGGCCAGGAAAGAGGGATTGTCTGAAGAGCTTGAGCTGGCTGATGAAGTTGCTTTGAATGGAACTGGCACGCTTCACACTTGGTTACTAGTGCAGTTGCATCCTGGAGAGCAGTGGGCCAGAAGAAACCTTGCCGGAATGCCTTGCCAACAAGAGCTCTCGAGCCTATGTGGGAGCCACATATGCCTCCATGAATCTCTGCCAACAGCTCTAGTCCATCCTCCCGAGGAATGCACTTCAATTTCACACCGTTGGGTCTCTTTCTGTACAGGACGTCGTCGACGAACTGGTACATACTAAACTGACGGGCTACTTTCTCCGCTTCTTCATGTTCCTCAGGGAGTTCTCCTGTCTGAAGGAAATGAACTATGTGCTGTGCCCATGCCGGAGCCTGTGGCTCGACGACAAGGACTAAAGGCATCTCTTCGGCCGCGGGAGCGCTTGCTTCAGCGGCAAGAACCTGAGGTTCTGCGCAAAGCTGCTGCTCACCGGCAACCAGCATATCCTCAGCTGCGGGGGCGCGTACTTCCGCGGCAAGAACCTGAGGCTCTACGCGAAGCCGCTGCTCACCGGCAACCGTGTCGTTCCCGGCAACTTCCTTGCCGGCGGCTTCTGGAAGCTCTGCCGGGAAGTACTTGCCGGTACTTAACTTCCTTCTCTTGTCCGGCCTCGTCGGTGGTTTTATGGATGGCTGAGTCAGGCGGAGCACAAAAGTTCCTTGTTCCACAGGTAACTTAAGGGCAGCACGCTTCGACAGGTCGTCAGCAATGCAGTTCTCTGCTCGAGGAACATGCTCTGTTTGCAAACCATCAAAACTCTCCTCCAGCCTTCTTACTTCATCGACATAAGCTTCCATCAACGGGCTCTGGTAATCCTTGTTGACTTGCCTGACGACAAGCTGGGAGTCACCTCTGACGATGAGCTTCTTGATCCCAAGGTCTGCCGCGATCCTAAGACCGGCAAGCAGCCCTTCATACTCTGCAGTGTTGTTCATTGATCTCTCCCAGGGAAAGTGCATCTGAATCACATACTTGAGGTGCTCTCCGGTGGGTGCGACAAGCAGCACGCCAGCACTGGCGCCTTGCAGAGAAAAAGCCCCATCAAAGTACATAATCCATTCGCGATCTGTTTCCTTGCTGGGGACAACCGACTCTTGAACTTCTTCGTCTGGCGTTGGTGTCCACTCTGCAATGAACTCTGCCAAGGCTCTGCTCTGAATAGTTGAAGTGCTTTCAAACTTGAGGCCAAAGCATGACAGCTCCAACGCCCACTCCACAATCCTGCCGGTTGCTTCTGGATTCCACAAGATCCGTTGCAGCGGAAAGCGAGTGACGACGGTAATCTCATGTGCTTGGAAGTAATGGCGCAGCTTCCTCGAGGCCATAAGGAGGTCGAAGAGCAGCTTTTGCACACCAAAATATCTTGACCTAGCCCCCTGCAAAAGGGAGCTGACAAAATAGACTGGGCGCTGCACCATCTTCTTCTTCTGCACTGCTTCACTTGGCTGCGCGGGCTCTGCCTTGTCGGCACCAGACTCTGCCGGGGATGGCCCTGGCTTGTCGGTTGACGGGCTTGCCGCTGCCGTTGCCTCTTCGTCTGCTTCTCTCTGCGCCACTAGCGCAGCACTAACCACTTGATTCATTGCCGCTAGATGCAGCAGCAACGGCTCTTGTGGCCTAGGTGCGACCAGTGTCGGCGGAGAGGAGAGGTACCTCTTCAAGTCCTGCAGCGCTGCCTCCGCTTCCGGAGTCCATTTCATTGGTCCTGCCTTCTTCAAGATTTTGAAAAAGGGCAGGGCACGCTCAGCGGACTTGGAGATGAAACTGCTCAGAGCAGCAACGCAGCCGGCAAGTCGGCGCACATCTTTGACACGTCTTGGTGCTTCAACCTGCTCAATTGCCTTGATCTTGTCGGGATTGGCTTCAATTCCACGTTGAGACACAAAGAACCCGAGAAGCTTGCCGGATGGAACGCCAAACACGCACTTCTCGGGATTGAGCTTCAGATTCATCCTGCGCAGATTTGCAAACGTCTCTTCCAGATCTTGTATAAGAGTTGCCTTGTCCTTGGTCTTGACCACTATGTCGTGCATATAGGCTTCCATATTTCTATGCAGCTGGGTCTCGAAACCAATCTGGACAGCTCTTGCGAAGGTCGAACCAGCACTTTTCAACCCGAAAGGCATACGTATGAAGCAATACGTGCCACATGGGGTGATAAATGCGGTTTTCTCTTCGTCTTCTTTGGACATGAAAATCTGATGGTAGCCTGAATATGCGTCAAGGAATGACAGCAAATCGCAGCCAGCAGTGGAGTCCACAATCTGGTCGATGCGCGGCAAGGGAAAAGGATCTTTTGGACAGGCTCTATTGATATCAGTATAGTCGATACATAGCCTCCATTTTCCATTCGCCTTGCACACTACAACTGGATTGGCCAACCATGTCGGATGGAGGACTCCTCTAACCAGACCTGCTGCTTCAAGCTTTCTGATTTCTTCGGCGATAAACTCTTGCCGCTCCAAGGCTTGCTTCCTGATCTTCTGCTTGACGGGCCGCGCATGAGGGCAGACATCAAGGTGGTGCTCAATTACCTTCCTGGGAACTCCGGGGATATCAGATGGTTGCCATGCAAACACATCGATATTCGCCCGCAGGAAGGCAACGAGCGCGCTTTCCTATTTGTCATCAAGGGTGGAACTTATGGTGAAAGTTCCTCCCGTACCATCCTCCTTGGCGGGCACCTTCTTGGTCTTTGGTGGAGCGGCCTTGGATTTCTTGCTCTTGCCGGCAGAGCTCTCCGGCACGTCCTCAACGGGAGCGCAGCACTCCGAGGAGGTGCGCTTGCCGGAGTGGGTGCTAGAGGTCTTGCCAGGCTTCTTCTTCTTCCCGGGAGCTTCAGCGACAGGAGCAGGTGCCTTGGCGGCAGATGCTGCAACTGCCTCCCGGTAGAGTTTGTCGGTGCAGATAAGCGCATCCTTCTTGTCGGAGTGGATGGTGAGGACGCTCATCGGCCCGGGCATCTTCAGCACGTTATAGGCGTAGTGTGATGCCGCCATGAACTTGGCCAGCGCCAGGCGACCAAGAATCCCATTATAGGGTAATAGAATCTTGGCGACGTCGAAGACGATCTTCTCCGTCCTGAAGTTCAACTCACTGCCAAACGTCACTGGCAGGGTGATCTTGCCCTTCGGCTGGTTCCTTCCCGGATTGACCCCTTGGAATGAGCCTGTTTCCTCGAGATCTTCGTCGGGAAGTTGCAATCTCTTGATCACATCGGGCGAGATCAGGTTTAGGCCGGCCCCACCGTCAACTAACATTTTTGTCACCTGGAGGTTGCGGATCGTTGGTGAAACCAACAACGGCAAGCACCCGACCGCAGTTGTGCGGTCAGGGTGGTCCTCGGCGTCAAAAACGATAGGCGTGTGGGACCACCTCAGTGGCTTCCGGGCATCGAGCGAGGGCTCAGCTGCATTAATCTCGCGCGCCCACTGCTTGAGCTGGCGGTGAGAGGAATGCAACGAGGCGCCTCCGTCAACGCACATGGCCTCTGTCTCCTTCTGGAACTCGTGTTCGCTGGAGTCGTCGCCCTCTCCATCATCATCATCATCCCCCTGCTTCTTGTCGCGGCCTCGGGCGGCCCGGTCCTTCTGTTGCTTGACCTTGCCGCGGCGACCTCCTCGACCGTGCTTCTTGCCGAACCCTCCAGCGCCATCCTGGGCCCTTTCCTTGCCGGGGCAGCAGCGTCTTCGCTTTCGAAGTCGACTCCTGCGCCAGCGTTCTCGCCGGGGAGTCTCCTTCCTTCTTCTGCCCGAGCACATTTGTCAGCCAGAGCGTAAAGCTCGGCGACATCCCTGACCTTGTTCATCGCAAGCTCTTCCCGCATCTTGCGGTTGCGCACATTCTGATGGAAGGCGCTGATGACAGCGGCAGGATGAACGTCTGGAATGTTGTGCTGGATACGGCTAAACCTCTGGATGTACTTACGCAAGGTTTCACCATCCTTCTGGGGAATGATATGCAAGTCGCTTTCCTGGCCAGGAGCTTGGTGGCCGCCAGTAAAGGCGCCAACAAACTCATGACACAAATCTGCCCAGGAGGAAATGGAATTCTCCGGCAGATGCATCAACCACGACCTGACGTTGGGCTTCAGCACCAACGGGAAGTAGTTGGCTAGGATCTTGTCGTCTCGAGCCCCGGCAGCCTGCACCGCAATGGTGTAGATGCTCAGGAACTCTGACGGGTGAGTCTTGCCGTCGTACTTCTCCGGCACCTCCGGCTTGAAAGAGCGGGAGTTGGGCCACTGGACTCGCTGCAGCTCACGAGTAAACGCTGGACAGCCCACCTCGTAAGGCAGGCTACCAGGATACCCTGGCGCAGGCTCGTCGACAGTGGGTCCCGCGCGCCTGTCGGACTGACGGCGCGCTTCCCGTCGCCGCTCGATGGTGGTTCGAGCGTCCTCCTTCTGCCGTTCCCGAAGAACCAGACGTTGATCGCGGCGAACCCGCGGATCGGACGACGCCGTGGAATCGTCATCACGGGCGTCGACCCGCCGAGTTAGCGACCGCTCTTGACGTGGTGGAGGGGAGCGTATCGCAGATGCACTGCCTCCGGTCTTCTCGCCATCGGCCCGCACCGGTCCAGTAGACTGCCGCCGCGAAGGCTCCGCTTGCTGCAGCCTGTCGTTGTTGGCTAGACCGATGAGGCTCTGAATGGCAGCTCTCCACTCATCTAGCTTCTCCGCAGCGGGAGGGAAGTCTAGGAGCAGCTGAGCTCGCGCCAACGCTTCTGCTGGTGTAGGCGGCGGCGAAAGATGCGAAGAACGTGAGGTGCTCAAACTCCTAACTGGGTTAGAAGGAGCACCGTCACAGTCCTGCAAGCGCGCGTGGCTTCCACCGGCGTCTTGACGTGGATCTTGGCCTCGCGCATCCTGAGAGTGATGCGCAGGGGTTTTCCCATGGGGATGCTTGGAACCACCGACGTCACGGTGCTGCACGTCGCGCGCTTCTTGAGAGGGCCGCGGTGCATGCGCCGGCGGGGGTGTCTTGGAAGGCGCCGTCCCGTCCTTGGAGATCGCTGCACCACCCGTAGGTAGCGCGGCCTTATCGTTGGACCTGGCGCTCGCCTGGCTTGGATCGCCAGAACGTCGCGGAGGCTCAAGACCTCCACCTCCTCCACCAGCGCCCGTGCCATCACCCGTCTGTGCAGGTACGGGGAGGCTGGACGCGGATGGATCAACCGCCATAGCGCCCTTCTTCTTGGGGGCCATGGCGATGAGTATGATCAAGAACCGGCGCACCGACCGCTAGATCGGGTTCGCGCAACCTTTTCTCCCCTACCTAGCGCGCCAAAGATGTCGGGGAAACGACACCTATGGGACCGAAGGATCCCTTTACGGTTCGGCAAGGGAGAAAGGACAGCACAAAGAGCGGAACTAACGATCGACGCGAGGGGATTTTACCCAGGTTCGGGCCGCTCGGAAGCGTAAAACCCTACTCCTGCTTGGTTGTATTACTGTGGATGTTCTTGGCCCAGTTCTGGGAGCTACAGTAGCAGCTACGCATACAGAATGGGTCGGGTCTGGATCGGGATCTGGCTCTCCCCCCTGTAGCTACGCCTTGGGCCTCCTTTTATATGTCCAAGGGGTCTCCAACAGTGGCGAAGTACAAGAGGTGTAAAGTATCTACAGTATCTCATGATTACCAGTATCTCATGATTACTACTGACGCCTTAGGACAAACGTCTTAGGACAAGACACATTCAATGCTCTGAACAGGTGTCCCTGCCTTTCTTGGGGATGGAAAAAGGACTCATCCCATCAGCACCGCTTAACCCCTTCTGCGGCCAGCGCCGTGACATGCAACCAGGAGGACAAGCCCTAAACGACAGGCTGGTCGCTGCGCTGGAGCGGCGGCACTGTGCTGAAGCGGTGGGATCTTGCCGGGTGCTGATCTTGCTGGGGCTCGACGGGCTAGCCCGGCGAGATATTGCCGGACGCCCAGCCTTCGGTCTTCTGATCTTCAGCTTTAACGCCTTCTTGATATCTTGCATCTGTCTCTAGCCGTCCTCCGGCAGGTCTTGCCGCAGGTATGGCTACGACTGTCCGTGCACAAGTACGGGGTACTAAAGGACCCAATCTTTAGTACACCGACACAATACTTACTGGTTTAGTAGGTCTCGTCCGGTCATGCTCAGGAAGTAGCTTCCATCTTCATTTTCTGATAGCATGGACATAATTGTTGTATGTTTGACATCATGGTACTGCAAGAGCTTTACGTACTCCAAAATAGTGGGGTCATAATTCTTGTGTGAGTGCAAGAATACCAGCATGTCAGCAGTTTGGATGAGGTGGTGATTATGATTGTATTTAATGTCCACCACGACACATGTGTTATCCTCTTGCATCATAACCCTCATTCATTGCAGCCTGTTCTCTGCGATGTTTTGTTTCGCTTCCTGTCAGCTTCTGAAACGGTAGGATTGTGTTTCCCTTGGAACGCGCAAACAAAGTACTTGTGATTATCATTTCCCCCCGTCTTCCTGATGCCAAAACCAGCGTGCCTGGCGTATCGGTTGTAAAATTCCCAGGTTTTGTCTACATTCTTGAATGGCATCTTTAGTCTTGGTATTAGATAATCTGGGAGATCCGGCATCTGCAGTAAAAGAAAAAAAATCAAATGGTACATTAAAATGCAGTTTATAAATATGTTATCCTGGTGGTGCAGAAAAATGGCAGATCAGAACAGATGCATATATAAGTACTTAAATTTTGTTCACTTACGTGTGTGTATGATCGCAACTCCACCGGAGTCTGCTGCTGGCCCTCTGGGATGGGGCAGGGCGGAGTTACCATAGCAGGGTGCAGGAGTGGATCACGAGGAGGTAGGAGGGTTGAAGATGGCCTCTCTCTTGTTTGTGTCCTTTTGGCTTATGGTGGTTGTGGAGGTATGGCAATCCTGGTTTTTGTTTGGTCTTTTGTTCTGTGAAGCAATCCATCAACATCAAGTCCCGTACGATCTTGAGTTGTACCAGCAGCATCAGCATCCCTCGGTGGTAGTGTGCAGAGCACTTTCCTCCGTGAGTGTGTTACTGTTGGAATTGTCCTGGCATCTGGTTTACTTGCTGCTCTTTCACATTGATGAGCCACAGCAGGATAACATCCAGAGTTATACGCAGAACCTGAGCTAACACCCTCCTCCATCGGTGTGCTTGGAAGTCTGCTGGTGGATACAAAGAATCCGCGGGGGATTTCCGGCGTCACCCAATTAGGTGGAGGCGCAAAATGGTGCGGATCAAGGTGTGACCCAGCATCTTGGAAGTTTGCTAGGTTTTCGGGTGTCACCCAATTTTGGTGTGGAGCAGATTGGGAATGCTGATGGTGTGTTTGAGGTGTGACCCATTCAGGGGGCAGCGTAACGCGTACAGGCTTAGGGTTGTATATTTGCTGCTGGGAAGTTCTAACCTTCTTTCTGCGTCTCTCATCCTGCTGGCATGAAAAAAAATGTGTTAGCACAAGTCACATCTGCCTATACTGGTGTAGCTGAACTGAGCATTCTTCACAGTCTGAACTTCCCATAAAAGTGTTGTTATAATAAAAAAAAATTGCAAGATAAAGAGTCACAGCTTTTCTGTAGCCGAACTGAGCATTCTTCACAGTCTGAACTTCTGGTTTGCAAAGGGGGAAGGTTAAATGATATTTGAACAAGAGTCACAGCTATACACCTGTCTACAGTTAAACCTGACCTTCATGTGATTGCATGGTTGAACTTACAACTGCATAACAACCTAAACTGCTTGTTTCATGTTTGTTTCATGTCTGCAGTTCAGTTTTATGGTGTTTTCACATGTTTGTTTTATTTTCCTTTCTTGCACACAATCAGATACATACCAACCTGAACTCTGGCTCATTTACTAGTGGAACTTCACATGGTGTTTCCCCTCCCACATTTTTTTTTTACATATGTAGGCAGGCAGATATTTGTCTTTTGTAGCCTGGATTGAGGCTCACACACTAGCAGAACTTCACATGGCGGAAAGAAAATAACAGAAAAACAACAGCAGGAAGTTCAACCATACCTTGGCTAGAAGTTCGGCCAGCCTTTTTCCAGCAGTAGATAGGCCACCTTGAGAGCAATGCGCCGGAGAGTTTTGAGAGGAATCCCATGGCATTCCATGGCTTGCAGATGGCGCGAAGTTCATCTGCTTGCAGCAAGACATTCAGGTACAGTATGGTTGAAGGAGTATGCAGGAAGAGGCAGGAAGTCCAGGTACCTGTGGCCATGCTAGATCAGAAGGCTCCGCCGCTAGATCAGAAGGTTCCGCCGCTGACATGCGGCCAACCTTGCTCCCTTGGCCGCGCCGTTCGCCATCGTTAGCTTTGCTGAGCCGTAGGTAGGAGGTGATAGAAGCGAAGGTGTCCCGTCTTTCGATGAGATGGTGGCTATCGTTTTGGTGGAAGTCGACTTTCACGATCCGACTACGAACGTGCGAAGACGTCGCGCCTTAGCAATCGCTAAACCAACTCCGAGAGGTTATTGACCACGCCGGAGCACGATCAACCTGACCACGAAGGTCTATTTCCTGCACGCAAACGAAGAACAAGCAAGAAACTAAGATTGCAATCTGGATATTGCGTATTAAAGAGGAAAGCTTTATTGATGAAGTGGGGTTCTGTGACGTCTTGGTCTGGTCGTGGAACACAAACGAAGGACGCGAAGTTGCAGCTATGGCGAACTTGTAATCTAAACAAAACCCAAATCTAAAACGATGCCCTAAGGGCTGTATATATGAGGTAATAGAAGGGGATTTCGTGGCCCCTTGGAGGAGGGGTCCGAAACCAGCCCTAACTCCGTTTCCCCACACATACGGACTCTAAAAATAGCCTAATAAGTGGTATTTCGAAATTACATGGGCCTGGCCCAAAAATAAGGTGACGCAGCACCTATATTAGCCTATGGACGAAATTTATGAAGTGGCCTCTTGTATATTTCGTCCAAGCCTCCAAGCACTCCTTATGGTGGCTTCAAAGTGCGAAAATCACCACTGGAAACTCCGTTGTTCCTTCCCGTGCGCGCACCTTCTCCCCCATGCTTGATCCTCCTCCAATGGCCATCCTTCTTGTCCATGCTAGGTCCTTCGTTCATAAGTAAAACAAAAGTATCTAATTTAGGCAGCATCATATGTTCATGAACATTAGAAGGATTTCCAAGAAACGAAAGTACCTGATAATTTAGTTGGCGTGCGCGGGCTCTAGTAATTGGTCCAATCTGTGTAGCTGGTGGTGATGTGGGTGTAACATTAGTAGGGATGTCCTCATCATCCTCCCCTTCTTGAACTGAAGTCGTCCTCGACGGAAGCTCATCATCCTCACCCATATAAGGCTTCAAATCTGCAATGTTAAAAGTGGGACTAACCCCAAAATCTGCAGGCAGCTCAAGTTTATATGCATTATCATTTATTTTCTCTAACACCTTGAAAGGACCATCGGCACGTGGCATTAGCTTCGACTTGTGCAATTCAGGAAACCTATCCTTACGCAAATGTAACCAAACAAGATCTCCAGGTGCAAAGACAACATGTTTTCTACCCTTATCTCCAGCAAGTTTATATTTAGCATTCATACGCTCAATGTTCTCCTTAGTTAATGCATGCATCTTTAATATCAATTCAGCACGTTCTTTAGCATCAAAATTGACCTTCTCCGAAGATGGAAGAGGCAACAAATCAATAGGTGCACGAGGTAAGAAACCATACACTACTTCAAAAGGGCACATCTTAGTTGTAGAATGCAGCGAACGATTATAAGCAAATTCAATATGAGGCAAGCATTCTTCCCACATTTTCAGGTTATTCTTCAACACAGCCCTAAGCATAGTAGACAGTGATCTATTCACTACTTCAGTTTGTCCATCAGTTTGGGGGTGACATGTAGTACTAAAAAGCAGTTTAGTCCCCAATTTAGCCCATAAACATCTCCAAAAGTGGCTAAGAAATTTAACATCACGATCTGAAACAATTGTATGTGGCACACCATGCAAGCGAATAATTTCACGAAAGAACAAATCAGCAACATTAGCAGCATCATCACTTTTATGACAGGGTATAAAGTGTGCCATTTTCGAAAATCTATCCACGACAACAAATATGCTATCCCTCCCCTTCTTTGTTCGAGGTAAACCTAAAACAAAGTCCATAGATATATCCTCCCAAGGAACACTAGGTACAGGCAAAGGCATATATAAACCATGAGGATTGAGTCGTGACTTAGCTTTTTGACATGTAGTGCAGCGAGCAACAAAACGCTCAACATCCCGTCTCATCTTTGGCCAAAAGAAATGTGTAGCAAGTACGTACTCCGTCTTCTTCACGCCAAAGTGTCCCATTAATCCCCCTCCATGCGCCTCCTGTAACAACAAAAGACGAACGGAGCTAGCTGGAATGCATAGCTTGTTAGCACGAAACACAAATCCATCATTAATGACGAACTTGTTCCATGTTCTCCCTTCTTTACAATTCTGCAACACATCTTGAAATTCGGCATCATGCATATATTGATCTTTGATGGTCTCCAAACCAAATATTTTAAAGTCAAGTTGTGAAAGCATAGTATAACGACGAGACAATGCATCAGCAATAACATTTTCTTTACCCTTCTTGTGTTTAATGACATAAGGGAAAGTCTCAATGAATTCAACCCATTTAGCATGCCTACGGTTCAGTTTTGCTTGACTTTTAATATGTTTCAAAGATTCATGATCAGAATGTATAACAAATTCTTTGGGCCATAAATAATGTTGCCATGTTTCCAAAGTCCGAACAAGAGCATATAATTCCTTATCATAAGTAGAATAATTCAGACTAGGCCCACTCAATTTTTCAGAAAAGTATGCAACAGGTTTACCATCTTGTAATAACACACCTCCTAATCCAATTCCACTAGCATCACATTCAAGCTCAAAAGTCTTATTAAAATCAGGAAGTTGGAGTAATGGAGCATGTGTTAACTTATCTTTCAATACCGCGAAGGCTTCTTCCTGTGCGGTACCCCAAATAAAAGGCACATCCTTCTTTGTAAGCTCATTTAGAGGTGCAGCAATGGTGCTGAAATCCCTCACAAAACGCCTATAGAAACCAGCGAGTCCAAGAAAACTCCTCACTTGTGTGACCGTTTTGGGCTGCGGCCAACTCTCAATAGCTTCAATCTTGGCTTTATCAACTTCAATTCCCTGTGGAGTAACAACATAGCCAAGAAAAGAAACTCGGTCGGTGCAAAAGGTGCACTTCCCAAGGTTACCAAACAAACGTGCATCACGTAGAGCGAGAAAAACAGCACGTAAATGTTCCAAATGTTCCTCCAAAGATCTACTATAAATCAGTATATCATCAAAATAGACTACCACAAATCGTCCAATGAAAGCACGTAAAACCTCGTTCATTAATCTCATGAATGTGCTAGGTGCATTAGTTAACCCAAAAGGCATGACTAACCACTCATATAATCCAAACTTAGTTTTAAATGCTGTTTTCCATTCATCTCCCAATTTCATACGAATTTGATGGTATCCACTACGCAAATCAACTTTGGAGAAAATTGTAGAGCCACTTAATTCATCAAGCATATCATCTAGCCTAGGAATAGGATGATGATAACGAATAGTAATATTATTAATGCCTCTACAATCAACACACATACGCGATGTACCATCCTTTTTAGGCACTAGAATAATAGGAACAGCACAAGGACTAAGAGATTCACGTATATAACCTTTGTCGAGCAGCTCCTGTACTTGACGCATAATCTCCTTCGTCTCCTCTGGATTGG
The DNA here is from genome assembly GCA_039707655.1 of Elymus sibiricus. Lineage (NCBI taxonomy): Eukaryota > Viridiplantae > Streptophyta > Magnoliopsida > Poales > Poaceae > Elymus > Elymus sibiricus. The sequence goes on from CM077668.1 coordinate 198,828,155, forward strand.
TACGGTATGGCGCACGGTTGGGCAGCGATGCACCGGGAATTAAGTCAATCTGATGCTCAATCCCTCGAATAGGTGGTAATCCCGGTGGCACGTCTTGTGGAAAGACGTCAGCGAACTCCTGCAAAATGTTAGTGACAGCAGGAGGCAAAGAGGGAGGCATGTCCTCGAATGAAAATAATACATCTTTGCATAAAAAAGCATAGCAAACAGATGTAGTGACATCCAAATCAGTAATATCAGATTTAGTGGCAAGTAAACAACCACTCTTCAGTTTTATTTCAGATATAACACTAGATGATTGTTTATGAGGCTTATTATGTTGCTCAAATTCCTTTGCCACAATCTGATTTTCACTCTCACTTTGCTTCTGTTTGGCTTTACTAGCTCTAGCAATGTCATCTTTCATAATATGTTCGGGAGACATAGGAAGCAAAGTTATATTTTTATCCTTATGAACAAGAGTATACTGATTTGTCCTACCATGGTGTACAGAATTTTTATCAAATTGCCATGGTCTACCAAGTAAAACGGAGCATGCTTGCATGGGTACCACATCACAATCAACATAATCAGAATATGTAGCAATGCTAAAGTGCACACGAACAGTACGTGTTACCTTAACCTTGCCACTGTTATTGAACCATTGGATGTAATAAGGATGAGGATGTGGTCTGGTGGTTAGAGAAAGCTTCTCCACCATCTCCATGCTAGCCAAGTTGTTGCAACTCCCTCCATCGATGATGACGCGAACAGAACGCTCCTTCACAACTCCCTTTGTATGGAACAAGTTGTGCCTCTGATTTTGCTCAGCCTGTCTAACCTGCACACTCAAAACACGTTGAGCAACTAAACTTTCATACCTGTCAGCGTAGTCAGCAGCCATGTAGTGTGTCTCTTGTTCAGTCTCCTCTACACCTTGTTCTTCACTCGCAATAAGAGCCAGGGTCTCCTCATCATAATCGCTAGCGGAGTCATATCCACCATCCTCAGTAACTATCATCACACGCTTGGAAGGACATTCTCTCGCACAGTGACCTCCACCCTTGCAACGACGACATATAACCTCATGTGTTTGCCCTGTGGATGCAATGGAAGAAGAAGAGCTCTGTGCTGGCCCGGAAGGTGTGCTCTTCGCGGAGGGTGGAACAGAGGCCTGTTTCCTGGTATCTCGGTTGGAGTTGGAGGCTGACGTAGGCGGTGCTGCAGCCGGACGTGTGGAAGTAGAAGAGGTACGTGGAGTCCATGATGAAGTGCGACCTGCAGAAAAATTAGTTCTTGCCAATGCCTGTCGATCCTGCACTTCACGTTCAGCTTTTACAGCAAGATGAAATAAACGAGTGATAGTGTTATACTCCTTATACTCTAGAATAGTCTGAATCTCTCTATTTAATCCACCCATAAAACGTGCAAGCATAGCTTCATTCTCCTCAACAATACCACATCTAATCATGCCAGTTTGTAACTCCTGATAATATTCCTCTACAGAATTTTTTCCTTGTCTTAAACGCTGCAAATTTTGAAGCAATTCACGTTGATAATATGGTGGAACCCAACGATTACGCATAGCGGTTTTCAAAGCAGCCCAAGTAGGTGGGATATTAGCGTGATGTATTCTACAATGTTCAGACCACCAAACACAAGCAAAACTAGTGAACGAACAAACAGCAGCAGTAACACGTCTATCCTCAGGATATTGTAAGCATGTAAATCGTTGTTCTGTTTCTAACTCCCAAGTAAGATATATATCCGGAACATATCGACCATCAAATGTAGGAATATTCAATTTAAGTTTAGGGAGATGGTCATGAGTTTGTACCTGAGGGGGTGGTGCAGCCCTACCATTGCGATCGTAGGCACGTGAACGACCTGGTGCGTGTGGTGGTGGTTGTCCTTGGGGCTGAGCTGGAGCAACCTCTCCCTCATCGTCGTAATCACCATCGTAGTCAGTGTTCTGATCAACAGTAGTAGCAGCAGCAGCCACAGAAGCCACAGCAGTAGGAACGACACCAGAATGTTGGCCTTCCTCTAGGGGCACACGTGCGCGCCCCGCAAAATTCGGCCAACGTTGTTGTTGTTGCTGAGTTATGACCGGTGCAGCTGGTGGTAGACGTGCAAGCACCTCATTGAACTTAGCGTCCAACTTCGTCTCGAACGTCTTCTCCAATCCATCTAGCTTCTCCATAGCCTCTCCAAGGCTGGTTACGAAGTCTTGTACCTGGTCAGCCATCATTTGCTGGAATTTATCATGGAGCTCCTTGTTGGTCATAACCTCCCATTCGACCTCGTCAGCTTGTGATCCTGGCATGGTTAGCAGTAATAGGAACACACAAGAATATGAACCTACAGACGACTAGGAAGTGGTGGTGGTGTGTCACAAATCCGTCAAGCAAATCTCAAATTCTTACCAGTTCTTACCCAGCAGCAGGTGGTGATTGGCAACCGGTGTAGTCAAAAACTCCCAAAGCTTGGATAGAGCGATTGCCAGGTGGTGTCAAACACACGGCGTAGATATATGTGGAGCTGGGAAGGCTTAAAATATGGTAGCAAAAAGGGGTCAGCAATAATCAGTTCAGAGATGCAAAGTTGAAAAAACGCTCAACGACTGTACGATGCTGGTCCTAGGCTAGACCGTGCTAGAGACGCGAGCCTAAAACACCAACAAAATCACGACGTTACACGTAATCAAGGGAAGAGCACACTCTGATTTTTTTTTTTTTTTTGGCGCCTCTTTTTTTTTTTTTTTTTTGCGCTCTTTTTTTTTTTGCTCAGAAAATCACTATAATGGCGAGTGTCTCAAAACTCTTCCCGAGACGTATAAACAGGATAGGCATGAAAAAAATTTGAGTAATTTTTTTTTTCTGGAGCGATTCGGGGCTGCGACGACCAAAAATTGCGAAAAAAATCACTATGATGGCGAGGGTCTCAAAACGCTCCGAAAGGCCTAAAATGATGATAGGAAAAAAAAATATTTTCACCCACTGAAATTTTGGCCTAGAAAGTGCTCTGAAAAGCGTGCCAGACTCTTTTTTTTTTTCCGACACCTACTCAGGCAAGGGAACTCGAAAATAAAAACAAAGGGATCTCAAAATCAATCCGAATACCTAAGGAACTCGGATTAGAGGCGGATATGGGTGGTAGTATAAGGACTCGGATTGGTGTGGCGGATCTGTGGTGGAGGTATATGGCAGCGATGAAGATGATGCGGTGGCGGCGTGACAATCTGTGACTAGAACTCGAAACTCTAAAAGACTAGACGCTAAGACCAGCAACTCGACACGACGATGCACCCGCAATTTCAACAAAGCAAAACACTGAAAAGACTATGCAAAGGCTCAGATTGGTTCGGATATGATGATCTAACCCTAATTTTTTTTTGTGGCTTTTTTTGTGGACGGTAGGTATGAAGAACAGATGCAATCTATACTACGAAAAACTGGTAAATCTCACCGAGCAACCTGGAAATCTGATACCACTTGATAGAAGCGAAGGTGTCCCGTCTTTCGATGAGATGGTGGCTATCGTTTTGGTGGAAGTCGACTTTCACGATCCGACTACGAACGTGCGAAGACGTCGCGCCTTAGCAATCGCTAAACCAACTCCGAGAGGTTATTGACCACGCCGGAGCACGATCAACCTGACCACGAAGGTCTATTTCCTGCACGCAAACGAAGAACAAGCAAGAAACTAAGATTGCAATCTGGATATTGCGTATTAAAGAGGAAAGCTTTATTGATGAAGTGGGGTTCTGTGACGTCTTGGTCTGGTCGTGGAACACAAACGAAGGACGCGAAGTTGCAGCTATGGCGAACTTGTAATCTAAACAAAACCCAAATCTAAAACGATGCCCTAAGGGCTGTATATATGAGGTAATAGAAGGGGATTTCGTGGCCCCTTGGAGGAGGGGTCCGAAACCAGCCCTAACTCCGTTTCCCCACACATACGGACTCTAAAAATAGCCTAATAAGTTGTATTTCGAAATTACATGGGCCTGGCCCAAAAATAAGGTGACGCAGCACCTATATTAGCCTATGGACGAAATTTATGAAGTGGCCTCTTGTATATTTCGTCCAAGCCTCCAAGCACTCCTTATGGTGGCTTCAAAGTGCGAAAATCACCACTGGAAACTCCGTTGTTCCTTCCCGTGCGCGCACCTTCTCCCCCATGCTTGATCCTGCTCCAATGGCCATCCTTCTTGTCCATGCTAGGTCCTTCGTTCATAAGTAAAACAAAAGTATCTAATTTAGGCAGCATCATATGTTCATGAACATTAGAAGGATTTCCAAGAAATGAAAGTACCTGATAATTTAGTTGGCGTGCGCGGGCTCTAGTAACATTAGTAGGGATGTCCTCATCAGTAGGTCAGGAGGGAAGGAGGAGGCCTCTGGCTGTCCATGGCGCCCGCAGAAACTCCGGCGGCTTTGCCGCCTCCAGCCGCCGCGGGCTCCCTCGCGCCGGCGTCCGCCGTCGCTCGCTCGCCCGCGCCGTCTGTCGGAGGTGGCCACGGTGGGAGGGGGCGACGGTGGGGATCTGGCGGGTGGAGGGGAGGGGAGGGGACTGGTGGCGGACGGGGTCGGATCCGGCGGCGGAGGTAGGGTAGGATCCGGCGGTGGAGGGGGGGGGGAGGATACGGCGACGAGGTGGATCGGGATCGGGTTCCCGAAATTTTCGGGACCTGGTCTGGCACCTGGTCGGCCCGAAGTTCGGGAGGATCTCTGTCGGGCCCTATATAGGGTGGCTGGGATCAGAATAACTATTCTAATCCTGGGATTAGAATAGTGCTACTATATATATATATATATATATATATATATATATATATATATATATATATATATATATATATATATATATATATATATATATATATGTTTACTTATGTCTAGATGTGGGATGAGTATGCAATCAGTCTGGTTGATGGAATTTTATGCATCTCTTATACCAACATATGATTGCCCACACGGCCACACCACACACAGAGTGATGTTAATCGCACATGGTTGAGTCTACCAAACCATTGCCTCCGAAATGCATTCTGGCCTCTGGGACAGAAAACCCTCACCACCCAATTCAAAAAGGAAAAAAGAAAACCCTCACCACCCCCCACGTCACAAAACCCTCACCCCCGCCCGCCACCTCCCCCTCCCCGTCCCCAGTCGCACCTGCACTCCTCCGCGACTCTGCATGTCACCGCCTATCACCGCGGCAACCACTTAGCTCGATGCCTGTCGCCGACGCCGGCTGCCGGCAAACCCCACCGCATTTCGCCACTGCTGCTTGCCGCCGCCTATCGCCACCGACTTTCTCGACGTGGCTCGCCATCGACCCAGCTCCGCCTGATTGGGGAATCTGCGGTATTGGAGCTTTTTCTCATGGAGAACCAGGTAACTAATTTACTGAAATATTCTATCATCTCTTATCCTAGTCCGTCTGCCCCTTTTAATCACCCGGCCGAAATCGCCGTGGATTCATTTTTCTTCTAGCTGATTCGAGGGTTTTCTTTCATTCATAGAGTGTATAGTGCAAGGAGACATCAGGCCTATGCGGCCTCGGCCAGACAGCCGAGAAGTTCCATCTCACCGTACCAGCTGGCTTCAGGAATCGCACGGTATGTTCAATCTCACCCTACCTCGGTTGGCATGGCCTACTTTTCTGAACATATAGTATATATTGCTACATTTGGATAAAAGGTGCCACATGCAGTATATACGTCAAAGGGGATTTTTATTCTTCCTATATTAGGCAAATTAATGTTGTAATCTTCTTTCGATTACTCTCATATTTGCATGACATCATGGTTACACTATCTGTTTAACTATAAATTTGTGTCCTTTGATTTCAACTGCTGTGTACTGTTCTTTCAATTACTCCCATATTTGCATGTTACCCTATTCTTTAACAATCTTATCATTTCCTGCAGTACATCCCTTGCTTTGCAACAACAACTGTAGTACACAATCTTGGCCTTTACATAACTGAAGACTCCAGGAATGTCATATTGAACACAAACCATGGATTTACAATCGTTGCTTCTGTAAAACTTGATGAACATGGTCACTCCTATTTTGACACGGGAATTTGGACAGAAATTTCTACGTTTTATGTAGTGAAAGCTGGCACTAAAATTGCACTGCACCTAAAAGAGCCTGGTCATATGATATATGCTAACTTCCCCGACGATATCATCTGTCCAGACTTTGTTCCAAGTAAGTGTTCTTTTCAAGTATCTGCATGTTGACTTACCTAGCAATATCAAAGTAATTGTGTAGTATTTAACAAACCAATAGGGATTCCATTTTCTGACTCTGTTAAGTCTATTCCTACCTAGTAACTTCTAGTTACCAATACACTTTTCTTCTGCCCTGTTCTAACTTAATATTCCCTATCCTCCCACTCCTCCAGTCCAATCAGATAGTGTCGCCGCCGAGGAGACCCCAGAGGTGGAGGACGATGCTGCCAACAAGTGGAGGCGGGTCGAGCAAGAACCGCAAGCGACTCATGTGGGCCTAGACTTCATCAGCAGCCTCCCCGATGATATGTTTATCGTCATCATCTCCCTCCTCCCAATCAAATATGGTGCGCGGACAACCGTCCTTTCCCGGCGGTGGCGCCCCCTATGGCATTCCGCCCCTCTCGACCTCATCGACGTCCACAATCTCTGCCATGGCTATCGCAAAAGCTTGGACGCGTTGTCCCAGATCCTCGGCAGGCACCTTGGCCCGATCAGAGGCCCTATCACGGGCAAGTTCCGTTCCAATGGCAAGGACCGAGCCAAGCTTGATGAGTGGTTCTGATCCCCCGCCCTAGAACACCTCGACGAGCTCAGTTTTAATGATGGACATATGCGCTTGCTGCCACCGTCCGCGCTCCGCCTCGCGCCCACGCTGCGGGTTGCCAGGTTCATGAACTACCATTTGCCCCCAATTAATGACGCGCCCGCTCTTTTTCTCCCTTGACTGAAGCACCTCGAGCTCATCGCCGTCTGCATCCCCAAGGATGACATGGAGCGCTTGCTCCGCGGCTGTACTACACTCGAGTACCTTCGTCTTAAGGCGATCAATGGGTTGAGTAGCTTCCACATCACCTCCATGACTCTCCGGACAATTTATGTGTGTTGCTGGTGCTGCAACAAGAGATCACAGAAGGTGTATCATAGTATGCTAATTGAGGACACACCTTTACTTGAGAGATTACTTGTAGTTGATCAACAAGTTCCAACAAGAATCAGTGTCATTTCCGCGCCGAAATTGACAGTGGTGGGCTACTCGTCTGTCAAATTCTCTGAACTTGTTATTGGGTCCACACCCATTCAGGTACAACATTCTCCTTCTTCTTCTCCTTCTTGAATTAACATTTTTTCTAATTTTGAAGATGTATGTTCGTCTGTCATCCAGAAAATGAACCCGACAAGCTTGACAATGTATCTGCGCACAGTGAAGGTCTTCACAGTAGAATCTATCGGCCCCAACCTGGACGAAGTTGTCAGTTTCCTGAGATGCTTTCCGTGCCTGGAGAAGCTATATATCGAGGTGATGCTCCTTTCCTGTTAAATGTTAACCATAAGGGGGTTCAATTTTTTGGTACCTTTTCCCAAGTTTACAATGACGAATGTACTACGATTTCTGAAGGAATTTTGGAGGATTTTAGTACATTGATGTTTTTTCACTACAGTGGTTGCTTGATTCATAAGGTTACAATCCATATGCATTTCTCCTTTTGATTCATCTGTACTAGTTTTCGTAGGTAAATTTCCATCCACTCCAACCTCTTGGGAAGAAGCCTACGTTTTTCTAGATTGTAATCAAATGCCCATGTTAATCATGTAGGATCGAAGATGGCATGTCACTCTATTCGTGTATTTTAGAAATCCTGCAAATCAAAGAGGCTTGTGGTAGTGTCCAAAACTGCATGTAGGCACTGATACGTTCTCTTCTTTTGCATATAAGATTAGGCCCGGTAGTGGATAATGTGATACAATATAACAACCACATCGAATGCCTTGATCTGCATCTCTCATAAATTACTTTGAACTCCTACCGAGGGACCTTATCGGAGATTATATTCGCAGGTTCTTTGTTGTGAGAGCAAGGGTGCTAAAGGTAATGAGGCTTGCCCTACATTTGTTTCGCAAAATTGAATGGTTTGCTGATCAGCGTCGGCGGCTACGGTAGAATGGAAAAGGCTCTGCAGAAGCTGAAATTCATTTTGGAAGATCAGCTGACAGAGTAATCGGAAGTCATTATGTCAAGCCCATACATGACTTGTCAGTGGCTAATCCCTTTGCAGAAATGTTGAGGTTTCGAAACGGGTGTTACAAGTTGTAATATCAGTTTGAACCTCTCATATGTCCAAGTTCAGCTGATCAGCGGGGGCATCTGCAGCTGCATGAGCTGAATTTCATTCCTAATATCAGTTTGAACCTTGTAATTAATCTTCGAATTTGAGCCTTCTAACTCTGGAATTTGAGCCTTGTAATATTTTGGGCTTTTGTGGTACAATCATTGAAATAGCATCGTATGAGACTCGTATATTGGTAGTACTATTTTGACATTCATATGCAATGGACGATTAATATCTGGACCTCAATGGACTTGATTTTATTTACCATTCTCGAATGTGTTTCCCCTATCGATCTCAATCGCAAACGATCTATATTGCGGACACGACAGCGATCTTTGACATTATTGTACACAGTTGGTTTCCTCAACTGTGTGCCCAGAATTATCGCACTCGAGTGTCCATCATTACCCGTCTGTGTAACTTTGACCTCATCACCCATGGGTAAACTTGGCACCTCTTCGAGCCCACGCGTGGTCAAACGAAACGCGTGTGGGGTGCTCAACAGCTCAAGCATGCACTGGAATCCTCCGCTAGGAACGCGGTGACAAGACATGATGATTACAGGCCGTCCGGCCCCCATTTATTACAGCGGCCATTTAACCCTTGTGTCTCTTCAACCTTTCGATCGCACCCCAGTATTGCAAGAAGCACACCCACGACGACAAATACAGAGAGGGTATCCTATGCGGCTCCAATGGCGGTCCCAGGGGCTGCCGACGACGAGCGGCAGTTCACCATGCATGCCATACTGGACACCCACAGAAGATTCACGAAGCTCTCGGTGGTGTACACCAACAACCCGATCTGGGTGGAGAACTCCATCTACACTATGGAGTTGTTGCTTGCTGCGGAGAAGTACAAGGTGGTCGGGTTCGACCTCGAGTACACCCGCGCTCGTGCCGGGTCTCGTCACAACGTCGCCGTCGCCCAGATGTGCGTGCACAATCATGTCCTTGTCTACCACTACTGCCTAGCCACAAGGCCTTGCGAGCGTTTCGCCAGGTTTGTCAACAGCCCCCACTACATGTTCGCTATGGTAGACATCAGCAACGATGTAAAGGTGCTCAAGAATTCGGGCATCACCTGCCAGAATCTTGTCGACATCTAGGGCCAATACAAGATCTGGGGCAGCAAGAAGCATGAGAAGGACTCACTGGTTCACCTCGCCCAGGCCATCATCGACCCCTACTACAAAGACACGAAGGATTCCTGCAACAAAGACAAGCGTGCCTGGAACTCGGCCTGGATGGAGAAACTAGACGAAGCTCACATCGTGGACGCGGCCAAGGAGGCATACACGAGCTACGAGATGTACATGCGGATCGTTGACATGAGGAAGTGCCTCCTTCTTCCCCAAAACGGCCAAGGATCCAGCTGTGTAGGATCGAAAGTATGTCTAGAGGGGGGGTGATTAGACTACTTGACCAAATAAAAACCTAACCTTTTCCCAATTTTAGTTGTAGGCAGATTTTAGCAAGTATACAAGTCAAGCATCACGTCGGAGGCTCCCAAGTGACACCTAACCAATCTAGGAGACACCACTCTCCAAAAGGTAATAGACGGTGTGTTGTTGATGAACTCGTTGCTCTTGTGCTTCAAATGATAGTCTTCCCAACACTCAAACAACTTCTCACAGATTTGGCTATGGTGGAAGAAGGATTTGAGTGGAAGCAGCTTGGGAAAGGCTAGAAATCAAGGTTCAAATGGTTGGAATGGAATGTCTTGATCTCAACACATGAGTAGGTGGTTCTCTCTCAGAAAATGTATGGTGGAAGTGTAGGCATGTTCTGATGGCTCTCCTTACTAAGTAAGAAGTGCTGGAGGGGTATATATAGCCTCCACACAAAATCCAACCGTTACACACTTTTGACCCAACTCGGTGGCACTGATCAGAAATCTCGGTAGCACCGAACTATGTAAAAGATATGAACGTTAGGAATCTCGGTGGGGAACAACTCGGATGGACCGATGTGTAATGGTTAGGGCAAACCTCATCTCGGTGGCACCGATTGCATCAACTCGGTGGGACCGAAGTGAAGCAATAAGGCAACAGAGAGTTGGCAAGCCATCTCGGTGCAACCGATTTGCAAAACTCGGTGGGACCGAAGTAAGTGCAAACGATTACAGAGAGTTGGCAAGGCCATCTCGGTGAGACCGAGATCCATATCGGTGGATCCGATTTGTTTTGGCAGTGGCTAAGTCCAGATGAACTCGGTGGCTCCGGATAGGAAATTTCGGTGGGGCCGAGTTGGAATGTAGGTTTTGGACATATTTGGACGGAGAAAGTGGTTGAGGGTTTTGGAGTACTGTCACTAAGCAATTGAGCAAAAAGACCATTAAGCAACACCTCATCCCCTTTTAATAGTATTGGCTTTCCTATGGACTCAATGTCATCTTGGATCACTTAACAAAAAATGTAGAGTCTTGAGCTTTTGCCAATCCATGTCCTTAGCATTTTGAAGGGGTCCACATCTCTAGTCCTTGCCATGCCAATCATTGAACATCCTGCAATCTTTATCTTGAATGGACATTAGTTCAATGAGATATATGTTGTTATGAATTACCAAAACCACCAAGGGAGCAAATGTGCTTTCAATCTCCCCCTTTTTGGTAATTGATGACAACATATAGATCAAAGCTTCGACAAATTATTAAATGAATTGAATACATAGTTGCTTTGAGAAGTATGTGATAAGCAAGAGTTCCCCTAAATTTGTGCATTATTAAAAATTTGCGTTTGAATGCAAATGCACAATCGATTAGGATCATGGGTCACTCTTCCATGTCACATACAACTTGGTGGAGCGCGCAAAATGATATGAATGGGTAGGAACGCATCACCAAAAACACAAGTGAAGGATCATACAAAGGTAATGATAAGGATAAGCATTAAGCATAGTATGATCCATCACACACATAGTAGCTCACAAACATAACGAACAAAGTATCTCACACACATAGTATCAAGACAAGCAAGAGTAGCATAAACCAAACAGTAGCAAAAACTCAAGAAAACGACGAGCAAAAGCAAGACACACACACTCTCTCTCTCTCTCGAAGCGTAATGGTCTATACAAATTCTCCCCCTTTGGCAACAAGTACCAAAAAGTTCGAATAGGTATAGGACTATGCGGCTCTCTAGGCACGATCCTCGGTAGCTCCTGAAGGTGAACTCCGGCTGGCAGCTCCGGTGTGCGTAGACGGCGTTGAGAGAAGTGCATCCGCGAAGGCTTCAGCTGACGTCTGCTGGGCTGGTGGAGTAGAGACTGGAGGTGGGACTGTAGCAGCAGCAGCAGGTGCAGAGACTGTGGTCCTCGTATCTGCAACAGGCACTGCAGCAGACCTGGTTGCCCTAGGCACTGACTGGAATCTCTTAGTCATGGGTCTGTCATCTCCACTATCATCAGAAGTAGCTCTGGCTGCATCAACATCATCCTTCAGCTTCTCCACTATGGTCTGTACCTCAGTGATCTTCACATCAAGATCATGAATCTTTGTCTCGACTATCCGCTCTAGGCTAGCCTGGTTCTTGGTGAGGTTGGCCAGACTTCGCTCAATCCTCAGGGTGGCTTCCAGTAGATAAGTCATTTGATCATTCTTTGACTTGAGGTTTGCAATGGGTGCATTTGGAGCAAATGCCTTCTGAGCTTCTTTTGCTGCCTCAGCTGCCCGGATCCTCTCTTGAGCTTGGGCAGATGTAGGGTGTGAAGGGTCCATCACCACTACATTGTCCTCGAACTCTGGACGCAATGGGAGATGCTCTCGATCAAGAAGATAAGTGCTCGTTCCAACCTTGGAATTGATGAGCATCTGAATGTGTGGAGCATATCCACAAGATCTCTTCTGGTCAGCTGCGGTTCTCTTAATAGTTTCAACTATGAGGCTCATGACTTTGAACTTCTGAGGTGTGTCAAACAAATGCAGCAAGTTGATGGAGTGGCCACATATCATCTTATCATCTCCTGACTTGGGCAACAAAGTGTACCTCAAGATTGTGTTGGTGGTGGCCAAACTAGGTAGCAAGTGCTTCACTGACCCTAGCTTGTGAGACTCAATGTCCTTCTCTGGAATAGCTGTGTACATATTAGCCATGGAATTGTGGTCCATCTTGAGCTTGGCATATATGTCAATGTCATCATATTCTTCCTCTGGAGCACCAAGAAGAGTAGCCCACTCAGAGATGGTTGACGGGTATCTGGATCCCTCAGTCATCCACACAATTCGGCCATCTGGATGAAAATGAGCTATGGAGTAGAATTGCATGATCATCTCATCATTCCACTTGGTAAGCTTCTGTCCAACAAAGTCATCAACACCAGCTATCCTGAAACTCTCATGAACATGGGGGAAGTAGTCTTCATTTGCATCGATATACTTCCAATCCACCCATCTCATGTCACTGACGATAGGCTTCTTATCAAGTAACACGGTTTCATAGAAATCTTGTTGTTCTCTGGTCTGAAAGAGGTAATCACAAGCAGTCCTTCTTCTTGCAGCATAAGGATCAGACAATCTCCACTGACGCAGTCCTTTGTCCTTCCTGAGCATCATGTTTTCGGCAACAGGGTGTGCATTGTCATGATCTGGAATCTTGGGCTTCAATTTTCTGAGCACTAGTGGCTCCTCATCAACATCAGCTTCAGGCACTGGGGCCTTGTTCTTTTCAGTACCAGGGATGTTTCTACTGGATCTCTTGGGTGCTGGAGCTTTGGGCTTGGACTTGGTGGGGGCAGCAGTCCTTATAGCATCAGACATAAGCTTATGAGTCTTTGCAGGAGGTGCATCAGCTACTGGTTCCTCCTCCTCCTACACATCAGTCCTCATGGAGGGTTTGCCCACAACCTAAGCAGTTGTCTTCCTAGCCCTCTTCTTCTTTCCTGTAGCAGCTGCCTCTGCATCACTTGGTTCCTCAAGTGTGAATGTCATGGTTTTCTTTGTAACTTTCTTTACAGTAGATTTGTCTCTGGTAGCAGGTTTTGAGCTAGCTGCTTTTCCATACTCCTTAGCAACCACTGTCCTCTTCTTTGATGTGGCCTCACTTGCCACAAAGTCCTCATCTTCGTCATCTGAGTTCCTCTTCTTTCTTGCCCTAGTAGCTGCTTTGGGCAATTCTGGAGAACTCCTCTCTCCCTCATAGTAGCTACCCTTAGGGCTAGAGCCTGAACTGAGATCAGTGTGCTGCTCTGACATATTCTAACTGTCGCTGGCATCTGACATCTTGCAAAGCTGACCCTATGAATAGATGGGTATGGGAAGAGTAGACGAGTCATCACAAAAAACAGACATTTTTCATGAAAATTGAGTTCAAATCTTAGTTTCAAGTTTTCACAGAAGGCATTTCGGATGGACCGAGTTGATCATCTCGGTGATACCGAAGCACTCAACAGAAACTTTACACTCCATTTCGGTCAGACCGAGATGTGGTTCGGTGACTCCGAGATGCTAGGGTTTCATAGAGACTTTACTTTCCGTCTCACCGATTCGTACAACTCGGTGGCACCGAGACGTACTAGTGCAATGGCTTGAGGCCAAATTGGTGACACCGAAAATCTTTAATCGGTCGGTCCGAGATGCGTTCGGCAGAAACTTAAACCTAAAACTTTTACTCAAATCTAGTCTAAGGAATTTTATTCGTGGAATAAGCATTGCAATCTGTGGCAAGAATAATGGCAATCCATCCGTGCATTGAATCAGAATTTAGAGCACGAAGGGGGTCGAATCTTACCTTAACTTGGTGGAGATCCTCTACGGCGGCAACGGCGGAGCAGATTGCCATTGACGGCGGCGGATTCCGGCGGCGAAGGTGTGCTGGAGATGAGGGCGATGATCCGGAGACCTGGGTGACGGCAGCAACGGGGTGCGGGAATGAAGAGGTTTGAGAAATTTCAATCGTTCGGGTCCGCGGAGTATATATACCCGTGTGTTGACGGTGGCTCCGAGTTGGACAACTTGGTGGCACCGATATGTGTAACTTCAAGCAGTTTAGCACATCGGTGGCACCGAAATGGTTCAACTCGGTGACACCGAGATGGAAACCTAGATCAATCTAAATGATTTCGGTTGGACAGAGTGTGAGTGGATTGGTTCGGCCGAAATCATGTAGAAGGTTTTGGAGGTTCAGCCCTTTTCAGATCGGTGGCTCCTAGTGCTCCTCACCCGGAGGGTCCGAAAATGACTTGTTCAATTTTTGTGATGCAGCAAGAATAGAATTTGAGACAAGAAAGCATAGATAGCTAGAGAAGGTACTTAGGCATTCTTGTACATCCACTTGGCCAGAAAAACCAAGTCAATCAAAACAAGAAATGGATGTCCTCGAATGAAGAAAACATGCAAACCAACATGCTCACACAATAAGATAGCAAATGAAATATGTGTCAAACATGCATAACCAATTCTAGCATCTATCAAGCAATGGTGATGACTAGGTCATCTATATATGAGTATATTGACTTAGGAGTCAAATGAGAACATTTGATCATAGGTCATACTCATCGTTTAAGCACAAGTGGGGTTGCCACTTTTACATAAAGCATTGATGTGTTCACACCATTAGAGTTGCTTTAGCTCAAGTCTTAGAGCAAAGCTCCCCCTAGATGTGATATCCCCCCAAAGAGGGATGAACTAACCTTGGGTTTTGTCGATGATGACTTCATGTAGATGTTGAAGATGTGGATGCTCAATGTTGATGTAGACCATCAAGAGTTGGGAGCAATCCTTTGGAGTTTTGTGCTTTCAATACCAACAAGAGGGTTTGTGACTCCATGAACTAGTGCAAGATGTGGAGGTTGATTGCACAAGTTCTTGCCATAAATGAATGTGAGTGAAGTTTGTTGGTGGAGTCACCCTCAAGAACTCTCTAGTTCTTCTTCTTTTGGACCCACATCAACTTGATGGGAATCCTTGGAGTTGTAGTAGCACTTGATGAAGTAGAACTTGATGAAGTCTTGGGAACCCACTTGACCAAGGCTTGAGGTGCTTCTTCAAATGAGTCAATCTCCTCTTGAAGCTTGTCCTTGCCTTTTAGCTTGTGGTCTTGTGGTGGAAGATCTTCTTGAGCTTGTGTTCCCTTGTAGGAAGTAGGATCATACTTCTCTTGTTGAGGAACAAACTTTGTCTTGGGGTATTGATCTTCTTCCCACTCAACTCCATTGGCATTGAACTTTCGTTCAAAACCAACACCTTGGTTCTTCCGGTGCCTTCCTTGCTTGCGCACAATTTCCTCAAATTGCTTACTCCCGGCAAGACTCTTTTAGACACCTTTTTCTATAATTCCTTTCAATAATTTTTTTCTTGCTCAAGTGTAACTTGGCTAAGAGAATCATTAGTGGAATCAATAGAACTACTAGAAGCAACAACATTGGATATAGCATTGTTATTGTTACTACTAGAGGTAGAACCCTTTTTACCCTTGTTACTAGTTTGCTTAGGTTTAACTTGTGGCATAAAGGTAGACAAGAGTAAACGTTTGGCGAGATATGAAGAACTCTTCTTTCGAAGATCGTCATTGATAGCTTTAAGAAACTCATGCTCTTGCTCTAAATTTAGCTTCTCGAAGCGTAGCTTCTCATGAGTTCTTAGAAGTTCTCTATGATCCTCTTGAGTTGTGTCATGAGCTAACTTAAGAGCATTTAGTTCTATAGTTAGATGCTTAATCTCCTTCATAGCATTGTCATTCGTTTCCTCTTGACTATCATAATTACTAGCATTTTCATTATAGCTCACATCACTAGCCTTATCAATAAGTAAATCATCATCACCAAGCAAATCATCTTCATCACTATTGAAATCAAGATACTCGGGGTGTGATACCTTGGGGCCTTTTGCCATGAAGCATCTTCCAATTCCTTCATTTGGTGAGTCAAATAGATCATGGGAGTTGGATGACACAAGAGCAAGTCTGGCAACACCTTCATCTTGACTATAGTCGGAGTTGGAGTGATAACTTCTCTCGGAGTGGTTGTCGGAGTCGGAGCCAGAAACCCATTCACCAACATAAGCTTGATGTCTTCTTCTTGTGTAGCTCTTTGATGACTTGTCCTTCCTTTCGGAATCCTTGCTTCTTCGAGAGTGTCTTCGTTCATAACGATCATCTCTACTCCTTCTCTCCTTATGAGGTGATTCATCTCTTCTATGTCTTCCTCTTGGTGATTCGTCTCTTTTCTTGTAGGGAGCCGTACACTCATTGGAATAGTGTCCGGGTTTTCCACAATTGTAGCAATTTCGGTCACGACTTGATGATCTTCTCTCATAGTGTCTTGAGCTAGAGCTTCTTTCTTTCCCTTTGTTCTTGTAGAACTTGTTGAATCTTTTCACCATTAGGCTTATCTCCTCATTGGATACTAGCTTGTCACTTGGAGTTGTTGGAGCATCGGTTGAGGCTTTGTAAGCACCACTTGATTTGTTGTGTTGCTCCTCTTTGTCCTTGAGTGAGATTTCATGAACAACAATCCTTCCAATGACTTCCGTGGGCTTGAGATCTTTGTAATTTGGCATCATTTGGATCAATGTGCAAACGGTATCATATTTTCCATCCAAAGCTCTAAGGATCTTCTTGATGATGAATTTGTCGGTCATCTCTTCACTTCCTAAGCCTGCAATCTCATTTGTGATGAGAGCAAGCCTAGAGTACATTTCAGCGACTCCTTCACAATCCTTCATCTTGAACTTGTCAAGTTGACTTTGAAGCACATCCAACTTAGATTTCTTGACGGACTCGGTACCCTCATGCATATCAACCAAAGTATCCCAAATTTCCTTTGCATTCTCGAGGCGGCTGATTTTGTTGAATTCCAAATGGGACAATTTTTTTACCACAACATGTTGGTGCCATTTCATGATACCATGCCAGGTTTCATGAATTTCGGATGAGTTTTGGATTTACTAGAATTTCAAAACCAAGTTTCTCAATGTTTGCGGCCGAGCCACGATGCCGAGGTGTTTGAAATTCATTCCCATTTCTTGCATGGGACCTAAGCATGCACCCAAGGACACATATATGATTTTTCAACCCATTTTGCTGCACTGAAGCATGTGCCTGTAGTTCAAATTTGAATTATGCACATAAAATGCCTAGAAAACTCAGTTAATGTATAAAAATGTCCAAACGAACCACGAATAATTCCAAATTTTAACACGACACTCCTATTGGTCTATGTTGCCTCTAGAAAAAAAATTCAAGGCGAGAAGAATCAACGAATGTCGTTTCATCCACGAAGGTGACCGGTTCCCTACCGGAACCATGTGGCTTCTTGTGAGAAGCTTATACCAAAACCTGCCCCAAATGGGACAAAAAATTTACCACAGCATGTTGGTGCCATTCCATGATAGCATGCCAAGTTTCATGAATTTCAGGCGAGTTTTGGATTTACTAGAATTTCAAAACCAAGTATCTCAACGTTTGCTGTCGAGCCACGATGCCGAGGTGCTTGAAATTCATTCCCATTTCTTGCATGGGACCTAAGCATGCACCCATGGACACATATATGATTTTACAACCCATTTTGGTGCACTGGAGCATGTGTGTCGGGCCCGTGGAACCCAGGGTATCCCGGCCCATCTGCCTCCAGCCCAGAATGCAAAGCCTGGCGGAGGCCCAATAGGCGGCCCACCAGCGGGCACCTCGAGCAAGACCCCTCGTGAGGCCCTGGCCTCCCAAGGACCCCTCCTCAGGGAGCAGGCTAGCAAGACTCAGCCACAACTTCACCGAGAGCCTCGCGAGGCCCTCTCGCGAGGCGGCCTCCCGAGTTTGCCTCCCGAGGCACCCTCCCGAAGGTACGCAAGAAAAGTGCTGTTTGGCTCGGTCGCGCGGTCTCATGCCTACCACGTGGGTGACGCGCGCAGCGACGAATGGCGACAAAGGCCGCGCCAGCAGGCGCGGATGGAGAGGATTTCCCCTTTTGTGCTAAGGGAGCAAGGCCAGCTGTCCGTTTCCCAAAGCAACCCCCAAAGGTTGCCCGATCGGTGAAAGAAGGCCAAGATGATGGACGCGCAGGGCGGAGGTCACCCCCGAGCCCACCGACGCGTCATGGATGATCGCTTTGCAGGCGAAGACCACCTTTTGTCAGGATAGACTGCGCCCCTATCCCCCTTCAAACTTGCCGTTGTGTGGCAACCCTTCCCGCCAATGTTTTCGGGGGAAGAGGACCAAGGCAGATATAAAAGGAGGGAAGGGTGCCGCTGTAGAGAGGATGGACTCTTGCGCCCCGAACCTTGTACTCTCGCACTAGAGCAATCACAACCAAGCAGGAGTAGGGTTTTACACCGCAAGGTGGCCCGAACCTGGGTAAACCGCTGTGTCTCTGGCCCGCTCCCGCTAGTGCGCTCTCGCCGTAGCTTCACCGTAGTTTTGCTGTGGTACGGGACGAGGCGGTAGGAACGAGCTCACCCCAGTGTTCGAACCTTTGGGTCCCCGGAGCCCGACTTCCGACATTTGGCACGCCGGGTAGGGGTGCGCTACTGTTCTTCCACTCCGTCCTCCACTCCACCAGCTTCATGGCCGACACTCGCCTCGAGCGCGCGGAGCGCAGGGCGGGTCGCGTGGCCTAGACGGAGCCAGTGGGCCGCGGCAACCGCCGCCGCCATGTTGAGGCCGCTGCCGCCACCGACCCTGCCGCCCGGGAGCAGCAGGACTCCTCCCTGCACCCCTCCGTGCAGGCAGACGGCCGCACCACCACGGCTTCCTCCCCCCTTGCCCGCCGTGGGCTGCCGAACACGCAGGCCGCGCTGCTCATGGCGCGTGAGCTGCTCCGCTACCGTCCAGCTGACACCGGCTATGACGCCTGGCTTGGTCGCATCATCGAGCTCATCAACGCCGTCGGGGATGCTCCGACACCTTCCCACTCACTCCGCCCTCTGCCGTCTCGCGCTGGGGACGTCGCGCATGGCGCTCCCCCGCCACCTCCTCTGCGCGGCGAGCTCGCCGGGCACCAGCACAACGCGCGGGCGCGTGAGCCATCCCGCGGTGCGTCCTCGCCAGTCCGAGAGGAGGCCAGTTGCCAAATCGTCCGCCGCGCGCCGCTTGATGCGCATGTGCTCCTCGAGCAGCAGCGCCGGTGCCAAGACCGGACCGTCCAGGAGGTCGCGGCGGCTGGGCGCCAGTACCGCACCGCCCTCGCCGGCGGTGTTCCCTCAAGCGGTGTGGGTTGCCGCGCCTTCACACGCGAGCTGTGTCAGGTGGTGTGGCCCGCCAAGTTCAAGCCGGACCTGCCTCCACGCTACGACAGCACCCCCAACCCCACAGAGTTCCTTCAGCTATATGCGCTGAGTGTCGAGGCGGCGAACGGCGACGACAAGGTCATGGAGAACTGGTTCCCCATGGCCCTCAAGGACGGCCCGCGCTCTTGGCTCATGAATCTCCCTGAGGCGTCGATCTCGTCGTGGGGCGAGCTCTGCAGCCAGTTCGTCGCCAACTTCAAGGGCACGCACGAACGCTCCCTCACGATCAACGACCTGCGGCACGTGCGGCAGTGCCCGGACGAGACCCTCCGCAAGTATATCTAGCGCTTCAGCCAGGTGCGCAACAAGATCCCGTGTGCCTCCGACGCGGCCGTCATCTCAGCGTTCTCCACCGGCGTCGCGGACGTCAAGTTGCGCGAGAAGCTCGCCATCAACGATGAGTTGGACTCGGTGCTTGAGCTATTCGACTTCGCCAACAAGTGCACCAAGGCTGAAGAAGGTTGCCTCTTCATCCAGAACAACCCCGATGCGGCGCCCGACGCCGCCAAGGCCAAGAGCAAGGACGTCAAGCGCAAGGGCCCTGCCGTGCTTGCGGCAGAGCCTAAGCAGAAGCACGGCCGTGACCACGACGAGCCCAGGAAGGACGGCCGACCGCTCTGTGTCTACCACAATGTGCCCTCCCACAGCACCGAAGACTGCTAGGAGCTCAAGCTGCTCCACGACGAGTGCCTGGGCCGCTGAGGCGACCACAACAACCGCGGCGCCGGCCGCGGAGGTGGCCGCAGCGGCAACCACTGGGACAGCCACAACGGCAACGGCAACTTCCGCCAAGGCTGGCACGACCAGCCTCGCGAGGCCGCCTGCCGCGATCAGCCTCGTGAGGCAAACCCTCAGGCCAACGCCGCTCTTCCGCCGCTGCCGCCGCCACCCCAGAGGAACGATGTCAACCAGCCTGACGAGGGCACTGGGAGGCTACCAGGAGCCTCGCGCGGTTGCCTGCGTCCTCGGCGGGGCTCAGGCTCCCGCGTCCAATCACCACTTGAAGCAGTTCTCGCGCGAGGTGAACGCCGCCCTCCTGAAGCCTGAGGCCGCTCGGCCCCTCAAGTGGTCGCAGTACGCCATCACCTTCGACTCCAAGGACCACCCCAAGTCCATAGCTACCGCAGGCGCGCTCCCCATGCTGTGCACTCCCACCATCAGCAACGTCGCAGTCACCAAGACCCTCATCGATGGAGGCGCAGGCCTTAACGTGCTCTCCATCGAGACCTTCGAGCAGCTCCAAGTGCTTTACGAGCAGCTCATGCCGACAAGGCCCTTCTCGGGCGTGACCGATGGCTCCACGCTGCCTCTGGGGTAGGTGCACCTCCCTGTCACCTTCGGCACCTGCAAGAACTACCACACTGAGCTCATCGACTTCGACATTGCCCACCTCGGCCTATCCTACAACGCCATCTTGGGCAACCCCGCGCTCGCCAAGTTCATGGCGGTGACTCACCACGCCTACAGTGTTCTCAAGATGCCTGGCTGCAGCGGCATCATCACCGTCTCCTGCGACAAGAAGGACGTGATCTGCTCCCTTCAGCACGCCTACAAGGCTGCCGCTACCGCCCATCCAGCCGACGAGGATGTGGCTGAGCCTCCTGAGGCCGTGCCCGCGGAGAAGAAGCAGTTGTTCTCTCAGGACCGCGGCGAGACGAAGAAGGTGTCGGTTGACGGCAGCGGCTCAGGCCCTGCCTTCACCGTCGGCACCTGCCTTTCTCCTGCATAGGAAGGCGCGCTCGTCGCCTTCCTTCAGGAAACTCAGATGTTTTCGCCTGGAAGGCATCTGATTTGTCCGGTGTACCGAGGGAGGTGATCGAGCACCACTTAGCGGTGTGCCCCAACGCACGCCCCGTCAAGCAAAAGGCACGGCGCCAGGTGCCTGAGAAGCAAGAGTTCATTGTTCAAGAAGTGCACAAGCTGCAAGAAGCTGGAGTCGTCCGTGAGGTGCGCCATCCGGAATGGCTTGCCAACCCAGTCGTCATCCCCAAGAAGGGAGGCAAGGAACGAATGTGTGTCGACTTCACGAGCCTCAACAAGGCCTGCCCTCAGGACCCCTTTCCGTTGCCGTGCATCGGCCAGATTGTGGACTCCACCACCAGATGCGAGCTGCTCTGCTTCTTGGATGTCTTTTCAGGCTACCACCAGATTAAGATGGCGGCAAAAGACGTGGAGAGGATGGCCTTCATCACCCCTTGTGGCATATACTGTTACGTCTACATGCCCTTCGGCTTGAGGAGTGTTGGCGCCACCTTCCAGCGGCTGATGTGCATCACGCTAGGGCCTCAGATGGGGAGGAACGCGGAGGCCTACATTGATGACATCGTGGTCAAGACTCGTGAAGCCGGGTCCCTCATCGAGGATCTCGAGGAAACGTTCGCCAACCTGTGCAAGGTCAACCTCAAGCTCAACCCTGACAAGTGCGTCTTTGGAGTTCCTTCCGGCAAGCTCCTCGGCTTCCTGGTCTCCCACCGTGGCATTGAAGCCAATCCTGAGAAGATCAAGGCCATCAAGAGAATGCGTCCTCCCTAGACCCTCAAGGAATTGTAGCGCTTGGTGGGATGCATGACCTCCCTGGGGCACTTCATCTCCAAGTTCGGCAAGCGAGCCTTGCCGTTCTTCAAGCTCATGATGAGGTCCGGCCCCTTCAAATGGACTCCTTAGGCAGAGACCGCCTTTGAAGACCTCAAGAGGTACCTCACGAGCCCGCCCATCATGGTCGCGTCGCGCCCCCGTGAGCCCTTGCTCCTATACTTGGCGGCTACCCCCCAGACGGCCAGCGCGGCGCTCGTGGCGGTGCGAGAGGAGCGCGCCTACGCTAAGGAGAAGCCCTCTGAGCCTCGCGAGCCTCGCGAGCCTCGTGAGCCTCGCGAGCCTCGTGAGCCTCCCGAGCCCTCCGAGCCTCACGAGCCTACCGAGCCGCGTGGGCCTCACGAGCCCTCTGAGCCTTCCGAGCCCTCTGAGCCTCGTGAGCCTCCCGAGCCCACCGAGCCTCGCGAGCCACCTGAAGAGCAGGCTGCCATCGCAACTATGCGCCTCGTCGAGCACCCCGTGTACCCCATGCAGCAGAAGCTCCTCCTCGCCTCCAGGAAGCTGCGCCACTACTTTCAAGGTCATCCCATCAAGGTCATCTCTTTTTACCCCTTGGAGCAAGTCCTCCGTAGCCCCAACACCGCTGGCTGCGTCGCCAAATGGAACATCGAGCTGCAAGCCTTCCAGCTGGAGTTCTGCACCACCAGAGTCATCAAAGGCGCAGCTCTGGCCGACTTCGTGGCGGAGTGGACAGACCCGTATGAAGGGGGGCCTCGCGAGGATGAATCCCTCCTGCCTGGGGACGAGGCGCCTGGCAGCTGGACCATGCACTTCGACGACGCCTTCTCCTAGCAGGGCGCGGGGGCAGGAGTCATGCTCACCTCACCAATAGGAGACAAGCTCTACTACGCCGTGCAGCTCTGCTTCAGGCACACCGACAATGTTTCCAACAAAATCGCGGAGTATGAGGGCCTCATCGCCGGCCTCAAGGCTGCTTTCGCCCTAGGCATCAAGCGCCTCACCATCAAGGGCGATTCGCAGCTTCTCGTCAATTTCTCCAACAAAAGCTACAAGCCCAAGGACGAGCACATGGCCACCTACCTGGAGGAGGTACGTAAACTTGAAAAGCGTTTCTTAGGCCAGGAGCTCCAGCACATGCCCCGCGACAACAACAAAGAAGCAGACGACATCGCCAAGCGGGCATCTCGTCGCGAGCCTCAAGATCCTGGCATCTTTGAGGAAAGGCTCCTGAAACAATCCGCTGCACCACCCATTGCAAGCGCCACGCTGCTCCGTGAAGAGCTTCCACCCGCTCCGCCCACAGGCGCACCTGACTGCAGCCCGGCCTCAGGTGCTCGCCTGCTGCTGGCGCTGGAGCCTCAAGCAGGCAGCTGGGCTGTTTTGGTTAAGGCCTATCTGCTCCACGGCACACTCCTGGAGGAGGACTCGGAGGCAGAGCGCGTGGTCCGCCAGGCCACCGCTTACTGCTTGCAGGACGGCGAGTTATACCACAGGCGCCCAAATGGCGTCTCCTTGCGGTGTATCTCTGAGGAGCAGGGGCGCGAGCTGCTCGCCAACATACACGGCGAAGACTGCGGCCACCATTCCTCGTCACGCACCCTCATCGGCAAGGTGTTCCGCAGCGGCTTCTACTGGCCCACTACGCTGCATGACGCTACCGCGCTGGACCAAGCCTACGAGGCATGTCAGTTCCATGCCAAGCAAATCCACCAGCCAGCGCAAGGCCTCCAGATGATTCCCCTCTCATGGCCTTTCGCGGTCTGGGGGCTGGATATCTTGGGGCCTTTCCCTCGCGTGGCTGGCGGCTACCGCTACCTCTACGTCGCCATCAACAAGTTCACCAAGTGGGCAGAGGTCGAGCCCGTGCGCACCATCCCAGGAGGCTCTGCCGTCAAGTTCATCAGGGGCCTCGTGAGCCGCTTTGGCATCCCCAACCGCATCATCACTGACAACAGCTCCCAGTTCACAAGCGGCCTCTTCAAGTCCTACTGCGCCAGCCTCGGCACGCAGATCTGCTACGCCTCTGTGGCACACCCACGAAGCAACGGCCAGGCCAAGCGTGCCAACGCTGAGGTCATTAAGGGCCTCAAGACGAGAAGCTTCAAGAAAAAGCTCAAAGCCTGCAGCAAGGGCTGGCTTGACGAGCTGCAGTCTGTGCTATGGTCCATCCGCACAACGGCAACCAAGCCTACCGGCGAGACCCCTTTCTTCCTCGTTTACGGAGCTGAGGCAGTCCTTCCTTCGGAGCTCAAGCACAGCTCTTCGCGAGTCCTTGCGTTCGACGAGGCTCGTCAGGATGGCTCGCGAGAGGCCAACCTGCTACTCCTTGAGGAGGCCCGCCGTCAGGCCGCTCTTCGTGCTGCAAGGTACCAGCAGGCCCTGTGTCGCTATCACAGCCGCAACATCCGCCCTCGCACTCTCGAGGTCGGCGACCTTGTCCTACGCAGGATCCTCTCCAGAGAGGGGCTCCACAAACTCTCACCCATGTGGGAAGGCCCTTTTAGGGTTGCTCATGTCTCCAGACCGGGCGTCGCCCGGCTGGAGAGACGCCCGGTCTGGAGACGGAGGAAGGAGTTCCTGTGCCCAACACATGGAACATCCAACACCTCCGCAAGTTCTACCCGTGACCCTCATGCGTACGAACGAAATGGGGCTGTACACGCCCCGGAGACTCTCAATGCATTCGCCTGATGGGCACGCGAGAGCTCCCGCCCACGCCCAAGTGGAAGCCCCATGCTCCGCGCTGGCGGAACGATCGAGCCGCGATCATACCCACACCCCAGTGGAAGCCCCATGCTCCGCGCTGGCAGAACAATCGACTGAGGGCGCCCCACGAGCTGCACCAACCACAAGCTAACCCGTGGCGGACACGGCAGCCCCTCTTTTTCTCCTTTGGGTGTGTAACTGAGGGCGCCCCACGGGCTACACCAACCTCAAGCTGACCCATGCCGGACACGGCAGCCGAATCTCTTTTTTTGGTTGTGTAATGGAATCCGTTATCTTGCCTCAGTAAAGCTTCAGTTTCCATACATGATGTATTTTGTCATATCTTTGCCTCACGAGCCATGCGTGCTCACGACCTCCCTCATGAGCCTCACGCGAGCGGGGGCTGGACACGGTGTCTGTGCTCGGGACAGTCCCAGCAGCGCTAGAAAACCCAAGCAACCGGGCTCTGGCTCGTGGGCCTGCTCCCGTGCACGCCACCCCCCCAAGGTCATTGGTGTCTTATCTCCTCGCGTAACGCCCATGAGCAAGCCGGCGAGCGTGCGTTGCTCCCCTGTTGTGGGACTTTCTGCATGCAGTTATCTCAGGAACAGGTCACCTGGAGGGCCACGCGAGCGATGCCTCACGAGGTGGCCCAATGGCAAGATGCCCCCTTGAGTCTCAGGAAGCTTCGCAGGCCCTGCCTCGGGAGCCAACCTATGACGGCCATCTCAGCAGGAGATCTCACTAGCGAAAACCTCGCAAAGCACACCCTACAAGTGGCGGCTCACCGGACGCTACCCTCCGCAAAAGCTAAGTCTAACTACCTCGCGAGCCACCCTCGCCATCTCCCAAGCCTCCCCTTCTAGCAACCTCGCTGAGCGCTGGCATTTCTCCTTCCGCGAGCCGCTTGCACGTCAAAGGGGGGCTCCTGAGCATCGTGCCTCGGGATCTCTTACAGCCCTCGGTGCCCTACACCTCCTGGCCTTGCTCAAGAACGAGTCCTAGCAAACCAGCGGCGGCTGTAGCCCGCTCGGGGGCTGGGCCCTGATGACGTAGAGCACAAAAGGCAAGCAAAAAGAGAAAAACATGCCTCAAGAGAAAGCTTCACGAGGGCACAAGCATACATCACAGCAAATCATAAAGTACTTAAACGCAAAGGCATTGTTTTCACGCCTCCACGGGGCCACATCGGTCTAGTGCAGGATGACGAAGGAAGGGGGATCCTAAGAAGTCGCGCCGTCGCTGTTGTCGCCACCATCGTGGTCCTTCCCGCCTTTGTCGGAGCTCTCGCTGCTGTCATGAGAGAACTTCCCAAGCAGCGCGTCTACATGGCCTTCCACCGCCTTCGCGAGGCCATCGCGGAGCTCCTCGGGGACGGGGGCTATTGCCTTATCGAAATCAAAGTTGGGGTCGGCGTGAAGGAGGTGGCTGAAGACGCGAGTCGCCGCCTGAGAGAAGAGGTCGCGACACTCTTCCTCGAAGATGTCATCCGCCTTCCTGGCCCCATCCTTTAGCCACTCCACGAGCTTGGTGAAGAAACCAATGCAGTCGGCGTCATGGGGCTCGCGGGGGGCTTCGAGCCTCTCCTTACAGATGGAGCGCAGGGCGCTGCGGGCTTGGAGTTCGAGGAGGTGGAACGTCTCGGCGCGTCCGGACTACCGCTCCCACTCCTGGTCTGCCTCGCCTCCGGCCTGTTCGACGACGCTGGTGGTGCCCCTCGCCTGGAGACGGAGCGAGGCCAGCTCGGCTTTGGCGACGGCCTGGTCCTTCAGTGCAGTCTCCCGGCGGGCCTCCAATTCAGTTAGCGCCACCTTAAGGCTGACAATTTCCTGCCGAAGTCCCTCGCGCTCCATCTCAAAATGGTCCTCCTGCCGCTTCATCTCCTTGTCGTGCTCCTCGGCGAGCGCTTGGCGCTCCACTGCTATCTTCGCGTCGGCGTCTTCCTGGGCCTTTTTCTCCTTAGCCTCCAGCTGGGAGTTGGCCTCGTCCACGTACTTCGTGTGGGCATCCTGAGCGTCGGCCACCTGGCGCCCCAGCATCTCTAGGCACCCGCACTCCGTGGCCTGTTCAGTCGACACCCTCGCGAGGTCTCGCTCGCGAGTCGCAAGGTCCACCTCACGGGCTGCAAGCTCCCCCTCACGGGTAGCGACGGCACTTTCCCGCGTGAGGAACAATTGCGCCTGCGTGGCATGTTGATCCTAGAGTTCCTTCAGGCGGACCTCCGCCTCCTCGCGGCGCTTGACGGCCGCTTCGGCCTCCCGGACAGCGCTCGCACAGGCCCCCTTCGCCTCGGTGGCATCCTTCTCGCCCTTCGCACGAGCGGCTTTGTTCTGACGCTAGCCCATCTTGACGGCGACGCTAAGCCGGCGCCACCCTTTAGCGAGCCTCAGGCGCTCCTCGACGAGGCACGCCTCCGCGTCCTGGAACGCTACCCCGAGCCGATCGAGCACAGCCTTGGCGTCACGCAAGGCTTCGCGCCTGAGCAATGTGCGGTTGCTCATGAGCGCCAGGGCCCAGTCTGGGCCAGGCCCCTCACTACCCTCCGTTGTCGCGGTCGGGGAGGCCCCGGCGTCGTTCACCAAGAGCGGGGGGCTCCTCGGGGTTTCCACCGTGTTTGGCTGCAGTGGCATGCCGCGGGGGGCTCGCCATGCCCGCCACGGGAGCCTCACGCGCGGGTGCAGCTTGAGAGCTCGCCGCGGCGCGCCCCGCATTGTCCTCCTCCGCGTTAAGGGAGGCATCTGGCGGGGGAGTGGGCGCCTCAACCTCCCCCATTGCTGCATCTTCTCTCGCAGCGGGTTCCTCGAGGGGCACGCCCCCACCTTCGGAGGCAGCCGCTCGAGGCTCGCCCGTCTCGGCCTTAGGAGCCACACCCACGCGCGGCTCCGGAGGGACAGCCTGCTCCTCCTCGACCTCCATGCGCCCTGTCTCGGCCTCAGGGTGGCGGGCGGCCTCTTCATGCCCCCCGGCACTCGCGGCAGGCATCGGTGCCCCCTTCGGGCTGGGGGCCATCTTCATCTTCACCGTCCTCTTCTTCTTCTTCTGGTCGCTGGCAGACCTCCTTTACAAAATGGTGGCTCAGCCCCCGAGCTCAGACGGGCAGTGTGAACATAAAACGCTGGGATGGGCACGGGGACTTACTCGTCGTTGGTGGTCCACTTCCTCTTCTTCTCCATGAGAGGCGGGTCGTCGCCGCCACCCTCAAGCATCGCCCCGGCTCCACCTTCCGAGCCCCCGGAGCGGGCCGCGGTGGTCCCGGCCGCGTCGTCGCCCTTCTCGAGGGCCTGGGAAGTCTCAGCTCTCGGACGGGCCTCTGCCGCTGGGGGCTCGACCGCCTCCCGGCTGAGGGCCGCCTCCATCGCGTGTGACCCATCTACCGCAACGTCGGAACTTTCCTCTCCCCCAGCGCCAGCTAGTTGGGAGGGCGCCACCGTGGGCTGCGCGCTGTCGGCGTCGTCATCCTCGAGGTCACAAAGGAGCTGATGGTGGGTGCGCGGTGGCGCCCGGTCAGCGTCCTCCTCCATGACCTCCCCCGAGTCTTCGTCGCCACCGCTGTCTCCGGAGTCCAGCGCCACCACGAGAGGGTTCTCGCGGGGCCCCACGTGGCCCTCCGGCACGAGGCCCCACCGGTCAAAGCGGGGCATCTACGCGACCAGCTCTGCCATATCCTGGTAGCGGAACAGCGGGAGCGCATCCTCAGGCGGATCTGCAGCGGGGCTGCTAAGCAGAGCCGCCAGGGCTCCCTCCAGCACGTCTTGCTTCAGGCTGCCGATGCTCAGCCTCATGGGGTCCCTCGTGCCGGTGAAACTCCCACACGGGGTGCGGGCGCTGTTGGAGCGGCGCGACGCGCCACCGCAAGTACTCCTTGACGACCGTCGCCCTCGACAGGCGCGCGGCCCGATGCGCGGCCATCCGCTCCAAGACAGGCTCAATCCTCGGGTCGGTGAGCTTCTCGTACCCTAACCCGGGACTCTTCTTAGCTGGGTCCGTTGGGATCATCGGGAGCGGGCTGGTCCGGCACGCGTCCATATAGACCCAGCGCCGCCGGTAGCCCTCCACCTTCTTCGCGACCTTCAGGTTGATGATGCCGCCCTCTGTCCCCTTGACGGCAAGGAACGAAGTGCATCCGGAGCGCTGGTCCACCGCGGTCAGCCGTAGGCTGAAGAAGTGGCGGAAGAGCGCCACTGAAGGCATCACGCCCACAAAGGCCTCGCAGTAAAAGGCGAACATGGCCAGGAGGAGGATGGAATTGGGTTGAAGATGGAGGGCATGAATCCGATAGTGGGAAAGGATGGCGTAGAAAAAGTCAGAGAATGGCGACACCAACCCGGCATAAACGCTGTGGAGGAAGAAGGGGAAGGCCGTCGCCCCTAGGTCACGCCGCGCGTGTGAGCTTGGCCAGATCTTGGTCGCCTGCCCCTCATTCTGGTCGCTGGCCACCAGCGGGACCACCTTGTCCAGGCCCTCCCTGTCAATGATAGTGGAGCGCTGCAGCGCCGCCCTGATGGCGGGCGCGCTTGGGGCCGGGGCCGCTGCTTTTCCATTCTTGCCGGCGGGCACCATCGATGAGTGGTGAAGTTGCGAGTGGAAGTGGGGGGAAGAGGCAGAGCTCGGAGATGGGGTCGTGAGAAGCTGCACGCAAGGATTCGAGGCGGTAGCAGAAGGAAGGCAATGATGGCCTCGCGTCGTGCATGGGCAAGATTTATGTCAGCGCGGGCAGTTACCAAGGCGTCGTGGGAGAAGTGGGGCGTCCCCCGTCACATCATGCGCCACGCGTTGCGCCTGGCCCGCAGGCGGTTAGGGCCCGCGTCGTTTCGCCCCTGAATAGGCGGGAACGTGCGCGCCGTGGGCCCGGGGGCTACTGTCGGGCCCGTGGAACCCAGAATGCAACGCCTGGCGGAGGCCCAATAGGCGGCCCACCAGCGGGCACCTCGAGCAAGACCCCTCGTGAGGCCCTGGCCTCCCGAGGACCCCTCCTCAGTTTGCAGGCAAGCAAGACTCAGCCACGACTTCACCGAGAGCCTCGTGAGGCCCTCTCAGGAGGCGGCCTCCCGAGGTTGCCTCCCGAGGCACCCTCCCGAAGGTACGCAAGACAAGTGTTGTTTGGCTTGGTCGCGCGGTCTCATGCCCACCACATGGGTGACGCGCGCGGCGACGAATGGTGACAGAGGCTGTGCCAGCAGGTGCGGATGGAGAGGATTTCCCATTTTGTGCTAAGGGAGCAAGGCCAGCAGTCCGTTTCCCAAAGGAACCCCCAAAGGTTGCCCGATCGGTGAAAGAAGGCCAAGATGACGGATGCGTAGGGCGGAGGTCACCCCCAAGCCCACTGGCGCATCATGGATGATCGCTTTGCAGGCGAGGACCACCTTTTGTCAGGATAGACTGCGCCCCTGTCCCCCTTCAAATTTGCCGTTGTGTGGCAACCCTTCCCGCCAATGTTTTCGGGGGAAGAGGACCAAGGTAGATATAAAAGGAGGGCAGGGTGCTGCTGTAGAGAGGATGGACTCTTCCGCCCCGAACCTTGTACTCACGTGCTAGAGCAATCACAACCAAGCAGGAGTAGGGTTTTACACTGCAAGGTGGCCCGAACCTGGGTAAACCGCTGTGTCTCCAACCTGCTCCCGCTAGCACGCTCTCGCCGTAGCTTCACCTTAGTTTTGCTGTGGTACGGGACAAGGCGGTAGGAACGAGCTCACCCCAGTGTTCAAACCTTTGGGTCCCCGGAGCCCGACTTCCGACAATGTGCCTGTAGTTCAAATTTGAATTATGCACCTTAAATGCCTTGAAAACTCAGTTAATGTATAAAAATGTCCAAACGAACCCTGAATAATTCCAAAAAATTTGACGACACTCCTATAGTTGCATGTTCACTGCAGATAAATGTTCTAGCAATTAAAACACCATCCCTTGCTGCTGTAACCCCATTCTGTATTTCAAATCAAGACGAAAAATCAAGTACATACTACACAGTTTATTACCACCAACCATGTGAGATGCAGTACAAAATATCTTGGAGCACCATCATATATGGGTTATACGAGAAGGTTCGTCCTCTACAGTACACAGCCGGCGTGTCAAGCACACTAGCTCCCCAAATATCATTTCACTATTCAATCGTCGCCGATCAAAGATGGGGACGTGGACCCGCGTCGTGAGGGCAACTTCGGCGGCCCACTCCGGTGAGAGCGCGGACACAGCCGCCATGAGCGTGCTCACAACCTGCATGAGCGCGGCCGCAATCTGCTACCGGGCGGCTGCGGCAGCTGAAACGACTGCTACTGCAGCTCAGATGGCGGCAGCAACATCTACGACGGGGATAGCAAATGGCGAGAGAGGCACAGCAGTTGTTCGTTCCGCGGCGGCCGCCTTAACCCTGATGGAGGCCGCCCACGCCCATGTCGAGGCCGCCCACACCCAACTCCTGGCGGTCACCGCACCAATCACACGAAGCTTCTCCGACAATGGTCGGCAACCCACGGCCGAAGAGTTGGCAATCGCCGAGAGCGTTCGAGCAGCCGTCCGTTCGTTCACGGCATACCTTGCCGCGATGGAGCCCGTCGAAGCCCAGACCGCGGCCGCCCACGCCCAGCTCATGGCGGCCTTTTCCAAAGAGATGGCAGACGCGGATGGCGAGATGCTTGCCGAGTATGGTATGATGTATGCCATGGAACCCCTTCCCCAGGAGATCGTCTGGTGCGAGCTGGACATGGAGGAGGCGGCGGAGATCGACGAGCACCGGGCGGAGTAGTAGTCTTTGTTTAGAGTGCTGGTCTTTTGTTAGAGTACTGTTTAGGTCAGCTAGCTCTGTTTAATTGCTGAATTTGCTCGATTAAGAAGTGTGGGTTTGCTGTAGGCTCTTTTGTGTACCCAAATTATGCAATGACGTGGATGAACACTGTAACCAGGGAAATTCGAACCAAAATTTGCACGTTTAAACTCATCACACACGGGGTAAGCCATATGAATCGTTTGTGATGTTCAAATATCGTACACAGTGCTGAATAAGGGACCTTATCTGATGACACTTTGCGTGCTAGTTTTTCGCTGCACGGAGCGAAAAATTTCGGCATCCATGGAAATATCTACCTCCCATGCCCCCTCCTCCTTACAAAAGCCACATTTCCCCTATTTCCGCCTTCCATTCCAAGTTTAAACCATCACTGCTTGCTAGCAGTGTCGCCGCCTTGCCGGCGACGCTCCTTCCTGCTGCTCAGCCTCGTCGATCTAGTCAGGTAATCCACACCCAACCCCCATCCTCCTCGTTCTACATCTCACATGCCCCGACTGCCGGCATGACACATTCCACCCAAATCACCGACCCATCCTCCAAATAAGCGCCGCCCTAAGCCATGGTGCACGCAGTATAGCCAGGACCTCAAGGAGCATTTGGCAGTGGGGAAGCAAATCACGGATGCATGCGCGGATGAGGTCGCGATGGCTGACATGCGTGCCGACCCCCAGATCTTGGAGGAGCACCTCGCCGTCGAGGCCACCATCGACGTCTCGCGCGCGAACGCGGCCACGCGGTTGGCTGCTTTAAACGACAGTTCGTGGCGTTTTCTCGAGGCCACCGTTGGTGCCTTCGACGAAGACTATGAGGTGTTTTCTCAGCGTGCCCGTGCTTACCTCAACTCTAGAGCCAGCAGGTTGGTGCCCGGAGTGGCACAGGTGACTCACCACTACGAGGAGGGCACCCATGATGTGGAGGCCTCGCCCTCTTCCAAGTCTAAGGAGCCCATCGTCATCAATATCTCCGACGATGAGGAGTAGCTTGTCTTTTTAGCTCACTATAAGGACCTATGTTCAGCTAGCTAGCTACGCCGGTTAAGCATGTTCGGTTTACCTGTTGCATGTGCTGCTCCTGCCTTTCCTTTACAAATTCTAGTGAATTGTCCTATGTACTGTTACAATGCAATCTGATCCTCTAGTATATATGTTCTATATATTGTGCAATGTGCTGCTCAGTTAATTGTTAGGTTAATTTGTTGTGGTGTTCGATTAACTGTTTGGTTCAATTCTGCAATGTGATGCTCAATTCTTGTGGGTACAATTTTGTATTCTCTTGCATGTGAGAAATAAATCGAATTTGGCTATACAAAATACATGAGAAACAAATACAATTGCTATATTTCCAAGTTGTGAAGCATGCTTGGTTTGGTTAACTGTCTGATCTTCTAGCATGTTCTATTGTGCAATGTGGTGCTCAGTTAATTGTTTGGTTCATTTGTTGTGGTGCTTAGTTAACTATTTGGTTCAATTCTGCAATGCGATGTTCAATTGTTGTGGATACAATTTTGTATTGTTATGCATGTGAGAAATAAATCGAATTTGGCTGTACTAAATACATGAGAAACATATACAATTGCTATATTTCCTAGTTCTTAAGCATGCTTGGTTTGGATAAAATGGCTTTTCCATGTGGCTCGAATTAATCTGCTGAATCTACAATGCGTTTATTTTTCATCAACATATCTCACTGATAGTATGCCAACCCTCACTTAACCTGATCAATAACTAACTTATATGTGTTGCAGGGAAACAATGGGAGGCACTGAGGTTTACCATCGAGGTTCGCACATGCATGGTCCTTTGTCTAATAGCACATTATTGTGCAATTGCAGGAAGCATTCTAATATTTAGGTTGTTAACAATTTGGTCTTGCACATGTAGGTCCTGCTGTCAAAGGTTTTGACTCACTATTCGACTCATTTTGCATATGGGGAAATGAGATGTCCATGAATATCAGTCAAGTCAAGAAACTCAGAAAGATTGTTAGGATAAAGAAACTAGCGACGAGAAACAACAAGATCTTTGTCTGCACAATGAAGAAGACATCAGTGAACTACAGGATGGTACTAACTCTTATACTTTGTTTTTTTATTCCTTTGCGCCATTTCAAAATTTAGAGAAGATATTTATGCATATCTTTGTTTTCAGGCCTTTCCAAAGCAGTTCACAGATGATTACCTCTCAAACCACCTATATGGTCAAGAGGCGAGAAAGGTGTTCATACAACACCCATGGTACAATATTGAAGTCTTCCTCAAGAGGACGAAGGATGGGCGGTTAATCATCCATAGGCACTGGCCTAAAGTTGCAAGGACCTTCAACATCATTGAAGGCTCAATATTCGCCTTCCGCTTCAGCAGTTTTCGAGATGAGATTCATCTATCTATCTACCTACCGTCTATGATGCTAATTTCCAAAGGTTTTAGATGTTGCATGTGAAACTTGGTGTTGTTGTGTAATGGGGTAGCTAGCTATATGCCTATAGGGTGTAAGTGAGTGCTGAAGCTATATGATGTTATACTCTGATGTATTTCAATTATTAAATCCTGGTTCCGTAATACGAAAATGAAATATATTGTGTGTTTAATATGAAATGTCAATTTGATTACTAAATGGATTAAAAATAATAGGCCAATTAGCCTGCTTATTTGGTTTTTCTATTTCAAACGGTTATTGAGACAACACCATGGGCGATGATCTCAGACAACCCACACAGTTTCTAGGAAGTGAACGTGTTGGATCAAAGAACAATCACACACAAATTCCTCTAAACAACTGTTTGCCTTAGGCCACCTTGCACAAACGTTTTCCACATAAAAAGTGTGTGTGATGGACAACCTATGCCACACAGTTTCTTCTAGGCACCGTGTGTGATGCATTCAATAACACAAACGATAAAATTATTAATATCATCTGCAATGGCAACGCTATCACAGACGATGTGATGCGGAAAATTGTGTGTGATGTACGCACGAACGGAAACGTTTGTCTGGGATACATTGTGTGGGATGTATATACAAACGGAAACGATTGTCTTGGATTCACTGTGTGGGATGTACATATGAACGAAAACGATTGGGCTTGTATAATTGTCTGTGATGGCTCGCCCGATCGCACACGAGCTCTTTTTGCACCGCGTGTGTGACCGGAGGACCTACGCCGACGGTTTCTGGGTCATGTGGGAAGGACCCCCCCCTATCGCACACACAGGCAAGGTGACGGTTTAAAACTCTGTCGCTGAAAGGGGGTAAAAACCGTTTCTATAGCAGGCCGTTGCACTAGTGTTCTAATATCAGTTTGAACCTTGTAAACTTCGAATTAGAGCCTTGTAATATTTCTGGAATTTGTGGTACAATCGTTGAAATGGCATCGTATGAGACTCGTATATTGGTA
This sequence comes from Elymus sibiricus, assembly GCA_039707655.1. Taxonomy (NCBI): domain Eukaryota; kingdom Viridiplantae; phylum Streptophyta; class Magnoliopsida; order Poales; family Poaceae; genus Elymus; species Elymus sibiricus. The sequence goes on from CM077668.1 coordinate 198,863,144, forward strand.
GTACTATTTTGACCTTAATATGCAATGGACGATTAATATCTGGACCTTAATGGACTTGATTTTATTTATCATTCTCGAATCTATTTCCCCTGTCGATCTCATAGCAGACGATCTATATATATTGCGTACTCGACAGCGATCTTTGACATTATTGCACGCATGTGCTTTGATGTGGTGCTAAGCACATTAAATAGCTTAGCAACTATACTCCCCAATGCATAGGTGCTTAGCTTCTTGTAGCTAAGCTTCCTTCCTTTAATGATTTAGCAACTAAAGTTCTTCATGCAGTGGTGGGCTTATTTCATTTAAATGTTTTGCCTAGGTTCACGCGCTTGGCATTGTTTCTTCCTGGGGTCACCACACTCATCTCTTTCTCCTTAATTAACTTGCCACATCAGATTTTTCGCCTACGTGGCAGGCTTAGCACATGTACAAGGTGGAGCATTGGGAGGAGCCTAAGTCAGTCCACACACTTCATTTTTGCAAAGCTTTTGCCAATAAACACCCATGATTGGCCCTTCTTCGAGCCGACGTGTGGCCAAACTAGCCGGGCGGGAAGCTTGCGTGGTTGCGCATGGTAACATGCGCGGTTGCGCGGGAACAGGCTCACCAATGATACATTGGTGCCTCTTCGAGCCCACGCGTGGTCAAACGAAACGCGTGTGGTGTGCTCAAGCATGCACTGGAATCCTCCGACGGGAACGATGTGACTAGACATGCCGATTACAGGCCGTCCGGCCACCATTTATTACAATGGCCATTTAACCCTCGTCTCTCTTCAACCTTTCGATCGCGCCCCAATATTGCAAGAAGCACACCCACGACCACAAATACAGAGAGGGTTTCCTGCACGGTTCCAATGGCACTCCGAGTGGCTGCTGATGACCAGCGCCAATTCACCATTAATGCCATAGTGGACACCCACAGAAGGTTCACGAAGCTCTCGGTGGTGTACACCAACCACCCGATCTGGGTGGAGAACTCCATCCACGTTATGGAGCGGTTGCTTGCCGTGGACAAGTACAAAGTGGTCGGGTTCGACCTCGAGTACACCCGCGCTCGTGCCGGGTATGGTTAGAAGGTCATCGTCGTCCAGATGTGCGTGCGCAATCACATCCTCGTCTACCATTACTACTTGGCCACAAGGCCTTGGAAGCATTTCGCCAGGTTTGTCAACAGCCCTGACTACAGGTTCGCTACGGCGGACACCACCAACAGCGCAAAGGTGCTCAAGAATTCGGGCATCGCCTGCCAGAATCTTGTCTACATCCAGCACCAATACATGATCTAGGGCAGCAAGAAGCATGAGAAGGACTCACTGGTTCACCTCGCCGAGGCCATCATTGACCCCTACTACAGAGACATGAAGGCTAAGTGCGACAAGAACATGCTTTCCTGGCGTTCGGCTTGGATGGAGAAGCTGGACGAAGATCACGTCGTGTACGCGGCCAAGAGGCATACACGAGCTACGAGATGTACAGGCGGATCATTGACATGAGGAAGTGCCTCCTTCCCAAAGACGGAGAGGGTTCCAGCCGGAAGCAGAGCAATGGCAAGCGTCACAACAAGAAGCAGTTGATTTGATGATCGTTTCTCCTAGTTTATTATGCATGTAATTGTTTACTTTGGTGTGCAAATGCTATCTATAGTCAGTTATGTAATTGGATGCTTAATTTGGTTATGCAATCATGTTCTTATAAGTATATAGGTTGTTGTTCTGTAGACAGAGCATAGATGGTGTGCATACAGAACAAATCGCATCACACACGGACTAAACTACGGAACCCGTCGGTGATGATTTCATCAATCGCTGACAATTGTATACCAGAAAGCATTTGCCCACAACTCACACATCTTATTAGCAGGAATCGTCTGTGTTATTATCGGTCTTCCCACACAATTCTGATTACTAACCTGTTTGTCGGGTATCACACACATCTTGTTAAAGTGAATCGTTTGTGTTTATTTTGGATTATCGCAAATAGTTCATCTGATTAACCTGTATGTCGTCTATCGCAAACACCTTGATCTGGCTACTCTTTTGTGTTCTTCTGGATCATCGCAAACGATTCATCCGAGTGAACTGTATGCCGTCTATCACACACACCTTGATCTGGCTGACCGTTTCTGTTGTTTTGGCTCATCGCAAACAGTTCGTATGGATCAACTGAATGCCACGATTTGCACACGCAAATCTTTTCTGAATCATGCTTGATGGATCTGCCATCGCACACAGTTCATTTTATTGGTGATGGTTTTATTACGGTACCATTTGCGATTAATGTATCGCACACAGTTTGGTCGATTGGTCTCGTATACATGTGTCGCGTTAGGACCATCCTGCAGTAGTGTGGGCAGCTCTGCGCCGCATTTCAGGGTGTTGGAAGTTTGGCAGAGGCCAACTGCCAGGCGAGAGCTCCCTGTCGTGTGTATGGTTTTTGTTGCGGTAGCAGTGTTACCGGTAGTAGCCCCCGAGGTTGGGTGTGGCGTCTGTTTGAGACTTGCGCCTAGGCTATTATGCCTTCTTTATTCGAGCTGAAAACTTCGCCCATTTTTGTTGTCTTCTACAGAGGAATGAGAGCCTCAAGGCCGAGGTCCCCGTCCTACGTGGGCAGCTTGCAGCGTAGCGTCACAAGAATGAGTGCCTGATGATGCTGATGACGGGAGCCGTCTGTAAGTGCTGTTTTTCTTGTTAGATTCGGTATTCTTTGACCCACCTTGCTCTTGGTCTTGTAAAATGTTTCTCCCATCATAGCTGCTGAGGAGGTCGCCACTCTTCGTGGTGAGCTAGAGGAGGCGAAGAGGGTATGCGGAGAGCTTCAGACCATGCTGGAGGTGGCCGGCGGCGAGCTGAATAGTTATAAGCTCAAGGTCTGCGATCTTGAGGGCGACATCGCTTCTAAGGAGCAGGATGTGAAGTCTCAGGCCGACCTGCTGGAGAAAAAGGAGGCCATGGTGCAACGGCCCTCTAAGGCCAAATCTTCCGCCGCCCTCCATGTGAAGCAGATGGAGAAAATGCAACGCGAACTTGATGCTGCCGCCAGCCGTAAGTGTGGATTCACACCTTTTATGTTGCGTGGCTTGTTTATATTTTTGCTGCAGTACCACTCCCTGATGTCCAACACGAAGATCACGTGGTGCGACTTCAGCAAGTCGCCAGCTCTTTGCTCTTGGCAAAGCTGTTGGGACGTTGTGGAGAGGCGATGACGCCCTCCATGACGACCTTGACAGTGTTGTGCAGCTGATCCCGTAGGCTCCTTGCCAACTGCTGGATTGACAGTATTCGGCGGCGTATGAGGGAGCTCGGCGGGTGTTGACTGGCGTGAGAGCCCAGCACCCATCGATATTGCTGGCCCCAATTGTTCAAGGGACGCCTGACCAACCTCAGGTGGAGTCCTTCTGGGAGGTCTACGTGGAGGCGGAGTATGCTGCTGACGCCTGCGAGCTCAAGGGGAGAGTAAAACGATATGCTGTAGATGATAGTGACTCATAGGTCTTTTACCGATACAGTTTGTTGTAGTATTTTATATGTTTATATTATGTGTTATCCCTTGCCTTCATTGGAGCGACATTCAGGTTAGCCGGTGAGAAGTGCGTCCCTGCTGCACCGTAAGTGCTAGCATTTTCGGGAGGCCCCTGTTTGAGCCCGGCATTCGCATGCTGACTTGTGGTTGATGCTGGCCTTTTGAGCTAGGGTGGCATTCTTGGCTGTTTATGATTCACTACAAATCTTGGCTATTTTGCAGCGTTTCACTTGTGTCATGTAAAACTGTTTTTCCTCACGGAAAATGCCCTGGTAATGTTTTCTGGCCGTCACTGAAGCGCCGTCACAGAAAATAAAATCTTGACGCTACCACTTCCTTCGTCACGCAAGATCGTGTTTTAGGTGTTGAACCCAAATTTTGTCACTAATGGTCATTTTCGGTGATGGCCCAGACTATAACTTTAGATAGGCCAATCTATCACCTAAGACCGGTCAAAGATTCTGACAACTAGGGCCAACAGTAGCTGACGTGGCTGCTTCCATGTTAGTCCGCCGTAGGTTTTATCGCCAACGGTCCCGTCAGTAATAAGCCGAGCATCAGTTTTGACTAGTCAACGCTGGTGACATTTGGGCCCAGAAGATGCTGACGTGGCTGCTTACATGCGAAACCAGACATGGGTGACATGGCTACTTACATGTGGGTCCATACGCTGGTGACGGCATCCATAACCGTCATAGTTTGTAGACTCCGCTAATTTGTTTTATATTTGAATTTACTGCCAAATTGGAATAACATTCATAATTTGCTCTCATAGCTTAGATTCATAAATTGTGACATTACAGTTAAGAACCATGCGACAAAGTATTGCACAGCAAAATAAGACACTTGTCAGCTTCAACTGCATGTTGATGCTCTCGAATGGCCTTGATGACAACTTTAGTTCTTCCTACGGGTCTAATAGGGCATTACAACTTCTTCATTGTTATCTACCAAGGCCAATTTGAAACCTTCAAGTTCATCCTTCTGCTCTGGCAGGGACTTCTTAACAGATTCAAATTCTTGTTGCTGCTCTGCGAGGGCCGCCTTGATAGCTTTAAGTTCTTCCTGCTGCTTTGCCAGGGCCTTCTTGACAACTTGAAGGTCTTCCTGCTGCTCTGGCAGGGCCTCCTTGCCAGCTTCAGGCTCTCCATGTTGCTCTACCAGGACCTTGTTCCCAGCTTAAGGCTCTTCCTGCTGCTCTGCCAGGGCCTCCTTGCCAGCTTCAGCCTCTTCATGCTGATATGTAACTTCCACATTGACAGCTTCAGGCTCTTCATGTTGATCTGCTAGTGTCTCCTTGACAGCTTTAGGCTCTTGCTCCTCTGCCAGGGCATTCTTAACTGCTTCAGGTTGTTTATGCTGCATCTTCATAAGTCCAATTTCTTCATGTTGGCCTGCTAGACTAGCATTTAGCTAAGCATATGTGAATTCCAACTCTCCGTCCAGAAATCATATATCCAAGTTAACGACGTGGTTTAATATTTAAGTATTGCACAATTCCAAAATATTAATGCATTTGCGGCAGTATGCATTGGTAAAGAAAACAAAGACAGAATATGGATTTAAATATCCTATTTAAATAAGTGTTTAGAGGGTAAAAAGTATGCCGACTAACCGGTTCAACCCGCTTTCTCTTCAACGCGCCTGAGCTTTGCATAACAGTCAACTCTCCTTCGTTTTTGTCATAAAAAAATGCCTGCTATGATGTAATTTAAAATATTAGATTATAATCTACATTTTGTAGTACCTTTTTGAATGTAAACTACGTAAACATATTGTCACCAGAGTTGTAGGGTTTTCCTTATCGTTGTCCTCTAGACCTCTAATCATATTTGCAACATAGGTCAGCTGCTCAACAGTTGGTTCATATTCATCATCGTCACAGTGCATCACTTCTTCGGTTTGAGACCCTTTATCCTTGTTGGGGAATGCTTGCATACTCTCCAATCCTGTTGGTGAGCTTTTGGCAGCTGCTGTAAAACGATGATGACTATTAGACATGTATGTACTTTCTATTGCATAAAGTAATTAAACTAGTAAGTTGTATATTATCAACACAATTTACTCCAGAGCAAAACCAATATGAAAGGACATAATCACTGAACCATAACAAGATACGATCAAAGTTTGGACAAACAATTTCCATGTAATTTTTTTTGTACAAACAAGAAGCTCATCAATAAAGTAAAAGTAGTAATTAGTTGGTTGATTAGGTAGAATGATTCGCAGTCTTAACCTGGATAAGAACCCTAAAAGTTAGTTCTAGTACAAGTAACACAATCTTAGATTGCATCTCTGACTCAAGAAGGAACTAGATGCGCAGATCTAGACACATGTGCAGATTTGATGTGGGGAGGAGGGTGTGACCTCATTATTTAAGGTGAGGTATTGGAGTACTTTTACCTTTAGAGAGGATGGAGTCCATCAAAATGCCGCCATTCATGTCGTGCACTGCAAGGGGACCGGAAGATTTGTAGCGGCGGAGATAGAGCCACGGGAGGGGGGAGGGGGAAGGATTTAGGTTATAAAAGAGAAACGAGGAGGCACTTTGTTTCTTGGAAGGAGATGAGGTCACGGTTAAAAGGATAGGCTGGATTTAAGGAGGCTATATTTAAGAAGGTCAAGTAGGAGGGAAGGAAGATTTTTTAGGGAAAGGCTAGTTGGAGGTAACGCTATTTTTGAAGGAAAGTCAAGTAGTAGGGAAGGACCGACGTACGTGTCTTAAGTTGTACCATGTTAGAGGATCGTGATGCACCATATATTTGTAATTGTGCATGTAACTTAAACAATGGACATGATCATGTGAAGTGTGATGGTGTCATGGGTGTTCAATTTCATATCCGAAGTCATGTTGCCAGTTGCCAAGTCATATCTTGAGATCGTACGTACTCTTGCGTGATAGCTCTCGTCTTCAACGCCTCGTTACCATCTTGCTACAGCATAAATCCAAGCATATTCCGACGTTTTTAGTCAAGATGATGCATAGCACATTGTGCATTGGATTTTGAAATGTCAATTGTGTACCTCCCCTATGACACTTTTGAGTTCGTTCTAAGCATTTCTAGTAATTTCTCATTACAAAATGCTTAGAAACACACCTATTAATATATTCAAATAGTTTGAGTTATGATATATATATAGGGTGGATCTATTCTAACAACACCCCTTAAGAGTCTTATTCTAACAACAAGACCTTATTCTGCACATCCCATGCAGCACCGCCTCCCCCCTCCCCTCCCCGCCTTCTACCGCGGTGGTGGCCGGCCAGCCAGCGCCGCCACCCCCCTCCCCTCCCCGCCTTCTTCCACGGGAGCGGCCGGGACCGATGCCTCCCCTCCCCTCCCCGCTTTCTCCAGCGGCAGCGGCCTGGGAGCAGCGCCGCCCAACTCCTCCCGGCCTTCTTCCACGGCAGCGGCCTTGGAGCGCCGTCACCCTTCCCTCCTGGCCTTCTTCCGCAGCAGCGGCCTTTGAGCGCCGCCGCCGCCCTACTCCACCCGGCCTTCTTCCGCGGCAGTGGACTCAGAGATCGGCGTCGCGTCAAGAACTAGTGGTGGCACATCCACTGCATTCCATCCGTCGCCAGATCTGATTTGGTGCTACCTCGACAAGGCACCAGTTCGATGAAGAAGAAGTGCTCGTAAGGTTCCTTCCTCTGCCGCTAGTACTTGGATGCAAGATGTGACGAGGTTCTGCTCAAAACCTCCATCTCCACTAACCTTGAGCGAAGTTCAAATCGCGCATGAACTACTGAGGAATGGCAAGGGCAAGTGGACTGCACAGGTGAATGCAAGCGAGCTGCAGACGGAGGCGAAGGAAACTTCCTGCAAACGCAAGAACGCACTGCAACATGAGGTAAGCAGTTCACTTCTTCTTCGCGCTTAGTTTAGTCATTCCAGCCAATGCAGTACATGAAGTTCAGTATGTCTCCAAAGCCAATGCAGTACATTTACTTCAGTTCGTCGTGAGTAAAATTGCAGTGCGGTTGTTCGATAATGCAGTACGGTTGTATAGGTTCACTCCGCATTGTGTTGCATTGCGGTTGCTCGATTATGCAATATAGTTGTATAGGTTTACTCCTCATAATGATGCAGTGTGGTTGCTTTAGTTTGTAGTGCCCTTTTAAATACAATACAGTTCGTATGTTTCAGTTCAGTTCACCTGACAATGCAGCTCGACCGTTTTGTGCAGGACATGACGTTCACCAGACAAAAAATGCCGCGGATAATTCACAACCCAAAGCCCCTGAACTGCAAGATGAGCCAAGCTTCTGGAAACACTGGATGGGTAACTCCTGAGATACCTCGACGATTCTACACTACAACAAACAAGGTGTAATACTCTTCGGAAGAAGATTTTTTCCAGGAAGAAGAGGTAGTGGAAGATGGCGATGATGTCACCTTCATGTGGGAGGGCACTCATCAACAGGATGATGATGATGACGATGATGATGAGCCAATAACAGTTCTCAAGCCAGAGTACAAGCACGAGTTCACTACATTTGGACAGAATGTCCGAACAGACAACAAGTGAGACATCACCACAACACTGGATTACCACGGCGTCCACCTGCTGCACAAAACAGAGCTCTGCGTGCACCTTCAGCATCAAGTTCAAGACAGCGACCACCAAGGGTGCCTCGGCGAGAAGTCAATGGCATGAACAAGTCTTCCTCACTGCTGCCACCGCGAGATCCTCAACTACACAGTTCTGTTCTAACCCCACCATGTCCAATACAACCTGGCGAGCTGCAAACACCATTGGACAAACGACAGTACACACATGTAAGTTTCTGTCCAGAAAATAATAACATTGCAGTCCATTGATAAGAGGCAGCGCACTTACATTTCCTTTGAAGTTTGGTCTAATAACTAATGCAGCCAACTTTTCAAAAACTTAATAACAAGCAATACTTTCTTACCTCATATGCAGTCCTCATGTGGTAAACAGAACAGTACACTTAGTTTGATAGAGCAGTGCACTTAGTCTGATGATGTGACAAAAGAAAATTATGTCATAAACTAATTCAGGAAAAAGAAGATGATGGAATTTGTTACTAATATGGTTTACCACAATGCTATCTTGTAGAATCAAAACATGCCGCCAAACCTCGTACCTGTGGCTGGAATGAAGTTCAGCTCGTACGAAAAAGCAAGGGAGTTTTACAACACTTATGCAAGACATGCAGGGTTTGGCACACACAAAAGATCGCGCCACAAGACAAATAACTACATTGTCTGCTCTAGAGAAGGGAAGCACAAGGAGATTGTGGCAGAATATGAGCGGAAACATGGGAAGACATCAAAAAGGATTGGTTGCAAAGCAAGAATTAGAGTGAAACAGAGGAAGAATGGGAGCTTTGTGATAGAGAAGGTTGAGCTCAAGCACAATCACAAGATGATAGTTAACCCCTTGCACCTGCACTCACACAAAAGAGATGATCCTTTGATTGACCAGTTGGTGAAGGACATGCATATGGACAATCACACACACACATAGATGATGTCAACCCTATCGCTTATGTCCGGTGGTCTGCTCTTCATGGGACATACTAGCCGCGACTGGGTGAACAAGTAAGCACATCACAAAACATCTCGCTTGAGCATTCTTTGGGTAATTCTTTCCTGTTTGACAAGATAAGTTTGCATTGTGTTTAAAATGCAGGAAACAACAGTTTGCAAGAGAAGAGCCTGAAGATGATGTCAAGAAACTTCTAGATTTCTTCGAGAAGATGAAGAAGATCAACCCAGAGTTCTTCTATGATTACGACGTCGATGCAGATAATCGTGTAAGAAACGTTTTCTGGGCCAATGCAAGTTGCAGAGGATCGTATGAAGACTTTGGAGACTGTGTCACATTCGACATGACATATAAAACGAACAAGTTCCACATGCCACTGGGAGTATTTGTGGGGGTGAACCTTCATCTCCAGAGCACGATCTTTGTTGTCGCCCTTGTGCGAGATGAAACGATCCCGTTGTCCAAATGGGTTTTCAAAACATTCTTGAGATGCATGAACGACAAGCCGCCAATCTGCATGCTCACAGGTACAAATACAACACCTGCATACTTACATTTGTTCGGTCCACTTATAGTTCTTCCATCTTTCTTGCACATAGCCAACTTCATGAAAATACACTACTTGTGCCTCTCAGATCAATGTCCCTCGATGAACCCAGCATTAAAAACTATCCTCCCAGATACATTGCATAAGTTGTGGCATTGGCACATCCTGAAGAAGTACAAAGACCACCTCGCCTTGCTGTATAAGGTGTACGGCACATTGAAGGCAGTCCTCACTTCAGTGCTGAACCATCCACTAATGCCGTCAGAATTTGAACGAGCATGGAATGATCTTATGCAGAAGTATAACTTGCAAAACGACGAAGTAATGAATTTGCTATGGGATGACCGACATGAGTGGATCTCAGCTTACTACAGGGAAATATTTTGTGCGCGGATGACTTCCACGCAGAGAAGCGAGAGTATGAACCGTATAATGAAGAAAAACTTTGTCAAAGAGAAGCATGATCTCCATCTGTTTGCTCAACAGGTGGACAAGTGCATTCAGACCAGGAAGGCCGTCGAGCACACAGAGACAATCGCGAATGAGGTAAACGAACATGTTCATCAACTAGTGATAACTACAAAAACACAACGATATTTCAGTTTTCTCATGTGTGCTAACGCTAATTTTTTGATGGTCGCAGTCAGAGATTAAAACAAGCACCCAGTTTGGGTTTAAACTGCAGCTATCAAAGATATACACAAGGGCCATTTTTGCAGATTTCAAGGAGACACATTACCGTAGCACAGCATTCAGATCAGAGCAGTACCCTGACAACCCAACAAAGTACCTCGTACACCACTACAACCGATCAGATGCATTTGATTGGGCAAGGCATGAATTCCAAGTGGTCGCCGATGTCGATAAAAGTGTCTACGAATGCGAGTGCAAACTGTGGACACACACAGGTGCGGTTCGCTTGCACACATCTTTAATTTCATGAGGTTCTGCATGAAGCTCACTTAATAAAATTTAAGAAATCCACTCTCACATGAAGTTCACTTGCTTAAAAAGAACAAATAGCAATGAAGTATGGTCTATTAATTTCATGCAGTTCACTTACAAATCAAAGAAATATGTGTTGTCTGCAGGGCTGTTTTGCGTCCATGTGATATGCATGTTGCATCAGTTGAGAGTAGACAAGATTCCTGAAGTGTACATCTTGAAAAGATACACCAAGAACGCAAGATCAAATCCAACATTTGACCGGAGAGACTACGAACAAATAGCACCAGATGGAACTTAACTATTCTGTCGTCGAAAAATGCTGGCAGAAACAGCCATGGACCTAGCAAACAGAGGGACAAAGTCCGAGGCCGGGTACCACAGGGCGATGTCTGGTATGAGGGCACTGGCAGAGGAGGTGGATGTGCTAAACGAAGAAGAAGAAGCAGCAAAAATTCAACAAGCTGAGAATTCCCTGCTCGACAACAATACTGGGCAAACGGAAGATGCCGAACGCACTGCTACTGGTCAAATCAAAAAGGAAACAATTCTTCCACCTCCTGTTTCAAACACAAAAGGAAGGAAGAAAGGGGGCGATGCAACTCAAAAAAAGTCTGCAACCAAGGGTAAAAATGCTGACACAAAGAGTAAGCCAAAGCCTAAACTGGACAGTGATGGTCGGCCACTGGGAATAAATAGGTGCAAGACATGTAATTTGATTACGGGCCACAATTCTAGGACATGTAAAAAAAATACATGAACAAGAAAACCCTGGCCTTGCCGATCCACAACAAAACAGAGATGCTGCACCAAGACAGGAAAATAATAGCCAGATAGGTTCTGCTAACAACACTGAAAAGAAACGAAGACTTTGCAGCATCTGCAACAAAAGAGAGAGACACAATTCGAGAACTTGCCCCAAGAGAACAAGAACACATAATGAAGAAGAGGATGACCATGAAAATGGAGAAGAAGAGAGTGATGTGCCTTCTGAAGATGCGCCTTCTGAAGAAGATGTGCCTCCTGAAGAAGAAGAAGAAGAAGATGAAGAAGAGGAGGAAGAAGAAGAAGAGAGTGAAGAAGATGAAGAACCTGAAGAAACAATGCCAACAACACCACCAAACCAAAGACAGAAAACAGAGGGGAAAGCTGAGCAGAAACAAGCAACAGTGACAATGCCATCAACCAGCAGGCGAGGAGCGACAAGGACTGCAGTTCACAGTGGTGGAAAACCAACACCGACATCAACAAGAAGGAGAGGGACTATGAATAATGCAGTGTACATAGAAGAAACTGCAACACCGCCACGAAAAACTAGGAAATCTGCACCAAAAGATGTAGTGCACTCACCAAGAAGAAGCAACAGGTTAACGAGAAAATAGATACGGTTCACTATACTCATCATATAGCAGATTAATTCCTCTAAGACTTATATAGCAGCTTGCATTTGTGTATGACTTATGTAAACATAAATTTTCTGTTGACTTTCAGCTTATTCTACACCATGAGTAAAACTATGCAACATGTTTGGAAATAAGTACTTATTCCATTAATGTAGAACATAATGGACATTGCACTGTCAAACAACACATGTCCCACAACGTGTAATGCAGTTCAGCCGTAGCCAACACGAAGTTCTGTTCGGCAAGCCAGATAGTACGGATTAGATAAAACCAAACACGCATGACTCATATTACATAAAAAAACAATACGAGTTATTATCACATACCACATGAGACAATAATATCAACCATTCGATAAGCATTCGATACAAATAAGTTCTTATTACAGTAAACCTCAAAACTTAACCAATCACGTCAAACGTGATTTCAACCATACGATCCCCAAATTCAAAAAAGTTGAGGACAACAACTTCCTGAGACTTCAGACCACTCTCAATGACGAATTCCTTCCAGTCTTTCTGTAGGTACAGCCGCCCATCAACGCCAAGCCGGTACTCAGCTGGTTTGGGGTGACCTTCGCCGGAAACAACTTGGAGAATACCCGCCTTCCTAAGATCGAGATATCTTATAGCTCGATGGGGGATTTTCTACAAAAATAATAGTAAAGTTATTAGAAGACAACAACAGCAGTGCAAAACCAAACTATACGCAGTGCACACACGATCTAGATGAAGTACACAACGAAGGTATATGCAGTGCAGAACCAAACTATATGCAGTGCAGACACGATCTAGATGAAGTACACAACGAAGGTATATGCAGTGCAGAACCAAACTATATGCAGAGCAGACACGATCTAGATGAAGTACACAACGAAGGTATATGAAGTGCAGAACCACACTGTATGCAGTGCAGACGAGATCTGGATGAAGTGCACAACGAAGGTATATGTAGTGCAGAACATACATACATGCAGTTCACGAGGCTGTTATATGCAGTACAGGACACACGTACATGCAGTTCATGAGGTATTAGATGTCGTGCAGAAAGGAGGTACAAGCAGTGTGGAACAAGCGTATATGCAGTACACGTCTGTCGGCCCCGTGGGAACCAGGGTACCACGGCCCGTCTGCCTCTGGCCCTGAGGAGGACGCTTGGGCTGGCCCTTGAGGGTGGCCCTGCCTCAGCCGCCCCGGAGGAAGCCGCCTCGCGAGGGGCGAGCCTTGCGAGGCCCCTCGCCGCCAGTCCAGGCCCTGCCGAGGCTGCCAAGCACCAGGTTCCCTCGCGAGGCTCCCCTCGCGAGGCCCTCTCACGAAGCAAGTCGTACGACACTAGCCGCAGGCCTCCCCGCCCAGCACATGGGTGATGTCCCGCTGTCAGGATAAGGACAGCGGGGCGCGACCAAGCCCAGCTTCCATTCTGGTGATAAGGGAGCAGTGGCATCTGCCTCCCCCAAAGCAAGTCCCAAAGGCTTTCCCCTTTGGTGATAGAAGATCAGGACGGATCAGCGCGCCAGAACGGAGGTCATCGCCAAGCCCACCAGCGCATCACAAGGAGCTACTTTAGCAGGCGGAGACCGCCTTTAGTCAGGATAAGCCCGTGCTCTTGTCCCCCTTTTGAATTGCCGCCCTGTGGCAACCATTTCCCGCTCATATTTTCGGGGAAGAGGACGAAGGCACTACAAAAGGGGCAGGGCTGCTTCCATGTAAGGGGATCGACCCATTCTCCCCCACACCTCTTGTATCTGGAGCACGAGCTCTCCAACACAGGCAGGAGTAGGGTATTACACCGCATGGTGACCCAAACCTGGGTAGCTCGCGCGTCCCCTTTGTGTCCGGTGAGAGCCAGCGAGCCCGTCGTGTCCCTGCCGTAGTTGCCATCGCGTCGTAGGTTGCCAAGCAAAGTCCCCCAGAGTTCGAATCCTATGTTCTTGGAGAAGTTTCTTGGACGCAGATCCTAGACTCCGACATTTGGCGCGCCAGGTAGGGGGACTTGCCGTCTTCGCGCCTTCGACCTCGACGCCAGCATCGACATGGACGCCGCCACCACTCGCCGGGAACGCACCGCGTGCCGCGCCACCGTCAGGGTCCCCACGGCGCCCGCCGCCTCCGGTGCCCCTGGGCGGCGCCCTCGAGCCGCCATCGAGCTCGTTGGGTAGCGGGTGGCCTCCTCAGCCCACCCGTCGGTGAACGAGCTGGCGCACGGCCGCTCCGCCGCCACCTCCTCGCTCGCGCGTCGCGACCCTCCTGCTCCGCATGCCGCGCTGCTCATGGTTCAGGAGCTGCTGCGCTACCGCCCCACCGAGGACGGCTACGACGCCTGGCTTGGGTGCATCACCGAGCTCGTCGACGCCGCACGCGATGGCCAGGCACCCTCCTGCTCCCTGCCTGCTCCGCCATCCTGCGCCGACCAGACCGGGCGCGGCGCTCCTCCTCCTCCTCCTCTGGACCGCGACGTGGCCAAGCGCCGCCCCGCCGTGCGCGCCCCGGAGCCGTCTCGCGGCTCGCTCGCGCTAGGCGGCGACGGCGACAGCTGCCAGATCGTCCACCGCGCGCCCCAGGACGCGCGCGTGGGCCTCGAGAGGGCGCGCGACCGCCAGGATCACGTCCTCCATGATGTCGCCATGGCTGGGAGGTGAACGCGGCCCTCCCGGCGCTCAAGTCCGCCGCCTGCCTCAAGTGGTCTGAGTTCCCCATCGCCTTCGACGCCAGCGACCACCCCAAGTCCACGAAGGCAGTGGGCACCGTCCCCCTGATGTGCACCCCACCATCAGCAACATCGCTGTCACCAAGACCCTCATCGACGGAGGCGCCGGCCTCAACGTGATCTCCATCGAGACCTTCGAGACGCTCCAAGTGCCCTACGAGCGCCTGATGCCCACCAGGCCCTTCTCGGGCATCACCGATGGCTCCACTGTCCCCCTGGGGCAGGTGCGCCTTCCTGTCACCTTCGGCACCCGCAAGAACTACCGCACGGAGTTCATCGACTTCGATGTGGCTCACATCGGCCTGCCTTACAATGCCATCTTGGGCTACCCGACGCTCACCAAGTTCATGGCCGTGACCCACCACGCCTACGGCCTCGTCAAAATGCCCGGCTGCCGCGCCACCCTCACCGTCCGCTGCGACGAGAAGGATGCGCTGCAGACCCTCGAGCACGCCTACAAGACTGCCTCCATCGCGTACTTGGCCGATGAGGACGCGCCTGGGCCTGCCGAGGAGACGCCCGTGAAGAAGAAGCCCCTGCTCCCTCAGGAGCGGGTCAAGTCTAAGAAGGCGTCGCTGGATGGGGGCGAAGCAGGCCCCTCCCTCGCCGGCAGCAGTGGGCCCTTCCCCAAATAGGAAGGTGCGCTCGTCACCTTCCTCCGGGCATGCCCTGATGCGTTGGCTTGGACAGCATCAGGCGCGCCCAGCCTACCGAGGGAGGTGATCGAGCACAACTCAGCCGCGTGCCGGGGCGCGCGGCCCGTCAAGCCTGAGGAATATCGTCAAGCGCCCAAGAAGAAGGAAGTCGTCACCCAAGAAGTCAACAAGCCCCAGGACGCTGGAATCGCACATGAAGCCCCCACCCCAAGAGGATCGCCAGCCTCACCCACGTCACCAGGCCGCGCGATAACGTGCGCATGTGCGTCGACTTCATCGCCCTCAACCAGGCTTGCCCCGCAGGCCCCTTCCCTCCTCCGCGCATCACCGCAGGCTCGCCATGGCTCATGCGGATGCCGTTTGGCCTGGAGGGTGCCGTAGCCACCATCGCGAGGCTGATTCGCATGAGCCTGGAGCCCCACATCGCAAGGAATACGGAGGTGGTTAACACTCGCCCACCGGCCCACCGCGGCCCCCCTCATGACGGAGGCAGGTGTTTCGGTACCAAACACATGGAAAGCCCGCCATCACCGTAAGTTCTATCCGTGCCCCACGGATACGAGCGACATGGAGCTGTACACGCTCCGGGGCTCTCTCTACCCATGCTGCTTTCGGCACGTGAGAGCTCCTTCCCACTCTCGTTGAAGCCCCATGCTCAGCGCTGGCGGATGCCCCATGCTCCGTGCTGGCGGCTTACTTGAGGGGCCCTCGGCCGTCACATCCTCAAGCTGACCCGTGTCGAACACGGCAGCATGTATCTTTCTGTTATGTAATGAACTTGCTTCATGCATCAGTAAAGCTTATTTCCTTCAAAACCCTGTGTGCTTGCCGCTGCAGGGCGCGTGCTCATGGTCTCACCCATGCCTGTCACGCGAGCGGGGGCTGGGCACAGTGTTTGTGCTTGGGTCAGTCCCAGCAGCACTGAAAAACCCAAGCGACTGAGCTCTGGCTCGTGGGCCTGCTCCCGTGCACGTCACCTCACCGGGTCCTTGGTGCTCTTGTCTCCTTGCGTAGCACCCATAGGCGGCCTTGCGAGCGCGCCCTGCTGCGCCATTTGCAAAAACTTGGCAGTTTCCCTGGTGCAGGATACGAAGGCCTCAGGAGCCCCCCCTCGGGAGGCCTCGCGGCGGGTCCTACGGACGGAGGGCCTCACGAGGGACTGCGCCTCACGAGCCGTGCCCTACGAAGGACTCGCCCCAAGCCCCACACCTCAAAGGAGCTAAGTCTAAAGCACCCCTCGGGTCCTTTCCCTCTCGTTTCTCTCTCGTGGCCTCCTGACTTCCTTGGCACGAGCCGCCTGCGCGTCAAGGGGGGGACCCTGAGCATCGCGCCTCAGGGACTAAAACTAGCCCTAAGAGCCCTACACCCTTTGGCCTTGCCGAGCGCACGCTCTGGGCATCCCAACGGCGGTGTAGCCTGCCTCGGGGGCTGGGTCCCAGCGACACAGGGCACGAAGGCAATGTAAAAGGGAAATAAAGGCCTCGGGAGGAAAACAAAAACACGCGGATCATTAAGTACTTAACAACAAAAAGTGCCGTACAAATGTCTTCACGCCCCCTCGGGACTGCATCCACTCTGTTACATGAAGGTGAGCGCAGGGCCTCAGGCAGCGGAGCCACGGTCGGCGTCGTCGACAACTGGATTGCCGTCGTCGACAGACCCTTCCCCAACGGGCGCGAAACGCGCCAGCAGGCTCGCCACATGGTCCTCCGCCGCCCTCACAAGCTTGCCTTGGAGCTCCTCGGGAATCGGAGACAGCACCTGGTCGAAGTTGAAGCTGCCATCAACGCGCAGTAGGTTGCTGAAGACGTGGGTCGACGCCTGGCGCAGGAGGTCGCGGCACTCAGCGTCGCGGATCTCGTCCCACCGGGTGGAGCTCGCCTCTAGCTGCTCCACGAGCCTTGTGAAGAAGGCCAGGTAGCTGGCGTCGTCGGTCTCCAGGGGATCCTCCACCCTCTCGACCGAGAAAGCAGCCACGGCGCTGCGAGCGCGCCCCATGAGCTCGCGGAACATCTTGGAGCGCTGGAGCTGCTCCCCGCGCCCTCGGGCGGCCTCGTCACGGGCCCGCTGCGCCTCGTCGCTAACCTCGCCCACCTGAGCCTGGATGTCTTCCAGCTCACGGCGAGTCATGGCGTGGAGCTCCGTCGCGCTCCGCCTCTCGGCTTCCGACGCCGCGAGCTGCCGCTTGAACTTGGCAATTTCGGCGTCGAGTTCGCCGCGCCTCTTCGTGAAGCGG
This sequence comes from Elymus sibiricus, assembly GCA_039707655.1. NCBI lineage: Eukaryota > Viridiplantae > Streptophyta > Magnoliopsida > Poales > Poaceae > Elymus > Elymus sibiricus. Next base: position 198,880,678 of record CM077668.1, read on the forward strand.
TCCTCCTGCTTCTTCAGGTTGTTGGATTAAGTGTCCAATAGGGCCTTCGCCTTTCGCGTGACCTCCTCCTGGCCCCGCTTGTCGATCTCGGCCCTGTACCTCGCAGCTCTTTCTTCAAGTGTGGTGTTGGCTTTCGCGAGGCGTTCTTGGTAGGTGACCTCACTGGCCGCCACGATACGGTCCAGATGCTCCAAGCGCTCTCGCTCCCTCTCCTGCTCGATGGTGGTCCGCAGGAGTTCGCGCTCCCGGATCTCCATGTCCATCTCTAGGAGCACCGCCATGCTCTCATGCCGGGTGACCGCCTCCTCGCGGGAGGCAAGCCGGGCCTCGCGGGCCGCAACGCCACCGCTCCAGGCGGAGGTTCTCCTCCTCGGCCACGAGCTCGGCCTCTAGGGAGCTGAGGGCCGACCGGGCATGGCAGAGAGTCCCGATCCATGCCAGGATGCTGTGGCTCGCCAGGGCCAGGGTCCCGGGCGCGCCCGGCCCTTCCATCTCCCCCACCCGTGGCTCTGAGGACTCGGGGGCTGCCGCGTCGTCAGATCTGACCAGACCCCCGTCTGAGGGGGCCTCATTCCTCTCCAGGCGGTCGAGGTCCTCCTCAACCCCCGCCTCGGCTTCCGCCCCTGCCGTTCGCTTGGCCGAACGGGGAGGGCTAGGCGCGGCCGCCTCCGGCTCGTGGCACCCCGGTGGTCGCTCGAGGCTTGCTGTGGCCGCCGCGTCGGTGCCCGCCTCCCACTCGGGACGGGCCTCTGCCGAGGGCGCTCTTTCTCCAGCAGGGGGGAGGGCCCCCTCGGGAGGCTAGGCGGATTCTGCAGACCCCTCCTCCATGACTCCGGCGCGCTTCGCGGGGCTCAGTGGGGACACCGGTGCGCCAGCAGCCCCCACCTCCCTTTGAGCCCCGGTCGGCTCGCCGGCATCCTCGTCTTGAGTTCCCTCCTTCTTCTTCTTCGGCGGGGAGCCCCTCCTGCATAGATGGGGATCAGGCCGCACCGTGCAAGATGAAACGACAGCCGCAAGGAGTGCGTGGGGCAAGGGGACTTACTCATCCCTGGGGACCCATCGCCGGTTCCTTAGCTTCCCTCTCGGGCGGCTGCCGCTTCCGCCCCCTCGGGGCTTGCTGGGGCCCCCTCACGAGGCCCGTCCAGGCCCCCTCCCGAGGCTTTGTTGGGAGGGACCGCCTGGCCGGGCGAAGGGCTCCCCGCGCCAAGGGTTTCCTCCATCGGGGGCGCGGACCGCAGGGGCTCGGCTTGGGGCCCACCGGCGTCACTGCCGCCGCCGCTTCCGGTTCCTGCCGTCGATAGGCGGCGAGTCGGCTCGGAGGCCGCCGCCTCACTCCAAGCGTCCGCTACGGCCGCGACCTTGGTGTCGCCTTCGCCTCCGAGAAGCGGCAGCACCTGGACCGGATTGTCGCGGGGTCCCACATGACCCGGGGGCACAAGCCCCCACTGATCAAACAGTGGCATGCCGGCCCGCACGTCCTCCCGGTTTCCGAAGCAGTAAATTAGAGCCGTGCTTGGCGGCGGGAATGACATCACTGCGGCAAGGAGAATGTTCACCAGCCCCTCCACCACCTCCGGGGCAAGGCGATCGGGGCTCAGCCTCATGGGGTCCCCCAGGCCTGAGTGGGTCCATACCGGACGAAGGCGCCTCTGGAGGGGCGCAATGTGCTTGCGCATGAACTCCTTGACGACCATGCTCGCGGTGAGCCCGCTGGCTTGGAGCATTCGCATCCTTGCCATGACTGGCCCCAGCGCGGCCTCGGTCAGCTCGGCGGGTCCCCACCTGGAGCTCGGCATCGCTGGCGCCTCCGGGATTTCGAGTAAGGGGCTGTACTGGTGCGCGTCCATGTAGACCCAGCGCTCCCTGAAGCCTTCCACCTCCTCAGGGATCCACATGTCGATGATGTGCGTGCGCATGCCCGCGACCATCTGGAATGACACGCAGCCCGAGCACTGGTCTGCCTGGGTCAGGCGGAGGCGGAAAAATTTCCGGAGGAAGGCCATGGACAGCAGCACCCCCAGAAAGGCCTCGCAGAGGTAGGTGAAGACGGAGAGAAGAAGGACCGAGCTCGGGTGCAGGTGCAGCGCATGAACCTGGTAGTGGCTGAGCACGGCGTCGAAGAAATCGGAGAAGGGAGGCACCAGCCCGGCGAAGACGGAGTGAAGGAAGAATGGGAAGGTCGTGCCCCCTCGCTGCGCCGCGGGGCGCGACGCCAACCAGATCTTCGTCGCCCCATTCCCATTGTGGGTGCTGGCCGTCATAGGCTGCACCTTATCCAGGCCCTCCTCGTTGAGGATCACGGATTTCAGCAGTGCGGGCCCCGGCCCCGGCGGGACCAACGACCCCGGCTCTGCGGTTTTCTTCCTCCCTTTCCTGCCAGGGGCCATGGCGGCGGAGAGATTGGAAGTTCGGTGAAAGCACACTTGCTCCCTTGGTGGTTTTGGTAATTCATGCCAACATACATGTTGTTGGACTAATGCTTTTATCTACTGAATTTCAGACAAGTTCAACAATGGCGTGGCAGGGACAAGAGGATGTGGAACCCCTTCAAAATGCTAAGGACAAGGATTGGCAAAAGATCAAGACTCTACATTTTTGGTTTAGTGATCCAAGATCACATTGAGTCCATAGGAAAGCCAATACTACTAAAAGGGGATGAGGTGTTGCTTAATGGTCTTCTTGCTCAAGTGCTTAGTGACAGTACTCCCAAAACCCTCAAGCACTCTCTTTATCCAAATATGTCCAAAACCTACATTCCAACTCGGCCCCACCGAAATTTTCTATCCGGAGCCACCGAGTTCATCTAGACTTAGCCACTGCCAAAACCCTAACAAATCGGATCCACCGATATGGATCTTGGTCCCACCGAGATGGCCTTGCCAACTCTCTGTGATCATTTGCACTCACTTCGGTCCCACCAAGTTTTGCAAATCGGTCTCACCGAGATGGCTTGCCAACTCTCTGTTGCCTTATTGCTTCACTTCGGTCCAACCGAGTTGATACAATCGGTGCCACCGAGATGAGGTTTGCCCTAGCCATTGCACTTCGGTCCATCCGAGTTGTTCCTATCGGTCCCACCGAGATTCCTAACGTTCATATCTTTTACACAGTTCGGTGCCACCGAGTCTTCTGAATCGGTGACACCGAGTTGGGTCAAAAGTGTGTAACGGTTGGATTTTGTGTCGAGGCTATATATACCCCTCCCCCACTTCCTTCTCAGTAAGGAGAGTCATCAGAACGTGCCTACACTTCCACCATACATTTTTTGAGAGAGAACCACCTACTCATGTGTTGAGATCAAGCTATTCCAATCCAACCATTTGAACCTTGATTTCTAGCCTTTCCCAAGTTGCTTTCCACTCAAATCCTTCTTCCACCATAGCCAAATCTGTGAGAAGTTGTTTGAGTGTTGGGAAGACTATCATTTGAAGCACAAGAGCAACGAGTTCATCAACAACACACCGTCTATTACCTTTTGGAGAGTGGTGTCTCCTAGATTGGTTAGGTGTCACTTGGGAGCCTCCGACATGATGTGGAGTTGAACCAAGGAGTTTGTAAGGGCAAGGAGATCGCCTACTTCGTGAAGATCTACCCGAGTGAGGCTAGTCCTTCATGGACGTAAGCCATGGTAGAATAGACAAGGTTGCTTCTTCGTGGACCCTTTGTGGGTGGAGCCCTCCGTGGACTCGCGCAGCCGTTACCCTCCGTGGGTTGAAGTCTCCATCAACGTGGACGTACGATAGCACCACCTATCGGAACCACGCCAAAAACCACCGCGTCTTCATTGCGTTTGATCTTCCATACTCCACCCCCTTTACTTTCCGTACACTTGCATGCTTTGTTATTTCCGCTGCTCAATCTCTAGATACGCATGTGTAGAAAGTGTTGGAGTGATCTTAATTTGTGCCAAAATCTGCCTAAGTTCCAAGAGAAACTAAAAACTACAACTTTGGTTGGTTAAGTGTCTATTCACCCCCCTCTAGACCTATCTCCTCGATCCCACAATTGGTATCAGAGCTTTGGTCTCCATTGCTTTGGTTTCATCACCATTGGAGGGAGATGGATGTATCTACTTTGGGGAGTCTTAGACGTAGAGTGCCTATTCTCAATGGGGAGTATTACAACTTTTGGAAGGATGAAATGCTTGATATCTTTGATGAATTTAACTTGAGCAAGTATATTCATAATCCTTATGTGCCCCCTATTGATCCCTTGCATCCTACTCATGAAGAGGAAATTGACATGCTTCGTAATCTTAGAACCGTCAATCTTATCATTAGAGGATTACCTAAGGTTGTGCTTGGTTGTATGCAAAACTTTGAATGTGCTTATACTCTTTGGCATGACTTGGAAAAGCGATATCCCGATTACTCTTTAAAGAATCTTGATGAGATTCTTCGTAAGACTATTGCTTTTCACAAGATGAGTCCTAATGATCCTAAGTTTGATGATTGCTTGTTTGAGCTTCGTGATCTTATGCGTGCTAAAGAGATGTTAGAACTATTAGCAACATTATCATGGAAGCCATTAGAATTCACAAACTTGAACATTGTCATGGTCATGAAACTAATGAATCTACTGCCCTAGGTAATGATCACATGCATGATGATGATGATGTTGAGCATGGCTATTATGATGAGGACGAAGAATTTGATATTGAATTTGAGAAGACCATGAGGAATCTCAGTCTTATGGCAAATCTTCGAGACTACATGTCCGGAGGAAAAGAGTGGATTCTTGATAGTGGATGTACCGATCACATGACCGGAGATAGAGACATGTTTCGTGAGCTTGCTAAAAATGATGGTCCACGCAAGTATGTGACTTTTGGAGACAACTCCAAGGGTAAGGTACTTGGCCTTGGTAAGGTGGCCATATCCAATGATAGCTCCATACAAAATGTCATGCTTGTTGAATCTCTTGGTTACAATCTTCTTTCCGTATCTAGACTAGCCGATTTTGGTTTTAATGTTCTATTTACCAAAGTAGATTGCCAAGTGTTTCGTCAAGATAATCATTATATGGTCTTTACCGGCATTCGTAGAGGTGATCTATACATTGTTGATTTCACTAAGAGAGCTCAACCTCGTACATGTTTAATTGCTAAATCTTCTAAAGGTTGGTTATGGCATAGGAGACTTGCACATGTTGGCATGCGTAACCTTGATAAACTTGTTAAAGGAGATCACATTCTTGGAGTGAAAGATGTTATATTTGACAAAGATCGACTTTGTAGTGCTTGCCAAGCAGGAAAACAAGTTAGAGGAAGCCATCCCGTGAAGAACATTATGACCACGAGGAGACCACTCGAGCTACTTCATATGGATCTTTTTGATCCCAATGCCTATAAGAGTCTTGGTGGTAACTCTTTTGGTCATATAATGCAGATTCCTCTAAGGGACGGTGTGTTTAGCCCAAACACCGAGGGGGTGGTCAAGGACACAATCAAGAATTCGCTGAATATTATGAGTGAGAACTGGAATGAGAAGTACCTCGGACTCCCCGTTCATGTCGGACGGTCCAGAAGGAAAGCGTTTGGTTATATCAAGAAGAATATGTGCGGCCGGGTCTATGGTTGGCAGGAGAAACTGTTGGCAAAGGAGAGCAAGGAGGTCCTGGTTAAAGCTGTGGCGCAGGCGATTCCTACCTTTGCGATGTCTTGTTTCGATCTTACCAAGACCTTCTGCACAGAATTAAACATGCTCTTGGGGAAGTTTTGGTGGAGCCAACAAGATAAGCAGAACCCCATGCACTGGCTGAGTTGGGACAAGCTAACACACCCTAAAGCCATGGGAGGGCTCGGCTTCCGGGATATGCACAGCTTCAACATTGCCATGTTATCGAGACAAGGATGGAGGTTGATCCAAAACCCGGAGAGCCTATGCGCAAGAGTGCTTAAAGAACGATACTATCCGCATTGCAGTGCAATGGAGGCGTCCCCCCATGATGGCATCTCATACTCTTGGTGGAGTATACTTCATGGTCTGGAGCTAGTGAAACAGGGACATATTTGGAGGATTGGGGATGGGTCCAGAGTGGATATCTGGAAGGACCCATGGATACCAAGGGCTTGGTCGCGGCGAGTCATTACTCCGAAAGGTGCGAGCCTACTGACAAGGGTAGATGAGCTCATAAGCCCGATCACTGGTCAGTGGGATGAAACACTTGTGAGAGATACATTCTGTGCAGAGGATGCCCGTCATATAATGCAGATTCCTCTAAGGGACGGTGTCGAGGATTTTTATAGCCTGGCACTTTGACAGCAAAGGAAATCATTCTGTTAAAAGTGCTTATAAGCTTCATGTTGAGCTGAGTAAGCAGGAACGAACCGGGGGCCCAGGGTCGAGTTCTTCTGGCGCTGGTCATCTAGATGGAGTTGCAGACCCATCTTGGAAAAAGAATCTGGCATATACCGTGTCCTCGGAAACTGCAGATGTTTATTTGGAGGCTACGCCACGAGTCACTTGCCATATGTGCAAATCTGATGAAAAGAGGCCTCAAGTTGGAGCAATCCAAGTGTTATTTTTGTGGTAGAGCTGAAGAGGACAGAGCGCACCTATTTATAAAATGCAAGCATGTTAAACAAGCCTGGAGAGAGCTTGGCCTAGAAACAGAAAGGAGCGAGCTGGAGGAGTTCAGAGATGTCCATGCTATGTTGGACTCCCTATGGGGATTTACTGAGAAGAAGCGGGTGCTGATAGTTACACTATGGTGGCAATGGTGGAACAATAGAAATAAGGTTCGGGAGGGAGAGCAGGCACCCAGTATTTCTGAAACTGTACGGAGAGTAAGATGCAGTGCTTTGGAATATGAGGAGACCTTTGCACCCAAGCAGGATGGCGTGAAGGCTGGGAAGTGGAATCCGCCCAATGGGGATGAACACAAGGTAAACCTGGATGGGGCGTTTATACCAGGCAGCAACTTTTGTGGCTGGGGTGCTGTGATCCGGGACTCAACGGGACAGATCATCGCCGCCCGAGCAGGCCGTCAGGAGCAAACCCAGGATGCTTTTGGAGCAGAAATACATGCAATGGCTGGGGCTGTAGCTCTTGCAGCTGATCTTGGAGCCATCAGGGTGGTTTTCGAAACAGATTCTCAACTGTTGGTGGAGGCAATGGACATACGTAAGGTCGACTCATCGCTGTATGTGGTCGTCATTGAAGATATCAAGCTCCAGTTGAAGCTCTGGTTTGCAAGGCATAAGGTGCGCGCATGTAGACGTAGTGAGAACTCTGTAGCACATGAGCTAGGCCAGATTGGCCGTATGTGTTTGCCTGGTATGTGTATGGAGTGGGAAACCAATGTATCACCCTCAGTGGCTGATTGTGCTATGGGTGATATGCCCAAGCACCGTTAATTTATAAAGCGTTGCTTTGCCTTAAAAAAAACTCTTTCGGTTTGGTCATTGTTGATGATTTTTCAAGATTTACGTGGGTGTTCTTTCTTGATGACAAATTGTAGGTACAAAAGATCTTCAAGAACTTCGCAAGAAAGGCTCAAAATCAATTTGAAGTGAAGATCAAGAAGTTTCGGAGTGACAACGGAACGGAGTTCAAAAACGCCAATGTGGACACCTTTCTTGATGAGGAGGGTATCTCACATGAGTTCTCGGCTACGTACACACCTCAACAAAATGGAGTTGTTGAGAGGAAGAACCGTACCCTTATTGAGATGGCAAGAACAATGGTTGATGAATATAAGACGCCAAGACATTTTTGGGCAGAAGCGGTTGAAACAGCTTGTCATGCAACAAATCGACTTTACCTTCACAAGCTTCTTGGTAAAATGGCGTATGAACTGCTCACCGGTAACAAACCACAAGTTGGATACTTTCGAGTATTTGGCTCAAAATGTTACATTCTTGATAAGCATCGTCATTCAAAATTTGCTCCTAAATCTCATGAAGGTTTCCTACTTGGTTATGGATCGAACTCTCACACTTACCGTGTCTACAACAACTTCACTCGAAAAGTTAAAGAGACGGTAGATGTGAAGTTTGATGAGACTAACGGCTCGCAAGTCGAGCAATTGCCACTTGATGTAGGAGATCAAGAACCATCAGAAGCAATCCAAGACTTGTCCATTGGCAAGATTTGCCCCGTGGAAGTAAAGGAGAGTACCTCATCTATTCAAGTGGAAGCCCCAACTTCACATCAAGGTGAACGACAAGTTGATTTGGCGGCATCCACAAGTGGAACACGTCAAGACGATGGGAATGAGGAAGTGCAACAAGATGATCCACCTCAACCTCCTTGTCCACCTCCACAAGCGAAAAATGACAACATCAATGAACAAGAAGAAGATGATGATGATGATGAGGAAGCTTCACCACAACCCAAGCAAAAGCTACCTCGAGTTAGAGCAAGAGTCGACAAGAATCATCCCGTCGAACAAATACTTGGAGATATCCAATCCGGGAGAACCACTCACTCTAAAACTCGTTTAGCTAACTTTTGTGAGCATTACTCATTCATCTCTAGTGTTGAACCTTTGAAGGTGGAAGATGCTCTCAAGGACCCCGATTGGGTGAATGCAATGCACGAGGAGCTACACAACTTTGAGAGAAACCAAAGTGTGGACATTGGTTGAGAAGCCTAAGGAAGAGCAAAACATCATTGGAACCAAATGGGTGTTTCGGAATAAGCAAGATGAAGATGGACAAGTTGTACGCAACAAGGCTTGTCTCATAGCACAAGGTTATACACAAGTCGAAGGTATGGACTACGGTGAGACCTATGCCCCCGTTGCAAGACTTGAGTCCATTCACATTTTACTTGCTTATGCCAATCACCATGATATCAGTCTTTACCAAATGGATATTAAAATTGCTTTCTTAAATGGTGAAATTGAGGAGGAAGTGTATGTTAAACAACCTCTCGGCTTTGAGAATCCCAAGAAACCTAATCATGTGTACAAACTTCGTTCACTAAGAGGGTTAATGGAGAATTATTTGTATGCCAAATTTATGTTGATGATATTATCTTTGGATCTACTAACCCCTCTTTTAGTGAAAAGTTGGAAGGTTGATGTCGGAAAAGTTCGAGATGTCTATGATGTGTGAACTCAAATTCTTTCTTGGTTTGCAAATCAAGCAAACTAGGGAAGGTACCTGTGTTTCTCAAACAAAGTATACCAAGGACTTATTCAAGAAGTTCAACATGCAAGAGAGTAAAGGTATGAAAACTCCCATGCCCACGAGTGGACATCTTGACTTGACCAAGGATGGCAAACCAGTTGATCAAAAGGTTTATCGATCTATGATTGGTTCATTGCTATATCTATGTGCCTCCCGTCCCGACATCATGCTAAGTGTGTGCATGTGTGCACGATACCAAGTGGCACCAAAAGAGTGTCACCTTAAGGCGGTGAAAAGAATTGTGAGATACTTGTTACATACACCAAACTTTGGCATATGGTATCCCAAAGGATCTTCTTTTAATCTTGATGGCTACTCCGATTCGGACTATGCCGGAGACAAGGTTGACAGAAAATCCACTTCGGGTACATGTCAATTTCTTGGTAGACCTCTTGTGTCTTGGTCCTCCAAGAAACAAAACTCCGTATCTCTATCTACTGCCGAAGCGGAATACATTGCCACGGGATCATGTTGTGCTCAATTACTATGGATGACACAAACTCTTAAAGACTATGGTGTGCATGTGAAACATGTACCATTACTATGTGACAATGAGAGTGCTATTAAGATAGCACACAATCCCGTGCAACATTCTCGAACTAAGCATATTGAGGTTCGTCACCATTTCATTTGAGATCATGTTCAGAAAGGTGACATTGACCTTAAACATGTTCGAACCGACAAACAATTGGCGGACATCTTTACCAAACCCCTTGATGAGAAAGTGTTTTGTCACTTGAGAAGTGAGTTGAACATCATTGATGCTTCAAACGTGAACTAGAGGTTCATGTAGATGCATACAAGGGCATGAGCATTCTTGACTAATCCATGATACCTTTCATGATCATCTTATATCTTGGACACTTTTGCTCCCTTGTAGTGTATCTAACCTTTTGTAGGTACTTGGACAAGCTTCATGTCACAAGATTGCATCTCACTCTCATCATAAGCAATCTTGTATAACTCAAGTATCAACAATTGTTGGTGGAACAAGGAACTAGACAACCTAAAACATATCCTTTGACAACCTTTGAGTTATGCTTCACTCTTGTCATTTTGGATATACATATTGTTCCTTGCACAACTAACCCATGTAGGAAGATGAACTACAAATGATAGGATCGCTCCAAACTTCAACTCATGAGCATCCACTTCAAGTTCAACTACATGATGGACTTCACCACCAAATCCCAGTGTAAGTTATCACATCTTCGAGAAGCTTCACTCAAAGACATGAGCTAAAGCAACTCAACAAGATGTGAATACATTGAAATGCTTAAAGGAAAAATGGCAACCCCATTTTGAGCTTAAACGATGAGTATGACCTATGATCAAGTGTTCTCACTTGACTCCTAAGTCAATATACTCTAACATAGGTGACCTAGTCGCCGACCCATCTAGATGAAGTTCTCTAGTGTTTATTTTGTTATTTCTCTTCTTGCAAGAGTGTTCCATCTAGATGTTTCTTTGCTTCTTTTTGTGTTTCTTTTCCTTTTAGCTAGATTTGCAGTAAATTCATTGCAAATCCTTGTGAGAATTCCGTTGCCTAGTGAGCTGAGTTGACAAAATGTTCCATTGCATCAAACTCGGTTCCACCGAATTAATTCAACTCGGTGTCACCGATTTTGCTGCTCTAAGGAGTTTTCTGTCAAATATTTCCTGAGTTTTTCTGCTCCAGCTCCACTCAATGATTCTTATCCTCTACTTGCATCTAGAGCCACTCTATGGCTAGATGTGTTTCTCAAGGACCAAAACCACTTGATCAATAACCTTGAAGACCCTTCTTGGAAATTGATGTCAAAGGGGGAGAGAGGAATACATCAAAGCTTACCACTATCCACTACAAAAGAGATGCACCTTACAAGAGGAGAGAATGTCACATGTTTCTAAGAGGGGAGAAACATGATCAGTTTGTTCTTTAGTTTGTTCTTTGGTTGCTCTAGTTTTCTCACCCTACCTGCTCCCAATATCCAATGTCAGATTCAGGGGGAGAGGAAGTTCTTTAAGGGGAGACAACTATTTCTTTTTGGGGACATGTCTGCATCAAAGAAGTATTCACCTAGTGATACCTTCTTCTACATGTCATCCCAATCTTGGTTTCCTGTTGATCTTGTGTCTTTTCTTGAAGAAGTTATCTTGTGTTATCTAACCCTGTTTTCTCAAGTGTATTTCTTCAGGTACCTGATCAAGAACTTCAAGGTAAGTATATGCATCACACTCATGAACATGATTGACCTCTTGCTAGTATATATTGTTTGCAAGGAGACAATCATGGACATGTGGACACCTATATGATATATATGTTGCTCTGATGCATATTGCCAAGATACATGTTGCATGTATATCTCCCATGTGGTATCACCACTTTATATGCACCTCTTCGGGGGGAGTTCAGGGGGGTTTATACATGTTACATGCCTTTCTTCAAAACTTTCATACAAACTTCTGCTAAATCTTTATTTGAAGCTTTGATATATGTTGTCATCAATTACCAAAAAGGGGGAGATTGAAAGCACACTTGCTCCCTTGGTGGTTTTGGTAATTCATGCCAACATACATGTTGTTGGACTAGTGCTTTTATCTAGTGAATTTCAGACAAGTTCAACAATGGCGTGGCAGGGACAAGAGGATGTGGAACCCCTTCAAAATGCTAAGGACAAGGATTGGCAAAAGATCAAGACTACATTTTTGGTTTAGTGATCCAAGATCACATTGAGTCCGTAGGAAAGCCAATACTATTAAAAGGGGACGAGGTGTTGCTTAATGATCTTTTTGCTCAAGTGCTTAGTGACAGTACTCCCAAAACCATCAACCACTCTCTCTATCCAAATATGTCCAAAACCTACATTCCAACTCGGCCCCACTGAAATTTTCTATCCGGAGCCACCGAGTTCATCTAGACTTAGCCACTGCCAAAACCCTAACAAATCGGATCCACCGATATGGATCTCGGTCCCACCGAGATGGCCTTGCCAACTCTTTGTGATCATTTGCACTCAATTTGGTCCCACCGAGTTTTGCAAATCAGTCTCACCGAGATGGCTTGCCAACTCTCTGTTGCCTTATTGCTTCACTTCGGTCCAACCGAGTTGATGCAATCGGTGCCACCGAGATGAGGTTTGCCCTAGCCATTGCACTTTGGTCCATCCGAGTTGTTCCTATCGGTCCCACCGAGATTCCTAATGTTCATATCTTTTATACAGTTCGGTGCCACCGAGTCTTCTGAATCGGTGCCACCGAGTTGGGTCAAAAGTGTGTAACGGTTGGATTTTGTGTGGAGGCTATATATACCCCTCCACCACTTCCTTCTCAGTAAGGAGAGCCATCAGAACGTGCCTACACTTCCACCATACATTTTCTGAGAGAGAACCACCTACTCATGTGTTGAGATCAAGCTATTCCAATCCAACCATTTGAACCTTGATTTCTAGCCTTTCCCAAGTTGCTTTCCACTCAAATCCTTCTTCCACCATAGCCAAATCTATGAGAAGTTGTTTGAGTGTTGGGAAGACTATCATTTGAAGCACTAGAGCAAGGAGTTCATCAACAACACACCGTCTATTACCTTTTGGAGAGTGGTGTCTCCTAGATTCGTTAGGTGTCACTTGGGAGCCTCCGACATGATGTGGAGTTGAACCAAGGAGTTTGTAAGGGCAAGGAGATCGCCTACTTCGTGAAGATCTACCCGAGTGAGGCTAGTCCTTCGAGGACGTAAGCCATGGTGGAATAGACAAGGTTGTTTCTTCGTGGATCCTTTGTGGGTGGAGCCCTCCGTGGACTCGCGCAGCCGTTCCCCTCCATGGGTTGAAGTCTCCATCAACATGGACGTACGATAGCACCACCTATCGGAACCACGCCAAAAACCACCGCGTCTTCATTGCGTTTGATCTTCCATACTCTACCCCCTTTACTTTCCATACACTTGCATGCTTTGCTATTTCCGCTGCTCAATCTCTAGATACGCATGTGTAGAAAGTATTGGAGTGATCTTAATTTGTGCCAAAATCTGCCTAAGTTCCAAGAGAAACTAAAAACCACAACTTTGGTTGGTTAAGTGTCTATTCACCCCCCCCCCTCTAGACCTATATCCTCGATCCCACATTCGGGGAGGAGTAACAGAGGAGCTGCTCGTGCGAGATGAAGGGCAAGATGGGGACGAGGAGCAATGACGCGCCTGCGCCCCACGCGGGCAGGCTTTATCACCAAGACGGCGGTTACCGAGGCGTCATGGGGAGTGGGGGTGACCCACCCGACGGAAGCCGCCACACGTCACCTCTGGGCCTGACAGCTCGATGGGCCCCGCGTCGTTTCATCCCTAACAAAGGGAACGCGCGCGCCGCGGGCCCGGGGGCTACTGTCGGCCCCGTGTGAACCAGGGTACCACGGCCCGTCTGCCTCTGGCCCGGAGGAGGACGCTTGGGCCGGCCCCTGAGGGTGGCCCTGCCTCAGCCGCCCCGGAGGAAGCCGCCTCGCATGGGCTGAGCCTCGCGAGGCCCCTCGCCACCAGTCCAAGCCCTGCTGAGGCCGCCAAGCACCAGGTTCCCTCGCGAGGCTCCCCTCGCGAGGCCCTCTCACGAAGCAAGTCGTACGGCACCAGCCACACGGCTCCCCGCCCAGCACATGGGTGACGTCCCGCTGTCAGGATAAGGACAGCGGGGCGCGACCAAGCCCAGCTTCCATTCTGGTGATAAGGGAGCAGCGGCATCTGCCTCCCCCAAAGCAGGTCCCAAAGGCTTTCCCCTTTGGTGATAGAAGATCAGGACGGATCAGCGCGCCAGGACGGAGGTCATCGCCAAGCCCACCAGCACGTCACAAGGAGCTACTTTAGCAGGCGGAGACCGCCTTGAGTCAGGATAAGCCTGCGCTCTTGTCGCCCTTTTGAATTGCCGCCCTGTGGCAACCCTTTCCCGCTCATATTTTCGAGGAAGAGGACCAAGGCACTACAAAAGGGGCAGTAAGGGGATCAACCCATTCTCCCCCACACCTCTTGTATCTGGAGCACGAGCTCTCCACCGCAGAGCAATCCAACACAGGCAGGAGTATGGTATTACACCGCACGGTGGCCCGAACCTGGGTAGCTCATGCGTCCCCTTTGTGTCCGGTGAGAGCCAACAAGCCCGTCGTGTCCCCGCCGTAGTTGCCATCGCGTCGTAGGTTGCCAAGCAAAGTCCCCCAGAGTTTGAATCCTAAGTTCTTGGAGAAGTTTCTTGGACGCAGATCCTAGACTCTGACAATGTCTCACTTACAAGCAGTACACGAAAAAGATGCATGTAGTGCATAACGGATGTGAAAAAAGTTATGTACAAACAAGTAGTTCATTTCACAAAATCAACGCAATGCATATCCTATAACCATGTAGTACGAAACATATTTTCATGAATACAAAAACAGTGCATTGTAGTACACAAAAAAATACACGACATCTCTCTAAGCAGGGGAAAACTAAAATCAAGGTATAAGAACAAATATGCAGTACACTTCAATCAAGCAAAGAGGAGCGCTTCTAAAGTAGGAGCAATTCAGACTACTGTACAAATTACAACTAATAAGAAAACACAAAAATATCAGATCAAACGAAAATTACCATCTTATAATGAGTCTCCACGTCTGTGGGCGTGAGGCGATGGACAAATGGGGGGCTGCTGCCAATGCCACGGTGAAGCAGAGCAGAATAGAACTGAACGAGATTGATCTGATCCTGATCCAATCCCTAAGTGAAAACCGTGCGATATGCAAGCTGCTCTGCTTGCCCAGCTTGGCACAAGACCTTGCCCCTCCGGATAGCACGCCACGCCTCACAGCAAGCTAAGCAGTCACAGTGCGTCGGCGCTTCACAACCATGGCCACAGCCGGAGCGATTCACGCAGGGGCCCGGCGCCATGGCAAAAACCCCTAAAAACGGACAGGCAGAGACTGACGGCTGGAAGAGAGAGGAGATGCGGCTACAAGGGAAATGAACTGCAAAGAGGGTAAGAGATTGCGGACAATATATAGACGAGGAATGCAAAAGGTCTAAGCACACCGAAAAAAGTGGAAAATTAATGAAAGTTGCGTTACCAGAAAAAGAGAAGTCCAAAAAATGATGTACTTTGACTGGTACAAGGGGCTGCTTGACGTCAAAATTTAGTACTCATAATGAACTTCTGCCCACCACCCCCCACCCACCTCCCCCACAAATGCAGCTCATTTTTATTTATATCCTTACACGCAGTACACAAAGGAAGTACATGCAGTGCAAAATTTTGGTTAATGCAGTGCAGGACGTGCTCTAATGCAATGCACAAAAAAAGTCTACGTGCCCACAAAAAGGAACTATATTGCAGAGCAGAAAGTTCATAACTACAGTGCGCAACGTTCATACAAGCAGTACAAAATAATAAAAAGATATGCGAGACAATTAAAAAACATATAAAGAATATGAAAAAGCTTTTTAAAAAAAAGATGACCGCCCACAGTAGGACCTGAGCCACGCCAGTCTCGTAGTAAGGTTGCGCCCACAGAGATACATAGGTGAGCCCGTTCTGAGCCACAATGCGTCTGGACGGGCCTAACGGGACCCACAGGTCAAGGAGGCAGGATTGTGAGCGCCGTGTGTAAGCGCCCAAACGGTGTCAAGAGGAGTTCGAAAGCGTTGCCTCGCCAGTGCTTATAAACTGGTACATGAGCCTCTCAGCAGGCGAGGTGGGACTAAAACTTAGCGCACACCCACAACGCATTCCAGAGCCACGCCGGCGATCGTACTTGGGCCGAAAATACATACTCCCGAACAGCCCAACAAGCGAGCGACATGGGCATCTGCCTGGAATATAAAATCTTACTCACCCTACACGGCCCGTTAAAAGAAAACAAAGACGTGAAAAAAAGGAGCATTACACTGCGTCTATCAGCAAAAAAAACTCTATTTAAAAGAATAACCACAACAAATAAGAACTGCAGTTCATTCACATACACAACGCAATCCGTTTCATTGAAGGAACTAGCCCAGTCAGTTCAGCAAAGGAGTGCACTAGCTACTACAATGCAGCGAACTTACAAGCAGTTATGTTGGCAAGGAGCCGCAGTACTGTTCTACATCATATGCATCTAAAAAATATACACAAGAACATTGTATTAGGTCTGAAAATTTACTACTCATAATGAACTTCAATCCCACGACACAAATGCATCTAACTATTATTTATAAATTTAAAAAAAAACATGCGGTCCATGAAAAAAGCAGACCACTTACATTTAGTATGAAATGTGGTCTGTGATCTAACCACTCTACTAAAAAACACCAATTCACATGAAGTTCACTTGGTGTACATATGAAGTCCTCGTATGTAGAGAAAGCGGTGTAATTAGTATGAAAAATCATAAAACAAGACAAGTCAGTCCCACCAGTTGCGTGCGAAAAAAGAGGCAAGGCCGTTTCACATTTCCAGGCCACCACTGAACCTCCACGACGCAGAGCCTCTCTGCAGTTGCCACAAAATCACTGACACCACCACCCCACCACGCTTCCACACTGACAGTGTCCTGGACTAGGGGGTACCAACCTAGATGGCCCATAGTCCTCGGGCTGGGCCCGAAGGCCCTGTTCTCATCCAGATGGATTCCAGAAGCTGTGACGTGATCAAGATGGTATCTGCCGAAGACTTGGAGTGTACCCCAAGACATCTCCTGCCGCCTCCATACGCATCCCTATATACCGCCTATGTAACCCTAGATGCCCCCACCTGGCGTGTATATAAGCCGGAGGGTTTAGCGTGTAGAGGACACGGAATCACAATTACTATCCACCTAGCTCTAGGGTTAGGCTTCTCCTGACGATCTCGAGGTAGATCAAGCTTGTACTCGATACTTCATCATCAATATAAACAAGAGCAAGACGTAGGGATTTACCTCCATAGAGAGGGCCCGAACCTAGGTAAACATCGTCTCCCATGATCCTGTTACCATTGATCCGAGATCCACAGCTCGGGACCCCCTACCCCGAGGTCAGCCGGTTTTTACACC
This sequence comes from Elymus sibiricus, assembly GCA_039707655.1. NCBI lineage: Eukaryota > Viridiplantae > Streptophyta > Magnoliopsida > Poales > Poaceae > Elymus > Elymus sibiricus. Next base: position 198,897,812 of record CM077668.1, read on the forward strand.
GACACTGGTGCTTTCATTAAGAGTTCCGATGTGAGATCAGAAAAGGATCGATGGCTCACCTGCAGATCAACTGTGGCTCCGGCTATGGGGACATCTTCGTCCCCGGCCAGCAATTCGTTTTCGGCAGCATGATCTTTTGCGCTGACTCTTCGGGCCATCTAGCTTCCGTCAAGAATTACGCTCCAGATCACGTCATAACTTTCGGAGGCTTGGGGGTACACGGCGGATTCCCACGGAGAGCTCGTCCTTACCGGTTGGACGCCAGGCCGGATTGAGGGCCTAGCGGACATCGGGGGCTCGGCCCCGGAACCGATCTCCTTCGAGGATGTCGGATCAAACCCCTTGCCCCTACAGGGCCCTGCGGAGGAATCGACTACCTCCACCACGGACGTCCTCATCCTGGCATCAAGCCATGACGCTACTCTGGATGCCACCCTGGATACTACGCCGGATCTAGAGCCGGCTTGGGTGGCAGATCCGGGATCAACCCCAGCCCCGCACAAGGCCAATGACGCATCAGGCGATCCACCGGTCGTGCTTCAAGTCAGCCCGGCTTATAGCCAGGCCATGGACCCCGAAGAGCTATCTCATTTAAATGAGATGCTGGATCGCATCCAGAGCTTATCAATCTCCAATAGTCAGACTTTGGTCTATGATAAGATCGAACTTAAAGCCGGCGATCAGGAAATTTACATCCCACCCACCACCCATCACGCAAAACCCTTTGCCGTCAGCCAGCAGACGGCCCCACGTCCGGCTGAATGAACTACGGCAGAGGGCTGCTTTGCCGTCTGCTTAAATAAAGCAGACGGCAAAGAAGTTTGCCGTCAGCCATACTAAGCAAGCGGACGGCAAATGCCTTGGACGGCAGAGGGATAGGGTTAGGCCCGTTAGGTGGCTAACGGCGTACTTTGCCGTCTGCCAGCGGACGGCAAAGGCGCAAAGTTCTTTGCCGTCTGCCAGCTGATGTCAGCTGACGTCATGCTTAAGCTGGGGCCAATGCATGCCCTTTGCCGTCTGCCAGCAGACGGCAAAGCACACCAGCCTTTGCCGTCTGCTGGCAGACGGCAAAGTGCCCAAATAGGCCAGCCCAGGTGCCCCCCAGGTTGCATAGGTAGCTGCCACGTGGCAGCTTTGCCGTCGGCTGGCGGACGGCAAAGCTCTTTGCCGTCTGCTAGCAGACGGCAAAGTGCCTGTATTACCCTTGTTAATTCTGTTTTTTCTTAAATTCAATCAATTTCACAGATATATATATATATATATATATATATATATATATATATTCATTTGAAAATACTTTCAACAAGCATACATATCCCTGCCATATGGATATGATCATCCAACACATATATATACCAAATCAAAAGTCCATATCCAACATATATATAGCCAACATATCCAACAATTAAGAAAGAAGTCCATATACAATGGTTTCATCCATACATACATATATAGGTAGCAAGTTTCACATTGTTCATCCTACAAAATCAAAACAAAAAGGAAGGACAAGGAGAAGAGTAGACTCCATCAACGCAAGCTTCCGTGATCTGAAGCAAATCTGCAAAATGGGAAAGAAGAAAGTTAGAAGAAGAAGACTAGAAGAAGAAGAAGAAGAAGAAGAAGAAGAACAAGAAGAAGAAGACTAGAAGAAGAAGAAGAAGAAGAAAAAGAAGAAGAAGAAGAAGAAGAAATTTTCTTCTCTTTCTTTTTCTCCTCTTCTTTTTCTTCTTATTGCTTACTTGTGTCATTTTAGAGCTAACCTAGGTAAATAGGTCATTTTGGAGCTAAGTAAGCTAATTAAGTCATTTTGGAGCTAAGTAAGCTAACCTAGGTAAGAAGAAGAAGAAGAAGAAAAATAAGAAGAAGAAGAAGACTAGAAGAAGAAGAAGAAGAAGAAGAAGAAGAAGAAGAAAAAGAAGAAGAAGAAGAAGAAGAATTTTTCTTCTCTTTCTTTTTCTCCTCTTCTTTTTCTTCTTCTTATTGCTTACTTGTGTCATTTTAGAGCTAACCTAAGTAGTTATGCCATTTTTTAGCTAACTAAGCATATTAAGTCATTTTGGAGGAAAAAAAATGCTAAGTATAGGTCATTTTAGAGCTATCCTAGGTAAAATAGGTCATTTTGGAGCTAAGTAAGGTTATTATGTCATTTTCGAGGAAAATAAGCTAAGTATATGATATTTTGGAGCTAAACCAAGGTTATTATGCCATTTTTTTTACCTAAGTAAGCTAATTATGTCATAAATGAACTAGCTAAGCTAAGTATAGGTCATTTGAGAGCTAACCTAGGTAAAATAGGTCATTTTGGAGCTAAGTAAGGTTATTATGTCATTTTCGAGGAAAATAAGCTAAGTATATGACATTTTGGAGCTAAACCAAGGTTATTATGCCATTTTTGACCTAAGTAAGCTAAGTATGTCATAAATGAACTAGCTAAGCTAAGTATAGGTCATTTTTGAGCTAGCCTAGGTAGTTATGCCATTTTTGAGCTAACTAAGCATATTAAGTCATTTTGGAGGAAAAAATGCTAAGTGTAGGTCATTTTAGAGCTATCCTAGGTAAAATAGCTCATTTTGGAGTTAAGTAAGGTTATTATGTCATTTTCGAGGAAAATAAGCTAAGTATATGACATTTTGGAGCTAAACCAAGGTTATTATGCCATTTTTGACCTAAGTAAGCTAATTATGTCATAAATGAACTAATTAAGCTAAGTATAGGTCATTATTGAGCTAGCCTAGGTAAAATAGGTCATTTTGGAGCTAAGTAAGGTTATTATGTCATTTTCGAGGAAAATAAGCTAACTATATGACATTTTGGAGCTAAATAGGTCATTTCTTAAGCTAATTATGCATTTGTTAAGCAAAACACTAGGGAAAACGTACCGTCATCACGGAGGTGAAGGACCGGTCGCGCCAGTGGCAGACGCAGAAGGATCGGTCGATGCTTGTCGGGAGTTACGCTGCACCAAAGATCATTTGCAATGTCTCGTTAGCATGATGCAACTCAAATGTGAAGACTAGTAACTAATGACCATTCAAATGAAACCCACCATGCCCGCCGGAGCAATGACTGGCATCGGCGGAGGGGTCTAACCGTTGCTCTGGCACATGGTCTGCACATTTGGTTTTCACGAGTCAGTCATATTAGTTAGTAATGAAACGAACATTACGTGCATGATTTGGCTAATATGCAGAAGAAACTTACCACGAAGAGCTCGTATAAGGCCCGGTGAGACGCGTCGTTCCGGTTCCTCTCCTCCTCCAACAGCGTAGCAGTCCTCTCCTCCAACTCCCTCTCCCTCTCCGCCGCCTGCCTCTTTGCCTCCGCCAGAAGCTCCTGGGTCTTCGCCCTCTCTTTCTCAAGAGCAGCCAGCAACACCACTCCTCGTTAGCATTGTAATCATCGACGGCCGCACACACAATGTAATGGAGGAAAGGTATCTGAGTCCGTATAACTAACCTCAATTTGGAGCTCCATTGGCCGTGGACGAGGCCTTATCTTAGGATCGGAGCTCGTCTGACACTTCTTGATCTCCGGGAGAGTGCTAGGACAACGTATCAGTCCATCCCCAATGGCTATCGAGCCATGGGGCCTCCCGCCACCAGATATCATCACCAGCTCTGGATCAAGAGGTTGCCGGCTCGGGTTAAAGTCCTCCCCTTTCCTCGCCTTCCCCTCGTCTCTGTACCTCACGAGCTTGTTGTGGGAGGAGATGTTGGTGAAGCTCTCTGGATGATCAAGGTCAGACTCAGAGAATGCCTTGGCCTTCTTGTACTTTGCAGTATGGGCCATGGCATAGAGGTCGAACACCTCTGGCACCTCCGTCTTGTTGTGTCGCGCCTAAAAGAGAGGAACAAAGTATTAGTTAAGGGCTCAAGCTAGCATGAAGAATGAAATTGCATGAATCATGAAGCAAACCACATACCCAGTTATTCCCGAACTCATATAGGTTGACGCTCCCTTGATGGTGTGGCACACCAACCATTTTGGCATGCCGCTCCTTGGCATTGTTGTGGACGGCTAGCCATTGGGGAGAGCACCACTCATCCACCAACGCCTCCCAACAGTCCATCCTATCCGCACACCATCTCAGGGGCACCTAAGTTAGTCAAGAGAAATTTCAGCGCTACGCCTACGAATCAAATCAAGGAAACTAAGTACAAGGCCTTAAGAATAGGTATTTACCTTCATGTACTTCTCCTTACTCAGAAACTTGCCGCGGCACTTCGTCTTGGACCTCTTAATACCAGTCGAGGCGTAGTAGTCTCGAACAGCCTGCACCCGAGCCTCGTGCCGTAAGTTCTGAAGTAGGCGCCTACACTCGGCTTCGATAACCATAGCCGCGGCCTCCTCCTCTCCCTCAAGAAACCTGTAGAAGGTCTGCAATCAAACAAGACAACACTGATTAGTACAATAACTCAGTACTGTTGATTTTTAATTCTGTAAAGGAGAAATTACCCAAAACGTCTGGATCACCATCTCGGCCCTTGTGCGGCACAAGACACCGTCGATCCTCTCCTGCGACGGGGCCGGGGCAGCCAAGTACAGCTCCCAGCTCAGTCCGAGCTGTCGAACCTGACCCTCACCGGGCAACGTGACCCACCCCGGGAAGTTCTGCCGACAAAGCACACCAAGGACGAAGTTGGGCTTGCGGATACCAGGGCCGTGTATCCAACCGCTGCAGTATGACAAGGCCAGCGCATTAGATTTTGAAGAAACGTGAAGGCAAAAGGTTAAAAAAGAGTAAATGCACTTACTTCTCCCCATTAGGCGCAATCAACCACCTCTGCTCGCGGGTCGCCGGCACGGGCGGGAGCTTTGTACCACCACGCTGGTAGACGTTGCCCCCCTCAACCAGCTCGCCCTCGCTATAGCTATCATCCGAAAAGCGATCCTCGCCACCATCAGCATGGCCACTCGCCTCCGGCGGCCAGTCCCCCCATCGGGTCGACTGCGACGTAGCCTGATGCGTGCTCTGCTCCGGAGTCTCGTGGGACGAAGCCTCTGGGACCGGAGTCTCGTGGGGCGAAGGCTCGGCAGCCCGAGGCTCGTGGACCGGAGTCTCGGGGGGCGAAGGCTCGGCGACCCGAGGCTCGTCGGCCCGAGGCTCGTGGACCGGAGTCCGAGATGGGTCCACCTCAGACGGAGCAGTCCTGTGGTCGGGTGAATCAGCTGGGGGTGGCGGCGAGGAAGACGTAACGGCCTTCCTACCTCTCCCGCCGCCACGGCCACCTCTAATACCCCTCTTCTTCCCCCGACCTCTCCCGGCCGAAGAAGAAGCGCCCGCCGGTGGTGTCTGCATACTGAGATGCAGCGCTCTCCGGAGGTGCTGGGGTGGAATGGAAGCACCCCTCCCACCACGCGCCGAGGAAGGAGCCTCGGAGCGCTCTGGACCCGCGCCCACCATCTGTCAACACCTGCAATGACAAAGAGTAAACGAAATTAGTACAACATAAAAAAATTGAATACCTGACATGAATAATAATATGTATATAATTTAAGTGTATCATCATCATGAACATAATAAAAAATGGAATACCTAACATGAACTAATTAATAATATATATGTACATAATAATAATTGAATACCTGACATGAACTAATATTAATCTTCATCGTCTATATATGCTCCGGGGTCAATAAATGCATCATCATCATCACTATCAGTAATGACGTGCTCATCATCATCATCAATAAATGCATCAACATGTGGAAGGCCTCCTTTACGTAATCGGTCAAGCATTGACAGGTCATCCGCAGCAGTAACCTCTTCTTGTTCCGGCTCTTCTTGTTCCGGCTCAGGGGTGAAGTCGGATTCACTGTCGCTGTCTACTTCAATGTTCTGGGGTGAAGTAGAGCGGTTCTTGAAACGTTTTTGGAAAGACGTGTTTCTTGGAAGAATTCTCCTTCATATGTGTCTGGGTTAATGCGAGGTTCATAATCCTCTTCATTGGGGGGAGGTGGTCTAACATGTGGCGGCACTTCATAAACGACATCCCAACCATTGAGATTTGGATCACTTTGACAGGCCCACGGTAGATAGAAAACTTGGGTTGCCTGTTGAGCCGTAATATAGACATCGGGAACATCCAAATGGGTGCTTTATTTGATTTCGACTAGCCCTATATGTTCATGAGTCCTTCTAGTCTCCTTCGGCTGGAACCAATAACATTTGAAGACTACGACGTTCGGTGGGTTTGCACCATAGAATAGAAGTTCATAAATTGCTTCAACTATTCCATAATACTCGGTATCTCCTTCGCCGATAGCAGAGACACCACAATTTGTAGACTTTCGGTCGGCCATAGATAGCTCTTTGCCATAGGTACGAAAGCGATACCCGTTGATGTCGTATTTGTCAAATGAACGGACCTTATAGTCAAAACGATTTGCGACTTGTCTCAATTCGGCGTCCATAGACTTTGAATTAGCCTACAAGTTTAATACGAAAGGATTGTTGCATTAGCTGCAATTTAGACAAAGAAATGAAATGGTCTAATGGAAATTACCGTTTGTTTGAACCAAGAGATGAAACCGGGATAGCCGCCTCCATGCTTTGCCAGAAGCTCATACTCTTCGACGGAATCCTTTTGGATCACCGCTCCATACGAGAATTTGGCGACGTATCGACTGTATCACATACCCGGGAATAAGAGCAGTTCAAAGGAATTAGAAGTTGCAAAACAATGTACCGAGAACTTACTCGATGTACGGCCGCACTTCTGTTAGGTTGTTGAAGATATACACCGAAATGGTCCACCATTCTTCGACATCCAACATTATTGCATTCGAAGCACCGGCTGGTGCGAGCTTCCCTTTGAATAGGCTGAGGTTGGATCCACCCTTTTTAGGGTCGCCAGCATTGTACCGAGGCTTCGGATTATGCAAATGACGATTTTTGGCTTCGTAGTGTGCTGTCACGAAGTTTGCCGCCTCCTCAGTAATGAATGCCTCGGCCATCGATGCTTCAATTCTACATTTATTTTTACATTTTGCTCGAAGCGTCTTCTGCATCCTCTCAGTTGCGTAGCACCAACGATTCTGCACGCCCCCCCCCAATCGTGCCTCGGTCGGGAGATGCAAAATCAAATGCTGCATTGGATTAAAGAAGCCCGGTGGGAAGATCTTCTCTAACTTGCAGATCAACTCCGGCGCCAACTCTCCCATTTCATCTTGCAAGCCAGGCGATAGTTCTTTCGCACAAAGAACACGGAAGTAATAGCTCAGCTCTGCCAGTACTAGCCATTCATCCTCAGGGATAAAGCCACGCAACATCACCAGCATTACCCGCTCAAGCCATATGTGCCAATCATGACTCTTGAGACCAAACATTTTCAATTTTTCAAGACTCGCTCCCCTCTTTAGATTCGCTGCATACCCATCAGGGAACATCAACTCCTTTTTCACCCACAGGATAATTTCCCTCATATCTGGCCTTCCAAGATTGAACCATGCCTTTGGCTTCGTCCAGTTCTGCTTTCCTTTCGGTTGTCGCATGTTTTGTAACGGTCTATCACATAGAGCCTCCTGATCGACTCTAGCCTTAGGATTATCCTTTGACTTCCCCTCTATGCCGAACAATGTACCAAAGAGGGCCTCGGCGACATTCTTTTCAGTGTGCATCACGTCGATGTTGTGTGGGCAAAGGAGGTCTGTGAAGTAAGGCAGATCCCACAAGCATGTCTTGTGAGTCCAGGCGTGTACCGAATTATACCCCTTGAAATACCCTGGACGCTCTGGATCCGACTCGAGAGCGTTTAACTGATCCAGGGTCTGTTGGCCTGTCAAAGCAGGTGGTGCAGAGTTTTTGACAACTCTACCTTTGATGAGTTTCTTCTTGTCTTTTCTGAACTTATGGCGAGGATCCAGGAACTGTCTATGCAAGTCGAAGCAAGAATACTTGCGACCCACATCCAGCCAACGAAACTCAAGAGCTGCCTTGCATGTGGGGCATGGGAACCTTCCATGCACACACCAGCCAACGAATAGCGCATACGCCGGCAAGTCATGCATCGAGTACATGTACCACACATGCATTAGGATGTTTTTTTTGTAACGGCGTCGTATGTCTTGATCCCATTATCCCAAGCTTCTTGCAATTCATCCTTAAGCGGCTGCATGTACACATTCATACTCTTCCCCGGATAGTTGGCCCCCAGAATTATCAACGTCAGGAAAATGTTCTTTCTTTGCATAATCTGTCCGGGGGGGGGGGGGAGATTGAGTGGAATGACAAATACAGGCCAACAACTGTATTGGGCTGCCATCATACCAAACACATTGAACCCATCCGTGCTGATGGCGACTCGAGGATGCCTTGGATCTGCCGCTTTATCATGATGTATTGCATCGAAGTGCTTCCACGCAAAAGCGTCCGATGTGTGTACCAACATCTGATTCCCATCTGCATCTAGTTCGGTTCTTTTGCCCAATTTGTGCCATGTCATCTGTCTGGCCGTCTCTTCGACCATGAAAAGACGTTGAAGTCTTGGTATGATTGGCATATACCGAAGAACATTAGCTGGGATTTTTGTCTGACTCTTCTCACCCATACCGTTGTCTACCACAACATACCTGGAAGACTTGCAAATGGGACAATAGTTCAAGTCCGCATACTCAAGCCTAAATAAGGCACATCCATTCTCACAGGCATCTATCTTCTCATAGGGCATCTTAAGTACACGGAGGATTTTGACCGACTGGTACAGGTTTGCAGGCATTACATGGCCTTTGGGTAGAAAGCGTCCAAATAGTGTCATCATCGCGTCGTAGCATTCTCTGCCCAAGTTGAATTGAGCCTTCAGAGCCATTACTTGTGCGATGGCATCCAGCTAACAAAGCTCAGTGTGCTCGTGGAGCGGACGTTTTGAAGACTCCAACATATCATTGAAGGCCTTTGCAGATTCCTCCAACTCATCGTCCGAATCCCGAGCATCGTCAAAGTCTTCCACCATGTCTTCGATCCCGGTACCATGCTCGTCGGTGCGACGACGGCCCACCTCAGCTCTGGCACGTTGGGAAGACTCACCATGAAATGTCCAGACCGTATAAGCAGGCGTAAAACCCCACTTCTGCAGGTGTTTACTCATTTCAAGCTCTGTCCTCTTATGATAGTTGTCGCACCGGACACAGGGGCACCAGGTTTTTCTCTGGCCATTTGCAAATGCGGCTCTCACAAACCCCTTGGTTTTTGTTAACCATTCATCGGTCCTGTCTTTCTGACTAGTGTGACCGGTGTACATCCACGCACGATCACTCATCTTGCCTAGCTACTGGACACACAAGAAATATATACATAATTCAGCAAACCATATTCATCAGTTAATGGAGTTTGTCAGATTTATTACGTCCATGCAACCTAGACGCTAATAGGTAAAGATAGGTCCTAATCCCACCCGAGTATGTGTAGATTGGGTTCGTTTTCCCATACTCTGCTCCGGATCCGACGCAAAATTTCGGCAGCACCTCCCCGCTGTTCTCCTGATACACTCCTCGGCAATAAGCAGAGAGCATGTGTACCCGGAGAACAACAGGGAGGCACTGACGAAATTCTGCATCGGATCCGGAGCAGAGCATATGGGAAAACGAACCCAATCTACACATACTCGGGCTGTCCATGGATAACGTTGGACAATTCGAAAGAATCACGGTTATAAATATGCAAATGCATGCATATTTATAGATGTAACCCTTTCGAACGGGAGACGCATAGTGGTCACGCATACTGATGATTGAAGACACCTATAGCTAGCAAGTTTCATCGGCACGAAGACCGGAACAAAGCAAATGAACGGGGGAGGAGGAGATGTCATTTGTGCTCACCCACGAACGCAGGGGCGGAGCTCGTCGAACGCACGGGGAGGTCGTCGAACACCAGACCCTCGCAGCGACGAAACAACTGCACATTTAAATCCACCCGATCAACACAAATATATATGATCTTTTTCATAACAAAATCAGAAAATATATGACCTAACTCATAATTCACAAATATATGACGGGGTGTCGCGTCGGGGTGTCGGGGTGTCGGGTCGGGGTGTCGGGGTGTCGGGGTGTCATGTCTTGGTGTCGGGGTGTCGGGGTGTCGTGTCGGGGTGTCGAGGTGTCGTGTCGGGCTGTCATTTAGGGTTCCATCGACGCCGAGGAACCCCCTAACCTAAATTGCCGTCATTTAGGGTTCCATCGACGCCGAGGAACCCCCTAACCCGCTCGTGCCTGGGCGCTCTCAGGTATGGCGATGCACGGTCGACGGGTCAGCACTCGGACCGGGGGATTCTCGGCCTGGGCGACGGCGCCGGGACCGGCGGGACCCACTGGCTCCACCATCTATCCCCTCGGTGACCGGCGATCCTCGACCCTCTGGCCCGACCCTCGACCCCTTGGCGACCGGCGACCCTCGACCCTAGTTTTGGCGACTGGCGATCCTCGACCTGGTTCTGTCGGCGCCGACGCACCCTCGACCCGGTTCTTCTTCTTCTTCTTCTTGTTTTCTTCTCCTCCTCCTCCTCCTCTTCTTCTTTTCTTCTCTTCCTCCTCCTCTTCTTCTTCTTCTTCTTCTTCCTCTTCTTCTTCCTCTTCTTCTTCTTCTTATTATTTTCTTTAATTTTTTTCATCTTTCTTCTTTCTTCTTAACCTAAACTAAACTAAATCTAAACCTAAACCTAAAAAAACAGAAAAAAACCTAAACTAAACTAAACCTAAACTAAATCTAAAAAAACAGAAAAAAGAGGAGAAGAGATCACCTTGGGAGGGGGGCGGCCGGTGGAGGGGGCCGGTGGAGGAGGGGGGCGGCGCCGCCGCAGGGGAGGGGGGCGGGGCGGCCGCCGCAGGAGAGGGGGCGGGGCGGCCTGGGGCAGTGCGCCGTGGGGCAAGGCGGCCTGGGCAGGCGGTGGGCCGAGGCGGCGAGGAGTCAGGGGCGGCGGTGGCGGTGGGGGTCGGGGGCGGCTGCGGTGTGGGGGTCGGGAGAGAGAGATCGAGGCAGAGAGAGAAGAGAGAGAGGAGGGGTGGGGGGTGACGGCCGTTAGGTACAAACCTCTTTGCCGTCTGCTAGCAGACGGCAAAGAGGTGGGGGGGTGGGCCGTTACAGCGCTGGCCTCCACTGGACCCCACCCACTTCTTTGCCGTCTGCTAGCAGATGGCAAAGAAGTGGCTGATGGCAAATATAATCTTTGCCATCAGCCAGTTCTTTGCCGTCTGTTTTTTGAAAGCAGACGGCAAAGACCTCCTTTGCCGCCCGCTAGCAGACGGCAAAGAAGTGGCTGATGGCAAATCCTCTGATTCTAGTAGTGCATCTAGTCACCACGGTCGATGACTTAACCGACGTGTTAGACTACGATGAAGCCACCGACATGGATGAAGATGTCGGCGGCCCCACAGAAACCACCACCCCGCTGGTCAACACCGGCAAGTGCACTACAACCTCCACTTATCACGTGTACATGGTGGATACTCTGAAACCTCCATCAAGACGTTAGCGAAGGCGCGGACGAGGTAGCAATGGGGACCCCAGCGGGAAAGACGCCGCTGCCACCAACACCGGCGCAGCAGCAGACGACGCCGATGACGCGGGAGAGGATTTTCAAGCCTCCCCAGAACGGCCGCACAGCCCCGCGGGAATCCCCGAGGACAAGGACCCCGATGACCTCTTCTAAGGGGCTGATAACAATTATTTACCTCAGTCCGAAGAGGACAAGAGCCTGGGCACCGAGGACTTTATAGTCCCCGAAGACCCCTTCGAGCAGGAACGGTTCCGACGACGCCTCGTGGCCACCACCCAAAGCATGAAAAGGAAGCAGCCGCAGCTGCAAGCCAATCAAGACGCGCTGAATGATAAGTGGGTTGAGATACTCTCGGCCGAGCAAGACCTCGAGGAACGGCTCCGGAGCGCGCCTAAATCGTACCTGCGAAGGCATTTGTTGCCCGAATTCGACGAAGAATTAGCCGACGACGTGCTCTTAACACGCGGGCGGGCTGACGAATCTGACCGCCCCCCTAGAGGACGCGACAGGCCAGTGCGGGAAAACCTACCCAACCAAACAACTACACGCCGTTATGGCAAGGACCCTGTTGACTACATCGAGCCACATGACGCAAGACGCCAGATAGAGGCAAACCGGGCACCTTCTCGATCCATCTACGGATCAAGGGGATGCGCACCGGCCGGGCTCGACAGCTACGACGCCTGGATGGACAGGAACGGCCGAGCCCGAGAACAAGCTTATACGCGGGTATCTCCCAACGTCCGACGCGAGTCTGCTCGGTTCTGACGTCCCGCTCACTCGATCTGTTTTACAGACAGGCTAAAGGAACACCAGTTCCCTGATGGGTTTAAACCCATCAACATCGAGTCGTACGATGGTACTACCGACCCAGCGGTGTGGATCGAAGATTTTCTTCTCCACATCCACATGGCACATGGAGATGATCTCCACACCATCAAATATCTGCCGCTCAAACTAAAGGGGCCGGCTAGGCATTGGTTGAATAGCCTGCCTCCTCATTCAATTGGAAGCTGGGAAGCGCTAGAGGATGCCTTCAGGGCTAACTTCCAGGGCACATACGTCCAGCCTCCAGATGCTGACGACCTTAGCCACGTCATTCAATAGCCCGGCGAGTCGGCAAGGAAATTCTGGAACAGGTTCTTAACTAAAAAGAACCAAATTATGGACTGCCCCGATGCCGAGGCTATCGCCACTTTCCGGCATAGCATCCGAGACGAGTGGCTCGCACGCCAGCTCGGGCAGGATAAGCCGAGGACCATGGCGGCCCTCACCTCACTCATGACCCGCTTTTGCGCGGGAGAGGATAGCTGGCTGGCCCGCAGTACTCACAACGGCGAGGCCGACACTTCGGAAACTCGTGACGCCAATGGCAAGCCGAGGCGCAGTAAAAATAAGCACAGGCATAAAAATGGTGGGAGCGACACCGAGGATGTCGCAGTAAATGCAAGATTCAACAGACCTAGATATGGTCAGAAAAAGAGGCCCTTTAAAGGGAGGAAAGACGGACCCAGCCAGCTCGATAAGATCCTCGACAGGCCATGCCAAATCCATGGCACCTCGGACAAGCTTGCAAACCTCACAAACCGGAACTGATGGGTCTTCAAGCAGGCCAGAAAAATAGCGACGGAGGGCCAAAGTAAAACCCAACCTCGCAGCGAGGACGAGGATGAACCTCGCCGATCTAACAATGGAAACCAGAAACAGTTCCCTCCCGAGGTGAAGGACGTAAACATGATTTACGTAATCCACATCCCTAAGAAGGAGAGGAAACGTGCACTTCGGGACATTTAGGCCTTAGAGCCTGTTGCCCCGAAATTCAATCCGTGGTCGGCTTACCTGATCAAATTTGACAAACATGATCACCCAACCAGCATCCGACAGGGCGGATCGGCTGCATTGGTCCTGGATCCGATTGTTGATGGATTCCATCTGACGTGCGTCCTCATGGATGGAGGCAATAGCCTCAATTTAATCTACACGGATACGATCAGCAAGATGGGCATAGACTCATCCAGGATCAAACCCAGCACCACCACCTTTAAAGGTGTCATACCGGGCGTCGAGGCTTGCTGCACAGGAACAGTAACGCTAGAGGTAGTCTTTGGATCACCAGAGAACTTCCGGAGCAAAGAGTTAATCTTCGATCTAGTCCCTTTTCGGAGCGGATACCACGCGCTGCTTGGGCGCACCGCATTCGCCCACTTTAATGCAGTCCCTTATTACGCATACTTAAAGATGAAAATGCCAGGACCAAATGGTGTTATTATAGTCAATGGTAACACCGAGCTCTCCCTCCGAACAGAGGAACAGACCGCGGCTTTCGCAGCCGAGGTATAGGCAACTAAGGAGGCAGCTCGTAACAAACCCAGCTCCTCAAAGCGTGTACGGGCCGCACGAGCCGACCTCGGTCAGGCCACGATCCCCCCCCAAATAGGGGCACGGGCTCCTCGTCTGCCTCCCCTTGGAGGGGCATTACGTCCCCAGGGTGCATAACTTTGCACTAAAAATTTCATGGGCGGCCGAGGGGCCGAATCGAATGACGCGACATTATCGGTTCAACCGAACAACAACGCACTTCAGACTTGCATACTAGCAGGGCTCTGTAAGAGGTCCAGTCAGAAGCAGCATGTCCACATGGCTTAAACCAGCTAAGTCGCAGCCGCACACCTTTTCAAAGGACTCGACCAACAAAAGCATCAAGCAAATAAGAGGCCCAGGTCGCGGACAGCCCACACCTCCTTCGCTTTCAACGAAGGCAAGCTGATCAACAGCGCAGAGACGCAGACGTGCGACAACGACAGGCTTGGGGTGAATAATCCCATTAGCATATCCGCCATGTTCTTACTCCCTTGCTTTTTCTCATAAGTTGTATCTTCTACAAGTTTCTTTTGTTTAAAGCTCAGCATCTACGGCTTGACCACATGAAATAAAAAGTGCACCCAACGAGGTCATTACACATCTCCTTATGTTCACTGCCCTTGAGATAAAAGCATACACTCATGATACAACTGTCATTTAAAATTACTATGGGCTTCGCTTTTAATCTCACGCCCCACCGCCCTAGAAGTCCGGAGTATCTATTCGGCGTCTTGGATGTTGCATTATATGAATCAGTTTCGAACCTCGATTTTGGTCAAAAGTTGGGTTGCCCGGCTGCTGTGCTTACCCCTTATGTTTCCGATCTATTCGGCTAAGGGTGTAAAGGGAGAACCACTGTGATTGCGCTGCCAGTTTACATGGCAAAGCGCCTCAGTGGATAAAGCCGAAAACTGACTATCCTAGTAGCGTAAACTGGTCGGCCATCCGAAGACAGCGTCCAGCAATGTACCCTTGAGGTTACCCATGTTAAACGAAGGGCTCCTTATCAAATCAGCCAAAGTGGTTAGTGGCATAGACCTCGGCCATATAGCCAAACTACTCCACGGACCGGGGGCTCATCATCAGCCCCCACAGTCAAGCTCCTAGGCCTAAGTGAAAGTTATAAAACCTCTATAGTTTGATTGCCTTGTTTTTGCGAGCATGGACCGCCTTCGGGAACCGAGACATCGGCTAAGGGTCATGACTGCCGCGGAAGCACCCGATGTGCACTGCACAAAGGGGTCGAAGCCGACGACTGGTCACTTTCAGTTAAAAACGGTCACACAGGAGTCAAAAAATAAAAACATACAAGCACATGTCGGAAAATAAAGCCGAATTTATTGCAAAATAAAGGATAGTTTTTTTACATCCGAACTACACTTTGGCATATCGAAGTGCAAATCTAAAAATACAGATTTTCCTTAGAGCATTCCGCCTCGGTGATCCGGGGCCCTTCCATCGCCTTGCTCATGTACTGCTCCACGGTCCGGTTCTTCCCTTCGGGGAGCCGGGCGGCGACAACCGCCGCTTCAACACGCGGGTAATGCATGTTCACACGGGCATACGCCTGCTGAGCACCCTCCAGGCACGCTGAATACTTCCAGCGCACCAACTGGGGGGCGGCCTCCCCCAGACGGGCAAAAAACCCGAAGAAGCTGGTCGGCAGGGCTTCCGCGGGCCAAAGATTGCCGCAGAGTTCTTGAAGCGTTGGCTTTGCCATACACAGGAGCTCCATCAACTGCGTGACCTTGTCGTTTAGCAGTTCCGGATGCGAAGGCGCCTGGAATTGCAGCCAGAACGCCTTCTCCACAGCATGGCCCTCCTACGCGCCGTAGTAGCGGTCGGCGTCCGCCGCGCTCCTCGGAAGATCCGCGTAGGCCTCTGCGGATCGCCACAGCTGGGTGAGCTCGACGAACTCCTTGCGGCCGAAAACACACTGAAGCAAAAATGGCTTACCGGCAATGATCTACTTCACTTGCTGTAGCACCTCACGGTCTGCACGGGCCTGGGATTGGACCTCGGCGTGCGCCTAGCGCAGCTTCTCGAGCTCGGCTCTCGCCACTTCTCCTTCTCCTGAAGGGTGTCGCGCTCTTTGTAGACGCCCTCCAGGGTCTCCTCCACCTCCAGGACCCGTGCCTGGTCCTTTCCCCTGACCATCCTCTCGGCAGCCAGCTCCTCTTCGGCCTTTGAGGCCGCAGCCTTCTGCTGCTCGGCCTCTTGCCAAGCTTTGGCCAACTCGGCCTTAAGTGTCTCAAGCTCTGCCGTAGCGGCTGTCAAGCAAAACAGCTCGGCGTCAGAATTAGATCTTTTAAAATCGGCACTCTCAAAACTTTTTGAAGTTTACCTTGAGACAGCTCGATCTACTTTTTCATCAGATCGATGAAGCTTCCTGTTCATCTCCGCCACCTCCTCGGAGGCGGAGTTCGGAGCCGAGGATGACACCTGCAAATGCGCACTCACGCGTCAGTCCCTGGTCACACCCTTTTTAAAGATCGGCCAGAGCCATGGGGGCTACGAGCCAAGCGACAAAGTTCTACTCTCACATCGACCCCAAGGCCAGTTTTTCAAACTAGCATTGGGCTCGGGGGCTGCTGGCTGGCTATGCTCCTACAAACACCATGCTATGCAATAAGTCTTCGGACAAAAGCCTGCTACTACAGGCAATCATAAACTCAAAAGTTATTCATAATTACAAAATGTGAAAGAGCGTACCTCGAAGCTCTTGAAGAGGCCCTTGAAGACCTCGCGCATTCCGGCCTCCACAGACTGGAAGCCTTGTAGCGTCGTGCCAATTAAGGCACGGTCCTCTTCTGCGATGGAGGAGCCCGTTAAGGCCGCCTCCATCTCCTGAGGCTACCCCGCGCTAGCCCTCCCCGTGGCAGGAGGCGGGGGTGGAGCTACCTCTGACCCCACCACCGAAGTGCTGGGTATGAGGGTCTCCGGCTGCGGCGCAAGCATCGGAGACTGTTCGAGCTGGGCCAATGCCTGGCCCAACCCTTCCTTGGGGGCCTCGGGGATTGGGTCCCCTTGGCCTGGTGCGGCCGAGGTATCATCCTCGACCATGACGACCGGTACTCCGGCCCCCGATGTGTTGACCGGAGGGGCAGGACCAGATGTCACTTCCCCCAGCCCCTCGAGAGCTGGGGGAGTCTTGGCGCGCTTGGGCATCCCGCTGCCCGACGGGGGCAGCTTGCCCGAAATATCACCGCTGAGATGAGACTTGGGCGGGCTGGTGAAAAATACTTTTATAAGTCTCATGCAAGGAACGGGCTTTCGAAGTCTGAACGGAGTACCGATTACATACCTTTGGGGCGCCGGTTTCTTCCTCCCCAGGGCGAGGAGGTCCACGTCCGAAATCTTCGGGGAAGCTAGGCTTCTCCAGCAAGACTGGGTCGGCGGAGGCCTTGCGCGGCCTCTTCGGGCCTTTTGGCCTCGCCTCCTCTTCGACGCCTTCGGACGCCGCCCTCTTCCCTTTAGGGGAAGATTTCTCTTACCCCTCGTCTCCCTCCTCGTCTTCGTGGGTGGAGGAGGGGTGGGTATCCTCGGAACGGGTGACCGAGGTCTCCCGAGCTCGGAGACCCGCTCTGCTCCTCGGAGGTCTGGATTCCTTGGGGATAACCACGTGTGGCTCCTCGGTTAGGAGGGCCACAAGCTGGGCAGTCCTCTCCCCCTCAGGCTGCGGCGCCGGGCAGAGCATCTTCTGCGCCTTAGGGATCCACTTCTGCAAATGCCCGATAGGTTAGCAAACATTTGTAAGGGACCAGGAAACGCAAAGTGTAAGACTAAGCATCGAAATTTACCTCAGGGCCATCGTGGGCGGCTTCAAAACCAAAGTCCCTCCCAGCCTCAGGGAAGCCGTCCTTGGATGGCTTGAACAGCAGCTACCACATCCCTGCCGGGGTGGAGTGGAAGAAGTAGTGAATGGGCACCACGTCCTCGGGCTTGTACGCCCACATCGGGGTAGCCCGGGACTGAAGCGGCAGGATGCGGCGGTGGAGCATGACGTTCGCCACGTCCGTCTGCTTGACGTCCCTTTGGTTTATCCAAAAGTCGATCTTCTTGATCAGCACCTCCACCTCCGCCGAGTTCCCCCAGTCCATGCCCTTCCTCTTCCAGGACACGAGCTTCTTTGGAGGGCCAGCCGAGAACTCGACCTCGGCCTGGCCAGCAACGAGCGGCTCTGTGATGTAAAACCACGCGCGCTGCCACTCCTTGACGGTCTCGATGAAGGTGCCTTTGAACCAGACCGCCTTCTGGTTCTCGCTAATCATCTCTCCCCCGCACTCTGCGAGCTCGGAGTCGCTGGACTTCGGCTTGACACCGAAGATCTTCAGCCACAGCCCAAAGTGCGGCTCAATGTGGAGAAAGGCCTCGCAGACCGTGATGAAGGTGGCAAGGTGGAGGATGGAATTCGGGGCTAGATGATGAAAATCCAGCCCATAGTAGAACAGGATCCCGCACACAAAGGCGTACAGTGGGAACCCCAGACCCCTGATGAAGTGGGGGACGAAGATGACACGCTCCCCGGCTTCGGGTGGGTATGCGCTGCTTAGGAGTAGGCGCGCGAGTGCGGACCACCGCATGGCTGTACCCCGCGTTGTGGAACTCCAGAATGTTGCCCTCCGTCACGGAGGAGCTGCCCCAGTGCCCCTTGAGGTTGGGCTTCTCCATTGTTGAGGCGAAGGGCGCTGAGGGAGTGGGAAGAGTTTGGGATTGGATCTCAGCGGTGGAGCTTGGGAGGCGATATGCAGGGAAGCTAGGGAGCATGTACTCCCTGTTGTTACCCCCTCGCTCTTATATGGACTGGTAAAAAGGCCAAGAGTCCCTCCTTTCGCACCATTGAAATCACCATTACTGGTAAAAGATGCCATTATGCGTATAGGGAGAAACAAAATTTTAATGATATCCCTTAAAAAGTGGGCACGATCTCCATTTCGATGGGACGCGCCTATAAAAAGATTGCCTCGAGCCACGATTCGAGTAAGCAGTAACTACTCGCCGGGTCATGGGTGGCGCCGCTGCGATAAAGTTGTCAGGCTAGAAACTACTGCTCACACCTACCCGGCTGGCCTTTGAGGCTAAGTAACCCTACGACCTCGGATATGGATTGTGTTTTTGATAGGGTTCCGAACAAGGGATGCCACTCCTTCGAGGAGTGGTCTGAGGCGGCCGTGAATAAGAAAACAAGTGTCAACAGGTGGAGGGAACTCGTCTGTCGAGCCAAGGACTCCAGATCCAAAGTTGCGAAGGTCGAAGGCGTCGTCCTCGGCATAGAAGACTAGTTCGGGGGCTACTGACGGTATCCTGGACTAGGGGGTACCAACCTAGATGGCCCATAGTCCTTGGGCTGGGCCCGAAGGCCCTGCTCTCATCCAGATGGATTCCGGAAGCTGTGACATGGTCAAGATGATATCTGCCGAAGACTTGGAGTGTACCCCAAGACATCTCCTGCCGCCTCCATACGCATCCCTAGATACCGCCTATGTAACCCTAGATGCCCCTGCCTGGCGTATATATAAGCCAGAGGGTTTAGCGTGTAGAGGACATGGAATCACAATTACCATCCACCTAGCTCTAGGGTTAGGCTTCTCCTGACGATCTCGAGGTAGATCAAGTTTGTACTCGATACTTCATCATCAATATAAACAAGAGCAGGATGTAGGGTTTTACCTCCATAGAGAGGGCCCGAACCTGGGTAATCATCGTCTTCCTTGATCCTATTACCATTGATCCGAGATCCACAGCTCAGGACCCCCTACCCCGAGGTCAGCCAGTTTTACACCGACACACACCCTCCCTCACCCCCGCATCCCGTCACAAACCGCCATAAAAAACCACATTCAGAACTGCTTCGTCCCCAAAATCCTCATTGTCACTTCTTCTCCCACTCTCTTTCATCAACCTCTCTCCAAAAACCAGCGATAGAGAGCAGAGCAGAGCCATGGCCGATGTACCGCTGTACAAGCGACACCGCAGGTACACCAGGGAGCTCCATGATGTCAAGCTCCACGGTAACTACAAGCTCCACGTCATCTGCACAAGCAAGCCTTGCGACGTAGACAGGATGCTATCCACGCTCAGGAGGAAGCTGGGCGGCATGCCCGTCAAGACTGTCGGTGTTGATGTCGAGTACACCCACTACGACGTGCCACAGAAGGCAGCGGTGCTCCAGCTATGCGTGGAAGAGGAGTGCCTTGTCTACCACATCTCTGCGGCGACCGAAAGGTGAGCCTGCTTGTCAATTTGTATTCATGGCTGAATGTAACTCATGTGTTCAAGTCTCACTTTCTTGCTTTAGGGGTCAAAATAATTTCAATTTTTTAGCAAGTACAAAATACCTGTTTGAACATGAGAAATATGTACTCTTAGTGACTACTTCAAACAATTAGTATACACATGTAATTGCCAGTAAACTCAACATCAATATGGCTACTTCAAACAACTACTTTTAACTGAAAGACAAATAAAAACTGAACTTCAATATGAAAACTTAAATAATGTCTTTGAAGTCCACTTCATTCAACATCAAAAAAGGGGGAAAAAGGAGCAGAGGCTACCTCTCTTGCTTTATGAATTTCAATTCTGAACAACTTACATGCACTTGTTTCTGAACTCTATTATCAGATTTATCAGTCATACTGTAAAAAAATATATTTAATACTTAGTAACAAATTTTCATAGTTCATAGTGCAATTCAATTTACAAATAGTCTAAACTTTTGAAGGTACTCAAAAACTTGTACAGTCTCACTCTGAAAAACTCTCATATTCGGTCTATACACACCCTTGCAGGCCCCTGCAACTGGATGAATTCCTAATGAATAAAGAATACACATTCTCCGAATTCAACATTAAAGGAGACAAAAGGAAGCTGGAGCTCTCTGGCTTGAAGATCAACTCCAACAACTACATCGACATTCACGTGGAATGGAGAGATCCATATAGCAGAAAGGAATTTGACTCTTTGGCTGATGTTGCCTGCAGGGTGATCGACAAACACTACAAGGACATGAAGAGAAAATCAACCATGATGAAGACCATACTTTGTGGGGGTTCTGCTCGCTACCAGATAAGCTTATCAAGTATGCATCAATAGATCCATACGCTAGCTACGAGTCATGGAAACGCATCGACGATATTGCCATCGGGCTACAGAGGGCAAAAGAACTGAAGGAGAAGGATGCAATCAAATACGGCAACTAGGAATAAACAAACAAGTAAAGTCAGCCATGTGCTAGGTTTAGTTTTATTTTGCTTTAGTTGTGTTGTCTCTTGTTTCCTATTGCTAGGTTTTGCTTATGTCAAGTCGAACAAGCTTGCTAGTTTGTGAATCAACAAATGTCGCTGCACTACAGCACTATTTGTATTCAGACAAGTATCTATTAATGTAGTTTGAATTCTGCTTGGTATGAAAACAGATACAGTTCACCTTAAAAACCGCCAACAAAAGATAATTTAATTGTTAGTTGCTTAAAACCACGCTTATAAAAATGATGTGCCAAACTAACGAACGATTAAACACCTATGCACAAACAGCCTTGTAGCATCAGTGCAGTACAAATGTAGATGCAGTTCACCAAGGAAGTACAAAGCAGTGCACAAGTAGAGCATATGCAGTGCAAAAAATATGAGGTGCACAAAATAAGCATATATGCAGTCTAGAAAGGGCTACATTGTAGTCTATAACATTGCTAAATGCAGTGTATAGCATTCAAACAAGAAAAGGGCAGAAACGAGCTGGAGACAATTAAAAACATATATTTGGAGTGTGAAAATGTGTTTACACGATAAAAAAAAGATGACCGCCGTGGAGGACCTGACCAACGCCAGTCTCATACTAGGGCTGTGCCACATAGATTAACACGTAGACGAGCCCGTTCCGAGCCACAATGCATGGTCACAGGCCCAACAGGCCACAGCTCATAAAGCTTCGTGGGAGCGAGCGCCGTATCTAAGCGCCCAATCAGTGTATATGCAGTACAAGACATGCTTACATCCAGTCCACAACGCAGTGACACTGCAGCGCAGAACCATTATAAATGCAGTGCGTAACGTTAATCCAACAAAGTGCACAAACGATATGGGAGACAATTAAAAACATATGAACAAATATGAAAAAGAGTTTACATTCACATGCGACCAGCTACTTCTCGTGCTAAAAATGAGGCGAGGCCGTTTGGTTTTTCTATGCCACCGCCACCACAACCGCTTGGCGGTTGCCATGACGCCACAACACCACTACCACGGCGAGTCCGCTTCCAACCGGTGACCCCATGTCCCAAACCACGCCATAAAAAATCACCTTTCCTCTCTGCCTCAAACCCAATACGCCATTGCCGCTCCATCTCCCCTAGCAACTCCACTGTCAACATCGCTGTCTCCAAGGACGCCATCGCTAGAGGAGGGCAATGGCAGGTGAGCCATCTACCAAGCGTCCGGCAATGGAGGATGAGCCGCCTACCAAGCGTCCCCGTGGTGAGAAGCTCGACTACACCACGAAGCTCAATGACGTTCAGGTCCATAGCAAGGAGCCGCTGCACGTCGTATGCACCAGCAATCCCACAGAAGCCGACGAGATGATCAGGAAGCTCAGGAAGAGGGTCGGCGGCTTGTTTGAGAGGATCGTCGGCGTTGATGTGGAGTTTGCCAAGAATGAAGACCCGGACAGGGCAACAGTTCTCCAGTTATGTGTGGAGGACCAGTGCCTGGTCTACCACATCACCGCAGTGAAACAAAAGTGAGCCATGCTACTCATTCAACCTCTTCATCCATCTACTTGATTACTACTTCTGTCTCAAATTTCATTAAACTAGTTTTTGAACTTGATGCACTGGATTAGTTTTTGAACTTGATGCACTGGATTAGTTTCTGAACTTGTTGCACTAGATTAGTTTCTGAACTTATGTACTAGTGTAGTTTTTTATCTTGGTGTACTAGAGTAGTTTCTGAACTTGATGCACTAGTGTTGTTTCTGAACTTGATGTAGTAGATTAGTTTCTCAACTTGGTCTGATAGTACTTTCATCACCAACAGACAGACAATATGTTTTTTCATTCAACAAAGCTGTACTAAACTAGTACTAAGCAGCAGATACATCATTGACTCAACTGTAAATACCAACAAAAAAATAACTAGGTTTACTAGTTTAGTTTCTGAACTATATTCATCAATATATATCACCCCTACTTCAGTACCTGCTTGTTACAAGAATTATAAGCCATACTGTAGTTAGCTGCTTAGTATCAAAAACTATCATTCAGACTGTACAAATTTATTTAGCACCAAAATCAAAACTATCATACACACTGTACAAAAGGTTTTAAGCACCAAAAGATGAGACTTGTAAACGAAAACTGCAGAATTAAATCATGAAAAAGAAACTCATGTTCAATCTGTCTCCCCCATTGCAGGCCCAAGGATCTTGACGCGTTTCTGATGGATGGCTTGTACACCTTCGTCGGCTTCAGCATTGAAGGCGACAAACAGATGCTGAAGAACTCCGGTTTGGTGATCAACCCTGACAAATACATCGACATGCAGCGCGAATGGAGAGATCCATACTCTGGAAAGGACTATTACTCATTGGCTGATGTTGCCTCCATGGTGATCCACCCATTCTACATGGACATGAAGAAGAAGATCAATCGCCAGGAAGACCATGATTTGTGGGGAATCAGCCCGCTGCCAGAGACGCTCATCAAGTACACAACGACATACGCGTACGCCACATATGAAACTTGGAAGAAAATCATCACCATCAGCAAGGGGCGGGACAGAGCAAAAGAGGAGAAGGAGTCATTTGAAAACCCCTACGCCCGATACAGCTTCTAGGGATGAAGCAACATCAAAGTCTGGCCTTCAAGTTGCTTGTGCTTGTGTTGCCTCTTGTTTCATGTTCATAGTTTGCTTCTGTAAGGTTGAGCAAGTTTGCTTATGTCATGTGTGTGGTTGAACAAATTTCCTAGCTTGCTATTTTGCTTATGTGTGGTTAAACTAAACATTGTGTCAGCTTTCTATGAAAATAGAAAATAAATTCAACACTAATAAAGGAGTTTGTATTCAGACAAGATGTGTGTCAGCTTTCTATGAAAACAGAAAATAAATTCAATTAATGCTGCTAAAACACACTTGTAAACAGGATGTGGGTCACACAAAAAACACAAACAATTAAACATTTCTGTACAAACAGCATAGGAACTTCAGTGCAGTATGAAGAAAACATGCAGTGCACAAATGAAGTACATGCAGTGCACCCTGTATAAATATGCAGTACATGACGTCATTACATACAGTGCACAAAAAGAGATGCAAGTAGCGCATAAGATAGATAGTGGGGTCACGGATGTGATGGACTCGCCTTCGCATGCGACGCCGCGGCACGCCATGTCATCGCCTGCTCCGGCTCATTCCTGGCTTGACCTCGCCGGGGGGGTGGGGAGGGGGGGTCCCGACCCCCTGGCTCGGCCTCGCGCTAACGCGGCAGTGCGCTAGGGTGACAGGCGCAATGCGGTTATTCTGTTCCCCCCACGCACCCACACCCCAAAGATAGATAGTGGTGTCACGGATGTGACGGACTCGCCTCCGCATGCGACGCCGCGGCACGCCGCGTCATCGCCTGCTCCAGCTCGTTCCTGGCTCGGCCTCACCGGGGAGTGGGGAGGGGGGTCCCGACCCCCCCCCCCCCCGCCCCCCGGCTCGGCCTTGTGCTAACACGGCAATGCGCTTGGTTGACAGGCGCAGTGCGGTTATTCTGTTTCCACCCCCATGCACCCACACACTAAGATAGATAGTGGGGTCACGGATGTGACGGACTCGCCTCCGCATGCGACGCCGCGGCACGCCGCGTCGTTGCCTGCTCCGGCTCGTTCCTGGCTCGGCCTCGCCGGGGGGGAAGTGGGTCCCGACCCCCTCCCCCCCGCCCCCGCCCCCCGGCTCGGCCTCGCACTAACGCGGCAGTGCGCTTGGTTGACAAGCGCAGTGCAGTTATTCTGTTTCCGCCCCACAGACACACACCCACGCCCCTAATATAGATAGTGGGGTCACGGATGTGACAGACTCGCCTCCGCATGCGACGCTATGGCACGCCGCGTCGTCGCCTGCTCCGGCTCGTTCCTGGCTCGGCATCGCCGGGGGGTGGGAAGGGGGGTCCCGACCCCCCTCCCCCCCGGCTCGGCCTCGCACTAAGCGGCAGTGCGCTTGGTTGACAGGCGCAACGCGGTTATTCTGTTCCCCCCCAACGCACCCACACCCCTAAGATAGATAGTGGGGTCATGGATGTGACGGACTCGCCTCCGCATGTGACGCCGCGGCACACCGCATCGTCGCCTGCTCCGGCTCGTTCCTGGCACGGCCTCGCCGAGGGGTGGGGAGGGGCGGTCCCGACCCCCCTCCGTCCCCAGCTCGGCCTCGCTCTAACGCGGCAGTGTGCTTGGTTGACAGGCGCAGTGCGGTTATTCTGTCCCCCCCCACGCACCCACACCCCTAAGATAGATAGTGGGGTCACGGATGTGATGGACTCGCCTCCGCATGCGACGCCGCGTCGTCGCCTGCTCTGACTCGTTCCTAGCTCGGCCTCGCCGGGGGGTTGGAAGGGGGGTCCTGACCACCCTCCTCCCGGCTCGGCCTTGCGCTAACACGGTAGTGCGCTTGGTTGACAGGCACAGTGCGGTTATTCTGTTTCCCCCCTCCCCACGCACCCACACCCCTAAGATAGATAGTGGGGTCACGTATGTGATGGACTCTCCTCCGCATGCGACGCCGCAGCGCGCCGCGTCGTCGCCTGCTCTGGCTCGTTCCTAGCTCGGCCTAGCCGGGGGTGGGGAGGAGGGTTTCGACCCCTCCCCCCGGCTCGGCCTCGCGCTAACGCGGCAGTGCGCTTGGTTGACAGACGCAGTGCAGTTATTCTGTCCCCCCCCCCCACGCACCCACACCCCTAAGATAGATAGTGGGGTCACGGATGTGACGGACTCGTCTCCGCATGCGACGCCGCGGCACGCCGCATCGTCGCGTGCTCCGGCTCATTCCTGGCTCGGCCTCGCGGGGAGGTGGCGAGGGCGGTCTCGACCCCTCCCCCCGGCTCGGCCTCGCGCTAACGCGGCAGTGCGCTTGGTTGACAGGCACAGTGCGGTTATTCTGTTTTCCACCTCCACACGCACCCACACCCCTAAGATAGATAGTGGGGTCACGGATGTGACGGACTCGCCTTCGCATGCGACGCTGCGGCATGCCGCGTTGTCGCCTGCTCCGGCTCGTTCCTGGCTCGGTCTCGCCAGGGGGTGGGGAGGGGGGTCTCGGCCCCCCCGGCTCGGCCTCGCGCTAACGTGTCAGTGCGCTTGGTTGACAGGCCCAGTACGGTTATTCTGTTCCCCCCCCAACGCACCCACACCCTTAAGCTAGGTAGTGGGGTCACGGATGTGACGGACTCGCCTCCGCATGCGATGCCGCGACACGCCGCGTCATCGCCTGCTCCGGCTCGTTCCTGACTCGGCCTTGCCGGCCCCTCCCGGCTCGGCTTCGCGCTAACGCGGCAGTGCACTTGGTTGACAGGCGTAGTGCGGTTATTCTCTTCTCCGCCCCCGCACGCACCCACACCCCTAAGATAGATAGTGGGGTCACGGATGTGACGGACTCGCCTCCGCATGCGACGCCTCGGCACGTCGTGTCGTCGCCTGCTCCGGCTCGTTCCTGGCTCGGCCTCGCCTGGGGGGTCAGGAGGGAGGTCCCAACCCCCCTCCCCTTCCCCGGCTCGGCCTCGCCCTAACGCGGTAGTGAGCTTGGTTGACAGGCGCAGTGCAGTTGAGAAGTCAGCCAAGGAGGGGACTGTAGTTCTGGTATACACATAAATGCAGTTCGGTTCAAAAAAACGCAGAATGTAGTGCCATTCAACAAGTTTTTGCGCAGAAAAATAAGATGAAAAAGGGATGGCTACAACAGCACGGTTGCATGCAGAACACATGTTGACGAACCGGATTTCACATTAAAAAATCATGTACATAAATAAAAACACACCCAGTTTCATCAATGTATTACTGCAAACAAACGCTACACACCCCATAAAAGTAGCCTTCATACACATTATTTGTGAAACATGATCTACCTTAGACAGCACACAGTACACACCATAAAACTAGCTTTCATCCAAATCATTAACATGACTATGCCTAAGACTGCTACTACGAACGCGACTGCGATTGGGAAGGAAGCCCACGGCTATCAATGAGATAATGGAGCTCAGGCGGCATGTCTCCAGCATACAACATGTTGGAAGGATGGAAAAGCAGCTGGTAAAGGTACTCCTCCTTCCAATCTTCAACAGCATCCTGAAAAAATTAAAAATGCAGATAAATGATTAAAGGACGTGATGAAAAACAAAAATTGAAACGTAAAAAAAACACTAACAAAAAGGAGAATCAGAAGTATTACATCGCATTTCATAATTTTTTCGACCATACGCAAGCCGTCAAACTGCTGCGACATCCTGAGAACATACAATCCACACTCATTTGGCCCCTGTTCTAGCACGACCGGGAAATAGGGCTTCTCTGACAATTTAATCCAGTCAGGGTGATTCTTCAAGTTATACAACTTTTCACAGTAAACCCTGTTCAACACTAGAGTCATCCTGGTCATCTGGCAAATGGAAAAGGCAGCCACAAAGCCAAAAACACATATCACAGATCAATAAACAAAGGTATAACAAAAATCAAAAAAGTTATATTAATTAGTTATTTCTATTCAGACGATGCAGCTATATGTTCCTCACATGATCTGAACGGTCCCTCTTTTAATGCATGTGAGCTCATCTACATGGTTTTATCACTCTTTTAGGGGACGTTCGTGCAGTTATAAGTCACAGATATTGCAGTGCACTGTATTAGCATGTCCAGTGATTGTTTTATCACTCTTTTAGCCTGGTTCGTGATGCGAGAAATGCAGTTCTATATCACAGATATTGCAGTCCACTGTATTAGCAAGTGTCGTGGATATCAATGGTCTCGCGATGGCGGTTCATCGTGTACATGGAGTAATGTTCGTCCTTTAAGCGCGACATCAAAATCTGTCAGGGGGAGATACATACGGGAAGAGACAACAAAAAAATCAATGAAGTTCATTCCACTCATAGCACTAGGACTACTGCTAAAAATAACTATAAAGGAAATGCAACAAAGAACAAGAAGAAATGATGGAAATAGTGGCTTTACTAGTTTTGCGTCGAGCAGGTTATCATCGCAAAAAAAAACCTAAACTGCTTAGCCGCATCATCTAAAGCAAATGGGTTATGCACAACCGGCAACACAGGGTTTCCTTCATCATCTTTCTTCACGGTGGTTTCCATTTGAAGAACATACTACATAGAAAAAAGAAAAAATAGGACATGAAAAAAAAGATGCATGCACGCATGGACATAAAAAAATTCAGTACGAAAGAAACAAATGCATAAAAGCAACAATAGACGATAGCAGACACATTTACCGTGATGAATAAAGGTGAAAGTAGCACACGATCATGAGAACAATAAACTAAACTCATATCAGGATCTTGCTTCCAGTACTTAATGACATAATCCATAAGATACGAGTCCATGAAAGCTCCTTTGCCAAATGTGTTAAACATATAGTCAACAGTGGTTGTTTCGATATCATCAAAAGGACCTTTCACCATGAAGAGCGCGCTACTGCAGTAAAGATATCACAAGACACACAAATAGATAGGATCGAAATAAAGTTCAAAACAAAAACTAAACACACAAAAGGACGAAGGACAGGCACATAGAACTTACTCTTTGTATTTGATCCTGAAATCTCGGCTGAGAACGAGATCCTTTATTTTCCTCGCCTCATCAAGATATCTGAACCTGGAAGGCTTCAACTTCTCTATAGAGCATCTAAGCTTAACATGTCTCTCTATTACCCTCTTGTTCGAAAATACAACAGCCTCACCAATGGTGGGAGGATTGATCGCTGCACTCCTAGTCCTCCTACTGATGGGTGGCAGCGGCGTCACGAAATCATCATCAAGATCATATGCCGCACGTGAAAAGCCAGGTGGAGCTTCCTTTCCACCACCAGGTCCACATGCCACATCCGTGTTCGCACCAACTCCAGCCAAAGAACAAGATTTATCAGGAGAGATTTCAATCACACAATCCTTCATAGCTGCTTCAGAAACCTGGGCCTCAAACAGTGATGTATAGTCTCCATGAAGGCCTCCATCAAAACCTGAAAAAACAAGGGGAAACGACATGGGAACACTCAGCTGACTTGTCCAGCGCCGACAAAATACCCAAGTACAAAACCAAAGATGTTATATGCAGCTCACTCATATAAAAAACTGCAGTTCACTAAAGAACAGAATGCAGCTCACTCACGTAAAATGAGTGCAGCTCACTTATCCACAAACAATGTAGCTCACTTATACAAAACAATGCAGCTCACTTATGCGGAAAATGAAGTTCACTAACACAACAATATGTAGCTCACCACTATAAAAAACGTAGTTAACTGGCACACTAAAAACTAATACCTAAGAAAGGGAAGCAAGCAATACACAAACTAAAGTAGGAGAAGCAAGCAATTCACTAAAACAACCTTTATGTTCAAATATTAAAAGTGATGACAGCTCCAAGGAACACTTCAATGATGTGAGCCAGCTGTATAGCATGGCCTTCCTGATGTAGCCAATGTGCTCAACCCCAAACTGAGCAACTCGAATCCCATGTTTGCAAGAATTGGAACATATAGAATCCACAATCACGCCTGCAAAAAAACAAAAACATTAGTTTCACATACATATAAAAAAACAGTTGGGGAATAGGGGGGAGGGGAGCTACAAGAAACATACCCATTTGGCAGAATTGGGACAACCACATGTTTCAACGAAAAGCCATCAAGTGTCAGAGGATTCAGCGGCTCATCGGAACTAGTGCTAGCTTCTTTCCATGCATGCCTGATATTTTTAACCATCCTCTAGAAAGCCCTGTTTGCTTCAAGGCTGCCAGGTTTATTGTGCGAGTCAAGAAATTCAAACCGTCTTTCCTTTAGATTCAAGGCAACTACACAATAATGGCCAACAGTTTCGCTTTGCTTCATGTTTGGGGGATCAAATGTTGCAAACAGGATCTGTTAGAAGTAATAATAATAATAATAATAATAATATATATATATATATATATATATATATATATATATATATATATACAACCGGTCTATTCTGCCAATATTTGCAGAATAGTTATTCTGCCCACACTTCCGAACTGCATGCTCAACGCGAGGGCACTGCATTTTCTGAAGTGAAGGTATTGCAATACAGAGACTAGTGAACTTCGCGTCGTAAAAACTGCAACGCGGTGTTTTTGGGTACTGTTTTCGAGCCAGTTTTTAAACAGTTTGTCGGAACGAGGCGTGTAATATACCGTTGGAATGCTATGGATTAGGCGCAACTTAGCCATGTTAAATACTTTTCGAGATTCCTCGCGGTTTAAGAGCAGTTTCAAAAACGGTGGGCGCTTGACGAGTGGCAGCGAGCGTATTTTCACAAACCACTTGTCGGAATGAAGCAAATGATACGCTGTTGGAAAGATATCATTGAGGCACAACTTTTTCATATAGAACACCCTCTCTAATTACTTACGGTTTAAGAGCAGTTTCAAATTTACTAAATCACGGAATTCTGTTTTTCAAATTTTTGCAATTTTTCGGTACTGTTTTCGCTCCAGTTTTTTAACCGTTTGTCAAAACGAGGCGTGCGATACACCATTGGAAAGCTACGGACGAGGCGCAACTTTCATATGTAGAAATTATTTTGAGATTTCTTACGGTTTTAAATTAATTTTGAAAATGGTACGGCAGACGATGAGTGGCAGCGGTCGTTTTTTCACGAATTTTTACAAACCGCTCGTCGGATTGATGCTAATGATACGCCATTGGAAAGATATCGATGAGGCACAACTTTTTCATGTAGAACACTCTCTCTAATTCCTTACGGTTTAAGAGGAATTTTGAAATTAGCAAAATGCGGACACTCTGTTTTCCGCGACAACCAAATTGACGAAGTGAACTCCATCGGACAGAAAAGTGCACTGCTTCAGATAGGAAAACCGCACTGCATCAGGCAAGTGAACCGCATGATTTCTTCTATCCCTTTTCTAACTTTTTAATGAACGAGAGTGGACCGCAGAGACAAGGGCAAGTGAACCGCGACATATATCGAAGTGAACCGCATTACTATTTTGTTGTTTCGCTAAATTTTTCGCACTTTCATGTTGGGCACAAGTGAACAGCATCACTCTCAAAAGTGAACCACATCCGAGGACCAAACGCACTGCAGGTGTTTGATGTAGTCGACTGAATTTTGAAACACACGAAACAAATTGCACTTCATACAGAGGGGTAATGAGCTGCTACACAAATTGGAGTGAACTACTTTTTTCAATCGTCCCACAAACAAAACAAATTGCATTAGGAAAAGAAGTGAACCTCCCGTGGGGATTTCTTTTTCTTTTTTTACAAAGTGAACCACTAAGGGGCTGCAGTTTTTTTTACAAAGCGAACCACTATTGTTTTTACAAGTGAACAACAAAGAGTTTCAAAGTGAACCGCTATTGTTTTTACAAAGTACGTCATTGGAAAGATCTCGGCCTCGAGCTTTTTAACCGAACTGCACACGAGCACACACGCACAGCAAAAAAACTGAACACGCGGACTGCAAAACAAACGAGAAATGGTCTGCAGCACCTGCTCATTGTGACCAAGCAGAGAGATCCACATCGGTGACGGGGAACCTTTTTGGTCGTCGGGGCTCCTTCGTCTATGCTGAAAGCACATCTAGCACACTAGGATAACAAGAGGAAATGGGGAACCAAACTGCACATGCCACACAAGGAAACTTCAGACGCCCAAGCGCCCGCGACCTTGCACGCGAGCCACCGTCGTAACCGAACTGCACGTGAGCTGCCGGGATGGACGTGCACTGCACCTCGCCGGAGGGAGTTTGCAGGGAGAGGAGGCCGTCGGACCACCCCCACACACCCTGGATGCGCTCGACGGTGGGGTGCACTCCCAGTCAAGGAGCAGGCCTTACCCGCAAGATCCAGGGGCCGGGACGGACGGATCCGGCGCGGGCAAGGCCATGGCCGGCGATTGGGTGCTCGTGGCAGATGGATCCGGCAGTGGCTGTGGGGGAGGGGTCGCGCCGGCCGTGAGCTGTGGTGGCGCAGAGGGGAGCTTACTGGGCGACGCTGCTGCGGGGTGGAAGGGGGCAGGAGGGGCGCGACCGCCATGGCTTGTCGGAGGCGGTGCGTGGCCGGGCTAGTGGCGGCATAGATAGAGGGCGGCCGGGCCGAGGCGGGGCGGGGTTGGGGGCGCCGCGGCAGAAGGTGGACGGAGGGCAAGGCGACGCGGCGGCGGCCTGGGTGGTGCTCTGGAGGTGGCGCTGGTAGAAGGTTGACGGGGATGGGGCAGGGCGGCGGCCTGGGGTGGGGATCCGGCTGTGGGGCCGGTAGAAGGTGGACGGGGCGGGGCCGTGCGGCGGCGGCCTGTGGTTGTGCTCTGGCGGCGGCGCTGTAGAAGGTGGAGGGTAGGTGGTGGTTTGGATCAGGGGAGGGGGAGTGGGTTTCGTGCGGGAGGTGGGGGTGGGGGTGGGGACGGGGATGAGCCGAGGCAAGGGTTGGGCTTTTGCTGCAGTTTGGTTAGCGGGGTTGGGGTAGTTTACTTCGCGGGTGTGGGACAGTACTCGGTTGTTGGCAGAATAAGACGTTTTGTGGGCAGAATAAGGTCTTAAGGGTGTTGTTAGAATAGACCCACCCTATATATATATATATATATATATATATATATATATATATATATATATATATATGTTATGCTCTTAGCCAGTTATGCATTACGAAAACAAAAAATAGAACACTATAAAACCAACACACACAAAATGATTTTGGCCACATAAAACATTACTCACCATATCTTTTTTATCAACAAGTTCCTCAGCTCTTGACGAGAACATCAATTTCACCGTCTTGCCTACACTACCGCCATTCCAAATACTTGTCTGCCAAACAAAACAAAACAAAAAAAGGTGGAAAACCAAACAGGTCATCACACGAAAATAGAAGAGAGAATCAAAGAACAAACAAAAGTTCCGCATGCTTACACAAATATGGTACGGTACAACCATCGTAAAAGTTCCCTTAAACTTATCTACCAGCAAAGAAACCCCGAAATTTACAAGGCAGGTAGTGAGCATCCCTTTCGCCCAAAAAGATTCACCAACTTCGCCAATGGGAATATCACCCAACTCAGTTTCAAAAGCAATCATGTCCCCACATTTTTTTTGAAAAAACTGCAACGTAAGATACTACGAAAATAAACAAGAATGAAAAAGGGCAAAGACTGCAATTAGAAAATACATATTAACAGAACCATTTATACAAGTTTAAAAAATGGCATACTTCTTCTTTCTGTCCCTCTGAGCCCTGGTAACAGCAGTGTACAACTTGTTGTATCTTCTGAGAAGAGCTGGATCAACGCTCGACAGTGTCACAACAGCAAGTTCATCATCTGCAATAAAAAATAAGAAATTAGTAAATGATGAATTTCACTTATCAAAAATAAAAAATTTCCTATAGATGGCAACTTTAAAAAGAATGTAAAAAATATGAAGTTCACTTGTAAAATAAAGGAAATGTGCTAGCTAGCAACTAATTTCAAAGCACTAACAAAGAATAAGTTCACTTATCATAAAAACATGTGATGTAGCTACCATAGTAATTAAAAAGTGAATGAGAAAAACTTGAAGTTTACTTTTCGAAACAAAAATACTTGCCTTCAGTGTCAGAGTCTTCATGCTGTTGCTCTTTAGAGCAGACCAAAACAGTTTCACCACTAGGTTGCGTTGAAAGCACCGTAGCCTCACTGGACTAGCCTACTGCATCAACATCAGCGTTATCTGGATTTTCAACAGTCCGGACAGCCGCAACGTCCTCAGATAACTCATCTACATGAGGCTCCACACTGAAATCAACAGGAACATCATCGGCGGCCAGACAAATAGGAGAACCAGCAACACTATCAACAGAAACGACATTCTCCTGCGGCTTTTCAATATCAACATCAACATCTTCATGCCGACTAGGGGCAACAGCAGGATCGGATTCCTGAGCTACAGAAGCTCTTGCACTATCACCAGCTGCTGACACAGAAACCTTTACACTGTCATCACCAGCAATAGTGCAACCCTCCTGGTTCACATCAACACGAACAACGCCAACCGATTGATGAACTTCTGCATTTTTCTCTCCAGATTGCAAATAGTTAAAAAAAGCCATGAGAACGCAAATGAGATAGAGAACAATAAACAAGACAACATGAAGCACACTTTTTTAAAACAATGTAGTACACTAACAAAACAACATGCAGCTCACTTATGTCATAGAGACTGCAGCTCACTTATGTCAAAGACTGCAACTCACTTCTATAAAACATTGCAGTTCACTAACAGAACAACATGCAGCTCACTTATGTAAAACTAATGCATTCAAGTAAACAGAACAACATGCATCTATATTCTACCAACAAAATACATAGATACCAAAACACTAGTACAAAAAGTCATTCCACTTAGCCTTCTCAGCTACAACATTCGGAGGGGGAGACGCATCAGTCAAGTGCTCGTCCTTCTCAAAGCCGTCGTAGGAATCCTGGTGCGCATCACAACCTGCAACTCCAGTCTACAACATAGAACAAAACAACACGAATTAAGATGGTAATGAACAAAAAAAAGCAAACAAAACTACAACTATGCATAAGCAGTCTACATGTTACAAACACGAGGTACACAAAAAAATAAAAAATAAAAGCAAAAAATACAAGTTTGAGAAGAGAAAACAGAGCACACCAGGCATAAGTGATAGGAGAAGTACTTATACTTAATCAATCCCATCGTCCCGAGATGCATGAACATTAGAAGATTCTACTCCAGCCTACAACAAAAAACATCAAAGGCACATGATAAGAAAATACACAAGTGGGGGAAAACTACAGATCGAGTAGCAGTCCACATAACACACAAATGAGGTACAAACGACAAAAAAAGGAAAAACGTACATTATCAACGTCAGCACTAGTTTCCTGTCGGTTCATTTCATTCAAAATGTGCTCAATGGCCTTCTCAAGCCGAGTGCATTTTTCATCCTGTGACTGCTTCAACTGAGCATACGAAGACCGAATATTTGTCACTGCAATCTTCAAGCCTTCAACCACACCACGATCAAAGTTGTGAGCAGCCACAATTTCTTCTTCACAGGGGCCGTGGCCAAAAAGGAAAAATCCAGCAACTATCTGCAACCTATCACCAGAGGTTAGCAAATCTTCAGTTAACTTGATAACCTTGTGAAGAAGCTCATCGATCTCCTCGTGTTTTCTGCCGCTAACAAATGTCTGATCAGAAGAGCTTCTAGTATTGAAGATCCGACCAGCCGTGAAACCCCGAGTAGGCGGCGGCTGATCATGAAAGGTAGCAAGCTGGCTGCAGATAGGCTCATAAAACCTAGCAGGACTGCTAGGCCCTGCACTAGAGTTGCCACATAAAAGTGCAACAGGACGATTGTAGACAATATCGCCTGACGCATTCAACTACAAAAAAGAAAAAAGGGAAAGAAGTCCACATGTCAATACTAGAAGGTTTAGATTTGTCATGACTGCAAAATTAAAAAGATGTTGTTCTTAAAACAAGGATAAGAGGAAAAAACAATTTAAAATCGGATGCACTAACCGGCAGCTTCCCAAATCTGTAAGTTTTAGCTAAATATTTCCCTTGACAATCATATCCTCGTTGTATATCTTCAACAGGTCTTTATTCATCAGGTATGACACGCGTGGCATCAATGTGTGCATAACTGAAGCTTTGCGAAGATTCAAGCAATCCAGATACATAATCAGGGGGACAATGGCACAACCCTCAGCGTAATTTTGCGTGCTACCTTCTGACTACCACTTCACCACAGCTATCTGGAGCTCATCAACAACAAGCTAACAAAAGTCCATCTGCGCCATAGTCGCATAATCCATCTTCTCAACCATGGCAGCGACCCTGCCCAAATGAATTGCAGGCCCGGGGCATAGCAAATTCTGGTAAAGTATCAGGAAGAAAACCTTGACAGCAAGATCAACCGTCTCGGTGTCCTCGCCCTCCACCAACACCGCCAGCAGTGCAATCAAGTCCTTAACACCTATACTTTTTGAACGGTCAAAGCCAAGCTCATCCTTGAGGGCAGACGACGAATCGTCATGGCCACTGGTAGCAGACGTGGGAGCAGTGTGAGCTCCCATAGAAAAAACAAATATCTGATGAGCAGCAACACGAGTGATTCAAAGAACACTGTCAGGCCCCAAGTCGATTTTCATTGTGGCAGGATCAATAAGTCCCATCAGATAGCACATAAGAATGCGGGACACATTTTTCTTTATTGCCAAGTTAAAGACAGCACCAAAACCAGCATCTCGAACACGAATACGGTGTGGATCTTTCAATAAACCAGCAGCTTTGCACACAGTGGGGAGTGACAAACATACGGTCTTGTTAAATCGAACATCACCTCCTTCCTCGCCGTCATCTTCAGTTCTCTTCCTCTTACTAGTCTTCTTCTTCTTCTATGTAAAGGAAAATGAAGTCCACATTAGTAAATTAGGCAGATAAGAGACAAAAAAGGTAAATAGAATAACAATGGAAGAAACAAAGGCAGCACTTCAACAAACCTTTGGAACAACATTCGCCTCCCCACCCGAGTCAGCATCCGCATCTTCGCCAGCATCAACATGCGGCCGCTTATGTTGACTCTTAGATGGACCAGAATCTTTCCGTCTCCCAGACCGAGCATTCTTCACAACATTGGCAAGCACAAAGTCATCGTCGTCGGACTCGAGCTCATCGTCGACATGTGGTCGCTTCCGTTGCAGATCCTCTGCACCAGCTTCAACAGTTCTCTTGCCGAGGTTCTTGTCCATGCAAGCAACACGAGGACTCTGGCGAGGAGTACCACCTTGCTTAGCAATAGAACTCAGTCTCTTCTTCTGCAAAACACACTCCTTGACTTTACCAAATTTGGAACTCTTGGGAGCATCTGCAGCCCTCCTCTGCTTCTCTTTCTCCCCATACTGCTTTGTATCACTCTCAAACCTCAACAACTTCTTGTGTTTCTTCGATTCATATGCTTCAAGCTGTGTCGGGACCATCCACACCTGCGTAACTTGCTCCGTACTGTCAACAGATTGTGACTGTGTTTCAGACAACACGGGGCGCCTAAAGCTCTGGTCAGAGCTCACACCAACGACATCATCTGCGAAATAATGGTCAATCTAATGAGTAACCTCCTCAAACCCAGTCGCCCAAGCAGAAAAATTAGTTGCTGCATATAAATGAAGTTTCACTATGGTCAATAAGAAGTGCGCAAAGGAACAAATGCAGTTCACCTATCCATATAATGCAGTGATGCATACAAAAAGAAATAAAGGATAAAATTTTCTTGAAAAATACACTAAGTCCATGTTTGTTTCCAGAAAATGGCTGACTAACTACATCAAGACAACAGCAGTTTGCACAACATCAAATAAGCAGCATATACAATAAACAAAGCATGCACTTCAGAAAAAGCAAGTATATATATGAATAATGCAGTTCACAATTCACAGACACGAATGTAATTTACAAGAAACACAGTGATACAAACATGTTGGCAAACTAAATAAGAACAAGAACATACCAGAAGGAGGGGCCACACTAATAGGGGACGACTCAAGTGGTGAATCAATTTCACGGCTTTCCTGACCACGATGATCCTTACCAATCGGCGATTCATAAACAACATCATTAGGGCCAGTGCCAACAAAATTACCTAGTGGATTCAAAAAACCAGAAACAAAATTAATAAAATCAAATGACAACAATGTCAGGAATGTTGAGAACTAACACAGCAAAAACGAATCTACAGCATGAATAAGACAACTAGATAAACAAGATAGAAATTAAACAAGGGGAAGCAAGCAGTCCACATACCTTGATCTCCTCCACCTGCTTTGCTTGGTGAAGACATGGCGTTTGCGTGGCAATCAAGGATGGTGTGACGAATTTCAGCAACAAAAACGAGAAATCCGACGAAACCCTATATACACCTTGCTCTGCCCACGGAGCCCACACGAGCACCGCCTTCAAATCGAGAAGAAATCGCTTGCTTACGAAAACCAACTACATCAGAAAAAAAACGTAGCCGCTACGAGAATAGAACAACTAGATGGGGGAGGATCACGACCGAGGGGATGAGAGGCGTACCACAACCTAGGGGATGAGCGGCGGCGGTGGGGGACGGGGGGGAGCGGAGGGGGCGCGGAATGGAGGAATCTGGAGCAACGTACCGATAAAAATGATCACGGGCGTGGTCGAATGCTGTGGTGGATAGTGGTTGCCGCGGGCGACGACGGTTGCTACGCGCGACGGTGGTTTCCACAGGGGTGGGGAGTTGCTTCGGGCGGTACTGGAAGAGAGGGGAGAGGCTTTTTTTTTGTTCTCTCCCTATGAGCGGAGCAGTGGGAGCGCGTGGGAGGGGCACGTGGCAAGAGCTGCACAAACGGGTCGGCCCGACACGGCCCAGCTCAATTAGATGAGGCGGTACAAAGCCCATCAAAGTAATTGAAGTTCACTTGTAGGGAAGCAGCGGTCCGCCTGTATACAAAGGGAACACTTGCAGTTCACCTTTATTTCACATAGTGCTGTGTGAGAAAACAAAATGTGATTTCCCTGGAAAATCACCTTACAGCTCACATAAAAAATTTAAGTAAAAAACTAAAAACTGCAAAAAAAATGTACTAATACAAAAAATGGATGAAACTAGATGTAGTTCGATATACACGTCAATGACGTTCTGTCGAAAACACAATGAAGTACACATAGTTCATAAAATCAGTTCCCATCGAGAAAACAAAGCTCGTGTGAAGATAGCGCGTCCGAAAAAAGGGACTATCTTTAATGAATATCCACGACAAAAAAATTGAGGGGGGGCACCCCCCTCCCCCAACCGCCCAGGAACTGCAGTTCGTTCACATAACAGATGCAGTCCGCATCCTCCAAGAACGCGGTGTGGTGTGTCCAAAAAAGAAGTGCGGTTATATCTGAAATTCAGTTCGGCAACTGAATCAGGTTCCTTCCACTGCCTACCACACACTAAAACAATGCACAGCTGGAGATAGCGCGGTGGTTAACAATACTACTGCAGAAAATTAAAAAAACCATGATAAAAAACCCACGATCACAGACGACCCCCCACCCCGAGCGGTTGCATCGCTAAAAAGACACGATCACACACGCAACCCAGCCCACGATCTGCACAACCGCATCGTCAGGGAGATCATGCAGTTCATCCATTGCCGCCATCCCGCCCTTAAATTCAGACCTCCGCCAAGGCTTTCTCATCCATAACAACCGAAATCGCCATTGCCCTGCCACCACTTCCCTCCCACTCATAGATCTCCACAGAAGACAACAAACCCTTCTCCAGGCGATGGTGTTCATCAAGGAGTTCAAGGAGGTGGAGGACCACGGCAAAACCAAGTTGCACGTGATCCACACCAACAACTTGCAGAAGACAGCGACCACCATCGAGCAGTACGAGCGCCACCTCAACATCCAGCGCCACAAGATCGACAGAGTTGATGTGGAGTACACCAACGAGAATGACGACAAGCAGAAAGCCACTCTCATCCAGCTCCCCGTCGGCAAGACTCAGCCGGCACTGCTCTTCCAAGTGAGCGCCATTGACGACAGGTGCACGTTATTCAACAACTTCCTCGCCGACCCCAGGCACACATTTGTTGGCTTCTCCATCGACGGCGACATAGAGAAGCTCGACCGCGTCAGGCTGGAGATCGCCAACTTCGTCGACATCCAGAAGGAATGGAGGGTTCCTGGAATGAACAAGCCGCTGGACTCCCTTGCAGATGTCTCCGGCATCCTCGTCGACGACTACTACAACAACATGAAGAAGAAGATGACGGACGCAGAACACAAGCGCTGGGAGTGCATGCCCCTGACCATGAGGCACATTGAGTACGCGGCAAAGGGCGCTTACGCCGCATACGAGATATGGAGCCGCATCACCATCACCAAGGAAGGCCTTCGCCTGGCAAAACTCAAAAGGAGAAGTCCAAGAAGCACGCCAGGACCTGGGGAGACTACCTCTACTGAAGAAGGAGATGGTGCCGACCAAGAGAGTATCTTGAAGATTTCTCGAGTCATTTTAGATTTCTCATCAGATTTGCTTTGTGTCAAGTTTGTAGTTTGCTTATGCTAAAGTTAGGTTTGCTTGTAATCATGCAGTTTGCTTTGTAATCATGCAGTTTGCTTATGTTACGAACAAGTTTTTTCTAGTACAATATTGCAGTTCTCTGTTAGAATATACTGCAGTGCACTAAAATGTAAACGTAGCACAGATAGTATGTGATTCGGGCACTTCACAAAGGAGGTGCACAAGGCAGTGCACAAACGGACGAACATGCAGTGCACAAATGGAGATGCATGCAGTGCACAACGATCTTGTACATGCAGTGCGGAAATGTAGGGACATGCAGTACAGAATGTTCATAAATATAGTGCATAACGTTCTAACAAAGCAGTGCACACCCTATATTAAATAAACACACGAAGAGTATGAAAAAAAGTTGCACATGAAATAAAATAAAAAAATGACCGCCCAGGTGCAACCTAGCCCCATCCAGTCTCGTACTAAGTCTGCGCCCACAGAGATACATACGCGAGTCCGTTCTGAGCCACGATGCATGGGGACAGACACACAAGGGCCCACAGGGCAGGGAGTTCGGGCATAGAGCGCTGTGTGTAAGCACCCAATAAGTGTCAAGAGGAGTTCAGAAGCGATGCCTCACCAGCGCTTATAAACGGGTCGTGGACGCTCTCAGTGGGCGAGGTGGGACTATCTTTAGCGCATAACCACAACGCACCGCGAAACAGCTGTGCCGGCAGGCCTACTTGGGCCGAATGTGTCTTACTAGCCAACAGGCCCAACACGCAACAGACATGGATATGTGCCTCTAATATAAATATCATTCTCACATTCCACGGCCAATAAAGAAAACAAAGACTCGATAAATAAAAAATATGGGCCTTATAATGCGTTTACCAACAACAACAAAAAATAAAAAAGATTTTTTTAAAAATGAATAACCACAACAAAGAAAATGCAGGAAGCTGGAATTCACAACAGAAATGCAGTCCGCAGCTTCCAACAATGCAGTGCTGTTTGATCAACGAAGAAGTTCTGTTATTTCGGAAATGCAGTTCGGCAAACTGAATCAGATTCCTTCTACCGCCTACCATCTACCTACCACGGCATTTATTACTTTCATTGTAAAACCGGTAGTCATACTTGCTGCATAAAAACTATCCATTCGTGCTCCAAACTCACATAACTCCTCCCTCTTCTTCTCTTCTCCAAATCCCAGATCTAGGGTTCCGCCCATTCCCCCATGTTCTCTGCCTTTACACTGAGCCTGACATGGACTGTTCGTGCAGCTGCTTGGCAAGGATGGTGCCGATAGCGGGGGTATGCGTCTAATCTGATGGTCTGGAGTTCACCGACTCTGAGCGGCGCAGTGTGGCACCCAGGCTCAAAGTCACCGGAGCACCCCGTATTCCAGCCCAGAGATCAAGTCTTCTGGAATATGGCACTGCTTGGCACAGAACAAATCAACTCTTTATTACTAATAGTTGGGGTACAAGGGTTACAAAGGTTATAATGATCCTACTACTGCTAAAGTAGCCCTATGCTAGCAGCGGCACAGCTCCTAGCAGCGGAACCACGACATTGATAATGGACTCCATTCCGCAGGGACTCTGGCTGTGACACGTCCTAGCTCGCCACTCGAAATCCTCGGCTATGCAGACAGGGCAGCACCTGCAAACTGGCATGACACGCCAGGTGAGTACTTTGAATGTACTCGCAAGCTCACAACAAACACAAGCATCAAGGCATGACACTGTCATAGTAAATCGTGTTTATATCAGATCCAGATGTTATTAAAAGGGTGGAAGAAAATAATAACATACTACTGCTAAACTATCCACCGAAAGTCACCTATGCTAAAATATTAGGAACCATATTGTCGGTGTAAAAACCGGCAGACCTCGGGGTAGGGGGTCTCGAGCTGTGGATCTCGGATCGATGGTAACAGAGACAATGGAGACGGTATTTACCCCGGTTCGGGCCCTCTCGATTGAGGTTAAACCCTACGTCCTGCTCTTGTTATATTGATGGAGATGTATCGAGTACAGAGTTGATCTACCTCGAGATCGTAATATGTGTCTAACTTCTATGGCTAGGTAAGCAATGCTGTGTTTATCTGTCCCCTCTACGGGCTAAACCCTATGGCTTATATACACGCCAGAGAGGGTACCTAGGGTTACAATGTCGGTATCTTGGAGTAAGGCGGCTGGACAAATCTTGAAGTGTACTACAAGTCTTCGGTAGAGACAGCGCTGATCACGTCTCCCATGTACAATCTCCGGAGTCCATCTTGGTCACGTACGGGGGTACATCGGCCCAACCAAGGAGACGGGTCGGCCCGGTTAGCACCCCCTAATCCAGGACACCGTCAGTAGCCCCCGAACTGGTCTTCTACGCCGAGGACGATGGTCGACAGTTATTACTTCGGATCCGGAGTCTTTGGCTTGACAGACGAGTTCCACTTCATATTTCGGATTCTCTTCAATAGAACATCAACATCCGTGGTCCAACCGAGCTGGTACCCTGCCTGAGGGGTGTAGGTATCTCAGTCTCGAAGGCTGGTCGTACAGGTATGAACAATCCAATCCTGCCTGACAACTTTATCGGAGAGGCTCGTCCCATGAGGGGTCGAGCAGTTACTGCCTCATCCTCAAATCGCGGTTCGAGGCAGCTCGTTTACTGGCACGTCCCTTCAAAACAGAGATCGTGCCCGCTTTCTTAGGGATATCATCGAGATTTTGATTCCCCCCATATGTTTCAACGGCATTTTTGATAGCGGCCGCGGATTTATCGGCGCAGCAGGGGGACTCTTGGCCTTTTATAGGTCTATAAGAACCAAAGGGAGAACAGCGCAATGACGCATGCTCCCATTCCTTCCCCACTGCTGCCCCATCTAGCTCCAGCGCCCAGATCCAACTAGCACGCCTTTCCCTTTCCTGAGCCCGACTCTTTGGTCCAGCCATGGCCGACACTCTCAAGGGACACTGGGGCGGCTCCATCGTGACAGCTGCGACCATCGCCGAGCTGCGCGACGCGGGGTACCTAGCCCCCGCCTTCGCCGCCCGTGCTCCAGAGGCCGATCAGCTGGTGCCCGCTCCCAATGTGGGGGAGCGGGTGGTCTTCGTCCCCCACCTCATGCAAGGCCTGGGGTTCCCGCTGCACCCCTTCGTGCGCGGGTAATGTATTATTACAGGTTAGATTTCCACCATCTGGCCCCTAATTCCATTCTCCACCTCGCCGCCTTCATAACGGTCTGTGAGGCCTTTCTTCGCTGTGAGCCACACTTCGGCATGTGGCTGAAGCTCTTCGGGATTAAACCGAAGTCAAGTGGCTCGGAGCTCGCGGTGTGCGGAGGGGCCATGATCAGCAAGAACCAGGGGGCCACCTGGTTCAAGGGCACCTTCATCGAAATGGTGAAGGAGTGGCAGAGGGAGTGGTTCTACATCACCGAGCCCCTCGCCGCTGGTCAAACCGAGGTCCCGGCCTTCTCAGCCGGGGCTCCCAGGAAGCTCAAGTCCTGGAAGGAGAAGGGCGTTGCTTGGGGGAATCCAGAAGAGGTGGAGACCCTGGTCGACAGGATCCTGTGGTGGTCCACGGTGGGGAAGATTGAGCTGGCCGACGTCATCAATGTCATGCTCAACCGCCGAATACTCCCTCTCCAACTTCGGGCTACCCCGATGTGGGCACAAAAGCCCGAGGACATGGACACCATCAACACCTTCTTCCGCTCCACCTTGGCAG
Source organism: Elymus sibiricus (assembly GCA_039707655.1). Taxonomy (NCBI): domain Eukaryota; kingdom Viridiplantae; phylum Streptophyta; class Magnoliopsida; order Poales; family Poaceae; genus Elymus; species Elymus sibiricus. The sequence goes on from CM077668.1 coordinate 198,941,686, forward strand.
CCATGTGGTCCAGGCTCATGAAGCTAGCCAAGGATAAGATTCCTCCATCGGGGGAGGACCGCGGTCTCAAACACGGCTACGAGCCCCCCCCGGTAAGTAATCTCGCCCTTCAATATTTGTTTTGTTCGCTCATTGTGCCGAGGAGCTAAGTTTTTACTTGAACTGTCGTGTTTTGATATTTTCCAGAAGTGGTCGGCTTGGGTAAAAGGGGTACGATGCCCAGCCCCACTGCCGGAGCAGCCCCCAACTCCCCAGCTCTCGGCGTTTCTAACCGAGGAGCCACATGTGGTGGCCTCCAAAGGGACGAAACCCCAGACGGGGAGGTCCAGTGCTCGGACCAGGGGGACCTCGGTCAACCGGTCAGAAGAGACCCACACCTCCGCTGCTCAAGACGGCGGCGCCGAGGAGGGCGAGGACGAGATTCCACCTCCAAAGGGGAAGAGGTCGGCGTTAGAAGACGCCGACATGGACATGCCGCCGAAGGGCTCAAAGAGGCCGCGGTGAGCCTCATCCGAGGCCGCCAACAAGTCATCGGAGAGGACCGAGCTCTCCGGTGACTCAGAGGAAGACCCCCTCGCAACGGGGAGGAAGAAACCGGCACCTCGAGGGTAAGCCCTTGTCTCTATCGTCTTTCCTTAAGTCACTTTTCTAGCAAAGGGAATCTTACACAAATAGTTTTTCATACGCAGTCCACCGAGGGTAATCCCCAGCGGCTCTTCAAGCGGGCTGCCATCAACCAGCGGGACTCCAGAGCCCGTTGCTTCCCCCTCAAAGCCTGATGGTCTGGGGGAAGCGACATCCACCTTGGACCCCGAAGTCAACTTGACGGGGGCCGACGAGGTGGTGACCATGGCCGAGGACAATACCTCGTCCCAACAAGATCCGGGGATGGAGCGCCCCGAGGTCATCAAAGAACTGCTGGGCCAGTCATTGGCCTAGATGGAGTCTACCTCGGCTCCACCCCAACGGGCGGAGGCCACTCGGGCGGAGACACCCGAGGTCATCCCTTTGCCCCAGCCTACTGCCCAGGGACGGGCTGGCGCGGGGTGGACCGAGGAGGTGGAGGAGACCCTGAGGGGTTCTTCCATCAAGGAGGAGCACCCTGCCTTGATAGGCACGGCGCTGGAGAGCAACCGGTCCGCAGGGGCCGCCCTGCACGAGGTTTTCAAGAACCTCGCAGCAGGTTTCAAGGTACGCAGTCTACGCATTCAGCGTGTTTATTTGAGCTGTTTGTCTTTGTGAGTTCTGTCCGAGGACATAAGAGTATAGCCTTCTAAACGGCTTAGTGAGTGAGTAGCCCCCGAGCCCGAAGTCGGTTGCAAGAAACCGGCATCGGGGTCGCTCAACGTAGTAGGAGCCAATGAGTGATCGTAATTATTCGTTGTACAATGAGGATCCGTTTTGTTCCAGGTTGCGACCTTGATCCCGGACTCTGTCTCCGAAGAGATGGCGGAGATGAACCAGAGACTTGAGCAGTCTCAAGGTAAGCAAGTGTAATCTTGCCTTTGTATTTTTACTAAATACGTGTCATGTATGTGAAAGAAGACAACTAAGGCCGAACTGTGTGGACAGCGGAGCTGGAGATGCTCAAGGCCGAGCTGGACATAGCTCAGAAAGAGGTGTGGCAGCAGGAGAATGCTGCAACCGCGGCCGAGAAGGCGCGGGCTGCCGAGAAGGCGGCCGGAGAGAAGCACCAGGCACGGGTGCTAGAGGTAGAGGAGACCCTGAAGGGTGTGTTCGAAGCACGCGACAAACTTCGGGAGGAGGGGCAGCGGACGAAGGAGGAGCTCGAGAAGCTGTAGCGTGCCCACTCCGAGCTCAAGACCTTGGCCCGAGCGGATCGCGAGGTGCTCCAGCAAATGGAGCAAATCGCCTCGGGTAAGAAACTTTTGCTGCAGTGTACGTTTGGTAGCAAAGGGTGTGTCGAGCTCACCCAATTATGGTGTTCTGCAGAGGTCTTCGAGGATCTCCCGCAGAGCGCGGAGGATGCGGTGGCCTACTTCAGCCAGCTGGCAGGCCATGAGGCGGAGAAAGCCTTCTGCGCAGCTGCTGAATCATCGAGTGAAGCAGTTGGTCGAGCTGTTCCGCATGACAAGGCCAGCGCTCCAGGACCTCTGCGTCGCTCTGTGGCCTACCGAAGCCATGCCGAGGAGTCTCTTCGGCCCGACGACCCGTCTCCGAAATGCTGTGCCCTGCATTGAGCGCTGGAAGAGGTCTGCATGCTTTGAAGGGGCGCGGAGGGCATACGCTTGCGTGAAGACTCACTTCCGCAAGCTTGATGCGGAGACGTGTGCCGCTGGCCCTCCTACCGACAAGCCGCGGACCACCGAGCAGTTCTTCACCGAGGTTGAGGCGGGAGCTCGGACCATCGAGGCCATGTGCCCCAAGGACACTCTGTATTTTTAGGTGATGCTTCAGAATGCCGGAGTGTATAATGTAAAAACTTTATCTCGTGTTTGAATGAAGATGGCTTGAAATTCCATATGTTTTATTTTATAATTCAATTATTCCTCCAATATGACTGTTCAAAATGAGAGTGGCCAGTCGTCGGCTTCAGCCCCACTGTAGGTTATACAGAGGGTGTTCCTTAAGGCATACTTGACCCTTGGCCGACGTCTCGGTACCCGGAGGCGGTCAATGACTTAGAGGAACTAGGCAATCGGACTATAGTGGCTTGACATCTTTCATTCACTCGTAGGAGTTTGACTGTGGGGACTGAGGACCAGCCCCCGGCATAGGAAGTGTGCGGCCAACGCGGCCGAGGTCTAGGCCATAGCACACTTCAGCTAGAAATAAAAGCCCTTCGTTTGACACGGGTGATCTCTATCGTCACATCGCTTGACGCGGTCTACGGATGGCAGACCAGTTTACGCTTACCTAGATAGTCAGTTTTCGGCTTTCTCCACTGAGGCGCCATGCCAATTAACTTGGCAGCGCAATCGTAGTGGTTCTCCCGTTACGCCCTTAGCTGAATACATCGGGAACATAAGGGGTACACATAGGAGCCGGGCAACCCAACTATTGACCGAAATCTAGGTTCGAAACTGATGCATATAAGGCCAAAAATCCGAGACGCCGAATACATCGGACTTTCATATACCATTGCATGTTTTTAAAGTACTTCATCGTCCCGGAGCTATGCTGATAAAGAAATGCAAGAAAGACCTTGAAAGGGCACGGTTTCTTTATTTTATAACATCAATCGTGTACATGCCCAGTTGTGACGAGAGTAGTTGAAAGAGTACAACGTAAATAGTAAGGAAGGAAGAGGAAAAAACAGGTCGGATAATTACTGACGGATTTTAAAGGATCCGGACCGAAGCCTGCCGCACGTCTGCATTTCCGAACTATTGACCAGATCGTCCCGATTGACGACGAAGGGTTTTGAGAAGGTCGATGCCCGAACGGCCCTTTATACACTCTAAGTGTTTGATTGACCGAGTTCCTCAAAGGGCGGTGTTTGCCGGAGTCATTCTGTGGTTAAGGCCACAGAGACGTACTTACGCTCGGCTGTTTCTTTTACAGATACCTGCCTGTGCAGGGGCTCTAAGCATCGTCTTCACGTGGTTAAGCCGCGCCTGACGTGTGGGTAGTTGTGTTGGCTCCTCGGTGTCCCAGTTTTGAGTGCGAAGTTGTGTACCCTGGGGACGTACTGTCCGCCACTAGGGCACGCGAGGAGCCCGCATCCCTATTTCTGGTGCGAGGGTAGCTTGCCGAGGTCGACTTGTGCACCTCGGGCTCGCTTCAAAGAGCGAGCGGCGCGTTTATCGCTGCGGGCTGCCTCCTCGGACGCTTGGACCTCAGCTGCAAAAGCCGCGGTCTGTTCCTCTGTCCGGAGTGAATGTTCAGTATTACCATTGACTGTGATGACACCGTTGGGTCCCAGCATTTTGAGCTTGAGGTGGGCGCAATGCGGGACTGCGTTGAAGCGTGCAAAGGCTGTGCGCCCTAGGAGCGCGTGGTATCCACTCCGGAAGGGTACGATGTCGAAGATTAACTCCTCGCTTCTGAAGTTCCCGGGCGAACCGAAGACTACCTCGAGGGTGACTGTCCCGGTACAACGGGCCTCGACGCCCGGAATGACACCTTTAAAGGTGGTAGTGCTCGGCTTTATCCGCGACGAGTCAATGCCCATCTTCCGAATTGTGTCCTCGTAGATGAGGTTAAGACTGCTTCCCCCGTCCATCAGGACGCGTGTTAGATGATAACCATCAACGATAGGGTCCAGAACGAGCGCCGTGGATCCGCCATGCCTGATGCTGGTCGGATGATCGTGCTTGTCGAAGGTGATCGGGTAAGCCGACCATGGGTTATACTTCGGGGCGACTGGCTCGAACGCATATACGTCCCGAAGTACACGCTTTCTCTCCCGTTTAGGGATGTGGGTGACATAGATCATATTGACCTCTGTTACCTCGTTGGGAAATTTCTTTTGCCCTTCGTTATTGGGCTGCCGAGGTTCATCCTCGTCGTCGCTGCGGTGTTGGGTTTTATTCTGACCCTCTCCGCTATCTTGCCGGCTTGTTTGAATACCCATCAATTCCTGTTAGTGTGTGTTGCTGGTTTTTCCTGAGTACCGTGAATCCCGCATGGGCAGTCCAGGAGCCTGTCAAGCTGGCTAGGTCCGTCTTTGTTCCCCTTATAGGGTTTTCTTTTCTGTCCGGATATAGGTCCGGTGAATCCTGCATTGACCGCGGCGTCTTCAGTGTCGCTTCCGCCATTTTTATACCTGCGCTTCTTCTTATTGCGCTTTGGTTTTCCATTGGCGTCGCCGGTTTCCGAGGTGCCTGCCTCGCCGTTATGAGTACTTCGGGCAAGCCGGCTATCCTCTCCCGCGCAAAAGCGGGTCATCAGAGAGGTCAGGGCAGCCATAGTCCTCGGCTGGTCCTGGCCGAGCTGTCGAGCTAGCCATTTGTAACACCCTGGTTTTCACTCCCTGTTTTTTTTCCTTCGCGGGATTTGACTCCCGTCTTTTTTTCGGTGTTATTGGATTTTATCTTGCTCTTGGGTATATGAAGATGGTCATTTAGCCTTGCCTTCCTATCCACCCAGAGATTCTCTCCAACCCAACTTGGCCACCCAAAATATATTTTTGAGGTTTTACCGCCGAAACCCTACCTTCCGAGTTATCGGAAGGGAAACCCTAATTCCTTCCGTTACAAAGGAACCCCAATTTCCTTTGATCTATTGCCTCCCAAAATTTTCCCAGTGACTCTCCTATATCCATAAACCCTGGATATGCAAAAATATTGCCAAGTCATTTGCAATATTTTTCATTTAAAATTAATTCCTTTTTCTGCTGTTTAAAGGAATTAAATCCAGGAAAATATCTACCCATCTCCAAAGTTCATGAAAACTTGTGGAGATATTCTTTGTGATCATATTGAGCTCCCATAAAAATATTGGCAATAATTAAATAAGGGAAATTGCATTTTCCTATTTAAAGCCAATATTGCAACTTGGGCACATTTCAAAGGAACTACCATTTTGGTAGCCAGGAAAAATCCCAAATAATTTGTGGAGCTTCTCCTATCCATATATTCATCATTTCCATCAAGAACCCAAGCTCCACTATTCAAATTTTGAGCACAACCTCCATTTGCAAATTCTGTCCAGATTTCCAGTTTGCAAAGGAAGTGCTTGAAATCTTGATCTATTTGAGCTGAAAGTTGTCATGGTGATTCACATTGATAAATCACCCATGGAAACCAAAAACCAGCTCAATCCATCTATCCATTTCTCCACATCAATTTTCTCAAGTTTCTGTCCAACAGAAAGCTCTGTGAAGGAAGTACCTTCATAGTGTATCCAAATGAGCTGAAATTTTACCAGTACCTCCATACCCCCAAATCACTTCCCTACACTAAAATTCAGCTCATGTAATTCAACCATATGAGCACAGCTTCAACTTTCTAATTTCCGTCCAGTAGGGCACCTTGTGAAGGAAGTACCCTCATTTCTTATCCGAATGGCTTCAAATTTTACCAGAACCTAGTCCTTCCTACCACAATTCACTATGACAAAGATCCAACTCCATTTCTCCATCCCTTTCTCCAGAAAATTCCAGACAAGGTTGCTGTCAGAACCTGTTCTTGCAAGTATCTCTCACCTCATGGCCTTCCAGTGGATTCCAGCCACACCTAGGATCTATTTGACCTCTGAGTCACGCGTGAGACAAAGTTTTGGGTCAAGGCGTGCGCCAGAGAGCGTTTTGGCGTGGTGACCACACGGATGGTAGGCAGAAGCGCGCGCTTTGCGCTCGGTCTGCTTCGTGCAGTCACCTTCGGCCGACCCCCGCTCGGCCGTGCCTATCCGCTCGCCACGGCCAGGCTATAAATAGCCACGACCCAGAGCCTCCCCGAGCACCCCGAGCACCTCAACCTCCTTCCCTCACTCCCTGGTCTACTCCAGTGCCCTCGTCCGTCCGAACCCATCGCCGGAGCACGACAATTTAGCCGGAGTTCGGCCTCGGACCCGCCACCAATCCCCACCTCCGGCCTTTCCCTGACCCAACCCGTCCCTCCACTGAACTCCCCGCTCGCCGGAGATCACAACCGTGCCCTTCCCTAATCGCCTAGTCCACCGGAGCCTCACCCACTCACCGGAGCCGCCGAGCACTGCCCTCCACCCGCAGCCACGCAGCCGGCCATTCCCGCCTCCACTTCCACCACCCACCGACGCGGGGTGAGGCCAGGAGCGCAGCCCCACCGCCGCCCGAAGTCCCCGAGCCCTCCATCGCCTGATTCCACCTCGGCCGCGCCTCCTCTGCTCCGGAATCGCGAGGTGGAAGGAGGTGGGCGGGAGGAGAGAGAGAGTGTCGGTGGGGGCCGGCTGTAAGCGGCTGTTGACCCAGGCCCGCGGGTTTAAGTGGAAGCGCCCTCTGTAGAATGTGTTTTCACTTTCGGGAAAGCGTATTTCGCTACTGCTTCAGTTGAAAAGGCATTTCCAATATGCAGAAAGCTTATTTTCAGAGGTGCGTTTTCTGTTTAACACCGCCGGCCGAAACCCTTAAATTGTGAACGTTCGTCGGCTAAGGGCAAAAATGAACAGTTTCTGTTTATTTTCTACCGAAACAACGAACGGCCACAACTTTCGCTCGTGACTCTGATTCAGGTGAATCCAAAGCCCACTTCTTCAGTTTGTCGAGCCCGTTCCGATGGTATCATTTTCATAATGTTTCCACACTGTGAAAATGACCATTTTGCCCCTGCCCTCATTCAGCCCCCTTCGAGAGAGAACCATTCCCGGCGAATTTTTTTTCCGCGAGCTTCCCGCACTTCTTCCGGAGTATTCCTTCACCCCCAGGCAAGCCGACCATCTGATATGTGCCCTAAAGCATTGCTCTGTGTTATTCTTGCGTGTTTAAATTAATATGCTTGTGCTTGTATGCGTAGTGGTGAGCTGTATGTGACGCTGATGAACCCTTGCCTTCCTTTCTTTGGTGACGGCACCACTCCTGTGTTCTGAGCTGCTTCCGGCCGTCCGGGGTGGATGCCGACTTTATGTTTCTCTTGTCAGCAACTGGCCCGTGTTCTGAGCTGCTTTTCGGCCGTCGCGGGCAGCTGTTGAATATCTTTCTGTAGCGGTGACCCTATGCTCTGAGCTGTTCTTCGGCCGTCTTAGGGAACCGCTACACTCTTTTTATCAATACCGTCTCATGTTCTGAGCTGCTTTTCAGCCGTCTTGAGTCGGGGTTGAGTTATTCCGGTAACGTCCTAGATCTGAGTTGTAAAGACCGTTCTGGTGGCTACTGGTTTATTTGCCGGTTTCATGCAAGGGTTCAGATGGTCGTAACTTACAGCTAGAACTTGTAAAGTGATAACTTGCCATTTAAATATTGTTTCACTAATGACTCGTTGTGATATTGTATGGAGATAGGTTGTTATGTTTTCATAATTGTTACATCATGCATGGTTGCTGTTATTGCAATATTATGAAATGTGACTTAATAATGACAACAACCTCCTCCGTCGGCTGGATTGAGTCATAGTGCCACCGAACCAAGCTCATCTAGTGCAACCACATTTGCCGGTATGGGACGGCCCTAACTTGGTCTATTGTCCTGCCTCTTGTCGGTACCTCCAAATAGGGAAGGTTATGCGTGCGTGCTACCCTGGCCCAGTAGGCGGCGATAACCTTGTGAGCCCAGTTGAGTTATATGGATCCAAGTCCCCGTTTGGGACAGTTTAGTTTGGCCACGACGTTGCAGGTGTGACGGGGTGACACAGGGGCCAACCAGGACATGACCCTGGGAGGGTATGATTGTCGGTGGGACCGTAAGAGTGTCAGGCAGTAGACAAGTTTTGTTGGAGCAGCAGTGGTCCACCCGAATGGGAGTACGAGGCCAGGAGCTCCATAGTGTGGATAAAGTGCGCAACCTCTGCAGAGTGTAAATCTATTCAAATAACCGCGTCCTCGGTCATGGGACACAGTTCGTACTAGGTCACACTATTTGGTCTGTGTCGAGTCTGGAGGAATGAACCATATGATGTTACTAATAATAAATCAGAGTAAGATAAGGTTTGTCAGATTTGCAGTTCAGATGCATGGACATCGGATGATGTCAGGAATATGAGATGTTAGCCATGGGATGGCTAAGAGAGAAACGGTCGTATGACCGAAAGATTTGGATTGGATTTGGATCGGATTCGAATTCGGATTTGGATCGGATTTGGGTTGGATCATGAGAATATTCGGAGTATGGATTAAGTACTTGATATGCTTTATCTTCGTCATACTACAGTTACTTTGATAGTTATCATGCTGGATAATCCTGCTATGACATGATGATTAATGCTGCTAGATGATTAACCTTGCTAGATAATCTTGCCATACCATGATAGTTAATACTGTTAAGATAACAAATGCATGCTTGAATGCCATGGATTGCATTGCTTGGTGTATATGTTGGTTTGGTTTGCTTGCGAGTACATTCAAAAGTACTCAGCGGCCTTCAATGTGGCCAGGTTCACCTCAGGATCCGACGTCCACTAGCGAGGAGCCGGAGTATTCGCGGGCTAGAAGAGTAACCCAGTCAGATCCCTATGGATTGTAGCCGCACCAAGACCATGCTGCCTTAGATAGAGCTTTTTCCGCTGCCATCACCCTTGTAAAATATCATGTAAGACTTATATATCCCTTAATAGAAATGTCTATGTTCATGATACTTGTTGTAAAAGCGCATGCCAGAGTGATTTTCCTGGGCTGGTATGTGCGGCGACCGTCTGGCTATAGTGGTATTCAGGCGGGGCGCCACAACGGATGGTATCAGAGCCAGGCTGACTATAGGTTACGCTAGCCGGATTTCATTGCCTCCTGTTAGTAGAAAGCCCCGATGGATTTCAGCCATCTTTCCCAAATCGGCACGGCTACTATTGATCATAAGGCAACCCCATAGGCTTTTGGCTCCATCAGACCCCAACTCTCATGGCCCTTGGCTCCGGTGTGAAATGTCCGTACCAGGCAACGACCCGTGAGCCCTGAACCCCTTGGTAAACCAGATATCCCTACCTTGCTTGCTAGCCATGGCATTTCTCTCCTCAAATCCAGTTTCCTTTGGGAAACGCTTATAAATTCCATCTCTCCCCAGACAACCCTAGGATCGTTGACTAAGCCACTTCGGCTATGGTCATTCGTCGAGTGTGATGTTCCCTAAGGAAGTAGTAGGAGCTTGACACCAATTGCTACTAGGTGCATTGTGTGGTTTTGCTTCTGAATCCTTAGAGGTGCATCGAGTGCGTTATAATAGTTATACTAGTGAATCTTCGGCCACATGCGTAAGGTCCGCAAAATTTGAGCTTTATTTGCTTTTGGCATTTTTGGTTTTCGCGGTTCTTGTTTCTTTTGTCGATTCCGTTGCTCCGACTGGATCCATCCGCAAGTGCTGCTAAGAAGACCAGCATACAACTTGGATAATACCCAATAATCCAAATTCCGTAAGAGCCAAGCCAACTGCTCGATATTCAGAATATTATCACCGGATCTGCCAAATGAAGAATGGGTCAGAAGCAGAATCTGAGTGAAACCGACAAGGCCAGATTATACCTAAGGGAGTTTGCCGCGGAATAGATTAAAGCAAGAGCAAATTATTCGGTCCTCGACACAAGGATTATTTCAGCCAGTGGGGTGAACCTTGAGTTTTTCGCAATGGACTCCAGAACCATTTATTACCCACAGAAGACACATTTCAAGAATGTGAACATGCCGAGAGCAACAACAACACTCTGGTATGTGGATACAAATTTCAAAGCATATTTTGTAAATCCTTAGTGCATATACAAATTTTCTGGGCATGATGAACAAGGTCTGCGAGAAATTTGGATGAGTTCTTGGCTGCCCAGAATCAATGAGGATTCCAAATACCCGGGAGCTCAGCTAAACCGAATGGAATTATCCGCCAACTGCTTACTATCAGCACACATCTGGATTAATTATCAACACGAAGTTGGCAACCGTTGCAATGATCAGACCAGCAGAAGAACAAGCAGTGTGCATGACCCACGGGATATCTTCAGACAAGGTATGGCCTACACCAAGTTTTGGCTCCGCTATGGATAAATTCCGGATGTCTCAGAAGGAAGCCAGAACCGGCCACAGGACCGACTGCATATCACAGTAAAAGGGTTTCTGGTATACGCAACCCAACCTTCCTCCGCAAGCTATCGGAAGGAGCTTACAACGCAAGACTCCTAATCCTCCTAGCCACACCACTTGGTGAGAAAATCTTCTGGGATACGACACTCCCATCTTCCTCAGCCCGCTACCGCGGAAAGCTTCCGGCATAAGGCACTCAACCTTCCTCAGTAAGCAACAAGAGGAGAAACTTCTGAGGTACGATATCCAGCCTTCTTCGGCACGCTACCCTGGCAAAAGCTTCGAGCATAAGGAATTCAGCCTTATCCAATACGTCATCGTGCTCGCAACAATCTTGTCAGAAGCACGAACTAGTCCAGACACACGTTTGTCTCAGAACTCAGTGGTTATGAAAGGGTTTATCCTACCCCTGCATATGTTGTGAGCATGCAGTCCAGTGGACCAGTTCATGCGAGCCACTCGTACACGGGAATGACTGTGTTCAAAGAAACATCGGCCCCATAGTTCAAAGAAGGATATGAACACAACAACCCCTACGAGATATGCAAGAGTAAGTTATGATACGGTCAATAAAGGTGAAGCTTCACAGACAAGGTGATATTGCCAATCCTTGTCGGACTCTTGCATATGCGGCCACAACAATGCAGCCAGCATGTCATACTCATCATGAATATGGGCCATCAACCAAGATGCGTAGTGATGAGCTGTATGTGACGCTGATGAACCCTTGCCTGCCTTTCTTTGGTGACGGCACCATGCCTGTGTTCTGAGCTGCTTCCGGCCGTCCGGAGTGGATGCCGACTTTATGTTTCTCTTGTCAGCAACTGGCCCGTGTTCTGAGCTGCTTTTCGGCCGTCGCGGGCAGCTGTTGAATTTCTTTCTGTAGCGGTGACCCTATACTCTGAGCTGTTCTTCGGCCGTCTTAGGGAACCACGCCACTACTGGAATCAGCAAATTTGCCGTCTTCCAGTTCTTTGCCGTCAGCTGGCGGACGGCAAAGAAGCTCTTTGCCATCCGTTTCCAGAAAACACATGGCAAAGAACTAGCTGACGGCAAAGAAGGTGTTTACCGTCAGCCTTCGCTTTGCCGTCAGCTAGCTGATGGCATCGAAGCTTTGCCGTCTGCTAGCATACGGCAAAGAGGGTGGGTGGCCCACTAACGAGAACGACCTAATGGCCACTTTCTTTGCCGTCTGCTGGTGGACGGCAAAGCTTCTTTGCCGTCCGCCAGCAGACGGCAAAGAAAGTGGCCCTTTTAAAGGCCGTTTCCCCCCGGCCCCACCCCACTAGCTAGGCTCTTTGCCGTCTGCTAGCAGACGGCAAAGAGCTGTGACCTAACTGAAAAGGGGCCGGCGCCCGCGCCCCACCCCTCTCTCTCTCCCCTCTAGATCTCTCTCTCTCTCCCGGCCCTCACCTCACCCGCGCCGCCGCCCCTCTCTCTCTCTCCCGGCCCTCACCTCACCCGCGCCCCACCCCTCTCTCTCTCCCCTCTCTCTCTCTCCCGGCCCTCACCTCACCCGCGCCGCCGCCCCCGGGCCCGAGCTGCCCCTGCCCCGACCCCCGGCGACGCCCCGCCCCGCTGCCCCGGCGACGCCCCGCCCCCGGCGCCCCTTCCCGCCGCCCCGGCAGCGCCCCGCCGCCCCGGCGCCCCGCCGCCCCGGCGCCCCGCCGCCTCCTCCACCACCGTCGGAGCCAAGGTGAACTTTTTTTTTTGTTTTTTTCTACTGTTATTTGCTGTTTAGGTTTAGGTGTTATTAATAGGTTTAGGTTAGTGGTAGGATTAGGTTAGTGCTAGGTTTAGGTTTAGATAATTAGAAGAAGAAGAAAGTTGACAAAAAGAAGAATAAGTAGAAGAAGAGGAAAAAGGAAAAAAGGAAGAGGGTCGTGGATCGCCGGTCGCCGAGGGGAGAGATGGTGGAGCCAGTGGGTCCCGCCGGTCCCGACGCCGTCGCCCATGCCGAGAATCCCCCGGTCCGAGTGCTGACCCGTCGACCGTGCGTCGCCATACCAGAGGGCGCCCGGGGACGAGCGGGTTAGGGGGTTCCTCGACGTCGATGGAACCCTAAATAGCAAGTATCGTCGGTGCGAGATACATGTGGCCGTCGGTGTCGAACACTACATCCACGTCCCACAAGTGACGCCGGCGTCCGGCGTCCCGCAGCAACAGTTCTCGGGGTCGATGGCGGTCGAACACCTATGCGAATTTGTCTTGCAGCCTCTGCGATGACGATTAAAAGCCAAGTGTTGAAACTTGAAACACCCAAACTGACTCAAGTCGGTTTGGTTGTTTGAAGTTTCAAAACTTGGCTTTAATCCTCGTCGCAGAGGCTGCCAGACAAATTTGCCAAGGTGTTCGACCGTCATCGGCCCCCAGAACTATTGCTGCATGGGGGACACCGGGCGCCGGCGTTACTTGTGGGATGTGGATCTAGTGTTCAACGCCGAGCGCCACATGTATCTCGGACCGATGATACTTGCTATTTAGGGTTTCATCGACGTCGAGGAACCCCTTAATCCGCTCGTCCTGTTATAAATATTTAGTTAGGTTGACGGAAAAAACAATATTGCTATGTTACTCATCTTTCGATTAAAATGTGCAGTTTTTTCGTCGGTGCGAGGGTCTAGTGTTCGACGAGCTCCGCCCCTGCGTTCGTGGGTGAGCACAAATGACATGTCCTCCTCCCCCTTCATTTGCTCTGTTCTGGTCTTCGTGCCAATGAAACTTGCTAGCTATAGGTGTCTTCAATCATCAGTATGCGTGACCACTATGCGTCTCCCGTTCGAAAGGGTTACATCTATAAATATGCATGCATTAGCATATTTATAACCGTGATTCTTTCGAATTGTCCAACGTTATCCATGGACAGCCCGAGTATGTGTAGATTGGGTTCGTTTTCCCATATGCTCTGCTCCGGATCCGATGCAGAATTTCGTCAGTGCCTCCCTGTTGTTCTCCGGGTACACATCCTCTCTGCTTATTGCCGAGACATGTATCAGGAGAACAACGGGGAGGTGCTGCCGAAATTTTGCGTCGGATCCGGAGCAGAGCATGGGAAAACGAACCCAATCTACACATACTCGGGTGGGATTAGGACCTATCTTTACCTACTAGCGTCTAGGTTGCATGGACGTAATAAAACTGACAAACTCTATTAACTGATGAATATGGTTTGCTGAATTATGTATATATTTCTTGTGTGTCCAGTAGCTAGGCAAGATGAGTGATCGTGCGTGGATGTACACCGGTCACACTAGTCAGAAATACATGACCCATGAATGGATAACAAAAACCAAGGGGTTTGTGACAGCCGCATTTGCAAATGGACAGAAAATAACCTGGTGCCCCTGTGCCGATTGCGACAACTATCATAAGAGGTCAGAGTTTGAAATGATCAAACACCTGCAGAAGTGGGGTTTTACGCCTAATTATACGGTCTGGACATTTCATGGTGAGTCTGCCCAACGTGCCAGAGCTGAGGTGGTTCGTCGTCGCACCGATGAGCATGGTACCGGGATCGAAGACATGGTGCAAGACTTTGATGATGCTCGGGATTCGGACGATGAGATGGAGGAATCTGCAAAGGCCTTCAATGATATGTTGGAGTCTTCAAAACGTCCTCTCCATGAGCACACTGAGCTTTGTCAGCTGGATGCCATCGCACAAGTAATGGCTCTGAAGGCTCAATTCAACCTGGGCAGAGAATGCTACGACGCGATGATGACGATATTTGGACGCTTTCTACCCAAAGGCCATGTATTGCCAGCAAACCTGTACCAGTCGGACAAAATCCTCCGTGCGCTTAAGATGCCCTATGAGAAGATAGATGCCTGTGAGAATGGATGTGCCTTATTTAGGCTTGAGTATGCGGGCTTCAACTATTGTCCCATTTGCAAGTCTTCCAGGTATGTTGTGGTAGACAACGGTATGGGTGAGAAGAGTCAGACAAAAATCCCAGTTAATGTTCTTCGGTATATGCCAATCATACCAAGACTTCAACGTCTTTTCATGGTCGAAGAGACGGCCAGACAGATGACGTGGCATAAATTGGGCAAAAGAACCGAGGTAGATGCAGATGGGAATCCGATGTTGGTACACACATCGGACGCTTTTGCGTGGAAGCACTTCGATGCTTTACATAAGGACAAAGCGGCAGATCCAAGGCATCCTCGAGTCGCCATCAGCACGGATGGGTTCAATGTGTTTGGTATGATGGCAGCCCAATACCGTTGTTGGCCTGTATTTGTCATTCCACTCAATCTCCCCCCCGGACAGATTATGCAAAGAAAGAACATTTTCCTGACGTTGATAATTCCGGGGCCCAACTATCCGGGGAAGAGTATGAATGTGTACATGCAGCCGCTTAAGGATGAATTGCAAGAAGCTTCGGATAATGGGATCAAGACATCCGACGCCGCTACAAAAAAAACTTCCTAATGCATGTGTGGTACATGTACTCGATGCATGACTTGCCGGCGTATGCGCTATTCGTTGGCTGGTGTGTGCATGGAAGGTTCCCGTGCCCCACATGCAAGGCAGCTCTTGAGTTTCGTTGGCTGGATGCGGGTCGCAAGTATTCTTGCTTCGACTTGCATAGACAGTTCCTGGATCCTCGCCATAAGTTCAGAAAAGACAAGAAGAAATTCATCAAAGGTAGAGTTGTCAAAAACTCTACACCACCTGCGTTGACAGGCCAACAGACCCTGGATCAGTTAAACGCTCTCGAGCCGGATCCAGAGCGTCCAGGGTATTTCAAGGGGTATAATTCGGAACATGCCTGGACTCACAAGACATGCTTGTGGGATCTGCCTTACTTCACAGACCTCCTTTGCCCACACAACATCGACGTGATGCACACTGAAAAGAATGTCGCCGAGGCCCTCTTTGGTACATTGTTCGGCATAGAGGGGAAGTCAAAGGATAATCCTAAGGCTAGAGTCGATCAGGAGGCTCTATGTGATAGACCGTTACAAAACATGCGACAACCGAAAGGAAAGCAGAACTGGACGAAGCCAAAGGCATGGTTCAATCTTGGAAGGCTAGATATGAAGGAAATTATCCTGTGGGTGAAAAAGGAGTTGATGTTCCCCGATGGGTATGCAGCGAATCTAAAGAGGGGAGCGAGTCTTGAAAAATTGAAAATATTTGGTCTCAAGAGTCATGATTGGCACATATGGCTTGAGCGGGTAATGTCGGTGATGTTGCGTGGCTTTATCCCTGAGGATGAATGGCTAGTACTGGCAGAGTTGAGCTATTTCTTCCGTGTTCTTTGTGCGAAAGAACTATCGCCTGGCTTGCTAGATGAAATGGAAGAGTTGGCGCCGGAGTTGATCTGCAAGTTAGAGAAGATCTTCCCACCGGGCTTATTTAATCCAATGCAGCATTTGATCTTGCATCTCCCGACCGAGGCACGATTGGGGGGGCCCGTGCAGAATCGTTGGTGGTACGCAACTGAGAGGATGCAAAAGACGCTTCGAGCAAAATGTAAAAATAAACGTAGAATTGAAGCATCGATGGCCGAGGCATTCATTACTAAGGAGGCGGCAAACTTCGTGACAGCACACTACGAAGCCAAAAATCGTCATTTGCATAATCCGAAGCCTCGGTACAACGATGGCGACCCTAAAAAGGGTGGATTCAACCTCAGCCTATTCAAAGGGAAGCTCGCACCAGCCGGTGCTTCTAATTCCTTACCGTTGGATGTCGAAGAATGGCGGACCATTTCATTGTATTTCTTCAACAACCTAACAGAAGTGCGGCCGTACATCGAGTAAGTTCTCGGTACATTGTTTCGCAACTTCTAATTCCTTTGAAATGCTCTTATTCCCGGATATGTGATACAGTCGATACGTCGCCAAATTCTCGGATGGAGCAGTGATCTAAAAGGATTCCATCGAAGAGTATGAGCTTCTGGCAAAGCATGGAGGAGGCTATCCCGGTTTCATCTCTTGGTTCAAACAAACGGTAATTTCCATTAGACCATTTCATTTCTTCGTCTAGTTTGCGGCTAATGCAACGATCCTTTCGTATTAAACTTGTAGGCTAATGCAGAGTCTATGGACTCCGAATTGAGACAAGTCGCTAATGGTTTTGACTATAAGGTCCGTTCATTTGACAAATACGACATCAACGGGTATCGCTTTCGTACTTTTGGCAAAGAGCTATCTATGGCCGACCAAAAGTCTACAAATTGTTGTGTCTCCGCTGTCGGCGAAGGAGGGGTCGAGTATTATGGAAGAGTTGAAGCAATTTATGAACTTACATTCTTTGGTGAAAACCCACCAAACGTCGTAGTCTTCAAATGTTATTGGTTCCAACCGAAGGAGACTAGAAGGACTCATGAACATATAGGGCTAGTCGAAATCAAACAAAGCACCCATTTAGATGTTCCCGATGTCTATATTACGGCTCAACAGGCGACCCAAGTTTTCTATCTACCGTGGGCCTGCCAAACTGATCCAAATCTGAATGGTTGGGATGTCGTTTATGATGTGCCGCCACATTTTAGACCACCTCCACTCAATGAAGATGATTATGACCCTCACATTAACCCAGACACATATGAAGGAGAATTCTTCCAAGAAACACGTGTTTCCAAAAAACGTTTCAAGAACCGCTCTACTTCACCCCAGAACATTGAGGTAGACAGCGACAGTGAATCCGACTTCACCCCTGAGCCGGAAGAAGAAGAGACGGAAGAAGAAGAGGTTACTGCTGCGGATGACCTGTCAATGCTCGACCGATTACATAAAGGAGGCCTTCCACATGTTGATGCATTTATTGATGATGCTGATGAGCACGTCATTACTGATAGTGATGATGATTCTGCATTTATTGATCCCGGAGCATATATAGACGATGAAGATTAATATTAGTAATGTCAGGTATTCAATTATTATTATGTACATATATATTATTAATTAGTTCATGTTATTAGGTATTCAACAAAATGACATTGATTTAGCTTATTTTCCTCGAAAATGACATAATAACCTTACTTAGCTCCAAACTGACATACTTTACCTAGGATAGCTATAAAATGACCTAGCTATACTTAGCATTTTTCCTCCTAAATGACTTAATATGCTTAGTTAGCTAAAAAATGGCATAACTACCTAGGATAGCTCCAAAAGGACCTATACTTAGCTTCTTTAGTTCATTTATGACATACTTAGCATACTTAGGTAAAAAATGGCATGATAACCTTGGTTTAGCTCCAAAATGACATTGACTTAGCTTATTTTCCTCCAAAATGACAAAATAACCTTACCTACCTCCAAAATGACCGATTTTAACTAGGATAGCTCTAAAATGACCTACACTTGCCATTTTCTTGTATGATTGTATGATTTATATAGTTACTTGTATAATTTTCTTACTTTGTATGATTGTTTCTTATACATAGTGCCATGGTCTTGATATCCGTCCCCGTCGGCCCTCGCCCGCTTTATGATTCGGATGTGGTAAATTCTCTTTTATAACTATTTGTTGCATTTCGCATTTATGACAATTATGGCCATCAAGTTGACATAGAGATATTTTAATCTAGGAGGTATGTGAACCGGAATTTGCAACCGACCCTCTTGTCGAGAAGTTAAATTTAGTTGAAAAAGAAAATGAGTATTTGAAAGAAAAAATTAAAAGAATTGAAAAAGAGAAGATGACATTGGAGTTGTATGTTGCCGATGTCGTCGATGATCACAAGATGAAGATGAATGCAATGCGCTTGAAGATGGATGCAATGCGCTTGAAGATTAAGAAGATTAGAAAATATGCCATTGATAATGAGGCTTGGTATCATTATGCAGTTGGATCAATTGTTACCTTAGTTGCGATCTTCATCGCATTTGTTGTGATGAGGGTACGTTTTCTCTAGTGTTTTGCTTAACAAATGCATACTTAGCTTATTTTCCTCCTAAATGGCATAATTACCTAAGTTAGATAAAAAATGAGCTATACTTATGTAAGTTGGCTCAAAAATGGCATCATCCTCGAAAATGACATAATAACCTTACTAAGCTCCAAAATGACCTATTTACCTAGCTTAGCTCTAAAATGACCTACACTTAGCATTTTTTCCTAGCTTAGCTAAAAAATGGCATTTTTACCTACCTTAGTTAGAAGAAGAAGAAGATAAAGAAGAGGAGAGGAGAAAAAGAAAGAGAAGAAAAATTCTTCTTCTTCTTCTTCTTCTTCTTCTTCTAGTCTTCTTCTTCTTCTTCTTCTTCTAGCTAGTCTTCTTCTTCTAGTCTTCTTCTTCTTCTTCTTCTTCTTCTTCTAACTTTCTTCTTTCCCAATTTGCAGATTTGCTTTCGATGATGAAGCTTGCGTTGATGGAGTCTACTCTTCTTCTTGTGCTTCCTTTTTGTTTTGATTTTGTAGGATGAACAATGTGAAACTTGCTACCTATATATGTATGTATGGATGAAACCATTGTATGCTTGTTGTTGGATATGTTGGCTAGCTATATATGTTGCGTATGGACTTTTCATTTGGTATGTATATGTGTTGGATGATCATATCCATATGGCAGGGATATGATTTGGTATGTATATGTGTTGTTATGCTTGTTGAAAGTATTTTCAAATGTGTGTATATATATATATGTGTGTGTGTGAAACTCTGTGAAATTGAATGAATTTAAGAAAAAACAGAAAAAACAGGGGCTGTACAGGCTCTTTGCCGTCTGCTGGCAGACGGCAAAGAGCTTTGCCATCAGCCAGCAGACGGCAAAGATGCCACGTGGCAGCTACCAATGCAACCTGGGGTGCACTGGGCTGGCCTATTTGGCAGCTTTGCCATCTGCTGGCTGACGGCAAAGACCTTTGCATCTTTGCCGTCAGCCAGCAGACGACAAAGCACGCCGTTAACCCCTTAACGGACCTAAGCTGCCACGTGTGCCGTCCATGCTCTTTGCCGTCTGCTGGCAGACGACAAAGACCATTGCCTCTTTGCCGTCGGCCAGCAGACGGCAAAGTGGCCTTTACCGGACCTTGTTCAGCCGGATGTGGTGCCGTCTGCTGGCTGACAACAAAGACCTTTGCCATCCGCAATTCATGCCTTTGCCGTCAGCCATGGCAGACGGCAAAGTTGTTGATTCCAGTAGTGGCTACACTCTTTTTATCAACACCGTCTCATGTTCTGAGCTGCTTTTCAGCCGTCTTGAGCCGGGGTTGAGTTATTCCGGTAACGTCCCAGATCTGAGTTGTAAAGACCGTTCTGGTGGCTACTGGTTTATTTGTCGGTTTCATGCAAGGGTTCAGATGGTCGTAACTTACAGCTAGAACTTGTAAAGTGATAACTTGCCATTTAAATATTGTTTCACTAATGACTCGTTCTGATATTGTATGGAGATAGGTTGTTATGTTTTCATAATTGTTACATCATGCATGGTTGCTGTTATTGCAATATTATGAAATGTGACTTAATAATGACAACAACCTCCTCCGTCGGCTGGATTGAGTCATAGTGCCACCGAACCAAGCTCATCTAGTGCAACCACATTTGCCGGTATGGGACGGCCCTAACTTGGTCTATTGTCCTGCCTCTTGTCGATACCTCCAAATAGGGAAGGTTATGCGTGCGTGCTACCCTGGCCCAGTAGGCGGCGATAACCTTGTGAGCCCAGTTGAGTTATATGGATCCAAGTCCCCGTTTGGGACAGTTTAGTTTGGCCACGACGGTGGCAGGTGTCACGGGGTGACACAGGGGCCACCCAGGACATGACCCTGGGAGGGTATGATTGTCGGTGGGACCGTAAGAGTGTCAGGCAGTAGACAAGTTTTGTTGGAGCAGCACTGGTCCACCCGAATGGGAGTACGAGGCCAGGAGCTCCATAGTGTGGGTAAAGTGCACAACCTCTGCAGAGTGTAAATCTATTCGAATAGCCGCATCCTCAGTCATGGGACACAGTTCGTACTAGGTCACACTATTTGGTCTATGTCGAGTCTAGAGGAATGAACCATATGATGTTACTAATAATAAATCAGAGTAAGATAAGGTTTGTCAGATTTGCAGTTCAGATGCATGGACATCGGATGATGTCAGGAATATGAGATGTTAGCCATGGGATGGCTAAGAGAGAAACGGTCGTATGACCGAAAGATTTGGATTGGATTTGGATCGGATTCGAATTCGGATTTGGATTTGGATTGGATTTGGGTTGGATCATGAGAATATTCGGAGTATGGGCTTTATCTTCGTCATACTACAGTTACTTTGATAGTTATCATGCTAGATAATCCTGCTATGACATGATGATTAATGCTGCTAGATGATTAACCTTGCTAGATAATCTTGCCATACCATGATACTTAATACTGTTAAGATAACAAATGCATGCTTGAATGTCATGGATTGCATTGCTTGGTGTATATGTTGGTTTGGTTTGCTTGCGAGTACATTCAAAAGTACTCAGTGGCCTTCAATGTGGCCAGGTTCACCTAAGGATCCGACGTCCACTAGCGAGGAGCCGGAGTATTCGTGGGCTAGAAGCGTAACCCAGTCAGATCCCTGTGGATTGGAGCCGCACCAAGACCATGCTGCCTTAGATAGAGCTTTTTCCGCTGCCATCAGCCTTGTAAAATATCATGTAAGACTTATATATCCCTTAATAGAAATGTCTGTGTTCATGATACTTGTTTTAAAAGCGCATGCCAGAGTGATTTTCCTGGGCTGGTATGCGTGGCGACCGTCTGGCTACAGTGGTATTCAGGCGGGGCGCCACAACAGATGGTATCAGAGCCAGGCTGACTGTAGGTTACCCTAGCCGGATTTCATTGCCTCCTGATCAGTAGAAAGCCCCGATGGATTTCAGCCATCTTTGCCAAATCGGCATGGCTACTATTGATCATAAGGCAACCCCATAGGCTTTTGGCTCCATCAGACCCCAACTCTCGTGGCCCTTGCCTTCGGTGTGAAATGTCTGTACCAGGCAACGACCCGTGAGCCCTGAACC
Organism: Elymus sibiricus; assembly: GCA_039707655.1. Taxonomy (NCBI): domain Eukaryota; kingdom Viridiplantae; phylum Streptophyta; class Magnoliopsida; order Poales; family Poaceae; genus Elymus; species Elymus sibiricus. The sequence goes on from CM077668.1 coordinate 198,963,233, forward strand.
CCTAGGTAAACCAGATATCCCTACCTTGCTTGCTAGCCATGGCATTTCTCTCCTCAAATCCAGTTTCCTTTGGGAAACGCTTATAAATTCCATCTCTCCCCAGAGCACCCTAGGATCGTTGACTAAGCCACTTCGGCTATGGTCATGCGTCGAGTGTGATGTTCCCTAAGGAAGTAGTAGGAGCTTGACACCAATTGCTACCAGGTGCATTGTGTGGTTTTGCTTCTGAATCCTTAGAGGTGCATCGAGTGCGTTATAATAGTTATACTAGTGAATCTTCGGCCACATGCGTAAGGTCTGCAAAATTTGAGCTTTATTTGCTTTTGGCATTTTTGGTTTTCGCGGTTCTTGCTTCTTTTGTTGATTCCGTTGCTCTGACTGGATCCATCCGCAAGTGCTGCTAAGAAGACCAGCATACAACTTGGATAATACCCAATAATCCAAATTCTGTAAGAGCCAAGCCAACTGCTCGATATTCAGAATATTATCACCGGATCTGCCAAATGAAGAATGGGTCAGAAGCAGAATCTGAGTGAAACCGACAAGGCCAGATTATACCTAAGGGAGTTTGCCGCGGAATAGATTAAAGCAAGAGCAAATTATTCGGTCCTCGACACAAGGATTATTTCAGCCAGTGGGGTGAACCTTGAGTTTTTCGCAATGGACTCCAGAACCATTTATTACCCACAGAAGACATATTTCAAGAATGTGAACATGCCGAGAGCAACAACAACACTCTGGTATGTGGATACAAATTTCAAAGCATATTTTGGAAATCCTTAGTGCACATACAAATTTTCTGGGCATGATGAACAAGGTCTACGAGAAATATGGATGAGTTCATGGCTGCCCAGAATCAATGAGGATTCCAAATACCCGGGAGCTCAGCTAAACCGAATGGAATTATACGCCAACTGCTTACTATCAGCACACATCTGGATTAATTATCAACACGAAGTTGGCAACCGTTGCAATGATCAGACCAGCAGAAGAACAAGCGGTGTGCATGACCCACGGGATATCTTCAGACAAGGTATGGCCTACACCAAGTTTTGGCTCCGCTATGGATAAATTCCGGATGTCTTAGAAGGAAGCCAGAACCGGCCACAGGACCGACTGCATATCACAGTAAAAGGGCTTCTGGTATAAGCAACCCAGCCTTCCTCCGCAAACTATCGGAAGGAGCTTACAACGCAAGACTCCTAATCCTCCTTGCTACACCACTTGGTGAGAAAATCTTCTGGGATACGGCACTCCCATCTTCCTCAGCCCGCTACCGCGGAAAGCTTCCGGCATAAGGCACTCAACCTTCCTCAGTAAGCAACAAGAGGAAAAACTTCTGAGGTACGATATCCAGCCTTCTTCGGCACGCTACCCTGGCAAAAGCTTCAAGCATAAGGAATTCAGCCTTCTCCAACATGTCATCGTGCTCGCAACAATCTAGTCAGAAGCACGAACTAGTCCAGACACACGTTTGTCTCAGAACTCGGTGGTTATGAAAGGGTTTATCCTACCCCTGCATATGTTGTGAGCATGCAGTCCAGTGGATCAGTTCATGCGAGCCACTCGTACACGGGAATGACTGTGTTCAAAGAAACATCGGCCCCATAGTTCAAAGAAGGATATGAACACAACAACCCCTACGAGATATGCAAGAGTAAGTTATGATACGGTCAATATAGGTGAAGCTTCACAGACAAGGTAATATTGCCAATCCTTGTCGGACTCTTGCATATGCGGCCACAACAATGCAGCCAGCATGTCCTACTCATCATGAATATGGGCCATCAACCAAGACAAAAGGCTATGCTCCAAAAGATGCACTGAATGACAGCCACACTATGTTTAGCTCAGAGGTTTTAACAGGGATTACCGAGGATCTATGCAAGCAATACCATGCACCAAGAAGGATGTCTTCCCCATGAGAGTCAGTGTACGAAGTATCGCAATAAAACACGAAGCAGCTAGCTCCAAGCCTTGAAAATGAGCTATTCTGTTGATACTACTCGCTACCAACCAACCACAGGCTACAAACTACCAAGAGAGAAGGTTTGCCTGTCAGGAAAGAGAAGGATTCAATGAAGCTGTGTGGAAAGACAACACCTGAGCCGTCAGAAGAGGCAGTTAAAAGGCCAGTAACCTAATGAAGACAAGACAGCTGATGGATCCAAGTCACACACAGGTATGTTCCCCTTAGCCGGGAGGTAAGCCCGGAAATCTCGAGGACGAGATTTTCTTAAGGGGGGTAGGTTTGTAACACCCTGGTTTTCACTCCTTTTTTTTTTCCTTCGCGGGATTTGACTCCCGTCTTTTTTTCGGTGTTATTGGATTTTCTCTTGCTCTTGGGTGTATGAAGATGGTCATTTAGCCTTGCCTTCCTATCCAACCAGAGATTCTCTCCAACCCAACTTGGCCACCCAAAATATATTTCCGAGGTTTTACCGCCGAAACCCTACCTTCCGAGTTATCGGAAGGGAAACCCTAATTCCTTCCGTAACAAAGGAACCCCAATTTCCTTTGATCTGTTGCCTCCCAAAATTTTCCCAGTGACTCTCCTATATCCATAAACCCTGGATATGCAAAAATATTGCCAAGTCATTTGCAATATTTTTCATTTAAAATTAATTCCTTTTTCTGCTGTTTAAAGGAATTAAATCCAGGAAAATATCTACCCATCTCCAAAGTTCATGAAAACTTGTGGAGATATTCTTTGTGATCATATTGACCTCCCATAAAAATATTGGCAATAATTAAATAAGGGAAATTGCATTTTCCTATTTAAAGCCAATATTGCAACTTGGGCACTTTTCAAAGGAACTACCATTTTGGTAGCCAGGAAAAATCCCAAATAATTTGTGGAGCTTCTCCTATCCATATATTCATCATTTCCATCAAGAACCCAAGCTCCACTATTCAAATTTTGAGCACAACCTCCATTTGCAAATTCTATCCAGATTTCCAGTTTGCAAAGGAAGTGCTTGAAATCTTGATCTATTTGAGCTGAAAGTTTTCATGGTGATTCACATTGATAAATCACCCATGGCAACCAAAAAGCAGCTCAATCCATCTATCCATTTCTCCACAGCAATTTTCTAAAGTTTCTGTCCAGCAGAAAGCTCTGTGAAGGAAGTACCTTCATAGTGTATCCAAATGAGCTGAAATTTTACCAGTACCTCCATACCCCCAAATCACTTCCCTACACCAAAATTCAGCTCATTTAATTCAACCATATGAGCACAGCTTCAACTTTCTCATTTCTGTCCAGTAGGGCACCTTGTGAAGGAAGTACTCTCATTTCTTATCCGAATGGCTTCAAATTTTTCCAGAACCTAGTCCTTCCAACCACAATTCACTATGACAAAGATCCAACTCCATTTCTCCATCCCTTTCACCAAAAAATTCCAGACAAGTTTGCTGTCAGAACCTGTTCGCGCAAGTATCTCTCACCTCATGGCCGTCCAGTGGATTCCAGCCACACCTAGGATCTATTTGACCTCTGAGTCACGCGTGAGACAAAGTTTTGGGTCAAGGCGTGCGCCAGAGAGCGTTTTGGCGTGGTGACCACGCGGACGGCAGGCAGAAGCGCGCGCTCTACGCTCGGTCTGCTTCGTGCAGTCGGCTCCGGCCGACCCCCGCTTGTCCGAGCGTGTCAAATGGCTCCACGGCGTCCACCTGCCCCTCCCTAGACCCTTCTCCCCTCCAGCTTCTTCCTCCCCACGCCACGGCAGCGCCGCCATGGCCACTGTCCGCCCGTGACCGCCGTCGTTTTCCCTCTCCCGTTGGCCTCTTCCTCTCTGAGCTGTCCGCTCCCTCTGTTGAACGTCAGGTCGGCACCACTCTTCGCGCGCCACCTCGCCGGAGCTCCAGGACGGCGATAAGCACGCCACCACGGCCGTGCCTATCCGCTCGCCACGGCCAGGCTATAAATAGCCACGACCCGGAGCCTCCCCGAGCACCCCGAGCACCTCAACCTCCTTCCCTCACTCTCTGGTCTACTCCAGTGCCCTCGTCCGGCCGAACCCATCGGCGGAGCACAGCAATTTAGCCGTAGTTCGCCCTCGGCCCGGCCACCAATCCCCATCTCCGGCCTTTCCCTGACCCAACCCGTCCCTCCACTGAACTCCCCGCTCACCGGAGATCACAACCGTGCGCTTCCCTAGTCGCCTAGTCCACTGGAGCCTCACCCACTCGCCGGAGCGGCCGCGCACTGCCCTCCACCCGCAGCCACGCAGCCGGCCATCCCCGCCTCCACTTCCACCACCCACCGGCGCGGGGTGAGGCCAGGAGCGCAGCCCCACCGCCGCCCGAAGTCCCCGAGCCCTCCATCGCCGGATTCCACCACGGTCGCGCCTCCTCTGCTCCGGCATCGCGAGGTGGAAGGAGGTGGGCGGGAGGAGAGAGAGAGTGTCGGTGGGGCCCGGCTGTAAGCGGCTGTTGACCCGGGTCCACGGGTTTAAGTGCAGGCGCCCTCTGTAGAATGTGTTTTCCCTGGGAAAGCGTATTTCGCTACTGCTTCAGTTGAAAAGGCGTTTCCAATATGCAGAAATCGTATTTTCAGAGGTGCGTTTTCTGTTTAACCCCGCCGGCCGAAACCCTTAAATTGTGAACGTTCGTTGGCTAAGGGCAAAAATGAACAGTTTCTATTTATTTTATGCCGAAACAACGAACGGCCACAACTTTTCGCTCGTGACTCCGATTCAGGTGAATCCAAAGCCCAGTTCCTCAGTTCGTCGAGCCCGTTCCGATGGTATCATTTTCATAATGTTTCCACACTATGAAAATGACCATTTTGCCACTGCCCTCATTCAGGCCCCTTCGAGAGAGAACCATTGCCGGCAAAAAAAAATTCCGCAAGCTTCCTGCACTTCTTTCAGAGTATTCCTTCACCCCCAGGCAAGCCGACCATCTGATATGTGCCCTAAAGCATTGCTCTGTGTTATTCTTGCGTGCTTAAATTAATATGCTTGTGCTTGTATGCGTAGTGATGAGCTGTATGTGACGCTGATGAACCCTTGCCTGCCTTTCTTTGGTGACGGCACCACGCCTGAGTTCTGAGCTCCTTCCGGCCGTCCGGGGTGGATGCCAACTTTATGTTTCTCTTGTCAGCAACTGGCCCGTGTTCTGAGCTGCTTTTCGGCCGTCGCGGGCAGCTGTTCAATTTCTTTCTGTAGCGGTGACCCTATGCTCTGAGCTGTTCTTCGGCCGTCTTAGGGAACAGCTACACTCTTTTTATCAACACCGTCTCATCTTCTGAGCTGCTTTTCAGCCGTCTTGAGCCGGGGTTGAGTTATTCCGGTAACGTCCTAGATCTGAGTTGTAAAGACCGTTCTGGTGGCTACTGGTTTATTTGTCGGTTTCATGCAAGGGTTCAGATGGTCGTAACTTACAGCTAGAACTTGTAAAGTGATAACTTGCCATTTAAATATTGTTTCACTAATGACTCGTTGTGATATTATATGGAGATAGGTTGTTATGTTTTCATAATTGTTACATCATGCATGGTTGCTGTTATTGCAATATTATGAAATGTGACTTAATAATGACAACAACCTCCTCCATCGGCTGGATCGAGTCATAGTGCCACCGAACCGAGCTCATCTAGTGCAACCACATTTGCCGGTATGGGACGTCCCTAACTTGGTCTATTGTCCTGCCTCTTGTCGGTACCTCCAAATAGGGAAGGTTATGCGTGCGTGCTACCCCGGCCCGGTAGGCGGCGATAACCTTGTGAGCCCAGTTGAGTTATATGGATCCAGGTCCCCATTTGGGACAGTTTAGTTTGGCCACGACGGTGGCAGGTGTCACGGGGTGACACAGGGGCCACCCAGGACATGACCCTGGGAGGGTATGATTGTCGGTGGGACCGTAAGAGTGCCAGGCAGTAGACAAGTTTTGTTGGAGCAGCACTGGTCTACCCGAATGGGAGTACGAGGCCAGGAGCTCCATAGTATGGGTAAAGTGCGCAACCTCTGCAGAGTGTGAATCTATTCGAATAGCTGCGTCCTCGGTCATGGGACACAGTTCGTACTAGGTCACACTATTTGGTCTGTGTTGAGTCTGGAGGAATAAACCATATGATGTTACTAATAATAAATCAGAGTAAGATAAGGTTTGTCAGATTTGCAGTTCAGATGCATGGACATCGGATGATGTCAGGAATATGAGATGTTAGCCCTGGGATGGCTAAGAGAGAAACGGTCGTATGACCGAAAGATTTGGATTGGATTTGGGTCGGATTCGAATTCGGATTTAGATTTGGATCGGATTTGGGTTGGATCATGAGAATATTTGTAGTATGGATTAAGTACTTGATATGCTTTATCTTCGTCATACTACAGTTACTTTGATAGTTATCATGCTAGATAATCCTGCTATGACATGATGATTAATGCTGCTAGATGATTAACCTTGCTAGATAATCTTGCCATACCATGATAGTTAATACTGTTAAGATAACAAATGCATGCTTGAATGCCATGGATTGCATTGCTTGGTGTATATGTTGGTTTGGTTTGCTTGCGAGTACATTCAAAAGTACTCAGCGGCCTTCAATGTGGCCAGGTTCACCTAAGGATCTGACGTCCACTAGCGAGGAGCCGGAGTATTCGCGGGCTAGAAGAGTAACCCAGTCAGATCCCTATGGATTGGAGCCGCACCAGGACCATGCTACCTTAGATAGAGCTTTTTCCGCTGCCATCACTCTTGTAAAATATCATGTAAGACTTATATATCCCTTAATAGAAATGTCTGTGTTCATGATACTTGTTGTAAAAGCGCATGCCAGAGTGATTTTCCTAGGCTGGTATGTGCGGCGACAGTCTGGCTACAGTGGTATTCAGGCGGGGCGCCACACCATTCATCTCGAATATTATTTTTGAATGCGGCGATGGCCTCGGCTTCGGAGTAGTCTATGATCTTGTTCTTCTTAGTGAGGAACCCGTTCCAGAATTTCCGGGCTGATTCGCCTGGCTGCTGGTAACACGGCTGAGGTCATCAGCGTCCGGAGGTCGGACATACGTGCCCTGGAAGTTTGCTCGAAAAGCGTCTTCTAGGGCTTCCCAGTTGCCAATAGAGTGAGGAGGGAGGCTATTAAGCCAGTGTCTCGCCGGCCCCTTTAACTTGAGCAGTAGATATTTGATGGCATGGAGATCATCTCCATTGGCCATGTGTATGTGTAGGAGGAAATCCTCGATCCAAACTGCTGGGTCTGTGGTACCATCATATGGTTCTATGTTAATGGGTTTAAACCCTTCCGGGAATTGATGCTCCATCACCCTGTCTGTAAAGCAGATTGGGTGAGCTGGACCTCGGGACCGAGGAGGATCTCGTTGGGTCTCGGGAGAGAGCCGTGAGTAAGCTTGATCTCGGGCACGGCCGTTCCTGTCCATCCAGGCATCGTAGCCGTTGGGCCCAGCGGGGGCACGTCCCCTTGATCTGTAGATGGACCGAGGGGGCCCTATTTTCTTCAATACGACGTCTAGCGTCGCGAGGATCCAGGTAGTCCACGGGGTCTTTACCATGACGGCATGGAGGTGGCCTTTCACCATGGTCTTCTCATCTTGGCCTGTCCCGGCCTCTAGGGGGCCGATCGAGGTCGTCAGCGAGCTCTTCATCAAATTCTGGTAGGAGGCGCCTGCGTGGGTAAGACTTCGGCGCACTATGGCATCGGCTCTCCATATCCTGCTCGGCGGAGAGCACTTCAACCCACTTTTCATTTAGCGCGTCGGTATTTTCCTGCAGCTGCTGCTGCTGCTTGCGTTTTAAGCTCCGGGCCGTCGCAATGAGGCGTCACCGGAAGCGTTCTTGTTCGAAGGGGTCCTCGGGGACAATGAAGGCCTCGGTACCGAGGCTGACGTCCTCCTCGGACTCTGGCATGTAATTGTCGTCGGCCCCTTCGAAGAGGTCATCGGGATCGGAGTCCACGAGAGGTCGGTCTGGTGTGCCGTTCCTTACTGGGAAGGCTTGAATGTCCTCCTCAAGGTTATCGGCATCGCCGTCCTCCTCGTTGTCGTTATTGGCTGTTGCGTCATTGCCACTGGGTTCCCCATTATTGCCCCTTCGGCGCCATCGTCGGCGTCTTGGAGGGGATTTGGGGGTGTCCACCATATAGACATCATAGGTGGATGTGGCGGTCCACCTGCCCGTGTTGACCGAGGGCAAGGTGTTCTCGATGGGGCCGTCGGCGTCCTCCTCCATATCTGAGGGTTCGCCGTAGTCCAATACGTCGGTTAAATCATCAATCGTAGCGACTAGATGGGTGGTGGGTGGGATGTAAATTTCCCTATCGTCGGCTTTAAGTCCGATCTGATCGTAAACCGAAGTCTTGCCGTCCGAGATGGACATGCTCTGGATGCGGCAAAGCATCTCATCAAGGTGAGATAACTCTTCGGGATCCATGGATGCATCATAGGCAGGGCTGATTCGAAGCACATCCGGCGTGTGACTAGGCGCGTCTTCGGAGCAAAGGGAATCCGAACATAATTTGGAGTTTTGATTTGCAATCAACTCTGGCATCGGCCCCGCTTCGAGAGTGGGAGCCGGATCTTTCTCCGGATTAGTGGTCGGGGAGAGATCAGCCGAAGTGGCGGCGTCAGTAGTCTCAAAAGATGTCATGACAGGGTTCGGTTCCGGGGTCGAGCCTCCAGAACCGGCCGAGCTTTTGATCTGGCCGGGCGTCCATCCCGATAGGACGAGTTCGCCGCGGGAGTCGGCAGTGTACTCGAGGCCACCGAAAGTCATGATCCGTCCTGGGGGGTAGTTCTCGACGGAAGTCAGGTGTCCCGTCGAATCGGCGCAGAATACCATGCTGCCGAAGACAAAAAGCTGTCCGGGGACATAGACGTCTCCACAGCTGTTGGCGTGATTGATCCGTAGGTGAGCCATCGACCCTTCTTGTGATCACGCAGCGGAACTCTCAATGAAAGCACCAGTGTCGGTGTAAAAACCGGCAGACCTCGGGGTAGGGGGTCCCGAGCTGTGGATCTCAGATCGATGGTAACAGAGACAATGGAGATGGTATTTACCCAGGTTCGGGCCCTCTCGATGGAGGTAAAACCCTACGTCCTGCTCTTGTTATATTGATGGAGATGTATCGAGTACAGAGTTGATCTACCTCGAGATCGTAATATGTGTCTAACTTCTATGGCTAGGTAAGCAATGTTGTGTTTATCTGTCCCCTCTACGGGCTAAACCCTATGGCTTATATACACGCCAGAGAGGGTACCTAGGGTTACAATGTCGGTATCTAGGAGTAAGGTGGCTGGACAAATCTTGAAGTGTACTACAAGTCTTCGGTAGAGACAGCGCTGATCACGTCTCCCATGTACAATCTCCAGAGTCCATCTTGGTCACGTACGGGGGTACATCGGCCCAACCGAGGAGACGGGTCGGCCCGGTTAGCACCCCCTAATCCAGGACACCGTCACATATACTCTGGCTACTTGGTTGAAACACTTACTCCTGTGACCACTCTTGGTCACCTCAGAAACCTCGGACGATCATTCCCGAGATCGCTTACAACATTACCAGCAGTCTTTTTCCAAGTAAATATCTCACCCTACTGCGACAAGTTCTTTCATCATTAACAAGTCATTCCATCATGGGTGTTGATCAGACAGTGTGACTTAGTACGAACTGTGTCCAATACTGTGGACGCGGCTATTCGAATAGATTCTTACACTCTGCAGAGGTTGCGCTCATTACCCACACTATGGAGCTCCTGGTCCCGTACCTCGGTACACTTCCCTTCCGGGTGGACCGGTGCTGCTCCAACGAAACTTGACCAACCCGTGACTCCTCCACCATACCACCGACAATCACTCCCCTTTCGGGTCATGTTCTGGGTGGCCCCTGTGTCACTTCTGACACCTGCCACCGTCGTGGCCAAACAAACTGTCCCAAACGGGGACCTGACCTCAATAACCAAACCGGGCTCATAAGGTTATTGTCGTCTACCTGATCAGGGCAGCACGCACGCATAACCTCCCCTCTTTGGTGGTACCGATAAAAGAGCACGCGGTTAGACCAAGTCAAGGCTGTCCCATTCCGGCAGATGTGGCCACACTGGAAAGTTCGGTTCAGTGGCACTTGATCAACCATGAAGGAAATTATCCCCAAGCATCTATAGTCACTACTGACACTCCGGTATTGCAGCACTCCAAGTTACAACAATTAACTAGCTAGAAATCCAATAAGCAATATGATCAATTATAACTACTGATCCCATATATGAGGTACCGGACGGAATCACAAAATAATCATAGACGGTAATCTCTTAATCCAACCATGTCATATCAAACTTGAAATCTACTAATGACTACAATCTCCTTATAAATATGACAGTAGTCTACTCAAGATCTCCAAAATATTGCATGAATTAACTTATTTGCAAATAATTCATACTATTAAAATAATTATTTAAACCATGATATTGCAATGCAATTACTCAAATGAGAGATGTGGCTTGCCTTGCACCAAAGGAGTGTGGGAATACTCCTAGCCTTCACCAACTACACAAATCAATCTGAAAAACATTTTTGGAAACATTTTCAAATATTGCATAAAGCATTTTCCTTTGACCAGAAATTCTAGACAGTAGAGAAAAATACCAAACTTTTACAGCAAATAGAGGAGCTCATAAGAAAAATAATGCAAAAAGAATGAACTCATTTGGACTTATGGTCTAAAAGATATTGTTAGTCAAAGTTTGGTCAAAATTCTGTTTTGATTTGAATTTAAACAGAATTTCCAGAAAAACCATAGCCGGCCACGTCGAAGGCGTAAAGTGGGAGTACGTCTCCATTTACATACCGCTTCGGGCGCGTCTGGGTCGCTGACATGCGGGGCCCGCTGTCAATTTTAAATAGAGAGAGAGGGAGAACAGGAAGAGGGCGGCTCACCGGCGAGGTTTGCCGGCGATGGCGACGGCGGCGAGCTTGGGTGATGGCGGGAATGGATCGAGCGTGCAACGGCGAGCAAGCCCGTACCCGCAGCTCGTCGGGAGATGGCCAGACGGCGTCGGCCCCTTCCTCTCAGGCGGCGGAGAGCTGCGGTGGTCAACGGATCCGGCGATTCCGGCGAGCTCTCGAGCAGCAGCACGGCTGGGAAGAACCAGTGGATCACCGGGAGCTCGGGGGTGGGCGTGGTTGGAGCGGAGAGGCACTGTAACGAGCTGGAGAAGCAGGAGTAGACCAACGGAGCTCTTCGCCGGGGACGGAGAAGAAGGGCTCCCCGGCTTGCTCTGGTGTTCCTGGGCGGCGATTGAGAAGTGAGGAGGGCGAGTGGTGAGGAGAGGGGAGCTCGGGGCCGGCTTTTATAGCCGGGCTAGAGGTGCCCGAGCCGGATCCCACCACGGTTGAGCTGGCCGAGCAAGGACGGTGAGCTGGCCGTCGCGGCGTGGGCTAAGGTGACGAGAGAGGTGGGAGGAGTCAATGCGACAGCGATGGCTCGAGGCGAAAGACGCCAGCCAGCGCGGCCATAGTGCCCGTACGGTGCACAGCGGCGGAGCTTGGCCGTGTCTGCCGGCGAGCTTCGCCGGATGGGGAGAGGGTTCCAGACGGGCCAGGTGGGCGGCGGCGACGCTGTCGGCACCAGCGGACAACCAGGGACGACCACAGCTGGCCTGGCCGACGTGACCGAACATGGTCAATGCGCAGAGCGCGTGCTTGGCCGGCCAGACGCATGGTCACCGCGTGCACTGGCGCACGCGGTGCGTTCTGGCTCGTGCGGTCATGTCCACGTGGTAGTCCATTCACCCCATGGCCTCCCTGTGCAACTGGTTCTACAAGAGATGGTCTGGACAGCACTGGAGCTTCCAGACAAGTTTCTGGATAGAAACTTGGGCAAGAAACTGAGAAGAAATGGCTAGAAATTTGGGAGAGGAAATTTTTGTAAGCTTTGGTTCACTTGGGAGAGAGAATAAAAAACATTCCCAAGTTATAAGTCCCTAGAGCCATTCAAAACCAAATTCCAAATAAAATTCAAATGGGTTTTGAAAAGAAAAGTTGGTAAAAACCAGGGTGTCACAAACCTACACCCCTTAAGATAAATCTCGTCCTCGAGATTTGGTTGCTCAGGGAACAAGTATATGTAATCTTAAGGAAACTGATTCCAACTCAGGTATCCTTCTCTGTGTATATTGTTCCCATTGAAATCCTTATGACCTGACTTTCGTGACCGGGGTGATTTGCTTCTTCATACCCATACTCTGACAGATCTTTCTTCATATGTTCATTGTTATGCTGACTCCAATCCTATCACGTTGGCTGGTCTACTTAACATGTTATCAAGACTGGAAGGTGCCTTCTTCCCATACGTCCGCGAAAGGTTCCCGATCGACCCGTCATTCTTACACTGATAGTATTCCGTGAAGTTGTGAATCACTGCCTTTTGCGAACACGAAACCTTTAGTCATCGTGTAGGGATACTTGATGCATGCTTCCCGGGTTTGAAGCAGCCCTGAGAACCACAGCGTTTCTTTTGGCGGAGTCTGACTACTTGTAGGAAGTCTGAATCTTCCAGGCTGACTTTCTTAGCTTGAATCCATACCAGCAACTCGGTTGTCATCTATCATGCTTAGTACAAAGAAGTAATACTTCATAGCAACATCCTCCGGGGTTCTGACTGTCAATGATTCTGGCAGAAGAGCCTTGCTTGTAATAGAATACCATATGTAAGAACATTTCGAGTCCTCATTTGTCAATATATCCATACGCCGTGTGATACTTTAACGCGATCATTGGAGTCGCACTGCTAAGTTGATCAAGAAGTCTTGGATTGACACCATAGGCTTGAATATGTGCTGCTAACAACTTCGAGCGTGTGCAGTTGGACAAGAGGGTTACAGTGGTATGAAACTTATACAAACAGAGTGATTCCCTCGTATGGACACTCATGGTGACCAATTCGAATCAGGCTGGGTCAGGTATCCACGCCACTTTGTTCCTGTACTGTAGTTCTTGTTCCTTCACTACTGCCCTTCTTTCTGAGCCCTTTGCCAAAAGAGTTTGGCCTAATACCTCCATAGGTGCTGTCAGGTGCAACATCCTGGCAAACATACTTTATCCTTATCTTAGTGCAAACACCTTTTACAGGCAAATTATCCCATCACGAACCTTAATCGTAGGGTAATGATTATCCGAACCCCTTGCATAAAGCCGGCAAATAAACCAGTAGCCACCAGAATGGTCTTTACCACTCAGATCTGGGACGTTACTGGAATAACTCAACCCCGGCTCAAGACGGCTGAAAAGCAACTCAGAGCATGGGATGGTGTTGATAAGAAGAATGTAGCAGTTCCCTAAGACGGCCGATGAACAGCTCAGAGCATAGGGTCTCTGCTACAGAAAGAAATTCAACAGCTGCCCGAGACGGCCGAAAAACAGCTCAGAACACGGAATAGTTGTTGAAAAGAGAAATGTAAAGTCGGCATCCACCCCGGATGGCTGGAAGCAGCTCAGAACACAGGCGTGGTGCCGTTACCAAGAGAAGGCAAGCAAGGGTTCATCAGGATCTCCTACCAGGTTCGCAAGTGTGAGAAGACTTGTCTGATCCACTATTGCCAAGCTTGGCATCCCAAATTACCTCTTCTTCCCCATAACTTATCAGTCCTTGCAATATGCTGAGGTGTATATTGGTCTTCTTCCTCTTGCATGGCTTATATAGCTGTTGGATCCTTACCTTCCTGTGGTAAACCTGCCTAAACCTGGTTGCTCCTTGTATGGTGACTTGCGTGACCTGGGCAACATGCCCACCATATATGGAAGTATGCACATCTGAACATCTTATTCCCGGGGCTTGATTCTTTCGATGTACTACCAATGCACTGTATAATTGCGGGTACTACCCTTGCCAGCTGTTTGGTGATGTCGTACTGACAAAGGTTGGATAGCTTACGTGAGAAGCCATTGAAAGTAGCGTGCTGAAGAAGACTGGGTGGCTTATGCTCGAAGCTTCTGCTGAGATAGCGTGCTGAGGAAGGCTGGGTAGCGTACCTCCAAAGCCTCCCTTCCTGGTTGCTTATGCAGGAAGATCCGGTGCCTTATTCCGGAAGCTTTCTACGGTAGCTTACCGAAGGAGCCAGAGTAGCTTATGCCTGAAGCTACCCACATCTCGCACTGAGAAAGATCCGGGGAGCCTTGCTCCGTAAGCTTTTCTGTTAGCGTGCGCAGGAAGACTGGGTTGCTTACATTTGAAGTTTCTCTTCATGGTCTGCTGACGGAATACCATATATACCTCCTCACAACTCTGGTCGTAAAATAATTTGCCTGACTTTTCTCCTTGCCGGGTACTAGTACATAGCAAGTTCTTGTTTGCTTCCAGGTATACCCTGTTTCATGTTCTGCCCAAGCAGAACCAACTTTGTATCCAATTTATACCCTCGACCTGATTGGTCTTGTACCCAAATTATCCTTTTGCAGGTTCCTCATGGCTAAAGTAGTTATACCCTGAGGAAGCTTGATGTCGATAGCCCATCCAGGAGATTATTTGTATTCCAAACCACATATTCCCAATACCAGGCAATCCATTAACAATTTCGTAGGATTCAGCTGAGCTTCCAACTATTTAAAATCCTCATTGACTCTTTGAATCCATTGGGGTTGATGAGCAACTTCCATTGGGGAAAGTAAAGTGACACCGAGGAGCTGAAAAAAAGGGCAAATAAGAACTGCTCAATAGAATGCACTAAGCTTACAAGAAAACCACACTTTATTGCTACTCAAGGCAATTTACAACACTTAATACTACCACAACTCATGCAACATGAACCTCGCAAGTGCTTAAGTACTAGGATCGGAAGGCCGGTTACTGGAGAGCGAAGGAACTGGCGGAGAGGTTGATGGAGCCAAAGCCATACCAAGCGCTCTCCGGGCGCGAGTTGCATCTCTGGCCAGTTCAGCGATGAGGACGTATTTGGCAGTCATGTAACGAGACATGTATGCCATAGCTGGGTCATCGTCCGAGCGAACCAGAGGAAACCTAACCCGTCTGGGAGTAACGGCCATGGTGGGATAGTAGTGGAAGGCACGATTCTCTTGCATCGCGCTTTCCTGGTAATGAAGAACAGTGAGGCCTGCCAGGGCGGCAAGTTGGATAGCACGATCTGGTGTAGAGGTATAACCACCATGGAGACTATAGGTGCGCTTTCCCAAAGGTAGGTCGACTGACAGAAAGACATTGGCATGATACTCAAGTACCAGTTCTGCAAGCGGGGTCTGGAACACTTGGTACCTTGGCATCTCTCCGCTGGGATAGAGAAGACGCCAAACATCCCGAAGCAAGGATGCGAAGCTGAGGGGTGCAGGGGCTGAGTCGTAGTTAACCGGAATGGATGCCATCTACAAAATCAGCCGGTTAGTGAACCAAATCTATATGCATGCTATGCAACAAACAAATGCAACAACCAAATGCAGCAACTCAAATGCAACACACAAGCGAGCTAGGCTCTAGACTAACGGTTTCTAACACTCGGGTTGGCTAGGGTGTCCTATAACCAGACCTGCTCTGATACCAAACCTTGTGGCACCCCGGCTCAGAGTCACCGGAGCACCCCGTATTCCAGCCCAGAGATCAAGTCTTCTGGAATACGGCACTGCTTGGCATAGAACAAATCAGCTCTTTATTACTAATAGTTGGGGTACAAGGGTTACAAAGAGTTTACAAAGGTTATAATGATCCTACTACTGCTAAAGTAGCCCTATGCTAGCAGCGGCACAACTCCTAGCAGCGGAACCATGACATTGATAATGGCCTCCATTCCGCAGGGACTCTGGCTGGGACACGTCCTAGGTCGCCACTCGAAATCCTCGGCTATGCAGACAGGGCAGCACCTGCAAACTCGCATGACACGCCAGGTGAGTACTTTGAATGTACTCGCAAGCTCACAACAAACACAAGCATCAAGGCATGACAATGTCATAGTAAATCATATTTATATCAGATCCAGATGTTATTAAAAGGGTGGAAGAAAATAATAACATACTACTGCTAAACTATCCACCGAAAGTCACCTATGATAAAATATCAGGAACCATATACTCTGGGCTACTTGGTCAAAACACTTACTCCTGTGACCACTCTTGGTCACCTCAGAAACCTCGGACGATCATTCCCGATATCACTTACAACATTACCAGCGGTCTTTTGCCAAGTAAATATCTCACCCTACTGCGACGAGTTCTTCCATCATTAACAAGTCATTCCATCATGGGTGTTGATCAAACAGTGTGACTTAGTACGAACTGTGTCCAATACCGTAGACGCGGCTATTCGAATAGATTCTTACACTCTGCAGAGGTTGCGCACTTTACCCACACTATGGAGCTCCTGGTCCCGTACGTCGGTACACTTCCCTTCCGGGTGGACCGGTGCTGCTCCAACGAAACTTGCCCAACCCATGACTCCTCCACCGTACCACCGACAATCACTCCCCTTTCGGGTCATGTCCTGGGTGGCCCCTGTGTCACTTCTGACACCTGCCACCGTCATGGCCAAACAAACTGCCCCAAATGGGGACCTGAGCTCAATAACCAAACCGGGCTCACAAGGTTATTGTCGTCTACCTGATCAGGGCAGCACGCACGCATAACCTCCCCTCTTTGGTGGTACCGATAAAAGAGCACGCGGTTAGACCAAGTCAAGGCCGTCCCATTCCGGCAGATGTGGCTGCACTGGAAAGTTCGGTTCAGTGGCACTTGATCAACCATGAAGGAAATTAACCCTAAGCATCTATAGTCACTACTGACACTCCGGTATTGCAGCACTCCAAGTTACAACAATTAACTAGCTAGAAATCCAATAAGCAATATGATCAATTACCACTACTGATCCCATATATGAGGTACCGGACGGAATCACAAAATAATCATAGGCGGTAATCTCTTAATCCAACCGTGTCATATCAAACTTGAAATCTACTAATGACTCCAATCTCCTTATCAATATGACAGTAGTCTACTCAAGATCTCCAAAATATTGCATGAATTAAGTTATTTGCAAATAATTCATACCATTAAAATAATTATTTAAACCATGATATTGCAATGCAATTATGCAAATGAGAGTTGTGGCTTGCCTTGCACCAAAGGAGTGTGGGAATACTCCTAGCCTTCACCAACTACTCAAATCAATCTGAAAAACATTTTTCGAAACATTTTCAAATATTGCATAAAGCATTTTCCTTTGACCAGAAATTCTAGACAGTAGAGAAAAATATCAAAATTTCATAGCAACTAGAGGAGCTCATAAGAAAAATAATGCAAAAAGAATGAACTCATTTGGACTTATGGTTTAAAAGATTTTGATAGTCAATGTTTGGTCAAAATTTTGTTTTGATTTGAATTTAAACAGAAATTCCAGAAAAACCACAGCCGGCCACGTTGAAGGCGTAAAGTGGGAGTATGTCTCCATTTATGTACCGCTTCGGGCGTGACTGGGTCACTGACATGCGGGGGCCGCTGTCAGTTTTAAATAAAGAGAGGGAGAACAGGAAGAGGGCGGCTCACCGGTGAGGTTTGCCGGCGATGGCGACGGCGACTAGCTTGGGTGACGGCGGGGATGGATCAAGCGGACGATAGCGAGCAAGCCCGTACCCACAGCTCGTCGGGAGACAGCCAGACGGCGTCGGCCCCTTCCTCTCAGGCGGCGGAGAGCTGCGGTGGTCGACGGATCCGGCGATTCCGGTGAGCTATCGAGCAGCAGCGCGGCTAGGAAGAACCAGTGGATCACCAGGAGCTCGGGGGTGGGCGTGGTTGGAGCAGAGAGGTACTAGAACAAGCTGGAGAAGCAGGAGTAGAGCGGCGGAGCTCTTCGCCGGAGACGGAGAAGAAGGGCTCCCCGGCTTGCTCTAGCGTTGCTGGGCGGCGATTGAGAAGTGAGGAGGGCGAGTGGTGAGGAGACGGGAGCTCGGTTCCGGCTTATATAGCCGGGTGGGAGGTGCCCGAGCTGGATCCAGCCACGGTTGAGCTGGTTGAGCAAGGACGACGAGCTGGCCGTCGCGGTGTGGGCTGAGGTGACGAGAGAGGTGGGAGGAGTCAATGCTATGGCGACGGCTCGAGGCGGAAGATGCCGACCAGCGCGGCCATAATGCCCGTACGGTGCACAGTGGCGGAGCTTAGCCGTGTCTGCCGGCGAGCTTCGCCGGAAGGGGAGAGGGTTCCAGACGGGCCAGGTGGGCTGCGGCGACGCTGTCGGCACCAGCGGACAACCGGGGACGGCCACAGCTGGCCTGGCCGACGCGACCGAACACGGTCAGTGCGCAGAGCCTGTGCTTGGCTGGCCAGACACATGGTCACCGCATGCACTGGCACATGCGGTGCGTTCTGGCTCGCGCGGTCGTGTCCACGGGGTAGTCCATTCACCCCATGGCCTCCCTGTGCAACTGGTTCTACAAGAGATGGTCTGGACAGCACTGGAGCTTCCAGACAAGTTTCTGGATAGAAACTTGGGCAAGAAACTGATAAGAAATGGCTAGAAATTTGGGAGAGGAAATTTGTCACAGAGAAATGTAGTAGGAAAGTGCCCATGCTGGAGAAGATTCAAACCAAATGGACCAGTTTTGGATGTAGTTGCTTTACAACTACTCCTCTGGTCCAGAAACTTGCTGATGATGTTGTACTCAGATGAATGGGCTTCTGGAGCTGAAACTTGGTATAGGTGGGTTATTTGATGGTGCCAAGCTGCTATAAAAATTTCAGCCCATTTGGGTAAGTGTAAATGGTACTTCCTTCACAACACTTCCCACTGGACAGAAACTTGGAGGAATTTTACAGAGAAAATGGCTGAATGGAATGAGCTAAAAATTGGTGGGGACTGATCATATGGGTAGGAGAATGTCCTGGATTAATTTCAGAATTTTTGAAGCAATATAACATATAGTTGCCTCACAAACTGAAATTATGACTAGAAATCAAGATTGGATGCTGTGCTTACCATGAGGAGTGAACCTTGAATATTTTCATATATCCAAGGTTCACATGATCCAAAGGATTTATGAGAATTTTCCTGGAATTTTTGGAAGAACAGAAATAAAGGTTGCTTCACAACCTAGGGCTCAAAGGGTTATTCCTTTAATGAAAAAGGAATATTTAATTGGAAGAAAAGAATTGAGATGTGGCAGGAATAGAAATGACATGACTTGAGGAAATTTTTTGTAAGCTTTGGTTCACTTGGGAGAGAGAATCAAAAGCATTCCCAAGTTATAAGTCCCTAGAGCCATTCAAAACCAAAATCCAAACCAAATTCCAAATAAAATTCAAATGGGTTTTGAAAAGAAAAGTTGGTAAAAACTAGGGTGTCACAGCGCAGTCAACTCTCCTGCCTGCTGACCACAAACCGTGAGTTTTGGGCCCCATTTCTTTATCGCCTCACAACTGAAGACCTAGAGGAATCATATGTATGCCCTTCCCCCTCTTAGTTTTTGACCATATTAGGTTGCAAATCCACATCTGAATGTATATTTCCATCACTTTCTTCAGTCCTATCATCAATGCCACGATCTCTATTTTTGTTCAGATTTGTTAGTAATTAACTCTAGGTGATTCTATCTTATTTTCTTCAATCCCATCTCACATGTTAACACTAGTTAGATCCGAAACTGAGCAGACGATCCACAAAACCCGTACAAAGCAGTTCAATTGCCAAGCGATGCGGTGCTCTTGCTATTCGAGTGCAGTACACCAAACCTGAACTTGTAGTGCCAAAGTGTTAGCAGAATAATATACATTGTACTAAACTTAGTGGTCAAGTCCATATATATTTTGGTTCATATATTGCAACTACTTTCTTAATAGTAGTCATATATCTATACATATTTAAGTCAATATAAACAGATCCTATTAAGCTATAGCAAACCGTGTGGTGATTACTTATACAAATTCCTTTTCCATGCATGCCAAAATGCAGAAACTGCCATCCACAATAAGGTTTGCTGCTCCGAGTTCAGGGAAGCTTATTTTGGAGACAGAGCACAAGAATGGGTATGAATACATGCAAGCCGACTACCACATTGACTCTGATGGCAGCATCAACATAACTGCTGGCTGGAAGGAGTTTGTCTCCTAGAATGGGTTTGAGGCTAGAGAAGTGGTGATGGTGATGTTCTACAGGGAAAAAGAATCCCTGTTATTAAGAATATTTGCACTGTAGGCTGTCTAAGACAACACAAGCCCTTTGTGGCATATTTGTAATGTTTGCTTATGCTGTATGCTTTCAAAATTATGTCCATCAGACGACACAACTCTATGTTGTTTAGACAGTTTGAACAGTATTTTTTAATGTATGTGAGCTCATCTGCATCATTTCATCATTCTTTTCCCAAGTTGGTGAGAGAAATGCAGTTCTCTAATACATATAGTGAGGTGCGCTATATTAAAAAGTGCAGTGCTCTAGGCAGTAACAATGTAGTGCGAATGGACGAAACTTTGTAGTTCACCTCTGATGTTTAAAAACTTGTCATAATATGCAGTTCTGTTTAGTATAACAATGCAGTACGAAAGTGCAATCTTTGCAGTTCGCTCAACCATAGAATGCATTTACAAGAATGAGAAATCTCATAAGACTGTAATGCAGTTCCAGTGTAGTCCACTACTTACAAACATGCAGTACGCTACAACATATGAAAGAACTGCAACAATGAAAACAGAGCAACGGAGATTCGGACATGTTTTGAGACTAATAGAGGTCAGTAAATACAGTTGCAGCTCGATAGCTCGCCTAACTGATGTGCAAACACTCAATTTTGAAGAACAGGCCGCAAAAAATTCAATCGAGCTCACGGGCCAAAAAAAGCAACGGATGAACAACAGACATTGTTCTCAAAAAATTGACACTAAAATATACCGATTACAGATGCAATAGAGCTGATTCAAATGAAAGAAAGACACTAGTTACAAGATTCTTAACGCATCAACGCGCAAAAACCAAAAAACAAAAAAAACAGAGGAGCGGACAAAGCCCACCACGCCTGCACAATCGATTTCGCAAAAATGATACCAGATTACGAACAAAAACGCATATTATAGCTCAATGGGAGGATTAAATGACCGCAATCTAAGAATTCCTACTAACAAACCACATCCGAGCGCAAAAAAAATCAAATCACACACGAACACGAATGAACAGAGGAAAGCTCGTCCGCCAAATCGGTCGATTTGTCCAGATTTTAGCCGGGATTCCAGTAAATTACAAATAATAAAGGACAACGGGCGTCCATAAACAACTAAAATCATCCCACAACACTCGATTGCATCCAGAACACATGGACGGGCCACAAGCGACGAAGCAGTTCTCTTGCATGGCATCGCAGTGCTCTTTATACAGAGATGCAGTGCACCTACGTTAATAGTGCAGTTCGGAAGTGTGTGCAGAATAACTATTCTGCTAATATTAGCAGAATAGACGGGCTGTATATATATATATATATATATATATATATATATATATAGAGAGAGCTATATATATATATATATATATATATATATATAAAGTCTATTAATAACCCAAGGTGAAGAATAAGTAATTCTCCACCCCAGTCATTCGACCGAGCGATAGTGTCGCTTAACTTCCACTAAAAAAATAGTATGGCTTAACCAAACCTCAATCGAGAAAAATATATTCCACCGCCATAAATTTACCTTGCTTACGTTGATTGATGCGAACAGTTGGCTGGTCCCACTCCACATCTCCACTCGTACCCGTGCCTTTTTTCTAATCAAGTGCGAGTGGTTCACTTTTGAGGGCGTTCCTCTCTCCTCGTCCCCTCTTCCTCGCTGGCGATTGCGGAGGCAGTGTTAGCCATGGCGATGGCGTCAGAGGG
Organism: Elymus sibiricus; assembly: GCA_039707655.1. Lineage (NCBI taxonomy): Eukaryota > Viridiplantae > Streptophyta > Magnoliopsida > Poales > Poaceae > Elymus > Elymus sibiricus. Next base: position 198,985,044 of record CM077668.1, read on the forward strand.
ACAATCTGAAGCGAGGGCTACTACTCTCTCTCCTGCGTGGAGTACTCCCCCTTTTCCTCTTCATGCGGTAGCAACCAGGAGGGGAATTGGGCAGTGCAACAATCCGTTTGCGAGCTCGGCAGCGACAACGAACTTTTTCCGGCGTCCCTCAGTGGTCTTCTCACCGGTAATACCTCCCCCCTCCACTTCCATTCCCTTTCCTCCATGAATTTCTAATTTTTTAGGGTTAGGGTTCTTGATTTTTTTGGGAACAGGGCAAAGAAAGAGTAAGAAGACCAAGAATGGAGATGAAAGAGAAGAGAGGAGCTTGCATACTGAAGGGGGTGCTGGAGTAAACCTTAGCTCATCTGTGGGATCAAATTAAGGAGGTGGAGATCATGCAGGAGGAGAAGAGAAGGAGGTGAAGGTTGCGGAGGAGGAACACCACAAGAGTATCTTCTTAGATCTAGCCAAACATGATAGCCCTGTTTCTTGTCTTTCTTCTCTGTTTTAGATGAATTGTTCCTTATTTCTTCTTTATAGCTCCACTGCTACAAAAAAAGAACCATGTCCGGCCATTTTCACTTAGAATGGAGTTGGCATGCTAATACTATATTTAGGATGGCATCCCATCATTCTGAATCTGCTTCAGAACTGAACACTAGTGACGCTTCAGAACTTTCTCTAGGTGCAGACCTGAACACTACACTACAAAAAAAAAACACTTCCATGATGATACGTCTTTGTCATAGTAGGTCAAGTTTTCTATCATGCATGTACATCCGTGACAATTTTATGACAGAATCAAGATAGTCATACCTGTACTGTCGTAGAAGTGTTCCATGACAATACTGAAATTATCATCACGGAAGTGTCCACTTCCATGACGATAAATGTCGCGTCATGGAAATGTTTTCATCAAGGGTAACCGACACGTGGCATCCACCGTAACGGGTCGTCGTTAAGCTATCGGTTTCCGGTTTGGATCCGATAACCCGTTAGCAGCCCTGACCAATGGGGATTTTCCATGTGTAAAATTCTCATTGGCCAACTGATCCACGTGTCAGGTCGGCGTTGCGACAGATGTCGTCCATTCATTGCATGAGATGCGCCTATGGAACAATGACATGTGGCACGCCCAATAGTGGCCCATTTAGGTTATAAAGGCCGGCCCGTTTGACTTGGTCAAAAGTTAACGGGCCGGCCCATGGAAAGCCTGTTACCGGCCTGTTCGCATACAACCCATTTACGACCCGGGTACCCACGGCCCATTATGGCCTTTAAAAATTCAGCCCAGTAGCGTCATGTGGGCCATCCCATATGATTCCAGCCCGTTGTCACTTTCGGCCCATCTATGGCCCGTGAACTTTCGGCCCATATGAGGCATTTTGCATCTCTGGGCCCATTGACGGCCCGAGGTGAATCAGGCCCATCATGAACAGTAAACTGCTTTGAGCCCATTAACGGCCCATGATTCAGTTGGGCCATTTCCAGCCCGTGTTTTCTTTCGGCCTTCTAAGGGCCCATATATTCTTGGGCTCATTTCCGGCCCTCGATTACTTACGGTCCGTTACTGGCCTGTTATGCTAATGGGCCAAATTCAGCCCATGGTAACAATCGGTCCGTTTGTGGCCCATTAACACGTTGGGCCGTTTTCATCCTGTCCTGTAATCCGGCCCATTAAGGACCCATCATGCCTATTGATAGAATTAAGCCTGTGCTGCCTTCCGGCCTGTTAACGGCCCGTTATGGTCTGGGCCCACAAACGGACGGCTCCGATTTAGGCCCGTTTACGGTCCATATTGCGGTCCGGTTTTGGCCCATGAATAGTAAGCCCATGGATCCTACGGCGCGTACGAGGCCCATGGATCATACGGCCCATAGGAGGCCCATGGATCCTACGGCCTGTAGGAGGGCCATCGTTACCACGGCCCGTAGGAGGCCCATCGTTACCACGGCCCATATGTGGACCATGGTTATTGCGACCACTAGCAAACCGAGGAAAAAGAACTGCAGTGACTACAACAAAACAAAAACACAAGACTATATAAGTAAATAAATAAGCAAGCAACTAATGCTAGGCTATTACGGTGATTACAAACATTACATCCACTAGGCATCAAAGTTCGCCACCAGTGCAAATAAAGGGAACAACAAAGCAGCACATTACATACACTGGGCATCTAAATTAGCCACCAGTGCAAATAAACGCGACAGCAAAACAAGTCCAGAACTGAAACAACTTCAGAAGAGTTCAAGAAACATTATCCTGGGTATCCACCATGCTGGCAATAAGCTTAGCAAGCTTATTAGCTTTCTCTTGTTTGGCGCTAAAATCCTCCAACGCTTGCTGTTGCACCAGAAAGTATGCATCTGAATTCTCCAGGGACTTCCTCAGTCCTTCGGCTTCTTGTTGCAGCACAGCTGATCGATGTCTTTCAGCTTGTAGTTGAGACTCAAGAAACCGAACTGATTCAGACAGCGAGTTTGAAGAGCTTGTGCAAGCGGTGGTGGCCAGTAACTCGAACACTACATCAAGACAGGACTTTGGGGTTGTCTCACTGTCTTCAAGATAGTTTTCCTTGTCTGTTTTATCTGCTTTGTTGGAGACCAGCAAGGTTGTCTCACTATCTTCAACCTTATCTGCATTAATTCCTTTGCCATTGCTTAATGTGGTACTCTTCTCCAATATTCTGTCAGCATTCTAAAAGAAGAAACAAGCAGACACACAACAGGTTTAGCATGTAGTATATGAAACTCATTTTGGTGAACCAGTTCAGTAGTAAGGTGGACAAGATTAAACTGTCAAGTCTTCTATTGCAAAGTACTACATTATAAAAGCATCAAACAAACATATATCTATGTGCTACTGTCACTGCATTGTCTTGCCAAATCAAAATAGAGACACAGTTCAAATCATATCAGTTCAAGACAAAATAGCATTGAAAGAATATAAGTGTGGGAAACTACACGGCACCACAAGATTTTAGATGGGTACCACGGGTATACATGTAGAACTAACAACACTATTGGGTCTGTTTTGATGCATGATATGAGAAGACAACTGTCTACAAAATTGAAATTGAAATCAACATAGAGCAATTTAGAAGAGCAAACCAGTTAAAGAAACATGTTTAAACATACTTGTTGTGCCATTGGAGTTTCGATTGGATCCTTCTATTTAAAAATTAGTTGGTATGAGTACATACAGTGATACAAGAGCAAAGCAGTATGCACCATAGCTATGGAATCTTACCTGAGAACAGTTGTTCTTCAGGTTTAAGCACTTGTTCTACAAGAAGAGAGTACAGTAAGACGCAGCCATATAGTACTTCAAAATGAAATATGATCTCATAGACCCTACCAGATTCATGGGTCTAGACCAATATAGAACAAGGCATTCCCAGTCCCGTAAATATGTCTCCGGAGAAAGTAAGGGAATTTGATGAGTTTCCTTGCCAGTGAAATACGTTTTCTTCAGGTAACTCCGATACTGCCGCAAAGCATTCTTGAAGATAGCAGAGGTATTAGCACAGGTTACCTCATCCTGAGTTTCCAAATCGATCATTCTCTACACAGAAAAATGGGAACATTTGTTTTGTTATAACCAGCAGGGAGGTAGAAAGTATGGGACAAAGCAAAGTAATTGCCATGAATACATACACATAACTCCTGGAGGAACACCTGGAACTGGCTTTTTCCTTCATCTTCAGTATAATATTTCCATGATGGGAAGATACGCACATAGGATTTAACAACATCAAATGCGATAGACGCTAAACTATGGATGACTGGTTCTGCTTCGTCCACAGGAATAGGTGTATTAACTGGTAGAGTTGGGGTTCGCCGTGGTAGTCCTGGCGCTTTAGGCACTGGAGCTGCCTTACTAACTGCTCTTGTTTGGGAGCTCTTTGGTGGAGATGGTGTTGTGTCAACTGGAACTGGGTTACTATCTGCTGGGGTTGGGGTTAGATTGGGTGAAGCTGGTTCTCTGTCCATCGGAGTAGGGGTACAATCTGCGATAGTCTGGGTTATGTGTGGTAGGGCTGGTTCTTGTGCAAGTACAACCGGGGTGCTATCTCCATTGACAGGTACACTATTTTATTTGAAGACCGTGTTTTTACTCCGCTAGATACTGCCATCACCCCCTCCAATTCAAATGGCTCATAAACAAGAAAAGAAGTTGAATGTACAGACCTTGTATGAGACAGATGCAATAGATAGTGAGGAAAAAAGAGGGCATGAAATAGTTCACATATATGTTGTTTAACTAAACAGGATAGCATGACATAATTTCACATATATGATGTCTATCTAAACAGTATAGCATGACATAATTCAAAGATATGATGACTAACTAAAAATGATGGCATGAGATAATTATATGATGTCTTTAGTAAACAGGTTTGCATGACATAATTCACATACATGTTATCTAAGTAAACAGGATGGCATGATATAATTCACATATGTGATTTATATACTAAGCAGATGGCATTCGCATATATGATGTCTAAACTAAGCAGATGGTGTTGAATATTGTGTATATGATGTCTAAACTATGCAATGCAAGACACCATATGCATGATATGAGCAGTATAACCGTGCCAAGTTAGAGCATACACCTCGGGGGGAATAGGACTGGTCATCTGTGTCTGAATCCTCCTTCGAGGAGCTATCTGGACCCGGCAAGAGATCTGCTTTGACAGGTAGCACTGTCTGCTCTGAAGAACTTGTTTTCACTCCAGATTTTTTCATCACCCACCCAAATGGCTGATTCACAGGAAGAGTAGTTGAATGTACAAACATTGTCGACAAATGGAAATGTAATGAAAAAAAGGAATGGCAAGATATAATTCAAATATATGATGCCTGGCTAAATAGGATGGCATTGCATATTTCACATATACTATGGCTGGATAAAAAGACGGCATTGCATAATTCACATATATGATATAGAAACTAAACAGATGGCATTACAAAACATGTCTAAACTAAGCAGATGACATATATGATGTTGAAAGTAAGCAAAGCAAGGCACCATATGCATGATATGACTAACATCATCATGCCAAGTTAGAGCAAACAGCTCGGGGGGTAAATAGGAGTGGTCAACTCCCTCTGACTCCACCTCTGAATAGCTATCTTCCTATGGATTACAATCTAGAGGAGGGGGGTGGGGTTGCCATTGCACCCACCATGGAGCGATGTCTGCATGACGTTGTATTGCCGTGCAAAGGCTCTTCTCTTTTTCTCTACATGTTCAGCATGACTGTGTACAATAGCTGACATGCATACGAACAAAATATAGTGAGATTAAGTAAGGAGAGCATGCAGAAATCTCGAGTGATGGTAACAACCAGTGGATAGATCCAAAAATAATGATAGCAGGCAAATGATAGCTGAATTTATTAAAAAGACACATGATGGCTGCTTTACTGTTTGTTTCCCACCCAAGATGAACGACATAGTAGATACCCTAGATGAAACAGATAGTAGATCGATATACTATTCATTGTTACCTCGATATGTGCCCCACAAGCATTTTAAAACTCAAGTTTGAACATTAATTTGGACCTGACTTGGAGTCTAAGAGATGAACAGGATGATAAACTAGCAGGTAATATTAAGCAATGCATAAAGTAAGCAGAAACAAAAGAGTGCAACCTCTCTTGCAGACCCGTGTACTCCTTAGGTTTGTCTGCTGAGTCGATGATGGTGATGCAGTTGTGGTGGCTGCCGGTGGCGGGGAAGGAGATCTGAGGCGGCGAAAGACGGTAAGGAGTCGTGATATCTGGTATGGTGGACGCTTTTGTCGATGGAGCAGCTCAGGTGAGGTGGACGACGGCGCGGCAGGAGCAGGATAAACCACACAAAGTTTTCTTTGACACCTATCTGTAAATGAAGTAATTCTGTAAGGGCTCCTTTGGCTTGCAGGAAGAGCACGGGAATGCAAAGAAACATGGCCAAATTAAAGTCAAACCACCTGCAAATGTGTACAGTTAGAATGTTATTATGCCACTAATGCACTTAGTCTTCTTTTCATGCATAGGATTTTGATAAGTAGGTCCAGGTGGATGTTAAAATTTCTGTGTTTTTCCTTTGAAACAGACACGAAAGGAAAAAATCCTTCAGTTTTGTTTTGCTCCATTCCTTTCAACCAAATGCATGAATAATTGAATAGTAGGGTACCATAGGAAAATTTCCTATTGCTATGTTTTTCCTTCACTTTTTCCTTTGAACCAAAATAGCCCTCAGAGATCGACATGAATGTAGAGTAAAAAGTGATGCGACAAGTGTACAACCTCTTTGGCGTAGCCGTGTCGACCTCAGCATCATTGGGTCGGTCACTGAAGATGTTGCGGCGGAGGTGGCTGTCGGAGCTGGGGAAGAAGATCTGAGGCGTCTGTAGACGGCGTCGAGGGTACTGCTCTGTTGTGATGGATGGTTCCATCGTTGGAGCAGCTCCGGCGAGCTGTACGATGTCGAGGCTGAAGCAGTACAAGACGGACATTGTTAATCTGAAGTGAGATTCTAATACCATCTCCAATAGATGATGTAAAATACATCACCAAAAAGTGCTAGCTGTAAAATTTAGATCACAAAAGACAACCAACTCCAACAGATGATGTAAAAACTGTTGACTCTGAACTTAACTGTCGAAACTGAATTTTACTGTCGAAACTGACTGTTACTGTCGAAACTGAATTTTACTGTCGAAACTGAATGCACTAGTAGCAGACAAGCACTTCGTTGGTAGTTTAGGCCCCTCGAGCACTGGTAGTAGAGAAGCAGTGATCTAAATCAGCAGCTGCTCAACGGGGAATGCACTAGCAGCTAGCAGCCGGAGCAGCAGCGCGAATGAGAGCCAGAGCAGCAACTCGTGTAGCTGCAGCAGCCCGTGTACCAGCATCGGCAGCGTGAGCGAGAGCAAGAGTAGAGTAGCAGTATGAGCGAGAGCAAGAGCAGAGCAGCAGTGTGAGCGAGAACCGGAGCAGCAGCAACAGCTCTGTGGGGTCGAGGAGATAGGTCTAGAGGGGGGTGAATAGACACTTAACTAACCAAAGGTGCAGTTTTTAGGTTCACTTGAATCTTAGGCAGAATTTGGCACAAATTAAGATATCACCAAGACTTCCTACACATGCATATCTAGAGACTGAGCACCGAAAATAGTAAAGCATGCAAGTGTACGAAAAGTAAAGGGGTAGAGTATGGAAGATCAAACGCAATGAAGACACGGTGTTTTTTGGCGTGGTTTCGATAGGTGGTGCTATCGTACGTCCACGTTGATGGAGGCTTCAACCCACAGAGGGTAACGGCTGCGCGAGTCCACGAAGAAGCAACCTTGCCTATTCCACCATGGCTTACGTCCATGAAGGACTAGCCTCACTCGGGGTTGATCTTCACGAAGTTGGCGGTCTCCTTGCCCTTACAAACTCCTTGGTTCAACTCCACATGATCTTGGAGGCTCCCAAGTGACACCTAACCAATCTAGGAGACACCACTCTCCAAAAGGTAATAGACGGTGTGTTGATGATGAACTCCTTGCTCTTGTGCTTCAAATGATAGTCTCCCCAACACTCAAGAACTTCCTCACAGATTTGGAATTGGTGAAAGAAAGATTTGAGTGGAAAGCAACTTGGGAAAGGCTAGAAATCAAGGTTCAAATGGTTGGATTGGAGTATCTTGATCTCAACACATGAGTAGGTGGTTCTCTCACAGAAAATGTATGGTGGAAATGCAGGCACGTTCTGATGGCTCTCTTACTTGGTAAGAGGGTGGTGGAGGGGTATATATAGCCTCCACACAAAATCCAACCGTTACACACTTTTGACCAAACTCGGTGGCACCGATTTGAAATATCGGTGAGACCGACCTGTGCAAAAGATATGAACGTTGGGGTTTTCGATGGGACCGAATGGGAACATCTCGGAGCAACCAAAGTGCAATGGTAAGGGCTAGACCCAGTCTCAATGGCACCGATTGCATAATCTCGGTGGGACCGAAATGATGCAACTTGCAACAAAAACTTGGTCACTCCATCTCGGTGGCGCCGAGTGCAATTTCGGTGGGACCGAAAGAATTGCAATAAGGCAACAGAGAGATGGTCACCCATCTTGGTGGGACCGAGATCCATATCGGTGGATCCAATTTGTTAGGGTTTAGGCTGTGGCTCTGTCTGAATGAACTCGGTGGGTCCGGGAAGGATGTATTCGGTGGGACCGAGTTGGCTTTTAGGGTTTTTGGACAGATATGGACAGAGAAAGTGGTTGAGGGTTTTGGAGCAATATCACTAAGCACTTGAGCAAATAGATCATTATCAAAACCTCATCCCCTTTTAATAGTATTGGCTTTCCTATGGACTCAGTGTGATCTTGGATCACTAAACCAAAAATGTAGAGTCTTGAGCTTTTGCCAATCCATGTCCTTAGCATCTTAAAGGGTTCCACATCTTCTTGTCCTTGCCACGCCATTGTTGAACTTGTCTGAAATTCACTAGATAGAGGCATTAGTCCAACAACATGTATGTTGGCATAAATTACCAAAACCATCAAGGGAGAAAATGTGCTTTCAATCTCCCCCTTTTTGGTAATTGATGACAACATTCATCAAAGTTCAAATAAAGATTTAGCAGAAGTTTGTATGAAAGCTTTGAAGAAAACATGTAACATGTATGAGCTCCCCCTAAATATGTGCATATAGAATGATGATATTTCATGGAGAACAGAGGCACAAATGTAAGGAAATATACATGCAACATGTATCTTGGCTACATGCATCAGAGCAATAAACATGACATTTAAATATCCACATGTTCATGATTATCTTCTTGCAAACAATATATACTAGCAATAGGTCATCATGTACATGGGTGTGATGCATATACTTACCTTGAAGTTCCTGATCAAGTACCTGAAGAAATACACTTGAGAAAACAAGGTTAGATAATACAAGATAAATTCTTCAAGAAAAGACACAAGATCAACAAGAAACCAAGATTGGGATATCATGTAGAAGAGAGTATCACTAGGTGAATACTTCTTTGAAGTAGACATGTCCCCAAAAGAAAGAAATAGTTGTCTCCCCTTAAAGAACTTCCTCTCCCCCTGAATCTGACATTGGATGTTGGGAGTAGGTAGGGTGAGAAAACTAAAACAACCAAGAAAAACACTGATCATGCTTCTCCCCTCTTAGAAACATGTAACATTCTCTCCTCTTTTAAGGTGCATCTCTCTCTCCCCTTTTTACAAAGAAGAGCTTGTAATGATAAGCTTTGATGTATTCCTCTCTCCCCTTTGACATCAATTTCCAAGAAGCTTACTGGTCAAGTGGGTTGTAACATTCTCTCCTCTTTTATGGTTAGGTTGTCTCATTTCTTGTTCCACCAAGGATTGTTAATACTTGAGTTATATTGCTCAAGATAAGAGTGAGATGCAATCTTGTGACATGAAGCAAGGGAGCAAAATGTCCAAGATATAATATGATCATGAAAGTATCATGGATTAGTCAAGAATGCTCATCCCCTTGTATGCATCCACATGAACCTCTAGTTCACATTTGAAGCATCAATGATGTTCAACTCACTCCTCAAATGACAAAACACTTTTTCATCAAGAGGTTTGGTAAAGATATCCGCCAATTGCTTGTCGGTACGAACATGTTTAAGGTCAATGTCACCTTTCTCAACATGATCTCGAATGAAATGGTGATGAACCTCAATATGCTTAGTTCAAGAATGTTGTACGGGATTGTGTGCAATCTTAATAGCACTCTCATTGTCACATAGTAATGGTACATGTCTCACATGCACACTATAATCTTTAAGAGTTTGAGTCATCCATAGTAATTGAGCACAACATGATCCCGCGGCAATGTATTCCGCTTCGGCAATAGATAAAGATATCGAGTTTTGTTTCTTGGAGGACCAAGACACAAGAGATCTACCAAGAAATTGACATGTACCCGAAGTGGATTTTCTATCAATCTTGTCGCCGGCATAGTCTGAATCGGAATAGCCAACAAGATTAAAAGAGGATCCTTTGGGATACCATATGCCAAAGTTTGGTGTATGTAACAAGTATCTCACGATTCTTTTCACCGCCTTAAGGTGACACTCTTTTGGTGCCGCTTGGTACAGTGCACACATGCACACACTTAGCATAATGTCGGGACAGGAGGCACATAGATATAGCAATGAACCAATCATTGATCGGTAAACCTTTTGATCAACCGGTTTGCCATCCTTGGTCAAGTCAAGATGTCCACTCGTGGGCATGGGGGTTTTCATACCTTTACTTTCTTGCATGTTGAACTTCTTGAAAAAGTCCTTGGTATACTTTGTTTGAGAAACAAAGGTGCCCTCCTTAGTTTGCTCGATTTGCAAACCAAGAAAGAATTTGAGTTCACACATCATAGACATCTCATACTTTTCCGACATTAACCTTCCAAACTTTTCACTAAAAGAGGGGTTAGTAGATCCAAAGATAATATCATCAACATAAATTTGGCATACAAATAATTCTCCATTAACCCTCTTAGTGAACAAAGTTGCATCAATTTTCCCAATTTCAAAACCCTTTTCAAGAAGAAACTTTGTCAAGCATTTGTACAAAGCTCTAGGGGCTTGTTTAAGACCATAAAGAGCTTCACGAAGTTTGTAGACATGATTAGCTTTCTTGGGATTAACAAAGCCAGGAGGTTGTTTAACATAGACTTCCTCCTCAATTTCACCATTTAAGAAGGCACTTTTAATATCCATTTGGTAAAGAGTGATATCATGGTGATTGGCATAAGCAAGTAAAATGCGAATGGACTCAAGTCTAGCAACGGGGACATAGGTCTCACCATAGTCCATACCTTGGACTTGGGTGTAACCTTGTGCTATGAGACGAGCTTTGTTGTGTACAACTTGTCCATCTTCATCTTGCTTATTGCGAAACACCCATTTGGTTTCAATAATGTTTTGCTCATCTTTAGGCTTTTCAACCAACGTCCATACTTGATTTCTCTCGAAGTTGTGTAGCTCCTCGTGCATTGCATTCACCCAATCGGGGTCCTTGAGAGCTTCTTCTACCTTCAAAGGTTCAACACTAGAGATGAATGAGTAATGCTCACAAAAGTTAGCTAAATAAGATTTAGAGCGAGTGATTCTTCCGGATTGGATATCTCCAAGTATTTGTTCGACGGGATGATTCTTGTCGATTCTTGCTCTAACTCGAGGTAGCTTTTGCTTGGGTTGTGGTGAGGCTTCCTCGTCATCATCTTCCTCTTCTTCGTTGATGTTGTCGTTGTTCGCTTGTGGAGGTGGAGAAGGAGGTTGAGGTGGATCATCTTGTTGCACTTCCTCATTCCCTTCGTCTTGACGTGTTCCACTTGTGGTTGCCTCCATATCAACTTGTTGTTCACCTTGACGTGAAGTTGGGGCTTCCACTTGAATAGACGAGGTACCCTCCTTTACTTCCATGGGGCGAATCTTGCCAATGGATAAGTCCTGGATTGCTTTCGATGGTTCTTGATCTCCTACATCAATTGGCAGTTGCTCGACTTGCGAGCCGTTAGTCTCATCAAACTTCACATCTACCGTCTCTTCAACTTTTAGAGTGAAGTTGTTGTAGACATGGTAAGTGTGAGAGTTCGATCCGTAACCAAGTAGAAAACCTTCATGAGATTTAGGAGCAAACTTTGAACGACGATGCTTATCAAGAATGTAACACTTTGAGCCAAATACTCGAAAGTATCCAACTTGTGGTTTGTTACCGGTGAGTAGTTCATACGCCGTTTTACCAAGAAGCTTGTGAAGATAGAGTCGATTTGTAGCATGACAAGCTGTTTCAATTGCTTCCGCCCAAAAGTGTTTTGGCGTCTTGTATTCATCAAGCATTGTTCTTGCCATCTCAATAAGAGTCCGGTTCTTCCTCTCAACAACTCCATTTTGTTGAGGTGTGTACGTAGCCGAGAACTCATGTGAAATGCCTTCCTCATCGAGAAAGGTATCCACATTGGCGTTCTTGAACTCCGTTCCGTTGTCACTCCAAACCTTCTTGATCTTCACTTCAAATTGATTTTGGGGCTTCCTTGCGAAGTTCTTGAAGATATTTTGTACCTGTGATTTGTCATCGAGAAAGAACACCCACGTAAATCTGGAAAAATCATCAACAATGACCAAACCAAAAGAGTTACCACCAAGACTCTTATAAGAGTTGGGACCAAAAAGATCCCTATGAAGTAGCTCGAGTGGTCTCCTTGTGGTCATAATGTTCTTCATGGGATGGCTTCCTCCAACTTGTTTTCCTGCTTGACAAGCACTACAAAGTTGATCCTTGTCAAATATAACATCTTTCACACCAAGAATGTGATCTCCTTTAACAAGTTTATCAAGGTTACGCATGCCAACATGTGCAAGTCTTCTATGCCATAACCAACCTTTTGAAGATTTAGCAATTAAGCATGTACGAGGTCGGACTCTCTTAGTGAAATCAACAATGTATAGATCACCTCTACGAATGCCGGTAAAGACCATATTATGATTATCTCGACGAAACACTTGGCAATCTACTTCGGTAAATAGAACATTGAAACCAAAATCGGCTAGTCTAGATACGGAAAGAAGATTGTAACCAAGAGATTCAACAAGCATAACATTTTGTATGGAGCTATCATTGGATATGGCCACCTTACCAAGGCCAAGTACCTTACCCTTGGAGTTGTCTCCAAAATTCACATACTTGCGTGGACCATCATTTTTAGCAAGGTCACGAAACATGTCTCTATCTCCGGTCATGTGATCGGTACATCCACTATCAAGAATCCACTCTTTTCCTCCGGCCATGTAATCTCGAAGATTTGCCATAAGACTAAGATTCCTCATGGTCTTCTCAAATTCAATATCAAATTCTTCGTCCTCATCAGAATATCCGTGCTCGACATCATCATCATCAACATGTATATGATCATCACCTAGGGCAATGAATTCATTAGTTTCATGATCATGACAATGTTCAAGTTTATGAATTCTAATGGCTTCCGTGATAATGTTACTAATAGTTCCAACATCTCCTTTAGCACGCATAAGGTCACGAAGCTCAAACAAGCAATCATCAAAGTTAGGATCATTAGGACTCATCTTGTGAAAAGAAATAGTTTTATGAAGAATCTCATCAAGATTCTTTAAGGAGTAATCGGGATATCGCTTTTCCAAGTCATGCCATAGGGTATAAGCACACCCAAAGTTTTGCATACAATGAAGCACAATTTTAGGTAATCCTCTAATGATAAGATTAACGGTTCTAAGATTACGAAGCATGTCAATTTCCTCTTCATGAGTAGGATGCAAGGGATCAATAGGAGGCACATAAGGATTATAAGTATACTTGCTCAAGTTAAATTCATCAAAGATATCAAGCATCTCATCCTTCCAAAGGTTGTAATACTCCCCATTGAGAATAGGCACTCTACGTCTAAGACTCCCCAAAGTAGACACATCCATCTCCATCCAATGGTGATTAAACCAAAGCTATGGAGACCAAAGCTCTGATACCAATTGTGGGGTCGAGGAGATAGGTCTAGAGGGGGCTGAATAGACACTTAACTAACCAAAGGTGTAGTTTTTAGGTTCACTTGAAACTTAGGCAGAATTTGGCAAAAATTAAGATAACACCAAGACTTCCTACACATGCATATCTAGAGATTGAACAGCGAAAATAGTAAAGCATGCAAGTGTACGGAAAGTAAAGGGGTAGAGTATGGAAGATCAAACGCAATGAAGACACGGTGGTTTTTGGTGTGGTTCCGATAGGTGGTGCTATCGTACGTCCACGTTGATGGAGGCTTCAACCCATGGAGGGTAACGGCTGCACGAGTCCACGGAGGGCTCCACCCACGAAGGGTCCACGAAGAAGCAACCTTACCTATTCCACCATGGCTTACGTCCACAAAGGACTAGCCTCACTCTGGGTAGATCTTCACGAAGTAGGCGATCTCCTTGCCCTTACAAACTCCTTGGTTCAACTCCACATGATCTTGGAGGCTCCCAAGTGACACCTAACCAATCTAGGAGACACCACTCTCCAAAAGGTAATATACGGTGTGTTGATGATGAACTCCTTGCTCTTGTGCTTCAAATGATAGTCTCCCTAACACTCAAGAACTTCCTCACAGATTTGGAATTGGTGGAAAAAAGATTTGAGTAGAAAGCAACTTGGGAAAGGCTAGAAATCAAGGTTCAAATGGTTGGATTGGAGTATCTTGATCTCAACACATGAGTAGGTGGTTTTCTCTCAGAAAATGTATGGTGGAAATGTAGGCACGTTCTGATGGCTCTCTTACTTGGTAAGAGGGTGGTGGAGGGGTATATATAGCCTCCACACAAAATCCAACCGTTACACACTTTTGACCAAACTCGGTGGCACTGATTTGAAATCTCGGTGAGACCGACCTGTGCAAAAGATATGAACATTGGGGTTTTCGGTGGGACCGAATGGGAACATCTCGGAGCAACCGAAGTGCAATGGTAAGGGCTAGACCCAGTCTCGGTGGCACCGATTGCATAATCTCGGTGGGACCGAAATGATGCAACTTGGCAACATAAACTTGGTCACTCCATCTCGGTAGCGCCGACTGCAATTTCGGTGGGACCAAAAGAATTGCAACAAGGCAATAGAGAGATGGTCACCCATCTCGGTGGGACCGAGATCCATATCGGTGGATCCAATTTGTTAGGGTTTAGGCTGTGGCTTTGTCTGAATGAACTCGGTGGGTCCGGGAAGGATGTATTCGGTGGGACCGAGTTGGCTTTTAGGGTTTTTGGACAGATGTGGATAGAGAAATTGGATGAGGGTTTTGGAGCAATATCACTAAGCACTTGAGCAATTAGATCATTATCAAAACCTCATCACCTTTTAATAGTATTAGCTTTCCTATGGACTCAATGTGATCTTGGATCATTAAACCAAAAATGTAGAGTCTTGAGCTTTTGCCAATCCATGTCCTAAGCATCTTAAAGGGTTCCACATCTTCTTGTCCTTGCCACGCCATTGTTGAACTTGTCTGAAATTCACTAGATAGAGGCATTAGTCCAACAACATGTATGTTATCATAAATTACCAAAACCACCAAGGGAGCAAATGTGCTTTCAAGCTCTGGCTGGTATGGACACCGCTGCCAAGAGAGCCTCGCAATGGGGAAGATCCGCCGTGGAGGATGTCACCGGCGGCACCGGCGTCGAGGGAGCCGGGCCATGTCGGAGCGGGATCGAGCACCGGCGGTGCCGTGAGGTCGAGTGAAGGAGAAGATGCGATGAGTGTACAACCTCTTGGGTGCCGCTGAGTAGGCCTCGGCTTCATCCGAGGAGTCGGTGAGGACGTTGCGGTTCCGGTGGGCAGGTTAAGGCGGCGCTGTGGGAATGGAGCAGCCGCGATAGACGAGGCGATCATCGAAGCTGCTCCTTGGAGGTGGAGGACAGGGCGGCTGAACCGACGGGACGACGAGATCGATGATGGATCCTCATCCAGTGCGGTGGATGAGGGACATCGAGCTGTTGCGATGGATGACGTCGTCGAGGAAGAGGCTCCGGCGGGGCGGCGGTGGGGGGCGGACCGAGGAGGGTGGGGTTTCGCGGCTGGTGGAGAGAGGTTTTGGCGGCCTCGGTTTTTGAATGGGGAAAAGAAGGGGATGGGAGGGTGGAACCATGACTAAGGGACGCGCTTGTTCGAAATGTAGGGTAAGTTTCAAAAGTACACCTAGGGGTAGAACGGGGATTTCGCGTGTTGGGATTTCGCAGGGGAGGGAGTTTTCGCGCGCGTTGTAATTTCGGGATAGCAAGGCGCGGGTTGAGAAGGAGGGAGTTTTCAGAGCACAAACAGACAAAGAGATATCAAATTTGAACTACAGGCACATGCTCCAGTGCACCAAAATGGGTTGAAAAATCGTATATGTGTCCTTGGGTGAATGTTTAGGTCCCATACAAGAAATGGGAGTGAATTTCAAACGTCTTGGCGTCGTGGCTTGGCCGAAAACATTGAGAAAATTGGTTTTAAAATTCATGTAAATCCAAAAATTGCCTAAAAATCACGGAACTTGGCATGGTGTCTTGACATGGCACCAACATGCCTTGGTAAATTTTTTGTTCGATTTGGGACAAGTTTTGGTATAAGCTTCTTACAAACCGGAGCTTCTCTCAAGAAGGCTCATGGTTCCGAGTGGGAATGTGTCACCTTTGTGAGAGAAACAACATACACTACCTCTTCCTGCCTTGATTTTTTTTACATAGGCAACATGGACCGATAGGAGTGTCGTGCTAAAATTTGGAATTATTCCGGGTTCATTTGGCCTTTTTTATACATTAATTGAGTTTTTAGGCATTTAATGTGCGTAATACAAATTTGAATTACAAGCACATGCTCCACTGCACCAAAATGGGTTAAAAATCGTATATGTGTCCTTGGGTGAATGTTTAGGTCGCATACAAGAAATGGGAATGAATTTCAAACATCTGGGTGTCGTGGCTCGGTCGAAAACATTGAGAAACTTCGTTTTTAAATTCTTGTAAATTCAAAAATTGCCTAAAAATCACGGAACTTGGCATGGTGTCTTGACATGGCACCAACATGTTGTGGTAAATTTTTTGTTCGATTTGGGACAAGTTTTGGTATAAGCTTCTTACAAACCGGAGCTTCTCTCAAGAAGGCTCATGGTTCCGATAGGGAATGTGTCACCTTTGTGGGCAAAACGACATACACTGCCTCTTCCTGCCTTGATTTTTTTTCAGAGGCAACAAAGACCAATAGGAGTGTCGCACTATAATTTGGAATTATTCCGGGTTCGTTTGGCCTTTTTATACATTTATTGAGTTTTCTAGGCATTTAATGTGCATAATTCAAATTTGAACTATATGCACATGCTCTAGTGCACCAAAATGGGTTGAAAAATCGTATATGTGTCCTTGGGTGAATGTTTAGGTCCCATGCAAGAAATGGGAATGAATTTCAAACATCCGGGCATCGTGGCTCGGCTGAAAACATTGACAAACTTGGTTTTTAAATTCCTGTAAATCCAAAACTTGCCTAAAAATCATGAAACTTGGCATGTTGCTTTGACATGGCACCAACATGCTGTGGTAAAAAATTTGTCCAATTTTTTGAAGGCACACACATTAACAACAAACAAAGTCATTTTGGAACAAAGAGCTGCCACGTTACAATCGGAAACACAAGTGTTATTCAAACCGTGGGCGTTGTACTAACCATTTACGTGCCGCCACGCGTCCTCATTTTTATTGGCTAGGAGGTGCCGTGCGGGGTAGCTATTTGAGTAGACGGGAGGCATGGAGCAGACTGCTGCGCAGGCGTACCGGGAGGCGAGCCCTTTGACCTCCATCCGCCGCCCACCACGCTCCCAACTTGTCCATTAATGGCGCCCGAGCTTGGCTAGGTCTCAGTCGACTAATATTTAAGGGAGAAAAAAGTAAATTTGAAAACAAAAATTTGCATGGATAACTCACGGACATAGCCTCGACTGAATCTTAATGAAGACTTAGCAAGACTGTTACATATGATGACGATGGCAATGGATAGTAATTGTCTTACATATTCTGGAAGACAATTTAAAATGCCACACGCGGCAATGCCCGAAAGACACAGGGGCAAAAGAAGAAGGAAGAAGACGCAGACAACAATCTGGGTCACTGCTCTACTCCTTCTTGATGGGTTGCTGCAGGGCACGGAGTTCCTCCAACTCCTTCTTCATCGCCTCCACGACCTTCACCTCCTTTCGCCTCTCCTCCGCCATATTTGTCATTGCATCCATGGCGATGAAGTTCTCGTGACGAAC
The DNA here is from genome assembly GCA_039707655.1 of Elymus sibiricus. Taxonomy (NCBI): domain Eukaryota; kingdom Viridiplantae; phylum Streptophyta; class Magnoliopsida; order Poales; family Poaceae; genus Elymus; species Elymus sibiricus. The sequence continues at coordinate 199,002,849 of CM077668.1, forward strand.
GGCAATGATCTCTTTCACGTCCTCAATACTTCGCTTGATAACAGCTTTGGATTCCCGCACCAGCCTTTCACGCTCAATGCGAAGGTTGGCTTTATCGTCCATAATTTTCTCGACCATGGCAGCCGTCTTCTTCATCACAGCAGTGCTCAACTCGTGCTGCTTCGCACTATCGGCGATCTTGGCCCTCAGCACATCGCGCTGGGTGCGAAGCTTCGCCTTGTCATCCCTTAGTCCCCGGATGACGCCGGTCGCCTTACCAAATGAGGCATTGATCTCCTCGTGCAGCTTCGCCCAGCTGGAGATCTCATCCTTCAGCTTATTGAGCTCTGCGCGCATGCGCCTGCGAGAGCCCTCGCCTTCCCGAAAGAGATCTTCCCAGGCCGCCGCGGCGCGGCAGGACCTCTCTGCTGATTCTGCAGCACGGCGGGTCATCCTTGTGGCTTCCATGGCGCAGCCGGACCACTGTGCTGCTTCGGCGGCGTGGCGGGACCTCTGTGCTGCGTCGGCGGCGCGGCGGGACCTCGCGGTTGCTATCGTGGCGAGGCAGGACATCTCTACTGCTTCCGCTTCCATGCTCGTCGCTCGCTGGTCAATTCTCGATGAAGAACTCCTACGGGCCATGGCAGACACAAGGAATGACGAAGAAAGACTTGTATGTTTATTGATGAGGAATTGAGGTGGATTGTGCAGTCATTTTCGAGTAGGTAGTATTTAAAACCTAGTAATAAGCTGCTAAGTGGGAAAACGTTTAGGTTTTGATCGGTGTGAATAGGTTTGCAATTAAATATAGCGTGGTAATTTGGAATGTGGCAGGAAACAAGCTCAAAATTTATTGACGCTTCCGGTTTTGAAGTGCGGCATGATTCCCGGATGTTGTAACGTGGGCAAGCGTTCTTGGATGCGTACGTGGCGTGTGCACCGCAATCGGCGATGTCAGCACACGACTTGTTCCATCGCGCACAATTCTTTTAATTAGACTGTGTGCCCGTATGAGTAATGCTAGACGCACAGAGATTTACTTAAGGATTTTATAGGGTAGCTGAACTGGACCAATAGAATTGGAGATTAGGGGAGGTTGGGGCCCACCCCGGCTGAAAATCAGGGGGGGAAGATTAGTTAGTTGAAGATCGTGTAAAACGCCCGTAACAGGTCCGTGTGTATAGGATTATCGGTGCCCGTATATCGCAGACTCCTTGATCTGGCTGAGAGCATCTCCAACAGCCTTTCTATATTTGCACTCACTTACTCCCTCCATTTCTTTTTCAGTCTGCATATAAAGTTTGGTCAAACTCAAGCTTTGTAAAGTTTGACTAACTTTATATTAAAAAATAACCTCCTCCAACAGCCTTTGTATAAGTGGTCCCCCACCTAATTTTTTACAAAGCTTGCTAAATCTGCCATCCCACTTTGTATATTTGCAAACCCAAAGGGCACGAGTGCGGCGATTCGGTGACCAGGCTCATCTGCACCCGGTCAGAAAAAATTCACAAAATATTCAAAAAAATTCAAAAAAATCCAATTTTTTTTTTGCATGGTAGAAAATTTGATGCGTGAGGTCCGCTCCAATTTTCAAATCATTTGGACATCTGAGCAATTCTCAGCAAAAAAGACAAATCGCATCAGAACAGTGCATGAACAGTAAACTTTTTAACTGACCCCGAATTTGTCTTTTTTGCCGAGAGCTGCTCAGATGACCAAATGATTTGAAAATTGGAGCGGACCTCACGCATCAAATTATCGACCATGCAAAAAAAATTGGAATTTTTTGAATTTTTGTAATATTTGTTTTGATTTTTTTTCGTCAGCGCGGGTGCAGATGAGCCTGGGCTCAGAAGATGATTATCGAAAGGGCACTTGCTAAATTTTGGCAAGGCTTTGTAAAAGTGGTCCCCTTCATATTTTTGTCTCAATGACTAGTGGGCCAGTGTGTGATGTGTATGTGTATGTGTGAGCTGCGTATGTGCGTCGTGTGTGCGTGTATGTGTGTGATGCGTGCGTGTGTACGTGTACGTGTACGCGTGTGTACGTGTACACGTGTGTGTACATGTACGTGTGTGTGCTGATTCTGTGTACGCGTACGCGTGTGCACACGTGTACACGAGTTGTGCTAGTAGACGTGTGATGTGTCTATGACAAACTGTCCCCACATGTCATTGTGTGTTTTGTGCAAATATAGCAATCCGATATACAAAGACTACCAAAGCAAAAAATATGTTGGCTTTGTAAACCTTCTCTCTCCTCTTGTTATAACATGTTTTTATAGCAATCCAATATACAAAGGCTGTTGGAGATGCTCTGACCGTTTCTGTTGTTTTGGCTCATCGGAAACAATTCATTCGAGTGAACTGTTAGCCGTCTATCGCACACACCTTGATCTGGCCGACCGTTTCTTTTGTTTTTGCTCATCGGAAACAGTTCATCCGAGTGAACTATTTGCCGTCTATCGCACACACCTACAGTAGTGTCTCACACACACGTGCACACACAGACACACATCCCCTCTCTTATTGATATAGCAGTCGCACCCTCTGTTTGTCTAGTAGGCCTCTCCCACCATCTCCGAGAAGCAACTCCACCACCACCCCTCCGGCACTCTAGATCTGTCTCTCTCCCAACCTTATTCCTCTCCTACACATATGTATGGATGCCAATCGATCTTCCTCGATACATAGCTAGGTGTCTCCTTCTCCACACATATACTAGTCGATCTACCCCTCTAATTAGGTCTCTGCCCCCCCCCTCCCACACACACACACACATCGATAGTCGAACGCTCTAGTTAGGTCTCCCTGCCACACACAAACTGCACATGTCCCCTCTCACGTTCTAGTAGGCCAGCCATCCTATATCTTTGACGTGCGCACACACAATTTCGCTGGCTCTCTTTTTCGATCTCGCACCCATACACTTTCATCCATATCTTCAATTCTATCGATATATATCTCACGCCGATGATCCCTTCCCTCTCTTCTCGTGGATCGCCCCCTCTATATATGATATATCTAGGCCTCCATTTCACAGACATTGCACATGTTACATTTTTTTGAGATATTATCGACCCATATTCCCTGTCCATCTCTCACGCACACAAATACACTTACGAAATCACCCCCCCCCCCCAAAAAACACTCACAAACGCACTCACCATCTCTCTCTCGGTTTGTATCTCTCTCACACACACCCACGTAGGTGGGGTACGTGCACGAAGAGAAGAGGTGCACGCACGATGCACGTACTCATGTCTCGTTCCCAACCACACCCACGCGGGTACACGGTGGAGCCCATTTCTGTACGAAAAGGCAGCCCACGTGATAATTTGACGTGTGTAGCAGTTGTTCACTTGATGGAGGGTCGTGTACCACATGTGAACGAAACAAAGTGCGACTTGATGCGTTTGCGCGTTAATTTTAAATAAAGTTTATTCCTCAATGACACGTACAGAATATAAAATGATTGTTATCGAGAGAAAAAAGAACACCGCTCTACTATACTAGTATAAAATATAGGCAGGAGCCTCAATGCTTGCTTGCTGGGGTTCGCCTCTTCACACTTTCTCACACAAGATGGTGGGGGACAATCTCTCTCTCTCTCACCGCTGGTCACTGATCCGGCCGGATCCCGTCCGCCGGCAGAAAGGGAGGATGTGCAGCGTTGCCCCGGTCACCGGCATCGAGGCAGGAAACTCACTGCCGGCGCGTCCCGATCTGCAGTACCCGCTGTTCTCTCCGACCAAGCTCCGGCGCGGTAGGGCCTTCGCCCCTTGCTCACTGCCGCAACAGATCCCAGCGGCCGCCGCCACCCTCCTAGTTACATCCTAACGACCCTCAGGTACTGCTTCCACTGGAATCGGTCTTGCTCCACTGCCCAACTTCCCAGGTCGCTGTATGTGGATCTTCTCTAGTTCTTTGCCTAAAATGTAGCTCGGCCGGTGTACCTCCCATTTTGCAATCTCGTCCCCACACCATTTGAGAGAAATCACTATGCTGCTATCTCCCCCTAAAGACAATGAATATGCTTCTTTTTGTTGGCGTATGTGTCATCAACTGTTATTGACCAGTAATTGTTTCCTTTCTACCGCTTTTTGCAAACAGGCCTATCCATTTAACCTCGTTGCTATTGCGACCTTTTGGTGAACTGCACAAATCACTTTTTTCTTAAGAGTGTTTTGTGCAGTTCCACTAAAATGTCACACGGGCAACGTTTCTACATTTCAGTGGGACTGCACAAAGGGAGATTGGTTGTGCTATCCTCCTCATCCAAGTCCGAGCCTAATCTTCTTCAACAAGTAGTTAGTTTTATGGGAGATTGCAAAGGTGATCGGCTTCTATTTGTGTGTGTATGTTTCATCACCTAGTGCCACTATTATTGTAAAAACACTTATTCATATCTTTGCAAATAGGGATGCTCAGCTCGATTTTAGTGGAACTGCACAAAATGATCGGATGGTCCATGTCCTTCATAGACTTCTTTCTTGGCTAATATGTCTTGTTAAGTTCGACAGAGCTGTGTGAAACTAGCTGCCGACCAATGAACACCGTGGCCAGGAAATTGAACCATGCCTACGGACAACATCGATCAATTTTAATTTTTCTTTATTTGTAGACCTTCTCACAACTTTTTCTTCAGTTGTGATGTAAATATTGGGGCTGATCTGTGAATCATTATGATGCATTAGCATCCATGTTAGTTTTTTGTATTTGATGGAATGTTGTAACGAGACAACCTTGTATTTGATGGAATGTTGTAACGAGACAACCTTGGAGGCAAGTGGACACAAGAAACCAAAGTTGAAAGCTTCATAGCATTATAATTTATTATGCTGGAAAATTATGTGACATATAAACAAATCCTGAAAGCTTGATAGCAATGCCAGAAACCATTGAACTTCCTTTCGCCGACATGTGGGACATCTAGCATCCTGGTCCACGTGCCATGCACCAATATTGAGTGCACAACCGCAGGGGGTTCACCCCGGTCGTTGCGCCGCAGTAATAATGACTATTAAGCAGTCAAATCATAGGGCCCCACCTTTGCCACAGTAAGTTGCTCGGACGAAGCAACCATCATTTCACTATTCGTTGAATCCGCTCGTACTCCAATATTCTCACAGTAAGTTGCTCGGATGAAGCAACCATCATTTCACCTTTCCTACAGTAAGTACCTCCTTTCTATTCTAGAAACCACCACACGCGAATATTGGACGGTAGCAGCATAGCATCAATATGGGTTTATGGGGCTCAATTCAAAAATCGAAACCAAGCAATGAACTACTAGACGGTGAGTGTTTGGAGTAGTATGTATCAATGCATGCATGCATGAGGAGTACAATGACCAATAACATTTAGATGCATTGGTTAGTTCTCTGTTAATCCTTGCACGCAACAATTGAATGCGCTTTGAAATCTAAACATGTGATTGTGACTAGTAAAATTTAGACTGACAAAATGGTATAGTAATACAAAAATTTGGAGATTAAGCTCTATAAACCAAATGTGAGTGATATACTGTAGCAGGACGGTTGACGGGATTAGTAGAAAGCGAAGCGCCGTTTTAGCGGGGATTTGCATCAATCTATGCAGGTGCAAAACCAAGTGTTACTACTACACCAAACAAGTTCAAAACGAGAAACTGGACTCACTCACGGCACGCCTGTCGCGTTTGGTCCATCGGTCAAAGAGGTTCCTCTTGGCATATCATTCTTTTTAGAATGCTCTTGGCATATCACTAACATGTGGGAGGGAGTGGGAGCAAACCGACCTCAATTGACGGCAAAATCGCCAACCTGCCGCACTTTGAGAGAGAAGAGGAGCTAGAAGCGATACGGGCTGGTGGAGCTAGGTGTCGCACGGAGGCCGAGAATATGGTGATAGCGTGATGTGGGCCATGTATGATGTAACTACACTGGGCTGCCGTGTTTCGGACTCCTCCGGTCTAGTACTCCACCGCGCGGTTCCTGGCTCCTTCTCGATCGTCGGAAATTGTTCTTCTTCCTTTTGCCGACAAGTGGGACATCCAACATCCAGGTCCACGTGTCATGCAAGAATATGGAGATAAGTAGTGTAAGTGAGACTCACCAATGGTCACCAACATAGGTGGAGTACGTGCACGAATCACCCGCAAAAAAAAGGAGTATGTGCACGAAGAGAAGAGGTGCACGCACCGACGCACGTACTCTTTGCCTCTTTCCCTAACACACACGTGCGGTTACACGGTGGAGCTCATTTCTGTATGAAGAGGCAGCTCACCTGATAATTTGATGCGTGTAGTAGTTGTTCACTTATGTGGAGGGTCGGGAACCATGCGTGAACGAATCAAAGTTCGACCATGACATGGTGGCGCGTTACTTGTAAATAAAGTTTTTTTCTTCAATGGCACGTACGCATTTTTCTTCTTCAATGGCACGTGAATCATGCACGCACAGTGACGGAGCATGGGATGGTAGCCATGGACATGGTCGGCCCTTTTTGGAGACTACTAGTACAGAACTTCGGACAAAACTTATATGCGGACTAAAAAGGACCGGAGGGAGTACTACTTTGATGTGTCCCGTCAACTCGCAGAACGAGGAGAAGCTTCCTTACTACACCCTCTCCCTCGCCCACGCGCGCTCGGTGGCTCACAGGACGAGGACAAGCTTTTGCTTACTACGCGGTGGATGAGCAGCAGTTCATTCGGTCTTAGATTGCCAGAACTATATACTCCTACTACTTGAACTCGTACTACCGTAGTACTACTAGTAGTAGTACCATCATCATTGTTTGACTTCCGGAAGAGGCGAAGAGCCAAGCGCAAGGTCAGTTATAGCCAAAGCTGCGCCACCTTTTAGTAATCTCACAAAGCGTGTCGGACCCCGTGCAACAGCCACACAAGTAACACGTACACATTTACTAGTAAGTTCTAAGGGACATATGCCAACATGCCACAGAAGTTCATACCCCGTTCCTGTATTAAAATTTGTGCACTACTCTACATAGATTAACAGCGCTCCCATAATTTTGTGCACGACTGCTCCACTTAAACGTTATCGATAGACTCCATGTACACCACCTGGTTCCAGTCCCAGGCGTTCTTCATAGAACGCACGATCCATAGCGGCGGGCAACGGGAACCATGGTCGTAGCTTTCTAGTGTGGTTCCACACGATGGAGATTCATCCTAGCTGAAGCGGCATAAATCAGGAGTCCGGACCGATCCCAAGCCCGCTTCTGAGGTTCTAACTGCCCTGGCCCACCAAAAACCCCTCCCCCTCCCGCGCGCGCTTCCCGCCCAGCGCCAGCAGCCCGCATTCACGCCACTCCACATTGAAGGCGGCTCAGGTCGGACACAGTGAGAGTGAGAGGTCGCGTCTGCCATTGAAGCGGCGCGTCGGCCGAGGGTGCCACCCGCTGCACGCCCGGCTGAACGAGCCTCCTCGCCGCATTCAAACGCCTCCATTAAACCCGCGTGGAAGCCGAGAAACCTAGTGCATCCACATGTCCGTTCAGGAGCGGGCCAGCATTAAACGCAACACCGGCCAAGCTCCTCCTTCCACCATTTCTCCACTCTTTCGATGGCATCCGACAAGCAGGAAGAGCAGTTCTCCGGCATAAAAGCCGGCTGGGTGGCCCGCCTAGCCCGGCAGTTACGAGCAAGGCAGCTCGCTGCTCCTCCTCCCTCGCCTAGCCCAACGGAGCCAGTTGCCATCCCCAGCCAGCGTGTGGTTCAGTAACTCGACGCTCCAGGCCAACTCGAGGAGGACTGGCGAGTTGCTCCACGCCCGCACGGCGCCTCTAGTGCGTGCGACCGAGCCATCCACCGTCGACGCGCGCGTAGCCGCTCCATGCAGGCAGAGAATGAAGCTGGCTGCGCGGATGTCGATGAGGTGGTGGCCAGCACATCCGCGCCTGCCGCCATCATCGAGGCGAAGTAGAACACGGGAGGCTGCCGCCGCTTGTATCCCATGAAGGCCACCGCCAAGGCTACGCCGGCGTACACAGCCGGTGTCTTGCACGGTTCTTCTTCAGCGCAGACCATCATCGACCCCGCATGGGCTCCACGAAAGCGGAGGCGCCCCCTTCCCCTCCGGCTGAAGCATTAGCCGGGGGTTCCACTCCGATGAGAGGTGGGGAAGTGAGCCGCCCTTTGCACTGAAGCATATACCTCCAGGGCTCCCGGCAGTCCGGTGATTGGGCTGCTGGACATGAGGAAGACAAAAGGAGTCGCCGGCGACCATTTAGATTAGGTATTAATTATACCTCTAGAGTCGGACTAGCACCGCTTAGTTGATGTAAATGTAATGATATCCGTCATGTTTATATGAAAATCCGTCATGTTTATATGAAATCCGGCCGTGTTTGCACGAATTTCGTCTTGTTGGTTTGAACTGTTGTCAAAATGTATGCGGCTACGGTTGGATGGCGTCCTCCCGCATCCGTGTCCGCTTTCATGCACACACGCGCACACACATACGCACACACGCTCACGACTTTTTGTACACATCATCTCTGTCTAGGTTAGTGTCTCATTGTCTCTGAGAGAGAGAGAGACACACACACACACACACAGACGCACACACACGAAGAGAAGAAGCGCACGCACGCACTCGATCGTTCCCTCATGCACATGCGCGGGTACACAGTGGAGCGCATTTGCACACGAAGAGGCAGCTATGATAATTTGACCCATCTAGTTGTCCACTTAATGTAGGGTCTGGGACCACATGTGAGCCATACAAAGTGCGACCTGAACGCGGTGGCGCGGTTATTGATCAAGTTTTTTTACTGGTATGTTAAATGAAAAGATGGCTCCGTGCGTATTCAATTTAAAATGATTGCTACGGAGAGGAAAAAAATTACTCCACTATATATGTAGGCTGGAGCTTCGGGACTTGCTTGCGAGGGTTGCTCTCTTCTTCTCACTCTCTCACCCTCTCCAGATCTAAACAAGACGGTGGTGTCCACTCTCTCTGTTTCTCTTTCTTCTCATCGGTGGTCACAGATCCGGCCGGATCCCTTCCGCTGGGTAGGGTACGAGGTGCAACGTTAACGCGGTCGCCGTTGGCGAGGGAGGAAGCCGACGCGTGCCGTCTTCTCTAAACTAGCACCGGTGTGGGTGCACCCTTGCTCGCTGTCGTCGTGTTGGCAGATCCCGCCGCCTGCCTCGCCACACTACAAAAAAAACACTTCCGTGATGATACGTCTTTGTCACAGTAAGTCCAGTTTTCTGTCATGCATGTACATCCGTGACAATTTTATGACAGAATCTAGATAGTCATACCTGTGCTGTCGTAGAAGTGTTCCATGACAATACTGAAATTATCATCACGGAAGTGTCCACTTCCATGATGATAAATGTCGTGTCATGGAAGTGTTTTCATCAAGGGTGACCGACACATGGCATCCACCGTAACGGGTCGCCGTTAAGCTATCGGGTTCCGGTTTGGATCCGATAACCCGTTAACAGCTCGGATCAATGGGGATTTTCCACGTGTAAAATTCTCATTGGCCCAAGGAACCACGTGTCAGCTCAGCGTGGCGACAGATGTCATTCCTCCAATGGACGAGACGGTCCTATGGAAATGTTACACGTGGCATGGCCCAACAGTGGCCCATTGAGGTTTAAAAGGCTGGCCTAGTCGAAGTAAGCAGGCCGGCCCATTTACGGCCTACTTTAGTCTGGCCTGTTTACAAAAATGGCCCATAAGAGATATTCCAATTCGGCCCGTCAATGGCTCGTTAAGGATTTGACACCATTGCGGCCCATCGTCGGTTCCAGCCCGTTAACAGCCCGCTATGTCACTGGGGTCATTTGCCGGACGAGGTTCTTTTAGCCTGTTAGAGGCCCATTATAGAGATGGGCCAATTTCCAGGCTATATGACTTTTGGCCCATTATAGGCATGGGCCAATTTCCTGGTGGTACGTATTTCGGCCTTTTAGCGGCCCATTAGGTACTTGGGCCAACTTCCAGCCCGGTGTACCTTTCACCTTGTTAACGGCTCACACCGTAGTTGGGCCATTTACATTCCGACCTGACTTTCGGCCTGTTAGTGGCCCATGTTCTCCATGGCCCAATTCCAGCCCGACATGACTTTCGGACTGTTAAAGGCCCGTTTTGTATATGGGCCCACTTATGGCCTGAATGGCTTTCGGCTTGTTAACGGCCCGACTTCGAAATGGGCCAAGCAATAATTTTGATCAATTTCGGCCTGCTAACGGCCCGTAGGCCCATTTCCACTATTGGAGCCTAATCGAGGTTTCGGCCTGCTAACGGCCCGTCACCTAATTGGGCGTACTTTAGTTTTGCGCCTGCCAAGGGCCCGTCAAATAATTAGGCATACCTTTCATTTGGGCCTTCTAACGGCCCGTCAATTAATTGGGCCTGCTAAATTTCCTACATGGCTACAGGCCCATTGAATAACAGAGCCAAATACACTCCATCAAAGGCCCACAACGATTTAGGCCCAGCTATTACTTTCAGCCCATTAAGAGGAACAATTATGGCCTATGGCAAAGTCCATCTAGTAACTGCAGGCCCACTACGGGGCCATTACAGGCCCTGGGCCGTTCCCTTAGAAGAAGGGGCCACGTCGCTTTGTTCCAGTTATTAATTTCACTGCAAATTTTGGCTTGTTTGCCACCAGTTGAGATTTCGGCCCAGAAAGCTCGGGTGCACCCCCGTGCTAAGCAAATATACGCATAAAAGGAAAACGTGGCACATCGAAGCATATATTACAGGAAATTACATCCACTGGGCAATCAGAGATTAATGCCAGTGCAAATAAACGAACATAGCTTAACGATCGACAACCTCACAATCTGCAACCTCAGTGCGGATGATGCCCATAAGCATGTGAGCAAGTTCTTTCTTCTTTGCTATACTGACACTGAAATCATCGATCAGTTGTTGTTGCACAAGAATGTGCACCTCTGATTCCTCCACGATTTACATCATTGCGTCATCCAGTAATTGGTTCACAAACGTACATCTTTTCCGTTGGATTCGAGACAGAGGAAACTGAACAGATTCATATGAGGATTTTGGCAGGCTTGTATCAATGATAGTGGAAAGTGTCTCGACCACTGCATCATAACTTAAATTAGAGGGGAAACTGAATAGATTAATCAAGAGTTATTGCCATATTACCTTCGCTAGATTTATTGGAGAGAAACAATGGGGTTGCCTTGCTGTCTTGAGACTTTGTTGTATTATCTTCAGCAGCCTGCACCAAATCATCAGCCAGGTCAGTTAATACTTAATAGGAAAGCAACATTGACACAATGAACATTTGGGCAACCAGACCACACCAGCCTACATCGAATTAACACAACATGGCACTGCTATCATCAACCAGGTAAGTTAATATGAAAGCAACATTGACACAATGAACGATTGGGCAAATAGACCACACCACTAGATTATTGTAATGTGCAATATATGAGATAGTACAATCATGCAGCTCAATATGCAAAACTACCAAGCAGTTTCCCTTACAAAACCTACATTAGCGCCTAAATTATACATTTTGCTACAAGTAAATTTAGATCAGATAATTGGTGTAGGGTACTGAAGGTTGGATTCACGCCCATGCTACTTAATAAACTACATACTCATGTAAAATTATAGTGATATACAATAGGTACTTACATCAGCATTGGAGCGCAGAGCATTGCTGGAAGATACTTTCCTCGCCCACGATCCCATTTTAGAACGTTTGTTGTCCTTTAAGCATTTTGTCTACAACAAAGATGCATAAGACAGATGTAGAATATATAAGATCAAATGTGATCTGAATGCTATAAAATTTCATGATGGGAGGATACGCACATGCTTCCTAGCAAGGAGTTGACATGTTTTTGTTGAACTGGAGCTGACTTGTTCTTTGGCCACTGGAATCTGGTTATTATCTAGAGGACTTGGGTTTCTCTGTGCTGGAGCAGTTCCGATGAACACTTGAGTTGGGTTACTATCTCCTGGAGTTTGGATCTTTTGCAAAGAACTTGTTTGTACCCCTTCAGATTCTAACATAGCCCTCTTCCTCTTACATGCCTTGTACAGAAGAATGGTGCTTCAGTTATAAAACATGCTATGGCAGAGAGATGGAATAGGTACTGAAGAATAGAAAGGCATGACATATTGACATGTACTCCCTCCATCCGGAAATAAATGGATGTGTCTAGACGTATTGTAGTTCTAGATACTTCCATTTTTATGCATTTCTGCCACAAGTAATACAGACGGAGGGAGTATGGATCACTATTTATTTACAGAGGGAGTATAAGATAAGGATACGATAGGACAACAGAGTAAAAGAAACAGTAGTTGAATGTAAAAGTGTATGATAGCTAGAATAGGTATAGAAAAACAGCAAGGCAGCATATCCACATGTCTGATGGGCAAACTAAGATCACATTGCAACAGAAAAGTAGAACCTCACTTCAATGTATAAAACCATGATATGGTAGACGGATGGAGTACATACTGACGAACAACAATGCATGAGATATTCAGATGGATGATGTCCAAACTAAGCAGATGGCATTGCAGCAGAGTAGAATGACAGTACTTGAATTTGAAAAGATGTTATCATGAATGGAATAGGTACAGACAAACTGGAAGGCATGACATATTCACATGTATGATCAGTGTGCTAAGCACATGACATTGCAATAGAGTAGATGCATTGCAAAACATTATATGCATGATGCTACCCATATCACGTGTCAAGTTAGAGAAAAGACCTTCTGGGGTGATAGGAATCATTATCTCTCTGCAACTCTTCTGAAGAACTACATTTAACTGTACCATCATATTGAATATCATCGACGTCGAGTATGTTGGCCATTGCATTGCTCCGTGAGTTTCTTTTAGTGGATTTGTTCTCATATTCAATATCACTGTGTGCAATAATATCTGACATGCATGGAAAACAACTAGTAGTTAGATTATGTGATGAGTGCCTGTAGGAGACGACATAAATAGTAGGAGTCAACTTAAATAGCAGCAACAGGTTGATACCTCAAAAGCTAAAGAGAGAGCACACATGATAGCTACAAAATATATACTGTTTGTACTTGAGATTAACTAAATGGCACACAAAAGTACTACAGAACAACAGCATAGGTAATACTAGAAGGGGTATAATCACCAGCCTGTGGGATAGCTTTGGCTGAGGGACGATAACTATGGAACATTGTTAACTACTGCACAAGTCTCTTATCTGAAGACTAAGAGATCAACATGAATGTACAGTGACAAGTGATAATCTATTTTCCATGCTTAGATGAAGAACAAAAGCCATAAACGCTGCACACAAGTAAGATGAGGGTACAACCTATCTTGCCGCCCTCCGTAGGAGTGAGCATCATCTGCTGAATCGTTGATGGCGCTGCGGTTGTTGTGGCTGTCCATGTCTGGCTGGCACATTCGAGGCAGGAAACTCTTAAGTGGGTAGTATAGCTCCCATCTGGTGCATGCTTCCCTTGTTGGAGCAGCTCCGGTGAGAAGGAAGACGGTGTGGCTGAAGATGCAGAAAACACACAATGTTAAGAATGACAGATATCTCTGATCTGAAGAAATACGATCAACACTCAGGTACGAGACTGGTCACATGTCAGTTCACTGAAAACTAAATTGGTCACACACTTTTTTTTTCACTGTCCAATCTACGCCGGATAGCTGGATAGCCGTCTTCTGCCTCCCGACTGTCACTATTCAGGATCTTCCTCGAACAGCCAGCGAGAGCCGGCAGAGCAGCTTGCCTCCGCCATCCCTGGCCATGGCAGCTCCGACCTCGACCCCACCCCCGCCCCACCGCACTGCCGTGGTTGCGCCGCCAAAGCTATACCTCAAAGACTCGCATTCATCCAGATCCCGCGCCAGCAGTACCTTGACCCCATGCAACCCTAAGATAGGCATCAAAGCATTGCTTCCGCGGCGAACCTGCGACCTCTGCCCACACTCCTACGATAGACACCGAGGAACTCATTCCCTGGCCAACTGGCAGCCTAGGAGCTCCGCCGCCTCGATGGGAGCTATTTCCTTCCATTTGGAACCGACTGACCTAGAATTAAAATCCAGGCGATTGACACCTAGGTAAAGTGAATAAGATGAGTGTATGACCTATCTTGCGGCCTAGTGAACTAGGCAGCTCCATCTACCGAGTTGGTGAGGCCGGCGCAGTTGCGGTGACTGCCGGCGGCGGGAAACCAGATATGTGGCGACGGTCGATGGCTACGGGGGACCAGTGTGCCGCTCCGACACCGTGCACGACGGCGCGGTTGAATCGGCTCCTGCACGGTTCACGCGGTCATCGTCGAGGCAACTCTAGCAGCACAGAGTAAGAGGCACACGGTGATACGGGCACGACAGAGGAGGTGAAGCCCACTTTCAGGACTCCACCAAACTAGGCGGTAGTACCGCTTACATAAGCGGTAGTACCGCTATACGGTACTACCGCCGCTTACTACCGTCCTACTGCCGCTTACAAAATCGGTACTGGACATCCGAGCGGTAGTACCATTCCCATAAGCGGTAGTACCGCTTGAAGCGGTAGTACCGCTTGCCATAAGCGGTAGTACCGCGCTGCCTGCGCGCAGATTTTGGGCTTTGCAGCCCGTGTACCTCTTCGTTATTTTCTTAGAGTATAAATACCCGTCGGCTAGGGTTAGTTAGGGAGTTCAGAAGTTTTAGGTTTTAAACACTATCGTGTGTGTCTCTTGGTGAAGCATCCCTCCGGGGACGGCGATGCCGTTTATCGAATAAAGATTGCTGCGAGGGTTCTTGTTTTCATCAAGGATTATCGTGCTTTGGTTTTGAGGCGTGGTGATCTTCATCACGTTGCTGGCTGGATTCGTTCCTCTTCTTCAGGTTGCGTGGATTGCTCCCGTGATTAGAAGATTTACTATCAGGTGGTTCTTGCGGTGAAAGATCGGGCCCAATCTTCCGTATCATTTGGTATCAGATTTTCAGGTTGATCACCGCGAGGTTGTGTTGATCGCTCTCATCTAGATCGGTTGACTGGGAAGAGTTTGCTTGGAGGCTCTTGTGCAGATTGATTTGCTGGGAGGTGATTGTGCATAGAGGCTGCAGATTGCTGCTGTGTTTGTGCAGATTGGTTCCGTCGGATTGATTTGCGAGGAGGCTACTAGAGGTTGAAGGAAGGCAGGAGAACGCGCTGCAGATTCTTCTCTGCTGCGCGGCAGGATTCCAGTTTGGCAGCAGCGCCAGTAGGAGGATCAAGATCCGATCATCAGGGCGGTAGTACCGCGGCCAGCGCGGTAGTACCGTGTCAAACGGTAGTACCGCTTCCATTGCGGTAGTACCGCTTGTGTGACTTCCGTGAAAATACAAGATATGGCCAGATTTTTCAAAACTTTTCCGGGAGATTTTTATGGCAAACGGTGTCTTTCTGGGGAGAAGTCTGGTGATGTATTCAATGACTATCTAGACATCTTGTACGGTGTGGCATGTCATAAAATCAAGTGGCGGCTGAACTATTTATCAACGGATGCTGAATATGCATCGTGGGAACATCTTATGCTACAGGGTTTCTCCAGATGTAATACATTCGAGCATTTGGACGATTCTACACGTTTGGTTCTTGCACTGCGACGTGTGGATGAGGAGGTAGCTCGTTGGTGGGATGACGAGATGTGTGAGAGGGACATTATAGATGCAACTTGGTATGATTTCAGTAATTTTTTGCGTGGTTGTTTTCTGTCTCCTCGTCGTCGGGTATCTTGTACCAAACCTGTGAAGGCGACAAAGGTTGTGCAGCGGAGGGCTGATGTTGACAAGAGGGCGCAGCCTTATTCCGAGGAGGTTGCTGTGTCTTTTCCGCCTCCTGCAATGGGTGTGAAGACAGTTGTTCCCTTGCAAACGGTCAGCGCAGACGCGACAAAGTTTTCTGAAGAACAGCAGCCTGATGTTGAGCAAGTTGTTGTGTGCGCTGAAACTGCAGTGGATCAGGTTGAACCATTGAGTGGGCTAAATATGCAACTCAAAAGGATACATGAGGAGTCTTGCAAAATAGTTGACAAGGGTCAGCGGTGGAGTTTATTTCAGACTCAGTGTATGCTTAAGGGCAAAGCATGCAAGTTGATGTGATAAGGGGTGTCCCGATCTTCTCGTTGAGCTCGATGTAGGTGGATGATAACTTGTGGGACGCTGACGAATCTCTGGCTGTTCCCCCGTTGCCAATGCAACAGTTCTCAACCCTATTCGATATTCGCAACTTCACACACTTGCGCACGTAGCCGCCGACCATGAAGCGGTTTGCAATCTACCAATTCCCAATGGAACAGCAGAAGACACTTGAATCTTGCAGTAGGATAAACACCAGATCGCAACAAAGTGGTGAAGGTAGAATACTCCTGATCGAATCAAAGAGGAATATTGATTACAGAGGAATGCTTAAAGCAATTCAATCTGAAAAGAGGTTTAATCAAAACGTGGTCTGCCTAACTAACCCTAAGGAAGGGTATTTATATCCTAAGATAGTTGGAAGGGGTACACGGGCCGTCAGCCCAAAAGCCTGCGCGCAGGCAGCACGGTAGTACCGCTTATGGCATGCGGTACTACCGCTCCAAGCGGTACTACCGCTTAAGTACCGCTCTAGTACCGGTTAGGTCGCTTGGATGCCAGAAATATTTTGGCTAAGCGGTACTGAGTACGGTAGCACGGGGCGGTACTACCGCTTTAAGCGGTACTACCGCTGGTGTGGGGCGGTAGTACCGCCCTGGAAACTGCAGGGTCCTCCTCCCTGCCCAGCTGCATTGCCTCCTTGCTCTCCTTCTTGCTCCCTTGTGCTATGCCTTCCTCTCCAATGTACCTAATGACACACACACACAAGGATTTAGGCAGTATAAAGCTCTCATTAAAATAAATAGCATTATCAACTAAGAGAGAATTCACCTTATGATATTTGTCAACGAGGCGCAATATTTCTTCCCAGTTTAAGCAAGCAGAATCATCATATTTCGTGAATATATCCTCATCATGATGATTGATGGTGGTAGCTGTACTAATGGCATAAGCAAGGCAATGGTGACATCATTGGGGTTATCCACATGGCGTATTCCTGAACCTAAGCATATACAGTGGTTGAATAGCTGCGGTATGCTGAAAGTTACCCATAAGGTGCGTGTGCCCTTTACAGTAGGTGACTATGTTGATGAGGTAGAGTGTGATGTGTTGCCATTGGAGGTATGTGGGCTGTTACTTGGACGTCCATGGCAGTATGATCGCAATGTTACACATGCGGGGAGAGCAAATACATATTCTTTTGTGCATGATGGCACACAACGGACTTTGAAACCTATGCAGAATGATCAAATAAAGTCTGATGTGGAGTTGGTGGTACACAAGGAGAAGTTGCGCAAGGCTAAGCCGCCAAGGTTAGCTAAGGTGCAGTGCGAGGAGCATGATGCACGGAGCGTTACTGATGATATTGCTTCAGCTATGCCTGTAGATGACAAGCCAGTTGTTCTTGTTAGTGCCAAGCCAGTTGAAGTACAACCTCTTACTGATGAGAGGAAGGATGTTGCAGCATGTGTTACAAAGCCAGTTTGTGTTGACACAGGTGTCCAGACCGATGATAGTTGTGCTGATCATGTCCCAGTGCATGTGGTGCCGCGGGGCGACAAGCGCAGTTTTGTTAATACACCTGTGAGGCGTTTTGTTGGAGCAGCAGTGCGGATGCACAAAGGCAAGGATGGACATGTTCGTTAGTTGTGTGGCCCAGGCATTACTCATCTTTTGCAGGGTCGTCCAAAGAGGGTTCATGTTCAGCAACAACGGGCTCCATCAATAGTTGCAAAGAAGAAGGTGGTGGCGCCGAAGTCCAAGCTCATGTGGAGAAGAAAGGAGGCGCCAAGTGCAGATTCCAGTCAAGGCCCCAGAGCTATTGTTGATATCCCGCCACCTTTTCGAGCAGACCCTCACGCGTTGCGGACAACGCGTTTTGAAGGGGGGGAGGATGATACGGGCACGACAGAGGAGGTGAAGCCCACTTTCAGGACTCCAGCAAACTAGGCGGTAGTACCGCTTACATAAGCGGTAGTACTGCTATACGGTACTACCGCCGCTTACTACCGTCCTACTGCCGCTTACAAAATCGGTACTGGACATCCGAGCGGTAGTACCATTCCCATAAGCGGTAGTACCGCTTGAAGCGGTAGTACCGCTTGCCATAAGCGGTAGTACCGTGCTGCCTGCGCGCAGATTTTGGGCTTTGCAGCCCGTGTACCTCTTCGTTATTTTCTTAGAGTATAAATACCCGTCGGCTAGGGTTAGTTAGGGAGTTCAGAAGTTTTAGGTTTTAAACACTATCGTGTGTGTCTCTTGGTGAAGCATCCCTCCGGGGACGGCGATGCCGTTTATCGAATAAAGATTGCTGCGAGGGTTCTTGTTTTCATCAAGGATTATCGTGCTTTGGTTTTGAGGCGTGGTGATCTTCATCACGTTGCTGGCTGGATTCGTTCCTCTTCTTCAGGTTGCGTGGATTGCTCCCGTGATTAGAAGATTTACTATCAGGTGGTTCTTGCGGTGAAAGATCTAGCCCAATCTTCCGTATCACACGGCCCAGTGCTTGATGGCAAACGGACTGCAGCTCAGGCATTGGGGAGGAGGGTGGTGGTGAATCTGGTGCGGTGGGGGGCATGGAGGGGGGCTGAGGCTTCGCGGCAGGGGAGAAGGTGATTTGGCGCCCACGGTGTATGAATGGGGAATTGGGAGGGGGAACCATGTCTTACGGACGCATTTGTCTGAAATGTGGGGGAAGTTTCAATTCTACACCTCTCTTTTGGCTTGTGGGCTTGGGTCTGAGTCTTGAGGGTCGGGGATAGTAGGGTAACTTTGCTTCTCCCAAATAGTGGGCGCCAGTGATTTCGGGCGAGGAGGGCGTGCTTTGAAATAGTGGGCGCGAGCAATTTCGGCTGAGGAAAGGGTGTTTTGCCGCCCATGGTTTATGAATTATTCGGCGCCTGCGATTTCGGCCGAGGAGAGGGTGTTTTGCCGCCCATGGTTTATGAATTATTCGGCGCCTGTCATTTCGGCCGATGAGTGGGCGTGCTTGGATGAAGTTACAAACCTACCCTCGGTATACACGTGGCCAATTGATGTGGGTCCCAGATAGGCTGGTAATTTCACATCTCCCGTTTATTTGCTCGGGCGAATTCCACCGACCAGAGGGTGTTTTAGCGGTTCGTTCAAATTTTGGGAGAACAAGCATCCACGTCTACCGTACCAAGTCGATCTGAATCAAATTTATAAATATTAGTTCTATAGTCTCACATCTTGCCACTTCCTTTTTGGATGGTGAGATGATGTTCGGGACTAATTTGTTTTCACATGCTCGTTCTACCGATTAATTTGACAAATAGTTGACCCACTCAAAAACAGGAATCAAACCAAAAATGAAATAGCTCAATTCAATGAAATAGCTCTTTGACCCGGTCAAAATTGTGGACTAAATCCAAAATTGAACACATCAATTGAATAGCATGTTGTATTATAGTACTCCATGAACATGCTCAAAGTCAAATTAATGAACCTGTTTGATACGCATATCTCCGTTCATGTGTAAATTGCAAACACCATGTTCTCCAATTCAAACATTTGAATATAATTTTATACTGAATCATGGTTTATATCAGTCTTCGATGCAAAAACGCGACCTCTCCCCTCTCCCGCACTCCCGTTCTCTCCCTAGCCGACACTCTTTGTTTCTATCGCGCGCATACGAACACAAACCTTATCGGTCTCTCTCTCTCTAGATCTTTCAAGTTCGCATGAACACTATGTATAGGTCTCCCTCGCACACAATGTATGACTCTCTGGTCTAAGCTAAATAGCTAGGGTGCACTCATAGTACACACACCAAGTCTCTCGCTCATTGTCCATAACTCTCTCGTGCACCACTCTGCCGTCTCCCGGCTCTTCTCTCTCTCTCAAACATTCTATCTCCCTAGGTCACACATACACATATCTCACTCGCACTAGATAGACCCATCTAACACTCTCTCTTCCTCGTTCTCTCTCTATCTCACACATGCACACACACACACAATCTCCCCCTACACTACAAAAAAAGACACATCCGTGACATTATGGCCCGAACGAAAACTTTTTCTGTCATGGTTGTGACACTTCTATGACAATAATTGTGACAAAAACACGTATCATCATAGATGTGGTGGGCTCCTACTTCTATGATAAAAAATTATGACAGAAAATGGGCTTTTCGTCCTGGGCGGGCCGGAGACGCACCCACATGACATTCTTTGGGCCGTCCATGACGTAAAAAATCGAGGTAGAAGTGAGGCCGAGGAAATTTTCGGGGAATTCCGGGTTACGGTGAGTGGTCGGGGCCGAACGATGCAGTGTGGTTTGCACATTTCTCTCGTAGGCGCGCGTGTGTGCGAGGGCATTCGCTAACTGAACCCGAGTGAGTTATTCGCTTACTGAACCCGAGCGATCGCATGCACTAGCTATACTAAACCTGAGCGATCGCATGCACTAGCTATGTACTGAAGCCGATCGATCCCTTCGCTGCTAACTGAACCCGAGCGATTCCTTCGTTGCTAACTGAACCCAAGTGATTCCTTCACTGCTAACTGAAGCCGGCCGAGCCCCCGTACGTGCGAGACGTAGCCGGTTGGGGTTGCCTCTCGATGAACAGTGCCTATTGCTGCCGCGCGCGCGATACGTAGAACAAGTCAAGATGCATCGATCGAGCCCCTTGCGTGAGACGTGGTGAGTTGACCTAGCCGGTTGGTTGGCTGTGGATGAACAGTTCATGTTGTTGCCGCCCGCTCCTATTCCCCACCCCAGCCGGTGGGTTGGTTGTGGATGAACAGTACCCTGGCCGTGTGAAGGTGGTTGGCGCTGGATGAACAGGACCCCGAGGAGGCCAGCAGGTTGGGGGTGGATGAACAGGACCCTGTGGAGGCTGGATGAACAGTAACCGATGGAGGCTGGAGGAAGTCGACGGTGGATGAACAGTAACTGGTGGAGGCTGTGGAGGGAGGTCGACCGTGGATGAATAGTAGCCCGTGGAGTCCCGTTTTGCGGTACGCCACACCCCTCCGGATGAACAGGACCCCCGTTTTGACCGTAGGCAGTTGGGGAGAAGTCTGTTTCCTCCGTTTTGTGGTACGCCAGAGCCCTCCTGATCAACAGGACCTCATTTCGACCGTAGGCGCTCGAACAGAAGTCCGTTTCCTCCATTTTGCGGTATGCCAGACCCCCAGCCGATGAACAGGACCCCGTTTCGACCGTAGGCGGTCGAACAGAAGGCCGTTTCCTCTGTTTTGCGGTATGCCACACCCCAAGTCGATGAACATGACCCCATTTCGGCTATTCCGTCCAAGCCGGTTGGCTCCCGATGAACAGGACGCGTTCCGACCCAGTCACTTGGCCCCCGATGAAAACGGCGCTGTTTCCTCCGTTCCGACCCAGCCGGTTGGCTGCCGATGAACAGGAGGCCGTTGCTGCCGTCTATTGCCTCTCTCCATGTACACGAGCCCTGGCCGTACGTATGCATGAGTACGCGTTCGAGACCCCGCCCGTATATATATGTACGTGGCCGTATTTTTTGCTGTGTGGCTGTACGTACGTGTACACGATTTAGACGGGGCTGCCTGAACTGCTATGTTGGGGGCTCTACTACGACACATGCCGCTCCTTACACGCCCACGGTTCATCATTGCAAAAATACCGATCGACCAGTATGTACGTACACGTTCGCGACCAGACAGACAACGCTATGTACGCTTCGACCGGGTGGGTCCCAGCTGTAAGGGAGGATAAGGAGGCACTTCCTTGCGTGTGAATGGTGGGTCCTAGCTGTCAGGGGGAGGAATCATTTTTTTGCACGTAACAAGGAGGCACTTCCTTGTGTGCGAAGATGTAGCTGGTGGGTCCACCTGTCAGCCTCACCGTGTACAGTCCTCTTTCGATGGCTGTCATTCATTGACCAGGTTGACTACGCCGCGCCAAGAGCACCAAGGCGGTGGACGACGGCGAGGCCTAGGAAGGGAATGAAGTGGAACCGGGGAAGACGCGGCAGTGGATGCCCACGCGGAGGGGAGTACGAGGGTTGACTGGTTCGGCTGCGGTGTGAGGCTACCGTCGCCGGAGAATAACAGGGGATGTGGGTGAGTAGAGGGAAGGCATGGCCAGAGGTGGGAGTAGGGTGGGGCGGTGAGGCCTGCATGGCATCACAGCCGGCCATGGGAGGCAGGAACAGGCAGTCTAGCCGGCGCTGGTTTGGGCGGCTGGAGCAAGAAGATCAGAGATTGAAGAAGCAGCACGGCCGTTGGATGAACATCCAACGGTCACTGCTGAATCATTTGTTGACTAAGTTGACAAAGCCCTGCGTACACGTCAACTTAGTAGGCCCATGAGTCAGCCTCAAAATCTGGTGGGTCCCAGTTGTCATGGGGAGGAAACATTTATTTTTCGCGTAATAAGGAGGTACTTCCTTTCGTGCGAAGATGTAGCTTGTGGGTCCCGGATGTCAGGGGGAGGAGTCATTTTTTTGCGCGTAATAAGGAGGCACTTCCTTGCGTGCGAAGATGTAGCTGGTGGGTCCAAGCTGTCAGGGGGAGGAATCATTTTTCTAGAGCGTGATAAGGAGGCGACCATGGACCATGTGGGCCCAGCTGTCAGCCTCTGCACGTACAGTCCTCTTCCGATGGGTGTCGTTCGTTCACCGCGTTGACGACGCCGTGCCGAGAGCACCAAGGCGGTGGACGACGACTAGGCTAAGGGTGGGAACGACTCGGAGCCGGGGAAGACTCGGCAGTGGATGCCCACGGGGAGGGGAGTACGAGGGTTGACTGGTTCGGCTGCGGTGTGAGGCTGCCGTCGCCGGAGAACAACAGAAGGTGTGGGTGAGTAGAGGGATGGACTGGCCAGCGGTGGGAATAGGGTGGGCGGTGAGTCCTTCACGGCAGCACAGCCGTCCATCAGAGTCGGGAGTAGGCGGCCCCGTCGGCGCTGGTTTCGGCGGCTGGAGCAAGAAATCAGAGATTGAAGAAGCACAGCGGCCGTTGGATTAACATCGAACGGTCACGCTGGTAGAATCGATTGTTCACTAAGTTGACAAAGCCTTGCATACCCGTCAACTTCGTAGGTCCACAAGTAGTCCTGGCCATGGGCAGCCCGGCCCGGACGACCTGACCCGGCCCGGTCAGAAAAAGCCTGACCCGGCCCGGCCCGACCTTGTCCACGGGCCGGGCCTGGGCCTGAGATCTAGGCCCGATGGCCGGGTCGGGCCGGGCCTGGGCCCGCCATATTTGCTGTTTACTGAAGAGGCCCGGCCCGAGGCCCGAGGCCCCGCGGGCTTTTTTGTTGATGGGCCGGGCTTGGGCCTGGATTCTAGGCCCGATGGCCGGGCCGGGCCGGGCCCGGGCCTAGCTTTTCTGCGTCGGGCTTAGTCAGGCCCAGCCCGAGGCCTGGCCCGGCCCGAGTTTTGCCCAGGTATACCCACAAGTCTGCCTCCAAATGTGTGGTAGACAGCATACAACCCATTTGTTAATTCTTAAGGAATTTATTACAGCCCATTTTCGGACCAGTACCACAGTCAATAAATTCAACGAAATTTCGCATACTTTGGTGTAGTCCGAACTATTTTAATCCCGAAATTTCGCGTTAGATTCAAACTAATTTTTAAAAAATAAAATAAAGTAAAATAAAATCCAATGATATTTAAAATCTCAAAATTCGAAGAAAAAAGCCTAAATTTGAAACTAATTGCCAGTTTGCTGTTTTTTTATATTTACAACCTTTTTCTTATTAGTTATTTCAAACAATTTTCTGGGCAAGCTGAATGCATGCCTCCTTGTCTAGATTTGTAGACCAGCAATTCGCAAAAAGCAATTGCAGCCCAGCACGGTCCCACCAGCGTGGGAGGAAGAGGACGAGAGATTGAAGTAGTACGTTGGCCGTTTGATTTACATCCAACGCCTCGGCTATCAGAATCGTTTTGTTGACCAAGTTGACAATGCCTTGCGTGGGCTTCACCCTCATGGGCCCACAATGTGAGCTTCCTATTCTGTGCCTGACATTCAGCCCATTTCATATTTTTTAGAATTTACAGCCCATTTGTTAAAAAATCGAAATACACCCATTTGCTGGGCTGGGTGAAAAAATAATGTTGCGGGCATGCTGCAACCAATAATTCTTTTTTTCTTAGAACTTACAGCCCATTTGCTTCTTTTCTAAATACACGCATTTGCTGGGCTGGCTGGACAGAGCAATGATATATAAAAAAAAGAGCAATGATATAAAAAAATAAAACTGGGCTGGGCATTCATTTGGACAAGAGATTTTCTTAAATGATTTACAGGATGGCTGAAAAAATAATGTTGCGGACTGCAACCGATTTACCTTTTTAGTAGAATTTAAAGCCCATTTGTGTTTTTAAATACAACGATTTTTTGGCTAGATTAAAAAATAATGTTGCGGACAAGCCCCATTTAATATTTTTGGATAATTTACAACCATTACCTTTTTTTAGAAATACACACATTTGCTTCTCTGGGTTAAATAGTAATGTTGGTCTGGCCACGGCATTATTATAAAATATAAGACATTTTTTAGGCTATTTTAGCCTACCAAAACGTCTTATATTTTTATACGGAGGGAGTAGAAAATAAGAACTTAGCTATGCATTTTTTCTTAAAAAAAAGGTAACTCCGCGTCCCACAGCCCATTCAAGAACTGCTGGATCCTGGTGTCAGCATGTCATTGGCTACGCATATAATAGGCTGGGCAGGATAAAGCCCAGTTATAAAACAGTCTTTGGTGACTGCCTCTCCTTGTTTAATTCACTCATTTATTAACTACGTTGATGACAACCTGGTGGGTCCGAGATGTCAGTATTTTAGTGGAGGTGAGACTCTTTTTTTTGCTTTTACTATTTATATTTCTGCTGGCAGAACATTTGTTTCGCATCAGTCGCCGGCCGCAGGGTGGCGGGAGCATGCGGTCCGGCCGGTGCTGGTTTGGGAGGCTGGAGGAAGAAGAAGATGGGAGATAGAAGATGTAAGAGAAAACGCACGCCAGCCGTTCAATATGAATCAAACCATTGGCAGAAAGAAAACACCCTTTTGACAGTTGATTCATTCAGACGAACAGTAGTAGTACTAGTTAATTTGCTTCCACCACGACTACATTTTTAGAAGCTGAAGTTGAACCAGACACTAGCCACGGCCAGCGCCAGCCGCACGGCCCCGGCCAGCGCCACCCACGCAGCCACGACATCTGACATCGCCACTGCCGCGGTCACCGGCACCCCCACGGCCACCACCAGCGCCACCCCCATGGCTGCGACCTCCGCCACCGCCACGGTCACCGCCGTGGTAAAATGCGTGGAATCGGGCAAAGTTGGAGTGGAGGGCGTGGAAATATGCTTCGGCGGCATCAGGGTCCAAGGCAGGCCATTCGTCCGCGGCGGGCGCGGGGGCCCCAAACAGCTGCTCCGCCTTCGCCTTCTTCTGGGCGACTATCTCCAAGACCAGGTCCATCTCATCCCATAAAGGATCCAGAGGATTCGCGGGATGCTCATCCTCTGCCTCTCCAAAATTGAACACGAGTGGGTGCTCCTCCGGTTGCGCCATTGACGAGGGAGTGCTGGTGGATTGGAGATGGGAATGGGAGGCGCCAGAGAGAGGATTTAGGGGATAGAGGGTACGGCGGCGGCGTCTTATAGGCTGCCACGGGCACCATTAAGGAGGAGGTAAGAGTGGCGGCGGGCGGTCAAAGGGCGCGTCTCCTGGTGAGAAAAGCTGCTGCCGCTGGCTCGCACACCTCCCGGATGCACATGGATGACGCATCGCAGTCTCCGTAATTGGAGAGATTAATGACAGGCAGCCATCGCTGGTGGTGCATTTGATGCCGCACTTCTTAAATCCCACGGCAGCGCGAGGGCCGAGGGGGAAGAAGATAAAACTTTCGTCCCATGCTGGCGGTTGGGGTATGGAGCGAGCTGGATTTAAGAGGGGATGGGGAGCACGGCGCGTGGTAGTGCCGCCGGCCCCTGGGCGGCAGCAGGTAGTCCAGCCGCGCTGGTTTGGGCGGCGGGACAACCAGCAAAGGGAAGACTGAAGAAGAACGTCAGACGCGAATTTGTTTTTCAGTGGCTCTCGACGGGGTATTTTTTTTAGCTTGCCTCTCCATGATACAACTTGTTATTATAGCCTCCCAGTCCGTGGCGGACCAGCAGCCCATTTGCTGGGCGGCCCAATCTACAGAAAACAGCACTTGTCAAAGCCCAAAAACAATGCAGTAATGTGTTTTTTAGACGCCGAAAGCAATATGGCCGGGGCTGAACGGGGCGGTTCAACTGGGTACGGGGTACTGGATGTCAGTCTGAAATATGCTGGGTACCCTGTGTGTTCGAGCGTGATAATGCGCTGGGTCATTCGTGTAGGATACAGTCGATCAGATCCCATGTAGTGTTCGTGTGTTAGCAGGCTATCAGTGCTTGTAAAGACTGAGCAAAAGATAAATAAGAGTTGATGCGCCCTTGCAACCCTAAGAAGCAAGTGCCATTCTTCTTAGGATGATGGTGTGCTATGTGACACTCACACGTCACAAGCCCACATCATACAAGTTAACACACCAAGTACAACAGAAAAGGTAAACATTCAGATCAAACTCAGGTTCACAGGATACGTTCTCCTCAAAAGATTCACATATAAACAAGTTTAGCATGTTTATGCATCAGAATGATTGAGAGATCAGAAGCCAATATTCATAGCCAAAATTCACAATCAACAAAAAAGATTCACGTATACAAGTTAAGCATGTTTATGCATCCAAATGATTGAGAGATCACAGCCAATATCCTCCATCGACACACTTTAATTACCTGGGGTGCAGACTGGTTAAGTGGTGTTCACTCAGTGGTACGTCTTGCTAAAATTAGTGCTTGTCTGAGCAAACTTTTGAGTACATAAGAGGTAGCACAGACCATCTAAACTTTGCTTGTAGGTTATCCTCATGATGGTGGCCTCGATGCCGCGAGAGGTTTGAGCATCTTGGCCACTACTTTCATCCAACTAGTTTACTGGCTCATCTTGGTCCTATAGCTCGCCAAAATTCTACCGTGCTGACAAAGAGGCGGTGGACAAAATGAACCACCAAAAGTTTTTTTACAGTTGAACTGAAATGGAGCATCCCTGGGGTGCAGACTGGTTAAGTGGTGTTCACTCTGGCACTTCTTCTTGTCAACATCGATGCTTGTCTGCGTGAACTTTGGAGTACATAGGAGCCAGCATAAGTATCTGACCATCTGATCTTTTTGTGTAGTTCTACTGAAATCGGCAACGTAACGCTTTGCTTGTAGGGTTTTCCCATTATCCTAATGGCTAAAGGAGGCAGTGAAGGCAATGAACCATCCACTGTGATTGCCATGCTTATTATCTACTCGTGGATTAGATTAATCGAAAGGGTGCCAATATTTCCAGCAGTCGAGCATCCCTGTTTGCACAAATATTAAGAAAGTGAGATTTACTATAATAGCGGCACTAGTTCATTAAACATATAGTAACAAATAGAAGCATTGTGATTATCTTAATGGCTAAAGATAGCAACATAGTAGCCTTGCTTAAAGGGTGGTATTAGTTTATTTTATCAGTGGCATAGGCTCATCACGCAAATAATTGGCGTGTACATAAGTTGCATTAGATTAACATGCAAAACTAAAGCACTTTCACATGACAGTAGCAAACAGTAGCACAATACCAAATTACCAATAGATATGACAAATAACAATAATCAGGATGAAGGCTGTAGGCCGGTACCAACCTGTGTGAGGAAGCTTATCAACTAGTACCACTACTGGAATCTGGCATTTTGCCATCTGTCCCCTCTTTGCCGTCTGCCAGCTGACGGCAAAGAGGTTATTTGCCGTCTGCTTTGGCAAAGCAGACGGCAAAGAGGTTATTTGCCGTCTGCTTTGGCAAAGCAGATGGCAAAGAACCAGCTGATGGCAAAGAGGGTCTTTGCCGTCAGCTGTCTCTTTGCCGTCCGCCAGCTGACGGCAAAGAGGCCATGGCAGACGGCAAAGAGCCTGGTGGGCCCCCCGTGGCACGGTGTTGGCTAGGGCACCTTCTTTGCTGTCTGCCACCTCTTTGCCGTCTGCTAGACGGCAAAGAAGGGCTAGGCAGACGGCAAAGAGGTGAGGGTGGGGCCCATAGGGTCACGACGCTGGCTAGCTAACGGCAAAGAGTTCTTTGCCGTCTGCCAGCAGACGGCAAAGAGGGGGTTACCTTAACGGCCGTGCACCCCGCCCGAAACCCCCACTCCCGCGCACCTCTCTCTCTCTCTCTCTCTCTCTCGCATCCGCCGCCGCTGCCCCATCGCTGCCCCCTCCCTGCCACCCCGCCCGTCGCCGCCCCTCCCTGCCACCTAGCCCCGTCGCCGCCCCTCCCTGCCACCCCGCCCCGTCGCCGCCCCTCCCTGCCGCCCCGCCGCCCCCGAAGCCCGGCCCGGCCGTCCCCGCTGCCCGGCCGCCCCGGCGGCCCAGACCCCCCCGCCCCCCTCTGGTGAGCTCCTCCCTCCTGCCCCTCTATTTTGTTTTTTTAGTTTTTGTAGTAAGAAAATTAGATGTTTAGGTAAATAGATGTTTAGGTAAATAGAAAAAAAGGAAAAGAAGAAAAAATAATAAGAAGAAGAAGAAGAAGAAAAAGAAGAGGAGGAGGAGGAGAAGAAAAAAGAAGAAGAAGAAGAAGAAGAAGAAAAAAAGAGGAGACGAGGAGAAGAAGAAGAGGAAAAAGAAGAAAAATGAGGAGAGGAGGAGAAGAAGAAGAGGAAAAAGGAAAGGAAGAAGAAGAAGAAGAAGAAGACGAAGAGAAGAAGAAGAAGAAGAAGAAGAAGAAGAAGAAGAAGAAGAAGAAGAAGAAGAGAAGAATAAGAAGAAGAAAAGGAAGAAAAGGAAGAAGAGGAAGAAGAAGAAAAGGAAAAAGAGAAAAAAAAGACCCCGACACCACGACACCCCGACACCCCGACCCGACAGCACGACACCCCGACAGCCCGACACGACACCTCGACACCCCGACACCCCGACACGACACCCTGACACCCCGACACCCCGACACCAAGACACGACACCCCGACACCCCGACACCCCGACCCGACACTCCGACACCATGACACCCCGACACCCCGACCCGACACCCCGTCATATATTTGTGAATTATGAGTTAGGTCATATATTTTCTGATTTTGTTATGAAAAACATCATATATATTTGTGTTGATCGGGTGGATTTAAATGTGCAGTTGTTTCGTCGCTGCGAAGGTCTGGTGTTCGACGACCTCCCCGTGCATTCGACGAGCTCCGCCCCTGCGTTCGTGGGTGAGCACAAATGACATCTCCTCCTCCCCCCTTCATTTGCTCTGTTCCGGTCTTCGTGCCGATGAAACTTGCTAGCTATAGGTGTCTTCTATCATCAGTATGCGTGACCACTATGCGTCTCCCGTTCGAAAGGGTTACATCTATAAATATGCATGCATTTGCATATTTATAACCGTGATTCTTTCGAATTGTCCAACGTTATCCATGGACAGCCCGAGTATGTGTAGATTGGGTTCATTTTCCCATATGCTCTGCTCCGGATCCGATGCAGAATTTCGTCAGTGCCTCCCTGTTGTTCTCTAGGTACACATCCTCTCTGCTTATTGCCGAGACGTGTATCAGGAGAACAGCGGGGAGGTGCTGCCGAAATTTTGCGTCGGATACTGAGCAGAGCATGGGAAAACGAACCCAATCTACACATACTCGGGTGGGATTAAGACCTATCTTTACCTATTAGCGTCTAGGTTGCATGGACGTAATAAAACTGACAAACTCCATTAACTGATGAATATGGTTTGCTGAATTATGTATATATTTCTTGTGTGTCCTGTAGCTAGGCAAGATGAGTGATCGTGCGTGGATGTACACCGGTCACACTAGTCAGAAAGACAGGACCGATGAATGGTTAACAAAAACCAAGGGGTTTGTGAGAGCCGCATTTGCAAATGGCCAGAGAAAAACCTGGTGCCCCTGTGTCTGGTGCGACAACTATCATAAGAGGACAGAGCTTGAAATGAGTAAACACCTGCAGAAGTGGGGTTTTACGCCTGCTTATACGGTCTGGACATTTCATGGTGAGTCTGCCCAACGTGCCAGAGCTGAGGTGGGCCGTCGTCACACCGACGAGCATGGTACCGGGATCGAAGACATGGTGGAAGACTTTGATGATGCTCGGGATTCGGACGATGAGATGGAGGAATCTGCAAAGGCCTTCAATGATATGTTGGAGTCTTCAAAACGTCCTCTCCACGAGCACACTGAGCTTTGTCAGCTGGATGCCATCGCACAAGTAATGGCTCTGAAGGCTCAATTCAACTTGGGCAGAGAATGCTACGACGCGACGATGACACTATTTGGACGCTTTCTACCCAAAGGCCATGTAATGCCTGCAAACCTGTACCAGTCGGACAAAATCTTCCGTGTACTTAAGATGCCCTATGAGAAGATAGATGCCTGTGAGAATGGATGTGCCTTATTTAGGCTTGAGTATGCGGACTTGAACTATTGTCCCATTTGCAAGTCTTCCAGGTATGTTGTGGTAGACAACGGTATGGGTGAGAAGAGTCAGACAAAAATCCCAGTTAATGTTCTTCGGTATATGCCAATCATACCAAGACTTCAACGTCTTTTCATGGTCGAAGAGACGGCCAGACAGATGACATGGCACAAATTGGGCAAAAGAACCGAACTAGATGCAGATGGGAATCAGATGTTGGTACACACATCGGACGCTTTTGCATGGAAGCACTTCGATGCAATACATCATGATAAAGCGGCAGATCCAAGGCATCCTCGAGTCGCCATCAGCACGGATGGGTTCAATGTGTTTGTTATGATGGCAGCCCAATACAGTTGTTGGCCTGTATTTGTCATTCCACTCAATCTCCCCCCCGGACAGATTATGCAAAGAAAGAACATTTTCCTGACGTTGATAATTCCGGGGCCCAACTATCCGGGGAAGAGTATGAATGTGTACATGCAGCCGCTTAAGGATGAATTGCAAGAAGCTTGGGATAATGGGATCAAGACATACGACGTCGCTACACAAAAAACTTCCTAATGCATGTGTGGTACATGTACTCGATGCATGACTTGCCGGCGTATGCGCTATTCGTTGGCTGGTGTGTGCATGGAAGGTTCCCGTGCCCCACATGCAAGGCATCTCTTGAGTTTCGTTGGCTGGATGCGGGTCGCAAGTATTCTTGCTTCGACTTGCATAGACAGTTCCTAGATCCTCGCCATAAGTTCAGAAAAGACAAGAAGAAATTCATCAAAGGTAGAGTTGTCAAAAACTCTGCACCACCTGCGTTGACAGGCCAACAAACCCTGGATTAGTTAAACGCTCTCGAGCCGGATCCAGAGCGTCCAGGGTATTTCAAGGGGTATAATTTGGAACACGCCTGGACTCACAAGACATGCTTGTGGGATCTGCCTTACTTCACAGACCTCCTTTGCCCACACAACATCGACGTGATGCACACTGAAAAGAATGTCGCCGAGGCCCTCTTTGGTACATTGTTCGGCATATAGGGGAAGTCAAAGGATAATCCTAAGGCTAGAGTCGATCAGGAGGCTCTATGTGATAGACCGTTACAAAACATGCGACAACCGAAAGGAAAGCAGAACTGGACGAAGCCAAAGGCATGGTTCAATCTTGGAAGGCCAGATATGAGGGAAATTATCCTGTGGGTGAAAAAGGAGTTGATGTTCCCCGATGGGTATGCAGCGAATCTAAAGAGGGGAGCGAGTCTTGAAAAATTGAAAATATTTGGTCTCAAGAGTCATGATTGGCACATATGGCTTGAGCGGGTAATGCCGGTGATGTTGCGTGGCTTTATCCCTGAGGATGAATGGCTAGTACTGGCAGAGCTGAGCTATTTCTTCCGTGTTCTTTGTGCGAAAGAACTATCGCCTGGCTTGCTAGATGAAATGGAAGAGTTGGCGCCGGAGTTGATCTGCAAGTTAGAGAAGATCTTCCCACTGGGCTTCTTTAATCCAATGCAGCATTTGATTTTGCATCTCCCGACCGAGGCACGATTGGGGGGGCCCATGCAGAATCATTGGTGCTACGCAACTGAGAGGATGCAGAAGACGCTTCGAGCAAAATGTAAAAATAAACGTAGAATTGAAGCATCGATGGCCGAGGCATTCATTACTGAGGAGGCGGCAAACTTCGTGACAGCACACTACGAAGCCAAAAATCGTCATTTGCATAATCCGAAGCCTCGGTACAATGCTGGCGACCCTAAAAAGGGTGGATCCAACCTCAGCCTATTCAAAGGGAAGCTTGCACCAGCCGGTGCTTCTAATTCCTTATCGTTGGATGTCGAAGAATGGCGGACCATTTCATTGTATATCTTCAACAACCTAACAGAAGTGCGGCCGTACATCGAGTAAGTTCTCGGTACATTGTTTCGCAACTTCTAATTCCTTTGAACTGCTCTTATTCCCGGATATTTGATACAGTCGATACGTCGCCAAATTCTCGTATGGAGCGGTGATCCAAAAGGATCCCGTCGAAGAGTATGAGCTTCTGGCAAAGCATGGAGGCGGCTATCCCGGTTTCATCTCTTGGTTCAAACAAACGGTAATTTCCATTAGACCATTTCATTTCTTCGTCTAAATTGCGGCTAATGCAACAATCCTTTCGTATCAAACTTGTAGGCTAATTCAGAGTCTATGGATGCCGAATTGAGACAACTCGCTAATGGTTTTGACTATAAGGTCCGTTCATTTGACAAATACGACATCAACGGGTATAGCTTTCGTACCTATGACAAAGAGCTATCTATGGTCGACCGAAAGTCTACAAATTGTGGTTTCTCTGCTATCGGCGAAGGAGATACCGAGTATTATGGAATAGTTGAAGCAATTTATGAACTTCTATTCTATGGTGCAAACCCACCGAACGTCGTAGTCTTCAAATGTTATTGGTTCCAGCCGAAGGAGACTAGAAGGACTCATGAACATATAGGGCTAGTCAAAATCAAACAAAGCACCCATTTGGATGTTCCCGATGTCTATATTACGGCTCAAC
The DNA here is from genome assembly GCA_039707655.1 of Elymus sibiricus. NCBI lineage: Eukaryota > Viridiplantae > Streptophyta > Magnoliopsida > Poales > Poaceae > Elymus > Elymus sibiricus. The sequence goes on from CM077668.1 coordinate 199,035,950, forward strand.
AGGCAACCCAAGTTTTCTATCTACCGTGGGCCTGTCAAAGTGATCCAAATCTCAATGGTTGGGATGTCGTTTATGAAGTGCCGCCACATGTTAGACCACCTCCCCCCAATGAAGAGGATTATGAACCTCACATTAACCCAGACACATATGAAGGAGAATTCTTCCAAGAAACACGTCTTTCCAAAAAACGTTTCAAGAATCGCTCTACTTCACCCCAGAACATTGAAGTAGACAGCGACAGTCAATCCGACTTCACCCCTGAGCCGGAACAAGAAGAGGTTACTGCTACGGATGACCTGTCAATGCTTGACCGATTACGTAAAGGAGGCCTTCCACATGTTGATGCATTTATTGATGATGATGATGATGAGCACGTCATTACTGATAGTGATGATGATGATGCATTTGTTGACCCCGGAGCATATATAGACGATGAAGATTAATATTAGTTCATGTCAGGTATTCAACTATTATTATGTACATATATATTATTAATTAGTTCATGTTAGGTATTCCATTTTTTATTATGTTCATGATGATGATACACTTAAATTATATACATGTTATTATTCATGTCAGCTATTCAATTTTTTTATGTTGTACTAATTTCGTTTACTCTTTGTCATTGCAGGTGTTGACAGATGGTGGGCGCGGGTCCAGAGCGCTCCGAGGCTCCTTCGTCGGCGCGTGGTGGGAGGGGTGCTTCCATTCCACCCCAGCACCTCCGGAGAGCGCTACATCTCAGTATGCAGACACCACCGTCGGGCGCTTCTTCTTCGGCCGGGAGAGGTCAGGGGAAGAAGAGGGGTACTAGAGGTGGCCGTGGCGGCGGGAGAGGTAGGAAGGCCGCTACGCCTTCCTCGCCGCCACCCCCAGCTGATTCACCCGACCACAGGACTGCTCCGTTTGAGGTGGACCCGTCTCGGACTCCGGTCCACGAGCCTTGGGCCGACGACCCTCGGGTCGCCGAGCCTTCGCCCCACGAGACTCCGGTCCACGAGCCTCAGGCCGCCGAGCCTCGGGCCGCCGAGCCTTCGCCCCACGAGACTCCGGTCCCAGAGGCTTCGTCCCACGAGACTCCGGAGCAGAGCACGGATCAGGCTACGTCGCAGTCGACCCGATGGGGGGACTAGCCGCCGGAGGCGAGTGGCCATGCTGATGGTGGCAAGGATCGCTTTTCGGATGATAGCTATAGCGAGGGCGAGCTGGTTGAGGGGGGCAACGTCTACCGGCGTGGTGGTACAAAGCTCCCGCCCGTGCCGGCGACCCGCGAGCAGAGGTGGTTGATTGCGCCTAATGGGGAGAAGTAAGTGCATTTACTCTTTTTTAACTTTTTGCCTTCACGTTTCTTCAAAATCTAATGCGTTGGCCTTGTCATACTTCAGGGGTTGGATACACGGCCCTGGTATCCGCAAGCCCAACTTCGTCCTTGGTGTGCTTTGCCGGCAGAACTTCCCGGGGTGGGTCACGTTGCCCGGTGAGGATCAGGTTCGACAGCTCGGACTAAGCTGGGAGCTGTACTTGGCTGCCCCGGCCCCGCCGCAGGAGAGGATCGATGGTGTCTTGTGCCGCACGTGGGCCGAGATGGTGATCCAGACATTTTGGGTAATTTCTCCTTTACAGAATTAAAAATCAACAGTACCGAGTTATTGTACTAATCAGTGTTGTCTTGTTTGATTGCAGACCTTCTACAGGTGTCTTGAGGGAGAGGAGGAGGCCGCGGCTATGGTTATCGAAGCCGAGTGCAGGCGCCTACTTCAGAACTTACGGCACGAGGCTCGGGTGCAGGCTGTTCGAGACTACTACGCCTCGACTGGTATTAAGAGGTCCAAGACGAAGTGCCGCGGCAAGTTTCTGAGTAAGGAGAAGTACATGAAGGTAAATACCTATTCTTAAGGCCTTGTACTTAGTTTCCTTGATTTGATTCGTAGGCGTAGCGCTGAAATTTCTCTTGACTAACTTAGGTGCCCTCGAGATGGTGTGCGGATAGGATGGACTGTTGGGAGGCGTTGGTGTATGAGTGGTGCTCTCCCCAATGGCTAGCAGTCCACAACAATGCCAAGGAGCGGCGTGCCAAAATGGTTGGTGTGCCACACCATCAAGGGAGCACCAACCTATATGAGTTCAGGAATAACTGGGTATGTGGTTTGCTTCATGATTCATGTAATTTCATTCTTCATGCTAGCTTGAGCCCTTAACTAATACTTTGTTCCTCTCTTTTTGGCGTGACACAACAAGACGGAGGTGCCAGAGGTGTTTGACCTCTATGCCATGGCCCATACTGCAAGGTACAAGAAGGCCAAGGCATTCTCTGAGTCTGACCTTGATCATCCAGAGAGCTTCACCAACATATCCTCCCACAACAAGCTCGTGAGGTACAGAGACGAGGGGAAGGCGAGGAAAGGGGAGGACTTTAACCCGAGCCGGCAACCTCTTGATCCAGAGCTGGTGATGATATCTGGTGGCGGGAGGCCCCATGGCTCGATAGCCATTGGGGATGGACTGATACGTTGTCCTAGCACTCTCCCGGAGATCAAGAAGCGCCAGACGAGCTCCGATCCTGAGATAAGGCCTCGTCCACGGCCAATGGAGCTCCAAATCGAGGTTAGTTATACGGACTCAGATACCTTTCCTCCATTACATTGTGTGTGCGGCCGTCGATGATTACAATGCTAACGAGGAGTGGTGTTGCAGGCTGCTCTTGAGAAAGAGAGAGCGAAGACCCAGGAGCTTCTGGCGGAGGCAAAGAGGCAGGCGGCGGAGAGGGAGAGGGAGTTGGAGGAGAGGACTGCTACGCTGTTGGAGGAGGAGAGGAACCGGAACGACGCGTCTCACCGGGCCTTATACGAGCTTTTCGTGGTATGTTTCTTCTGCATATTAGCCAAATCATGCACGTAATGTTCGTTTCATTACTAACTAATATGACTGACTCGTGAAAACCAAATGTGCAGACCATGTGCTAGAGCAACGGTCAGACCCCTCCGCCGATGCCAGTCATTGCTCCGGCGGGCACAGTGAGTTTCATTTGAATGGTCATTAGTTACTAGTCTTCACATTTGAGTTGCATCATGCTAACGAGACATTGCAAATGATCTTTGGTGCAGCGTAACTCCCGACAAGCATCGACCGATCCTTCTGCGCCTGCCACTAGCGCGACCGGTCCTTCACCTCCGTGATGACGGTACGTTTTCCCTAGTGTTTTGCTTAACAAATGCATACTTAGCTTAAGAAATGACCTATTTAGCTCCAAAATGTCATATAGTTAGCTTATTTTCCTCGAAAATGACATAATAACCTTACTTAGCTCCAAAATGACCTATTTTACCTAGGCTAGCTCAATAATGACCTATACTTAGCTTAGTTAGTTCATTTATAAAATAATTAGCTTACTTAGGTCAAAAATGGCATAATAACCTTGGTTTAGCTCCAAAATGTCATATACTTAGCTTATTTTCCTCGAAAATGACATAATAACCTTACTTAGCTCCAAAATGACCTATTTAACCTAGGATAACTCTAAAATGACCTACACTTAGCATTTTTTCCTCCAAAATGACTTAATATGCTTAGTTAGCTCAAAAATGGCATAACTACCTAGGCTAGCTCAAAAATGACCTATACTTAGCTTACCTAGTTCATTTATGACATACTTAGCTTACTTAGGTCAAAAATGGCATAATAACCTTGGTTTAGCTCCAAAATGTCATATACTTAGCTTATTTTCCTCGAAAATGACATAATAACCTTACTTAGCTCCAAAATGACTTATTTTACCTAGGTTAGCTCTCAAATGACCTATACTTAGCTTAGCTAGTTCATTTATGACATAATTAGCTTACTTAGGTAAAAAATGGCATAATAACCTTGGTTTAGCTCCAAAATGTCATATACTTAGCTTATTTTCCTCGAATATGACATAATAACCTTACTTAGCTCCAAAATGACCTATTTTACCTAGGATAGCTCTAAAATGACCTATACTTAGCATTTTTTCCTCCAAAATGACTTAATATGCTTAGTTAGCTAAAAATATGGCATAACTACCTAAGATAGCTCAATAATGACCTATACTTAGCTTAGCTAGTTCATTTATGACATAATTAGCTTACTTAGGTAAAAAATGACATAATAACCTTGGTTTAGCTCCAAAATGACCTATTTACCTAGGTTAGCTCTAAAATGACCTACACTTAGCATTTTTTCCTCCAAAATGACTTAATATGCTTAGTTAGCTCAAAAATGGCATAATTACCTAGGTTAGCTCAATAATGACCTATACTTAGCTTATTTAGTTCATTTATGACATACTTAGCACACTTAGGTCAAAAATGGCATAATAACCTTGGTTACCTCCAAAATGTCATATACTTAGCTAATTTTCCTCGAAAATGACATAATAACCTTACTTAGCTCCAAAATGACCTATTTACCTAGGTTAGCTCTAAAATGACACAAGTAAGCAATAAGAAGAAGAAAAAGAAGAAGTCTTTTTCTTCTTCTTCTTCTTCTAGTCTTCTTCTTCTTCTTCTTCTTCTTCTTCTAGTCTTCTTCTTCTAACTTTCTTCTTTCCCATTTTGCAGATTTGCTTCAGATCACGGAAGCTTGTGTTGATGGAGTCTACTCTTCTCCTTGTCCTTCCTTTTTGTTTTGATTTTGTAGGATGAACAATGTGAAACTTGCTACCTATATATGTATGTATGGATGAAACCATTGTATATGGACTTTTTGCTTAATTGTTGGATATGTTGGCTATATATATGTTGGATATGGACTTTTGATTTGGTATATATATGTGTTGGATGATCATATCCATATGGCAGGGATATGTATGCTTGTTGAAAGTATTTTCAAATGAATATATATATATATATATATATGTGAAATTGATTGAATTTAAGAAAAAACAGAATTAACAGGGGCAATACAGGCACTTTGCCGTCTGCCAGCACACGGCAAAGCTGCCACGTGGCAGCTACCTGTGCAACCTGAGGGGCAGCGGGGCTGGCCTATTTGGGCACTTTGCCGTCTGCCAGCAGACGGCAAAGGCTGGTGTGCTTTGCCATCTGCTGGCAGACGGCAAAGGGCATGCATTGGCCCCAGCTGACGTCAGCTGGCAGACGGCAAAGAACTTTGCGCCTTTGCCGTCTGCTGGCAGACGGCAAAGTATGCCGTTAGCCACCTAACGGGCCTAACCCTATCCCTCTGCCGTCCAAGGCATTTGCCGTCTGCTTGCTTAGTATGGCTGACAGCAAACTTCTTTGCCGTCCGCTTTATTTAAGCAGACGGCAAAGCAGCCCTCTGCCGTAGTTCATTCAGCCGGACGTGGGGCTGTCTGCTGGCTGACGGCTTAGGGTTTTGCCGTCCGCCAGACATTCCTTTGCTGTCTGCCATGGCAGACGGCAAAGTGCCTGATTCCTGTAGTGTACATCCTTTGACTGGAAGCAGAGAAAAGCGACTGACAGGAAAGTAAGGAGGCAGTTGAGGAAATGAACCACCCAAAGTCTTTGTGCAGTTCCACTAAAATCGAGCATCCATGTTGGCACATATATAGAGAAAGTGAGATTACTTTAATAGTGGCACTGGTTGATGAAACATACACTAACAAATAGAAGCATCCTCATTATCTTAATGGGTAAAGATAGCAACATAGTAGCCTTGCTGAAAAAGAGGTATTAGTTTATTTTATCAGTGCAAATTAGCTCAACACGCAAAGCATTGCCATGTATCATCGGTTGCAAAGATTTAATGTGCAAAGATAAAGCACTTTCTCATGACAGTAGCAAGCATGATACCAATAGAGATGACAGCACACTAATCTGGATTAAGGACGCAGGCCGGTACCAACCTGCGCGAGCAAATTTATTCAAGTAATTCCAGAAGAGAAGATAAAGTGCTGACAGGAATCATTCAAGGGTATCCTCTTGTGAGATTATATCGAGAGATTATCAAGCACTTCCAGCAGAGTAAAAGCACCGGCTGGGATACAATCCATAGTATCCTCTTGTGCAGTTCCACTAAAATGTACGATTGACACAACATGATCCCTGTTTGCAGAAGTACGAATGAGCTGATACCTTCATTAGCTTAGTGAGAAATGATAGAAAGACAATAGCATATTAACAAGCTTTACGGTACTTGGCATTTTTATAAGCCGTCCTTTTGTCTCGATTCAACGATAGATAAATAGGTAGTACTTGCAAGGAAGTACTCAAAAGTACTACTTAACGTGGGGTCAGTACTCAAAATTAGGTGTTTTACCTTTTTCAGTAAGACTTAGCATTTAACAAAATTCATAACTAAACAACCATGCAGCACATAAATATATGCCATATATATGTGTTGCTCATTTTTATGTGTACTATCTGCCCAGGTCATTTTATTTATCGCTAAAAATCAAGAGCACATTGTTTTCAGAGGTAAAAGGACCTGTAAGGATAAGAAAGGACGGTACCAGCGAGTGATCCTTCTTCATTTCCTCCTTCTTCTTCGTCTTCGTCTTCTTGGTGTGTTTCCCTTTCTCCTCACCAATTGGTGAAACCAAGGACATGATTGGCCTTCAATGTCAGATTTGGTTTTGTAAGTGAGGGGGTACAAGTATACTAATAAACAATAGCATTATTTTCTAATGACCGTAGCAAAATAGAGGTGAATAAATGCGCTAAATATCATTCTTACCTAAGGGAAGGTTATGGTGCCAATATGGATGATGAGGATTGGAACACAGATCTCCCTTTGTGCAGTTCCACTGAAATCGACCAACGGTTCCAGTGTGACATTTTAGTTCAACTGCACATAGCACTTCTCGCTTCTTTTACGAAGTGTTTTGTGAAGTACACCAAAAGGTCCCAAAAGCAATGAGGTGAAATGGATATCCCTATTTGCACAAAAAGCTACAGAGGAAACAATCAGAGTCTCAAACAATTACTAATCACTGGCAATAACAATTGGTTAAACTTGTAATGACTAATAACAGTGGCATGGCTTCATTTTACCAGGGGCATTAGATTAAGAACAACTAAATAGTTGCTATAAGGGCATGGCACAGTGGGTGCACCAGCACCATGTACCTCAACCGGGGCATAAAGTGGTGATTCAGAGTTTGTTGCCCCAAGAGAAACAAACATCCAAGCAACATATATGGGTTGGTCCCATTTTTGTTCTCTTTAGCAACCTATTCCTATGTGTGGATAGCAAATCTAGTCCTGGTCAAACTCTAGTGCCTTGTCACACCCATCCCCCACTTTCTTTCCTTTTTCAACCAAGATATTGGTTGCTTATCTAGTGTATACAACGTTTCCCCTATATTTCCCTTTTCGACCAAGAGACCGGTTGGATAGCCAGTCTCTACTACTTTCACCCCCTTTCTTTCCTGTTTGAACCAAGTCCTATATACATACTACATCTTTTCCCCACTTTCTTTCCTGTTTGAACAAAGTACAAGATTCAACTGCATGAAGTAGCTTTACCTCTAATAATAGAAAAAAAATAGGTGGCGTTGGACCAGTCGATCGAGCCTAGCTACGTCGGGGGGCTGAGAGGTAGAAAATGATGCACATGGCGACGTGGGGAGCTGGGGCAGTAGAGCAAGGCCGGTTTCGAAGGAAGATATACCAGAAGTTTGTCGGGGTGTGGCTAGGTGGGGGCGGGAGGCCAGATCCGCCAACACTATGGCAGCGACGAAGGGATAGGAGGACCTCCGGCACCGGCACTCGGTCAGAGATGATGGTGCGGCCAGCACTGGGACTCCTCCCTCACCATCGACGACGGACTAAATGCTGCACCTCCTCCCCTTCCCCGGCGGAGGAGATGTGTCCGGATATGTGACCAGCGGTGAGCAGAGAGAGAGAGAGAGAGAGAGAGAGACCACTGCTATCTTGCTTAGATCTGGAGAGGATGAGAGTGCGTGAAGAGAGCAACCCTAGCAAGCAAGCGCGGAGCTCCTGCCTATATATACATTTAGTGGTGTAGTTTTCTTCTTTCACTCCATAAAAACAATCGTTTAAAATTGTGTACGTGCCAGGTCGCACTTTGTAACGTTCACATGTGGTACTCGACCCTCCATTAAGTGAACAAACACATATATATTTTATGAACAAGCCCACGGCTCAAATTATCAGAAACGTGGGCTGCACCAACATGCAATATTATTTATATTTTCTATGTACAGTTTGACCACATATATAGTAAGTAGCAAACTTTTAATGCATGTCACCAAAAAATATATTGTTGGATTCCTATTTTTATGGAGTATTGGATTTGCTACATACAATTTATATTTTATTAGTTAAAATTATGGTCAAAATATAACACAAAATATGAGGGGACTACTCCCACTATGGCCAGTCTAACGGTAGACACGCTTGACCGCTTGGTAGCCCCTCGGTCGTCGAAACCGTTTCTATGACAAGCCGCTCTATTCCATTGTTTCACGGGCATGCGGGCCATCAAGCATCCGGGCCCGAGTGCCGTCCAACAAATCACAGCGAGGTGCTACAGGCTAGACTCACCAGTCACCCCGGTGTGGCAGTCATGACCCGTCATATCACAAAACCCATACCTTTCCCAGCAGTAGTAAAGTGGCCTGGTAAGTTGGATAGATGAAGCAACCATCATTTCACCGGAATGCTTGCTCAATCCCTTTCGCCCCTCTATCTTGAAGAAAACCACACTCCAGGCTACTCACTTCTGCCATTTTCTTCTCTACCGACGAAGGAAAGGTGAGCGAATCAGTGATGCCTACTCTTTTTCCATTGTAATTGTGATTATGGTTTCCTTTTTATTACTTTTTGTTTGTCAGTTTATTCATGGATCCTGGAGCACTGGGCAAAGAGTTGCCGGCGGACAACCCACTCGAGACAGAGATCTCCAAGAAGCGAGCACCGGCCAACGAGTTGGCGATGTTGGCGGGCAAACCCATGGAGACGAAGATCTCCAAGAAACAAGCACTGGCCAAAGAGTTGACGACGTTGGCGCACGAACTCCTGAACACAGAGAGCTCCAACAACAGCAAGGCCCGAACCGTGCCTACCCCAGAAACCCTAATGGCCACCTATGAGAGGCTCAAGGCCGGGTTTGAGGATATAGTCACCGTCGAGGAGCGGTGTTCCCCTGGCAAGACGATGGCTCCCGGAGGGATGGGATCCCCCGGTGACCTGCCCAAGGTAAAAAAATATTGGCTTACCATAATTGTGCTCTTTGATTATTTGCAATATGCTTGCTAATATGTTAGGGTTGTGCAGCTGGATGTCCTTGATGATTCCCATGCCGCGGTCCGTCCTGTGGACATTGCCCCAGAGATCGATGACATGAAATAGTTGGTCGGGCTAATCTTTCATCGTAGTTTGCATTGTGTTTAATTACCAGATGCGTGTTATCAAACCCTGTAGGGTCTATGTGGGCGGTACTTGATACTTTTGTTTGTTAGTGAATCATCCGAACCCTCTCCGAGTAATGGAAATAGATGTATCCTCACCAGCTTTTGATGTAATATATGGCATCCTGAGATGTATGTTTGCACTGTCTATCATATAAGCAGGGCTTGTTTGATGATTGTTGGTGTCAAACCTCGTCTGAATCCACGCTGTGTTAGTAGGCTAGCTACTTTGTGAGCTATACTACTACTTGCAAACACTGACCAAAGAGAAACGTTGGGGCTGATCAGCTCGTTCTACACCAAGAGCATCTCCAACACCCTTTGTATATTAGATTGCTAAAAACTTGTTATAGCAAGAGGAGAGAGAAGGTTTACAAAGCCAACATGTTTTTTGCTTTCTCAGCCTTTGTATATTGGATTGCTATATTTGTACAAAACACACAATGAAATGTGGGGACAGTTTGCCATACACACTACACACTAGCTTACGTACATGAATACATATACTACCACAACTCGCCACCGTACACGTGACATACACACACAACACACACGGGTACACGTACACACTCCACGAAAAAAATCCATGCAATTAAAAAACGTATACAACACAACACACATGCGTCATGCAAAAAAAATCCATGCAAAAAAAATACACACAACACACGTACACAGCACACACACACGCGCGCAGCATACATGGCCCACCGGTCATTGAGACAAAAATATGACTAGGACCACTTTAGTTGGCTTTGTAAAATTATAGCAAGTGGCCTCTCCACTTTGCAAATATACAAATAGGTTTGGCCGTCGATCTTTTGGAGGAAGCGTGAACGAGTGTACTTTTGCAGTGCCTAGAGAGTGTGTATGTGTATACATGTGTTAGAGAGGGGTTGTGGGATGAAGAGAGACCCAAGAGAGAGAAAGGCCCTCCATTTATTTTTAGTCGGCAACAAAATCATACAGAAACGTGCGAATCCTAGAACATTGGCGTACAAAAACTTTCAAACGGTGCATTTTATACTAATACATTTCCGTCAAATCTAGGCATGCGTCAAATCAACTCTGCAAGCAGTACAAAGGAGTGCTCCGACTTTATTAAAACATGCCACACCATATTTCTAGGAGTCCATGCATGGCTGGCGGGTGATCTCTTCTCCCTCCTCGTCTCTCTTTTCTTAGTTGGCACTCGGCGGGCGATTAGATTTTGGGTATCGTCGGTTTATTCAATTGCAGTCCCACATGTCACTGAAAATGCAAGAAACACGTGTGTGTTCCCTTTGGTGAGCGGCGTGCCAGACCGACCATGGGGGTGCGACGCGAACGCGACAGGCGTGCTTTAAGTGTGTCGCCTTTTCCTTTTGAACTTGAAAAGTGTAACATTATCTTTCGCTTGCTCTTGCGATCGATCGGTAGAAATCCAGATAGAAAAGACGAGCGCGGGGCTTTCCCGTGCGTTAGGCAGGCTAGTTTGGCCTAGTCTGTTTTCTCACATACGTTCCCATGTGTCAGTGATATGTCGTGAGGAAGCGCGTTGAGCGACGGGCCGAACGCAACATGCGTGCCGTGAGTGGTCCACTTTCTCGTTTTGAACTTGTAAGTGCAACACTTGGTTTAGTGATACGTCTCCAACGTATCTATAATTTATGAAGTATTCATGCCATATTTATAACAATTCTATATGGTTTTGGTATGATTTGATTAGAACTAACCCGGATTGACGCTGTTTTCAGCAGAACTACCGTGGTGTTGTTTTTTGTGCAGAAATGAAAGTTCTCCAAATGAGCTGAAACTTTTTGAGGAATTTTTTTGGAACAAAAGAGACACTAGAAGCTTCGTGGAAGGACCAGAAGAGCAACGAGGTGCTCACGTGGCACCAGGGCGCGCAAGGGGGGGTGGCGTGCCCTGGTACCTCGTGGGCCCCCTGTGGCCCATCTTGACGTGATTCCAACGCTGAAAAATCCTATAAATAGAGAAACCCCCAGAATTAACCCTAGATTTTCTACTATGCTGCCGCAGCTCTCTGTATCCTCGAAATAATATCTGGAGCCCTATTCCGGCACCCTGCCGGAGGGGGAAATCATCACCGGAGGCCATCTTCATCATCCCGGCGGTCTCCATGACGAGGAGGGAGTAGTTCGCCCTCGAGGCTGAGGGTATGTACCAGTAGCTATGTGTTTGATCTCTCTCTCTCGTGTTCTTGAGATGGCACGATCTTGATGTATCGCGAGCTTTGTTGATATAGATGAATCATATGGAGTTTTCCCCTCTCTATCTTCTTGTGCTGAATTGAGTTTTCCCTTTGAAGTTTTCTTATCGGATTGAGTCTTTAAGGATTTGAGAACACTTGATGTATGTCTTGCATATGGATATCTGTGGTGACAATGGGATATTCACTTGAGTCACTTGACGTATGTTTTGGTGATCAACTTGCGGGTTCCGTGACCTTGGGGATTTATGCATAAGGGTTGGCACACGTTTTCGTCTTGACTTTTTGGCAGAAACTTTGGGGCACTCTTTGAAGTTCTTTGTGTTGGTTTGAATAGATGAATCTGAGATTGTGGGATGCATATCGTATAATCAAACCCGTGGGTACTCGTGGTGACATTGGAGTGCCTAGGTGACATTAGGGTTTTGGTTGATGTGTATCTTAAGGTGTTATTCTAGTACGAACTCTAGGGCTGTTCGTGACAATTAATGGGGATGGCTCATAAGATTGATCGGGAAGGATAACTTTGAGGTGGTTTCGTACCCTATAACAATTTCTTCGTTTGTTCTCCGCTATTTGTGACTTTGGAGTGAACTCTTTGTCGCACGTGAGGGATTTACATATGATTCAACTATGTCAACAATGTTGGGAGATCGCACTAGTGAAAGTATGAACCTTAGGCCTTGTTTCTAACCATTGCAATACCATTTTTATGCCCGTTTACTTTTCGTTACCTTGCTGTTTTTATATTTTCAGATTACAAAAACCTATATCTACTATCCATACTACACTTTTATCACCATCTCTTCGCCGAACTAGTGCACCTATACAATTTACCATTGTATTGGGTGTGTTGGGGACACAAGAGATTTCTTGTATTTGGTTGCTGGGTTGCTTGAGAGATACCATCTTCAACCTATGCCTCCCACGGATTGATAAACCTTAGGTCATCCACTTGAGGGAAAATTGCTACTGTCCTACAAACCTCTGCGCTTGGAGGCCCAACACGAGTCTACAAGAACAAGTTGTGTAGTAGACATCAAGCTCTTTTCTGGCGCCGTTCCCAGGGAGGTGAGTGCTTGAAGGTATATCTTTAGATCTTGCAATCGAATCTTTTAGTTTCTTGTTTTATCACTAGTTTGGTTTATAAAAGAAAACTACAAAAAAATGGAATTGAGGTTGCCTCATATTATTAGTCTTTATCATGTCTTTCTTGAAAATGATGGATCGGAAAATTGTGCTCAATTGATAGAAGAAGAATTCAATAAAATATTTGGCATAAAATATTTGAATGATGAGCATGATTGCAATGTTGCTAGTATGAATTCTTTGAATATCCATAATGCTAATGATATGCAAAACTACAAGCTTGGGGATGCTATGTTTGATGAAGATGACATTTTTACTCCCCCAAGTTTTGATGAGAAAAATTATTATGATAATAGCATGCCTCCTATTTATGATGATTATATTGATAAAAGTGGATTTAGTGATGTCATGACTTTATTTAATGATGAATCTACTATTTTGGAAGAGGTTTCAATTGATTATGACAACAAAGTTGCTATCTATGATGATTATGCTGATGACATGTATGCTATAAAGAATAATGATAACCATGAAACTTGTCATCATGATTTTAATTTTCAATTGGATTATGCCAATCAAGTATCACATGATAGTTATTTCATTGAATTTGCTCCCACTATTATGAATGAGAAGAAATTTGCTTATGTGGAGAGTAATAAAAATTCTATGCTTGCATCTTCGAGAAGATGCTCAAGTGCACATGCTTCCAAGCTACCATCTCCGGCAAGGTCACATCGGCATCGACACCATCACCGACAAGAACGTGAAGGTCAAGAGCTCAACACCAACCACCGCTCCACGACTTCACCATCTACCTTGGCATCTTCGCCAAGCGACTTCAAGGCATCTTCACCAAGCGACTTCAAGGCATCTTCGCCAACAAACACCTCAAGATTACGATCAAGAGAAGCTCCCCAAGCTCAAGTCCGCGACTTCCACGAGCTACTATGACCTCGACACCGACCACGAGCTTCCTTTCTATGGGACTCAAGACCCCGAGGAGTATCTCGAGTGGGAGCGCAAGATGGACGACTACCTCAAGCTACATCAAGTCCCCTTCGAAGATCAAGTGAAGTGCGCCACAAGTAACTTCCACGACTACGCGTCGACATGGTGGCTTCACAAACCTTCGACAAGCTTCGATGTGAGTTGGCCCAAGACGGAGAAAGCGATGCGGCGAGAAATTTTGCCTTCCACCTACACGGAACATCTTCGACGCCAATTGGAGAACACCATCCAAGGATCCAAGTCCATCGACGAGTACTTCAAGGAGATGAAGAAAGCCTTGCGACGAGCTGGTGTGGACGACCCCATTTCGATGAAGTTCCACTTCATGATGGGATTGAACAACGACATCTCCAAGACTATCTTCCTCGACAACTACAAGTCCCTCGACGACAACTACTTTGGTGCTCTCAAGGCGGAAAAAGAACTCAAGAAGGCCAAGGCTTCTCCACCCAAAGCACACTTCGCGACGACCAAGCCCCAAGACGATGCTCCCAAGTTCGACATCACCGCCATCCCTCTTTGTGGCATTGACGATGCCGAGTCTACCACGACTTTTTTTGAGGACGGCGCGGCGACGACTACGACTACGGAGCATCTCAAGGATCAAGATTTGGAGGCGAGCGACAAGGTGGTGAGCGAGGTTGATGCTTCCATCTTTGGAGGCGAGAGTGATGATGTGCCATCTTCGGCCTTCATCTACGGCGACAGTGATGATGACTTGAGTGACTTATGCCACCATATTGAGAGTGAGAGTGACTTCACGACTAGCCCCATATATGATGAGATGACCCATTTCCCATGTGAGGAGAGCCACCACCACCACCACTTGAGTGATTTGAGTGACTCCACCATATGTGACATTGAGTGCACCTATTTTGAGGGAGTGAGTGAGCCACAACATAGAGAGAGTGTGATAGTTGATAGGTCTTGTGAGGCCATTTCCAACTCTAACGACTTAACCTCTACCTCTATTGTGTCTTCTCATTTGGTGCTAGGTCCTATATATGATGACACGCCGATCCTTGACGACTTCGTCCTTCCTTTGGAAAAGACGATGGCTATGGTGGACTATGATACACCCCCCACATGGTTCCATCACGATGATGATGACCATGAGTTGGTCCTTGCCACCTCACCTACACCACATGAGTGGAATGAGAAAGGTAACATAGGTGAAGGTGATGCTCTTGTCCCACTAGTGGACATTATTGACATTGATTGCTTGCATGATGTCGATCCTCCTATTAACATGCTTGATGCTAGTGCGACTTCCTCATGCGATGATTTACCCGTTTATGATGAGTTTGATGATTGCCATGTGGAGTCTATTAGTTGTGATGCCATGTTACATCGGTTATCTTGTGATAATTCTCTCGGTCACATCATGTTTGCAACCCCTCTTGACTTGTCATATGCTATGAATGAGATCTCCCATATGTCATATTTGCAATCTCATCGTAGTGACTATGCATATGCCATTAAAATGAACCCAATTTGCACATATGGCATAGATGACAAGCCCATGGTTATTGGCATTTGTTTTTCTTGTGATGATATTGATATGCTTCCTTTGCATCATTTCTCTCATATGCCATGCCATGACCACCTAGCTTTGAACATGCATTGTTTGCCATGTTGTCAATTTGCTCCATATTATGCGTCCGCTATTGCTCATGAGGCGACCCCCATAGTTTCCTCATACATGTTAGGAGATTTTGATCGATCCCATCCATTGCATGATCCCAATGATTGTGTGCACCATATGCATCCCATGAATAAAACTGCTATTGATGTGCCATATACTTGCATGCTCAATTTGTGTCCCCATCGTGTAATACATAACAACTATTCTTTCATGATGGATGACATGTTCTTATATTGTGCTTCAAATTTCTTTGAGCGATGCTTGTTTTGTGCTAACTCTAATGTGCACATACACATCATGATGGATGATGTGTACATTTACCACGCACACACTTTGTTTCGTTTGCCTATTTGTTGTGTAGGTACCCTTGCTTACTCATCAACCTCGCAAGCGCACGAGTTGACGAAACGAGCTCTAGAGAGCAATGAAGATGTGCGCTACCATGGAGTGCTTACCCTCCACCCGCCTTCTACGCGACGAGCCTTCGCGCATTTCTTCTACATGGCCCTCACATGGTTATGGGTTATTGTCCATTATATATCCTTTGCCCATATTGCCATGTTCACTTTGCATGATATGCTCATTTCCATTTGGATGACATGCTTTGGTGACCCATGCTTTGCATTACACATGATCCATGATTCTAGCACTTGTATGTGTATTTGCATGATTGGTGGAGATATCCCTTGTTATTGCCATGTTTGCTATGTATCCCATGCCTATGATGATACTTTGATCATGTTTCGCTTTCGTGCTCGTGATATATCATGTGCATTGCCTAGGCCTACTATTTACTCACATGACATGATCGCCACGATTTCCTCTAGTGCGTTGCATCTTCGCTCCACTAGTTTGCACGGCATGATTACTACGATTCCTTGCCTTGTTGCATCATCGATGATACATACTTGCTCGTTTCATGCGGTTGATGACAACCATTGCCTTGCTTTGCACATGATTGATATTGCTTCTTGTTATATGTCTCCATATGTTGCCTCTCTCATGCTAGATGATTTGCCATGTATTGAGTGCAACTATGATTTTAGTCTTGCTAATTAGATCGCCCCCATAGCTTTCTCCCATATGTTTGGAGCTTTTGCCATCTTTCATGTGAAGCATGCTTGTCTTCCTTCTTTGCACCATATGCCTAGTGCCATGAATATATCCATTGTTGCATCATATTATTCATGCACTTTTGCTTCTAATGGTTATGTGCAAGAGAAGAGAACCATCATGATGGATGATGTGTTTATCTACCGTGCACATACGTTCTTTGCTTGGTTGTGTGCATGTGTAGGATCCTTCGACATCGTGTCAACTACCACTTCACGCGAGTTGACCATCCGAGCTCTTGAGAGCGAGCCTAGTACACTTTCGACCGACTCGCTTCTACATCGCACTTGCTTGTGCTTCGGCATTGTGAAGGACGTACAAGGACACGCTTTTCAGGTGACATCCTTCTTGAGCATGGATATTGTGGATCATACTACTTGTGTTGCTTGCACCATGAGACTTATTGGTCATCTTGGACCACTTTATTGCGCACATGTTCGAGATCTTGCTTCGACTTGTCATTTTCACCTTTCCATGCCTCATGACATATATGCCTTGTGTGTTGCATCCAACTTGTTGCCTACTCGCTCCTATAATATGCTTGGTTGGAACAATGTCATCACTCCACATATGCCATGTCCCATAATTGTCACATGATTGACTTGATTGCCTCACACATGATGAACACTTGCTATTTCTATTGTGTTGAGTGCCACACTATTTTCACTACACCCTATGCACGTTATGCTTGGATTGTCTTGCACTTGACCCATGTGTTTAGACACTTCATTTTATTTGGTGTTGTGAATGATTCCTATGCCTACCATAGACCATTTGTTGAACGCTTGATGCATGCTTGCTATGACTTCGAGGTAGATGCTTGTTCAGTTGTCACACATATTAGCATCTCTACCTCACCTTTGCATGCTTGTTTCCATGATGACTTTGCTTGTGCGCAATTCATATGCTTAAATGCCATGTCTCAATCCTTTGTCACACCATATGCTTTGCATGACGACGACACTTGTTGGGTGAATCGCCTCTTGAATGCTTGGTTTTGCACTAACGCTAACCACATTTGTTTTTTCAAGTGTTTGTTGTCCTTACTCCATTTGAAGGAATCACAAGACGGTGCGACATTGGAGAGTGCCCATTTCGAGCTTGAAGATGATGAGTACTTGGTGATCGTCCACTTCTACACGGTGAAGCCATCTCTTTCCCATGGTGATTTGGTTTTCGATCCGAGGTCGGATCTTTCCCAAGGGGGGGGGGAGATGATGCGGAGCATCCTACGGACATCACCATGTCAAGAGCCCGTTTGGCAAGTGACACGTGCGACATCTACTCCACATACACAAAGGTGAATCATCTCCTTTACGCGTGTTCACTTGACCCCTTCGAGGATGGTATACTACTTGACACTCCACTCGTGTGCATACATAGGTATTGTCGGAGCACCACGGATGAGGAGGAGGAGTGCCAGCGCACGTGTACAACTACACCGTCCACGAGGGAAGCTTGGAAGAGAAGGAAGAAGAAGCATGGACAAGCTTCTGGAAAGCCCGGAACTTCCGGCCTCCATCCCGGAACCTCCGGCCCCCGGAACTTCCGGCCATCCTGGAACTTCCGGCCCCTGGCGATCCAGACGACCCCCGGACATGCAAAGTCTCTGTCTAGCCCGGACCCTGCCTGGAAGCTACCCGGAACCTCTGGCCCCCGGACTCCAACCCCGCTCACGTCGTGCCAACTTTCGGCTTACACCGGAACTTGCCCGGAACTTCCGGCCCTGGCCGGAACTTCCGGCCTGCCTGCGCGCAGTGACTCTGGGCCGAGGCCCATGTACCCCTCCGTCCACCTAGACTATAAATACTCGTCTCCTACCTCCGTTTTAGGGTTAGCATTATGATAGCTCATTAGTTGAGCTGTGCTCCTTACCTCCTCTTGAGAGAGAGAGAGACCACTCCCATGGAGTTCAAGACCTCCATGTGAGCATGTGAGAAGATCCCACGGGATATCAAGACCTTGACTCCTCACCGGATCGGGATGAACTAGCTACCGTTTGTATTGTCCTTTGTTGACTTTGGATCGTGAATCTCTCCGTGTGTATGTGGATTTAGCACATGTGTGATTGTGTCTTGTCTATTTGAGTGTTTCCTCTCGTTTTCCCCTCTCGTGTTCTTCGTGTTCTTCGCGGGATCCACTCCAATCGTGAAAGTTCGACACCGTTAGGGTTCCACCCTACATCAGTTCTCCAATTGGTGTTCCGTGTAGGCGGAAGGCACAAACTCTCGCCGCATAGCTTTCTTCATCTTGGCCCAACTCATGTTGGAGTTCTTCGAAGGTGTGTGAAGCCACCATGTCGACGTGTAGTCGTGGAAGCTACTTGTGGCATACTTCACTTGATCTTCGGAGGGGACTTGATGTAGCTTGAGGTAGTGGTCCGTCTTGTGCTCCCAATTGAGGTACTCTTTGGGGTCATGAGTCCCAAAGAATGGAATCTCATTGTCGTTGGCGAAGCCGAAGTAGCTCGTGGAAGTAGTGGACTTGAGCTTGTGGAGTAGGCGAAGATGCCGTACATCCGAAGGCGAAGATGCCTTGAAGTCACTTGGCGAAGATGCCAACATAGTTGATGAAGCCGAAGTGTCGAGGTCGATGTCGAGGTTCTGTAGAGGCCGTGCGCACGGGGGTGCAGAAGGCCGTGTTCATGGGGTCCCGTGTGCACGGGGGTCGCAGGCCCGTGGGCACGGGGGTGGCAGAGAAGCAAACTTTCATCCGGAAAGTTGCTCTTCATGGTCTTGTCGGTGTCGATGTCAGTGTGTACTTGACAAAGATGGTAGTTCGGGAGCATGTGTACTTGAGCGTCTTCTCGAAGATGATGAAGACCTCTTGTCGGTGTTGATGAGGGCTTTGAGATCCCCCATGTGCTTGAGACATCTTGGCGTCGATGAAGTTCTTCATGGCATCGAACTCGTTGTTGTGGGCGTAGACCGAAGGAGAAGTGTCGTCCCTATCCATAGAAGCACTCGAGAAGGTGTGAGAATGAGATGGAATGAACATACCAAAGTTACCTCTTTCCGAAGTTGTAGATGGATCTCAAAGACCACAAAGTATGCAAGGAAAAGAGTGCACTTGGTGAAAAACCTTGTCCAATCCTCACAACCTACACAAATGGCTTATAGTGGAGCTCGGTGGGGTTAGTGGCACAAATTCATGCAAATTGAAGTCCAAGATATGTAAATGTTGAGATAAATCCAAAGGACTTAAAATGAAAAGCAAGTGATCACAAATATAGAGGGGGCAATAAAGAAACACACACGGTGGGATAATGGGGCTTGTGCAACTATAGGGATGAGCAATACAAAATTGCCTAGCAAACACTACGCTCATGTTGCACAAACACTAGGAGAGCACTAGCTTGATTGCACACTTGGCACCAACCTATATGTATGCAAGCAAAATGTTTCCTATTCCATGTATCCTCATGCACAAGTATCTCTTTTCATGCTCAACACACATTTTGCTTATAAGCTTATGATCATTGTTTCTTGCTTAAAAGCTTTTCTCTTTTTTTTATTTGTTTTTTCCTCTCTTCCTTCCCACTATGCTTATTGAGACTCAACCAAACACATGAGATAAGTATCACAAGATATGCATGGGAGCAAGCAATTGCACTATGATATATCCAATGATGCAACAATATGATATCGTATCACTATGGTGCACAAGTTTTCACAAAGCCCGGCAATACGCGGAATGTTAGTCTCAATAGGTATGAAGATATTCGCAAAGATGGTGGGGCTATCAAGGTGTAATGGCAAGGAAGGAAAAGTTTATGACGGAATGGACACCTTCGTCACACTTAACCTTTCACGAAGTCGGGGGTAACCGGCCTTGCTTCCGGTAGAAGATGGTCTCAAAGGATGGATGGCCGCCGTCGATGCGGAAGCTCGTGGTGGATGTAGTCGATGGAACGATACAAGTCACCGGTGGTTGATGAAGAAGTAACCGTCCCTAAGTAGCCGAAACACCTTAGGAGACTCAAATCACAACTCAAACACCCACAAATGCAATGGCAAATCAAAATGGGTTAGGTTGCGGAAGGCTATGATGGTAGTGCGGAAGTCATGGTGGATGGCCTATGCAAAGATGCAAAAATGCACAAAAATTGATGGAGTCAAATGATGGTAAAACCAATATGAGCAGCTCGGGCACGTCGATAGCTTTCCAACGAGCCAAAGAACACTCAAATCGGAGTTCGGGAGTGGGAGATATGGCCGAAACGGTGAAAGGGTGGCAGCTGCTCTGTAGGGGTCGTGCGCACGGGGTCTTAGGGCCGTGGAAACGGGGTCCCGTGCGCACGGTACATGGCCGTGGACACGGGGTGTCCAGGAACTTTGCAGGGGCCCGTGGACACGGGGGAGGCGGAAATTTCATGATTTCAAGGTCAAATTCGAAGGGGGGAAAGAAAAATTAGGCAAAGGGGACGCAATAGGGAGTGGATCTACTTCCTATACATCAGATCCACGGATCAAAATCAACAAAAACTCACAAGAAACAACAAATCACAAAAAATTGGTATGGCTATTTTTTGGGGGAATTTTTAAAATTGGCAAGAAAAATTCGAACTAAAGCAAGAAAGTGGGGGATTGGGGGCTCCAAATTCATGAATACCTGGCTCTGATACCAAGATGATGTAGGGCAAAACCCTTGGTGGCCCGATGTTCACGAATTGGAGGTGGATTTGAGGAAGAACACCAAGAACACAAGGGGAAAACATAAGAAGAACACTAATGGACAAGATTCACACCAAGTACTCCTCAAATCACAAGCAATACAAGAGGTGCATCAAGATCCAAGAATAACAAGAGAAATAAAGATACAAGGGTAGTTCATCCAAATCTCTAGGAGAGATGGGTCTTGAATTCCATGGAGGAATCTTCCCATGAAGGGGTATGTACCGTGGGCACGGTGTCTAAGGGCCCGTGCGCACGGGGTGTCCAGAAGCTTCGCAGCTTGTCGCCTTCTCGTGGACATCCGTCGATGCACGTGGAACCTCGCCTTCTTCTTGACGGTTCCTTCTCCGCTTCCAAGCTTCCCTCTTGGATGGTGTAGTTGTTCCCTTGCGCTTGTACTCCTCCTCATTATCCATGAAGTTCCTACAATACCTATGCATGCACACTAGAGGGGTGTCAAGTAGTAGACCATCCTCGCTGTGGTCAAGTGAACACGTGTAAAGGAGATGATTCACCTTTATGTGTGTGAAGTAGATGTCGCACGTGTCACATGCCAAATGGACTCTTGATATGGTGATGTCCGTAGGATGCTCCGCATCACCTCCCCTCTCTCTTATTTCGCCCAAGACTATATATAGACCCTCTCCTACCTCTAGCTAGGGTAAGCAAAGGTTTATGATGCGGAGCATCCTACGGACATCACCATGTCAATAGTCCGTTTGGCAAGTGACACGTGCCACATCTACGTCACATACATAAAGGTGAATCATCCCCTTTACACGTGTTCACTTGACTCCTTCGAGGATGGTATACTACTTGACACTCCTTCCGTGTGCATGCATAGGTGCTATCGGAGCTTCACACATAGCGAGGACGAGTTCATGCGGAAGAGAACGACTACATCATCCAAGAGGGAAGCTTGGAAGTGCAGAAGGAACCGTCAAGAAGAAGGCGACGTTCCATGCACATCGACGAGAGTCCACGAGCAGGCGACATACTGCGAAGCCTCTGGATACCCCGTGCGCACGGGACCCCGTGCCCACGGTACACCCCCGTGCGCACGGGCTAAGTCACTGGCTCTCTAGATACCCCGTGCGCACGGGCTCCACTTACCCCGTGCACACGGGGCTGCCTGCGTGCAGCTGTTGGGCTTTGCCCATGTATTCCCATTTCGCCCCTCCTTACCCCTTCATGCCTTGGACCTATATATACTCCTCCTCCTCCTCCATTTAGGGATAGCTAAGATTAGAACTACACATTGGAGCTTAGCTCATGTACCTCCCCTTGTGGGATTCCTCTTGAGGGAGAAGAATCTCACTAGATCATCAAGACCTCCTAAGGGAGAAGGATCTATCTAGATCATCAAGACCTCATCTCCTCTTGGATTTGGAATGAACTCTACCTTCTATCTTCCCCTTTGATTGTTCATGTACCTTGTGGATCTTATGTGTTTGTTAGTCTAGTGGATGTGTGATTGGACTTGTTCTTGAGTGTTCCTCTTGTGATTTCCCCCTCTTGTTCTTCGTGTTCTTCGCGTAGCCACCTCCAATTCGTCAACATCGGGACAAATCGGGGTACTTTGGCCCGTACCCTACATCATCTTGGTATCATGAGAGACGTTGACACGAATTTGGAGCCCTACACCCCCATGTTCAAGCCTAATTTTGTTTATTTTTGTCGCAATTTGAAAATCCCCACCAAAAAGAGCCCCAAAAAATTTCTTCCATTTTGTTGATTCTAGTGAGTTTTTGTTGATTTTGATCCGTGGATCTTGTGCTTGGCAAGTGGATCTACCTCCTCTTGCGTTCCCTAGCCTTAATTTCATCTTTTCCCCCTTCAATTTTGCCTTTGAAATCCCGAAATTCCGCCCCAAATCGAGTTTTCGAGCTGAAAATCGTGATCTGGAATTTGTCAGGCCGGACATCCGGGCCCCCGGCCGAACATCCGGCTCTTGGAGCGCCAAAATGGGCATCGGTGCTGGAAACAGTGCCCGGAAATCCGGCCTACCCCCGGACATCCGGCCCCTGTAGGTTCAGCCTCCCGTGCTTTACCGTTTCGGCCATAACTAATTCATATGGAGTCCGATTTTGACGTTCTTTAGCTTATTTTGTAGCTATTGACATCCCCCATCACCCAAAATTAGTTCCACCACCATTTGACTCCATCAAATTTTGTGCATTTTCACATCTTTGCATAGGCCCTCTGCAATAACTTCCGCACCACCACATAAAACTTCCGCAACTTAACTCATTTTGGTTCATATTGCATTTGTGGTTGTTTGAGTTGTGATTTGAGTCTCCTAAGATGTTTCGTCTACTTAGGGACGGTTACTTTTTCGACAACCACGACATGGCACGATACGAGTATTGACACTTGCCATCGACTACATCCACCACCGAGCTTCCACATCGACGATGGCCATCCATCCTTTGAGACCATCTTCAACCGGAAGCAAGGCTGGTTACCCCGACTTCGTGAAAGGTTAAGTGTGGCGAAGGTATCCATTCCGTCATAAACTTTTCCTTCCTTGCCATTACACCTTGATAGCCCCACCATCTTTGCGAATACCTTCATACCTATTGAGACTAGCTATCCGAGTATTGCGGGGCTTCGCGAAAACTTGTGCACCATAGTGATTTGATATCATATTGTTGCATCATTTGATATATCATATAGTGCACTTGCTTCCTCCCATGCATATCTTGGATACTTATCTCATGTGTTTGGTTGAGGCTCATTAAGCATGGTGGAAAGGAAGAGAAAAAAAAGAAAGAAGCTTTTAAGCAAGAAAAAGAAGGATCATAAGCTTATAAGCAAAAGAGTACTGAGCATGAAAAGAGATACTTGTGCGTGAGGATACATGGAATAGCAACCGTTTTGCTTGCATACATATAGGATTGGTGCCAAGTGGTGAATCGTGCCCAAACGTGTTATCAAGCTAGCGTATCTCCATGTGTTTGTGCAACACGAGCTTAGTCTTTGTTAGGAAATTTTGTATTGCTCATGCCTAGTTGCACAAACCCCATTATCCCACCGTGTGCGTTTCTTTATTGCCCTCCTCTATATATTGGTGATCACTTGCTTTGCATTTTGAGTCCTTTGGCTTGATTTCAACATTTACATATCTTGGACTTCATTTTGCATGAATTTATGCCACTAACCCCACCGAGCTCCACTATAAGCCATTTGTGTAGGTTGTGACGATTGGACAAGGTTTTTCACCAAGTGCACTCTTTTCCTTGCATACATTGTGGTCTTTGAGATCCATCTACAACTTCGGAAAGAGGTAACTTTGGTATGTTCATTCCATCTCGTTCTCACACCTTCTCGAATGCTTCTATGGATAGGGACGGCACATCTCCTTTGGTCTATGACCACAACGACGAGTTCGATGCCATGAATAACTTCATCGATGCCAAGATGGACAAGCACATGGAGGAGCTCAAGGTCCTCATCAACACCTGCAAGAGGTCTTCATCATCTTCGAGAAGACACTCAAGTGCAAAGACTCCCGAGCTACCATCTTCGGCATGGACACACCGGCATCGGCACCGACAAGACCAGGACGCGCAAGATCATCGAGAGCGTGCCACAAGAATGGAAGAGCAGCCTTCCGGGAGCGTGTTGGCTTCTCTGCCAACCCCGTGCACACAGGCCTGCGACCCCCGTGCACACGGCCTTCTACACCCCCGTGCGCATGGGCCATACAGAGCCACAACAGCGACCCCAAGACTGCGGCTTCATCAACTACGTTGGCATCTTCGCCAAGCGACTTCGAGGCATCTTCGCCGACAAGCACCTCAAGATTACGCTCAAGAGAAGCTCCCCAAACTCAAGTCCGCGACTTCCACGAGCTACTACGACCTCGACACCAACCACGAGTTTCCTTTCTGTGGGACTCAAGACCCCGAGGATTATCTCGAGTGGGAGCGCAAGATGGACGACTACATCAAGCTACATCGAGTCCCCTCCGAAGATCAAGTGAAGTGCGCCACAAGTAACTTCCACGACTACGCGTTGATATGGTGGCTTCACACACCTTCGAAGAGCTTCAACGTGAGTTGGCCCAAGACGAAGAAAGCTATGCGGCGAGAATTTGTGCCTTCCGCCTACACCGAACATCTTCTTCACCAATTGGAGAACACCATACAAGGATCCAAGTCCCTCGACGAGTACTTCTTGGAGATGAAGAAAGCCTTGCGACGAGCCGGTGTGGACGATCCCATTTGGATGAAGTTCCACTTCACGATGGGATTGAACAACGACATCGCCAAGACTATCTTCACCAACATTTACGAGTCCCTCGACGACATCTACATTGGTGCTCTCAAGGTGGAAAGAGAACTCAAGAAGGCCAAGTCTACTCGACCCCGAGCACACTTCGCGACGACCACACTCCAAGACGGCGACCATGAGGAGATGATCGAGCATGGGATTTTCCCTTTGGTCATGGAGGCGCATGATGATGTGCCATCTTCGGCCTTCATCCACGGCGACGGTGACGAGATGGTTGAGCATGGGATTTTCCCTTCAACCAAGGAGGCGTATGATGATGAGTTGAACGACTTGTGCACCCATATTGAGAGTGAGAGTGACTTCACCACTAGCCCCATATATGATGAGATGCCCCAATTCTCATGTGAGGAGAGCCACCACCACCACCACTTGAGTGATTTGAGTGCCTCCACCATATGTGACATTGAGTGCACCTATTTTGAAGGAGTGAGCCACCACATAAAGAGAGTGAGGTAGTTGATAGGTCTTGTGAGGCCATTTCGATTTCTAACGACTTAACCTCTACCTCTATTGTGTCTTCTCATTTGGTGCTAGGTCCCATATACGACGACGCCTTGTTCCTCGACGACTCCGTCCTTCCTTTGGACAAAACGATGGCCATGGTGGACTATGATGCACCCCCCCCCCACACATTGTTCCATCACGATGATGATGACCACGAGTTGGTCCTTGCCACCTCACCTACACCACATGAGTGGAATGAGAAAGATAACATAGGTGAAGGTGATGCTCTTGTCCCACTAGTGGACATTGATTGCTTGCATGATGTCGATCCTCCTATTAACACGCTTCATGCTAGTGTGACTCCCCCATGTGATGATTTACCCATTCATGATGAGTTTGATGATTGTGCACAGGCAGTTGTAGCCTCCCTTCCAGCAAGGGCTTGACAGAGGATAATTATGACTCAAGACTCAACACCAAGACCGTGAAGAAGACCTCAAGGCAGGTCATCGAGAAGTACTATTCTCATACTGAAGATCGACACTGTCCTTGCCGGCAAGCTCCGCCCCGGTAAGGTGAAGACCAAGACTATGGTTGCCGGCAAACCCCCTTGCCGGCAAGCTCTGTGCCTGCAGGCTTGTTCTGTCCCGTTACCGCTCCACCTCGCCATCGACCAGATAGGCTCGTGTGCTAGGTGTCGAGCGGGCAGGTAGTCAACATAGCCGGCCAAGGCACGTGTCAGCACGCCGCGCCAAGATTAACTTTAATGACACCCGTCCCTGGGACGTGTCAAGACTATAGGAGGGCGCCAGGACCGATGGTACAGATCTTTTGCCCAAGGCCTCGCCTCCCCAACGTAGCACCTAACGGTGCATTCAATGCGTTTGTCTTACCCCGTTGGAAGATAAACGTGGTCACGGTGCAAGTCACTATTCATACTCTGTAATGCCCGTATTATCCATTGTGGTAACCCCTAGGCCTATAAAAGGAGGCCCACGGCTACAGGTAGAACGGTCGACACCCAGCTCAATTACACGTGATAGCTGCATTTCCCGCGCACCTTACCGGAAAACTGCGCTCCTTGTAACTTGGGTTCATACACGATCAAACACAGAACATGAGTAGGGTTTTACGGTGATAGCGGCCCAAACCTGGATAACCCCCCCCCCCCTTGTGTTCTTGCACCTTCTGAAAACCTGCTCTTTGTCCCATGCATGTCCCCTGAGCCGAATCGCAAAGGGGCCCGTTCGGTCCCATAGATCGTCGTTTCCCACAACAACTTTGGCGCGCCAGGCAGGGGGATTGTGTGTCACAAATCAGCTTTTTGGTAGTGTGAGTACCAACTTCATCATCTTCGTCGATGGCGCCGAAGAAGAAGGGTGGAGCCACGACGGCTCCTACCGCGTCCAAGCCACCTTCCCAGGCGACCGCAGGCGGCGCAGCCGGTGCGGGTGCTATGGTTGGGACGGGCAGAGCAGGAGGCGCAAGTGGTGCGGGTGCTCAGCACCCCCGCCACGTTGCTGAGCCTAGCCACAGGACCGGCGATGTCGCAGTCGGTCAATTTCCAAGACATTCTAGTGAGCACAGTCATCATAATAATATAGTTCATACTGCTGCGACCCAGGACCCAGCCGCCGCAACATCCAAGATGTAGCGGCGGCGTCCAACAACGGCGCGGGGAGGCGTATGCCGCGACCATCTCAAGATGGGCACGACACGCTCCCTCACATTGCTGGCTATTCCACACGACCGCAAGGCGAGATCCCTGTGCAGCAACTTCCGATTGCTCACGGAGCGCCGCCGCCACCACCACGTCCGCCTATTGGCGAGCATGAGCCGCGGTGGCATGGACATAACGAAGCTCCTTCTGGCTCTGCCAGGAGTCGAGCGACGCCTCGTTCTGTGCTCCCAGCCATGCCAACCACGGCAGCAGAGGCCATGGCGTGGGTTCAAATACTTTTGAACTTCTCGCCAAGCCCGGACAAGATGGACGAATGGAGAGCCACCATTCAGAGTCTCATTAGTTTTGCCGATCCCGGCAAAACACAAGATGTGGGGCCCTCGCGGCGACCACCCACCATGCTGGCAGGACCGTCCGGCAACCTTGCCGGAGACGCCGCACCAACGGTGCAGTCGCCTCAGCACCCCCCACCGTCACAACGACCGGCCCGCCGATCGGACGACCATGACGTGCTGTCTATGGCTTCGTCAGATCCGCGGTGCCGCCAAGATCAGCGCCAAGTGCTCCACGAGCGGTGCGACGAAGACGCCCGCACAAATATCGAGCAGCGCCGGGAAGCACGCCGTCAATCTGACGACCCTGCCAGGCCGGCAATGAACGTGCTCGCGCCAGTAGCCGCTGGGTACTTGCCCTATGAAGTGGGGTGCCCAGCATTTACTCGTGAGCTGCGGCAAGTTCGCTGGCCGTCCGCCCGTGCCTTCAAGCCGGAGCTGCCCGACAAGTACGATGGCACGCTCAACCCAGCCAAGTTCCTTGGCATCTACACCATCGCGGTGGAAGCTGCTAGGGGACGGGACGGGAAAGTGCTCGCCAACTACTTCTCGTTGGCGCTTAGACCCAACGTCAGGTCGTGGTTGATGAACCTGCTGGAGGGCTCCATTTCTTCTTGGGCGGATCTATGCCACCATTTCGTTGGCGCTTACCAGGGTGGCCACAAGCTCCCGGGCCAGCCCAGCGATTTGTAGGTGATCCCCCAAAGGGATGGAGAGAACCTCCGCAAGTACATACAACGGTTCAGCCGTGTGCACCACAACATCTCCGACATCCATCCCGCCGCTGTTGTTGCTGCGTTCCACACGAATGTGCGCAACCACAGGATGCAGTCAGAGATGAATGTCGAGCAGGTCAAGACCATCAACGATCTGTACGCTTTGACAGATAGGTGTGCACGAGCTGAGGAAGGGAGGCGAGTCCTCGGGGAAGGTGCTGGTGCAGACGTCGATTCCGAGGATGACGACGCATCAACCCCGCAGAAGAAGAACAGAAAGCGCAAGAACAAGACTGTACTGGCCGTCCAGATCTCCGGCGACACCAATGCCACCAAGAAGCCGAAGGCAGACATCCCCGGCAAGGAGGTTGCCGGGTGCGATGGCTGCCGGGAAGCTGCGGCAGGCGAGAAGGCTGGCAAGACCGGCGGGCCATACTGCAAGATCCACCGCACCAAGGGCCACGACCTCCAGCAATGCCGGCAAGTAGAGCAACTTGCCGAAAAGCAGAAGCAAGAGTACGAGAAGCGTGACAAGGAGAAGGGCCAAGATGGTGCTGGTGGGTCCGGCAAACATGGTGGCCGCGGAGGCCGCCGCTGCAAGGCCAAGCAGCCAAAAGAGAAGGCTGCTCAGGGCCAGCAAGAAGAGGATGATAGTGATGAGGACGGAGGTGGGTCCGACAAGGAGTTCCAAAATGCAGTGGATGCCATGTGTGTTGACGGAGGCGCATCTTTGCACTCCTCGCACCGGCAACTAAAGCAGTGGATCCGCGAAGTCAGTGCAGCGGAGCCGGTGATGGAGGCACAGAAGCCACTCATGTGGTCGCACTCGCCCATCGTCTTTGACGCTGAGGACCACCCTGATCGCACCACTGCGGTCGGGTGTTTGCCGTTGTTGGTCTCACCAACAATTCGCAACCTCAAGGTGACAAAGATGCTGGTTGACGGTGGGGCTGGCTTGAACTTGATCTCTCTAGATGTGATCAAAAGGCTGCAGACCCCCGACAAGGATCTCGAGGAGACAGGCAGTTTCCAAGGGATCTGTCCGGGGAGGAACAAGCTGAAGGGCCAAGTCACATTGCCGGTCACGTTCGGCAGCGAGCTCAACCATCGGACGGAGAAGATTACCTTCGACGCCGTCAAGATGCCACTACCGTACAACGGGATTCTGGGCCGCCCAGCCCTGGCAAAGTTTATGGCCGCGTCACACTATGCGTACAACGTCATCAAGATGCCGGGGCCGACGGGGGTCCTCACCATCAAGTCAAACTACAAGGACGCAATCATCTGTGTTGACAAGCTCTACCGGGAGGTAGCGGCAGCAGCTGCCATCGAGGCACTTGCCCCTGCCGTCCAAGCTCCCGAGGGAGAGAAGAAGAAGAAGACCGGCAAGACCTCTGCGAAGGACTCCAGGAAGCGCACTTCAGAGTGCAGCGTGCCTGTCGAGGACACACCAGAGAGCTCTACCGGCAAGAGCAAGAGAGCCAAGGTTTCCGCGCTGGCGACCAAACAAGTTTCTGCGAAAGAAGATGGGACGAGTGGCACCTTCTCTATAAGTGCCACTCTCAGTGACAAACAGGAGAGCGAGCTCGTTGCCTTCCTACGGGCGAATGTTGACGTGTTTGCTTGGCAAGCATCTGACATCCCCGGTGTTCCTAGGGAGGTAATTGAGCACCACCTTGGTGTCTACCCTCATGCGAGACCTGTCAAGTAGAAGATCAGAAAGCACGCCTTGGCCAAGGAAGATGAGGAGAAGACCGCATTCATCACCCCGTGCGGCATGTATTACTTCTTACATATGCCGTTTGGGTTGAAGAGTGCCGGGGCAACTTTTGCCAGAGCAGTTTAGATTGGTTTTGAGACCCAGATACACAGAAATGTGGAAGCCTATATGGATGATATTGTGGTCAAAACCAAACAGAAGTCAACACTGATCCAGGATCTAGAGGAAACTTTTGCCAACTTGTGCAAGCTCAACCTGAAGCTTAACCCTAAGAAGTGTGTGTTCGGTGTTCCATCCAGCAAGCTTCTTGGTTTCTTTGTGTCTCAGAGAGGGATTGAAGCCAACCCCGACAAGATCAAGGCAATTGAGCAGATGGAAGCACCGAGACGCGTCAAGGATGTCAGGCGCCTTACCAGCTGCGTTGCCGCCCTCAGAAGGTTTATCTCCAAATCGGCAGAGCCTGCCTTGCCGTTTTTCAAGATATTGAAAAAGGCAGGTCCAGTGAACTGGACTCCGAAAGCGGAGGCCGCACTCCAAGATTTGAAGGAGTACATGTCCTCTCCGCCAGTCCTAGTTGTGCCTAGGCCGCAAGAGACATTGCTGCTATACTTAGCGGCGACGAATCAAGTGGTTAGTGCTGCACTTGTGGCTGAAAGAGAGGCCGATGAGGAAGAGGTAGCAGCCGCAGAGCCACGACCCGACGAGCCGAAATCTTATCCAGCAAGGTCAGGTGCTGACAAGCTAGAGATTGTGCAAGCCAGCCAGCGAGATCAGCAAGTTGTGAAGAAGAAGATGGTGCAGCGCCCAGTCTACTTTGTTAGCTCCCTCCTGCAAGGGGCTAGGTCAAGGTACTCTGGTGTGCAAAAGTTGCTTTTTGGCCTTCTCATGGGCTCAAGGAAGCTGCGCCATTATTTTCAAGCACACCCAGTCACCGTCGTCAGTCGCTTTTCGTTGCAACGCATCTTGAGAAATCCGGAGGCAACTGGCAGGATTGTGGAGTGGGCATTGGAGTTATCAAGTTTTGATCTGAAATTTGAGAGCACCTCGACGATCCAGAGCAGAGCCTTGGCAGAATTCATTGCAGAATGGACCCCAACACCAGATGAAGAAAAACCAAAGACCTCTCTCCCCGGCAAGGAAACAGTTGACGATTGGGTCATGTACTTTGACGGTGCTTTCACGCTAAAAGGCGCCGGTGCCGGTGTGCTGCTTATAGCACCCACCAGAGAGCACCTCAAGTACGTGGTCCAGATGCACTTCCCAAGGGAGCAGGCCACCAACAACACTGCTGAGTATGAGGGTTTGCTTGCCGCCTGCGCATTGCAACCGACCTCGGTATCCGAAAACTGATTATCAGAGGTGACTCGCAACTTGTGGTGAGGCAGGTCAACAAGGATTATCAGAGCCCTTTGATGGAGGCATATGTCGATGAAGTGAGAAAGTTGGAAGAGCACTTTGACGGTCTGCAAGCAGAGCACGTTCCTCGTGCCCAAAATGAGATTGCCGACGACCTGTCAAAACTTGCCGCCCAAAAGACGCCTGTGGAGCCAGGACCATTTGTGCTCCAACTAACTCAGCCATCCGTTACACCATCGAAGCTGGTGAAGAAAAGAAAACAAGATGTTGATGGTTACTTTCTGGCAGAGCTACCCGTAGTTGCCAAGAAAGCAGATACCACCAACAAGCCGCCCTTTGTCGGTGAGCCGCAGCATCCGGCAAGCCAGATCCTTGCCGTCGAAGCAAGCGCTCCCGCAGAGGAAGAAATGCCTTTAGTCCTTGTCGTCGAGCCACAAGCTCCGGCATGGGCGCAGCCGATTGTCCAATTCCTCCAGACAGGAGACCTTCCCGATGAGCAAGAAGATGCAGAAAGAGTGGCCCGCCAATCAAGGATGTATAAGTTTATTGACAGCACCTTGTACAGGAAGAGACCAAACGAGGTAAAATTGAAATGCATCTCCCGGGAAGATGGACAAAGGCTGTTGGAAGAAATACATGAAGGGAAGTGCGGCTCTCATATTGGGTCACGCCCACTTGTCGGCAAGGCGTTCCGTCAAGGATTCTACTGGCCGACAGCCCTTCAAGACGCCTTGGCGGTGGTTATTAGGTGCGAAGCATGCCAGTTCCACTCCAAGGACATCCACCAACCAACTCAAGCCCTCCAAACCATCCCTCTTTCCTGGCCCTTCTCGGTCTGGGGGCTCGACAATGTCGGCCCTTTCCCCCGTGTTACTGGGGGCTTTGAATTCTTGTACGTTGCAATCGACAAGTTTACAAAGTGGCCTGAAGTAGAGCCAGTGAGAAAGGTGACGGCACAGTCAGCTATCAAGTTCCTCAAAGGATTGGTTGCCCGTTTTGGTGTACCCAACATGATCATTACCGACAACGGCACCCAATTCACGAGCCGCGCCTTCACAACATATTGCCAAGAACTTGGAAATAAGATCTGCTATGCCTCCGTTGCTCACCCGAGAAGCAATGTGCAGGTAGAGAGGGCAAATGAGGATGTGCTGCGTGGTTTAAAGACTAGGACTTTCGACAAGCTGCACTAGTGTGGAAGGCGCTGGGTGGAAGAATTGCCGGCGGTTCTTTGGTCAATCAGAATGACACCAAATTGAGCCACTGGCCAGACACCATTCTCCCTTGTGTATGGTGCAGAAGCGGTACTCCCCACGGAACTCAAATACGGGTCACCTCGAGTCTTGGCCTTCGATGAGGAGGACCAAGATGAGTTGCGGCATGACGATGCCACGCTCCTTGAGGAAGATCGTTTCTGGGCTGCTGTCCGTGCTGCACGGTACCAGCAAGCTTTGCGCCGCTACCATAGCCGCAAAGTGAATGCCAGGAACCTTGAGGATGGCGACCTTGTTCTTCGTCGGATTCAATCCGCAAAGGGTAAAAACAAGTTGACGCCGAAGTGGGAGGGCCCTTACCGGGTAGTACGAGTCTCTAGGCCCGGCGCAGTCCGCCTAGAGACCGAAGATGGCACTCCGGTGCTCAACTCATGGAATATTGAGCATCTTTGTAAGTTCTACCCTAAGGCGCGGTTGCCGGGCTGCCCGGCAACCTCTTTTGTACAAGTTTGCCGTCAAGGCATGTAAACCTTTGTACAAAGCCGGGCACAGATCCCGTGCATAATAAATAAAAGTTAAATGTTTCACAATTCTTTATCAAAGTGCATATATATTTATGTGTTGCAGGCAGTCTTGTGTTACATTTTGCCTTTCATAAGGTGATTAACGAACCATCAAGGTTCCGGCCTCCTCTTTTCTCTTCTTTCTTTTTCTTAAAGGAAGAAAGGGTTCCTCGCGTACAAGTTTCCCGGGGGGAGTGACGGTATGGATAGCAAAGGACGCGTTCAAGATGTCACCCTACGGCAAGAAGTGCAACAAGGAATAAGCTAAGTTGCAAAACTTTGAAATAAATTCTTTATTGTAGTTACGGCTCTCCTTGAACAATTTTGGCCTTTGTATGAGAAACATGCACGCTAAGGAACCTTGCCGTGATCAACTGCGCTCTTGCTTTGCTTCGAGTCCGCTCGGCAACCTAAGTAGCTGCGTTGTGATCGTCAAGCGTGACCTTGCTGGCAGCGGCACTTCTGGGAAGCTGCTGAGGACCTGTTCCTCGAGCGCTCGCGGCAAGGATGTGCGCACCGACAAGTTTCTGGCAAGCGTAAGGACCAAAAATCATGCAAAGATAGAATGGAATAAGGAGAATAATATGCATACGTCCATTCAAAACACGAACTGCAGCAACTGTTAAGCGCTTAGGTGCAAAAGTTATCTTCCACGCCCCCACAGGGCTACATTGGTTTTGATACAGGAGCTAAGGAGAGGAGCCTAGGCGGAGCGCAGCTCATATTCAAGATTCGAGTCGGGCACTACTATGCGCCTAGTCGGAATCGTCGCCTTCGCTCTTGATACGCGAGGAGCTTTCGTCTCTCTCGCTCTCACTGGTGGAGTCAGTGTCGGTGCTGCTCTCACTCTCCGCGCAGCATTCCATGCGACCACCGGAGACCCCAAAGAACTTCACAAAGAGTGTGGCAGCTCCGTCATACCTAAACTGGAGGAGCTGCCCCTGCCTTAGACCACGGGAGCCGGTGAACGACTTCCACCCCCGAGTCAAGAACAGGGAACCGGCAGTGGAGAACTTGGCCACCACCCAGGAGGGGCTGTTGCAGCAGCGATCCGCCTGTAGCCACAGGCCCGAAGGCCTGCGATTCTCCATCACCCTCGCAAAGGGGTCCAGGAGCCGGAGCCAACTGCGAAGCCGGCGGTGCAGCCCCACGACAAACTCGTGCGCCGCCACCACCGTGTGGGACTCGTGCGCCGTCACCGCCGTGCGGGCTTCCGCCTGAGGGGGAAGGGCGGCCGCCTCGCCACGTCCGCCTCGACCACGTGTGCCACGCCCTCCATGGCCGCGGGGGGCGGCCCTGCTGTGGGCGCTAGGGCTGGCATTCACGATAATCACCGAGGAACGCGTCCGGCCCCGAGGGGGGACCCTCGAGGCGGAAGCAGATGCGCGGGCCCGACCTCCACCCCTCTCCATCGCGGTGGTAGACCTCAAGGAAAGCAAGGATAGACGAAAGGTTGGAGGAGGAGAATGGCAAGGGTAGAAGATGGGTGGGCAAGATCGCCACTCCCCCGCCCTCTTTTATAGCGCCCTAGGGGGATTACTGTTGGGGCCGGATTTTCGAGACACAATATCCCAGAAATTAACCCGTCGTGTCGTCACCAGCCCCAAGATCATTGTTACTGGTGGACACGTCCTTGTTACAGATTACCAAGCAATTACAAGAATTGGATACAAGACCATAAAGTTCTAATGATACAACAATGATTTCTAACAGCGGATGGCGGAAGCGGGTAGCGGATCTCCATCTCTGGTGGGGCTCCATTCCCACATGAACAACTGACATGGATAACCCCTATCCCGCGTGGCTGCTATCTCTGATTTCTAGGTTGCGGGGTGTTGTACGGTAGGGACCCTAGGTGGAGATCTTTTCACACTTGGAGTGTAAGAGGGATGAACTCACAAGAACACAAGAGAGAAATCACTCAAACAAACCCAAATCACACATCCACTAGAGTAGCATACATAGATCCACAAGCATACATAGACAATCAAAGGAAAGTAGCACAAAGGTAAGGTTCTTCCCACTCCAAAGGAGGTGAGGTCTTGATGATCCTATGATGGGGATCCTTCCCTAGAGGGGGTCTTGAATCCACAAGGGGATCTTCTCTCTAGGAGGTCTTGATCTCCAAGAGGAGTGGTAGATGAGCAAAGCCCTCTATGAATATCTCAATACACTTTGCTAACCCTAACAAATGTCTCAGGTACGGAATATATAGTAGGTGGGAGGTAGGTGACGAACAGAGGGCAAAACAGACATAAGACAGCCACCTCGCTGGATGGCCCGTGCGCACGGGGGTCCCGTGGGCACGGTACAAGCCCATGCGCATGGGGTGTGCTACAGCGGGGAGGCCCGTGCGCACGGGGTCTTTGGGGCCCGTGCGCACGGGGTGTCCAGAGACTTTCTGGACAGGCCGTGCGCACGGGGTCCAAAGAGCCCGTGGGCACGGGGTCGCCTGGGCACTCCTTCTTCTTCCCGTTGCTTGACTCCGTCTTCCTGGCGGTCCTCCCCTCCTTCTCCCTGGACTTGACGAGGCTCCCTAGCGTCTTGGTGGTCGACTCCATCATGCCTAAGGATACATAACATTCCTATGATATGGGGTTGCCCGATCTTCACGGAGGATCTGCTTGAGGAACGAATCAACGCCACCTGAAGGGTACGAAGGAAACCCTCGATCCCAGCCAACAACGCTGTCGGGTAAAGGATAACTAGTGCAACCTGACGAGACCGAAGCTAGCTACTGCATATGCAACAACCAGCAACAAGTATTCGCCCAACCACACTCTTAGGATTCCAATCCACGCAACCACACACGAAGTTGGAAGCACGAACTGGTCGCCGCCTCAACGGCTGCTGTTGTAAAATCACAAAGTGAGTTTACCCTCTCACAAGGCAAGATTACAAGAGCTAAGGAGGAAGTGAACTCTCAAACAAGATTCTGGTTGCACTTAGCTAACCTATGCTGAAATCCAATTGCCAAAGAGTTGTGGCTGAAGTGAGGGAAGGGGTATTTATACTAGGAACAGCCCTCCTAGCTTAGGTGTGAAACCAGTCCAAAAGAGAGGCTCAAATTCGTGGTAACCAGCTGGTCAAGGGAGCAAACACATGGAGCCTCGCGCAGCAATTAATGCTCTGGACAGCTTGCATTGGAACTCTCATATCCTTTGACTCAGGACTCCAAATGTTGCACCGTTTGAATTTCCTGAAAGTAGACTTCAAATGCTGTCCAATTTGTACTCTCACACGTGCTGGAACCTCATATATTTGTGTTGCATGATGCAGCAAGTTCTGAGACGAATTCTGGAACTATGCATGCAACAATAGATTGTTGAGATGGCTTGCTATTCTTCCTTGAGGTGTAATTAGTTGCCCTTGTCACCAAAACATGGTTTACATCAGAGTTGAAACTTGTTCTCTTCAAAATTGTTGTATGGGCTTCAGAACTTGTTTCTTCATGAGCTGAATTTGTTTCTTCATGTGCTGAAAGTTGTTGGTTGTCCTCAACATTGTACCTGAGTAAAATCAGCACAGATGATTTAGGCAGTATAAAGTTCTCATGGATAGTTGAAGTATGATCAGTTAGGAGCGCGTTCACCTCTTGTTCTATATGTTTGGCACGGCTCCTTGTCATGGGACCCAAATAGGTCTTCTTTGTAGCAGCTTCATTTGAGAGCTGAGTTTTATCATGAGGAGAGGATGACAAACGAGGTGAACCTGGGATGTCCTCATCATCCTCCCCCTCTTCAAAAGGAGTCGTCCTCGACTCTTGACCCTCTTGATCGAAGCATGGAGACAAATCAGCAACGTTGAATGTTGGACTCACAGCATAGTCTCCAGGAAGCTCGATCTTGTAAGCATTGTCATTGATCTTTGCCAAGACTTTGAATGGTCCATCTCCACGAGGCATTAGCTTGGATTTGCACTTCTCAGGAAAACGATCTTTGCGCAAATGTATCCAAACCAGATCTCCGGGCTCAAAAGTCACCCTCTTGCGGTTTTTGTTTGCCTTAGCTGCATAGTACTTGGATTTCCTTTCTATCTCTTCTCTGGTCTTCTCATGAATCTTCTTCACATATGCAGCACGCTTTGAAGCCTCCATGTTACATCTCTCTTGTAATGGAAGAGGCAACAAGTCAATTGGTGCAAGTGGTTTGAATCCATATACCACCTTAAATGGGCACATGCTTGTGGTAGAGTGAACTGCTCTGTTGTAAGCAAACTCCACGTGTGGCAAACACTCTTCCCACTCCTTCAAATTCTTCTTGATCATTGTACGCAGCAAGGCTGAGAGTGTGCGGTTCACCACCTCTGTTTGCCCATCAGTTTGTGGGTGACATGTCGTTGAAAACAGCAGCTTGGTTCCCAACTTTGCCCATAATGTTTTCCAAAAATAGCTCATGAACTTCACATCACGATCTGAAACAATGCTCCTCGGCATTCCATGCAAGCGAACAACTTCCCTGAAAAACAAATCAGCAACATGTGAAGCATCGTCGTTCTTGTGGCACGGAATGAAGTGTGCCATTTTTGAGAACCTATCAACTACAACAAAAACTGAATCCCTCCCCCTCTTAGTCCTAGGTAGTCCTAAAACAAAATCCATGCTAATATCTTCCCAAGGAGCATTTGGAACTGATAGGGGAGTATATAAACCATGGGGGTTCAGTTTAGACTTAGCTTTGTGGCATGTGATGCATCGCTGAACAAATCTCTCAACGTCCTTCCTCATCTTTGGCCAATAAAAATGATCAGCCAACAGCTCATATGTCTTCTCATGACCAAAGTGTCCCATTAATCCTCCTGCATGTGATTCCTGCAACAACAAGGGCCTAACAGAGGAATCTGGAACACACATTTTGTTAGCCCTACAAAGGAACCCATCATGCACATGGTATTTATCCCAACCTTTGCCATCTTTACATTTTGCATATGGTTCTGAAAATATATGATCAGTGCAATACAGTTCTTTTAGGCTCTCAAGTCCCGGTACCTTCACTTCTAATTGTATCAAAAGAACATGCCTACGGGACAAAGCATCAGCAACCATGTTTTCCTTTCCTTTCTTGTACTTCACAACATATGGGAAAGTTTCAATGAATTCAACCCACTTAGCATGCCTACGATTCAGTTTAGCTTGGCCTTTCAAATGTTTCAAAGCCTCATGATCAGAATGTACAATAAATTCCTTAGGCCATAAGTAATGTTGCCAAGTTTCAAGCACTCTAACCAAAGCATACAACTCTTTATCATAAACAGAATAATTAGTTGCGCACCACTCAACTTCTCACTAAAATATGCTACTGGTTTTCTTTCTTGCATTAAGACACCTCCAATACCTATTCCACTAGCATCACATTCTATTTCAAAAGTTTTAGTGAAATCAGGTAGAATCAGCAAAGGTGCTTCAGTTAATTGTTTCTTAAGCTCAAGAAATGCTTCTTCTTGTGGTGCACCCCATTTGAAAGGAATACCTTTCTTTGTCAATTCATTCAAAGGTGCAACAATTGTACTAAAATCTTTAACAAACCTCCTGTAGAAACCAGCAAGGCCATGAAAACTTCTCACTTGGCTTACATTCACTGGAGTTGGCCAATTCTTGATTGCATCCACCTTAGATTCATCCACTTCAATTCCCTGTCCTGAAACAACATAGCCAAGAAAAACAACCTTGTTTGTGCAAAAGGAGCACTTCTCAACGTTAGCATATAATTTTTCTATCCTTAGCACATTCAGCACTTGTTTTAGATGTTCAATATGTTCCTCAATGGATCTTCTATAGATTAGAATGTCATCAAAGTACACAACAACAAATTTGCCAATGTAAGCTCTCAAAACATGGTTCATCAATCTCATGAAAGTACTTGGTGCATTAGTTAACCCAAAAGGCATGACTAACCACTCATACAACCCAAATTTTGTTTTGAAAGCAGTTTTCCATTCATCTCCTTCTTTCATCCTAATCTGATGGTATCCACTTCTCAAATCAATTTTAGAGAAAACAGTAGAGCCACTCAATTCATCAAGCATATCATCTAACCTAGGAATAGGATGACGATACCTAATGGTTATAATATTGATGGGCCTACAGTCCATTACCATTCGCCATGTTGCATCTTTCTTAGGCACCAAAATCACAGGTACAGCACAAGGACTTAAACTTTCACGAACATAACCTTTCCTTAAAAGTTCTTGTACCTGCCTTTCTATCTCCTTTGTTTCTTCAGGATTGGTGCGGTAGGGAGCTCGATTTGGAAGTGATGCTCCTGGAATGAGGTCAATCTGATGTTCTATGCCGCGCAAGGGAGGTAGACCAGCGGGTACTTCCTCCGGAAAAACATCCTCGAAATCCTGCAAGACATCACAAACAGCACTACGGAGACAAGTTAGGTCGTTAGCTGAAAGCAAAACGTCTTTGTACACAAGTACAACGACCACTTGATTTGGGTTGAGCCTCACATCTCTCAATTCTGATTTGGTGGCTAACATTACTAAGTCCTCTCCCTCTCTTTTATTTTTCTCTCTCAAATTTGGCTTGTGGCGCTCACTCACAGATTTGTGGATCTCTCTCTCACTCTTTTTCTCTCCCTCTTTCTTACTCACTACTTTTACTTCAGAAACTTTTTGCATGTGCTCAGCCATAATTTGTTGGTGAGTCATGGGCCTTAGCACCAAGTCTTTGCCTTTCCACTTGAGGGTGTATTGATTGGTTCTGCCACAATGTTTTGCTGAAAGATCATATTGCCACGGTCTGCCCAACAGCAAGTGACACACCTTCATGGGCACCACATCACACTCAACGGTGTCATTATGATCTCCAATCTTGAATTGCACCTGTACCATGTGTGTGACCTTAATCTCTCCACATTCACTCAACCATTGGATATGATATGGGTGGGGATGTTGCAGCAGCTTCAGCCCAAGCTTATCACACATTTCTTTACTTGCAAGATTGTGACAACTCCCACCATCAACAATTACTTTGCATACCTTGTCTTGCACTTTGGCTCTAGTTTGAAACAGATTATGTCGTTGTCCATTCTCAGCTTCTTTGATCTGCACACTCAAAACTTTAGTGACAACAAGAGAAGCACCTTGCTCATAATCACAATAGGTATGCTCATCACCATCTGAATTTTCACCATTTTCAATTTCTTCCTCAGGTTCGCTACAAGACTCATATTTTCCATTCTCTGTGATCAGCATGGTACGCTTGTTGGGACAATCTTTCTTCATATGGCCACGTCCCTTACATGTAAAGCACTCTATATCACTAGTTTTCCCAGTGGAGCCAATGGAGGATGAACTTGGGGCTGCAAATTTGCTCTTTTCTTTTGCATTTGATACCTCATTCCTGCTCGTGGCTGCACGTGCATGGGACTGATTTCCACCTCCAGAACTAGTCATGATGCCTCGACCAACATTGAATTGAGGTACAAACTTACTCCCACTTGATGTAGCTCTAGCTGTGAAGGATGTAGTTCTGTTTTGCCTGGAGTCTTCTTGCAATTGACGTTCAGCCTTAGAAGCAAGATGTACAAGTTCTACAACATTACGATATGGCTGCAGATCAACCACTCGTTTGACATTAGGATTCAGCCCATAGAGAAACCTTGCCATGGACTGCTCCTCATCTTCATGTATGTTGGCTCTTATCATTGCCTTCTCCATCTCCTTATGATACTCCTCAACAGATAACTTTCCTTGCCTCAAATTCTGGAGCTTATCAAAGGTATCACGCCTATAATGCCTTGGGACAAATCTTGCCCTCATCTCTCTTTTCATTTCTGCCCATGTAGCAACAGCAGGTTCTCCTTCTTCTTCTCGCTGAATCTGAACTTGCTCCCACCATATTAGGGCATAATCTTCAAACTCAAGTGAGGCCATTGCTAACTTCTTCTCTTCAGAGTAGTTGTGCATGAGGAAAATCTTGTCAACCTTCAATTCCCATGTGAGATAAATTTCTGGATCAGATCCACCATCAAACTTGGGCATGGTAAATTTCAGCTTTCCAAACCTCTCCTCTTCCTCTCGTTCACGACCATTGTTTCTTCGACGATGAAATCTAACATTCTGGTGCATGCCATCTTCATCTTCGTCAAACTCATCTTCACTACCTTCATGGTGCAGATTTGCTCTCCGGTGGCCTCCTCTAAGACCACGACCAGTAGCAGCTTCATGATGAGCATGTCCATTAGCATGAGCATTTCCACGTCCGGGACCGGGAGGTCGCATGGCATGGGGAGCAGTAGCACGGTTTCTTCTAGCTTGTGCATTGGAGGCAGCACCTTCCCCATCAGTTGCATTATGTTCATCACCATGGACACTTGCTTCTTCTCGGTTTTGACGAAGCTCTCGCACAATATCAGCAACAATATCAGCCCTCATGGTTGCCATGTTTTGAGTGAGCTGCTCATTAACATTACCCATAAGTTGCTGCAAATCTCTTGACAACTTCTCTTGCTTCTCTTCAATTGGATCAAGGCTGTTTCTGAATTCTCGGCGTAGATGATCACGTAATGAATTGAAGTGAAACCGTGTGACAGGTTGATTGAGATGCCCATGTCCTTCAACATCATATTCGTCTTCATCACCTGCCATGGTTAGTTTTCCAAAATCCCTATAGTACTAGAAGCATATATGTGGGTAACAACTCAAGCTCACCTCACTTACCAACCGAAGCTCATGTAACTTCCAAGTGAGGGCAGAATCGTGCTCAACCGTGGTGCCGGTAGTTGGTATACAAAGAGTGATGAATCAAGCGAATACAAGTCTAGGGTTGCACATGCGGGGCTGTTTGGTGGGGCTTGGGTGGGATATATATGTAGCAAAAGATTGACTAATCTGTAATCTAGATATTGTTGAACCAAGTAATCATCCACAGAAGATTCTAATGCCCTTCGTTGCTGAATGAGATATAAGTGAGGTACATGCAACTCATACCAAGGAATCAGATTTGCTAGAAAGCAAGGATTGAAGATGTTGCACACTTGACAAGTTTCAGCTCACAATACAAACAGGGATTTCTCAAGATATAAGTGAAGAACAGTCCCAAATTTCTCTCTTTTGTTTCTTGCACACACTTTCTTTCTTTGGGCAGATCTCTTTTTTTTTTACCTCTTTTTTTTTTGCTTTTTTTTTTGACAAACTTCAACAAGGGACTTGGATCTGAACACACACTTTGGGGGATCCACGAAAGTTACAATGGATGAGCTCAAACAACAAGAACATGCAGCTGAAACTTAGGCAGAAAACACACACAAACTGATCTGATTTTTTTGGGTGGAAACACGATGGGAATCAGATCTAACAAGGATGGATGGAAAGTACACGGTGTGGGCTTTCCAAAATGCAAAAAAACACCCAAAACGGACTCCGGATGACAAAGATACACAAGATTTGGTGGAGGATGCAGATCTGAAATCTGTGGACGAAAACAAACACAAACACACAAGAATGGATGGGGGAAACTCAGCAACTAAAAACAAAAGATCTAGTGGACAAGAACTTGATAAAACTCACCAAATGACAGATTAAAGGCTGCAAAGGGCTTGGTAAAGGTATATTTTTTTTGTGGGGCCATTTTCTGAACTTTAGGATGAACAAGAACACGAACTAAACTAGGGATACAAGATCCTACCGTGTCAACCGAAGCTCTGATGCCAAGATGATACGGGGTTGCCCGATCTTCACGGAGGATCTGCTTGAGGAACGAATCAACGCCACCTGAAGGGTACGAAGGAAACCCTCGATCCCAGCCAACAACGCTGTCGGGTAAAGGATAACTAGTGCAACCTGACGAGACCGAAGCTAGCTACTGCATATGC
The DNA here is from genome assembly GCA_039707655.1 of Elymus sibiricus. Taxonomy (NCBI): domain Eukaryota; kingdom Viridiplantae; phylum Streptophyta; class Magnoliopsida; order Poales; family Poaceae; genus Elymus; species Elymus sibiricus. The sequence continues at coordinate 199,079,203 of CM077668.1, forward strand.
AACAACCAGCAACAAGTGTTCGCCCAACCACACTCTTAGGATTCCAATCCACGCAACCACGCACGAAGTTGGAAGCACGAACTGGTCGCCGCCTCAACGGCTGCTGTTGTAAAATCACAAAGTGAGTTTACCCTCTCACAAGGCAAGATTACAAGAGCTAAGGAGGAAGTGAACTCTCAAACAAGATTCTGGTTGCACTTAGCTAACCTATGCTGAAATCCAATTGCCAAAGAGTTGTGGCTGAAGTGAGGGAAGGGGTATTTATACTAGGAACAGCCCTCCTAGCTTAGGTGTGAAACCAGTCCAAAAGAGAGGCTCAAGTTCGTGGTAACCAGCTGGTCAAGGGAGCAAACACATGGAGCCTCGCGCAGCAATTAATGCTCTGGACAGCTTGCATTGGAACTCTCATATCCTTTGACTCAGGACTCCAATGTTGCACCGTTTGATTTTCCTGAAAGTAGACTTCAAATGCTGTCCAATTTGTACTCTCACACGTGCTGGAACCTCATATATTTGTGTTGCATGATGCAGCAAGTTCTGAGACGAATTCTGGAACTATGCATGCAACAATAGATTGTTGAGATGGCTTGCTATTCTTCCTTGAGGTGTAATTAAACATGGTTTACATCAGAGTTGAAACTTGTTCTCTTCAAACTTGTTGTATGGGCTTCAGAACTTGTTTCTTCATGAGCTGAATTTGTTTCTTCATGTGCTGAAAGTTGTTGGTTGTCCTCAACATTGTACCTGAGTAAAATCAGCACAGATGATTTAGGCAGTATAAAGTTCTCATGGATAGTTGAAGTATGATCAGCTAGGAGCGCATTCACCTCTTGTTCTATATGTTTGGCACGGCTCCTTGTCATGGGACCCAAATAGGTCTTCTTTGTAGCAGCTTCATTTGAGAGCTGAGTTTTATCATGAGGAGAGGATGACAAACGAGGTGAACCCGGGATGTCCTCATCATCCTTTGTGAAGTAGCATCCAAGTTCCATCCATATCTATGTGTAAGTCATAAAGGAGTGAATTCACCTCGTTCTCGATGGCACGTGCGCGAGCTCTTGTCATAGGTCCGCTTGGTGCTTGGTGAGGTGGTGAAGTATCCATGGGGATGATCGAAAGATGCTCCGCATCACGGGGTGTGCCCTCGTAGTGCTCTTCTCCTAATCGTGATCTGGCCAAGACAATAGCCAGGGACAAGCCAGTGAGTACGTTTGAATGTACTCGCAAACCTCATGAACAAAAGATATACCGAATGCAACCGAGAGCTTATGATCATGATGAACAAAATTATATGCATATGCTGACTGATATTAAAGCATGGCATGATAAATATCAAAACGGTGTAGATGGCTAAATATATCATTCTAGTAAATAAACCAAGAAAATAGAATGGAACATCGGGCGTTGGACCGCCCGAAGATTTCAAGAAAAATGCCAAACGGGTGTATGAATGCGACGCCATGAGAGGTCTTGAAAAGAAATGCCAAACGGGTGTCTGAATGCGACGCCTCGAGAGGTCTTGAAAAGAAATGCCAAACGGGTGTCTGAATGCGACGCCTCGAGAGGTCTTGAAAAGAAATGCCAAACGGGTGTCTAAAAGCGACGCCTCGAGAGGTCTTGAAAAGAAATGAGTATCCAGGTGGCATAACCATCCCAAGAGATACTCAGAAAAAAATAGAAATGAGTATCCAGGTGGCATAACCATCCCAAAAGATACTAAAAAAATAGAAATGAGTATCCAGGTGGCATAACCATCCCAAAAGATACTCAGAAAAAATAGAAATGAGTATCCAGGTGGCATAACCATCCCAAGAGATACTCAGAAAAAATAGAAATGCGTATCCAGGTGGCATAACCATCCCAAAAGATACTCAGAAAAAATAGAAATGAGTATCCAGGTGGCATAACCATCCCAAGAGATACTCAGAAAAAATAGAAAGGAGTATCCAGGTGGCATAATGATGCGGAGCATCCTACAGTCATCCCCATGGACCCACCTACGTCTCCCCAACCACCAAGAGGACAAATGACTCGAGCACGTGCAAGAGCTCTCGAAAACAAGCTGACATCACTCCTTAATGAAATTCCATACGACGAGTGCGAGACATGGTTGCTACCTCATTCCGAAATGCTATGTGTGCTTAGGTACCAAGAGGACCCTCTCGGAGAAGCTCGGAACAACGGACAAGTCGGCAAGTTCACGGATGAAGAGGACTAGCGAGGATGGTCACCGAAGGTCTACAGCAGCCGGACATCCGGCATGTAGCCCGGACATCCGGCCCCTGGAGGCTACAATAGCTTCCCAGATCAGCCGCAGCCATGTCCCCAGGCCCCGGACATCCGGCCCCAAAGCCGGACATCCGGGCCCCTGCCGGAAATCCGGCACCCTATATAGTAGGTTGGCCAGTTTCGGCCTGACATCCGGCTCTGAAGCCCGAACATCCGGCACCCTGCTGAACCGCCGGACATTCGGCCTTACGCCCGGACATCCGGCCCGACACCCGCATGTATCCGGCCCTCAGGCCATGTATCCACCCCCATCTTGCCCTAACTTGTACTAGCACTATATAAGGACCTCTCCCTTCTCCCTCTAGGGTTAGCATTGTGATAGCTCTTGAGATAGAGCTTTGCTCGTCCACTACCTCTCCCATAGAGATCAAGACCTCCATGAGACCCATGTGAGAAGATCCTCTCCGGATTCAAGACCTCGACTCCTTCGCGGATCGGGATGAACTAGCTACCTTTTTACCTTCTTGTGTTGGATTTGGACCTTTGTATCTCTCTATGTGTATGTGGATCTAGCACATGTGTGATTGGATCTTGTCTATTTGAGTGTTCTTCTTGTGTTCTTCTTGGATTTGCTCCTTTTCCCCCTTCTAAGTGTGAAAAGATCGTCAATTAGGGTTCCACCCTACATCATCTTGGATCAAAGCCACGTTGATTCACACTTTGGAGTTCTTCCCCTCCACTTTCTAGCCCCAATTTTGTTAGTTTTTCCCAATTTCGAAAATTTCCCACAAAAATGGCCATACCAAATTTTTTGTGATTTGTTGGTTTGATGATGTTTTGTTGATTTTGATCCATGGATTTGCTGTGTTTCGAGTGGATCTAGCTTCCCTCATCCTCCCCACCATTTCCATCCACGAAATCCGTCTAATTTTGACCTTGGAATCATCTATTTCCGCCCCAGTTCGAAAATTTCCGGCCCAAACGAGATCTGGAATCGTCGGGCCGGACATCCGGCACCTAGAGCGCCAAAACGGCCAAGTTTCTGTCCACAGGGCCCGGAAATCCGGCCTCCCCCCGGACATCCGGCCCCTGTAGCATCAGCCTCCCGTGTTTCACCGTTTCGGCCATAACTAATTCATCCGGAGTCCGATTTTGACGTTCTTTAGCTCGTTTTGTAGCTATTGACATCCCCTATCTCATAAAAATACTTCCAACACCATTTGACTCCATCAATTTTTGGAGAATTTGGGAAGTTTGCCTAGGCCTTCCACCATAACTTCCGCAATACCACCACCGACTTGCGTAACCTAACCCATTTTGATCCCTGTTGCATTTGAGGTTGTTTGAGTTGTGGTTTGTGTCTCCTAAGGTGTTTCAGCTACTTAGGGACGGTGACTTCAACTCCACATCCACATTGCCAACTCCGCAACCACCACCGCTTTCCGCTACCACCATTTGACATTTGCCGTTTGAGATTTTGAGTTCGCGGTTTTTTCCGTTTCCTAGGGTGTTTCGGCTAACTAGGAACAGTTCGACATCGACATCACCGCCTCTCATCATCGCCACGGACTCGACATCGCCATTGTCCACTTCATCATCATCCATCCTTGCTTACAAACAAGAACCCCCCGACGGTAACCTCGACGACATCTTTGTACATTCTCCTTGCCATTGCATTGTTAACCCCCGAGCCAATTTTGCGTCACTTGCCTACCGAGACTAGCAATTTAAGTATTGCCGGGCAACGCTACTTGTGCACTTTAGTGATACACGTTCCGCATAGCTATCATTGCGTGCATATATCATCGTATCATCTCTTGTGTCATCATTTGTTCCCGCATATACAAAATTGCTATATTGGGTTGAGCATTTCGCATAGTGGCCATATAAAAAAAAGAGTGCAAAAAGCTTTTAAGCAAAGAGAAAAAGAAAGCAAAGAGCTTGTAAGCAATAGCCATAGCTTCACGCCACATTGCATATCATACACCATCATTGATCATCTTGGATCATTGTGTGTGAGACACCGGGAACCATACATACATAGCATACTTGGGATAGAAGTCGACATGTTTTGTTTCTATAGGTTGTGCACAAGTTCGTATCACGCCCAATAGTGCAATCGTGCTAGCGTCTCTCTAGAGTTGTGCAACATGAGCATTTTCCGTGGATATCACATTTTGAGCTCATTCCTTGGTTGCGCAGCCTCACTTATCTATCCGTGTGTGTGTTTCCGTGTGCCACCCACTTGCTATTGGTCTACTTGTTGCATTTGCGAATTTGTGAATCTTTTTCAACATTATTGACTCTTGCTAACAATTGCATCAAATTTTGTGCCACTATCCTCACCAAGCTACTCCATAAGCTTTATTGTGTAGGTGTGAGAATTGACAAGATCCGATACCAATTGTGCTATTTTCATAATACCATATTGGGTGAGCATTGATCCATCTTCAACATTGGAACGGTACATTTGGTCTAGTTCTTCCCTTTCTTCCACTCACATTTGCTCGAGTCTTGTGATGGATAGGCCAAGCACATCATCTCTGGTCTTCGACGACAACGACGACGCGAACAACTACACCACCAAAACTCCCCGCTACGGACTACAATGACAAATGCAAGGTGCACAAGATGCCTTGAGGGAGCGCATCGAGAACCTCGCCATCGACATACAACACTCCGAAGCGCGGAAAAGAGACTACATCGACAACAAGTTGGACGAACACATGGATCAACTACGAGATATGTTGGCCACCTACAAGTCTTCTTCCCCTTCGTCATCTTCAAGGCGGCGGCGAGCAAGTCGTACATCTTCGGAGCGCCCATCTGCCGCAAGCACAATCCGACCACGTCCTCACCTTCGTGACGACCATCATCACGTTCGACATCCACATCGTCATGAAGGGCAAGTCTCCTACAAGAACCATGTGCGCGACGACGATGAACGTCACCATCAACACGAAGACGCTCGAGATGCAAACACCAACAAGTCCCAACAAGCTCTACATCAAGCTACGACCAACCTTCATGAGCACAAGAGAAGACCGCGAGACGAGCACCACCAAGACGAAGCTTCGGCGCCAAGTCCAAGGCGACCAAGTACAAGCGAGGGTGACCCTTCCATCTTCGAAAGTACCTCAAGGAAGATGGACGAGCATGGGAAATTCCCTTCGGTCATGATGACGAACAACGAGGTGCCACATCTTATGGGCCTCCTACAACAAGATGGCGACAAGACGGTCGAGCATGGACCATTCCCTTCGACCAAGGCGGTGAGCACGAACCTCTTCGACAACATGAAGACGACGCCCACATGGGACTCCTACTCGGACTCAAGCTACGCGACCGCAAATGAGACCCTCTCTTTGGTCTTGGAAGAGAGCGATGATTTGCCACACCCTATGGCATTCATCTTTGGAGGCGTTATGGATGAGGAGGTTGAGCATGGGACTACTCCCACAACCACGGCGGCGAAAGAAGTTGAGTATGGAGACATTTGCAGCTACATCTCTCCGACAAACACATTTGACGAGATGACCCAATTGCCATGTGAGGAGAGCCACCACCACATGAGTGAGATGAGTGACTCCACCATATGTGACATTGAGTGCATTTCATATGAGAGAATGAGTGTGACCACCACTAGCCCCACACATGCGTACATGCCGCATATCCTATGTGAGGTTGAGAGCCATCACCACCCTTTGAGTGACTCAACCAACCATATGAGTGTAAGCATCATAGCGGGAGTGAGTGAGCCACAACACTTAGTGAGTGAGGTAGTTGATAGGGCATGTGAGGCCACTATGATTTCTAACGACTTAACCTCTACTCCGAGTGTATTTTCTTGTTTGGTGCTAGATCTCCTACAAGACGAAGCGCCAATCCTCGACGAGTCCATACCTCCAATGGGCAATACGATGGCCATGGTGGACGATGAGTCACTGATGCGGAGCATCCTACGGACATCACCATGTCAAGAGCCTGTTTGGCAAGTGACACGTGCGACATCTACTCCACATACACAAAGGTGAATCACCTCCTTTACGCGTGTTCACTTGACCCGTTCGAGGATGGTATACTACTTGACACTCCACTCGTGTGCATACATAGGTATTGTCGGAGCACCACGGACGAGGAGGAGGAGTGCCAGCGCACATGTACAACTACACCGTCCGCGAGGGAAGCTTGGAAGAGAAGGAAGAAGAAGCATGGACAAGCTTCTGGAAAGCCCGGAACTTCCGGCCTCCAGCCCGGAACCTCCGGCCCCCGGACCTTCCGGCCAGCCCGGAACTTCCGGCCCTCGACACTCCAGGCGACGTCCGGACGTGCAAAGTCTCTGTCCAGCCCGGACCCTGCCCGGAACCTGACCGGACCCTCCGGCCACCGGAACATCCGGCCTGCCCGGAACTTCCGGCCCCCGAAAACCAGCCCAGCTCCCGCCGTGAAAACTCTCTGGATAGCCCAGACCCTTCCCGGAACCTGCCCGGAACTTCCGGCCCTGCCTGCGTGCATTGACTTGGGCCGAGGCCCATGTACCCCTTCACCCCCTAGACTATATATACCCTTCTTCCACCTACGTTTTAGGGTTAGCAAATAGGATAGCTCATTTCTAGGTGAGCTTTGCTCCTTTACCACTCCTCCTCTTGAGAGAGAGAGAGAGACCACTCCATTGGAGTTCAAGACCTCCATTGGAGAAGATCCCCAAGGGATTCAAGACCCCCATCGTGGGAAGATCCATCTCGGATTCAAGACTTCAACTCCTCACGGATTGGGATGAACTAGCTACCGTTTGTATCGTCCTTTGTTGACTTTGGATCGTGAATCTCTCCGTGTGTATGTGGATTTAGCACATGTGTGATTGTGTCTTGTCTATTTGAGTGTTTCCTCTCGTTTTCCCCTCTCGTGTTCTTCGTGTTCTTCGCGGGATCCGCTCCAATCGTGAAAGATCGACACCGTTAGGGTTCCACCCTACATCATCTTGGTATCATGAGCCACGTTGATCACGATTTTGGAGTCTCCCCCACCGTTTTCTGGCCTAATTTTGCTTCGTTTTGTCCCAATTTCGAAAATCCCCACCAAAAATAGCCATACCAATTTTTTTTTGTGATTTGTTGGTTGGATGATGTTTTGTTGATTTTGATCCATGGATTCGTTGTGTTTCAAGTGGATCTAGCCTTCCCCATCTTTTCCCCCATTTCCATCCACGAATCTTCTCAATTTTGCCCCGGGAAATCGTGTTTTTCCGCCCCCGTTCTCAGATCTGGAATTTAGGGTTCGTCCCGGAAGAAATTCCACGACCCCCGGAACTTCCGGCATCCCCTGGAACTTCCGTCCCCCGGAATTTCCGTCCATGCCCCGGAACTTCCGGGCTAAACAGAAAGTTTACCCAAAATCCACCGGTTTCCCCACACGTCTCCCGCGACCCCCGGAACTTCCGGCACCCCCCCGGAACTTCCGGCCGTAACCCCGGAACTTCCGGAGCCCGGAACTTCCGGCCGTAACCCCGGAACTTCCGGCCTAACCAGAAAAATTGCACAGACTTTCAGCATCACCCTTCTTCACCATTTTCATCATAACTTTTCGCTCCGAACTCCGATTTGAGTGTTCTTTGGCTCGTTTTGAAGCTATCGACATGCCCGAGGTCCTCACCTTGGTTTCACCACCATTTGACTCCATCAAAATTTTGGAACTTTGGCATCTTTGCCTAGGGCCTCCAACATATCATCCGCTATTCCACCATAGACTTCCGCAACCTAATTCATTTTGATCCCCATTGCATTTGAGGTTGTTTGAGTTGTAGCATGTGTCTCCTAAGGTGTTTCCGCTACTTCGGGACCGTGACTTCCACTCCGACAACGTGTATAGCCCCACCATACTCTTCCGCCACCTTACCCATTTTGACCGGGTTTACACCAATACTTCCGCAACCACCACCACTAATCCGTTACCACCATTTGACATTTGCGTTTGAGATTTTGAGTTCGCGGTTTTTCCGTTTCCTAAGGTGTTTCGGCTAATTAGGAACGGTTTGACATCAAGAACACCGCCACTCATCATCGCCACGAGGTCGTCATCGTCATTGACCACTTCATCATCATCCGTCCTTGCTTACAAACGAGAACCACCGACGGTAACTTCGACGACACCATTGTATATTCCCCTTGCCATTGCATTGTTAACCCCTAGCCCATTTTGCGTCACTTGCCTATCGAGACTAGCCATTGAGTATTGCCGGCAACGTTACTTGTGCACTTTAGTGATTATCGATCCGCCCTTCCCTTGCATACATACCTCATCTTGGTATCATCATATCATCTCTTGTGTCACAAGATTGTTCCCGCATATACACAATTGCTATCTTGGTTTGAGCATTGCGCATATTGGCCAAATAAAAAAAAGCATTTAAGCAAAGAGAAAAACAAAGAGCTTTTAAGCAAGAGCCATAGCATCATACCACATTGCATATCAAATTACCATCATTGATCATCTTGGATCATCGTGTGAGAAACACCAGGAACTATACATACATAGCATACTTGGGATAGAAAATCGATACGTTTTGTCTTTCCTAGGGTGTGCACAAGTGTCGTATCCGCCTATTGAGCAATCGTGCTAGCGTCTCTCTTGAGTTGTGCAACACGAGCGTTTTCCGTGGATTCCACATTTTGTGCTCATTCCTTGGTTGCACGACCCCATTTATCTATCCGTGTGTGCGTTTCCGTGTGCCATTCATTGCTATTGGTCTACTTGTTTCATTTGCGAATTTGTGAATCTCTTTCAACATTATTGACTCTTACTAACAATTGCATCAAAATTTTGTGCCACTATCCTCACCAAGCTACTCCATAAGCTTTACTTGTGTAGGTGTGAGAATAGACAAGATCCGATACCAATTGTCCTACTTCCATAATACATTATTGAGTGATCATTGATCCATCTTCAACATTGGATAAGGTACATTTGGTCTAGTTCTTTCCTTTCTTCCACTCACATTTTTGCTTGAGCATGATGGATAGGCAAAGCACATCTCCTTCGATCTACAACCACAACGACGAGTTCGATGCCATGAAGGACCACATCAACACCAAGATGGACAAGCACATGGAGGAGCTCAAAGCCCTCATCAAGAACGGCAAGAGGTCTTCCTCATCTTCGAGAAGACGCTCAAGTGCACATGCTTCCGAGCTCCCATCTCCGGCAAGATCACATCGGCATCGACACCGACAAGAATGTGAAGGTCAAGAGCTCAACACCAACCACCGCTCGACGACTTCACCATCTACCTTGGCATCTTCGCCTTTGGACATACGGCATCTTCGCCAACAAGCACCTCAAGATTACGCTCAAGTCCGCGACTTCCATGAGCTACTACGACCTCGACACCGACCACGAGCTTCCTTTCTATGGGACTCAAGACCCCGAGGAGTATCTCGAGTGGGAGCGCAAGATGGACGACTACCTCAAGCTACATCAAGTCCCCTCCGAAGATCAAGTGAAGTGCGCCACAAGTAACTTCCACGACTATGCGTCGACATGGTGGCTTCACAAACCTTCGACAAGCTTCGACGTGAGTTGGCCCAAGACGAAGAAAGCGATGCGGCGAGAATTTTTGCCTTCCACCTACACGGAACATCTTCGACGCCAATTGGAGAACACCATCCAAGGATCCAAGTCCATCGACGAGTACTTCAAGGAGATGAAGAAAGCCTTGCGACGAGCCGGCGTGGACGACCCCACTTGGATGAAGTTCTACTTCATGATGGGATTGAACAACGACATCTCCAAGACTATCTTCCTCGACAACTACGAGTCCCTCGACGACATCTACTTTGGTGCTCTCAAGGCGGAACAAGAACACATGAAGGCCAAGGCTTCTCCACCCCAAGCACACTTCGAGAAGGCCAAGCTCCAAGACGGCGAGCATGAGGGTAGTACCACCACGATGTCCAAGCCCAACGAGCTCCAAGACGACGCTCTCAAGTTCGACTTCACCGCCATCCCTCTTTGTGGCATTGACGATGCCGAGTCTACCATGACTCTTTTTGAAGACGGCGCGGCGACGACTACGACTACGGAGCCTCTCAAGGAACAAGATTTGGAGGCGAGCGACAAGGTGGCGAGCAAGGATGATGCTTCCATCTTTGGAGGCGAGAGTGATGATGTGCCATCTTCGGCCTTCATCCACGGCGACGGCGATGATGACTTGAGTGAATTATGCCACCATATTGAGAGTGAGAGTGACTTCACCACTAGCCCCACATATGATGAGATGACCCAATTCACATGTGAGAAGAGCCACCACCACCACCACTTGAGTGATTTGAGTGACTCCACCATATGTGACATTGAGTGCACCTATTTTGAGGGAGTGAGTGAGCCACCACATAGAGAGAGTGAAGTAGTTGATAGGGCATGTGCGGCCATTTCGATTTCTAACGACTTACCCTCTACCTCTCTTGTGTCTTCTCATTTGGTGCTAGGTCCCATATACGATGACGTCCCGATCCTTGACGACTTCATCCTTCCTTTGGACAAGACGATGGCCATGGTGGACTATGATACACCCCCCACATGGTTCCATCACGATGATGATGGCCACGAGTTGGTCCTTGCCACCTCACCTACACCACATGAGTGGAATGAGAAAGGTAACATAGGTGAAGGTGATGCTCTTGTCCCGCTAGTGGACATTCTTGACATTGCTTGCTTGCATGATGTAGATCCTCCTATTGACACGCTTCATGCTAGTATGATTTCCCCATGCGATGATTTACCCATTTATGATGAGTTTGATGATTGCCATGCGGAGTCTATTAGTTGTGATGCCATGTTGCATAGGATTTCTTGTGCTAATTCTATCGGTCACATCATGTTTGCAACCCCTCTTGACTTGTCATATGCTATGAAAGAGATCTCCCATATGTCATATTTGCAATCTCATCATAGTGACTATGCATATGCCATTAAAATAAACCCAATTTGCACATATAGCATAGATGACAAGCCCATGGTTATTGGCATTTGTTTTTCTTGTGATGATATTGATATACTTCCCTTGCATCATTTCTCTCATATGCCATGCCATGACAACCTAGTTTTGAACATGCATTGTTTGCCATGTTGTCAATTTTCTCCATATTATGCGTCCGCTATTGCTCATGAGGCGACCCCCATAGTTTCCACATACATGTTTGGAGATTTTGATCACTCCCATCCATTGCATGATCCTCATAATTATGTGCACAATATGCTCCCCATGAATAAAAATGATATTGATGTGCCATATACTTGCTTGCTCCATTTGTGTCCCCATCGTGTTATACATAACAACTATTCTTTCATGATGGATGACATGTTCATATACCATGCCTCAAATTTCTTTGAGCATTGCTTGTTTTGTGCTAACTCTCACGTGCTCATACACATCATGATGGATGATGTGTACATTTACCACACACACACTTTCTTTCGCTTGTGCCTTTCTTGTGTAGGTCATCACACTTACTCGTCAACCTCGCAAGCGCACGAGTTGACGAAACGAGCTCTAGAGAGCAATGAAGATGTGCGCCAACATGGAGTGCTTACCCTCCACCCACCCTCTACGCGACGAGACTTCGCGCATTTCTTCTATATGGCCCTCACATGGTTATGGGTTATTGTCCATTATATATCCTTTGCCCATATTGCCATGTTCACTTTGCAAGATATGCTCATTTCCATTTGGATGACATGCTTTGGTGACCCATGCTTTGCATTACACATGATTCATGATTCTAGTACTTGTATGTGTATTTGCATGCTTGGTGGAGATATCACTTGTTATTGCCATGTTTGCTTTGTACCCTATGCCTATGATGATACTTTGATATTGCTTTGTGTTCGTGCTTACGATATGTCATGTGCATTGCCTATATCTATAATTTGCTCACATGACATGATTGCCATGATTTCCTCTAGTGTATTGCATCTTCGCTCCACTAGTTTGCACGACACGATTACTATGATTGCTTGCCTTGTTGCATCACCGATGACTCATACTTGCTCGTTTCATGCGGTTGATAGCACCTATTCCCATGCTTTGCACATGATTGATATTTCTTCTTGTCATATGTCTCCATATGTTGCCTCTCTCATGCTAGATGATTTGCCATGTATTGAGTGCAACTATGATTTTATTCTTGCTAATGAGATCGCCCCCATAGCTTTCTCCCATATTATTGGAGCTTTTGACATCTCTCATGTGAAGCATGCTTGTCTTACCTCTTTGCACCATATGCCCAGTGACATGAATATTGCCATTGTTGCATCATATTATTCATGCACTTTTGCTACTAATGGTTATGTGCACGAGAAGAGAACCATCATGATGGATGATGCATTTATCTACCATGCACATACGTTCTTTGCTTTGTTTTGTGCATGTGTAGGATCGTTCGACCCTGTGTCAACTTCCACTTCACGTGAGTTGACCATTCGAGCTCTTGAGAGCGAGCCACTTTCGACCGGCGCGATTCTACATCACATTTCCCACCACTTCGGCATTGTGAAGGACACACAAGAGCACACTTTCGAGGTGATATCTTTCTCTTTTGAGAACCCCGAAACCATGAGCATGAATATTGTGCTATGGTTCCAGCATGAAGTTATTGCAAGAGGTGGAAATAAAAGTTATGTGCTATTTAAATAAAGAAAAATAAAGTAAATATACCGAGTGTGGAAAAGTGGTGGTAGGATGCGCGGAATTGTCCCTAGGCAACCAGCTAAATTACTAGACCGATGGCAAGTTTTTATGTGGGAGAGGCCTCTGCTAGCATGTCATCCCTTACTTGGAATTCTATGCACTTATGATTGGAACTGATGAGGACATCCCAGGTTCACCTCGTTTGTCATCCTCTCCTCATGATAAAACTCAGCTCTCAAATGAAGCTGCTACAAAGAAGACCTATTTGGGTCCCATGACAAGGAGCCGTGCCAAACATATAGAACAAGAGGTGAACGCGCTCCTAGCTGATCATACTTCAACTATCCATGAGAACTTTATACTGCCTAAATCATCTGTGCTGATTTTACTCAGGTACAATGTTGAGGACAACCAACAACTTTCAGCACATGAAGAAACAAATTCAGCTCATGAAGAAACAAGTTCTGAAGCCCATACAACAAGTTTGAAGAGAACAAGTTTCAACTCTGATGTAAACCATGTTTTGGTGACAAGGGCAACTAATTACACCTCAAGGAAGAATAGCAAGCCATCTCAACAATCTATTGTTGCATGCATAGTTCCAGAATTCGTCTCAGAACTTGCTGCATCATGCAACACAAATATATGAGGTTCCAGCACGTGTGAGAGTACAAATTGGACAGCATTTGAAGTCTACTTTCAGGAAAATCAAACGGTGCAACCTTTGGAGTCCTGAGTCAAAGGATATGAGAGTTCCAATGCAAGCTGTCCAGAGCATTAATTGCTGCGCGAGGCTCCATGTGTTTGCTCCCTTGACCAGCTGGTTACCACGAATTTGAGCCTCTCTTTTGGACTGGTTTCACACCTAAGCTAGGAGGGCTGTTCCTAGTATAAATACCCCTTCCCTCACTTCAGCCACAACTCTTTGGCAATTTGATTTCAGCATAGGTTAGCTAAGTGCAACCAGAATCTTGTTTGAGAGTTCACTTCCTCCTTAGCTCTTGTAATCTTGCCTTGTGAGAGGGTAAACTCACTTTGTGATTTTACAACAGTAGCCGTTGAGGCGGCGACCAGTTCGTGCTTCCAACTTCGTGCGTGGTTGCGTGGATTGGAATCCTAAGAGTGTGGTTGGGCGAATACTTGTTGCTGGTTGTTGCATATGCAGTAGCTAGCTTCGGTCTCGTCAGGTTGCACTAGTTATCCTTTACCCGACAGCGTTGTTGGCTGGGATCGAGGGTTTCCTTCGTACCCTTCAGGTGGCGTTGATTCGTTCCTCAAGCAGATCCTCCGTGAAGATCGGGCAACCCCGTATCATCTTGGCATCAGAGCTTCGGTTGACACGGTAGGATCTTGTATCCCTAGTTCAGTTCGTGTTCTTGTTCATCCTAAAGTCCAGAAAATAGCCCCACAAAAAAAATACCTTTACCTAGCCCGTGGCAGCCCTTAATCTGTTATTTGGTGAGTTTTATCAAGTTCTTGTCCACTAGATCTTTGTTTTTAGTTGCTGAGTTTTCCCCCCATCCATTCTCGTGTGTTTGTGTTCATTTTCGTGCACAGATTTCAGATCTGCATCCTCCACCAAATCTTGTGTATCTTTGTCATCCGGAGTCCGTTTTGGGTGTTTTTGTGCATTTTGGAAAGCCCACACCGTGTACTTTCCATCCATCCTTGTTAGATCTGATTCCCATCGTGTTTTCCATCCAGAAAAATCAGATCAGTTCGTGTGTGTTTTCTGCCAAAGTTTCAGTTGCATGTTCTTGTTGTTTGAGCTCATCCATTGTAATTTTCGTGGATCCCCCAAAGTGTGTGTTCAGATCCAAGTCCCTTGTTGAAGTTTGTCAAAAAAAAAGCAAAAAAAAAAAAGAGGCAACAAAACAAAGAGATCTGCCCAAAGAAAGAAAGTGTGTGCAAGATGCAAAAGAGAGAAATTTGGGACTGTTCTTCACTTATATCTTGAGAAATCCCAGTTTGTATTGTGAGCTGAAACTTGTCAAGTGTGCAACATCTTCAATCCTTGCTTTCTAGCAAATCTGATTCCTTGGTATGAGTTGCATGTACCTCACTTATATCTCATTCAGCAACGAAGGGCATTAGAATCTTGTGTGGATGATTACTTGGTTCAACAATATCTAGATTACAGATTAGTCAATCTTTTGCTACATATATATCCCACCCAAGCCCCACCAAACAGCCCCGCATGTGCAACCCTAGACTTGTATTCGCTTGATTCATCACTCTTTGTATACCAACTACCGGCACCACGGTTGAGCACGATTCTGCCCTCACTTGGAAGTTACATGAGCTTCGGTTGGTAAGTGAGGTGAGCTTGAGTTGTTACCCACATATATGCTTCTAGTACTATAGGGATTTTGGAAAACTAACCATGGCAGGTGATGAAGACGAATATGATGTTGAAGGACATGGGCATCTCAATCAGCCTGTCACACGGTTTCACTTCAATGCATTACGTGATCATCTACGCCGAGAATTCAGAAACAGCCTTGATCCAATTGAAGAGAAGCAAGAGAAGTTGTCAAGAGATTTGCAGCAACTTATGGGTAATGTTAATGAGCAGCTCACTCAAAACATGGCAGCCATGAGGGCTGATATTGTTGCTGATATTGTGCGAGAGCTTCGTCAAAACCGAGAAGAAGCAAGTGTCCATGGTGATGAACATAATGCAACTGATGGGGAAGGTGCTGCCTCCAATGCACAAGCTAGAAGAAACCGTGCTGCTGCTCCCCATGCCATGCGATCTCCCGGTCCCGGACGTGGAAATGCTCATGCTAATGGACGTGCTCATCATGAAGCTGCTACTGGTCGTGGTCTTAGAGGAGGCTACCGGAGAGCAAAACTGCACCATGAAGGTAGTGAAGATGAGTTTGACGAAGATGAAGATGGCATGCACCAGAATGTTAGATTTCATCGTCGAAGAAACAATGGTCGTGAACGAGAGGAAGAGGAGAGGTTTGGAAAGCTGAAATTTACCATGCCCAAGTTTGATGGTGGATCTGATCCAGAAATTTATCTCACATGGGAATTGAAGGTTGACAAGATTTTCCGCATGCACAACTACTCTGAAGAGAAGAAGTTAGCAATGGCCTCACTTGAGTTTGAAGATTATGCTCTAATATGGTGGGAGCAAGTTCAGATTCAGCGAGAAGAAGAAGGAGAACCTGCTGTTGCTACATGGGCAGAAATGAAAAGAGAGATGAGGGCAAGATTTGTCCCAAGGCATTATAGGCGTGATACCTTTGATAAGCTCCAGAATTTGAGGCAAGGAAAGTTATCTGTTGAGGAGTATCATAAGGAGATGGAGAAGGCAATGATAAGAGCCAACATACATGAAGATGAGGAGCAGTCCATGGCAAGGTTTCTCTATGGGCTGAATCCTAATGTCAAACGAGTGGTTGATCTGCAGCCATATCGTAATGTGGTAGAACTTGTACATCTTGCTTCTAAGGCTGAACGTCAATTGCAAGAAGACTCCAGGCAAAACAGAACTACATCCTTCACAGCTAGAGCTACATCAAGTGGGAGTAAGTTTGTACCTCAATTCAATGTTGGTCGAGGCATCATGACTAGTTCTGGAGGTGGAAATCAGTCCCATGCACGTGCAGCCACGAGCAGGAATGAGGTATCAAATGCAAAAGAAAAGAGCAAATTTGCAGCCCCAAGTTCATCGTCCATTGGCTCCACTGGGAAAACTAGTGATATAGAGTGCTTTACATGTAAGGGACGTGGCCATATGAAGAAAGATTGTCCCAACAAGCGTACCATGCTGATCACAGAGAATGGAGAATATGAGTCTTGTAGCGAACCTGAGGAAGAAATTGAAAATGGTGAAAATTCAGATGGTGATGAGCATACCTATTGTGATTATGAGCAAGGTGCTTCTCTTGTTGTCACTAAAGTTTTGAGTGTGCAGATCAAAGAAGCTGAGAATGGACAACGACATAATCTGTTTCAAACTAGAGCCAAAGTGCAAGACAAGGTATGCAAAGTAATTGTTGATGGTGGGAGTTGTCACAATCTTGCAAGTAAAGAAATGTGTGATAAGCTTGGGCTGAAGCTGCTGCAACACCCCCACCCATATCATATCCAATGGTTGAGTGAATGTGGAGAGATTAAGGTCACACACATGGTACAGGTGCAATTCAAGATTGGAGATTATAATGACACCGTTGAGTGTGATGTGGTGCCCATGAAGGTGTGTCACTTGCTGTTAGGCAGACCGTGGCAATATGATCTTTCAGCAAAACATTGTGGCAGAACCAATCAATACACCCTCAAGTGGAAAGGCAAAGACTTGGTGCTAAGGCCCATGACTCCCCAACAAATTATGGCTGAGCACATGCAAAAAGTTTCTGAAGTAAAAGTAGTGAGTAAGAAAGAGGGAGAGAAAAAGAGTGAGAGAGAGATCCACAAATCTGTGAGTGAGCGCCACAAGCCAAATTTGAGAGAGAAAAATAAAAGAGAGGGAGAGAACTTAGTAATGTTAGCCACCAAATCAGAATTGAGAGATGTGAGGCTCAACCCAAATCAAGTGGTCGTTGTACTTGTGTACAAAGACGTTTTGCTTTCAGCTAACGACCTAACTTGTCTCCCTAGTGCTGTTTGTGATGTCTTGCAGGATTTCGAGGATGTTTTTCCGGAGGAAGTACCCGCTGGTCTACCTCCCTTGCGCGGCATAGAACATCAGATTGACCTCATTCCAGGAGCATCACTTCCAAATCGAGCTCCCTACCGCACCAATCCTGAAGAAACAAAGGAGATAGAAAGGCAGGTACAAGAACTTTTAAGGAAATGTTATGTTCGTGAAAGTTTAAGTCCTTGTGCTGTACCTGTGATTTTGGTGCCTAAGAAAGATGCAACATGGCGAATGGTAATGGACTGTAGGCCCATCAATATTATAACCATTAGGTATCGTCATCCTATTCCTAGGTTAGATGATATGCTTGATGAATTGAGTGGCTCTACTGTTTTCTCTAAAATTGATTTGAGAAGTGGATACCATCAGATTAGGATGAAAGAAGGAGATGAATGGAAAACTGCTTTCAAAACAAAATTTGGGTTGTATGAGTGGTTAGTCATGCCTTTTGGGTTAACTAATGCACCAAGTACTTTCATGAGATTGATGAACCATGTTTTGAGAGCTTACATTGGCAAATTTGTTGTTGTGTACTTTGATGACATTCTAATCTATAGCAGATCCATTGAGGAACATATTGAACATCTAAAACAAGTGCTGAATGTGCTAAGGACAGAAAAATTATATGCTAACGTTGAGAAGTGCTCCTTTTGCACAAACAAGGTTGTTTTTCTTGGCTATGTTGTTTCAGGACAGGGAATTGAAGTGGATGAATCTAAGGTGGATGCAATCAAGAATTGGCCAACTCCAGTGAATGTAAGCCAAGTGAGAAGTTTTCATGGCCTTGCTGGTTTCTACAGGAGGTTTGTTAAAGATTTTAGTACAATTGCTGCACCTTTGAATGAATTGACAAAGAAAGGTATTCCTTTCAAATGGGGTGCACCACAAGAAGAAGCATTTCTTGAGCTTAAGAAACAATTAACTGAAGCACCTTTGCTGATTCTACCTGATTTCACTAAAACTTTTGAAATAGAATGTGATGCTAGTGGAATAGGTATTGGAGGTGTCTTAATGCAAGAAAGAAAACCGGTAGCATATTTTAGTGAGAAGCTGAGTGGTGCGCAACTGAATTATTCTGTTTATGATAAAGAGTTGTATGCTTTGGTTAGAGTGCTTGAAACTTGGCAACATTACTTATGGCCTAAGGAATTTATTGTACATTCTGATCATGAGGCTTTGAAACATTTGAAAGGCCAAGCTAAACTGAATCGTAGGCATGCTAAGTGGGTTGAATTCATTGAAACTTTCCCATATGTTGTGAAGTACAAGAAAGGAAAGGAAAACATGGTTGCTGATGCTTTGTCCCGTAGGCATGTTCTTTTGACACAATTAGAAGTGAAGGTACCGGGACTTGAGAGCCTAAAAGAACTGTATTGCACTGATCATATATTTTCAGAACCATATGCAAAATGTAAAGATGGCAAAGGTTGGGATAAATACCATGTGCATGATGGGTTCCTTTTTAGGGCTAACAAACTGTGTGTTCCAGATTCCTCTGTTAGGCCCTTGTTGTTGCAGGAATCACATGCAGGAGGATTAATGGGACACTTTGGTCGTGAGAAGACATATGAGCTGTTGGCTGATCATTTTTATTGGCCAAAGATGAGGAAGGACGTTGAGAGATTTGTTCAGCGATGCATCACATGCCACAAAGCTAAGTCTAAACTGAACCCCCATGGTTTATATACTCCCCTACCAGTTCCAAATGCTCCTTGGGAAGATATTAGCATGGATTTTGTTTTAGGACTACCTAGGACTAAGAGGGGGAGGGATTCAGTTTTTGTTGTAGTTGATAGGTTCTCAAAAATGGCACACTTCATTCCGTGCCACAAGAACGACGATGCTTCACATGTTGCTGATTTGTTTTTCAGGGAAGTTGTTCGCTTGCATGGAATGCCGAGGAGCATTGTTTCAGATCGTGATGTGAAGTTCATGAGCTATTTTTGGAAAACATTATGGGCAAAGTTGGGAACCAAGCTGCTGTTTTCAACGACATGTCACCCACAAACTGATGGGCAAACAGAGGTGGTGAACCGCACACTCTCAGCCTTGCTGCGTACAATGATCAAGAAGAATTTGAAGGAGTGGGAAGAGTGTTTGCCACACGTGGAGTTTGCTTATAACAGAGCAGTTCACTCTACCACAAGCATGTGCCCATTTGAGGTGGTATATGGATTCAAACCACTTGCACCAATTGACTTGTTGCCTCTTCCATTACAAGAGAGATGTAACATGGAGGCTTCAAAGCGTGCTGCATATGTGAAGAAGATTCATGAGAAGACCAGAGAAGAGATAGAAAGGAAATCCAAGTACTATGCAGCTAAGGCAAACAAAAACCGCAAGAGGGTGACTTTTGAGCCCGGAGATCTGGTTTGGATACATTTGCGCAAAGATCGTTTTCCTGAGAAGCGCAAATCCAAGCTAATGCCTCGTGGAGACGGACCATTCAAAGTCTTGGCAAAGATCAATGACAATGCTTACAAGATCGAGCTTCCTGGAGACTATGCTGTGAGTCCAACATTCAACGTTGCTGATTTGTCTCCATGCTTCGATCAAGAGGGTCAAGAGTCGAGGACGACTCCTTTTGAAGAGGGGGAGGATGATGAGGACATCCCAGGTTCACCTCGTTTGTCATCCTCTCCTCATGATAAAACTCAGCTCTCAAATGAAGCTGCTACAAAGAAGACCTATTTGGGTCCCATGACAAGGAGCCGTGCCAAACATATAGAACAAGAGGTGAACGCGCTCCTAGCTGATCATACTTCAACTATCCATGAGAACTTTATACTGCCTAAATCATCTGTGCTGATTTTACTCAGGTACAATGTTGAGGACAACCAACAACTTTCAGCACATGAAGAAACAAATTCAGCTCATGAAGAAACAAGTTCTGAAGCCCATACAACAAGTTTGAAGAGAACAAGTTTCAACTCTGATGTAAACCATGTTTTGGTGACAAGGGCAACTAATTACACCTCAAGGAAGAATAGCAAGCCATCTCAACAATCTATTGTTGCATGCATAGTTCCAGAATTCGTCTCAGAACTTGCTGCATCATGCAACACAAATATATGAGGTTCCAGCACGTGTGAGAGTACAAATTGGACAGCATTTGAAGTCTACTTTCAGGAAAATCAAACGGTGCAACCTTTGGAGTCCTGAGTCAAAGGATATGAGAGTTCCAATGCAAGCTGTCCAGAGCATTAATTGCTGCGCGAGGCTCCATGTGTTTGCTCCCTTGACCAGCTGGTTACCACGAATTTGAGCCTCTCTTTTGGACTGGTTTCACACCTAAGCTAGGAGGGCTGTTCCTAGTATAAATACCCCTTCCCTCACTTCAGCCACAACTCTTTGGCAATTTGATTTCAGCATAGGTTAGCTAAGTGCAACCAGAATCTTGTTTGAGAGTTCACTTCCTCCTTAGCTCTTGTAATCTTGCCTTGTGAGAGGGTAAACTCACTTTGTGATTTTACAACAGTAGCCGTTGAGGCGGCGACCAGTTCGTGCTTCCAACTTCGTGCGTGGTTGCGTGGATTGGAATCCTAAGAGTGTGGTTGGGCGAATACTTGTTGCTGGTTGTTGCATATGCAGTAGCTAGCTTCGGTCTCGTCAGGTTGCACTAGTTATCCTTTACCCGACAGCGTTGTTGGCTGGGATCGAGGGTTTCCTTCGTACCCTTCAGGTGGCGTTGATTCGTTCCTCAAGCAGATCCTCCGTGAAGATCGGGCAACCCCGTATCAGGAACAATTAGCAAGCATCCGCAAATACTAACAACTTCATTAAGGTAAAACCCAACCATGGCATTAAGATGTATTGGTCCCTCTTCAATCCCGTATGTATCAATTTCTATGGTAAGAGGAAGTTTCTGCTGATTTTGCCCCCTAATGCATAATCCTATCAACATACAACTAACCCTATGGTGTGATCCATGTGCGCGCTCATATGAAAGGAACCAAAGTATAGTAACATAACCACAAGCAATTTAAACCAATGATAGCAATTCACTAATTAACCCGTAGGACAAAATTGATCTACTCAAATATAATAGCGATGACACAAATCATTGGATAATAATTCATAGCACCAAAAACCATGTTCATGTAGGGGATTACAGCGGGTTGCGGGATAGTGGACCGCTGAATATAGAGGGAGGAAGGTGGTACCTCCTTTTAGTGATCTAGTAAAGGAACAGAAAAGTATCCCACACCTATTTCCCCATAGGTGACCCTGGGTTATCGAACCCACGAGAGGAAGATTCCCTTGAAGTGATGGTCTCTAGCAAGCTTTTGTTAAAGGACCAATTCCAACTTTTGACTGGATCAATCAAGTAAACGGTGATTCAAACACTATAATAAAAAGAGGTATGGGTATGAGGTCTTAATGCTTACAACCATGTATTTGTGTTGGGACCAGATATGATCTTAATTTGTGCGCTGGAAGTCACCCATCGAGATGTGCTTGTTACGAACCGAAGTGGGGGATGTGTCCAAATAACATCTTGACCAGCATGAGTCCTGCATCAAGAGTCAGTTGTCCTACCGCAGGCCCTATCCGTCGCGCGGGGTTGCCATGATAATTAAGATTAAAATAATCAGACAAGAGCTTTGGGCGTTTAATGACTACACCTCATGAATCCCCAAGGATTGGATCCGTGTCAACGTACTAAACCCTTCTGTCACTGGTGTTCAGAATGACACTTCACGTTCTCCTTGCCCTTAACCTCACCATCGCTCGATCTCCATGATCCTGGGTACTTGCAGGGATGAAGATCGCGGACAAGACAAGAGACATCTACGAAACAATTTTATTTCACACATACGGGACGTTAATTCAAAGCCCTTCCATTGATCCCTACAACAAATACAGAGGGTTGCACTACAAAAAAAACACTTCAGTGATGATACGTCGTTGTCACGGTAGGTCACGTTTTCTGTCTTGCATGTACATCCGTGACGATTTTATGACAGAATCAAGATAGTCATACCTGTGCTGTCGTAGAAGTGTTCCATGACAATACTCAAATTATCATCACGGAAGTGTCCACTTCCATACGATAAATGGCGCGTCATGGAAGTGTTTTCGTCAAGGGTAACCGACACATGGCATCCACCGTAATGGGTCGTCGTTAAGCTATCGGGTACGGTTTTTGATCCGATAACCCGCTAACAACGCCGACCAAAGGCAATTTTCCACGTGTAAATATCTGATTCGCCAGATGACGGTGTCCTGGGCTAGGGGGTACCAACCTAGACGGCCCATAGTCCTCGGGCTGGGCCCGAAGGCCCTGTTCTCATCAAGATGGACTCCGGAAGCTGTGACGTGATCAAGACGGTCTCTACCGAAGCCTTGGAGTGTACCCCAAGACATCTCCTGCCGCCTCCATACGTATCCCTAGACACCGCCTATGTAACCCTAGATACCCTCGTCTGGCGTGTATATAAGCTGGAGGGTTTAGCCTATAGAGGACACGGAATCACAATTACCATCTACCTAGCTCTAGGGTTAGGTTCCTCTTAACGATCTCGAGGTAGATCAAGCTTGTACTCGATACTTCATCATCAATAAAAACAAGAGCATGATGTAGGGTTTTACCTCTGTAGAGAGGGCTCGAACCTGGGTAAACATCGTCTGCTTTGTTCCTGTTACCATCGATCCGAAATCCACAGCTCGGGACCCCCTACCCCGAGGTGAGCCGGTTTTTACACCGACACTGGTGCTTTCATTGAGAGTTCTGCTGTGATATCGTCAAAGGATCGATGGCTCACCTGCAGATCCACTGCGGCTCCGACTACGGGGACATCTTCGTCCCCGGCCAGTTACTCATTTTCGGCAGCATGGTCTTTTGCGCCAAGTCCTCAGGCCATCTGGCTTCCGTTGAGAATTACGCTCCAGATCACGTCATAACTTTCGGAGGCCTGGAGTACACCGTGGATTCATGTGGAGAGCTCGTCCTTACCGGTTGGACGCCAGTCCGGATTGAGGGCTCAGCGGACATCGGGGGCTTGGCCCCGGAACCGATCTCCTTCGAGGACGTCGGATCAAATCCCTTGCCCTTGTAGGCCCCTGCGGAGGAATCAACTACCTCCACCACGGACAGCCTTGTCCTAGCATCAAGCCATGACATCGCTCCGAGTGCCACTTCGGCTACTACGGCGGATCTAGAGCCGGCTCGGGTGACGGATCCGGGATCAACCCCGGCCCCGCATGAGGCTAATAATGCGTCAGGCAATCTATCAGTCATGCTTCAAGTCAGCCCGGCTTATAGCCAGGCCATGGATCCCGAAGAGCTATCTCACCTAAATGAGATGCTGGATCGCATTCAAAGCTTATCAATCTCTAATAGCCAGACTTCGGTCTACAGTAAGATCGGACTTAAAGCCGATGATCGGGAAATTTATGTACCACCCTCCACCCATCTAGTCGCCACGGTCGATGATTTAACCAACGTGTTGGATTACGATGAAGCTACCGACATGGATGAAGATGCCGACGGCCCCACAGAAACCACCATGCCGTTGGTCAACACCCGCAAGTGGACTGCAACCTCCACCTATGACGTATACATGGTGGATACTCTGAAACCTCCATCAAGACGCCGGCGAAGGCACGGACGAGGTGCCAACGGGGACCCTAGCGGGCACGACGCCGCTACTACCAACACCGGGGCGGCGGCAGACGTCGCCGATGACCTGGGAGAGGATTTACAAGCCTCCCTAGAGCAACAGCATTGCCCCGCGGGAATCCCTGAGGACGAGGACCCCGATGACCTCTTTGAAGGGGCCGATGACAATTACTTCCCACAGTCCGAAGTGGACAAAAGCCTGGGCACTGAGGACTTTATAGTCCCCGAAGACCCCTTTGAGCAACAGCGGTTCCGGCGATGCCTCATAGCCACCGCCCAAAGCATGAAACGAAAGCAACAGCAGCTTCAAGCCAACCAAGACGCGTTGAATGATAAATGGGTCGAGATACTCTCGGCCGAGCAAGACCTCAAGGACCGACTCCGGAGTGTGCCTAAATCTTACCCGCACAGGTGTTTGCTGCCCGAATTCAATGAAGAACTAGCCAACGACATGCTTTTAACACGCGCACGGGCTGATGAACCTGACCGCCCCCCTAGAGGGTGCGACAGGCCGATGCGGGAAAATCTACGCACCCAAACAACTACTCGCCGTTATGGCAAGGATCACGTCGATTGCACCGATCCATACGACGTGAGACGCCAGATAGAGGCAAATCGGGCACTGCCTCGGTCCATTTACGGGTCAAGAGGACGTGCACCGGCTGGGCTCGATGGCTACGACGCTTGGATAGACAGGAACGGCCGAGCTCGGGAGCAAGCCTATACACGGATTACCCCCGAAGATCGACGCGAGACTGCTCGGTTCCGAGGTCCCACCCACCCGATCTGCTTCACAGACACGGTAATGGAACATCAGCTCCCTGAAGAATTTAAGCCCGTCAACATCGAACCGTATGATGGTTCTACTGACCCAGCGGTGTGGATCGAAGATTTTCTTCTCCACATCCACATGGCGCATGGAGATGATCTCCACGCCAACAAATATCTGCTGCTCAAATTAAAGGGGCCGGCGAGGGACTGGCTTAATAGTCTGCCTCCTCATTCAATTGGAAGTTGGGAAGCACTTGAGGATGCCTTCAGGGCCAACTTCCAGGGCACTAATGTCTGGCCTCCGGATGCCGACGCCTCAGCCATGTCATTCAACAGTCCGGCGAGTAGGCAAGGAAGTTCTGGAACAGGTTCTTAAACAAAAAGAACCAAATTATGGACTGCCCGGACACCGAGGCTATCGCCGCTTTCCAACACAGCATCCGAGATGAGTGGCTCGCACGCCAGCTCGGGCAGGATAAGCCGGGGACCATGGAGGCCCTTACCTCACTCATGACCCGCTTTTGCGTGGGAGAGGACAGCTGGCTGGCCCACAGTACTCACAATGGTGAGACCGGCACTTCAGAAACTCACGACGCCAATGGCAAGCCGAGGCGCAATAAAAATAAGTGCAGGCATAAAAATGGTGGGAGCGACACCGAGGACGTCGCAGTAAATGCAGGGTTCAACGGACCTAGATCCGGCCAGAAAAAGAGGTGCTTTAAAGGGAACAAGGACGGACCCAGCCAGCTCGACAGGATCCTCGATAGGCCATGCCAAATACATGGTACTGCTGGGAACTGCTGGGTCCTAGATCCTCGGACAAGCTAGCAAACCACACAAACCGGAACTGATGGGTCTTCAAGCAGGCCGGAAAAATAGCGACGGAGAGCCAAACTAAAGCTCAACCTCATAGCGAGGACGAGGATGAACCTCGGCGACCCAACAATGGAAACCAGAAGCAGTTCCCTCCCGAGGTGAAGGACATCAACATGATTTACGTGACCCACATCCCTAAAAAGGGGCGGGAACGTGCACTTCGGGACATTTACGCCTTAGAACCTGTCACCCCGAAGTTCAATCCGTGGTCGGCTTACCCGATCACATTCGACAAACACGATCACCCAACCAGCATCCGGCATGGTGGATCGGCTGCCTTGGTCCTGGACCCGATCATTGACGGATTCCACCTGACGCGCGTCCTCATGGACGGAGGCAGTAGCCTCAATTTAATCTATGCGGATACAATCAGGAAGATGGGCATAGACTCATCCAGGATCAAACCCAGCACCACCACCTTCAAAGGTGTCATACCAGGCGTCAAACCCCGCTGCACGGGGAGAGTAAAGCTGGAGGTAGTCTTTGGTTCACCCGAGAACTTCCAAAGTGAAGAGTTAATCTTCGATATAGTCCCTTTTCGAAGTGGATACCACGCGCTGCTCGGGCGTATAGCATTCGCCCGCTTTAACGCAGTCCCGCATTACGCATACTTAAAGATGAAAATGCCGAAACCAAATGGTGTTATTACAGTCAATGGTAACACCGAACGCTCACTCCAAACAGAGGAACAAACCGCGGCTTTCGCAGCCGAGGTATAGGCAACCGAGGAGGCAGCTCCCCACAAGCCTAGCTCCTCAAAGCACGTACGGCCGTGCGAGCCGACCTCGGCTAGGCCACCATCCCCCCTAAATAGGGGCGCGGGCTCCTCGTTTTGCTCCCCTTGGAAAGACACTACGTCCCCAGGGAGCACAATTTTGCACTAAAAATTCCATGGGCGGCCGAGGAGCCGAAACATACGACGCGTTGCTATCAGCTCGACTGAGCAGCGATGCACTTTGGACATGCATACCAGCAGGGCACTGTAAAAGGCCCAGATAGAAGCAGCATGTCCACATGGCTTAAACCATCCAAATGGTAGCCGCATACCTTTTCAAAGGACTCGACCAACGAAAAGCATCAAGCAAATAAGAGGCCGAGGTCGCGGACAGCCCACACCTTCTTCGCTTTCAAGGAAGACAAGCTGATCAACAGCACGGAGATGCAGACGTGCGACAGCGACAGGCTTGGGTGAATAATCCCATTAGCATATCCGCCCTGTTTTTACTCCTTCGCTTTTTCTTTTAAGTTGTATCATTTACATGTTCCTTTTGTTAAAGCTCGGCATGTACGGCTTGACCACATTAAATAAACAGTGCACCCATCAAGGTCATTACGCATCTCCTTATGTACACTGCCTTTGAGCCAAAAGCATACATTCACGATACAACTATTGTTTAAAATTACTATGGGCTTCGCTTTTAGCTCTCATACCCCTACAAGCCCGAAGTATCTACTCGGCGTCTCGGATGTTGCATTATATGAATCAGTTTCGAACCTCGATTTTGGTCAATAGTTGGGTTGCCCGGCTCCTGTGCTTACCCCTTATGTTTCCGATATCTTCGGCTAAGGGTGTAAAGGGAGAACCACTGCGATTGCGCTGCCAGCTTACATAGCAACGCGCCTCAGTGGATAAAGCCGAAAACTAACTCTCCTGGTAAGCGCAATTTGGTCGGCCGTCCGAAGAGCCCGTCCAGCAATGTACCATTGAGGTTACCCGTGTCAAACGAAGGGCTCCTTATCAAATCAGCCGAAGTGGTTAGTGGCATAGACCTCGAACATATTGCCGAACCACTCTCAGGACCGGGCGCTCGTCATCGGCCCCCACAGTCAAGCTCCTATGACTAAGTGAAAGTTATAAAACCGCTATAGTCTGATTGCCTTGTCTTCGCAAGCATGGACCACCTTCGGGAATCGAGACGTCGGCTAAGGGTCATGACTGCCACGGAAACACCCGATGTGCACTGCACAAAGGGGTCGAAGCCGACGACTGGTCACTTTCAATTTAAAACGGTCACACAGGAGTCAAAAAATATATATATAAAAACACACAAGCACATGTCGGAAATTAAAACCGAATTCATTACAAAATAAAGGATTGTTTTTTACATCCGAGCTACACTTCAGCATACCGAAGTACAAAACTAAAAATACAAGTTTTCCTTAGAGCATTGCGGCTCGGTGATCCGGGCCCCGTCCATCGCCTTGCTCATGTATTGCTCCATGCTCCGGTTCTTCCCTTCGGGGAGCCGGGCGGCCACGACCGCCGGTTCAACGCGTGGGTAGTGCGTGTTGACGCGGGCATACGCCCGCTGAGCACCCTCCAGGCACGCCGAACATTTCCAGCACACCAACTGGGGGGCGGCCTCCCACAGACAGGCGAAGAACCCGAAGAGGCTGATCGGTAGGGCCTCCGTGGGGCAAAGGTTGGCGCAGACGTCTTGAAGCACCAGCCTTGCCATGTGCAGGAGCTCCATCAGCTGCTTCATTCGATCGTTCAGCAGCTCCGGACGCGAGGGCGCCTGGAATTGCAGCCAGAACACCTTCTCCACTGCATGGCCCTCCTACGCACCGTAGTGGCTGGCGTCCGCCGCACTCCTCGGAAGATCCGTGAAGGCCTCTACGGGATCGCCATAGCTGGGTGAGCTCGACGAACCCCTTGCGGCCGAAAACACACTGGAGCAAAAACGGCTTACCGGCAGCGATCTGCTCACTTGCTGAAGCACTTCACGGTCTGCACGGGCCTGCGATTGGACCTCGGCATGGGCCTGGCGTAGCTTTTCGAGCTCGGTGCTTGCCACTTTCTCCTTCTCCTGGAAGGCATCGCGCTCCTTGTAGACACCCTCCAAGGTCTCTTCCACTTCAAGGACCCGTGCCTGGTCCTTATCCCTGGCCGCCTTCTCGGCAACCAGCTCCTCCTTGGTCTTTGAGGCCGCAGCCTTTTGCTGCTCGGCCTTCAGTGTCTCAAGCTCTGCCATAGCAGCTGTCATGCAAAAACAGCTCCGTGTCAGAATTAGATCTTTTAAGAACATCTCCCGAAGTGAAATCGGTACTCTCAAAACTTCTTGATGTTTACCTTGAGACACATCGATCTGCTTTCTCATCAGATCGAGGTCCTCCTCGGACCTCTGCAGCTTCTTGTTCATCTCCGCCACCTCCTCGGAGACAGAGTTCGGAGCCGAGGTTGATACCTGCAAACATGCACTCAGGCCTTAGTCCCTATTTCTTTGACTTTAAAGAACGACCAGAGTCTTGGGGGCTAATAGATCAGCACCTAAAACTTATTCCTACATCGACCCCAAGGCTGGTTTTTTTCAAAACGAGCCTTGGGCTCGGGGGCTACTGGCTACAGATGACAGGCTAGGCAACAAGTCTTCGGACAAAAGCCGCTACTATAAATGAATCAATGGAGAGATAAAAGACATACCTTGAAGCTCCTCATGAGGCCCTTGAAGACCTCGTGCATTCCGGCTTCCATTGACCGGAAGCCTTGCAGCGCCGTGCCGATTAAGGCACGGTGCTCGTCTGCGATGGAGGAGCCCATTAAAGCCGCCTCCATCTCCTCGGGCCACCCCACGCTAACCCGCCCTAGGACGGGAGGCAAGGGTGGAGCAGCCTCTGAACCCACCACTGAAGTGCTGGGAACGAGGGTCTCTAGGCGCGATGCCTGCGCCGGAGACTGTTCGGGCTGGGCCAAGGCCTGGCCCAACCCTTCCTTGGGGACCTCGGGGACTGGTTCCCCTTGGCCCGGTTCGGCCGAGGTGTTAACGTCAGCCATAACGACCGGTTCATTGGCCCCTGTCGGTGTACTAAAGCATGGGTGCCCTCGTACCCTGACTTGTGCATAGGTAGTTGTAGCCTTCCTCGCGGCAAGGGCTTGATGGAGGATAACTATGACTCAAGACTCAGATTAAACAAGACTGTGAAGAAGACCTCGAGGCAGGTCATTGAGAAGTACTATTCTCGTACTGAAGATCAAGATTGCCCTTGCCGGCAAGCTTCGTAACCGCAAGGTGAAGATACCAAGACTCTGGTTACCGGCAAGCTCCTTGTCGGCAAGCAACTGGCAAGCTCCACGCCGGCAAGCTCGTTCTGTCCCGTTACTGCTCCACCTCATCATCGGCTAGATAAGCACGCATGATACGTGTCGAGCGGGCAGGCAGTCAACGCAGCTGGCCAAGGCACGTGTCAGCATGCCATGCCAGGATTAACTTTAATGACACCCGTCCCTGGGATGTACCAAGGTGACAAGAGGGCGCCAGGACCGATGGTACAGATCTTTTGCCCAAAGCCTCGCCTCCCCGACGTAGCACCTAACGGTGCATTTAATGCGCTTGTCTTACCCCGTCTGGAGATAGACATGGTGACGGTGCAAGTTACTATTCATACTCTGTAAATGACCATGTTAGCCACTGTGGTAACCCCTTGGCCTATAAAAGGAGGCCCACGGCTACACTTAGAACGGTCGACTCTTAGCTCAACAACACGCTGTAGCTACACTTCCCGCGCACCTTGCCGGCAAGCTGCGCTCTTTGTAACCTTTGAGCTCTCATACAATCAAACCACCAGAACAGGAGTAGGGTTTTACGCTCACAACGGCCCGAACCTGGATAAATCATTGCTTGTGCTCATATCTACTAGCCCTGCTCTTTGTAGTATTGTGATCCCATGTCCGAACCGCAAAGGGATCCTCTCGATCCCATAGATCGTCGTTTTCCCACGACATCTTTGGCGCGCCAGGCAGGGGGTCTCGTATTACGAATCAGTGTTCGTAGTTTGAGTACCGGCTCCATCATCTTCATCGATGGCGCCGAAGAAGAAGACCGGAGCCTCGATGGCTCCCACCACCTCCAAGCTGCCTTCCTAGGCAACCGGAGACAGTGCGGGCGGCGCAGTCAAAGCGGGCGCTACAGTTTGGGCGGCCGGGGCAGGAGGCGCCGGCGGTGTAGACGTGCAGCCTCCCCACCGTACCGACGATCGTAGTCAGCACACCAGAGACGGCGCAGACGGCCAACTCCAACAACCCGCTGGTGAGCACGATCATCCCAGTATTACAATTCGGACTGGTGTGAAACAGGACCCCGTCGTCGCAACGTCCAGGGACGGAGCGGCGACGTCCAACAACGCTGCGGCGGGACGTGTGCAGCGACCATCGCAAGATGGGCGTGCCACGCTTCCCCGCGGCACTGGCGGTCCTCGACGGCGTCAAGCCGGCCCTGAGCATCATCCTCACGATGCTCAGGTTCCACCATCACCACGCCAACCCGTTGGTGATCATGCGCCGCGGCAGCAGGTACGCGACGAGCTCCCTCCTGGCCCTGCCAGGAATCGAACGCCGTCCCGTTCCGTGTTTCCCGCCATGCCAACCATGGCGGCACAGGCCATGGCGCGAGTTCAAATGCTTTTGAACTTCCCGCCAGCCCCAGACAAAATGGAAGAATGGAGGGCCACCATTCAGAGCCTCATCAGTTTTGCCGATCCTGGCAAAACACAAGATGTGGGCCCCTCCAGACGACCACCCACAGTGCCGGCAGTACCATCTGGCTGCCGTGTCGGGGACGGTGCACCAACGGTGCAATCGCCTCCACATCAACAACCATCACGGTGGCAAGCTCACCGATCGGATGACCAGGACATCATGTCCATGGCGTCGTTAGATCCGCGGGGCCGCCGAGACCAGCACCAAGTGCTCCATGAACGGTGCGAAGAGGACGCCCGTACAAGGATTGAACGGCACCGGGAAGCACACCATCTATCAGACGACCGGGACGGGCCGGCAGCATACGTGCTAGTTCCAGGGTATCCTGGGTGCCTACCTTACGAGGTGGGCTACCCAGCGTTTACTCATGAGCTGCGGAAAGTTTTCTGGCCATCCGCCTGCACCTTCAAACCAGAGCTAGCCGACATGTACGACGGCACGCTCAGTCCAGCAGAGTTCCTCGGCATCTACACCATCGCGGTGCAGGCTGCCGGGGGGCATGATGACAAGCTTCTAGCCAACTACTTCCCGTTGGCGCTTCGGCCCAACGTCAGGTCACGGTTGATGAACTTGCCAGAAGGCTCCATTTCTTCTTGGGCGGATCTATGCCATCAATTCGTGGGTGCCTACCAGGGTGGCCACAAGCTCCCTGGTTAGGAGAGCGATTTGCATGTGACCCCCTAGAGATATGGCGAGACCCTTCGCAACTACATACAGAGGTTCGGCCGTGTGCACCACAACATCCCCAATGTTCATCCCCCAGCTGTTTGCACCGCATTCCACATGAATGTGCGCAACCGCAGAATGCGGTCTAAGATGAATATCGTGAAGGTCAGAACCATCAACGAGTTATACGCCTTGGCGGACAAGTGTGCACGTGCTGAGGAAGGGAGGCGACTCCCGGGGGAAGATGCTGGCACCAACGTCGATTCTGAAGATGACGACGCAGATGATGCATTGACACCGTAGAAGAAGAGCCGAAAGTGCAATCGGAAGCGCAAAGGCAAGACAGTGATGGCAGTTGAGAGCCTCGGCGATGCCAACTCCGCCAAGAAATCTAAGGCAGAAAGCCCCGACAAGGAGGTTGCCGGATGCGCTGACTGTCGGGAGGCCGCGGCAGGTGACAAGAGCGGCAAGACTGGTGGGCCGTACTGCAAGATCCACCGTACCAAGGGCCACGATCTCCAGGAGTGCCGGCAAGTGGAGCAGCTTGCCGAGAAGCAGAAGCAAGAGTACGAGAAGTGCGACAAGGAGAAGGGCCAGGATGGTGCCAGTGGATCTGACAAGCAGAACCGTGGTGGCCGAGGGGGCCGCCGCGGCAAGGCCAAGCAGCCGAAAGAGAAGGCTGCACAAGACCAAGATGATGGTGATGAGAATGAAGACGAGTCCGACAAGGAGTTCCAGAACGCAGTGGATGCCATGTGTGTTGACGGAGGAGCATCTTTGCACTCCTCGCACCGGCAACTGAAATAGTGGATCCGTGAGGTGAATGCCGCGGAGCCCGTGATGGGAGCGCAGAAGCCACTCAAGTAGTCGCACACGCCCATCGTCTTTGACGCCGAGGATCACCCTGATCACACCACTGCGGTCGGGTGTTTGCCATTGTTGGTTTCCCCAACAATCCGCAACCTCAGGGTGACGAAGATGTTGGTCGACGGTGGGGCCGGCTTGAACTTGATCTCTCCCGATGTGATCAAGAGGCTACAGATCCCCGATAAGGATCTTGAGGAGACCGGCACATTCCAAGGGATCAGTGCAGGAAGGAACAAGCCGAAGGGCCAGATCACGCTGCCGGTCACATTCGGCAGCGACCTCAACTACAGGACGGAGAAGATCGTCTTCGATGTTGTCAAGATGCCCCTGCCCATACAATGGCATTCTGGGCCGTCCGGCACTGGCCAAGTTCATGGCCGCATCACACTTCACCTACAATGTCATCAAGATGCCAGGGCCGATGGGGATCCATACCATCAAGTCGAACCACAAGGATGCAATCATCTGCGCCGACAAGCTCTACCAGGAGGCAGTGGTAGCATCTGCCGACAAGGCACCTGCTCCTGCCGGCAAAGCACCTAGGGGAGGAAAGAAGAAGAGGAAGTCCGGCAAGACCCCTGATAAGGACTCCGAGAAGCGTGCTTTATAGTGCAGCACGCCCATCGAGGACATACTAGAGAGCTCTACCGGCAAGAGCAAGAAGTCCAAGGCCTCCGCTCCGGTGACCAAGCAAGTTTCTGCGAGAGAGGATGGGACGAGTGGCACTTTTTCTGTAAGTGCCACTCTCGGTGACAAATAGGAAAGCGAGCTCGTTGCCTTCCTACGGGCGAATGTCGATGTGTTTGCTTGGCAAGCATCTGACATCCCCGGTGTTCCTAGGGAGGTAATTGAGCACCACCTTGTTGTCTACCCTCATGCGAGACCCGTCAAGCAGAAGGTCAGGAAGCAAGCTTTGGAGTGGCAAGAGTTCATTGCCAAAGAGATCAAGAAGTTGGAAGCAGCAGGTCTAGTCAGAGGAGTGCTACACCCTACATGGTTAGCCAATCCAGTTGTAGAGCGTAAGGCGAATGGGAAGTGGAGGCTTTGTATAGACTTCACTGATATAAATAAAGCCTGTCCAAAGGACCCTTTCACTTTGCCATGCATTGACCAGATTGTAGACTCCACTGTCGGATGTGATTTACTCTCTTTCCTTGATGCATATTCTGGTTATCATCAGATCTTTATGGCCAATGAAGATGAGGAGAAAACCGCATTCATCACTCCATGTGGCACATACTGCTTCTTGCGTATGCCTTTCGGATTGAAGAGTGCCGGGGCAACCTTTGCGAGAGCAGTTCAGATCAGTTTTGAGCCACAGCTGCACAGAAATGTGGAAGCCTACATGGATGATATTGTGGTCAAGACCAGAGACAAGTCAACCCTGATTCAGGATTTGGAAGAAACATTTGCGAACTTGTGCAAGCTCAACTTGAAGCTCAACCACGAGAAGTGTGTGTTCGGTGTTCCGTCCGGCATGCTCCTTGGCTTCTTTGTGTCTCAGAGAGGGATTGAAGCCAACCCCGACAAGATCAAAGCAATTGAGCAGATGGAAGCACCGAGACGCGTCAAGGATGTCAGGCATCTTGCCGGCTGCGATGCCGCCCTCAGCAGGTTCAACTCCAAATCGGCAGAGCGCGCCTTGCCATTTTTCAAGATATTGAAAAAGGCAGGTCCAGTGAACTAGACTCCGAAAGCAGAGGCCTCGCTCCAAGATTTGAAGGAGTACCTGTCCTCTCCGCCAGTCCTAGTTGCGCCTAGGCCGCAAGAAACATTGCTGCAATACTTAGCGGCAACGAATCAAGTGGTTAGTGCTGCACTTCTGGCTGAAAGAGAGGCAGATGAGGAGGAGGTAGCAGCCGCAGAGCCACGACCCGACGAGCCGGAATCTTCTCCGGCAAGGTTAGGTGCCGACAAGCCTAAGATTGTGCAAGCCAGCCAGCCAGATCAGCAAGTTGTGAAGAAGAAGATGGTGCAGCACCCAGTTTACTTTGTCAGCTCCCTCCTGCAAGGGGCTAGGTCAAGGTACTCTGGTGTGCAGAAGCTGCTCTTTGGCCTTCTCATGGGTTCAAGGAAGCTGCGCCATTATTTTCAAGCACACCCAGTCACCGTCGTCACTCAGTTTCCATTGCAACGCATCTTGAGAAATCCAGAAGCAACCGGCAGGATTGTGGAGTGGGCATTGGAGTTGTCAAGCTTTGATTTGAAGTTTGAGAGTATCTCAACGATTCAGAGTAGAGCCTTGGTGGAATTCATTGCAGAATGGACCCCAATCCCAGACGAAGAAGTTCCAGAGACCTCTCTCCCCGTCAAGGAAACTATTGATGATTGGATCATGTACTTCGACGGTGCTTTCACGCTGAAAGGTGCCGGTGCTGGCGTGCTACTTATAGCACCCACCGGAGAGCACCTCAAGTACGTGCTTCAGATGCATATTCCCTAGGAGCAAGCCACCAACAACACTGCTGAGAATGAAGGATTGCTTGCCGGTTTGCGCATTGCAATGGACCTTGGTATTCGGAAGCTAATTATTAGAGGTGACTCGCAGTTAGTGGTGAGACAGGTCAACAAGGATTACCAGAGCCCTTTGATGGAGGCTTACGTTGATGAGGTGAGAAAGTTGGAAGAGCACTTTGATGGTCTGCAAGCAGAGCATGTTCCACGTGCCCAGAATTGGATTGCCGACGACCTGTCAAAGCTTGCCGCTCAAAAGATGCCTGTGGAACTAGGAACTTTTGTGCTCCATCTGACTCAGCCATCCGTTACACCATCAAGACTGGCGAAGAAGAGAAAACAAGATGTTGGTGGTTACTTTCCGGCAGAGCTGCCGGCAGCCGCCAAGAAAGTAGATACCCCTGACAAGATACCCTCGGCCGGTGAGTCACAGTTTTCGGCAAGCCAGATCCTTGCCGTCGAAGCAAGCGCTCCCGCAGAGAAAGAAATGCCTTTAGTCCTTGTCATCGAGCCACAAGCTCCAGCATGGGCGCAGCCAATTGTCCAGTTCCTTCAGACAGGAGATCTTCCCGACGAGCAAGAGGACGCAAAGAGAGTAGCCCATCAATCAAGGATGTACAAGTTTGTTGACAACATTCTGTACAGAAAGAGACCAAATGGGGTGAAATTGAAGTGCATCTGCCGGGAAGATGGACAAAGGCTGTTGGAAGAAATGCATGAAGGGATGTGTGGCTCTCACATTGGGTCGCGTGCGCTTGTCGGCAAGGCGTTCCATCAAGGATTCTACTGGCCGACATCCCTTCAAGACGCCTTGG
Source organism: Elymus sibiricus (assembly GCA_039707655.1). Taxonomy (NCBI): domain Eukaryota; kingdom Viridiplantae; phylum Streptophyta; class Magnoliopsida; order Poales; family Poaceae; genus Elymus; species Elymus sibiricus. The sequence continues at coordinate 199,115,314 of CM077668.1, forward strand.
CGGTGGTCATCAGATGCGAAGCATGCCAGTTCCACTCCAAGGACATTCACCAGCCAGCTCAAGCCCTCCAAACCATCCCTCTCTCCTGGCCTTTCTCGGTCTGGGGGCTCAACATTGTCGGCCCCTTCCCCCATGCTACCGGGGGCTCTGAATTCTTGTACATTGCAACCGACAAGTTTACAAAGTGGCCTGAGGTGGAGCCAGTGAGGAAGGTGACGGCACAGTCAGCCATCAAGTTCCTCAAAGGATTGGTTGCTCGTTTTGGTGTCCCCAGAAGGATCATGACCGACAATGGCACCGAATTCACGAGCCGCGCCTTCACAACATATTGCCAAGAACTTGGAAATAAGATTTGCTACGCGTCTGTTACTCACCCAAGGAGCAACGGGCAAGTAGAGAGGGCAAATGCAAAAGTGCTGCGTGGTCTTAAGACCAGAACTTTCGACAGGCTACACAAGTGTGGAAGGCACTGGGTGGAAGAGTTGCTAGTGGTTCTTTGGTCGATCAGAACGATGCCAAGTCGAGCCACTGGCCAGACACCCTTCTCGCTTGTTTATGGTGCAGAAGCGGTGCTCCCCATAGAGCTCAAATACAGGTCACCTCGAGTCTTGGCCTTCGATAAGGAGGATCAAGATGAGCTGTGGCAAGATGATGCCACGCTCCTCAAGGAAGATCGTTTCTGGGCTGCTGTCCGTGCTGCACGGTACCAGCAAGCTTTGCGCCGCTACCATAGCCGCAAAGTGAACGCCAGGAATCTTGAGGAAGGCGACCTTGTTCTTCGTTGGATTCAGTCCACGAAGGGTCAAAACAAGTTGACGCCGAAGTGGGAGGGCCCTTACCGGGTGGCACGAGTCACTAGGCCTGGCGCAATCCGCCTAGAGACCGCAGATGGCACTCCGGTGCTCAACTCATGGAATATTGAGCATCTTAGCAAGTTTTACACATAAGGCGCGGTTGCGGAGCTGCCCGGCGACCTCCTTTGTACAAGTTTGCCGGAAAGGCATGTAATCCTCTTTACAGAGCCGGGCGCAGATCCCGTGCACATAAATAAAGATAAGTGTTTCACAATTCTTTGTCCAAGTACATATTTGTATATGTGTTGCAGGCAGCCTTGTGTTACATTTTTCCCTTGCGTAGGATGATTAATGAACTGTCAAGGTTCCAGCCTCCTCTTTTCTCTTCTTTCTTTTTTCTCAAAGGACAGAAGGGTTCCTCGCGTGCAAGTTTCCCGGGGGGAGTGATGGTATGGATACCAAATGATATTCAAGATATCGTCCTACGGCAAGAAGCACAGCAAAGAAAAAGCTAAGTTGCAAAACTTTAAAGTAAATTCTTTGTTGTAGTTGCAACTTCTCCTTGAACGATTTTGGTCTTTGTATGAGAAACCTGCACGGTAAGGAACCTTGTCGTGATTGGCTACGCCCTTAATTTGTTTCGAATCCGCTCAACAACTTAAGTGGCTACGTTTTGATCGTCTAAGTGTACCCTAGCCGGTAGCGGCACTTCCGGCAAGCTGCTAAGGACCCGTTCCTCGAGCGCTCGCGACAAGAGTGCGCGCACCGGCAAGTTTCCGGCAAGTGTAGGGTACAAAAATCATGCAAAGACAAAATAGAATAAGCAGATAGCAAGCATACATCCATCCAAAACACAAGTTATATTACATCAAAGCCAAGTGCAGTTCTAACTTAAGATAATCCGTCTTTTACATGAACTACACTTGCAACAAGAAATAGCGAAGTGGACTAATCCTTGCGATCACCCTCAGTCCTCGGGACTTGATGAATCTCGCTGATCAGGGGAGCGACGGCTTCTTCGGCATCTGCGGTGTCCGTCCCTGGTGGCAAGCTTTTGAAGGCCTTGGATACGTCAGTCCCAGGGTTCTGGCAAATAATCTTAGTGAGCATCTTGGAGATGACGTCGCTGCAGAATTTGCGAGACTCACTGGCAAAGTGGGCGGACCTCTTTTCATGATGCTTCTTCAGTATCTCGAGGAGTCCTTTGAAGAAGAGGGCGAGGCTGGTGCTTGTGGAATCATGCTCGCCGACGATGAAGCTATGTTTCTCCTTGTCCATGATGGTCACTTGAGCTGCGAGGTGCTCGGCGACGTCGACAAGGCGACCAGTCCACAGATCCAGGGCTTTCTTATGCACGTCGAAGGAATTTGCAGCATCGGCATGCGCAGCCTTCTCCTTCTCCCAGTTTACCAGCAGCTCCCTCTCCTTCTCCTTGCCAGCTTCCAGATCCTTCTCCAGAGTTGCGAGCCTTGACTTGAGGTCAGCAACGGAGTTGTTGGCGGTCGAGAGATCTTGGGCTTTGGCGGCGAGGTCCTCTTCAAGCTTCGGTACCCTGGACTCCAATTCTACCCTGGCGGCCTCAGCGACCTCTGCGGCCTTGATAGCTTCCAGGAGCTTGGCGGCGTGAGCCTGAGCTTGAGTATCGATGGCCTGTTTGTGGTCCTCCTCTAGCTCTTGGGTCCACTGCACGAGCAGAGTCTGGATCTCCTCGTCCTTGCCGTGTAGCTTGGCGGCAAGTGCTTCCTCTCGGGCAGCAAGCTCTTGTTCCTTGACGATGAGCTGCGCTTCGCGCTCTGTCAACTTGCCGTCCAGGGTCGCTGCCTCCTCCTTGGCAGCACCAAGCTTCTCTTCCTACCTCTGGAGGATATGGAATTTGCTATTATACCACTGGTGGATCTCTTCTGCCTTCTCCTTCAGCTTTCGTTCAGCCAGCTCCACGGCTTGCTGCTGTGTGTGCAGTCTGTCCCAGCGCTTGCCGCAGCGGTCTTGCACATCCTTGAAGTCGTTGGCCATCGCCGTCAAGAATGCAAGGTCCGCGGCGCCATCATTGGAGTCATCTGGGACTGCGACACTGCTGGAGAAGGGCGCCAAGATTTCCGCAATGGCGTCATCAAAAGTAGGCTCCCCGGCACCAGATGTGCTAGGGGCTTCAGATCCCTACTGCTGATCAGGTGACCCCAGGGGCCCCGTCAGAGCCTATGCATCGGCCGCGCTAGGGTGTGTGGCACCCCGGCTCAGAGAACCGGTTTACCAGTGTTTCCAACCCAGAGATCACGTCTTCTGGAAACACACAACAACTTGGAACAGAACTAAACTAAAATTTATTGATAGATCTTGAGTACAAGCTCGTAATTTACATTGATAGCGAGGCCAGAAGCACTGCACATGCTGAGACAATATCTACATTATTTATGGAACATAGCAGGGCCTCGATACTACTGGGTAGAACTACGGCGTAGCGGAACATAGCGCGGAAACTCCATCCACAGGGACACTGCTGTGGACACGGCCTAGTTAGCGTAGCACGAACCTTCGGGACCTCCGTCCTCAGCTTCTCTTGCATCTGGCATGATACGCCAGGTGAGTACTTGGAATGTACTCGCAAGCTCATGACAACCAAAACAATGCAGCAAACAATAGCATGGCAATTAACAAGTTAAGTGCTTAGATTGCTCACTTACTGGTACCCAGTACCAACTTACTCACATCGGGATTGTCCCACAACCCTCGGAATGCTCACCATCCACTGAGCACTTCCGAACATAAGACAAGTTCTTCCATCATTATTATCTTTAGGGTGGTTGACCATACAGTGGCCTAGTACAGACTGTCCAATACCGTGGACGCGGCTATTCGAATAGATTCTTACACTCTGCAGAGGTTGCGCACTTTACCCACACTATGGAGCTCCTTGCCTCTTGATCCCATTCGGGTGGACCAGTGCTCCTCCAACGAAACCTGCCTGACCCGTGACCCCTCTATCGTACCACCGACAATCATACCCTCCCAGGGTCATGTCCTGGGTGGCCCTTGTGTCACCCCGTGACACCTGCCACCGTCGTGGCCACTAACTGTCCCAAACGGGGACGCCGGCAAAATAACTCAACTGGGCTCACAGGATTATCGTCGTCTACCTGATCGGGGAAGCACGCACGTATAACCCTCCCTAGTTTGGTGGTACCGATAAAAGAGCACAAAGCCAGACCAAGTCAAGGCCGTCCCATACCGGCAAATGTGGCTGCACGGATAAGTCCGGAGAGGTGACACTAGATCAACCAAATAGGTTTAGTGTTGTCAAGCATTTAACCAGTATGGGTATTTATCAGGAATAATTTAACATGGCAGTAGCTAGGCATCAAAATAATATTACTCTAAATTGTCACATATTAAAATAATGCATATAATTCGATTAAATAACCAGCACTATTGAAATGCTTCATGCAATGGATGACATGGCTTGCCTTGCTCTGTTGGGTTGTCCACAAACTCCTGGGCTTCAAATCCAAAAGTATTTCCTTCTGAAAATATTTTAAAAATGCAATTGAAAATGTCACATATTACAGTTCTGTTCACCAGAAATTCTGTGAACAAGAGAAAAATACCAAAATTTGCCAGAAAATGGAGGGGCTCAAGACAAACTCAGAGCAAAAAGAATCAATTGATTTGGACTTATGGTTTAAAAGTTATGGCTGGTCAAAGTTCGGGTCAAAATCTGAATTAAAATAGAAAATCAGAAAAACTGACAGGGGGCCACGTCGAAGGCGTAAAGTAGAGAGGCGCCTCCACTTACCGCTTTGGCGCGCGCCCGGCTGAGCCGCTGACAAGCGGGCCCCGCGACTGGATTTAAACGAGAGAGAGAGAGAGGGAACAGAGAAGAGCGGGACTCCGGCGACGGTCGCCGGTGAAGTGGTCGGCGACGAGGTCGGGGAAGAGCGGGAATGGAACGGGCTCACCGAGGCGGTCACGCACGTACCCGCAGATCGACGAGGGGTGGCCGGACGACGTCGTCCCCTTCCTCTCCGGCGGCGGCGGCGCTCGGGTGTCGTCGGAGACGGCGGTTCCGGCAGCGATTCGCTCGGGCAAGAGGTCGGGCGTGACCAGGAGGATGAGCTAAGCTCGATGATGCAGTCGGTGGAGTTCGGGAAGGAGTGGAACGGCGAGGAGGCTGGGCTTGGGGGGCGGCGGATCTCCGACGAGGTTCGAGGCCAGAGGGCCTCTCCGCCATGGCTTGCTGCTCGGGAGGGCGATTGGGAGGTGGAGAAGTGGGGTGAGGAGCTCGGGAGGGCCGGGCGTGGCCTTTAATAGGCAGGAGGCGAGCTTGGGCGAGCTCTCTGGAAACGGCGAGGTCCGGGACACGTCACCGGTGCCAGGACGCCGCGCTGGCTGGCCGGTTGCGGGCGACGAGACGGGAGAGGGCAGAGAGGAGTTATGGCGCGGTGGAAGCTAGCGGAGGAAGAAGACGAGCGCCAGCGCCACTGTGACAACACGGGCGACACAGTGTCCGGATGCGGTGGCGGCCGTCGAGGGCGATTCCGGCGAGGGGAAGCTACGGGAGAGGGTACGTGGATGTCATCGACGACGTCGGCACCTCAGGACATGAAATGGCAGCACGCGGCCTCTGGAATGACCTCGGCCGTCGCCGGCGAGATGCAGAGCACGCATACTGGCATGCCAGTACCGTGCTCACCACGGGAACTGATGTCTGCATGCCGTCCAAGTCCAGCGCACCATGCCTAGGGTGTTCTCCTTTGATCATTTAGCCCCTCTGCACTCTTGGTTTGGCTAGGTTCACTCTGAACCGAAGTGTAGCTTTAGCTACAGTTTCTAACAGGAAACTTGAGAGGGATCTAGACAAGAGGTGAGCTAGAGATGGAGCCAATGGAGATGTCTGGAAGGACTCCAAGCTGGCCAAGTTTGAGAAAGTTTCATCAAGATTTGAGGGTAGTTCATGTACAACTGCTGTACTGAACCATAAACCTAGATGAGCTTGTAGCACTCATCTGGGTGATCTGCTAGAGCTGAATTTTGGTGTGGCAGGGTTATCTGGTGGATAGAAGATGCCATAAAAATTTCAGCTCAATTGGATACCTCTAGCTGGTACTTCCTTCATAGAGGTTCCAACTGAACAGAAACTTGGCAGAATATTGCTGGTGAAAATTTGTACTGGACCAGATGATATTTTTGGATAGTGTGGAAAGATAGGTTCCCTAATATCTCAGGGAATTTTCTGGGAATTTACTGAGTAGGGAAAATATGAGCTCCTTCACAAATGACCAGTACTGTCCAGAGAGCAAATGGAGTTTTCTGGACAAAATTTTGTACTGGGCCATGAAATGTTTTTGAAGATTGTGTGAGTAGATGATGATAAGAAGGTGTGGGATTAATTTGGGATTTTTCTGATCACCAGAACTATAGGTTGCTTTGTAACCCATAGTGATGACAGATTTTCCCAAAGGAAGAAAATGAATATTTGGGAAAGATAAAGAATTGGAAATTGATCCAGAAGGTGAGTGACAAGATTATGGCAAGATGATGAGGGCTCTGGATCACTGAGAGGAATTCATAAGTCCAAAGTCAACTGAAAAGATTCAAAATCCAACCAAATTGCAAATAAAGCCAGAAAGATTTCGAAAAGAAAAAGTTGCCAAAACCCAGGGTGTCACAGGGTGGATGTCAATGCTTGGCCTATCATCGCCAGCCTCGCCCATCTCAGCGTCCGTTATGACGAGCCCAGATGCACTGCCGGAGGGCATGGCAGGCTCTCCGGGGGTTTTCCTGGCCTCCTCAGCGGCAGACGTGGTGGCTTCCGTGGTGGAAATCCTGGCGGCCTCATCAGCGGCGCTCTTTGCGATTCTCTCCACAGATACTTCCCTCTCTTCCAGAGGGGTTGGTTCTGCAGAATGGAGAAGAAGTGCAGAAAGGAGAAATTCAAGACTCAGATCAAGTTCAAGAAAACAAAAAAGAAGGGTTGGCAAGGGATCCAGTGCATTTGGAAAGAGGGTTACCTTGATGAACACATGGAGGGGATGTCGTTCTTCCTCCGGCAACTTTGGTTGCCGGCGCTTGGTCCCCGGCAACATTGGTTGCTGGAGGGACCTCCGCACGGATGAGCCCTTCTTGGGGCTCCTCTGGAGGAGGGCTGCTCCTTACCGATGAAGATCTTGGCGACGGCATGGGAGTCGACGGTGCCGTGAAGGGGTCTACCCCTTGGCGCTCTCCTTCCGGCTAGCTGCTCTCCAACCCCTTGTCGATCTCCATCGCGAAAGACTCAACATTTGTGCTCGCCAGCGGAATCTGCACATGAACCTCTCACGGGGGGCTTGAGCCGGCAACCTCAGATGAACCCATGCCTTGATCAGTGCCAATTGTTGTGTCACCCTCTTTAGTGGTCCTGGGCTTCTTCGCCAGCGGCACTTCGTCCCTGCAAGATCAAAACAAGTAAAAAGATCAGTTCAACAAAAGAGTTTGGACGACTACAAGAAAAATGCACAGAGATGGAGGTGCTTACTCTTCGTCCTCGTCAGGGTCACTAAGCACCGACAGATCATAGAGAACTGTGTCCCCCATCCCTGCAATCGTAGGTGATGGCGATGAACTCCTGGGACGCTTCAGGGGAGCTGGGGTTGCGAAACACCCACCTCCTCCATAGTTGGCGGGATGGCTTGGCGAGGGGCAGCAGCACGGGAAGGCAGTTGCCGGGAAGGCTGTGCCCGGGAAGCCGTGGCTGATACCTTGACGGCGGCGAGCTCTTGGCTTGCCGGCTCAGTATGTGCTGCCTTCTTTCGAGCGGGCTTCCTGGTGACGGCCATCTTCACCTTGGCGGGAGGAACGCGAGGTGGCTCTTCCTCCTCTTCCTCCTCCCCTTCATCCGAAGACCCCTCGGGCTGCTCCTCCTCTTCATCCCCCTCCTCAGACTCCTTAGCCTGCTCTTCCTCGGCAGTATGCTCTTTGGCATGCCCTTGGGGGTGGCCTCCACTGGTTCCCAAAACCGTGGCCTGCTCTTCAGCCTGGCTTCCGGTACCCCCTCCATTGCCGGTGCCCTTGGCCGCCCGGGAACGAGTTACCTCCACTCTTTTGAGCTCCTTAGCTCTCAAGGCTAGGAACCCTTTCCAATGGCTACCTCCGCCAGGCCGGCAAACAAACAGTCCATGTTCTCCTTGCTGGGTTCCTCCCATGAGCTCAGAACCATCCTGGCAACACAGTCCGGCATCAATGCCAAGATGGAGGCCTTGGCAGTATTGTTGCACAAGGGGATTACCTCCGCCGGCAGATCGAAGATGCAACCCGTGTTGAAGAGCTGGCAAATGAGCCGGTAGTGCCCCATTACCGTCAAATTGTTGTCGGAGCCTGGATGCAGATGCATTGGGTCAGCGGGGCCCTGGTAGTCCCACGCTCGCCGGCCTCCTCTATGCTGTAGCGGGACGATCCTGCGGTGAGTGAAGTCTACTCCCACCATCTTAATCGTCAGGCCGGCCCCCTTGAGAGCGAGGATTCAGCATAGCGCCACTCCCAGCTTGGCGTCACTGGGGTCAACATTGTTCCAGCTATCGGGCTTCTCAATCCTCTCGGTCCTGAGGTGGCAAAAGGCTGGAAAATCCTGCTGCTTGATCCAGCACCAGTCGGCCCGCCACTTGTCCCATTTGGTGTGCAGCTTGCCGTCCAAGTAGTGCCTCTTCGAGTTTCCCCTTGGGACCCAGGCGACGCTACCAGAAAGGGCGCCCTCCTCGACCCGGGGGATGAAGAAGTGCTGGAACAGAGCAACATTTGGGGCTATTCCCACAAAGTTCTCGCACAGATGCGCGAAGGTTGCCAGACAGGTGACCGCATTGGGGGTGAAATCCAGCAGTCTGAATCCGAAAGTGTTCATCACCTCGACAAAGATATCAATGAAAGGCGGGCACAAACTGCAGTAGAAGTACCCGGCGAAGAAGTGAAATCGATCGTCAGCAGGAGGGAGGGATCCTGGGAGCACTGCTGTGGCCTCATGATCCTGCGTCTTGCCCGTGTACACGTGCGCATAATCCTTTGTCAGGTCACCCTTTGTAAGCACCAGAGGGAAAATAGCATGAGTCCGCCGCTGTGCATCCTTGGCGGCTTTCTTCTCATCCGCCGCCAAATTCAGGGCCTTTCCGGCTCTCTTCATCGCCATGGTGAGATTTGTGGGGGAGAGCTGCGTTGCGTGGCGGCGGAAGTGGAGGGCGTGTTTCTGCTCTGGCCCTGAAGAAGATGAGGACGGCGGCGATGGAGAGATTGGGAGAAGGGGGGTAAATGAGCAGTGCCCTTCGTGGATTCCTTCTTATGGGGAAGGCGCAGGGGCTGGCTCTTTACCATCCTACGTGGCCGCGCTTTTCAGGCGCACGACCTCCCCGTGTCCGTTCCATTCCACCTCTCCCACGCCCGCATTTAATGCACATCATGGGGGGCGTGGTAATAAAGAAGATTATGATAGTTATCCTCTGCCACGCATGCCTGTGCACTGTTCGGGCCTAGCCCAACGACGCCTCGCATGCGCGTGTGGCCCAGGCCCAGGGGCTCCTGTCGGTGTACTAAAGCATGGGTGCCCTCGTACCCTACCTTATGCATAGGCAGTTGTAGCCTTCCTCGCGGCAAGGGCTTGACGGAGGATAACTATGACTCAAGACTCAAATTAAACAAGACCGTGAAGAAGACCTCGAGGCAGGTCATCGAGAAGTACTATTCGCGTACTAAAGATTAAGATTGCCCTTGCCGGCAAGCTTCGTACCGGCAAGGTGAAGATACCAAGACTCTGGCTACCGGCAAGCTCCTTGCCGGCAAGCAACCGCCTGGCAAGCTCCGCGCCAGCAATCTCGTTCTGTCCTGTTACCGCTCCACCTCATCATCGGCTAGATAAGCACGCATGATAGGTGTCGAGTGGGCAGGTAGTCAACGCAGCTGGCCAAGGCACGTGTCAGCATGCCACGCCAGGATTAACTTTAATGACACCCGTCCCTGGGACGTGTCAAGGTGACAAGAGGGCGCCAGGACCGGTGGTACAGACCTTTTGCCCAAAGCCTCGCCTCCCCGACGTAGCACCTAATAGTGCATTTAATGCACTTGTCTAACCCCGTCTAGAGACAGACGTGGTGATGGTGCAAGTTACTATTCATACTCTGTAAATGACCATGTTAGCCACTATGGTAACCCCTTGGCCTATAAAAGGAGGCCCACGGCTACACTTAGAATGGTCGACTCTTAGCTCAACAACACGCTGTAGCTGCACTTCCCGCGCACCTTGTCGACAAGCTGCGCTCTTTGTAACCTTTGAGCTCTCATACAATCAAACCACCAGAACAGGAGTAGGGTTTTACGCTCACAGTGGCCCGGACCTGGATAAATCATTGCTTGTGCTCATATCTACTAGCCCTGCTCTTTGTAGTATTATGATCCCACTTCCGAACCGCAAAGGGATCCTCTCGATCCCATAGATCATCGTTTACCCAAGAGAGCCCCCGATGTGTTGACTTGGGGGGCGGACTGGATGACACTTCCCCCAGCCTCTCGAGAGCTGGGGGAGTCTTGGCACGCTCGGGCGTCCCGCTGTCCGACGGGGGCAGATCGCCCGAAGTGTCGCCACTGAGGCGAGCCCCGGGCGGGCTGTTGAAAAATCTCTCAAAAGTCTTATGCGTGAAGGCAGGCTGTCGAAGTCTAAATTAAAGTGCTGATTACATACCTCCGGGGCACCGGTTTCTTCCTTCCCAGGGAGAGGAGGTCCTCGTCCAAATCCTCGGGGAAGCTGGGCTTCTCCGGCAGGACGCGATTGGTGGAGGCCTTGTGCGTCCTCTTCGGGCCCTTCGGTCTCGCCTCCTGTTCGGCGCCCTCGGACGCCGCCCTCGTCCCTTTAGGGGAAGATTTCTCTTCCCCCTCGCCTCCCTCCTTGTCTTCATGGGTGGAGGAGGTGTGGGTTTCCTCGGACCGAGTGACCGAGGTCTCCCGACCTCGGAGGCCCGCTCTGCCCCTCGGAGGTCTGGACTCCTTGGGGATCACCACATGTGGCTCCTCGGTTAGGAGGGCCACAAGCTGGGGAGTCCTCTCCCCCTCAGGCTGCGGCGCCGGGCACAACATCTTCTGTGCCTTGGGGATCCACTTTTGCAAAATGCCCGATTAGTTAGCCAAGTGTTCGTGAGGAACCAGGAAATGCAAAATACGGAATCAAGCGTTGAAATTTACCTCGGGGCTATCGTGGGCGGCCTCGAAGCCGAAGTCCTTCCCGGCCTTGGGAAAGCCTTCCTTGGTTGGCTTCAATAGTTGTTTCCACATCCCGGCCAGGGTGGTGCGGAAGAAGTGGTGGATGGGCTCCACGTCCGTGGGCTTGTACGCCCACATCGGGGTGGCCCGGGACTGGAGCCGCAGGATGTGGCGGTGGAGCATGACGTTCACCACGACTGTCAGCCTGATGTCCCTCTGGTTGATCCAGAAGTCGATCTTCTTCATCAGCACCTCCACCTCCGCCGGGTTCCCCCAGTCCATGCCCTTCCTCTTCCAGGACACGAGCTTCTTCGGAGGGCGGGCCGAGAACTCGACCTCGGCCTGGCCAGCGGTGAGCGGTTCAGTGATGTAAGACCACTCGCGCTGCCACTCTTTGACGGCCTCGATGAAGGTGCCTTTGAACTAGACCGCCCTCTGGTTCTTGTTGATCATTGCTCCCCCGCACTCGGTGAGCTCGGAGTCACTGGACTTTGGCTTGTAACACCCCGATTTTTGGCCCTTTCTTTTTCTTTTGGATTTCTTTGAATTTTTGTTTGGAATTCTTTTTCCGTGGCTGTGTGGTCTTAAAACCTGGGAAGATCTTCTCTTCTGCCACTTCCTAGTGGCTTGTCATTCTCAAAACTAGCCCAAGGCCATTTCATTTCCATCTTAGCCAAACCCAATATTTATTTCTTGGGAATATTCCTTTTTCTATTAAAGGAATAACCATGTTTGCCCTAGGTTGTGAAGCAACCTATATTTCTGTCTTTTCTAAAATTCCCACAAAATTCTCATGAATCCTTTGGAGCATATCTTCTACAAATATGCCAAAATCCATCCTTTCCAATCTCAAAAATAATTCAGGAATATTCATTTCCTATTCGGTCCAGAATGCCACTTTGTGAAGGAAGTGCTATTTATCCTTTCTTGATTGCCCTCAAAAATTTTGTGCACTCTTTCCTATTCAAATAATTGCCACATGCCAAAATTCAACTTCATTTGCCTAGTAAATATTCCTCAGCAAATTTCCAAAGTTTCTGACCAGAGAGAAGCTCTGTGAAGGAAGTACTAGCTAGGCTTATCCAAATGAGTTGAAATTTTGGTAGGTCATCCATATGATCAAATCATTACTCTCCACCAAATTTAATCCCCATCCAACAAACTATGTGAGCACACCTTCAAATTCTTGCTTCTGGTCATAATTTCAGTTTGCGAAGCAACTATATTTTATACTGCTTCAAAAATTCTGAAATTAATCCAGGACCTAAATGTCCCTATATAATTTGATCATGACAAAATTCACATCATTTTTCCAAGCCATTTTCTCTGCAAAATTCCCCCAAGTTTCTGTCCAGTGTGGATCATTGTGAAGGAAGTACCATTTATACTCATCCAAATGGGATGAAATTTTTATGGTACCTTCATATGCCCAAATCATCATCCTCCACCAATTTTCAGCCCAATCCAAGCAACTATGTGAGTGCTACTTCCTGATCTAGTTTCTGGACCAGTTTTTGCAGTTGTTAAACAACTATGTTAAATTCTGGTCCAAATCCCTTCAAAATCCACAGGATCATAGTCCTTCCTACCCTAAGCCTCTGTGACATCCTGGTTACTTCTTATCCCATCTAATTTGATCACTATTTCTTGACAAAGTTGGCTACAGCAAACTTTATCTGATCTCTCCCATCAGTTAACAGTGGATTTCTTCGATATATCACATCAGTGGGACTGTATGTTGAAGGGACAACACGTTTGACAACTTTGCGCAGACCCTCGTTGATACGGATGATTGGGCCCGATCTTTCACCGCAAGAACCACCTGATAAATCTTCTAATCACGGGAGCAATCCACGCAACCTGAAGCAGAGGAACGAATCCAGCCACCAACGTGATGAAGATCACCACGCCTCAAAACCAAAGCACGATAATCCTTGATGAAAACAAGAACCCTCGCAGCAATCTTTATTCGATAAACGGCATCGCCGTCCCCAGAGGGATGCTTCACCAAGAGACACACACGATAGTGTTTAAAACCTAAAACTTCTGAACTCCCTAACTAACCCTAGCCGACGGGTATTTATAGTCTAAGAAAATAACGAAGAGGTACACGGGCTGCAAAGCCCAAAATCTGCGCGCAGGCAGCGCGGTACTACCGCTTATGGCAAGCGGTACTACCGCTGCAAGCGGTACTACCTCTGCTGTGCACGGTACTACCGCTCGGATGTCCAGTACCGATTTTGTAAGCGGCAGTAGGGCGGTAGTAAGCGGCCGGTAGTACCGTATAGCGGTACTACCGCTTATGTAAGCGGTACTACCGCCTAGTTTGGTGGAGTCCTGAAATTGGGCTTCACCTCCTCTGTCGTGCCCGTATCACTCGTGCCCTCTCCTCGCCATGCCACGCGGTCACCACGCTGGTGGCAAGCGCTGGGCGCGCTCTGCTCGTCGTTTTGCTTCGGGCATTCTTCTCCCAGCCGGTTCCGTGCGTCCTAGCGTGTCCTCGAGCCCCGCAGTGGCCACGCGCTCGTTCTCCAGCCCTCGCCCCCTCCCCCTTCGCCCGCCTCGCGCCACGGCGACCTTGCCCACGTGAGCACAGTGTTTCGGTGGCCGACCGGACACCGCACCGCCCGCGTCTGCACCTCCACTTCCCCTCTCCCATCGCCGTCCGAGCCAGTCCGCGTGCGCACGCGTACGCGGTCGCGCCAGAGGCATCGACCGCATGCCCGCGGCGGCATCCGGCTCGGCATCTCCTCCCCTGCCTATATAAGCCCACCCCGAGCACCCCCGACCTCACCAAGCTCCCCTCCTCCCTCCTAGCAGCCTCCCAAGATCCTGAGTTCGTCGCCGGAGTAGCTCCTGCCCTCCATTGGCCGCCATGGCCGTAGCCCTCTCCCTCCTAAATTCGCTCAATGCCGAGCTCTTCCCTCCCCTCCTCCACCACCAGAAGACTTTCCAGATCCTGCTGAAGCTCCTCCGCCCTTTGTCGTCTCCTCCGGTGGCCGGTAGCCACCGCGCCCATCGGCGCCCGATGCTGGCCGTCCGCCATGGCCAAGGGCGCACGTGCTCCGGCCCTCCTCGGCACCCACGTCCGGCAGGGATGGATGCGGCTCGGTCCCCTAACCACACCAGTGGGTTGGGCGGCGCCAACGGTGGCTTATAGTGCCGGCGGTCGTCACCGGACTCGGTCTCTGCCTCGGCCGAGCGCGAGCACACGACGGGAGGAAGGAGACAAAGACCTCCAGCCAGCCGTGGGCCCTGCGGCCCCACCAGTTAGCCTAACCAGCGAGGTCAACCCCGGGCCCGCGGACTTAAGTGGAGACGTACTCCGTTAAATACGTCTTCGATATTTGAAAGCGTATTCTGCCAGTACTTTGGCTGAAAGTGCATTTTCTCTATTCTGAAAGCGTATTTTAGCGAAGTACGCTTTCAGTTTATCATCGCCGGCCGAAACCCTTATTTTGCGAACGTTCACTGGTTAAGAGCAGAAATGAATAAGTTTTATTTGATTTCTGCCTAACGAACGAACGTCCGTAACCTCGCAACCGTGACTCCGATTCAGGTTATTCCAAAGCCCACGATCTCAGTTCGTCGAGCCCGTTCCGATGGTGTCATTTTCATGAGGTTGTCACACTGTGAAAATGACCATTTTGCCCTTGCCTTTAAAACAGCTCCGTCGTGAGGGAAACTTTTCCGGTGATTCTTTCCGCGAGTTCATCGCACCTCTCCCCGGTGAATCCATCAACCCCGGGCAAGCCACGACAACCAATTGCATGATGGCCTTGCAGTAGCCATGGTTTTCACTTGAATATTTAAATAAATGTTTGCTCATTTAATTATTTTGTGAATATTAAATGCTTGTGAACCCATGCTTGTTCTTATGCCTTGCTCATTTGCATCTAGTAAGTTAAATGATTATTTGCTAGTATTATTATTATTATCATGTTAGTTCTCGGATTTATTTTCCGATGCCAGTGATAACGATATGCTCATTTGAATAGTTAGGGTTTATTATGAAAATACTTGTTATATTCATGATTGTCACTATGCCATGCTCATTTGCATCTCGTAGAATAAATGAGTTATCATTTTGATGCTATGTTGTTAAATGGTTATGTTGCCCATCCATGGTTACACTGATATCATGCTCATATGCATTGTTATTTCATTATGTTTTTATGACTCAGCTCATCACCATTCAAGTTAAACCTGACGTTAATCGAACTTGAACAAATCTGTTGGCTGAGTCATGGTGCCACCGAATCGAGCTCACCAGTGCAACCACACTTGCCTGGATGGGGAGGCCCTAATGCGGTCTATTGTCATGCCTCTCGCCGGTGCCTCCTACTAGGGAAGGTTATGGGTGCGCGCTACCCTGATCAGGTAGGCTACCATAAGCCTTGAGTACCCGAGTTGTATGGATCCGAGGTCCCCGTTTGGGACGATGTTTATGTTTGGCCACGACGGTGGCAGCCACAGAGGTGGCGGATGTCACATGTTGACATCGGGGTAACCCAGGACATAACCCAAAGGGGAGTTTGTCGGAGTGGCCGGGAGAGTGTCATGCAATAGATTGGTTTTGTCGGAATGTCGTTCGTCCACCCGAATGGGAGCACGAGGCCATGAGTTCCGTGGTGTGGGTACAGTGTACTAACCTCTGCAGAGTGTATAATCTATAGATAGCCGCGTCCTCGGTCATGGACACAGTTCGTAGTAGGTTACACTATGGGTCAACAGAAATAATAACCTAGATAATGACAACTCCGGTTCGATGAGAAAAGAAGTTGGTTGATCTTTATGTGGTCAGGCGATGATTACAGGTAGAGATCAAGCTCCGTGTGGCCATGTGTTGATCACGATGGTATAGTTGATACCGAGCTTGGTTGATCCTGAGGTGATCGTGTGATGATCACGATGGTAAGTTTGTGGTTATGAGATAACCTCCGAGCAGAGTAAGTTGGTCCATGAGACCGTAAATGTCGATCCTCGTGCATGCTAGTGCTAGAATCATTCTGTTCATATCATGAATTATATGTACATGCAATGCTCATGTTGTTGCCATGCTCATGTTGTGGCCATGCTCATGTTGTTGCCATACTCATGTTGTTCTAGTAGTATCGTGTTCATCTTTGATGATTAACCTGTAAATTCCATGTTGTTGTATGTCTTGATTGCTTTGGTTGTTGTGAGCTTGCGAGTACATTCAAAGTACTCACCTGGCGTGTCATGCCAGATTGCAGGTGATGCCGTGATTTCTTGTTTGTCGAGGACCCCGAGGTTGCGCTCTAGGATGCGTCCCAGCCAGAGTCCCTGCGGAGTGGAGTCCATCATCGTCGTCGCTGTTCCGCTGCTAGAGTTTATTCCGCTTCGAGATGTTCCGCTGCTAGCATAGAACTACCTTAGCAGGCGAAGTGTCGCCATGCCCCTGTAACCTTTGTGCCTTCAGAACCCTTGTACCTCTCTTATTCGTAATAAAGAGCTGATTTGTTCTATGCCAAGCAGTGTCGTATTCCAGAAGACTTGATCTCTGGGCTGGAATACGGGGTGTTCCGGTCTCTCTGAGCCGGGGTGCCACAAGACTTGGTATCAGAGCAGGTCTGGCTGTAGGACGCCCTAGTCCGCGCGAGTGTTAGAAACCGGTAGTATCGAGTCTAGTCGGTTTGCTGCATTTGATTGCTGCATTTGTTTGTCGCATAGCATGCATATAGACTCATTATCTTGTCGCTAACAATCTTATCTCGTGAGTGTAGCTGGCATCGGTTTCGATCTACTACCTGCACTCTCCAGTTTTGCATACTCGTTCTTTGGTGTTTGGTGTCATCTCTGTCCCAGCGGAGTGATGCCAAGGTACCTTGTGGTGTCGATCACTTGCAGGATTGATGCACAGGTATCGCACCAATATTTTTTTTCTTTTCAGCCCCACCTATCGTTACGGTGGTAGACATGTTTCTACCCTGGATCTTGCCATCCAAACCACCGTTTGGCAACCCTCACTGGTCTTTGTTACCAGAAATGGGCAATGCCAGCAGGCCCTTCTTTCCACCGCTATCATATCCTATCTGGACGAGTACGGCTCACTTCCGTACGCTTGATGATGATGTGGTCGTGACATCCGTGTCTCGCTACATGATCACCGAGTCCGTCCTCATTCCTAAGCCGGTCCAGATGCAACCGGTGCTGAGCCAGCGCTTGGTGTAGCTCCGTTTACACCAACCTCTCCACATGTTGATTCACTTTCGTGCACACCGCCACAACATATTAGCTCGTAGTACCGGAGTTTCCACGAGAATTGTGTGCTTAAGTAGGCATGCATAGTGAGGAGAATAGCTGTAAAATGTGATGTTGATTGTATGCAATCTTAATGCTGTGTGTGCTTTTGTTTGAGTCATTTCTTTTGCTTCTTTCTTTGGGCCTTCGGTGTTACCCTATTTCCCCCTATGAAAGTTTCTCATCAACCGACACCGGACTAGAAGAATCAGTAAAGATTTCAAATATTTTGAAGCACAGCTAAACAGTATGGAATTCTCAGTCGACTGCATTATATTGAGAATATTCGGTTTGAATACAAAATGATATTCTGGAATAACTATCAGCATCAAGAATGACTCAGTGTGCAATCATCACAATCGTAATGAACCAGCTGGAAGACAATTTGTGTGCAAGACAACAGTACATTTCCGGTCAAAGGAATATCAAGGGTCTATATATGGCATTCAATTCGCATATCACAGAGAGAAGCTTATGGTGCAAGCAACCCAGTCTTCCTTCGCACGCTACCAGAGAAACTTACAATGCAAGGCTCCTCAATCTTCCTCGGTACGATATGTGGATAGCTTCCAGCATAAGATACTTTGTAAGTTACCACAGAAAGCTTCCAGCATAAGGCACCAAATCTTCTCCAGTAAGCAACCAGGAGAAGAAACTTCTGAGGTACGATACCCAGTCTTCTTCAGCACACTATCCCGAAAAAAGCTTCGAGCACAAGCTATTCAGTCTTCCTCAGCACGATACTCTCAGATGGCTTCCAACACAAGCTATTCACTCTTCGTCAACAAGACACTACAAACAATCATCGACAATAGTACAAGATATTACACAGTGAGTTGGCAGCATATGGCAATGCATCCCAAGAATTAGATCCACAACAGTTTGTCAGAAGTAAGAATTAGTCAACACACAGGTGTCTGCCTCGGGAATCAAATGCTCAGCTACACATGCTTCCATATTTATTGTGAGCAGGCTGCCAAGGTCATGCAAGCCCTTCGGACGAGAATGCAAGTACGGTGAGAATCCAACAAATCCGTGAGTATGTAAGAGGAAGAAGGCCAGTTATACACCTCAGTGTGAGGCAATGTCTGACAAGCTATGAAGCAATACAACGTTGGGACAACAATCCTGACAGTGGATATCAAGGCCAGCTTCCTTCCAACCGACAAAGTGATAGCATTAACCTCTGTCACTGTCATGTATGATTGACCACAGTAGTGGGCTCCGTCTAAGTAACTGTGAACCTGGCATATGATCATGATGAGCCCTTGCTTACCTTTCCTGGTAACGGCACCACGCCTGGGTTCTGAGCTGCTTTTGGCCGTCCAGGGTGGATGTCGATTTTATATTTCTCTTTTCAACAACTGACCCGTGTTCTGAGCTGCTTGACGGCCGTCTCGGGCAGCTGTTGAGTTTCTTTTTGTAGCAGTGACCCTATGCTCTGGGCTGTTCTTCGGCCGTCTTAGGGAACTACTACATTCTTCTTATCAACACCGCCTCATGCTCCGAGCTGCTTTTCAGCCGTCTTGAGCCAAGGTTGAGTTATTTCAGTAATGTCCCAGATCTGAGTTGTAAAGACCATTCTAGTGGCTACTGATTTATTTGCCGATTTCATGCAAAGGTTCGGATGATCATTGCTCTACAGTTAGAGCTTGAGAGATGATAAACTTGCCAGATAAACGTTGCCGCATTGCCTGAGGATAAGGATAAGGTATGCTTGCCGGAATATTACACCTGACAGCACCTATGGTCACACGAAGAATTAAAGATATTTATGGCCAAGCTCTTTCAGCAAAAGATTCGGACAAAAGAAAATGATAATGAAGGAGCAAGACCAGCAATACAGGTATGATAATTGTGGCATGAACAACATGGTACGAATACCCAAGACAGTCTGATTCCATCACCATGAACACACACCCAAGGGGTCTACTCTGTTGAAAGGACCTCATATCAAGGTGACAATTGAATTGTCGGTACGGATCTGAGACAAAGAAGTCAGCAAGATTTAGACCTACCTACAAGCAGTCAGATTCCGCCAAGAAAACGATTATGATTCTCAGCATTGTTTGGAACACGAAGGACATGCATCTACTCGAGTAACCCGATGCAAGGAATAAAGGTTTCATGTCCACCGAGGAAATCTGTACGCAACTCCATTGCCTACAATCGGTGCTGGATAAAAGAATGTCATGTTGAATGGAAGTCACTCCCGGACTTATGGAAATCCCGGTCATGGTAATATCAGACAAGCCAGCAGACATAAAAGAATTGAAGTCAGAGCAAGGATGAACATATGAAGGAAGACCCGTCAGAATGTGGGGCATGGTGAAGCAAACCACCCTAGAGCAAGGCAGTCCGTGAGATGCAGTTCAGTGGGAACAATTTATGAAGGAAAAGGGATACCCGAGTTGGAAACGGTTTCCTTAAGTCAGAATATTCAAACTTGTTCCCTGAGCAACCAAATCTCGAGGACGAGATTTATCGTAAGGGGGGTAGGTTTGTAACACCCCGATTTTTGGCCCTTTCTTTTGGATTTCTTCGAATTTTTGTTTGGAATTCTTTTTCCGTGGCTGTGTGATCTTAAAACCTGGGAAGATCTTCTCTCCTGCCACTTCCTAGTGGCTTGTCATTCTCAAAACTAGCCCAAGGCCATGTCATTTCCATCTTAGCCAAACCCAATATTTATTTCTTGGGAATATTCCTTTTCCTATTAAAGGAATAACCCTGTTTGCCCTAGGTTGTGAAGCAACCTATATTTCTGTCTTTTCTAAAATTTCCACAAAATTCTCATCAATCCTTTGGAGCATATCTTCTACAAATATGCCAAAATCCATCCTTGCCTAGCTCAAAAATAATTCAGGAATATTCATTTCCTATTCGGTCCAGAATGGCACTTTGTGAAGGAAGTGCTATTTATCCTTTCTTGATTGCCCTCAAAAGTTTTGTGCACTCTTTCCTATTCAAATAATTGCCACATGCCAAAATTCAACTTCATTTGCCTAGTAAATATTCCTCAGCAAATTTCCAAAGTTTCTGACCAGAGAGAAGCTCTGTGAAGGAAGTACTAGCTAGGCTTATCCAAATGAGTTGAAATTTTGGTAGGTCATCCATATGATCAAATCATTACTCTCCACCAAATTTCATCCCCATCCAACAAACTATGTGAGCACACCTTCAAATTCTTGCTTCTAGTCATAATTTCAGTTTGTGAAGCAACTATATCTAATACTGCTTCAAAAATTCTGAAATTAATCCAGAACCTAAATGTCCCTATATCATTTGATCATGACAAAATTCACAACATTTTGCCAAGCCATATTCTCTGTAAAATTCCCCCAAGTTTCTGTCCAGTGTGGATCATTGTGAAGGAAGTACCATTTATACTCATCCAAATGGGAGGAAATTTTTATGGTACCTTCATATGCCCAAATCATCATCCTCCACCAATTTTAAGCCCAATCCAAGCAACTATGTGAGTGCTACTTCCTGATCTAGTTTCTGGACCAGTTTTTGCAGTTGTTAAACAACTATGTTAAATTCTGGTCCAAATCCCTTCAAAATCCACAGGATCATAGTCCTTCCTACCCTAAGCCTCTGTGACATCCAGGTTACTTCTTATCCCTTCTAATTTGATCACTATTTCTTCAAAAAGTTGGCTACAACAAACTTTATCTGATCTCTCCCATCAGTTAACAGTGGATTTCTTCGATATATCACATCAGTGGGACTGTATGTTGAAGGGACAACACGTTTGACAACTTTTGGCAGACCCTCGTGCCCTCTCCTCGCCATGCCACGCGGTGACCACGCTGGTGGCAAGCGCTGGGCGCGCTCTGCTCGTCGTTTTGCTTCGGGCATTCTTCTCCCAGCCGGTTCCGCGCGTCCTAGCATGTCCTCGAGCCCCGCAGTGTCCACGCGCTCACTCTCTAGCCCTCGCCCCCTCCCCCTTCGCCCTCCTCGTGCCACGGCGACCTTGCCCGCGTGAGTACAGTGTCTCGGTGGCCGACCGGACACCGCACCGCCCGCGTCTGCACCTCCACTTCCCCTCTCCCTTCGCCGTCCGAGCCAGTCCGTGTGCGCACGCGTACGCGGTCGCGCCAGAGGCATCGACCGCGCGCCCGCGGCGGCATCCGGCTCAGCATCTCCTCCCCTGCCTATATAAGCCCACCCCGAGCACCCCCGACCTCACCAAGCTCCCCTCCTCCCTCCTAGCAGCCTCCCAAGATCCTCAGTTCGTCGCCGGACTAGCTCCTGCCGTCCAATGGCCGCCATGGCCGTAGCCCTCTCCCTCCTAAATTCGCTCAATGCCGAGCTCTTCCCTCCCCTCCTCCACCACCAGAAGACTTCTCAGATCCCGCTGAAGCTCCTCCGCCCTTTGTCGTCTCCTCCGGTGGCCGGTAGCCACCGCGCCCATCGGCGCCCGACGCCGGCCGTCCGCCATGGCCAAGGGCGCACGTGCTCCGGCCCTCCTCGGCACCCGCGTCCGGTAGGGATGGACGTGGCTCGGTCCCCGGACCACGCCGGTGGGTCGGGCGGCGCCAACGGTGGCCTACAGCGCCGGCGGTCGTCGCCGGACTCGGTCTCTGCCTCGGCCGAGCGCGAGCACACGACGGGAGGAAGGAGACGAAGACCTCTAGCCAGCCGTGGGCCCCACGGCCCCACCAGTCAGTCTAACCAGCAAGATAAACCCCGGGCCCACGGACTTAAGTGGAGACGTACTCCGTTAAATACGTCTTCGATAATTGAAAGTGTATTCTGCCAGTACTTTGGCTGAAAGTGCGTTTTCTCTGTTCTGAAAACGTATTTTAGCGAAGTACGCTTTCAGTTTCTCATCGCTGGTCGAAACCCTTATTTTGCGAACGTTCACTGGTTAAGAGCAGAAATGAATAAGTTTTATTTGATTTCTGCCTAACGAACGAACGTCCGTAACTTCGCAACCGTGACTCCGATTCAGGTGATTCCAAAGCCCACGATCTCAGTTCGTCGAGCCCGTTCCGATGGTGTCATTTTCATGATGTTGTCACACTGTGAAAATGACCATTTTTCCCTTGCCCTTAAAACAGCTCCGCCGTGAGGGAAACTTTTCCGGTGATCCTTTCCGCGAGTTCATCGCACCTCTCCCCGGTGAATCCATCAACCCCAGGCAAGCCACGCCAGCCACTTGCATGATGGCGTTGCAGTAGCCATGGTTTTCACTTGAATATTTAAATAAATGTTTGCTCATTTAATTATTTTGTGAATATTATATGCTTGTGAATCCATGCTTGTTCTTATGCCTTGCTCATTTGCATCTAGTAAGTTAAATGATTATTTGCTATTATTATTATTATTATCATGTTAGTTCTCGAATTTATTTTCCGATGCTAGTGATAACGATATGCTCATTTGAATAGTTAGGGTTTATTATGAAAATACTTGTTATATTCATGATTGTCACTATGCCATGCTCATTCGCATCTCGTAGAATAAATGACTTATCATTTTGATGCTATGTTGTTAAATGGTTATGTTGCCCATCCATGGTTACACTGATATCATGCTCATATGCATTGTTATTTCATTATGTTGTTATGACTCAGCTCATCACCATTCAAGTTAAACTTGACGTTAATCGAACTTGAACAAATCTGTTGGCTTAGTCATGGTGCCACCGAATCGAGCTCACCAGTGCAACCACACTTGCCTGGATGGGGAGGCCCTAATGCGGTCTATTGTCATGCCTCTCGCCGGTGCCTCCTACTAGGGAAGGTTATGGGTGCGCGCTACCCTGATCAGGTAGGCTACCATAAGCCT
Organism: Elymus sibiricus; assembly: GCA_039707655.1. Lineage (NCBI taxonomy): Eukaryota > Viridiplantae > Streptophyta > Magnoliopsida > Poales > Poaceae > Elymus > Elymus sibiricus. Next base: position 199,138,374 of record CM077668.1, read on the forward strand.
TGAGTACCCGAGTTGTATGGATCCGAGGTCCCCGTTTGGGACGATGTTTATGTTTGGCCATGACGGTGGCAGCCATAGAGGTGGTGGATGTCACATGTTGACATCGGGGTAACCCAGGACATAGCCCAAAGGGGAGTTTGTCGGAGTGGCCGGGAGAGTGTCATGCAATAGATTGGTTTTGTCGGAATGTCGTTGGTCCACCCGAATGGGAGCACGAGGCCATGAGTTCCGTGGTGTGGGTACAGTGTACTAACCTCTGCAGAGTGTATAATCTATCGATAGCCGCGTCCTCGGTCATGGACACAGTTCGTAGTAGGTCACACTATGGGTCAACAGAAATAATAACCTAGATAATGACAACTCCGGTTCGATGAGAAAAGAAGTTGGTTGATCTTTATGTGGCCAGGCGATGATTATAGGTAGAGATCAAGCTCCGTGTGGTCATGTGATGATCACGATGGTACAGTTGATACCGAGCTTGGTTGATCCTGAGGTGATCGTGTGACGATCACGATGGTAAGTTTGTGGTTACGAGATAACCTTCGAGCAGAGTAAGTTGGTCCATGAGACCGTAAATGTCGACCCCCGTGCATGCTAGTGCTAGAATCATTCTGTTCATATCATGAATTATATGTACATGCCATGCTCATGTTGTTGCCATACTCATGTTGTTCTAGTAGTATCGTGTTCATCTTTGGTGATTAACCTGTAAATGCTATGTTGTTGTATGTCTTGATTGCTTTGGTTGCTGTGAGCTTGCGAGTACATTCAAAGTACTCACCTGGCGTGTCATGCCAGATTGCAGGTGATGCCGTGATTGCTTGTTTGTCGAGGACCCCGAGGTTGCGCTCTAGGATGCGTCCCAGCCAGAGTCCCTGCGGAGTGGAGTCCATCACCGTCGTCGCTGTTCCGCTGCTAGAGTTTATTCCGCTTCGAGATGTTCCGCTGCTAGCATAGAACTACCTTAGCAGGCGAAGTGTCGCCGTGCCCCTGTAACCTTTGTGCCTTCAAAACCCTTGTACCTGTCTTATTCGTAATAAAGAGCTGATTTGTTCTATGCCAAGCAGTGTCGTATTCCAGAAGACTTGATCTCTGGGCTGGAATACGGGGTGTTCCGGTCTCTCTGAGCCGGGGTGCGACATGGCTTGACGCCGAAGATCTTCAGCCAGAGCCCGAAGTGCGGCTTGATGTGGAGGAAGGCCTTGCAGACCGTGATGAAGGAAGCGAGGTGGAGGATGGAATTTGGGGCTAGATGGTGGAAATCTAGCCCGTAGTAGAACAGGACCCCGTGCACGAGAGGGTGCAGCGGGAACCCCAGGCCTCTAATGAAGTGGGGGACGAAGACGACCCACTCCCCGGCCTCAGGGGTGGGTATGCGCTGCTTTGGGGTAGGCGCGTGAGTGCTGACCTCCACGGGGATGTACCCTGTGCTGCGCAACTCCAGAATGGTGCCCTCTGTCACGGAGGAGCTGCCCCAATGCCCCTTGAGGTTGGGCTCCACCATTGTTGAGGCGAGGGGTGCTGAAGGGGTCGGAGGAGCTCAAGATTGGATCTGGGCGGTGGAGCTTGGGAGGTGATAGGCAGGGAAGCAAGGGAGCGATAACCTTCTGTTGCTAACCCTTCACTCTTATATGGGCTGGTAAAAAGACCAAGAGTTCCCCCTTCCGCGCCGTTGAAATCGCCATTACCCATAAAAGATGCCATTATGCGTATAGGGAGAAACAAAATCATAATGATATCCCTCAAAAAGTGGGCACGATCTCCGTTTCGATGGGACGTGTGTGTAAAAAGATTGCCTCGGGCCGCGATTCGAGTGAGCAGTAACTGCTCGCCGGGTCATGGGTGGTGCCGCTTCGATAAAGTTGCCAGGCTAGGAAGTACTGTTCACACCTATGCAGCAGGCCTTCGAGGCTAAGTAATCCCACGACCTCGGATATGGGTTGCGTCTTCGGGTTCCGAACAAGGGATGCCACTCCTTCGAGGAATGGTCTGCGGCAGCCTTGAGTAAGAAAATAAGTGTCAACAGGAGGAGGGAACTTGTCTGTCGAGCCAAGGACTCCGGATCTGAAGTTGCGAAGGGCGAAGGCGTCGTCCTCGGCACAGAAGACCAGTTCGGGGGCTACTGACGGTGTCCTGGACTAGGGGTACCAACAGTCCTTGGGCTGGGCCCGAAGGCCCTATTCTCATCCAGATGGACTCCGGAAGCTGTGACGTGATCAAGATGGTCTCTGCCAAAGACTTGGAGTGTACCCCGAGACATCTCCTGCCGCCTCCATACGTATCCCTAGATACTGCCTATGTAACCCTAGATACCCCCGTCTGGCGTGTATATAAGCCGGAGGGTTTAGCCTATAGAGGACACGGAATCACAATTACCATCTACCTAGCTCTAGGGTTAGGTTCCTCTTAACGATCTCGAGGTAGATCAAGCTTGTACTCGATACTTCATCATCAATATAAACAAGAGCAGGACATAGGGTTTTACGTCCGTAGAGAGGGCCCAAACCTGGGTAAACATCGTCTCCTTTGTTCCTGTTACCATCGATCCGAGATCCACAGCTCGGGACCCCCTACCCTGAGGTCAGCTGGTTTTTACACCGACATCAAAGGATCCACATGTCAGCTTCCCATGGCGACAGGTGTCAACCATCCAATGGGCAGAAGTCGCCAATGAAACATTAACACGTGGAACGGCCCAACATTGGCCCATTTAAGGTAAAAGGGCCGGCCCAGCAAAAGGCCCACAAGATTTCGTCAGATACTAATGGGCCGGCCCGTTAATAGCCTGCCATGTTTTGGGCCAAATTACGGCCCAAATCAGATCCGGCCTGTTGACATGGTGCCATGTTTTGGGCCAAATTACAACCCATATAAGATCCGGCCCGTTAACAGCCTGCCATGTTTTCGGCCAAATTATGGCCAATATCAGATCCGGCCCGTTAACAGCCTACCAAGTTTTGGGCCAAATTGCGGCCCATATCAGAATCGGCCCATTAACAGGCACTGTGCTTTTGGGCCCATTGCCGGCCCGATTTGGACTTCATCCTCTTAAAGGCCCGTTTAACAGTCGGCCCGATATTAGTTTCGGCCTGTTAACGGCCTTGGTACATTTGGGCCGTTGTCGGCCTAGTTTCACTATCGGCCTTTTAACGGCCCGTGCTGCATGTGGGCCTATTTCTGGTCTGAAGTGACATTCGGCCTCTTAACGGCCCGTAGTCTTTGTGGATACATTTTAGCCCAACCTGGCTATCGGCCTGTCAAAGGCCCGGGATATAGTTGGGCCTAATTATGGCCCGCTTTGCATCCGGCCTGCTTACAACCCATCATGTGATTGGACCAACCAAGGCCTGACATAAATTTTGGCCTGTTAACGGCCAGTCATGTCATTGGGTCATTCATGGGCCCAGGTATATTTCGGCCTGCTGTCGGCACGTGAATTGTTCGGCAGAATTCAGGACAAATCTACTTTTCAGCCTATTAAAAGCCCATTGTATTTTCTGGCCCATCTAAGGCAAGCGGTTTACTCGGCCTATAAAAGGCCCAAAACTAATAGTGGGCCAGTTTACGTATAGGCGCCCGAGATGATTGTGGGCCCATGATTCAGCCCATTTATAGCGATTGGTGGGCCAGCCAGTTTTTGTACCGTACTTTTTATATAAACCTAACAATTGGCCCATTGCGCTCGGTCGAAGCTTACAGCCTTTTCAGAGAGTGACGACAGCATATACAGTAAATAAATTATAGCATCGTGATGAAGAATTAACCTAGACTATACAACAAAGAAATTACGGCATATTACATCCACTGGGCATTAAAGTTCGCCGCCAGTGATAATAAAGCACAACCAGACAGCAGATTACATACACTGGGCATCAAAGGTTGCCACAATGCAAATAAACATGCCGACAAAATAATATACAGAACCGATAGGACTTCAACACAGTTCAAGAAAGGTTAGCCCTTCCCGGGAGCTGCAATGCAAGTAGCTGAGCAAGCTGATGAGACTACGATTGTTTGACGCTTATATCCTCCAACTCTAGCTGCATAGCATCAATAGACATCTTGTACTTTTGGTTAATCTTCCATAGAGATTGGAGTTCCAGTAGGAGTTGAGCTGAAGCATGTCTTTCTGCTTGAATTTGAGACTGAAGAAGTCGAACAGATTCAGGCGGCGACTTCATCGAGCTTGTGTCACAGCTAGTAGCAAGTAACTTTGACACTACATCAAGACATGACTTTGGGGTTGTATCGCTATCCCCTAGATGTGTTGCCTTCTTTCCTAATATATATGTTAGAGGGACAAGCAATGGGTTTGTCTCACTATCATTGTGGCAGTTCTTCCTGGCGTCAGTGATATCACTCTGAAAGACAAACAAGAAAACAGATAACAGGTTTTGCATGTATAAGCATCATTGCTGTCAATTCATCCCATTTCTTATGGGAAAATAAAGAGACACGGTTTAAAATAGCATAAACATCATATGGCATTGTTCATAGTTAAGACATGGCAGCATATGGCATTGTGCAGGAGTGGCCAGCTTCACCACACCACTAGATTACAGATCAAGAACACAAGCATACACGCGGTGCTAAAGAACGTATAAGCATCAATGGCCAGTGTGCTATCAATTAATCCCATTTCAGATTGGCAAATAAAGAGACATGATTGAAATAACATTAACAAAATATGGCATAGTTCATAGTTAAGACATAGCAGGATATGACATTGTGCTGGAGTGGGTAGTTTCACCACACCTCTGGATTACAGATCAAGAACACAAGCATGCATTCACTCTAAAGAAGATCACTTGCTCTGTTTAGTTTCATTTACATGGTATGAATAAGGAACTTGGTTGTACAACTAAAAACTGAAATTGAGAAGGATAAACTTATGTTTATGAACTTCTTCGTAAGAAACTTTAAACAAGCAATTTGATGCAAACACGAAAAATAAATAGCAATTGCAGTCTTGCCTATCCAAATATACTCAACAAAGTTTGAAGGCTCGAGAAGGACAAACTTACGTTTGTAGTGAAGACAGGCTCTATAAAGCCCTTGTCCATGCTGATGGGGGGGGCAATTCAAGTAGTTTACCACAGAATCTTCTTCATAACCATTGCCTTTATTCTACATTTTGTTAACCGTAACTATAGATGTGATAATATAGGAACAAATGGAGAATGTTTAAGCTAAGATGCAGAGTGATGCTACATAATCAACTAGCTAGAAATGTAAGTATAGCGGTACAGGCAAAAAGGTACAGACAAGAGCAATGCAGAGCTAAACTTCTTCAGTAGCATTTGTTTTATTCAACATTTTGGTAAGAGTAAATATAGATCTGATAAGGTCTAGAAAAAGGAGGGCAAGGGGAAATAAGCTGCAGAGTGATGGTACATGAACAACTAGCTGTCAATATAAGTACAGTACGATAAAGGACAACATGTACTTACAAGAACAATACAGAGCTAAACTTCTTCATAAGTATTGGGTTTATTCTACATTAATGTAAGCACTAATATAGATCTGATAATTTGGTGTGAACAATGGATAAGCAAGCTATCATGCACACAGATGTCACATAATCAACCAGGTATGAATGTAAGTATAGCGATACAGGGCAGCAGGTACTAACAAGAGCAAAGCAGCGAGCAGCATAGCTGCGATATCCTGTCGTCCATTTCAAACCATTATTCTTCTTCGAGCAGTTTTCCTGCAAAAGAGATCGGTAAGGCACGTGCAGAAATGTAGGAGTTCAAATTGTCATGTGATCTCATAGATAGTACCTCTTCCTGGGGACGAGACCAGTGCATAACAAGGTTTTTCCATTCAATATCTTGTAAATTTAGCACAGGAGACTTCACTGAAATTTCATTTATAGACTTGCCATCAAAGTGTGTTTGCCTCAGGTAACACCGATACTGCTGCAACACGTCCTTGAAAAGCGCAAGCAAGCTTTGCTTGTCATGACTATCCAGATTGACCCTCTCCTATTTAGAAGAATGTAATGTTAATCATTGATGTGTTCAATCAACAGAAAACAAGACAATAATCACCATGAATAATAGCACTTACACGTAAGTGCGACAGGAAGATGTGAAAGTGGTGTTTGTCTTCACTATAATCTTCCCATGATGGGAAGATACGCGCATGGTTCCTAACAACATTGAAAGCATTGTCTTTTAAACTGGGAATAACTGGAATGGGGTTCCAATCTGCAGGAATTGGGGCACTCAGCAGTTGGAATAGGTCTTTGGCCTGTGGATTTGGTGTACTTTTTGCTGGATTGGGATTTTTCTGTGGTACGGCTGGTGGTATGGCAACTGAAATTGGCATACCTTTTGCTGGAGTACGGTTCCTATGTGGTGGGGCTAGTGGTATGGCCAGTGGAGTATGGGTATAGTCTGCTGGAGTTGGGCCTAGGTTTTGTGGCGCTGGTTTTGTTGCCAATATAAGTGGGGTGCTATCTGATTTCTCCGGTACCACCACCTTTTTCAAAGACTTTGTTTGTACTCCTTCAGGTTCTGCAATCACCCTCTTCCTTTTGGATGTCTGATACACAAGAACTGCATTTGAATGGAAAAACATGGTATGATGACAGATGGAATAGGTATTGATAATGGATGGGCATGGCATCTTCACATATATGATGACTAAACTAAGCAGATGGCGGTGCAACGAAGTAGAAGAAATGCAAGACACCTTATGCAAGATACGTGCAACCAATAAAACCTTGCCAAATTAGAACATTCACCTTGATGGGTGAACATGATAGACGATCTGCCTTTGACTGCACGAGCTCAGAATAGTCATGAGGATCATATTCTGAACACGAATCTGTAGGTGGGGAGCGTGTGGGTTTCATTCCATCCAGAATGGAACTCAATCCCTTGATGCCAAGTTTGTTAGCCATTGCACTTTTCCGAAGTATTCCTCTGATGCGCGCATTCTCATATTCATTGTGATCATGTTCAATATTTGATATCCATGAAAACAAAAATAGTAGTGACATTATCTTTGAAATGCATAGGATATCCTAATATAATAGGGGCTCCCTATAAACCCTTGTGTGCTACCTCTGGAATTCTGATGAGAGAGCCCATGTGTGCTGTAATTTGGTGTGTACATTAATATAATCTGGCACTACTGCTCAAAAAAATAGGCTCCCTGTTGGGAGCTCCAGAAGTAATGATAGTTGGCAGATGATAGGTTCAAAATATACGGTATGCAAAGTTTATTGCCAAAGCATGATGACGAGAGCGCACAGAGAAATAGTATTCCCTCATGAGTCTATGTGTGGCGCACATGTATTTCAAAACTCGCGTAGTAACATTAGCTGACCAATTAAATGTGTCTCTATTTTATTAGTATATGTATCGTATCAGATTTGAATTTGATAACCAAGCTTTGGAATTATGAGTGGCATGTAGTTTAGCTTGAAGGAAGGAGTGCTGCTAGTACGACACGAAGCATGTAGGCATATACTAGTGTAGATAAAAGGGGGAAACCATAACATCATAAATAAATCTGGAAAGTGGAACTGGCTCAAAAATATGGGGTTGTATTGCAGCTACTAATCGAAAGCATTCCGATCCCCTACAGGCCAGCTCTATTCAACTGAAGGCGCACTACTGTTACTATCAGTCTAGTCTCTCAAAGGCCACACGGCTCCTAGCAATTCCTGGATATTATGGCAGACCAACTCGAAGTGCTGAAAGCGTCTAGCAGAAGCGGACAATAGACATGTTTACTGCAGATCTCCCTACTCCCCTTCCTGACAAGGAACATTGTAGCGACCCGACCCGAAAACGGTCAAGTCTCTGTGTAACTGTACCATCCCAAGAACATGCTGGCACACACAGTACATTGATGAAATTATCAAAGTTCAATCACACCTGATTTTTTACATCGAATCTCATATAGAGTCTTTATTACATCAGAATAAATTCAGCCGAAGGCCAACTCATGAGATAAACTACTGCGGAAGCGTAGACGAAAGCGAGTCCATCCGACTCCAAAGGGCAATCACCGAGCGTAGATCGTAGCCTCACTCCTGGTCGGAATAAACCTCTGCAACATGAGACGTTGCAGCCGTGTAGGTCAGCATTTTGAATATGCCGGCAAGTCAGAGAGAGAAAACAATAATAAAATGCTATCACTATATGCAATTTTGGCTGTGGGGCTCTATGTTTAAGTTTTTGCGAAAAGCAAATTTTTCCCTACAACAAAAGGACTTTCTTGCAATTACTACAAAATATTTGTTGTTAATGAGATGGTTCCGCCAACCAGTGTCTCATACCCGAAATCATTATTAACCCAGTAATTAATTAATTATGATTGGTGTTGAGAGTTCCAAATAAGTCCAATTCCAGAGGCTCAGATGTCCGTAACCGGGGACACGGCTAATCGATTAGGTTTCACTCTGCAGAGTCTTGTGCACTTTACCCGCAAGAATCGTTCCCTCCTTTATGTCCTCGCACTGCATGGTGTTTGAAGACGGGACGAACGAAACATGGTCTTCCGTAGAGTTCCTCTGGGACACTGCCGGTGCCCATCCATTTCCTACCGTTCTTCTACATCTGCTGGCACCGTCCGTCCAGAGTCACGCCTAGGGTCGACCAAGCCAGAGCCCATAGTGACTTGCGGCTGCACAGGTAAGCTTCCGGTCGAGGTATATCCATCCGTCTCTTCGTGGCTGGGTGAAGCTTTCCGCAAGATGTCATGGCGCTTCTCCATTCATCCCGGCCATCCACTGGTTGCTCCAGGGTGCCCATCAAACCGTCCTCCACCCAGTAGTGAATTGAAGTCCGACTTGAGAATCTTGAAGTCTTGGGGTTGTAGTCATCAATTTAACTCTCAAAACTCCCATGTAATTCACTCAACCAACCCCGTCTACGAAGCATAGCAAAAATAACTACAACGTTCCCGGGCATTGGTAACATGGGGATTTGGGTTCAACCTACCACATGATACTACTCAAGAACATAACTCAAATTCACCTACTTGCATGCATGGTGGGGAGGATAACAACTAATGCAATAAAAATCATAGGTAATAAAATACATGATCAAATGACTTGCCTTGGTGACGATCTTCAAACTCTAACGACTCGTAATAGCAAGCTTCGCACTCCGGATAATCTATCGAAACAAACATTCAGGCATAAGCATACCATCACACAAAAATAATAACATAACAGCAAGTAAAACTAAAGATAAAACAAACAATGAAACACACAAGGAAAACCAAAACAAAACCAAAGAAGACAATAAAACTCAATGCAAAGTCTTCTACAAGTAAAACAAGCTACAAATAAGTTTTCTGCCACTAATAAATTTTTAACAGAACAAAAATAAAGTTTTTAGTAAATAACAGAAAGAAAAACGCATAGAAAATTTTATGCAAAAAGAATCACATAAAAATCATTTGTAAAACTCCTATAATGATCAAAACAAGTTTTTCTAGTAAGATGAAAGAAATAAAATACAAAAAATATTTTTTTACTGCAAATAAAATAGCTACTGATAACTTAACAGAAACTAAAAATAATACGTCAAAAATAACTAAAGAAAGCAATTTAAAGCAATTAAAATTAGCAGAAATAACACGAAACCTATAAAACACTAAAACAGTACTGTTTTCGTAAAAAAATAATTTTTAATAATCCTAAAATTCACCAATTAAATCCTACTGATAGAAAAGGTCACAAAGAACCAGTAGCAAAAAGAATCACGCAAAAATAATATTCCTAGCTCAAGTTATAGCCAATCTAGTGATTCAAGCAAATTTCATGCAAATTCAAATTGAAACTTCTAAACATAGTCAAACTTGAGATCTACAGAAACTTCATAAAATTTATGATCTAATGCAAAAAGAATCAAATAAAAATACTAAAAATCCTAATAGATATGAATTTTCTAAAACTGAAACTATTCTGTTTTTAAAACAGAAACGAAAATAAAAGAAAAACGCTACCGATCGGGCTATGCTACGTGGTGAGCTACGAGTGGCTAGGAGGGGTGTTTGACAGAAGCTAGCGGGCGGTCAGCCGAAATTAAACAGAAAATGATTCGTGGCTAAAACAAATAAAACACGATCTAATCTAGCGCGTAGGATTTAGATCTAACGGTGCAGCGGGGTTGCCGATGCGGGAAAGAAAAACGGGCGGCCGGTCGTTACCGAAAACGGCGATGCAGTTAGCGGCGGCTTGGGCGATGACGGTGGCGGGGTCTCCGGCGGTCGGCGGCGGTGACGGAGGTGTCTGCTGGATGCGGCTGAGCGAGGTGAGGTCGGGGATGTAGTCGATGGAGAACGGGGGCGACGGACGGCGACCGGAGGGAGATGCCGAAGCTCGGGTGAGCTGCAGCTCCGGCGAGGCGTGCGGTGATCAAGTAGCTCCCTGTAGGAGTCAAAGCTGGACAAAAAGATGTCAATGGAGATCGTGGAGTTGGGCTACGCCGATTTACGGAACTAGAAGGGCTGTATGTGCTCACCGACGACGTACGCGACGGCGGAAGTGGCGGCGGCTTGGGCGAGATCGGAACGGCGATGGCGGGCGACGTGGGTGGTCTCGAGCTCGGGCTTTAAAGGGGATATAGAGAGGAGGGGTTAGTGTATTTATAGGGCAACGGCTTGGGGGAGGGGGCGGACTCGGGGCGCGGTTCCGTGAAGATCGGACGCGGCGGCGGCGTCTGGTGGATGCGGGATTCGGGCGCGGCCGTTTTGGAGGAGAATGATGAGGTGGGTCCTGGATGACAGCGGGTGCGGGGAGAGGCGAGCGGGTCGGGCGACCGGGGCGAAGGGGACTCGGGCGAGGCAGGCCGCGGGGCGGCGGCGCTGGGCTGCGGGTGAGAGAGAGATGGGCCAGCTGGCCTGGCTGGCGCCGGCTAGGGTTTCTCCTTTTTTTTACAGTGAGAGAAAAATAAATACTATAAAATATTATACATACGTATTATATATCAAAAAAATCAGAAAAATAAATCCTAAAAGATGAACTATTTTTCAGAGGCAAAATAAAAACTTTATAAACAACATTTTTCTGAAAATTCCAAATAAACCAAATTTGAATTCAATTTCTTTTGGCATTATTTTCTTCTGACTTTTGGGGTGTCATATTACCTCCTCTCATACTTTTTGATCAAAGTATCTTGTTAGGAATTTTTTGAAATGAAATTCAAATGCTAGTGTGAAATGAATCCAAATTCAAACAGAAAACTCCAATGCCTCTGAATTTTCAGTTTCTACCACAATTCAAACAAAATGCAATAGATGCTTAGCTATAATTGTAAAACATTCCAAATTGAAAATTTGGGATGTTACAAACATACTGTACTTATTAAAGAAGAACAGAAGAGGAACACGTTAACGAATAGAAGAGGAAGCATATTATGGAGATTCCACTTCTTTCTATACATTTGGAAACTAAGCTCATGATAAACCAGGCCACGTGCATTTGGAAACTCAAGTGGGAACATTAGCTGACCAATTAAATGTGTCTGTTAACTAATATCATTATCATACCACATTAGGATATGAACAACTAAGCTTTGGAAATATGAGTGGTGTGTTATTTAGCTTGAAGGGTGGAGTGCTGCTAGTACGACACAAAGCACTTACGCAGCTGATAGTGTAGATAAAATGGGAAGACCCTAAGCATCACGAGTAAAATTGGGAAAGTGGAACTAGCTGGAAAATATGGGCTTGTATTGCCGGTACGGCTACAAAGGCTTTGGATCCCCTATAGGGGCAGCTCTCTTCAACGCACTACGGTTACTATCAGTCTAGACAATCAAAGGCGACACAGCTCTCAGCATTTCCTGGATATTATGGCCGACCAACTCGAAGAGTTGAAAGCATCGATCAGAAACGACCCAATAGACCTGTGAACTGCAAATGTCGCTGCTCCTCTTCCCAACAAGAAACATACTGTACTACTATACTTATTAAATAAGAATAGAAGAGGAACATGGTAAAGAAGAGCAAGTAGATTTTGGATAATTCAATGTTCGTTGCCCACCCATGATGAACCAGAGTGCACAAAGAAATGCAATTCCCTGCTGTCTCTCTATATGTGACCACGTGCATTTGGGAACTCAAGTGGAAACATTAGCTGACCAATTAAATGTGTGTCTGTTAACTAATATCATTATCATATCACATTCGTATATGAACAACTAAGCCTTGGAATTATGAGTGGTGTGTTGTTTAGCTTGAAGGGTGGAGTGCTGCTAGTACGACACAAAGCACATACAAATCATAGTGTAGATAAAATGGGAAAACCCTAAGCATCACGAGTAAAATCGGGAAAGTGGAACTAGCTGGAAAATATGGGCTTGTATTGCCGGTACGGCTAGATAGGCTTTGGATCCCCTACAGAGGCACCTCTCTTCAACTGAAGGAGCACTACTGTTACTATCAGTCTAGACTCTCAAAAGCGACACAACTCCCAGCATTTCCTGGATATTATGGCAGACCAACTCGAAGAGTTTAAAGCATCCATCAGAAGCGACACAATAGACATGTCGACTGCAAATGTCCCTGCTCCTCTTCCAGGGAAGGAACATACTGTAATACTATACTTAATAAAGAACAGAAGAGGAACATGTTAAAGAAGAGCAAGCAGAGTTTGGATACTACAATGTTCGTTGCCCACCCATGATCAACCAGAGCGCTTAAAGAAATGCAATTACCTGATGTCTCTCTATATGTGGCGCACATGCTTTTTCAAAACTAAAGTAGGAACATTAGCCGACCAATTAAACATTCTCTGTTTTAGTAATATCAGCATCATATCAGATTCTTATTTGAACAACTAAGCTTTAGAAATATGAGTGGCATGTTGTTTCACTTGATGAGTTGAGGAGCAGTGCTGGCACGACACGAAGTACCTAGGATGATGGTAGTGAATATAAAAGGGGAAAACCATAAGCATTGCGAGTATAGTGTTGAGCGTACCATGGCGGATCTGAAGGTGCAAAGGAGACAAAGGCTACTTGGCAAACAATGTTTGCTTTCAACTAAGCAGTAAGATTCTAAGTGATGGACAAGAAACCACAGTAAAGCAATGGCGATCTATTTTCTGGCTGAGATAAATAACTTGAGCAGATATGGAAGAGTATCGCCTCTGTTGTGGCGCCGTGTAGGCATCTGCTGAGAAGTTGAAGGTGCTGTGGTTGTGATGGTTGTCGGTGGCGTGGAAGCATATCTGGCAGGGCAGACGGTGGCGGCGGGGGATATGTCCTGGCGTGGTGGACGAGACGGTCATAGGAGCGGCCCCGGCAAGGTGGACGACGGTGCGGATGAAGCGAGAGGACGCGATGCAAGGATCCTGGTCCGGAACCGTGGATGAGAGACGTCGATCTCTTGTAATGGACGACGGCGTCGGGGTATCAGCTCCGGCATGGTGGAGGAGGACAGCGGCGGATGGGGTGGCGGATAGAGGAGGCTAGGGTGGAGAGGGAGTTTTGGCGCCCAGGGAGTACGAATGGGGAAATGGAGGGAGAGAGAGGTAGGGGGAACCATGTCTTTGGGACGCGCTTGTCTCAGATGCGGGGAGAGTTACAAACTTAGCCCCCGTTTAAAATTTTAGACATCAAAGCGATATTGGTCAGTTGGGGGTAGGACGGTAATCTCGCATACCCCGAATATTGGGCGAGAGCGATTTCGGCCGAGGAGAGTTTGTTTTGGCGCCCACCGTGTATGAATCGGGGTGAGAGGCGGTTATGTCACGTTTGAGTGAAATTACAAACCTACCCCTATCAATACCTATAGAAATCGAGCCTGTAGGTTTTGTGTGTCAGGGCATAGGCAGTAATTTCCATCACCCAAAATTTGGTTTCGGGCGGTTATGGCCAATGAGGGACTCGGTGTTTCGCCGCTTCGTTCAAATTTTAGGAGAATAAACTTGCATGTTTACCGTGCCATCTCAATTCGAATCCATTTTGTATTCTTTTTTTCCGGGCAGGATCCAGTTTGTATTCGAATACAAATCTATATACATCATTTTTTATATATACTTTCAAAAGCACAACACCCTTTATATATATAAATGGTTTACAAATGCCATAATCTCAAATTCATAAGGTTGAATTCAAATATTTGAAACCACTTTATGTTCAACTCAAGTGCATGGATCACTAATATCAAGAAATTAAATAACATACATGTGCCCAAATTCAAATGAATATGCATGTTTGATAGATCAATTTTGGTTTGAGTATGAATTACACGTATCATCATCTCTAAATCAAATATTTGAATCCCTTTTATGTTGACATCTTTTACACACGCAACTAAATATTTGAATCTCCTTTCATGCCTATCTGTCTCTAGGCCTCTCTCGCGTGCTCCTTCATATAGCAGTATAGCTATCACTCTCTTTTCTCTATCTCACCCGCAGACTCAGTACATGTTTCTCTCTTTTCACAAACACAGTCTCTCGCCATCTCTCTCGACACGTGTCACACTCTCTCTATCTCTGTAGACCACTCGGCTTTCATTATCTCTTACGTCTCTATCGTGCTCTGGTATCTCTCCAGCTACCTAGCATTATTTTTCCCCGCCACACACACTCTCTCACTCGCCTATCATTTTGTCTCTCTCTCTCTCTAGGGATCTATCACGCACCTCATCTCTTTCTAGATATGACTCCTACCACTAAAATTTATCTCTCTCTCACACACACACCATTTGTCGGCGTCTCCTTTCCCTCTTCACCTCCATTCCAAAACAGAAACTATACCTTTATGTCAGAGTCTAGGATCTGCGTCCAAGAAACTTCTCCAAGAACTTAGGATATGAACTCTGGGGGACTTTGCTTGGCAGCCTACGACGGGACTACGGCGAGGACACGACGGACTCACCGGCTCTCACCGGACACGAAGGGGACGTGTGAACTACCCAGGTTTGGGCCCTGCCCCTTTTGGATTGCTCTGTGATGGAGAGCTTGTGCTGGAGGTACAAGAGGTATGGGGGAGAATGAGTCGATCCCCTTACATGGAGGCTGCCCTGCCCCTTTTGTAGTGCCTTGGTCCTCTTCCCCAAAAATATGAGTGGGAAAGGGTGGCCACAGGGCGACAATTCAAAGGGGGACAAGCGCGCAGGCCTATCCTGACTAAAGGCGGTCTCCGCCTGATAAAGTAGCTCCATGTGACGCGCTGGTGGGCTTCGCGATGACCTCCGTCCTGGCGCGCTGGTCCGTCCTGATCCTCTATCACCAAAGGGGAAAGCCTTCGGGACTTGCTTTGGGGGAGGCAGATGCCGCTGCTCCCTTATCACCAGAATGGAAGCTGGGCTTGGTCGCGCCCCGCTGTCCTTATCCTGACAGCGGAACGTCACCCATGTGCTGGGCGGGGAGCCCTGCGGCTGGTGCCGTACGAGTTGCTTCGTGATAGGGCCTCGCAAGGGAACCTGGTGCTTGGCGGCCTCGGCAGGGCCTGGACTGGTGGCGAGGGGCCTCGCGAGGCTCGCCCCTCGCGAGGCGGCTTCCTTCGGGGCGGCTGAGGCAGGGCCGCCCTCATGGGCCGGCCCAAGTGTCCTCCTCTGGGCCAGAGGCAGACGGGCCATGGTACCCTGGTTCCCACTGGGCCGACACTTTATTTACCGGTCAGACAATCTCTCTCTCACTCTCTCTAACTCTCTCTCTCTCTCTCTCTCTCTCTCTCTCTCTCTCTCTCTCACACACACACACACACACACACCTCTTTGCTTTCGCCTGCCCCCTCCCAACCCCTGTCTCCCTCACACACACACACAACTCTCCCTTTCGCACCCCTGACTCCTGTCTCTCCCACACACACTTATCGACCAACCTATGGCTAGGTTTATCCATCTATTACACACTCTTGCATCCACTCTCTGGTATATGTCTCTCGTGCACTCCTTGTATCTATGTAGATATCTCGCCCCATCTTTAAACACACCCTCTCTGTGTAGTGTCTCCCGCGCTCCCTATTATTTGTTTGTAGCAAGAACTCTCTTTCTCCGCAGCACACATACACACGCACTCGGCATTCTTTCTCGTGTGCTCTCTCTAGGTCTCTCTCGCACAATGTTTGTAGGCCCCTTCGTTCCACTCACCCCGTCTCTCTCGGCCTCCCTTGCACACAATGTATCTCGCTCCCTAACCATTCATGTGTATGATACGTCTCCAACGTATCTATAAATTTTGATTGTTCCATGCTATTATAGTATCAATCTTGGATGTTTTATATGCAATTATATATCATTTTTTGGGACTAACCTATTAACCTAGTGCCCAGTGCCAGTTGCTGTTTTCTGCTTGTTTTTGGTTTTTCACGAAATCAGTACCAAACGAAGTCCAAATGCTATGAAACTTTTTGACGATTTTTTTCTCGACAAAAGAGACCCTGGAAGCTTCGGGAGGAAGCCAGAAGCCTCATGAGGAGGCCACAAGGCAACAGGGCGCGGCCCCAGGGGCCGCGCCCTGTTGCCTTGTGGGCCCCTCGTGGCTCCTTTTGACCTAATTCCACTTCTATAAATTCTCAAATATTCGGAAACCATCAGAGAGATAGACAAGAAAATACTACCGCCGCCGCTAGCCTCTGTTCTTCCGTGATCCCATCTGGAGGCCTTTTCCGATACTCTGTCGGAGGGGGAATCGATCACGGAGGGCTTCTACATCAACCTTGTTGCCCTTTCGATGATGTGTGAGTAGTTTACCATAGACCTACGGGTCCATAGCTAGTAGCTAGATGGCTTCTTCTCTCTCTTTGATCTTCAATACCATGTTATCCTCGATGTTCTTGGAGTTCTATCTGATGTAATCTTCTTTTGCGGTGTGTTTGTTGGGATCCTATGAATTGTGGGTTTATGATCAGATTATTCATGAGAAATATTCGAGTCTTTTCTGAACTCGTTTATGCATGATTGTTATAGCTTTGTATTTCTCTCCGATCTATCCGTTTGGTTTGGCCAACTAGATTGATTTATCTTGCAAAGGGAGAGGTGCTTTGTGATGGGTTTAATCTTGCGGTGCTTAATCCCAGTGACAGAAAGGGACATGACATGTATTTGTATTGTTGCCATTAAGAATAAATAGGTGGGGTTTAATCATATTGCTTGAGTTTACTTTGTCTACATCATGTCATCTTGCTTAAGGCATTAATTTGTTTTATACTTAATACCCTAGATGCATGCTGGATAGCGGTCGATGGGTGGAGTAATAGGAGTAGATGCAGGTAGGAGTCGGTCTACTTGTCCCGGACGTGATGCCTATATACATGATCATTGCCATGAATCCATCATAACTATGCGCTTTTCTATCAATTGCCAAACAATAATTTGTTTACCCACCGTATGTTCTGTGCTCAAGAGAGAAGCCTCTATTGAAAACTATGGCCCCTGGGTCTACATTTATCATATATTAAAATTAAAAATACCGTGCTGCAATTTATTTACTTTTGTTTTATTTTGCAATTTATATTTCTATCTATCACTATCAGAATTAATCCTTGCAAATAACCGCTAAGAGGATTGACAACCCTCTTATTTGCGTTGGGTGCAAGTATTTGCTTTTGTGTGTGTAGGTGCTACTAACGAGGTTCTGTGTGGTTCTCCTACTGGATTGAAAACTTTGGTTCTTAACTGAGGGAAATACTTATCTCTACTATACTGCATCTTCCTCTCCTCTTCGGGGAAATACCAACACAATCTACAAGTAGCAGTGTACTCCATGTAACTTCTCCCATCCTTTCTCCGTCGCACACAAACGCGCTCAATCGATCACCGAGCCTTCTTCCCTACATCTCTCACACCCGCATAGTCCGATGTCTCTCTCTGATCCTCGATCTTTTGTCTACCTCTATTTCTCTCGATCGTGCACATACACTAGCTACCGTCTCTCTTTATGTCGATACCTCTTGCACACACACTCTTCGTGTCTTTTCACACATGCAGTACTCCCTCCTCTCTCTCTCTCTCTCCCTCTCTTTCAGACACACAATCTATCTCGAGGTCGATCTCTCGTATGCACGCTCTCCCCCCCTCCCTCTCTCTCTCTAGGTTACTCTCTTTCTCTATGCCGGTTCTCACGCACACACACCATTTGTTTGTAGGACGACCCCTTGTAGGAAAAAATCTGGTGCTCCAAGGCCTCCCAAGCTCCCACGATACGATAGTTCTCCGGCCGTTGGATTCTGGATAAAACCTCTGGACCCGAGCAAAATTTTGAGACTCTTTGAGGGGTTTTCTGCAAATTTTTATGACCTCTACCTGTGTCCGTTTCATCGATGATCTAACGGTCTCCACAGGAATGCTGGAGTATTATTATTATTTTTTGGACATCACACAAACAGTGGAATACATATACGGAGAGAAGAGGCGCACGCATTCAGTTCCTCGCTGTCTCGCACATATGAGAGTTACGTAACTCACAGTAAACAAATAAACCCGTAGGTGCACAATTTCGGCATGCGCAGGTACCGGGTACGTGGTGGAGCACACTTTTGTACGAAGAGTCAGCTCGCGTGATAATTTGATCCGCAGGTGTTGACGGTCCGGGACCACACGTGAACGACCTGGAGGCGGTGGATTGCTACTGATCGAGTTGCCACATTTATAAAATACATTTTTTTTAGCAAGACACGAGTTCCGTTTTTCAATGGCGCATTATACAATTTATTAAAACGATTGGTATGGAGCGAAAAATGAAAATCGTCACTATACACGTAGGCTGGAGTTTCAGCGCTTGCTGCTAGCCAGGGTTGCTCCCTTCACACTCTCACCCTCTCCTGATCTAAACAAGACGGGTGGTAGCCATTGTCTCTCTCCTCACTGGCGGTGAAAGATCTGACCGGATCCTGTCCGCCGTGGAAGGGCGGCGATGCAGCGTTGATGCGGTCGCCATCGGTGAGGTAGGAGACACACTGCCGGCACGTCCCGATCTGTGGACCGTGCCGTCCTCTCTCACCCGGTGCCAGAGCGGACGCGACCTCTCACTCGCGCAGGCATTGAACCGGCACACCGGCTGAGAGAGCAGCACCCGCTGCACACCAGGCTGAACATGCCTCCTCGCCGCATTATATCTTTGCCTAGTTGGAGGAGAGAGAAGAGGACAGAGAAGGAAAGCGGGCTGTAGAATAAGAGCCGGCTATAGCATGAGACCCAAGACACTTTGTGAGAATGTATGGTGGGCCAGCTATTAACAAAGTACTAGTACATATTTAAATCTTACTATTGTATACAAGCCGGCTTTTAGGTTGACTCTAAATGACATGACAACTTCTTATAGCCAATTGTTGGCTATATTATTAACCATGCTCTCAACCGGCTTCAGACTGCCCCCACCTACCTCCATTGAACCCTCGCGAGTGCCGAGAAACCAACTCCGGCCACATGTCCGTCCGCGAGCCTACCGGCATTCAACACAACGCCGCTTGGCTCCTCGCATCCGCCTGCAAGTTAAACGAGTCCAGACGCCTGGCAAGAACTGCACCACACCTCCGCTCCCCATCTCCTCCTTGCACCATTTTCTCCACACTCTCCATAGCATCCGGCGAGCATGAAGACAAGTTCTCCGGCATAAAAGCCGGCTGGGTGCCAAGCCGAGCCTGCCGGATATGAGCCAGGCAACTCGCTGCTCCACCTCCCTCCCCGCCCCAGGCTGTCAATACCATGGGCGAGGCTGCAGGCGGGAAAGCGGAGGAGCAAGCTGCCGCTCCAAGATGGCCCCTGGTGTAGTAACTTGCCGCTCCAAGCTAGCTCACAGAGGAGTGGCCAGTTGCTCCATGCCGGCACGCGAGGGAGCACGGCGTCCAGTGCACCGTGGCTGGCCGCGCCATCCGCTGCAAACATTGGCGGGACCGCGGCTTGCCGGCGGAGGCGGCCAGCACCTCCGCGGCCGCCGCCGACACCGAGGAAAAGTAGACCATGGGAGCCACTGCCGCTTGGGTCCCACAAAGGCCACCGCGTCGCCGGCATACACACCCGGTGTGTTGCCCGGTTTAGCGCATAACACTGTTGACCCCCGCCTCACCTTCACGGAAGCGGAGGAGCCGCTCTTCCCCTAGTTCATCCCCTTCGGCTGAAGCGTAGCCGGACATAGGGAAGTTATGGCGGAGGCGGAGGCCATGGAGGCGGAAGGCACGGAGGGCCACCACGGCCGGCATTAGATTATACCTACCTCCGGAAGCTATTCGCGTTTAGTTAAAAAAATGTCCAAAATGTAATTAATTTCATACGTTCTAGTTTTGTTGTGCTCGCACTAATATGTTTGTTGCTCTCGGCAACGAGCTCTGCCTCGCCAATTTATTGCATTTGTGGAGGTACTTTACATGGTGTTGGCGCGCCCAACATCACCATGCCCTTATATTGCCATTGTTTTACTGTTGTCAATCCAATGTCACTTGAAAAATGATTTAATGTCACACAGGGAGTAATATGCTGCTGTCAATCTAGTGCCATCGATAAATCCAATGGCACTTGTAAAATGACGCAATGCCATCGATAACCCTTTGACATATTTTTGCAAACACGGATGTCAATCTCAGGCATGTTTGTGCAAACAGAAGCAGATACCTAAATATTAGTGGAACCACAAAATTATACGGGAGTCCCTCCGCCATTGGTAGAAAATGCACCTTTTTCATCAATGCTCTCAGAAGGAATTTGTGTTTTGGCTGTGAACTAAATGTTGTTTTGGAGAAGCATTGATGTTGGTAGTAAGAACTATAGATTTTTCTTTAGTTCTAATTCTCCTCACTTTTTTTAGCTTTGAAGTGAACCATTGAGATGCATAAACTATTTCAACTATGGTTATTAATTGGTTGTGGACATTATCTATGAATGTGAAAATATCTGTGAACATGAGTTTGATGTGAAAGTTAAACTTGGAATGTTGGGCTTTCATGTGAACTATACCATGTCCAATGGTTTGTCTGTTATTGTTCTGGAAATAGAGTAAGTTATTACATGACCTAGAAAAAATATATTCTGTGCCACATCTCGGCATCAGACTTACATACATCTCAGTCGATGCACGCACATCACAATATGCATGATGACTGGATCAACATTTGAACCTAGCTATTATGAGTGAAAATTCGGATTGACATCAGTTTTAGATAGCAGGAGACGCTTAGCCTGCTCTGCCTCTGCTAGCTTCTTTCTGGCTTCTCCCATCTCTTGTTTGGCTTGGGTGAAGAGAGCATTTGATTACCCTTTTCGCATCTTTAGGAACTCAGCTACATTCTCAAGGGCTGCAGCACGATTTCTTTCAGCCTTTACTAGAGCCATGAGTACACGAAGACTTGACGACTTCACCTGGCTAGTGTGTAATCCAGCATCATTTAGGAATTGGCACCTTGTGTCTAATCTGGCATCATTAGGGACTGGCACCTTGTGTGTAATCTAGCATCATTTGGGAACTAGCACATAGGACTAGCCTCAAAACCTGATCTTGAGGTTGACCATACTTCCCACCTCGCACGAACTGCATCTTGACATGAAGACGTTACTTCTTTTTTAGATCAATAGTGAGAGCTCCACAGATCCATTCAGTAGAAGCCCCATAAACAGGACTAGTAGAAGTGAGTTCAGAAGGAGAAATATAAAAACATACTCGTAGGGTGAGAACACTCACTTCCTACATCAAGCTAAGGGCCTCTTTGATTCGCGGGATTTTGAAAATGTAGGAATAGGAAAAGTATAGGATTGGAGTGGCATGCCAACTTGAATCCTATAGGATTAGCAAGGAGTGTTTGATGCCACATGAAAAACAAAGGAATTGTAAAAAGAGGTTGGAGTGGATGTTAGATTTCCTATAAAATGTAGTACAAAAGATTCCATAGGAAAAATTCCTATGGAATCCAATCCTATGAATCAAAGGGCCAACATAGGAAAAATTCCTAAGGGTTTCAAGGGCTGTTTGGTTCTAGGCCTAGGAGTGCCACACTTTTCCATACAATGTTGCCAAACTTGCCTAAGGTTAGTTCTTCAAAATAAGAGCCACAACTTGGCAAGCATAAGGGAATCTTGCCACACTTTTTGAGTGTATGTGATGTGGGACCCTAGTGTGACTTGCCTAAGATGTGGCTTGAACCAAACACACACCTAAGTAGGTCAAAGTTGCCTAAGCTTAGGTGTGGCAACCTTTGGCAAACTTAGTCTCAAACCAAACAGCTCCTCAATCCTCCAGAAATCCTATAGAATTCCTTTGAATCAAAGGAGCCCTAAAAAGGAAAGCATTAGGACGATTAAGAGTGTGCTTATTACATATCGAGCAGAGCTACTTTATAGAAACTACAATATTTACATCAAAGAACACAAGGCTAAGCCAAATAGGAAAACCAGCAGAGGGGTGCACTAAGCCAAGGGTAGCTACAGCAAAACAACCAGCAACCAGATGATCTCCAGGGCCTCTGTAGCCACGTTTGACTGACTAGTTTTTCATCCTACGGCATGGTAGGTCCGGTGAGTAAATTGAGATCCTACAAATGATAGAGAGCCTAATCAAGTGTAGAGGCAATTGTTTGTCCCACCTATTACTGTTTAATATTTTGCCACACTGCTGGATTGCATGGCAAGAACCCTAGCCAAGCACACAACATTGTTTGACGTTGTTTTCGGCTCGGGGCTTTCCCAAGGCCTGGCCTGGTCCTGTCTACAATACTGCTGCCAGACACATACCAT
The DNA here is from genome assembly GCA_039707655.1 of Elymus sibiricus. NCBI lineage: Eukaryota > Viridiplantae > Streptophyta > Magnoliopsida > Poales > Poaceae > Elymus > Elymus sibiricus. The sequence goes on from CM077668.1 coordinate 199,161,018, forward strand.
GTCAAAGTAATTGAAAGGTTGTTACTTACCAAAGCATGTTTTACAGGTTCGGTGCAACTCATCTTTACCTTGCGACGTTCCTTGAAGATGTCCCCAACATCCCGTATTTGATCTTCATTTCCCCTCTGCATGTTGGCATTAGTAGTTTTGTAAAATCCTAACATGGCAAGAAAAATATAGTAATACTCACACATCTTGTAGGCAACATTAAAGCACTCATCTGCAATGTTGGCACGAGTAATTTTTAATATCCTACTTTGTGGTTATTCAACTTTGCTTCAACTATGTTGTGGTCTCATTCTGAGTCAATAGAACTGGGGGATCACCTCCCTGCTATTCTTAAAAACTTTTAACCATCTGCCACACTATTGGTTAGAGATGAAGAACCTACGCAAGCACACCACAATACAGGAGGGACGCCCAATTACAAGATGATATTCTGTTGGATAATGCAAGCTATAACCAATTACTTTTACTGGAACAATAGCAGCCAGGAAAGGGGAACAATAGCAGCACGGAAATTTGATGGGTAGGTATGAACAAAATCGGAACTGCACAAGTACAGCCCAGAGAATCAATGTACACATTACCAATCGTAGAGGAGCACGAATGTAGCGGCCTCGTCTGTGCATCATGGGCGTCAACGGGAGTCAGTTCATTATCGCCGATGGTGCTGCTGCTGCGCTTGCCGTCGGCTACCGGGAAGCAGATCCGAGACCGTGGACGACGGCGCCGGGGAAGCGGCTCCTGTGTGGTGTACAATGGCGACGGTGGACCGTCTCCAGTGCGGCGTACGACGTAATCGATGAGGCAGATGCGCTGTAGTGCCCGAGTGTGCTGATGTAGAAGGGGATGGGCAGGAAGGCCGACTAACCACAGCCGGCTTGTTGTGGGGTGCTGCGGTGCCGTCAAGAAGTGTATTTTGCGGTGGGGATAGAAAATGGGGATTATTGAGGTGTCCTCTGGGTGCGGGGGTGGGGCTGGCTGGGCGGGGTGAACGTGAAGTTACCAAAGCAACACCCGACCCAACACCGTCCTTCGGCCAGTTGTACAAAGGGTATGATGGTAATTTTGCATTGCTCGAATCTGGGTCGCGGGAGATCTCGATGGAAGCGGGATATTTTGCCGCCGACCTGAAAATTTGTAACACTGTACTCCCCGTCCGGCGTGTTGGATGATTGGGCTAAGCAACTAGGAGTACTAGTACACATCTGTTTTCTTAGTTTACTGCCGTGACATTAATTATTTGTTGTAGTTGTCAAATAAATATATTAAGCTATTCACTTCGAATGTAATGGTTTATACATTCAATAGTTAGAATCATTGTTGAATTCCAAGATGAATACCAAGTCTATGGTACTTCACAATATACTCAAACTCACATAATCTAACTCAAATGAAAATCTAAATGCATTTTATAATTATTAATTAGTTGGATGCAACGAAACCATCTCTACATGATCCAGTTCAAAACAATATTTGAACACATCCCTATGTGTGAATTCCTGCGTTTGTGAATGAAGCGTAGAGAGAGAGTGTGTGACGATGGAGCAATTGCGGGAGAGTGATGTGTGCGCGCAACACACAAGATATAGGGTATGTTTTGATTGTGGCCAAAGTGTACCCTACCAAAAGTTTGGTCATGATCCAAACATTGGCCTTTGTTTGGATGGTTGCCAATTTTTTGGCATGCCAATGAATTCTAGCCAACTCTAGTACATTTTTCTTGCCAATGTTGGCCAAATCATGGGTAGCCAACACCTCAACCAAAATTTTGGCTAGCTAATGCTTTGGTGGGGCAATCTTGGGCATAAACCAAACACACTCATACACCCCATGGAAGAGAGAGACAGAGGGCGGGAAAGATTGTATATATGTGGGCGAGAGAGTAGGAGAGAAACCTCATGAGAGAGAGAGAGAGAGAGAGAGAGAGGAAGTGTGCGAGAGAGGGATATTTGTATAGGGAGGAAGAAGTTAGGTCTGTGAGAAAGATGGAGACATGTATATATACAGAGTGAGATGTGTGCGTGCGATCGAGATTTTGTACATGTGGAAGGAGAAGAGACAAAATGTTTGATGAGAGAGCTCAAAAAAACATGGACGAGAGGGGCGGAGTTTCTGTGTGTGCTTGTGGCCTTGTGGGTTGAGGGATTGATATTTTTGTGCGGGAGAGAGAGAGAGAGCAAAGGAGTCAGTCAACCGCTTTTATGTCAGCCTGCTTCCAAATGGCCCCGCATTCTCTAGTGCGGTCTGGTCGGCGTCTTCGTTCTTCCCGATGCCCTCCTTGAAGATCGAGGTGCTGTGCATGCCGGGGTGCAGAGAAGCACAAGTGATAGTGGTCACTATATAACCTTGGACGGGGATGGATAGTGTGCGAGGGGTGGGGAGTGTGTGTGCGAAATATTGAGAGAAATCAAACCTAGAGACAGAATGTGTGTGCATGGTGTGCAGGCGAGAGAGTCTAATGGTGCGAGATGGATACATTGTGTGCGTCAGTGTTTAAGCAATATAGAGAGACCATGTGCGGGATACGAAGAGAGGACTATGGGGAGTGTGTTTGTGAGGCAGAGAGACACAGCGAGAGATAAATGTGTGTGCGTGGTATAGGGTGTATGTGACGGAGAGGTACATGCTAAATAGGGTTTTCGGGAAGAGATTGTGTGTGCGAGAGAGAGAGAGAGAGAGGGGGGCCTTGAGGCGGGCAGGGGCTAGGTGAGGGTGTTAAAATGTGTGTGTTGATGCATTGTTTACATGCGAGTGTGCGAGGGAGGGTCGAATCGAGAGAGATGGTTGTTGTGTTATGGATGCCTTTCTCTCTCTCTCTCTCTCTCTCTCTCTCTCTCTCTCTCTCTCTCTCTCTCTCTCTCTCTCTCTCTGTCACGAACACAAATACAAGACCGTTCTCTCACGCATACACCATATCTCGGCATATCTCTATGTCTTACTCATACACGATCATTTGCACATTCACACCTCTCTATATCACACACACACCGTCTCCACATTGCCCTTTCGCCACAACACACATATAGACACATACACACGTTCTCTCTCTGTCACACCCACAGAATCTCCCTCAAAAAATACTATTAGGGTGCAGCTAAAACGTCCACAGCCAAATAAGCACGAACTGAAGCTAAATTCAAATATATGGAAATATTGTAGCATGAAGAACTTTTCCAGCAAAAAAGTGTAGCGTGATATTCGGGGATTGCTTTCACACACACACAAAGGTTCGTTGGATGTCCTTCGAGCGCGACACCGTGACGCACCGTTCGATCGACCACGTGGCCGCGGTGCACACGCTTGCAGAGGATTCCATATCGATGTTGTGCTAATTAATGTGGTACTGCTCTGGCCGACCATTTCTCGCCCATCACCGCCATGTCCCCGCCATCCCGGTGCCATGAAGTCACAGGCTCGCCCGCTCATGTCATCTGGAGTCCCTCCGGGCGATGCCGCCGCGCTGCCAAGGACGCGAGCAGCTGGAGCCACCTCTATGCCCACAGCGTACGAAGAGGAGGAGGACGAGCGTGTGCTCCAGCACGCCGGCGAGGAGGAGGAGCTAGCGGGTCATTGTGGTCTCCACCCGCGAGGAGGAGGCCCGCATGGTGGCTGTCGCGGCGGAAGCCGGTCGCGTACGTGCCGAGGCCGTAAACCGGGTGTGGACGTGGAATCTACCCTCGAGACCTTGAACGCCACGTGGATCCTCCAATCTGAAGGAACAATTTGGGTTAGTCTACTCTTGTGAGCCGTTGGATGCAACATGGACGGCCAGAAGGGCTTCAACCTCCGAAAATGATGCACTCTTCAGCTTCTCTCTCAAACATCGAGCCGCCATAGGCCTAACCGCCAGCTACCGCCGTCCCGCCCTCCCCTCAACCGCCTCCCACCGCTGTGCTCCCCCCCTTGCCATCCGTCTAACCCCGGGCACGATCCATTTTTTCCGGCGAACTGCATCCCCCACCCAACACTCATAAGATAGATCATGGGCACCCTGGCACCATAATATAGATACTGGGGTAGCATCTCTGCCATCTTCTTCCTTCCCTCCGGCAAACTTCTTCTTGCACAAATTGACTGACTCAAATTGCTATAGCTGTTGTGTAAGAAATGAGTAGTACAGACGAATAGTACCAACTAGTTAGACGGATGGAAATAATACTACTAGTACTTCGTAGTATTAAGTACAGTAGGAAGGTGAAGAAACGAGTAGTAGTACCATCTACAACTCGAAATGTAAGAAATACTAGTACGTAGTAAAGAGTTCAAGTAACGAGAAAGAACATAACAGAGTTCTGCTGGGGCTCAGCACAACACACCCCTGAAATAAAACTAAGCACACTGAAATAAAACTAAGTACCCTGAAATAAAACTAAGCAACTAATCCGGTTGACACTGCATCAGAACCAGCATGAGAAACGACACTGCCACCTTACTTGGAGTCCTCGTCCACGTCCTCGACTTCATCCTTGTCCCTCTTCCTCTTCGCTGATACTTCCTTGCTTGAACTGGACACTAGGCTCCGCCTCTTCATCCAACCCTTGTAGATATTTAAACAAAGGTAGGCATCCAGTGCTGCATACCCGATGTGAGCTTCATCTATATTCTTCCACTCCCATGAATATTGAAACCTATAGTGAGGTTTCTTCAGTTTACCGTACAAAGGATCAATCATGGCTTTTGCCAGGGTCAGCATTGAAGGCTGAGAGGAGGACACCAGGCCTTTCTTCTGGAGGTCGAAGGACTGGTGTACAACGAGGCCTATCCGACCCAGGACTTCCTTGTCGTTGTTAAAGTCTACAGTAACGAATTTGACTATTTCCTCCTTGAGGAATTCTTCAAAATTCTGGCACCTAACGTCGGCATGGCATATGTGGTACACCAAGCACAAGTTATGTACGCAAACCTGGATCATGGCGGGCTTCTTCTTCTCTTCCTCCTTTAGAAACCTCTCTTTATCCAATACTGTGGTGTACTCAACATCTAGCCCAGCGACCCACTCATCATTTGAATTTGCGAACATGCGTTTGAAGCGACCAAGGCATCCTTGCACCGTCGCGGAAGAACGGGTGTAGATGACGTCGAACTCATCGCCGGTGATGGTTTTAACCTTGTACTCACCACCGATCTTGGAAATTTGGGAGGCCACGGAGTTTGGAGGAGGGCTTGGAGAAGTGGAACTGCTGTAATGCGAAAGGATGGGACGAGAGGGAGCTAACTACTCTCTGCTGGTCCTTTCTCCTTTTTTCCATTGGTGGAAATGACTAGCATGCTAGCGTGTTGGAATTCCATTGGTCTTCATGAGGGGGCTGCATTGACCGCACCGTGAGAATACAATTGCATGCATGCATATCGTGGGAAACGAACTCTATTTAATTAACTAAACAAGATCTTGATCGGAGGAAAGGAACGAGACGAGTAGTCATCTACCTTGGTAGTCTTTTCCTCTCCATGTGTGAAAACAGTCTGCTGCATGACTCTCCTTCTCCCCCCCCCCCCCCCGCCCCCGCAGTCCCACCTGTCCTCCCTGTGTGAAAACAATCTGCATGCATGAGAGCAAGTACAATAAGGTGATGTAGGCAGGCTGTAATACTTTAAATAATATATTTTTTGCTAAGTTGGATGAGAGATAAGAGGAAAGAGAAGAGAAGCGGGCTACAAACTTACAGCCGGCTGTAGCACGAGCTCCAACACACTTTCTGAGAGAAACATGTGGGCCATATATTAATGCTATAGCATACTCCACTAGTATAGCCGATTGTTGACTCTCCCTCCCGTGCTCGTCCAATATCCTCCTGCCTAATAAATCGCAGATCACCTAAACCGTAAACCGTTGTGACCAGCAATATCTCCACCTCGCCCCCTGAATTTAGCTCGGTGCCCCCCACCTCCCCCTTAATTTCTTCTAACAAAAAAATGCCCACCTAGCTGTTACGTTAATCACACAACCTATCTTACGTAGGTGTACCATTGCTCGCTATAAATAATTCGCCTCCCACGGCATTCTGAAGAACGCTCACATTCATCTCCTCGCCCTCTCTCTCAATTACGGACCCGTCGACCACCATGGCATCGCCCCTCCCTAGCCCTAGGCACCCCTCGCTGCCCCGCGCGGAGGGTCATGCGTCGGCATTCTGTTCCTTGCCGCCACTATTCGAGGAGGATGCATCGGTGTTCCCCTCCTCGCTGCCATGAGTCGAGGATGACGTGTCGGTGTTCCGCTCCTCGTCGTCGCCGCGACGCGTTGAGGTGGACGCGTCGGCATTCCCAGACTCGCCAGCATGCACATCAAAGGACATGTCGGCGCCCCGCTACGAGGAGGACGTTGCGCCGGCCCCCGAGCCGCCCAGCTTGGAGGAGCTATGGAAAGAAATGGAGGTCGCCTTGTGGGAGGCTTTGCCTCCGGTGGAGCGCGCCAAAAGAGAGGCGGAGAAGAAGGCCGAGGAAGAGAAGCGTGCCGCGAGGGATGCTACCTGGCAGGCCTATGTCGCCTCCGAGAGAGTTAGGCAATTCACTCTTTGGCAGAAGGCTCTCATGCGAGGGCCGTGTGGGTGGCGGAGGATGCCCATGCCAAAGCCCTGAGAGCAGTCGGGTCGATGCGCCTCATCTACGCTTGGCGGTACGTTGATCGGGTGCACGCTTCCAGCGAGGAGGAGTACCTGTTGGCGCCGGATCACCAGACCGGTGAGATCGCGCTCCCCCACCGGCAAGCCACTAATCAGCACCTCACAACTTGCGAGGCCGAGGAAGAGGCGTTGTCTCGCCGCGCTGGAAACGGCCGTGCACCAGGGCACTCGTGGCGCGCCGCAAGCGCTCCTGCGAGCGCCGTGGCTTTTATTAGGAATAATTTATTGTCGTAAGGAGATCCCATTAGTAGGTAGGAGTACTCGTAGTTTTCTATGGTATTGGGACGGAAATGATAAATCCCGAATGCTCGGGACTTATTAACGTCCTTAATTAATTATGTATAAAAGGAACAAGTTTGAAAACCTTTTGTATCCGTATGATTGTTACTTTTTGTAAGTAGAGTACGTACATAGCACGAAGTTCAACACTATATATCGCAGTTCACGTCTCTCTCTAGTACACGTCTCTCTCTATATCTAGGCTTATGCACTAGGACAACTAGTATATATGTATACACACGTGCGAATGCACGTTTGAACATTACGATGCGGTTTTGGTAAAAGTAGTAAAATAGTAGACAACCTTGTGAAATGATTCAATGCAAAAGAAATGCAAGAATGAGAAGTGAAAACTCCATTGATTGTTTTCTGATGAGCTATAAATGGCGGGACTCATTCTCATTTGATTGTTTACTTCCTTCTCTCTGTAGATTTTTTTCTATCGTAGTAGTTATATCTCACAGGTCGGGAGGCATGCAAATTTTATGAACAAGTGCCCTAGTGATTGTTCCAGAACAGTACCGATGCAGCAGCTACTACTCAAGCGAATCCCGCAGATCAGCCATTCGTCTATGCCCTATGCACCGGGGAGGGAGTAGTGGCCTTTGGTGGCACACCGTACGTACTAGCACGTATGCCTACGAGTGACTCCTACTACCCTCCGTTCCATAATGTAGTGCATATAGACTTTTTCAAAAGTCAAACTTCACTAAATTTGACCCAGTTTTTGGAGAAAAATATTTGCATCTAGAGCGCAAAACATATTCCATTAGAATCATCAAAACACATAGTTTCATAATTTATATATTCACTATTATAGATACAAGTAGTTTTCTATATAAACTTGGTCAAAGTTTGTAAAGTTTGACTTTTCAAAAAATCTGTACGCACTATATTTTTTTTGCAAGTACTACTACTACTCCCAATTGTATCGTACACCCTCGGTCGTATTTTTTGCTACGAAGTTGTGCCGTGCAATTGGAATTCCAACTTGAGTACTAGTAGATAGGGATCGAGCGTGCCACTTTAGGATCGACCGTAAATGTGGAGAGATGAACCGGACTGCAGAGAGATGAAATGCAATAAAGACAGGAGTGATATGATGGTTGCTTGTCCATTCATTTTACCAGGCCACTTATTACTAGGAGTGGTGGGGTTTTATGATATGACGGCTTTACTGCCGCGCCACGAGCGGGGTGAGACTCCCCTGCAGCGCCGCCCTCTACTCTAGTAGCCCCTATTACTCCTACTTTCGTCCTGGTTTACTAGCACCTCTCGTATTTCGACTTTTCAACCTATATTTTTTTACCATAAATTTAACTAGTAGGGAAATAGTTCTCCAGTATAAAGTTTGACGTCGGAACCATGTGACACATGTGGTAAGCAATCCAAACAATTTTAAAGAAAAGAATCCGACGGTGCGCAAGCACCATCAGCAGATAGATTTGAATTTTTTTCACATTTCAGGACTTGTTTGTTATATTTAAGCACTTTATAGCATTTACCTGCCATTTAGGGCATATAAATCAAATCCCAGCTATAGCTACACGGGTGTGACGAGAGGGGTGTGGATTCCCGCTCGATTGTGGTGCATCCTACGGTGCACACGCGAGATCCGCGTGGCTGGGGTTCCGGCCATTCAGAACACAACGCACATGGTTCTCATAGGCAATCAGATCTCGAGTGCTCTAAAAAACCACCGCACTATACAGTTGTCCGGCCACCCCGTCCCAGAGCTCTCTCCAAGCGTCGCTGTTCATGCCACCGCATCGCACACTAACTGGTAAGGAAAGTGATGGCATCCCGCCGCACCGAGTTCATCGCCGCCCACGACCGCACACGAACTGGTAAGGAAGTGATGGCATCCTGTCGCGCTGAGTTCATCGCCGCCCGCGACCGCACACCTACGTGGGCGGACTTTGAAGCTGCCATGGCCGAATGGGCGGTGGAGCAACAGGAGGCCAAAGCCACACAGAAGGAGCGGAAAAGGTAGAAAGTACTCAAGAAAAGAGTGTCTCGCCGCCGCAAGAAAGAAGCTACCACACGCCCTACTGAGGAGAGCCGGGCGGAGATCCAAGCACGGTGGGCTTCCGCCGAGAAGGCCAGAAAGGAGAAAAACGGCCTCTGGTCAGCATGGCCCGATGCCTCCACCTGCCAGGATCATGGCGGTAGCTACCGCGATGCTGAGGAGAGCTGGGCAGAGGTCCAACGAGCACGGTGGACTACCGCCGACAAGGACAAGAAAGAGAACGATGGCGTTTGGGTCTGGCCAGCATGCAGGAAGTAGTTAGTATCTGTGTTGCTCGTACGTTTGTTTAATTAATTATGAACATCTACCAGTACTACTTACTAGTTAGTAATGCTACCTGGCGAATGTTCGCCATGAGCCCAATCCTGGCGAACGCCCACATAACCGCCAAATTTCCATCCGATGGTGGCCTTTTTTTTAAGCCCATGGTATTTGACAAAACTGCCACCCTTACACATGTAACTGCGATGCGGGCGTTTGCAACTGCCATGTCTCCCAGCGAACGTTTGATGGAGATTGGCGTTAGCACCGACAGTGGTTCGTAGTAGTTCCACGCTCGGGCATTGAATTTGTACTATTTACTATACTACTCCGGTAGAGCAGAGTCCTACTCCACTATAGTAGGTACTGTAGTTTATAGAAGTATATTTTAGTAGTACTGTAATCAGTCAAGTTGTCTCGCATCGATATGACCCTACGCTGCTGGGATATGTCTCGTAAGTCAAGCGGCGTGCTACTATTACATTATCATCATCACCTGTCCACTTCCCACAGCACATATTCGCTTCTCCATCCTCGCCAGCACAAAATTGTCCAATCTTCCATCCCCGCTAGGCGCCTCCCCCCTCTTCCGAAACCTAAGCACTAACAATGGCAGAACTGAGCAGTGTCCGCCAAAAGAGTGGCTAGAATTTGCTCCCCACAGAGGTAATGAAACTCATTGTTTCGCGTGTGGACAATCTCAGTACCATGCCACTTGCCGCGTGCTCATCGGGGCTGTACTGTTTACTCAAAGCCCTCATGCCGGAGCTTTTTAAACCAACTCCCTGCTTGCTGATGCTGCCTGATCTTCAGAAATGGCGTGTCACGCAGCTTAAGGATCCTAGGGTGGTGAGCATCAACCCCCTCAACTGCGATCCGATCCCCGTCACCCTCAACTACATTAACGGTATGTACTGGGTCGGCATGAACACGTCTTGGATGGTTCTCGTCGACGGACGCGGCAGGTGGATGCTCATGGAGGTCTACACCCGGCCATTGATACCCCTTCCTTCGATTAACACTACACTGCTTTGGCACCGCGATCTAGAATACTCGGAATCTTACAGTAGACAACATGATACCAAGTTTGACTTGCTCAAGGTTGTAATTTGCCAAGTGCCCACAAGATCTACGAATTATAAAGACTTCAGGCTAATTGCGTTCTTCAACCGTAGTCTCACCTATCTGACAGGTCACTGCGGTAAGTGGATAAATCTCCAGGTCCATCGCAGGATCATACATCCTCCATGGCTCTCTGATGCCATTGAACACAAGGGCTTCATTTACGCTGTGGACTCCTTCTATGGCTGGACATATTGCTGGCCTACTCCAGTCATCACTACAAATGGCTGTTACAGTAGTATGTTACTCCTAATTTCCTATGATATCATGATGGCTTGCTTCCTATTGTCAGAGTATAGTTTGAGAAGAGTTAGAATCATGACATTGTTGTTAGAAATTAACACCACACTGTCAAATACACCCTCTGTTCAGTAACGTGGACATTTTGACAATTTAATTTGAACTGCCAAAACGTCCCACATTGGTGATCAGATGTAGTAGAATTTTGGTGAAATCAAATCATCCTTCCCATGCTTATACTACTGTCAACATTTACTGAAAAAATATTCTCTGAACATGTTGTTGTTAGATTTACAGTACCAGCCCATTTTTATTTGACTCCAACTTGATATGATGTTGTAGGCTGCGTGGTGTCCCTTCCCTTCCTAATCCCAGAACCTTTCAAAGAACAGCGGCATGGCAGTTGCAAGTGGTTCCTGGCTCGATCAAACGATGGTGAACGATTGATGATCGTTCGCACGTACCGGACGTGTTGTTTCGCGGAATACAATCACAGTCACTGCATGGTCTTTGAGCAGGATCCCAGCTTCTTTGGGTCTTCAGGAATTTTTGACTAGAGGCCGATAACTAGCCTCGACACACGCTCTCTGTTTCTCGGACTGAATTATCCGATTAACTAGGAGATCACCAACGTCAAGGATCCTGATGGCAGCGCGGTTCCGTTCATCAGGAAAAACTGTGTGTACACAGCGTACCATGCGTCTCTCCATGCACCATACCTTGATATGTGCCGCCACGCTCTGCAGCCCAAAGTAGGAGAGAGGGTCGCATGTATCAGACTTCGACCTGCTGGCTAGAATTTCCCCCATCAGGCACCCATTTGGTTCAAGCCTTCAGCCAATCTCCACAGCTTAATAAATAGTAATGTCTAATTGAGCCAGTTAGTTAGATGCGTACACTTGGTGTAGTAGGATCTTTATTAAGTTTGATGCATACACTTGATTTTTTTGGTAGCCCTTCTACAATGTTTGCTGATGTTTGGTTGGAAGAGAGAGCTGCGTCTTTACTCTTCTGGCCTGCTTACTTCTTATGTTGCACCCCCACCCCTGGTGGTCTCTTCAATCCCAAGGCTCCTTTGTAGGGCTCTAGTTTGTTGTGAACCTCTAGTGGTTTCTATTAATGGAAAATTGGCGGCAAACCCCTTTTACTAAACAATATAGAGCCATGGATGCTGCTGGTGTTTTCAATGTACAATGAGTAATATATTTTGTCTATTGGTTGAATAAATAGTGGTGTTAGAATGATAAAAACAATGTTTTGGAATTCGTTGCAAGCTCCGATCCTTTAGTGCCCCGTACGTTTTTTTAGAGGTTAGTGCCATGTACGTAGCACACACTATTTTTTTCTAGGGAACAAATCTTCCACTTGTCGAGGACATCCAGCCCAGTGATTTAGGCCTAATAGAAGAGTACATAATTAACTGGGAGGAAGGCTCTCACATGAATCCGGCCCAGCTAAATGCTCATGCTTCCCTAAATAAATAAATAAAGCTAAATATTCATGCACAGGTTGATTAAATTTATGATTTGAAAAGTATGATTATGGAGGATATTATTTTCCTATGAGAGTATCTTTACATTCAGTCGATATTATTCTTAGGCAAAGATTGCGACCAGTCTTTTTTCTCACACCCTTTTCTTCGTGCAACCAGCGGACTGTTATTTGGTACCCACCAGGTTGAAGCCAATGCAAATCGTAGTCAACGTGGTCAACATCTAGCAATTATTAGTGGCAAGTTGTAATAAATATCACAATTTTTTTCCATTGCATTTGTATGTTTTATGGATTGTGCTGCCCAGGTCTCCCGTTCGAATTCCAGGTACCACAAGTTTTTTGACAAGCCGAGTTTTTTTATGATAAAAAGTTCCAGCCCAACATTATTTTTCGATAAGAATGCTCAGCCCAGCCCAACACATGTGGCGACCCCACTTTATCCCAGGGCTTCTGAATGTGCTCGGCTTCACACCTAAAGAAAAAAAGTGCTCGGCTTCATTTTACAATAAGTTGTAGCCATATAAATTAATTCTTATTATCGAGCATGCTGAGTTTTTGGGTCTGACCGATCTAGGCGCCAAAACCAAACCAGCACCAGCGGGACGACCTGTTCCCGCCTTCCACGGCTGGTTGCGGTGCCGTGCCCGGATCGCCGCCCTGTCGTACCATGAAATGCTGGCTAGGCCATCCCTCTACTCCCCCACACATCCTATTCTTCTCCGGCGACGGTAGCCCACCCCGCACCAGAACCAGTCAACCCTCGTACTCCCCGCCGCCTATGACCACATTCCCGCATCTTCCCCGGCTCCTGTTCGTTCCCGTCCGAGGCCTCGCCGTCGTCCTCCGCCTTGGTGCGCTCGTCGCGGCGCCGCCGTCCGGCCTTGTCAACATGGTCAACATGGTGAATCGAGGGAGGACTGTACTTGAGAATATGACAGTAGGGACCCACCAGGTCCACTGCCGAACGCAAGCAAGTGCCTCCTTACTACTCAGATCCACCCCTCAATTTTTTTACTCATATCCACCTTGCTGATATCTGGGACCGATATCATTGTCAACGTATAGTCAATTAATGAAAGAATTGCACAAGGAGCGGCTGACACCAGGGATCCAGCAGCTCGAGCAGTTTTTTTGGTTGTTCAGACAGAGCGGCGTATAAACTGGGTTGTGCGGTGTCTGTGGCCCGTCTAACAACATGACCAGGCGAGCTGTTTTTTCTTTGGGAAAATGGGTAGGCCACCATTTTTTTTGAAGAATACCCAACCTAGGCCTATTTGTTTTCTCCAACTTGCTGGGCTGCAAATCTTTCAAGATGAGCAGGGATGCTGTAACACCCTGGTTTTCGCTCCTTGTTTTTTTTCCTTCGTGGGATTTGACTCCCGTCTTTTTTCGGTGTTTTTGGATTTTCTCTCACTCTTGGGTATATGAAGATGGTCATTTAGCCTTGCCTTCCCTATCAGACCAGAGACTCTCTCCAACACAACCTTGCCACCCAAAGCATATTCTCAGGATCTTGCCGCCGAAATCCTACCTTCCGAGTTATCGGAAGGGAAACCCTAATTCCTCCCGTTACAAAGGAACCCTAATTTCCTTTGATCCGTTACCTCCCAAACTTTTCCAAGAGACTCTCCCACATCTATAAACCCTAGATATGCAAAAATATTGCTAAGTCTTTTGCAATATTTTTCATTTAAAATTAATTCCTTTTTCTGCTGTTTAAAGGAATTAAATCCAGGAAAATATCTATCCATCTCCAAAGTTCATGAAAACTTGTGGAGATATTCTTTGGGATCGTATGGAGCTCTCATAAAAATATTGGCAATAATTAAATAAGGGAAATTGCATTTTCCTATTTAAAGCCAATATTGCATTTTGGGCACTTTCTAAAGGAACTACCATTTTGTTAGCCAGGAAAAATCCCAAATAATTTGTGGAGCTTCTTATACCCATATCTTCACCATTTCCATCAAGAACCCAAGTCACACAGTTCAAATTTTGAGCACATCATCCAATTCTTGTTTCTGGACTTATTTTGAGGTTGTGAAGCAACTATATTTTATATTGCTTCAAAATTCTTGAAATTAATCCAGGACCTCGCATTACTTATATGATGTGAGCATGCAAAAATTCACATCATTTTATCTAGCCATTTTCTCCCAAAAATTCCATCTAGCTTCTGTCCAGCAGAAAGCCTTGTGAAGGAAGTATTTTCATAGGGTATCCAATTGAGCTGAAATTTGTCCAGTGCCTCTATATATCCCAATTATACTGCTCCACCAAAATTCAGCCCAATCCATTCAGCCATTTGAGCACAGCTTCAAAGTCCAGTTTCTGGACCAAAATTTGCATTGCAAAGGAAGTGCATGCAAACAAGGTCCAAATGGCTTCAAATTTTTCCAGCATCTACTCCTTTCTACTAAATTTCACCATGACAAGAATCTAGCTCTATTCCTTTAGCCATTTCTCCAGAGAAGTCCATCCAAGTTTACTGTCGGAACCTATTTTTGCAAATACCGCCCATCCCAGAGCCATCTAGCTCACTCCAGATACTTCGTGCATCCATTTGAGCAGTAAATCACCGGTTTGACAAGGTGTGACGGGCAGACGCGGGCCAAAGCACGCAGAACGCATGGTGACCACACGGCGGCCGCGCCAGAACAGCGCTGTGAGCTCGGCCTGCTTCGTGCAGTCATCTCCGGCTGGCCCCCACTTGTCCGTTCATGCCGACTAGCTCCCCCTCTCCCGTAGGTTCCCCCTTCGTTCTATTCCTTGCCGGACGATGACAATCACCGCCGTACGCGTGCGTGTCACGGCCGTCGTCCCCTTCCCCTGGCGTCTTCCTCCTCGTGCCATCGCATCCGCCTGGACCGTGTCAGGTCGGCAACACCGCGACACCAGCAAGGCTCCAGCCACATCGCCCGCAACCTCCAGAACTCCGGCCAGCTCACCGGGCGGCCGAGCTTATCACCTCTCCTCGCCGGGCTATAAATAGCCGTTCCCCGGACCCCTCGAGCTCACCATCGGCCCTCTCCCTCTCCTAGCACCCCGCCCCACGTCTCCACCGAGCTCTCCTGCTCTTCCACAGCCGCCATGGCCGCCGGCGCACCTCGCCTAAATTCTCGCTGCTGCGGCCCCTCCTCTCCACCCAGCTCTAGCCAGCAACTCCCTCGGCCACCACAAAGCTCTCCCCGTCTCCATTTTACCCCGGGGCAGGCTATAGCCTTGGCCCGAGCTCCGCCCGAAGCCACCGTCTGCCGCAGCTCGTGCTCTGCTCGAGTCCACGCTCCCCGGCATCCGTGCCCTACAAGGACGGGTTCCCCTCGCCGCGCTGAGCACGCCGGTGGGTCAAGCGTCGCGGGAGGTGCCCAGAGCCGCTGGCAATCGTCGCCGGGATCCTCTCCCTCCTCGGCCAGGTGCGTGCGTGAGGTTGAGGAAAACCCTGCAGGCGGGCCCGACTCGCCAGTGGCTCAACCCCCCTCCCTTCGTTTTTTCAGCGGCAGCGCAAGTGGGCTCAGCCCAAGCAAACAGTGGTAGCAGCAGCCCGGCAGCGGCCGAGGACCTGGGCCATTTCGGCACTGTGCAGCCCAGATGCACAGTGCGCTTTAATCTTTTTCGCAGAAACACTGTCAGGGGCCCAATGGTAAATACTTTATTTGCAAAAAGGTCCCTGGCAGAAGAAATGCAATAACTTTTTGCTCGCAACTCCGATTCAGGTGAACCCAAAACCTACCTTCATATTTTTCCGAGCCCGTTCCGATGGCGTCACTCTCACAATGCTGACACTTTCTAAAAATGCCCATTTTGCCCCTGCCCTATATTCAGCCCTTTAAGAGGGAATCTTCTCCGGCGAATTTTCCACGAGGTGATGGCACTTCTCTCCGGTGAATTCATCGACCCCCAGGCAAGCCGACCATCTGATATATGCCCTAAAGCATTGCTCTGTGTTATTCTTGCGTGTTTAATTAATGATTATGCCTGTGATAGAAATAATTAAACTCCTGCTAGGTTAAACTTGTTATTTACATTACTTGCTAGTATTCATCATATTTATTGCACTAGTGACTCGTAGGTGACAATATGGAGATAGATTGTTATGTTTTCATTGTGCATTACTGTTGTTATTGCAATGATTAAGAATGTAACTTAATAATGACAACCTCCTCCGTCGGCTGGATCGAGTCATAGTGCCACCGAACCGAGCTCATCAGTGCAGCCACATTTGCCTTTATGGGAAGGCCCTGACTTGGTCTATTATCTTGCCTCCTATTGGTACCACCAAAGAGGGAAGGTTATGCGCGCGTGCTACCCTGGCCCGGTAGGCGGCGATAACCTTGTGAGCCCAGTTGAGTTATTTGCCGGCATCCCCATTTGGGACAGTTTTGTTTGGCCACGACAGTGGCAGGTGTCAGGAGTGACACAGGGGCCACCCAGGACTTGACCCTAGGAGGGTATGATTGTCGGTGGGATCGTAAGAGTGTCAGGCAATAGACAAGTTTTGTTGGAGTAGCACCGGTCCACCCGAATGGGAGCATGAGGCCAGGAGCTCCATAGTGTGGGTAAAGTGCGCAACCTCTGCAGAGTGTAAATCAATTCGAATAGCCGCGTCCTCGGTCATGGGACACAGTTCGTACTAGGTCACACTATTTGGTCTGTGTCGAGTCTGGAGGAATAAACTATATAATGTTGTTACCAAGAATGAACCAGAGAATGGTAAGGTTTGTCAGAATTGCAGTACAGAGACATGGATATCAGATGATGTCAGGGGTATGAATGTTAGCCATGCGATGGCTATGAGCTAAAGGGTCGGATTACCACGAGACTTGGATTGGAGTTGGATTGGATTTGGTTTGGATCATGACATATTCGGAGTATGGATTATTTACTTGATATGTTTTACTTAGTGGTTATCATGCTGGATAATCCTGTTATAACCTGATAATTAATCTTGCTAGATAGTAGATAATGTTGCTCTAATAACAAATGCATGCTTGAATGCCATGGATTTCTTTGCATGGTGTATATGTTGGTTTGGTTTGCTTGCGAGTACATTCAAAAGTACCCAGCGGCCTTCAATGTGGCCAGGTTCACCTAAGGATTTGACGTCCACTAGCGAGGAGCTGGAGTGTTCGTGGGCTAGAAGAGTAACCCAGTCAGATCCCTGTGGATTGGAGCCGCACCAGGACCATGCTGCCTTAGATAGAGCTTTTCCGCTGCCACCCTTGTAAAATATCATGTAAGACAATTATATATCCATTAATAGAAATGCCTGTGTTCATGATACTTTTTGTAAACGCGCATGCCAGAGTGATTTCCTGGGCTGGTGTGTGCGGCGACCGCCTGGCTACAGTGGTATTCAGGCGGGGCGCCACAAATGCATTCGGACTGGCCAGAAAATGGGCAGTAAATCATAAAAGTAATATGAAATGGGCTGAAAATGTAAAAAAAACACAACAAATGGGCAATTAGTTTCATATTTTGTTTTTTTTCTTCTTTGAGATTTTATATTTCATTGGATTTTAACATTTTTTTAATTAGTTTTAATCTCGCTCCTAATTTTGGGATTAAAAATAGTTCGGACCCGAGCAAAAAAATACGAAATTTTGAAAATTTTGCATATTTTTTAGCAATTTTTTAACCTTGGTCCTGACCAGAAAAGGGCAGCAATTCTGAAAATGGCAAACGGGCTATAATAAATTCCATATGAATTAGCAAATGGGCTTTAAATTGTAAAAATAATAACAAATGGGCTGTACATGCCACAGATTCCCAGGCTGACTTGTTGGCCAACTAAGTTGACGCCTACGTAAGGCTTTGTCAACTTATAGTCAACAAACGATTCTAGCAGCAGTGACTGTTGGATGTCCATCCAACGGCCGTCGTGCTTCTTCAATCTCTAATCTTCCTGCTCCAGCCGCCCAAACCAGCGCCGACTTTACTGCCTGCTCCCACCCTATTCCCATCGCTGGCCAGGCCATCCCTCTACCCACCCGCACCTCCTGTTAATTTTCGGCGACGGCATCCTCACCCCGCAGCCGAACCAGTCAACCCTCGTACTCCCCTCCGCGCGGGCATCCACTGTTGTGTCTTCGTCGGCTCCGGGTCGTTCCCTTCCTAGGCCTCGCCGTCGTCCACTGCGTTGGTGTTCTCGGCGCGGCGTGGTCAATGTGGTCAACAACGACAGTCATTGGAAGAGGGATGTAGGTGGAGAGGTTGACAGTAGGGCCCCACATGGTCCATGGCCGCACGCAAGCAAGTGTTTCCTTATTACGTGAAAAAGAATGATTCTCCCCCTGGCAAGTTGGACCCAGCAACGACATCTTCGCACGCAAGGAAGTGCCTCCTTATTACGCGGAAAAAAAAAGTTTCGTCCCTCTGACAGCTGGGTCCTACCAGTTGCATCTTTTTCAAGGAAGTGCCTCCTTATTAGGCACAAGAAAAATAATTCCTCCCCCTGCTATCTGGGTCCCACCTGATTTGGAGGCTGACTTGTGGGCCTACAAATTGACGCGTACGCAGGGCTATGTCAACTTAGTCAACAAAATTTACTCTAGCAGCGTGATACCGTTAGATGTCAATCCAACAGCCGGCGTGCTTCTTCAATCTCTGATATTCCTGCTCCAGCCGCCCATACCAGCGATGGCGTGACCTCCTGCTCCCGCCTTCCGTGGCCGGCTGTGCTGCCGCGTAGGCCTCACCGCCCCACCCTACTCCTATCGCTAGCCACGCCATCCCTCTACTGACCCACACCTCCTGTTATTCTCCGGCGACGGCAACCTCACACCACAGCCGAGCCAGTAAACCCTCATATTCCCCTCCGCATGGGCATCCACTGTTGAGTCTTCCCCGGCTCCGGTTCATTTCCCTTCCTAGGCCTCGCCGTCGTCCACCGCCTTGGTGCTCTCGGCACAGTGTCGTAAACGTGGTCAAGGAACGACAGCCAACGGAAGAGGACTATACGTGGACAGGCTGACAGCTGGGACCCACGAGGTCCATGGTCGCACGCAAGGAAGTGCCTCCTTATTACGCGGAAGAAAAATGATTCCACTCCCTAACAGCTGGGACCCACCAGCTACATCTTCGCACGCAAGGAAGCTCCTCCTTATTACATGAAAAAAAATGCTGCTGACACGTGGGTCCCAGTTGCTCGATCAGTTTTGTTGTTGTTTTTTATTGTTGTTGTTGAGAGGGAGTAGGTTATCAACTGGGCCGTGTGGTGTGTGTGGCCCGTCTAGCCAAGGCTTTTATTTTATGTTTACAACATGATGAGCCCAGCTGTTTTTTTCTCGGTGAAAATGGCTAGCCCACCTCTTTTTTTCGTAGAATAGCCTACACAGGCCGATTTCTTTTTCTCCGTCCTGCTGGGCTGCAAATCTTTCAAGACGATGAGGGATACATTCGGCCTGCCCAGACAAAAAGGGCTGTAAATCTTATAAGTAATATGAAATGGGCTGTATATGTATAAAAACAAAGAAAATGGGAATTTAGTTTCAAATTCTGGATTTTCTTTTATTTTTTGATATTTCAATTTTCATTTTTTAACATAATTTAAATATAATTTAAATTTAGTTTTTATCGGGCTCGAAATTTCAGGATTAGAAATAGTTCGGCAATTTCAATGAAATATCGTTGAAATTTTTAATCATGTCCTTGCGAGAAAATGGTAAGGTATTCTAAAAATATAATATGGGTTGCAATAAATTACGTAATAATTAGCAAATGGTCTGTAAATTTAGGAAAATAGCAAATGGGCTATATGCTGTCCGCCACAGATGTTATGCTGACTTGTGGGCCTACTAAGTTGACGCGTACGCAGGGCTTTGTCAACTTATAGTCAACAAATGATTCTTGCAGCGGTGACCGTTGGATGCTAATCCAACGGCCATGCTGCTTCTTTAATCTCTGATCTTCTTGCTCCAGCCGCCCAAACCAGCGCTGGCGGGACTGCCTGCTCCTGCCTCCCGGGGCCGGGTGTGTTGCCGTGCAGGCCTCAACGCCCCACCCTACTCCCACCGCTGGCCAGGCCTTCCCTCTACTCACTCACATGCCCTGTTATTCTCCGGCGATGGCAGACTCACACCGCAGCTGAACCAGTCAACCCTCGTACTCCCATCCGCGTGAGCATCCACTGCCGCGTCTTCCCCGGCTCCGCGTCGTTCCCTTCCGAGGCCTCACCGTCATCCACCGCCTTGGTGCTCTCGGTGCGGCGTAGTCAACGTGGTCAATGAACGACAGCCATCGGAAGAGGACTGTGCGCGGTGAGGCTGACAGCTAGACCCACCAGCTACATCTTCGCACGCAAGGAAGTGCCTCCTTATTACGCACAAAAAAATGATTCCTCCCCCTTACAGTTGGGACCCACCAGTTATATCTTCGCACACAAGGAAGTGCCTCCTTATCTGCTGATAGCTGGGACCCACCAGGTCGAAGCGTACGTAGCGTTGTCTGTCAGGTCGCGAACGTGTACAGACATACTAGTCGATCGGTCTCTCTGCAAGGTTGAACCGTGGCCGAGTAAGTAGCGGCACGTGTCGTAGTAGAGCCCCCGATGTGGCAGTTCAGACAGTCCCGTCTAAATCATGTACATCTATGTACAGCCACACGGGAAAGAATACGGCCACGTACGTACATACGGACGAGGTCTCGAACGCGTACTCGCGCATACGTACGGCCAGGGCTCGTGTACATGGAGAGGCAACGGACGGCAGCAACGGCGTCATGTTCATCGGCAGCCAACCGGCAGGGTCGGAACGGAGGAAACTGCGTCGTGTTCATCGGGAGCCAAGCGACTGGGTCGGAACACGTCCTGCTCATCGGGAGCCAACCGGCTTGGACGGAACAGCCGAAACGAGGTCATGTTCATCAACTCGGGGTCTGGCGTACCGTAAAATGGAGGAAACGGCCTTCTGTTCGACCGCCTACGGTCGAAACGGGGTCCTGTTGATCGGGAGGGGTGTGGCATACCGCAAAATGGAGGAAACAGACTTCTCTTCGAGCGCCTACGGTCAAAATGGGGTCCTGTTGATCGGGAGGGCTCTGGCGTACCGGAAAATGGAGGAAACGGACTTCTCCCCAACTGCCTACGGTCGAAACGAGGGTCCTGTTCATCGGGAGGGGTGTGGCGTACCGCAAAACGGGACTCCACAGGCTATTGTTCATCCACGGTAGACTTCCTCCAGCCTCCACCAGCTACTGTTCATCCACCGTCGACTTCCTCCAGCCTCCACCGGCTACTGTTCATACAGCCTCCACGGGGTCCTGTTCATCCACCCCCAACTGCCTCCTCGGGGTCCTGTTCATCCAGCGCCAACCACCTTCACACGGCCAGGGAACTGTTCATCCACAGCCAACCCACCGCCTGGGGTGGGGCGTACGAGCCGATGGCTGCAACGGGAACTGTTCATCCACAGCCAACCAACCGGCTAGGTCAACTCACCACGTCACGCGCAAGGGGTTCAATCGATGCATCTCTACTCGTTCTACGTATCGCGCGCGCGGTGGCAACTGGCACTGTTCATCGAGAGGCAACCCAACCGGCTACGTCTCGCACGTACGGGGGCTCGACCGGCTTCAGTTAGCAATGATTGAATCGCTCGGGTTCAGTTAGCAGCGAAGGAATCGCTCGGGTTCAGTTAGTAGCGAAGGGATCAATCGGCTTTAATACGTAGCTAGTGTGATCGCTCGGGTTCAGTAAGCGAACGCCTCGCTCGGGTTCAGTTAGTGAATGCCTCACACACACGCGCGCGTATGAGAGAAACACGCAAACCACACTGCATCGCTCGGCCCTGACCACCCACCGTAACTGGGAATTCCCCGAAAATTTCCTCGGCCTCACTTCTACCATGATTTTTTACATCATGGACGGCCCAAAGAATGTCATGCGGGTGCGTCTCCGGCCCGCCCAGGACGAAAAGCCCATTTTCTGTCATAATTTTTTGTCATAGAAGTAGGAGCCCACCACATCTATGATGATACGTGTTTTTGTCACAATTATTGTCATAGAAGTGTCACAACCATGACAGAAAAAGTTTTCGTTCGGGCCATAATGTCACGGATGTGTCTTGTTTTTGTAGTGTTGCAAGGCCTATGCCTCAACCCATACCTTACCGAACTACTCACACATGAAGATGATCGCAAGAAGAACACATTGAAGAACACATCATGAAGATTGATTGATTGCAAATATGTCTTACAATGGATGCCTTGTGCGATGCACGATTACAAGTATGAACTAGAGGGAGATGGACTATGGTGGTGATGGTGGCTATGGAGATGGAAATGACGGCGGCTAGGGTTTGTGAAGGGGGATGGCAATGGTTCTGTTCTGGCTCGCTCGACGATGTTCTGTTAACATTTCGATGGGGTCCCCATTATAAAAGTTGTTCAGATAGACGAGCTACCTCGGAATTCACGCCATACGGGCGAACGTTGTCTTTTGTGCTGTTTCATCTGGCGCGCCTCCTGGTGATTGCTTCTTTCTTCATTTCCATTCCTTTCCTCATTCCCACATGATTTGTTGCCTTTTTAGTCCATTTCATGTGGAAACACATCAAAGAGAGGATTTGTGCAATTATTTGCATTCATTAGTCATTAGTAGCAATATCAAAGCGAATATCTCGGTTTAAATGAAATATATCAGTTTAAATAAAGGGTGAATGAGTGTAAAAATATCACTCATCAGAAGGTGATGGAGGTGTTGATGCAGACGGCAAAGTTGATGGAGATGGTCGCCGTGACAATGGTTTCCCCGGCGGCTCTCCGGTGCAACCGGGAGAGAGGTGGAGAGAAGCCCCCTGTCGGTGTACAAAAACATGGGTGTTTCCATACCCTAACTTATGCATAGACAGTAGTAGACTTCCTGACAGCAAGGGCTTGCCAGAGGATAGCTCCTAATCAAGACTCAAGATTTGGTTAGCAATACCATGAAGAAGACCTCTAGGCACGTCATCGAGAAGTACTAAGGAAGTACTGAAGTTCAAGACCACACTTGCTGGCAAGCTACGCACCGGCAAGAGATGGCCCGACAAGCTCCATGCCGGCAAGCTCCTTTAGCCTTTCCACCGCTCCACCTCAGCGACCATCTAGTCGCTTGTCAATAGGTGTCGAGCGGGTAGGCGGTTAGGTGAGGCTTGTCGGGGTACGTGTCAGCATGCCGCATGAATATCAACTTTAATGACACCTGTCCCTGGATCGTGTCAAGATGATAGAAGGTAGCTGGGCCGACGGCACAGAAGGAGAGGCATATCCTTGCCGGAGTTAACCCTAGCGTGACACCTAACGGCGCAATAAACGCTCTTGTCCTAACTCGTTAGAGTTAGGTATTTAGCACTATTAAGGATGGCAATGGGTAGGGTATGGGGCGGGTTGAGCAATACCATACCCATACCCGTGTAGTCAATGGGTACAAAATTCTACCCATACCTGTACCCACGGGTATGAAACTTTACCCGTACCCATACCCGTTGGGTACCCCGCAAAAAAGGGTACCCATTGGCATATCAAAAAGTACACAAGTTATTCACAATTTACATTCATCGGTACCACATTTGATAAAAAAACATTTATATGAAAGATGAGTACATCGATAGCAAATGTGACGGTATGAGGCTTAATTACGTGAGTAGTTGGGTCACCCTTGTGCATATGTTGGAGCTCCACGGGTAAGGTACACATGTCAGTATAAACGGGTAGGGTATGGGTATATACACGGGTACAAGGCTATACCCATGCCCTACCCATGACTTAATGGGTAGGGTACGGGTACTACCCATGGGTATAAAATTGTGCGCATACCCTGCCCATGCGGGTACGGTATCCATGGGTACCCGTACCCAAGGGTAAAATTGCCATCCTTAAGCACTGTAGCCACTATCCACCCCATGTAATTACCATTTTGCCATTGTGGTGACCCCTTCAGTCCATAAAAGGAGGCCCATGGCTACCCGTACAAGGGTCGACACTTTGCACAATTGCAATAAGTAGTTGCACTTCCCGCGCACCTTGCCGGCAAGCCGCGCTCTCTTGTAACTTGTGCTTCCACAAATATACACCAAAGTAGGAGTAGGGTTTTACGCCTCACGGCGGCCCGAACCTGGGTAAATTCTGTGTGTTTGCATTGCTGGATCCGCTCTTTGCATACGTTTGATTCCCATAGTCGAACCGCAAAGGGATCTCTTTGATCGCAAAGATTGTCGTACGCACGACATCTTTGGCGCGCCAGGCAGGGGATTGCGTGTGCGAACCTGATCCAGTAGTGTGAGCGCCAACTTCTTCATCACCTTCGATGGCACCCAAGAAGAAGGGCGCGGCCGCTACAACTTCTTCCATGTCCATGCTACCATCGCAAACGTCCGCTTCCCCGTCGCTCTGGTGATCCCAGTCACCATACTGGAGATGGCGGAGGTGGCCAAGTTACTCATCGTTCTGGTGATCCTAGCCACCAGAGCGGCTTAGATCGGAGTCATGCGAGCCAAGATCTCGGTGCTGCGACGTCCTAGGACGGCGCGGCGACGTCCAAGAACGACGCGACGAAGCACACGTCAAGGCCATCGCAAGATGGATGCGACACGCTTCCTCGCGACGCTGGTGGCTCTAGATGACGACAAGACAAGACCCCTGAGCATCGTCCTCAAGATGCTCACGGACAACCACCACGTCAGCCCGCTGGCGAAAATGCACCGCGGCGGCAGGCATGAGATGGAGATCCTTCTGGCTCTGTTAGAAGTGTAGCAACATCTTGTTCCTCGCTCCCGGCCATGCCAAACACCCCGGCGGAGGCCATGGCGCGGGCACAGATGTTGCTAAACTTTCTGCCAACAGCTGACAAGATGGATGAGTGGAGGGCTACCATCCAGAGCTTCATCAGTTTTGCTGACCCCGACAGACCACAGCAGGCGGGAGCTTCACAGCGACCACCCACGGTGCCGGCAAGGCCATTTGGCGAAAGGACTGGAGGCGCTGCGCCAATGGTGCAGTCTCCTCCTCAACAGCAGCGGCAAACCCGCCAAAACGACGAGCTGGGTGATGTGTCCATGGCATCGTCCAATCCGTGGGGTCATCAAGATCAGCGCCAAGTACTGCGGGACCGGCAAGTTGAAGACGCTCGCACAACCATAGAGCGGTGCCGAGAAGCACGCCGTCAATTAGACGACCGTGCAGGGCCAGCAGTGAACGAGACTATGCTGGGATATCCTGGATGCTTGTTGTATGACATCGGCTGCCCAGCGTTCACCCCTGAGTTGCGGCAAGTTCGCTGGCCCTCCTCGCGAAGCTTCAAGCCGGACCTGCCTGACAAGTACGAAGGCAAGCTCAACCCTTCAGAGTTCCTTGGCATCTACACCATCGCCGTGCAGGCTGCTGGGGCAAGGGATGACAAGGTTCTTGCCAACTACTTCCCATTGGCACTCAAGTCCAATGTGAGGTCTTGGTTGATGAACTTGCCGGAGGGCTCCATTTCTTCTTTGGCGGATCTATGCCATCAATTTGTTGGTGCTTACCGAGTAGGCCACAAGCATCCTTGTCAGCCCAGCGATCTGCATGTGATCCCCCAGAGGGATATTGAACCCCTCCGCAAATACATTCAAAGATTCAGCCGCGCACAACACAATATCCCTGATGTACACCCTGCCGCTGTGATTGCCTTGTTCCACATGAACGTACACAATCGCAGGATGTGGGAAGAAATGGCCATTAACAAGGTCAGGGATATCACCGAGCTATATGCTGTGGCGCCCCGCCTGAATACCACTGAAGTCAGACGGTCGCCGCACATACCAGCCCAGGAAAATCACTCTGGCATGCGCTTTTACAACAAGTATCATGAACACAAGCTTTTCTATTAATAGATATATAAGTCTTACATGGTGTTTACAAGGGTGATGGCAGCGGAAAAGTTCTATCTAAGGCAACAAGGTCTTGGTGCGGCTCCAATCCACAGGGATCTGACTGGGTTACTCTTCTAGCCCGCGAATACTCCGGCTCCTCGCTAGAGGGCGTCGAATCCTTAGGTGAACCTGGCCACATTGAAGGCCACTGAGTACTTTTGAATGTACTCGCAAGCAAACCAAACTAACATATACACCAAGCAATGCAATCCATGGCATTCAAGCATGCATTTGTTATCTTAACAGTATTAACTATCATGTTATGATAGGATTATCTAGCAAGATTAAACATCTAGCAACATTAATTATCATGCCATAGCAGGATTATCTAGCATGACAATTACTGAAGTAAATGCAGTAAAGTATATCAGGTAAATGATCCGAACTCCGAATATGCTCACGATCCAAATCTGATCCAAGCTTTGCGGTCACCCGACCACTCATCTCCTAGCCATCTCATGGCTAGCATTCAAACCTTTGACATCATCTGATGTCCATGCATCTCCACTGCAAGTCTGACAACCCTTACCACTCTCTGGTTCAGTCTTAACAATACGTTATATAGTTTGTTCCTCCAGACTCGACACAGACCAAATAGTGGCCTCATACGAACTGTCCATGACCGAGGACGCGGCTATTCGAATAGATTTTACACTCTGCACAGGTTGCGCACTTTACCCACACCATGGAGCTCCTGGCCACGTACTTTAGTACATGTTCCCATTCGGGTGGACCGGTGCTGCTCCAACAAAACTCGTCTATTTCCCGGCACTCTTATGGCCCCACCGACAATCATCCCCTCCCAGGGTCATGTCCTGGGTGGCCCCTGTGTCACCCCGTGACACCTGCCACCGTCGTGGCCAAACAAAACTGTCCCAAACGGGGACCTGAGCTCAATAACCAAACTGGGCTCACAAGATTATCGCCGCCTACCGGGCCAGGGTAGCGCGCACGCATAACCTTCCCTATTTGGTGGTACCGACAAGAGGCAAGACAATAGACCAAGCTAGGGTCGTCCCATACCGGCAAATGTGGCTGCACTGATGAGCTCGATTCGGTGACACTATGACTCGATCCAGTCGACGGAGGAGGTTGTCATCATTAAGTCACATTCTTTATTATTGCAATAACAGTCATAATGCATACTGTAACAACTATGAAAACATAACAACCTATCTCCATACAATATCACAATGAGTCACTAGTGCGACAATATGATGAGCATTAGCAGGTAATGAAAATAGCAAGTTCAACTTAGCAGGAGTTTAACTACTACTAACACAGGCATATTTATTAATTGAACATGCAAGAATAACACAGAGCAATGCTTTAGGGCATATATCAGATGGTCGGCTTGCCTGGGGGTGAAGGAATACTCCGGAAGAAGTGCGGGAAGCTCGCAGAAAAATTTCGCCGGAGATGGTTCTCTCTCGAAGGGGGCTGAATGAGGGCAGGGGAAAAATAGTCATTTCAGAAAGTGTAGACATGGTGGAAGTTATGTCATCGGGACGGGCTCGACGAACTGAAGAAGTGGGCTTTGGAATCACCTCGATCGGAGTTGCGAGCGAAAAGTTGTGTCCGTTCGTTCGATAGGCAGAAAAACAAACGGTGACTGTGCTTTTCTGTCCTTATCTAATGAACGTCCGCAATTTAACTCTTTCGGCCGCCGGCTGAGAAACGAAAACGTACTCTCAGTGTTTACGCTTTGACTGAACCGAAAACGTATTCCAGTGGAGTGCGCCTCCACTTATCCTACGTGGCCGGGCGGGGCCTGGCTTCTGTCGCCGACAGGTGGGTCCCGCACCCCTTTCTCTCTCTCCTCCAGCCTCCTCCTTCCTCCTTCTCTCTTCTCCCCGATGCGGCCACAGAGGGCTTCGGCCCCGCCGGCGCCGGCGACTGGAGACCACGGCGGCCTTGGGCGCCGCCGGGGATGGATGCGCCGCTCCACCCCGTGCCCGTGGATGGTGACGAGGGCACCGGGGTTGGCCGGAGTTGGCCGTGGCAACGGCGGCCGTGGCGGCGGCTCCACGGTGGGGGAAGGTGTTCCAGTGGTCGAGGAGGCTAGAAGAGGGGGCAGCGATGGTCTACGGCGACTGGGGAGCTAAGATGTGGGCTCGGTGGAGGCGGGGGAGGACGGCAGTGGGCGAATTTGAGACGGGTGCGGCGGTGGCAGTGGGTGGAGCTCGCCGGAAATTCGAGAGCTCCGGCGAGGGGTTTGGCCGGGGAGCGCGCCGGAGAGGACCAGAGGGAATGAGGAGGAGGCTGCTGCTGCTGGAGTGCTCGGGGAGAGCTCGGGCCGTGGCTATTTATAGCCCGGCCGCGGCGAGCGGATGAGGACGGCCGCGGTGGCATCCTCATCCCCGCACTGGAGCTCCGGCGAGGTGGCACGTGAGGAGAGGTGCCGACCTAACGGCGAGCAGCTCGACGCGACGCTACAGCGAGGAAACGGCCAAGGGAGAGAGGTGACAGATAGAAAACGACGGCGGTCACGAGCGAACAGTGCCGCGGCGGCACTCGCTGTGGCATGAGGAGGAAGAATCCGGAGAGGGGAAGGGGCTGGAGAGGAGCGCGTTGACGTCGCGAACCCACTAGACATGGCCGGACAAGCCGGGGCTGGCTGCATCCGGCAAGGATGGCTCTGGAACTGAGCGGAGTTCTCTGGTGGCATGCCAAATGGGTGGTCACCACCCTAGCAACGTGGCCAAGCCAGGAACTGTCCAAAAACCATGTCAAATAGACAGATCAGAGGTCAGTGAGTTGACCTATGAGGATTTTGGATGGAGGTGGAGGCAGGAGTTGACTGATTAGAGCTCACAAAGGTTCTGACCTAAAACTTGGACAGATCCTTGTGGAGAAATGGATGAGAAAGGGGAGCTGAACCTTTGTCAAAATGAAATATTGATGAGGACATCCCTAGTACTTTACCATCTTTTCCTATTGATGATGTTACTCCTCAAGACAAGCCCAATGAAGTGAGGATTGGACCAATGACAAGAGCTCGTGCAAAGTTACTTGAGCAACAGGTGAATTCTCTCTTAGTTGATACTGCTATTCATTTTGATGAGAGCTTTATACTGCCTAAATCCTTGTGTGTATGTATTGTTAGGTACATTGGAGAGGAAGGCATGGCACAAGGGAGCAAGGAGGCATGGCAGCAAGGAAAGGAGGAAGGCCTGGAAGTGAAGACCCTGCAGAGTTCCCAGGGCGGTAGTACCGCTTCCATCGCGGTAGTACCGCTTCCATCGCGGCAAGCCAGCCCGGCAAGCTCGTCACCGTCAAGCTCATCGCGGTAGTACCGCGCGTCCATCACGGTAGTACCGCTTATCACGGTAGTACCGCCACCGACTACCGCACTACTGCCGCTTACGAAATCGGTACTGGTATCTCCTGGACACCAAACGGAACAAGGACGGCACTTGACATTTGTACAAGCGGTAGTACCGCTTATCACGGTAGTACCGCTTGTCATAAGCGGTAGTACCGCTCTGCCTGCGCGCAGGTTTTGGGCTGTCCAGCCCGTGTACCCCTTCGATCTCGTTTTAGACTATAAATACCCGTCCCCTAGAGTTAGTTAAGGTTAGACTACGATAAAACATAAACCCTAGAACCTCTTGTTGAACTGCGAGAAGCATTCATCTTGAAGTATTACCTTTGCAAATTCTGCGTGTTATCTGCTGTTCCACTGGGAATAAGAAGATACAAGACCACTTGTAGTCGGTGGCTACTTGTGCACGTGTGTGGAGTTGAGAATATCCAAGGGGTTGCTAGCTGTTGGATTGGCAACAGGGATCGGCCAGGAGAGTTTTCAGCAAGACACAAGTTATCAGATTCATCCATCCACGTTTTCACCAAGTGCTCATTGAGAAGATCGGGCCACCCCTTATCATCTTGGTATCA
Source organism: Elymus sibiricus (assembly GCA_039707655.1). Taxonomy (NCBI): domain Eukaryota; kingdom Viridiplantae; phylum Streptophyta; class Magnoliopsida; order Poales; family Poaceae; genus Elymus; species Elymus sibiricus. Next base: position 199,190,849 of record CM077668.1, read on the forward strand.
GATTACTGGGTTTACTCGGTGAGCAATTTCCATCCCATAGATTAGTTTGAGTGTTTGTCATCCTATCCAGAAAAAGCCCCACAAAAAGAGTTGCTTTCAGTTCGTGCCATAGACTAGATCAATCCAATTTGCAAATCTTAGTTGCTGTTTGTGTTGATCTTGGCGTCCCTTTTTCTGTTTTTAGTTTCGAGTGTCTAGGTTTAGGGTTAGGGTTCTTGCTAGTTCGAGTTGTTCTTATTGTGTTTAGGTTTCCTATTCCGAGTTGAGTCCCTGTTTAATTCTGTTCGGAGTCCATACAGCAAATTCCCACAAAAAGGTTGGTTGATCGAGTTACCCTAGAAGGTTTTCAATCCGAGTTCACCTCGAAATTCTGGCCGGCACAGAATCGTCTAAATTTCTGCCGCGGTACAGTTTGGGTTCAGTTCGGTTTCAAGTCTGTTTTCATTGCCAATTTCTCTCGGTTTCCACTCCGTTTCTTTGTGAGCCATAGACACAGCCTTTCTACTTATATATCTAGGAGCTTACCTATAAGACTAGCTCTTTTTCTTGCTCACAGGCTGCTCAATAGGTTTTTGCACGGCATTGTGTTTCTCTGAAAAAAATTGCTCCGCGGTGCGACATATTGTGGCCGAGATAGAAGGAGAGAGAAAAAGTTTATTTTACTATTGCTACAGTACGTGAGATATATATCAAAATACAAAAAGAGAGAAAAGAGTAAAAAAAAAAAAAGAGAAAACAGGCCCGGAAATTGGTGATAGTTGCTACAAGTTTGGAGCTGTTTCATATTGCTGTTTGCCCTAGTATTTTGAGCAATCTTGTGCCTGTTTTCTTTGAGCTCATTGCTAGTGTCTTTCTAGTGCATTGCAACAAATTCATCCATATAGTTGCTTGCCACATTTGTCTCCATAATTGTGTGTGTTTCCTTGGTGAGTTTTGGTATCACACAAACAGCAAATAGGTTTTGTACATTGGTGTTGTTAGGTATTCCAACCAAGCTCCACCATATACCCTGTTTTTGTCTTGTGATAGCTAAAACCCCCGGTATTCTCTTCTTCACATCAAGTCACAATAGTTGCTGCTACTAGGTGGGTAAGTATTTCTATTCACTTTGGAGCGGTAAGATACATCCTTTATTTGCTGTTTTGAGTGAGTTGTGAGAGAACACCACCTACACTTATTGTTATTTCACTAACCTATTAATCATGGAGTTTTCTAGTGTTTCTTTTGATGTGCAGCAAAAGAAGAGCCATGATGAGGTGGTGAAGTGGAATGAGTATGAAGCTTTGCGTGATCATTTGAAGAGACAAATTGATAAATCAGATGAGGATTGGAGAGCTGAGTTGCAGCGTATGGACTTGAAATTAGATGCTACTGCTACGCAAGAATCTGTGACAACTATGCAAGAGTCTTTGACAGCCCTCACAAACCAAATTGCAGATTTGTCTACTTTAGTGCAACAAAGAGTCCCTCAAGTCAATAATAATGTTGATCTTGATGGTGGCCGAGGACCTGCTGTCCCTGGCCGTGGGTTTCCTGCAAGGAGAGTGCCACTTCCTGAAAATAATCGTGAGGATGATGGTTTGGGCAAACCAAAATTCTCTATTCCTGTTTTCACCCATGATAATGAAGATGTAGAAGAATATCTTATGTGGGAGCTGAAAATTGAGAAGCTATGGAGATTACATGAATATACAGAGGATAGGAAAATTAAACTTGCTTCTTCTGGCTTTGATGGATATGCTCTTCTTTGGTGGGATAATATTACACACACGAGAGAACACGATGGTGATCCAGAAATTGTTACATGGAGAACTATGAAGCAAGTCATGCGGGACAGATTTGTGCCAAAAAATTATATTCGTACTCTCTATGATCAATTGCAGCAATTGAAGCAAGGTATTATGTCTGTTGATGCTTATTACAAGGAGATGGAGTTGATTCTACAACGTGCTCGTGTGAGAGAGGAACCTGAGCAAACTATGCAGCGTTTCCTTTCAGGTTTGCAATTTAAAATCAAGAGCATTGTGAGGCATCTCCAATATGCTGATATGAATGAGTTATTACATCATGCACGTGAGGCTGAAGCACAGTTAGCCGAAGAGGCACGGATGGCAGCCAGAAATTCCGCTAGGAGTCGGTTCCCTCCCAGAACATCTCCTACTACACCTCCACCAGCCCAAAATTCCTCAATTCGTGGTACATCTTCTAGTCAACCAGATTCAAGTATTTCCAATAAAAAGAAGTCACCACAACCAGCAGCAAGTACCAATAGTTCTAGTATGTCTATAGCAAGAAATAGAGACATGAGCTGCCATACATGTGGAGGAAGAGGCCACTTTAAGAGAGATTGTCCTAACAAAAAAGTTATGCTTATTAATGAGGACAATGAGTATGAGACAGGTGATGATGCTGATCCTAATGATGATGATGCGTATGATGATGATGATGGTCCACTTGATGCATATGCTACCCACTATCCATCTATTGTTTGCACACAAAAATCTTTGAGTGTTACTCCAAGTCCTGAAAATCAGAGATGCAATTTATTTCAAACCAAGGCTGTTGTTGGTCCTCAAATGGCTTGCAAGGTTATTATTGATGGAGGGAGTTGCAGAAATTTAGCAAGCAAAGATTTATGTGCAAAGCTGAAATTGAAATATATACCACACCCTCATCCTTATTACATATAGTGGCTGAGTGATAATGGAGAGATGAAGGTGAGCCACATGGTGAGAGTTGAATTTCAGATTGGACCATACAAGGATACCATTGAGTGTGATGTGGTTCCTATGACTGTTTGCCACATGTTGCTGGGAAGATCATGGCAATTCGACAGGAGTGCTATACATAATGGAAGAGCAAATACATACCAATTGAATTGGCATGGGAAGGACATAATTTTGCGGCCTATGACACCACAGCAAATTGTAAATGAGTCTCGTCAAAAAACTGAAGTAAATCTTGAGAAGGAGAGTGAGCGAGTAGATAGACGAGAGAATAATATTTCTGTGAGTGAGAGTAGCAAAAACAAACCGAGTGGTAAAAATAAAAGTGAGGGAGTGAACCTACTATGCATGTTAGCCACCAAAGAGGACTTGAGAGAATTTAGTGAGGATCCTAGTTTAGTTCCTATTGTGCTTATGCACAAGGGAGAAATTTTGGTTTCTAATGACATGACCCCTCTCTCTATTGGTGTTTCTAATGTGTTGCAGGATTTTGATGATGTGTTTCCGGAGGAGGTACCCGCAGGTTTACCACCATTGCGTGGGATAGAGCATCAAATTGACTTGATTCCGGGAGCTACATTGCCAAACCGAGCCCCCTATAGGACAAATCCCCAAGAGACAAAAGAAATTCAGAAACAAGTACAAGAGCTTCTTGATAAAGGGTATATTCGAATCAGCTTAAGCCCTTGTGCTGTTCCTGTTATTTTAGTTCCTAAGAAAGATGGTACTTGGCGCATGTGTGTCGATTGTAGAGCAATTAACAACATCACTATTCGTTATCGTCATCCTATACCACGTTTGGAAGACATGTTAGATGAATTAAGTGGTGCTGCTGTTTTCTCTAAAATTGATTTGCGTAGTGGTTATCATCAAATTAGGATGAAAGAGGGGGATGAGTGGAAAACAGCCTTTAAAACAAAATTTGGTTTATATGAGTGGTTAGTAATGCCCTTTGGTTTAACTAATGCACCTAGTACTTTCATGAGATTAATGAACCATGTTTTGAGAGATTTTATTGGCAAGTTTGTGGTTGTGTACTTTGATGATATACTAATTTACAGCCGCAATGAAGCTGAACATATTAGACAAGTTTTGCATGTTCTACGTGACAATAAACTTTATGGTAATCTTGCTAAGTGCACATTTTGCAAAGATAAGGTCATATTTCTGGGATATGTTGTTTCTAAGCATGGAATTGAAGTAGATGAAACTAAAATTGAAGCTATTAAAAATTGGCCAATTCCCATGAATGTTAGTCAAGTAAGAAGTTTTAATGGATTGGCTGGTTTCTATAGACGTTTTGTGAAAGATTTTAGTACTCTTGCTGCACCTTTGAATGATCTTACTAAAAAAGGTGTTGAATTCGAATGGGGGGCAACACAAGATATTGCATTTGATGAGCTGAAAAAATGTTTGATTTCTGCCCCATTGTTAATACTTCCTGATTTCAATAAGCAATTCGAAATTGAGTGTGATGCTAGTGGTATTGGAATTGGAGGAGTGCTCATGCAAGAGAATAAACCCGTGGCATATTTTTCTGAAAAATTGAGTGGTGCCCAATTGAATTATTCTGTTTATGATAAAGAATTGTATGCGCTTGTTAGAGTTCTTGAGGTTTGGAAACATTATTTGTGGCCAAAAGAATTTATCATACATTCTGATCATGAGGCATTGAAATTTTTAAAGAGCCAATCTAATCTTAATAAACGTCATGCTAAGTGGGTTGAATTTATTGAATCGTTCCCATACATAATTAAGTATAAGAAAGGTAAAGATAATGTCGTTGCTGATGCTCTCTCTAGGAAAACATGTTATTGACACAATTAGATGTGCAAGTTCCTGGTTTGGAGAGTTTGCGTGATTTGTATGCTCAAGATAATGATTTTTCAATGCCATATGCCAAATGTACTGCTATGAAAGCATGGGATAAATTTCATTTGCATGATGGATATTTGTTTAGAGCTAACAAATTATGTGTGCCCGAGTCGTCCGTGCGTTTGTTATTATTGCAGGAATCACATAGTGGTGGATTGATGGGACACTTTGGGCGTGAGAAGACATTACTCATGTTGGCTGAGCACTTCTATTGGCCACGCATGAGAAGAGACGTGGACAGATTTGTGAGGCGTTGCATCACTTGCAACAAGGCTAAATCAAAATTAAAGCCTCATGGTTTGTATACTCCTCTTCCTGCACCTACTACTCCATGGGAGGATATTAGTATGGATTTTGTGCTAGGATTACCAAGAACAAGAAGAGGACATGATTCTATATTTGTGGTAGTGGATAGATTCTCTAAAATGTCACACTTTATTGCATGCCACAAGAGCGACGATGCGTCGCATATTGCTAATCTGTTTTTCAGGGACATAGTACGCTTACATGGAGTACCAAGGACAATTGTTTCTGATCGTGACGTGAAGTTTATGAGCTATTTCTGGAAGACATTGTGGGGGAAGCTGGGAACAAAGCTGTTGTTTAGTACTACTTGTCACCCCCAAACTGATGGACAAACGGAGGTGGTGAATCGCACATTATCCACCTTGTTGAGAGCTATGATCAAGAAAAATCTGCGAGAGTGGGAAGATTGCTTACCGCATGTGGAGTTTGCTTACAATAGAGCGGTGCATTCTACTACTCAATTGTGCCCGTTTGAGGTGGTGTATGGTTTCAAACCCATCACACCATTTGATTTGCTGCCGCTTCCAATACAAGAAAGAGTGAACATGGAGGCCTCGAAGCGTGCAGATTTTGTGAGGAAGATACATGAGACGACCAAGCAAGCAATTGAGAAGAAAGGGAAATATGTAGCTGATCGTGTTAACAAGAAGCGCAAGGAGGTGATATTTCAGCCCGGAGATATGGTGTGGGTGCATTTTCGCAAGGATAGATTTCCCACATTGCGCAAGTCCAAGTTGATGCCACAAGGAGCTGGTCCATATAAAGTGCTTGCACGGATAAATAATAATGCCTACAAGATAGATCTTCCTAGTGATGAGTTTGGTGTTAGTAATTCATTCAATGTTGCTGATTTGACACCATACTTTGGAGATGACCTTGCTGCGTCGGGGACGACGCCTTTTCAAGGGGGGGAGGACGATGAGGACATCCCTAGTACTTTACCATCTTTTCCTATTGATGATGTTACTCCTCAAGACAAGCCCAATGAAGTGAGGATTGGACCAATGACAAGAGCTCGTGCAAAGTTACTTGAGCAACAGGTGAATTCTCTCTTAGTTGATACTGCTATTCATTTTGATGAGAGCTTTATACTGCCTAAATCCTTGTGTGTATGTATTGTTAGGTACATTGGAGAGGAAGGCATGGCACAAGGGAGCAAGGAGGCATGGCAGCAAGGAAAGGAGGAAGGCCTGGAAGTGAAGACCCTGCAGAGTTCCCAGGGCGGTAGTACCGCTTCCATCGCGGCAAGCCAGCCCGGCAAGCTCGTCACCGTCAAGCTCATCGCGGTAGTACCGCGCGTCCATCGCGGTAGTACCGCTTATCACGGTAGTACCGCCACCGACTACCGCACTACTGCCGCTTACGAAATCGGTACTGGTATCTCCTGGACACCAAACAGAACAAGGACGGCACTTGACATTTGTACAAGCGGTAGTACCGCTTATCACGGTAGTACCGCTTGTCATAAGCGGTAGTACCGCTCTGCCTGCGCGCAGGTTTTGGGCTGTCCAGCCCGTGTACCCCTTCAATCTCGTTTTAGACTATAAATACCCGTCCCCTAGAGTTAGTTAAGGTTAGACTACGATAAAACATAAACCCTAGAACCTCTTGTTGAACTGCGAGAAGCATTCATCTTGAAGTATTACCTTTGCAAATTCTGCGTGTTATCTGCTGTTCCACTGGGAATAAGAAGATACAGGACCACTTGTAGTCGGTGGCTACTTGTGCACGTGTGTGGAGTTGAGAATATCCAAGGGGTTGCTAGCTGTTGCATTGGCAACAGGGATCGGCCAGGAGAGTTTTCAGCAAGACACAAGTTATCAGATTCATCCATCCACGTTTTCACCAAGTGCTCATTGAGAAGATCGGGCCACCCCTTATCAAATATGGTAGGAAGGACTAGGTTCTGGCAAAAGTTGAGGTCATTTGGACCAAGTTTGCATATACTTCCTTTGCAATGCAAATTCTGGTCCAGAAAATGGTTTTTGATGTTGTGCTCAACTGGCTGAATGGAATGAGCTGAATTTTGGTATAGGGTGATGATTTGGAGGTATAGAGATACTGGAAAATTTTCAGCTCATTTGGAAATGCCAAAGTGGTACTTCCTTCACAGAGCTTGAATCTGGACAGAAACTAGATGGAATTTTTGGGAGAAATTGGCTAGATGAAATGATGTTAATTTTTGCATGATTACATCATATATGGAATATGAGGTCCTGGATTAATTTGAGAATTTTTGAAGCAATATAAAATATAGTTGCTTCACAACCTCAAAATAAGTCCAGAAACAAAAAATGGATGATGTGCTCAAAAGTTGAACCATGGAACCTGGGTTCTTGATGGAAATGGTGAATATATGGATAGGATAAGCTCCACAAATTATTTGGGATTTTTCCTGGCTACCAAAATGGTAGTTCCTTTGGAAAGTGCCCAAAATGCAATATTGGATTTAAATAGGAAAAGGCAATTTCCCTTATTTAATTATTGCCAATATTTTTATGAGAGCTCAATATGATCACAAAGAATATCTCCACAAGTTTTCATGGACTTTGGAGATGGATAGATATTTTCCTGGATTTAATTCCTTTAAATAGCAGAAAAAGGAATTAATTTTAAATGAAAAATATTGCAAATGACTTGGCAATATTTTTGCATATCCAGGGTTTATAGATGTGAGACGATCACTGGGAAAAGTTTGGGAGGCAACAGATCAAAGGAAATTGGGGTTCCTTTGTAACGGAGGAAATTAGGGTTTCCCTTCCGATAACTCGGAAGGTAGGGTTTTGGTGGCAAAGTCTTGCGAAAATATTTTGGGTGGCAAGGTTGGTCTGGAGAGAATCTCTGGTTAGATAGGGAAGGCAAGGCTAAATGACCATCTTCATATACCCAAGAGCGAGAGAAAATCCGATAACACCGAAAAAAAGACGGGATTCAAATCCCACGAAGGAAAAAAAACAAGGAGCGAAAACCAGGGTGTCACATATGCTCTGGCCGACAAGTGTGTGCGCGCTGAAGAAGGGAGGCGACTCCCCGGAGAGGATCCAGGAGCTGCAGTCGACTCAGAAGATGATGACGCATCCACTCCGAAGAAGAAGGGCCGCAAGCGCAAGGGCAAAGCAGTTTTAGCAGTAGAGGGATCAGGGAATCCCGGCAAGAAGCCCCAGGCTGAGGGCACCGGCAAGGAGGTTGCTGTTTGTACCTATGGCCATGAGGCTGCTGCCGGTGAGAAGACTAATGGCATTTATTGCAAGATTCACCGCACCGCAGGCCATGATCTCCAGGAGTGCCGGCAAGTTGAACAACTTGCCGAAAAGCAGAAGCTTGAATATGAAAAACACGACAAGGAGAAAGGCAAAGACGGTGCCGGTGGATCCAGCAAGAAAAACCATGGCGCCCGCGGGGGCCACCGCGGCAAGGCCAAGCAGCAGAAGGAGAAGCCTACTCGAGGCCGCGACAAGAAGGAGGACGAGGACAATGGTGATGACGATGATGAAGAAGAGTCAGACAATGAGTTCCAGAATGCAGTGGATGCCATGTGTGTTGATGGTGGTGCATCTTTGCACTCCTCACACTGGCAATTCAAGTAATGGGTTCGCGAGGTCAGCGCAGCGGAACCGGCAATAGAAGCACAGAAGCCACTCAAGTGGTCCCACACGCCCATCATTTTTTACGCTGAGGACCACCTTGATCACACAACTGCGGTCGGGTGCTTGCCATTGTTGGTTTCACCAACAATTCACAACCTCAAAGTTAACAAAATGTTGGTTGACGGTGGGGCTGGCCTGAACTTGATCTCACCTGATGTGATCAAGAGACTGCAAATTTCCGATGAAGATCTGAAAGAAACAGACACATTTCAGGGGATCAATCCGGGAAGGAGCAAGCCCGAGGGCCAAATTACTTTGCCAGTCATGTTTGGAAGCGAGCTGAACTATAAGACAGAAAAGATTGTCTTTGATGTTGTCAAGATGCCACTACCATACAATGGAATTCTGGGCCGCCCAGCACTGGCGAAGATCATGGTGGCGTCACACTATGCCTACAACACACTTAAAATGCCAGGACCAATGGGTGTGATCACCATCAAGTCCAACCAGAAGGATGCAATCATTTGCGCCGACAAGCTCTACCGGGAAGCAGTTGCAGTATCTGCCGGCAAGGCACTTGCTCCTGCCGACAAAGCTCCTGGGGGAGAGAAGAAGAAGAAGAAGAAGAAGACCGATAAGACCTCCGGTAAGAACTCCGGAAAGCGCACTGCAGAGTGTAGCATGTCCGTTGAGAAGCCAGAGAGCTCTGCTGGCAAGAGCAAGAAGACCAAGGCCACTGCACCTGCAATAAAGCAAGTTTCTGCAAAGGAGGATGGGACGGGAGGCACTTTCACCATAAGTGCCACCTGATAGCCTGCAAGTGCACAGGGTTTAGTTGTAGCCTTTTCGAAGTAAGAGAATCGATCCCACAGGGAGCACAAGAATCAGGCTTTTGCCCCTTGTAGAGAATTATGTAACTTTGTGCCTACAGATAATTGTAGACTTGAAGCAGAGTGAGGGCGGATTTCAATAAGGAATGAGTAAATTGGTGACTTGTAACTGAATAACATAAAGGTAAATGAAAGACAGGGCTGGTAAATAACAGTGAAACAACAGAATTAAAAAGGCGTTCTCAGGGAGTCTGGAATCCCCATTGGTATGTTTCTAGTACTACTATGCATAAGCATAGCATGGAAAGGATACTTGAGCCACTGTTGACGTTTATGCGTGGCGGAGCCGGGTACAGAACACGTTCTACTCTTGGTAGACTTCGTGCCACTCATGCCACCATCATAGTCTCCCCCTGTGGGTTACAACTCATGATAATTAAGGGTTTCCCCGTGGACGCGGGCTCACTAAGGGTTCTCCGTAAATCCCCGGTCACTTGTAAAGGTTAGGAGCATTAGGCTTTTACTGTCACCTCGAATTACCTCCACATCCTAAACCTATGCAAAGACAGTGAAATACTTCGTGGCCAATATAGGCACAAATGCTGAGTGGGGCCCCTTCACAACATTCACGAAGTTATTAAACTAATTAAGCATTCAACAGAGGATCTCATATCCGTAATAAACATTTCAGATCCTGCACATAGCAAGGTTCATCCATATCCCCGAGAACTAGGGGTCTACTCACACATAAGAACAACAATCATCATGGTAATGGTAATGGAATACATGGGCGAATGATTCAACCGATACACCGAAGGATCCACTAGGGTTCTTGATGTTGCAGATGATAAGGATGTGGATGATGATGATGAAGATGGTGATGATGTAGATGTTGATGATGGTGCTGTTCCTCGCGCGGTGAGAGGAATCCCCTTCTTCTCCCGGTCGATCCTCCCTCTGGATGGGCTCCGGCAGCTAGGGTTCTGCCTTCTGGATGGGTTTCTGGAGTGTATGTTCATCCCCTTCACGGTCTGCATCGACGGGGTGAAAATAGCCGATCCCCCAGAGGCGGCGGCGCACCAAACGACCGCTCATGCGAGTGCGCGCGGTCGCATGGAACGCCATCGTTCGCTCTAAAAGCGTGACGACGGCTGTTTCTTTGGCCTTCTTGCTTGATCTTTTTATGGAAAGTGTTTATCACCTTTAATGTGTGATTCCACTACCATTTTCGAGGATTTTCTCCAGTTAATGGATATTGCTCCAAAAGACATAACCTGAGGGATTATCAACAAAAAGAAGTGCACGAACGCGCTAAAATTCCACAAAGCCCACCTTGTAGGCACAAAATATATAGGAAAAACATCACGTAAATTGGACTCATCAACTCCCCCAAGCTTAAGTCTTGCTCGTTCCTGGGCAAGTACCGTGTCTTGTAGAGAACGAGGTCACCCTGGTGTTTATAAGATACGGATATCAAAAGGTATGAGTCCATTACTCGCAAGAGGAACATTTATTGATCCGTATATGTGGCAAAAAATAGCCCATACTTACTCTGGTAATGATCATGCAGGCAACCACATCTTGTCATTTAATTTTACTGAGGACAAGTAACATGTGACACCCTGGTTTTTGCCTTCTTTATTTTTTATTTGGATTTGTTGCATATTTATTTTGCATTTGGGTATTTCTGTCAATTCATTTGGACATATATCATTTGGAATTATTTTTGACTCCCATCCAAGTGAAGCCAATCATCTTGAAACCCTCCCAAAATCCCATCTCTCTCACCCCTTGGCCAAGTCATAATTTTTAATTATGGCTTTATATTCATTTTCTCTCTGAAAATGCCCTTTTCCCTCTGTGCCTTGAAGAAACCCTCATTTTTATTGCTCAGAAAATTCTCCAAAAATTCCCAAATATTCTTTGGATCATGCCTCACCTCCCCATGTAAAAATTTGCCACTGTCCTTTGTAAATTTTCAGCTAGGAAAAATGATTTTGCTTCTGGTCAGAAATGGCACTTTGTGAAGCAAGTGCATTTTTCCTTGATCGGTTGGAGCTGAAAATTTTACCACATCATTACCTTCCTAAGAGATGCTTAACCACCAAAATTCAGACTTTTTCACCAAGCCATTTGAGCACAGCTTGCTGTCCAAGTTTCTGTACAGAAACTTTGCAGCAGTCTCAAGTCTCGTCAATTGAGCTAGGTGGCAATCTTAGAGCACATTTTGGCACCACGTTGAAGGGACTACTCACCAGACAAGGTTTGCACTTTCCTAAAGCACCGCGTGTGCCAGTGCATGTGGTGACCACGCTGGCGCGAGGTGTTCGACATGCAAAGCGCGCGCTCTATACGTCAGGGCCCTCGGTCGCCGCCCGTTCATCCCCCTCTCGCCACCGCAGCTCGTCTCTGCCACTCAGCGCACTCCCGTGCGTCCACCTGGCCTCACCCTGCTCCTCCCCAATGCCGGTAGGCGGCACGCCGGAGTCAGACGCCGAGCTACCATTCGGAACAGTGCACGCGAGTGCGGCGCCTACCCCACTTAGTGCGCTGCACTGTGCCCGCGTGCCCGCGTAGCTTCTCCGCGCTCCCCTACTTCCTCTCCAAGCCGTGCCCGAGCTGTTCTCCCTCTCATTCCACCAGCAGCTCCTCTCCGGCGGAGCACTGAGCTCAGCCTCCTCGATGCCTATAAATTCAGCCCTCCCCGAGCTATTCTAGCCATCGCCCTCACCTCCTCTGGCCACAAATCGATCCCCAGCAAGCGCGGCAAGGCCGGGAGGGCCTCCTGCCGCCGATCCTCACCGGAGTTGGCCACGGATCCCTCACGGCCGTCCACTCACTCCGGTCATCTCCATGTTCACCTTCTGCTACCGTTGAGTCAGTGGTGATCTTCTGCGTACGCTGGTGCAGTTGGTTCGTCGGATTGTCGTCGGAATCGCCCGCTCCAACGAGCTCCGCTGCCACCGTCTCTGGAGAAGAAGCCTGCATCGCCGTCTGTCCACCTCCGACCAAGCCACGGGTACGTGCGTGCTCCCCACGCTGCCCTGATCCATCCTGACCATCGCCGGCGGCAGCCATGGCCTCCTCGCCGGAGAACCACCGGCGAAAGAGCCACCGTGCTCCTGTTCCCTCTCCCTCTCTTTTAACCCTGACAGGGGGCCCCACCTGGCAGCCTCTCTCTTCCTTGAATGTTTTCTAGTGGAGGCGCCCTGGCGAAATACGCCTTCAATGTGGCCCTCTCCGGAATTTCTGTTTAATTCTATTAAAGTCATATTTGACCAAAACTTTGACCAGCTATAAATCCTATTCTATAAGTCCAAATGAGTTGAAACTTTTTGCTACAGTTTTGTCTTAAGCTAAAGTTTCTGTTTGCAAAGTTTCAGAATTTTCCTTGCTGTTTGGAATTTCTGGTGCAATAAAATTATTTTCAGAAGATCCTAGTTGTGTGGGAGAAGACCAGGAGTATTGTGGCACTCCTCTGAACCAAGGCATGCCACAACATTCATATGCAAGAATGGCATTTCAATGACAATGGTTTTATTTGAATTAAATTCATTATATGCTTCACTATTAAAATGAATTGTTATATCTTGCATTATAGTTGTTACATGTCATATTCTTATTTTGCAGTAGAGAATATGTCATCTTGTTATTATGTGCAGTAGAGATCATGTCATGTACTCTCATGGTAGCATGATGCACTCGTTACTCATTTTCATATTATCATGACCCGTGCACCTCATTGCATTCTATGGCTCGAATCATATTCCTTCAAGTTAAACCTGATGTTAACCCAACTTGAACAACTGTTGATCGAGTCATGGTGCCACCGAATCGAGCTCACTAGTGCAACCACACTTGCCTGGATGGGGAGGCCCTAATTCGGTCTATTGTCATGCCACTCGCCGGTGCCTCCAACTAGGGAAGGTTATGCTGGCGCTACCCTGGCCCGGTATGCAGGCATAATCTTGTGTGCCTAGGTTTTATGGTACCATTGTCCCCGTTTGGGACTGTTTGTTTTGTTTTGCCACGATGGTGGCCGGCCACGAGGTTGCAGGATGTCGAGAGTTGGCATCAGGGCCACCCATGACATAGCCCAAAGGGGAGTTTGTCGGAGTGGTCGGGAGAGTGCCATGAGTTCCGTGGTGTGGGTACAGTGTACTAACCTCTGCATAGTGTATAATCTATCGATAGCCGCGTCCTCGGTCATGGACACAGTTCATAGTAGGTCACACTGTGGGTCAACAGAAATAATAAACCTGCACTATAAGAACAACAAGATGGCACATGCAGAAGTTGGTGATCGAGTGAGGATCACTATGGTTGGTATTGATATGATCGAGTGAGGATCACTATGGTTGGTATTGCTGTGATCAAGAGAGGATCACGATGGTAAGATATTGACAGTGGTTACAAGGTAACCCCGAGATGGTAAGTTGGTCCAAGAGACCATGGCAACAATCCACGCACACATCATGTATGATAGCATCATGTTCATGTTCATGCATTATACTTGTTAAATGCCTTGTTATTGTTTGTCGTATTTGCTTTGTTTGCTGTGAGCTTGCGAGTACATTCCAAGTACTCACCTGGCGTGTCATGCCAGATGCAGGAGAAGTCATGCATGGAGTTGATGTCGATCGGTAGGATGCGTTCTAGGCCGTGTCCCAGCAGTGTCCTTGTGGAGTGGAGTCCCACTGCCGAGTAGAAGTTTCCCTTATCGTCGATGCCCTTGAGATGTCTACTAAATAATGTACATATGTGCAGCTGCACCGTGTGTGCCTCTTGGCCTCGCTTGTTATGTAACATGTGAACCGTTGTATCCGCAAGAGATCAATAAAGCGGTTATTTTCTGTACCAAGTTGTTTTGTGTTGCCAGAAGACATGATCTCTGGGCTGGCAATGCAAGGTAAACCGGTTGCTCTGAGCCGGGGTGCCACAATGCTTGGTATCAGAGCCGCGCTGACTGTAGGACACCCTAGACCACCGATGCATTAGAAACGGTAGTCTTAAGTCTTGGTTGTGATTTGAGTATGCCTCTGCACTTGGGTGTTGCATTGCATGTATATAGTTTACTTTTGATGCTGATCAGCTAATATTGTGGGTGTAGATGGCACCAGTTCCCTATCCGTATCAACCTGAGCCGGCAGCTTCCACCTTTCCGCATCTGCTTCGCAACGTGTGGCGCCGACTCTACCCCGACAATGACGACCCTGTGTACAAGGTGTATCCAGATCAGCTTGCAAACGGTGTGTACGAGTATCACGTGGAGGTCATCTTGCACAACAACACCTTGGTGGGCACTTACACCCGCTCCTCCAAGGGTGGGATGGCTTCTACACCCGACCAGGCGATCTAGTTCGCAGCGTTCGAGGCTCTCACTGACTTGTGCTACAACGAGATTCAGATGCAGACTCACCCAGGTTTCTAATTCTATCCGTCCATATTTGACACAGGACAAATCCGTTTCCCTTTTATTGATCCGGAGTGTGATCGTTCCGCTAGTCACATGTCTTGTTACATAACGGCTGGATATCTTCTGATCGTCAGCTTAGCCCAGGAGCTAAACCGCACTCGAGACGCGCTAGCTGCCGCTCGATCTGCATTTGCTCCACCTTCACTTGCTTATACACCTCTCATTCCTCCAGTTACTTTACCTCCACCTATGCCCGTGACTCCAACACCTTCTTAGAGTAACTCAGATACCTCGACGGTGACTCCTCATGAGTCCCCTGCCTAGTGGGCTTTACTTCTCGCTACCCCAGCTGCTCCTATGCTGCGGAGCCACCCTCCACCCGACTCTGAGGGAGAGCCACCCCGTCAGCGTCGTCGTGTTTACTTTGCCTTGGAGGTTTCTGTTAGTATTATCAGTTCCAATTCGGAGTTCGATAACGAGGAGACACCAGCAGGACCGTCAGAGTGCCAGTGCGATCATTGCCGCCACGAGTAGTCGAGGATGATGTGGTGTTTGGTTGTATGCATGTAGTAGTACTATCCATGCCGTCGTCTTGTTATGTATGTTGGATGATGTATTGTATAATTATGCTATTTTCTTTTATTCGCCTTGGTTTCCCTCACTTATTTTTATTTTCGGGGTTGTTGCTTCACCTTCTTATTTTCCCTAATGGGTGTTGCTCATCTCGATGCTTCGTATTGGGAAACAAATATAGGATGACAAGGTGTGGTGGCAGCAGCCATGGTGGCGATGACACCCCAGTTCGTCGATCCGCCAGGCAAGCATGACATTCTCCAGAACCATATCAGCCACCACCTCCTCCATCTCAAGCACCCACAACAGAGCAGACTATGCGGATGTTTGAGGAAAAGAGAAATCAAGATTTGATGGAATTCTTGAGAAGCATGCAGACTATGGTTGGGCAGAATAATCATAATGGTAGTCATTCTAAATTGTTAGATTTTCAGAGGACCAAGCCGCCAAGTTTCAACCAAGCTGCAGATCCCATGGAAGCCGATGACTGGTTGAGGACCATCGAAAAGAAGCTCAAAATTACTCGCACTAAAGATGCTGATAAGGTACCCTTTGCCACTCATTATCTGGAAGGACCAGCTACTATATGGTGGGACAATACCAAAATTATGTGGCCTGCCGAAGATGAGATTGCTTGGGATAAATTCAAAGATAAATTCCGCAAGTACTATATTCCCGCCGGTATTATGAAGGTCAAGCAGTGAGAGTTCCTTGCTCTTATTCAAGGAAACATGTCTGTGAGTGAGTATTTAAACAAGTTCAATCACTTGGCCCGTTATTCCACTCATGACATAGCCACTGAAGAAAGGAAAATAGATCGGTTCCTTGGAGTACTCAATCATACCCTCCGATGTACACTCAGTATGCTGGACTTTCCCAATTTCCAAACTTTGGTAAACAAGGCACTCATTGCAGAACGGGAGCACAAGCTTGCTAACGATCATAAGGCTACGTATGAAGATCGTAAACGCAAGTTTGAACCCAAGAAGGAAGGCCAAACTTTTCAGAAAATCCATACTTGGCCGCAGCCGCAGTTCCAATTCAAGCCAACATGGCAGCAGGGTAACACCACGACTGAGAATCGAGTCAAGAACATTGTTACAAACCACATGAGGGAAGACTGTCAGCGTAACAATGCATGTTTCACCTATGGCCAGACTGGGCACTATGCTAGATAGTGTCCCAAGGGTGGAAGGCCGCCAGCAAATCTGAAGCCTCAAGTCAATCATGTGGGACCATCCCTCAATCAGAAGTATATTCAAGGGCAAGTTCATCATATCTCCACCGAAGATGCTCATGAAGCTCTTGATGTGGTCCTTGGTATGTTTTCTGTTAATAACATACCCGCAATAATTTTATTTGATTCTGGAGCTTCCCATTCTTTTATTTCTAGGAGTTTTGTTGCCCAGCACCATCTTCCCTATACTCTTTTGGACAAAATTATGGTGGTGCAATCCCCTGAATCTATGCTCAGGACAGATATCGTATGTCGGGATCTGGAAATAGCAATCAATGGGACTATCTTTCCTGCATCTCTGGTGTCCATTGAATCCTCGGGACTGGATGTTATTCTGGGGATGGATTGGTTAACAAAACATCAAGTCTGTATAAATTGTGCAACCAGAGAGGTTACATTGGTAAATCCATCAGGACATCAAGCTCAGTTCTTTGCCAGTAGAACCATGCCAAAAAGACGCATGGCATATGCAGCTATCGCCACAGAGATGAACTTGATTCCAGTGGTCAGCGAGTTTCCATACGTATTTCCAGAAGAACTGTCGGGAATGCCACCCAACTGTGAGCTTGAATTTTCAATTGATCTTGTGCCCGGGACAACACCAATTTACAAGAAGTATTATCGAATGCCTTCCTCTGAATTAGTGGAATTGAAGAAACAGTTGGATGAGATGCTTCAAAAAGGATATATTCGCCCTAGTTCATCTCCTTGGGGTTCACCGGCCATATTCATAAGCAAGAAAGATGGTAGTCTCCGGATGTGTGTTGACTACCGCGCTCTCAATGATGTCACAATCAAGAATAAATACCCGCTTCCCAGGATCGACGATTTATTCGACCAATTAAGTGGAGCCCAAGTATTCTCCAAGATTGATTTACGAACCGGGTATCACCAGCTAAAAATCAGAAAAGAAGACATTCCCAAGACAGCATTCACTACACGATATGGGCTGTACGAGTAAACGGTCATGTCATTTGGATTGACTAACGCTCCCGCCTTCTTCATGCACATGATGAACAAGGTATTCATGGACTTCTTGGACAAATTTGTGGTGGTATTCATTGATGATATCCTCACATATTCTAAAGGCAAAGAAGAACATAAACAACATCTCCGTGCGGTATTGGAGCGATTGCGAGCCCATCAACTTTACGCCAAATTTAGCAAATGTGAATTTTGGCTTAAGGAAGTGGGATTTCTTGGGCACACTCTATCCGCACAAGGAGTGGCCGTGGAGCAAAGCTAAGTGACAGAAGTATTAAATTGGAAGGCACCTGTTACAGTGTCAGAAATCAGAAGTTTCTTGGGTCTGGCAGGCTATTACCGTTGTTTCGTTGAAGGCTTTTCAAAGATCGCTAAGCCAATGATGGAATTGCTCAAGAAGGATCAGAAGTTCATATGGACAGAAGCATGCGAGAACAGTTTCAATGAGCTAAAGACTCGTTTGGCCACCGCTCCAGTATTGACTTTGCCAGACATTTATCGAAGTTTCGATATCTTTTGCAACGCATCCAGGCGTGGCATTGGGTGCGTGCTTATGCAAGATGGAAAGGTCATCGCTTATGCATCCAGACAACTATGACTGCATGAGGAGAACTATCCTACACATGACTTGGAAATGGCAGCCATGGTGCATGCCTTGAAAATTTGGAGGCATTATATTATTGGAAAAAGATGTCAAATCTATACCGACCACAAGAGTCTCAAGTATATATTCACTCAACCGGACTTGAACCTCCACCAAAGAAGATGGCTTGAGTTGGTCAAAGATTATGACCTCGGCATCAACTATCATCCGGGAAAAGCTAACGTAGTCGCCGACGCTCTTAGTCGCAAACTGGCTGTAACGAACTCGCTGATCGAGTCCTTGCACCCGACAATTCAAGAAGAGATAGCTCAGCTCAATATGGTCATTTATGATGCAACATGCTCGGTTACTTTGGAAATCACTCCCACCTTGGAAGATGAGATCCGCAAGGCTCAAACTGAGGATCCATTTTTACTCAAGGTTAATGCCCGAGTACGGGCAGGGGAGACACAAGATTTTCACATAGATGACCAAGGTACACTCCGATTTCGGAATCGAGTCTGTGTACCTACTCATGGGGAATTAAAGCAACAGTTATTGAAGGAAGCTCATGAATCTGCATACTCCATTCATCCCGAAGGCACTAAAATGTATCAAGATCTGAAGCAAACATTCTGGTGGGACGGCATGAAGAAAGATATAGCCTATTATGTAGCCTGTTGTGATATATGCAATAAGGTGAAAATGGAACATCAGAAACCCGCCGGTCTGCTACAACCATTGCCAGTTCCACAATGGAAGTGGGATGATATTTGTATGGACTTCATTGTGGGATTGCCAAAGACACCACGAGGAAATAACACAATATGGGTTGTGGTCGACATGCTTACAAAGGTGGCTCACTTTATTCCAATAAGGACCACCTACCGTGCAGACCAACTCGCTCAACTTTATATATCCATGATTGTCAGTCTGCATGGCGTACCCAAGACTATTACTTCAGACCGAGGGTCTTTGTTCACTTCGACGTTCTGGCTACGACTTCACCAAGCCTTGGGGACTGCTTTGAAGCACAACACAGCTTATCATCCACGAACTGATGGCCAGACAGAGCGAGTAAATCAAATCTTGGAAAACATGCTTTGGGCATGCGCTCTTGCTTATGGACCCAAATGGGAGGACAGCCTGCCGTATGCTGAGTTCTCCTACAACAACAGCTATTAAACAAGTCTCAAAATGTCACCCTTTGAGGCTTTATACGGACGTAAATGTCGCACACCCTTGAACTGGTCTCAGACCGGAGACAGCCAAATCTTTGGGACTGACTTGATGATGGAAGCAGAACAACAAGTTAAAGAAATTCGAGACCGACTGCAAGTAGCCAAATCTTGTCAAAAGAGTTACTATGATCCGAAGCATAGGCAGATCAATTTTGAACCAGGAGAATATGCCTATCTCAGAGTTACCCCAATGAAAGGAATCAAGAGGTTTCACACCCGGGGAAAGCTCGCTCCTAGATACATCGGTCCATTCCCAGTCATGACCAGAGTTGGTAAAGTGGCTTATCAGTTAGAGTTACCTCCAGAGCTATCAGAGGGTCACGATGTCTTCCACGTGTCTCAGTTACAGAAGTGCATCGCACCGCCCGCAAAATAGACGGATATGGCAGACATACAACTCGCTAAGGATTTAACCTATGAGGAGAAACACTTGAGAATCTTGGATGAGATGGACAGAGTCACCCGCAGCAAAGCTATAAGGTTTTACAAGGTACAATGGGAGCATCACACCGAGGATGAGGCCACCTGGGAAAGAGAGGATTTCTTAAGGACTGCATACCCATATTTGTTTCCTGAGCAACCGAATCTCGAGGACGAGATTTATCCTAAGGGGGGAGGTTTGTGACACCCTGGTTTTTGCCTTCTTTATTTTTTATTTGGATTTGTTGCATATTTATTTTGCATTTGGGTTTTTCTGTCAATTCATTTGGACATATCACTTGGAATTATTTTTGACTCCCATCCAAGTGAAGCCAATCATCTTGAAACCCTCCCAAAATCCCATCTCTCTCACCCCTTGGCCAAGTCATAATTTTTAATTATGGCTTTATATTCATTTTCTCTCTGAAAAATGCCCTTTTTCCCTCTATGCCTTGAAGCAACCCTCATTTTTATTGCTCAGAAAATTTTCAGAAAATTCCCAAATATTCTTTGGATCATGCCTCACCTCCCCATGCAAAAATTTGCCACTGTCCTTTGTAAATTTTCAGCTAGGAAAACTGATTTTGCTTCTGGTCAGAAATGGCACTTTGTGAAGCAAGTGCATTTTTCCATGATTGGTTGGAGCTAAAAAATTTACCACATCAATACCTTCCTCAGAGATGCTTAACCACCAAAATTCAGAATTTTTCACCAAGCCATTTGAGCACAGCTTGTTGTCCAAGTTTCTGTACAGAAACTTTGCAGCAGTCTCAAGTCTTGTCCATTGAGCTAGGTGGCAATCTTACAGCACATTTCGGCACCGCATTGAAGGGACTACTCACCAGACATGGTTTGCACTTTCCTAAAGCACCGCGTGTGCCATTGCACTTGGTGACCACACTGGCGCGAGGTGTTCGACATGCAGAGCGCACGTTCTGTACGTCGGGGCCCTCGGCCGTCGCCCATTCGTCCTCCTCTCACCACCGCAGCTCATCTCCGCCACTCAGCACACTCCCGTGCATCCACCTGGCCTCGCCTTGCTCCTCCCCGACGCCAGCAGGCGGCACGCCGGACACGGACGCGGTGCTACAGTTCGGAACAGTGCGCGCGAGTGCGGCGCCAGCCCCACTTAGTGCGCTGCACTGTGCCCGCGTGCACGCGTAGCTTCTCCGCGCTCCTCTACTTCATCTCCAAGCCGTGCCTGAGCTCTTCTCCCTCTCATTCCACCAACAGCTCCTCTCTGGCGGAGCACCGAGCTCGGCCTCCTCCATGCCTATAAATTCAGCCCTCCCCGAGCTATTCTAGCCATCGCCCTCACCTCCTCTGGCCACAAATCGATCCCCAGCAAGCGCGGCAAGGCCAGGAGGGCCTCCTACCGCTGATCCTCGCCGGAGTTGGCCGCGGATCCCTCACGGCCATCCACTCGCTCCGGTCATCTCCATCTTCGCCTTCTGCTACCATTGAGTACGTGGTGATCTCCTGAGTATGCTGGTGCAGTTGGTTCATCGGATTGTCGCCGGAATCACCCCCTCCGACGAGCTCCACTGCCACCATCTCTGGAGAAAAAGCCTGCGTCGCCATCCGTCCACCTCCGACCAAGCCACGGGTACGTGTGTGCTCCCCACGCTGCCCCCGATCCACCCCGACAGTCACTGGCGGCAGCCGTGGCCTCCTCGCCGGAGAACCACCGGTGACAGAGCCACCGTGCTTCTGTTTGCTCTCTCTATCTCTCTCTCTCTCTCTCTCTCTCTCTTTTAACCCTGACAGGGGGCCCCACCTGTCAGCCTCTCTCTATCTTCCCCGAACCGTTTTCTAGTGGAGGCGCCCTGGCGAAATACGCCTTCGACGTGGCCCTCTCTGGAATTTCTGTTTAATTCAATTAAAGTCATATTTGACAAGAACTTTGACCAGCTATAAATCCTATTCTATAAGTCCAAATGAGTTGAAACTTTTTTCTACAGTTTTGTCTTAAGCTAAAGTTTCTATTTGCAAAGTTTGAGAATTTTCCTTGCTATTTGGAATTTCTGGTGCAATAAAATGCTTTATGTGACATTTTCTTTTTTGCATTTAAATTATTTTTAGAAGATCCTAGTTGTGTGGGAGAAGACCAGGAGTATTGTGGCACTCCTCTGAACTAAGGCAAGCCACAACATTCATATGCAAAAATGGCATTTCCATGACAATGGTTTTATTTGACTTAAATTCATTATATGCTTCACTATTAAAATGATTTGTTATATCTTGCATTATAGTTTTTACATGTCATATTGTTATTTTGTAGTAGAAAATATGTCATCTTGTTATTATGTGCAGTAGAGATCATGTCATGTACTCTCATGGTAGCATGATGCACTCGTTACTCATTTTCATATTATCATGACCCGTGCACCTCATTGCATACTATGGCTCGAATCATATTCCTTCAAGTTAAACCTGATGTTAATCCAACTTGAACAACTGTTGATCGAGTCATGGTGCCACCGAATCGAGCTCACCAGTGCAACCACACTTGCCTAGATGGGGAGGCCCTAATTCGGTCTATTGTCATGCCTCTCGCCGGTGCCTCCAACTAGGGAAGGTTATGTTGGCGCTACCCTGGCCTGGTATGCAGGCATAATCTTGAGTGCCCAGGTTGTATGGTACCATTGTCCCTGTTTGGCACCGTTTGTTTTGTTTTGCCATGACGGTTGCCGGCCACGAGGTGGCAGGATGTCAAGAGTTGGCATCAGGGCCACCCATGACATAGCCCAAAGGGGAGTTTGTCGGAGTGGCCGGGAGAGTGTCATGCAATAGATTGGTTTTGTCGGAATGTCGTTGGTTCACCCAAATGTGAGCACGAGGCCATGAGTTTCGTGGTGTGGGTATAGTGTACTAACCTCTGCAGAGTGTATAATCTATCGATAGCCGCGTCCTCGATCATGGACACAGTGCATAGTAGGTCACACTGTGGGTTAACAGAAATAATAAACCTGCACACTAAGAACAACAAGATGGCACATGCAGAAGTTGGTGATCGAGTGAGGATCACTATGGTTGGTATTGATGTGATCGAGTGAGGATCACTAAGGTTGGTATTGCTGTGATCAAGAGAGGATCATGATGGTAAGATATTGACGATGGTTACGAGGTAACCCCGTGATGGTAAGTTGGTCCAAGGGACCATGGTAACAATCCACGTACACATCATGTATGATAGCATCATGTTCATGTTCATGCATTAAACTTGTTAAGTGCCTTGTTATTGTTTGTCGTATTTGCTTTGTTTGCTGTGAGCTTGCGAGTACATTCCAAGTACGCTCACCTGGCGTTTCATGCCAGATGCAGGAGAAGCCGTGCATGGAGTTGATGTCGATCGGTACGATGTGTTCTAGGCCGTGTCCTAGCAGTGTCCTTGTGGGGTGGAGTCCCGCTACTTCGTTCGTTCCGCTGCCGAGTAGAAGTTTCCCTTATCATTGAGGCCCTTGAGATGTCTACAAAATAATGTACATAAGTGCAGCCGCACCGTGTGTGCCGCTTGGCCTCGCTTGTTATGTAACATGTGGACTGTTGTATCCGCAAGAGATCAATAAAGCGGTTATTTTCTGTACCAAGTTGTTGTGTGTAGCCAGAAGACATGATCTCTGGGCTGGCAATGCAAGGTAAACTGGTTGCTCTGAGCCGAGGTGCCACATAACAACTTCATATCCTAGTTCATTGTTGTTTCAACCGGGCAAGTAATTTCTTTATCCCTCATTTTTCTTGTAAAAAGTTTTTATCTCAAAGGGTTCAGTCTCTCCTCATTGAATCATACTGAAGGCTCAATGAAACTTTAAGTGTAAGCCAGCCTTATTCTCAGAGAGACTTCATTTCCAAAGGTATTATAGCAGAGGATTAATTTGTTTGCTTACCCTTAAGTAAGTTGAACCTTTCAATGAGCTAGCATATATAGTTGTTTTATCTCCCTACAAAAATTTATTCAACTAAGATGTGGGGGACTTATAATCATCATGTAAGTAAATATGCACTACTATTTAGATCACAACAACTACCAAGCATGTTCTTCAAACAAAAGTAATGATCTCACACATCAAGATATCCCTAAACTCATTGGAAGGGATCATTCCTTATTCAAGAGGAAAAATTGATAGTTTACCCGTATTGAAAGTAAAGCTTATTCTCTAATCTCACAGAAAAGTAAATGCAGAAAGGGTAAAGATACAAAGTGCACATGAATCTCCCCCAATCTTACAATCAAGCCGGGGAGATCCAGGCACAAAGCGTTTCATGCTCACTCCTGGAATCCCTGGAAGGCAGTGCAGATGCTCTTAAGTTTGTTCTTCAGTTCCTCGATCACGGCTTGCTGATCATCTACAACCTGGGTTAAAAACTCAAGTTGTGCAATGTTGTTGTTAAGAGTATCAATCATAAGCCCAATTTTATGGAAAAGGCCATCTACTCTTGCATCCAAATCCTTGCTCAATAGCCAGTAAGAATCAATCCCATCTCCGATCACATTAACACAAGCCTTGGAAACTTTCTCCAACTCCCGAATCTTTTCCTTCATCTCCTCTGGAGTTGGTGGCTCCTTTCCCCACTTAGATTAAGGAGGCCCCAGAGGAAATAACAGAATAGATCCATGGATACTGAATTGATAGGGATTGGGTGGATACCCATCTGGAATAGTGTCATCATCTCGCTCTTTTGCCGGTTCTTCCTCCTTGATCTCCACCACCTCGACCTTCTCCTCCATATCCTTCTTCTCCTCATGAGGTTCTTCCTTGAAGCTAAGCTTCCTCAGGTCTTCCCATCCTGAGGGCTCAACATCACAAGTTGGGGAAGAGGATGATGCAAGCATAGGTTGACAAGGTCTTGTTGCTCATGGAGGCGATCGTGCTTGTTACTTGCAACTAACAACTTTTTGGATGAGATGGGAAGCAAACAAGATGAGAGATTAGATGGTTTTAGGTTTATGGACGTCCCTTCCTCCTTTTTATAAAGACTAATCATGTAGGTAATCACGAGATATGAGATAAAAAGTTAGTTAGAAAGAAATCAAAACGAAATCGGGAAAGAATCGCGCCAGCCGGATCAACGACGGCCTTCCATGCGGGCGCTTGTGCTCGTATGGCCGGTCGTTTGACCCGCTGCTCGATCTCATCTCTCTCTTTTTTTACCTACCACAAAGAATGGACCGAACGATCGCTCATACGGGCGTGTCCGGTCGTCGGGAACACCGTCTTTGACTCTGTTCTCGTAGCGTTCGCCGAGGGCGTTCCAAACGACCGCTCAAGCGAGCGCTCGTGCCCGTATGGTACGTCGTCTTCAACTCTGTCTCTCTCGGCTCCTCCGTCTTTTTTTCATATGACTGCCCAAACGAGCGCTCATGGTCGTTTGGAATGCCGTCTTTGATTCTGTTGGCAGCTGTGCCAGTTTCTTCCTTAGAAAAAAAATCATCCCTGAAAGATTAGTGGCAAAGCTCCCAACTATAGACGAAAATTCCAAGCTCTGAGACGTGAGATTTAACAAGTCTATCAAAACAATATAATTTTTATCTAGATATTCACATATATCTTACCAGAGTGCTGATATATACTCGTTGTTCCTTACGGAGAGCTTCGGCTTGCTCGATCGTGAGGAAACTTACCTCTTCTATATTCTGCTCTTCTTGTTCATCTGCAAGGTATATCTTTAAGCATTGTCCATTCATGATCCAGGGACCATTCTTCCCTCCTTTAAGATGAACAGCTTTGGAATTGTACATGTCTTCTATCTCATAGGGCCCTTCCCAGCGGGACCTAACCTTCCCTGGAAACAGCTTAAGACGAGAGTTAAATAGGAGGACCTTGTCCGCCGAAGTGAAAGTTCGTTTCAGTATCTTACGATCATGCCACATTTTAACCTTTTCGTTGAACAACCTGGCACTATCGTAAGCACTATTGCGAAGTTCACCTAGAGCATGCATATCCAACAACCTCTTTTCTCCAGCTTGTTTAAGATTAAGATTTATATTCTTGATTGCCCAAAAAGCTTTATGCTCTAATTCTAAGGGTAGATGATAATCCTTACCGTACACCATTTTGTATGGTGACATCCCCAAGGGATTATTGTAAGCGGTGCGGTAAGCCTAGAGTGTTTCATTCAGCTTGAATGCCCAATCTTTCCTGGACTTCAGCACCGTCTTTTGCAGTATTGTCTTTATTTACCTGTTAGAGAGTTCCACCTGCCCACTAGTTTGTGGATGATATGGTGAAGCTATTCGGTGAGTCACCCCATACTTACGAAGTACTCTTCCGAATATTCCCTGTATAAAATGAGATCCAACGTCAGTGATAAGAATTTTAGGAACTCCAAACCTGGCCAGTATGATGTACTTTATCATTTTCAATGAAGTAGCTGCATCTCTATGCTTGGTTGGCAGAGCTTCAGCCCACTTTGTAACATAATCTACAGCCACAAGAATATGAGTGTACCCATCTGAGACAGGAAAAGGTCCTAAATAATCCAATTCCCAAACATCAAAAGGTTCACAAACTAGACTATAGTTCATAGGCATTTCTTGTCTCCTTCCAATGTTACTTGTGCGTTGACACGCGTCACAATTTTTAACAAACTTGTGAGCATCACTGAAGAGTGTAGGTCAGTAAAATCCAGATTGAAACACCTTGGCGGTGGTCCTATCTCCAGCATGGTGTCCTGCATAAGGGCTGCTATGGCACCATTCCAGTATAGCATTCATTTCATGTTCTGGGACACAATGCCTTATCATGTCATCTCGTCCATGCCGATAGAGAAATGGGTCATCCTAGAAATAATACTTTAGATCACTGAAGAACTTTTTCCTTTGATGATAACTCATGTCGGGCGGCATGTACTTTCCTACAAGAAAGTTAGCATAATTTGCAAACCAAGGTTCTATCTTTTTAATCATAGCCAAACTCTCACATGGAAAGGATTCATTTGTAGGCACTGGATCATAAGGTATTCTCTCCATGCGTGATAGGTGGTCTGCTACTGGGTTGTCCTCCCCTTTGCGGTCTACTATCTGCAAATCAAATTCCTGAAGTAGTAATATCCACCTAATCAACCGGGGTTTAGCGTCCTTCTTTGCAAGGAGGTAGCGTAAAGCACGGTGATTGGTGTGGACTATCACTTTTGAGTTAATAATATAAGGACAAAATTTGTCACAAGCAAAAATAATAGCTAGCAATTCTTTTTCAGTAGTTGCCAAGTGTACTTGGTCTTCATCCAAACTCCTGCTAGCATAAAAGATCACGTTAAGTTTTTTTATCAGCCCGCCATCCTAGAACAACACCAATAGCATAATTGCTAGCATCACACATGATCTCGAAGGGCTCATCCCACTTTGGAGGTTGGATGATGGGGGCTGTGATCAAGGCATCTCTTAATTTCTCATAAGCCTGCACACAGATCTTATCAAAAGAACAAGGCACATCTTTGTGCAACAGGTCAGTTAGAGGTTTAGATATTTTGGAGAAGTCTTTGATAAATCTTTCATAGAAACTAGCATGTCCCATAAAAGTTTGCATACCTGTCGCATCTTGAGGGCGAGGTAAATTTTGTAGGGACTTTTACATTTGTGCCCCTAACTGGAACCCACTACTCAGATTTGCCCCTAATTTCGAAGCATGCTCAAATTTGCCCCTCAACTGTTATGTGGTATTATAGAAATACCCCTAAGCGATGTTTTTGTGAGGTCTTCTCTACTTTAAAAGCTTCGCAATGTCCCTCTGTAGCTGTTGGTGTTTTCTGTTCTTTTGTAGCATCCCTGAAAATATTTATTTTCCCTGAAAACATAAACACCCAAAAATAGGAACTGTCATCCATGGATATGCTCAGGAATGCTACAAAAGAACGGAAAGCACCAGCAGCTACAGAGGGACTTTTTGAAGCTTATAAAGTAGAGAAGA
The DNA here is from genome assembly GCA_039707655.1 of Elymus sibiricus. NCBI lineage: Eukaryota > Viridiplantae > Streptophyta > Magnoliopsida > Poales > Poaceae > Elymus > Elymus sibiricus. Next base: position 199,218,534 of record CM077668.1, read on the forward strand.
TCTGACAAAAACATCGTTTAGGGGTATTTCTATAATAACACATGACGGCAGAGGGGCAAATTTGAGCACACTTTGAAATTAGGGGTAAATCTGAGTAGTGGGTTCGAGTTAAGGGCTGAAATGTAAAAGTCCCAATTTTCTATTACCTCAATTCTATTTTGATCTGTCTCAATACTCTTTCCTGAGACTCTATGTCCCAGCACCACACCTTTAGTGACCATAAAATGACTCTTCTCCCAATTCAGCGCAAAACCTGTTTCCTCACATCTCTGCAAAACCTTTGTGAGATTATAGAGACAATTATCAAAGGACGTGCCTTGGACAGAAAAACTGTCCATGAACACTTCAATAATTTTTTCAATATAATCAGGAATTTTTTTAGATATGCACTTTTGAAACAAGCGTGGTCCATTACATAGACCAAATGGCATTCTACGATATGCATATGTACCATACGGGCAGGTGAAGGTAGTTTTTCTTGATCTTCAGGTCGGATTGGTATTTGAGAGAACCCAGAATATCCATCAAGGTAGCAAAAATAAGAGTTGTTGGCTAACCTCTCCAATATCTCATTTATGAATGGCAATGGGTAGTGATCCTTCTTCGTATATTTATTCAATTTCCTGAAATCAACACACATTCCATATCCAATAACAGCCCTAGTAGGGACTAGGTCATTATTTTCGTTAGTTACTAAGGAAATTCCTCCTTTCTTAGGAATGCAATGGACCGGACTTACCCATTTGCTATCAGATATAGGGTAAATTACCCCTGCATCAAGGAGACGTATTATTTATTTTCTTACCACATTTTTGGACGCCGGATGGAGTCTCCGTTGACTCTCAATTACGGGTTTAGCCCCTTCTTCAATAGGTATTGCATGAGAATATATAGAAGGATGTATCCCTTTTACATCCCGGATTGAGTAGCCCAAAGCCTTTCGATGCTTACTCAGCACTGCTAAGAGTTTCTCTTTCTCTTTACTTGAAAGGTCAGCATTAACAATAATAGGGAATCTTTCTGTATTATCCATAAACTCATACCTCAACCCTTTGTGTAATGGTTTTAAAATCGGAGGAGGTAAATCCTCATCTCCCTTTCTTTCGAGTGCTTCATAAACTTTATTAAGACGCGGGCATACTATTGGTGTTGCATCCATTATCATCTCGATCTCCTCTTTCACTTCATCTTCATATAAGGATCCTGGACTCACCAATACCCGTTCAACTTCATCTTCTGGTGTTTGGAGATGGATTTCAGCTAGTTGATTTAGTTCCTGCTCCTCATTATCCCAAACTTCCTCTTCATACGACTTACTTAATATAGAGGAAAATGGGAGCTTTATCATCTCATCTCCCCACTACATGGAGATAGATTTCTTCTTTATGTAGGCTCGTGCAACATTCAAAAAGGAGGTTCCAAAAACAATAGGACAATCTTTATCCTCAGAGATCATTAGTACATAAATATCAATAGGATAAATGAGAGAACCTATTATTATGTTGACATCTTTAAGAATGCAATAGGGTTTCCTTTCGGTTTTATCTACAAGCTTGATAATAATGTCAGTAGGCTGAAGGGTGCAAGGAGCAATCTCATCATAAATTTTAGCATAAAGACTATAAGGAATAATATTAACCGGTGAACTGGGGTCACACAACCCAAAATATGTCTTGCATCTAAAGGAACATGATAAAATTTGCTTACCTGCATTTTTACCTTCGGTACACCCTTTAAGATAAGAAGTGGTATCCCTATCCAAATGGACCTCTTTATTCACCACCGGTATAGGTGTAGCATGTTCTTTAATTATGTTGACATAGGGTGGAGCCCCACATTGTTCCATCTTAGCAGTCTTCTTCCCCTTTTCTATGGGTGTTCCTTCTAGCTTTTTACCATTTCACTCCCAATAGGCTTCTTTTCACCTTTCAGGTGGAGTAGTCTTTTTCTTTATGGCTTCCACGATGCGAATAGCCTTAGACTCCCTGCTGAATTTTAAGTACTTCTTCTCTGGCAAGTTCAAGAACTTAGAAACATCTTTCAAAAAATGCAGCATGGGGTCAGTTCCAATATTTAGCTCACAACATAAATCTTTTACTTTCGATGTACTAAGGAAAGATTTAATGCTATCATAAACAGGATCAACTTTACTCTTTTCCTTTGAACAAAGGTACCAATTCTCAGCATTGTACCTCATCCTGTCAAGTAAACTCCAAGCATCTAATATCTCGGTTCCCAAAAAGGAACCTTTAGAGGCAAGATCTAAAGCTTGTTTACTTTGTGAATTAAGCCCACCATAAAAGAAGTTGACTATTAAAAAGTCAGGATAATGATGTTCAGGGCATGCAAGAAGTATTTCACGATACCTTTTATATGCATCCACTAGCTTCTCACCTTCCCGCTGTCCAAAACATCTTATCTTCCTCCTGATCGTATATAGCTTCCCTTGAGGAAAATAATAAGAGGAAAATGCAGCCAATAATTTTGGCCAGCTTCTCAATGTATTTATATCTTGGCATCTTAGCCATCTTGTAGCCGCTCCCTGCAGAGAATAGGGAAATACTTTTGCTTTGATCTCGTCATTGGTTAACTCCTAAAACTGAAGAGTTCCGCATGCAAGATTAAAATTGTCAATATGCTCATAAGGACATTCAGTTGCATCACCTCCGAATATATTTTCTTTTATCATATTAATTAACCCAGGGTTTATCTCATATACTTTACCAGGTAGGTCAGGACCAGTTGTTATAAAGTTCTCTCCTCGAGCCGGTCCTGCTACTAACTCAGCACCTACCTGATAAACTTGTTCTTGAAGGACCATGGCTGCTCTTTGTCTGCAAAAACCGTTAGATTACAAAACAATTCAAAACTCAAGGCAAGGCCCAAAAGCGCTTAGCTCCCCAGCAATGGCGCCAGAAAAAGCTTGATAGCCTGCAAGTGCACAGGGTTTAGTTGTAGCCTTTTCGAAGTAAGAGTATCGATCCCATAGGGAGCACATGAAGCAGGCTTTTGCCCCTTGTAGAGAATTATGTAACTTTGTTCCTACAGATAATTGTAGACTTGAAGTAGAGTGAGGGTGGATTTAAATAAGGATTGAGTAAATTGGTGACTTGTAACTGAATAACATAAAAGTGAATGAAAGAAAGGGCTGGTAAATAACAGTGAAACAATAGAATTAAAAAGGCGTTCTCAGGGAGTCTGGAATTCCGCTTGGTATGTTTCTAGTACCACTATGCATAAGCATAGCATGCAAAGGATACTTGAGCCGCTATTGACGTTTATGCTGGGCAGATCCGGGTACAGAACACGTTTTACTCTTGGTAGACTTCAAGCCACGCATGCCACCATCATAGTCTCCCCCTGTGGGTTAGAACTCATGATAATTAAGGGTTTCCCCATGGACGCGGCCTCACTAAGGGTTCTCCGTAAATCTCCGGTCACTTGTAAAGGTTAGGAGCAGTAGGCTTTTACCGCCACCTCGAATTACCTCCACATCCTAAGCCTATGCAAGGACAGAGATATACTTCGTGGCCAATATAGGCACAAATGCTGAGTGGGGCCCCTTCACAACATTCACAAAGTTATTAAACTAAGCATTCAATAGACGACCTCATATTCGTAATAAATGTTTCAGATCCTACAGATACCAAGGTTCATCCATATCCCCGAGAACTAGGGGTCTACTCACACATAAGAACAACAATCATCATGGTAATGGTAATGGAATACATGGGCGAATGATTCAACCGATACACCGAAGGATCCACTAGGGTTCTTGATGTTGCAGATGATATGGATGTGGATGATGATGATGAAGATGGTGATGATGTAGATATTGATGATGATGCCGTTCCTCGCGCGGTGAGAGGAATCCCCTTCTTCTCCCGGTCGATCCTCCCTCTGGATGGGCTCCAGCGGCTAGGGTTCTGCCTTCTGGATGGGTTTCTGGAGTGTCTATTCGTCCCCTTCATGATCCGCTTCGATGGGGTGAAAATAACCGATCCCCCAGAGGCAGTGGCGTTCCAAACTACCGCTCATGTGAGCGCGCGTGGTCGCATGGAACGCCGTCGTTTGCTCTGAAAGCGCGAGGACGGCTGTTTCTTTGGCCTTCTTGCTTGATCTTTGTATGGAAAGTGTTTATCACCTTTAATGTGTGATTCCACTGCCATTTTCAAGGATTTTCTCCATTAATGGATATTGCTCCAAAAGACGTTACCTGAGGGATTATCAACAAAAAGAAGTGCGCGAACGCGGTAAAATTCCACAAAGCCCACCTTGTAGGCACAAAATATATAGGAAAAACATCACATAAATTGGACTCATGACCACCCTTGACAGCAAATAGGAAAGCGTGCTCATTGCTTTCCTGCGGGCGAATGTTGATGTGTTTGCCTAGCAAGCATCTGAAATCCCCGGCGTTCCCAGGGAAGTAATTGAGCACCACCTTGCCGTCTGTCCCCATGTGAAGCCCGTCAAGCAGAAGGTCAGAAAGCAAGCCTTGGAGCGGCAAGAGTTCATTGCCTAAGAAATTCAAACGTTAGAAGCAGCAAGGTTAGTTAGAGGAGTGCTACACCCAACTTGGTTAGCCAACCCAGTGGTCGTCCGGAAAGCTAATGGGAAGTGGAGGCTTTGTACGATTTCACTGATCTAAATAAAGCTTGTCCAAAAGACCATTTTCCTTTGCCGTGGATTGATCAAATTGTGGACTCTACTACTGGCTATGATCTACTCTCTTTTCTTGATGCCTACTCTGGTTATCATCATATTTTTATGGCCAAGGAAGATAAGGAGAAAATGACATTCATTACTCCATGTGGCACATATTGCTTTATACGCATGCCTTTCGGATTGAAGAGTGCTGGAGCAACATTTGCTAGAGCAGTCCAAATTGGTTTTGAGACCCAATTGCACAGAAATGTGGAAGCCTATATGCACAATATTGTGGTCAAAACCAAGGACAAATCAACACTCATACAAGATCTGGAGGAAATAGTTGCAAGTTTGTGCAAGATCAACTTGAAGCTCAATCCCGAGAAGTGTGTGTTTGGTGTTCCATCCGACAAACTTCTCGGGTTCTTTGTATCTCAGAGAGGAATTGAAGCCATTCCCGACAAGATCAAAGCGATTGAGCAAATCAAAGCACCGAAGCGCGGCAAGGATGTTAGGCATCTTGCCGGTTGCGTTGCCGCATTGAGTAGGTTCATCTCCAAGTTAGTTGAGCGCGCCTTACCATTTTTCAAAATCTTGAAAAAGGCAGGTCCAATGAAATGGACTCCAGAAGCAGAAGCTATGCTCCAAGACTTGAAGGGATACCTCTCCTCTCCACTAGTCCTAGTTGCGCCTAAGCCACAAGAGTCGTTGATGCTATTACTTAGCGGCAACCAATCAATTGGTCAGTGCTGCACTAGTCGCTGAGAGAGAAGCTGATGACGAAGACATAGCAACCGCAAAGCCACAAGCCGACAAGCCGGAATCTTCTCCGGCAAGGTCAGGTGCCGACAAGTCTGATCTTGTGCAAGCAAATGAGCCAGAACAACAAATTGTGCAGAAAAAGAAGATGGTGCAGCGCCTAGTTTACTTTGTCAGCTCCCTCTTGCAAGGGGCTAGGTCAAGGTATTCTGGTGTGCAAAAGTTGCTTTTTGATCTTCTCATGGCCTCAAGGAAGCTGTGCCACTACTTTCAAGCACATCACATCACCGTCGTCACTCGCTTTCCTTTGCAACATATTCTGAGAAATACAGAAGCCACCGGCAGGATAGTTGAGTGGGCGTTGGAGCTGTCAAGCTTTGATTTGAAGTTTGAAAGCACTTCAACAATTCAGAGTAGAGCCTTGGCAGAATTCACTGCAGAACGGACACCAACGCCAGACAAAGAAGTACAAGAGACCTCTTTCCCCGGCAAGGAAACTGTTGACAATTAGATCATGTACTTTGACGGTGCTTTTACGCTTCAAGGCGCCGGTGTTGGCGTGCTGCTTGTCGCACCCACCGGAGAGCATCTCAAGTATATGGTTCAAATGCTTTTTCGCAGGGAGAAGGCCACCAACAACACTGCTGAGTACGAAGGGTTGCTTGCCGGTCTGCGCATTGCAATCGACCTTGGTATCAGAAAATTGATAATCAAAGGCGACTCGCAACCTGTGGTGAAACAAGTCAACAAAGATTACCAGAGCCCATTGATGGAAGCATACATGGATGAAATGAGGAAGTTGGAAGAGCACTTTGACAGTCTGCAAATGGAGCACATCCCCCGTGCCCAAATGAGATTGCCAATGACCTGTCAAAGCTTGCCGCCAAAAGATCTCCTATGGAACCGGGAACTTTTGTGCTACAACTGACTCAGCCATCTGTTACACCATCAACAGGGACAGCAAAGAAAAGAAAGTTAAACAACGGTGGTTATTTTCTGGCAGAGCTACTAGCAGCCGCCAAGAAAAGTGACACCACCAACAAGATTCCTTTTCCTGGTGATCAGCAGTCTCCGATAGGCCAAGTCCTTGCCGTCGAGGCAAGCGCTCTCGCAGGAGAAGAATTGCCTTTAGTCCTTGTCATCGAGCCGCAGGCTCTGGCATGGGCGCAGCCGATCGTCCAGTACCTCCAAACAGGAGAGCTTCCCGATGAGCTAGAAGAAGCGGAAAGAGTAGCTCGACAGTCATGTATGTATCAGTTTATGGACAACATTCTACACAGAAGGAGACCAAATGGGGTGAAATTGAAGTGCATTCGCCGGGAAGATGGGCAGAAGCTGTTGGCAGAGATACATGAAGGGATGTGTGGCTCTCATATTGGGTCACGCGCGCTTGTCGGCAAGGCATTCCGGCAAGGTTTCTACTGGACGACAGCCCTTCAAGATGCATTGGCGGTGGTGACCAGATGTGAAGCATGCCAGTTCCACGCCAAGAACATACACCAGCCAACTCAAGCTCTTCAAACTATCCCTCTTTCCTGGCCCTTCTTGGTCTGGGGGATCGATATCCTCGGCCCCTTTCCCCGTGCAACCGGGGCTTTGAATTCTTGTACGTTGCAATCGACAAGTTTACAAAGTGGCATGAAGTGCAGCCAGTGAGAAAGGTGATGGCACAGTCAGCTATCAAGTTTCTCAAAGGATTGGTTGCTTGTTTTGGCATACCCAACAGCATCATCACCGACAACGGCACCCAATTCACGAGTCGTGCCTTCACAGCATACTGCCAAGAACTTGGAAGCAAGATCTGCTATGCCTCTGTTGCTCACCCGAAAAGCAATGGACAGGCGGAGAGAGCAAATGCTGAAGTGCTGCGAGGTCTCAAGACCAGAACTTTTGACAAGCTGCACGAGTGTGGAAGAGTTGCCGATAGTTCTTTGATCACTCAGAACGACACCAAATTGAGCTACCGGCCAGACACCCTTCTCCCTTGTATATGGTGCAGAAGCGGTGCTCCCCACAGAACTCAGATATGGATCACCTTGAGTCTTGGCCTTTGACGAACAAGATCAAGAAGAGCTGCAGCAAGATGATGCTACGCTCCTCGAGGAGGACCGTTTCTGGGCTGCTGTACGTGCTGCACATTACCAGCAAGCTTTGTGCCGCTACCATAGCCGCAAAGTGATGGCCAGGAAGCTTGAGGAAGGCGACCTTGTTCTTCATCGGATACAGTCCGCGAAGGGATCAAACAAGTTGACACCGAAGTGGGAAGGCCCTTATCGGGTGGTATGAGTCACTAGACCCGGCTCAGTCCATCTAGAGACCGAAGATGGCACTCCGGTGCAAAACTCATGGAATATCGGGAATTTTCGCAAGTTCTACCCATGTGGTGCAGTTGCCGGGCTGCCCGGCAACCTCTTTTGTACAAGTAGGCCGGCAAGGCATGTAAACCTTTGTACAGAGCCGGGCGCAGAACCTGTGCATAGTTGAATAAAGCTAAGTGTTTCACAACTCTTTGTCAAAGTACATATTTATTTATGCATGTTTTATGCAATGTTGTGTTACATTATACCTTGTATGAGATGATTAACGAACCGTCAAGGTTTCTAGCCTCCTCTTTTTTCTTCTTTCTTTTTCGCAAAGGACCGAAGGGTTCCTCGCGTGCAAGTTTCCCGGGGGGGGTGACGGTATGGATACCAAATGACGTTCAAGATATCATTTACGACAAGAAGTACAACAAAGAAAGCTAAGTTGCAAAACTTTGAAACAAAATTTCTTTGTTGTAGTTGTTTTTCCTTGAACGATTTTCTTCTTTGTATGAAAAACCTGCACCCGAAGGAACCTTGTCGGGGTTGGTCACGCTCTTATTTTTGTTTCGAGTGCACTCAGTAGGATAAGTTAGCTGCGTCAAAACCGATAAGTGTTATCATGCCAGGAAGCGGCACCTCCGGCAAGCAACTAAGGATCCGTTCCTCAAGCACTAACGACAAGGGTGTGCGCACCAGCAATTTTCTGGCAAGCGTAGGGTAGCAAAACATACAGAGGCAGAATCATATAAGGAAGTCAGCGTACATTCATTCAAGCATAAGTTATATTACATCAAAAGCGCACTGCAGATCTAACTTAAGATAAATTGTCTTTTGTACATGGATTGCACTTGCGGCAAGGAGTGGTGAAGAGGCTAGTTTCGGAGCTGGCCTTGGGTCCTCGAGATCCCGCCAACCCTGTCGGCGATTGGAGCCACAAGCTTCTCGATGGCGCTGGTGTATGTTCCTTCCGATAAGCTCGTGAGGACTTTGGAAAGGTTGATGCCAGGGTTGCAATGCACAAGCTTGACAAGAACCTTGAAGAGCACGTCACGGGCAAGCTTGCGGGACTCATTGGCAAAAAAGGCGGCGTGTTCCTTGTGGTGGGTGTCAAGCGCATCGATAAGGCCCTCGAAGAACAGAGTTAACCTGACGCTCATGGCCTCCTTCTCGCTGACGGTGAAGCCCCAACTCTTCATATCCATGGTGGCCAGTTGCACCGTGAGGTGTCTGCAATGTCGACAAGCCTACTAGTCCAGAGAGCCAGCGAATTCTTGACATCTTTGAATTTGTTCTTGGGTCTTCTAGCAGAGCCTTTTCCTTTTCGAGCTCCTCCGTCAAGATTTTCTCCCTGGCTTTGGCACTGTCAAGGGTCTCTTCCAACGTGGTGAGCTTTAGCTGCAGATCAGCCTTGGCATCGGCAGTGTCATTGAGCTCCTTAGTCTTGGATGATAGCGACGTTTGCAGCTCCGCCAAGATGTGAGCTGCCTTCTGTGCTGATTCTTTGAGATCAAGGACTTTTTTGTTGCAGACGGCAAGATCCTCTTCAAGCTTCTTCACTTTGGCCTCAAGTTCTATCTTGGTAGCGTTGGTGGCTCCTGCAGCGTCAACAGCCTCCTTAAGCTTGCCGGCGTGATCCTGAGCTTGAATTTCAATGGCCTCCTTGTGGGTCCGCTCTAGCTCCTGGGTCCGCTGTGCAAGGAGGGTTTGAATCTCCACATCTTTAGCTTGAAGCTTGGCGGCAAGGGCAGCTTCTCTGGCAGCAAGGTTTGTTTCTTTGGTGGCAAGATCCTCTTCATGGGCGTCAAGCCCAATCTTGCACTTGGTCAAATTAGCGTCAATTGCAGTGGCCTTCTTGCCAGCTTCTTCCTGCGCTGCGTCAGCTGCAGCCTTCTTCAGAATAAAATTCTACCTGTCGGTGGATAGCTGGGTTTGGCGGTCTTTGAGATCCTAGATGCTTTCAGCATACCAAGTCTGTGCTTCCTTAACCCGTAGCAGAAAATCTTGCTCCGCCTTCTCAATTTTGGCAGCACGATGATCAGGCCTCTCTGCATGGTTGCTGTTGTGCTTTTGGAACTTCTTGAAGCCCTCGCTCAGATCTCGGAGGAAGTAGTAATCTTCGGCTTCGATGTCGCGCTCGCGCTGATCTTCATTGGTGGTGCAGGGAGGAACGACAAGTTCATCATCAATTACATCCTCCTGTATAGGGTCTACAGTGCCTAATGAGCTAGGGGCTTCAGGGTTTGGTTGCGGCTCCAAGAACATCAAGAAGTTTCTTGTCGGAGGTGTTTTAGATGTTGATGCATGGTCCACAGCTGCGAGCAAGGTGTTGTCGGCCGCTCCTATGCTCACAGCTGCGCCAACGCTTGGCGCTCCTGGGGCGGGATCGGCACCAGTGGCCTTGGCGGCCTCTTCTGAGAACACCATGGCGGCCTCCTCTGCTGATTTCTTGTTGGCCTCTTTGGCAGCAACCTTGGCGGCTTCCTCAGCGGCAGCATCGGCGGCCTCCTTGGTGGCGACCTTGGCAGCCTCATCTGCCACGCTCTTCATGGTCCCCTCAACATCAACGTCAACGTCCATGTCTTCGGGCTGAGGTGGATCTGGGAGGATGGAGAAGAAGGAAAATCAAATTCAAAAATCAAGATCAAGTTCAAGAAAACAAAGCAAAACCAACAACGGAGAAGAAGCGCTTAAGGAAAAAAGGATTACTTGTATGCGTCTGTTGAGAGGGGGTGGCCTCCTCTCCGACAACTTTAGTTGTCATCACGTGACTGCCGGCAGCTCCGCTTGTCGACACGTCTTCAACGCGGACAGGTTCATCAGTGGAGGTCCTTGCCGACGATCTGCTCTCTGGGATAGTAGAGGTTAGAGGCGCCACGAAGGGATCAACCTCTTGGCGTTCCTCCTCTGCTCCCTTGTCAGTTTCAGAGATGATGGTGTCTGCACTGGCGCCCGCTGGAGGATACAGTACGGTGGCCTCACGCTGGGGGCTGGACTGGGGGCTGACGGTCACAACATCTGGTGATGCTGTGTTCCGCCCAGCACTTGTCACTGGTGCTTCCTCTTCAGTGGTCCTTGGCTACTTCGAGAGCCTGTGCTCCAGCGGCTCCTCATCTCTGCAAGGTCAAAACAAATCAATCAAATCAATACATTACCAGAGAATCAAGAATTGATGAAGAAAGATAGGAGCACTTACTCTTCCTCCACAAGGTCACTGAGGACGAAGAGGTCTCAGACGACTTCATTCCCAGCACCAGAGGTTGCGGGTGGAGGAGGTGCTCTAGCACGCTTGGTGGATGAAGAAGCCGTAGGCTATGAAGACCCTGCTTCGCTGGCAGGAGGTGCAGCTTGCCACCTGGAGGATGTGCGCCGAGTCTGTTGCTGTTGGGAAGCTTGTCGCCGAGCACCTTGTTGCCGGGTAACCCTGGCGGTCGCTTCCTTGTTGGCAGGCTCATTGCCTGATGATGAGGGGTGCACCGGCTCTTGGGTGATAGCTTTCCTGAGAACACGGGTTTTCTTTTTCGGAACAGGAGGAATCAAGGGCTCCTCTTGCTCCTGTTCCCCGGCAACCTCGTTGCCTTGCTCTCCAGCAGTCTCTTCTCGTGGCTCTTCGGCTGGCTCTTCAGCAACCTCTTCATCATCGGCTGCCGCGGATCGGGAACCGCTGGCACCCTCTATCATCCGCACCTCTGCCGCTCTACTGGCGATGTATTCCAGTTCCTCTTCGGTGGTGTCGCGGATCAGATCCTTTTCTTCCCTGGTGGGTCAAGCCACGCCTTCACATCAGTGGTGGAGGGCTCCTGCCAGTCGCCTTAGACTCCTTGGGCATTGCACGAAGGGCATCATCGCCAAGATTGAATCCTTGGCGGAGTTGATGCACAAGGGAACCACCTCTACCAGCAAATGGAACTTGCCGGAGGTGCGGAAGAGTTGATGTGCGAGGCTGGCATGTTGCAACACCATAAAGTTGTTGCCGAACCCAGCATGCAGCCGCATGACATCGGCAACATTCTTGTACTCCCAAGTGCGCTGCTCCTTCTTCCGCAGAGGTGCAATGCGGCGCCAAAGGAAATCAGAACCTTCCATTTCTATGGTTAGGCCAGCGGCTCTGAGGCAGATGATGCGGTCTAGTGCAAGGGTAAGCTTGTCATCACACGTGCTGACGTTGCTCCAATCCTTGCCGTGCTGGACTCTCTCCATCCGGGGTGCGCAGAAGGAAGTTCTCTTCCTTAATCCAACACCAGTACCCTCGCCATTCGTCCCACTTCAGATGCAGCTGACCCTCGAGGTAGACTTGCTTGCTGCCGCCTCAATGGATCCAAGTTATGATGTCAGAAAGAGCATCTCCTTTGATGCGAGGGATGGAGAAGTGGCAGAACAAAGCAACATTGGGCACGATGCCAACAAAATTCTCGCACATGTGGGCAAATACGGACATGCAAGTGACGGCGTTCGGAGTGAAATCCAGAAGCCGGAATCCATAGGTCCACATGAGTTCAGAGAAGAAATAGGAAAATGAGGGAACGAGCCCGCAGTAGAAATACACGGTGAAGAAAGGGAATTTATCTTTGGAAGGCCTGATGTCACCGGGAAGCACGTGCGGCGCACCGTGATCCTTGGTCTCTTTCCCCCACTTATAGGCGTACCTGTCAACTAGGTCGCTCTTGCTCAACGCCGACGACTGGAAGACGACATTCTCCCTCCGCCGCTTTGCCGTGGCCTCTCTCCTCCTCTCCGCCTCTGGGTCGATTGGCTTGGCGGCCTTCTTCGCCTCCGTGTCGGCCGGTTTGGTGGCTCTCTTCGGCGCCATGATGGTCCCAAGAGGGTGGATTTGGTGGATGGGCAAAGGTGAAGCACGGCGGTGGTGATGGGCTCTGTTCTTGCGCAAGGAAGAAGATGATAGCGGCGGCGAGATTGGGAATGGAGGAAGCGAATGAGCAGTGCCCTCGCAGATGCCTTTTTTTATGGGGAAGGCGCGGGGGCTGGCTCTTCACTGTCCAACGTGACTGCGCTTTTTCAGGCGCATGACCCCAATCTGTCGTTACTTTCCACCTCTCCCACGTTTCGCATTTAATGCGCATCATGGGCATGCAGTAAAAACGATGATTATGGCAGTTATTCTTCGCCACGTGTGTCTATGCATTGTTTTGGGCCTAGCCCAACAACGCCTCGCATATGTGTGTGGCCCAGGCCCAGGGGCTCCTGTCGGTGTATAAAAACATGGGTGTTTCCATACCCTAACTTATGCACAGACAATAGCAGCCTTCCGGATGGCAAGGGCTTACCAGAGGATAGGTCCTAACCAAGACTCAAGATTTGGTTAGCAAAATCATGAAGAAGACCTCCAGGCAGGTCATCGAGAAGTACTAAGGAAGTACTGAAGTTCAAGACCACACTTTCCGGCAAGCTACGCACCGGCAAGAGATGGCCCGACAAGCTCCGTGCCGGCAAGCTCCTTCTGTCTTTCCACCACTCCACCTCAGCGACCAGCTAGTCGCTTGTCAATAGGTGTCGAGCAGGCAGGCAGTTAGGTGAGGCTTATCGGGGCACGTGTCAGCACGCCGCTTGAAGATCAACTTTAATGACACCCGTCCCTGGATCGTGTCAAGATGATAGAAGGTAGCTGGGCCGACGGCACAGAAGGAGAGGCATATCCTTGCCGGAGTTAACCCCAGCGTGACACCTAACGGCACAATAAATGCTCTTGTCCTAACTCGTCAAAGTTAGGTATTTAGCACTGTAGCCACTATCCACCCCATGTAATTACCATTTTTCCATTGTGGTGGCCCCTTTAGTCTATAAAAGGAGGCACATGGCTACCTGTACAAGGGTCGACACTTTGCACAATTGCACTAAGTAGCTGCACTCCCGCGCACCTTGTCGGCAAGCTATGCTCTCTTGTAACTTGTGCTTCCACAAATATACACCAAATCAGGAGTAGGGTTTTACGCCTCACGGCAGCCCAAACCGGGGTAAATTTTGTGTGTTTGCATTGCTGGATCCGCTCTTTGCATACGTTTGATTCCCACAGTTGAACCGCAAAGGGATCTCTTTGATCCCAAAGATTGTCATACGCACGACACCCCCTCCTTCTTCTTCTTGCTTGGCCTTCCCCCTAGATGGGTGGGAGATGGGTCCCCCCTCTAGTCCTTGGCTTCCATGGCTCCCGGAGGCCTCCGAGATTGGATCGCCCCTCTCTTTTTCTCTGTGTTTTCCTCTCTATTTCGGTTCTGTTTCTGCGGTCGAGCACCGTTTTTTAAATAGTCGGAGATCCGTAACTCCGATAGGGCTGATATTTTAACACGATTTTTCTCTCCATAAATTAGCTTTCTTGCCCCCGAATGAGAGCTCCAACCGACTTACGGTTTGCCCACATGGACGCATGGCACGAGTACCCCCTAGCTATATATGGGCATGTCCATGTGGGGCCCATGTGTACCGCCTTGCATCGATTCTTTCGCGAAAAATTCCTATATATTCGAGAAAAAATCCACAAAAATTTCTAGGGCATTCCGGTTCCGTGAATGTTTCACCTAAAAACCCCAAAACAATAGAAAACAGGAACTGGTCTTTGTCATTGGGTTAATAGGTTAGTCCAAATAAAAGTAATATAAATTGTTGCAAAAAATATGTAAAAGTGGTATGACAATAGCATGAAACAATAAAAAATTATAGGTACGTCGGAGACGTATCAGAACATGAGAGAGACAAGAGAAAAGTATGATGCAATTTTATTTCACACATACATGACGTTCATTCAAAGTCATTCCATCCTTCATACAAACACATCAGGTTGCAAGGCTATGCATGCCTCAACCCATTGCCTTACCGAATTACCCACACATGGCAATCAGATTGCATGAAGAAATCATTGAAGAAGACATCAAGATGAAAGCTTTATTGATAATATGTCTTACAATGGTTGCCGGATGTGGTACACGATTACAAGTATAGCTAACTTGGAGATGGATTGCCGCGGTGGTGAAGATGGTGGTGGCTATGGAGATGAGATGGGAAATGGCAGATGCTAGGGTTTGTGAATGCCTTCTGTTGTGGAGATGGAGGTTTTCGGCGATGCTCCATCGCAAATCTGGCACATGGCCCTTTATAAAAGTTTGAGGGTTGGACGCCATGGTGCCATGGGCACTTGGTACAAGCATTGGTACGAGCGCACGCGCTTGTACCACACACCGTCTTGCGCTCTGTTTCTTCTGGTGCACCTCCCAATTGATTTCATATTTCTCCATTTTGCTTCTTTCCATATAAGTAATGATTTTATCCTTGTATAGCCTCTTTTCCCGCAGAAACAAAATAGAGAGAGGATTTTGCAATGTTTTGCATTCATTAGTCATTAGTGGCAATATCGGAGGGAATATCTCAGATTTTATAAGATAAACCAGTTTAAACAATGGTGTGACGACCGTAAAAAATACAATCATCAACTCCCCCAAGCATAAACCTTGATCATCCTCAAGCAACATAGATAGAAACTCAAACCATAAGGAACTCAGTTGTTTAAACCGAAATAACGAGAAGGTTTTAGTTCACTTAGGATCGGCATGCCTAGATAGCCCTCCACTTCTTTACCTGAAAAATTTGTATAGTTGTAGCGGTGGCATGGTTATCATGCAAGTGTTACTGAAGCAAAGATAATCAACACAAAGTCCTTGCTCATCTAGACAATATAATAGAGTAGCTATTATTCTATTTACTCTAGTTAACACTTGCTTGCCGAGAATGCACGGAAGAGATTTTCTTTCTTGAGAAATGACAACATTAATTATGGGACTGAAAGGTATGTAAAGACAACATGATACTAGAGTAACTTGCTAACACCCACGAGCGTCTCCTCATCAAGGCTCTCAAGCACTTCTTTCAACCATTGCTTGCCAAAACTTTCGTTGTCCATTGACGGGATCATGCCAAAGAAGTGACACATGCATAGGGTATCATTGTGGCTTAAGTTTGAGTACTATGGACCAATGTCTTGTCTCTTTCGAGCTCTTGCAATCAGTACTCGGTTATTAAAACATACACACACTCATCAAGAGAAAGCCGAATAATATTCGATGTAGTGTTGATGAGGGGAGGATATCTATTACTCCTGTTATTTCACCATCTCCTGATATTCTGAAGTTTGGATCCTTTTTCTTTGCAATTCCTCCTACGGATGAGGTGAAGCCCAATTTTAGAACACCACCAATGTGTTTCAGCAAGTCCAAATAGGAGTGGCTCAAAATAATTGGTTACCAATTTTGGTTTAATTTATTAGGCCGAACATTGGTTTATATCCAGGCCATGTCATGGGCCATAGAATTTTATTTTTAGTTGTGTTATTCTAACTCGGTTTGGGCTTGTACAATCCGAACAGTTTTGTTTTAGGGTTTACCTATATAAGATGGCCGCTGGCCATTGTAATAGGGGAGTTGAATTTTCCAGTTAAGAATAGACAGGAAAAATGTCCCATGTGGGGGACGCCAATATCGTTTGTTTTGCTTGCTGATTTGCAAAAATCTGTTCTGGGGTTTGTGGAGTAGATCTAATCTGCTCAACAATCGAAGTTATCTATTGGTTCTATCGTTCGTCGTGAAATATTGGGCCAAAAAAACCTAGGATCTCTAGTTGGTCCTTATCATCTTGGTATCAGATTCTTCGGGTTTATCACGGCGTTCTTCTTCCTGAGATTTATCTGCTGGAGTGTTACTACCGGAGGCGATCTATGTTGGAAATATGCCTTAGAGGCAATAATAATTTAGTTATTATCATATTTCCTTGTTCGTGATAATCGTTTATTATCCATGCTATAATTGTATTGATTGGAAACTCAAATACATGTGTGGGTACATAGACAACACTGTGTCCCTAGTATGCCTCTAGTTAACTAGCTCGTTGATCAAAAGATGGTGAAGGTTTCCTAGCCATGGACATGAGATGTCATTTGATAACGGGATCACATCATTAGGAGAATGATGTGATGGACAAGACCCAAACTGTAAACATAGCATATGATCGTGTCAGTTTATTGCTATTGTTTTCTGCATGTCAAGTATCTGTTCCTATGACCATGAGATCATGCAACTCCCTGACATCGGAGGAGTACCTTGTGTGTATCAAACGTCGCAACGTAACTGGGTGACTATAAAGGTGCTCTACAGGTATCTCCGAGGATGTCTGTTGGGTTGGCATGGATCAAGACTGGGATTTGTTACTCCGTGTGACGGAGAGGTATCTCAGGGCCCACTCGATAATACAACATCACAATGAGCCTTGCAAGCAATGTGACTAAAGTGTTAGCCACGAGATCTTGTATTACGGAACGAGTAAAGAGACTTGCCGGTAACGAGATTGAACTAGGTATAGAGATACCGACGATCGAATCTCGGGCAAGTAACATACCGAAGAACAAAGGGAACAACATACGGGATTAACTGAATCCTTGACATAGAGGTTCGACCGATAAAGATCTTCGTAGAATATGTAGGAGCCAGTATGGGCATCCAGGTCCCGCTATTGGTTATTGACCGTAGAGGTGTCTCGGTCATGTCTACATAGTTCTCGAACCCGCAGGGTCTACACACTTAACGTTTGGTGACGATATAAGTATAGTTGAGTTGTTATGTTGGTGACCGAAAGTTGTTCGGAGTCCCGGATGAGATCCCGGACATGACGAGGAGCTCTGGAATAGTCCGGAGGTAAAGATTGATATATGGGATAATAGTGTTTGGTCTCCGGAAGGGTTCCGGAATTCACCGGAAGGGGTTCCGGATGTTTCCCGAAATGTTCGGGTACGAGAACACTTTATTTGGGCCAAGGGGTAAAGCCCACGAGGCTTTAGGAAGGTGCAAAAGGAAGTTTTGCGGAGGCCAGGGGCCCGGACCCTGGCGTCTGGGGCCAGACGCCGAGGACCCTGGCGTCTGGTCCTGGAGTCCGAGCAGGACTCTTGCCTTGCGGGCCAAACCGACTTTGAGGAGGCTCTTTCTCCAAGTTTCGACCCCAGGGCTCAACATATAAATAGAGGGGCAGGGCTAGCACCCGGAAAACATCAAGATTTCCCCAAGCCGTGTGCGGCAACCCTAACCCTCTAGTTCTTCCGTCATAATCTTCGTAGCGCTTGGCGAAGCCCTGCAGAGATTGTTCCTCACCACCATCACCACGCCGTCGTGCTGCCGGAACTCATCTACTACTTCACCATCGCTCACTGGATCGAGGAGGTGAAGGCGTCATCAAGCCGTACGTGTGTTGAACGCGGAGGTGCCGTCCGTTCGGCACTAGTTCGTGATCGGTTCGAGGGACGACTTGCGATTTGGATCGCGGGGACGTTCGACTACATCAACCGCGTTTCTTAACGCTTCCGCTTAGCGATCTACAAGGGTATGTAGATTCACTCTCCCTCTCGTAGATGCTCATCACCATGGATAGATCTTGTGTGTGCGTAGGAAAATTTTTGTTTCCCATGCAACGTTCCCCAACAGTGGCATCATGAGCTAGGTCTATGCGTAGATGAGATCTCGAGTAGAACACAAACGAATTGTGGGCGTGGGTGTATACATATTGCTTGCCGTTACTAGTTGATACTTGATTCGGCGGTATTGTGAGATGAAGCGGCCCGGACCGACATTACGCGTACGCTTACGCGAGACAGGTTCCTTCAACTGACATGTAACTTTGTTGCATAAAGATGGCTAGTGGGTGTCTGTCTCTCTCACTTTAGTTGAATCAATTTCAATGAAGAGGGTTCTTTTAGAAGATCAAAAAGCAATCACTACACCACGTTGTGGTTTTGCGTAGGTAAGAACGGTTCTTGCAAACCCGTAGCAGCCACGTAAAATTTGCAACAACAATTAGAGGACGTCTAACTTGTTTTTGCAGGGTATGTTGTGATGTGATATGGCCAATTACATGATGAGATATATGTGATGTATGAGATGATCATGTGTTGTATAGAATATCACGACTTGCATGTCGATGAGTACGGCAACTGGCAGGAGCCATAGAGTTGTCTTTAATTATTGTATGACCTGCGTGTCAATCATTAAGCGCTATGTAATGCTTTACTTTATCGCTAAACGTTAGCAATAGTCGTGGAAGCAACAGTCGGCGCGACAACCTCATGGCGACACGTTGATGGAGATCATGATGATGGAGATCATGGTGTCATGCCGGTGACGATGGAGATCATGCCGGTGCTTTGGAGATGGAGATCAAAAGCACGAGTTCATGGCCATATCATGTCACTTATGATTTGCATGTGATGTTAATCCTTTTATGCATCTTATTTTGCTTAGGACGACGGTAGCATTATAAGGTGATCCCTCACTTAAATTTCAAGATAAATTGTGTTCTCCCCGAGTGTGCACCGTTGCGAAAGTTCGTCGTTTCGAGACACGCCGTGATGATCGGGTGTGATAGACTCTACGTTCACATACAACGGGTGTAAGCCATGTTGCACGTGCGGAACACTCGGGTTAAACTTGACGAGCCTAGCATGTACAGACATGGCCTCGGAACACAAGAGACCGAAAGGTCGAACATGAATCATATAGTAGATATGATCAACATGAAGATGTTCACCATTGAAACCACCTCAACTCACGTGATGATCGGACTTGAGTTGGTGGATTTGGATCATGTGACACTCGAATGACCGGAGGGATGTCAATTTGAGTGGGAGTTTTTAAGTAATATGATTAACTAAACTCATTATCATGAACATAGTCAACATGTCTTTGCAAATTATGTTGTAGATTACTAGCTCGCGCTGTAGCTCCCTTGAATTTTTATATGTTCCTAGAGAAATAGATTTGAAAGATGATGGTAGCAATAATGCGGACTGGGTCCGTGATCTGAGGATTGTCCTCAATGCTGCACAGAAGGCTTATGTCCTTAATGCACCGCTCGGTGCGCCACCCCCTCAAGCGTCGTCTGTAGATGTTGTGAACATCTGACAGGCACGTTCTGATAACTACTTGATAGTTCAGTGCGTCATGCATTACGGCTTAGAATTGAGGCTCCAAAACGTTTTGAACGTCACGGAACATATGAGATGTTCTAAGAGCTGAAATTGGGATCTCAGGCTCGTGCCCATGTTGAGAGGTATGAGACCTCCAACAAGATTCTTTGCCTGCAAGATGATGGAGAATAGCTCAATCGTTGAGCATGTGCTCAGATTGTCTGGGTACTGCAATTGCTTGAATCGAGTGGAAGTTGATCTTCCAGATAAGATAGTGATTGGTATAGTTCTCCAAGTCACTGTCACTAAGCTACTAGAGCTTCGTGATGAACTATAAAAGGCCAGAGATGGAAATAATGATCCCTGAGCTATTCGCGATGTTTGACCCCGCGAAGGTAGAAATCAAGAAGGAGCATCAAGTGTTGATGGTTAGTAAAACCACTAGTTTCAAGAAGGGCAAGGGCAAGGAGGGATACTTCATGGATGGCAAGCCAGTTGCTGCTCCAGTAAAGAAACCCAAGGTTGAACCCAAACCCGAGACTGAGTGCTTCTATTATGAGGAGAACGGTTGCTGAAGTGGAACAACCCTAGATGCTTGGTAGATAAGAAGGTTGGCAACGTCGACAGAAGTATATTTGATATACGTGTTATTGATGTGTACCTTACTAGTACTCCTAGTAGCACCTGGGTATTAGATACCGGTTCGGTTGCTAAGTGTTGGTAACTCGAAATAAAAGCTACGGAATAAACGGAGGCTAAGGGTGAGGTGACGATGAGTGTTGGAAGTGTTTCCAAGGTTGATGTGATCACCATCGCGCGCTCTCTCTACCTTTGGGATTAGTGATGAACCTAAATAAATGTTATTTGGTGTTTGCGTTAAGCATGAACGTGATTAGATCAAGTTTATTGCAATACGGTTATTCATTGCAGTTAGAGAATAATGGTTATTCTATTTACATGAATAATACCTTCAATGGTCATGCACCCAATAAGAGTGGTTTATTGAATCTTGATCGTAGTGATACAATGTTCATAATATTGATGCCAAAAGATACAAAGTTAATAATGATTGTACCACATACTTGTGGCACTGCCGCTAAATGTCATATTGGTGTAAAACGCATGAAGAAACTCCATGCTGATGGATCTTTGGACTCATTCGATTTCGAATCGGTTGAGACATGCGGACCATGCCTCATGGGCAAGATGACTAAAACCCCGTTTTCCGGTATGATGGAGCGGGCAATTGACTTATTGGAAATGATACATGTTGATGTATGCGGTCCAGTGAGTTTTGTAGTGGGCGGTGGATATCGTTATTTTCTTACCTTCACTGATGATTTGAGTAGATATAGTGTATATTTACTTAATGAAACACAAGTCTGAATCGTTTGAAAAGTTCAGAGTGAAGTTTGAAATCATCGTGACAAGAAGATAAAATGTCTACGATATGATCGTGGAGGTAAATATCTGAGTTACGGGTTTGGTATATAACTTAAGACAATGTGGAAGTTGTTTCACAACTCACGCCACCTGGAACACCATAGTGTGATGGTGTGTCCGAACGTCGTAGTTGTGCTCTATTAGATATGGTGCGAACTATGATGTCTCTTATCGATTTACCACTATCGTTTTAGGGTTATGCATTAGAGACAACCACATTCACGTTAAAAGGGGCACCATAAGTCCGTTGAGATGACACCGTATGAATTTTGGTTTGGCGGAAACCTAAGCTGTCATTTTTTAATGTTTGGGGCTGCGACACTTATGTGAAAAAGGGTTTTCACCTAATGAGCTCGAACCCAAAGCGGACAAATGCATCTTCATAGAATACCCTAACGTAACAGTTGGGTGAACCTTCTATCTCAGATCCAAGCACAAAGTGTTTGTTGCTAAAACGGGTCCTTTCTCGAGAAAAAGTTTCTTTCGAAAGATTGAGTGGGAGGAAGATAGAACTTGATGAGGTTGTTGAACCTTTGTTTCAACCAAAGAGTAGCGCAGCGCAGAAAGTTGTTTCTGTGGAGCCTACGTTAGTTGAAGAGGAAGTTAATGATGATGATCATGAAACTTCGGATCAAGTTACTATCGAACCTCGTGGGTCGACAAGGACGCGTACTGCTCCTGAGTGGTACGGCAACCCTGTCTTAGAGGTCATGTTGTTGAACAACGATGAACCTACGAGCTATGGAGAAGCGATGATGGGCCCGAATTCCGAGAAATGGTTAGAGGCCATGAAATCCGAGATGGGATCCATGTAAGAAAACAAAGTATGGGCTTTGGAAGTATTACCTGAAGGGCGTAAGGCCATTCAGAACAAATGGATTTTTTAAGAGGAAGACGGACGTGGACGGTAATGTCACCGTCTATAAAGCTCGACTTGTGGCAAAGGGTTTTTCACAAATTCAAGGAGTTGACTACGATGAGACGTTCTCACCCGTAGCGATGCTAAAGTCTGTTGGAATCATGTTAGCAGTTGCTGCATTTTTCAATTTTGAAATCTGGCAGATGGATGTCAAAACATCGTTTCCTTAACAGTATCCGTAAGGAAAGGTTGTATGTGATACAACCGGAAGGTTTTGTCAGTCCTAAGGATGCTAAAATGTATGCAAACTCCAGCGATCCTTCTATGGACTGGAGCAAGCATCTCGGAGTTGGAATATACACTTTGATGAGGTGATCAAAGTTTTTATGTCTATACAAAGTTTATGAGAAACTTGTATTTACAATAGAGTGAGTGGGAGCACTATAGAATTTCCGATAAGTATATGTGGTTGACATATTGTTGATCGGAAATAATGTAGAATTTCTGGAAAGCATAAAGGTTCGTTTGAAAGGAGTTTTTCAAAGGAAGACCTGGAATGAAGCTACTTAAATATTGGGCATCAAGATCTATAGAGATAGATCAAGACGTCTGATAAGACTTTCAATGAGTACATACCTTGACAAGATTTTGAAAGAGTTCAAAATGGATCAGTCAAAGAAAGAGTTCTTGCCTGATTTGTAAGGTGTGGAGTTGAGTGAGACTCAAAGCTCGACCACGGCAGAAAAAAGAGAAAGGACGAAGGTCATCCCCTATGCCTTATCCATAGGCTCTGTATAGTATGCCATGCTGTGTACCACACCTGATGTGTGCCTTGCCATGATTCTGTCAAGGGGTACAAGAGTGATCCAGGAGTGGATCACTGGACAGCGGTCAAGATTATCCTTAGTAACCAGAGGACTAAGGAAATATTTCTCAATTATGGAGGTGATGAAGAGTTCGTTGTAAAGGGTTACGTCGATGCAAGCTTTGACACCTATCCGGACGACTCTGAGTAGCAGTCAGGATACATATAGTGGAGCAGCCATTTGGAATAGCTCCAAGTGGAGTGTGGTAGAAGTGTCTACAGTATGACATAGAGATTTGCAAAGTACACACGGATCTGAATGTCGCAGACCCGTTGACTAAAGAACTCTCTCACATGCAAAGCATGATCGAACCCCAGAACTCATTGGGTGTTAGAACAATGTAAATCGCATGGTGATGTGAACTAGATTATTGACTCTAGTGCAAGTGGGAGACTGTTGGAAATATGCCCTAGAGGCAATAATAATTTAGTTATTATCATATTTCCTTGTTCGTGATAATCGTTTATTATCCATGCTATAATTGTATTGATTGGAAACTCAAATACATGTGTGGGTACATAGACAACACTGTGTCCCTAGTATGCCTCTAGTTAACTAGCTCGTTGATCAAAAGATGGTGAAGGTTTCCTAGCCATGGACATGAGATGTCATTTGATAACGGGATCACATCATTAGGAGAATGATGTGATGGACAAGACCCAAACTGTAAACATAGCATATGATCGTGTCAGTTTATTGCTATTGTTTTCTGCATGTCAAGTATCTGTTCCTATGACCATGAGATCATGCAACTCCCTGACATCGGAGGAGTACCTTGTGTGTATCAAACGTCGCAACGTAACTGGGTGACTATAAAGGTGCTCTACAGGTATCTCCGAGGATGTCTGTTGGGTTGGCATGGATCAAGACTGGGATTTGTTACTCCGTGTGACGGAGAGGTATCTCAGGGCCCACTCGATAATACAACATCACAATGAGCCTTGCAAGCAATGTGACTAAAGTGTTAGCCACGAGATCTTGTATTACGGAACGAGTAAAGAGACTTGCCGGTAACGAGATTGAACTAGGTATAGAGATACCGACGATCGAATCTCGGGCAAGTAACATACCGAAGAACAAAGGGAACAGCATACGGGATTAACTGAATCCTTGACATAGAGGTTCGACCGATAAAGATCTTCGTAGAATATGTAGGAGCCAGTATGGGCATCCAGGTCCCGCTATTGGTTATTGACCGTAGAGGTGTCTCGGTCATGTCTACATAGTTCTCGAACCCGCAGGGTCTACACACTTAACGTTTGGTGACGATATAAGTATAGTTGAGTTGTTATGTTGGTGACCGAAAGTTGTTCGGAGTCCCGGATGAGATCCCGGACATGACGAGGAGCTCTGGAATAGTCCGGAGGTAAAGATTGATATATGGGATAATAGTGTTTGGTCTCCGGAAGGGTTCCGGAATTCACCGGAAGGGGTTCCGGATGTTTCCCGAAATGTTCGGGTACGAGAACACTTTATTTGGGCCAAGGGGTAAAGCCCACGAGGCTTTAGGAAGGTGCAAAAGGAAGTTTTGCGGAGGCCAGGGGCCAGACGCCAGGGACACTGGCGTCTGGGGCCAGACGCCGAGGACCCTGGCGTCTGGTCCTGGAGTCCGAGCAGGACTCTTGCCTTGCGGGCCAAACCGACTTTGAGGAGGCTCTTTCTCCAAGTTTCGACCCCAGGGCTCAACATATAAATAGAGGGGCAGGGCTAGCACCCGGAAAACATCAAGATTTCCCCAAGCCGTGTGCGGCAACCCTAACCCTCTAGTTCTTCCGTCATAATCTTCGTAGCGCTTGGCGAAGCCCTGCAGAGATTGTTCCTCACCACCATCACCACGCCATCGTGCTGCCGGAACTCATCTACTACTTCACCATCGCTCGTTGGATCGAGGAGGTGAAGGCGTCATCAAGCCGTACGTGTGTTGAACGCGGAGGTGCCGTCCGTTCGGCACTAGTTCGTGATCGGTTCGAGGGACGACTTGCGATTTGGATCGCGGAGACGTTCGACTACATCAACCGCGTTTCTTAACGCTTCCGCTTAGCGATCTACAAGGGTATGTAGATTCACTCTCCCTCTCGTAGATGCTCATCACCATGGATAGATCTTGTGTGTGCGTAGGAAATTTTTTGTTTCCCATGCAACGTTCCCCAACAATCTAGCCACCACACCGGTGTTAGTGTTCTGCTGTTGGAAGTACTCCTGCCAGAGGCGCCAAGCCATCACACCGGTCCTACTGATTTGCTGGAGAACTTTGCTGCCGGAGGCGTTCCGCCGAGACACTGGTATTGTTCTGCTAGGAGGTGCTGCTTGGATCGTGAAGGGGTCGCCGCGGCCGCTGTCCTTCCGTTTCTCCTGCAATGCCTTGAGTTGCTATTGTTTCGTGATTGGATCGATCGATCTGATCGAGTCCTCCTGGCTCACGATACCTGTTCCCGATCGTATCCAACCGGGAAGTCTTGCGCTATGGTGTCCTAGCGATTTGGAGAAGAAACAAAAAAAAAGCACAAAAGGCACGTATCAATTTGCTTGTGTACGTACACAAGGAAAGTCCAGATTAGGTGGTTGCAATTCACATGAGCTACCTAGTCATGTATGTACACGAGGGAGGCAAGAGAAGATTGGATTGATTACCTACCTAGTCACGTATGTACTTAAGGAAGGCACTTCTTGGGTGCTTGTCCCAGTCGTGGCATGCTGTTTTGCTGTCGAGGAGGTCTGACAGGCACCGTTTCTAACCAAAAATCTTTGTCGGGCAGCGCTTTTGAGACAATGGTGAACTCGATTGATGGTGAGAATTCTGTAGCTGCTGAAGTCCAATCGAAGGAGCCTATACTTCCCACCTGTGCTGATGATCTGGCTCCTAATGTCCGAGCTGGCTTTGATAGTACGTGAGTACATTAAGCAAAGCCATGATTCTTTAGCCACGAAAATTGCATGCCTGTCTACCCGGTTTGATGTGTTGAGAGATATTGCTGCACGTGCAACTGTGGATCCACCACCTGCTGTACAACCTCCCGTCGTATTGCCACGCCGTCATGCTGATGTTCCTGCTCGCCGACAAGGGGTCCATGGACATGCTGATGATTAAGACCTTTAGGATGATGGTGATTATGGACGACACCAGCGACGTTTTGATGCCCGTCTTGCAGGTGCTCATCATGCTCTGCCACATGATCATAATAGTGTTGGTCAGGTTGTTCGTGTTCCCATGGATGATGGTGGTATTGGGCTTGTCAAACTGTCCATCCCTCCTTTCTCCGGTGACTGCGGACTGTCGGCGTATTGAACATAGGTGTTCATACCCTGACAATGCACAGACAAGTTGCAGCCTTCCCGACGGCAATGGCTTGCCGAAGGATAGCCTTTCCAATACACTCAAGACTTGGTAATCAAAACCATGAAGGAGACCTCTAGGCAGGTCATCGAGAAGTGCTAAAGAACAAGACTCAAGTCGTCGGCAAGCTGCGAGCCGGCAAGCTTCGGGCCGAAGACCTCAAGACCGACGGGCTCCATCCCACCGCTCCACCGTGGCAGTTGTCAGGAACTTGCCAACATGTGTCGAGCGGGCAGGCAGGTTAGTAGAGCTTGTCGGGACACATGGCGGCCCGCTGCTGAAGAGCAACTTTATTGACACCCGTCCAAAGGGCGTGGCAAAGGAATAGAAGGTAGCTGGGCGAGCGGTATTGGTGGAGCTGGGCTCCCTTGCCGGCATTCCTCCTCAGCGTGACACCTAACGGAGCATTTAATGCCCTTGTCCTAACTCATCTGTGGTAGGAATGATAGCACTGTAGCTATGATTTCATCATGTATTTACTATTTTGCCACTATGGTAGCCCTATTCATCTATAAAAGGAGGCCCATGGCAACCTTTACAAAGGTCGACACCCTGCTCATTTGCACTACATAGTTGCACCTTCTGAGTTCCTTGCCGGCAAGGTCGCGCTCTCTTGTAACTTGGGCATTTTCATAGATAATCCACCAAAGCAGGAGTAGGGTTTCACGCTTCATATCGGCCCGAACCTGGGAAAATCCTTGTGTGCTGAATTGCTGGATGTACTCTTTGTGTGTTGCGTCCCCTCAGTCGAACCGCAAAGGGGCCTTGCTGGTCCCATAGATTGTCATACTTATTCATCTTTGGCGCGCCAGGCAGGAGGATCGCGTACGCGAATCTGCTCCAGCAGTGTAGGCGTCACCTTCATCATCCATGGCGCCCAAGAAGGCCAAGGGCGCGGCCGCCACTGCTCCATCTACATCCAAGTTGCCATCCCAGACGCACACGGTAGATGGGGGTGGAGGCGGCCAACTTCTTGTCATTCTGGTGATCCCAGTCACCAGAGCGGCATAGTCTGGAGCACTGCGAGCCAAGACAAAGGCGTTGCGGCGTCCAAGGATGGCGCAACGACATCCAAGAATGGCGCGGCAAGGCATGTGTCAAGGCCATCGCAAGATGGACGCGACACGCTTCCCCGTGACACTGGCGGCTCCGGTCGACGTCAAGACAAGAACCCTGAGCATCGTTCCAAAGATGCTCACGGGCAACCGCCGCGCCAACCTGCCGGCGAAAATCGACCATGGCTGCAGGAGCGCGATGGAGCTCCTTCTGGCTCTGTCAGGAGTCAAGATCCGTCTCATTCCTCCCGCCTGGTCATGCCAAAGATGCCGGCGGAGGCCATGGCGTGAGCTCAGATGCTGCTGAACTTTCCTCCAACTCCAGACAAGATGGATGAGTGGAGGGCCACTATCCAGAGTCTCATCAGCTTCGCCAACAACGATGGAGCGTGTCGTGCGTATGACCATCTATGGGGCCATCTAGCCCCTTTGCGGTTCGACTAGGGAGATGCGCAAGCACAAAGAGCAGAATCAGCAGGAACGCAAAGAATTTACCCAGGTTCGGGCCACCGTGAGGTGTAAAACCCTACTCCTGCTTTGTGTATTGGATGTGTTTAAGCTCAAGTACAAGGAGCGCTTCTTGCCGGCAAGGTGCGGGAAGAGCAGCTACGCATGCAGAATGAGCAAAGTGTCGACCTTTGTAAAGGTTGCCCTGGCCATCCTTTTATAGCTCAAGGGTTAACCACAGTGGCAAAACAGTCATTACAAGCTGATTAGATAGCTAACAGTGCTATCATACCTAACTCTGCCATATTAGGACAAAGGCATTTATTGTGCCGTTAGGTGTCATGTGGAGGAGGAGCCCCGGCAAGGGTTCTGCACCGCTCGCCCAGCTACCTCTTATTATCTTGACACGCCTCCTGGATGGGTGTCATTAAAGTTAATCCTCCTTCCAGCAGGCTGACACGTGCCCCGACAAACCTCACAAAACTGCCTGCGCGGTCAACACCTCACCGATTAGCGACTAGCAGCTCGGTGCGATGGAGCGCTGACGAGCTAGCGAGGGCTTGCCAGCATGGAGCTTGCCGGGCCTTCATCTTGCCGGCTTGAGCCTTGCCAGCAAGTATCATCTTGTGCTTCTTGATATCTCGTCTTGATCTTCTCCCTAGTGCCTTTGCAGCTAAACCTTGAATCTTGATCTTGGCAATCCCTGGCAAACCCTGGCCATCAGGAAGGCTACTACTATCTGTGCATAAGTCAGGGTATAAAATATCTATGTTTTATACACCGACAGAAGCCCCCGGGCCTGGGCCATATGCGCGTCCAAAGCGTCGTTGGGCTAGGCCCAAACAATGCACAGACACGTGGCGGGAAATTACCGCCGTAATTTTTGCAATGATGATTTTCATCCAAGCACGCCCACGCCGTCACATTAAATGCGGGATGCAGGAGTGGTGGACTATAGCGGTTATTCTGTGGTAGTGCGCCTGCAAAGGCGCTGCCAATGGAAACAGTAAAGAACCAGCCCCCTCGCGCCTTCCCCATAAAAAGGCAACCGCGAGGGGAAGCTGCTCATTCACCCTTGCTTCCCTCTGCTTCATCTTCTTCGTCTAGCCAGAGCAGGTTCCACCGCCGCCGCCGGCGGTTCACACCTCACCTCGACTCCCTCTTTTCTCCCTGAGCCCTTATGGCACCCAAGAAGACCGACGCAGCGGGGAAGAAGCCCGCCAAGCCTGTCGATCCCAAGGTGGAGAAGAAGAAGAAGGAACTGGAGGAACTGGAGAAGCGGCGGAGGAAGAACGTGGTATTCTTTCCGCCGGCTTTGGATGAGAATACCTTGATCGAGAGGTATGCCTATATGTGGGGACGAGACACCAAAGACCACAAGGCCCCAGTGGTACTCCCAGCCGGAGGCGAGGCCCCATCAGATTCGTATCCATTTTTCTGCGCATACTTCTATTGCGGGCTGGTTCCTCCATTTTCGGATTTCTTCAGCGCAATGATGTACAACTTCGGGTTTAGACTGTTGGATTTTACCCCAAATGCTATGACTTGCAAGTCAGTTTTCACCCATTTGTGTGAGAATTTTATTGGAGTTGCCCCCAATGTCGATCTGTTCCGCCATTTCTTCATTCCTCGCATTGAAGGTAAAGCGCTCCCCGGCAGTGTCACATGGATCCCCAGGGCCAAGACCTAGGACCAGTATCTTCCCGGGTAGCTGCACTTAAAGTGGGAAGAATGGCGGGCTGAGTGGTGCTGGATCCAGGAAAAGGATTTTCCCAATTTCTGCTTGCCGTGCACAGAGAGAGTTGTACGCGGCGACGACTGGAGCAACTTGGGCGCCAGCGACAAGAGACTTGGCCCGGCGCTGAACCGAATTGCTTGCCTTCAAGCTGCCAAGTTGACTATAGAGATGGTGGGTGCCGATTTCCTCCGGCGACGCATTGCGCCACTTCAAAAAAGGCAGAGGTTCACCTGGGAGTACCAGAACGCAGGTGATATCATGCGATTGTATCCAGGGCTCGGCAACAATTTGACTGTTCTGGAGGATGCCAGCCTCTGTGAGCAGTTGTTCAGATCTACCAGGACCTTCCACTTGCCGGACCAGATCATCCCATTGCATATCAATTCCACCAAGGATTCCATCTTGGCGATGATGCCAGAATGCAACGCTCAAGGAGTCAAAGCTCTCTGGCCAATGCCTACTCTAGAGAATGAAATGGCCTGGGCTTCAAACTTGACGGAGAAGGCCACCCGGAAAGAGAGGGATCTCATCAAGGCCACCAAAGACGAGGAGCTGGCATACATTGCCAGCAAAGCCGCAAAAATTGCTAGAATTAGTAAGGCTGGCGGTTTTCAGGTCGCGGCAACTGAGGATGATGAAGAAGATCATCCTGACGAGGAGGCTGCCGAGGAACCCCAAGAAGAGCCTGCCGGGAGCGAGGTTGTCGGGGGACCCGAAGATGAAGAAGAAGAAGGTCCTCATGCTCCAAAGAAGAGGGCACACATTCTTCGGAAGACGGCCAGCCAGGAGCCAGTGCGTGCTTCTTCGCCAAAGGCTGGTCCTATCGTGAAGAAGACGACCACCAAAACTGGTCATCAAGAAGAAGTACGCCGGCAACAAACTTGGCGTCCACGATCTCAGCGTCCGTCTTCTCAGCAAGAAGTTGTCGGCGAAATTGGGTCTTCTCAGTCGGTAAGTTCATCCCTTCCGGCACTGAAAAGGGCCAGGGAATCGCCCCCGCCGGCGAGATATGACCTCTCCATCCTCAGCAAGTCAGAAGACGAGGAGTAAGCATAATTGCCTTATCTTATACCAAGTCTTGACTCCACCTTGATTATGATTCCTGACTTGATTTTCTTCTGTTTTTGTAGAGACATAGAGCCGCTTGCGCACCGGGCAAAGCGAGCCAAGGCTGCAGCAGAAAGCGAGCCTGCAACAAGCACTGTGCAAAGGGGTGCATCTACTGATGCCACCATCATCAACCTCCAGCCCAGCCCCCTGCGTGAAGTTGTGGCACGTTTCCCGCTTGCCGGCACTGGCGCTGATGCTCCTTCTTCTGGTCTCGGCAAGAAGGTAGGAGAAGGCCACCAGGAGGAAGAGCGCCAAGAGGCGGATCCCACCGTGCTGCCTCCGTCAACTATTGCCCCGGAGAGTGCATCTCCAGCAAGGGCCTCCACCGATGAGCTTGTTCACACGGAAACCGCTCTGACGAGCGAGACTGCTGGTGACCGTGTGACGGCAACCTAGGTTGCCAGGGAAGGAACTGTCCTTCCTCAACAAGTGCCAACAGGTAATCCACTTGCTTCTGACCACTTCCCAATTTTTTTTGTTTTCTTGAACTTGACTTGTAAATTGATTTTCATTCTATCCTTTGCTTCTGTTCCACTCTACAGCTCCCACCTCTCCCGAAGAAGGGGAAATCCTTGTAGAAGTGGCAGATATTGCAAAGGAAGCTGCTGATGAAGCTGCCAAGATAGCTGCTGAAGAGGCCACCAGCTCTGCCGTCGAGGAAGGAAGGGAAGTTGTCGGAGACATAAGGGAATCTTTCGGCAACATATCTGCTCCCATCCAGACAAGCACAGAGATGGTGCTGGTTGATGCTGACAGACTAGGCTTTGAGACTCAACCAACCGCGCCAGCAACTCAAGTCTTAACGGATGCACTTATCCCTGCCGCTCCTCAACAAGGGTCCGAAGCCCCCAGTTCATCAGGCACCGAAGAACTGAACTTTGATGAAGAAATCGCTCGCATCCTTGCCTCCATCCCAAAAGTACCCTTGAATCTGCAATGCTACCGATAGCTTAGCAGACCTCGCCTTCCTAGAAACCATGGCTGCTGGTCTCAGGGATGTGCAAGAGCGCTATGGTAAGCAATGGGACAAGCCTCAAGCTGAAGACACGGCTCTGGAGGTAATCGAGGAGAAATTGAAGAAGAAGGCGAAAGATATCCGCACTTGGTACAACAACAAATCCTACAATCTGAGGAGGCAAGAGGGAAAACTTGCTGCTGCCTAGGAGAAGGCGGCAGCCTTGGGTGGCAAGTTGGCAGAGCGCGAGGCGCAACTCAATGCCCGGGAAAGGAATCTTGCTGCACAAGAGGAGTCCCTTGCCGCCAAACTTCGCGGCAAGGATGAAGAAATTGGAAAGCTCCTTGAGCAAAGGACGAACGAGCTGGAGAAGAATCATAAGGACCTCATTGAGACCCAAGCTCGAGAAAATGCCGCCAAGCTCAAGGAGGCTACTGATGAAGCTGCTGCTACCACTGCCGCCAAGGCGGATCTTGATTCCCAACTGACCAAACTGAAAGAAGAGCTAGCCGGCAGAAGTAAAGAGGTCGAGACTCTCAAGGGCGAAGCACAGAAAGCAGCCCTCACCTTAGGGGAACAGCAAACGCAGCTCTCGTCCAAGAATCAAGATCTCGATACCGCCGCCAAGGTAGCCGAGGACTTGAAGTCTAAACTTGTCGGCCTGGAAACAGATCTCGAGTCCGCCAAGGAGCGGGAAAGAATCTTGACGGAGAAGTTGGGAACAGAGGAAGCCTTACGCGTAGATGTTGAAAACAGGTTCAACCAGCTACAAGAGAACCTCTCCCTCTAGACCAACGGTCTCGTCAACATTGCCGAGCACATCACCTCCCAAATTGCCATCATGGATATGAGGAGCTGGGGCTTCACCATCAACGACAAGGAAACCACCGGCGTCAGGCTAACCAAGTTCTTCAAGGGTCTCATTGACGCCTTGAAGACATATCATGCAGATAGATCTGCCTCGTTTGTTGATGAATCTCTGAAGTTTGCACACAACTTCCTTTATAAGGTACTATCGGAGCCTGGACTCCAGGGAACTAGAAGTTCGAACACTGGGGGCACGCTAGCTCTTTCCGACCAAAGGTGACCACCGCGAGGCTACGGCGAGAGCACTACGCGGGAGCATGACAGAGGACACGACGTTTACCCAGGTTTGGGCCACCTTGCGGAGTAAAACCCTACTCCTGCTTGTGGTTAGGATTGCTGTGGGCAAGAAGGTGTTCTCGCGTACAAGGTAAGAGATGGAGGAAACGATCCCCTCTACAATGCCAGCTCTGCCCCTTTTATAGCCGCCCTGGTCCTCTTCCCACAAAAACTAGGCGAGAAGGGTTGCCACACTTGGCAGGGCGTCCACGAAGAAGGAGAAGAAGAGGAAGAAGACGATGAAGAAGACCCCTATCTTGAAGGGGGCCCTGACGCTTGCCGCGAGCGCCGAGGGGCGAGAATAGGTTACCCGCCGCTCTGATGCAGAAACAGAGCACGTGAAGATGGAGAAGGAGCAAGCTTTCCCTCCGGAGCCGTAGGTGGACGCGGCTCCTGAGGCTGGGGGTGCCGAGCCTCGGGAGGCGACCTCCGGAGGCGGCGTTGCGGCTCCCGAGGCGCCCGCCGTGGAGGCGGACGCGGAGATGGGGGAGGCGAGGGCGCCGACCCCTCCGCCGAGCACCACAGACGTTGGGGGCCTCTCAAGAAGCCACCAGCACACGCCGAAGCTCGGGGCCCCCGACGTAGGCGCAACGAGCCCGCGGGTCACGCCGCCACAGCAAGAGGAGGAGGCGCCGGTGAATCCCCCGCTACTGACGGACGACGCTGGGCCTTCCCAGGCCATGACGGCGGAGGGCGGCGAAGAGTCAGACCCTGCCTGGGCCCTGACGCTGGTGCGCAACCACACCTTACTCATGCGCGGGGTCCTACGGACCGTGAGGGAAGCTCTGAGCCAGCTCGAGGTAGAGTTCCAGGAGGCCGAGGGGCGCCTCGCCGAGGAGCGTTTGCCCCTTGCTGAGGGGTGGCGCTGGCTCGACGTCGCGGTCAAGCTGGGCCATCACCAGGACAAGGTGGCACAGGAGAAGCGCGAGTAGTCCGCCGCCGAGGCGAAGGAGGTCTTCGAGAGTGCCCTCCGGGAGGCAGACGCGGCCGAGAAGCGTCGCGAGGAGGCGGAGGCCCGCACGAGGGCGCTGCGGGAGCAGCACTTCGCGTAGGAGGAGCTATTCCAGCCACGGGAGAGGGCCGTCGCCTCCCGTGAGGAGGAGCTCGCGGCCCAGGAGGCGGACTTTGCGATTCGCGAGCGGGAGCTCGCGCGAATGACCACCGAGCAGGCCACGGAGCGCGAGCGCCTGGAGACGCTCGAACGTCAGGTGGCTGCCGCCCAGGATGCCTACACCCAGCGCATGGAGGCTGCCAACACCAAGTTGGAGGCCAAGGAGAAGAAGCTCTAGGAAGACGCTGATGCGAAGATCGAGAGGAACTGTCATGCGCTTGTTGCAGATCACAGCAAGAAGCTGAAGTTCCAGGAGGACCGCTTCACGAAGAAGCGCGAGAGGCTTCAGAAGGAGGTTGAGGCCCTCAAGGAGCTCCTGACGGAGGCGGAGAACCAGTGGAAGACCGTGCTGCAGGCCAAGGCCGACACCGAGGGGGAGCTGGCCTCCCTTCAGAAGCAGGTGGGCGACGTCTCCAATGTCGTCGAGCAGGCGAGGCTGGAGGCGGACCGGGCGTGGGGGTGGCAGCATGAGCATGCCAAGATGTTCCGCTCCCTCGAGCTTTGGGCCCGCGGTGCTCTGGCCGTCATCTACAAGCAGAGGCTCAAGGGCCCTCGTGAGACCCACGACGCCAGCTACCTCGACTTCTTCACCAAGCTCATGGAGCAGCTCGAGGCTGGAGCGAAGAGGGTGAGCGGCATCATCGAGGACGAGTGCCGCGACCTCCTCTTCCAGGCCGCGACGTGGATCTTCAGCCACCTTCTCCGCACTGACCCCAGCTTCGGCTTCGACAGGGTGATAGCCCCTGTGCCCGAAGAACTCCGCGACAGTCTTGGGAAGGCGGTGGAGGACCACGTGGACGCTCTGATCACGAAGTTCTCCCATGGCAGCAGCGACAGCTCCAGCGGAATTGTGGGCGACATCAGTGAATGTGATGACGAAGACGACGGCGACGCCGCGACCTCCTAGATCCTCCCTTTTACCTGTGCCAGATTGACATGGCCC
Source organism: Elymus sibiricus (assembly GCA_039707655.1). NCBI lineage: Eukaryota > Viridiplantae > Streptophyta > Magnoliopsida > Poales > Poaceae > Elymus > Elymus sibiricus. The sequence goes on from CM077668.1 coordinate 199,253,197, forward strand.
CGCGGGGGCGTAAAAACAATGCCTTTTGTTTTAAGTACTTTTATGACTCGTTGCAGTGCTTGGCCTATTTCTCTTTCCTTGTTTGCCTTAGTGCTCTACGTCGTCAGGTCCCAGCCCCCGAGCAGGCTACAGCCGTCGCTCGTATGTCAGGTCACGTTGCTTGGACAAGGCCAGGAGGTGTAGGGCACTAAGAGGCGGTAAGGACCCTTGAGGCGCGATGCTCAGGAAGTCCCCCTTTGACGTGCAAGCGGCTTGCGCGGAGGAGAGAACATCAGCACTCAGCGAGGTCGCGGGGAGAGGAGACTCGAGAGGCGCAGGGAGCGGCTCGTGAGGTATTTTTGTACTTAGCTCTTGCGAGTGTCGATTGCCATGTCATGGTTGCGGGGCACGCCTCGCGAGGCTGCTGCTCGTGAGGCCTCCCGCTAGCACTTGGCGGAGATGGTAGCCGTAGGTTGGCTCACGAGGCAGTTCTCGCGAGGCTTCCTGGGGGTTTACGAAGGCGTCTTGTCGTGAGTTGCCTCGCGAGGCAGCACTCGCGAGGCCTTGAGCGCCTTGTTCCTGTAACAACTTGCATTGGTTTCATAAAACGGGGGAAGCGGTGCGCTCGCTAGCTTGCTCATGGGTATCATGCGAGGAGACAAGACACCAAGGACCTTGGTGGGGTGGTGTGCACGGGAGCAGGCCCGCGAGCCAGAGCTCGATCACTTGGGTTTTTGCAGCACTGCTGGGACTGACCCGAGCACAGGCACCGTGTCCAGCCCCCACTCGCGAGATGCGCAGGAGGAAGGTCGTGAGCGTGCACAGCTCCTGAGGCAAGCAACTTAGCAACACATAAGATATCTTAGGAAATAGAGCTTTACTGAAACATAGTAATAAGTTTATTACACAACCAAAAAGAGATATGATTGCCATGTTCGGCATGGATCAGCATCAGGTTGGTGCAGCCCGTGGGGCGCCCTCAAGTGATTGTTCCGCCAGCGCGGAGCATGGGGTTTCCACTAGGTGTGGGCATGATCGCGGTTCGATCGTTTCGCCAGCGCGGAGCATGGGGTTTCCACTGAGACGTGGGTGGGAGCTCTCGCGGGCCCATCAGGCGAATGCAATGAGAGGCTCCGGGGCATGTACAGCTCCACTTCGTTCGTACACGTGAGGGTCACGGGTAGAACTTGCGGAGGTGTTGGATGTTCCAAGCGTTAGGCATAGGAACTCCATCCTCCGTCTCTAGCCAGGCGGCGCCAGGCCTGGAGACATGAGCAACCCTGAAAGGGCCTTCCCACATGGGTGAGAGCTTGTGGAGTCCCTCTCTGGAGAGGATCCTTCTCAGGATGAGATCGCCAACTACGAGCGTGCGTGGGCGTATGTTGCGGCTATGATAGCGATGCAAGGCCTGCTGGTATCTGGCGGCGCGGAGGGCGGCCTGGCAACGTGCTTCTTCGAGGAGCGTCAGGTCAGCCTCTAGCGAGGCGTCCTGACGAGCCTCATCGAAGGCAAGGACTCTCGGAGAGCCGTGCCAGAGCTCGGATGGGAGGACTGCCTCAGCTCCGTAGACAGGGAAGAAGGGAGTCTCGCCGGTAGGCTTGGTTGCCGTTGTGCGGATGGACCACAGCACAGACTGTAGCTCGTCAAGCCAGTCTTTGCCGCAGGCTTCGAGCTTTTTCTTGAAGCTTCTCGTCTTGAGGCCCTTGAGGACCTCAGCATTGGCACGCTCAGCCTGGCCGTTGCTTCACGGGTGCGCCGCAGAGGCGTAGCAGATCTGCGTGCCAAGGTTGGTGCAGTATGACTTGAAGAGGCCGCTTGTGAACTGGGAGCCGTTGTCAGTGATGATGCGGCTGGGACGCCGAAGCGACTCACGAGGCCCTTGATGAACTTGACGGCAGAGCCTGCCAGGATGGTGCGCACGGGCTCGACCTCCGCCCATTTGGTGAACTTGTCGATGGCGACGTAGAGGTAGCGGTAGCCGCCAGCTACACGAGGGAAGGGTCCCAAGATATCCAGCCCCCAGACCATGAAGGGCCACGAGAGGGGAATCGTTTGGAGGCCTTGCGCCGGCTGGTGGATTTGCTTGGCATGGAATTGACAAGCTTCACAGGATTGGACGAGCTCGGTGGCGTCGTGGAGCGCGGTGGGCCAGTAGAAGCCACTGCGGAACACCTTGCCGGCAAGGGTGCGTTACGACGAGGAGTGGTGGCCGCAGTCTCCCCCATTGATGTCGGCGAACAGCTCGCGCCCTTGTTCTTCAGAGATGCACCGCAGCGAGACGCCATTGGGGCGCCTGCGGTACAGCTCGCCGTCTTGCAAGCAGTAAGCGGTGGCCTGCCAGGCCACGCGCTCTGCTTCTGAGTCCTTCTTCTGGAACGGTGCCGTGAAGAAAGTAGGCCTTGAACTCCGCGGCCCAGCTGTCTGCTTGAGGCTCCAATGCCAGCAGCAGGCAGGCTCCTGAGGCTGGGCCGCAGTCTCATGCACCCATGGGTGGTGCGGGCGGGAGTTCCTCGTGAAGCAGCGTGGTCCTCACGGCTGGCGGAGTAGCAAATGGCCCGAGGAGCCTTTCCTTGAAGATGCCGGGGCTCTGGGGCTCGCGGCGAGATGCTCGCTTGGCAATGTCGTCGGCCTCCTTGTTGCCGCCGCGATGAACGTGCTGCAGCTCCAGGCCAAGGAAACGCTTCTCAAGTTTACGTACCTCTTCTAAGTAGGCGGCCATGTGCTCGTCCTTGGGCTTGTAGATTTTGTTGGAGAAGTTGACGAGGAGCTGTGAATCACCGTTGATGGTGAGGCACTTGATGCCCAGGGCAGAGGCAGCCTTGAGGCCGGCGATGAGGCCCTCGTACTCTGCGATGTTGTTGGAGACCTTGTCGTCGCGCTTGAAGCAGAGTTGGACGGCGTAGTAGAGCTTGTTTCCCATTGGCGAGGTGAGCACGACGCCAGCCCCCGCGCCCTGCTGGGAGAAGGCGCCATCGAAGTGCATGGACCAGCCGCCAGGCGCTTCGTCCCCAGGCAAGAGGGATTCAACCTCGTGAGGCCCCTCCTGGGGTGGGTCCGTCCATTCTGCTACGAAGTTGGCCAGGGCTGCGCCCTTGATCACCCTTGTGGTGCAGAATTCTAGCTCGAAAGCTTGTAGCTCGATGCTCCACTGGGCGACGCGGCCAGCGGCGTTGGGGCTGTGCAAGACTTGCTCCAGGCGGTAAGACGAGATCACCTTGATGGGATGGCTCTGGAAGTAGTGGCGCAGCCTCCGAGAGGCGATGAGGAGCACAAGGAGGAGCTTCTGCTGCATGGGGTAACTTTCGGGCGCATCTCGCAGCACCGTACTAACGAAGTACACGGGGTGCTCGACGAGGCGGGTAGTTGTTGCAGCAGCTTGGTCTTCAGGGGGCCCGAGGGGCTCATGAGGCTCAGAAGGCTCGGGAGGCGGCTCACTGGGGGCCTCCTGAGGCAAGGCCTCGGCAGGTGACGGCACGGCCTCGGAAGGCGGTGGAGCGGCAGGCCTCTTCTGCGCGGGGATGCGCTCTTCTTGAACTTCCAGCAGAGCCGCGCTGGCCGTCTGGGGAGTAGCCGCCAAGTATAGTAGCAAGGGCTCGCGAGAGCATGGCATGACCATGATGGGCGGGCTTGTGAGGTACCTCTTGAGGTCTTCGAAGGAAGCGTCGGCCTCGGGAGTCCAATTGAAGGGGCCGAATCTCTTCATGAGTTTGAAGAATGGCAGGGCTTGCTCGCCGAACTTGGAGATGAATCGCCCAAGGGAGGCCATGCATCCCGCCAGGCACTGCATCTCCTTGAGGCTCTGGGGAGGATGCATCTTCTCGATGGCCTTGATCTTCTCGGGGTTGGCCTTGATGCCACGGTGGGAGACCAGGAAGCCGAGCAGCTTGCCGGAGGGGACTCCGAAGACGCACTTGTCTGGGTTGAGCTTGAGGTTGACCTTGCGCAGGTTGTCGAACATCTCCTGGAGGTCCGCGAGGAGGGCACAGACCTCGTGAGTCTTGATGACAATGTCATCGACGTAAGCCTCGGCGTTTCTTCCCATCTGAGGCCCGAAGGCGATGCGCATCAGTCTCTGGAAGGTGGCTCCGGCGCTCCTGAGGCCGAAGGGCATGCAGATGTAGCAGAATATGCCGCAGGGGGTGATGAAGGCTATTTTCTCCACATCTTCGGCCGCCATCTTGATCTGGTGGTAGCCTGAGAAGGCATCTAGGAAGCATAGCAGCTCGCACCCGATGGTGCCGTCCATGATCTGGTAAATGCCGGGCAGCGGAAATGGAGCTTGAGGGTAGAACTTGTTGAGGCTCGTGAAGTCGACGCACATGCGCTCCTTGCCGCACTTCTTGGGTACCACGACAGGGTTGGCGAGCCACTTAGGGTGGCGCACCTCACGGATGACTCCACCTTCTTGGAGCTTCTGAACTTCCTTGACGATGAAATCTTGCTTCTCTGGCGCCTGGCGCCATGCCTTCTGTTTCACGGGGCGTGCGTTGGGGCACACCGCTAAGTGGTGTTCGATTACCTCCCTCGGCACACCGGACAAATCAGATGCCGTCCAGGCGAACACATCTGAATTTGCCCGAAGGAAGGTGACGAGCGCATCTTCCTATGCAGGAGAGAGGCTAGTGCCGATGGTGAAGGCAGGTCCTGAGCCGCTGCCGTCCACCGACACCTTCTTCGTCTCGGCGCGGTCCTGAGAGAACAGTTGTTTCTTCTTCGTGGGCGCGGCCTCATGAGGCTCGGCGGCATCCTCGTCGGCAGGGTAGGCAGTGGCGGCTGCCTTGTAGGCGCTCTCGAGGGAACGGACCGCGTCCTTCTCGTCGCAGCAGATGGCGATGATGCCGCTGCAGCCCGACATTTTGAGGACGTTGTAGGCGTGGTGGGTCACCGCCATGAATTTGGTGAGAGCTGGGTAGCCCAAGATGGCGTTGTACGGCAGGCCGATGTGCGCCACGTCGAAGTCGATGAGCTCAGTATGGTAGTTCTAGTGGGTGCCGCAGGTGACGGGGAGACGCACTTGGCCCAGAGGAATGGTGGAGCCATCAGTTACTCCAGAGAAGGGCCTGGTCGGCATCAGCTGGTCATAAGGCACTTGGAGCATCTCGAAGGTCTCGATGGAGATCACGTTGAGGCCTGCGCCTCCATCGATGAGTGTCTGGGTGACGGCGACGTTGCTGATGGTGGGGGTGCACAGCATGGGGACCGTGCCAGCAGCGCTCGAAGACTTGGGGTGATCGTTGGAGTCGAAGGTGATGGCGTATTGGGACCACTTGAGGGGGCGAGAAGCCTCAGGCCTCGGGAGGGCAGCATTCACCTCGCGAGAGAACAGCTTGAAGTGACGGTTAGATGCGGGAGCCTAAGCTCCGCCTAGGATGCAGGCCACTCCATGAGGCTCCTGATAGCCCCCGACGTCATGGTCGGGCTGGTTGCCATCATTCCATCGCGGTGGCGGCGGCAATGGTGGAAGGGCAGCATTGGCCTGAGGGTTAGCCTCACAAGGCTGGTCACGCCAGATGGCCTCGCGAGGCTGGTCACGCCAGCCCTGGCGGAAGTTGCCATTGTTGCTGCAGTCTCCCCAGCGGCCGTCGTTACGGCAACCTCCACGGCCAGTGCCGCGGTCGTTGCGGTCGCTGCGGCGGCCAAGGCACTCGTCGCGGAGCAGCTTGAGCTCGTGGCAGTCCTCAGTGCTATGGGAGTGCGAGTTGTGGTAGGCACAGAGAGGGCGGTTATCTCTTTTGGGCTCATCACGCTCATGGCCGCGCTTCTGCTCGGGTTCTGCCGCAAGCACGGTAGGGCCCTTGCACTTGACGTCCTTGCTCTTGGCCTTGGCGGCGTCCGGCGCCACGTCGGGGTCGTTGTGGACGAAGAGGCGGCCTTCCTCGGCCTTGGCACAGTTGTCGGCGAGGTCGAATAGCTCGAGCACGGAGTCGAGCTCGTCATTGATGGTGAGCTTCTCGCGCATCCGGACGTCCATGATGCCGTTGGAGAACGCGGAGACAATGGCGGCCTCAGAGGCGCACGGGATCTTGTTGCGCACTTGGTTGAAGCACTGGATGTACTTGCGGAGGGTCTCGTCAGGGCGCTGGCGCACAGCCCCCAGGTCGTTGAGCGTGAGGGAGCGCTCGTGCATGCCCTTGAAGTTGGCGACGAATTGCCGGCAGAGCTCGCCCCACGAAGAGATGGATGCCTCAGGGTGGTTCGTGAGCCAGGAGCGAGTGCCGTCCTTGAGGGCCATGGAGAACCAGTTCGCCATGACCTTGTCGCCGCCGTTCGCTGCCTCGATGCTCAGGGCATAGAGCTGTAGGAACTCCGTGGGGTTGGGGGTGCCGTCGTAGCACTGAGGCAGGTCTGGCTTGAACTTGGCGGGCCACACCACGCGTCGCAGCTCGCGGATGAAGGCACGGTAGCCCACGCAGCTGGAGGGGATGCCACCAGCGAGGGCGGCGCGCTTCTGACGGCCGGCAGCCGCGACCTCCTGGACGGTCCTGTCTTGGCACTGGCGCTATTGCTCGAGGAGGAAGCGCGCGAGGGCGGCACGCGGCGGATGATCTGGCAGCTGGGCTCGCCATGGTCCGACGAAGACGCACTGCGAGAGTGTTCATGCGCCCGCATGTCGTGGTGGCGCCGGGCGCCCTCGTCCTGTAGCGGAGGCGGGGGAGGCGCGTCGTGCGCCACGTCCCCGGCGTGAGATGGCGGAGGACGGAGCGAGTGAGAGGGCACCGGGGCGTCGCCTGCGGCGTTGACGAGCTCGGTGATGCAGCCGAGCCAGCCGTCATAGCCGGCGTCGGTGGGGCGGTAGCGCAGGAGCTCACGCGCCATGAGCAGTGCGGCCTGTGGGGCCGGCGCGTCGTGCCGGGCGAGCGAAGAGGCTGTGGTGGTGTGGCTATCCGCTCGCATGGACGGGTGGTGGGAAGAAGCCTGCTGCTCCCTCGCAGCGGGGTCGGTGACAGCGCCGGCGGCGCGGCGTCGATGGTCGTCGCGGGCGACGGGCTCCGTCTGGGCCACCCTGGCAGCTCGACGTGCGTAGCGCTCGCAGCGAGCGTCGGCCATGGTGGCGAGGAAGCGGAAAGGGACGAAGCGGCCCCCTAACTAGCACGCCAAATGTCGGAGCCTGGACTCCGGGGAACTAGAGGTTCAAACAGTGGGGGCACGCTAGCTCTTTCCGACCAAAGGTGACCACGGCGAGGCTACAGCGAGAGCGCTACGCGGGAGCACAATAGAGGACACGACGGTTACCCAGGTTCGGGCCACCTTGCTGTGTAAAACCCTACTCCTGCTTGTGGTTAGGATTGCTCTGGGCAAGAAGGTGTTCTCGCGTACAAGGTAAGAGATGGAGGAATCGATCCCCTCTACAATGGTAGCTCTGCCCCTTTTATAGCCGCCCCGGTCCTCTTCCCCCAAAAACTAGGCGGGAAGGGTTGCCACACTTGGCGGGTTTTGAAAGGGGACAGGCGCTCAGTCTATCCTGACTAAAGGCGGTCTTCGCCTGTAAAAGCATGATCCATGACGCGCCGGTGGGCTCGGTGGTGACCTCCGCCCTGCGCGCCTTGCTGTCTTGGTCTTCTATCACCAAATGGGCAGTCCTTGGGACTTGCTTTGGGGGTGGGCAGCTGGGGCTGCCCCCTTAGCACCAAAGAGGAAAGCTTCTCCATAGGGATGAAAACGGAGCAGAAATGGACGGAACTGAGTGCTACCACATTTGTTTTCATATATTTTTGCAGAAGCGGAAACGAATACAGAAACCCCGGAAATGAATACGGAAACAGATACTACCGGAAATGGACACGGAGCGAATACAAAGCGGACACGGAAACATAAGTGGGCGTTGACCGGAACTTAAAACCCCCTTGAATCATAGAGAAATACACACAAAAACAAACAAATTTAATGAATTGTTAACATGGCTACAAAATAATATCATTATGTTAGCAACTTAGCGTAGTATTATAGTAGTACTGGACAATTACGTATAGGGTCAAGTTGAGTACATGTGTGGTAGTAGAAGTTGGGCCTCAAATGATTCATTCTACTCATTGTGTCATTGTGTGTTGTTTGGTGGTTGGACTACGAAGCAGCCATAGGTCTATAGTAAAAAACGGAAATTCCATATTCACAGAAACGGAAAGTTCCGTTTCCACGCCTGTTCCACCGGAAAACACCGTTCCGTTTTTGTTTCCGTTTCCGCATAAAAAATTCCATTTCCACTTCCGTTTTGCAAATTTTCGTTTCCGTTTTCATATTTCCTCTCCATTTCCATTTTTCCTCCGGAAAAACGGAAAGTTTCCACTCCATTTTCATCCCTACTTCTCTATCCGCGCCCGCTGGCATGGCCTCTGCTGCCTTCGTCGCTACGCGCGTCACCCACGTGATGGGCACAGGACCGCGCAGCCAATGTCAGGCGAGATGGCCTCGGGTGCCCGGCTAGGGAGGGCGCCTCGGGAGGCAGCCTCGCGAGAAAGCCTCGTGAGGCTCCTGCTGTTGCCGCGGTTAAGTGCTGGCGGGTCGTGTCTTGAGGAGGGGTCCTCAGGAGGCCGGTGCCTCAGGAGATGTCTTCACTTCGCGGCGCCCTTGGATGGCCGCGTCTTGGGCCTTCGCCAAGCATCATTTACTGGGCCGCAGGCAGACGGGCCGGGGTACCCCGGTTCCTAGAGGCCCGACAGGTACTGCTCAGGCTTGCACACCGTCATCCTGATCTCGATCTCTCCGGGATCTTCAGAAAGCTGCCACAGAACACCAACGTCACTGCTGCCAACAAGATTGCCGGTCCTCTTGCCAACAAGGTTCTCCAAGTCCCCAGGATTCAAGGCGATCATCAGGATTAAGCTTGTCTTTGCATTTGCCACAGTGTTGGCATGTAAAAGATACATTTGGTCTTATGTTAGACCTGCACTGATTTTGTGACGTAACACAACTTGTGTTGATGAATGAATGTATGCTATCTCCCTTGTTTTACTTTGTCTTTCTATGATTTTTTTATACCCTACACATAACAGAAGCTTGCCGGTGCGTGCACTTGCCGCGAGCGCTTGAGGAATGGATCCTTAGCAGCCTGCCGGTAGTGCCACCGCTGACAAGTTTTCCTTTGACATTTTCAAATGCAGCTACTTAAATTGTTGAGCGGACTCGAAACAAAATAAGAGCGCAACTGATTATGACAAGGTTCCTTCGCGTGTAGGTTTTTCATACAAACACAGAATCGTTCAAGGGAAATTGCAAATGTTACAAGGAATCGTTTCAAAGTTTTTCAACTTAGTTTTTCCTTGTGCTGCGTTTCCTTGTTGCACGAAATGATCACTTGAACATCATTAAATGGTATCCTCATCGTCACTCCCCTCGGGAAACTTGAACGCGAGGAATCCTTCTGTCCTTTGACAAAAAGAAGAAGAGAAAAGAGTGGTTTGGAAACCTTGATGGTCCACTAACCATTTCATACAAGTCAAAGCGTAATCACAACATCACATGCATTTATACACAAATAAATATGTATTTTGACAAAGAGTTGCGAAACACTTAGCTTTATTTCACTTATGCACAGGAGCTGTGTCGGGCCAGTGGAACCCAGGGTACCTCGGCCCATCTGCCTGCGGCCCAGAATGCAACACCTGGCGGAGGCCCAATAGGTGGCTCACCAGCGGGCACCTCGAGCAAGACCCCTCATGAGGCCCTGGCCTCCTGAGGACCCCTCCTCCCGGAGCAGGCAAGCAAGACTTTGCCACAACTTCACCGAGAGCCTCGCGAGGCCCTCTTGTGAGGCGGCCTCCCAAGGTTGCCTCCCGAGGCACCCTCCCGAAGGTATGCAGGACAAGTGCTGTTCGGCTCGGTCGCGTGGTCTCGTGCCCACCACGTGGGTGACGCGTGTGGTGACGAATGGCGACAGAGGCCACGCCAACAGGCGCGGATGGAGAGGATTTCCCCTTTTGTGCTAAGTGAGCGAGGCCAGCAGTCCGTTTCCCAAAGCAACCCCCAAAGGTTGCCCAATCAGTGAAAGAAGACCAAGATGGTGGACGTGCAGGGCGGAGGTCATCCCTGAGCCCACAGGCGCGTCATGGATAATCGCTTTGCAGACAAAGACCGGATTTTGTCAGGATAGACTGCGCCACTGTCCCCCTACAAACTTGTCGTTGTGTGGCAACCCTTCCCGCCAATGTTTTCGGGGAAAGAGGACCAAGGCAGATATAAAAGGAGGGCAGGGTGCCGCTGTAGAAGTGATCGATCGACTCTTCCTCCCCAAACCTTGTACTCTCGCGCCAGAGCAATCACAACCAAGCAGGAGTAGGGTTTTACACCGCAAGGTGGCCCGAACCTGGGTAAACCGCTTTGTCTCCGGCCCGCTCCCACTAGCGCGCTCTCGCCGTAGCTTCGCCGTAGTTTACCTGTGGTATGGGACGAGGTGGTAGGAACGAGCTCACCCTAGTGTTCGAACCTTTGGGTCCCCGGAGCCCGACTTCCGACATTTGGCGCACCAGGTAGGGGTGCGCTACTGTTCTTCCACTCCGTCCTCCACTCCACCAGCCTCATGGCCGACGCTCGCCGTGAGCGCGCGGAGCGCAGGGCGGGTCGTGTTGCCCAGACGGAGCCGGTGGGCCGCGACAACCGCCGCCGCCACGTCGAGGCCACTGCCGCCACCGACCCTGCCACCTGGGAGCAGCAGGACTCCTCCCTGCACCCCTCTGTGTAGGCAGACGGCCGCACCGCCATGGCTTCCTCGTCCCTCGCCCGCCGTGGGCCGCCGAACGCGCAGGCCGCGCTACTCATGGTGCGTGAGCTGCTCCACTACCGTCCAGCTGACACCGGCTACGATGCCTGGCTTGGTCGCATCACCAAGCTCGTCAACGCCGCCAGGAACGCTCTGGCGCCTTCCCACTCGCTCCGCCCTCCGCCGTCTCGCATCGGGGACGTCGCGCATGGCGCTCCCCTGCCACCTCCTCTGCGCCACGAGCTCGCCGGGCACCAGTGCAACGAGCGGGCGCGTGAGCCATCCCGCTGCGCGTCCTCGCTGGTCCGAGACAAGGCCAGCTGCCAGATCGTCTGCCATGCGCCGCCTGATGCGCGTGTGCTCCTCGAGCAGCACCACCGGCGCCAGGACCGGGCCGTTTAGGAGGTCGAGCGGTGTGGGTTGCCGCGCCTTCACTCGCGAGCTGCGTCAGGTGGTGTGGCCCGCAAAGTTCAAGCCGGACCTGCGTCCACGCTACGACGACACCCCAACCCCGCAGAGTTCCTTCAGCTCTATGCGCTGAGCGTCGAGGCGATGAACGGCGACGACAAGGTCATGGTGAACTGGTTCCCCATGGCCCTCAAAGATGGCTCGCGCCCTTGGCTCATGAATCTCCCTAAGGCGTCGATCTCGTCATGGGGCGAGCTCTGCAGCCAGTTCGTCGCCAACTTCAAGAGCACGCACGACCACTCCGTCACAATCAACGACCTACGGCATGTGCGGCAGCGCCCGGACAAGACCCTCCGCAAGTACATCCAGTGCTTCAGCCAGGTGCGCAACAAGATCCCGCGTGCCTCCGACGCAGCCGTCATCTCTGCATTCTCCACCGGCGTCACGAACGTCAAGATGCGTGAGAAGCTCGCCATCAACGACGAGCTGGACTCGGTGCTTGAGCTGTTCGACCTCGCTAACAAGTGCGCCAGGGCTGAAGAAGGTCGCCTCTTCATCCACAATGACCCCGATGCGGCGCCCGACGCCGCCAAGGCCAAGAGCAAGGACGTCACGCGCAAGGGCCCTGCCGTGCTTGCGGCGGAGCCCGAGTAGAAGCGCGGCCGTGACTGCGATGAGCCCAGGAAGGACGACCGGCCGCTCTGTGTCTACCACAACATGCACTCCCATAGTACCGAAGACTGCCAGGAGCTCAAGCTGCTCCGCGACGAGTGCCCGGGCCGCTGAGGCGACCGCAACGACCGCGACGCCGGCCACGGAGGTGGCCGCAGCGGCAACCGCTGGGACAGCCGCAACAGCAATGGCAACTTCCGCCAAGGCTGGCGCGACCAACCTCGTGAGGCCACCTCACGTGATCAGCCTCGTGAGGCAAACCCTCAGGCCAACGCCGCTCTCCTGCCGCTACCACCGCCACCCCAGAGGAACGACGTCAACCAGCCTGACAAGGGCATTGGGGGCTACCAGGAGCCTCGCGCGGTTGCCAGCATCCTCGGCGGGGCTCAGGCTCCCGCGTCCAATCGCCACTTCACGCAGTTCTCTCACGAGGTGAACGCCGCCCTCCCGAAGCCTGAGGCCGCGCGGCCCCTCAAGTGGTCGCAGTACGCCATCACCTTCGACTCCAAGGACCACCCCAAGTCCACGGCCACCGCAGCCACGCTCCCTATGTTGTGCACTCCCGCCAACAGCAACGTCACGGTCACCAAGACCCTCATCGACGGGGGCGCCGGCCTTAACGTGCTCTCCATCGAGACCTTCGAGCAACTCCAGGTGCCTTATGAGCAGCTCATGCCGACAAGGTCCTTCTCGGGCGTGACCGACGGATCCACGCTGCCTCTGGGGCAAGTGCGCCTCCCAGTCACCTTCGGCACCCGCAAGAACTACCACACTGAGCTCATCGACTTCGACGTCGCTCACCTCGGCCTGCCCTACAACGCCATCTTGGGCTACCCTGCGCTCGCCAAGTTCATGGCGGTGTCTCATCACGCCTACAACGTCCTCAAGATGCCTGGCTGCAGCGGCATCATCACCGTCTCCTGCGATGAAAAGGACGCGATCTGCTCCCTTGAGCACGCCTACAAGGCTACCGCTACCGCCCATCCAGCTAACGAGGATGCGGTTGAGCCTCCTGAGGCCGCGCCCGCGAAGAAGAAGCAGATGTTCTCTCAGGACCGCGCCGAGACGAAGAAGGTGTCGGTTCACGGCAGCGGCTCAGGCCCTGCCTTCACCACCGGCACCTACCTTTCTCCTGCATAGGAAGGTGCACTCGTCGCCTTCCTTCGGGCAAACTTGGATGTTTTCGCCTGGAAGGCATCTGATTTGTCCGGTGTACCGAGGGAGGTCATGAAGCACCAGTTAGCAGTGCCCCGTCAAGCAAAAAGCACGGCGCTAGGCGCCCGAGAAGCAAGAGTTCATTGTTCAAGAAGTGCACAAGCTGCAAGAAGCTGGAGTCGTCCATGAGGTGTGCCATCCCGAATGGCTCGCCAACCCAGTCGTCGTCCCCAAGAGGGGCGGCAAGGAACGTATGTGCGTCGACTTCATGAGCCTTAACAAGGCCTGCCCTTAGGACCCCTTTCTGCTGCCGCGCGTCAGCCAGGGCGCAAACTCCGCCACCAGCTACACTCGCATGCCCTTCGGCCTAAGGAACGCCAGCGCCACCTTCCAGAGGCTGACGCGCCTCGCGCCGGGGCCTCGGACGGGGAGGGGCTCCACAAGCTCTCACCCATGTGGGAAGGCCCTTTCAGGGTTGCTCATGTCTCCAGGCCCGGCGCCGGCCAGCTGGAGACGGAGTTCCTGTGCCTAACGCCTGGAACATCCAACACCTCCACAAGCTCTACCCCTGATTCTCACGCGTACGAACGAAATGGGGCTGTACATGCCCCGGAGACTCTCAATGCGTTCGCCTGACGGGCACGCGAGAGCTCTCTCCCATGCCCAAGTGGAAGCCCCATGCTCCACGCTGGCGGAACGATCGAGCTGCAATCATACCCACACCCAAGTGGAAGCCCCATGCTCCATGCTGGCGGAACAATCAACTGAGGGCGCCCCATGGGACGCACCAACCTCAAGCTGAACCGTGCCGGACACGGCATCCCCTCTTTTTCTCTTTTGGGTGTGTAACTGAGGGCGCCCCACGGGCTGCACCAACCTCAAGCTGACCCGTGCCGGACACGGTAGCCGGATCCCCTTTTTGGTTGTGTAACGGAATCCATTATCTTGTTTCAGTAAAGCTTCAGTTTCCACACATGGTGTATTTCATCATATCTTTACCTCACGAGCCGTGCACGCTCGCGGCCTCCCTCATGAGCCTCACGCGAGCGGGGGCTGGACACGATGTCTGTGCTCGGGTCAGTCCCAACAGCACTGCAAAACCCAAGCAACCGGGCTCTGGCTCGTGGGCCTGCTCCCATGCACGCCACCCCACCAAGGTCCTTGGTGTCTTATCTACTCGGGGGCTGGACACAGTGTCTGTGCTCGGGTCAGTCCCAGCAGCGCTGAAAAACCCAAGCAACCGGGCTCTGGCTCGCGGGCCTGCTCCCGTGCATGCCACCCCACCAAGGTCCTTGGTGTCTTATATCCTCGCGTAACGCCCATGAGCGAGCCGGCGAGCATGCGCTGCTCCCCTGTTGTGGGACTTTCTGCATGCAGTTACCTCAAGAACAGGTCACCTGGAAGGCCTCGCGAGCGACGCCTCGCGAGGTGGCCCAATGGCAAGACACCCCGTTGAGCCTTAGGAAGCTTCGCAGGCCCTGCCTCGGGAGCCAACCTATAACGGCCATCTCAGCAGGGGACCTCACGAGCGGAAACCTCGCAAGGCACACCCTACAAGTAGCGGCTCACCAGATGCTACCCTCCACAAAAGCTAAGTCTACTACCTCGCGAGCCACCCTCGCCATCTCCCAAGCTTCCCCTTCTAGCAACCTCGCCGAGAGCTGGCGTTTCTCCTTTCGCGAGCCGCTTGCACGTTAAAGGGGGCTCCCTGAGCATCGCGCCTCGGGAGCTCTTACCGCCCTCGGTGCCCTACACCTCCTGGCCTTGCTTAGGCACGAGTCCTAGCATACCAGTGGCGGCTGTAGCCCGCTCGGGGGCTGGGCCCTGACTACATAGAGCACACAAGGCAAGCAAAAAGAGAAAATAGGCCTCGAGAGAAAGCTTCACGAGAGCACAAGCATACATCATAGCAAATCATAAAGTACTTAAACACAAAGGCATTGTCTTCACGCCCCCAAGGGCCACATCGGTCTAGTGCAGGATAACGAAGGAAAGGGGATCCTAAGAAGTCGCGCCTCCGTCGTCGTCGCCGTCGTTGTCATCGCCGCCATCGTGGTCGTCCCCGTCTTCATCGGAGCTCTCGCAGCTGTCACGATAGAACTTCCCAAGCAGCGCATCCACATGGCCTTCCACCGCCTTCGCGAGGAAATCGCGGAGCTCCTCAGGGATGGGGGCTATTACCTTATCAAGATCAAAGTTGGGGTCGGCATGAAGGAGGTGGCTGAAGACGCGAGTCGCCGCCTGAGAGAAGAGGTCGCGGCACTCTTCCTCGAAGATGCCATCCACCTTCCTAGCTCCGTCCTCGAGCCGCTCCATGAGCTTGGTGAAGAAACCAATGTGGTCGGCGTCATGGGGCTCGCGGGGGGCTTCGAACCTCTCCTTACAGATGGAGCTCAGGGCACCGTAGGCTCGGAGCTCGAGGAGGTGGAACATCTTGACGCGTTCGAGCTACCGCTCCCGCTCCTGGTCTGCCTCGCCTCCGGCCTGTTCGACGGTGCTGGTGGCACCCCTCGCCTGGAGACGAAGCGAGGCCAGCTCGGCTTCGGCGATGGCCTGGGCCTTCAACGCGGTCTCTCGGCGGGCCTCTGATTTAGTCAGCACCACCTTAAGGCTGGCAATTTCCTGCCGAAGCCCCTCGCGCTCCGTCTCGAAGAGGTCCTCCTGCCACTTTAGCTCCTTGTCATGCTCCTCGGCGAGCGCTTGGCGCTCCGCCGCCATCTTTGTGTCGGCGTCTTCCTGGGCCTTTTTCTCCTTAGCCTCCAGTTGGGCGTTGGCCTCATCCACGCGCTTCGCGTGGGTATCCTGAGCCTCGGCCACCTGACACCCAGCGTCTCCAGCCGCCCACGCTCCGTGGCCTGTTCAGTCGATACCCTCGCGAGGTCTCGCTCGCAAGTCACAAGGTCTGCCTCGCGGGATGCGAGCTCCCCCTCACGGGTAGCGACGGCACTTTCCCGCGTATGGAACAGTTATGCCTGCACGACATGTTGATCCTGGAGTTCCTTCAGGCGGACCTCCGCCTCCTCGTGACGCTTGACGGCCGCTTCAGCCTCTCGGAGAGCGCTCGCACAGGCCCCCTTCGCCTCGGCAGCGTCCTTCTCGCCTTTCGCACGAGCGGCTTCGTTCTGGCGCTGGCCCATTTTGACGGTGACGCTAAGCCGGCACCACCCTTCAGCGAGCCTCAGGCGCTCCTCGACGAGGCGCGCCACCGCGTCCTGGAAATCTGCCCCGATCCAATTGAGGACGGCCTTGGCGTCACGCAAGGCTCCGTGCCTGAGCAAGGTGCGGTTGCTCACGAGCGCCAAGGCCCAGTCCGGGCCCGGCCCCTCACTGCCCTCCATTGCCGAGGTCGGGGAGGCCCCGGTGTCGTTCACTAGGAGCGGGGGGCTCGTCGGGGTTTCCCCCGCGTTCGGCTGCGGCAGCGCGCCGCGGGGGCTCGCCATGCCCGCCACGGGAGCCTCGCGCGCGGGTGCAGCTTGAGAGTTCGCCGCGGCGCGCCCCGCGTCGTCCCCCTCCGCGTTAAGGGAGGCCTCTGGCGGGGAGTGGGCGCCTCGACCTCCCCCATCACTGCATCTTCTCTTGCGGCGGGGTCCGCGAGGGGCACGCCCCCACCTCCGAAGGTGGCCGCCCGAGGCACGTTCGTCTCGGCTTCAGGAGCCACGCCCACGCATGGCTCTGGAGGGATGGCCTACTCCTCCTCGATCTCCGGGCGCCCCGTCTCGACTTCGGGGCGGCGGGCGGCTTCTCCATGCCCCCCGGCACTCACGGCAGGCATCGGTGCCCCCTTCGGGCTGGGGACCATCTTCATCTTCGCCGTCCTCTTCTTCTTCTTCTTCTGGTCACTGGCAGACCTGCTTTACAAAATGGTGGCTTAGCCCTCGAGCTCAAACAGGCAGTGTGAACATAAAACACCGGGATGGGCACGAGGACTTACTCGTCGCTGGAGGTCCACTTCCTCTTCTTCTCCACGGGAGCGGGTCGTCGATGCCACCCTCAAGCATCGCCCCGGCTCTACCTTCCGAGCCCCCGGAGTGGGCCGCGGTGGACCCGGCCGCGTCGTTGCCCTTCTCGAGGGCCTGGGAAGTCTCGGCTCCCTGACCAGCCTCTACCGCTGGGGGCTCGGCCGCCTCCCGGCTGAGGGCCGCCTCCGCCGCACACGACCCATTTGTTGCGGCGCCGGAACTTTCCTCTCCCTCTGCCAGCTAGTCGGGAGGGCGCCGTCGCGGGCAGCGCGCTGTCGGCATCATCATCCTCGAGGTCGCAGAGGAGCTGACGGTGGGTGCGCGGTGGCGCCCGGTCGGCGTCCTCCTCCGTGGCCTCCCCCGAGTCTTCATTGCCGCCACTGTCCCCGGAGTCCAGCGCCACCACGAGAGGGTTCTCGCGGGGCCCGACATGGCCCTCCAGCACGAGGCCCCACCAGTCAAAGCGGGGCATCTCCGCGACCAGCTCCGCCATATCCTGGTAACGGAACAGCGGGAGCGCATCCTCAGGCGGATCCGCAGCGGGGCTGCTAAGCAGAGTCGTCGGGGCTCCGTCCAGCACGTCTTGCTTCAGGCTGCCAAAGTTCAGCCTCATGGAGTCCCTCTTGCCGATGAACTCCCACACAGGGCGCGAGTGCTGTTGGAGCGACGCGATGCCCCACCGCAAGTACTCCTTGACGACCGTCGCCCCCAACAGGTCCGCGGCCCGGTGCGCGGCCATCCGCTCCAAGACAGGCTCCATCCTCGGGTCGGTGAGCTTCTCGTGCCCCCACCTGGAGTTCTTCTCAGCCGGGTCCGTCGGGATCATCAGGAGCGGGCTGGTCCGGCATGCGTCCATATAGACCCAGCACTGCCGGTAGCCCTCCACCTTCTTCACGACCTTCAGGTTGATGATGCTACGCTCCATCCCCTTGATGGCGAGGAGCGAGGTGCATCCGGAGTGCTGGTCCACCGCAGTGAGCCGCAGGCTGAAGAAGTGGCGGAAGAGCGCCACCGAAGGCATCACGCCCACAAAAGCCTCGCAATAAAAGGCAAACATGGCTAGGAGGAGGATGGAATTGGGTTGAAGATGGAGGGCGTGAATCCGATAATGGGAAAGGATGGCGTAGAAAAAGTCCGAGAATGGTGGCACCAACCCGGCATAAACGTTGTGGAGGAAGAAGGGGTATGCCGTCGCCCCCAGGTCAGGCCGCGCGCGTGAGCCCGGCCAGATCTTGGTCGCCTGTTCCTCATTCTGGCCGCTGGCCACTAGTGGGAGCACCTTGTCCAGACCCTCCATGTCGATGATGGTGGAGCACTGCAGCGCCTCCCCGATGGCAGGCGCGCTTGGGGCCGGGGCTGCCGTTTTTCCCTTCTTGCCAGCGGGCGCCATCGAAGCGCGGCGGAGTCACGAGTGGAAGCGGGGGAAGAGGCGGAGCTCGGAGATGGGGTCATGAGGAGCTGTGCGCAATTAGGAAGACGCGGGGAGACGACATTGCGAAGGAAGGCAATGATGGTCTCGCACCGTGCGCAGGCAGGCTTTATGTCAGCGCGGGCAGTTACCAAGGCGTCGTGGGAGAAGTGGGGGCGTCCCCCGTCACATCATGCGCCACGCATCGCGCCTGGCCATAGGCGATTAGGACCCGCGTCGTTTTGCCCCCGAAGAGGCGGGAACGTGCGTGCCGCGGGCCCGGGGGCCACTGTCGGGCCCGTGGAACCTAGGGTACCTCGGCCTGTCTGCCTGCGGCCCAGAACGCAACGCCTGGCGGAGGCCCAATAGGTGGCCCACCAGCGGGCACCACGAGCAAGACCCCTCATGAGGCCCTGGCCTCCTGAGGACCCCTCCTCCCAGAGCAGGCAAGCAAGACTTTGCCATGACTTCATCGAGAGCCTCGCGAGGCGGCCTCCCGAGGTTGCCTCCCAAGGCACCCTCCCGAAGGTATGCAGGACAAGTGCTGTTCGGCTCGGTCGCGCGGTCTCGTGCCCACCATGTGGGTGATGCGCGCGGTGATGAATGGCGATAGAGGCCGCGCCAGCAGGTGCGGATGGAGAGGATTTCCCCTTTTGTGCTAAGGGAGCAAGGCCAGCAGTCCGTTTCCCAAAGCAACCCCCAAAGGTTACCCGATCGGTGAAAGAAGACCAAGACGGTGGATGCGTAGGGCGGAGGTCATCCCCTAGCCCACCGGCGCGTCATGGATAATCGCTTTGCAGACAAAGACCACTTTTTGTCAGGATAGACTGCGCCCCTGTCCCCCTTCAAACTTGCAGTTGTGTGGCAACCCTTCCTGCCAATGTTTTCGGGGAAAGATGACCAAGGCAGATATAAAAGGAGGGCAGGGTGCCGCTGTAGAAGTGATTGATCGACTCTTCCTCCCCAAACCTTGTACTCTCATGCCAGAGCAATCACATCCAAGCAGGAGTAGGGTTTTACACCACAAGGTGGCCCGAACCTGGGTAAACCGCTGTGTCTCCGGCCCGCTCCCGCTAGCGCGCTCTCGCCGTAGCTTCGCCATAGTTTAGCTGTGGTAGGGGACGAGGTGGTAGGAACGAGCTCACCCCAGTGTTCGAACCTTTGGGTCCTCAGAGCCCGACTTCTGACAAGCTGCGCCTGGCTTTGTACAAAGGGTTACAAGTCTTGCCGACAAAGCTTGTACAAAAAGGGGCCGCCGGGAGGCCCAGTAACCGCGCCTCACGGGTAGAACTTGCGAAGATGCTCAATATTCCATGAGTTTTGCACCGGGATGCCATCTTCAGTCTCCAGACGGACTGCGCCAGGTCTGGTGACTCGTGCTACCCGATAAGGGCCTTCCCACTTCAGCGTCAACTTGTTTGAATTCTTGGTGGACTTGATGCGCCGGAGAACAAGGTCGCCTTCCTCAAGGCTTCGGGCATGCACTTTGCGGCTGTGATAGCGGCGCAAGGCTTGCTGGTAGCGTGCAGCTCGCACAGCCGCCCGAAGACGATCCTCCTCAAGGAGCATGGTGTAATCGTGCCACAGCTGCTCTTGCTCTGCCTCATCGTAGGCGAGTACTCGAGGTGACCCGTATGTGAGTTCCGTGGGGAGCACCGCTTCTGCACCATAGACTAGGGAGAAGGGTGTTTGGCCAGTGGCCCGATTTGGTGTCGTCCTGAGTGACCAAAGAACTTCCGGCAACTCATCAATCCAGCGCCTTCCACACTTGTGCAGTCTGTCGAAAGTTCTTGTCTTGAGGCCTCACAACACTTTAGCATTTGCCCTTTCTGCCTGACCGTTGCTTCTCAGGTGAGCAACAGATGCAAAACAGATTTTCTGCCAAGGTCTTGGATGTATTGCATGAAGGTGCGGCTCGTGAATTGTGTGCCGTTGTCGGTGATGACCCTATTGGGAACACCAAAACGGCAAACTAATCCCTTGAAGAACTTGACGACTGACTGTGCTGTCACCTTCCTCACTGGCTCCACTTCAGGCCACTTCGTGAATTTGTCGATTGCGTCGTACAAGAACTCAAAGCCCCCGGTAGCATGGGGGAAGGGACCCAAAATGTCAAGCCCCCATACCGAGAAGGGCCAGGATAGAGGTATTGTTTGAAGGGCTTGAGCTGGCTGATGAAACTGGCATGCTTCACACTTGGTTACTAGCTTGGTTGCATCCTGGAGGGCAGTGGGCCAATAGAAGCCTTGCCAGAAAGCTTTGCCGACAAGTGCTCTTGAACCTTTGTGAGATCCACATACGCCTCCATGTATCTCTGCCAACAGCTTCAGTCCATCTTCCCGGCAAATACACTTCAATTTCACACCGTTTGGTATTCTTCTGTACAGAATGTTATCCACAAACTGATACATACTTGACTGACGGGCTACTTTCTCAGCTTCTTCTTGGTCATCGGGAAGTTCTCCTGTTTGAAGGAAATGAACTATCAGCTGTGCCCAAGTTGGAGCGTGCGGCTCAACGACAAGGACTAAAGGCATCTCTTCGGGTGTAGGAGTGCTTGCCTCAACGGCAAGAACTTGACGTTCTGATAGAGGCCGCTACTCACTAGCAACCTCAGTGTTGTTCCCGACAACATTCTTGCCGACGGCTTCTGGGAGCTCTGCCGGAAAATACTTGTCGGTGTTCAACTTTCTTCTCTTGTTTGCTTGCGTTGATGGAGTGACTGATGCTTGATTCAAATGGAGCACAAAAGTTCCTGGTTCCACAGGAAGCTTTTGAGCAGCACACTTTGATAGGTGATCAGCAATGCTGTTTTCCGCACGAGGAATGTGCTCTGTTTGCAATCCGTCAAAGTGTTCTTCCAATTTCCTCACTTCTTCCACATATGCTTCCATCAACGGGCTCTGATAATCTTTATTGACTTGCTTGACAACGAGCTGCGAGTCACCACGGATGATCAACTTCCTGATTCCAAGGTCCACTGCGATCCTGAGACCGGCAAGGAGTCCTTCATACTCAGCAGTGTTGTTTGTAGCTTTCTCCCTGGGAAAGTGCATTTGGATTACGTACTTGAGATGCTCTCCGGTGGGTGCGACAAGCAGCACTCCGGCACCGGCACCTTATAGCGAAAAGGCACCGTCAAAGTACATAATCCATTCTTTAGTTGTCTCTTTGCCGGGGAGAGCTGATTCTTGAATTTCTTCGTCTTGCGTTGGCATCCATTCTGCAATGAACTTCGCCAATGCACTGCTCTGAATAGTTGAAGTGCTTTCAAACTTAAGTGCAAAGCTTGACAGCTCCATCGCCCACTCCACTATCCTGCTGGTTGCATTTGGATTTCTCAAAATTCGTTGCAATGGAAAGCGAGTGACGACGGTAATCTCATGTGCTTGGAAGTAATGGCTCAGCTTTCTTGAGGCCATGAGGAGACCGAAAAGCAATTTTTGCACACCAGAGTACCTTGACCTAGCCCCGTGTAAAAGGGAGCTTAAAAAGTAAACTGGTCGCTGAACCAATTTCTTCTTAGGTACTATCTGTTGATTTGTTTGCGCTGTATCTGATCTATTGGCACCAGACTCTGCCGGAGAAGATTCCGACTGGTCGCTTGGTGGGCTTGCCACTGTTGCTTCTTCCTCATCAGCTTCCCTTTGTGCCACTAATGCAGCACTGACCACTTGATTTATTGCCACCAAATACAGTAGCAACGGTTCTTGTGGCTTAGGCGCAACTAGTGTTGGTGCAGAGGAGAGGTACTTTTTCAAATCTTGCAGTGCGGCCTCCGCTTTTGGAGTCCATTTCATTGGACCTGCCTTTTTCAAAATTTTGAAAAATGGCAGGACGTGCTCAGCAAATTTGGAAATGAACCTACTCAACACAGCGACACAGCCGGCAAGACGCCGCACATCCTTGACACACTTCGGTGCTTCAATTTGCTCAATGGCTTTGATCTTGTCGAGATTAGCTTCGATTCCATGTTGAGATACAAAGAACCTGAGAAGCTTGCCGGATGGAACGCCAAACACACACTTCTTGGGGTTGAGCTTCAGATTGATCTTGCGCAAATTTGCAAATGTTTCCTCTAAGTCTTGAATGAGGGTTGATTTGTCCTTAGTTTTGACCACTATATCATCCATATATGCTTCCACATTTCTATGCAGTTGGGGCTCAAAACCAATTTGGACAGCTCTTGCAAAGGTTGAACCAGCACTTTTTAATCCGAAAGGCATACGCACGAAGCAGTATTTTCCACATGGAGTAATGAATGCGGTTTTCTCCTCATCCTCCTTGGCCATGAAAATCTGATGATAACCAGAATATGCATCAAGAAAGGAGAGTAGATCGCAGCCGGCAGTAAAGTCAACAATTTGATCGATGCGCGGCAATGGGAAAGGATCCCATGCTTTGTTGATATCAGTATAGTCAATACAAAGTCTCCACTTTCTATTTGCTTTGCGTACTACAACTAGATTTGCTAACCATGTTGGATGTAGCACACCTCTAACTAAGCCTGCTGCTTCTAACTTCTTTATTTCTTCTGCAATGAACTCTTGTCATTCCAAAGCTTGCTTCCTGACCTTCTGCTTGATGGGCCGAGCATGAGGATAGACGGCAAGGTGGTGCTCGATTACCTCCCTGGGAACGCCGGGGATGTCAGATGGTTGCCATGCAAACACATCGACATTCGCCCGCAGGAAGGCAACGAGCGCGCTTTCCTATTTGCTGTCAAGGCAGGCACTGATGGTGAAGGTACCGCCCGTGCCGTCCTCCTTCGCCGGCACCTTGTTGGTTGCTGGTGGAGTAGCTTTGGACTACTTAGCGGTAGAGCTCTCCGGCACATCCTCAACGGGAGCGCAGCACCCCGAAGAGGCGCGCTTCCCGAAAGATTTGTCAGAGGTCTTGCCGTTCTTCTTGCCTTTCTTTCTCTCGTTGGCGGGAGCGGGTGCCTTAACGGCAGATGCTACAACCGCTTCTCTGTAGAGGTTGTCAACGCAAATAACTGCATCCTTCTTATCGGAGTTGATGGTTATCACGCCCATCGGCCCTGGCATCTTCAGCGTGTTGTAAGCATAGTGGGATGCCGCCATGAATTTTTCCAAGGTTGGGTGACCCAGAATTCCATTATACGGCAAAGGGATCTTCACAACATCGAAAACAACTTTCTCTATCCTGTAGTTCAGTTCCCCGCCAAACGTCACTGGCAAAGTGAGACCCTTTGGGCTGGCTTCTTCCCGGGTTTACTCCTTGAAACATGCCAGTTTTCTCGAGTTCCTCATCGGGAATCTGCAGCCTCTTGATTACCTCTGGTGAAATCAAATTCAGGCCGGCCCCACTATCAACTAACATTTTTGTGACCTTGAGGTTGCGTATTGTTGGAGAAACCAACAACGGCAAGCACCCGACCGCAATTGTGCGATCAGGGTGGTCCTCGGCATAAAAAATGATAGGTGTGTGTGACCATTTGAGCGGCTTCTGAGCGCCTATTGCCGGTTCCGCTACGTTGACTTCACGCGCCCACTGCTTGAGTTGGCGGTGAGAAGAGTGCAGGGATGCACCCCCGTCAATACACATAGCCTCAGTTGCCTTCTGGAATTCCTGTTCACTGGACTCTTCGTCGTCCTCCTCATCACTTCCATCATCATCCTCTTTCTTTTCTTGGCCTCTAGCAGGCTTCTCCTTTTGCTGCTTGGCCTTGCCGCGGCAGCCTCCTCGACCACCACGGCCTCTCTTGCCAGATCCGCCCGCACCATCCTGGCCCTTCTCCTTGTCGCGCTTTTCATATTCAGCCTTTTGCTTCTCGGCAAGTTGCTCAACCTGCCGGCACTCTTGGAGGTCGTGACCTTTAGTGAGGTGGATCTTGTAGTATGGCCCATCAGATTTGTCGGCCTTCTCGTTTGTCGCTGCTTCCTGACAAGTGGCGCACACAGCAGCCTCCTTGCCGGAGCTCTCTGTTTTGGCTTTCTTGGTGGCGTCAAAATTGTCGGAGCCCTCGACAGCCATAACTGTTTTGCCTTTGCGCTTCCTATTGCGTTTTCGGTATTTCTTATTCGGGGTGGCGGCATCATCATCCTCGGAATCTACCTCGGCACCAACATCCTCCCCGGGAAGTCTCCTTCCTTCTTCAGCGCGCGCACACTTATCCGCCAATGTGTACAACTTGTTGACGATCTTTGGCAACTTGACGTTCATCTTTTCCCACATCCTTCGATTGCGCACATTCGTGTGAAAGGCGGCAATCACGGCTGCGGGGTGCACATTTGGAATGTTGCGGTGCATGCGGCTGAATCTTTGGATATACTTGCGCAAGGATTCCCCATCTCTCTACGGGATCACTTGTAGATCGCTGGGCTGACCAGGAGCCTTGTGACCTCCGGTAAAAGCACCAACAAATTCATTGCATAGATCGGACCATGAGGAAATGGAGTTTTCCGGCAAGTTCATCAGCTAAGACCTCACATTGGGCTTGAGCACCAATGGGAAGTAATTGGCGAGAATCTTCTCATCTCTTCCCCCGGAAGCTTGCACAGCAATCGTGTAGATGCCTAAAAACTCTGTCGGGTTCAGCTTGCCATCGTACTTCTCTGGTACTTCTGGCTTGAAGGCCCGGACAGACGGCCAGCAGACTTGCCGCAGCTCGCGAGTGAAGGCTGGGCACCTGACCTCGTAAGGCAGATACCCGCCAGCCTCGAGCATGGGCTCATCGACGACTAAGCCGTTGCGCGCGTCAAACTGACGGCGTGCCTCCCGGCGCTGTTCAATGGTAGTGCGGAAATCTTCTGCCCACCTATCTTGCAGCACTTGCCGCTGATCTTGCCGCGCTCGTGGATCCGAAGAAGCCCTCGACATCTCGTCGGGCTCAACGGACCGGTGAGTTTGCTGCGGCTGTTGTTGTTGTTGTTGTTGTTGACGTTGTTGCCGCGGAGGTGATTGCACCATTGGTGCAACACCTTCGACACGGCCACCAATTACAGCTACTGGTGCTGTTTGTGGGTGCTGAGATGGTCCCGCTTGCTGTGACTTGCTGGCTTCGGCAAATCCAATGAGGCTCTGGATGGTGGCCCTCCACTCATCCATCTTGTCTATCATCGGAGGGAATTTTAACAGCATCTGAGCCCACGCCATTGCCTCTGCTGCCGTAGCTAGCATGGCTGGGAGTGAAGAACGAGATGTCGCTCTACTCCTGGCAGAACCAGTAGAAGCGCCACCACGATCTTGCTGCCGAGGCTCATGTCCAGCAGTGGGCTGACACGGTGGAGGTGGTGCCTGAAGATCTCATGGCTGATCAACAGGCGTTTTGCCATGTGGACGCCCCGACCGGAGCCGCCTGCGCCGTTCGGAGCCACGTCGCACCCATCCTGCGATGGTCGTGGTGTGTGTCCCGACGCAGCATCCTTAGATGCCGCAGCAGCAGGGTCTTGACTCGTGCTGGATCGGACGGTGTTGCTTCAGTGGCTTCGCTCGTCGGTGCATCGAGGAGGTGGGAGTTGGCCATCCGCGCTGCCTGCACCGTTATGGCTTCGATTGCCAGAATAGCGAGGAAGCTGGGAGTTGGTGTTGCTCGCTCCGCCTGTGCCACCAGTGCTAGCTACGCCGCCCGCGCCGCCTGCACCGGTGACACCTTCCGCTCCGCATGCGCCGCCTGCGCCGGCCGGATCATCTTCGCCGCCCGTGGGAGTATGTGACGGAAGCTTGGAGGTCGATGGAGCTGCTGCAGACACGCCCTTCTTCTTGGGTGCCATCACTGGTGATGAAGATGTAGCTGACATGCAAACTACCGATTCAGGTTCGCGCAAGCGATCCCCCTACTTGGCGTGCCAAAGATGTCGTGCGTACGACCATCTATGGGGCCATCTAGCCCCTTTGCGGTTCGACTAGGGAGATGCGCAAGCACAAAGAGCAGAATCAGTAGGAACACCAAGGATTTACCCAGGTTCGGGCCACCGTGAGGTGTAAAACCCTACTCCTGCTTTGTGTATTGGATGTGTTTGAGCTCAAGTACAAGGAGCGCTTCTTGCCGGCAAGGTGCGGGAAGAGCAGCTATGCATGCAGAATGAGCAAAGTGTCGACCTTTGTAAAGGTTGCCCTGGCCCTCCTTTTATAGCTCAAGGGGTAACCACAGTGGTAAAACAGCCATTACAAGCTGATTAGATAGCAAACAATGCTATCATACCTAACTCTGCCGCATTAGGACAAAGGCATTTATTGCGCCGTTAGGTGTCATGTGGAGGAGGAGCCCCGGCAAGGGTTCTGCACCGCTCACCCAGCTACCTCTTATTATCTTGACATGCCTCCTGGACGGGTGTCATTAAAGTTAATCCTCCTTCCAGCAGGCTGACACGTGCCCCGACAAACCTCACCAAACTACCTAAGATGTCGCGCGTACGACCATCTATGGGGCCATCTAGCCCCTTTGCGGTTCGACTAGGGAGATGCGCGAGCACAAAGAGCAGAACCAGCAGGAACGCAAAGGATTTACCCAGGTTTGGGCCACCGTGAGGTGTAAAACCCTACTCTTGCTTTGTGTATTAGATGTGTTTGAGCTCAAGTACAAGGAGCGCTTCTTGCCGGCAAGGTGCAGGAAGAGCAGCTACGCATGCAGAATGAGCAAAGTATCGACCTTTGTAAAGGTTGCCCTGGCCCTCCTTTTATAGCTCAAGGGATAACCACAGTGGCAAAACAGTCATTACAAGCTGATTAGATAGCAAACAGTGCTATCATACCTAACTCTGTCGTATTAGGACAAAGGCATTTATTGCGCCGTTAGGTGTCATGTGGAGGAGGAGCCCCGGCAAGGGTTCTGCACCGCTCGCCCAGCTACCTCTTATTATCTTGACACGTCTCCTAGACGAGTGTCATTAAAGTTAATCCTCCTTCCAGCAGGCTGATACGTGCCCCGACAAACCTCATCAAACTGCCTGCGCGGTCGACACCTCACCGATTAGCGACTAGCAGCTCGGTGCGGTGGAGCGCTGACGAGCTAGCGAGGGCTTGCTGGCACGGAGCTTGCCGGGCCTTCATCTTGCCGGCTTGAGCCTTGCCGGCAAGTATCATCTTGTGCTTCTTGATATCTCGTCTTGATCTTCTCCCTAGTGCCCTTGCAACTAAGCCTTGAATCTTGATCTTGGCAATCCCCGGCAAACCCTGGGCATCAGGAAGGCTATTACTGTATGTGCATAAGTCAGGGTATAAAATACCTATGTTTTATACACCGACAGAGCGGAGCTGGCGGGGCCTTCACGACAGCAACCAACGGCGTCAGTGAGAGCAGCTGGCGAAAGGACTGGAGGCGCTACACCAATGGTGCAATCTCCTCCACAGCAACACCGGCAAACCAGGCAAACGCACCCGCAGGACAAGGTGTCCATGGCGTCGTCCGAGCTGCGGAGCCGTCAAGATCAATGTCGGGTGCTACAAGACCGAAGAATTGAAGATGCCCGCTCGACCATCGAGCGGCACCGGGAAGCACGTCGTCAGTCAGATGACCGTGCTGGGCCGGTAGAGAACGAGCCTGCGCTGGGGTATGCTGGGTGCTTGTCGTACGATGTAGGCTGCCCAGCGTTTACCAGTGAGTTGTGGCAAGTTTGCTGGCCCTCCTTCCGAAGCTTCAAGCCAGACTTGCCAAACAAGTATGATGGCAAGCTCAACCCATCGGAGTCCCTCGGCATCTGCACCATAGCTGTCCAAGATGCGGGTGGTAGAGACGAGAAGGTTCTTGCTAACTACTTTCCGTTGGCGCTCAAGCCCAATGTGAGGTCTTGGCTGCTGAACTTGCCAGAGGGCTTGATCTCATCTTGGGCAGACTTGTGCCATCAATTTGTTGGTGCTTACCACGGAGGCCACAAGCTTCTCGGTCAGCCCAGCGATTTGCATGTGCTCCCACAGAGGGATGGTGAGCCCCTTCGCAAGTATATACAAAGATTCAGTCGTGTGCATCACAATATCCCTGACGTTCACCCTGCCGCCGTTATTGCCGCGTTCCACACGAACGTGCGCAATCGGAGGATGCTGGAAGAGATGAACATCATGAAGGTAAAGGATATCACCGAGTTGTACGCTCTGGCTGACAAGTGTGCACGTGCGCAATCTGGGGAGGATGCAGGAGCTGCTGTTGATTCAGAGGACGACGATGCAACCATCCTGGAGAAAAAAGGACGCAAGCGTAATCGCAAGCGCAAGGGCAAGGCAATGATGGCCGTTGAGGGGTCTGGATCTGCCCGCAAGAATTCCAAGACTGATGGTGCCGGCAAGGAGGTTGCCGCGTGTACCTGTGGTCATGAGGCTACTACCGGTGAGAAAACTGATGGTCCATACTGCAAGATCCACCACACTGCTGGTCATGATCTTCAGGAGTGCCGACAAGTCGAGCATCTTGCTGAAAAGCAGAAGCTCAAGTATGAGAAGCGCGACAAGGAGAAGGGCTAGGACGGTGCTGGTGGGTCAGGCAAGCAAAACCGTGGCGCCCATAGGGGACGCCGCGGCAAGGCCGGCAAGCAGAAAGAAAAGCCTGCATGTGGCCATGATAAGAAAGAAGAAGATGAGGAAGGTGATGACAATGAAGACGAGTCTGAACATGAGTTCCAGAACGCTGTTGATGCAATGTGCATTGATGGGAGTGCATCTTTGCACTCCTCTCACCGGCAGCTCAAGCATTGGGCCCGTGAGATCAATGCGGCAGAGCCGACAATCGAAGCACAGAAGGCATTGAAGTGGTCCAATACACCTATCATCTTTGATGCCGAGGACCATCCAGATCGCACAACTGCGGTTGGATCTTTGCCATGGTTGGTTTCACCAACAATCTGCAACCTCAAAGTCACAAAGATACTGGTTGACGGTGAGGCTGGCCTGAACTTGATCTCTCCAGATGTGATCAAGAGATTGCAAATTTCTGATGAATATCTCAAGGAGACAGGATCGTTTCAAGGGGTCAATCCGGGAAGGACCAAGCCCAAGGGTCAGATAACATTGCCGGTCACTTTTGGCAGCGAGCTCAATTACAGAACAGAAAAGATAGTCTTCGACGTCGTCAAGATTCCATTGCCTTATAATGGAATTCTTGGTCGCCCTGCTCTGGCAAAGTTCATGGCGGCATCACATTATGCTTACAACACATTGAAGATGCCAGGGCCCATAGGCGTGATCACCATTCACTCCAACAAGAAAGATGTAGTAATCTGTGCTGACAAGTTGTACCAGGAAGCAGTTGCAGCATCTGCCGGCAAGGCACTTGCTCCTGCCGACAATGCTCCTAGGGGGCAGACACAAAAGAAGAAGTCCAGCAAGGCCTCCAGAAAGCGCACTACAGAGTGCAACACATCCTTTGAGGAAGCAGAGACCTCTGTCGGCAAGAGCAAGAAGAAATCTAAAGCCACTTCACCTACGACGAAGCAAGTTTCTGCAAAGGAGGATGGGACTGGCGGCACTTTCACCATAAGTGCCACCCTTGACGACAAATAGGAAAGTGCGCTCATTGCTTTCCTATGGGAGAATGTTGATGTGTTTGCATGGCAACCATCTGACATCCCCGGCGTTCCCAGGGAAGAAATTGAGCACCACCTTGCCGTCTGTCCTAATGCAAGACCTGTCAAGCAGAAGGTCAGGAAGCAAGCTTTGGAACGACAAGAATTCATTGCCCAAGAAATCCAAAAACTTGAAGCTACAGGTCTGGTTAGAGGAGTGCTACATCCTACATGGTTTGCCAATCCGGTAGTAGTTCGCAAAGCAAATGGAAAATGGAGACTTTGTATTGATTTCACTGATGTCAACAAAGCATGTCCAAAAGATCCTTTTCCATTGCTGCGGATTGACCAGATTGTTGACTCCACTACCGGCTATGATCTCCTCTCTTTTCTTGATGCCTAGTCTGGTTATCATCAGATCTTTATGCCCAAGGAAGATGAGGATAAAACTGCATAACTCCATGTGGCACAAACTGTTTCGTACGTATGCCTTTCAGATTAAAGAGTGTAGGAGAAACATTTGCAAGAGTGGTGCAAATTGGTTTTGGTCCTCAGTTACACAGAAATGTGGAAGCCTATATGAATGATATAGTGGTCAAAACCAAGCACAAATCAACACTTATACAAGATCTAGAGGAAACATTTGCAAACTTGCACAAGATTAACTTGAAGCTCAATCCCGAGAAGTGTGTTTTTGGTGTTCCATCCGGCAAGCTTCTGGGGATCTTCGTGACTCAGCGTGGAATTGAAGCAAATCCCGACAAGATCAAAGCAATTGAGCAGATAGAAGCACCGAAGCACATCAAGGACGTACGACGTCTTGCCAGTTGCGTTGCTGCATTGAGCAGGTTTATTTCCAAGTCAGCTGAGCACGCCTTGCCATTTTTCAAAATCTTGAAAAAGGCAGGTCCTATGAAATGGACCCCAGAAGCGGAGGCCACACTCCAAGACTTGAAGAAATACCTCTCCTATCCACCAGTACTAGTTGTGCCTAAACCACAAGAGCCGTTGCTGCTATACTTGGCAGCAACTAATCAAGTGGTAAGTGCTGCACTAGTTGCTAAGCAAGAAGCAGGTGATGAAGAAGCAGCAACCGCAGAGCCACAAGCTGACAAGCCGGAATCTTCTCCGGCAAGGTCAGGTGCTGTTGGGGATATTCCCACTACTGCAGGCGACCGCTAATGCGACACATGAATCAGAGACCCCGCGAACAAACTGTGTGCGATGCATGAATCATAAACAGTGTCGTAATAAAACCATCGCCAATAAGACAAACTGTGTGCGATGGCGGAGACATCAAGCATGATTCAGATTAGAGACGCATGTGTGATACGTGGCATACAGTTGATCCATATGAACTGTTTGCGATAATCCAGGACAACAGAAACGGGCAGCCAGTTCGAGGTGTGTGCGATACACGGCATACAGTTCACTCGGATGAACTATTTGTGATTACCCAACACAACAGAAACGGTCAGACAGATCAAGGTGTGTGCGATACACGGCATACAGTTCACTAGGATGAACTGTTTGTGATTACCCAACACAACAGAAACGGTTTAACTTAACAAGATGTGTGTGATACGCGACAAACATGTCAGTAATCCTAAATGTGTGGGAATACCGATAATAACACAGACGATTGCTCCAAATAAGTCGTGTGTGTTATAGGCAAATGCTTGTTGGTAAACAATTGTTAGCGATTGATGAAATCATCACCAACGGGTTCCGTAGTTTAATCCGTGTGCGATCTGATTTGCTCAGTCTGCACAACACCTACGCTCTCTGTGTACAGAACAATATTATTTTGTGTGAATAGTGTGCTCTATTGGGCACACGAGATATATGGATCACACCAGTGAGCAAGCAATGTGCGCTCACGCTTCCTTCTATGCTAAGTTTCCATTAATTGATGGCATTTTATGAACACGCCACCATTTCTCGCCATTTCCCCATTGGTTTCCAGTCGCCACCCAGCGATTGCCCATAAGCCTAGGCGGTGCGCGACACACCGAGGCACAAGCGCAGCCTATAGCCCCTTTAGCTACCTTTTCCAAGCATGCCAACCCACCAAAGCGCCGCCTCTGCCATCAACCTCCTCGACAAGGTTAACAAGTAGACGCCACGGCCCATCGAGGCCAAGGGCGTCCCCGGGAATGCGATGGACGATGCCGTGCAGCGCGTCATCACCAGGTTTGAGCAGACCCTTGGCGGATGACGCTCGCGGATCAAGATAGGCAACTCAGCGCCGAGAGGCTACAACTTGACACACAACATGATCGGTGGTGCACCACAGGGCAAGATAGGCACATCCGCGCCGATAAGCTGCGGCTCGCCACACAGCGAGACTGATGGACCGCCGCAGAGTGAGAGGCGCGGCGCGCCGCACAGCAAGAGCGATTCCATCGGCGCTTGCCTGCTATCGACAGGTTATTGCAGCTAGGTAAATGGCCCGTCAGTAGCCCCATTCCTTGCCAGGAGTGGGCAGAGGCCGTCTGCGCCGTACTAGCACCAGAGGCTGGCCGCGCTGTGCTTGCACCAGACGCCGGTCGCGATGTTCGCATGGGTCACGCCGTTCGCCTTGTCCGCGGCCCGCTCGATGCCAACGTGCTGGTCGCTAGGCTCGAGCGTCTCCTTGGCCCAGGTGTCCACATAGGCGCAGTAGAGGAACATGGCCGTCGCATCCTCGAGCTGGTGATCTCTGATGAAATAGCCAACTTGGAGCTCGAGATCGTGCTCCAGATGTACCGCGAGCGTGTCAACCGCTTGGACGAACGCCTGCACGAGTTCAGGCAGAGGCAAGAGCTACCGTAGGTAGGGGTGGTGGTCATGGACGCGTTTTATTTTGTTGAGTCATTTCGACGTTAATCGCTATGTATTCCCAACAATCATAATATTGCTCTGTTTATTGCTCTGTTTCAATGTGTGTACTCTATTTTCCGTTCTTATATATTGTTCTGTTTCAATGTGTATGTTTTCCATTCTGTACATGTGGATGGTAAACAACTAGATAGAAATTAGTACGAAAACGAACAATACGTGATGATACTTAACTGGGATCCCATACTTAACTACTAAGTACAATGCATAAAATTGAAAACAAACAATAGTAAAACTAATAATTCCTCCTTATGGGGCCAGTATTCCGGCAGCCCCTCGCTAGCAGCTCCCTGGTGCGTGGCGGCTTCCCAGCACGGAGGGAGTTCTCCGCTTCCTCCGCCTTGCAGCGCTTGATGTGACGATCTGCCTCTTGCTGGCGGACGCGCATGAAGGATCTTGCCATTTCGTTGGGTGCCCACCGGAGATCCTCGTCGATAGCATGCTGGAGCTTATCGACCCACCTCCACGCAGCGATGAGGCGCCTAGCGCCTTTGGCCTTCCTGGCGAAGTATCGGCCGTCTTCGTACACCTCGTCCGCGCGTCGACGCGCCCGTCGCCAAAGCTCCAGCTTCTCCTTTTCCTAGGCGGCCTCACGGGCTTCACAGGCCGCCTGGTACCTGGCGCGCTCCTCCGCCAACTCCTTCTTGAATGCCACTTGCCTGGCTTTCACAGACGGTGGCAGCGCTTTCCAGAGACAAAGATTGTACTGGCCCCAAAACCACTCCAAAGTTGGGGGTTCCAGCGCAACCTTGTCTGGTGGCGCGTAGGGGTCCTCCTCGTCGCTGCTCTGCGCCTGGACGTCCACGCGGGGCGGCGCCTCCTCCTTGACGGGTGGGCAGATCGTCAGCACCATGGCATCTGAGAGAGAGGGGGGCGAGAGAGGAGAGAATGTAGATGAGAAGGCAGGCGGGACAACATGGGCGGGGTAGTATTTATTGGCGGTCGGAATCTAGATTAATGGGAGCAGTAGAAGCGCCGGTAGCCGGAATTTATGAGTACTATAGCTTGAATTACACATGATTCCCGCAGCAAAATTCGTGTGTGAAATAAACCGCTGACGGTTCCCAGGACTGAACCGCGTCTCATTAATAACCCGCGCCACTCACCTTCCAAACCTCGCGGCGCGAAACAGAGTGCCAATCATGTGTGGCCCAGTTGTCTTGCCAGATATTTACATTTTCTTTCCAAATGTTTTGCATGAATGCTTATTTCGTGTTACCATGATATTGTTGGAAAATGTATTACATAAATGATTTTTCCAACCCATGATGATATTCTATTGCATGTACATGTAGTTCAAATTTGAATTACGGCCATTAAATGGTTAAAACTCACTTAATGTCTTAAAAATGTCAAATAACCCCTGAAAATTTCCAAATTTTAACATGAAAGTTGTATTCATGCATGTTAAAGGTAAAAAAATGCCAAGCCATCAAAGGAAGCGACTGTCGGATCATCATCACTGGTGCATATTCTTCCCTCTCGGAACCACGAGTCTTCTCGTGAGATGCTCCGATTTGTGAGAGGTGTGTGCCAAAACTTTCAACAAACATGCCAGTTTTTTTACCACGGCATCTTGGTACCATTTCATGACATCAAGCAAGGTTTCATGTATTTCTGATTATTTTAGAATTTCTTGGATTTTAAAAGCCATGGTTCTTAATGTTTGTGTCCAAGCCATAACACCAATATGTTCGAAAATTCCTTCCAATTTACTACATAGGGCATTAACTCGCACACAAGGACACAAATATGATTTTCCAACCCATGATGGTTTGCCGTTGCTTGTACATGTAGTTCAAACTTGAATTACGGCCATTATATGGCTAGAAACTCACTTAATGTCTTAAAAAGGTCAAATGAACACCGAAAATTTCAAAAAATTAACATGACTGTTGCATTAGTGCATGTTAATGGTAGAAAAAAATCAGGGTCATACAAGGAAACGTGCGCCGGTTCGTCATCAAACATGCATTGTTCCCTCTCGGAACCATGTGTCTTCTCGTGAGATGCTCCAATTTGTGAGAGGTGTGTGCCAAAACTTTCATCAAAGTGGCCAATTCTTTTACCACAACATCTTGGTGCCATTTCATGACATCAAGCAAGTTTTCATGTATTTCTGATCATTTTTTAATTTTTTTGGAATTTAAAAGCCATGGTTCTCACTGTTTGTGTCCAAGCCTTGACACCAATATGTTTGAAAATTCCTTCCAATTTACTACACAGGACATTACCTCGCACACAAGGACACAAATATGATTTTCCAACCCATGATGGTTTGCCGTTGCATACATGCAGTTCAAATTTGAATTATGGCCATTATATGGCTAGAAACTCACTTAATGTCTTAAAAAGGTCAAATGAACACCGAAAATTTTCAAAAATTTAACATGACCGTTGCATTAGTCCATGTTAATGGTAGAAAAAAATTCAGGGTCATACGAGGACGCGAGCGCCGGTTCGTCATCAAACATGCATTGTTCCCTCTCGGAACCACGCGTCTTCTCGTGAGTTGCTCCGATTTGTGAGAGGTGTGTGCCAAAACTTTCGTCAAAGTGGCCAATTCTTTTACCACAGCATCTTGGTGCCATTTCATGACATCAAGCAAGGTTTCATGTATTTCTGATCATTTTTTAATTTTTTTGGAATTTAAAAGCCATGGTTCTCACTGTTTGTGTCCAAGCCGTGACACCAATATGTTTGAAAATTCCTTCCAATTTACTGCACAGGGCATTAACTCACACACAAGGACACAAATATGATTTTCCAACCCATGATGGTTTGCCGTTGCATGTACATGCAGTTCAAATTTGAATTACGGCCATTATATATGGCTAGAAACTCACTTATTGTCTTAAAAAGGTCAAATGAACCCATAAAATTTCCAAAATTTAACTTCTTCATTGTATTAGTGCATGTTAATGGTAAAAAAAATCCAGGGTCATACGAGGAAGCGAGTGCCGGTTCGTCGTCAAACATGCATATTGTTCCCTCTCGGAACCACATGTCTTCTCGTGAGATGCTTTGATTTGTGAGAGGTGTGTGTCACAACTTTAGTCAAAGTGGCCAATTCTTTTACCACTGCATCTTGGTGCCATGACATGACATCAAGCAAGTTTCATGTATTTCTGATCATTTTTGAATTTTTTGGAATTTAAAAGCCATGGTTCTCAATGTTTGTGTCCAAACCGTGACACCAATATGTTTGAAAGTTCCTTCCAATTTACTGCACAGGGCATTAACTTGCACACAAGGACAGAAATATGATTTTCCAATACACGATGGTTTGCTGTTGCATGTACATGTAGTTCAAATTTGAATTACGGCCATTATATGGCTAGGAACTCACTTAATGTCTTAAAAAGGTCAAATGAACCCTAAAAAATTCCAAATTTTAACATGACAGTTGTATCAGTGCATGTTAACGGTACAAAAAAAAATTGAACAATTTCCATCACCATCCGTTGCCAGTGTACTCCAAATTAGTCTGTCACAGGTAATTAAAAAATGAACTACATCGCACACAGTTGGTTATAGGAACCGTTTGCAATGAAAATTCGGGGGTCTTTTTATGTCTTCCTCCATAAGCTTCGCCGGATTCGTCTGCTCAAGCACCGTTCACCCCCGAATCCTCGAGTCCCCGATACCCATTCCCCATCCCCTTCTTGCAAAGAATGATGCCGTGGAGACGCTTTGTGAGGGCCCGTATGGTCACCGGGTCCTCCCCGAGCGGCTCCGCCTCCGCTGAGAGCGCGGCCGCATCCGCATTGAGTGTGGCCGCATCCGCCGAGAGGGCGTTTGCGGCAGCCGACAGGGCAGATGCAGCAGCCGAGATGGCTACAGCAGCTGCTGCGATGGCAGCTGCAAACGCTGAGAGCGCTTGAGCAGCCATCCGTGCCGCGGAGGTCGCCCTGGCTTGGGTCGAGGCCATCCACGCCCAGGTCGAGGACGCCCACGCCAAGATATTCCAGGCCTCCTCGGAATCTAGCATGCACCCCACGTCCAAAAAGGCGGCGAAGATGCTTGTCGATGATGCAGCGGCGGAGGCCATGGAGCCCCTGCTTCCTCATGAGATCGCCGAGCGGGAGCTGGAGATGCAGGAGGCGGCGGAGATCGAGGAGTGCCGGGAGGAGGAGTTGCGCGTGGCTAAGGAGGAGGTAGAGAGTCGCCTGTCCGTCGAGGAATCGACGGTGGAGTACCAACGCGAGCTCTGGCGCCGCCACTACTATGAGTACTACAACCTTGAGGGCAGCGCCAAGGACGAGGACGAGCACAACGATGAGGTCGACTTCAGCCTGGGGGACGCGGAGTCCACCAGCGGCGGTATGTCTCCAGGACAAGTCATCGACATCTCATCTTACACCAACTAGGCATAGGGCGGTGGCACGTCGGCGGCTTTGTTTAAATTATGCGTACTTAGCCTTTGTTTATAACGCTGGTCTTTTGTTAGAGTAATGTTTAGGTCAATTGGCTCTGTTTAATTACTAACATTGCTCGATTTAGTAAGTGTGGTCCGTGTGCTGTACGATCTTTTGTGTACCCCCCAAATTATAGCAAGTGATGTTAAATATGCAATGACGTGGATGAGCACTGTACCTAGGGAAATTTCCACCCAAATTCGAGTGCTCAAACTCATCGCATGCGCGTAAAGCAGAAGAATCGTTTGCGATGCACACATTTGTTCAAAGTGAATGGTGTCTGATGACACTGTGCGCCAAGTTCCCCCCCCCCCCACCTTTTGAATTTTTTTGCCTACTGCCGAAATATCTAACTCTTCCCCCCCCCTCCCCACCCCCTTTTCTCCCCGACCACGAGCCACATTTCCCCTGTTTACTCCTTCCTTCCTTCCCAAGCTATAGCCACTTCCTCGCTTGCTTTCCTCGCTCTCGCCGTCTCGCATTCGACCGCCGCGGACGCCATGGTCTTCTTTGACCTCTCCAGCAGTTCCTCCTTCGACGACGACTATGTCACCAGCCGGGTATGCCTCTCTCCTCTCTCTCGCCCCCCTAGGCTTAGGGTTCTGATTTGTAATAAAGGATTTTAACCCGGAGGCCGATTTGAGCCATTTGTTCCTCTTGTAGCTCCCTAGGACCATCACTTGCAAGGGATGGAGCGGGGTAGCTGAAGATCTACCTCTTCGTTGTCACCATCAATCTCCATGCGTGAAGTTAGTGGCTTTTGAATTTGTGGACAGTGGGAGGAAGTTTCTGGCATGTGCAGAGAAGGTTAGCCCCACTTTCGTTGTTACAAATCATTCGTTAGATGTGATTCAGACACTGTCACTGTGCTATGTTAATATGGATGTGATTAAGACACTGTCAAAGTTTCTACCTAGTATCTAAAAATATTGCCATGTCATCAGCGGTGCCCTGAGAAAATTATTTGGCTCCGCTTCAGCAGTTTGTGCACCCAACTTTGCTCCACACATCCGAGCAGCCAAGCAGTAAAATACTAATACTTTATGGCACGAAGGAACTGGGCATCGGAGCAACTAGGTGCTCCGGTTCCCTGAATTTTTCGTCTGGCAACGACTCGGCAGTGCAGGGCACCGGTGCCAAATGTAGCAACAGTTGATTTGACACCGGTTTTGGCCTACACAGTGGAGGGCCTTTATTGGTATTAGTTCTATGTTATTAAATTTGTGCATGTACATACCTGTTAGTATTAATTTGATGGCATTGAAACACTGTCGCTGTGCTGTTGCAGTTATATTTAGCTTCCTCATAAAATGGTCAATTTGTTATTATAGTACCTGACTAAGAACTTAATTATAGCTTGTGATGTTCCTGAATTTGGTTGTTGTCTCAGTAGCAATTAATTCATTTGCACATTGAACTTTTTGAGAAGATATGTCATAATAAACGTGTGATATGGGGTGTCCCGATCTTCTCAGTAAGCGGCGGTGGTGATGATGAAGATGATAGATAACTTGTATGTCGCCGATGAACTCTCCCTCGCTTGATCCCTGATGCCAATGCAAAAGGTCTCAACCCTTTGGATATTCACAACGTCACACACTTGCGCACATAGCCGTCGACCACGAAACGGTATAATTGCAATATACTAATTCCCAATGGAACAGCAGATTACACTCAACTTGCAATATATGATCTCCAGATCGATACGAATTGGAGATGAGGATTCAAGATGAATTCTTACAAGCAATCTCAAGAACTAGGGTTTATCTTAAACGTGGTCTAACCTTAACTAACTCTAGGGGACGGGTATTTATAGTCTAAAACGAGATCGAAGGGGTACACGGACTGGACAGCCCAAAACCTGCGCGCAGGCAGAGCGGTACCGCTTATGGCAAGCGGTACTACCGTGATAAGCGGTACTACCGCTTGTACAAATATCAAGTGCCGTCCTTGTTCCGTTTGGTGTCCAGGAGATACCAGTCCCGATTTCGTAAGCGGCAGTAGTGCGGTAGTCGGTGGCCGGTACTACCGTGATAAGCGGTACTACCGCGATGGACGCGCGGTACTACCGCGATGAGCTTGCCGGGCTTGCCGGGCTTGCCGGGCTGGCTTGCCGCGATGGAAGCGGTACTACCGCGATGGAAGCGGTACTACCGCCCTGGGAACTCTGCAGGGTCTTCACTTCCAGGCCTTCCTCCTTTCCTTGCTGCAATGCCTCCTTGCTCCCTTGTGCCATGCCTTCCTCTCCAATGTACCTAGCAATACATACACACAAGGATTTAGGCAGTATAAAGCTCTCATCAAAATGAATAGCATTATCAACTAAGAGAGAATTCACCTATTGTTCTAGTAACTTAGCACGAGCTCTTGTAGTTGGTCCAATCCTGAGTTCATCATTGGACGTCTTCGTTGCAGCAACAGGTTGTTCATCTTCATACGGTAGGGATGGAACCATAGTAGGGATGTCCTCATCATCCTCCCCCCCTTCAAAAGGCATCGACCCCGACGCTCCAAGGTCATCGACATCACATGGGGACAAATCAGCAACGTTGAAAATGTTGCTAACGCCACCAAAGTCAGCAATTGGAAGATCAATCGAGTAGGCATTGTCATTTATCTTGGCTAACACCTTGTAAGGACCAGCACCATGCGGCCTAAGTTTAGAACGTCTCAGCTGTGGAAACCTGTCCTTGCGAAGATGCACCCAAACCATATCTCCAGGCTGGAACAAAACTTTCTTCCTTGATTGGTTTCGTGCAGCAGCAATGTTCTTGCCTGTCTTCTCAATAGCCTCTCGTGTCTTCTCATGAATCTTCTTCACATAATCTGCTCTGTTTGATGCCTCCATATTAATCCTCTCATGCAATGGAAGAGGCAGCAAATCTAGTGGTGTAATTGGTTTGAAGCCATACACCACCTC
Organism: Elymus sibiricus; assembly: GCA_039707655.1. Taxonomy (NCBI): domain Eukaryota; kingdom Viridiplantae; phylum Streptophyta; class Magnoliopsida; order Poales; family Poaceae; genus Elymus; species Elymus sibiricus. Next base: position 199,293,145 of record CM077668.1, read on the forward strand.
AAAAGGACAAAACTGGGCGGTAGTGTGCACAGCCCTGTTATAGGCGAACTCAACATGTGGCAAACACTCCTACCACTCACGCAGATTTTTCTTGATCATAACTCGCAGCAATTGGGACAATGTTCGATTCACCACCTCCGTTTGACCATCAGTTTGTGGGTGACATGTAGTACTGAACAGCAACTTCGTTCCGAGCTTTCCCCACAATGTCTTCTAGAAGTAGCTCATAAACTTCACGTCCCTGTCAGAAACAATTGTCTTTGGCACTCCATGCAAGCGTACGATGTCCCTGAAAAACAGGTTAGCAATATGCGACGCATCGTCGCTTTTGTGGCATGCAATAAAATGGGCCATCTTAGAAAATCGATCCACGACCACAAATATAGAATCATGACCTCGGTTAGTGCGTGGCAAACCTAACACAAAATCCATACTTATATCCTCCCATGATGTGGTAGGTGTAGGTAGTGGCGTATACAAACCGTGAGGCTTCAGTTTTGACTTGGACTTGTTACATGTAATGCAGCACCGAACAAACCTGGACACATCACGCCTCATCTTGGGCCAATAAAAATGATCAGCGAGCATGAGCAATGTCTTTTCACGCCCAAAGTGACCCATCAATCCTCCTGCATGTGATTCCTGCAACAATAGCAAATGGACGGACGATTCTGGAACACAAAGTTTGTTAGCTCGAAACAAGTATCTATCATGGATGTGGTTATTCTCCCATGCATTTCGAAGCAAACACAAACGATATGGTTCAGCAAAATCATGATCAGTTGCATACAAATCACACAAACTCTCTAAACCAGGAATTTGAACATCGAGATGTGTCAAGAGCATGTTCTTCCTAGAGAGAGCATCAGCAACAATGTTATCTTTTCCCTTCTTATGCTTAATGATATACGGAAAAGACTCAATAAACTCAACCCATTTAGCTAAGCGCCGATGCAGATTTGATTGAGCTTTCAAATATTTCAATGCTTCATGATCAGAATGTATGATAAATTCTTTTGGCCATAAATAATGTTGCCAAACCTCAAGAACTCTAACAAGCGCATACAATTCTTTATCATAAACAGGATAATTCAGTCTAGCACCAGAAAGTTTCTCGCTGAAATAAGCAATAGGTCGACCTTCTTGCATCAACACACCACCAATACCTATACCACTAGCATCACATTCAACTTCAAATTGTTTGGAAAAATCTGGTAGTGCAAGTAATGGTGCAGAAGTAAGCAAACGTTTCAGCTCGTCAAAAGCATGATCTTGGGCTGCGCCCCACACAAAAGACACACCTTTCTTCGTTAATTCATTCAATGGTGCAGCAATAGTACTAAAGTCTTTCACAAAACGGCGATAGAAACCAGCAAGACCGTGAAAACTTCATACTTGACTAACATTCATGGGAGTAGGCCAATTTTGAATTGCGTCAATCTTAGATGAATCTACGTCTACCCCATGCTTAGATACAACGTATCCCAGAAATATCACTTTATCTTTTGCAAATGTGCACTTCTCAAGATTAGCATACAATTTATGATCACGCAACACTTGCAAAACCTGTCTAATATGATCACAATGTTCAGATTCATTGCGGCTGTAAACAAGTATATCATCAAAATATACAACCACAAAACGACCAATAAACTTTCTCAAAACATGATTCATTAATCTCATGAAGGTACTAGGTGCATTAGTAAGACCAAAAGGCATAACTAACCACTCATATAAACCAAATTTAGTTTTGAAAGCAGTTTTCCATTCATCCCCTTCCTTCATCCGAATTTGATGGTAACCACTACGTAAATCAATCTTAGAGAAAACAGCAGCACCACTCAATTCATCTAGCATATCCTCTAAGCATGGAATAGGATGACGATATCGAATAGTGATGTTGTTAATAGCTCTACAATCTACGCACATGCGCCATGTACCATCTTTCTTAGGCACCAAAATAACAGGAACAGCACAAGGACTAAGAGAAACACGAATATACCCTTTGTCTAGTAGTGCTTGCACTTGCTTCTGTATTTCCTTCGTTTCTTCGGGGTTGGTCCTGTATGGCGCTCGGTTGGGGAGGGTGGCGCCTGGTATGAGATCAATTTGGTGCTCAATTCCACGCAATGGTGGCAGCCCCGTTGGTACCTCCTCGGGAAACACATCGCCATATTCCTGCAAAACAGTAGACACACCAAGAGAAACAGGTTGCGTATCATGAGAAACTAAAACCTCGCCTTTGTACATAAGCACAAGAGGCAGGGCTGTAGGATCCGCTCGAAATTCTCTCATGTCTTCTTTGGTGGCTAACAAAAGCAAACTAGGCACTCTCGCACTTTTCGTTATATTGTCACTCACGGCTATTACATTGTTCGCTCGGGCAGGTGGCTGTTCGATATTCACGTCTGTTTTCTAACGAGACTCATTCACAATTTTTTGCAGTGACATAGGCTGTAGATTTATTTTCTTGCCCTTGAACTCCAAGTGATAAGTATTGGCACGGCCATTGTGGAGCACATGGCGGTCATAGAGCCATGGCCGACCCAATAAAAGATGGCAAACTGTCATAGGCACCACATCAAATTCAATGGAATCCTTGTATGGTCCTATCTCAAAATTTACGCGCACCATATGACTCACCTTCATCTCACCATTGTCACTCAACCATTGTACGTAATATGGATTGGGGTGAGGGAAATATTTCAGATTTAGCTTGGCACATAACTCCTTGCTTGCAAGATTGCGGCAGCTACCTCCATCAATGATCACCTTGCAAGCTTTATTGGGGCCAACTAGTGCTTTTGTTTGGAACAGATTGCAGCGCTGTGACTCAACGTGTGGCTGCACACTAAGAGCACGCTGCGAGACAACAAGAGTAGGCGCGGACGAGGCAAAAGCATCTATGCCGTCTTCACGTGTGTACCCATCGCCATCGGAAGCATATGGATCAGCGTCATCTCCAGTCTCATATTCATTGTCATCGTTCACAATCATCACTTTTCTGTTTGGGCACTCTCTCTTGAAGTGTCCCTTGCCTCCACATGTATGACATAGCATATCTCTATTACGGGCTGTAGACATATTGGAACCTGAGCTAGCAGCAGGAGCAGCAGGTTGCCTTGATTGTGAAACAGTGGGGGCTGGTTTGGTTGCAGAAGAAGAGGGGCGGTTGGCAGCGCCCTCACTAGGTGTGTAAGGGGGCGGTTGTGTTCTGTTGGAGAACCGCCCAGCTATAGCATAACGGCCTTTAATTTGAGCTTCTTCGGCCAACTGGGACTCAGCTTCTCTTGCATGATGGAGCAGCTCGTTCATTGTATTATATTGTTGATGCCTAACAATACCCTTGATGTTATATTTCAGCCCATGGAGAAAACGTTGCATAGTCATCTCAACAGATTCTCAAACTCGAGCACGCTGCATCAACATCTCCATCTCCATGTAATATGCATCAACCGTCATGGAACCTTGCTTCAATTGTGTCAATTTATCAAAAACTGTCCGCAAGTAATTAGTGGGAACAAAACGAGCTCGCATGATCTCCTTCATATTGCGCCATGTAAGAACAGGTAACTCATTGTCTTCTCGTCGTTCGCGCACAATGCTATCCCACCAACGCAAAGCATAACCATCAAATTCTGAGGAAGCAAGCTTGATCTTCCTATCTTCAGTGTAGTCATGCAAACGCCATAATTTCTCCATCTTGAGCTCCCAAGTGAGGTACTCCTCGACATCAGTGGAGCCTTCAAATCTGGGAATTGTGAACTTAGGCTTGCCCAAGCCATCATCCTCCTGAAGTGGTACACGCCGAGCACCAGGTGGTGGTGGACGACCATGCCCGTGAAAGCCACGCCCACGGCCATTATTGCCCACCATGTTGTCATTGTCGCCATGAACACTATCAGCATCTTCATGGCCATCATGTCGGCGTTGCTCAATAGCCATACGCAGCCCATTGACTGAAGTTGTCAATTGCTGTATACTTGTTTGGAGATCATTGACTTGTGTTTGCATAGCATTGACGGTAGTGTCAGTGGCATCCACTTTCATTTGTATAGCTTGAACATCAACATCAATATTGTCAGTGGATCTATTGATAACCCCTGTCAAATGATCGCGGAGAGCTTCATATTCCCTCCATGTAACAGTAGCATCACCAGTCTTTTTCTGCATCACATCAACATCACTAGAAGACATGATTAGTAGGTTAGTGCAAAAATCAAAATCTGTTTGGTTGCACACTCACAACTCACTCAAAAACTGACAAGAAAAGGAAATCTTACCGTTCCAAAGTGAATAGGAATGCGTACCCGTTCGGATGTATGACTAGTGCACGGATGTGATGAGGTGAATATCAGGGTATAATAACAATCACACGACAAACCAGGGTATATGGTGGAGCTTGGTTGGGATACCTAACAACACCAATTCACAAATCCTAGTGCTGATCGTGTGATACAAAAAGACCCACGGAAACTCACACGGTGGAGATAAATGGGGCAATTGCAACTCTGAAAATGAGCTCAAATTTGATGTATGTGTCGGAGTAATGCTCGTGTTGCAATGCACAGGGAGAGACGCTAGCAAAAAGCTCAAAAACAGGGCACAAGATTGCTCAATTCTACAAGTGCAAACAGCAAGATAATACAAATCCAACACTGCAAGAGATAGCAGCAACTTCCGGCCACTGTTTCTCTCTTTTCTTTCTCTCTCCTCTTTTTTTTTCCAGCCCAGACTTGAGCAACAAACAACGAATCTGATCTTGCCAATCTCAGATGCACTTACCAAAAATCCTAACTGACCAGCCCGTAGAGCACAAGGATATGCTAGTCTCAATAGGAAGGTGCTACGCAAAAGAAGAAAGGCTGACTATGGTTATCAAACGGATTCAGATCAGTAATTGAAGCAACTAAAACTATAGAAAACAAACTGGAGGAACAGATCTGATCGGGGTGAAGCTAAGGTACGCAAAGAAAAGACTACGACCTGCAACTAAGACTTGGAAACGATGTTATCTAGGTGATGGCAAAAACCCTAACCCTAATCTTTTTGTGAGGCTTTTTCTGGATAGGAGTAAAAACACAACTAATCTATGGATGATTTGGTGGATGATTACCGAGGCAACACTGGAAATCTGATACCAAGATGATATGGGGTGTCCCGATCTTCTCAGTAAGCGGCGGTGGTGATGATGAAGATGATAGAAAACTTGTATGTCGCCGATGAACTCTCCCTCGCTTGATCCCTGATGCCAATGCAAAAGGTCTCAACCCTTTGGATATTCACAACGTCACACACTTGCGCACGTAGCCGTCGACCACGAAACGGTATAATTGCAATATACTAATTCCCAATGGAACAGCAGATTACACTCAACTTGCAGTATATGATCTCCAGATCGATACGAATTGGAGATGAGGATTCAAGATGAATGCTTACAAGCAATCTCAAGAACTAGGGTTTATCTTAAACGTGGTCTAACCTTAACTAACTCTAGGGGACGGGTATTTATAGTCTAAAACGAGATCGAAGGGGTACATGGACTGGACAGCCCAAAACCTGCGCGCAGGCAGAGCGGTACTACCGCTTATGGCAAGCGGTACTACCGTGATAAGCGGTACTACCGCTTGTACAAATATCAAGTGTCGTCCTTGTTCCGTTTGGTGTCCAGGAGATACCAGTACCGATTTCGTAAGCGGCAGTAGTGCGGTAGTCAGTGGCCGGTACTACCGTGATAAGCGGTACTACCGCGATGGACGCGCGGTACTACCGCGATGAGCTTGCCGGGCTTGCCGGTGACGAGCTTGCCGGGCTGGCTTGCCGCGATGGAAGCGGTACTACCGCGATGGAAGCGGTACTACCGCCCTGGGAACTCTGCAGGGTCTTCCTCCTTTCCTTGCTGCAATGCCTCCTTGCTCCCTTGTGCCATGCCTTCCTCTCCAATGTACCTAACAATACATACACACAAGGATTTAGGCAGTATAAAGCTCTCATCAAAATGAATAGCATTATCAACTAAGAGAGAATTCACCTGTTGTTCTGGTAACTTAGCACGAGCTCTTGTAGTTGGTCCAATCCTGAGTTCATCATTGGACGTCTTCGTTGCAACAACAGGTTGTTCATCTTCATACGGTAGGGATGGAACCATAGTAGGGATGTCCTCATCAACGTGTTTCTTCACTTTTTCAAAATATGTATGTGGTGATTTTCTATGTTGCTAGAAACCCATTTTCCCTACAACTGTAACTGATTTAGTTTTAAATATTATAGGATGAACGGAAGTGTTCTTACCTGGAGTGGGTTGATCAAGAGTGGCCACTGTCTTTGAAGATGTGCCTAGCAAAGCTCTGGAGCATGTTTGAGGAAGAGAATAGAAATAGGCTTAGAGAAAATGTTGTCAATGCTGAAGAATATTTCAAGGTACTGGAAAAAAAGAGGAAGATGGAGAATGAGCTCAGATTTTTTAAATTAGACTTTGCTAAGATGGTGTTTGCGAAGGAGGAGGCACTTTCTCAGTTGGTCAGTGCAAAACAGGTTCTTACTGAACTTAAAGCAAAGGTGGAGAAGACTAATTTGGCTGATCATGCATCAGTCGATTAGGGAAATGAATATATTGTTCTAATATTGTGCTCAACATACTTTGTGCTTACGAAGGTGAACTAGCTATATGTTGTACTGTGATGTATTCTCGTAGCTATCGTACAGTGATGTTAAAATATATTTGTGTGCCTGATATGAAAGTGGTAAACAGCTATTCGATATGAAATTGGAATTTGCTTAATACTAGAGGTATTAATAGTAAACTAATAAACCTGCTAAATGGGTTATGGATTTTAGTAAAAGCGTGTGTGATGGATAGCCCGATGGCATACAGTTTTCTTCATCGAATCGTGTGTGATATACTTGAACAACGCAAATGTTTGTTCCATAATTACTGTGTGGGATGGCAACACGACCTCCCACGGCTTGTCCTACAAAATCGTCTGCGTTATCTCCCCTGATCGCACACGAAGGGAAATATTGTGTGCGATGTACATATGAATGGAAAAGTTTGTCTAGGATTCACTGTGTGGGATTTACATACGAACGAAAACGTTTGTCTGGGATTCACTGTGTTGGATGTACATACGAACGGAAACGATTGGGCCAGTATAATTGTCTGTGATGGCTCGCCATATCGCACATGAGCTCTTTTTGCCCCGCGTGTGTGACCGGAGGCCCTATCGCCGACGGTTTCTGGGTCGTGTGGGAAGGACCCCCCCTATCGCACACACAGGCAAGGGGACGGTTTAAATCTCTGTCATGGAAAGGGGGTAAAAACCGTTTGTATAGCAGGTCGCTGCACCAGTGTCCCCACGGCCAAGACCCGACTCAGGGTATGACCCAGCAAAGGCCCAAAGGCACGGTGGGTCATCCTATTTCTCGGGTCATAGCGGCGCGATGAGGAAAGGGCTAAAGGCCCACAATATGACCCGGCTACAGGCCGGCTCATGAAGGAGTAAGCGGGCCGGCTTATGGAGAAGGTCCATGTGGAGGATATTCCTTAACTTGGAAGGCAAGATAGACAAGGATTAGAGTAGGATACGAGTTAATAGTACGACCCAGAATCTTATGTAAACCTAGGGGACTCAGCCTGTTATATAAAGGGGAGCCCCTAGGACAGAAAGACTAAGTTGCAATCTCTCGAAAGCTAGGTTAGCAAATCCGCACCCTTGTAATCGAGATCCAGAGCAATATCAATCAAGCAGGTGTAGGCTTTTACCTCCACCGCGAGGGGCTGAGCCTGGGAAACCTGTGTCTCTTTTCCACTCAAGCCCGTTCAAGCTTCCAAACCGTTGAGTCAGCCCGCCGCGCCAGACCCGGCCGGACCCATGCCTTTGTCGGTTTCATGTAGGGAGTGGACCTGGCGAGCAATTCTGCATCTGGGAGGACACGCTCGTTTATTCTGATGGCGAGTCATCGGTTGGAGAGACCGAGTCCATCCGTCCGCTGTTCGATGAGAAGCTGGGAGGCTGCTCGGATGAGGAAGTTTTTCAAGAGTCTTATGAGCCGACTCGGTTCGCTGCGGTCTACATGGCTAGGAACCAAAATCCGCTTCGTGACCCAGCAGACCCGACAGCGGGACAGAATCCCACAACGGCCGACTCAGCGGCCGCCGTCTCTCAGAAGTCAGGAGCCCAGGCACTTTCTGAGATGATGACCAACCTCGGGATGCTTTTATCAGAGCCAGTAACTGCAGAAATCGTGGTGGCTCGCAACGCGGAGATTACAAAGTGTTGTGAGCAGCTGGCTAAGATTCAGGAGGATATCGACGCAGAGAACGCATGTATGGTTGAAAGACAGGCTCACATCCTTGGTGAAACCAATCGCTTGGAGGCAGAAGCCGTGCACCTCACCTTTCGCCAAAACGAGTCGGAGGCAGTTCACCGGAGGAGGCATCAGAGTCGGCTTCCGGCAAATATTGAGCCGACGTAGCTGTTCAGCACACCGCGTGACCCGGGGGCTGGCGCCAGACCTCTGTGTGTCATACCCCAATTGATTCAGAATGTTCCTCCTAGTGCGGTCCACCAGCAGCAGCGGCTAGTGCAACAGCAGCAACAGTCGGCTCAGCAGCAGCAACAGCCGCCGGTCCAGCTGCAGCAGCAGCCACCGGTTCCACCTCAATGTTTCCAGACGCTGACTGGGCACTACTCCAACCCAGTTGACAATGTACTAGCGGCGACTCACAATCTTGCTGCAATCCCGATCGTGGGGAATAGTCCCATGGAGGTCGAAGCTAGGAACACCATTGAGATGTTAAAGACGGCAATCACGCCGCAGGCGAATTACTCCCACAGCCAGCATCGGCTTCATTCCACTGCTCATCAGAGCCGCAGCAGGAGCAGACACACCGAGTCACCAGCTGTCTCCAGCAGTGCGTAGCGACGAAGGGCGCAGGAGCCACCCCTACATCAAACACAGCCAGCGGTCTCGAACGCACATGCGATCATGGACACCGCTCGTGCTCTGCGGGCAGCAGAGGCAGGAAACACAGGAGCTGCATATGCTCAACCCATGGTGCAACCCCCACCCGCCTCAACCCAGCCTGCAGTCCGTACTACAGCAATAACTGGGTGAACCATTGGCACTCCATGTTTGGTCCAGGCTCTCAGGGATGCTCACATGCCTCCGGACTTCAAAGGTCCTCGCAAGGTGCCCAATTATACAGCAGATTTGGAGCCAGCCAAGTGGATTGAAAGTTATGAGTTAGCCATGGACATGATGGAAGCCAGCAATGCTGTGCGTGCTCATTACTTGCCTCTGATGTTGGAAGGGCCAGCATGGACATGGTTGAAAAACTTGCCTGCAAATTCCATCAACACCTGGCAGGAGCTGAAAGAGTGCTTCATCAAGAATTTTCAGGGAACTTGCAAGAGTCCAACTACAATCGTAGATCTCGAGCATTGTGTTCAGCGTGATGATGAGTCTGCACATCACTGGTCGCACCGGGTCGCAAAAATTATTCATTCTTCAGATAGCATCACAGCTCGACAGGTTGTTCTTGTCCTAGAAAGAAACTGTAAATTCCAGCTTTTGGTCCAGAAGCTTGGGCGCCTCAAAAGGAAGGTCAAGGATATGGGTGATATGATGGATGTTTTAAACCGGTATGCCGAGTCTGACAACACCAAGGATCCAACTTCTGATGAAGAAAAGTCTAGTAAGGGCAAGAAAAACGGTGGCAAGGGTCACCAGCAGAATGGTAATGGTAACAACAATAACAATCACAAGCGCAAGAATCCTAAGGGCAATTCTGATTTTGTCGCTAATACCAATACTGGTTTCAATAATCAGCATCAGAACAACAAATCCAGGAAACCCTTTTCTAGTAATTGTCCTCATGGTTACGAGCAGGCTCTGAAAGGCCCCTGTCCCAAACATAGCACGGATGAAAAGCCATCAAGTCACTCTTGGGAAAACTGCTACATCATGCAGGAGTATCGGAATCACGCTCTTCAGAATCATCACAATGGTGGTTGTAATGGTGGTCATCCAGGAAACCCCGGGGCAGGTGGATCTCGAGTCGGCTTCCAGGAAGCCGGCTTCCAGGGGCCCTTTAACAATGCCGGCTTCTAGGGTAATACTGGTCAAGGGTCCGGCTTTCAGGGGGCTGGCAATGGCGTAGGCAACCATCAGCGCAACAACCAGGGAAATCAGAATCAGGGAGGTCAGTCTGGGTTTCAGAGTAATCCAATGCAATTAAACAGTGGGCAATATCATGTTTTCACCACAAGTACGTGTAAATGCGACCGGAAGCTTCAGCGACGTGATGTCAATACAGTGGAGCCGGCAGTCCCTTACTACTTAAACTGGTCAGAGCAACCAGTGACTTGGAGTCAGGAAGATCACCCCCCATAGATTGATAATCTCGAGGGTCTTGCTTTGGTGGTCGCTCCACAAGTCGGCGGTTACACGTTAACCAAGATGCTCATGGACGGAGGAAGCAGTATCAATATACTCTATTATGATACTTTCAGGCAGATGAATTTGTCCGAGAAATAGCTCACCCCATCCTCTACAGTCTTTCATGGCATTGTTCCTGGCAAGACGGCTTACCCTATTGGCAGAATCTCTCTGGAAGTTGCTTTTGGTACTGAGTTCATCTATCGCTCGGAGTTCTTGTCATTTGAGGTCGTCAAGCTCAAGAGTCCATATCATGCCCTCTTCGGGAGGCCGGCTTATGCACGGTTCATGGCACGGCCATGTTATGTTTACCTGAAGCTGAAAATGCCTAGGCCAGAAGGCACTATCACCGTCAACGGTAATAGGAAAATTGCCCTCAAGTGCGAGGAGGGAGATGGGGCTTATGCTGAGACGGCTTGTGCGGCTGAGGAATTGAAATTCTACGAGGCCAATGTTCACCCGGCTGATATGACCTCTTTGAAGAAACCGACAACAGAGTCTGATCCTTTGCTTAAGTTCAAGTTGGCTAGAGACACCAAGCAAGTTGATTTCACCCCTAGTGATTCTTCTGAGCAGTTCACCATCGGGTCGAATATGGATCCTAAATAGGAAAGCGCGCTCATCGAGTTCATCCATGGGAATCGGAACATCTTTGCATGGAAACCTTCTGACATGCCTGGTGTACCGAGGGAACTCGCTGAGCACTCTCTTAATGTTGATCCCAAGTTTAAACCTGTACGACAATACCTCCGTCGTTTTAACGAGGAGAGATGCAAAGCCATTGGAGAGAAAGTGGCCCGGCTCCAAGCTGCCGGGTTCATCATCGAAGTATTTCATCCGGAGTGGTTGGCAAACCCAGTACTTGTTCTGAAGAAAAATGGGACCTGGCGGATGTGTGTTGATTACACGTACTTGAATAAAGCCTGTCCTAGTGATCCTTTTGCTCTGCCCCGTATTGACCAGATCATTGATGCTACGGCTGGCTGCGAGTGATTGTGTTTTCTGGATGCTTACTCCGGTTATCATCAGATCAAGATGAAGGAGGAGGACCAGGAAAAGACAGCTTTTATCACGCCCTTTGGAGCTTTCTGTTATACGTCGATGCCGTTCGGTCTGAAATGTGCACAGGCGACTTATCAGCGCTGTGTCCAGAATTGTTTTCACAAGCAGATCAGGCGTAACGTTCATGCATATGTTGATGATATCGTGGTCAAGTCTCGGAAGAAGGAAACTTTGTTGGATGATCTGAAGGAGACGTTTGATAACCTGCGAGTTTACCAGATGAAGCTCAACCCGGCCAAGTGTGTGTTCGGTGTGCCAGCTGGAAAGTTGTTTGGTTTTCTTGTCTCTGAGCGTGGCATTGAGGCTAACCCAAAAAAAATCAAGGCCGTTACAACTCTGAAGAAGCTGGCCAATATCAATGTTGTCCAGAAGTTGACAGGCTGTGTTGCAGCCTTGAGTCGGTTCATCAGCCGGCTTGGCGAGAAGGCAATCCCTCTGTATCAGCATCTGAAGAAAACAAATAGCTTTGTCTGGAATGATGCTGCCGATAAAGCTTTTGAGTCCCTTAAAAAGCAGTTATCTGAGCCGCCAATCGTTGCTGCTCCTCAGGACAAGGAGCCGATGCTATTATACATTGCTGCTAACAACAAGGCTGTTAGTATCACTATTGTTGTAGAACGCAAAGAACAAGGCAAGGAATACCCAGTCCAGGGACCGGTGTACTATGTTAGCGAAGTCTTAACAGAGTCTAAGCAACGATACCCGCATTGGTAGAAGCTGGCCTATGGTGTGTTCATGGCGAGTCGCAAACTGAAGCATTGTTTTCAAGCACCCCATTACTGTCGTCAGTTCTGCATCTCTTGGGGATATAATTCAGAACAGGGAAGCGACGGGCCGGGTTGCAAAGTGGGCTATTGAGCTTAGCCCACATCATCTCAAGTATGTACCATGGACCGCCATTAAATCTCAGGCTCTGGTCAAATACTGTGATCGTCGATGTATATCTCGCGAGAGAAAGATGGAACATGCGTGAATGTGACGGGGTGTACTTTTAGAGGGCCTAGAGATAGTTTGTGTGCGTTCGTGAAAGAGGTGTAGAGAGAGGGGGCGATGGAGAGAGGGAGATGCTCTTCGTTTCTCTTTATTATGACTAACTTTATAAGTAGTATAAAAATATAAACATTCACAATGCAGAATAAATATCATTGGATGCACCATTCAATTGACTTTCGTACTCCATATAACTTTGTAATATTGTATAGATGTAGATTTTATAAAATAAATTTTGGCCACACTTTGCATAGTTTTAATTCAAAAGGAATCTTGTATGCAAAGTAAAAGTGAATAGAGGGCTTTTTAGATCAATGGAGCACATGATAAGATGCAACATGTGTGAATGTGTAGTTGATGTATTTGGCAGGGCCTGGAGAGGGTATGTGTACGTATTCAAAAGAGGCGCGGATAGAGGGGGTGTGTGTGCGATGAGAGATAGATAACACGAGAAATGAGAGAGGTCTAGAGAGAGAGAGACAAATAGGATGTCTCGACGAGAGATGGCCTTGAGTGTGTGTATGCAAGGGAGAAGGGGAGAGAGACATGAGCAAAAATAGTGTGTGGGGTGTGTGTGTTTGGTATGTGTGGGTGTGAGAAGGATACCGAGACCTAGGGGGTAGGGGTGAGTGAGGTCTGGTGGGCCGAGGTGAGGTCCCCGGTCGGTTCCGTCCTGCGCCACATTGGTCCGCCCGTGACGCATTATATGTAGATCCCTGGAGGACTAGTCGCACAAGACAAAGAAACCAGAGCCACTAAGGACTTTGTGTCCACTGACAAAGCCGGCTAGGATTTGTAACCTGCTACCTGTAGACTGTGTTGGTATTTCCCCAAAGAGGAGAGGATGATGCAGTATAGTAGAGATAAATATTTCCCTCAGTTAAGAACCAAGGTTATCAATCCAGTAGGAGAACCAAGCAAAATCTCGTTAAGCGCACCTGCACACACAAAAGCAAACACTTGCACCCAACGCAAATAAGAGGGTTGTCAATCCTCTTAGCGGTTATTTGCAAGGATTAATTCTGATAGTGATAGATAGATAAACTAAAATACTAAATAAAAATAAAAGTAAATAAATTGCAGCAAGGTATTTTTGATTTTAATATATGATAAAAGTAGACCCGGGGGCCATAGTTTTCACTAGAGGCTTCTCTCTCGAACGCATAGCATACGGTGGGTAAACAAATTACTGTTGGGCAATTGATAGAAAAGCAAATAATTATGACGGATTCATGGCAATGATCATGTATATAGGCATAACGTCCGAGACAAGTAGACCGACTCCTGCCTACATCTACTACTATTACTCCACCCATCGACCGCTATCCAACATGCATCTAGGGTATTAACTATGAAACAGAGTAACGCCTTAAGCAAGATGACATGATGTAGACAAAGTAAACTTGGGCAATATGATTAAACCCCATCTTTTTATCCTTAATGGCAACAATACAAATACGTGTCATGTCCCTTTCTGTCACTGGGATTGAGCACCGCAAGATTGAACCCATCACAAAGCACCTCTCCCATTACAAGATAAACCAATCTAGTTGGCCAAACCAAATCGATAGATCGGAGAGAAATACAAAGATATGATAATCATGCATAAAAGAGTTCAGAGAAGACTCAAATATTTCTCATGAATAATCTGATCATAAACTCAGAATTCATCGGATCCGAACAAACACACCGCAAAAGAAGATTACATCGGATAGAACTCCAAGAACATCGAGGAGAACACGGTATTGAAGATCAAAGAGAGAGAAGAAGCCATCTAGCTACTGGCTATGGACCCGTAGGTCTGTGGTAAACTACTCACACATCATCGGAAGGGCAGCAAGGTTGATGTAGAAGCCCTCCGTGATCGATTCCCCCTCCGGCAGAGTACCGGAAAAGGCTTCCAGATGGGATCACGGAAGAACAGAGGCTTGCGGCGGCGTAAAAGTTATTCGGGGTGGCCCCCTATTGGTTTCCCAATATTTGAGAATTTATAGAAGTGGAATTAGGTCAAATGGAGCCACGAGGGCCCCACAAGGCATCAGGGCACCCCCCCCCCCGAGGCCGCGCCCTGTTGCCTTGTGGAGGCTTCGTGAACCTTCTGGCCTCCTCTCCAAGTCTCCAGGGTCTCTTTTGTTCAGAAAAAAATCTCCAAAAAGTTTTGTGGCATTTGGACTTCGTTTGGTACTGATTTCCTGAAAAACCAAAAACAAGCAGAAAACAACAACTGGCACTGGACACTAGGTTAATAGGTTAGTCCCAAAAAATGATATATAATTGCATATAAAAACATCCAAGATTGATACTATAATAGCATGGAACAATCAAAAATTATAGATACGTTGGAGACGTATCAAGCATCCCCAAGCTTAATTCCTGCTCGTCCTCGAGTAGGTAAATGATAAAAACAGAATTTTTGATGTGGAATGCTACCTAACATGTTTCATCATGTAATCTTTCTCTTCGGTATGAATAATAAGATCTGAATGATTCAAAGCAATAGTCTATAGTTTGACATAAAGACATCAATACTCAGGCATACTAATAAACAATCATGTCTTTCAAAATAAAAATGCTAAAGAACATTATCCCTACAAAATCATATAATCCTGTCATCCTCCATCTTCTTAACACAAAATATTTATCATGCACTACCCCGATGACAAGCCGAGCAATTGGTTCATACTTTTTATCGCGCTTCAGCTTTTTCAACCCCCACGCAATACATGAGTGCAAGCCATGGATATAGCACTATGGGTGGAATAGAGTGTGGTGGTAGAGATCAATAAGGGGAAGTCAAAAATAAGAAGATAATCTCACATCGACGAGGCTAATCAATGGGCTATGGAGATGCCCATCAATTGATGTCAATGCGAGGAGTAGGGATTGCCATGCAACGGATGCACTAAGAGTTATAAGTGTATGAAAGCTCAACATGAAAACTAAGTGGGTGTGCATCCAACTTGCTTGCTCATGAAGACCTCGGGCATTTGAGGAAGCCCATTATCAGAATATACAAGCCAAGTTCTATAATGAAAATTTTCCACTAGTATATGAAAGTGACTAAACAGGAGACTCTCTATATGAAAATCATGGTGCTACTTTGAAGCACAAGTATGGAAAATGATAGTAACATTGCCCCTTCTCTCTTTATCTCTCATTTATATATATATTGCGTGGGGGTCTATTCTAACAACACCCTTAAGACCTTATTCTACCAATACCTAAGCTTATTCTAACATCCGCGAACACGCGCAACCAAGCTACCTGGGAAAAAATCCCACTGCTTCTACCCAACGAGGCCACGACCCCCCCCCCCCGCCCCCGGCCCCACGCCACGACCACTACCCTCACCTACCTCCCGATCCCCTCCACCTCCACCTTCTTCTACCTCCTGTCACCAACCTCCCACCATGCCGCCGCCTCCGACTCCCCGTGCCACCCCGCCTTCCCTGCGCCGCCCCCGCCCTCCCTGCACCATCATGCCGACGGATCGGGATCTCCCGCCACCGGATCCGCCCCGCCTTCCACCACTCCAACGTCGAGCTGGCCGGCGCCTCCACGTTCTCCCACCGCCCGTGCCGACCCCCAATGCTCTACCCCGATGCCCCACCTTCTTATTCCTCCCTCCCCTGCCTCCCCCAACCCACCGCCACCACACGCCAACGCCGAATCCCAGCCTCGGTGGTTGCTGGATTCGCGCCAGATCAACGGCCCCTCCCCAGCGCACCCCACACGCGAGGGTTCCAGGACGGCCGCTCCCAGCAAAGGCGACCAAGATGGGGAGAGGGAGGCGCTCTTCTCTGGTGAGGCCAACGGCGGCCATGGCTCCATGGCGGATGGGTCGAGCACCGACCTTCTCGACCTGCCACTAAAGTCCTAAGGCACCGCTGCCGGTGAGCCGCGCCGCCCGCCGCACTAGAGCGCCAGCTGCAGCAGGGCTGCTTCCATGCGTGCAGTCCGAAGATCCTACCCCGATGGTGTTGCCCCTTCCTGGCTGTATCTCCGAGTGGTCCACGTCTCCCTGGCACTGCAGTGCAGTGCGCCCGTGCGTGCAGTTCGGTGGGTGCAGTTTTGATGTGCAGTACCTCGCGACATCGCGGAGGAACTCGGCCAGGGCTCCTCTTCCCTTCTCTCCGACATGTCCTCGGCTCGAGCATGGGGTGGAGGGGCACAGCAGTACAAAAACATCAGCTGGGTCTCCCTGATGGATTCGTGCAGTTCGGCGCCCCCCAGCGTGCACTTTGTCTCGATTACAGGTTCCGCCACCGCCTCACGGCTGTGCAGTTCCCTGCACATTTTTTTCAGTCCACTGTGTAAAACAATGAAGTAATGTAAAGTTTTTTGAGGTGGTATTTGTGCTAATTGTCTGCTATTGTGTGAATAGCTCAAAATAAGATCAATTTGTCAAAACAAACTGCTCATTGTTAAAAAGTCCACTTCGATGGAATCGGAGGTTTTCGTGAAGTTCAGTTTGCCAAAAGTAATAATGCAATTCACTCCGAGAGAAAAAAAATTCACTTGCTATGAAAAACATGCAGCCCACTTTGCGGGGGAGAAAAAGTTCACTTTACATTCTAGAAAAAAACTTGTGGTTCACTACATAAAGTTTTTTTGTGAAAAAATCGTCCAATCGAACCAAAACACAACAAAAACTCATGCGGTTCACTTCCGGTACTATCGCGGCTCACTTTCGGTAGTGTCATGGTTCACTTACTCCCAACATGAAGTGCAGGAAAAATGTTACGGAAACGACAAAAAAAAGTAATGCGGTTCACTAGCTCAGTCCCTGCGGTCCACTTGATAGGTTTATACGTGTAAAAAAATAAGTATGAAAAAAGACAACAAAAAGTCACGCGGTTCACTTTCGGTAGTGTCGCGGTTCACTTTCGGTAGTGTTGCGGTTCACTTACTCCCAAAAATGTGAAGTGCAAAAAATTGTTACGAAAACGACCAAAAAGTAATGCGGTTCACTTCTTGATACGTCTTGCGGTTCACTTATGGCCGATATGAAGCGTAGTCCGATGCAGTGCGGTTTTTAGTTTGAACCAGTGCGTTCTTCTGTCTGATGCAGTACAGGCGTCGATTTTGGTGTCGCGAAAAATAGTGTCCGCATTTCGGTAAAATCAAAACTGCTCTTAAACCGTAAGGAAGTAGAGAGAGTGTTCTACATGAAATAGTTGCGCCTCGTCGATATCTTTCCAACGGCATATCATTTGCATCATTCCGATGAGTGGTTCGAAAAAAATCACGAAAAACGGCCGCTGCCACTCGTCGTCCGCCGCACCATTTTCAAAATTAATTTAAAACCGTAAGGAATCTCAAAACAATATTCTACATATGAAAGTTGCGCCTCGTCTGTAGCTTTCCAACGGCGTATCACAAGCCTCGTTTCGACAAACGGTTAAAAAACTAGAGCGAAAACAGTACCGATAAATTGCAATAATTTGAAAAACAGAATTCCGCGAATTAGTAAATTTGAAACTGCTCTTAAACCGTAAGGAATTAGACAACGTAATATATATGAAAAAGTTGCGCCTCAATGATATCTTTCCAACGGCGTATCATTTGCTTCATTCCGATGAGTGGTTTGCAAAAACACATGAAAATACGCTCGCTGCCACTCGTCGGGCACCCACCGTTTTCAAAACTGCTCTTAAACCGCGAGGAATCTCGAAAAGTGTTCAACATGGCGAAGTTGCGCCTAATCCATAGCTTTCCAACGGTATATTACACGCCTCGTTCCAACAAACAGTTAAAAAACTGGATCAAAAACTGTACCGAAAAAACACCGCGTGCAGTTTTTTACGACGCGAAGTTCACTGGTCTCTTTATAGCAGTACCTTTGCTTCAGAAAGTGCAGTGCCCTCACGTTGAGCGTGCAGTTCGGAAGTGTGGGCAAAATAACTATTCTGCTAATATTGGCGGAATAGACCGGTATATATATATATATATATATATATATATATATATATAATCCCAGCTATTTTGCAACCCATTTTTGAATAAGCTATTCAGGAACCGTTCCTAACTGCCAGAGAACAGACTGCTAACTGTGCGATCTATACTAGTCAACTGTCGGGCGGACTTTTTCTGGCACCATTTTTTCGCACTGTTTTTTGGTCGTAATTCTTAAACCGTTAATCGGAATGATGCAAATTATATACCGTTGGATAGCTATTGAGAAGGAGCAAAAAAACTCATGTTGATCATTTTCCCGAAATCGATCCGGTTTTTAAACAAAATTCAAAAAACTGAAAATCCATCAAACGAGTTTTCAATGTTTTTGTGAAAGGAATTTTCAAAGCTTTTGCCGGAATGATGCGTAAGATATACCGTTAGAAAGCTACCAATTAGCCCGAACTTTGGCATATATAACACGTTTTCAGATTTGCTACGGTTTAAGAGCAGTTTTCAAATAAGTAACATCATTTTCGACATTTTTTTGCCCAAACTGCTACAGTACACGCTAACTGCTCGCGCGGAATTGCTAACTGACATATGCTGACAAGCTAACTGCTGAGACCGAAGAAAATTGTTTTTTTATTCTATACTTTTATCGTCAGGTCAAGTTAACTTCCGGGAGTGAAATACCTAACTGCCAGGAATCGCGACAGTTAGCACCAAGTTAACTGCGGGACTTAAAATGTTTTTTTTCCTTTTTGATTGGGTCACACTAACTACGGGTATGAAATACCTAACTGCACGCGATGAGCAAGCTAACTGCAATGGCTGATAATACTTTTTTTGCTACTTTTGTTTTTCATTCTTTTTTTCTATTTTTTCCCTGGTCAAGTTAACCGCCGGGATTGGAATAGCTAACTGTCGAGACTGCGATAGTTAACTGCCAGGATTAAAAATACTTTTTTTGCCCGATTCAAGCTAACGGTCGGGAGTAAAATAGCTAACTGACAGGGTTTGCGGCAGTTAACACCGAGTTAACTGTCGGGATTAAAAATATTTTTTGTACCTCACGCAAGCAGGGGCTTGGCAAACAAACTGAACCCTCTCATTAGATTGCTATTTTTTGTACCTCACGCAAGCAGGGGCTTGGCAAAATCATAGTTGTGTACATCACTTAATTTTTTTGGACGCAAGATAACTACAGCCAGTCCCTGAACTAACTGCTCCATGAAACTGAGCATTGGCAAACTGCGCACCGTGGATCGCGCCGCTGGCAGCATGGGGGCAAAGAGCTAATTGAGTAGTGGTCTCTGTTTCTTTTTTACATAACTATCAGTAAAGCAAGCTGCTCCTTGAAACTAAGCTAACTTATCCATGAAATTGAGCTAGCTGTAGAGAGGTCGCTTCACCAGCAAATCCCCATCGAGGGTCCTGCACGTCGTCGATCCCCGGCGCAACAGAGCAGAAGGCTAGGGCTAAGGCCGGCTTGGATCTGAAACATAAAACTGATGAAGTAGAGCATTGGTTCAGGAAAAAACTGTTGAAACCAAGAACATCCATCGATGGTAAGTTAAGCATCCATCCACAGATGGGAAGTTAACAGCCTACCTTCCTGGCGTCGGTGGTGGAGCTACATAGGATGGAGAATACGCAGGAGAGGAGAGGCACGTGCTGCGGTTGGAACTCCACCGGATGGTGTTGGCGATAGTGGCGGCCTCGCGGCCGCCTCTCGATGTGGAGACCTCAAGGGGCACGACGACATCGAAGACCGAGGGAGGCGCGCGGCCAGCTGGCGAGGTCAGGGTCGATATGGTGATGTAGGGCGCACGGCAGGCGTCGCTCGTGTTCCGCGGTGGGTGGCGCGCATGAGGTAGGAGGTGCTCACCCAGGAAGGAGGTGGCCGCATCTGGGATGTGCGCCTCGATCCTGGGACAACCCGATGAGGAAGGGGTTGGGGACGCCGACGGGAAGGGTGGAGGGGAGTTGACGCCGAGAAGGGAGCGCGCGGGATCGGGTGTTGGTGGTGCGGCTCGTGGCGACGTCCCACGGGCATGTGAACGGCGAGAATGGAGAAGGCTCGGGGAGGAGCTCGTGGCCCTCCTGCTCGTTGGGTGCCAGGCCGACGACAGCTAGCGGCAGCGCCGGGCCCGTGGATCTGGGTGCGGCGGGGGCCACTGGATCCTGGCGTGGCGCAGGAAGAAGCAGAGGAGTGGGTGGCGGCCGCTTTGCTTGTTTTTTAGCGCAGCTGGTGTGCCGGAGCAGGAGAGGAAGGGGCGCACGGCTGCCAGCGGTAGAAGGTGCGGTGGGATCCGGGGAGAAGTTGCAAGGAAGAAGGTGTGGGAGGAAGAGGGTGGACTAGCTCCGCTCGCCGCCGCTCGCTCCGCGGGTAGCTACAGGTTAGAGGGGGGCAGCCGGCGGCGGACCCGAGCTCGCTCGCTCCCTCCCGGCGCTACCGCGCCGCTCGCTCCCTCGCTCGCTGCCCTTCAGGAAAAGAAACAGGTAGGAGTGTCATGCAAGAAATTAGAGATAAGAGCATCTACATCCGCAGGTTGCAAATTCTGGCCCTCAAACGTCCGCGGACGCGCCCGGACGCACCCGCGGACAGTGACCGGGCGAGCCTCAAATTTAACCATTTGCAACCACGTACCCATTTTCGAAACACCTATTACATTTTTGAATGGGTGGAATTCAAAAAAAAAGAAACACCTATTACATGCAGGGCCATGCACGACGATCATCCCGTCCGTCTTGGGCCGTTTTGGCCGTCAAAACACACCGAAAGTTGCTCGTTCTTAAGATTTTCAAATCCGTATTAGTCCCACCTCGCCGCATGACGAGCTAGTCGACCGTCTTAAATAGCCTTGTTGTCCAGAAGCGATAAGCTTCTGACATCATTGCATCCTTTGTTAAAGAAGACATAATGTGACTATGAATCTTCTATGTGACAAGCATTCATGTCAGTATTGCTTTTTTTGAATCACAATGTCTCGATACAACTCAATGAACAAAAATAAAAATCTGCTGTCATTGAATAGGGGCATCAACGTATATGAACGAGATGAACTTGACACTCGATGAACAATCATCAATTGATGAAATGCAATCTAGTGTCAAGTTGTCTCATTCAGACAGCGAGAATTGATTACCTATGCAACAACAGAGAAGCTTGCCGCCATCCGCCGACGTGGCTACTTAAGTCGGTTGGCGTCCGGCTCGCGCGGCGATGTGGGACTAAAATTTGGGTGCACCAATGAGATAGGAAGGAGCTTCGGTGGCTGCAGGTGGGACTGCGTGGACCTGCAGCGGGGTCAACGGACGCGCCCGTGCGCCCCCATATCTGCCCCATATTTGGGCTGGATATGAGGGGTGCCGGTCAGCCCGGGCATTTGAGGCCCGTTTGAGGCGCCCGTCTGGGTCGAAATTTCGTGACCAGTTAGTGACCGGGCGGACCGCCCGGGCGTATGAGACGGGTTTGGGGCATCCGGCTGTAGATGCTCTAAGTAGTGAGTACAAGTGAATACCTGGTTTTCGTAAAGTGACTTATGCACCTGGATGGAGGGAGTAGGTGGAGTACAGGCAGGGACGCAGTAATAATGACTAATGAGTAGTCAAATCACACAGGCCTAGTAGTAGTAGCACTACCTTTCCCACAGTAAGTTGCAAAGACAATGCTACCATCATTTCACAAAGCTCCGGCGCGGTAGCCTTTGCCCCTTGCTCACTGCCGCAGCGTGGGCAGATGCCGCCTCCCGTCGTCCTCCTAGTTTACATCCTGATGTCCCTCAGGTACAACTTCCCCAGCTCCCCACGTCGCTCCATGTGGATCTTTCTTTACTTCTTTGCCCCGCACGTAGCTCTACCAGCTTCTATTTGTGAGTTTATGTCTCATCAAGTAGTGCCACTACTATTATTCTAATTGCACTTCTTCAATATCTTTGCCAACAGGGATGCTCACCTCGATTTTAGTGGAGCTGCACAAAATGATCGGATGGTCCATGGGTTCCAGACTTCTTTCCTTCGGAAGGTTCAACCTTGCCAGGATATTAAAGCCTGTTTAGGGTTTAGGGTTCAACGCCTAGGGACTGCATCGATCATTTTTTTCTTTATTTGTACACCTTCTCGCAAATTTTGTCTTTAGTTGTGAAGTAAATATTGGCTATGATCTGTGAATCATCGAGATGCATCAGCATGCATGTTAGTTTCCTTTGTATTTGATGGAATGTTGTAACAGGGCAACCTTGGAAGCAAGATACATGAAACAACAGCTGAAAGCTTCATAGCATTGTTGTACAATTTTATCTCGCTAAGAAATCATATTATGTACTCCACTAAAGAGCTAGGTGTCACATGGTGTCCAAGAAATATGGTGATAGTGTGAGCTGGGCCATTTACTAGCCATTTACTCACTGGGCTGCCGTGTTTCACACACCTTCGGTGTAAGAGTGGAGAAAATTAGTTTTATCACAGAATAAAGAAATAAATAAGAGTGTAGACGCTCTACGGCGCGGTTCCTGGATCCGAAATAATTCTACCTCCTTTCGCCGAAACATGGGACATCCAGCATCTAGGTCCACGTGTCATGCACCAAAGTAGAGTGTAGTAGTACAACTGAGACTCACCACGGTTGTATCGCCGCAGTAATAGTGACCAATGAGCCGTCAAATCACATAGACCCGGCAGTAGGTAGGACGGACGAAGCAACCATCACTCTTCATTGAATCCGCTTCTCCCGCATACAGTACAGTAGTAGTACTATAGTAGTATTCTTTTGGGAACCACAAGTCGTTATGATTAGACGGTAGCACCCACTGAAAGGTAACGGTGGGCCCATCTCTCACTCTCCAGTTCTCTAGGTATATGTCCATCGCACGACCCCCTCTCTAGGCCCCTTAAAACTACGTCCACTACACATTCACTCGTGTTACTCCATTTTATCTTGTCCTCCGAATGATCTAAAGGTGTCCACTACACATTCACGCAAAAAAAGGTATGTACATCTTTCTCTTGCTCTCTCCGTCAAACCGACTAGGCGAAACTGCCCGGTCCTCACCATTCAAATCTGGTTTCGTGTCGATGGATCGCGCCATGGAGGAAACCAAGTGTTACACTTTACAATTTTATATAATATAAAAACAAAAGGCATACATTTATAGCACGTCTGTCACGTTTGCGTCTCACCCCCACACATACACTTGGCATGTCGCTTACTGCAAACCGACTATACGCAAACTTCCCTGCCCACGGGTCGGCTAAGTTGTACTACTAGAAGAGATAGACGAGGAGGGAGAGGACAGCTAGTTGTAGCACGGACTCCCAAGAGCTTTCTTGCATGCATGTTGTGGTGGGCCTTCGATAAGGTGGCATGCGCGTGCTAGGGCATCTCCAACGCTGACCCGCAAATTTGCTCCGGCCACGGACACTGATGCGGGAGGCTGCTATCCACCACTGCCCGCATAGTACATTTCAATAACATTTTGAACTAATTGGTCGAAATTCGTGCAAACCGGTTAGATTTTCTTATAAACCGGAACATATTCATGCAAACACGTCGGATTTCATATGAATATGACGAAATTTATTACATTTCAGACATACTTCAACTAAAAGCGTAGATCGTCCGACTCTGGAGGTATAATTTCGGACATACTTCTATTCTAAACCTAATCTAAATGATTCCCCGTGTCCGGCCATGAGCTTCAACAACTTATGCTCTAGCACTTGCCTTCGCCTTCTCCAGTTCCGCCTCGGCACTCTCCAGCTTTGCCTCCGTAGCCTCCACGACCGTAGCTTGAGCGACTAATCGGCCGCCGATTATCAACCCGCCAAGCTTTGTTTCAGGCGGAGGGGAAGAGCGGTGGCATTCCTGGGACCCGAGCGGCGGCGACCTACCATGCACTACTCTTCCTCACTGCTGGCGGCACCAGCGGACGTGCCAGCTTCGTGGTCGTGGCAGCGGGGCGCGGCCTCCGTGGAGCCGACAGCAATGGCGGCCATCTCCTTCTTTGGCTCCAGCGATAGTCTGTCCCAGAGAGCTATGGAGTGCGAGGAGGCCATGGTTGGAGTGGTGGGGAGAGGAGAAAGCGACCGGAGGAGGATGAATGCAGCTATGGCCGACGATGCAGTTCATATAGCGGGTTAATGGCAATGGTCTGCGGCAGGTGGATGCACGGGTGGGGCCGGAGTAGGTTCCTTGGCAACCGCCTGTCATTAATATGGGCGTTAGACGGACGGACAGATGGCCGTGGTGTCATTTGAACATGGAGCAGTCGCGTGCACCGGGAAGTTACGCGGGCGGCGCTCTCTCGGCCGTCGTGCCGCTTCAATGCCGGCGCCAGTGACAAGTCGCCTCCGCTCTGGCCGGGAATGAATGCCGCACTGACGCTCTGGAGCAGCGCTGACCGTTTTGGGCGGGAAGCGCGTGCGGGCGATGGAGGGGGTTTGGGTGGGCCAGGGCGGTCAGGAGCGGACGTGGCAGCGGTCCGGACGACCGAAAACGAGAGATGCTACACCTTTGTAAATATTGCTACGTAATTTAGGTCCCTCCTTCTCCCCCCACCGACAGATCGATCGATGTGACTCTAGGTCTCCCTCCCACACATAGTCACGACTCTCTGGCAACTACTCGTACACACCATCTCACTGCAGGTCGATGTTTCGCTCTCTCTAACACACACACACACACACACACACACACAAGCGCGTGCACACACACACACACACAAGCGCGTGCACACACACACACACACAGACACTTACTCTACGGCCTCATTTGGTTCATAGGATAGGAATGTCATAGGAGAGGGAAACCACATGAAGTGAGATAAATGGAGTACGTACAAGAAGAGAAGAGGTACACGCATGCACTCTCCCTCTGACACACCCGCGAGTACATGATGGAGCGCATTTGTACACGAAGAGGGCAAACTGTACATACAAAATAATTAAAATTGAATTTCTCAAAAAGAATTTAAAATTGAAGGATGGTACAGCCCACCTTTCGGATAATTTGACCCGTGTGTGGTTGTTCCCTTAACGGAGGGCCGTGTACCACATGTGAACGATAGAAAGTGCGACTGGGACGCGTGGAGCATTAATTGATCGTAGTTTTCTTCACTAGTACGTTAGAAAAAGTGTTTCGTTTAGTACACAATTTAAAACGATTGTTATGGAGAGAAAAAGAAAACCACTCCACTATATATATATATATATATACACATCCCAGCTATTCTGCAACCCATTTTTGAATAAGCTATTCAGGAACCGTTCCTAACTGCCAGAGAACAGACTGCTAACTGTGCGATCTATACTAGTCAACTGTCGGGCGGACTTTTTCTGGCACCATTTTTTCGCACTGTTTTTTGGTCGTAATTATTAAACCGTTAATCGGAATGATGCAAATGATATACCGTTGGATAGCTATTGAGAAGGAGCAAAAAACTCATGTTGATCATTTTCCCGAAATCGATCCGGTTTTTAAACAAAATTCAAAAAACTGAAAATCCATCAAACGAGTTTTCAATGTTTTTGTGAAAGGAATTTTCAAAGCTTTTGTCGGAATGATGCGTATGATATACCGTTAGAAAGCTACCGATTAGTCCGAACTTTGGCATATATAACACGTTTTCAGATTTGCTACGGTTTAAGAGCAGTTTTCAAAAAACTAAAATCATTTTCGACATTTTTTGCCTAAACTGCTACAGTACACGTTAACTGCTCGCGCGGAATAGCTAACTGACATATGCTGACAAGCTAACTGCTGAGACCGAAGATTTTTTTTTTATTCTATACTTTTATCGTCAGGTCAAGTTAACTTCCGGGAGTGAAATACCTAACTGCCAGGAATCGCGACAGTTAGCACCAAGTTAACTGCGGGACTTAAAATGTTTTTTTCCTTTTTGATTGGGTCACATTAACTGCGGGTATGAAATACCTAACTGCACGCGATGAGCAAGCTAACTGCAATGGCTGATAATACTTTTTTTGCTTCTTTTGTTTTTAATTCTTTTTTTCTATTTTTTCCCTGGTCAAGTTAACCGCCGGGATTGGAATAGCTAACTGTCGAGACTGCAATAGTTAACTGCCAGGATTAAAAATACTTTTTTTTGCCCAGTTCAAGCTAACGGTCGGGAGTAAAATAGCTAACTGACAGGGTTTGCGGCAGTTAACACCGAGTTAACTGCCGGGATTAAAAATATTTTTTGTACCTCACGCAAGCAGGGGTTTGGCCAACAAACTGAACCCTCTCATTAGATTGCTATTTTTTGTACCTCACGCAAGCAGGGGCTTGGCAAAATCATAGTTGTGTACATCACTTAATTTTTTTGGACGCAAGATAACTGCAGCCAGTCCCTGAACTAACTGCTCCATGAAACTGAGCATTGGCAAACTGCGCACCGTGGATCGCGCCGCTGGCAGCATGGGGGCAAAGAGCTAATTGAGTAGTGGTCTCTGTTTATTTTTTACATAACTATCAGTAAAGCAAACTGCTCCTTGAAACTAAGCTAACTTATCCATGAAATTGAACTAGCTGTAGAGAGGTCGCTCCACCAGCAAATCCCCATCGAGGGTCCTGCACGTCGTCGATCCCCGGCGCAACAGGGCAGAAGGCTAGGACTAAGGCCGGCTTGGATCTGAAACATAAAACTGATGAAGTTGAGCATTGGTTCAGGAAAAAAACTGCTGAAACCAAGAACATCCATCGATGGTAAGTTAAGCATCCATCCACTGATGGGAAGTTAACAGCCTACCTTCCCGGCGTCGGTGGTGGAGCCACATAGGATGTAGAATACGCAGGAGAGGAGAGGCACGTGCTGCGGTTGGAACTCCACCGGATGGTGTGGGCGATAGTGGCAGCCTCGCGGCCGCCTCTCGATGTGGAGACCTCAAGGGGCACGACGACATCGAAGACCGAGGGAGGCGCGCGGCCAGCCGGCGAGGTCAGGGTCGATATGGTGATGTAGGGGCGCACGGCAGGCGTCGCTCGTGTTCCGCGGTGGGTGGCGCGCATGAGGTAGGAGGTGCTCACCCAGGAAGGAGGTGGCCGCATCTGGGATGTGGGCCTCGATCCTGGGACAACCCGATGAGGAAGGGGTTGGGGACGCCGACGGGAATGGTGGAGGGGAGTTGACGCCGAGAAGGGAGCGCGCGGGATCGGGGGTTGGTGGTGCGGCTCGTGGCGACGTCCCACGGGCATGTGAACGGCGAGAATGGAGAAGGCTCGGGGAGGAGCTCATGGCCCTCCTGCTCGTTGGGTGCCAGGCCGACGACAGCCAGCGGCAGCGCCGGGCCCGTGGATCTGGGTGCGGCGAGGGCCACTGAATCCTGGCGTGGCGCAGGAAGAAGCAGAGGAGTGGGTGGCGGCCGCTCCGCTCGTTTTTTAGCGCAGCTGGTGCGCCGGAGCAGGAGAGGAAGGGGCGCACGGCTGCCAGCGGTAGAAGGTGCGGTGGGATCCGGGGAGAAGTTGCAAGGAAGAAGGTGCGGGAGGAAGAGGGTGGACTAGCTCCGCTCGCCGCCGCTCGCTCCGCGGGTAGCTACAGGTTAGACGGGGGCAGCCGGCGGCGGACCCGAGCTCGCTCGCTCCCTCCCGGCGCTACCGCGCCTCTCGCTCCCTCGCTCGCCGCCCTTCGGGAAAAGAAACAGGTAGGAGTGGAGGTGGTTTCTAAATAACCTTATTTAGGAACTCTAAAGGGGGTTGCAGAATAGTCCCACTCTCTCTCAAAAACCCCTAAGACCTTATTCTACCCAAAAAAACGCTTATTCTGCCAACACTCCCTGCCCACCCCATAGCTACAAACTAACCACGCAGCCGCTCCCCACTGCCCAGACCCACCCCACTCTCTTCCTCCCGATCCAACCACCACATCCACGACCCCCCACGGAATCTGCTCCCTCCCATCGGCGCACCACCACCCGGGTCGCCGCCGCGGTCACCACCAGTGCCGCCCCCTACCCCCACGCTACCCCGGCCACCTCCTTCTTCCCTTCTTCCTCTCCCACCAGCTCCCCTACAACCTCCACCACCCCACGCCCCCGCCAGCCACCATCTACCTCTGTCGTCGCTCACCCGATCCGGACTACCAGTCCCGCCGCGGTGCCCGGCCACGACCTGAGTCAAAGCCCCGCCCTCTCCACCTTCTCCGCACGCGGTGAACCCACCACAGCCACGGCCCCACCCCCCTTCTCCGGATCTCGCCTCGGTGCATGTAGCCGCCACCTCACCGGCGCCACCGTGTAGCCGCCTTCCACCGCGCCCCCACGGTGAACCACCTTCCTTCCCAGCGCCGGAGCTCCCTGCGGCGGCCCCGTTCGATCCCGGCGGTTCCTCCCTGGAGCCACGCGCCGGATCCATCGATCCCGGTGGTTCCTTCCTGGATCCATGCGCCGGATCCATCGATACCGGCGGTGCCTTCCTCGAGCGATGCACCAGATCCATCGGTTCCTCTGCTCAGCCTTCCTCTGCTCTTCTTCGGTCCCCGTGGGAGACAAACCTTGCAGATTGGCTCTCTCTCAAGGGCCGGCGGTGCAGAGTGTTGGCGTCTGCAGTTCGTGGGCGGCATATGAGTGATGCGGTTCAGCTCGTGGCCGTGCAGCTCGGGCGCACGCATCATGCGGTTTGGTGCTAGTGCACTTCCAGTCTTTTTTGCGTGCAACTGCAGTCCGTTTCGTCTCCGCGTGCAGTGAAGTTCGGGAGAGCCATGACGGCAGAAGTTCCCCTGGCATCTCAGTTCACTTCTGTTTTTATGCGGGGATCGGCTCACTTCTGTAGAAGAAAAAGAAGGAAATTAAACCCCACTCGCCGACGAGATAACAACCCACGAGCATCATGCGCATGCAGTTCCTTCTGTGTATGCTTGCAATGCGGTTGTGTATGAGTGCAGTGCACTCCTGTGGTTCCCTTTGTAAAAATAAATAAAATAACATCGCAAAAGAAGTTTATTTCTTTTTAAATGTAGTTCATTAGTTTCTGCCCCACGGTTCACTTTCACCGACCGTAAAAATGCAGTTCTCTAGTCTTCACCATGCGGTTCACTAACTTTGACCATGTGGTCCACATAAGCCTAAAAAAGAAGTTAGAAAAAGACAAGTCATGCGGTTCACTTAGTCTCATAGCAAAAAAGAAAAAAAACAAATGCAGTCCCCTTTTGTCGATGTTGCAGTGCGGTTTTTCGTCTGATGTAGTGCCGTTGCTCGTCGAATGTAGTTTGGTTCGTCCAAAAAGTGAAAATGAAAATACACAAAATAAAAACTTTAAAAAGAAATCATGTAGTTCGCTTGCTCGTCTGATGCGGTGCGGTTTCCAGTCTGAAGCAGTGCGGTTTTCAGTCTGACGCAGTAGACTCGTCGATTTCGGTGTCGCGAGAAACAGATTGTCCGTATTTCGGTACTGCACTTTTTTTATTACTAATTTTGTTTCTGTTGTGGCGTTTCTGTACTGCAAGGGTGAACGCCCAACCGCACCGCACCAAAGACCCAGGCGAACTGCAGTGCAGTAAAATAACTTCAATTTTACAAAAACACCTTTGAAAAGTAAAAACTAAATTACATGTTGCTCGTGCCGAAGTGCATCATATTTTCTTTTTTTCACTGTACATGACCAATACGGCGAACTGCTGCAACGGGAGAAGAGAACCGCGCAAGGGTACCAGTTGACTGTCATGACAAATACATGTCCACGAAAGAGGAAAAAGTCTACAAAAAATGAATCCATCCTCGGTTGTCGAACTGCACACCACACCCACACCATCCTCGGTAGGGTACCCTCACGCACGGTGCAGAATCTGCACATTGAAGCCCAGCTGCATGGCGTTGGGTACCGAACTGAACGCCGGCGCCGTTCTATACCTGCCTCGATAGCTGACTGCACAACCGCGACAAGTGAACTGCGCCGCAGCATCGGCCGGACCGCACAACTGTGGACCAGCGAACTGCACGCCGCGTCGGCGAGCTGCTGCTGTGGGAGTTGGGGAGTCGCCGGCGCAGGAGCAACACCATCGTATCGCGTCCCCAGGGGCTCTGCCGACGGAGGAGAGTGGTGGGGGAAGCAGGGAGACCAAGCTACACCGCTGCAATCCGTGGATCCAGGCGAGGCCATGACAGGAAGCCAGCCCGACGACCTGCCGGAGAGGAGCGGGAGGGAGGAGCTCCTCGTCGGGACCAGATCGAGGCAGTAGGGGTACCTCCACGTCGTGGTCGCTGTAGGCGCATGATGGAGGAGGAACTTGTTGTTGAGGAGCCGGATCCGGTGGTCTTCGTAGTCCACGGCCACCAGAGGATGGATCCGGCTGCGGTGAGGCAGATCTGGCCGGGTTGAAGCGGATGCGGGCCGTCGGCGGCGTGGGAGGTGGTGGGGGTGTGTGTGCCATGCGGAGCTGCGGAGGGGAGGCAGAGCTTGGGGGTGGCGGGGTGGCGAGGTGGGCTGAGGGCGCCCTGGGTGGTGCAGCGGGAGGGAGGCGGGGCTCCGGCGGGGCTCCAGCGGCGCGTGGTACGGCGGGGCTTCGGCGGCAGGAGGAAGGAGGCAGGAGGAAGAATGGGTAGCCATTGGTTCCTGCGAGGGGAAGGTGAAGAGGATAAGGGGATCGGGTCATGTGGTCGTGGGTGGTGGGGGCGTACAGTTTTTCGACGAGAAGTTCACTCGTCTTAGTACTGCAGTGCGCTTGCTTCAGAAAGTGCAGTGCCCTCGTGTTTAGCTTGCAGTTCGGAAGTGTGGGCAGAATAACTATTCTGCCAATATTGGCAGAATAGACGGGCTGTATATATATATATATATATATATATATATATATATATATATATATATATATATATATATATATATATATATATATATATACGCTGGAGCCTCAGCGCTTGTTTGGTAGGGTTTGCTCTCTTCACACACTCTCTCCACAATATATATACACGATGGAGCCTCAGCGCTTGTTTGCCAGGGTTTGCTCTCTTCACACTCTCTCACCCTCTCCAGATCTAAACAAGACTGCGTTGGCCTCTCTCTCTCTCTCTCTCTCCCCTCACCGCTGGTCAAAGAGCCGGCCGGATCCCATCCGCCGGGGAAGGGGAGGAGGTGCAACATTGACTTTGTCGCTGTCGGCGAGGGAAGGAATCCATTGCGGGCGGCGCTGTTCTCTTTCACCCAGCGCCAGCGTGGGAGGGCCTCTGACCCCTTCTTCCTCGCTGCTTTACGTAGTGTGGGCATATGCGGCCTCCCGCGGCCCACCTAGCCACATCCCGACGACCGTAAGGTATAACTTACTTTCAAACCGGCATTTCTCTAGCTGCATGTGCATCCTTTTCGCTTCTGCAGTCGAATCTAGGTCTTTGTTCAAATAGGAAAGTAAGGGGGGAAAGTTGTATAGTATAAATCTAGGACGTGGTTCAAAGAGGAAAGGAAGGGGGGAAAGTAGTACAGACATCCAACCGCTTTGTTGGTCGAAAAGGAAAAAAAGGGTAAACGCAGTACACACATTTGTAAGGAACTGATCTCTCTATGTTGAAAAAGGAAAGAAATCGGGGGGTGGGGGACAAGGCAGTAGAGTTTGAGCAGGACTAGATTTGCTGTCCTCACATAGGGAAAGGTGGCTAAAGAGAACAGAAATGGGACCAACCCAGATATGTTGCTTGGTTCATTGTTGCAACAGACTCTGCATCACCCCTTTATACCTCGGTGGATGCACATGGTGCTGGTGCGTCCACTGTCCCATACAACTATTTAGTTGTTGTTAATCTAATAATGCCGCTGGAAAATTGAAGTAATGGCACTGTTAAAAGAAAATTACATGTTTAACAAATGTAATTGTTAATATAATCTCTCTGTTAATATGAATCCATGCCACTGTTTTAGAAATGCTACTATCCTGCTTTATTTCCCATTTAGATAAGTTAGATGCTTCTTTTTGTGGGCGTTTGTGTCATCCATCGTTATTGGCTAGTAATTGTTTCCTTTGTACCTCTATGCAAACATGGATATCTACTTCACCTTGTTGCTATTGCGACCTTTTGGTGCACTGCACAAAACACTTTTGTTTTAAGAGTGTTTTGTGTAGTTCAACTAAAATGTCACACCGACAACGTTGCTTGATTGCTTGATTTTAGTGGAACTGCACAAAAGGAGATCAGACTTCCTATCCGTGTTGGCAGATTTGTAGCAGATCTTGTTCGTGTGAGTTGTTTGAATTCTGCGTCATGAGAGGTCAGTACTGGCCTTCATCCATATGATTATGCAATGTGCTTTCACATGTTGTGCTACTTATACGGTAATGTTGCTTGATTTTAGTGAACTGCACAAAAGGAGATCAGACTTCCTATCCGTATGTGCACCGTAATATCCCATTGAGGTAAGATACTGATATCACAACTGTTTGCCTCTATTTTGCTACTGTCATCAGAAAATTAATGCTATTGTTTAGTGGTATACTTGTGCTCCCTAAATGACATGCCAAATCTTACATTGAAGGCCAAGCTTGTCTGTTATTGAACCAAGTGATGAAGGGGAAGAACAAGGGGAAGAAGAACAAAAATCAAATCCTGGTGCTATAATGAAGCACTGGAACTATGATGACACAAGTAATGATATTGCTTTGCATTTTAATTTATTGCTACTCATGGAACGAGCCATTGTTTTGCTACTGTTTTGCCACTGTGATTTGATGCCACTCTTGTAATATGTGATTGTCTCTACTTCTGCAAATAGGGATCTTGTTTGTAGATAACATATATTTTAGTGGAACGATCCAAAAAAGTTCTTAATTTCAGATAATTCCCCTGACAAAGGTCAGTACCGGCCTTCATCCACATGATCGTGCTTTGTCATGCTGTGCTACTTGTATTGTGATACTATTTTGAATTAAATGTTTAATTGAAGCTACTGTATTGCTACCTTTTCCCGTTAAGACAATGAAGATGCTTCTATTTGTGAGCCTATGTTTCATCAACTAGTACCAATATTATTGTAATCACTTTTTCTGTATTTATGCAGACAGGGATGCTCAGCTTGATTTCAGTGGAACTGCACAAAATGTTCGGATGGTTCGTGCGCTCCATAGTACTTCATCATGCACTATACATCAAATGGTTCTCTAATCATTCATTGTCACCTTGAGCCACCAAACTAGCTACATGGAAGGAGTTGCCAACGTGTTCAAGGCATTGCAACATATAAATATGAAATCCACCAAGATACGCATGACATTGCTCGATTTCAGTGGAATTGCACAAAAAAATAGTTGGTTAATCTAGCACGAGGTTCCATGTCAATGTGCAAACTGATGACAAACCCCGCCCTTTACACAGTCATAGGCATTTGTTATTTTGGAATGGGAAAACCTTGTCAAAGTTTGCTCATTGATGTTAGCAAGAAGACATACATTTGATATTTTGGAATGGGAAAATCTTGTCAAATTTTGTTCATTGATGTTGGCAAGAAGACTTGCATTTGATATTTTGGAATGGGACCCCCTTTGCTATGAGCAGCATCGATCGATTTTTCTTTCTTTGTATGTCTTTAGTTGTGAAGTAAATATTTGCTCTGATGTGTGAATCATTGAGATGCATAAGCATGCATGTTGACTTATATATGGTAATCTTATGAGTTTGTTCTGAATGTTGTCTATGATTTGCCCACCTGCGAGTTTGATTGCAATGTTGAACTGCGTGATGATGTAGGGTCAGCCATGCTAAAAAGCTGCTTAAGCTTTATGGTCCGTGTGAAACTGTGGCAAATGAGCTGATCACCGTGCTCCTTTAGAATAAAATTTAGTAAAGTGCCCATGTGGAGCCACATCGTCATCAAGCGTAATAGGAAGGTCTAGATGCTGGTTTAGTTTGTGCGCTTAACATTTCATCTTCTTACTGTTTCATGCATAGCCTATGTTTTAAAATATTTCCTGTAAGCACACATGAACCTGTTTGCTTATCTGTTACCTACTATAAAAATATATTTTTTGTCAATTCAATGAGCAGTTAGAAATGATAGGAA
This sequence comes from Elymus sibiricus, assembly GCA_039707655.1. Classification (NCBI taxonomy): domain Eukaryota; kingdom Viridiplantae; phylum Streptophyta; class Magnoliopsida; order Poales; family Poaceae; genus Elymus; species Elymus sibiricus. Next base: position 199,327,508 of record CM077668.1, read on the forward strand.
GCGCTAGTGCGTAAACTCTTACGATCGAAGAGTATGAAACATGGCCTGCCTGTTTATTGAAGCGTAATACAAAGAGCCCATATTTACTGGGAGAGAGGCGCTCACATGGCGGCCCAGTGACTGACACTCACGTGATGGACTCACTCAAATGTCCTACCTGTGTAGTTTTTTTTCTTTTTCGAAACGGGATCCTACGTGTGTTGTATAGTATCATCGTATACTCCTCATTCAATTGCAACTTTGTTTGCTGGTTATGCGCTCTGCTCGAATATAAGTGCATTCTCATTTTTCAGACTTTTTTCTACCAAGCTGTTATTCCTTGCTTGTCATCTGGTACCCACCAAGTTCAAGCCTAAGCAACTCGTGGTCAACATAGTCAACATCTCCATATATTAATAGAGGACAAATGTATAACATAAATTCTCCATCGTTGCAGGTGGCAAGTTATGAGGTGCTCTTTTGGGTGGAGTGGTGGACAACACAAATCTTGTTATTGCCTATGCCTCTTCTTATTGGCCCATGCTAGGGGTCATCCGGCTGATTTTGGTGGAAAATCAGTCAGCTCATCCACCGTCCGATCCACCCTAAATAGAACACACCTAGCCATTGGATGCCAACACAAACATACCACTTTGCCTCATTTTTTCCATCCAGTGCATCCAGCAGACAGTTCGCTTCCCTCAGTTCGCGGCATCGTCAACGCACGCTGGGTGTCGCCGCAGCACTGGCCGCAGCTCTGGCGGCAGTCTGCAGCACTGGACACAACACCGGTGACCTCCCGCAATGTAGCACCGATGACGTTCCACAACACCAGCGACTTCTTCGCAGCACGGCGGTGCCCCACAGTGCGTCGGCTGCCGCCTCCAAACTGCCCCGCTTCAGTCACTGTCTGCTGCAACTCAACAGCGCGCGTCATCGCTAGAAGAATTGACGCCCACGAGGCCCTCTCCGTCATTCTCTGCCTTGTACCAGACCATCCGTAGCGCACGCGAGATCTTCTCCGTCGTCCTCCACCTTGTTGCGCTCACCGCGGCGCCGCCGTGATGGTCAACAAACGAGAGGAATCAGGAGATGACTATACATTGAGAGGATGACAGTGGGGACCCACCCGGGCCATGGCCGTACGCAAGCAAGTGCCTCCTTATTACAAGCAAAAATATGCTTCCTAGTAATAATTTCCAGACACCTGGGTCCCACGCCATTGTCAACGTAGTCAATAAACAAGAGAATTACACTAAGGAGCGGCTGACACCAGGGACCCAACAGCTCGCGCAGTTTGTTTGAGACGGTGCACGGTATCAACTGGGCTGTGTGAGGGCTGTTGCCCGTCTAGCCCAGGCTTTTATTTTATGTTTACCACATGACCAGCCCAACTCTTTTTTGTCTTTGTGAAAATGGCTAGCCCAACTTTTTTTCAGATTATCTGACCAAGGCCAACTTGCTTTTCTCTGACCTGCTGGGCTGCAAATCTTCAAGATGAGGAGGGATGCATTCGGCTTGCCCAAAAAATGGGCTATAAGTAATACGAAATGGGTTGTAAATTTTAAAAAATACAGCAAAACGGAAATTAGTTTCAAATTAGTTTTTTTTATATTTTGAGATTTTGAATTCAATTGAAATTTATTGCGTGGAAATTTTCATTGGATTTTAAATTAATATAAATTTATTTTTTAATTTAGTTTGAATCTGACTCGAAAATTCAGAATTAAAAACAGTTCGGACCCCACTGAAATACGCAAAATTTCGTTGTAATTTTTAACCTGGCGAGAATATGGGTTGTAATGCTAACAAAAAGAATATGGGCTGCAATAAATTCCTTAAGAATTAGGAAATGGGCTATAAATTAATGAAATAATAGCAAATGGGTTGTATGCTGTTTGCCATAGATTTGCAGGCTGACTTGTGGGCCTTCTAAGTTGATGCCTACGCAAGGCTTTGTCAACTTAGTCAACAAACGATTCTACCGGTAGTGACCGTTGGATGTCAATCCAACGACCATCGTGCTTCTTTAATCTCTGATCTGCTTGCTCCAGCCGCCCAAACCAGCGCCGACGAAACCGCCTGCTCCCGCCTCCCGTGGCCGGCTGTGCTGCGGCGCAGGCCTCACTGCCCCACCCTACTCCCACCGCTGGCAAGGGCATCCCTCTACTCACCCACACCTCCTATTATTCTCCGGCGACGGCAGCCTCACACCATAGCCTAACCAGTCAACCCTCGTACTCCCCTCCCCGTGGGCATCCACTGCCGCGTCTTCCCCGGCTCCGGGTTGTTCCCTTCCTAGGCCTCGTCGTCGTCCACCGCCTTGGTGCTTCGGCACGGCGTCGTCAACATGGTCAACGAACGACAGCCATCGGAAGAGGACTGTACGTGGAGAGGTTGACAGCTGGGACCCACGAGGTCCATGGTCGCATGCAAGGAAGTGCCTCCTTATTACGCACAAGAAAAATGATTCCTCCCCCTGCTAGCTAGGACCCACCACATATGGAGGCTGAGTTGTGGGCCTACTAAGTTGATGCGTACGCAGGGCTTTGTCAACTTAGTCAACAAACGATTCTAGCAGCAGTGACCATTGGATGTTAATCCAATGGCCGTGCTGCTTCTTCAATCTCTGATCTTCTTGATCCAGCCGCCCAAACCAGCGCCGGCGGGACCGCCTCCTCCTGCCTCCCGTGGCCGGCTATGCTGCAGCATAGGCCTCACCGCCCCACCCTACTCCCACCGCTGGCCAGTCCATCCCTCTACTCACCCACAACTCCTGTTATTCTCCGGCGATGGCAGCCTCACACCGCAACCGAACCAGTAAACCCTCGTACTCCCCTCCACATGGGCAACCACTGTCGTGTCTTGCCCGGCTCTGGGTCGTTCCCTTCCTAGGCCTCACCGTCGTCCATCACCTAGGTGCTCTCGGTACGGCGTCATCAACATGGTCAATGAACGACAGCCATCGAAAGAGGACTGTACGTGGAGAGGTTGACAGCTGGGACCCACGAGGTCCATGGTCGCACGAAAGGAAGTGCTTCCTTATTACGCGGGAAAAAAGTTTCCTCCCCATGATAGCTGGGACCCACCAGCTACATCTTCTCATGCAAGGAAGCGCCTCCTTATTACATGCAAAAAATGATTATCCCCCTGACAGCTGGGACCCACCAGCTATATCTTCGCATGCAAGGAAGTGATTCCTTATCCCCCTTACAGTTGGGACCCACCAGGTCGAAGCGTATGTAGCATTATCTGTCTGGTCGCAAACGTGTACGTACATACTGGTCGATCGGTCTCATGAACCGTGGCCGTGTAAGGAGCGGCACGTGTCATAGTAGAGCCCCATACATAGCAGTTCAGGCAGTCCCGTCTAAATCGAGTACACATACGTACAGCCACGCTGCAAAAAATACGGCCAGGTACGTACATATGGGCGGGGTCTCGAATGAGTACTCACGCATACGTACGGCTAGGGCTTGTGTACATGGAGAGTCAACGTACGGCAGCAACGACGTCCTGTTCATCGGCAGCCAACCGGCTGGGTCGGAACGGAGAAACAACGTCGTGTTCATCAGGAGGCAACCTACTGGGTCAGAATGCGTCCTGTTCATCGGGAGCCAACCGGCTTGGATGGAACATCCAAAACAGGGTCATGTTCATCGACCCCCCACCAGCTCGGGGTCTAGCGTATCGCAAAACGGAGGAAACAGACTTCTGTTCAACCGCCTATGGTCGAAACGGGGTCCTCTTCACCGGGAGGGGTTCTGGCGTACCACAAAACGGACGAAATAGACTTCTCGCCAACCGCATACGGTCCAAACAGGGTCCTGTTGATCGGGAGGGGTCTGGCGTACCACAAAATGGAGGAAACAGACTTTTGTTCAACCGCCTATGGTGGAAACGGGGTCCTGCTCATCGGGAGGGGTGTGGTGTACCGCAAAACGGGACTCCACTGGCTACTGTTCATCCACCGTCGACTTCCTCTCCAGCCTCCACCAGTTACTGTTCATCACCATCAACTTCCTCCAGCCTCCACGGGGTCCTGTTCATCCACCCCCAACCGGCTGGGGTGTGGCGTACCACCGCACGGCCTCCTCGGGGTCCTGTTCATCCAGCGACAGCCGCGTACTACCACAGGGTCCTGTTCATCCAACCCCCACCGGCTGGGGTGGGGCGTACGAGCGGGCGACATCAACGGGAACTGTTCATCCACAGCCAACCAACCGGCTAGGTCAACTCACCACGTCTCGCGCAAGGGGCTCGATCGATGCGTCTCGACTCGTTCTACGTATCGCGCGCGCGGCAGCAACGGGCATTGTTCATCGAGAGGCAACCCAACCAGCTAGCTACGTCTCGCACGTACGGGGGCTCGATCGGCTTCAGTAAGCAGTGAAGGGATCAATCGAGTTCAGTTAGCAGCGAAGAGGGATCGATCGGGTTTAGTTAGCAGCGAAGGAATCACTCGGGTTCAGTTAGCAGCGAAGGGATCGCTCGGCTTCAGTACGCAGTGGGATCGATCGCTCGGGTTTAGTACGTGTAGTAGTGCGAGGGATCGATTGATCGCTCGGGTTCAGTAGGTGAACTCCTCACTCGGGGTCAGTTAGCGAACGCCTCGCACACACGCGCGTACGAGAGAAACGCGCAAACCACACTACATCGCTCGTCCCTGACCACCCACCGTAACCGGGAACTCCCTGAAAATTTCCTTGCCCTAACTTCTACCATGATTTTTTACGTCATGGACGGCCCAAAGAATGTCTATGCGGGTGCGTCTCCGGCCCGCCCAGGACGAAAAGCCCATTTTCTGTCATAATTTTTTGTCATGGAAGTAGGAGCCCACCACATCTATGATGATACGTGTTTTTGTCACAATTATCGTCATAGAAGTGTCATAAACATGACAGAAAAAGTTTTCGTTCGGGCCATAATGTCACGGATGTGTCTTTTTTTTTGTAGTGTAAACAGTGTCTCCCTTCGTACCCTGTTACCATTGTTCCTAGATCCACAGCTTGAGACCTGATAATCCCCAAGTGCAAGGAATCATCATAGCAATTTCCAAAGATGGAAGTGGTAAGTATGGAATGTCGAACCCACAAGGAGCTAAAGGTAAGATCAATATTCTCTCAATTCCTATTTGCCACTGATACGACTCTACGTACACCGAACGTTTGCTTTTATCTAGAAACGATAAATAAAACTACGTTGTGGGTATAAAGAGGATAGCTTTGCATGATATCAGAGAACTATAACATAAAAAGAGGTGCTGCCTAAATAAAGTTAGAATATATTACAATATATTACAAATAGTGAGTGTGGAATAATGATGGATCGGTGTGCGGAATTGTCCTAGGAAATTGATAACAAGATCGGTAATCATTATTGCAATTTTATATGAGGGAGAGGCATGAGCTAACATACTTTCTGTACTTGGATCATATGAACTTATGATTGGAACTCTAGCAAGCATCCGGAACTACTTAAGATCATTAAGGTAAAACCCAACCATAGCATTAAGTAACAAGTCCTCTTTACTCCCATATGTAACAACCCCCTTACTCGGGTTTGTGTTTCAGTCACTCACGCAACCCACTATAAGAGAATCATGAACATATTGCAACACCCTACAACGGGAATCCCCCACGTGTGCGCGGCACGGAGGGCACCATAGGACAACACCAAAATAAAACATACAACTCAAACCAATCATCAATCAACCCAAAGGACAAAACAAATCTACTTAAACATCATAGGATGGTAACACATCATTGGATAATAATATCTGGCATAAAGCACCATGTTCAAGTAGGGGATTACAGCGGGGAGCGGGACAGTGGACCACTGAAAAGAGATGAGGGAGGTGATGAAGACAGTGATGTTGATGAAGACGATCGCCGCCGAGAGAGAGGGGAAGAGAGGCTCCCCCTCCGGCTTGCTCCTCCATGGCCTCCCCCCTAGATGGGGAGAGGTTCTCCCTTTGGTCCTTGGCCTCCATGGTGCCCGGAGGGGCACGAGCCCCTCCGAGATTGGATCTCTCTCTCTGTTTCCTTCTGTTTCTGTGCTCCTGTTTCTGACCAAAAACCGTTTCTTATATTCCCGGAGATTTGTAACTCCGATTGGGCTAAAGTTTTGAGGGGATTATCTTCCGGATATTATCTTTCTTGTGGCAGAAGAAGGGCCCCAACCACCTTACAGGGGCACCACAAGCCTGCCAGGCGCGCCCTAGGTAGGGGGCGCGCCCCTTGAGCTTGTGGGCCCCTCGAGCATCGTCTCGCGTTAATTATTTTTCCCAAAAATCACATATATTCCAAAATAAATCTTCGTAAATTTTTATCGCGTTTGGACTTCGTTTGGTATGGTTTTTCTGCGAAACAAAAAACATGCAGAAAACAGGAACTAGCACTGGGCACTGGATCAATAAGTTAGTCCATAAAAATCATATAAAAGTGCACCAAATCCATATAAAATTATTGACATGACATGAATACTTCATAAATTATAGATACGTTGGAGACGTATCAGCATCCCCAAGCTTAATTCCTGCTCGTCCTTGAGTAGGTAAATGATAAAAGAAATAATTTATGAAGTGTGAATGCTAGCATAGTGCACAAGTTTGATAATTGATAATTTCAATCACTTTTTCTAGCATCATCATAAACAGTAGCTCATCTCATAAAACTTCTCATGATCAAGTAGCAAGCTATTCACATGCTAAAGTATAGACCATAAACTTTCTTGAAAACTAACAACCTATGTTCTCAGTCATCAAACAATTGCAATTCATCTTATTTTCAGGAAGGGTCTATGTAAGAGCTTTGATTTAGCAAATTCCACATACTCAACTATCATATAGTCTTCCATGATTGCTGACACTCAAAGCATATTTTTAGCACAAACCGTTTCAGTCAAACACATAGGAAGATAGGGGCTTAATGTTTTGCCTCCCAACTTATTTATCTCAGGGATAATGTCAACAATAATAACTCATGATCACCTATATTCAACTGGATATATGTGCCTGGATCATTCCCTCCCACAAGATGCTTGCCAAGAGAGAAAATATAAACGGAATAGAGAAGAACACTATTGATTCTTGCATAAAAGTAAATACATAAAGTAAAAGATAGGCCCTTCGCAGAGGGAAGCAGAAGTTATCAGGCGCTTTTTATTTTTGGACGTGCAAGCTCTTAATGCAAAGGAACATCAATTTATATTGCCCCTTGTGATAGCAACCTTTATTATGCAGTCCGTCGCTTTTATTTCTTCACCATCACAAGTTCGTACAAAGCTTATTTTCCCTTACAATAAAAGATCATACATATTTAGGAGCAATTTTTATTGCTTTTGCACCGATGACAACTTACTTGAAGGATCTTATTCAATCCATAGGTAGATATAGTGGACTCTCATGGCAAGAAACTGGGTTTAAGGGTTTTTGGATGCACAAGTAGTATCTCTACTTAGTACAAAATTTTGGCTAGCAAAAGATTATGAGCAAGCACTACATGTTAGAGGATCCATGACAATATAACATCTATGTGAATATAAACAAACATAACCCATTATGTTGTCTTCCTTGTCCAACATCAACTACTTGATCAAGGTTGAAAATAATTAATGGGGGCTCACAATCATAGAAGATGTCCAAGATAGTCGGTGTACTAAAGTTTGGGTCTTTTAGTACCCCATACTTGTGCACGGGCGGTTGTAGCCATCCCAGCGGCAAGGCCTGCCGGAGAACAGCTGGAAACACATACAAGATTATCAAGAAGGCATTCAAGCTAATGATCAGAAGACCGAAGGCTGGGTTCCCGGCAAGATCTTGCCGGGAAAGCTCACGAAGACCCGGCAAGGACTCGCACCCGGCAAGATCCCACCGCCCTGCCACCGCTCCAGCGCAGCGACCAGCCTGTCGTTTAGGGTTTGTCCTCCTGGATGCGTGTCATGGCACTAGCGGCGGATGGGGTTAAGCGGTGCTGATGGGACGGTCTCTTTTTCCATCCCCAAGAAAGTAAGGGACACTTAAGTAGAGCATTTAATGCGTTTTGTCCTAAGTCGTCAGTGATAAGCATGTAAACACTGTAGTAACTTTACACCTCTTGTACTTGCTGTTCGCCACTGTTGGTGACCCCTTTGTCATATAAAAGGAGGCCCAAGGCGAAGCTACAGAGGAGGAAGCTTTCTAGCCCAGCTGCATGCGTAGCTGCTCTTCTGGGGTACTGCTCACCAAGAAGCACTCCGTGCATCTGAGCTCAAACACCCACAATAAACCAAAGCAGGAGTAGGGTTTTACGCTACTCAGCGGCCCGAACCTGGGTAAAAAATCCCCGTGTTGATCGTTGGATCCGCTCTTTGTGTACATCTTCTCCCTAGCCGAACTGTAAAAGGGATCCACGCGATCCCATAGATGTCATACGCCGACATCTTTGGCGCGCCAGGTAGGGGGGAAGGTTGCGCGAACCCGATCTAGCGGTCAGCGCGCTAGTTCTTGATCACTTTCGTCGCCATGGCTCCCAAGAAGAAGGGCGCTACGGCGGTTGATCTATCCGCGTCCGGTCTGCTCGTACCCACACAGACGGGCGACGGCGTAGGCGCTGGTGGAGAAGGTGGAGGTCTTGAGCCTCCACGACGTTCTGGCGATCAGAGCCAAGCAAGCGGCGTCGTTCGCAACGGCGACAACGACCCGCGTACTGCCAGGTCTAAGGACGGAGCCGTGCTACCTACGGGTGGTGCCACGAACTCCAAGGACGGGACGACGCCTTCCAAGACACCCACGCCGGCGCATGCGCCGCGGCCTTCTCAGGTCGTGCGTGACGGGCAGCACCGCGACGTTGGTGGTTCCAGGCGCCCCCATGGAAAGACCCCTGCGCATCACTCCCAAGATGCACGGGGCCAGTATGCACGCCAACACGCCGGTGGAAGCAGGGCGCGATCGCAAGACCGTGACGGAGCTCCTTCTAACACAGTTAGGAGTCAGAGCACCTCACGTTCTTCGCACCTTTCACCGCCGCCTACACCGGCAGAAGCGTTGGCGCGAGCGCAGCTGCTCCTAGATTTCCCTCCCGCTGCGGAGAAGCTAGAAGAATGGAGATTTGCTATTCAGAGCCTCATCAGCTTGGCTAATGATGATGGGCCGCAGCAGGCGGGGCCTTCGCGGCGGCAGTCCACTGCGCCGATGCGTGCTGATGGCGAAAAGACCGGAGGCAGTACGACTATGATACGCCCCCCTCCGCAACGACAACAGCGGTCGCTAACTCGGCGGGTCGACACCTGTGATGACGATTCCACGGCGTCGTCTGATCCGCGAGCTCGCCGCGATCAACGTCAAGTCCTTCGGGAACGGAACAAAGAAGACGCTCGAACTACCATCGAGCGGCGGCGGGAAGCGCGCCGTCAATCCGACAGGCGCGCGAGACCCACTGTGGACGAACTTGCGCCGGGGTATTCTGGTAGCTTGCCTTACAAGGTGGGTTATCCAGCGTTTACTCGTGAGCTGCGGCGGGTCCAGTAGCCCAATTCCCGGACTTTCAAGCCGGAGGTGCCGGAGAAATACGACGGCAAGACTCACCCGTCAGAGTTCCTGAGCATCTACACCATTGCGGTGCAGGCTACCGGGGCTCGAGACGACAAGATACTCGCCAACTACTTCCCGTTGGTGCTTAAGCCCAACGTCAGGTCATGGTTGATGCATTTGCCGGAGAATTCCATTTCCTCCTGGGCAGATTTGTGTCATGAGTTCGTTGGCGCCTTTACTGGGGGCCACCAGGCTCCTGGCCAGGAAAGCGATTTACATCTCATCCCCCAGAAAGAGGGCGAAACTTTGCGCAAGTACATACAAAGATTCAGCCGTATACAGCACAACATCCCAGACGTTCATCCTGTTGCAGTTATCAGCGCGTTTCATCAGAATGTGCGCAACCGCAAGATGCGGGAAGAGCTGGCAATGAACAAGGTCAGGGATGTCGCCGAGCTCTATGCTCTGGCCGACAAATGTGCTCGGGCCGAAGAGGGGAGGAGATTCCCCGCCGAGGATGCTGGCGCAGAAATCGATTCTGAAGGCGAAGACGCCACCACCTCAACGAAGAAAGGCCGACGGCGTAACAGGAAGCGCAAGGGCAAGGCCGTGCTTGCCGTCGAGGGATCCGGCAACACCAGCACCGCCAAGAAGATCAAGGCTGATGGCCCCGACAAGGAGGTTGCCGGGTGTGCCTCATGTCAGGCCTTGGCGGCAGCCGATAAGCCGGAGGGCTCCGACAAGCAGTACTGCAAGATCCATCGCACCAAGGGTCATGATCTCCAAAACTGCCGGCAAGTTGAGCAGCTTGTCTAGAAGCAGAAAGCCGAGTATGAAAGGCGGGACAAGGAGAAGGCCCAGGATGGCGCTGAGGGGTCTGGAGGAGGTCACCGCGGCAAGGCCAAGCAACAAAAGGAGAGGCCCACTCGAGGCCGCGACAAGGAACAGGGGGGCGACGATGATGACGAAGAGGGCGACGAGTCCAGTGAACACGAATTCCAGAAAGCTACAGAAGCCATGTGCGTTGACGGAGGCGCCTCGTTGCATTCCTCTCACCGCCGACTCAAACAGTGGGCGCGCGAGATTAACGCGACAGCGCCGTCGATCGATGCCCGGAAACCATTGAAATGGTCCAACACGCCTATCATTTTTGACGCTGAGGATCACCCTGATCGCACAACTGCGGTCGGGTGTTTGCCATTGTTGGTTTCACCAACGATCCGCAACCTCAAGGTGACAAAGATGTTTGTTGACGGTGGGGCCGGTTTGAACTTGATCGAGAAGATCTCAAGTTCCTGACGAAGATCTCAAGGAAATGGGCACGTTTCAAGGGATCAACCCAGGAAGGAGCCAGCCGAAGGGCAAGATCACGCTACCAGTAACATTTGGTAGTGAGCTGAACTACAGAACAGAAAAGATCGTCTTCGACGTAGCCAAGATTCCATTGCCATATAATGGGATTCTTGGTCGTCCAGCGCTGGCCAAGTTCATGGCGGCATCACACTACACCTATAATACATTGAAGATGCCCGGGCCGATGAGCGTCATCACTATCAACTCCGACAAGAAGGATGCGCTTATCTGCACCGACCAACTCTACCGGGATGCAGTCGCAGCACCTGCCGCCAGGGCACTTGCTCCTGCCGCCGAAGCTCCCGGAGGAAAGAAGACCGGCAAGACCTCTAGCACACACTCCGGCAAGCGCACCTCCTCGGAGTGCTGCGCTCCCGTTGAGGATGTGCCGGAGAGCTCCACCGACAAGAGCAAGAAATCCAAGGCAGCTCCACCAGCAACTAAGAAGGTGCCCGTCAAGGAGGATGGTACGGGAGGAACTTTCACCGTGAGTTCCACCCTCGATGACAAATAGGAAAGCGCGCTCATTGCCTTCCTGCGGGCGAATGTCGATGTGTTTGCATGGCAACCATCTGATATCCCCGGTGTTCCCAGGGAGGTAATCGAGCACCACCTTGCTGTCTGTCCTCATGCGCGGCCCGTCAAGCAGAAAGTTAGGAAGCAAGCTTTGGAGCGGCAAGAATTTATTGCCGAAGAAATCAGGAAGTTGGAAGCGGCAGGTTTAGTCAGAGGAGTGCTCCATCCAACATGGTTGGTCAATCCAGTTGTAGTGCGCAAGGCAAATGGAAAATGGAGGTTGTGTATCGATTATACAGATATCAATAAAGCCTGTCCAAAAGATCCTTTTCCCTTGCCGCGCATTGACCAGATTGTGGACTCCACTGCCGGCTGTGATTTGCTGTCGTTTCTTGATGCTTATTCAGGGTATCATCAGATTTTCATGTCAAAAGAAGACGAAGAGAAAACCGCGTTTATCACCCCATGTGGCACGTATTGCTTCATATGCATGCCTTTCGGGTTGAAAAGTGCTGGTTCAACGTTTGCAAGAGCAGTCCAGATCGGTTTTGAACCCCAGCTACATAGAAATATGGAAGCTTATATGGATGACATAGTGGTTAAAACCAAGGACATGGCAACACTCATACAAGATTTAGAAGAGACATTTGCAAATATGCGCAGGATCAATCTGAAGATCAATCCTGAGAAGTGTGTGTTTGGCGTTCCATCCGGCAAGCTTCTCGGGTTCTTTGTGTCTCAACGTGGAATCGAAGCAAATCCCGACAAGATCAAGGCAATTGAGCAGATTGAAGCACCAAGACGTGTCAAAGATGTGCGTCGACTTGCCGGCTGCATTGCTGCTCTGAGCAGGTTCATCTCCAAATATGCTGAGCGCGCCCTGCCTTTTTTCAAAATCTTGAAGAAGGCGGGTCCAATCAAATGGACTCCGGAAGCGGAGGCAGCGCTGCAGGACTTGAAGAGGTACCTCTCCTCTCCGCCAACACTAGTCGCGCCTAAGCCACAAGAGCCGTTGCTGTTATATTTAGCGGCAATGAATCAAGTGGTTAGTGCTGCATTAGTGGCGCAGAGAGAAGTTAACGAAGAAGCAGCGGCAGCGATAAGCCCGTCAAGCGACAAGCTGGGATTCTCCCCGGTAGAGTCTGGTGCCGATAAGGCAGGATCTGCGCAATTGAATGAAGCAACGCGTGTCGGGCCCATGGAACCCGGGGTATCCAGGCCCATCTGCCTTTGGCCCAGGGCGCGACGTCTGGAGTGTGCCCGGCGGGCCGTCGCCACCAAGTGTCTCGCCATGCCCCCTCATGGGGCCCTAGCCTCTTGAGGCCCCCTCCTCAAGGAGTAGCAGGCAACGCTCAACACCACCATAAACGGCCTCGCGAGGTCCCCTCCTGAGGCGGCTTCCCAAGTCCCCTCACGAGGCGGCTTCCCGAGTGGCCTCACGAGGCGGCTTCCCGAGGTGGCCTTCCGAGGCCCCCTCCCGTAGGCGCTCGAGGAGAAGACCGTTCGGCGTGTCGCGCGGACTGGAGCCCATCACGTGGGTGACGCGCGCGGTGACGAGCAGCAGCAGAGGCCGCGCCAGCAGGCGCGGATGCAGATGGTTTCCTCTTTTGTGCTAGGGAAGCAGGGCCAGCTATCTACTCCCCAAAGCAACCCCAAAGGTTGCCCGATCGGCGAAGAAAGACCAAGACGGCGGGCGCGCAGGGCGAAGGTCATCACCGAGCCCACCGGCGCGTCATGGATCATGCTTTGGCAGGCGAAGACCACCTTTAGTCAGGATAGCCTGAGCGCATGTCCCCTTTCAAAACCGCCAAGTGTGGTGACCCTTCCCGCCTAAGTTTCGAGGGGGAAGAGGACCAAGGCGGCATAAAAGGGGCAGTGCAGCCACTGTAGCAGGGGATCGATGGATCCATCATCTTCAACCTTGTACGCAAGAACTCTCTGATCCACGATAATCTCAACCACAAAGCAGGAGTAGGGTCTTACACCGCAAGGTGGCCCGAACCTGGGTAAACCGCTGTGCCTTTGCCCGTCCTATGCTAGCGCGCTCTCGCTGTAGTCTCGCCGTAGCACTGCCGTGGTAGGGGAAGAAGTAGTAGAACGAGCTCACCCCAGTGTTCGAACCTTTGGGTCCCCGGAGCCCCACTTCCGACATTTGGCGCGCCAGGTAGGGGTGCGCTACTGTTCCTCTGCTCGACCTTCAGCTCCACCAGTCCCATGGCGGACGCACGTCGCGAGTGCGCTGAGCGCAGGGCTGGCCGCGTGGCCCAGACGGAGCCGGTGGCCCGCGGCAATCGCCGCCGCCCCGACGCCGAGGCTGCCGCCGCCACCGACCCCGCTGCCCGCGAGCAGCAGGCTTCCTCCCTGCACCCCTCCGTGCGGGCGGACGACCACACCGCCACGGCCTCCTCCCTCGCCAACCGTGGGCCGCCAAACCCGCAGGCCGCACTGGTCATGGCGCGCGAGCTACTCCGCTACCGTCCTGACGACGCCGGCTACGATGCCTGGCTTGGTCGCATCACCGAGCTCGTCAACGTCGCCGGGGACGCTATGGCGCCTTCTCACTCGCTACGCCCTCCACCGTCTCGTGTTGGGGACCCGGCGTACGGCGCCTCCCCGCCGCCTCCTCTGCGTGACGAGCACGCCGGGCCCCAGCGGAGCGCGCGGGCTCGTGAGCCGTCCCGCGGCGCGTCTTCTCCGGACCACTGCGAGCCCAGCTGCCAGATCATCCGCCGCGCGCCCCCCGACGCGTGAGTGCTCCTCGAGCGCCAGCGCCAGCGCCAGGACCAGGCCGTCCAAGACGTTGCTCCGGCCTGGCGTCAAAACCGCGCCGCCCTCGCTGGCGGCGTCCCCTCGAGCGGCGTGGGCTGCCGTGCCTTCACCCGCGAGCTGCGTCGCGTGGTCTGGCCCGCGAAGTTCAAGCCTGAGCTGCCTCCGCGCTACGACGGCACCCCCAACCCCACGGAGTTCCTCTAGCTCTACGCGTTGAGTGTCGAGGTGGCGAACGACGACGACAAGGTCATGGCGAACTGGTTCCCCATGGCCCTCAAGGACGGCCCGCGCTCCTGGCTCATGAACCTCCCCGAGGCTTCCATCTCGTCGTGGGCCGAGCTTTGCAGCCAGTTCATCGCCAACTTCAAGGGCACACAGGACCGCTCCCTCACCATCAACGATCTGCGGCGCGTTCGACAGCGCCCAGACGAAACCCTCCGTAAGTACATCCAGCGCTTCAGCCAGGTGCACAACAAGATCCCGCGCGCTTCCGACGCGGCCGTCATCTTCGCGTTCTCCACCGTTGTCACGGATATCAAGATGCGCGAGAAGCTCGCCATCAACGGTGAGCTCGACTCCGTGCTCGAGCTGCTCAACCTCGCCGACAAGTGCGCCAAGGCTGAAGAGGGCCGCCTCTTCGTCCACAACGACCCCGACGCGGCGCTCGACGGCACGAAGGCCAAGAGCAAGGACGTCAAGCGCAAAGGCCTTGCCGTGCTTGCGGCGGAGCCCGAGCAGAAGCGCGGCCGCGACCTCGACGAACCCAGGAAGGACAACCGGTCACTCTGCGGCTTTCACAATGTCCGCTCCCACAGCACCGAAGACTGTCATGAGCTCAAGCTGCTCCGCGACGAGCGCCAGAGCCGCCGAGACGACCGCAATGGCCGTGGCGCCGGCCGCGGAGGTAGCCGCAGGGGCAACCACTGGGACAGCCGCAACAATAACAGCAACTACCGCCAGGGCTGGCGCGATCAGCCTCGTGAGGCCGCCTGGCGCGACCAGCCTCGTGAGGCGAATCCTCAGGCTAATGCCGCTCTCCCGCCGCTGCCTCCGCCTCCTCGGAGGAATGACGTCAACCAGCCTGACGAGGGCGCTGGGGGCTACCAGGAGCCTCGCGCGGTCGCCTGCATCCTTGGCGGGTCCCAAGCCCCCGCGTCCGTCTGCCACTTCAAGCAACTCTCTCGCGAGGTGTACGCCGCCCTCCCGAGGCCTGAGGTCGCACGGCCCCTCAAGTGGTCGCAGTACGCCATCACCTTCGACTCCAAGGACCACCCCAAGTCCACGGCCTCCACAGGCGCGCTCCCCATGCTGTGCACTCCCACCATCAGCAACGTCGCGGTCACCAAGACCCTCATGGACGGGGGTGCCGGCCTCAACGTGCTCTCCATCGAAACCTTTGAGACGCTCCAGGTGCCCTACGACCAGCTGATGCCGACCAGGCCTTTCTCCGGAGTGACCGATGGCTCCACCATTCCGCTGGGGCAGGTGTGCCTCCCCATCACCTTCGGCACCCGCAAGAACTACCACACCGAGCTCATCGACTTCGACGTGGCGCACATCGGCCTGCCCTACAATACCATCTTGGGCTACCCAGCTCTCACCAAGTTCATGGCGGCCACTCATCACGCCTACAACGTCCTCAAGATGCCCGACTGCAGCGGCATCATCACCGTCGCCTGCGATGAAAAGGACGCGACCAGCACCCTCGAGCGCGCCTACAAGGCTGCCGCTGTCGCGCACCCAGCCGACGAGGACGCGGCCGAGCCTTCCGAAGCCGCACCCGCGAAGAAGAAGCAGCTGTTCTCTCAGGACCGCGCCGAGACGAAGAAGGTGTCGGTGGACGGCAGCTGCTCCGGCCTCGCCTTCACCATCGCCACAGGCCTCCCTCCTGCATAGGAAAGCGCGCTCGTCACCTTCCTTCGGGCAAACTCGGATGTTTTCGCCTGGAAAGCATCCGACTTGTCCGGTGTGCCGAGGGAGGTGATCGAGCACCACTTAGCGGTGTGCCCCAATGCACGCCCGGTCAAGCAGAAAGCGCGGCGCCAGGCGCCAGAGAAGCTCATCGTCAGTGAAGTTCAGAAGCTCCAAGAAGCCGGAGTCATTCGTGAGGTGCGCCATCCCGCATGGCTCGCCAACCCAGTCATCGTCCCCAAGAAAGTCGGCAAGGAGCGCATGTGCGTCGACTTCACCAGCCTCAACAAGTCCTGCCCTTGTGACCCCTTCCAGCTGCCGCAAGGCGGTCAGGGCGTTGGTCCCACCGTCGGCGGCACGTGCATGCCCTTCGGGCTGAGGAACGCCGGCGCCTCTGTCCAGAGGCTGGCGCCCTTCGCACCAGGGCCTCGTGAGCCTCCCACTCCTCGCAAGCTCCCAGCGCCTCGCGAGCCCCCTGGCTCCGAAGGAGCAGGCTCCCTTGGCGCGCCGCGCCGAGTGGTCTGACATCACTACAGTGCGGTCCTGCCGGGCGCGCCCGGCGCGTCGCCCCGCGCAACCCGCACTCCTTCCCGCCGCGCCTCTCGAGCTTCGCTCCCGGAACCTTATCCTTTTGGTCGTGTAATGGATTTTACTGACTTTTACTTTGATGAAGTATATTACCTACTCAATTGCATGCTAATTTCTATGATAAATTTGATGCCGCCCGAGAGCGCCTCACGCTCGCAATCCCTCCCCTGACCAATTCCGTGAGCGGGGGCTAGGCACGGTGCCTGTGCTCGGGTCCATCCCTGCAGCGCCGCCAAATCCATGCGACTGAGCTCTGGCTCGTGGGCCTGCTCCCGCGCACGTCACCTCACCAAGGTCCTTGGTGCCTTATCTCCTCACGCAACGGCCACGGGTGAGTTAGCAAGCGCGTGCCGCTCCCCCTATCGTGAGATTTTTCGACATACAGCCCTTCAGGAGGCGAGCTGCGCGAGGACCTCGCGGGCAGCCCCTCACGAGCCGGTTTCGCGAGGCAAAGGCACTTCGAACGCCGAGCCTTGTGCGTGCGTCTCGCGAGCGCGCCTCGTGGGCGCAGCTCGGGAACGGCAAGGGTTGGCTCGGCGAGTGGCGGCCCGTGCCATGTCCATCCGCACGGTGACAAGCGAGCCCACCGGCGAGACCCCCGTCTCGGGAGCGGCAAGGGTTGGCTCGGCGAGTGGCGGCCCGTGCCATGTCCATCCGCGCGGCGACAAGCGAGCCCACCGGCGAGACCCCCGTCTTCCTCGTCTACGGCGTTGGCACGGCTCTCCTCTGAAGTTAAGCACGGTCCCCCATGAGCCCCTGCCTTCGACAAGGCACGTCAGGACGGCTCGCGGGAGGCCGACCTGCCACCCATTGAGGAGGGCCGCCGCCAAACCGGCCTCGCGCCCCCATTACAGCCGCGGCGTCCGCCATCGCACCCTCGAGGTCGGTGACCTTGCCCTGCGCAGGATCCTCTCCAGAGAGGGACCACACAAACTCCCACCTATGTGGGAAGGCCCTTTCAGGGTTACTCATGTCTCCAGGCCCGGCTCAGCCCGGCTGGAGACGGAGGACAGAGTTCCTGTGCCTAACGCCTGGAACATCCAACACCTCCGCAAGTTCTACCCGTGACCCTCACGAGTACGAACGAAATGGGGTTGTACACGCCCCGGAGCCTCTCATTGAGTTCGCCTGATGGGCCCGCGAGAGCTCCCGCCCACGCCCCAGTGGAAGCCCCATGCTCCGCGCTGGCAGAACGATCGACCCGCGATCATGCCCACACCCCTGTGGAAGCCCCATGCTCCGCGCTGGCGGAACAATCAACTGAGGGCGCCCCACGGGTTGCACCAACCTCAAGCTGACCCGTGCTGGACACGGCAGCCGCATCTCGTTTTAATTATGTAACGGGTCGCTATCTTGCTTCAGCAAGCTCAGTTTTTTGCATGGCGTTCCGCCTTGTTCTTGCCTCACGAGCCCCGCGCGCTCACGACGTCCCTCATGAGCCTCACGCGAGCGGGGGCTGGACACGGTGTCTGTGCCCGGATCAGTCCCGGCAGCGCCGAAAAGCCCAAGCGGCAGGCTCCGGCTAGGCTCTAGCTCGCGGGTCTGCTCCCCACGCACGCCACCTCGCCAAGGTTCTTGGCGTCTTATCTCCTCGCGTGATGCCCATGAGCGAATCGACAAGCACACACCACTCCCCTGTCGTTGAGTACGCTACCTGCAGCTATCGCAGGAACAGGTTCATGGAGGGGCCTCGCGAGGTGGCCCCGCCGGCCCCCCAGCATGCATGCAGGCCCCGTCTCGGGAGACCGCGCGAATGGAGCCCTCATGACCCGTCATACCGGCAGCGATTATAGCCCGCTCAGGAGCTAGGTCCTAACAGCGCAGAGCGCCGTGATGAGCAGAAAGAACAAAACGAGCTACGAGGGCGCGGGCGTTCGATACAGTCAAGAACAAAGCACTTAAAATGCAAAAGCACTGTCCTCACGCCCCCACGGGGTCACAATCAGCTATATGCAGGATATGGGGAGGGACCTAAAAAGACATGTCGCCATCGCCGCCGCTGCCACCATCATCGTCACCCTCCTCGGCCCCGCTCGAGCTCTCGTCAGAAGCGAAGTGCTCGTGCAGGGCGTCCACATAGTCCTCCACCGCCTTCTTAAGGGTGTCACGGACCTCCTCGGGGACAGGGATTATCACCTTGCCGAAGTCAAAGTTGGGGTCGGCGTTCAGAAGATGGCTGAAGATGCGCGTCGCGGCCTGAGTGAGGAGGTCGCGGCTCTCCTCCTCGACGATTCCGCCTACCTTCTTGGCGCCCACCTCGAGCCGCTCCACGAGCTTGGTGAAGAAATCGAGGTAGCTGCCGTCATGGGTCTCGAGGGGGCTGCTGACGTCCTCCTTGCAAATGGAGCCCAAGGCGCGGCGGGCCCAGAGCTCGAGGGCGCGGAACATCTTAGAGCGCTGGAGTTGCCGCCCCCGCGCGTGGGCCGCCTCGTCCCGCGCTTGCTCCACGACCGCAGTGACACCCCCACCTGCTGTCGGAGGGAGGACAGCTCGGCCTCGGCGTCGGCCTGTGCCTTCAGAGCAGTCTTCCGCCGCCCTTCAGCTTCGGCTAGCATTTCCTTAAGGCCCGCGATCTCATGCCGGAGCTCCTCGCGCTTGGCCTTGAAGCGGTCCTCCTGCCGTTTCAGATTCTTGCCGTTCTCGTCCGCAAACGCTTCGCGGCTCTCCGCGACCCTCCTGTCGGCGTCCTCCTGGATCTTCTCCGCCGTGGCCGCCAATTTGGCGTTGGCCTTGTTTAGGCGCTCGGCGTAGGAGTTTTGGGCGGCGGATACCTCTCGCTCCAGCGTCTCCAGCCGCTCGCGCTCCAGGTCCTGCGCGGATGCCGAGCGTGCAAGCTCCCGCTCACGGATGTCAAGGTCTGCCTCGCGGGCCGCCAGCCCCTCTTCGAGGGCGGAGATGGCGTCCCTTCGTGCCTGGAGTTGTCGCTCCAGCGAGGTGTTCTGGTCCTGGAGCTCCTTTTCGCGGGCCTCCGCCACCTCGCGCCGCTTGTCGGCCTCGCTGGCCTCCCGGACAGCGTTCTCAAAGATCTCCTTCGCGTACTGGGCGGCCTTCTCGCGCTTCTCCCGCGCGGTGTCGTCTTGGTTGCGGCTCAGTTTGATGGCCACATCAAGCTGGTGCCATCTCTCCGCGAGGCGCTGATGCTCCTCGATGATGCGCGCTTCTTCCGCCCGAAGGTCTGCTTCCAGCTGGTCAAGGGCAGCCCTGGCGCCTTGCAGGGCCCCGCGCTTGAGCACGGCGCTGCCGCTCACGAGCTGCAGGGCCCAACCGGTGTGTGCCCGAGCGCTGTCCTCTCGCGAGGGCCCGCCGCTGCCGCCGGGAACGAAGGGCTTGCAGGGGTCCCCTCTTCGTTCCGACGAGGCGACGCGCCCCGGGGGCTTAGCGACCCTCTGGCCTGTGGGGTCCCGTGCGCTGCCAAGCCCGGCTGACCTCCCGCGACACCGCCGTCGATAGCGTTCCGGGGGGTGGAAGCCGGCGCCTCTGCTTCCGTCGCCGCGTTTTTTGCCCCAGCGGTGGGCGCCCTGGGGATGGCGGAGCCGCCCCTCGACGACGCCTCCAACGGCTCGCTGGCTTGGGTCCCCCGAGCCGCGTCCTCCTGCGGGTCAGGAGGCGCCGCCTCCTCTTCGCCCCCCGCGAGGTCGGCCCTGGCGGCGAGGCTGCTGGTGCCCTCTGTGCGCCCCCCGGTCCTGGCAATCGGCGGTGAAGCTCCCGCCAGAACGGGGGGCCTCTCCTCCTTCTTCTTCTTCTTGCTCGAGGAAGTCCTGGAGACGGAAAGAAAAACAAGGACTCAGATGCGCGCAACACACAGGGCGCAAGAGAAAGGGAAGCGAGCGCTTACTGGTCCCTGGCAAACCACCTCCTCTTCTTCAGCGGCCACGGAGGCGCGTTGCTGCCACCGCCTTCGCCGGGCCCTCCTTTGCGGTCGACCCCCCTTTCGGGAGGGCCGCGGGACCCGCCTCCACCACCACCGTCTCCGGGGCCCCGCGACTTCGCAGCTGCCGCGCGGGGGCTTCCCTTGCCCTTCGCCCGGACGGATGCGGCAGGCGAGGCCGCAGGCGGGGTGGTACCATCGTCGTTTCCGAGCTCGCGGACGAGTTGGCGGCTGGCCGGGCGAACCAGGTGGCCTCCGTCCCCCGCTGCGCCCGCCGAAGCCGCGGCGCTGCCGTGCTCGCTTGAGCCGAGGACCGCCAGAAAAGGGTTGTCACGGGGCCCTTCGAAGCCCTCTGGGAGTGGTCCCCACTGGTCGAAACGCGGCATTGAGCCCGCCAGCGCCTCCTTGTTCCTGTAGCGATACAAAGGAAGCCCGTCCCTTGGTGGCTCACTCGCTTCTTCGCCGGTCAGGGTATGGAGCATCCCGTTCAGCACCTCCGGCAGCAAGCTGTCCATGCTCAATCGCATCGGATCCTGTGGGCCGGTGAAGGCCCACATCGGGCGGGAGTGTCGCTGCAAGGGGGCTATGCGGCGCTAGAGGAACTCCCGCACGATCATGACCACCGTTACTTTCGCGGCCCTCAGCTCGGCCAACTTCTTCCATACCCACGCCAGCCGTGGGTCGGCGAGCCTTTCGTGCCCCCACCCGGAGCTTCTCACGGCCGGGGATGTCGGCAGCTGCAACAAGGGGCTGAATTGGGCCGCGTCCACGTACAACCATTGCCGCCTGAAGCCCTCGACCTCTTTGGTAAGCCTCATGTCAATACCGTCTCCCGCCGCGTCGCCTGCGACGCGAAACGAGACGCACCCGGAGCACTGGTTCGCCGCGGTCAGCCGCAGACTGAAGAAGTGACGGAAGAGTGCCACCGAAGGCGTCACGCCCAGGAAGGCCTCGCATAAGAAGGCAAAGGCGGAAAGAACGAGGACGGAATTCGGCTCGAGATGCAGCGCATGGACCTGGTAGTGGGAAAGAATGGCGTTGAAGAAATCGGAGAATGGAGGTAGCAGGCCCGCGAAGAGCGCATGAAGGAAGAGGACGGCGGAGGTGGCATCGAGGTCAGCGATTGGGCGCGAAGCCGGCCAGATGCGAGTGGCCCCCACTCATTGGAAGCGGCCGCGGTCATCGGAAGCACCTTGTCGAGCCCCTCGGCGTTGACGATTGTGGGCCTACCCAGAGCAGGCTCTGGCACCACTCCCGCGACCGCCGTGTCCGCATCTTCTTCCTCCCTGCCGGCGGGTGCCATGGCGGCACAGCAAGGGGTTAGGGCGGCGGAGCTTGGGAGAAGTAGAAGAAACCGTGCGCAGGAAGGAAGACGCAGGGAGGCGGAATGTGCAAGGGAAGGCAATGATGGTCTCGCGCCACCCGCGGCAGATTTATGTCAGCGCGGCAGTTCCCGAGGCGTCGTGGGGAAGTGGGGGCGTCACTCGTCACATCGTGCGCCACGCGCCGCGCCTGGCCGCAGGCGGTTAGGGCCCGTGCCGTTTCGCCCCTCCGTAGGCGGGAACGTGCGCGCCGCGTGCCCGGGGGCTACTGTCGGGCCCATGGAACCCGGGGTATCCAGGCCCGTCTGCCTTTGGCCCAGGGCGCGACGCCTGGAGTGTGCCCGGCGGGCCATCGCCACCAAGTGTCTCGCCATGCCCCCTCATGGGGCCCTAGCCTCTTGAGGCCCCCTCCTCAGGGAGTAGCAGGCAACGCTCAGCACCACCATAAACAGCCTCGCGAGGTCCCCTCACGAGGCGGCTTCCCGAGTGGCCTCACGAGGCGGCTTCCCGAGGTGGCCTTCCGAGGCCCCCTCCCGCAGGCGCTCGAGGAGAAGACCGTTCGGCGTGTCGCGCGGACTGGAGCCCATCACGTGGGTGACGCGCGCGGCGACGAGCAGCAGTACAGGCCGCGCCAGCAGGCGCGGATGCAGATGGTTTCCTCTTTTGTGCTAGGGAAGCAGGGCCAGCTATCTACTCCCCAAAGCAACCCCAAAGGTTGCCCGGTCGGCGAAGAAAGACCAAGACAGCGGGCGCGCAGGGCGGAGGTCATCACCGAGCCCACCGGCGCGTCATGGATCATGCTTTGGCAGGCGAAGACCACCTTTAGTCAGGATAGCCTGAGCGCCTGTCCCCTTTCAAAACCGCCAAGTGTGGCGACCCTTCCCGCCTAAGTTTCGAGGGGGAAGAGGACCAAGGCGGCATAAAAGGGGCAGTGCAGCCACCGTAGCAGGGGATCGATGGATCCATCATCTTCAACCTTGTACGCAAGAACTCTCTGATCCACGATAATCTCAACCACAAAGCAGGAGTAGGGTCTTACACCGCAAGGTGGCCCGAACCTGGGTAAACCGCTGTGCCTTTTCCCGTCCTACGCTAGCGCGCTCTCGCCGTAGTCTCGCCGTAGCACTGCCGTGGTAGGGGAAGAAGTAGTAGAACGAGCTCACCCCAGTGTTCGAACCTTTGGGTCCCCGGAGCCCCACTTCCGACAACGCGGAAAAAGAAGATGGTGCAACACCCAGTCTATTTTGTCAGCTCCCTGTTGCAGGGGGCTAGGTCAAGATATTCTGGCGTACAGAAGTTGCTCTTCGGCCTCCTTATGGCCTCGAGGAAGCTGCACCATTATTTCCAGGCACATGAAATCACCGTCGTCACTCGCTTCCCGTTGCAGCGGATTTTATGAAATCCAGATGCGACCGGTAGAATTGTGGACTGGGCGTTGGAACTGTCAAGCTTTGGTCTCAAATTAGAAAGCACTTCGACTATTCAGAGCAGAGCCTTGGCGGAGTTCATTGCAGAATGGACACCGACGCCAGACGAAGAAATTCAAGAGACAACTATCCCCGGCAAGGAAACAAATCAAGAATGAATTATGTACTTTGACGGGGCTTTCTCGCTGCAAGGCGCCGGTGCTGGCGTGCTGCTTGTTGCACCCACCGGAGAGCACCTCAAGTATGTAATTCAGATGCACTTTCCCCGGGAGAGATCAACAAACAACACTGCAGAATATGAAGGCCTGCTTGTCGGTCTCAGGATCGCGGCGGACCTTGGAATTAAGAAGCTCATCGTCAGAGGTGACTCGCAGCTTGTCGTTAGGCAAGTTAACAAGGACTATCAGAGCCCGTTGATGGAAGCATATGTAGATGAAGTGAGAAAGTTGGAGGAGCGTTTTGACGGGTTGCAAACAGAGCATGTTCCACGTGCGGAGAACAATATTGCCGACGACCTGTCAAAACGTGCTGCCCTCAAGTTACCTGTGGAACCAGGAACTTTTGTGCTCCGCTTAACTCAGCCATCCGTAACACCATCGACGAGGCAAGACAAAAGAAGGAAGTTGAGTTCTGGCCAGTACTTTCCTGCAGAGCTTCCAGAAGCCGCCGGCAAGGAAGTTGCTGGGAACGACGCCAAGCTTGCCGGGGAGCGACAGGCTCCGGCAGGGCCTCAAGCCTTTGCCGTAGAGACAAACGCTTCCACGGCCGAAGATATGCCTTTGGTCCTTGTTGTCGAGCCACAGGCTCCAACATGGGCACAACACATCGTCCAATTCCTTCAAACAGGAGAACTCCCCGAAGAACAGGAAGAAGTGGAGAAAGTAGCCCGTCGGTCTAATATGTACCAGTTCATGGACAATGTCCTGTACAGAAAGAGACCGAACGGTGTGAAATTGAAGTGTATTCCTCGGGAGGATGGACTGGAGCTGTTGGCAGAGATACATGGAGGCATATGTGGCTCCCACATAGGTTCAAGAGCTCTTGTCGGCAAAGCATTCCGGCAAGGTTTCTTCTGGCCCACTGCTCTCCAGGATGCAACTGCACTTGTAACCAAGTGTGAAGCGTGCCAGTTCTATTCAAAGAAATTACATTAGCCAGCTCAAGCTCTTCAGACAATCCCTCTTTCCTGGCCATTTTCGGTCTGGGGGCTCGACATATTGGGCCCTTTTCCCCGCGCTGCCGGGGGCTTCAAATACTTGTACGTTGCTATCGACAAGTTCACGAAGTGGCCAGAAGTGGAAGCAGTGAGAAAGGTGACAGCACAATCAGCCGTCAAGTTCTTCAAGGGACTAGTGTGCCGTTTTGGTGTGCCAAACAGGATTATCACCAACAATGGCACGCAGTTCACGAGCCGCACCTTCATGCAGTATGTCCAAGACCTTGGCGGCAAAATCTGTTTTGCTTCTGTTGCTCACCCGAGGAGCAACAGCCAAGCGGAGAGGGCAAATGCTGAAGTGTTGCGAGGCCTCAGAACAAGGACTTTCGACAAGCTGCGCAAGTGCGGAAGACGCTGGATTGATGAGCTGCTGGCGGTTCTTTGGTCAATCAGAACGACACCAAATCGAGCTACTGGCCAGACACCCTTCTCCCTAGTCTACGGGGCAGAAGCAGTTCTCCCCACATAACTCATATACGGGTCACCTCGAGTACTCGCTTATGATGAGCTTGAGCAAGAGCAGCTGAGCCAAGATGACGCCACGCTCCTTGAGGAAGATCGTCTTCGGGCTGCTGTGCGAGCTGCACGCTACCAGCAAGCCTTGCGTCGCTATCATAGCCGCAGGGTTCATGCCCGAAGTCTTGAGGAAGGCGACCTTGTTCTTCGGCGCGTTCAGTCGGCCAAGAATTCTAACAAGTTGACGCCAAAGTGGGAAGGCCCTTATCGGGTAGTACGAGTCACCAGGCCCGACGCCGTCCGCCTGGAGACCGAAGATGGCATTCCAGTGAGCAATTCCTGGAATATCGAACACCTTCGTAAGTTCTACCCATAAGGCGCGGTTGCCGGGTCTCCCGGCAACCACCTTTTGTACAAGTTTGCCGGCAAGGCATATGATCCTTTGTACAAAGCCAGGCGCAGACCCTGTGCATAGTTGAATAAACTTAAGCGTTTTACAATTCTTGTCGATTTTCATGTCAATCTATATGCATGCTTGTCTGAGATATTGTATTACACCTGCTTCCGGTAAGCATTAATGAACCGCCAAGGTTCCATATCTCTATTTTCTCTTCTTTCTTTTTCTCAAAGGACAGAAGGTTTCCTCGCGTGCAAGTTTGCCGGGGGGGAATGATGGTATGGACACCAACAGGCGATGTTCAAGTCGACATATTGCAATAAGGAGTACAGCAACAAAAAGCTAAGTTGCAAAACTCTTAAGCAAATTTTTATTCTAGACCTATTTTCCTTGAACGATTTCGGCTTTTGTATGGAAAACCTACACGTGAAGGAACCTTGTCGTGATTGGTTGCGCCCTTACTTTGTTTCGAGTCCGCTCAACAGCTTAAGTGGCTGCACTGAAAACGTCAAGGTATCTTGTCGGCAGCGACACCCCCAGCAGGCTGCTAAGGATCCGTTCCTCAAAGCGCTCGCGGCAAGGGTGCGCGCACCGGCAAGTTCCCAATAGCATAGGGCACGGACCATACAGAAAGAAATCAGACAAGAGAAATAGCATACACTCATCCAAAACATAGCAAGTTATATTACATTGATGGTCGCCGTGATTCTAACTTAAGATAAAACTGTCTTTGGCATGGAATGGTGGCGACAAAATGGAGTGGAGCGGCTAGTCCCTGCGCTGGCCCTCGACCCTCTTGACTTGGCTCACTCTATCGACGATGGGCGTGACAAGCTTTTCGAGTGCCTTGAGGTCTGCATCCTACGGCAAGCTAGCAAGAACGTTGGTGAGGTTGATGTCAGGGTTCTTGTGCACCACTTTGACGAGCACCTTGAGGAGGACGGCCCGGCAGAGTTTGCGGGACTCGTTGGCCAGATGGGTTGCTCGGTCAGACTGCAGCAGCTTGAGGGCGTCAATGATGCTCTCGAAGAACATGGTCAGCTTGGCACTCGAAGACACCCTATCATCTGAAGAGTAGTTGAAGTTTTTCAAGCCCATGGTGGACAGTTCTACGGCAAGCCTTTCCGCGACGTCGACAAGGCGCTCAGTCCAGATCTTCACACCTTTCTCAAAATCATTATACGTGGCAGCGGCGCTGTTGAGCAGGCTCTTCTCACTCTGGAGATCTCTGATCAAAGCCCTCTCGCGAGCTGTGCTGTTCTCAAGGGATTCCTCCAACGTTTCCAGCTTTAGTTTCAGATCAGCGATGGATTCATTGGCTGAGATGAGCTCCTTGGTCTTGCCGGACATGGCGGTTTGCATCTCCGCCAGGCTGTAGAGAGTCTTCTCTCTGTCGGCTTTGAGCATCGAAATCTCCTTGCCATGGCCCTCGAGATCCGCTTCCAGCCTCTTCACTTTATCACTCAGCTGGTTCTTGGCGGCCTCTGCAGCTTCGGCGGCGTCGATGGCTCCCTTTAACTTGCCGGCATGGTCTATGGCCAGAGCTTCGAGTGTTTCCTTGTGTCTCTGCTCCAGCTCCTGGGTTCGTCGCGTGACAAGCTTCTCGATCTCTTCGTCCTTGCTGCGGAGCTTGGCGGCAAGCACCTCCTCGCGAGCGGCGAGGTCTTCTTTATAAGCATCGAGCCCGACGCGGCGTTCCGTTAAGCGAGCTTCCTCTGCAGCAGCCTGCTGCGCGGCCTCCTCCTGTGCCTTCTCGGCATCGGACTGCTTTAAGAGAAGCTTGCTCCAACTTTGATTCAGTTGCTCCCGGCCAGCCGTCAGTTCCTGGAAAGCCTCGGCGTACCAGATTTCCATCTCCTCGATGCGCTTCTGGAAATCTGCCTCCGCCGCTTCAACAACTGCCGCCCTGGAGTCCAATTTCTCTTTTCCGGTGCGGTGGAGCACCTGGAGCTTTTGAAAGTTGTCGCTCAAGGCTTGGAGGAGCTGTTGTTCTCTGGACCCGCTGCTGCTAGCGCGTGGCTCGTCGACGATCTTGAGTCCAGCGGCGGTGATGACGTCTTCATCAAAAATTCCTCCTTCGGTTGGCACCCCAGTGCTTGCCGTCCCTGGTATGCTGACGAACAGGTTGTCGCCAACCTTAAGGTATCTGCTTGACGGGGGGGCGTCGGATGTTGACGGTTGATCCTCGACAACCGGCTCGCCGGCGACTGGGGGCTCCGCGACCGGTGTAGCGCCAGGCGCTCCTGTGGCAGGAATGCCGTCAGTATGGTCGCCGGTCTCCTTGCCGGCCCCCTTAGCAGACCCCTTGGTGGTTTCTTCCTGTGCGACCTTGGCGGCCTCGTCAGCTGCGACTCTGTCGGCCTCGACGGCAACGTCCTTGGCGGTCTCTTCGATGACGATATCAACATCCATTTGTTCCATCGAAGGGAGATCTGAAGACCAAGAAAGGAAACAAGATGAGGCCGAGGTTGAAGTTCAAGAAGAAAAAAATAAAGAAAGAATGACAAGTGCACCAAGTTGAACGGTTTACCTGTGTCGAGCTGTTGAGAGGTGGTTTCTCCTTTCCCGGCAACATTGGTTGCCGATGTAGGATTGCCAGTGCCCGTGCTTGCCGGCTCCTCTTCAACGCGAATCGGCTCGCCAGTGGAAGCCCTTGCCGAAGGTTCATCTCTGGGCGGCGTGGTCGACGGAGGCGGCACGTCAGGGACGGCCTCCGATGACCCTCCTTGTTGCCGTTCTTCTCCTACAAGCCCGGTGATGTCAATAGCGAAGATATATTCTCCCCAACGCTCGCCAGCGGAAAATGGGTAGTGGGCTCACGCTGGGGGCTGGGTTGGAGGATGCGTCGAGGGCTGGGCTCCGGGCTGATGATGATGGGCTCCAGCGCACCTGCGGTGCTTGCCGAAGGCTCATCACCCGTTGAAGTCTTCGCCTTCTTCGCCATCCTTTGCGCCAATGTTTCCGTATCTCTGTGGGGACAGGCCAAAGCAAAACAAATGAGTTAAGCAAAACCAGGAATTCAGAAGTTGAAAGATGCGGCAAGGACCCTTACTCTTCTTTTTCCGGACTAAAAGCGGAGATGTCAAAGTCAACCTCCGCTGCAGTGTCCGTGCGAGGGGGTGGAGAAGGAGTCCTGGGACGCTTGGCTGCGGCAGAAGCAGTAGGTTGATATGATCCTGCTGCTCCAGCCGTTGGTGCCATCGTATGAGACGCCCCCGCCGCTCCAGTTGTTGCCGCGGTCGTGCGTCTCGTACATCGCACAGGTTGCTGTTGGGCTCCTTGCCGCTGCGCAGCCTTGCCGGCTGTCCCCTTGCCGAGAACCTCACCACTCGAGGAAGACTGATGTGTTGGGACGCCGGAGACGGCTTTCCGAAGAACACGTTTCTTCTTCTCTGGAGCTTGGGGCTCCTCGTGCAGCTGTTCCTCGGTTGTGTCTTCGACAGAAGAGCTCCCGGCAACCATGCCACTCTGCTCCCCGGCAATTTCCCCTTGCTCGGCAAGGGTCTCCTCTGACATTATTTCTTCTTCACTGGCTTCCTCTTCCGCGAAGCCAAAGTTGCCGGCCTCTGCGGCTAGATTCACCTCTTCCGCCCTACTGGCGATATAAGCCACTTCGTCATCAGTGGTGGGGCGGATAAGGGTTGGCTCTTCCCGGATGGCTTTCTCCGACAAGTTATCAAAGAACTCCTGTGCGTGCTCCGAGGATGGCTCTTCCCAAGTTCCGTCAAGGCTGTGAGCATTACACACCGGCATCATGGCGATGATTGAGCCCAAAGCAGAGTTGTTGCACAGGGGAATTACGCCAGCCGGCAACCTATATTTCCCGTCAGGCCTGAACAGTTTGTGGCAGAGAGCTGTGTGCTGCAAGACTGTCAAGTTGTTGTTCAAACCAGGGCGCAGCCTCATGATATCTGCTGCATTCTTGAACTCCGAGGCTGGTCTCCCCTTGTTCTGCAGAGGGGCGATGCGGCGGCGGAGGAAATCAGCGCCAACCATTTCTATTGTGAGCCCAGCAACCCTGAGACGGTGGATCCTGGTAATTGCGATTGCGAGCTTCTCATCCTGTGGATCGAGGCCGCTCCAGTCCTTGCCGCGAACCACTTTCGTTTGTCGGGGCAAGCAGAACGGCTGAGGATCTTTCTCCTTAATCCAGCACTACTCGGCCCGCCATTCTTCCCACTTCTTGCGGTAGAGACCGTCTGGGTATATATCTTTATTCCATGCCCTTGGAATCCAGGTGATAGAGCCAGAAAGGGCGTCTCCCGCTTCGATACGGGGAATGAAGTAGTGGCGAAAGAGGGCTGTGCTGGGAACTACTCCGGCGAAATTTTCACAGAGATGGGCAAAGACTGACATGCATGTCACAGCATTCGGTGTAAAATCCAAGAGACGGAAGCCGTATATGTACATGATGTCAATGAAGAAATCAGAAAACGGAGGGCAAAGCCCGCAGTAAAAGTAAGCGACAAAGAAGGGGAATTTATCTGGACCGCCCTTGACGGAAGCTGGGAGCACGCGAGTAGCAAGGTGAGCCCTCGTCTCCTTCCCCCACATACACATGTACCGCTTAACCAGGGCGCGCATGTCAAGCGTCGGGGCGAAGACGACGTGTTCCTTCCGCATCTCCACCAGATCGATCCCCTCCATCTCTGCTTCCGAGTCGACGGCTTTCGCCGCTTTGCCCTTGCTTGCTTTGGGCGGCATGACGGCTGTGGAAGCGGAGGCCGAGGATGATGAGGACGTGGAACTGGCGAATGGATGGGGGAGGCTCTATTTCAAGCTCGAGGAAGAAGGCGACGGTGGTTTCCAGATTGGAAAAGACGAGAGGTAAATGAGCAGCGCCTCTGCGGATTTCCTTTTATGGGGAAGGCGCGGGGCTGCCTCTTTACTAAACCAATGTGGATGCGCTTTTACGAGCGCGCTGCTACTGCGGCCATTCCGCGCACGCATCCCACGTCCCGCATTTAATGCACGTCGTGGGGGAGCGCGGTAAATAAGAAGATTACGACAGTTAGCTCCTGCCACGCGTGCCCGTGCACTGTTTGGGCCTAGCCCAACAACGCCTCGCACCCGTGTATGGCCTAGGCTCGGGGGCTCCTGTCGGTGTACTAAAGTTTGGGTCTTTTAGTACCCCATACTTGTGCACGGGCGGTTGTAGCCATCCCAGCGGCAAGGCCTGCCGGAGAATAGCTGGAAACACATACAAGATTATCAAGAAGGCATTCAAGCTAATGATCAGAAGACCGAAGGCTGGGTTCCCGGCAAGATCTTGCCGGGAAAGCTCACGAAGACCCGGCAAGGACTCGCACCCGGCAAGATCCCACCGCCCTGCCACCGCTCCAGCGCAGCGATCAGCCTGTCGTTTAGGGTTTGTCCTCCTGGATGCGTGTCATGGCACTAGCGGCGGATGGGGTTAAGCGGTGCTGATGGGACGGTCTCTTTTTCCATCCCCAAGAAAGTAAGGGACACCTAAGTAGAGCATTTAATGCGTTTTGTCCTAAGTCGTCAGTGATAAGCATGTAAACACTGTAGTAACTTTACACCTCTTGTACTTGCTGTTCGCCACTGTTGGTGACCCCTTTGTCATATAAAAGGAGGCCCAAGGCGAAGCTACAGAGGAGGAAGCTTTCTAGCCCAGCTGCATGCGTAGCTGCTCTTCTGGGGTACTGCTCACCAAGAAGCACTCCGTGCATCTGAGCTCAAACACCCACAATAAACCAAAGCAGGAGTAGGGTTTTACGCTACTCAGCGGCCCGAACCTGGGTAAAAAATCCCCGTGTTGATCGTTGGATCCGCTCTTTGTGTACATCTTCTCCCTAGCCGAACCGTAAAAGGGATCCACGCGATCCCATAGATGTCGTACGCCGACATAGTATATTTATATGTGAAATTTCTCTTCCTTCAAAATTCTTTCATGAATTGTTCAAGTGACCAATGTTATGTTTGCTAACTTTCAATAAATGTTACCACTTATACTTCTTGTTTGTGAAGTCATTACTCCCCATGGGACAAGCATATGAAGAATATATAATTTCATATTTATGACATTCAATTCATTCAACAATTTACTCTTAGGATATAAGTGAAGCACGAGAGTGAATGACAAACTACTCCAAAAGATATAAGTGAAGATCAATGAGGAGTCAAACAATTAAGTAGCTATGTGAAGACTCTCTCCAAATAAAGATTTCATATCCAAGGATTTTATTCAAACATCAAACAAAATGAAAAGACGCTCCAAGCAAAACACATATCATGTGACGAATAAAATATAGTTCCAAGTAAGATATACCGATAGTTTTGAAGACGAAAGAGGGGATGCCTTCCGAGCCTCTTCAAGTTGCTTTCCACTCCAATCCTTTTCCTACCCAAGCAAAATCTGTGTGAGAGAGATTGAGTGTTGAGGAGACTATCATTTGAAGCACAAGAGCAAGGAGCTCATCATCAACACACCATTTATTACCTTTTGGAGAGTGGTGTCTCCTAGATTGGTTAGGTGTCACTTGGGATCCTCCGAGATCATGTGGAGTTGAACCAAGGAGTTTGTAAGGGCAAGGAGATCGCCTACTTCGTGAAGATCTACCCCGAGTGAGGCTAGTCCTTCGTGGACGGAAGCCATGGTGGAATAGGCAAGGTTGCTTCTTCGTGGACCCTTCGTGGGTGGAGCCCTCCGTGGACTCGCGCAACCGTTACCCTTCGTGGGTTGAAGCCTCCATCAACATGGACGTACGATAGCACCACCTATCGGAACCACGCCAAAAATCATTATGTCTTCATTGCGTTTGAACTCTCCAAACCCCTCCTTTACTTACGTGCAATGTTTTACTTTCCGCTGCTACACTCTTAGAATTGCATGTGTAGGGTGATACTTGACTTGGTATACTTGCTAAAATCTGCCCACAACTAAAATTGGGAAAATGATTGATTTTTATTTGGTCAAGTAGTCTAATCACCCCCCTCTAGACATATTTTCGATCCTACAAGTGGTATCAGAGCTTTGGTCTCCATTGCATTGGTTTCACAACCTAGGAGAGCATGGCGTCTAGTGAGGGTAATTATCACCGTAGAGGTCTATATTTTGATGGTACAAACTTTGCTAGTTGGAAGCATAAGATGAAAATGCATATTATTGGTCATAACCCCGCCGTTTGAGCTGTTGTTCGTGTTGGCTTGCAAGGTGAATTCTTTGAGGATGGTAAGGAACCGGATCGTGAAGCAACCGTGGAAGAATTGAAGATGTTGCAATACAATGCTCAAGCTTGTGACATTCTCTTCAACGGTTTGTGCCCCAAGGAGTTCAACAAGATCAGCCGCCTTGAGAATGCAAAGGAAATTTGGGATACTTTGGTTGATATGCACGAGGGTACCGAGTCCATCAAGGAATCCAAGTTGGATGTGCTTCAAAGTCAACTTGACAAGTTCAAGATGAAGGATGGTGAAGGATTCGCTGAAATGTACTCTAGGCTTGCTCTCATCACAAATGAGATTGCCGGCTTAGGAAGTGAAGAGATGACCGACAAATTCATCATCAAGAAGATTCTTAGAGACTTGGATGGAAAATATGATACTGTGTGCACATTGATCCAAATGATGCCCAATTACAAGGATCTCAAGCCCACGGAAGTCACTGGAAGGATTGTTGCTCATGATATGTCACTCAAGGACAAGGAGGAGCTACACAACAAATCAAGTGGTGCTTACAAAGCCTCAACCGATGCTCCCACAACTTCAAGCGACATGCTAGTATCCAATGAAGAAATAAGCCTAATGGTGAAGAGATTCAACAAGTTTTACAAGAACAAAGGAAAAGAGAGAAGCTCTAGCTCAAGGCATTATGATAGAAGATCATCAAGTCGTGACCGTAATAGCTATAATTGTGGAAGACCCGGAAAGTACTCCAATGAGTGTACGGCACCTCACAAGAAAAGAGACGAATCACCAAGAGGAAGACATAGAAGGGATGAATCACCTCACATGGAGAGAAGGAGTAGGGATGATCGTTATGAACGAAGACCTTCTCGGAGAAGCAAGGATTCGGAAAGGAAGGACAAGTCATCCAAGAGCTACACTAGAAGAAGACATCAAGCTCATGTTGGTGAATGGATTCCTGGCTCCAACTCCGACAACCAATCTGATAGAAGTTATCACTCCAACTCCAACTATAGTCAAGATGAAGGTGTTGCCGGACTTGCTCTCGTATACTCCAACTCCTATGATCTATTTGATTCACCAAATGAAGGAATTAGAAGATGCATCATGGCAAAAGGTCCCAAGGTATCACACCCCGACTACTTTGACTTTAATAGTGATGAGGATGATTTGCTATGTGATGATCATTTACTTGTTAATAATACTAGTGATGTGAGCTATAATGAAGATGCTAGTAATCATGATAGTCAAGAGGAAACGAATGACAATGCTATGAAGGAGATTGAGCGTCTAACTAAAGAACTAAACACTCTTAAGTTAGCTCATGAAACAACTCAAGAGGATCATTGAGAGCTTCTAAGATCTCATGAGAAGCTACGCTTCGAGAAGCTAAATTTAGAGCAAGAGCATGAGTTTCTAAAAGCTATCAATGACGATCTTCGAAAGAAGAGTTATTCATATCTTGCCAAATGTTTACTCTTGTCTACCTTTATGCCACAAGTCGAATCTAAGCAAACTAGTAACAAGGGTAAAAAGGGTTCTACCTCTAGTAGTAACAATAACCATGCTAAATCCAATATTGTTGCTTCTAGTAGTTCTATTGATTCCACTAATGATTCTCTTAGCCAAGTTACACTTGAGCAAGAAAACAATTTATTGAAAGGAATTATAGAAAAGGGTGTCTACAAGAGCCTTGCCGGGAGTAAGTAATTTGAGGAAATTGTGCGCAAGCAAGGAAGGCACCGGAAGAACCAAGGTGTTGGTTTTGAACGAAAGTTCAATGCCAATGGAGTTGAGTGGGAGGAAGATCAATACCCCAAGACGAAGTTTGTTCCTCAACAAGAGAAGTATGATCCTACTTCTTTCAAAGGGACACAAGCTCAAGATGATCTTCCACCTCAAGACCACAAGCTAAAAGGCAAGGACAAGCTTCAAGAAGAGATTGACTCATTTGAAGAACCACCTCAAGCTTTGGTCAAATGGGTTCCAACGGCCTCATCAATTTCTACTTCATCAAGTGCTACTACAACTCCAAGGATTCCCATCAAGTTGATGTGGGTCCCAAAGAAGAAGAACTAGAGAGTTCTTGAGGGTGACTCCGCCAACAAACTTCACTCACATTCATTTATGGCAAGGACTTGTGCAACCAACTTCAACATCTTGCACTAGTTCATGGAGTCACAAACCCTCTTGTTGGTAAGTCAAGGGACAAGGTATTCAATGCATTCATGGACATCATAATGTGTGCATTTCACTCTATGTCTATGGATATCTTTGTATGTTCCTTGTGGGACTAACCCATGTAGGAATGGAAAGTGCAAAAATCCAAGGATTGCTCCCAACTCTTGATGAACATCAACATTGAGCATCCACATCTTCAACATCTACATGAAGTCAACATCGACAAAACCCAAGGTTAGTTCATCCCTCTTTGGGGGGATATCACATCTAGGGGGAGCTTTACTCTAAGACTTGAGTCAAAGCAACTCTAATGGTGTGAACACATTAATGCTTTATGTAAAAGTTGTAACCCCACTTGTGCTTAAACGATGAGTATGACCTATGATCAAATGTTCTCATTTGGCTCCTAAGTCAATGTATTCATATATGGATGACAATGTCATCGCCCATTGCTTGGTAGTTGCTAGAATTGGTTGTGCATGTTTGACACATATTTCATTTGCTATCTTATTGTGTGAGCATGTTGGTATGCATTTTTCCCATTCGACGACATCCATTTGTAGTTTAATTGATTTGGTTTTATTTGACCAAATGGATGTACAAGAATTCCTAAGCACCCTCTCTAGATATCTATCTCGACTTGTCTAAATTCTTTCTTGCTATATCACAAAATTTGAACAAGTCTTTTTTGAACCCTCCGAGTGAGGAGCACTCGGAGCCACCGATCTGTCAAAGACTGAATTCCAAAACCTTCTAAATGTTTTTTGGTCTGACCAACCCACTCTCATTCAGTCTCACCGAAACTATTTGGATTAATCTGGCTTTTCATCTCGGTGCAACCGAACTGAACCTTCTCGGAGTCACCGATATGTGGTACTGCTAGCAGTTACAGATCTCGGTGCCACTGATTCGCTTCGCTCGGTCTCACCGACAGCTGATGGTATATATATATCCCGCGCGCTCATACGGTTGAAATTTTCTCAATCGTTTCATCGCCGCACCCCACAGCTACCGTCGCCTCAGTCTTCGGACAGTCGTCGTTCCGTCTAGCGCGCCCTCGCCATTGGATTCCATCGCCGTCAACGGAAATTTCACCCTCTGTTGTCGCCGTAGAGGATTTGCGCCAAGTTAGGGTAAAATCCGATCCCCTTGTGCTTCTACTTCTGATTCAATGCACTAGGGTTTTTGCCATGATTCTTGCCACAGTTTGCAAATACTCTATTCCCTATATGAATTCCATAGATTAGATGCGAGTAAAATTTTAGGTTTAAGTTTCCACCGAATACATCTCGGACCGACCGATGTGAAAATCTCGTAGTCACCGATCTGGCCTTTGGCCATTGCACTAGTACGTCTACTGATCGGTGAGACCGAGATAACGTTTCTGTGAAACTCTAGCATCTCGAAGAAACCGAACCACCTACCGGTCGTACCGAAGTTGCGTACCAAGTTTTTGTTGAGTGCTTCGGTGTCACCGAAATTATCAACTCGGTGGATCCGATATGTCTTCTGTGAAAACCTGAAACTAAGATTTGAACTCAAATTTTTCAAAAACAGCTGCATTTTGTGATGCTCATCTATTCCACTCTACCCCATCTACCTCACAGGTGCAGGTGTCAGCATGTCAGATGCCAGTGATAGCCAGAATAGGTCAGAGGAGCGGGATGTTGAGCTGCGTCCAGGTTCTAGTCCAAAAGGAAGTTTCTATGAGGGAGAGAGAAGTTCTCCAGTATTGCCAAAGGCAGCCACAAGGGCCAGAAAGAGGAAAAATTCTGATGATGAGGATGAAGACTTTATTGCAAAAGAGATCACCTCAAAGAAGAAAGCCACTGTTCAGAAGGAGTATGGCACTAAGAAAGAGAGAGGTGTCACCAGGAAGATCTTTGCCTCTACTGCTGCTAAGAGAGGCATCTCTTCAGAGACTCCGGAAGGATCTCAACAGGCACCCATTCAAGCAAAACCAAAGCCTGCTGGGAAGAAAAGGGAAAGGAAGCAAACAACACATGTGATTTCCAGGCCAACATCTATGAGAAGAGATGATGCAACAGATGAGGAAGAGCAAGCAGCAAACTCACCTCCTCCCAAGCAACAGAAACTAATGGGAGATGCTATAAGACAGCTACCTCTTCCAAGGCCAAGCCTACAGCTGCAAAACCCAAGAGAACCACCAGAGATGTATTTGCAAGTGAGAAGAACAAGGCCCCAGTGCCTCAAGGAAATGATGATGATGATGAAGCCCCAGTGCTTATGAAGCTAAGACCCAGATTGCCTGAACATAATGATGCTCATCCCATTGCTGAAAACATGAAGAAGAGGAAGGATAAAGGTCTCAGGAAATGGAGAGAGTCTGACCCCTACTCCATCAAAAGGAGGACTGTTGTATACTACAAATTCCACACCAAGGAACAGCAGGATTTATATGAAACAGTTTTGCTTGACAAGAAGCCAATAGTCAGTGATATGAAGTGGGTGGACTGGAAGTACATCGATCTTCATGAGGATAACTCCCCCCACGTTGATGAGGACTTTAGAACTATTGATCTTGATGAGTTCATTGGGAAGAAGCTGACAAATTGGAACGATGAGATGATCATGCAATTCTACTCAACTGCTCATTTCTATCCCAATGGAAGGATTGTTTGGATGACCGAAGGAATCAAGTACCAGTCTAGCGTGCTTGAGTGGGCCACATTGCTTGGTGTGCCCGAAGCTGATGAAAATGATATTGATGTGTATGCTAAGCCAAAGATGGATCGCAATTCCATGGCTAACTTGTACACGGAGATTCCAGAGAAGGACAAGGAAATTCACAAGCTTGGATCTGTGTATTATCTGTTGGCAGGACTTGCTACCTCCAACACTATCATGAGGCATACCTTGATGCCCAAATCAGGTGATGATAGGATGATTTGAGGTCACTCCATTAACATGCTACATCATATTGACCAACATGAGAAATTCAAGGTCATGGATCTTATAGTAGAAACTATCAAGAGGACAGCTGCTGATCAAAAGAGGTCTTGTGGATTTGCCCCTCACATTCAGATGCTTATCAACTCAAAGGGTGCAAACAAGTCTTTTCTACTGCATCGTGAGCATTTGCCGCTTCGGCCTGAGTTTGAGGACAACACAGTGACTATGGATGCATCCCATCCTACCTCTACCACAACACAGGCAAGCGCATAAGCTGCTAGAACTTTAGGGCCAAGTGCTCCCTCAGCTCCAGTTCTCAAAACCAAGACCGACCAGATGAACCATCTTCTTCGAGCCACTCAGAGGATTGAGAAGAGTTTGGCCGACTTAGGTGCAAACCAGAAGAGTCTAGAGAGGAGTGTCGAGACAACATTCTATGACCTGGATATCAAGGTGACAGATATTTAGACCACTATTGAGAGCCTGCAGCAAGAGGTGGATAAGGTAAAGCGTGCCAGCATTGATGAGGATGACGAGCATCATAGTCCAGTACTTCCCACGACTACCCAGTTCCAGAGGATGCTCAGATTAGCTGCTATACCAGTCACTTCCAGAGCCACAGCTTCAGCTCCAGCTGCCGCCCCCTCTGTTGCACCATCAGCTGCTCCTGCTGTCTCCACTCCTTCAGTTCAGCAGACTTTGTCCGAGGCATTCGCAGATGCTCTTATCTCTACTCTGACATCGACGCACACCGGCGCTGCAAGTCAGAGGACTTCATCACCAGGAGCTACCGGAGATCAAGCCTAGAGCGACGTTTAGCTCTATACTTATTTGAACTTTTTGGTACTTGTTGCCAAAGGGGGGGAATTTGTATAGATCATTAGGCTTCGAGAGAGAGTGTTTTGCCTTTTGTTCATTTGGTTTTTTCTTGAGATACTTGCTTTTTGAGTTACCTTTTGCTTGATGCATGTATGCGACTACGTTATTCTGTGCTTGATCATACCGTACCTTAATGCTATGCTTGCTTGGATATCCATTTATATGCTCTTGTATGATCATTCACTTGTTTGTTTGTTTGGTGATGAGTGCTAATTACTATGCAATCATATCATTTTGAGCGCTCCACCAAGATGTATGTGACATGGAAGAGTAACCCATGATCCTAATCTATTGTGCATTTGCATTCAAATGCAAATCTTTAATAATGCACAAATTTAGGGGGAGCTCTTACTTATCACATACTTCTCAAAGCGACGATGTATTTCTTTGATTATATCATTTGTCGAAGCTTTGATCTATATGTTGTCCTCAATTACCAAAAAAGGGGAGATTGAAAGTGCAACTAATCCCTGGGTGGTTTTGGTAATCAATAACAACATATACATCATTGATCTAATTCTTATTGCTAGTAAATTTCAGAAAAGATCAATGATTGGCATGGCAAGGACTAATGGATGTGGACCCCTCAAAATGTCAAGGACAAGTTTGGCATCCACAAGACTCTTCATTTTCATTTTAGTGATCCAAGATCACATTGAGTCCCTTAGGAAAGCCAATACTAATAAAAGGGGATGAGGTATTGTTGATGAGGTTGTTGCTCAAAGTGCTCAGTGATATTGCGCCAAAAACCCTCAATCACTTTCCCAAAAAACACATTTGTCCAAAACCCTAAATCATCATTTTGGTCCCACCAATATCACCTACTCCGGACTCACCGAGATGATTATTCCACTGC
The DNA here is from genome assembly GCA_039707655.1 of Elymus sibiricus. Lineage (NCBI taxonomy): Eukaryota > Viridiplantae > Streptophyta > Magnoliopsida > Poales > Poaceae > Elymus > Elymus sibiricus. Next base: position 199,366,799 of record CM077668.1, read on the forward strand.
CAGAGCGAAAACCCTAACACTTCGGTGCAACCGAAATGGTTCTCCCGCAGAGGAGTGATCAAAAACATTAAAGTCTTGATTTGCCTCGGAATGCCGAGTGGTTAATGTAATCGTGATACCTTAACGGGCCTCGGGCTCGCATACTTTGCTTTTGCTAGGAGTACTCGAATGGATCGGAGTTTACTCAGATATTTGGATATTTGTTTCATTTGCCAACGTTGTTTCTTCTAGCTTAGGTGAAAGCTGGATCATGGCTAAGCCCCCGAGTGTGGAGCATGTCTGCACTCGGATGATTTTTAACTTAGACGAAATCTGGTTCACAGCTAAGCCCCCGAGTGTGGAGCGTGCCCGCACTCGGATGGTTTTTAACTTAGGTGAAATCTGGTTCACAGCTAAGCCCCCGAGTGTGGAGCGTGTCTGCACTCGGATCATTTTTAACTTAGGCGAAATCTGGTTTGCGGCTAAGCCCCCGAGTGTGGAGCGTGTCTACACTCGGATTGTTTTTGACTTAGGTGAAATCTGGTTCGCGGCTAAGCCCCCAAGTGTGGAGCGTGTCTGCACTCGCACTGTTTTTAACTTAGGCAAAATCTGGTTCGCGGCTATGCCCCCGAGTGTGGAGCATGTCCGCACTCAGATAGTTTTTAACTTAGGCGAAATCTGGTTCGCAGCTAAGCCCCCGAGTGTGGAGCGTGTCCGCACTCGGATTGTTTTTAACTTAGGCGAAATCTGGTTTGCAGCTAAGCCCCGGAGTGTGGAGCGTGTCGCACTTGGATTTTTTTAACTTAGGCGAAATCTGGTTCGCGGCTAAGCCCACGAGTGTGGAGCGTGTCGGCACTCGGATTGTTTTTGACTTTGGTGAAATCTGGTTTGCTGCTAAGCCCCCGAGTGTGGAGCGTGTCCGCACTCGGATTGTTTTTAACTTAGGCAAAATCTGGTTCGCGGCTAAGCCCCCGAGTGTGGAGCGTGTCCGCACTCGGATTGTTTTTAACTTAGGCGAAATCTGGTTCACGGCTAAGCCCCCGAGTGTGGAGCGTGTCCGCACTCGTATTGTTTTTGACTTAGGCAAAATCTGGTTCGCAGCTAAGCATACGCCCACTGGGGGTGTGTGTGTTAGTTTCCGAATGTTGTTAGTCACCGGAGTGAAAACATGGTACTGTCCCAAATTAGACGAAATACAGGAAAAGTAAGACTTTTATTCATCCAATTTCATTCGGAATACTATTACAATGGGAATAAATTTATTCTAAGTGAAGAATTTGCGGAGCAAATCCGCATTCCAAGCTCGGGGCTCTTCTTCGCCTTTAGTGAAGTTGTAGAGTCGATAGGCTCCGTTGTTCAGTACCTTTGATATCGCAAAGGGCCCTTGCCATGGGGGCGCCAGCTTGTGAGGCTTCTGTTGGTCCAGGCGGAGGACCAGGTCGCCTTCCTGGAAAGCACGCTCCCTAACATGTCTATCGTGATAGCGGCGCAGGTCTTGTTGATATGCAGTCGCCCTGATAAGAGCCAACTCGCGTTCTTCCTCCAGTAGGTCGAGGCCGTCTTGACGTGCTTCCTCTGCCTCTGCCTCTGAGTACAGATCCACTCGGGGGGAGTTGTGGAGCAAATCACTCGGCAGGACAGCCTCAGAGCCATACACCAAAAAGAAGGGAGTGCGCTTCGTGGACCGATTCGGGGTCGTCCGTAAGCCCCAGAGGACCGATGGCAGCTCGGTGACCCAGGCTCCTGCTGCGTGCGTCAGGTCACGCTTGAGATGTGCCTTGAGCCCCTAAAGTATTAATCCATTCGCCCTTTCTGCATGTCCATTCGACTGAGGATGAGCCACGGAGGCGTAGTCAACCCGAGTGCCCTGAGAATAGCAAAACTCGCGGAATTCATCCGAGTCGAAGTTCGACCCATTGTCTGTGATGATGCTGTGGGGGACTCCAAACCTGAAGATTATCTCCCTGATGAACTTGATTGCAGTAGGAGAGTCCAGCTTCTTTATAGGCTTTGCTTCAATCCACTTGGTAAACTTATCCACCGCCACTAACAGATGTGTGAACCCGCTGGCCCCGGTCCGGAGTGGACTGACCATGTTGAGTCCCCAGACTGCGAACGGCCACACAAGTGGGATTGTCTGTCGCGCGGACGCTGGCTTGTGCAACTGGTTCGCATAAAACTGACACCTGACGCACTGTTCAATGATGTCGCGAGCGGCTTCGTTGGCTCTGGGCCAGTAGAAACCTGCCGGGAATGCCTTGGCGACCAGAGTCCAAGAGGAAGCGTGGTGACCACAGGTTCTCGAGTGAATCTCCTGCAGGATCTGCTACCCTTCCTCCGGCGTGATGCACCGCTTAGTGACGCCAGTGGCACTCTTCTTATAGAGTTATTCTCCCATGATAGTAAAGGCTTTCGATTGGCGGACGATCTGTCGAGCCTCCGCTTCGTCTTCGGGGAGTTCCTACCTGAGCAGGTATGCAAGGTACGTCTCGGTCCACTCGGGAGTGATGACGAGCACCTCTTGGACCAGATCGACCACCGCTGGGATGTCAACTTCAGTCGGATTTGACGGCCCGACCGGTTGCGGGGGCTCCTCCACAAAAGGGTCTTCCTTGATTGTGGGAGAGTACAAGTGCTCTAGGATCACATTCTTTGGGACTGCTTTTTGAGTGGAACCAATCTTGGCTAGGTCATCAACCGCCTGATTTTTTATTGATGGGATGTGATGGAGCTCCAGTCTTTCAAAGTTCTTCTCTAGCGTTCAAACGGCATTGCAGTAGCCTGTCATAGCTGGGCTCCGGATATCCCACTCCTTCATCACTTGGTTCACCACCAGGTCCGAGTCGCCATAGACCATCAGTCGGCGGATTGCAAGGGAGATTGCCATGCGCAAACCATGCAAAAGGGCTTCATATTTAGCCTCATTATTTGAAGAGTCAAAGTGCATCTGAAGTACGTAGCTGAGTTTGTCGCCCTTAGGGGACACTAGGACAACACCAGCCCCTGAGCCATTTAACATCTTGGAGCCATCGAAGAACATAGTCCAATGCTCGGGAACACTCAGGGCCGGCTGTTCCTGTTCAATCCACTCGGCTAAGAAATCCACTAGAGCCTGCAACTTGATAGCTTTCTTGGCCTCAAACTTGATGTCCAAAGGGAGGAGTTCGATGGCCCACTTGGCCACTTGGCCCATGGCAACTTTGTTGTTCAAGATCTCCGACAGGGGAGCATCGCTTATCACCGTGACCGAGTGATCTTGAAAGTAATGAGCCACCTTCTTCGCAGTCAGGTAAATCTCGTACACCAGCTTCTGGTAGTGTGGATATCTTTGCTTGGAAGGGGTCAGAACTTCAGAAATGCAATAAACTGACCGCTGAATCTTGAAGGCTTTGCCTTGTTCCTCACGCTCCACGGTGAGCATAGTGCTAACAACTTGGCTTGTGGCCGCGATGTACAAGAGCAAGGGCTCTTCGCTGCCTGCAACAGCAAGCACCGGCTGGATGGAAAGTAGGGCTTTGAGTTCTTGGAACGCGGCCTGCGCTTATATCGTCCACTCAAACTTTTCTGACTTCTTCATGAGTCGGTAGAGTGGCAAGGCCTTCTCACCGAGTCGTGAAATGAATCTGCTCAGAGCTGCCAAACAGCCCGTGAGTTTCTGCACATCATGCAGACGTTGCGGTTGCTTCATTCGGACTATGGCGCCGATCTTCTCGGGGTTAGCGTCGATCCCTCGTTCGGAAACAAGGAAACCAAGTAACTTGCCTGCGGGCACCCCGAAAGTACACTTGTCTGGATTGAGTTTGATGCCGTATCAGCACAGGCTCACGAAGATCTCGGCGAGGTCTGCCAGGAGGTCGGAACTCTTCCTGGACTTGACCACGATGTCATCCATATAGGCCTCCATGTTCTGACTGATCTGCTTCTGTAAGCATTTCTGGATCATGAGCATGAAAGTTGCTCTGGCATTCTTCAATCCGAAAGGCCTTGTGGTATAACAAAAACACCCAAATGGGGTGATGAATGCAGTCTTTATTTCATCTGGACCATACATTCGGATCTGGTGGTACCCGGAGTACGCATCCAAAAACGATAAGCGCTCACACCCCGCAGTAGAGTCTATTATTTGGTCTATGCGGGGGAGAGGGAAGTGGTCCTTCGGGCAGACCTGATTGGTGTGTTTGAAGTCAATACACATTCAGAGAGATTTATATTTCTTGGGAACTCACATGGCATTAGCGAGCCACTCGGAGTGGTAAATTTCACGGATGAATTCGGCGGCCAAGAGCCGCGTGATCTCCTCGCCAATCGCCTTGCGCTTCTCAGGAGTAGAGCGTCGGAGATGCTCTTTGACAGGCTTCATCTTCATGTCAACTCTGAGTCGATGCTCAGCCGGTTCCCTAGGAACACCCGGCATGTCAGAGGGTTTCATGCGAAGATGTCCCAGTTCTGACGGAGGAACTGGATGAGCTCGCTTTCCTATTTGCTGCCGAGCTTCGTGGATATGTTGGTCAGGGCAGCGTTCGGGTCCTCCGGGTGGACGTGAACCTGCTTCAAATTGCTGGCCGACTGGAAAGTGGATTCCATAGTCGGCTTCTTGCTCTTGAGCAGGTTGCTCGAATCGACCGTCTTCTTGTACTCGTCTAACTCCGCCAACACCATCTGCTCGTCAGCGATCTGGGAGCCCTTCTGCAAGCACTCCTCAGCTATCTTCTGGTTTCCCGTGATGGTGATCACGCCCTTCAGCCCTCGCATCTTAAGTTTATGATACACGTAACATGGTCTGGCCATGAATCGTGTGTAGGCGGGCCTACCCAGGACGGCGTGGTAGGCACTCTTGAAGTCTACCACCTAAAAGGTTAACCCCTCTTTTCTGAATTTTTTCTCTCCACCGAATACGACGTCGAGGGCAATTTGTCCGAGTGATTTCTCTTTTTTCCTGGGGATGACCCCATGGAATTGCATATTGCTTTTACTCAGTCGGGACATCGGAATGCCCATCGCCTCTAGAGTATCAGCGTAAATGATGTTCAGCCCGCTGCCGCCGTCCATGAGGACTTTGCGTAGTCGGACTCCTCCAACAGCAGGATCGACCACCAGCGCCTGCCGCCCAGGGGTCGGTATGTGGGCCGGGTGATCGGACTGGTCGAAAGTGACAGGAGTCTTGGCCCAGTCTAGGATTTTAGTGACAGTCGGAACTGCCATATTGACCTCTCGGTTTATCACCTTGAGGCGACTCTTGCTTTCAACGTCAGCAAAGATCATCAGGACTTTCCCGACGTGGGGGTACCCAGAGGCGTCTTTACTCCCATCGTCATCCTCGTCCTCATCTTTTCCTCTGAGGGATCTTGCTGCATCTCTTGTTTGAGCAGCCGGCACTCCCGAGTGGTATGCTTCGGCAGAATCAGGTTGCCTTCATCATCCTTCTTCGTGTGAATCTGGCAGGGCTGATCAAGGATGTCATTTTTTGGGGTAGCCTTCTTCTTGCCGGCCCACTCCTTCTTCTGCTTCGGCTAGCATTTGCCTTTGCTTTGGCCAGCCAGGGCCGCAGCCTCCACATTGTTGGCTACCTCGGCCTTGCGCTTTTGCTTCTTATTCTTGTTCTTGTCCGACTGATTTGCATATCCATCTCGGCCCTTGCCGCTCCTCAGCCGGTCTTCCTCTTCGCCATTGGTGTACCGATTGGCAATCTCCATTGCCCGACTGAGAGTCGGGATCTCAGTATGGCTGAACTTCAGGGCTAACTCACTATACCTGATGCCAGCTTTGAAGGAGCAGATCGCCTGGTGCTCAGTGACATTCTCCACCATGTTGTGCAGGGTGGTCCACCGCTGGATGTACTCTCGGAGAGTCTCATTCTGCTTTTGAACACAATGCTGCAGCTCTCACAATCCACAAGGCCGCTTGTACGTGCCCTCAAAAGTTTTGATGAAGACCCGAGCCAGGTCGTCCCAGCAGTATATACTGCCAGGTGTCAACTGGTTGAGCCACGCCCTGGCCGACCCCTCGAGCATCAGCGGCAGATGTTTCATAGCCACATTGTCGTTTCGCCGCCGATCTGGACGGCCACTCGGTAGTCCTCTAACCAAATTTCTGGCTTTGACTCACCAGTGAACTTGCTAATGCCTGTCGCTAATCTGAAATTGTTCGGGATGTCCGCAGCCCGAATGTACCGGCTGAAACACTTAGGTCCAGAGGGTGCGGAACCACTCGGAACGTCAGCATCAAGGCCTTCCCTCAGGGCCCACCCTCTATCGACCAGGTTCTAAGCGAGGACAGATCACGCATTGAACCGGGGGCCCGGAGGTCGCCCGGATGGTACGAAGGACTCGGCCTGCGATCTTCCCCGGGAAAACGCCTGTCACCATAAGGCTGGCACCCGTATGGGATGTCCCGCGGAGGGGGCATCTGTGTTCGATCATAATCATCATGTTGCCGGGGCGAAATGACTCGGTCGTGCCTCCGCTCTCCGTGGTGGTCTCTTGAGGAAGGTGAAGCCCGGTGTCTTCCTGATCCGAGTGGACTATTTGCCGACTAGACAGTTTCGGCGCGCACTGACGTACTATGGATACGATCACGGGACTGTGACACTGCCGCGTTCGGCGACAGGGCCGTCTTCAGGAGCGCTTGGATCTGACGGATCCCTTCTCCAGCTGCGGAGTCGGAGGGCTGGATGGAATTAGCGATCCTGGTCGCCGCCGCCAGGTTTTGCAGATGGCTGTTCAGCACCTGGTACTTCCGAGGCTGGTCACTCGGGAACAACCGGCGCTTGTGCCGACTGGAACTGGACTGTTGGCGAGTGCGATCATCCAACTCCTTTTGCAGCCGCTCTAGATGATCCCGCTCAGCCAGAGTGGCCAAACGCGCCGACTCCATGGCCAGGGCCTCAGGAGTCGTCCCGGTGATGGGGGTGTGCAAAGCTTGATCGTTTCTCCGCCGAAGCTCGTCGCTCTGCTCCCGAGTGAGAGCTTGCGGGATATAAGGATCGTGATGGGGCGAATGGTCGTTCCCATGGTTGTCGTTGTCATGCCCACGTGAGGTACCCACGTGTCCATCACGGGGGCCAGAATAACCCGGAGGACCGTGATGTTCCATGCCAGCCATGAGGACCTCAGCGGTGGACTCCATGCTCTCACACTCGGACTCACTGATGGAATCCTTATGGAGCTCGACGAAGAGGTCGAGGGCGGGCTCGTCAAGCTCAAGAGCCGCCACATGTTTTGCTGCGGCCTGGACGACCACTGCATGCTTGATCCAGCACTGGAGCCGTGAGCGCCCGGAGCGCTTGCGACAGCGCCCAGCGGGAAGGACGGAAACCACTCGGTACGGAACTGATGGCTGTTGAAGATGGACTCCGTATGAAGATGCATGGAAGTGCGCCGCGCCACGGATGGGTAGTGACTCCACGTCCAGCGGGGCCTCCGGGAGCCACGCTGAGTCGTCGACGATGAAGCTGAGCGCTCCCAAATGGATTTCGCCACCGACTAACATGGTGATGATGAAATTCCACCTGTACTGCTAAAATCGCTAAACGCACCGCCCCACGGTGGGCGCCAACTGTCGTGGTTACTAACCTGACAATGAATACTGGGGGTACAAATGAAGGGGCAGAGCCTAGCTACAACACAGGTGTGACACTCGGTTTTTACGAGTTCGGGCCCCTCTCGGAGAAGGTACCAGCCCTACGTCTAGTTGCCTAGAGGCTTGTTTGCTCTTAGGGTATGTGATTACAGGGGGAAGCTGAACCCTGCGACGGAGGGAGAGGGCGGCTTATATAGTAGTGCGCCGCGGCCTCTTCGCCACCACCTCGCTAGGGCGTTTATGATAATAACTACAACAATTATGGATGTTTAACAGCTATGACTATGGCAGTTACAGGTAATGGTAGCCATAACTATGATTAAAACCTAGTTGAAGACAACTCGACCATTGCAGTTCCCAAGCCGTCCTTACGTCTCCTCTCTCCGAGTGGTGACGGCCGACCGACTGGAGGGTGGACGTCCGAGTGTTGTCCATGCAAGGTCCGAGTGAATCCTTCATGGGGTGCATCCGATTGCACCTATGACCCTGGGGTCCTTGAATAATGGTGTGTAACTTAGGTGGGTCCTAGATGTCAGGTCCTTGTCCTACCGATGGTAGGTGACCCCATCAGGCCCAGCCCAGCAAGCCCATGCTAGTCATCTCCTACCTCTGGCAGTAGGTAGAGGCAGGACAACGCACGGCGCGGGCGCGGGCACCACGCCACCAGGCTGCTTGCCTGCGTCCCAGGACAGTGCGACACTGCGGGTGTCCTCCTCGGTGCCATCCCGATCACCCCGACCCACTCATTCGCCCCCTGCCCTCTCCCTCGCTCCCCCGACGCCATGGCCGACGCTGGCGAGCTCGCGTCGCCGCCATAACCGCGACCACAACCTCCCCCTCGCCCCCTTGAGCTGTCCACGAGCTCCGCTACCTCGTCACCATCCTCCTCGCCGAGCCATGTGACACCGGATGCCCCCGAACTCCTCCATGATGCCTTCTTCAACCTCGGGACACCGGAGATTGCCATCACCGCCCCGCTCGCTCTAGCCCTTCCCCGAGCCCGCCGAGCCACCAGTTCGAAGTGCTGTGAGCCTCTGCTCTGATCCCCCTCTTCTCCGTGTCACTTGCTTCTTCTAGCTGCCGTTTTACCGATGACCATAACCCGCCGCCGCCTGAGCTCATCATCGACGTAGCTCCGGTGACCATTTGCTCACCCCGGCACGCCCAACGCATTCACTACACCGTGTAGAGCATCGCTAGCGCTTTAGTTCGCGCATTTGCACACTTTGGCCGCGTTCCCGTGCACACCCGAATGCCAGCCGCCGCAGCTGAGCTCGCCGCCGTTGTCTCCGCCCACCCCAGGCTCGGCCACCACCATCGTTCGACGCACTCCGGCGAGGGCTTTCCAACGCGCCTAGCCACGCATCGAACGGGGCACCACAGCGCAATCCCGAGCACCACCACCGTGTTTGACCCCACCGGCGGCTAAACGTCGGTGAGTTCGACCACATTTGACCAGGGGTTTGACTCCCCTGGGTCGATGACAAGTGGGGCCAGCCCCTGACTAACCCTAGATTAGGTTTTTAATTAGCCTACACACAGACATGCGGGTCCTACTAGTCAGTTTAACCTGGACCGCCAAGGTTGACCGGCTAACATCACCGTGACATAGTGCTGATGCAGTAAAACATTTTATGGATTTAGTTTAATTTAAATAGCTAGGAAATTCCAGAAAATGTTCAAAACATCAAAAATTCATATAAATTCAAGCGTAACTCCAAATGAAATAATTTATATATGAAAAATTATCAGAAAATATGAAGAATCTGTTTATGGCATTTTTATGCATGTTTGAACAACTAAAAGTTGCTGTATAAGACAATTTGATTAAATGGCATTTGAAATGTCTTACGTGGAGTTTGAATTTGAATCTTTGGTTCAAAACAACTTCATTTAAATTGTTGCTAGTTGCATTAGCCCAAATCAAAGCATGTTGCCATGTCATGATCATGCATCATATTCTTGCATTTCTGTGAATTGAATGTTGTTCCCTTGTTTGCCGGTGTTTGTTCCTTCTCGGTAGAAGACGTTTCCTTCGTTGTGATCGTTGACACCGATGAAGAGCTATACAATCTTTAGAAGTGCCAGGCAAGCAAACCCCCATTGAGCATTTCGATACAATCCCACTCTCTCGCTCTTGCTCTCTTTTACTGCATTAGGACAACAATGATTCAACTGTTACATGTTGTGGTAGTTGAACCCATTCCTTTGCATGACCTGTCTTTGCCACAGTAAATAGTAAAACCTACTAGCATGAGTAGGAATTGTTGGAGCCATGATGTGACTAATCATTCATGCTTATTTGCCATGCTTGCTATGCTTAGAGTTGTGTTGGGTCTGATTCATCTGGGATGAATTGGAATGGTTGTGAACATGTCCTACTGTTGAGAGCTAAGTGTGTGAACACGATTTGGTAAAGGTAGCGATGAGAGGCCATGTAGGAGTACATGGTGGGTTGTCTCATTGAGACCGCCCTTGATAAATGAGCTCTGTGTATGTTATCCAAGACTAGCTACTACCACACATTGGGTTCTGGTAACTCGACCCCTCTCGGCTTATTAATCGCCTCGATCTCTGTCTAGGAGTTGCAACTAGTTTCTTGTGTTTGTAGGTTGTGTCAGTAGTCTACCAAGTGGCACCCGGTACAAGTGGGCTTGGGACAGACTAGGCACAATGGCCCGGTGTACCAAGCGCAGTACCATCCATCGAGGTGGACTTGGGAACCCTGCACACATCGTTTGGGGCCGTAATGGAAACTTCGGTTGGACTTCCCTTGCGGGTTCAGCCTCAGATAGGCGATAAACCTGGACTAGAGTCTTGCGTGGTTAGTCAGGTTGTGGCCGACACCCTCGCCCGACTTCCACTTGAAGGTTGTCGAGATACATGATGTGCATATGGTGGTAAGTGCTGAGAGCATGTGTGCAGAAGTACACCCCTGCAGGGTAAAATGATCTATTCAAATAGCCGCGTCCTCGGATATGGACTACTTGGAGACTTATATGGTTCATAGATAACTGGAAGTGGATGCCCTAAAATGCGCAAGATAAGCGTGAGTGCTATGGATGGCCTTCTCGTAGGGAGATGGGAGAGGATCCATAGTGGGGTATTGATATGGTGAATATGAGGACTCGTGTGCGCTTTCTCACCTCAAGAAATTACTGGTAGTCGTAGTATAGGATAGCCACGGAGTCAAAGCTGGCTTGCTGCAATTAAACTCCACCACCCCCTTGTTGATACTGATGCATAAGTAGATAGTTCTGATATAAGTCTTGCTGAGTACCTTTGTACTCATGGTTGCTTAATTTATGTTTTTGCAAAGGGGACTTCAGTCTCACTAGTAGTTCCACGTGGGCTTTGATGCTTAGCTTGGGAATCCCAGACAGAGGTCTGGCTCCTATGGAGGGTCTTGTAGATAGATAGGCTTTCTAGCCTTCTTTCTTTTCAGCTGTCTGTACTCAGACAGGTTATGCTTCCACTTGTTGCTTGTATGACTTTGTATGTTGGGTCATGAGACCCATGTTTGTAATATCATGCTATTTATGGCTCTTCTAAGCCTTATAAATACTTTGAGTCGTAGAGTTATGTTGTGATGCCATGTTGTATCTACACATATCGTGCATATTGTGTGTATGTTTGAAATGCATTGGTATGTGTGGGATGCGACACCTAGTTATCTACTTTGGTAGCCTTCCTTACAGGGAAATGTCTCCTAGTGCTTCCACTGAGCCCTGGTAGTTCGCTACTGCTCCGGAACACATGGATTGATCGGCATGTATACTTCTTTGCTCCTGTGTCTGTCCCTACGGGGAAATGTCACGCGGTGTTTACTATAGTCCTTGTAGCTTTGCTACGACTTGGTTACACTCGCTGCTGACCGACACGTGCATTGTTGGGTTATGTATGCATTTCCCTGTATGTTTGTGCCACCTTGGTTTATGACTAGTCATGTCGACCCGGGTTCTCTATCATATGGATGCTAGCATCACAATCATATATGTGAGCCAAAAGATGCAAACGGTCCTGGCCAAGGTAAAGGTGGAAGCCGTGGGTTACCGTGCATTAGGCCGCAAAGTGATATGATCTGTCTTATGCTAGATCGGTGTGACTTAGGATCGGGGTCCCAACAGATACTATTTGAAAGATTATTATCTTAAGTGAGCTAACAAACTTTGTATCCCCGAGTCGTCTCTTCGTTTGTTGCTTTTGCAAGCGGCTCACGGTGGAGGACTCATGGGACATTTTGGACGCAACAAGACATTCACCACGCTCTCCAAGAACTATTTTTGGCCAAAGATGTTTTGCAACGTATCACGATACACCAACCGGTGCTCTATATGCCGCAAAGCTAAGTCCAACGCTCAATCTCATGGTCTATATATGCCACTTCCTATTCCATATCAACCATGGGAAGATATTAGTATGGACTTTGTGCTTGGTTTGCCTCGAACTCAAAACGGCAAAGATTCAGTATTTGTTGTTGTGGACCGTTTTTCTAAGATGGCACATTTTATTCCATGTAACCAGATTGACGATGCTTCACATGTTGCAAATCTCTTTTGTAGGGAAATTTTGAGATTAGATGGAGTGCCCAAGTCGATTGTATCAGACCGCGACGTCAAGTTCCTTAGCTACTTTTGGAAGACACTATGTGCCAAGCTCGGAATCAAGCTACTATTCTCTTCGGCATATCATCCACAAACCGACGGCCAAATGGAGGTCACCAACCAGACAATCTCTACATACCTTCGCGTGTTGATCAAGAAGAACATTAAGGAGTGGGAGGAATGTTTGCCCATGGCCGAGTACGCCTACAATCGAGCAAGACACTCAACCACTGGCAAGTCCCCCTTCGAGGTCGTCTATGGGTTCAACCCGTTGTCCCCATTGGACATTCTACCGCTACCACTCCAAGAGCGCATCAACATTGTTGGGGATATTCCCCATGGTTTGACCCGGCCAGGAGGCATGACCCGGCCCATCACTTGGCGGCTCTTGGGTCACCTCGCCAGGTATAACCGCACTGTATAACCCGCCCATTCGGGGCCGGGTTACCCAGTGGCAGCTTAAAGGATAAAGGACGCAGCGCTCCGAGATCAGGAGGCCCATCAGGTGACTCATAAAGCAGGTCGATTTAGGGCCCAATACTTGAGGTGGCGGCTCATCCAAGGACGTGATATGTTTTCCTTTCTTGAGGAGGACAATGAATAGGAAATAGATTAGATCACGGGTCATGTTACGACTCGGACTCTATTGTAAACCCAGGGCCTCGACCTATATATAAAGGCGAGCCCCTGAGGTGGAAAAGGGGACAAGTCTGAGACAAGATCAAAGTAGATGCTCTTGAGATAGAGGTAGCGAAACAGCACCCTTGTAATCTAGATCCACAGCAATATAATCAAGCAGGACGTAGGCTTTTACCTCCACCGTGAGGGGCCGAACCTGGGTAACCCGGCGTATTCTCGTTCCCGATCAACCCCGTTAAGCTTCCACCCTTGTGCGATGGCCTCACCACTAAGTCCTTTTCACGAGGACTTCTGCCGTGACAAAACCACGATAGTTGGCGCCCACCGTGGGGCTTACGCATGGTGGAGTCGAGTTCTTAGCGGGATCTCTTCCAGGGTTCGGGAAGTACGCGGTTGGCATGATGACCAAGAGCCGCCGCGGGAAGTTCTACATCGACTATTCATACTGGGGCCCCAACGCCGACTCGGTCGAGTACGGGTACCGGGTCCTCTTCGGCAAGATCCACACCTTCATCGGCGTGGTCGGCGAGTCGGCTGCCGGGTTGGAGAACATCGCCGGCATCGATTCGACACGCCGCACCGGTCCGAGCCAGGCAAGACCCGGCCCGGCTCAAGCCGGCCGGAACCATGTCTTCATAATATCATGTGCGCACGCTGGCTGCTGCATCGATCGAGAGGATGTTCACATGGTTCAAGACGAAGGAAATCAAGCCGGTTGCACCCGGAGACCAGATCATCATCTGTCGTCTAAAAAACATCAGGTGCTATCCTTCCTATGTATTTTATCAGCACATATTAATTCATCCAAGAACAATTACTCTGGCCTGTAATATCTTTACGCAGGACAAAAGTGGCGTTATACCACGGATACGGAGCGCGCACCAGCATCATTTTATACTGGCGTTCGTTCGTGCCGCGCTGCTCGACGGACACGCGTGTAAGCCGCCGCTTCCGTGGTTCAGTCTACATCAACACGCCAGGCGACTCCCTCGTTCGCGCCGGCTTACAGTGCCACGGCTGACTCGCGCGCCCCCGCCGGCTTACAACGCCGCGGCCGACTCGCGCGCCCCCGCGCTGGCTTACAACGCCGCGGCCGACCCGCGCGCCCGTGCTGGCTTACAACGCCACGGCCGACTCGCGCGCCCCCGCCGGTTTGCACCACAGCGTCCGACCCGCGCGCCCGCGCTGGTTTACAACGCCGCGGCCGACTCGCGTGCCCCGCCGGCTTACAACGCCGCGGCTGACACGCACGTCCGCGCCAGCTTACAACGCCACGGACGACTCTCGCGTCCGCGCCGGCTTCAAACGTCGCGGCCGGCTCTCGCGTCCACGTCAATTTATCGGCCAGCTCTCACGTCTACATCAACACACCGATGCATGCCAGAGGCCGCTCCGTCGACCGGCCTACACCAAGCTATCCAGCATAACACACAGCTCACCATCTTGTGGTCTGATCTAATTTGCCAAATCAAAAGAAACAGAAGAGTCGGCCATGGAGGAAACGTCCCTGAAAGAGCAAATAGAGCCGATCTCAGTAGAGCCGGCAATTCAAAGCCAGCAAAGAAAATAAAGGCCCTGGAGGAGCCAGGAGAGCCGGACCAAGAGGCGAACGAAATCACTTAGGGCAAAAACATCCCTGCAAGATCGTCAACTCGCCACATGGCCTCTGGCTTCGATAAGTTCCAGTTTTCAGCTGTCAACTATACGCCGGTTTATGCCACAGCCAAGTAGAAAGAATCTCAAGCCGGCTCCTCGAGTCGACTTAAGACTCGGGGGCTACACAGATATGACTAGGCGGATTTGGCCGGTTTTACCAAATACAAGAACCCCGGGTCGTTGAAGGAAAGATAACCCGGTCCCGGAGGCTGCTGCCTTATTGGCGAAAAAGTAAAGGTTGCCCAAGAGAACTAGCTGCCACGATGCGCAGTTCAAACATGGGTACCCTGCCATATTGGCGAAAAGAAAGGTTACCAAAGAAGACTAGTTGCCATGATGCGCAGTCTAAACATGGGTATCCTGCTCAATAATGATCAATGGAATAAAGCCGGCATCCCCGAAACTCGGGGCCTCTGTCGTTTCATCTCAAATATTGTGCATGAGTCTTTACCTTTTTGATCATTGGTCACTTGGGGGCTTCCAACTCACCGAGTTTAGCTATCTCACCCTCTTGACCCGGCAAATAACGCCACACTATCTTGGTTAAACCTGGCTGTCTGGTTGATGCTACTCCGACTAGGTGACCCGGTGTACTCTTGACAAGTCAATCATTTTATGACCCTGAACTTGTCTGGGTTAAAACATCGGTTTAAGTCACGTGAGAGCCGGCTTACAGAGAGCGAGGATAAACCATGGGCTATCATGCCAGCTTCCTTGAAGCAACTCGTGCCTCGAAAGCCGGCTTGTTATTATACTTGTGTTTTAATCTATTTTTACAGGACCCTCTGATCAAGCATGTCGACCACGAGTCGCCAGGTTGTAAATACACCAGCTTGTTTCCCAGGGTTATGATGCTATCGATCATGAGTTGCCACATCTTATGGCACTTCGAATTATGCTTCTACTGGCTCAGAATTGCCGGGTTATATCTCTATGACAGAATGCTTGAACAAACGGCCTCTCATTTAAATGCAGATGCAATTTTTTACACTTCCAGCAGATTGGCGGGTTAGCTCACCACCGCACCACTTCAAGTGTTTATCATACACATACATCATCATACAATGCACCATCATCCAATGCATGTCCATATTTGTTTATGTCGCAGGAGCCGGTTTTCAAACCGGGTTACATTGTAACTCTGCAGGAACAAACAAAATTTTGATAGCCAAAATGGCCAGGTCGTATATGGTTTATCAAAAACAGTCTCAAATAACATGGCTATCACTGCCGATCTTGAAATAATTGCAGGTATATATTTACCACATCTACAAAACCGGCTTACAATTGAGAGCCGGGTCTTCATCATGGTTATCATAACCCGTATTATATGATTGGGGTTTTCAAAGCCGACTCAGAGAGATGGCTATTCTTTCTAAAGCGCCGGCTTACAGTAAGTAGCATGGTATAATAAATTACCAGTGGCAATTCACAACTTTGGATTATTCCGATGCTGCAAAAGGGAGCAAAATTCAAAAAAGGATATCATGGCAAAAGATCATTGCAATCGGCTTTATCAAAGGCAATGAAATATGAAGTGTTATTTAAAGCAGCACTCTTGATGGATTTAGCAACATCAGCATTGATATGCAAAGCACTCAACAACATCATCCAGACTGTCTCTCAATCTCAGAAGAAAAAGTAAGTCCCGAGTCACCGCAGGCACACGACCCGGCACTTGGGGGCTACATTATTCAAATCAAGATTACATTAAGTATGAAAGTCCCATGTCGCTGCAAGCATGCACCATGGCACTTGGGGGCTAATGCAAGTCGCTTTTAAATCATTACTTTATCAGAAGACCCGGCTATCTCAAGTAGATGAGCCGACCCTTGGGGGCTACAGGTTGTTTTCTCTTTAAGTGTCGACTCAAGGAAGAACCGGCTCATAATTTTCATAATGACCTGGCCTTTGGGGGCTATAGGTCGCTCTTTATTCAAGTATGGATTCAAGGAAGAACCGGCTCTTCATTTTCACAATGACCCGGCACTTGAGGGCTACATTGTTCAAGTTTCTAAAGTCCCGAGTCACCGCAGGCACACGACCTGGCACTTGGGGGCCACATCAGCCAATTTTGATCTACAAAACATCAAGTCCCATGTCGCTGCAAGCATGCATCACGACACTTGGGGCCTAAAGCATTGTCATTTTAAACTACTTTCATTGAAGATCCGGCTCACTATTAATAGTGACCCGACCCTTGGGGGCTACAGTCATTGACTCTATGGATAGTTCAAGTTCCAGATTGATGAGAACAGCTAAACTGGCCCTTGGGGGCTACACTATTTGCAGCTATATATCTACAACATTGAAGATTAAGTCCAAGTCCCAAGTTGCTGCAGGCAAGACAACCCGGCATTTGGGGGCTACACTGGCTGAAGTTTTATGAGCACAAGACAATTACAAGTCCCTGGTTGCTGAAGGCAAGACAACCCGACACTTGGGGGCTACAGCGTTCAGTTGTTTAAACAGATCATACGGTCCAAATTGAAGACCCGACGCATCACATAATGATGAGCCGGCCCTTGGGGGCTACACATGTGAAATACAAAACATTCAGTTTATGACTGGTGACTCAGATGAACAACCTGGATTTCTCCCAAGTTGCAACATTTATCTTACAGCAAGTCTTAAGCTATCACTACGTTCCCCTCTTAAGACTTGGGGGCTACAGGTAATATGGGTATAAGGGAGGTACACCTTCAAGTCCTCCAAGCTATTCATAGAAAGGCCCGGAAAGCCGACGCAACAATATTTATGAAAGCAAGCATCAATTCATCACAAGGTGATAAACTCGGAGCTTGGGGGCTACAGTTGATATATATATTGGAGTTGAGAAAAAATTCAGATTGACCCGGGCTGGGAAGGCCCAGCCTGGGAGGATCCGTCCTATAAGGACTTGGCCTGAAGAACCCAGGAAGACCAATTACATGACCCGGTGTCAGCAACAATCATGACCCGGTATCATCAATCTTTATAACCCGGCAACTTTGACAATTTCAACTCGACAAGCTCTGCATCCTCAAGCTGGCTGAACATAAGATGAATATCTTAAATCCAATATTTTTGTCAAGCCGGCGTATTCAAAACCGGCTCAGCATCAGAAGCATATCTTAAGCCCAATATTTTTGTCAAGTCAGAGCATTGGAAGCCGACTCAAATGGATTATTTTTTCCCCAATATTTTTCTGCATGAAACCAGCAAATTGATTTTGAAACTGGCCCATTGATATAACGAAGAGACCCAGACTTTCCAGGAGGGATTCCATTGAAAAAATTGCACGATCCGGCAAAGATTGACTTGGGCGGGTGTTTTCACAGAACGAAATAAGAAGGACTGAAGGATGAACAGATACCGGCTCAGAAGAACCCTCGACCCGGCGCACAACCTGACAAATTTGTTCTTGTTTTATTTTTCAGGATAAGTTTAACATGGATAAATCCAAATTAAACTGGGGGCTAATGTTGGGGATATTCCCCATGGTTTGACCCGGCCAGGAGGCATGACCCGGCCCATCACTTGGCGGCTCTTGGGTCACCTCGCCAGGTATAACCCCACTGTATAACCCGCCCGTTCGGGGCCGGGTTACCCAGTGGCGGCTTAAAGGATAAAGGACGCAGCGCTCCAAGATCAGGAGGCCCATCAGGCGACTCATAAAGCAGGCCAATTTAGGGCCCAATACTTGAGGTGGCGGCTCATCCAAGGACGTGATATGTTTTCCTTTCTTGAGGAGGACGATGAATAGGAAATAGATTAGATCATGGGTCATGTTACGACCCGGACTCTGTTGTAAACCCAGGGCCTCGACCTGTATATAAAGGCGAGCCCCTGAGGCGGAAAATGGGACAAGTCTGAGACAAGATCAAAGTAGATGCTCTTGAGATAGAGGTAGTGAAACAGCACCCTTGTAATCGAGATCCACAGCAATATAATCAAGCAGGACGTAGGCTTTTACTTCCACCGTGAGGGGCCGAACCTGGGTAACCCGGCGTATTCTCGTTCCCGATCAACCCCATTAAGCTTCCACACTTGTGCAATGGCCTCACCACTAAGTCCTTTTCACAAGGACATCTGCCGTGACAAAACCACGACAAACATGGACGCGAACGAAAAAGCGACATACCTCAAGAAGATGCATGAAGATACAAGGCACACTGAGCCCCAAGTACAATGCCTCGCGACCAAGATCAACATCAACAAACACCCCATGGTGTTCAATCCCGGAGATCTTGTGTGGCTACACCTACGCAAAGACCGCTTCCCCAATGAGTGCAAGTCCAAACTCCTACCTCGCGCCGACGGACCCTTCAAGGTGCTAGCACGCTCCAACGACAATGCCTACAAGATCGACCTCTCATGCGACAAGTACAACGTGAGTGACATCATCAATGTCAAAGACTTTTCTCCCTTCCATGGTGATGTGGATTTTGTTCCGAGGACGGATCTTTCCCAAGGGGTGGGGGAGATGATGCGGAACATCCAACGGTCATACCCATGGACCTACCTTCGTCTCCCCAAGTGCCGAGTGGACCCATGACACAAGCACGCGCAAGGGCTATTGAGACCGAGGTGACATCTCTCCTTAATGAACTTCCATATGATCCATGTGAGACATGGCTACTACCTCAAGCCGGAATGCTATGTGTGCTTAGGTATGAAGAAGACCACCTCGGGAATGCTCGGAATGAAGATCAAGCCTCCAAGTACATGGACGACGAAGCTCTACAAGGAAGACCGCTGAAGTGTTATAGCGGCTGGACATCCGGCCCTTGATGGATCGAGCCCAGCAGCCGACCAGCCATTGTGAAGCTCCAGGGCCCGGACATCCGGCCCGACGGGCCCAGACATCTGGTAGGGCCCTGGAAATCCGGCCGAAGAGGACAAAAACTGGACCCCCCCTCCAGCCCGGACATCCGGCGCCAGGCCCGGACATCCGGCCCGATGGGAACAGCCGGACATCTGGCCTGATGCCAGGACATCCGGCACCTGCACGCGGGTAACCGGCCAACCGGCCATGTAATCCCCTCTCACCTCCCTTCCACCTTGAGGACTACTATAAATACTCCCCTACCTCCTCCTAGCTAGGGTTAGCAAAGACATTGAGACATTTGAGTGAGCTTTGCTCCTTGTACCTCCTTCTTGGGGAATCAAGACCTCTTTCGGGGGAAGGATCCCCATCATAGGATCATCAAGACCTCCTAAGGGAGAAGGATCTCATAGATCACCAAGACCTCACCTCCTTTGGAGTGGGAAGAACTTTACCTTTGTGCTTGTTTCCTTGGATTGTTCTTGTATACTTGTGGATCTTATGTATGCTATCCTAGTAGATGTGTGATTTGGTTTTGTTTGAGAGTTTTCTCTTGTTGATTTCCCTCTTCCCCCCCCCCCCTCCAAATGTGAAAAGATCATGAACTAGGGTTCCACCCTACATCAGCCCCCTTGTGGTTGACGAGGCCGGGCTCCTTGGTGTTAGCCACCCCCGGTACAGGATCCCGTCACTTACCCCTTACGTTTCTGCTTTGTTCAGCTAAGGGTGTAAAGGGAGCACCACTGCGATTGTTACTTCTGGTTCAACCGATCAAGTACCTTAGATGGAGAAAGCCGAAAACTGACTATCACAACACGCGTAAATTGGTCGGCGAACCGTAGAAAGTGTTGAACTAAATAGCTGATGGCAGCTAACCGTGCCAAACGAAGGGCTTTCTTTTTTCGAAAAAGCCGAAGTATTGGTGGCTCCACCTCGGATGGTCCATGATAGGGGCGAAGGTGTCCTGATGTTTCGATGAGAGGTAGCTATCGTTTTTGGTAGAAGTCGACTTTGACGATTAGACTACGAATGTCTGAAGATGTCGTGCCTTAGCAATCGCTAAACCAACTCCGAGAGGTTATTGACCACACCGGAGCATGATCAACCTGACCACGAGGGTCTATTTCCTGTAGGCAAACGAATAACAAGCAAGGAACTGAGATTGCAATCTGAATATTGCGAATTTAAGAGGAAAGCTATATTGATCAAGTGGGGTTTTGTGACGTCTTGGTCTGGTCATTGAACACAAACGAAGGACGCGAGTTGCAGCTATGGTGAACTTTAATCTAAACAAAACCCAAGTCTAAAACGACGCCCTAAGGGCTGTATTTATAGGGACACAGAGGGGAATTTCATCCACCCTTAGCAAGGTGGGACTAAATTTTGTCGTAAGTCATTTTCCCTATTAATACAGACTCTAAAAATAGCCTATTAAGTGTATTTCAAAATTACATGGGCCTGGCCCAAAAATAAGGTGGCGCATCACCTATAATAAGTTATGACGAAGTTTATGAAAGGTCATCTTGTATATTTCGTCCATGTCCTTTGTATGTCATCATGGTGGCTGCAAAGTGCTGAAAACTCCACCAGAAACTCCGTTCTTGTTCCCCTTGCGCGTGCCATCATCTCCATGCTTGATCATGCTCCAATGTTCATCCTTCTTGTCCATGCTGGCACCTTCATTTATAAGCAAAACAAATGTATCCAATTTAGGCAGCATCATATTCTCATGAACATTAGAATCATTACCAAGAAAAGTACCTGGTAATTTAATTGCCGTGCGCCAGCTCTAGTAATTGGTCCAGTATGTGTAGCAGCAGGGGTTGTGGGTGTAACTGTGGTAGTGATGTCCTCATCATCCTCCCCTTCTTGAATTGAAGTCGTCCTCAACGGAAGCTCATCTTCCTCACCCAAATAAGGCTTCAAATCTGCAATGTTAAAAGTGGGACTAACCCCAAAATCTGTAGGCAGCTCAAGTTTATATGGATTATTATTTATTTTCTCTAACACCTTAAATGGACCATCAGCACGTGGCATTAGCTTAGATTTGCGCAAATCAGGAAACCTATCTTTGCGTAAATGTAACCAAACAAGATCTCCTGGTTCAAACACAATATGTCTTCTACCCTTATCACCAGCAAGTTTGTATTTAGAATTCATGCGCTCAATGTTTTCCTTGGTTAACTCATGCATTTTTAAGATCAATTCATAGTGACTACTTCAATTTGACCATCAGTTTGGGGGTCACATGTAGTACTAAATAGCACTTTAGTCCCCAACTTAGCCCATAAACATCTCCAAAAATGGCTAAGAAATTTAGTATCATGATCTGAAACAATTGTATTTGGCACACCATGCAAGCGAATAATTTCATGAAAGAACAAATCAGCAACATTAGCAGCATCATCGCTTTTATGACATGGTATAAAGTGTGCCATTTTGGAAAATCTATCCACGACAACAAATATGCTATCCCTCCACTTCTTTGTTCGAGGTAAACCTAAAACAAATAAGTCCATAGAGATGTCTTCCCATAGAACACTAGGTACAGGCAAAGGCATATATAAACCTTGAGGATTGAGTCGTGACTTAGCTTTTTGACATGTAGTGCAGCGAGCAACAAAACGCTCAACATCCCGTCTCATCTTTGGCCAAAAGAATTGTGCAGCAAGTACGTCCTTCGTCTTCTTCATGCCAAAGTGTCCCATTAATCCTCCTCCATGCGCCTGCTGCAACAACAAGAGATGAACGGAGCTAGCTGGAATAAATAGCTTGTTAGCATGGAACACAAATCCATCATTAATGAAGAACTTCTTCCATGTTCTTCCTTCTTTACAATTCTGCATTACATCTTGAAATTCAGCATAATGCACATATTGATCTTTGATGGTCTCCAAACCAAATATTTTAAAGTCAAGTTGTGAAAGCATAGTATAGCGATGAGACAATGCATTAGCAATAACATTTTCTTTACCCTTCTTGTGTTTAATGACACAAGGGAAAGTCTCAATGAATTCAACCCATTTAGGATGTGTACGGTTCAGTTTTGCTTGACTTTTAATATGTTTCAAAGATTCATGATCAGAATGTATAACAAATTCTTTGGGCCATAAATAATGTTGCCATGTTTCTAAAGTCTGAACAAGAGCTTATAATTCCTTATCATAAGTAGAATAATCTAGACTGGGCCCACTCAATTTTTTAGAAAAGTATGCAACAGGTTTACCATTTTGTAATAACACACCTCCTAATCCAATTCCACTGGCATCACATTGAAGCTCAAAAGTATTATTGAAATTAGGAAGTTCGAGTGAAGGAGCATGTGTCAACTTATGTTTCAATACCGTGAAGGCTTCTTCCTATGCGACCCCCAAACAAAAGGCACATCCTTCTTTCTAAGCTCATTGAGAGGTGCAGCAATGGTGCTGAAATCTGTCACAAAACGCCTATAGAAACCAGCGAGGCCAAGAAAACTCCTCACTTGGTCTACCGTTTTGGGCTACGGCCAACTCTCAATAGCTTCAATCTTGGCTTTATCAACTTCAATTCCCTATGGAGTAACAACATAGCCAAGAAAAGATACTTGGTCGGTGCAAAAGGTGCACTTCCCAAGGTTACCAAACAAACGTTCATCACGTAGAGCAATAAAAATAGCACGTAAATGTTCCAAATGTTCCTCCAAAGATCTGCTATAAATCAATATATCATCAAAATAGACTACCACAAATCGTCCAATGAAAGCACGTAAAACTTCATTCATTAATCTCATGAAAGTACTAGGTGCATTAGTTAACCCAAAAGGCATGACTAACCACTCATATAAGCCAAACTTAGTTTTAAATATAGTTTTCCATTCATCTCCCAATTTCATACGAATTTGATGGTATCCACTACACAAATCAACTTTGAAGAATATGGTAGAGCCACTGAATTCATCAAGCATATAATTTAGCCTAGGAATAGGATGACGATAACAAATTGTAATATTATTAATGGATCTACAATCAACACACATACGCGATGTACCCTCCTTTTTCGGCACTAGTATAATAGGAACAGCACAAGGACTAAGCGATTCGCGTATATAACCTTTGTCGAGTAGCTCCTGTAGTTAACACATAATCTCCTTTGTCTCCGCTGGATTGGTACCGTATGGCGCAGGGTTAGGCAGTGATCCACCGGGAATTAAATCAATCTGATGCTCAATCCCTCGAATAGGTGGTAATCCCGGTGGCACATCTTGTGAAAAGATGTCAGCGAACTCCTGCAAAATGTTAGTGACAGTAGGAGGCAAAGAGGGAAGCACGTCCTCGAATGAAAATAATGCCTCTTTGCACAGAAAAGCTTAGCAAACAGAGTTGCAGAAATCTAGATCATCAATATCAGATTTGGTGGCAAGTAAGTATCTGCTTTTCAATTTAATTTCAGAGGCATTATGAGATGATGGTTTGCTATTAGGCTTCATTTGTTGCTCAAATTCTTTTGCCACAGTCTGATTTTCACTCTTGTTTTGCTCCTGTTTTGCTTTACTAGCTCTATTAATATCATCTTTCAAAATGTGTTCAGGAGACATAGGAAGCAAAGTAATATGTTTATCCTTATGAACAAGACTGTACTGATTTTCCCTACCATGTTGGACAAATTTTTTATCGAATTGCCATGGTCTACCAAGTAATAGGGAGCATGCTTGCATGGGTACCACGTCACAATTAACATAATCAGCATATGTAGCGATACTAAAATGCACACGAACAGTACGTGTTACCTTAACCTTACCGCTGTTGTTGAACCATTGTATGTAGTAAGGATGAGGATGTGGTCTGGTGGTGAGAGACAGCTTCTCCACCATCTCCATACTAGCCAAGTTGTTACAACTCACTCCATCTATGATGACGCGAATAGAACGTTCCTTCACAACTCCCTTTGTATGGAGCAAATTGTGCCTCTGATTTTGCTCAACCTGTGTTACCTGGACAGTCAAAACACGTTGAGCAACTAAACTTTCATACCTGTCAACGTTTTTAGCAGCCATGTATTGTGTCACTTGTTCAGAATCATCGCCACCTTGTTCTTCACTCGCAATAAGAGCAAAATTCTCCTCATCATAATCACTAGCGGACTACCCACCATCCTCAGTAACGATCATCACACGCTTGGATGGGAATTGGCTCGCATAGTGACCTCCACCCTTGCAACCACGACATATAACATCATGTGTTTGCCCTTTTGATGCCATGGATGAAGAAGAGCTCTGTGCGGGACTGGAAGGTGCGTTCTTGGCGGATGGTGGTGGTGCATGTTTTCTTGTATCTCGGTTGGAGTTGGCGGCTGAAGTAGGCGGTGTTGTAGCAGGATGTGTGGAAGTAGATGATATATGTGGTGTCCATGATGAAGATCGACGTGCAGAAAAAATAGTTCGCACCAATGCATGTCGATCCTGCACTTCACATTCAGCTTTGCAAGCAAGATGGAATTGACTATAAACAGTAGGGTAAAACCCCACTGCAAATTTTATTAAAATTAAAGAACCGAGGTCTCAAAGGCTACAAGTGGGCTTGAGGTAAGCCCCAACAAGAAAAAAAACTACTCTAGTCTAATAAAGAAAGAAAAAAAACTATACACAGCCAAAAAAGGAGAGAAAAGAAAGAAAGAAAAGACAAGCAAACACAAAAAAACTAATCTAAATTACTGAAGGTTGTCCAGCCAAACTGAGAATTGAGAGACATATTTTCTTTTCATCTTGAATCTCAGCAGTTTGAGCTCTTCAAAATAGATGAACTTCTAGCCCTGGAATGAAGGAGTGATGTTTTAAAAAATCGTGTTGTTTCTTGTGATCCAGATGGCCCATGATCCCAGAATAATGATCTCCATGAAGAAGGGATATCTGAGCTTATATTTCAAATCATGAAAAGCCTCCAGACTAGATAAATTAGCAGTTCTGGTGGGGCATATGAAATCCCAGCATTGGGCAGCAAAAGGACATCCCCAGAATAGGTAGTGCAGAGTTTCTTCCTGATGACAATTGTTCACTGCATAGTTATAAGCTTCAAGCTCAAAGCTCTTCCTTCTCAACAAATTTCTTGTATTTACTCTATCATGAAGAAGCATCCAGAAGAAAACTTTATGTTGGGGCTGACAAGAGCTTTTCCAGATCCAATTAAAATGGGGTGGAACCTGTTTGTATCCAATCAATACATTATATGCAAGCAAGATGGAATAAACTAGTGATATTGTTATAATCCTTATACTGTAGGTTGGTTTGAATTTCTCTGTTTAATCCACCCATAAAACGTGCAAGAATAGCTTCATTATCCTCAACAATACCACATCTAATCATGCACTACAAAAAAAAGACACATTCGTGACATTATGGCCCGAACAAAAACTTTTTCTGTCATGGTTGTGACACTTCTATGACAATAATTGTGACAAAAACATGTATCATCATAGATGTGGTGGGCTCCTACTTCTATGACAAAAAATTATGACAGAAAATAGGCTTTTCGTCCTGGGTGGGCCGGAGACACACCCGCATGACATTCTTTGGGCCGTCCATGACGTAAAAAATCATGGTAGAAGTGAGGCCGAGGAATTTTTTGGGGAATTCCCGGTTACGGTGGGTGGTCGGGGCCGAGCGATGCAGTGTGGTTTGCGCGTTTCTCTCATATGCGCACGTGTGTGCGAGGCATTGGCTAACTGAACCTGAGCGAGGCGTTCACTTACTGATCTCGAGTGATCGCACTAGCTACGTAGTGAAGCCGATCGATCCCTTCGCTGCTAATTGAACCCAAGCGATTCCTTCGCTGCTAACTAAACCCGAGCGATTCCTTCGCTGCTAACTGAAGCCGGTCGAGCCCCTGTACGTGCGAGACGTAGCCGGTGTTGGGTTGCCTCTCGATGAACAGTGCCCGTTGCTGCTGCACGCGCGATACGTAGAACGAGTCGAGACACAGCGATCGAGCCCCTTGCGCGAGACGTGGTGAGTTGACCTAGCCGGTTGGTTGGCTGTGGATGAACAGTTCCTGTTGCTGCCACCCGCTTGTACGCCCCACCCCAGCCGGTGGGTTGGTTGTGGATGAACAGTACCCTGGCCGTGTGAAGGTGGTTGGCGCTGGATGAATAGGACCCCGAGGAGGCCGCCACACCCCAGCCGGTTGTGGGTGGATGAACAGGACCCCATGGAGGCTGGATGAACAGTAGCCGGTGGAGGCTAGAGGAAGTCGACGGTGGATGAACAGTAGCTGGTGGAGGCTAGAGGAGGTCAACCATGGATGAACAGTAGCCCGTGGAGTCCCGTTTTGCGCCACGCCACACCCCTCCCGATGAACAGGACCCCCGTTACGACCGTAGGCAGTTGGGGAGAAATCTGTTTCCTCCGTTTTGCGGTACGCCAGAGCCCTCCCGATCAACAGGACCCTGTTTTGACTGTAGGCGCTCAAACAGAAGTCCGTTTCCTCCGTTTTGCGGTACGCCAGACCCCCAGCCGATGAACTGGACCCTGTTTCGACCATAGGCGGTCGAACAGAAGGCCATTTCCTCCGTTTTGCGGTACGCCAGACCCCGAGTCGATGAACAGGACCCTGTTTCGGCTGTTCCGTCCAAGCCGATTGGCTCCCGATGAGCAGGACGCGTTCCGACCCAGTCGCTTGGCTCCCGATGAACACGACGCTGTTTCCTCCGTTTCGACCCAACCGGTTGGCTGCTGATGAACATGAGGCCGTTGCTGCCATCCGTTGCCTCTCTCCATGTACATGAGCCCTGGCCGTACATATGCGCGAGTACGCGTTCGAGACCCCGCCTGTATATGTACGTACGTGGCCGTATTTTTTGCTGTGTGGCTGTACGTACATGTACACGATTTAGTTGGGGCTGCCTGAACTACTATGTCGGGGGCTCTACTACGACACATGGCGCTCCTTACACGCCGATGGTTCATCATTGCAGAGAGACCGATTGACCAGTATGTACGTACACGTTCACGACCAGACAGACAACGCTACGTATGCTTCGACCGGGTGGGTCTCAGCTGTCAGGGAGGATAAGGAGGCACTTCCTTGCGTGCGAAGACATAGCAGGTGGGTCCCAGCTGTAAGGGGGGGAATCATTTTTTTGCGCGTAATAAGGAGGCACTTCCTTGCATGCGAAGATGTAGCTGGTGGGTCCAGCTGTCAGCCTCACCGCGTACAGTCCTCTTTCGATGGCTGCCATTCATTGACCACATTAACTACGCCACGC
Organism: Elymus sibiricus; assembly: GCA_039707655.1. NCBI lineage: Eukaryota > Viridiplantae > Streptophyta > Magnoliopsida > Poales > Poaceae > Elymus > Elymus sibiricus. The sequence goes on from CM077668.1 coordinate 199,394,297, forward strand.
CGAGAGCACCAAGGCGATGGACGACGGCGAGGCCTAGGAAGGGAGCGACGTGGAGCCGGGGAAGACGCGGTAGTGGATGCCCACGCGGAGGGGAGTACAAGGGTTGACTGGTTCGGCTGCGGTGTGAGGCTGCCATGGCCGGAGAATAACAGGGGATGTGGGTGAGTAGAGGGAAGGCCTGGCCAGTGGTGGAAGTAGGGTGGGGCGGTGAGGCCTGCGCGGCAGAACAGCCGGCCACAGGAGGCAGGAGCAGGCGGTCCCGCCGGCGCTAGTTTGGGTGGCTGGAACAAGAAGATCAGAGATTGAAGAAGCAGCACGACCGTTAGATTAACATCCAACGGGCACCGCTGCTACAATCGTTCGTTGACTAAGTTGACAAAGCCCTGCGTACAAGTCAACTTAGTAGGCCCACAAGTTAGCCTCCAAATCCGGTGGGTCCCAGTTGTCATTGGGAGGAATCTTTTTTTCACATAATAAGGAGGCACTTCCTTCCGTGCGAAGATATAGCTGGTGGGTCCCAGCTGTCAGGGGGAGGAATCATTTATTTTTCGCGTAATAAGGAGGTACTTCCTTGCGTGCGAATATGTAGCTGGTGGGTCCTGGATGTCAGGGGGGACGAGTCATTTTTTTGCGCGTAATAAGGAGGCACTTCCTTGCGTGCGAAGATGTAGCTGGTGGGTCCAAGCTGGCAGGGAGAGGAATCATTTTTCTTGCGCGTGATAAGGAGGCACTTCGTGGCGTGCAACCATGGACCTCGTGGGTCCCAGCTGGCCGCCTCTCCACGTACAGTCCTCTCCGATGGCTGTCGTTCATTGACCGCATTGACGATGTCGTGCCGAGAGCACCAAGGCGGTGGACGACGGCTAGGCTAAGGGTGGGAACGACCCGGAGCCGGGGAAGACTCGGCAGTGGATGCCCACGGGGAGGGGAGTACGAGGGTTGACTGGTTCGTCTGCGGTGTGAGGCTGCCGTCCCCAGAGAATAACAGAAGGTGTGGGTGAGTATAGGTATGACCTGCCACCGGTGGGAGTAGGGTGGGGCGGCGAGGCCTGGGCGGCAGCACAGCCGGCCACGGGAGGCAGAAGCAGGCGCTCCCGCCGGCGATGGTTTTGGGCTTTTGGCCGCTGGAGCAACAAGATCAGAGATTGAAGAAGAAGGATGGCCATCGGATGTCAATCCAATGGCTATAGTTGTCAGAATAGTTTGTTGCCTTTTCATTTTGACCATTAAATCGTTTTGTTGACTAAATGGACAACGCCTTGCGCAGGCTTCGTCCTCCTGGGCCAACATTTTTTTTGAGAACTCCTCGGCGTGGGCCAACAAAGTCAGCTTCGAAAGCTCTTGCGGACATGCAGCCCATTTAATTAGTTTTTATAGCCCATTTGATTTTGTTATCCAATACATCAATTTCCTGGGCTGGGTGAAAAAAATTAATAGCCTATTTACTATTTCTGAGAATTTACAGCCCATTTGATTATTTGTTCGAATACACCTATTTACTGGGATGGGTGAAAAAATAATATTGCAGACATGCAGCCAATTTATTTTATCTGTTAGTTTACAACCCATTTGCTTTTAGTAGAAATAGACCCATTTTCTGGGATGGGTGAAAAAACATGTTGGTCTGGACAGAGCATTTCCTATAAAAAATTAATTCTGAGCTAGGAATTTTATTGAAAAACTTTAAGTTGGGCTTGGCATTCTTGTATAAAAATAGAACTGAGTTGTGCATTTTTTAATAAAAAAACATAGGCTGGGTTGCGCTTATTTTAGTTCAAAAGAAAACCTGGGCTGGCACGCGTCTTTCAGCCCAGTTGCATTGCTGATGTTCAAGGAACAAGGCCTGTATAGTATAGTACAACTTTACGTACGTACTCCCACATTCAACGATGCCTGAAATGGCCCAAACAAGGCTTGTGTACATTTTTTCAAAGTCACTGAACTCAAATTTTAAGTTGAGAAAAAATGTAGAGTCTAGTGAAACCTAATTAAAAGCTGTCACGAGCGAAGAAATAATGCAGCGAGGCCCACTTGTTAGAGGGAGAGAGAGAGAAACTGATTGGTCGATGCTCGTGCATACATCTTTCAGCCATATGCATTGCTGATGCACGGTACAAACTTATATAGTTGACACAATCATATACAACATCATAGCACATTGAGCTTGCATACAAAAATTTCGCGTGGGCGGCACAATAGGGGTGGAAGCAGTGGATCGCTATGGGTAGGGCTATCTTGAAACCAACAAACTCGTACATCACCATTCATCGTCTTGATCAATGACGTGGAAATATCTTGAATGTTGTGCAAAGAAAATAGACAGGCAAACATAATAAGTTCTGCTAGCACATTAAGTTGACGTACACCCATTCCAAAAAAAATCTGGTACAAAAATAGATCAGTTCATAATCAAATGTATCACATCAGAGCTAGACACCTCTAGCTCGGATATAAGTAGTATCTGAGAAGATTTACCTCAAATTAAAGCACATCCAGGCAGCCAACCCGGCCTCTTCTGCCAAAGAAGCAGTGGCCTCCGCCGTGCGATGGAGTAGATCCTGTGCCATCCATCGTTCCAAGCAACATGGGGAAAGTCTGACGTTGACTCCTGTAATGGGCATCGTCGACGGACCCCGCCACCAGCCGCGGCGGCAGGACTTCGATTGATGGATTGACCACTTCTTCAACATGCAAGAAGACTCGATAAAGGTTAATACCTAACGTGGTCCATGGCAGCCTTGGTGGCGACGAATAGTACAACCCCGGTTCCTACACCTGTATCTCAACAACAATCACCTTCGGTATGGTGGACAGCTTCTTCATCCATGCCATAACTGTCAGAGCCCAGCTGTCTGGAGGAACAAACATACTTAAGAGCTCACCTCCTAGGTCGTTGATAAGCTCATTCATGGACTCGCTGTTCCAAGCCCGACGAGGCATGCCGTGGAAGGTAAGCTTTGTTAAAAACTCAAGCTCAGAGGGCACCGAGCCCCATCCTGGGTGCCACCGATCGAAGCTCACCAGCGCGCCATCGCAGAACGAACGCCGGGAAGATTTGAACACACGACTGCAGTCGAAAGTTGTCCGGAACCTGATGAAAAAAATCAGCCGGTGGCGGACAGTCTTCGACGAGCAAGTCACTTATTTGGATGCCATGTGCAATGCCAAGAGCTTTGATCAGGTCGTTCGGCGAGACGGGAGGCCGGTCGCCGTTGATGGTTACCATCAGCACTTTGCCGGCAAACTGGTCATCAAGCGCCGCCATGCCACTGTTGAGCGACGGCACGCGGCGCCCGAAGGTAGGACGGATCTCAGGATCTCCGGCTAGGAGATCCTCATTGACCGGCAACATGATAGTGCGCTTGAGTACAGGGAGTAGAGGAGGCGGATTTGGGGGAACTGGAGTAGGAATCGAGATTCCAGAGGTGGGGGAGGGGCGGGGGATTCGGGATGAAAAGGTAGCATGAATTTCGAGCATGCGCCAGTACGCTCTTGCCGCACAAGCGCACGAAAACACCGGTGGCGCCCACATGTCGGACTAATATATTTTTATTTTTTTTGAGCGCCCGGCATCAGAGTTCATAATTGGCTTGTTTGGCATTGCGTTACTAGTCAGCCCATATTCAACGACACCTCACATGGCCCAAATAAGTGTACATCATCAAAAAGTCACTAAGCTCAAATTATAACTTGAAAAAGGATATATACACTGAACACTGGAGAATGGTGATGCCCCCATTTAGCACATCAACAGTTTGAAACAAAAAACAGTTCGAAACAACGATATATACAACATGCAAACACTGACTAGCGTCTACTACTGACATAAAGAGCGAGACATGAAAGTTCACAAGTCTTGCTAAACCACCAAAATGCACCCATCTGAAGCACTCAGACTCTCGTGTCCAGACAGATCTAGACACAAATCACAAAGTTCTAAACAGAGTGAACTAGTACATAGTAAGAGTGACATAGACAAGGATGACCAAATTACAAGGAGTCTGCATAACAAAAGAGAACATCATCCATCCAGAACAAGCAGCTAAGACAGCAAGTCATTCGAAGAGGGATGATCCAGCGCCATAATAATTTGCAGCTCCCCTTCAGCCACCAGTGACTCGTATACACCACGACTCCACCCTTTCGACGCAACAGCCCCATTACCTACGAACCTCAAGGCTTGAACCACATCACTGCCTTTCGGTGTTAAGACATCCAAGGATCAAAGTTAATCCAGATGCCTTTCTCATTCTCACCTTCTTTTGGCTGCATGTTGTATCGTTGACATGAGGAGCGGCTGATCCCGTAGACCAGTTCACCGTGTACACACAGTTTTCCCTAGCAAATAGAGCCTCTCTGCCATCAGGATCCTTGAAGGTGATCTCCTGGTTAATCGGATAATTGAGTCCGAGAAACAGAGAGTGTGAACCAAGGCTGTTTACCCGCCTCCAACTCAAAAATCCTGAAGGCCCCAACAAGCTAGTATCCTGCTCATAGGAGTAATAGCCATTCTCTGGATACTCACATATTTCACGCTGCTTGTACACAGTAGGGTTTTTGCAATATAAACTTGCCGGCTGATGCGTGCGAATGATCATCAGTCTTTCACTGTCGTCTGATCGAGCGAGGAACCAGTTGTGCTTCCCTGTTTTCGGCAAAGGTGGTGTGATTACAGAGGGCAGGAGTCGTATGGACACTGCAACATATCAAAAAGAAGACAAAAAGGACAGGCATTGTTAATGTAAGATCAGCATTGTTTAGAGTATGAGTAGGATAATGTAAGAAACAACATTGATCAGTCCCTGTTGGAACTGAGAGGAAAATAGAGGGAAATGTATGTTGGGGTCAAAAATATAGTAGTACCATGCATGGTTATGGTTATACTCATGTTATCTCGCAGTCGAATCTTCAGAGGAAACTAATATAGCCATGCATGTTATGTAGTCATGTTCTGTTCTCACAAATAAATTCTTCAAAGGAAACTAACACACCATGCATTGTTATATACTCATGTTAAATGTGCAAAAATTTAGTGAGGATAATATTCTAGCCATTGATTGTTGAAGGGCGAATATAGGCATGTAGACATGGTAAGCATGACAGGATTTCACGACTTCCAAGTATAGAGTTTTCCATATGCACTTTTACTTCCCTACTAATGTATGGTTAGATGAAACCAACAGTGTTATGCATGTTTCTAAATCATAAAAATGAGGAAACTAACATGGCTATTGATACACACTCATATTTAGTAGTATAAAGATTACTATAAAGTTAGGAGAATATCCATATCTTCCTAACCGTTTGATTATTCAAGGGTACAAATTGGCTATATAGACATGGTCACAATCACATGATTTAACTACTTCCAAATATAGAGATTACCATTTGGACTTCCAAATCTCCCTATTTTATTTCCTGATTTACGGCGTCTCTAATACATTGCCATAGTTCTACACTTCTACTCAAATTCTGCTGTAACAGGGATATGCCAATCATCACAAAAGTTCAAACAATGTCATGGCGTTATCATTAAAATCAGACGAAAACAACTTACAGGAGGCGTCCCAGCAATACGTGGTGCCATCTGCATTGTCGATTGCATAGATGATGCCATTGTGTTCAATAGCATCACAGAACTGTGGATCACCATCGATGCAGCTCTTCGAGGGGAGTAGTGTCCACCAACAGTCAACACCGCCGCAAAGATAGGCGAATCCGCAGTCGAACAAGGCAATTAGCTTGATGTCTGTGTAATTTCCATATGCCGTGAGCACTTGGCAGATTACAACCTTTAGCAAAACATGGTTCGTCCAGCTGACTTGGTAATCTACAGGAAGTGGGCCGCGACGGCAAATCCCTATATGATCCAAGGGAGGAAGGATAATCTCGTAGGAGGTGTGGACGTTCACAAGCACCCACTTGTTCCGGTATTCTCCGACGGCAGCCATCCAGTGTGAGTTCTTGCCGACCCAGTACATACCTGACAAGAAGTTTTGGGTGATGGTGGTCGGATCGAAGTGGAGGGGCATGATGTGCGCCACCGTATCATGGTGAGCACGCCATCCGGCAACATCAGATAGCAGCAAGCAGGGTGTCTTGAAAATCTCAGGCCTCGTGTCGGGACCCCGATCCTAAGTCACACCGGTCTAGCATGTAACACATCATATCACTTTGCGGCCTCACGCACGGCAACCCACGGCTGCCGCCTTTACCTTGGCCGGGACCGTTTGCACCTTTTTGCTCACGTATATGATTGTGTCGCTAGCATCCATGAGACAGAGAACCCGGGACGACATGACTAGTCATAAACCAAGGTGGCACAAACTTACAGGGACAGGCATACATGACCCAGCAATGCACGTGTCGTTCAGCAGCGAGTGTAACCGAGTCATAGCAAGCTACAAGGACTCAAGTAAAACACAGCATAACATTTCCACGTAGGGACAGACACAGGAGCAAAGAAGGACACATGCCGGTCAATCCAAGTGCTCCGAATGGAAGCACTAGGAGGCATTTCCCCATAAGGAAGGCTACCAAGAATAAACAACTAGGTGTCGGATCCCACACATATCAGTGCATTTCAAACATACACACAATATGCACCATATGTGTAAATACAACATGGCATCATAACATAACTCTATGACTCAAAGTACTTATTTAAGAGGCTCCGAGGAGCCATACGTAACATGATATTACAAACAGGGGTCACTCATCATACAAAGCATACAAGCAACGGAAGCATAACATGTCTAGGTACAGACAACTACAAAAGGAAAAGGCTGAGAAGCCTGACTATCTACAAGACCCACCCAAGGGTACAAGATCGTAGCTGGGAAACAAGCTACTCATCGAAGTCCACGTGGAACTACTAGTGAGACCGAAGTCTCCTCTGCAAAACATAAATTAAGCAAACGTGAGTAGAAAGGTACTCAGCAAGACTTACATCAGATTCTATCATACATGCATTAATATCAAGAAGGGTAATGTGGGGTTTGGCTGCAGCAAGCCAGCTTTGACTCAGTGGCTATCCTGTTCTACGACTACCAGTAATTTCTTTGAGGTGAGGAAGCGCACACGAGTCCACTAATCACCACAACGATACACCACTATGGATTCTCTCCCATCTTCCTACGAGAAGGCCATCCATAGCACTCACGCTTATCTTGAGCATTTTAGAGTATCCACTTCAGGTTGTCTATGAACCATATAAGTCTTCCAAGTAGTCCATATCCACGGACGCGGCTATTCGAATTGATCATATTACCCTGCAGGGGTGTAGTTCTTCACACACACTCTCACCACTTACCACCATATACATGTCATGTATCTCGGCAACCTTCAAGCGGAAGCCTGGTGAGGGTGTCGGCCACAACCTGACTAACCACACAAGTCTCTAGTCCAGGTTTATCGCCTATTTGAGCCCGACCCGCAAGGAAGTCCGGCCGAGGTTGCCACTATGGCCCCAAACGATGTGAGCAGGGTTCCCAAGCTCACCATCCGGGTGCCACTTGGTACACCGTGCAACTATGCCTAGTCTGCCCCAAGCCCACCTGGCCGGGTGCCACTTGGTAGACCAATAACACGTCCTACAAACACCAGAAACTAGTTGCAACTCCTGGATAGAGATCGAGGCGATTAATAAGCCGAGAGGGGCCGAGTTACCGGAACCCAATGTGTGGTAGCAACTATCTTGGACAACATACACAGGACTCAGTTCCTAAGAACGGTCTCAATGAGACAACCCACCATGTACTCCTACATGGCCTCTCACCGCTACCTTTACCAAAACGTGTTCACACACTTAGCTCTCAGCATCAGAACATAGCATATCACTCTGATCCAATCCCGATGAATCAGACCTGACACAACTCTAAGCAATAGCAAGCATGGCATGGATAGTTCATATCATGGCTCAAGCAACTCCTAATCATGTTAGGAGGTTTTAACTATTTACTGTGACAATGACATGTCATGCAGAGGAATGGGTTCAACTACCGCAACATGAAGTAGTAGTTGAATCGTTGTTGTCCTAATGCAGTAAAAGAGAGCAGGAGCATGAGAATGGGGTTGTATCGGAATGCTCAAGGGGGTTTGCTTGCCTGGAATATCAACACGGTAGCACTGCTCCTCGGATAGGTAGTCGGTGCCACTCGCAGGAGCAGGACCTATCGAGAAGAACATTACTGGAGAGGCAATCAATACACATCAAATGCAGCAATATGATGCATGATCATGGCATAAAGATATGATGTGGTTTGAGCTAATGCATCTAACATTCAATTTGGATGAAGTCCATTTGAACCAACATTCAAATGCAACTTCAAAGATAAGCATCTAAAATGCCACTATTTGAATTTGACCTGATCAGTAGGTACAAGTTGTTTAAACATGCATGAAAATGGTACAAATGGATTCTTTGGATTTTTCTAATAATTTTTCACATATAAATTATTTCAATCTAAGCTATGGTTGATTTTCTATGAATTTTTGAAGTTTATACGAATTTCTGGAATTTCCTGAATTATTTTTAATCCAGAAAAGTGTTTATTGCGTCAGCATGACATCAGCATTGCGTCAGCAGGTCAACGGGGTTGACCCAGGTCAAACCTGACCAGTGGGGCCCACTGGTCAGCGACCCAGGGACTAATCCCGGTCAAACCCATCACTGACCGGGGTTTGACCCGCGGTAGGGCCCGCTGTCAGCGGCTGTGGGGCGGCTAATTAGCGGGGTTAACCCCTAATGGTCGTGCCACGTCGGCAGGGTTACGCCGGCGATGACCCGACACGGTGGCGATCGCCGGCCGGCCGTTTCCGGCCACGGCTGGCCGCATGGCTAGGCGCGTTGGAGAGCCCGTGCTGCGGAGCATCCAACGGTGGTCGTGGGGAAGCCGGAGGCGGCGTGTAGCGGCGACGGCGGCGAGCGTATGCGGCGGCAACGAGCTCTCGACTCCAGCGATTAGCGTGGCTATGGCGTGCAAACCGCAAGGGGAAGAGAGGGGAAGGGCTCAGGGGCTCACGACGGAGTCGACGGGCGGGTCAGCGTGCTCGGGGACGGCTCAGAGACGACGGACGATCACAGGCAATCTCGGCGGCCAAGGGGTGAAGACGACGGCGCTGGTGAGGCTACGGTGCTTCCCGGCTCCTGTGCTTCATCTGGTCGACGTGCGGCATTGCGGCGAGGTCGAGGAACACGGTCCCGAGGCGAGGCGGATGCTCTAGGCACGGCAACGGCGAGCGGCGGCGACGGTTGTGCTCGGGTGGTTGCGCGCGAGAGAGACAGGGGAGGGGACGGGCATGGGAGAGAGGGGGAAGTGAGCTGGGGGCTGTCGTGGCGTCGTGCAGGGCGTCCAGAGAGAAGAGGGGGCAGCCAGGCAGGGTGGAGGTGGCCGCGCGCGTGCCGGCGCCTCGCGGGCACACACTCTGTTCGACAGGCACGAGGTCAGGGACGATTGGCGTCGTCCGTTGGTGGGCTGGGCCGCACAGCCACGGTGCTGGGCCGGCTGGTGAGCACCAGGTAAGTTTCCCTTTTTCTATTTTTTTCTTTTTTTCTTTTCTGTAGTCTGTTTCTGATTTAGTAAAAATACCAAATCAATTTATTTGCTTCTGATAATTTTTGTAGGGACTAGGTGGATTATTCCAGAGCCCCTCACAAAATATCAGAATTATTGAAGCAATAAAAATATGTATAGCATTTATTTGCTCCAATTCAAAATAGAATATGAATTAATTCAAAATCCAACATGGCTAGGAAAAATGTGCATCACCTCTGGTTGCTGTTTCCAGCATTTTCCAAAATGATGAACATTTTTTAAGGCCATTTTGGGTTCACTGAAAATATTTTAGTTGAACCTATTTGAAAACCATTTGATGCTAGGGTTTGAACATCCCATTTCAAGATTAAAAGAATTTAAACATGATGCACACAAGACTAGCTAGTCTAAGTGCATACCAGACTAGGGATGTGACAACTCGCCCCCACTCAAAAGAATCTCGTCCCGAGATTCAGGAGTCGGCGGAAAGAGAGTGGGGTACTCAAGTCGAAGACGATCTTCTCGTTCCCAAGTAGCTTCTCTCTCAGAATGATGAGACCACTGAACCTTGAGAAACCTGATGTTCCGACGTCAAGTGGTACGCTCTACTTGATCAAGAATACGGACAGGGTACTCTTGATATGTGAGGTTATCTTGGAGATCAAGCGTTTCGTGGTCTACTCAGCGGATGGGATCCGAGAAGCAACGCCTGAGTTGAGAGACGTGGAAGACATCATGGACTCGAGAAAGATGTGGGGGTAGTTCCAATTGGTAGGCAACCTCTCCTTGTTTAGCAAGAATGTGAAAAGGACCAATGTAACGTGGAGCCAATTTACCCTTGATACCGAAACGATGGGTACCCTTCAAAGGAGTAACCCGAAGGTAAGCCTTGTCGTCAACCTCATATGTTACTTCCTTATGACGACGGTCATACTGGCTCTTTTGACGAGACTGGGCTGTTTTCAAATTCTCACGAATGATGCGAACTTGCTCTTCTGCTTCCTGGATCATATCCGGTCCAAAGAATTGTCTTTCCCCGGTTTCTGACCAGTTCAAAGGTGTTCGACATCTTCAACCATAAAGAATCTCGAAAGGTGCTTTCTTAAGACTGGATTGGTAGCTATTGTTATAGGCAAACTCGGCAAAAGGAAGGCACTTCTCCCAATCCATACCGAATGAGAACGCAAGCTCTAAGCATGTCTTCAAGAATTTGGTTGACCCTTTCCACCTGACCACTTGACTGAGGGTGGAAAGCGGTACTGAAGGATAGATGGGTTCCCATGGCATTCTGGAAAATCTCCCAAAATTGAGAAGTGAAAAGACTTCCACGGTCGGAATTGATCTCTAGTGGGACACCATGGAGTGACACTATTTGAGAAATATATAAGTCAACTAGCTGACTAGCAGTGATACTCTCTCGAACAGGAAGGAAGTGTGCCACTTCGGAGAGACGATCAATGACTACGAAGATAGCATTATTCCCTTTCTTGGTCCTGGGAAAACCGGTGATGAAGTCCATACCAACTTTGTCCCATTTCCACTCTGGAATAGCTAAAGGCTGAAGGGTGCCAGCAGGCCTCTGATGCTCTGCCTTAACGCGACGACAAATGTCACAGTTAGCAATATACTGAGCAATTTCAGTCCACTAGAACCTCTGGTGTAGGTCCTGATACATCTTAGTGCTACCGGGATGAATCATGAGAGGAGATTCATGAGCCTCCTTAAGGATCAATCCCTGCATTTGCTGACTCTTGGGGACCACCAAGCGGTTCCCAAAGTAAACAACACCTCGATCATCCATAGAGAAACAACCAGCAACTCCCTTGGAAATATTTTTCTTGATCCGGGAGATTCCCGTATCATGCTTCTGGGCTTCTATGATCTGATCCTCAAGAGTAGGTTTCGCCACCAAGGTAGAAAGGAATCCTTGAGGAGCAATGTGAAGGTTGAGCTTACAGAATTCCTCATGGAGAAGTGGTTGACCTTGTAACAACATAAGATTGTTACAGTAGGACTTATGACTTAACGCATCAGCCATGACATTGGCTTTCCCTGGGGTGTAGGTTATCCCTAAGTCGTAATCCGTAATCAACTCTAGCTAACGTCTCTGCCTGAGATTCAGATCTGGTTGGGTAAAGATATACTTGAGACTCTGGTGATCGGTGTAAATCTCACAACGGTAACCCAGAAGGTAATGTCGCCATGTCTTAAGTGCGTAGACTATGGCTGCAAGCTCTAGATGATGTGTAGGATAATTATCTCATGTGGATGCAACTGTCGAGATGCATAGGCAATCACATGGCGATCCTGCATAAGGATGCAACCTAGTCCCTGTCATGAGGCGTCGCAATAGATAACAAAGTCCTTAGAGAAGTCCGGTGGCACAAGTACGGGAGCAGAAGTCAGGCATCTTTTCAGTTCCTGAAAACTTTGGGGACCACTCAAACTTTTTATCTTTCTTGAGGAGTTCAGTAAGAGGCTTCGCAACTTTGGAGAAGTTCTCAATGAAGCGATGACAATAACTAGCTAGACCGAGGAAACTCCTAACTTGCTTAACCGTTTCAGGTGGAGTCCAATCAAGGATGGCCAGAACTCTCTCGGGATTGACAGCAATGCCCTTACCAGAGATCACGTGGCCTAGATAGGTCACTTCTGGCAACCAAAATTCACACTTTGAGAACTTGGAATAAAGGCGGTGCTCTCTGAGTTTTTCTAACACTAATTTGAGATGTTCGGCATGTTCTTCCTCATTCTTTGAGTAAATAAGAATATCATCGAGGTAAACCACGACGAACTTATCTAAGTACTCCATGAAGATCGAGTTCATCAAGCGAGAGAATGTGGCTAGAGCATTGGTTAGACCGAACGACATGACGGTGTACTCGTACTGGCCATAATGAGTGACAAAAGCCGTCTTGGGGATGTCCCCGTTTCTGATCTTGATTTGGTGGTAGCCTAACCTCAAATCCATCTTAGAAAAGACTGAGGATCTAGTGAGCTGATCATAAAGATCTTTGACCCTGGGGAGCGGATACTTGTTCTTTATCGTGACCAAATTAACGGGATGATAATCTACAACCATCCGATCCGTACCATCCTTCTTCTTGACGAAGAGGACGGGGCAAGCCCAAGGAGAAGAACTAGGACGTATGAAACCCTTTTGCAAGGACTCATCAAGTTGTTTCTTAAGCTCGGCTAGCTCTAAGGGTGCCATCCTATAAGGTCTCCTAGAAATTGGGACAGTTCCTGGGATAAGTTCTATCACAAATTCTACATCCCTGTCAAGTGGAATGCCTGGCAGTTCTTCTGGGAAGACATCCGGGAAGTCTCAGACTACCGAAACATCTTCAAGGTCTGGGAGAGGGCTGGCATTAAGTGAATAGAGTTGACGCTCTGCAACTCTAGTTGAGACCGTGACTATCTTGCCAGATGGGTGTGTAAGCTGAACAGACCTGGTGAAACAATCTATCTTGGCATGATGAGCTGTCATCCAGTCCATACCCAAGATGACGTTGATGTCTGAAGACTTGAGAGCTATCAGTGATGCAAGGAATACAAGTCTGTCAACAAGGATTTCATTACCATGGCTTACACTAGAAGTTTGCCATTTAGATCCAGGAGTTTGAATGACTAGTGGAGAGGACATATCACAAAATGACATGTTGTGCAGGCTGGCATAGCTTTCAGAAATAAATGAATGAGATGCTCCAGTATCGAACAAAACCAATGCTGGATGACAATTGACAAGGAGCGTACCAAGAACGACATCTGGATCATCATGAGCTTCTTTAGCTGAGACGTGATGTACACGTCCACGTTCAGTGGGAGCTGGCTTGAGAGGGATCATCTTGCTTGATGGCTTACCACGGCCAACAGACTTCTTAGACTGGGGTGGAGCATAACTGGCCTGAGGGCAGTCACGTGAATAGTGTCCTAGCTCTCCACACGTGAAGCAAGTCCCGGAAGAAGGACATCTACCCGCATTGGTAGACGGTCCACCAATAGGTCTAGGTGGAACATACGGCTGAACTGGGCGAGGCGCCACATAGGATGGCCGCGGTGCATATCCGGGTGGAAGAGCAGTGTTCGGAACCCAAATCCGGTGCTTTTGAGAACCAGAGTCGGAGGAAGAACCCAAGTCACGGGTGTGCTTACGAGACTCTTCGTAAATGAGCTGAGCTGTCTCAGCATTAATGGCCTTGTTCACAAGAGCCTGGAAAGTATCGCAATGGTGTAAGTGAAGATCACGGTGCAACTTAGGGTTGAGACCCTTCCTGAACCTAGCCTGCTTCTTGGCGTCGGTGGACACTTCTACTGTGGCATAACGGGCGAGGTTCCCAAACTCTCTACTGTAAGCATCAACAGCCATCTTACCCTGGGTAAGATTACAGAACTCTTCTCTCTTGCGGTCAATGAGGCCCTGGGGAATGTGGTGCTCTCGGAAGGCTTCAGTGAAATCTCTCCAAGTAGGAATCTGGCCAGCTGGGAGCATAGCCCCATAGTTCTCCCACCAAAGACTAGCAGGACCCTCAAGGTGATATCTAGCATAGATGACCTTGTCACCTTCAGCCACGTTCGCGGAGCGCAGCTTATGAGTGATGCTATGGAGCCAATCATCTGCATCGAGTGGCTCAATGGAGTGATAGAAAGTGGGTGGGTTCAATCTAATGAAATCATGGATGGTCACTGACTCATTGGGCTGAAAGGCTGTGTTCTACTCAATACGTGACAACAAGCGGTTAGCCTCACGCTTGTTCCTCTCAACCTCTAACATGAACTCTGCCAGCGAAGGTTGGTCGAAAGGATCCTCCTCATCCCTACCACCTCCGTGGTTTCGGCTACGACCAACTGAACCTTGGTTAACTGGTGACATCCTGAGGAACAAAACCATGGGAAACAAGGGTGGAATTAGCATCAACACAAGGATGCAGAATGTAATGCAGAAGCATTGGAATCTCTCGAATTCCTAGGACAATTTGGGTAGCATAACGGCAGTAAAATGCTCAAAATATGAGACATCCTGCAAATATGGGGTAGTACCACACTCGACATCATAAACTCATGGTTCTATGGTAGTACTAAACATTACTACACAGGAAGTACTCGAAAACTGGAATATGACTCTGATCAACCATTCCTATGAGTCTACGGAATAGTAACTCGTGATCCTGATAGATAGAAGAGAAAGCTTAATTTCTTAACCCCGTAGAAAAGGAGAGGTTGACTCAGAATTAGAGGAACACAGGATAAGGAGTAAAAAGAGCCTTACGTTCCATTCCACAATCAATTCCCCTATATAACTAAAGCATTTCTAGACTCGACTTCGACCAGTTTGGCTTGGTAATCCTAGAGTCAGTTAGGCTCTGATACCAAAGCTGTCGGGACCCCGATCCTAAGTCACACCGGTCTAGCATGTAACACATCATATCACTTTGCGGCCTCACGCACGGTAACCCACGACTGCCGCCTTTACCTGGGCCGGGACTGTTTGCGCCTTTTAGCTCACGTATATGATTGTGTCGCTAGCATCCATGAGACAGAGAACCTGGGCCGACATGACTAGTCGTAAACCAGGCATACATGACCCAGCAATGCACGTGTCGGTCGGCAACGAGTGTAACCGAGTCGTAGCAAGTTACAAGGACTCCAGTAAAACACCGCGTGACATTTCCCTGTAGGGACAGACACAGGAGCAAAGAAGGACACATGCCGGTCAATCCAGGTTCTCCGAATGGAAGCACTAGGAGGCATTTCCCCATAAGGAAGGCTACCAAGAATAAACAACTAGGTGTCGGATCCCACACATATCAGTGCATTTCAAACATACGCACAATATGCACCATATGTGTAAATACAACATGGCATCACAACATAACTTATGACTCAAAGTATTTATTTAAGAGGCTACAAGGAGCCATACGTAACATGATATTACAAACAGGGTTCACATGACCCATCATACAAAGCATACAAGCAACGGAAGCATAACATGTCTGGGTACAGACAACTACAAAAGGAAAAGGCTGAGAAGCCTGACTATCTACAAGACCCTCCCAAGGGTACAAGATCGTAGCTGGGAAACAAGCTACTCGTCGAAGTCCACGTGGAACTACTAGTGAGACCGAAGTCTCCTCTGCAAAACATAAATTAAGCAAACGTGAGTACAAAGGTACTCAGCAAGACTTACATCAGATTCTATCATACATGCATTAGTATCAATAAGGGTACTGTGGGGTTTGGCTGCAGCAAGCCAACTTTGACTCAGTGGCTATCCTGTTCTACGACTACCAGTAATTTCTTTGAGGTGAGGAAGCGCACACGAGTCCACTAATCACCACAATGATACACCACTATGGATTCTCTCCCGTATTCCTATGAGAAGGCCATCCATAGCACTCACGCTTATCTTGAGCATTTTAGAGTATCCACTTCAGGTTGTCTATGAACCATATAAGTCTGCCAAGTAGTCCATATCCGCGGATGCGGCTATTCGAATAGATCATATTATCCTGCAGGGGTGTACTTCTTCACACACGCTCTCACCACTCCTCGCTTTGACGATGGCCGCGTGCAGGTCCCTCGAGCATGCAGCCAGCCGCACGGCGCTGGACATATCCATATGCGAACAACAGAGGTGGAGGATGTCCCTGGGGAGATCGCTCCAGCCGCGGCTCATACGGATGTTGCGCGGTTCGGGTTCGGCCATGGTGGAGTTTGGAAGGTGGGGTTTTTTTGGGGCTTGATTTATGGGGGAGAAGGCTCTCGGTGCTGGAGCAACTAGGGAGTAGAATAGTGGTACTGGGGGAGGCGAGCGAGGCAAGGGTACGTGGGGGCACTGGGAGATGAAGAAGAGTGACCTTAGGATCTCCGGCGAGATGGACATGGAGGTGGAGATGGAGTGGTGCTAGGGGAGAGGGAGATGAGGCGAGGCATGCATGCTATACAGCGGCGGTGACAATGACTGCACAGGGTGAGGCTGACTTTGGTAACCCGAACACGCCGCCTGGACTAATGTTACCTCGGGCGCAGGATCTTGTCACTTCACTGTGAGGACCGGATGAATTATACTTTGACCAACAACTACTACACCTGTACTACCACTAGTACTAGTAACATGCCTCTGGGTTCACTACATCCTCTAGGTTGTGCTAGCATGCTTCTGGGTCCACTTCTCATCCTCCAGGTAGCATCCATATTGCGAGCAGACCAAAATTCTCGTGCATGTGGAAGCACGAAGAAGCCTTTTTTATTTTTTGAGGATAACCGCATATTCCTTAACCAGAAAAGGTTACACACATAGCACACATGCAGAATCGTCGAGAAACCACCAGAAGAAGGCTTGGGATCTCGAACTCTGTGCCATGTTCTCTGATAACACACATGAACTGTCTATTGTCCCCCAAAAAAATGTCTCGGGAATTAGAGCAAAGTGTAACGGGAAATGCCAAGCCGACACGTGTACGTTGAGTAGAACAACAATATTGGAAGAAAAAAAACTAAAACTAAATGGTTAGCTCTGCGGGTATTCAAACGCAGAAGTTGTGTGTCGCAGGCGCGCGCCAATATCCATCCGAACCGGCACCTACTCGCATAGGCTTTTCGTTTTGCAGGCCAGTCTACCTAGCCATCTAATCAACTGCCTGCATGCCACTTCTCCATTAATTCTCCATCGGGAACCGATTTTCCTCGGCTTCTTCACCTCTCCTTCGTTTGCATTCAAACCCCACTGGATTCACACTATTTTAACCTCTTCACATACCTCTGAAACCCCTTTAAATAATCATCTTCTTCCACTCTGTTTAACCACCATCTTCTTCCACTCTGTTTAGCCACCTAATCCTAATACTCCAAACCATAGCCCTCCGGTCCGGTGGTTCCAAATGGAGAAAGAGATCCGTATGCAGGTTTTTAGCGTCAAACATGTGATCAGCGAAGGCTCGTTGAGGATAGCTGCCACCGTCACCGACCACGCAAGGGTTGTTCGGGAGTGGATCAACAATGTATCCAACTCCCTCAAAAATGTGGAGATGAAGATCGTTGGTCTCGACGCAGAGTACACCACGCGTGTCACTGGGAGATTCAGTGTGCCGCCGTCCTTCAGCTGTGCCTCGGAGATGAAGTTTTGGTGTATCACATCATGCACGCGCCCTCCATACCAGGTGAGCTCCATGATTTCTTGTCTCGGGAGGACATATTCTTCTGTTGAGCAGCCATCGAAGGGGACAAAAAAAAGCTGGCACCATACAACCTTCATGTGAAAAAGACCGCCGACCTACAATCCAAAATTCCTGTAGAGGGTTGTAACAAACAAACACCATCCTTATTCGACGTAGCAAATTATGTACTTGGGACAAAGCTTGACAAGGGCGATGAGACACTGGAATTAAGGACATATGGATGGGAGATTTATCCATTGACCTACGGGCGGATAAAGTATGCAGCCCTCGATGCTCGTGTGAGTTTCAAGATAGCTACAAGGTCGAAGGAGCTTGTAGTGAAGCCGTCCCCCACAGAAAATGAGAACAAGAAGAAGAAGAAGAAGAAGAAGAAGAAGAAGAAGAAGAAGAAAAAGCAGCAGCAGCAGGGCACTATAGATGGATGAACTATTTCCTCTCTTGTTCCTAAAACAAAATATTTCCTCTCTCTATATATGGATAGATGAACTATTTTGCTGGTGTGCATGTCTTTCGAATAAATGTAGTAGCGTAGGTCCGCTTGAATATAATGAAGTATTTATCCGCCTAGTTTTGTCTCCTATTCCTTGCAATGAT
The DNA here is from genome assembly GCA_039707655.1 of Elymus sibiricus. Taxonomy (NCBI): domain Eukaryota; kingdom Viridiplantae; phylum Streptophyta; class Magnoliopsida; order Poales; family Poaceae; genus Elymus; species Elymus sibiricus. The sequence goes on from CM077668.1 coordinate 199,412,604, forward strand.
CAGTAAGCAATGCATGTGTCGGACGACATGACAGCTTGTCCATGGATGCTGAACTACGGCGACCATCACGTTTTCACCACTGCCACACGCGATTCCCATGACGCCGCTCGAACCCACGACACCACGTCCCCCGACGTGCGCCTCACCCCCTCATAGCTCCACCGCCCCTCCGCCGCGTGCGCTGAGAGCTGCACCCCACCGTGCTCATCTACCACACCTTTAAATGCTACCTTGATACAAGATTCTGAGCCATTGGATCGTGGATCGAGTGGCCAGCATCGGTTAGTGCGAGTTTTGCAGAAAACTCCCAAACATTTTCAAAATGGCGCTTTAGTCCACATCCTGAGATGTTGTCCGTTGGATCACAGATCTCATGGCCCTGGTGCATCCATATCATGGTAGCATATAAGGTGCGGTAGCACCAGATATTTTCCCACTCGTGCCAAACTCGAGATATGTTTCTTATTTTTTTCTAACATTTTGTAATGTGGCACGGCATCCGGTGCACCTAAGCCTCTGAAAAAAATATTGGAGTGCACTCTAAAGATCTTTCTATGCTCGAGAGCATTGTGCATGTGGATAGTATCTTCTATTCCTAAATATCTATACAAGGCATTATCTATTTTCTTTCCTAGCCATGTAACCATGCCACATAAGCTAGGCATGCATGCAATCCATAAATTGCAATATACTATTGCATTACTCTCCAGCATGCAATGCTGCCACATCATCTATTCATGCCTGTTAGTCATAGGTTGTTTTTTGCATTAGTCTTAATCCTTCACATTTTGTTAGAAATGACATTCTTTTTAAGTAGTCGTATGATTAATCCAAATATTCATGTTCCATGCAACTAAACTCCAAAGGTCCGCCGGAGCCGAGGCAGAGGACATAGGACGGGCGCGCTGGAGGTGTTGTCGTAGGAGGAGGAGAGCTCGAAGGATAATCTTGCACGTCGGCCGCCACCTGCATATCGGCACGGGACTCCTCGAACGCCCACTGGAGCTCGCGCTCCTCCCTGGCGCGGCGGAGTCACGGGATTTTCCTGAACCGCGATGGCCACCATGCAGTACTCGTCGCCGAGGGCGCGGTGCTCGCGTCCCGACTCCTGGGGTACTGTTTGGAGCAGGCGCTCATCCACCGCGTGAGCGGCGAGGATGCCATGCTCGTGGTCGTGCTGTTGGAGAACACGCTCGTGCGCCTGAGTGGCGAGGATGCTATGTTCGCGGGCATGCTGCCGGAGCACGCGCTCGTCCACGTCGAGAGCGGCGAGGATGCGATACTCGTGGGCATGCTACTGGAGAACGCGCTCGTCCACCTTGTGACCGACCAGGGCATGCTGCTGGAGTACGCGCTCCCCCTCGTGGCCGACGAGGGCAAGCCGCTGGATCACATTGCCCTCCGCATGGGCACGTTGCCAGTGAGGGCACGCTACTCGCGGCTGTCGAGGGTGTGCTCCACCTCGGCGAGGTCGGAGACTCCGTCGTCTTCCCAGGTCGCGGCGCCGTCCACTTTGGCAACGGCTGCGTGCTCCGATGGGTGTTGTGTCCGTATGGGAGCTTGGAGCTACAACACTTACACATCGTGTGATCGAGAAAAGTAGAATCTCAAGTAGCACAATATGTTGGAAGTGGAATGTGTCGGGGGCTGGCTAGTAGGGGCAGTACAATAAACATCACATGTACACCATATTTTGAGAAGGGTTTATTTGTGTGAATTGGGTTAGTGTGGATGTAGGAGTAGTACTACATCCATATCATTGACATGCATGCACGCAACAAACATTTGTGTGGAAGATTTCACCCTATGTTCATATATTATGTTTGAGAGTGGATTCGACTTTTGTAATTGGAGCTCATTTTTCCAAGAGAGAATCAAGAGAAGTGTGGTCCTTTGCTTGATTCCAGTTTAGACTATCCATGTCTTATTACGAGAGATAGCTAGATATAGAGAGACTATTTGTGTCACAAAGATGCGGGGGGGGGGGGGGGGGAGGAGGAGGCAGCGAGACCTAAAGAGAGAGCGGCATATGCGTGTTTGAAAGATTGTGTGTGTCGGAGAGAGAGGAGTGTCCCTACCATAGATCCCAACATCCGAAAGGGAGGAAGAGGGTGTGTGCATGAGAGAAAGAGAGAGGGGGGGCATATGCGTGTTCGAAAGATTGATGTGTGTGTGTGCCGTAGAGAGAGAGGAGTGTCCGAAAGGGAGGAAGATGGTGTGTGCGTGTGCGTGAGAGAAAGAGAAACAGAGGGGCATATGCGTGTTCGAAAGACTATGTGTGCGTCAGAGAGAGAGGAGTGTCTGAAAGGGAGGAAGAGGGTGTGTGCGTGTGCTCGAGATAAAGAGAGAGAAAGGGGTATATGCGTGTTCGAAAGACTGTGTGTGTGTCGGAGAGAGAGAGAGTTGTCCGAAAGGGAGGAAGAGGGTGTGTGCGTGTGCGTGAGAGAAAGAGAGAGTGAGGGTGGTGCGTGTAATGTCAACCTGTTCTAGGATATAGACATAGAGGGGATCGACTAGGTTACAGGGCGGGGATATTGGGTGAGTGATAGTCTGTGTGCGGTGAAGGGACACACAGACATCGTCTGTTTTCGTGTGTGAGAGCTAGATAGAGGTCGTCAGCATAGCTTGCCGAGGGGGGGGGGTAAGGTTATGTGTGGGAGAGAGAGGGAGATAGTAGAGATAGAGAGCAATGCTTGTGTGTCACACGGAGACCTAACTACATAGACAAGGGCCACGAGAAGGAGAGAATGGTGGTGTGCCTATTTTTTTGATGGGATGGGAGAGAGACCAATAGACATGGATCGTGTGGAGAGGTGTGTGTGTTCCAAGGGAGAGGGACGCGTGGACCTAGATACTAAGATGGGTGTTCATGTGTATGTTTTAGAGAAGGAATTGTCGAGCTGGTAGCCATGTGATGGTGACCCAATCTTTCGATGCGAGTGGGGATAACTATTGATTTGGTGGATTTTGACGTTGACGATCCAACTATATCGTACGCGATGATATGAATCGACAATCGCTAATTAAACCAATCTCCCATAGTCACTGATCTTGCCATATGCACGATCAAAACTGAATAACGAGATCGAGTTCCTGCAAGGAACCGAAGAACCGCCAAGAACTAAGATAATGCAATCTAAATTTCTAATATGAATTAATTAAGGATAATGGTGGGGTTCCTAATAGAGGATCTGAACAAGGCGGTAGTCCTACACATCTCGCAGATGCAAATTGTAGCGAAGCCAAATAATGTCTACACAAAAACGTGAGCTTTAATATAGAAAAAAGGTAGCTATATATCTATATCTATAGACTATAGTACTAGATTTTTTATTTCTATATCGATATCTATACTACTCCTTCCATTTTTATTTACTCCGCATATAGCTTTGACTGTAGTCAAACTTTATAAACCTTAACCAAGTTCGTAGAAAACAATGTGAACATTTACAGTAACTAATTTACATGATGTGAAAATATATGCAATGATGAATCAAATGATATATATTTCGTGGTGTATATGTTAATATATTTTTTCTACAAACTTGTTGAAAGTATAGAAAGTTTGACTTTAGAGAAACCTAATATGCGGTATTATGTATTATATATTATATATTCATTATTTTTATGTAGTCAATGCGTGCATTTGCACGTATAGGATATAAACCGTTGATTGATGTTGATCCAATGATCTAGGTGGCTGGGATTCGAATCTACTATAACCTAATTGTACCCAGACACATTCTTCTCGAACTAGCAGCGCGACAGTGTGATCGATCCACACAAGAAACTTGCAACAAGACCTCCAGATGTGCCACATGGCTTCATGGGTGCCCCCCACATCATATTATTCGTAATACATTGACTGAGAAAAGAGGGAAATCACCCGAAACAATATCTTACCCCAATTTTGTTCCTACGAAGCTGTGTCGTGCACGTACCGGAGTACTTACTCTAGTAGTGGAGTATAACTTTAGAATAGTACTCTAGTACTAGTTGTATAGTGGTAGTAGTACAAACTAGTACGGACTGCTCCTACTCTATCGACACGACTCCCATCTGACACCAAATTTCTTGGCATCCGTTCTACATCGCTCTTCCCCTCCTCGTTTCTTTCTTCCAATTCAAACTCAGCAGACGCGCGGCAGGAGGGGTGGGCGTGTGCCGATAGTCGGTTTGCAAAACTGCGGTCCCACATGACAATGAAAATGCTAGGCAACACGCCTTCCCTAGCTAGGTGGCGTGCCGGACCGACCATGGAGTACTCCCGATTCCCGACCCTGTGGGCGTGTGACTCGAACGCGGCAGGCTTTTCATTTTAAAACTATATAGTATGAAAATACATTTCATGGTGCATCTGATCATCTAGATTTCACATTGTGAATGTTGACATTTTTTAATATAAAGTTAGTCAAAGTTTACAAAGCTTGCCTTTGATGAAACTTTATATGCAGACTAAAAAGAAACCGAGGGATTATAAATTGTAACATTTTTTTTGAAATATAAATTGTAACATTTGGTTCTGCTCCTTGGCGCGATCGATAGATAGAAATGACGATTGAAAACGCCTGGGCGGGGCTTTTCCCGCGCGGTAAGCGGGGGAGTTAGCCAGTTTGGCGCATCGTCAGTTTCCTCACATGCGGTCCCACATGTTAGTGATACCATATGCCTAGCCAGTGCGCGTTGACCGGCGGGCCGGAACGACAGTGTGGGATGCAACGCGAATGGGATAGGCTTGCTGTACGCGTTCCAGTTTCTCGTTTTGAACTTGCGAACGGGACAGACGTGTTGCACGAGTAGTTTTGAATTTATAAGTTCGGTCGTAGTTTTGAATTTACGATTAGTTCGGTAGGTTGGGTCAAGCATCGTACGTAAATTATAAAGTTGGTGCAAAAGGTAAGCACAACATCCGTCCTGGTTTGTTGGTCCCCTTTGTGCCATATTTTAACCATAGATTTAACTAACAAAAAATTAATACATGTCACCAAAAAATATATCGTTGGATTCGTACTTGAACATAGTTTCCAATGATATTATTTTTTGTGACATGCATTAACATATTGTTAGTTAAATCTAAAGTCAAAATTTGGCACAAACACATGAAGGAGACCAATAAACCAGGACGGAGGTACTACTACTTACAGTGATGCATATAATTGATGCCAAATGTGAGCACAGGGATCACACATGTCTTTATCGACTGGAATGAGAATGCGATACTCCTCCTCCTCAACGACTGGAGTACAATAAGAATTAAGGCCACGATGACGCGATCGCAGTGGTGGTTACAGGAGGCAAGAAGAAAGATGCATCCATCAACGACCTCCTCCTCCTCGACTCAGTGCACCGGGCCACTGACTGGCGGCTGAGGAGCAGCGACTTTTGTGGCGAGGTCAAGGTGCTTCTGAACAAAGGCGTCCAAGGCTTCCAGCCGGTTGAGGAAGGCCAATGTCGTAGTGTCCTCACTGGCCTTGTAGAGGCCTATGTGCACAAATTGATCATACACGTGGATGTGTAGGTCGATGAATGCTTGCAGGGCGGGGTGCCTCGCGGCGAGAGCAACCTCGAGGTGGACATTCTTGGTCGCGTCGGCGGGCAGTTGCAGGGCCACCAGTGCTTCAAAGAGGTTCTCACCCTGGAGGCCTATTAGGGTTGCAGGCAACGAGGAGCCTGGGCGCGCGGGCTGGAGGAGTACGGTGATGTCGTCCGCGAGCTTCTTGATGACGGTGAACTTCTTGATGGTGTCGATGATCATCTTGTCCAACAGAGAGTCGTAGCTGGCGTCGAAGCGGGCTATTAACCAGCCGGTCCAAAGCACCGGCACGAGACGATCCACGGTGCCGTGTAGCAGGTCGGCGTCTCGGATCATCTGGCACAGCCGTAGGCCGCTCGCGCGCATCGCCGCCATGGGTCTGGCTTCTGGTCACTTGGTTTGGGAATTGGAGTGAGCACTGTTGCGCTTAGTGTAGGTGCGTATGATCTGGTAGATGCATTGGAGTGGAGGGGTGCCTTTATATGAGTGCAAACTGCGTCGCATTCACATCGTGCTGTCTCCTTTCCGCTTCTCCCATTAATTACTTCCCTCAGCATGATAATTGAAGGAGGATGCATCATTGGCCGTTCCACGTTTCGGGAACCGCTACCCTCTCCCTCGTCTGCATTCAAACCGTATAGGGAACTGTCCTGGTTTACTAGTTTACCCTCCGTTTCTAAAAAAAGTACTACAGTAGAGAGTGGTGCGCCGGCCGAGGACGCCGCCCGCTGCACGCCCGGCTGAACACGCCTCCTCGCCGCATTCAAACGCCTCCATTAAACCCGCGTGGAAGCTTAGAAACCTACTCCTACCACATGTCCGTTCATGAGCAGGCCAGCATTAAATGCAACGCCGGCCGAGCTCCTCCTGTCCGCCCTCTATTTTAACTGACGCCAGACGACGGGCAAGAATCGCACCCCTCCGCTGCTCCCCCATCTCCTCCTTCACCATTTTCTCCACTCTTCTGATGGCTTCCGAGGAGCAGTTCTCCGGCATACAAGCCGGCTGGGTGGCCCACCGAGCCTGCCGGATACGAGTGAGGCAGCTCGCTGCTCCACCTCCCTCGCCTTGCCCGACGGAGCCAGTTGCCGCCCCAAGCCAGCGCGTGGTTCAGCAACTCGCCGCTCCAGGCCAGCTCGATGAGGAGTGGCGAGTTGCTCCACGCCGGCACGGGCGTCATCGCTCCCGTGTCTACGACCGCGCCTCCCGTGCATGTGGCCGCGCCTCCCGTGCGTGCGGCCGTGCCATGCAGGCAGAGACAGAAGCCAGGTGCGCGGAGAGCGATGAGTCAGTGGCCAGCGCGTCCGCGTCCGCCGCCATCATTGAGGAGAAGTAGAACACGGGAGGCCGCCGCTACTTGGGTCCCATGAAGGCCACCGCCGAGGTGACGATGGCGTACACAGCCGGTGTCTTGCCCGGTTCTTCTCTTGCGAGGACCTTTGTCGACCCCGCAAGTGTCTTGATCGGGCTGCCGAACATGAGGAAGACAAAGGGATCCGCAGGCGACCATTTAGATTAGGTATCAATTATACCTCCAGAGTCGGACTAGCACTGCTTAGTTGATGTAAATGTAATGAAATCCGTCATGTTTATATAAAAATCCAGCATTTTTATATGAAATGTGTCATGTTTTTATGAAATTCGGCCGTGTTTGCATGAATTTCGTCCGGTTGGTTCGAGTTGTTGTCAAAATGTATGCGGCTAGCATTGGATGTCGTCGTGTTCGCGAACGGATGCGGGAGGAAATTTGCTGGTTGCCGTTGGAGATGCCCTTATGCTGGAAATTATAGTCACATCAAATCCCTGTTAGTTAATTGCATGTATGATTCTGAAAAACAAAAATTTAATTGCATGTACAGTACATGAACTTGCACGGTGGGTACATATTCATACAAAAAGTAAAAAATGAAACAAATCAATCCTTAAAAAATTAAACTTGTATTTTAAGTACTCTCTGTTAAATCCGCCTACGTTGCAAGGTGTCCGCTCTCATTTTATCTGTGGGTTCCACTGTCAGTAAGGTAGAGAAGTATATATAAAAACATATATGAAACTAAAGTTTCCGTCAGGATTCAAACTCAGGACAACGTGTTTCGAACATTGGGCACTAACCACTCCACCTGATGTTCTTCCTCGAACAAGCAGGAGATATCTGTCTTTTTATATAGTTACTGTGATAATTGGTTTAAAGTGATATATTTTATGTCTGTCCCGAAGGATCTCGAATTCATTAATAACAAAGAAAAGAGTTGCCTGGTTAATTAATAGAAAACCAGGCGAAAACCATCACACGAGGCCCGTAAAATCAAGGGACAATGGGCGAGCTGGCTACACACACAAGAACGCACACATGTTGTCGAAGAGAAAAGCATCATCGAGGCTGCAATTCAGCGTCATCATCATTACACCTCTGCACGAGCGACTCCGACCGCACCATCAGCGACCACCGAGAAATCTACATATCTAAAGGGGCTACGGAGAGAAAGACGTATCGAGAGTGTGTGTGCGAGGCACAGATACACAACTAGCGAGAGTGTGTTTGTTTGAGAGAGAAGCCAATAGATAGATTAAGATCAAGATCGAGGTGTCGCCCTGCTCCTGTCTTTGTTGGGAGGGGCGGGGGCAGGAGAGCGAGAGAAAGGCGTATCGAGAGTGTGCGTGTGCTAGGCACAGAGACACAATTAGCGAGTGTGTGTGTATCTGAGAGAGAAGCCAGTAGATAGAGTAAGATCAAGATCGAGGTGTCACCTGGTCCTACCAGTGTTGGGAGGGGGGAGGGTGCCAGAGACACTTAGAGAGAGAGAGAGAGAGAGAGAGAGAGAGAGAGAGAGAGAGAGAGAGTTTGTGTGTTATAGATCTATATTAGGGGATAGGTAGATAGCATGTGTGCAAGGCATGCCTAAAACATCAAGGAGATAAACAAGCGTGTGTGCATGCAAATGCCCGAAATAAATGAAGAGAGAAACAATGTGTGTGTGTATGTGAGCGAACTCTTCTCGAAATCTCAAAAAAAAAGTTGCTCAACTAAAATCCCATTGTATGGATTCATATGCTTCCGGTGACTCTATCGGGCCAGTGGGAACCGGGGTACCACGGCCCGTCTGCCTGCGTCCCATGAAGCAATGCCTAGCGAAGGCCCAAGGTGCGGTCCAGCCACGGGTGCCGTGAAGCGAAGACACCTCGCGAGGCGCCAGCCTCACGAGGCCCCCACCTCAAGAAGCTGACCACCAAGACTTAGCAGCTGCAGCAGCAGGTAGCCTCGCGAGGCCCCCTCGCGAGGCGGCCTCCTGAGGCGCCCCCCCGAGGCGGCCACCCGAGACAACCCAAGCCTGACGCGAGCCGCGCGGTCCTGCGCCCACCACGTGGGTGATGCGCGTGGCGACGAGCAGCGGTAGGAGCCGTGCCAGCAGGCGCGGACAGAGAGGGTTTCCTCTTTGGTGCTAAAGGGGCAGCACCAGCTGTCCTCCCCCAAAGCAAGTCCCAAAGACTGCCCGTTTGGTGAAAGAAGACCTGGACGATAAGGCGCGCAGGGCGGAGGTCATCACTGAGCCCACCGGCGCGTCATGGATAACGCCTTTCCAGGCGAAGACCGCCTTTTGTCTGGATAAGCCTGGGCTCCTGTCCCCTTTCAAAACCGCCGTTGTGTGGCTACCCTTCCCGCCAACGTTTTCAAGGGAAGAGGACCAAGGCGGCTATAAAAGGGGCAATGCTGCCACCGTAGTGGGGCATCAATTCCTTTGTCTTCAACCTTGTACCCAAGAACCTTCTTGCCCATGATAATCCGAAACACAAGCAGGAGTAGGGTTTTACACCGTGAGGTGGCCCGAACCTGGGTAGCTGTTGTGTCCCCTGTCATGCCCTGTGCTTAGCGTGCTGTCGCCGTAGTCTCGCCGCGGTCACCGTAGGACCGGGTGGAACAAGCTCGCCCGAGAGGTCGAACCAGGGTCCTCGGAGCCCCGATTCCGATATTTGGCGCGCCAGGCAGGGGAGCATGCTTCCGCTTCCATCCGCTCCGACACCGCCATGGCCAACACTCGTCGCGAGTGCGCAGAGCGCAGGGCGGTCAGGGTGGCCCAGACGGAGCCGGTCGCCCGTGACAACCGCCGTCATCGTGCCGGTGCCGCAACTGACCCTACTGCTAGGGAGCAGCAGGCTTCTTCCCTGCACCCGTCCGTGCAGGCGGCCGGCCACACCGCCACCGCTTCCTCGCTCGCCCGCCGCGAGCCGCTAGGTCTGCAGGCCACGCTGCTCATGGCGCGTGAGCTGCTGCGCTACCGCCCCACCGAGGCCGGCTATGACGCCTGGCTGGGCCACATCACCAAGCTCGTCAACATCGCCGGAGACGCCCCCGCGGCCTCTCACTCGCTTCGCCCTCCGTCGCCTCGCGCCGGGGAGGTGGCGCATGGCGCGCCTCCGCCGCCTCCTTTGTCCCACGAGGGCGCCGGGCGCCACCACGGCGCGCGGGCGCGTGAGCCATCCCAGAACGCATCTTCGCTGAACCCCGACAATGATGCCAGATCATCAGGTGCGCGCCGTCCAACGCGGGCGTGCTCCTCAAGCAGCAGCGCCTGCGTCAAGACCGCACCATCCAGGAGGTCACGGCTGTCAGTCGCCAGAACCATGCCGCCCTCGCTGGCGGCGTCACCTCCAGCATCGGGGGCTGCCGCGCCTTCACCCGTGAGCTGCGCCACATGGTGTGGCCCACCAAGTTCAAGCCGGACCTACCTGCTCGCTACGACGGCACCCCGAACCCCACGGAGTTCCTGCAGCTCTACACTCTGAGCAACGAAGCAGCGAACGGTGACGACAAGGTCATGGTGAACTGGTTCCCCATGGCCCTCAAGGACGCGCCGCGCTCCTGGCTCATGAACATCCCCGAGGCGTCCATCTCTTCGTGGGCCGAGCTATGCAAGCAGTTCGTCGCCAACTTCAAGGGCACGCACGAGCACCCCCTCACGCTCAACGACTTGTGCGCCGTGCGCCAGCCCCCTGACGAGACCCTTCGCAAGTACATCCATCGCTTCAGCCAAGTGCGCAACAAAATCCCGCGCGCCTCTGACGCCGCCATCATCTCCGCGTTCTCCTTTGACGTCACGGACGTCCGGATGTGCTTGAAGCTCGCCATCAACGACGAGCTGGACACCGTGGTTGAGCTCTTAGACCTCGCCGACCCATGCGCCAAGGCTGAGGAGGGCAGTCTCTTCATCCACAATGACCCAGACCAAGCGCCTGATGCCGTCAAGGCCAAGAGCAAGGACGCCAAGCGCAAGGGCCCTGCCGTGCTCGCGGCGGAGCCTGAGCAGAAGCGCGGCCGCGACCGCGATGAGCCCAAGAAGGATGGTCGCCCGTACTGCGCCTACCACGACATGTTCTCCCACAACACCGAAGACTGCCACGAGCTCAAGCTGCTTCGCGAGAGCCGACAGGACGGGCGCGGCGGCCGCAACGACCGCGGCGCCGGCCGCGGAGGCGGCCGCAACAACAACCGCGGAGGCGGCCGCAACAACAACCGCTGGGGCGACCGCAGCAACAACGGCAACGGCAACTTCAAGCAGGGCTGGCGCGACAGGCCAATCCTCAGGCCAACACTGCTCTGCCGCCGCTGCCGCCACCGCCTCGAAGGAGCAACGACAACCAGCCTAACGATGGCGCCGGGGGCTACCAGGAGCCCGCGAGGTGGCTTGTATCCTTGGCGGGGCCCAGGCTCCCCCGTCCAACCGCCACTTCAAGCAATTCGCTCGTGAGGTGAACACAGCCCTCCCGAGGCCCGAGGCTTCTCAGCCCCTCAAGTGGTCGCAGTCCTACCATCTCCTTTGACTCCAAGGACCACCCCAAGTCCACAGAGGCTGTTTGCGCGATCCCCATGTTGTGCACCCCCACCATCAGCAATGTTGTTGTCACAAAGACGCTCATCGACGGGGGCGTAGCACTCAACGTGATCTCCATCGAGACCTTCGAGAAGCTCCAAGTACCCTATGAGCAGCTGATGCCGACGAGGCCCTTCTCTGGCGTCACCGATATCTCCACGCTGCCTCTGGGGCAGGTGCGCCTTCCCGTCACCTTTGGCACCCGCAAGAACTACCGCACTGAGCTCATCGACTTCGATGTGGCGCACATTGGCTTGCCGTACAACGCCATCTTGGGCTACCCCGCGCTCGCCAAGTTCATGGCCGTGACCCATCACGCCTACAACGTCCTCAGGATGCCGAGCTGCAGCGACATCATCACCATCCGCTGCGACGAGAAGGATGCAGTCCGCTCCCTCGTGAGCGCCTAGAAGGCTGCCACCACCGCCTACCCCGCTGATGAGGACGACACCGAGGCTCACGAGGCTGCACCCGCGAAGAAGAAGCAGTTGTTCTCTCAGACGCGTGCCGAGACAAAGAAAGTGTCGGTGGACGGCAGGGGCTCAGGCCCTGCCTTCACCATCGGCACCGGCCTCTCTCCTGCATAGGAAGACGCGCTCGTCACCTTCCTTTGGGCAAATGTGGATGTGTTTGCTTGGACAGCATCTGATTTGTCCGGTGTGCCGAGGGAGGTGATCGAGCACCATTTAGTGGTGTGCCCCAACGCACGCCCTGTGAAACAGAAGGCACGGTGCCAAGCGCCAGAGAAGCAAGAGTTCATCGTCAAAGAAGTCCAGAAGCTGCAAGAGGCAGGAGTCATCCGTGAGGTGCGCCATCCCGAGTGGCTCGCCAACCCAGTCGTAGTGCCCAAGAAAGGCGGCAAGGAGTGGATGTGCGTCGACTTCACGGGCCTCAACAAGTCATGCCCTCAAGATCCCTTCCCGCTGCCTCGCATCGACCAGATCATGGACTCCACTGCCGGGTGTGAGTTGCTGTGCTTCCTAGACGCCTTCTCAAGCTACCACCAGATCAAGATGGCGGCGAAAGATGTGGAGAAAATAGCCTTCATCACCCCCTGCGGGATATACTGCTACATCTGCATGCCCTTTGGCCTGAGGAGTGCCGGAGCCACCTTCCAGAGGCTGATGCGCATCGCCCTGGGGCCCCAGATGGGAAGAAACGCAGAGGCCTAAGTCGATGACATCATTGTCAAGATGCGCGAGGCCTGGTCCCTCATCGCGGACCTCGAGGAAACATTCTCCAACCTGCACAAGGTCAACCTCAAGCTCAACCCCGACAAGTGCGTCTTCGGAGTCCCCTCCGGCAAGCTGCTGGGCTTCCTGGTCTCCCACCGCGGCATTGAGGCCAACCCTGAGAAGTGCTACTTGTAGCTTGCGTTGGTTTTATCCCCGAAGAGGAAGGGATGATGCAGCACAGCAGAGGTAAGTATTTCCCTCAGTTATGAAACCAAGGTTATCAATCCAGTAAGAGAACCACGCAACACCTCGTTAGCAGTACCTGCACACAAACAACAAATCCTTGCACCCAATGTAAGCGAGGGGTTGTCAATCCCTCGGCGGTCAATTGCAAGATTAAATGGTATGTGATAGATAGATTGATTGAAACAAAAATACAAAATAAAATAAATAAAAGAAAAGTGCAGCAAGTATTTTTAGGGTTTTAGTATATGATTTAGATAGACCCGGGGGGCATAGTTTTCACTAGAGGCTTCTCTCAAGAAAATAGCATACGGTGGGTAGACAAATTACTGTTGGGCAATTGATAGAAAAGAAAATAATCATGAAGATATCCAAGGCAATGATCATGTATATAGGCATCATGTCCGAGACAAGTAGACCGACTCCTGCCTGCATCTACTACTATTAATCCACACATCGACCGCTATCCAGCATGCATCTAGTGTATTAAGTCCATAAAGAACGGAGTAACGCCTTAAGAACGATGACATGATGTAGACAAGATAAACTCACGTATGAATAAACCCCATCTTTTTACCCTTAATAGCAATGATACATACGTGGCATGTCCCTTTCTGTCACTGGGATTGAGCACCGCAAGATCGAACCCATTACAAAGCACCTCTTCCCATGGCAAGATAAATCAATCTAGTTGGCCAAACCAAATCAATAGATCGGAGAAGAAATATGAGGCTATAATAATCATGCATAAAAGAGTGCAGCAAAGACTCAAATATATTCATGGATAATCTGATCATAAACTCACAATTCATTGGATCCCAACAAACACACCGCAAAAAGTGATTACATCGGATAGAACTACAAGAACATCGAGGAGAACATTGTATTGAAGATCAAAAAGAGAGAAGAAGCCATCTAGCTACTAACTATGGACCTGAAGGTCTGTGGTAAACTACTCACGCATCATCGGAAGGGCAGCAAGGTTGATGTAGAGCCCCTCTGTGATCGATCCCCCCTCCGGCGGAGTGCCGGAAAAGGCCTCCAGATGGGATCTCTCGAGAACAGAAACTTGCGGCGGCGGAAAAAGTATTTCGTGGACTCCCCTGAGGGTTTCTGTTTTTTTGAGAATTTATAGTGGAAGAATTAGGTCAAACAGAGCTCTGTGGGCCCCACGAGGTACCAGGGCGCGCCTGCCCCCCCCCCCCCCAGGCGCGCCCTGGTGCCTCGTGGGCACCCCCTGGGGCTTCTGGCCTCCTCCCGAAGCTTCTAGTGTTTATCTTGTCCAGAAAAAATCTCCAAAAAGTTTCGTGGCATTTGGACTTCGTTTGGTATTGATATTCTGTAAAACAAAAATAGGGCAGAAAACAGCAACTGGCACTGGGCACTAAGTTAATATGTTAGTCACCAAAAATGATATATAATTCTTGTAAATGCATATAAAAACATCCAAGATTGATAATATAACAGCATGGAACAATAAAAAATTATAGATACATTGGAGACGTATCAGCATCCCCAAGCTTAATTCCTGCTCGTCCTCGAGTAGGTAAATGATAAAAACAGAATTTTTGATGTGGAATGCTGCCTATCATATTCATCATATATTCTTTTCTTTTGTAGCATGGACATTGGACTAGAATGATTCAAAGCAATAGTCTATAATTTGACATGAAGATATAAATACTCAAGCATGCTAACAAGCAACCATGTCTTTCAAAATATCAATGCTAAAGAAACTTATCCCTAGCCCATTACGCTCAATCATTGATCCATTCATGAAACACACTCAAATATTAGCTACATCCAATGCACAAGTATGACAATAGTGCTCTCTAGTTGGTGCTTTATAAGAGAAGATGGAGACTCAAGAAAAATAAAAATTGCATAAAAGTAAATAGATAGGCCCTTCGCAGAGGGAAGCAGAGATTTGTCAAATGTGCCAGAGGTCAAAGCTTAAATTAGAGAGATAAAAATATTTTGAGAGGCATGCTTTTCCTGTCAACGAAAACGAACGAGAATTCCCAATATCTTCCATGCTAGATACATTATAGGTGGTTCCCAAACAGAAAGTAAAGTTTATTTCCTTTCCACCATTTCTTTCACAATCCATGGCTAGCCGTATCCACGGGTGCCCTCCATACCATCACTTTCCAAGGAATTTTGTTGTTATTAATTTTTGATTTCATTGTGGGACTGGGCATCCCTATTACCAACCATACTCTCGTGCAATGACAAGTGAATAAACACTCATCGTGAGAATAACCCACCTAGCATGGAAAATATTGGCCACCCCCTTCCGCCAAATGAGCGGTACGGGCACACAAAACAGAAAAATTATTTTGAAAATTAGAGTTGGCACACGCAAATTTACTTGGAACGGCATTGAAATACCGCATATAGGTAGATATAGTGGACTCATTTGGCACAACTGGGTTTAAGGATTTTGGATGCACAAGCAGTATTTCCACTTAGTACAAATGAAGGCTAGCAAAAGATTGAGAAGCAACCAACCAAAAAGCAAAAACGGTCATAAACATGCACTGAACATAACTAACACCGAATAATGCACCATAAGTAGGATATAATTTCTTTGCATAACTATTTACTTGATGTGCATGCATTGGGAATCACAAACCTTAACACGAATATTCTTACTGAATCACAATTACTCACTAACATGACTCACATATTATCATTTCCATATCGCAAAACTATTGCAAGGAATCACACTTATCATATCCAATGATCTATATGAAAGTTTTTATTATATCCCTCTTGAATATTCATCACTTTGGGACCAAATTCATATCTTGTGCAAATTACCGTTACTTTCATCAACTCTCAAAAAGATTTAATTGAAGCATGAGAGTGTAAATGTTTCTTCAAAATTTCAATCTTATCAATTCTCAAAATAATATAAGTGAAGCATGAGAATCTATTTCTTCAAAATTTCAATCTATCAACTCTCAAAATAATATAAGTGAAGCATGAGAGTTTATTTCTTCAAAATTTTAATCAACTCTCAAAATAATATAAGTGAAGCATGAGAGGTTATTTCTTCAAAATATAGCCACCGCCGTGATCAAAAAGATTTAAGTGAAGCACTAGAGCAACTGCCTAGCTCAAAAAAAAATTAAGTGAAGCACATAGAGTATTCTAACAAATCATGATAACGTGTGGCTCTCTCAAAATAGGTGTGTTCAGCAAAGATGATTGTGACAAACTAAGAAGCAAACAAAGCAAAGACTCATATAATACAAGACGCTCCAAGCAAAACACATATCATGTGACGAATAAAAATATAGCTCCAAGTAAAATTACCGATGGTTGGTAGAAGAAAGAGGGGATGCCTTCCGGGGAATCCCCAAGCTTAGACGCTTGACTCTTCCTTGAATATTACCTTGGGGTGCCTCGGGCATCCCCAAGCTTAGGCTCTTGCCACTCCTTATTCCTTCATCCATCGTGATCTCACCCAAAACTTGAAAACTTTAATCACACAAAACTCAACAAACCCTCATGAGATCCGTTAGTATAAGAAAATAAATCACTACCTTAAGTACTGTTGCAAACCCATTCATATTTTATTTTTGCATTATACCTACTGTATTCTAACTTCTCCATGGCTTATACCCCCCGATACAATCCATAGTTCCATCAAAACAAGCAAGCAACACATCAAAAACAGAATCTGTCAAAAACAGAACAGTCTATAGCAATCTATTTAAAAGCCATACTTTTGTAACTCCAATTTTTTTGAAAAATTAGGAAAACGTGGGCAATTTATATACCAATAATGTGTAAAAATTTCAGATTTTTCTGATGCACCAGTACAGAAACAAAATTCCAGCACTGGACGCAAAACTTCTGTTTTCCAAACAGCATCAATTATACTATCTTCCAAATCATCCCAAAGGCTTTCCTTGGCACAAACACTAATTAAAAACACAAAAACACAATCATAAAAGTAGCATGAAAGTGAAAACTCACAATAACAGAAAAAAATAATAAATTTTTTTTTTGTTCATTCGGTTGCCTCCCAAGAAGCTCTTTTCTTTATAGCCATTAAGATAGGCTTTGAGATTTCAATGATGCTCACATGAAAGATAATAATTGAAACATAAAGAGAGCATCATAATACATGTGACAAACACATTTAAGTCTAACATACTTCCTATGCATAGGCCTTTTATATGCAAACAAATTAGCAAGACGAGAAATATCTAGCATATGCAAAGGAGAGGAGTAAAACATTGACAATCTCAACATAACGAGAGGTAATTTAGCAACATGAAAATTTCTACAACCATATTTTCCTCTCTCATAATAATTACATGTAGGATCATAATCAAATTCAACAATATAGCTATCACATAAAATTTTCTCTTCATGATTCACATGCATAAATTTTTTATCATCTTCCAAGATAGTGGGATTAACATCAACTAAAGTCATGACCTCTCCGAACCCACTTTTATCCAAAAATTCATAAGATTGATAATTTTCCAAAGTAGTGGGATCATTATTACCTAAAGTTGATGCTCTTCCAAACCCACTTTTAATAGTGTTGCAAATTTTATTATCAATAACATATTCATCATGAGGCTTAAATAAATTTTCAAGATCATAAAACGCATCATCACCCCAATCATGATCATTGCAATAAGTAGTGCACATAACAAAATTTTCATCCCCAAGCTTGTAGTTTTGCATATTATTAGCACAATTGACATTCATAGAATTTATAGTAACATCATTGCAATCATGTTTTTCATTCAAGGAGCTATCAAGTATGGGTGTTATAGCAATAATTTCATTTTTAACATAAGGAACTATAGCAAGTTCATCTCTATAAGCATCTTCAATATTGGCATCATGGCCATAAGAATAACAAGCATCATGTTCATCAAGAGGGCATATTTCAATCGAATCATCGGAATCATGATTATCTATAGATTCATGTGTATCATTATTCTCTTCCAAAGCAGTAGACATTCTCTCAATAAATTCACTAACATAGGAATTAAATGCATAATTTTCATAGCAATACTTAAGTATGGCAAACTTTTCAGATTTGTAGAGAGTAATATCATACTTTTCAATCAAAGAAGCAACTTCATAAGCACCCTTAAAAGCAACAAATTCTTCAATTTGTTCGATATCATAGTAACTATAAACACCTTTTTGATAAGATAAGATTTCATTATCATTGAACTCACATAGGTAGGGAAGGTGTTTTTTAGGGTTCTTAGAGCAACATGTAAAATCATAAATTTCACATAGATTCCGAGCATAGCATAGCAAACAATTTATTTGACGCCATAAGAGTCTCCCTTTTTCAGACAAACGGTGACGCAAAAAATGAGCATGCTCCTTTAAAGATTTTCCCTCAACTAAACTAGTTGGGGTTTTAGCACGAGCAATAATGGATCGAAGATGATTCAAGTAGTAAACTTTAAGTGAATCCATAGTATCTTATATTTTTACTTTCAGTTTCTGTTCTTGTGTGTTCGACATGAAGGCAATAAAAGCAAGCAAGTAAAGAGGCAAACAAGAAAAAAGGCAAACAGAAAATATTTTTGTATTTTTGTAAAAACTTTTTAGAAGTGGGGGAGATGAAAATGAGAGGCAAATAAAATAAATGCAAGGAGATGAGAGTTTAGGCGAAGGTACTTGATAGATGTTGATGATGTCTCCCCGGCAACGGCGCCAGAAATTCTTCCTGCTACTTGTAGCTTGCGTTGGTTTTATCCCCGAAGAGGAAGGGATGATGCAGCACAGCAGAGGTAAGTATTTCCCTAAGTTATGAAACCAAGGTTATCAATCCAGTAGGAGAACCACGCAACACCTCGTTAGCAGTACCTGCACACAAACAACAAATCCTTGCATCCAACGCAAACGAGGGGTTGTCAATCCCTCGACGGTCAATTGCAAGATTAAATTGTATGTGATAGATAGATAGATTGAAACAAAAATACAAAATAAAATAAATAAAAGAAAAGTGCAGCAACTATTTTTAGGGTTTTAGTATATGATTTAGATAGACCCGGGGGCCATAGTTTTCACTAGAGGCTTCTCTCAAGAAAATAGCATACGGTGGGTAGACAAATTACTGTTGCGCAATTGATAGAAAAACAAATAATCATGAAGATATCCAAGGCAATCATCATGTATATAGGTATCACGTCCGAGAGAAGTAGACCGACTCTGGCCTGCATCTACTTCTATTACTCCACACATCGACCGCTATCCAGCATGCATCTAGTGTATTAAGTCCATAAAGAACGGAGTAACGCCTTAAGAACGATGACATGATGTAGACAAGATAAACTCACGTATGAATAAACCCCATATTTTTACCCTTAATAGCAACGATACATACGTGTCATGTCCCTTTCTGTCACTGGGATTGAGCACCGCAAGATCGAACCCATTACAAAGCACCTCTTCCCATGGCAAGATAAATCAATCTAGTTGGCCAAACCAAATCAATAGATCGGAGAAGAAATACGAGGCTATAATAATCATGCATAAAAGAGTGCAGCAAAGACTCAAATATATTCATGGATAATATGATCATAAACTCACAATTCATCGGATCCCAACAAACACACCGCAAAAAGTGATTACATCGGATAGAACTCCAAGAACATCGAGGAGATCATTGTTTTGAAGTTTAAAAAGAGAGAAGAAGCCATCTAGCTACTAAATATGGACTCGAAGGTCTGTGGTAAACTACTCACACATCATCGAAAGGGTAGCAAGGTTGATGTAGAGCCCCTTCGTGATCGATTCCCCCTCCGGCGGAGTGCCGGAAAAGGCCTCCAGATGGGATCTCTCGAGAACAAAAACTTGCGGCGGCGGAAAAAGTATTTCGTGGACTCCCCTGAGGGTTTCTGGTTTTTTGGGAATTTATAGTAGAAGAATTAGGTCAAACGGAGCTCTGTGGGCCCCACGAGGTACCAGGGCGTGCCTGCCTCCCCAGGCGCGCCCTGGTGCCTCGTGGGCACCCCTTGGGGCTTCTGGCCTCCTCCCGAAGCTTCTAGTGTTTATCTTGTCCAGAAAAAAATCTCCAAAAAGTTTCGTGGCATTTGGACTTCGTTTGGTATTGATATTCTGTAAAACAAAAACAGGGCAGAAAACAGTAACTGGCACTGGGCACTAAGTTAATAGGTTAGTCTCCAAAAATGATATATAATTGCTGTAAATGCATATAAAAACATCCAAGATTGATAATATAACAGCATGGAACAATAAAAAATTATAGATACATTGGAGACGTATCAAGAAGATCAAGGCCATCGAGAAAATGCGCCCTCCCCAGAACCTCAAGCAAATGCAGCTCTTGGCGGGATGCATGGCCTCACTTGGGCGCTTCATCTCCAAGTTCGGCGAGCGAGCCCTGCCGTTCTTCAAGCTCATGAAGAGATCCGGCCCCTTGAAGTGGACTTCTGAGGCTGATGCTGCCTTCGAGGACCTCAAGAGGTACCCGATGAGCCCGCCCATCATGGTCGCGCCACGCTCTCACGAGCCCCTGCTCCTGTACCTGGTAGCCAGCCCCAAACGGCCAGCGCGGCCTTGGTGGCGGTACGAGAGGAGCGCGTACGCATCCAGAAGAAGCCTGCTGAGGCCCCACCAGCACCTACCGAGGTCACGCCTTCACCTGCCATGGGCCCTCCTCGGGAGGCCCTTGACGAGCCAGCTCGTGAGCCGCCTCCTGAGCCTTCCAAGCCTCATGAGGCCTCCTCCGGAGAACAAGATGCTACTACAACTACACGCCTCGTTGAGCACCCTGTGTACTTCATCAACACGGTATCGCGGGATGCGCGCGAGCGCTACCCCATGTAGCAAAAGCTCCTCCTCGCGCTCCTTGTCGCCTCTAGGAAGCTGCACCACTACTTCCAGGGCCATCCCATCAAGGTGATCACATCCTACCCACTGGAGCAAGTTCTGCGCAGCCCCAACGCCGCCGACCGCGTCGCCGAATGGAACATCGAGCTGCAGGCCTTCGAGCTGGAATTCTGCACCACAAGGACGATCAAGGGCGCAGCCTTGGCGGACTTCATGGCGGAATGGACGGACCCGCACCAAGAGGAACCTCGCGAGGACGAGTCCCTCCTGCCTAGAGACGAAGCACCTGGCGGCTGGACCATGCACTTCGACGGCGCATTCTCATGACAGGGTGTGGGAGCTGGTGTCATGCTCACTTCGCCAATAAGAGACAAGCTCCACTACATTGTCCAGCTCTGCTTCAAGCATAACGACAAGGTCTCCAACAACATCGCAGAGTACGAAGGTCTCATCGCTGGGCTCAAGGCTGCCTCTACTCTGGGTGTCAAGCGCATCATCATCAGGGGCGACTCTCAGCTCCTCGTCAACTTCTCCAACAAAAGCTACAAGCCCAAGGACGAGCACATGGCTGCCTACTTGGAGGAAGTTCGCAAGCTCGAGAAGCGCTTCCTTGGCTTGGAGCTCCAGCACGTCCCTCGCGACAGCAACAAAGAGGCAGATGACATCGCCAAGCAGGCATCTCACCATGTACCTCCACATTGGGATAGCTCGGGCTTGGAGTGATAGAATCCGGCGATGTAGCATCACGTGGATTACATCCACCAAGGTGACGCCCGTGCTGACAACAACCTTTACCATGTGCTGGAGCTCTGCCACCTCGTCCTGGTTCCCCCAGCTGAGGTTCTTATCGGTCCAGGAGTGCAGCTGATGGATCAAAATACTGTCAGATCCCTCGGTAGGGTTCATGACAAGATCGGAAGTACCGGGACGGAGTCTACACACACCGTTTACCCAAGTTCAGGCCTCCGAAGAGTAATACCCAACATCCTGCTTCTTCTGGTTATTCATGGTGAGGGGATACCTTCTGCAGAGGATTACAATGGTGTGCAGGATGTCTACCGAGAGTTAGATCTAAGATTGGATGATGAATGAGGACCAAGACCTCCCTTTATATAGGTAGGAGAGGTCTAGGGTTTACACGAGGGGGGGGGGGTGAGATCAGTCCTGCCGCCGCCCTTTGACTTGGAGAGCACGCACGTCGTCTTCACCTCCTTAGGGTTTCCTGGTGTTTCTTCGGCCTGGTGAGCCCCATACGAGGCTAAGGCCGAGCTCCCCTATGTTAGGTACCCCGTGTACGGAACCCCGTTAGCAGCCTCTTAGTTCCCTGATGGCATATCGGCCATGTAGAACCATTCCTCCTGCCAAAGTTTCATGGTTTCAACAAATGTGCCCTTTAGCCAAGAAACCATGGGGATCTTTCTAACCATGGCCCCGCCACACTCCGCGAGATTGGGGCCGCTGTTGTGCGGCTTGATGCAGAACAACTTCAGCCAAAGCTCGAAGTGAGGCTCAATGCGGAGGAATGCCTCGCAAAAAGTGATGTAGGTGGCGATGTGAAGAATGGAGTTCGGGGCCAAGTGATGGAACTGGAGCCCATAGAAAAATATGAGACCCCAGAGAAAGGGGTGAAGAGGGAAGCAAAGACCTCGGATGAGGTGCGAAACGAAAACTACCCACTCCCCCATTCGTGTGTCCGACCTCCTTAACCTTGTGCAACGCGGACTTCCCCTTTTATTCCCTAGGCTTCTCTAGATGACTGGGCCCAAAGCTTCGTGAGCCGGCCCGCTATTGGTACGAGAACCGTCTCAAGTAAGATTCGTGTGGCTTGCCCGTTTGAAACGGGGGAAGGGGGAACGGCACCCCCAAAGGGCGGTTCTTCTTCCAGCTTATCATTCCGCCGCCGCTCGTGGCCTCCGCCTCGCGCCTAGGGTAACCAATGTCGACGTCTTCCACCGCCTCTGCCGATTGCCACGGGGAAAAACGCCTGGTTGACTCGCAGCTAGTCCATCCCGGCACCGCACCGGAGTGGGCTAGTGATTGGAAAAAGTCCCCAATCACTAGGGACGATCTGGAGCGTCTGGTGAAGTTGGGATGGCTGCCGAAGAAATCTTCAATGCCGTGGCTGGCACCAACTGCAAGGGAGAGGGTCTCGCGCCCCTTGCTTTGGAACCTGGTGGTTCACGAGGCATTCATCTTCCGCGGGCTTCGATTTCCCTTGAGCGCCTTCATTCGTGGAATTCTCACCCACTTCAGGCTCCAGCTTCATCATCTGACCCCGAGCAGGGTGCTACATTTGTCATGCTTCGTGACTTTCTGTGAGTGCTTCCTTGGGATTCCTCCCCACTTTGACCTCTTCAGATATTTCTTCGAGGTGTTTCCCCACCTGAAAGGAGGTAGGATACCTTCCTGTGGTGGCGCGGAGCTCCGACCCTGGCCGGATTCTGGATTCTTCGAGATTCCCGCCGACGACGGCCCCGAGCCGTGGGAGCACAGGTGGTTCTACGCTACCGACGTCGCCAGGGGTCACTGTGAGGTTGCCATGCCTGTCTTCTCCGATGTCCTGTGTCGACAAGGACCGGAGTGGAGCTCAAAGACAAAATCCGAGCCTGAGACCGGTTCTCTGATCCAGGCGGTCTTTGAGATGCACGAGAGGGGCTTGGCCGGCATCCAGCTTGTGAAGACATGGATGTAGAGGAATGTTTCTCCTCTCAGCTCCCGAGTATCCCTTATGTATGAGTACCGGGGCCTGGATGACCCAGATCGCCTGCTTCGGAGGGAGCTTGTGACAGTCCAAAAACCCCCTCCATTCAGCCCCTGCCTATAAAAGGAAGGGCTTCCCATTCCATTTTCGGAACCCTAGCCTCCCCTAACCTCCCAGCCGCCGCCACCCCTTCGTTTTCCACGCCGATCCTACCCACCACTGCCACTTGGCGCTCAACCGCCGGCAGTGCCGCCACCTGAGCCGCCGGCTCCCACCAACCGGAGCGCGCCATGTCGCCCAGGCCTCCTCCTTACCACCGCGGCCCGCCAGGACCAGATCTGGCCCGTGCCAGCCCGTACGCCGCCAAACCGCGCGCCCCCTCGACCCAAGCGCCGGAGCCACCATGAGCTCCCATGGCAGCCACCTCCCTGTCCCCAACCACCTCGGCCTTCTCCTCCTCGACCTCGTCACCGGCCAGTCATCCAACAGCACCAGGCCAGCCCCGTCGCCCCTGCTCGCCTGTTCCTCTCCCTCATGTACCTCCTCCCGCAGCTCTCTCTCTCTCTCTCTCTCTCTCTCTCTCTCTCTCTTCCCTTCTAAACTCTCTCTCTCTCTCTCTCTCTGCACTCCATGGACAGGGACGACATGGACGGCCGCCCGAGGAGCAAGCCCTACCCGTCCATGATATGTAACAGCCCGAGACCGACGCTCCAGATGCCTTCCATGTTTTTCGTGATAGCTGCGTTAGTTATTTGTTTGTTGCATTCATCGTCGCATCATTCGCATTGCATCGACACTCTGTTGCCGTCGTGTTATAAAACTTGCATCCGTCCATAGTTGTCGCTTCTCTCCGTTGTCTTCATTGACCGTTCCGAGACCAACCACACTTGCATGCGTCCACGGCATCCCCTAATATTTATTTTCTAAGTGGGAATAAAACATTCTCGGAATGAGCTGAAAGTTGGCGTGCAGTCTTGTTATATTGTAGGTAGACCGCCTGCCAAATTTCGTCGCATTCGGAGGTCGTTTGATACCCGAACCGCTAAACTGTAGCAGCACTATAGCCGGATAAAACGTCGAATGTTTTCGGTATTTGAAACTGTCACCGGGCTGCACCAAGTTCCCTCTCATCTTAGCCCAAGCCCTCTCTACACAGCCATTGCAGCCAACCTAGCCTACCCCTCCGACCAGAGTCGTCGGATCGCGATCGGAGGGTCTAAAAACCCCCTCGAATCCCAAAACCTAGCCCCCCTGCTATAAAAGGAAGGGCTCCCCCTTCCCATTCTGGAAAACCCTAGCCCCTAGCTTCCTTCCACCTTCAGCCTTCCGCTCCGAGCCCCCACTCCCAGGGCAACAAGTGAGCCCTGCTTTAGCCGCCCTCATGGCGGTGGCTCCTTCCGGACCTTCTAGTGAGGAGGCCTGCGCCACCCAGGGCTGGTGGGGAGCCCCGAAGGAGACCCATGTGGAGGCCTCCGAGGGTGAGGAGGAAGATGAGGGCATAGTCCCCCCCACCGAGAGGCAGCGGAGATGGGGAGGGTGGTGATGGCGATGACAATGCCGATGATGCTAAGGACGACGAGGACGACGAAGAGGTCGAGGACGCTGAGGAGGGCGGGACGAGGACGTCGGCGAGGAGGCTACGGTGACGGATGTTGAGGCGTCACGCTAGCCCCTCAAAAGGCTTCGTCGTGGCGCCTGGGAGGAGTCCCCGGTCAGCAGTGGTCCTCGCGAGCTTCGTGGGAGCTCGGTGAAGTCTCCCAGGCTGCAGATTCCCTTGATCGCCCCGACACTGGTGCGAAGGAGGCATGCGCCATTGGTTGCCCCGTAAGTTATCCTTATGGTTCCTGAGCTTGCGCCAGTCTTTTCATGGCCCCACCGCAGACATTTTGAGCTCATGCCTAGGGCCGCCTCCTACGGTTCAGCAGGACCATCTGTCGCCGAACCCATCGCGGCAAGCGTGATTCCGGCCGTGCCCCTGTCGGCGATCCCGACAGTGCAGCCGTCCGTGGAGGTTCCAGTCTCTGAAGCGGAGACCCAGTCCCGAGGTATGATGTCTTTGTCCTTGGCCATTGTTTTGGTGATGACCTGCGAGGGAATGTTCTCATATGGGCCATTTTTGGTAGGGGCTCCTTCTGCTGAGGCCACAACTACCTCTGAGGCCGGGGGCATCAATGGAGGCCACGTGGACCAGGTGTCCCCCCATGTTCCAGCCTCTGCGCCCAACCCAAACGTGCCGGCCTTTCTCTGGCAAGTGTCGCTGCTACGGCGGCGATCATGAAAGTCTCCGTTGGCGGGCCGGACCATTCGGCGGCCTCATCGTCCAGCACAACGCCTAGGGCGTGCTCCTTTCTGTCCAGTGGATTCGGGCCTGAGGTCCCGCAAGAGGTCGTGGCGCTCTTGAGCACCGCTGACGAGGCGCTGGGACGCCTATGGGAGGCCCTGAAGGAGATCGGGTAGGCTATGGAGCCCGGTTTCAAGGAATGATACCTTAGTATGCATGGTAGTAGTACCCCCGGGGCCGAGTGTGGCATTGCTTTGCTAGTCGTGCTCAGTCCCTGAAATAGTGTGATGTAACTTGTTATGTTGCGATAACCAGGCCGCGTCTGAGGCGAAGCACAGCCGCGAGGCAAAGGTCTCGGACTTGGAGTCGTGGATCGTGGTGTTGCAGCGCCAGGGGGATGGGCTGCAATGTGAGCTTGACGCCGCTTCATGTGAGTCGCGATGCCTTTGACTTGTGCCTGGGTGGCTTTCTGTTTGTTAATAACGGCGGGTGTTGGTCCTGCCTCTCCTCCTTTTTATAGCTATCAAGACTGCGGTGACCTTGAGAAAGGAGGCTGAGGAGGCTGCGCAGGCCTGCCGGCGCGCTGAGGACGCTGAGCGGACCGCTCTGGCGGAGTTGGAGACGGTTCTTGATAGAAGCGAAGGTGTCCCGTCTTTCGATGAGATGGTGGCTATCGTTTTGGTGGAAGTCGACTTTCACGATCCGACTACGAACGTGCGAAGACGTCGCGCCTTAGCAATCGCTAAACCAACTCCGAGAGGTTATTGACCACGCCGGAGCACGATCAATCTGACCACGAAGGTCTATTTCCTGCACGCAAACGAAGAACAAGCAAGAAACTAAGATTGCAATCTGGATATTGCGTATTAAAGAGGAAAGCTTTATTGATGAAGTGGGGTTCTGTGACGTCTTGGTCTGGTCGTGGAACACAAACGAAGGACGCGAAGTTGCAGCTATGGCGAACTTGTAATCTAAACAAAACCCAAATCTAAAACGATGCCCTAAGGGCTGTATATATGAGGTAATAGAAGGGGATTTCGTGGCCCCTTGGAGGAGGGGTCCGAAACCAGCCCTAACTCCGTTTCCCCACACATACGGACTCTAAAAATAGCCTAATAAGTGGTATTTCAAAATTACATGGGCCTGGCCCAAAAATAAGGTGACGCAGCACCTATATTAGCCTATGGACGAAATTTATGAAGTGGCCTCTTGTATATTTCGTCCAAGCCTCCAAGCACTCCTTATGGTGGCTTCAAAGTGCGAAAATCACCACTGGAAACTCCGTTGTTCCTTTCCGTGCGCGCACCTTCTCCCCCATGCTTGATCCTGCTCCAATGGCCATCCTTCTTGTCCATGCTAGGTCCTTCGTTCATAAGTAAAACAAAAGTATCTAATTTAGGCAGCATCATATGTTCATGAACATTAGAAGGATTTCCAAGAAACGAAAGTACCTGATAATTTAGTTGGCGTGCGCGGGCTCTAGTAATTGGTCCAATCTGTGTAGCTGGTGGTGATGTGGGTGTAACATTAGTAGGGATGTCCTCATCATCCTCCCCTTCTTGAACTGAAGTCGTCCTCGACGGAAGCTCATCATCCTCACCCATATAAGGCTTCAAATCTGCAATGTTAAAAGTGGGACTAACCCCAAAATCTGCAGGCAGCTCAAGTTTATATGCATTATCATTTATTTTCTCTAACACCTTGAAAGGACCATCGGCACGTGGCATTAGCTTCGACTTGCGCAATTCAGGAAACCTATCCTTACGCAAATGTAACCAAACAAGATCTCCAGGTGCAAAGACAACATGTTTTCTACCCTTATCTCCAGCAAGTTTATATTTAGCATTCATACGCTCAATGTTCTCCTTAGTTAACGCATGCATCTTTAATATCAATTCAGCACGTTCTTTAGCATCAAAATTGACCTTCTCCGAAGATGGAAGAGGCAACAAATCAATAGGTGCACGAGGTAAGAAACCATACACTACTTCAAAAGGGCACATCTTAGTTGTAGAATGCAGCGAACGATTATAAGCAAATTCAATATGAGGCAAGCATTCTTCCCACATTTTCAGGTTATTTTTCAACACAGCCCTAAGCATAGTAGACAGTGATCTATTCACTACTTCAGTTTGTCCATCAGTTTGGGGGTGACATGTAGTACTAAAAAGCAGTTTAGTCCCCAATTTAGCCCATAAACATCTCCAAAAGTGGCTAAGAAATTTAACATCACGATCTGAAACAATTGTATGTGGCACACCATGCAAGCGAATAATTTCACGAAAGAACAAATCAGCAACATTAGCAGCATCATCACTTTTATGACAGGGTATAAAGTGTGCCATTTTCGAAAATCTATCCACGACAACAAATATGCTATCCCTCCCCTTCTTTGTTCGAGGTAAACCTAAAACAAAGTCCATAGATATATCCTCCCAAGGAACACTAGGTACAGGCAAAGGCATATATAAACCATGAGGATTGAGTCGTGACTTAGCTTTTTGACATGTAGTGCAGCGAGCAACAAAACGCTCAACATCCCGTCTCATCTTTGGCCAAAAGAAATGTGTAGCAAGTACGTCCTCCGTCTTCTTCACGCCAAAGTGTCCCATTAATCCCCCTCCATGCGCCTCCTGTAACAACAAAAGACGAACGGAGCTAGCTGGAATGCATAGCTTGTTAGCACGAAACACAAATCCATCATTAATGACGAACTTGTTCCATGTTCTCCCTTCTTTACAATTCTGCAACACATCTTGAAATTCGGCATCATGCATATATTGATCTTTGATGGTCTCCAAACCAAATATTTTAAAGTCAAGTTGTGAAAGCATAGTATAACGACGAGACAATGCATCAGCAATAACATTTTCTTTACCCTTCTTGTGTTTAATGACATAAGGGAAAGTCTCAATGAATTCAACCCATTTAGCATGCCTACGGTTCAGTTTTGCTTGACTTTTAATATGTTTCAAAGATTCATGATCAGAATGTATAACAAATTCTTTGGGCCATAAATAATGTTGCCATGTTTCCAAAGTCCGAACAAGAGCATATAATTCCTTATCATAAGTAGAATAATTCAGACTAGGCCCACTCAATTTTTCAGAAAAGTATGCAACAGGTTTACCATCTTGTAATAACACACCTCCTAATCCAATTCCACTAGCATCACATTCAAGCTCAAAAGTCTTATTAAAATCAGGAAGTTGGAGTAATGGAGCATGTGTTAACTTATCTTTCAATACCGTGAAGGCTTCTTCCTGTGCGGTACCCCAAATAAAAGGCACATCCTTCTTTGTAAGCTCATTTAGAGGTGCAGCAATGGTGCTGAAATCCCTCACAAAACGCCTATAGAAACCAGCGAGTCCAAGAAAACTCCTCACTTGTGTGACCGTTTTGGGCTGCGGCCAACTCTCAATAGCTTCAATCTTGGCTTTATCAACTTCAATTCCCTGTGGAGTAACAACATAGCCAAGAAAAGAAACTCGGTCGGTGCAAAAGGTGCACTTCCCAAGGTTACCAAACAAACGTGCATCACGTAGAGCGAGAAAAACAGCACGTAAATGTTCCAAATGTTCCTCCAAAGATCTACTATAAATCAGTATATCATCAAAATAGACTACCACAAATCGTCCAATGAAAGCACGTAAAACCTCGTTCATTAATCTCATGAATGTGCTAGGTGCATTAGTTAACCCAAAAGGCATGACTAACCACTCATATAATCCAAACTTAGTTTTAAATGTTGTTTTCCATTCATCTCCCAATTTCATACGAATTTGATGGTATCCACTACGCAAATCAACTTTGGAGAAAATTGTAGAGCCACTTAATTCATCAAGCATATCATCTAGCCTAGGAATAGGATGACGATAACGAATAGTAATATTATTAATGCCTCTACAATCAACACACATACGCGATGTACCATCCTTTTTAGGCACTAGAATAATAGGAACAGCACAAGGACTAAGAGATTCACGTATATAACCTTTGTCGAGCAGCTCCTGTACTTGACGCATAATCTCCTTCGTCTCCTCTGGATTGGTACGGTATGGCGCACGGTTGGGCAGCGATGCACCGGGAATTAAGTCAATCTGATGCTCAATCCCTCGAATAGGTGGTAATCCCGGTGGCACGTCTTGTGGAAAGACGTCAGCGAACTCCTGCAAAATGTTAGTGACAGCAGGAGGCAAAGAGGGAGGCATGTCCTCGAATGAAAATAATACATCTTTGCATAAAAAAGCATAGCAAACAGATGTAGTGACATCCAAATCAGTAATATCAGATTTAGTGGCAAGTAAACAACCACTCTTCAGTTTTATTTCAGATATAACACTAGATGATTGTTTATGAGGCTTATTATGTTGCTCAAATTCCTTTGCCACAATCTGATTTTCACTCTCACTTTGCTTCTGTTTGGCTTTACTAGCTCTAGCAATGTCATCTTTCATAATATGTTCGGGAGACATAGGAAGCAAAGTTATATTTTTATCCTTATGAACAAGAGTATACTGATTTGTCCTACCATGGTGTACAGAATTTTTATCAAATTGCCATGGTCTACCAAGTAAAACGGAGCATGCTTGCATGGGTACCACATCACAATCAACATAATCAGAATATGTAGCAATGCTAAAGTGCACACGAACAGTACGTGTTACCTTAACCTTGCCACTGTTGTTGAACCATTGGATGTAATAAGGATGAGGATGTGGTCTGGTGGTTAGAGAAAGCTTCTCCACCATCTCCATGCTAGCCAAGTTGTTGCAACTCCCTCCATCGATGATGACGCGAACAGAACGCTCCTTCACAACTCCCTTTGTATGGAACAAGTTGTGCCTCTGATTTTGCTCAGCCTGTGTAACCTGCACACTCAAAACACGTTGAGCAACTAAACTTTCATACCTGTCAGCGTAGTCAGCAGCCATGTAGTGTGTCTCTTGTTCAGTCTCCTCTACACCTTGTTCTTCACTCGCAATAAGAGCCAGGGTCTCCTCATCATAATCGCTAGCGGAGTCATATCCACCATCCTCAGTAACTATCATCACACGCTTGGAAGGACATTCTCTCGCATAGTGACCTCCACCCTTGCAACGACGACATATAACCTCATGTGTTTGCCCTGTGGATGCAATGGAAGAAGAAGAGCTCTGTGCTGGCCCGGAAGGTGTGCTCTTCGCGGAGGGTGGAACAGAGGCCTGTTTCCTGGTATCTCGGTTGGAGTTGGAGGCTGACGTAGGCGGTGCTGCAGCCGGACGTGTGGAAGTAGAAGAGGTACGTGGAGTCCATGATGAAGTGCGACCTGCAGAAAAATTAGTTCTTGCCAATGCCTGTCGATCCTGCACTTCACGTTCAGCTTTTACAGCAAGATGAAATAAACGAGTGATAGTGTTATACTCCTTATACTCTAGAATAGTCTGAATCTCTCTATTTAATCCACCCATAAAACGTGCAAGCATAGCTTCATTCTCCTCAACAATACCACATCTAATCATGCCAGTTTGTAACTCCAGATAATATTCCTCTACAGAATTTTTTCCTTGTCTTAAACGCTGCAAATTTTGAAGCAATTCACGTTGATAATATGGTGGAACCCAACGATTACGCATAGCGGTTTTCAAAGCAGCCCAAGTAGGTGGGATATTAGCGTGATGTATTCTACAATGTTCAGACCACCAAACACAAGCAAAACTAGTGAACGAACAAACAGCAGCAGTAACACGTCTATCCTCAGGATATTGTAAGCATGTAAATCGTTGTTCTGTTTCTAACTCCCAAGTAAGATATATATCCGGAACATATCGACCATCAAATGTAGGAATATTCAATTTAAGTTTAGGGAGATGGTCATGAGTTTGTACCTGAGGGGGTGGTGCAGCCCTACCATTGCGATCGTAGGCACGTGGACGACCTGGTGCGTGTGGTGGTGGTTGTCCTTGGGGCTGAGCTGGAGCAACCTCTCCCTCATCGTCGTAATCACCATCGTAGTCAGTGTTCTGATCAACAGTAGTAGCAGCAGCAGCCACAGAAGCCACAGCAGTAGGAACGGCACCAAAATGTTGGCCTTCCTCTAGGGGCACACGTTGTGCGCGCCCCGCAAAATTCGGCCGACGTTGTTGTTGTTGCTGAGTTATGACCGGTGCAGCTGGTGGTAGACGTGCAAGCACCTCATTGAACTTAGCGTCCAACTTCGTCTCGAACGTCTTCTCCAATCCATCTAGCTTCTCCATAGCCTCTCCAAGGCTGGTTACGAAGTCTTGTACCTGGTCAGCCATCATTTGCTGGAATTTATCATGGAGCTCCTTGTTGGTCATAACCTCCCATTCGACCTCGTCAGCTTGTGATCCTGGCATGGTTAGCAGTAATAGGAACACAGAAGAATATGAACCTACAGACTACTAGGAAGTGGTGGTGGTGTGTCACAAATCCGTCAAGCAAATCTCAAATTCTTACCAGTTCTTACCCAGCAGCAGGTGGTGATTGGCAACCGGTGTAGTCAAAAACTCCCAAAGCTTGGATAGAGCGATTGCCAGGTGGGGTCAAACACACGGCGTAGATATATGTGGAGCTGGGAAGGCTTAAAATATGGTAGCAAAAAGGGGTCAGCAATAATCAGTTCAGAGATGCAAAGTTGAAAAAACGCTCAACGACGGTACGATGCTGGTCCTAGGCTAGACCGTGCTAGAGACGCGAGCCTAAAACACCAACAAAATCACGACGTTACACGTAATCAAGGGAAGAGCACACTCTGATTTTTTTTTTTTGGCGCCTCTTTTTTTTTTTTTTTTTTTGCGCACTATTTTTTTTTTTGCTCAGAAAATCACTATAATGGTGAGTGTCTCAAAACTCTTCCCGAGACGTATAAACAGGATAGGCACGAAAAAAATTTGAGTAATTTTTTTTTTCTGGAGCGATTCGGGGCTGCGACGACCAAAAATTGCGAAAAAAAAATCACTATGATGGCGAGGGTCTCAAAACGCTCCGAAAGGCCTAAAATGATGATAGGAAAAAAATATTTTCACCCACCGATTTTTTTTTTCCGACACCTACTCAGGCAAGGGAACTCGAAAATAAAAACAGAGGGATCTCAAAATCAATCCGAATACCTAAGGAACTCGGATTAGAGGCGGATATGGGTGGTAGTATAAGGACTCGGATTGGTGTGGCGGATCTGTGGTGGAGGTATATGGCAGCGATGAAGATGATGCGGTGGCAGCGTGACAATCTGTGACTAGAACTCGAAACTCTAAAAGACTAGACGCTAAGACCAGCAACTCGACACGACGATGCACCCGCAATTTCAACAAAGCAAAACACTGAAAAGACTATGCAAAGGCTCAGATTGGTTCGGATATGATGATCTAACCCTAATTTTTTTTGTGGCTTTTTTTGTGGACGGTAGGTATGAAGAACAGATGCAATCTATACTACGAAAAACTGGTAAATCTCACCGAGCAACCTGGAAATCTGATACCACTTGATAGAAGCGAAGGTGTCCCGTCTTTCGATGAGATGGTGGCTATCGTTTTGGTGGAAGTCGACTTTCACGATCCGACTACGAACGTGCGAAGACGTCGCGCCTTAGCAATCGCTAAACCAACTCCGAGAGGTTATTGACCACGCCGGAGCACGATCAACCTGACCACGAAGGTCTATTTCCTGCACGCAAACGAAGAACAAGCAAGAAACTAAGATTGCAATCTGGATATTGCGTATTAAAGAGGAAAGCTTTATTGATGAAGTGGGATTCTGTGACGTCTTGGTCTGGTCGTGGAACACAAACGAAGGACGCGAAGTTGCAGCTATGGCGAACTTGTAATCTAAACAAAACCCAAATCTAAAACGATGCCCTAAGGGCTGTATATATGAGGTAATAGAAGGGGATTTCGTGGCCCCTTGGAGGAGGGGTCCGAAACCAGCCCTAACTCCGTTTCCCCACACATACGGACTCTAAAAATAGCCTAATAAGTGGTATTTCGAAATTACATGGGCCTGGCCCAAAAATAAGGTGACACAACACCTATATTAGCCTATGGACGAAATTTATGAAGTGGCCTCTTGTATATTTCGTCCAAGCCTCCAAGCACTCCTTATGGTGGCTTCAAAGTGCGAAAATCACCACTGGAAACTCCGTTGTTCCTTCCCGTGCGCGCACCTTCTCCCCCATGCTTGATCCTGCTCCAATGGCCATCCTTCTTGTCCATGCTAGGTCCTTCGTTCATAAGTAAAATAAAAGTATCTAATTTAGGCAGCATCATATGTTCATGAACATTAGAAGGATTTCCAAGAAACGAAAGTACCTGATAATTTAGTTGGCGTGCGCGGGCTCTAGTAATTGGTCCAATCTGTGTAGCTGGTGGTGATGTGGGTGTAACATTAGTAGGGATGTCCTCATCAGTTCTTGCCGCCAAGCGGGAACTTGAGGGTGCCCTCCGGAAGGAGCAAGAGGCCTGCCGCGTCCTTCGTACTGATCTTGGCAAGAGTCAGGACTAGCGGGCCATGCTCCAGCGGCAGCTAGAGACGGCTAAGGAGGATGCCGCTTCGCAGGTGCAGGCTGCATGGGAGGCCGAGCAGAAGGTCGCATAATTGGAGAAGGATGGCGAGGAGGTCGCCGTGCAACTTGCTGAGGCCCAACGGTGCTCCGAGGATCTGGAGGCTGTCGCCCGAGGTTTGTTCGGAGGACGCCTCCATGTTGTTGTGTGATCAATGGTTGTTTTCTTATATGGTTGTTGTTGTCTTTATTGCAGGTCCTTTGCCGGCCATTAAGATTGATGACGCGGAGGAGCGGCTGCAGGAGGTTGCCTCTATTGCAGAGCAGATGACCACCGTGTTGGGAATTGTTGCTGGCACTTTGTTTGGTGGGAATCCTGACCTGTCATCTGATCTCGGGGTCGTGCTCAAATTGCTGGCAGACTAACCCAATCAGCTTGATGATTGGATGTATTCCGCAGCTTTTGAAGGAGCTCGTCAGGTGCTGGCTGTCATCCGGGGTCATTATCCCAGTACCAACCTTTGGACGATCGTGAGACCTCTTGCCGGAAGTCCAAATCCTTAGGCGTTCCTGCAAGTTGTCAAGGAGGCCGAATACGCTGCCAGGGTCTGCCCCCTGCAGGGAATCATAAAAAGGCATCCTGGTGCAGGTAGCTCATAAAGTGGAGGCTTGTAATAAACTTTAGTGAGGGTACTTTCTGAGTATTGTATTAAAACAAGTTTGTTTTATGTCATTTTAGAACCTGCCATTTGCTGTGTTGTATGCCTTCTTAATATCCGCTGGAGAACGCCCGTGCCTGACCAAATATGCGCGTGTTAGCGTTGGCCATGTGGACAGGGGCCCCTTTGTGAGCTCGGCTTGCTGGTCTATGGCGCTATGCACTGACGTTGGCTGCGAGCTCCGGGTCAGTTCTCTGCATATGTTAAGATTTGTCTGAACTCTAGCGACTAGGTTAGGCCGTAAAGCCTGTGTGACCTTCTGCCTTTGTGGCAAGTGGTCCGTGTACCGTGAATGCAGCCCCTCGTACTTGTACTTTGAAGGGTCACTAGATGCAGTCATTATTGCTGAGTTGCGTGGGGGGGTCCAAAAAATGATGCAGCCCCCGAGTCGCTAACAAGGAGATCACTCGTACCATCCGCAAAGATTTCCAAGGGGGTTTCAGTACTTAGTGCTTTGTGTACTTCATTTAGTGATCATATAGTGTAACAAAATAGAAGTGTTTGCGTAACAAATCACTTTATTGCCTATCTGGTACATGATCGAACTAACTATGATTATTCCACGAAGTCTTACTGGAAAGGAAATTCATGCTTGAAATGTAAACGACGGGAAAGTAAAATTACTAGTGGTAGATGTGATGCGGAGGCCTTGATTGTTTGGCGTGCTTCTCCGGCCTCCCGTCCTTTGATGGCGAGGGAGGTCTACGAATAGGTATTTCTCCTCTGGCGTGATGGATCTTCCTGGCACTTCTCTTGGTCTGTGTATATCACCTCTGCTGGGTCTATGAGAGGTCACCGCTCCCAGTCGTACCTTGGGAATTTTCTGACCCGGTGTGTTTGCCGGGCCTCTGTGTGATGCGTTCCCCATCTCGTGACTTCTTCGAGGTTGGCCTTCTCTAATCTCATTGCTTGTAAGGGGCAGCCATGAAGTGTGATGACACTGTGGGGGCCCGGCATCTTCATTTGCATGTATGTGTAATGCGTGACAACCATGAATTTGGCGAAGGCCGGTCTCCCTAAGACGGCGTCGTACCCCGCAATGAATGGGACCACCTCAAGGCTGAGCAGTTCATATCTGCGGTTGCTTGCATTGGCGAAGATGACCTCTAGCGTGATTTCCCCCAAGGGCTCTGCCTTTCATCCCGGGATTATACCTCAGAACTCTGTGTTGGAGGGGCAGAGTGCGTCCAGTGGTATATCCATCTGTTCCAGCATTTTTGTATATAGTATGATGATTCTGGAGCCCCCGTCCATCAGGACTACTGGGATGCAGAGGCTTCCGATTATAGTACTGGGGACGAGTGGTAAGCTCCCCCAGCTTTGAGAAAGGAATAGGTGGTCGGCTTAACCAAAGGAGATGGTTTGCTCTGACCATGTGAGGTACCTGGGGCCCCGTACCCTTGTATGGTGGTGCCAGCATATGACCTTGTGAGGCCACCGCGCTTCGGAGACCATGTTCACCCTCCGAACGTATTTGGGGAAGGCTCTATGGTTCTGTCCCTGCTGCTCGGGGACTGCTGCTAGCTGCTAGGTGGCCCTTCTCGCGGAGGAGCTGCTCATTGAGCCCGCAGTCCCATGTCGAGTGTTGGGCTCTATGGTTCCCATAGCTGTGATAGACGCAGGGTCCGTTCATTATTTTCTCATATGTGTGTGGGTTGCATCTAGGCTTGCTGTTCTAGCACTGCCTTTTTCCGCCGGCCTCGCCTGCTTCATTGGCCACTGCGACGAGCTCTGAGTCTTGCTCTTCTTTCCACTTGCGATCTTCTTTGTCCTTTGAGCTCCTGCTTTCTGGGACTTCTGCCCCTGCAGGCTCGGTGGCTTTTGTGCCTAGCATAGGTCGGCGGCCAACTCGAGTTGTTTCTTCTCCTATGGCGAAGTTGTTTGCGACCTTCATTAGTGCTGCTAGAGACGTTAGCTTGCCTTCTCCCCTCTTTTTCCTGAGCTTGTGTCGGAACATAGGGTCCTGTGCACCACTAACAAATGCTTCGATTACCTTCTCGTCAAAGATGTTGTATAGTGTGTTTTTCTTCTTGAGCCAGCACACGACGTAGTCGCGAACTGACTCCTTGTCCTCCTGCACGATGTTGTGGAGGTCGATGCCGCTTCCTGGTCGGTGGTAAGTTCCCTCGAAGTTATTGAGAAAAACGTGCTCGAATTCCGCCCAATTATGGATGGAGTTGGGGGTAGTCCACTCAGCTAGGAGCGCACGTGTCTTGTTAGGCATGGAGGTATATGTCGGAGGGCATTGCCTATGTCCCCATTTGCCATGTCGATCGCCGTCAGGAAGTCGTTCAACCAGTGCTCTGATTTTGTGTCGCCTGAATATTTTTTGACGCCACGTATGACGAAGGGCTGGGGGAAAGGGTGGGATATCACTTCTTGCCCGAAGCATGCCGGTGCGATGCTTGACATGAGTGAGGTAAACCTCGACGGAGGAGCCCCCGGGTGTAGTCCGTTCATTTCTGCTCCTGCCCATCCGCCTTGTTGATGATGATGAGGTCACCCCGTTGGCACGGGGCTCGTGGGCGGCAGAGCCGCACGCTATTGCAGGGCGACAACCTATATTGGCTGACACAAGTGCATAACCGCGACCGCCGGCGCGGCCTCTGGTCGCTGGATGGACCCTTGACGCTGCTCGCGGGTTGGGTGATGTCTACTACGCAACTTTATTCTTGTAGACTCGTGTTGGGCCTCCAAGCACAGAGTTTTGTAGGACAGTAGCAAATTTCTCTCAAGTGGATGACCTAAGGTTTATCAATCCGTGGGAGGTGTAGGATGAAGATTGTCTCTCTCAAACAACCCTGCAATCAAATACAAGAAATCTCTTGTGTCCCCAACACACCCAATACAATGGTAAATTGTATAGGTGCACTAGTTCGGCGAAGAGATGGTGATACAAGTGTAGTATGGATAGTAGATATAGGTTTTTATAATCTGAAAATAAAAAAACAGCAAGGTAGCAAGTAACAAAAGTGAGCACAAACGGTATTGCAATGCTTGAAAACAAGGCCTAGGGTTCATACTTTCGCTAGTGCAATCTCTCAACAATGCTAACATAATTGGATCATATAACAATCCCTCAATGTGCGACAAAGAGTCACTCGAAAGTTCTTATCTAGCGGAGAACATAAGATAGAAATTGTTGTAGGGTACGAAACCACGTCAAAGTAATTCTTTCCAATCAATCTATTGAGCTATTCCTATAAGTGTCACAAACAGCCCTAGAGTTCATACTAAAATAACACCATATGACACGCATCAACCAACTCTAATGTCACCTAGATACTCCAATGTCACCACAAGTATCCGTGAGTTGATTATTCGATATGCATCAAACAACTTCAGATTCATAATATTCAATCCACACAAAGAACTTCAAAGAGTGCCCCAAGATTTCTACCGGAGAAAGTAGGAAGAAAACGTGCATCAACCCCTATGCATAG
This sequence comes from Elymus sibiricus, assembly GCA_039707655.1. Taxonomy (NCBI): domain Eukaryota; kingdom Viridiplantae; phylum Streptophyta; class Magnoliopsida; order Poales; family Poaceae; genus Elymus; species Elymus sibiricus. The sequence goes on from CM077668.1 coordinate 199,450,911, forward strand.
ATTACCCCAATGTCACCTCGGGAATCCGCGAGTTGAGTGCCAAAACATACATCAAGTGAATCAATATAATAGCCCATTGTCACCACGGGTATTCATATGCAAGACATACATCAAGTGTTCTCAAATCCATAAAAGTATTCAATCCGATAATAGTGAAACCTCAAAGGTAAAAACTCAATTCATCACAACAAGATAGAGAGGGAGAAACACCATATGATCCAACTATATTAACAAAGCTCGCGGTACATCAAGATCGTGCCAAATCGAGAACAAGAGAGAGAGAGATCAAACACATAGCTACTAGTACATACCCTCAGCCCCGACGGTGAACTACTCCCTCCTCGTCATGGAGACCGCCGGGATGATGTAGATGGCCTCCGGTGATGATTCCCCCCTCCGGCAGGGTGCCAGAAAAGGGCTGTAGATGAGATCGTGGAGGTACAGAGGCTTGTGACGGTGGAGTCCAAATTCTAGGGTTATTTCTGGGGGTTTCGGAATATATAGAAATATTTGGCATTGAAATCACGCGAAGATGTGCCACAGGGGGCCCACGAGGCACCAGGGCACGCCTCGGGGGGGTGGTGCACCCAGGTGGCTTGTGGGGCCCCTGTGGGTCTTCTGCTGCTTCCCCGAAGCTTCCTGGGTCTGTTTCCTTCCCAAAAAAATGTCAAAAAGTTTCGCTGCATTTGGACTTCATTTGATATGGATTTTCTGGAAAACCAAAAACAAGCAGAAAACAGCAACTGGCACTGGGCACTAGGTCAATATGTTAGTCCATAAAAATCATATAAAATCCATATATATAAAAGTGCACCAAAATCATACAAAACTATAATAAACATGGCATGAATACTTCATAAATTATAGATACGTCGGAGACGTATCACTGGGTGGTTGGTGGCGGACAAAACACTTTCAGTGCCCGCCAGCTTGTCTCTTGATCGTGAGATGTTATCTTGGAGTTCCACCGTCCTGTGGAGCACGTGAGTGGGGTCGGCCAAGAGTTTAGGATCTCCAGGGGTGGCTTGCAATCGATCTGCCAGCGCCGCCGCTGCTTGGAGGCCACGGGCGGGGGTTGGAGGAGGTGGTGCTGCGATCTCCGCGGCCGGCTCGTTGAAGCCGATTCCCTGCTCCCGGCCTCGGTTGGCGAGGTCATTGAGGATATTTCATGGTTGGAGGCATGGGCAATGCAGGCGCTCGCGCGTCATTGTCTCGTTCCACCGGGCCTCGCAGGCTGAGACCTCGAGCGCTTGTTGCTGAAGCGCGAGTTATGCATTTAGTTGGGACACACGTATGGCCTCCAGTGTCCTCGACGCTGGATCGGTGCCAGCGATGGGTGTCGTCAGGTAGTTCAAGGCGTGCCCCATCTGTCCGGACCCCGATCCTAAGTCACACCGACCTAGCATAAGACACATCATATCACTTTGCGGCCTTACGCATGGTAACCCACAGCTGCCGCCTTTACCTTGGCTGGGACCGTTTGCGTCTTTTGGCTCACGTATATAATTTGCTAGCATCCATATGATGATAGATGTGACAGCCCAAGACCAAGACCTCCATTAGTCTGTGTTATGTTCATGCTTGCATTGCTTGTGATGTATGTTTGTTTTATTTGTTTTGCATCATGCATCATATTCACCATTGCCTTGGTTGTGGCATATTTAATTATTATTGTGATCTTGTGTGAAACTCCTTCTCCTCATCTTCATCTTGCACCTTGCTCTTGCCTCCAATCCTTCATCAAGTTCAAAACCCCATCCTAGTTTCTTTCTTTCATTTTTATCCAATTATCTCAAGTGACATTTTTCCTGGTTCCAATAAATGCTCACTATATTCCTAAAACTCCTAAACTATGCCAAGACGCACTCTAGAAAGTTTCAGCTCAATTGGATAAGTTGTGGTCAGATTCAAAATTGACTCAAGTTTGAACTAAATTCAAACTTGATTTAATTTTCTGTCTTATAAAATTGCCAGGCCATTTTTATTAAATTGGGCATAATTCCAGTATTCCAGGGATATTCTCTTCTCTGAGAAATTCCATCTCTAGCCCTCTCCTCCTTTTCCTCCAAGTTTCTGCTTGAAGAAATAAGAGAATGGAGGGAGAGAGCGAAGCCCAGCCAGTCCAGCCCAGCAGCAGCTAGCCCCGCTCGCGCCCTCCCTCTCTCTCGCTGGTAAATTCCTGGCCGGGCCCTCCTGTCATCCTCTTCCCCTCAACTTTTTCTTCCATCTCACGCACCACCTCCCCTCTCACAGTAACTCCACCTCACCCGAGCGCACATGGCCGCCGTGGCAAGGCCAGCACCATCCCCACCTCCTGGCTTCCTATAAAACCCTCTCGCGGATCCCCCTAGGGTTTCCCTCTCCCCTCTCCGCGCCGCTGCCACCCGGTAGGTCCAAGCCACGCCACCATAGCCGTCGCCCCTTCCACCAGAGAGCTCCCGGAGCACTTCCATGGCTCCGCCGTGGTTATAGCCTCCTTTGTCGTTGTCTTCGCTCCTGGTCGGCTCGCCTACGTCATCTTCTTCATCTTTAGTCAAGGCCCGGAGCCAGAAGGGACCAAGACCGGCGCGATCATCTTCTGCTACAACCTTTCTTCCCCTGTGTTCTCTGCTTCTCGGACACCAGCGATCAGCGCGTCCCCACGCCGTCTCCACTGCTTCCCCGACCGCCCTATCAACGAATTCGAGCCCCTCGTGAGCTCTTCTCGCAAACCCCTCTGTTTCCCGTTCAAATCCGCGTATGTAGGCGTCGCTCCGGTCAAGATCGTGCACGGCCTCCATGAACGAGTTCGTGTAGCTCCTGTTGTTTTTCTTTCGCGAGCCCGTGGTGTGCTTCTGCGCGAGCACCCCCACACATCATGCGCACATCCGCAACACGCACAACGCACCCTGCTACTTGTAGCTTGCGTTGGTATTTTCCCCGAAGAGGAAGGGATGATGCAGCACAGTAGAGATAAGTATTGCCCTCAGTTATGAAACCAAGGTTATCGAACCAGTAGGAGAATCACACAACACCTCTTTAGCAGTACCTGCACACAAACAACAAACCCTTGCACCCAATGCAAACGAGGGGTTGTCAATAACTCGGAGGTAAATTGCAAGATTAAATTGTATGTGATAGATTGATAGATTGAAACAAAAATACAAAATAAAATAAATAAAAGAAAATGGCAGCAATATTTTTAGGGTTTTAGTAATATGATTTAGATAGACCCGGGGGCCATAGTTTTCACTTGAGACTTCTCTCGAGAAAATAGCATACGGTGGGTAGACAAATTACTGTTGGGCAATTGATAGAAAAGCAAATAATCATGACGATATCCAAGGCAATGATCATGTATATAGGCATCACGTCCAAGATAAGTAGACCGACTCCTGCCTGCATCTACTACTATTACTCCAGACATCGACCACTATCCAGCATGCATCTAGTGTATTAAGTCCGATAAAGAACGGAGTAATGCCTTAAGAATGATGACATGATGTAGACAAGATAAACTCACGTATGAATAAACCCCATCTTTTTACCCTTAGTAGCAACGATACATACGTGTCATGTCCCTTCCTGTCACTGGGATTGAGCACCGCAAGATCGAACCCACTACAAAGCACCTCTTCCCATGGCAAGATAAATCAACTCAGTTGGCCAAACCAAATCAATAGATCGGAGAAGAAATACGAGGCTATAATAATCCAGCAAAGACTCAAATATATTCATGGATAATCTGATCATAAACTCACAATTAATCGGATCCCAACAAACACACCACAAAAAGTGATTACATCGGATAGAACTCCAAGAACATCGACGAGAACATTGTATTGAAGATCAAAAAGAGAGAAGAAGCCATCTAGCTACTAACTATGGACCCGAAGGTCTGTGGTAAACTACTCACGCATCATTGGAAGGGCAGCAAGGTTGATGTAGAGTCCTCCGTGATCGATTCCCCCTCCGGCAGATTACCGGAGAAGGCCTCCAGATGGGATCTCTCTGGAACAGAAACTTGCGGCGGCGGAAAAAGTATTTCGTGGACTCCCCTAAGGGTTTCTGATTTTGTTCTGAATTTATAGTGCTGGAATTAGGTCAAACGGAGCAAAGGGGGGCCCACGAGGCACCAGGGCGTGCCTGTCCCCCCCCCCCCAGGCGCGCCCTGGTGGCTCGTGGCCACCTCCTGAGTCTTTTGGCCCTCTCCCAAAGCTTGTAGTGTTTATCTTGGCCAATAAAAAATCTCCAAAAAGTTTCGTGGCATTTGGACTTCGTTTGGTATTGATTTTCTGTAAAACAAAAACAGGGCAGAAAACAGCAACTGGCACTGGGCACTAAGTTAATAGGTTAGTCTCCAAAAATGATATATAATTGATGTAAATGCTTATAAAAACATCCAAGATTGATAATATAACAGCATGGAACAATCAAAAATTATAGATACGTTGGAGACGTATCAGCATCCCCAAGCTTAATTCCTGCTCGTCCTCGAGTAGGTAAATGATAAAAATAGAATTTTTGATGTGGAATGCTGCCTAACATATTCATCACATATTCTTTTCTTTAATAGCATGGACAATGGACTTGTATGATTCAAAGCAATAGTCTATAGTTTGACATGAAAATATAGATACTCAAGCATACTAACAAGCAACCATGTCTTTCAAAATATCAACGCTAAAGAAAGTTATCCCTACCCCATTATGCTCAATCATTGATCCATTCATGAAACACACTCAAATATTAGCTACATCCAATGCACAAGTATGACAATAGTGCTCTCTAGTTGGTGCTTTATAAGAGAAGATGGAGACTCAAGTAAAATAAAAATTGCATAAAAGTAAATAGATAGGCCCATCGCAGAGGGAAGCAGAGATTTGTCAAATGTGCCAGAGCTCAAAGCTGAAATTAAAGAGATAAAAATATTTTGAGAGGCATGCTTTTCCTGTCAACGAAAACAACCGAGAATTCCCAATATTTTCCATGCTAGACACATCATAGGTGGTTCCCAAACAGAAAGTAAAGTTTATTTCCTTTCCACCATTTCTTTCACAATCCATGGCTAGCCGTATCCATGGGTGCCCTCCATACCATCACTTTCCAAGGAATTTTGTTGTTATTAATTTTGATTTCATTGTGGGACTGGGCATCCCTATTACCAGCCATACTCTCATGCAATGACAAGTGAATAAACACTCATCGTGAGAATAACACACCTAGCATGGAAAATATTGGCCACCCCCTACCGTTTCATGAGCGGTACGGGCACACAAAACAGAAAAATTATTTTGAAAATTAGAGTTGGCACACGCAAATTTACTTGGAACGGCATTGAAATACCGCATATAGGTAGATATAGTGGACTCATTGGGCACAACTTGGGTTTAAGGATATTGGATGCACAAGCAGTATTTCCGCTTAGTACAAATGAAGGCTAGCAAAAGATTGAGAAGCAACCAACCAAAAAACGAAAACGGTCATAAACATGCAATGAACATAACTAACACCGAATAATGCACCATAAGTAGGATATAATTTCATTGCATAACTATTGACTTAACGTGATGCATAGGGAATCACAAACCTTAACTTACTCACTAACATGACTCACATATCATCATCTCCATATCGCAAAACTATTGAAAGGAATCACACTTATCATATCCAATGATCTATATGAAAGTTTTTATTATATCCCTCTTGAATATTCATCACTTTGGGACCAAATTCATATCTTGTGCAAATTACCGTTACTATTGTCATCTCTCAAAAAGATTTAAGTGAAGCATGAGAGTGCAAATATTTCTTCAAAATTTCAATCTTATCAATTCTCAAAATAATATAAGTGAAGCATGAGAATTCATTTCTTCAAAATTTTAATCTTGTCAATTCTCAAAATAATATAAGTGAAGCATGAGAATTCATTTTTTCAAAATTTCAATCAACTCTCAAAATAATATAAGTGAAGCATGAGAGTTTATTTCTTCAAAATTTTAGCCACCACCGTGCTCAAAAAGATTTAAGTGAAGCACTAGAGCAACTGCCTAGCTCAAAAAATTTAAGTGAAGCACATAGAGTATTCTAACAAATTATGATGATAAACGTGTGGCTATCTCAAGATAGGTGTGTTCAGCAAAGATGATTGTGACAAACTAAAAAGAAAACAAAGCAAAGACTCATATAATACAAGACGGTCCAAGAAAAACACATATCATGTGACGAATAAAAATATAGCTCCAAGTAAAATTACCGATGGTTGGTAGAAGAAAGAGGGGATGCCTTCCGGGGCATCCCCAAGCTTAGACGCTTGAGTCTTCCTTGAATATTACCTTGGGGTGCCTCGGGCATCCCCAAGCTTAGGCTTTTGCTACTCCTTATTCCTTCATCCATCATGATCTCACCCAAAACTTGAAAACTTCAATCACACAAAACTCAGCAAAACCTTCGTGAGATCCGTTAGTATAACAAAATAAATCACTACTTAGGTACTGTTGCAAACCCATTCATATTTTATTTTTACATTATACCTACTGTATTCTAACTTCTCCATGGCTTATACCCCCCGATACAATCCATAGTTCCATCAAAACAAGCAAGCAACACATCAAAAACAGAATCTATCAAAAACAGAACAGTCTGTAGAAATCTGAATTATCGTCATACTTCTGTAACTCCAAAAATTCTGAAAAATTACGACGACGTGGGAAATTCATATATCAATATTGTGAAAAAAATTCAGAAGGTTATGACGTTACAGTACAGAAACAAAATTCCAGCACTGGACGCAAAACTTTCTGTTTTCAAACAACATCAATTATATTATCTTCCAAATCATCCCAAAGGCTTTACTTGGCACAAACACTAATTAAAAACACAAAAACACAATCATACCAGTAGCATGACAGTGAAAACACACAATAACAGAAAATTTTATTTTATTCATTGGGTTGCCTCCCAACAAGCGCTATTGTTTTATGCCCCTAGCTAGGCATAGTGCATAATTTCTAGTATTGTCATCTTTGGTTTCCAACTCCTCAATCACACATCCATTTTTTCTAATAGATTTAACATAGGTGTTTCTCACCATCACACTTCTAGGCACAAAATCAAGAATTTTACTTTTGTGAATAGGTTCCTTAATTATACCAATGAAATTGGGGTGCACGCTAATCATTTTAAGATCCTCCTTTCCCTTACTAGAAGTAGCACCATTACTCTTAGGAACATATGTAAACTTGCAATTCTTGCTAGGAGTAGTTTTTTCAATAGTTTTAACGGAAGAAAAAGTGGAACCCAAATTATTAATAATTTCTTCCAACTTATCGATCCTAGCGGGACTTTGTTCCATCCTTTCATTAATCATTGGTTCTTTCTCTTTTAGCATCTTAAGAGTAATCCCTACCTTTGATCCAAATTGAGTAACATGGTTATGAATCTTTTTATCTAAATTTTCAATATGCTCAACGGTAGGCATTTTATTTTCAATAGCATCTAGCCTTTGCATAACATGTTCCAAGGTCAAAGTTGTTTCATTAATAGTAATAGGTGGTGATTCCGCTAAATTTCATATAGCATTAAAAGCATCCGTAGAGGGACACATCAAGAAATTCCCTCCAGTAATAGTGTCAAGCACAAATCAATACCAAGTAGTAATGCCCCCATAAAAATTGCGAAGAAGGATGGTAGAGGATTGCTTACGAGTTGACCTATTATGAGCATCACAAATCCTGTACCAAGTAACTTTTAAATTCTCTCCTCCCCTTTGTTTAAAATTAAGTACTTCATTTTCAGGGGTAATATTAACGAGCGAAGAACTAGCCATAATGATAAAGCAAGCAAACAATCAAGCAAACAAGCAAAAGGCACACGGAAAATATTTTTGTATTTTTGTAAAAACGTTTTAGAAGTGGGGGAGATGAAAATGAGAGGCAAATGGCAAATAAAGTAAATGCAAGGAGATGAGAGTTTATGCAAAGGTACTTGATAGATGTTGATGATGTCTCCCCAGCAACGGCGCCAGAAATTGGCAAGTTGACGGGAGACTGTGTTGACGTGACTTCTCCCCGGCAACGGTGCCAGAAATTCTTCCTGCTACTTGTAGCTTGCGTTGGTATTTTCCCCGAAGAGGAAGGGATGATGCAGCACAGTAGAGATAAGTATTTATATCAGTTATGAAACCAAGGTTATCGAACAAGTAGGAGAATCACACAACACCTCTTTAGCAGTACCTGCACACAAACAACAAACCCTTGCACCCAACGCAAACGAGGTGTTGTCAATCCCTCGGCGGTAAATTGCAAGATTAAATTGTATGTGATAGATTGATAGATTGAAACAAAAATACAAAATAAAATAAATAAAAGAAAATGGCAGCAATATTTTTAGGATTTTAGTAATATGATTTAGATAGACCCGGGGGCCATAGTTTTCACTAGAGGCTTCTCTCGAGAAAATAGCATACGGTGGGTAGACAAATTACTGTTGGGCAATTGATAGAAAAGCAAATAATCATGACGATATCCAAGGCAATGATCATGTATATAGGCATCACGTCCAAGATTAGTAGACCGACTCCTGCCTGCATCTACTACTATTACTCCACACATCGACCGCTATCCAACATGCATCTAGTGTATTAAGTCCGATAAAGAACGGAGTAATGCCTTAAGAACGATGACATGATGTAGACAAGATAAACTTACGTATGAATAAACCCCATCTTTCTACCCTTAATAGCAACGATACATACGTGTCATGTCCCTTTCTGTCACTGGGATTGAGCAGCACCGCAAGATCGAACCCACTACAAAGCACCTCTTCCCATGGCAAGATAAATCAACTTAGTTGGCCAAACCAAATCAATAGATCGGAGAAGAAATACGAGGCTATAATAATCATGCATAAAAGAGTGCAGCAAAGACTCAAATATATTCATGGATAATCTGATCATAAACTCACAATTCATCGGATCCCAACAAACACACCGCAAAAAGTGATTACATCGGATAGAACTCCAAGAACATCGAGGAGAACATTGTATTGAAGATCAAAAAGAGAGAAGAAGCCATCTAGCTACTAACTATGGACCCGAAGGTCTGTGGTAAACTACTCACGCATCATCGGAACGGAAGCAAGGTTGATGTAGAGCCCCTCCGTGATCGATTCCCCCTCCGGCAGATTACCGGAGAAGGCCTCCAGATGGGATCTCTCTGGAACAGAAACTTGCGTTGGCAGAAAAAGTATTTCGTGGACTCCCCTGAGGGTTTCTGATTTTTTTCTGAATTTATAGTGTTGGAATTAGGTCAAGCGGAGCAAAGGGGGGCCCACGAGGCACCAAGGCGCGCCTGCCCCCCCCCCCCCCAGGCGCGCCCTGGTGGCTTGTGGCCACCTCCTGGGTCTTCTGGCCCTCTCCCGAAGCTTCTAGTGTTTATCTTGGCCAATAAAAATCTCCAAAAAGTTTCGTGGCATTTGGACTTCGTTTGGTATTGATTTTCTGAAAAACAAAAACAGGACAGAAAACAGCATCTGGCACTGGGCACTAAGTTAATAGGTTAGTCTCCAAAAATGATATATAATTGCTGTAAATGCTTATAAAAACATCCAAGATTGATAATATAATAGCATGGAACAATCAAAAATTATAGATACATTGGAGACGTATCACACCCAGCCTTGCCATGCTTCGCAGCCCCGCAAGCTCCTACCCGCCGCAATAGCCGCTCGGTTCCACGCCCAGCACCCGCCGTTGCTCCACCCGACCGCGCACGCGCAGTAGCTCTCAGGCTCTATTTCCGCGCGCTCGCCACTATCCCATAGCTGCAGCCGTCACTGCCCTGCTCGCCATCGTTGCCCGCCAGCATCACCGGGCGTCCATGGCCAAAGCCTCAGCCTTCGGGTGATGAGTCAAGTAGGCCAGAGAGCCTAGATTTCGCAAACAGCCAGCCAGCTCAGCTGGTCAATCTAGCGCGCCAACACCCAGAGGTCCTGGGATCGAATCCCAGGGAGCCTCAGTTCTTCCCCCCTTTGATATTTTTCCCAATCGTGCACACACAGCCACTTGGGCTGATTCCACTTCTGGGCCGCTGCACAGTGTTGCTTCTGGCCTGCGGATGTTTTTTTTCTTCTCTGTGGATTTAACTGTTTTTCCCAGTGCATTGCATAATTACAGAAATTGCCATGATTTAAATTGCTCACAATTAAATATCCATGCATCCAAACAAATCATGTCATATGTGTAACTTGGGTAGAATTTCATGTAGTTTCACAATATCCAACTTTCATCCATGTTAAAAAATGTTTAAAATTGTTGTTTGCATTAATTTGCATAAATGACATGCTAAAATGATTTATTTCATAACTAAATAACCGTAGCTCCGAATTAAATAAACTTTATATGTAATTTGGGTAGAAAAATGTGTAGTTTAACATGGTTCACTTTATTTTGCTGTTTAAAATTTTTAAAATTGTGTTTTAGGCAGGACAGTAGCAAATTCAAAAATTACATATAGGGAATTTCCAGAATTGTTATGTGTTGTTTCCGGCCTCATTTAAACTTGCCTAGATAGGTAGTTTAATTATGCTTCACCTCTTGCCATGTTTAACAACATTTAATCTTGTCATGTACATAAATGGGAGCAAACTAAATAATAATTGAACGTGGAGTTTCGTCAATATGCAACGAGTTGCATATTGAGCTTCATTTAATGTGTAGAATTTGATTGTTGCATTTTCATGCCATGCATCCTTAAACTTGGCATGCATCATACTTGGTTGTGCATCATGCCATGGTTATGATATGTGTGTTTACCATGTTGTTTGCTTCTTTCCAGTTGTGCTTCTTCTCGATTGTCCGGTTACATTGCGAAGTGTGAGGATTCGTTCGACTACGCTTGTGCGACTACTTCAAGAATTCAGTCTTCTTCCTAGCGAGATTCCAGGCAAGATGACCATTACCTTGGATATCACCACTATTTTTGCTTGCTAGTTATCTCGATGCTATCGCTATGTCTCGCTACCTACCGCTTGTTTGTTAGCCTCCCAAATTGCCATGATACAGCCTCTAACCTTCCACCATCCCAGCAAACCGTTGTTTGGCTATGTTACCGCTTTGCTCAGCCCCTCTTATAGTGTTGCTTGTTGCAGGTGCAGTTGTAGTTTGTTCCATGTTGGGACATGGATATCATGGGATATCACAATATCTCTTATTTAATTAATGCATCTATATACTTGGTTGTGTGTGGAAGGCTCGGCCTTTTGCCTGGTATTTTGTTCCACTCATGCCGCCCTAGTTTCCGTAATACCGGTGTTATGTTCCTTGGTTTGCGTTCCTTACACGGTTAGGGTTTATGGGCCCCCCTTGACAGTTCTCTTTGAATAAAACTCTTCCAGCAAGGCCCAACATTGGTTTTAACATTTGCCCAACATAATAATATTGATAATTAATTGACGCATAGGGAGTTATCGCTACCCGAGGAATCTTAATTCAGCATAATATAGGTGGGCCAGTGCTGATGGTGTTGGTCCGAACTAGAGCACCGTGCGGGCTACCTGGGGCAACTCGAGATGTCAGTTACTGTATGCTTCGCTCATCCGATCGTGGCCTGAGACGAGATATGCGCGGCTCCTTTCAGGGTGTCGGCACGTCGGGAGGTCTTGCTGGATTTGTTTTACCATTGTCGAAATGTCTTGTGCACCGGGATTCCGAGGATATTTCGGGCTATCTCGAGGTTGATCGGGCTATCTCGAGGTTGAGGTCTTTCCAGCGCTGATCATGAGAGTTTGTGATGGACTAAGTTAGGACACCCCTGCAGGGTTAAATCTTTTCAAGAGCCGTGCCCGTGGTTATGTGGCGACTTGGAAATTTATAACCTCTGGTTGTAGAGAACTTGACACTAAAACTAATTAAAATACACCAACTGCGTGCGTAACCATGATCGTCTCTTTTTGAGGGAGTTCGAGAAGAGAACACAGTGGGGTTATGTTTGACTCGTAAGTAGGTGTTCAGGATCACTTCTTGATCATATTAGATGTCGACCGGTTATGCGTAGTTACTCTTCTTATTTTTGTACTCGTAAGTTAGCCACCATACAATGCTTAGAGCTTGCTACAACCTCACCACTTAACCATTCCATACCCATTAAGCTTTGCTAGTCTTGATACCCATGGTAATGGGATTGCCGAGTCCTCGTGGCTCACAGATTACTACAACAACAGTTGCAGGTTCAGGTAAAGTGTTGATTTGACGTGAGCACGATGCATGTTTGCTTTTGGAGTTCTTCTTCTGCTTCTTCTTCTTCGTCAATCATAGGAGGGGTTCCCGGTTGGCAGCCGGGGACTAGCAGGGTGGATGTCGTTCTTCTTTTTCCATTGATTTCATCTGTAGTCGGATCCTGCTCTTCTTTACGATGATTGCTATGTATTGATGTATTTGATGTATTCATGTTGTAGCTTGTGGCGAGTGTAAGCCTTTATCTGTATCCTCATCTATTCAGTACATGGTATCTTGTAATGATATCCACCTTGTGAAGCGTCTTCGATATGCGCTTCTATCCTTAGTGGGACTTCCGAGTTCCTTAAGGATATGACCGCATATTGGGCATGACAATAGAGATCCTGGGTCGACATGACTAGTCATAAACCAAGGTGGCACAAACGTACAGGGACAGGCATACGTAACCCAGCAATGCACATGTCGGTCATCAGCGTGTGCAGCCGAGTCGTAGCAAGCTACAAGGACTCCAGTAAAACACCGCTTGACATTTCCCCATAGGGACAGACATAGGAGCAAAGAAGGATACATCCGGTCAATCCATGTGTTTTGGAGCAGTAGCGAACTACCAGGGCTCAGTGGAAGCACTAGGAGGCATTTCCCTGTAGGAAAGGCTACCAAAGGCAGATAACTAGGTGTCGAATCCCACACATACCAATGCATTTCAAACATACACACAATATGCACGATATGTGTAGATACAACATGGCATCACAACATAACTCTACGACTCAAGTATAGATAGGGCTTGATGAAGCCATACATAGCATGATATTCCAAACATGGGTCTCATGACCCAACATACAAAGTCATACAAGCAACGGGAGCATAACATGTCTGAGTACAGACAACTACAAAAGAGAAAGGCTGGGAAGCCTGACTATCTACAAGACCCTCCATAGGAACCAGACCACTGTCTGGGATTCCCAAGATAACCATCGAAGCCCACATGAAACTACTAGTGAGATTGAAGTCTTCTCTGCAAAAACATAAATTAAGCAACCGTGAGTACAAAGGTACTCAGCAAGACTTACATCAGAACTATCTATTTATGCATCAGGTATCAATGAAGGGGATTGTGGAGTTTAACTGCAGTAAGCCAGCTTTGACTCTTGGCTAACATGTACTACGACTACCAGTATTTTCTTTGAGGTGAGAAAATGCACACGAGTCCACTATTCACCACATCAATACACCACTATGGATTCTTTCCCGTCTCCCTACGAGAAGGCCATCCATAGAACTCACACTTATCTTGCGCATTTTAGAGTATCCACTTCAAGTTATCTATGAACCATATAAGTCTCCAAGTAGTCCATATTCGAGGACGCGGCTATTCGGATAGTTTTGATAACCCTGCAGGGGTGTACTTCTTCACACACGCTCTCACCACTTACCACCATATACACGTCATGTATCTCGGCAACCTTCAAGCGGAAGCCTGGCGAGGGTGTCGTCCACAACCTAACTAACCACACAAGATTCTAGTCCAGGTTTATCGCCTATCTGAGGCTGAACCCGCAAGGGAAGTCCGGCTGGAGTTTCCATTACGGCCCCAAATGATGTGCGCAGGGTTCCCAAGCCCAACTCACCAGATGGAACTGTGCTTGGTACACCGTGCCATGGTGCCTAGTCTGTCCCAAGCCCACTTGTACCAGGTGCCACTTGGTAGACTACTAACACAACCTACAAACACCAGAAACTAGTTGCAACTCCTGGACAGAGATCAAGGCGATTAATAAGTCAAGAGAGCTTGATTACCGGAGCCCAATGTGTGGTAGTAACTGTCTTGGATAACATACACAGAACACAGTTCTTAAGGACGGTCTCAATGAGACAACCCACCATGTACTCCTACATGGCCTCTCATCGCTACCTTTACCAAATCATGTTCACACACTTAGCTCTCAACATCAGAACATGTTCACAACATTCCAATTCATACCCCGATGAATCATACTTGACACAACTCTAAGCAATAGCAGGCATGGCAAGCAAGCATGGATGAGTAGTCACATCATGGCTCAAGCAATTCCTACTCATGCTAGTAGGTTTTACTATTTACTGTGGCAAAGACAGGTCATGCAAAGGAATGGGTTCAACTACCGAAACATATAATAGTTGAAACATTGTTGTCCTAATGCAGTAAAACAGAGCAAGGGCGAGAGAGTGGGATTGTATCAGAATGCTCAATGGGGGTTTGCTTGCCTGGCACTTCTGAAGATGATAATGCACTTCATGAGTGTCAACGGTCAGTACGTCGAAAACGTCGGCTACCGAGAAGGAACAAACACCGGCAAACCAGAAAAGAACACATTCAATGCAATGCAATGCAACTATATCATGCATGATCATGACATGGCAAAATGAGGTTGTTTGAGCTAATGCAACTAGCAACCAGATTAAATGAAGTTGGTTTGAACCAAAGGTTCAAATTCAAACTCCATATGTGATTAATTAAATGACATTTAATTGATTTGCCCTAAAAAGTGGAGTTAAGTTGTTCAAACATGCATGAAAATGCCATAAATAGATTCTTCATATTTTTCTGATAATTTTTCATATATAAATTATTTCAATCTGAGTTACGTTTGAAATTCTGTGAATTTTTGAAGTTTAAGCAATTTCCTGGAATTTATTAAACCATTTCTGATTTATTAAAACCCAGAAAAGCATTTTGACATCAGCATTACGTAGGCATCACGTCAGCAAGTCAACTAAGCCGTTTCAGGTCAAATCTGACTAGTGGAGCCCACTGGTCAGTGACCCAGGGTTAATTAGGGGTTAAACTAATCCTAACTAGAAACGTCAGGGGGCCTGTGGCCCACTGTCAGTGACCCAGTTGTCAATTAGGTTAGCCCTAATTAAACGGCCACGTCAGCATCGCCGACGTTTAAACGAAATGCCGGTGACAAAATCCGCAACGGAGGGCGTCGGGATTTTGCTACATGGCTTGGTTTCGAGTGCGGTTTGTGCCTACAGGATGCTGGGACTCGCGTGCATTCAACGGTGCAAGTGGCTTCACCGGAGGTGGCCGGAGTTGACGGCAGCATCCAAGTTAGCGGTGGCCGGAGCCACGGGTTCGAGCGGAGCGAGGCTACGGGGCACGGGGAGCCCAACTAAGGAGGCCTACAGCTTCCTGGGGTCACCAGGAGCTCGACTGTGTCCTCGGGCGTGACTAATGCACGCTAAAACGACGGCGGCAATAAGGACGCCGGCGGTGAGCTCACGGCCATGGTTGGGATCGGGCCTAGCGGGCACAAACGAGGGATGGAGAAGAGGGGTTCGACGCAGAAGCTCACAACGAGGCTAGCAGAGGGCTCGGCAGGCTCGGGGAGGCTCTGGAGCGGCCGAATCGACGGCGAGGAGCTTTGGTGGCCGGTGATGGAAACGGCGGTGCTGGCGATGAAGCAGGGCGTCCACACGTGCGAGCTTCGACGGAGAGGAAGAGGGCATCGCGACGCTTCTTCTGGACACGGCGGCGAGGTGTGGGGACGGTGGTGAGCGCGGTGATTCACGGCGGTGCGCTTCGGCTCTCTCGGGCGAGCTCGGAGGAGGAAGCTAGAGGAGGGAGAGGAGGAGTGGAGAGACCAGAGGGTTTAGGGGGTCTGTGGCGCTCTCAATGCGCTGGGGAGGCAAGCAGGCAGGGTGGAGCTGGCCAGGCGCGTGGCCGTGCGCGTCGGGCGCGTGCCCCTGTCCTTCTAGCTGAAGCAAGGGGACCACTGGCACATAGGCCAGTTGGGCCGTGGGCTGCTTAGGTAAGTTTGCTGTCTCTGATTTATTTTCTATTTTCTTTCTGTTTTCTAATTTATGTAATTTGTTTTGATTTAGTTTAAATACCAAATCATTTTTGTAAAATCTGAAACTTTTTGTGGGCACTATCTGAATTATTCCAGAGGCCCTCACCAAGTTTCAAATTATTCGGAGCAATAAAGATATTTATAGAATTTATTTGCTCCAATTCAAATACAATATGGATTAACTCAAAGCCCAAATATGTCCTAGAAAAATGTGAACCATTTATGGTTAGGGTTTTAACCTTTTTCCCTGAATCATGAACATTTTTTAAGGGCATTTTGGGTTCATTGAAAATATTTTATTTTGATCCTAGTTGAATTTCATTTGGTGCTAGCAGTTTGGACATCCCCATTTCAAATTTCATTTGAATTTAAACATGATGCAAACATGCAAGTGCTAGCCTAGAGCACTACCAGGCTAGGGATGTGACACCGTCACCGGCGGCAGGGTAGACGTCGCCCTTTGGAGGGTGGCCGCAATCGTGGAAAGGCCCGCCGTGGGGCTCAGATGGAGGCCCGTGCTTATCCATGTTTGAGTTGTCAGCACCGGGTCGGTCTGTGGCTGCGTCGTGGCAGCTATAGGCCCTGATGCCGGAGGCCCGGAGGTTGCGGCCTCCATCGAGTCCGTCGTGCATGGCGCATTCGTGGTTGGCTCTCGGTTATCATGACCTGGTGGAGGAAGATCGCCTGGGGAGCGTCAGACTGAGACGTCTCCTCGTCGTTTGAGACGTCGGTCCCCGAGCCTATGGAGGACCCTGTTTCTCCCCAGTGGTTGGAGTACGTGACCTCGCGGAAGGGAGGGAGGCCGGCGTTTTCATCCTCGTTGGTGAGACGGATCGGGGACGCATCGCCCTCCTCGTCGTCCGAAGCCGGGGTGACACCAGTCGCGTTGGCGACTTCGTGTGTGTCTGGGTGGGTGATGAGGCAATCCTTCGATGCCTGGGCAAGACGACAGCTACCATAGACCATTGCTACCAACTGGATAGTTGGTGCGGTCCCTGTTTCGCAGGCCGGTGAGTTGATGTCGACCCGGCCTGCCACATCGGCGGTGAACGTCAGGGAACCGAAGGTTAAGCTTTCCCCTGGCGGCAAGCCGCCGAAGGCGGAAGAAGATCCGACCCATGATCGATCTCTAGCCGGCGCTGCCCGTGCCCGGCACGCCAACTGACAGAGCAAATTCCCTTCAGATCCCTTGGTAGGGGTCCAAGTGCAGCTTGAAGTCGTGGATCGGAGGTCACACGAGGGGTTTATCCAGGTTCGGGCCTCCGGAGAGTAATACCCTACGTCCTGCTGGTTTTGATGATTCATAGTGAAGGGATACCTCGTGCGAGGGGTTACAATGGTGTATGAGATTGCTACCGAGAGTTCTCCTATCTGAGGATAGATGATCAATGGGTGCCCTAGACCTCCCTTTATATAGACATGAGAGGTCTAGGGTTTTACAAGGTAGATGCAATCTGGGTGCCGCCACCCTCTAGTCTTGGGCATCAAGAAGGTCGTCCTGCCTCCTAGGGTTTCCTCCACACCTTGGTCCTGGTGGGCCCCTTGTGGTTGATGATGAGGCCGGGCTCCTGGGTGTTAGCCACCCCCGGTACAGGACCCCGTCAGCCTGAACTTGTTAGCCTGAAAACAAAAGTGATTCGCAACTTTCTTTGCGATACTTATTAATATAACCTCGCATGTGTGCTTTTGTTTGCTTGAAAAATGAGGTGTATATTTTTTTTATGTTGTAGAGGCGGTGAAGTGCCTCGGCTCGGGTTAGGAGTAGAGATTCCCTTTTGTGCTTGTAGACGCCATAGGCGTATTTAGTGGGGCTCAGCGTGACCAGAATATTTGATTCAGTCGTCCGGCATCCTCGATGATTGCTCTCCACAAAGGAAGGACTACCAACAAAATTGCATCGATGTAGCCCCGGAGCACGAAGCTGTGGAAGGTCGGCAGAAGAAGCACCACGAGGGTCCGGAACAAAAAGCAGGAATGTACGATGCAACCTTCGGGTGGAGCTGCGGGGCGGGGGGGGGGGGGGGGGGAAGGGGTCCACTGATAGCGATGTAGCCCTCGAGTCCCTCAACAAAGAGATTCGTTTGTTCTTCCGTGATTTGTCTATCCCAAGTGGTTCAGTAATGAGGTTGTGCTGAATAGTGGTGTGTCATGTTACATTTAGCAGACTATAGAAGGGAAATGAAAAAAATGTGGAAGGTCTCGTCGGCCTCCTTATTTTTTAACCTAATTTTGTTTGAGCTAAAAGTACATGAGATGCAGATTTGCAATTTATTTACACAGAAATTATGTAATACTTAGATGTCTATGCATAAAATAAAAGGAGATGCTCGGCATTCCAAGGTCATGAAGTGATCCAACCTATTTTCTTGTTGCGGAGGTAGTACGCCCCGTTGTTGAGGACCTCGTGGATTATGAAGGGGCCCTCCCATGGGGAGGACATCTTGTTCTTACGTGGTTTCTGCTTGAGGCGTAGGACGAGGTCGCCGACGTTGAACTCGCGTGCCTGGACGCGCCGACCTTGGTACTAGCATAGTTTCTGCTGGTAGATGTTGGTGCGTTCAATGGCCAGGAGGTGTGCTTCCTCCTTCGTTGTGACGTCGTCTTTCATGCTGTCTTCAGCGACCTCCTCTTTGTATGCTCGGACTCGTGGTGACTTGTCACATCCCTAGTTCTGGTATGCACTAGGCTAGCCTTTCATGTGTTGCATCGTGTTTAAATTTATTTGAAATCTTAAATGGGGATTGAATAAACCCTAGCACCACATTAATAAACTAGGTTCACATTTTTCAATGAACCCAAAATGCCTTTCAAAAATGTTCATAATTTAGGGAAAAAGGTGAAACCCTTAACCAGAGATGATGCACATTTTTCCATGGCATTTATGGGCTTTGAATTAACTCATATTGTATTTGAGTTGGAGCAAATAAATCCTATAAATAGTTTTATGGGTCCAATAATTCTGAAATTTATAGAGGGTCTCTAGAATAATCCATCTTGCACCCACTATTATTTACAGGATTCATAAAAATGATTTAGTGCTAAAACTAAATCAAAACAGAACAAAAGAAATAGAAAATAGAAAGAAAAATAGAAAAAGGCAGAGACAGAGAGAGAGAGAGAGAGTTACCTCGCAGCCCACCTGGCCGGCCCAGCCCACCAGGGACATGGGAGTCTTCTTCCTCCCGCCAGTCGGACGCACAGTGCGTGCCCGACGCGTGCACGCCCACCGCATGCCACCTCCTGCTCGCCTGCCTGCCTCCCCCGCCATGTAGACGAGCTAGATAGACTCCGCAGAGTCATCCGAATTGAGCCGACGCCCGCTCACTCTCCCCCTCGCTCTCCCTCGCCCGCCCATCGCCATTGCCGAAGCCATCGAGGTCGTGCCGCCGTAGTAGCCGTGACCACCGTGCTTCCCTCGCCTGCCCACCTTGTCTACGAGCTCCGCCTCCATCGTCTACGTCATCTCCAGCAAGCCACGCGACGCCAGGCGCCCTACAACATCGCCATCGACATCATCTTCAACCTCCGGCCTTCGAGATCGCCGGCAACGCCAAGACGCCATACGTGCTTCCCCGAGCCCACTGAGCCACCTTGCTGACTCACCATGAGCTCCTGCGCCATTTCCCCCTTTCCTTCGCATTGATTGCTCACCATAGCCACTGTTCCCATGACAACCGAATCGCGCTGCCGCACGAACTCGTCACCGGCGTCACTCCGGTGACCTTTTGGTCATGTAGGCATGTCCAGTAGCTTCGTGAGCACGTGTAGTCGCCGTGGATGCCAAGAGACGGACGCCTTGCTCACCGTAGCAACAAATCCGTCATCACCCGAACCACGGCCAGTGCAAAGCTCATCACCGGCGTCGATACCGGCCACCCAAGGTCCGGCCGAGGCCACCGTTGGATGCGTCGCTGAACTAGCTTCCCAACGAGCCCAACCGCGTGGAAAACGGTGCACCACAGAGCATTTCCGGGGCACTTGACCATCTCGGGACTCGTCGGCGGGTTTGACTCCGTTTGGCCACTAATGGCCTCCTCTGTGTCGCTGACATGTGGGGCCGGCCGCTGGCTAATTTCGGTTTAGGGTTAAAATTAGCACTAATTATGCTGTTAAGTAAATGAGGCACTAACCAGTGGGCCCCACTGGTCAGGTTTGACCTGGAATGACTTAGTTGACTTTCTCACATAACACTTACACACTGCTGACGTCATAATGACTTTTTGACGTTTTTATATTTCAGAAATGATTTATAAATTCCAGAAAAATAGCTAAACTTCAAAAATTCATGGAAAATAAACGTAGCTCAGAATAAAATAATTTCTATATGAAAAATTATCAGAAAAATCCAAAGAATCCATCTGTAACATTTTCATGCATGAAAAACCAACTTATACCTACTGTATAAGTGAAAACATCTAAATGGCATTTAAAATGCTTAAGTTGGAGTTTCCATTTGAACCCTTGGTTCAAATGGACTTCATTTAAATTATTGCTAGATGCATTAGCACAATCCATAGCATTCTTCCCATGTCATGATCATGCATCATATTGTTGCATATGTTGTGTATTGATTGCCTCTCCGGTACTGTTCTTCTCGATAGGTTCTGCCTCTGCGAGAGGCACCGACTACCTATCCGAGGAGCAGTGATCCACTGTTGATATTCCAGGCAAGCAAACCCCCTTGATCATCTCGATACAATCCTACTCTCTTGCTCCTGCTCTTTTTCAATGCATTAGGACAACAATGGTTCAACTGTTGCATGTTTCGGTAGTTGAACCCATTCCTTTGCATAACCTGTCATTGTCACCGTAAATAGCTAAACCTTCCTCACATGATTAGGAGTTTCTTGAGCCATGCTGTGACTTCATCCATGCCATGCCTGCTATTTCTTAGAGTTGTGTCAGGTCTGATTCATCTGGGAATGAATTGGAGTTGTGATCATGTTCTGATGTTGAGAGCTAAGTGTGTGAAAACGATTTGGTAAAGGTAGCGGTGAGAGGCCATGTAGGAGTACATGGTGGGTTGTCTCATTGAGGCCATCCATAAGAACTGAGTTAGGTGTATGTTATCCAAGACTAGCTACTACCACACATTGGGATCCTTAATTGACTCTCTCAGCTTATTAATCGCCTTGATCTCTGTCCAGGAGTTGCAACTAGTTTCTGGTGTTTGTAGGTCATGCTATTTCTCTACCAAGTGGCACCCGGTACAGGTGGGCTTGGGACAGGCTAGGTACAGTGGCCCGGTGTACCAAGCGTAGTTCCATCCGGCGAGGTGGGCTTGGGAACCCTGCACACATCATTTGGGGTCGTAATGGAAACTTCGGCCAGACTTCCCTTGCGGGTTTAGCCTCAGATAGGCGATAAACCTGGACTAGAGTCTTGCGTGGTTAGTCAGGTTGTGGCCGACACCCTCACTAGGCCTCCGCTAGAAGGTTGCTGAGATACATGACGTGTATATGGTGGTAAGTGGTGAGAGCGTGTGTGAAGAAGTACACCCTTGCAGGGTTATAAAACTATTCGAATATTCGCGTCCTTGGATATGGACTACTTGGAGACTTATATGGTTCATAGACAACTTGAAATGGATACTCTAAAATGCTCAAGATAAGTGTGAGTGCTATGGATGGCCTTCTCGTAGGGAGACGGGAGAGGATCCATAGTGTGTATTGTTGTGGTGAATAGTGGAGTCGTGTGCGCTCTCTCACCTCAAAGAAATTACTGGTAGTCGTAGTATAGGATAGCCACTGAGTCAAAGCTGGCTTGCTACAGTAAACCCCACAATCCCCTTCATAGATACGTAATGCATAAGTAGATAATTCTGATGTAAGTCTTGCTCAGTACCTTTGTACTCACGGTTGCTTAATTTATGTTTTTGCAGAGGAAACGTCAGTCTCACTAGTAGTTCCACGTGGACTTCAATGAGTAGCTTGGGAATCCCAGACAGAGGTCTGGTTCCTATGGAGGGTCTTGTAGATAGCCAGGCTTCTCAGCCTTTCTCTTTTGTAGTTGTCTATACCCAGACATATGTTCATGCTTCCGTTGCTTGTATGACTTTGTATGTTGGGTCATGAGACCCATGTTTGCAATATCATGTTATGTATGGCTCTTTCGAGCCTTATCTATACTTGAGTTGTAGAGTTATGTTGTGATGCCATGTTGTACAACACATACTTGCATGTTATGCGTACGTGTAATATGTATTGCTATGTGTGGGGTTCGACACCTAGTTGTATGCCTATGGTAGCCTTCCCTACGGGGAAATGCCTCTTTGTGCTTCCACTGAGCCTTGGTAGTTCGCTACTGCTCCAGACACATTGATTGACCGACATGTATCCTTCTTTGCTCCTGTGTCTGTCACTACGAGGAAATGTCACGCGGCGTTTACTATAGTCCTTGTAGCTTTGCTATGACTTGGCTACACTCGCTGCTGGCCGGCACGTGCATTGATGGGTTACCTATGTCTGTCCCTGTACGATTGTGCCACCTTGGTCTATAACTAATCATGTCGACCCGGGTTCTTTGTCATATGGTTGCTAGCGACTTATTCATATAAGCTAGATACAAAAGGCGCAAATGGTCCGACAAAGGTAAGGCAGCAGCTGTGTGAACCGTGCGTGAGTCTCGGGGTACTTATATGGTTTGTTACAGCTAGATCCATGTGCCTTAGGATTGGGGTCCTGACATGAGTCGTACTCGATGTCTGATGGGAGGACCGCCTCCGCCCCATATACCATGAAGAAGGGCGTGTAGCCGATGGATTTGTTTGGAGTTGTTCACAGGCTCCAGAGGATGGATGGGAGCTCCTCCACCCAGTTGCCCTTTGCCCGAATGAGTGGTGTTATGAGCCTTGGCTTTAGATCACCGCCTTCCACAACAACGTGCATAACCGCAGGATGCGGGAAAAGATGAACATCAAGCAGGTCAAAGACATTGCTGAGTTGTACGCTCTTGCTAACAAATCCGCACGCACTTAGGAAGGGAGGCAGCTTCCCAGAGAGGACGCGGCTATCGCTGCTCCAGACTCCAAAGATGATGAGGAGGTATCCGCCCCAAAGAAGAAGGGTCGGAAGCGCAACCGCAAGCGCAAAGGCAAAGCAGTGATGGCAGTCGAGTGCTCTGCCGGCAAGAAGCCCAAGATTGAGGATGCCGGCAAGGAGGTTGCCGCTTGCACCTGTAATCATGTGGTTGCCGGAGAGAAGCCTAACGGTCCATACTGCAAGATTCACTGCACTGCTGGTCATGATCTCCAGGAGTGCCGCCAAGTCATGCATCTTGCTGAAAAGTAGAAGCAAGAGTACGAGAAGTGCGACAAGGAGAAAGCCAAGACGATGCTGGTAGCTCCGGCAACAAGAAGCGCGGCGCCCGTGGGGGCTGCCGTAGCATGGCTGGGAAGCAAAAAGAGAAGCTTGCTCGTGGCAGAGAAAAGAAAGAAGGTGAAGACGACAACGACGAAGAGTCTGATGGAGGATTCCAGAATGCTGTAGACTGCATGTGCATTGATGGAGGTGCATCTTTGCACTCCTCTCACCGCCAACTCAAGCAGTGGGCCCGTGAGATCAATACAGCCGAATCGACAGCAGAAGTGCGGAAACCCTTGAAGTGGTCCCACACGCCCATCATCTTTGATGCCGAGGACCACCCAGACTGCACGTCTGGTGTTGGTTGTTTGCCATTGTTGGTTAACCAACAATCCACAACATCAAGGTAACAAAGATGGTTAACGGTGGTGCTGGGCTGAATTTGATCTCCCCGGTAGTGATCAAGAGGATGCAGATTCCCGATGAGGACCTCAAGGAAACGGGCACGTTTCAAGGGGTGAACCCGGGAAGAACTCAACCCAAGGGACAGATTACTCTGCCAGTCAAGTTTGGTGATGAGCTAAACTATAGAACGAGAAGATTGTCTTCGATGTCATCAAGCTACCACTGCCCTACAACAGAATACTTGGTTGTCCTGCCTTGGCAAAATTCATGGCGGCATCTCATTATGCCTACAACACATTGAAAATGCCAGGGCCCATGGAAGTGATCACAGTTCATTCCGACAAGAAGGACACAGTGATCTGTGCCGACAAGTTGTACCGGGAAGCAGTTGCAGCATCTCTCGGCAAGGCACCTGCTCCTGCCAACAAGGTTCCCGGGGGGCAGTCACAGAAGAAACCTGTTGAAACCGGCAAGACCTCCGGGAGGCGCACTGTAGAGTGCAGCACACCCATTGAGGAAGCAGAAACCTCTGCCGGCAAGAACAAGAAGGCTGCCAAAGCTGCACCTGCAACAAAGTAGATCCCTGCAAAGAAGGATGGGACCGGCACTTTCACCATAAGTGCCACCCTTCACAGCAAATAGGAAAGCGCGCTTGTCACTTTCCGGTGGGCGAATGTTGATGTGTTTGCATGGCAACCATCTGACATCCCCAGTGTTCCCAGGGAAGTGATTGAGCACCACCTTGCTGTCTGTCCTAATGCAATACCCGTCAAGTAGAAGGTCAGGAAGCAGCTTTGGAACACCAAGAGTTTATAGCCCAAGAAATCCAAAAGTTAGAAGCTGCGGGTCCGGTCAAAGGAGTTTTGCATCCAACATGGTTGGAAAATCCTGTAGTGGTTCGCAAGGCTAACGGGAAATGGAGGCTTTGTATTGATTTCACGGATATCAATAAAGCTTGTCCTAAGGACCCATTTCCTTTGCCGCGAATCGACCAGATTGTTGACTCCATTGCTGGCTGTGATCTTCTCTCTTTCCTTGATGCCTACTCTGGTTATCATCAGATCTTTATGGCTCGGGAAGACGAGGAGAAAATGGCATTCATAACTCCATGTGGCACATACTGCTTTGTGCGTATGCCCTTTGGATTGAAGAATGCCGGAGCAACATTTCAGAGAGTGGTGCAAATTGGTTTTGGTTCACAGTTGCACAGAAATGTGGAAGCATACATGGATGACATAGTGGTCAAAACCAAGCACCAATCAACGCTCATTCAAGATCTAGAGGTGACATTTGCGAATTTGCGCAAGATCAACTTGAAGCTCAACCCCGAGAAGTGTGTTTACGGTGTTCCATCTGGAAAGCTTCCCGGCTTCTTTGTGTCTCAACGCGGAATTGAAGAAAATCCCAACAAGATCAAAACAATTGAGAAGATTCAAGCACCCAAGCGCATCAAGGACGTACGACGTCTTGCCGGTTGTGTTGCCGCATTGAGTAGATTCATATCCAAATCAGCTGAGCGTGCCTTGCCGTTTTTCAAAATCTTGAAAAAGGCAGGTCCAATGAAATGGACACCGGAAGCGGAGGCCGCACTACAAGATTTGAAGCAATATCTCTCTTCTCTGCCGGTACTAGTTGTGCCTAGGCCACAAGAACCGTTACTGCTATACTTGGCGACAACGAATCAAGTGGTTAGTGCTGCATTAGTGGTCGAAAGAGAAGCAGATGATGAAGATGTGGCAACAGCAGGGCCGGACACCGACAAGCTAGAATCTTCTCCGGCAGCACAGGGTGCCGACAAGTCTGATTCAGCACAAGCAAATGAGCAAGAGCAAGAACAACAAGTTTTGCCGAAGAAGAAGAAGATGGTGCAGCGTCCAGTTTACTTTGTAAGCTCTCTTTTATAGGGGGATAGGTCAAGGTATTCTGGGGTGCAGAAACTTCTGTTTGGTCTTCTCATGGCCTCTCGCAAGCTGCGCCATTACTTCCAAGCACACACAGTCACCGTCGTCACTTCCTTTCCGTTGAAGCGCATCTTGAGAAATCCAGAGGCAACCGGCAGGATAGTGGAGTGGGTGTTGGAGCTGTCAAGCTTTGACTTGAAGTTTGAAAGCACATCAACAATTCAGAGCAGAGCTTTGGCGGAATTCATTGCAGAATGGACCCCAACGCTAGGCGAAGAAATACCGGAAACCTCTCTCCCCGGCAAGGAAGATACCAATGACTGGGTTATGTACTTTGATGGTGCTTTTACGCTCCAGGGCGCTGGTGCCGGCGTGCTGCTTGTTGCACCCACCAGAGAGGACTTCAAGTACGTAATCCAGATGCATTTTCCTAAGAAGCAAGCCACTAACAACACTACTGAGTAAAAAGGATTGCTTGCCGGTCTCCAGATCGCAGTAGACATTGGAATCAGAAAGTTGATTATCAGAGGTCACCCGCAGCTCGTTGCTAGGCAAGTCACCAAAAACTACCAGAGCCCATTGATGGAAACTTATGTGGATGAAGTGAGGAAGTTGGAACAACACTTTGACAGTCTGCAAATGGAGCACATTCCTCGTGCCCAGAATGATATTGCTGATGACTTGTCAAAGCGCGCTGCCAAAAGGTTACCTATGGAACCAGAAACTTTGGTGCAACAACTAACTTAGCCTTCAGTGACACTGTCAACACGGCCATCAAAGAGGTGAAAAACAAACACCGGCAATTACTTTCCGGTGGATCTGCCAATGGACGTCGGGAAGCCCAACGCCGGCGGCAAGCCAACTCTTGCCGGTGAGCAGTAGGCTCCGGCAAGATCAGAGATCCCTGCCATTGAGACAAGCGCTCTGGCAGAAGAACAACAACCTTTAGTTCTTGCCATCGAGCCATAGGCTCCGACATGGGCACAACCAATAGTCCAATACCTTCAAACAGGTGAACTTCCCGATGATCAAGGAGAAGTTGAAAGAGTAGCCCAACAATCAAGTATGTACCAGTTTGTTGACAGCATCATGTACAGAAAGAGGACAAATGGGGTGAAATTGAAGTGTATTTGCCGGGAAGATGGACATAAGCTATTGGCAGAGATACATGGAGGGATGTGTGGCTCCCACATTGGGTCACACGCAATTGTCGGAAAAGCTTTCCGGCAAGGGTTTTATTGGCCGACAGCCCTCCAAGATGCAACTGCATTGGTAACTTCATGCGAGGCATGTCAGTTCCATGCAAAGAACATTCATCAACCAGCTCAAGCCCTTCAAACCATACCCCTCTCCTGGCCCTTTGCGGTCTGGGGGCTGGACATCCTTGGTCCTTTTCCTCGGGCAACCGGGGGCTTCGAGTTCTTGTACGTAACAATCGACAAGTTCACGAAATGGCCTGAGGTAGAGCCGGTAAGGAAGGTGACGACACAGTCAGCTATCAAGTTCTTCAAGGGATTGGTTGCTCGTTTTGGTGTACCCAACAGGATCATCACCGACAATGGCACCCAATTCACGAGTCGCGCCTTCACAGCATACTGTTAAGAACTTGGCACCAAGATCTGCTATGCCTCTATTGCTCCCCCGAGAAGCAATGGACGGGCGGAAAGAGCTAATGCTGAAGTGCTGCGAGGTCTCAAGACCAGAACCTTTGATACACTACACAAGTGTGGAAGGCACTGGGTAGAAGAGTTGCCGACGGTTCTTTGGTCACGCAGGACGACACCAAATCGAGCAACTGGCCAGACACCCTTCTCCCTTGTTTATGGTGCAGAAGCGGTGCTCCCCACAGAACTCACGTATGGATCTCCTCGAGTCCAAAATTTTGACGAAGCAGGTCAGGAAGAGAGAAGGCATGATGATGTCATGCTCTTGTAGGAGGATCGTTGCCGGGCTGCTGTGCGTGTTGCACGTTACCGGCAAGCTTTGCACCGCTATCATAGCTGCAAGGTTCATGCCAGGAAGCATGAGGAAGGTGACCTTGTTCTTCATTGGATCCAGTCCATGAAGGGATCAAACAAGTTGATACCAAAGTGGGAAGGCCCTTACCGGGTAGTTCAAGTCACTAGACCTGGCTCAGTCCATCTAGAGACCGAAGATGGCACTCCAGTGCAGAACTCATGGAATATTGAGCTTCTTCACAACTTCTACCCGTGAGGCGCAGTTGTCGGGCCTCCCAGCAACACCTTTTGTACAAGTTGGCCGTCAAGGCATGTAAACCTTTGTACAGAGCCCGTGCACAATGAAATAAAGCTAAGTGTTTTGCAACTTTGTTATGTACATTTCTGTTGTGTATGTTGAATGCAATGTTGTGTTACATGCGCTCTTCTTGTATGAAATGATTAATGCGCCGTCAAGCGTTCTACTTGTTTTCTTTTCTTCTCTTTTCTTAAGGGCAGAAAGGCTCCTCCGCGTACAAGTTCCGGGGGCGGGGGGGGGGGGGGGGGTAGTAACATGTAGACACCAATGACGTTCAAGTTATCATCAAGTACAAGAAGTACAACAAAGAAAGCTAAGTTGCAAAACTTGGAAACAAATTCATTTGTTGTTTGCTGCGTTTTATCCTTGAACAATTTTTGTCTTTGTATGAAAAACCTGCACGTGAAGGAACCTTGTCGGGATTAGTTGCGCTCCTAGCTATTTCGAGTCCGCTCAATGGCAAAGGTAGCTGCGGTAAGACCGTGAAATGTTAACATCACCGGGAAGTGGCACTTCCGGCAAGCTGCTAAGGACCTGTTCCTCAAGCACTATCGGCTAGAGTGTGCGCGCCGGGAAGTGTTTTCCGGAAAGCGTAGGGTACAAAGAGTACAAAGGCAAAATCACACAAGGAAAAAGCATACATTCATCCAGCATAAAAGTTATATATTACAAGCAACAAGATAGTACTAATCTGTTTTCATTACATCCCATTGTCAGTTGCAAGCATGCGTGAAGAGACTAGTTCTTGAGGTTGCCACAAACGCGATCGATCCTCTCAGAGGCTTTGTTGGCGATTGGCGCCACAACCTTCTCGGTGGCTTCAAAGTCAGTTCCTTCCGGGAAGCTCTTGAAGACTTGGGAGGGATCAATGCTAGGGTTGTAATGAACCACCTTGGTAAACATCCTTAAGAGCACGCCGCGCACCAAGGTCTGCGCCTCGTCGGCGACCTTCTTCGCACGGCCCTTGTGATGGGCATCCAATGCCACAAGGAGGCCTTCGAAGAAGAGAGTCAGCGTTGCGCTTGTGGTTTGGTTAGAGTCAAGATTGAAGCCCCAAATTCCCATCTCCGTGATGGCCAGCTGCTTGCTGATGCGCTTAGCGATGTCGACAAGCTGGTTGGTCCAGACAGATACAGCTTCCCTCAGCTGCACAAACTTCTCTTCGACGTCATTCAACAGAACCTTGGTCTCCTCCAACTCTGTGGTCAAGAGCCTATTCTTGGTGTTGGCGGCATCAAGGGAATCCTCCAAGCCGGAGAGTTTAGTTTGTAGAT
The DNA here is from genome assembly GCA_039707655.1 of Elymus sibiricus. Classification (NCBI taxonomy): domain Eukaryota; kingdom Viridiplantae; phylum Streptophyta; class Magnoliopsida; order Poales; family Poaceae; genus Elymus; species Elymus sibiricus. The sequence goes on from CM077668.1 coordinate 199,480,101, forward strand.
CTAGCTTGGCGTCAGAGGCACATTGGAGTTCACTATTCTTGGATGATAGCGTGGTTTGGAGCTCCGCCAAGGTGTGAGCTGCTTTCTGCGCTGAGTCATTAAGAGCAGTAATCTCTCTATCCTTGACGGCCCGCTCCTCTTCAAGCTCCTTGATTTTGGACTCAAGGGTGGCATTGGCGGTGTCAGCAGCATTGACGGCATCAAGGGCCTCCTGAAGCTTTCCGGTGTGCTCTAGTGCTTCGGCTTGAAGGGCCTCGGTGTGCGCCTGTTCCAGTTCCTGAGTACGCTTGGCCAGGAGGGATTGGATTTCTTTGTCCTTGGCGCGAAGCTTGGCGGCAAGTGCTTCTTCTCTGGCGGCAAGATCTTCTTCGTGAGCATCGAGGCCAATCTTACGCTGAGTCAGCACACTATTAGTAGCCGCGGCCTTCTTGGCGGCTTCCGCCTGGGCCATTTCAGCGGCAGCCTTCTCCAATATGAAGGTTTCCCTCTCGGCAGCAAGTTGAACCTGCCGGTCTATGATATCTTGGACCTTCTCGGCATACCAGGTCTTTGCTTCATCGAGCCGCTCTAGGAACTCTTGCTCTACTGTCTCAACGAGCGGCTTGCAGAGTTGAAGCTTCTCCCAGCGTCTGCTAAAGCGCCTTTACACTTCTTTGAACCTGAGCTCCATGTCATCCAAGAAGAAGTAATCAGCAGCATCATCGTCAAGATTGCGCTCTTCTTCGGTAGACAAGGAGGGAGTCACAATAAGCTCGTCGTCTACCTCTTCGGGCGCATGTGCTTCGGCGCCAGACGAGCTGGGAAGAGCATCCTTCCATGTCATGCTCATAGCCCTCCAGGAAATTCTTGACAGACGGGCTCCAGATGAAGATGGATGATTGTCAGTAGTTGGTGCATGTCGGTGTGTTGAACATGGGTGTTCATACCCTGATGATGCACAGATGAGTTGTAGCCTTCCCGACGGCAAGGGCTTGTCGGAGCATAGTGTTTCAACAACACTCAAGACTTGATAATCAAAACCATGAAGAAGACCTCCAGGCAGGTCATCGAGAAGTACTGAAGAAGTACTGAAGAACAAGATTCAAGTTGCCGGCGAGCATCGAGCCGGCAAGCATCGGGCCGAAAACCTCAAGACCGACAGGTGTCATCCCACCGCTCCACCATGGCAGTCGTCAGAGGCTTGCCGATAGCTGTAGAACGGGCAGGCGGGTCGGTAGAGCTTGTCGGCGCACGTGGTGGCCTGGCGCTGAAGATATAACTTTATTGACACCGGTCCAAGGGGCGTGTCAATGGAATAAAAGGTAGCTGGGCGAGCGGTGCAAGATCCTTTGCCGGCATTGTCCCTCAACGTGACACCTAACGGAGCATTTTTTTTGTCCTAATCCATCTGTATTAGGTTTGATAGCACTGTTGCTGTCACTTCACTATGTAATTACGGTTTTGCCACTCTGGTAGCCCCTTTCATCTATAAAAGGAGGCCCATGGCAGCCTTTACAAGGGTCGACACCCTGCCCAATTGCACTAAGTAGCTGCACCTCCGAGCTCCTTGCCGCAAGGTTGCACTCTCTTGTAACTTGGGCGTTTCCACCAATAATCCATCAAAGCAGGAGTAGGGTTTTATGCCTCACGGCGGCCCAAACCGGGGTAAATTACTTGTGTGCTTTGCCGCTGGATCTGCTCTTCGTGTATTGTGATTCCCACAACCGAACCGTAGAGGGACCTTGCTGGTCCTATAGATTGTCATACTTCGACATCTATGGCGCGCCAGGTGTCGGGGCCGGATTTCCGGGACATAAAATCCCAGCAAATGACCCTCGTGTCATCACCAACCCTAGGATTACTGTTTGCTGGTGGACACTACCTTGATACAGAATTCCAAGCAGTTACAAGAATTTTTGAGTACAAGACCATGATGGTCCATTGAGTATCAAATGATTTCCAGTGACGGATGATGGATGCAACTCGTGGATCTCCAACATCGAAGGGGGCTCCATTCCACGTGAACAGCTGACTTGGATAAGTCCTATCTCGTGTGGCTGCTATCTCTGATTCCTAGGTTGCGGGGTGTGCCTTCGTAGAGTTCTTCTCCCAATTGTGATCTGGCCAAGACAATAGCCAGGGACAAGCCAGTGAGTACGTTTGAATGTACTCGCAAACAGCATGGACAAAAGATATAATAAAAGCAGGCAGAGTGCATGCAATTAATCTTTAAGTATGTTCTACAATGCCATGCCAAGAATTTAATGCAATCATGTGAGTATTATATTTGCACAGAAAATAAAGGTTAGCCATCCAATATTAGCAAGGTATAAGTAATCGTGTTATTATCAAAATTTAAAGTGGGGTTTCAGGAGATAGAACCATCCCGAAGGAATCTTAATGAAAGCGTAAGTGGAACGTCGGGCGGTAATCCTCCCGAGAATTCCAAGAAATAAAATACCAAATGGAACATCGGGCGTTAGACTGCCCAAAAAATTCCAAGAAAATAAAATGGAACATCGGGCGTTAGACCGCCCGAAAAATTCCAAGAAGGTAAATGGAACATTGGGCGTTAGACCACCCGAAAAATTCCAAGGAAATAGAAATGCCAATCGGGTGTCTGAATGCGACGCCTCGAAAGGTCTTGAAAAGAAATGCTAATCGGGTGTCTGAATGCGACGCCTCGAAAGGTCTTGAAAAGAAATGCCAATCGGGTGTCTGAATGCGACGTCTCGAGAGGTCTTGAAAAGAAATGCCAATCGGGTGTCTGAATGCGACGCCTCAAAAGGTCTTGAAAAGAAATGCCAATCGGGTATCTGAATGTGACGCCTCGAGAGGTCTTGAAAAGAAATGCCAAACGGGTGTCTGAATGCGACGCCTCGAGAGGTCTTGAAAGGAAATTAATATCCTGAGTACCCAGGTGGCATAATCATCCCAAGAGATACTCAAGAATACACATAAGAAAAGAGGTTAGTCCATAGCAATATTCAGGTTAACAATAATATTCATGATAGCATCAGTAGTAATAATCATCCTTCAAAAGTGAATCACGATCAATTTAATTATTTCCTCCGAAGACCGACACTTGGCCAACCCAGATTGTAGTCCTTAACCGCGGACACGGCTATTCGAATAGGTTTTAAAACTCTGCAGAGGGTGTACTCTTTACCCACAAGTAAAGGATTCCTTTAATCAACCTCGAAATGTTGACTAATTCCAATTACGGCCTTTGGGTTGAAAACACACCTGACCAGCACATACCAACTTTAACTCACTAAAGCCAAGAATCACCCAAGGCAATGATAAAGTAAAACTCTAAGTGGGAAGGCTTCTCACCTCCAATAGCATGGGATCACAATATTTATAACGCGCGCAAACAGGGGTGCTACCCCCTCGGTCCCAACCGGATACACCCATGCCCCCGGACCAAGTGACATGCCTACCATGGGCCAATGGTATCTTTCACTATGGCCTCTCTGTACGGTGTGTGCAGGAAAGGGGTTAACAACTTACTGAACCATACCCTACCTGTGGTAGGGACATGTGGTAGTACGGATCAAGTATGGGGGTTACTAGAACATGACTTGATCTACGGTCGACTCTGGAGGTTCATGTTCCCTGCAGTGGTTAGCACAATCAAGTTTTCTCTTAACAGCAACACCAAAACAGGGCCGCAGCCCTAGCATGTCCCAACATGCATAATACTCGAGGCATGAACACACTCCGACATGATCATCCTCCTGCCGGTAACTGAACCTCCTTTGTACCTACGCCTGCAAGTTAGTCATGACAAGCATAGGCATGTGTGGCACAAATGTTTCATGTTTAAGTGAAATCAAATACTGACAAAGGGCCACATATGCATGATCATCTATATGCAATTTCCATTCGAGGTCACATAAACATGTTTCAAAAATTCTAGCAAGCAATCCACCAAGCATTTATCATATCAAGTGTTCAAGATGCTTGCCTTGGGTATGTAGAAAATTTGGGTGTACTCCCTAAGCTTTGAAAATTCACTTCCCTCCATTTTTCCTATTTTCAAAATAATGCAAATATCACATAATTTCAAAACAGTACAAAAAGTTGTTTGGATTTTTTTTGAAATAAATACTAAAATAAACTAGAGGAAAAATAAAGAATGACACAAAAAGAATCAATTCATTTGGAGTTATATTTGAAACGTTATAAAGCTTTTAGTTTCAGGGACCTCTCTGTAAATATAATATCCACATTCGGGTCCCTGGCAGTTAAAACAGAAGACGTTTTCTCTGAAATACGCTTTGCAATTAAGAAGACGTACTTTGCAAACTGCGCCTTCACTTAAAACAGAGCGTGGTGATGTGGGAGTCACTGACAGTGGGTCCCACGGGCCCACTGGTCAGGTTTTGACCTCGGTCCACCCCGCCTCTTTCCTCTGGCCGAACGGAGCGGGGGCTACGACGACCCGTGCCGGCGAACAGCGGGGCCATTCGACGGGCTGATCATACGGGCGCACTCCTCTCACCGAGGCGAACCCGGTGAGCTACGCCTCGACCACCGGAGGTCACCGAGTCACCGGCGGCGAGCTTTGCAGCAGACGGCGGCCGTCGGTGAAAGAGGGGCTCCGCCCACAAGCTTCGTTTGGCGAAATTGATGGTTGGGATGGACTTGCGGGTGTTCCAAGAGATGATTGATGGAGAAATATGCGAGGGGGAGCCGTCGTTTGCGTCGGAATCAACCGGGAAGCCCCGGCAGGTGTGGTTGCCGGAGATGAAGATGACGGCCTCATCCGGCTAAATTAGTTGCTCGGGAGGGCGTCCAAGGGAAGGAGGAAAGGTTTCCGTGACGAGGGAGCGCTCGGGCGGCCTTATATAGACTGGAGGGGTCGGTCCGTGGCTTCCAGAGAGGAGGCACGTCGGCGGGTGGCCATTACTGCGTCGGGAAGGTGGTTGCGGGGGCGGCGCGACGTGGGCAAGCTTCTGGGGGAGGCCACCGTCCAGAGGGGGGTGCTGGCAGGCTCACGGTGGCTGTCGGTGGGTGGCCGGCGCTAGAGGCCAAGGGGAGGTGCAGGCGGAGTGCGGGCGGTCTGCAGGTGCTAGCTGAGGTGGGTGGGACCGGGGGAAGGCAACAGGCGGGGGCGGCAGGAGCTCAATGCTGACGCCTGCCATTCGGGCGCTCTGGCCACGCCCAGTGCACGCACACAGCGCGCTCGATGAATTGCCAGGGTGCTTTGGAGAGTTCTGATGCAAGTGAAACTTGACAGAATTATGCATCTGGGTATGGGAGAGCTAATGGACAGGTTGGTTTAGCCATATAAGCTAGAGCCGCATGCAGTTCAAGAATTGGCAAGATTCTGTTGTGCACACAAGCTGCTCGATGAAATGCTAGGGACATCTATATACCTTTGTTGACTATAAAAATTGGCAGGATGATGTCTCTTTATATGACAGTGGTGATGGTGAAGTTGGATGGACAAAATGAAAAACTTGCAAGTGCAAGTTTTGTTGGATTTCAGTTCTGGATCAAAACCACAGGGAATTACTTGGTGAACTTACAAGATGAAATTGGGGCTGCCCTTCTGGACTTAAGGGTTTAGTTGGAGGGACTATAAGATGGCAGAGTTTCAGAATTTTTGGAGCAAGAACAATTGAGGTTGTAGTTCAATGCTCCATTTGGACCAGAACTGTAAAATGGAAGTTGTGCTCAATTTTTTTCAAATGGGCATGATGGGTTTTTTCGCAAAAGTGATCTATAGGCATCACATGACCCCTCAAAAATTTTGTGGAATTTTAAAAGAGTTATTTGAAATAGTTTTAGTGTAACAGGAGCATTCCCAAGTTTGAAAATGCTATTAAAAGAATTATTCTTGGGCCCATTTTATTATAAAATATTTCCTATTGTTATTTAAAATATAAATGAAATGATTTAAGAATACTACCAGAGCCTACCATATTTTTCCAAAATTTTCTATATGGAGGGAAGAATTTTAGAAAGCAAATAACACAGAAGATTCTGAAACCATAAATGACCTCATATAATTCAAAATTTTATTTCTAGCCAAATTTTAATTATAAAAACATGCTTAAATTTTTGGGGTGTTACACCAGGCACTACAAAAAAAAAGACACATCCGTGACATTATGGCCCGAACGAAAACTTTTTCTGTCATGGCCGTGACACTTCTATGACAATAATTGTGACAAAAACACGTATCATCATAGATGTGGTGGGCTCCTACTTCTATGACAAAAATTATGATAGAAAATGGGCTTTTTGTCCTAGGCGGGCCGGAGATGCACACGCATGACATTCTTTGGGCCATCCATGATTTAAAAAATCATGGTAGAAGTGAGGGCGAGGAAATTTTCGGGGAGTTCCTGGTTACGGTGGGTGGTCGGGGCCGAGCGATGCAGTGTGGTTTGCGCGTTTCTCTCGTACGCACGTGTGTGCGAGGTGTTCGCTAACTGAACCCGAGCGAGGCGTTCGCTTACTGAACCCGAGCGGTCGCACTAGCCAGCTACGTACTGAAGACGAGCGATCGATCCCACTACGTGCTGAAGCCGATCGATCGATCCCTTCTCTGCTAACTGAACCCAAGCGATCCCTTCGCTGCTAACTGAACCCGAGCGATTCCCTCGCTGCTAACTGAACCCGAGTGATTCCTTCGCTGCTAACTGAACCCGAGCCATCGATCGCTATTGCATGCTGCTTACTGAAGCCGATCGATCGATGTGTTGCATCGAGCCCCCGTGTGCAAGACGTAGCCGGTTGGGTTGCCTCTCGATGAACAGTGCCCGTTGCTGCCGCGTGCGCGATACACATAGACACGAGTCGAGACGCATCGATCGAGCTGGTTGGTTGGCTGTGGATGAACAGTTCCTGTTGCTGCCGCCCACTCGTACACCCACCCTAGCCGGTGGGGGTTGGATGAACAGGACCCCGGCCGTGTAGGCGGTTGGCGCTGGATGAACAGGACCCTGAGGAGGCCGTGCCGCGGTACGCCATACCCCAGCCGATTGGGGGTGGATGAACAGGACCGCGTGGAGGCTGGATGAATAGTAGCCAGTGGAGGCTGGATGAACAGGACCCCATGGAGGCTGGATGAACAGTAACCGGTGGAGGCTGGAGGAAGTCGACGGTGGATGAACAGTAGCCCGTGGAGTCCCGTTTTGCGGTACGCCACACCCCTCCCGATGAACATGACCCCGTTTCGACCATAGGCGTTCGAAGAGAAGTCTATTTCCTCCGTTTTGCGGTACGCCAGACCCCTCCCGATCAACAGGATCCTGTTTCGACAGTAGGCGGTTGAACAGAAGTTCGTTTCATCCGTTTTGCAGTACGCCAGACCCCCAGTCGATGAACAGGACCCCGTTTTGACTGTAGATGGTCGAACAGAAGGCCGTTTCCTCCGTTTTGTGGTACGCTAGACCCCGATCGATGAACAGGACCCCGTTTCGGCTATTCCGTCCAAGCCGGTTGGCTACCGATGAACATGACTCATTCCGACCGAGTTGGTTGCCTCCCGATGAACACGACGTTGTTTCCTCCGTTCCTACCTAGCCGGTTGGCTGCCGATGAACAGGAGGCCATTGTTGCGTACCCCCACCGCCGCCTCTCCATGTACATGAGCCCTGGCCGTACGTATGCGCGAGTACGCATTCGAGTCCCCACCCGTATGTACGTACGTGCCCGTATTTTTTACAGCGTGGCTATACGTACGTGTACATGATTAAGACGGGGCTGCCTGAATTGCTACGTCGGGGGCTCTACTACGACATGTGCCGCTCCTTACAAGCCCACGGTTCATCGTTGCGGAGAGACCGATCGACCAGAATGTACGTACACGTTCGCGACCAGACAGACAACGCTACGTATGCTTCGACCGGGTGGGTCCCAGCTGTCAGGGAGGATAAGGAGGCACTTCCTTGCGTGCGAAGATATATCAGGTGGGTCCCAGCTATCAGGGGGATGGATAATTTTTTTTCCCGCATAATAAGGAGGCACTTCCTTGCGTGCGAAGATGCAGCTGGTGGGTCCAGCTGTCAGCCTCACCGCGTACAGTCCACTTCCGATGGCTGTCGTTCATTGACCACGTTGACTACGCCGCGCCGAGAGTACCAAGGCGGTGGACGACGGTGAGGCCTAGGAAGGGAACGACGCGGAGCCGGGGAAGACGCGGCAGTGGATGCCCATGTGGAGGGGAGTACGATGGTTGACTGGTTCGGCTGCGGTGTGAGGCCGCCATCGCCGGAGAATAACAGGGGATGTGGGTGCGTAGAGGGAAGACCTGGCCAACGGTGGGAGTAAGGTGGGGCGGTGAGGCCTGCGCGGCAGCACAGCCGGCCACGGGAGGCAGGAGCAGGCGGTCCCCCCGGCGCTGGTTTGGGCAGCTGGAGCAAGAAGATCAGAGATTGAAGAAGCTGCACGGCCGTTGGATGAACATCCAACGGTCACTGCTGCTAGAATCGTTTGTTGACTAAGTTGACAAAGCCCTGCGTACGCGTCAACTTAGTAGGCCCACAAGTCAGCCTCCAAATCTGGTGGGTCCCAGTTGTCATGGGGACGAATCGTTTTTTTCGTGTAGTAAGGAGGAACTTCCTTCCGTACGAAGATATAGCTGGTGGGTCCCAGCTGTCAGGGGGAGGAATCATTTATTCTTTGCGTAATAAGGAGGTACTTCCTTGCGTGCGAAGATGTAGCTGGTGGGTCCCAGATGTCAGGGGGAGGAGTCATTTTTTTGCGCATAATAACGAGGCACTTCCTTGCGTGTGAAGATGTAGCTGGTGAGTCCCAGCTGTCAGGGGGAGGAATTTTTTTTTCTGCGTAATAAGGAGGCACTTTCCTTGTGTGCGACCATGGACCTCGCGGGTCGCAGCTGTTAGCCTCTCCATGTACAGTCGTATTCCGATGACTCTTGTTTTTTGACCATGTTGAACACACCGTGCCAAGCTCACCAAGGAGGTGGATGACGGCGAGGCCCCACCGCCCCAGACGGGAACGACCCGGCGATGGGGAAGACGCAGAAGGTGAGTCGCAAATGGAGATGAGTGCGAGACTTACTGGTTCAGGTGCGGGGTGGGGCTACACTCGGCGGAGAATAACAGGAGGTGCGAAGGAGTGGAGGGATGGCCTGGCCATCGGTGGGGTAGCATTTCGCAGCGAGGCGCACGAAGTAGCGCTGCTGGACGCCGGAGGCTGGAGCAGGCGGTCCCACCAGCGCTGGAGGAAGAAGACGAGAGATTGAAGAAGAATGCCGGCCGTTAGATGTACATCCAACAGATAAGGCTATCAGAAACTTTTTTTGACTAAGTTGACAACGCCTTGCGTAGGCTTCGACCTATTGGTCCACATGTCAGCCAGTCCATTTGGTGGGCTGGGTGAAAAATATCATTTTGGGCAGGACGGAGAAATGTTATAAAAACATAAACCGGTGCTGGGCATTTTATTATAAAACTACATAATTTGCGGAGCATAAACACGTGATTGCATGTCTATTACTGCATTGGTCCGTAAAATCTTAGCAAGCTTATGTACGCAATCACCAGGAATTAACTTGCCAACTTATTATTAAAATAATAATAATAATTTGGTAAGAACTTATCGATTTACCAAATCAAATATTATTTATTTTGAAGAGTTAATAAGATGTGGGGTATTATTATTTTTTAGGCTAGACGTGGGACAATTGAGTTGGTTTTAGGTAAAACCTATGGGAGAAAAACCAGAGATAGGATTAATAAAAAACAAACATAAAGGAAGTGGGAAGGTCTATACAAAGGTTGGACGAAGGTCAGGTTAAACGGGAACCTTATGTTCTTCTAATATATGTACGGAGTATGTAATAATATATATATATATATATATATATATATATATATATATATATATATATATATATATATATATATATATATATATATATATATATATATATACAGCCCATCTATTCTGCCAATATTGGCAGAATAGTTATTCTGCCCACATCCGAACTGCACGCTCAACGCGAGGGCACTGCACTTTCTGAAGCAAAGGTACCGCAATACAAACACTAGTGAACTTCTCGTCGAAAAAAACTGCACGTGGTGTTTTTTCGGTACTGTTTTCGATCCAGTTTTTAAACCGTTTGTCGGAACGAGGCGTGTAATATACCATTGGAAAGCTATGGATCAGACACAACTTTGCCATATAGAAATTTTTTCGAGATTTGTCACGGTTTAAGAGCAATTTCGAAAATGGTGCGGCGCACGACGAGTGGCAGCGAGCGTATTTTCGCGATTTCTTCTAAACCGCTCGTCAGAATTAGCAAATGATACGCCGTTGGAAAGATATCGTTCAGGTGCAACTTTTTCATATATATTACATTTTCTAATTCGTTACGGTTTAATAGCAGTTTCAAATTTACTAAATCGCGGAATTCCGTTTTTTCAAATTTTTTGCAATTTTCGGTACTGTTTTCGCTCCAGTTTTTTAACCGTTTATCAAAACGTGGCGTGTGATATGCCGTTGGAAAGCTACGAACGAGGCGCAACTTTTATATGTAGAAATGTTTTTGAAATTCCTTACGGTTTTAAATTGATTTTGAAAATGGTGCGGCGGACGACGGGTGGCAGCGGCCGTTTTTTCGCGAATTTTTACAAACCGCTCGTCGGAATGATGCAAATGATACGCCGTTGGAAAGATATCGACAAGGCGCAACTTTTTCATGTAGATCACTCTCTCTAATTCATTACGGTTTAAGAGCAGTTTTGATTTTACCGAAATGCGGACACTCTGTTTTTCGCGGAACCAAAATCGACGCGTGAACCGCATCAGACAGAAGAACGCACTGCTTCAGACTTAAAACCGCACTGCATCATACGGGTAAGCGAACTGCATCATTTCTTTTGTACCTTTTTTCTAACTTTGTTTATGAACGAGAGTGGACCGCAGAGACGACGGCAAGTGAACCGCATTACTTTTTTTTGGCAATTTCCATAACACTTTTGCACTTCACATTGAACATAAGTGAACCACAACGCTACTGAAAGTGAACCGCGATACTATCAAATATGAACGACATAACTTTTTTGTTGTCTTTTTTTCATATTTATTATTTTTTACACGCATAGACCGGTCGAGTGGACCGCATGGACTGAGCGAGTGGACTGCATAATATTTTTTGTACATCATGTCTTCAACATTTCTTTCAGCAAACAACCCTAAAAAAAAATACAAAAAAGAACTTCACACATGAGCCGCGCAAACCGCAAGCAGTGCGTGAACGAACTGCATCTATCTTTACAAAAAAAATACATTTTTCTCTCACACGTCTGAAGAACAAAGTGAAACTTAAAGAATACTTATGTAGTTCATCGGCGAACTGCACGTTGTGCTTCTTACACTCTCGCAGGGGATTGCACGACCAAAATCAACAAAAAATATCTGAAAAAACACGAAATAGTTGTGAGCTCCAAGCCCCAGCGAGCTACTGCTCGTCCTTGATCTCATGGCGATAGAGGACACAGGTGGTCAGGGGCAGCGGCCTTGTTGGAAGGCAGGAGTCAAAAAAATCGCATGCCATGGGCTCTTCGCGCTGCACCTATCCGGCAACCGAACCACGTGAAGATCCCAAGTGAACTGCTCTCTCTGGTCGGAGGATGGCGTGCCGGAGGAGGTCAAGCGGGCGCGAGGTGGAGCTCCTCCTCCCCCTCTGCCTACACCCGTGAATTGCGCGATGGAGGGCCACGGGAATTTTTTGGTCTGCACGCGACGTGAAGAGAACTGCATCTAGCGGCTGCTTTGATTCGGAGAACTGCAGCGAACCGCACGAAGCGGGCCGGTGAACAGCACGCGGTTGGCGAACCGCACACAGTTGCGCCTCCATTGGTGGTGGCTCGGATCGGAGAGCTCCGCCGCGGGACTGTCGCAGGGCGGCGAGGGAAGGCAGGGCCGCGGTGGACCCGGTCGTGGGAAGGCAGGGCCGCGGCAGAGCCTTGCCGGCGAGGAAGTAGTGAAGGGAGGGCAGGGCGGATGCGGGCTCAGCGGCGTTGGACCAGGGCACGCCATGAGGATCTCGCCGGATCCATCTCCGGTCTATGCGGGATGGGGGCACAGTGGCGCGAGCGGAGTTGCTTGGGGCGGCACGACGCGTTGACCGCCGGAATCCGGCCATCATGGACCGATCCGACGACCGCAGTTGGCCGACTTGGGGCGCGGCCTGGGGTGGTACTCCGGAGGCGGCGCTGGTAGGAGGTGGACGGGGGCGGGCGGCGGGGCAGCGACGCCGGTAGAAGGTGGACAGGGGCGGGGCGGCGACGGCCTGGGGTGGCGCTCAGGTAGAAGCTGGAGGGAGGTGGGGGTTTGGACGGGGGGAGTGGGGAGGTGGTTGTCGTGAGGGAGGCTGGGTTGGAGATGAGCTCGGTGGGGTGGGGATTTTTGCTGCGGTTTGGTTCGCGGGACAGTAGTCAGGTGTTGGCAGAATAAGAAAAGAGTTGGTAGAATAAGGTCTTAAGGGGGTTGGTAGAATAGACCCACCCTATATATATATATAGAAGGGAAAACATAATTTGAGTTTGGCATTCTTATAGAAAAATAGAACTGAGCTCTGAGTTGTCTTCAAGAAACAAACATAAGTTGGGCTGCTGATGTTATAAAACAAGCTAGGCTGGGAGGCCCAGAGGCCGATTGATACCTGCTGGACCTCAAAAAAAAGTTGAAACCTGCTGGATCAACTGTGTCAGCATGTCGTGGGCTGCGCATGTTAAACAACAAAACCTAGGCTGGGCAGGCCACAGCCCAGTTGTTCCTTGTTCGACCTCTGAAAAAAATGATTACCTACTAGGTCCTGGATGACAGCCACCTTGACTACGTTGACAATCTTGTGGGCCCCACATGTCAATATACCATAAGGAGGAAGCATTTTTTTGCAATATATAAGGAGGCACTTGTTTGCGTACGGCCATGGACCTGGTGGGCCCGGACTGTGAGCCTCTCCACGTACAATCATCTCCCGATTCCTCTCGTTTGTTGACCATGTTGAGAACGACAGACGGCAGCGCCATGGCGAGAGCACCAAGGCAGAGGACGACGTCGAGACCTCGGACTGGAATGAACCGGAGCCGGGGAAGACGCAGTCGGAGGGGAGTATGAGGGTTGACTGGTTCGGGTGCAGGGTGCCGGTGGAGCTCCCGCCGCCGGAGAATAAAAGGAGATGTGGGGGAGTAGAGGGATGGCTTGGCCAGCGCCGTGCATAGGCTAGGATGGGTCGTCGAGGCATGCGCGGCAGCACCGCCAGCCGCTGTAGGGAGAGGACGAAAGATTGAACAAAATAAAGAAATACAAATGGATAGGTGGTTGGTCCTAGATGTCTATGTACGAGACCTGTTGGGTCCACCAGAGAAGGGGAATATGTTGGGAGGAAGGAGATTCAAATCACACCAGCCATTGGATTTCAATCTAATGGCTGCCAGAAGGACTGATGAAAGAGGTATTAAACTTAACTTGTTCTCGTCGTTCGTGATCAAAGATGACCACCCAGAGTGAAGTTATCTAGTAATCTAGGCAAAACGAACGACTGTGCAACCTACAGAAAACCACACTCAGACTTCAAAAAAATGCACAAAAAATGATACAACTGCTGGATCCCCATAAGCATGTCGTGGGCCGCGGATGTCCTAAGAAAAGAAACCTGGGCTGGGAAGCCACAGCTCAGTTGATACCTACTCGACCTCAAAAAAAAAAGGAAACACGGCAGCCATGTGAACTAGTACTCTTATTACATACATAAGCAAACAGATTCATAGCCACTCGAAAAAAAAGTAAATAGGTTCATGGGTTCTTAGACGAAATATTATGGATAAAACAGATAATTACGACACATAGGCTAATGCATGAAACACTCAGACGATAAAGGTGCTTAAACAGACAAACTACACCATCTAGATCTTCCTGGCACGCTTGATCATGATGCTGTGGCTGTCCGTGTACTCCTCGGTCACGGGAAGCAGACACACCCTCATGTCCAAGATCCGCCTGTACATGTCGTAGCATGCGTATGCATCCTTGGCCGCGTAGGTGATGTAGGCTAGATTCAGAGGTACCTCCCATGTGTTCAGGTCCTTCATATCCACGTCTTCTTTCATGTTGGCGTAGCAGGGGTCGATGATGGCCACGGCGAGGTCAACCACGGAGTCCTCCTCTTTCCCATTGCCGAGGATCTTGTATTGCTTCTGGATGTCAATGAGCTTCTTGCAACAGATGGCCGAATCGTAAAGCACAGTGGCGTTCTTCCTCCTCTCCACCGTAGCAAAGGTGCAGTCGGCGGTGCCGATGAAATGGGCAAATGCTCCAAAACCCCTGATGGCCCTACAATAGTGGTAGACTAGAACCTCGTCCTGCACACATACCTGGGCGCCGGCGATCCGCTGGTCCCTGTCAGGAGACGGATGGATGGGCACAAGGTCTAGTCCCGCGACCTTGTGCTTCTCGTCCTGTAGGTACTGCTTGAACTTGGCGACGCAGAGCTTCACCGAGTCTGGATCATTGGTGTACATCACATTCAACTTGGTGCTGCCATGGGTCTGAACGGCGAACTCAAAGGTGAACTCCTTGCTGGAGTCCATATCCAGCAGGCTCACCCCTCAGATTGCCATTGGAGTCTCTTCTCACGCAGAGTTGTTGTGGCGGTTCTTGTTTTGTGGGGATTGGGGGCAGGGGGAAGATGAAGACGATGGGGAGATATGCACAGAGGAGGGCTCCTTATTTACACTGGGGATCGGTGTGTAGTGGGGTACTGGGGGCGGCAGCAGCAGTTCGTTTTTCCAATCTTGGGGAACTGTCGCTAGTGAACGTAGGGGGTAGGCGGCGGCAGCAGTTCATTTTTCCACTCTTGGGGAACTGCAATTGCCGGTGAACGTAATGGGTACAGGCGGCAACAGTTACTACCCCCTCCTCCCTCGCACGATGCACGCCTCCTCGACCCATTCAAATGCCTCCATTAAACCGGCATGGAAGCCGAGAAACCTATTCCGTCCACACGTCTATTCACGAGAGGGTCGGCATTGGCACTGTAATAGTGAGTGTTAGTGTGGTCGCTTTACTTAAATTTTATTCTTAAAACAAGCAAAGCATTGGCTCGTTCTATCAGTGCCATAAAATCAACATTCAAAACAATTAGAATTATTATTCTCAGGACGCACGCAAACAACTCATTTGCCGCACTTTCAGACAGACAATACTACCAAGTTTGAACAGATTGTTAGGGTTGCTGTCCTCTGCATCATCATGTCGTGTTTCACATCTTGCAAGATTCACAACCAATTCATAAGATTCAAATAATAAGTACAACAAAGATGCCTATGCATCTCAATGATTCACAGATAAGAGCCAATAGTTACTGTTTAACTAAAACATTGTGAGAATGTTAACAAATAAATAAAATCGATCGATGCTTCATGTAAGCAATATGATTCAAGGATTTGCTGAAACATTGAAACCAGTCCCATTTATGGCCACGCATGTCAAACATTGGCAAATGAACATTTTCTGGATAACAGGTGGCACTACCACTTCCAATATCTGCATAAGCAGGTCACCAAGAACTTGGCGAATGCTTTGATCATCCCAACATCTGTAGCTGAGTATTCCTGTTTGCACAGATAATAAAAAAGCATGATTACTATAATAGTGGCACTAGTTGTAGCAACTTTATTTTCTTAATGGGAAAAAATATTGCGATACAATAGCTTTATATAAAAAATACAACGCTAGCACAGTATGACAAAGCACGATCATGTGGATGAAGGACAGTACTAACCAGTGTGAGATCAATTTGTTCTTCAGGTCCCCGTATCTTGCCATGATGGCAATTCGTTGACATCTATCAACAACTTCAGTGTGGCAGTAGAAGGAGGGGCCTTGAGTCATTCCAATCTCTTTTTTTGTGTAGTTCAACTAAAATTATGGCGCTCGCCATGCTGCAAGGGAGAGAGGGGGCCCGCACCACCTCGACGGTATGCCTCATGGACTCAACTAGTTCAGTGCACATGCTATGTGGTTGATGCAGTGCAAATGGACTCAATTCTCATGGATACGCCTTCAACAAGTTATCTACATTGGAAATGCGATGATAGCTAAGACAGTATGATGTAGGGTGGAACCCTAATTGACGATCTTTTCACACTTAGGAGGGGGAAAAGGAGCAAATCGAATAAGAACACAAGAAGAACACTCAAATAGACAAGATCCAATCACACATGTGCTAGATCCACATACACATAGAGGGATACAAAGGTCCAAATCCAACACAAGAAGGTAAAAAGATAGCTAGTTCATCCCGATCCGCGAAGGAGTCGAGGTCTTGAATCCAGAGAGGATCTTCTCACATGGGTCTCATGGAGGTCTTGATCTCCATGGCAGAGGTAGTGGATGAGCAAAGCTCTATCTCAAGAGCTATCACAATGCTAACCCTAGAGGGAGGAGGGAGAGGTCCTTATATAGTGCTAGTACAAGTTAGGGCGAGATGGGGGCGGATACATGGCCTGAGGGACGGATACATGCGGGTGTCGGGCCGGATGTCCGGGAGTAAGGTCGGATGTCCGGCGGTTCAGCAGGGTGCCAGATGTCCGGGCTTGAGAGCCGGATGTCCGGCCAAAACTGGCCAACCTACTGTATAGGGTGCCGGATTTCCGGCAGGGGCCCGGATGTCCGGGGTGGACGGGCCGGATGTCCGGGGCCTGGGGACATGGCTGCAGCTGATTTGGGAAGCTATTGTAGCCTCCAGGGGCCGGATGTCCGGGCTGCATGCCGGATGTCCGGCTGCTGTAGACCTTCGGTGACCATCCTCGTTGGTCCTCTTCATCCGTGAACTTTCCGACTTGTCCATTGTTCCGGGCTTCTCTGAGAGGGTCCTCTTGGTACCTAAGCACACATAGCATTTCGGAATGAGGTAGCAACCATGTCTCGCACGCGTCGTATGGAATTTCATTAAGGAGTGATGTCACCTTGTTTTCGAGAGCTCTTGCACGTGCTCGAGTCATTGGTCCTCTTGGTGCTTGGGGAGACGTAGTTGGGTCCATGGGGATGACCGTAGGATGCTCCGCATCATCTCCCCCCCCCTTGGGAAAGATCCGTCCTCGGATCAAAAACCTCATCACCATGGAAACGGTTGTCGTAGATGGGCTTGTAGTAGGACGTAGTGTATGTCATGGTGTGATCCAAATGCTCCACGGTGTCTCCAAGAGGGTATACATGTAAAAAGAGTAAACACAAAGGGCACTTGGAAATAGAATGGTTAGCGCACACAAGGTGTCCATCAATTAAGCATGAGGTCGTCCGATAAGAATGTTTTTGACAAGGCACATGAAGCTTCACAAAATGATATAGAATGAGATGTAAAGCATGTATGTGAGCAAATTCATTTGGTGTGCACACAAAATGAAAGTGATTAATGCAACCATTGTGCAAAATGATGTCATAAAGTGATGGTTTATCAAGAGCATGAACATGGCAAGTGGTGTTTAAAATGATGATGATGTCATGCAATTGACGGTGGACGATGTGATCATTATGGATGAATATGCCATCAAGGTAGATCACAACAAATTTGCTAAGAAAGTGCACAAGCTCATATATCATGGATGACATGGGAATACAAGATTCAACAAGGCAATCATAATGTAGGTCAATCCATGCATAAGGTGCAAATTTGTCATGGGTGTGATGTGTCCAAGTAGCATGCTCATCAACAAATATGTAAGTGTCGGTGCAATATGGCAAAAGTTTCATGGCATACCATTGCCCGATGTCGTGGCATGAGTCGTGGACCGGTGGTGCATCTGCTACTTTCGAGTGCTCCTCAACTTGAAGGTCCATAGGGCCCATCTCCAATGTCGGTCCTCCATCCAATAGATGTATCATGTAGACAACAAGGAGCAAACAAGAATGAAAGTGTGGCCCATTCGATATGTATATGTGAGGGTGTCTCAAAGGGAAGGAGTTCACCTTTACGAGTTTCTCAAAAATGCTGGTGTCGCGCCTCGTGTACGCCTACGCATGACCAAGATGTCTCATGACGGCACCGTCTTGTGAATCCTTCAAAATGAAAAGACATGACAAACACTCGGAAAAACAAATGAGGTTAGCGTGAATGCAAAACCTATCATTCGTGTGGTGAGATACCCAACAAGTGTCGTCATCATTCTTATCATAAGAAAAGACAAGAGAATGTGGCATGGCATGGAAGCATATGATGTGAGTACAACCAAAGACATTAAGCTCATTCAAACAAGCATGCATCATAAGTAAGATGTCCAAGTCTCCAAGATCAATAAGCATAGCATGTTTGCACTCACTACAAGTGGATATGAGAGATGCAACTAACGGAGACAATTGACAATGATCAAAATAAATCATGTGAGAGGCATGAACATGAATGCCATCAACCCAAGGAAACGAGCAAGGATGAATTATGGGTGATGCAACAAAGCAAGTGATCATATGAATCAAGTCATGCAAGCTAGTAGTGCGAAGATGCAACATACTATAGGTAATCATGGCAATCATGTCATGTGTGCAAATAGTGGGCATACATAATGCACATGACATATCACAAGCATGAGAACAAGATATGAGTAAAGTATCATCATTGTATTGGCAAGAAGTCCTATGTAAATAGCACTTAAACAACATGACTCTCCCAACACAATAAGCAACAATAGCATAGGGCGCACATAGAGCATGGCAATAGCAACAAGTATCTCCACCAAGCATGCAAATACACATAGTATGAGTAGAATTGTGAATCATGAGTAAATGCAAGCAAGGGTCACGGTTGCATGGCAAAGGCATAGAAGGAGGCATAACATGCAAAGTGAACACGATAAAATGAGCATAAGGTGACAAGTGGTAAATAGCCCATAGCCGTGTGAGAGCCAAGTAAAAGCAAAGCGCGTAGTCCTTGCATGAGGGAAATGGTCGGAGAAGCATTCCAAGGAATCCCAAAGCATCATTGCTCTCAAGAGCTCGTTTCGTCAACTCATGGGATTGTGAAGTTGACAAATATGCATGAGTACCTACACAAAACAAAGGCAAAGGGCAAATTGTGTGCGTGTGGTATATGTACACATCATCCATTATGATGCGCACGTGCATGTGTCAGTTAGCACAAAATATCCAATGCTCAAATAAATGAGATGCATGATATACGAACATGTCATCCATCATGATAGGTTTGTTGTTATGTATAGCATAATGGAGACTCAAAGGGTGTAATGCATCACGAGTAATATTTAGAGCATTGTCATGAATGGTATGCATATGGTGCGCACAAGGGATGGAATCATGCGATCTACAATTATTTTCATGGCATGGCATAGTAGATGAATTGCACAAATTATGCAAAGGGAGCATAGCAATATCATCACAAGAGAAGCAAATTCCAATGACCATGATCTCGTCATCTATGCCATAAGTGTAAATGGGATTTATTTTAATGGGGTATGCATAGTTACTACGGTGAGTTTGCAATGATGCAATATGGGAAATCTCACTCATAGCATATGACAAGTTTAATGTATTGTCGAACATGACGTGACCAATAGAATTTTCACATGATATCCTATGGAGCATAGTATCACAACTAGGTAATTAGACATGCTCATCATAATATTCATCATAAATGGGTGGCATATCTAAGCATGTAGAAGACATAGTATGTGGTGAATCCATAAGGTGATCAACATCATGCAAGCAATCAATGTCAAGATAGTCCACTAGTGGGACAAGCGAAGTACCTTCACCTATGTTACCTTTGGAGCTCCACTCATGTGGGATAGGTGAGGCGCCAAAGATCGAAGCTTGATCAACATTGTCGTCTTGATGGAACCATGTGGGGGGTGCTTCATCGTCCACCATGGCCATCGTATTGCCCATTGGAGGTATGGACTCGTCGAGGATTGGCGCTTCGTCTTGTAGGAGATCTAGCACCAAACAAGAAAATACACTCGGAGTAGAGGTTAAGTAGTTAGAAATCATAGGGGCCTCACATGCCCTATCAACTACCTCACTCATTAAGTGTTGTGGCTCACTCACTCCCGCTATGATGCTTTCACTCATATGGTTGGTTGAGTCACTCAAAGGGTGGTGATGGCTCTCAACCTCACATAGGATATGCGGCATGTACGCATGTGTGGGGCTAGTGGTGGTCACACTCATTCTCTCATACGAAATGCACTCAATGTCACATATGGTGGAGTTACTCATCTCACTCATGTGGTGGTGGCTCTCCTCACATGGCAATTGGGTCATCTCGTCATATGTGTGTGTTGGAGAGATGTAGGTGCAAATGTCTCCATACTCAACTTCTTTCGTCGCCGTGGTTGTGGGAGTAGTTCCATGCTCAACCTCCTCATCCATAACGCCTCCAAAGATGAATGCCATAGGGTGTGCCAAATCATCGCTCTCCTCCGAGACCAAAGAGAGGGTCTCATTTGCGGTCGCGTAGCTTGAGTCCGAGTAGGAGTCCCATGTGGGCGTCATCTTCATGTTGTCGAAGAGGTTCGTGCTCACCGCCTTGGTCGAAGGGAATGGTCCATGCTCGACCGTCTTGTCGCCATCTTGTTGTAGGAGGCCCATAAGATGTGCCACCTCGTTGTTCGTCATCATGACCGAAGGGAATTTCCCATGCTCGTCCATCTTCCTTGAGGTACTTTCGAAGATGGAAGGGTCATCCTCGCTTGTACTTGGTCGCCTTGGACTTGGCGCCGAAGCTTCCTCTTGGTGGTGCTCGTCTCGCGGTCTTCTCTTGGGCTCATGAAGGTTGTTCGTAGCTTGATGCAGAGCTTGTTGGTGTTTGCATCTCGAGCGTCTTCGTGTTGATGGTGACGTTTGTCATCGTCGCGCACATGGTGCTTGTAGGAGACTTGCCCTTCATGACGATGTGGATGTCGAACGTGATGATGGTCGTCACGAAGGTGAGGACGTGGTCGGATTGTGCTTGCGGCAGATGGGCGCTCCGAAGATGTGTGACTTGCTCGCCGCCGCCTTGAAGATGACGAAGGGGAAGAAGACTTGTAGGTGGCTAACATGTCTCGTAGTTGATCCATGTTTTCGTCCAACTTGTTGTCGATGTAGTCTCTTTTCCGCACTTTGGAGTGTTGTATGTCGATGGCGAGGTTCTCGTTGCGCTCCCGCAAGGCATCTTGTGCACCTTGCATTTGTCGTTGTAGTCCGTAGCGGGGAGTTTTGGTGGTGTAGTTGTTCGCGCCGTCGTTGTCGTCGAAGACCGGAGATGATGTGCTTGGCCTATCCATCACAAGACTCGAGCAAATGTGAGTGGAAGAAAGGGAAGAACTAGACCAAATGTACCGTTCCAATGTTGAAGATGGATCAATGATCATCCAATATGGTATTATGGAAATAGCACAATTGGTACCGGATCTTGTCAATTCTCACACCTACACAATAAAGCTTATGGAGTAGCTTGGTGAGGATAGTGGCACAAAATTTGGTGCAATTGTTAGCAAGAGTCAATAATATTGAAAAAGATTCACAAATTCGCAAATACAACAAGTAGACCAATAGCAAGTGGGTGGCACACGGAAACACACACACGGATAGATAAGTGAGGTTGCGCAACCAAGGAATGAGCTCAAAATGTGATATCCACGGAAAATGCTCGTGTTGCACAACTCTAGAGAGACGCTAGCACGATTGCACTATTGGGCGTGATACGAACTTGTGCACAACCTATAGAAACAAAACGTGTCGACTTCTATCCCAAGTATGCTATGTATGTATGGTTCCCGGTGTCTCACACACAATGATCCAAGATGATCAATGATGGTGTATGATATGCAATGTGGCGTGATGCTATGGCTATTGCTTACAAGCTCTTTGCTTTCTTTTTCTCTTTGCTTAAAAGCTTTTTGCACTCTTTTTTTTTTGATATGGCCACTATGCAAAATGCTCAACCCAATATAGCAATTTTGTATATGCGGGAACAAATGATGACACAAGAGATGATACAATGATATATGCACGCAATGATAGCTATGCGGAACGTGTATCACTAAAGTGCACAAGTAGCGTTGCCCGGCAATACTCAAATGGCTAGTCTCGGTAGGCAAGTGACGCAAAATTGGCTCGGGGGTTAACAATGCAATGGCAAGGAGAATGTACAAAGATGTCGTCGAGGTTACCGTCGAGGGGTTCTTGTTTGTAAGCAAGGACGGATAATGATGAAGTGGACAATGGCGATGTCGAGTCCGTGGCGATGATGAGAGGCGGTGATGTCGATGTTGAACCGTTCCTAGTTAGCCGAAACACCCTAGGAAACGGAAAAAACCGCGAACTCAAAATCTCAAATGGCAAATGTCAAATGGTGGTAGCGGAAAGCGGTGGTGGTTGCGGAGTTGGCAATGTGGAAGTGGAGTTGAAGTCACCGTCCCTAAGTAGCCGAAACACCTTAGGAGACACAAACCATAACTCAAACAACCTCAAATGCAACGGGGATTAAAATGGGTTAGGTTACGGAAGTCGGTGGTGGTATTGCGGAAGTTATGGTGGAAGGCCTAGGCAAACTTGCCAAATTCTCAACAATTTGATGGAGTCAAATGGTGTTGGAAGTATTTTTATGAGATGGGGGATGTAAATAGCTACAAATCGAGCTAAAGAACGTCAAAATCGGACTCCGGATCATATAGTTATGGCCGAAACGGTGAAACACGGGAGGCTGATGCTACAGGGGCCGGATTTCCGGGCCCTCTGGACAAAAACTTGGCCGTTTTGGCGCTCCAGGTGCCGGATGTCCGGCCGGGGACCCGAATGTCCGGCCCGATGGCCCGGATGTCCGGCCGGTGGCCCGGATGTCTGGCCCGACGATTCCAGATCTCGTTTGGGGCGGAAATTTTCGAATTGGGGCGGAAATAGATGATTCCAAGGTCAAAATTAGACGGATTTCGTGGATGGAAATTGTGGGGAAGATCAGGGAAGCTAGATTCACTCGAAACACAGCAAATCCATGGATCAAAATCAACAAAACATCATCAAACCAACAAATCACAAAAAAATTGGTATGGCTATTTTTGTGGGGAATTTTCGAAATTGGGAAAAACCAACAAAATTGGGGCTAGAAACTGGAGGGGAAGAACTCCAAAGTGTGAATCAACGTGGCTCTGATCCAAGATGATGTAGGGTGGAACCCTAATTGACGATCTTTTCACACTTAGGAGGGGGAAAAGGAGCAAATCCAAGAAGAACACAAGAAGAACACACAAATAGACAAGATCCAATCACACATGTGCTAGATCCACATACACATAGAGGGATACAAAGGTCCAAATCCAACACAAGAAGGTAAAAAGGTAGCTAGTTCATCCCGATCCGCGAAGGAGTCGAGGTCTTGAATCCGGAGAGGATCTTCTCACATGGGTCTCATGGAGGTCTTGATCTCCATGGGAGAGGTAGTGGATGAGCAAAGCTCTATCTCAAGAGCTATCACAATGCTAACCCTAGAGGGAGGAGGGAGAGGTCCTTATATAGTGCTAGTACAAGTTAGGGCGAGATGGGGGCGGATACATGGCCTGAGGGCCGGATACATGCGGGTGTCGGGCCGGATGTCCGGGCGTAAGGCCGGATGTCCGGCGGTTCAGCAGGGTGCCGGATGTCCGGGCTTGAGAGCCGGATGTCCGGCCGAAACTTGCCAACCTACTGTATAGGGCGCCGGATTTCCGGCAGGGGCCCGGATGTCCAGGGTGGACGGGCCGGATGTCCGGCTTCAGGGCCGGATGTCCGGGGCCTAGGGACATGGCTGCGGCTGATCTGGGAAGCTGTTGTAGCCTCCAGGGGTCGGATGTCCGGGCTGCATGCCGGATGTCCGGCTGTTGTAGACCTTCGGTGACCATCCTCGCTGGTCCTCTTCATCCGTGAACTTGCCGACTTGTCCATTGTTCCGGACTTCTCCGAGAGGGTCCTCTTGGTACCTAAGCACACATAGCATTTCGGAATGAGGTAGCAACCATGTCTCGCATGCGTCGTATGGAATTTCATTAAGGAGTGGTGTCACCTTGTTTTCGAGAGCTCTTGCACGTGCTCGAGTCATTGGTCCTCTTGGTGCTTGGGGAGACGTAGGTGGGTCCATGGTGATGACCGTAGGATGCTCCGCATCACAGTAGCTCTATTATAACTGTATTATTACTTCATTTTATCACTGGCACTAGTGGTGCCAAAACATTGCCTCAAATTATTAGTGGCATTACATTAAGATGCAAAAACAATATCATTTTTGCTTTCTCATAGCAGTGCAAAAACAGTAGCACAAGATCACTAGCTGAATGCAGAGTCAAAATCAACCAAAAAGGAACATACCTGGTCATGGGAACCATAACTGCAATCAACGCCATTGTAGACAGGTTAACACCAGTTACCAACATGGATGATTCAATTCATGCGACCTTTTTGTGCAGTTCACCTAAAATGAAGCAATGTTTGCATCATGCAGCTTGCAAGATGTACTTGGTCCCATGAGCTGGCAGCTTCTCCTTCATTAGTTGCACTAAAATTGAGCAACGTCAAGGTTGGCTGTCATGCTCATGGAAGGTGCAACTATAATTTGCTTATCCTTTTGTGCAGTTCCACTAAAATCAAGTGCCATTTGTGGTGACGGCTAATCTTGCAAAGGTTAATAAACTATTGCACGAGATTACCGGCAGAGTTAGATGAAGAGGTTAGGAACTCCAATCACCCTTTGTGCAGTTCCACTAAAATCGAGAGACATTGCCCATGTGACATTTTAGTAGAACTGCACAAGACACTCTTTCAAAAAAACAAAGTGTTTTGTGCAGTTCACCAAAAGGTCACAATAGCAACGAGGTGAAATGGATATCCCTATCTGCACAAAAAGATAGAAAGAAAACAGTTACTGGTCAATAACAAGATATGAAACATACACGAAATGAAAAGAAGCATCTATCTTCATGGCAATCATGCAAGGACAGTAGAAATTTTAAAATGGCAGCATTGCTTCATATTACTCGAAGCATTATGATCAACAATGACATCGGTCAAATATGCCATTACATTAATGGTGGCATTGCTTCGTTTTACCAGCTACATTTGATTAATAGCAGCTAAATAGTTGGTATAAGTGCATGGGATAGTGGGGACACCAGGACATTCACCAGCGTAAAGAAGTAACTTACTTACCATAATGGGAAATCTAGCAGGAGAGTAGCATTTGTAAAACAGTTTAATTGCATCATATTACTGGATGCATTAGATTAACAACAACATTGGTTAGACATGTCCTTACTTTAACAGTGCGATTGCTTCATTTTACAAGCGCCATTACATTAACAACAGCAAAATGTTGGTACAAGGGCATGCAGACAGTCGACGCATCAGCACCATGTACCTACAAGGAGGCATAATGTGGTGAGGCCGAGTTTGTTGCCCCGAGCAACAAACATCCAACCAAGATCTGGGATGGTCCCAAATTTAGTTCTCTTTAGGCACCTTTTACTACGTGAGGACAACAAATCTAATCCTGGACATACTCTGTTGACTTGTCCCCTAGCTGCCACTTTCTTTCCTTCTTCCACCAATAATAGATTTGTTCCTTATCCAGTTTGTACTGCGTTTTCCCTTTATGTCCCTTTTGAACCAAGAGACCGGTTGGGTAGCCAGTCTCTACAACTTTTCCCCCTTATATTTCCTCTTTGAATCAAGTCCTGGATTCATGCTACACCTTTCCCCCCTTTCTTCCCTGTTTGAACCAAGTCCTAGATTCGACTCCATGAAGTAGCTTTACCTCTAATAATAGTAAAAATTAAGGTGGCTTTGGAACAGTTGATGGAAGTAGAAAAAGATCCACATGCGGCCACATGGGGAGCTGGGGCAGTAGAGCAAGGCCGTTTTCGAAGGAAGTTATACCTGAGGGTCGTCGAGATGGGAGGATGGCCGGAGGCCGGATCTGGCCACATTGCGGCATGGAGGAAGAAGGGGTAGGAGGCCCTCCCGAGCCGGCGCTGTGTCGGAGAGAACGGCACGGGCAGCCGATCAGGATGCACCGACAGCTGTGGGTCTCCTCCCTAGCCGCCGACGACCGCGTGAACGATGCACCTACTCCCCTACCCCGGCCGAGGGGACCCGGCCGGATCTGCGACCAGCGGTGAGCAGAGAGAGAGTGTGGCCACCGCTGTCTTGTTTAGATCTGGAGAGGGTGAGAGAGTGGAGAGAGCAACCCTAGTAAAGCAAGCGCTGAGGCTCCTGCCCATATATATAGTGGAGTGATTTTATTTTTCTCTCCACAACAATCGTTTCAATTTGTGTACGTGACATTAAAGAAAGAAACTCTATATTTAACGTGCTATAGTGAACAAAACTCCACGGCGTCCAGGAGTACTAGTAGTATTGTTCACTTGTGGACCCCGGCCCTCCATTCATTGAACAACCACACGGGTGAATATATATATAGAGAGAACAAACAAGCAGGAACTCTTTTGGCTTTGAGATATCGATGGTACCGTTTGACCACACTGCATCAATGGACTCAGTACTTTGAAGTTGCCGTAATGCGTGGTTTTTGCAGTTCCCATCTAAATGGGGAATACCATACATTTTGTTTGATATACGTATAAACACATGCATGGTTTACATTCCGAATCGCTAGCTAGAACTTGAACTGTATTTGTTTTCAACATAAAGTGGAATCAAATGTTTGAACTCATGATCTTAGAGTTTGCAGTGAAAATGTAAAGGGCCATCGATCTTTGTTCTGCTTTTGAACATACTACAACATATGCAACCCTTTTGTGAAAATGACCAGATCTATTCTAAAAAGTTCACCATGAGTACTACAAAGCATCTCAAACATAATAAAAATTACATCGAGATTGTGAGACCACCGAACGACCTACTACCGTCACAACGAGCCGCCGACGCACCGCTGTTGCCAACATCCTACCTGAGCCGGCTTGACCTCGTCGATGATAGCCGGGAAGAGTTTGTGCACTTGCCCCTAAGGAGTGGTGACCCGAAGCCATAGTAGTCGTAATTAATGTGAAGCACCTAATTCATATAACACAAAATTTTGCCACACGACAAGAAACCCTAGCCTTACCGCCCCAAGGAGACGACATGAATCTATGTTGGAGCTCCATCGACTATGCCCCGACGAGGATCAGAGCTCGAAAGACAAACTCATACAAGATGTGCCGATCGATATCGCCACTGTCCTACCGGAGTCGGCTTGGCCATTTTTTATGATAAACGGGAAGTCTTCGTGCAGATGCCCATAAGGACCAGCAGAGCCGTATTGTGCATTTGGTTGCATTCTCATCTCAGCATAGTTGTTCCCTCTTTGTGCATGCTCATCTCAACATCCCTCTTCATGCATGCTCCTAGTGTATTTGTGTTCAGCTAGCGTGGACTCATGCACCCTTCATACACTCTACCAAACACCCAAAAGCGGGTCGAGAAGGGAACTTTTGCTCTCATGCACCCTTCATACACCCTACCAAACATCCAAAAGTGGGTCGATAACGGGACGTTTGCTCTCTGCTACTTGTTGTCTGCGTTGGTATTTCCCCAAAGAGGAGAGGATGATGCAGTACAGTAGAGATAAGTATTTCCCTCAGTTAAGAACCAAGGTTATCAATCTAGTAGGAGAACCAAGCAAAATTCCGTTAAGCGCACCTGCACACAAAAGAGCAAACACTTGCACCCAACGCAAATAAGAGGGTTGTCAATCCTCTTAGCGGTTATTTCCAAGGATTAAATCTTATAGAGATAAATAGATAAACAAAAATACTAATTAAAATAAAAGTAAATAAATTGCAGCAAGGTATTTTTAGGTTTTTTATATATGATAAAGTAGACCCGGGGGCCATAGTTTTCACTAGAGGCTTCTCTCTTGAACACATAGCATACAGTGGGTAGACAAATTACTGTTGGGCAATTGATAGAAAAGCAAATAATTATGACGGACTCATGGCAATGATCATGTATATAGGCATCATGTCCGAGACATGTAGACCGACTCCTGCCTGCATCTACTACTATTACTCCACCCATCGACCGCTATCCAGCATGCATCTAGGGTATTAAGTATGAAATAGAGTAACGCCTTAAGCAAGATGACATGATGTAGACAAAGTAAACTCAAGCAATATGATTAAACCCCATCTTTTTATCCTTAATGGCAACAATACAAATACGTGTCACGTCCCCTACTGTCACTGGGATTGAGCACCGCAAGATTGAACCCAGCACAAAGCACCTCTCCCATTGCAAGATAAATCAATCTAGTAGGCCAAACCAAATCGATAGATCGGAGAGAAATACAAAGCTATAATAATCGTGCATAAAAGAGTTCAGAGAAGACTCAAATATTTCTCATGAATAATCTGATCATAAACTCACAATTCATCGGATCCCAACAAACACACCGCAAAAGAAGATTACATCGGATAGAACTACAAGAACATCAAGGAGAACATGGTATTGAAGATCAAAGAGAGAGAAGAAGCTATCTAGCTACTAGCTATGGACCCGTAGGTCTGTGATAAACTACTCACACATCATCGGAAGGGCAGCAAGGTTGATGAAGAAGCCCTCCGTGATCGATTCCCCCTCCGGCAGATTACCGAAAAAGGCCTCCAGATGGGATCGCGGAAGAACAGAGGCTTGCGGAAAGGTTTTCTCTTCTGGCTCTCTGTTGGTTTTGGAATATTTGGGAATTTATAGTGTTGGAATTAGGTCAAGAGGTGCCACGAGGGGCCCACAAGCCTGGAGGGCGCGCCCTGCCGCCTCCTCATGGCTATTCTGGTCTTCTCCCGAAGCTTCCTGGGTCTCTTCAGGTCCAGAAAAATTAATCCAAAGTTTTTTTCTCGTTTGGACACTTTTTGATAATGATTTTCTGAAAAGGCAAAAACAAGCAGAAAACAACAACTGGCACTTGGCACTGGGTTAATAGGTTAGTCCCAAAAAATGATATATAATGGCATATAATTGCATATAAAACATCCAAGACTGATACTATAATAGCATGGAACAATAAAAAATTATACATACGTTGGATACGTATCAAGCATCCCCAAGCTTAATTCCTGCTCGTCCTCGAGTAGGTAAATGATAAAAGAGAATTTTTGATGTGGAATGCTACCTATCATGTTTCATCATGTAATCTCTCTTACGGTATGAATAATAAGATCTGAATGATTCAAAGTAATAGTCTATAATTTGATATAAAGACATCAATACTCGGGCATACTAATAAACAATCATGTCTTTCAAAATAAAAATGCTACAGAACGTTATCCCTACAAAATCATATAATCCTGTCATGCTCCATCTTCTTAACACAAAGTATTTATCATGCACTACCCCGATGACAAGCTACATGAGCGCAAGCCATGGATATAGCACTATGGGTGGAATAGAGTGTGGTGGTAGAGATAAATATGAGAAGTCAAAAATAAGAAGATAGTCTCACATTGACGAGGCTGATCAACGGGCTATGGAGATGCCCATCAATTGATGTCAATGCGAGGAGTAGGGATTGACATGCAATGGATGCCCTAAGAGGTATAAGTGTATGAAAGCTCAACATGAAAACTAAGTGGGTGTGCATCCAACTTGCTTGCTCATGAAGACCTCGGGCATTTGAGGAAGCCCATCATCGGAATATACAAGCCAAGTTCTATAATGAAAAATTCCCACTAGTATATGAAGGTGAAAAAATAGGAGACTCTCTATATGAAAAACATGGTGCTACTCTGAAGCACAAGTGTGGAAAAAGGATAGTAACATTGCCCCTTCTCACTTTTTCTCTCATTTTTTTTTCGTGGGCTCTTTTTGGCCACTTTTTTTTCGTCCGGAGTCTCATCCCGACTTGTGGGGGAATCATGGTCTCCATCATCCTTTCCTCACTGGGACAATGCTCTAATAATGATCATCACACTTTTATTTACTTACAACTCAATATTACAACTCGATACTAGAACAAAAATATGACTCTATATGAATGCCTCTGGCAGTGTACCAGGATGTGCAATGATGATAGCGTAACATGTATAAAAATGATGAACGGTGGCTGAGCCACAAATACTATGTCAGCTATATGATCATGCAAAGCAATATGACAATGATTGTGTGTGTCATAAAAACGGAACGGTGGAAGTTGCATGGCAATATATCTCGGAATGGCTATGGAAATGCCATGATAGGTAGGTATGGTGGCTGTTTTGAGGAAGATATAAAGAGGCTTATGTGTGATAGAGTGTATCATATCACGGGGTTTGGGTGCACCGGCCAAGTTTGCACCAACTCTCGATGTGAGAAAGGGCAATGCATGGTACCGAAGAGGCTAGCAAATTGCGGAAGGGTGAGAGTGCGTATAATCCATGGACTCACATTAGTCATAAAGAACTCACATACTTATTATGAAAGTTTATTAGCCCTCGAAGCAAAGTACTATTACGCATGCCCCTAGAGGGATAGATTGGTAGGACAAGGTCCATCGCTCGTCCCCGACCGCCACTCATAAGGTAGACAATCAACAATAAATCATGCTCCAACTTCTTAGCATAACGACAGATCATACGTGCATGCTTCGGGAATCACAAACCTTAACACCAATATTCTTACTAAACCACAATCATCTACTAATACCTCCCACATATTACCATCTTAATATCGCAGAACTATTGCAAGGAATCAAACTTATCATATTCAGTGATCTACATGAAAGTTTTTATTATATCCCTTTTGAATACCTATCATATCAGGACCAAATTCACAACCCGTGCATATTACCATTGCTATTCATTAGACTCTCAAAAATATATAAGTGAAGCATGAGAGTGCAACTATTTCTTTAAAATATAACCACCGTCGTGCTCTAAAAGATATAAGTGAAGCACTAGAGCAACTGCCTAGCTCAAAAGATATAAGTGAAGCACATAGAGTATTCTAACAAATCACGAATAATGTGTGTCCCTCTCAAAAAGGTGTCTTCAGCAAAGATGATTATGACAAACTAAAAGGCAAACAAAAGCAAACAGACTATATCACAAGAGGCTCCAAGTAAAACACATATCATGTGATGAATAAAATATAGCTCCAAGCGAGTTACCAATAGATTGTAGACGAAAGAGGGGATGCCTTCCGGGGCATCCCCAAGCTTAGACGCTTGAGTCCTCCTTGAATATTGCCTTGGGGTGCCTTGGGCATCCCCAAGCTTAGGCTCTTGCCACTCCTTATTCCTTTATCCATCGTAGTCTCACCCAAAACTTGAAAACTTCAGCACACAAAACTCAACAGAAACATCGTGAGATCCGTTAGCATAACAAACAAATCTTAAACTTTAGGTACTGTTGTAAATTCATTCATATTTAATATTGGCATAATGCTACTGTACTCCAACTTCTCCATGACTCATACCCCCCGATACGATCCATAGATTCATCAAAATAAGCAAACTATGCAACAAAAACAGAATCTGTCAAAAACAGAACAGTCTGTAAAGACCTGAATTAACGTCATACTTATGTAACTCCAAAAATTCTGAAAATTTTGGACAACGTGGGAAATTCATATATAAATATTGTGTAAAACATTTAGAAGGTTCTGACGCTCCGGCGAAAAAACAAAATTCCAGCACTGTACGCAAAAGTTTTTGTTTTCAAATAGCATCAATTATACTATCTTCCAAATCATCCCAAAGGCATTACTTGGCACAAACACTAACTAAAACATAAAAATACAATCATAACAGAAGCTATAATTGTGTAAACACTCAAGAACAGAAGGTAAAAGCAAAATTTTATTTTATTCATTGGGTTGCCTCCCAACAAGCGCTATTGTTTTATGCCCCTAGCTAGGCATAATGCATTGTTTCAAGTGTTGTCATCATTCAAGTTAATTCCATAAATGGCCTCATAATAGATTCATAAGGTGCTTTGATTCTCTTTCTATGGAAGTGTTCCATCCCTTTCTTTAATGGAAATTAAAATCTTATATTATCTTCTTTCATATCAATACTAGCACCAATTGTTCGTAGAAAAGGCCTACCAAGTATTATGGGGCAAGAAGGATTGCATTCAATATCAAGAACAATAAAGTCCACGGGCATATAATTTCTATTTGCAAGAATAAGCACATCATTTATTCTACCCAATGGCTTTTTAATAGTGGAATCCGCAAGATGCAAATTAAGGGAACAAGGATCCATATCGGTGAGACCTAGCACATCACACAAAGACTTTGGTATAGTGGAAACGCTAGCACCAAGAGCATTACATTCATAATATTTAATTGTGACTTTAATAGTAGGTTCCCATTCAACTTGTAATTTTCTAGGAATTGAAACTTCTAACTCAAGTTTTTCTTCATGTGCTTCAAGTTTTTCTACAATATGTTTAGTGAAAGCTTTATTTTGTTCATATGCATTTGGTGAATTAATCATGGATTGCAACAAGGAAATACACTCAATTAAAGAACAACTATCATAATTAAAGTCCTTCTAATCCAAAGTAGTGGGTGCATTACTATGTAAAGTTTTGACCTCTCCAAACCCACTTTTTTCATTTTTATGATCAAGATTATCACCCTCCAAGCAATTGGGACTCCTTCTATCTAAAGTTGACTCTTCTCCAGTCCCTTTTTCATCAAGTTTTATGTTACTAAATAATGATTCAATAGGAGTGACACCAATCATTTTAATATCTTCATCATTACTACGATAGAAACCGGGTGGAATCGCTTTTTTCTAGAAATTCTCGCTTAGCTCTCAACCTAGCGGTACTTTCTTTACTCTCATTAATGGAAACATAGATAGCTTTAATAGACTCATTTATATCATGCTTGGGTGGCAAAATTTTAGTTTTGAGATTTTCCACATCATGAGCTATCCATGTTCCTAGCCAATTCATCCACTCTATTCAATTTTTCCTCTATCATAGCATTGAAATTCTTTTGCGAACTAATAAATTCTTTAATATTACTTTCAAGATCAGAGGGCATCCTATTACTATTATTATAAGAGTTACCATAAGGATTGCCATAATTATTAGAGGAATTTCCAGGAAACGGTCTAGGATTGAAATTACCCCTATAAGCATTGTTGTTGAAATTATTTCTAGAGACAAAATTCACATCAATAGCAACATTATTTTGCTCAATCAAAGTAGACAATGGCACATCATTAGGATCAATATGAGCATTTTTACTAGCAACCAATTTCAATAGAGCATCCATCTTATCACTCAAAGTATTAATTTCTTCAACAGAATTTACCTTCTTACCAGTTGGAGTTCGTTCAGTGTGCCATTGAGAATAATTTGTCATGTTATTATCAAGAAGTTTTGTAGCTTCTCCCAATGTAATTTCCATAAAAGTACCACCTGCGGCAGAGTCTAGCAAATTTCTAGAGACAAAGTTTAGTCCCGCATAATTTTTTTGTATGATCATCCATAAATTCAAGCCATGAGTTGGGCAATTTCTTATCATTAATTTCATTCTCTCCCAAGATTGTGCAACATGTTCATGCTCAAGTTGCTTAAAATGCATAATTTGATTTCTTAGAGAAATAATCTTAGCGGGAGGAAAATACTTGGTAATAAAATCATCCTTACACTTGTCCCAAGGATCAATACTATTTCTAGGCAAGGATGAAAACCAAGTTTTAGCACGGTCTCGTAGTGAGAACAGAAATAATTTTAACTTGACAATATCATTATCCACATGTTTCTTCTTTTGCATATCACAAAGTTCAACGAAAGTATTTAGATGGGATGCAGCATCTTCATTAAGAGTACCAGAAAATTGTTCTTTCATAACAAGATTAAGCAAAGTAGCACTAATGTCACACGACTCCGCACTAGTGGCGGGAGGAGCAATAGGAGTACTAATAAAATCATTATTATTAGTATTGGAAAAGTCACACAATTTTGTATTTTCTTGAGACATCGCGACGAAGCAAGCAAACTAGCAAACAAGCAAATAAAAATATTTTTGTGTTTTTGTAAAAAAATTTAGAAGTGGGGGTGATGAAAACGAGAGGCAAACGCAAATAAAAGGCAAATAAAGTAAATGCAAGTGGATGATAGTTTGCGTGAAGGTACTTGGTAATTTTGATGATGTCTCCCTTGCGACGGCGCCAGAAATTCTTCCTGCTACTTGTAGTCTGCGTTGGTATTTCCCCGAAGAGGAGAGGATGATGCAGTACAGTAGAGATAAGTATTTCTCTCAGTTAAGAACCAAGGTTATCAATCCAGTAGGAGAACCAAGCAAAATTCCGTTAAGCGCACCTGCACACAAAAGAGCACACACTTGGACCCAACGCAAATAAGAGGGTTGTCAATCCTCTTAGCGGTTATTTGCAAGGATTAAATCTTATAGAGATAAATAGATAAACTAAAATACTAATTAAAATAAAAGTAAATAAATTGCAGCAAGGTATTTTTAGGTTTTTTATATATGATAAAGTAGACTCGGGGGCCATAGTTTTCACTAGAGGCTTCTCTCTTGAACACATAGCATACGGTGGGTAGACAAATTACTTTTGGGCAATTGATGGAAAAGCAAATAATTATGACGGATGCATGGAAACGATCATGTATATAGGCATCACGTCTGAGACAAGTAGACCGACTCCTGCCTGCATCTACTACTATTACTCCACCCATCGACCGCTATCCAGCATGCATCTAGGGTATTAAGTATGAAATAGAGTAACGCCTTAAGCAAGATGACATGATGTAGACATAGTAAACTCAAGCAATATGATTAAACCCCATCTTTTTATCCTTAATGGCAACAATACAAATACGTGTCATGTCCACTACTGTCACTAGGATTGACCACCGCAAGATTGAACCCATCACAAAGCACCTCTCCCATTGCAAGATAAATCAATCTAGTAGGCCAAACCAAATCGATAGATCGGAGAGAAATACAAAGCTATAATAATCATGCATAAAAGAGTTCAGAGAAGACTCAAATATTTCTCATGAATAATCTAATCATAAACTCACAATTCATCGCAAAAGAAGATTACATCGGATAGAACTCCAAAACATCGAGGAGAACATGGTATTGAAGATCAAAGAGAGAGAAGAAGCCATCTAGCTACTAGCTATGGACCCGTAGGTCTGTGGTAAACTACTCACACATCATCGAAAGGGCAGCATGGTTGATGAAAAAGCCGTCCGTGATCGATTCCCCCTCCGGCAGATTACCGGAAAAGGCCACCAGATGGGATCGCGGAAGAACAGAGGCTTGCGGCGGCGGAAAGGTTTTATCTTCTGGCTCTCTGGTGGTTTTGGAATATTTGGGAATTTATAGCGTTGGAATTAGGTCAAGAGGTGCCACGAGGGGCCCACAAGCCTGGGGGGCGCGCCCTACCCCCCTGGGCGCGCCCTCCAGACTTGCTGCCTCCTCGTGGCTCTTATGGTCTTCTCCCGAAGCTTCCTGGGTCTCTTCTGGTCCAGGAAAAATTAATTCAAAGTTTTTTTCTCGTTTGGACACTTTTTGATAATTATTTTCTGAAAAGGCAGAAACAAGCAGAAAACAGCAACTGGCACTGGGCACTGGGTTAATAGGTTAGTCCCAAAAAATGATATATATAATGGCATATAATTGCATATAAAACATCCAAGATTGATACTATAATAGCATGGAACAATCAAAAATTATAGATACGTTGGAGAGGTATCACTCTCATGCACCCTTCATACACCCTACCAAAACACACCCTTGTCATCGTTGAACCCTTGTAATTATCCGAAGCACTTGACACCTAATCTCGCCACATGACAATACGCTCATGTTGCATCCACTATGTCTAGACGGACGAACTCGAGGAGGATCAGAGCGCGAAAGACAAACTCAAATGAGAAGTGCCCCCATCCGAGTGAGGGATGCGCATGCGTGGACTAAAAACCCTAATGTAAACTACTAACTGGAGCGGAGGCACCGGGATTCCCCTCCCCGCCACCAGTGGCCCGAGTGGCGGGAAGAGGGGAGGGGCAAATCCACGGGATCACCGGTGAAGCGTGGAGCGGGGAGGTTGCCCTAGCTGCCTAGGGTGGGTGGAGTAGATTTGTATTCATACCGAAATAGATTCGAATTTTATTAGTACTGTGCAGTACTATATAGCCGGTGTCTTGATCTTTTTTTCTTCGATTTCTCAACATATCTACAGCCCGTATGTTACTATCGCTCGTCTATCTTTTCTACTGTACTATAGTACTTAGTAGTAACTCAGCCTGCCTAAAAAAAGTAACTCAGCCGTATGTTACCATTGCTCATCTCTCTTTTCTAGTACTGTAGTAGTAGTAACGCGACGCGCGTTCCATTCGGTGAGCGGCGTGGCGGACCGACCGTGGGGTTGCGACGTGAACGCGACGGGCGTGCTATATACATGTACCACCTTTTTCTTTTGGTTTTGCTCCATGCCGCAATCCATCGATACAAAATTATATTTAAAAGTCGAGGGTGGGGCTCTTCCCGCACGATACGCGCGGCAGTTTCACCTAGTCGGTTTGATAGAGAGGCGAGGAGGATGAGGGAGTAGCGGATTCAACTTACTGCTGGAAGAGTGGGACTGTGTGATTTGACGGCTCATTACTGCAGGAAAGGTGGGGCCTTGTGATATGACTACTCATTTATAGTCATTATTACTACGGTGCTACGCCCGGGTGAGGCTCCCCTTCCATTCCCCACTCTAATCTGCTACATGACACGTCGACCCGGATGCTAGCTGTCCCACATGTCGGCGAAAGGAAGAATAATGGTTGCCGATGATGTAATAAGGAGCAAAGAACCATGCGGTATACTCTAGTTTAGCACTGGAGTACTAGTATATGTCGGAGGAGTGCGAAACACGGCAGCCCAGTGAACCAGCAGGCGATATGGCGCTAAAAAACAATGTACTACAGTCCAGCCTTAGCATGTAAAAACACACCACCGCTTCCTCCTCCACCTCTAGGTTTATCGCCATCAGCGGAGCAAGAGCGTCGTCGCAGCTTAGCTAGTAGTACTCCTACTCCTCTCCAACCTATTTTTTACAATTCCTTTGTTTTTCCTGTGGCGTTGAACACTCTTTGCTAATCCTATTGGATTTAGCACTCCAGTCCCATACTTTCCCCATTCCTGTATTTTCAGTATCCTGGGAATCAAAGAGGCCCTTAGACTGGTTTAGGGCCGGTCATTTTTTTCAATGAAATATGTCCAAAATGTAATGAATGTTCTTCGGTTTCTATGAAAATCATCTGGTTTGCATGTAGTAATTCATTTATTCTTTTGCGGGGGGTTTGCATGTAATTCGTCCGGTTTGAAATGTACTCGTACGCCGGCATGGTTGGATGGCCCGCTGCCGCATTACTATCCGAGGACTCGTCCCTACCAGTTGGCGCTCCGCGTTGGAGATGCCCTGAGTGCTTGCAGGTGGACCCAGATGCTCTATGTCCCACACGTCGGTGAAAGGAAGCACGTAGAAATATTTCTGACAACCGCGGAGCCGAGCAGTACATCTCAGCAACTAGGAAAAA
The DNA here is from genome assembly GCA_039707655.1 of Elymus sibiricus. NCBI lineage: Eukaryota > Viridiplantae > Streptophyta > Magnoliopsida > Poales > Poaceae > Elymus > Elymus sibiricus. Next base: position 199,517,588 of record CM077668.1, read on the forward strand.
TGCGTGAAAAAAAATGTACTATGAAGCGTAGCTGCAAAGTGACGACAGGTATAGGTCGCACGCACCCAACGAGTGGTCGTAGTACGTACGAGTACAAATGAGTACGGGGTACTCCTACTCTATCAACACGAGTCCCATCGGACAACGGCGTCCGTGCTATAGCAAGCTCTTCTCCCTCCTCGTTTCTCTCTTCTAATTCTAACTCAGCCGACGCGCAGCGGGCGGGGTGGGGATTTGCTGATAGTCGGTTTGCTCAACTGCGGTCCCACATGACAGTGAAAATGCTAGACAACACGCGTTCCCTAGCTTGAGCGGCGTGCCGGACCGACCCTAGTACTCACGACCGTGTGGGGGTGCCACGCGACGCGACAGGCTTTTCCTTTTGAACTTGTAGAAGATGTAACATTTGGTTCTGCTTCGGCTCCTTGGCATGGTAGACAGATAGAAACAACGATTAAAAACGCTAGGGCGGGGATTTTCCCGCGCAATAAGCGGGGGAGTTTGCCAGTTTGGCACATCGTCAGTTTTCTCACATCGGGCCCACATGTCAGTGATAATATGCCAAGCCAATGTGCACTGAGCGGCGGGCCGAAACGACAGTGTGGGGTGCGACGCGAACGGGACAAGCGTGCTGTACTTGTTCCACTTTCTCGTTTTGAACTTGTGACGTATAACGCTTAGTTTTGAATTTATAAGTTTGGTTGTCGCACCCATATATATACTATAGTTTGGTAGGTTAGGTCATGCGTCGTACGTAAATTATGAAGTTGTTGGTCCCCTTTGTGCCAAATTTAGACCATAGAATTAACTAATAAAATATTAATGCATGTCACCAAAAAATATATCGTTGGATTCGTATTTGAACATGCTCCCTCCTTTCCAGTTTAGGGTTTTGAGGTACATTAAATCACCCAATGCAAGTATCAAGAGAAAACTCACCAATGCATGTAGAAGTTCATGGACATTTAGTGGTCATGCATGCATGCGTTGTAATTAATGCATCAGTAAACATAACTTTTTGAGGAAATCGAGCGTACTAACTAAGTACTTATGCAAACTACGAAATTTATTCCACCACTCACCATCTACCTTGGTTGAAGAGATTTTGAAATTGAGCCCTATAAACCGGAAAGGAGGGAGTAGTTTCCAACGATATTATTTTTTGTGACATGCATTAACTTATTGCTAGTTAAATCTGAAGTCAAAATTTGGCACAAAACACGAAGGTGACTGATGTCTACTACACAACTTATTCTTGTAGACTCGTGTTGGGCCTCCAAGCGCAGAGTTTTGTAGGACAGTAGCAATTTACCCTCAAGTGGATGACCTAAGGTTTATCAATCCGTGGGAGGCGTAGGTTGAAGATGGTATCTCTCAAACAACCCTGCAACCAAATACAAGAAATCTCTTGTGTCCCCAACACACCCAATACAATGGTAAATTGTATAGGAGCACTAGTTCGGCGAAGAGATGGTGATAAAAGTGTAGTATGGATAGTAGATATAGGTTTTTATAATCTGAAAATATAAAAACAGCAAGGTAACGAATAGTAAACGGGAATAAAAATGGTATTGCAATGCTTAGAAACAAGGCCTAGGGTTCATACTTTCACTAGTGCGATCTCCCAACATTGTTGACATAGTTGAATCATATGTAAATCCCTCACGTGCGACAAAGAGTTCACTCCAAAGTCACAAATAGCGGAGAAAAAACGAAGAAATTGTTGTAGGGTATGAAACCACCTCAAAGTTATCATTCCCGATCAATCTTATGAGCCATCCCCCTTAATTGTCACGAACAGCCCTAGAGTTGGTACTAGAATAACACCTTAAGATACACATCAACCAAAACCCTAATGTCACCTAGGCACTCCAATGTCACCACGAGTACCCACGAGTTTGATTATACGATATGCATCACACAATCTCAGATTCATCTATTCAAACCAACACAAAGAACTTCAAAGAGTGCCCCAAAGTTTCTACCGGAAAGTCAAGACGAAAACGTGTGCCAACCCTTATGCATAAATCCCCAAGGTCACGGAACCCGCAAGTTGATCACCAAAACATACATCAAGTGACTCAAGTGAATATCCCATTGTCACCACAGATATCCATATGCAAGACATACATCAAGTGTTCTCAAATCCTTAAAGACTCAATCCGATAAGAAAACTTCAAAGGGAAATCTCAATTCATCACAAGAAGATAGGGAGGGGAAAACTCCATATGATTCATCTATATCAACAAAGCTCGCGATACATCAAGATCGTGCCATCTCAAGAACACGAGAGAGAGAGATCAAACACATAGCTACTGGTACAAACCCTCAGCCCCGAGGGTGAACTACTCCCTCCTCGTCATGGAGACCGCCGGGATGATGAAGATGGCCTCCGGTGATGCCTTCCCCCCCTCCGGCAGGGTGCCGGAAAAGGGCTGTAGATGGGATCTCTCTGGTACAGAGGCTTGCGGCGGCGTAAAAACTCATCTAGGTTAACTTTCAGGGGTTTCTGAATATATATGATTTTTTAGCGTTGGAATCACGCGAAACGGAGCCACGTGGGCCCCACGAGGTACCAGGGCGCGCCTGGGGGGGTGGCGCGCCCTGGTGCCTCGTGGGCACTGGGTGGCCCCCTCCAGTGGGTCTTGGTGCCGGTATTTTTTATTTGTCCAATAAAACATCTCCAAAAAGTTTCAGCTCATTTGGAAAACTTTCATTTCTGCACAAAAAACAACACCACGGTAGTTCTGCTGAAAACAACGTCAGTCCGGGTTAGTTCTAATCAAATCATACCAAAACCATATAGAATTGTTATAAATATGGCATGAATACTTCATAAATTATAGATACGTTGGAGACGTATCAGTGACCAATAAACCAGGGCAAAGACAGTGATACATATAATTAACACCAAATGAGAGCAAGGGATCACACATGTCATTAACGACTGGAATGATAATGCGATACAGTACGCGATGGAGTGCTGGTTACAGGAGGCAAGAAAAAAGATAGCTTTAATAGACTCATTTATATCATGCTTGGGTGGCAAAATTTTAGTTTTAAGATTTTCCACATCATGTTCCTAGCCAATTCGTCAACTCTATTCAATTTTTCTTCTATCATAACATTGAAATTCTTTTGCGAACTAATAAATTCTTTAAAATTACTTTCAAGATCAGTAGGTATCCTATTATTATTATTATAAGAATTACCATAAGGATTGCCATAATTATTAGAGGAATTTCGAGGAAACTGTCTAGGATTGAAATTATTTCTAGAGACAAAATTCACATCAATAGCATCATTATTTTGCTCAATCAAGGTAGACAATGGAACATCATTAGGATCAATATGAGCATTTTTATTAGCAACCAATTTCAATAAAGCATCCATCTTATCACTCAAAGTATTACCTTCTTACCAGTTGGAGTTCTTTTTGTTTGCCATTGAGAATAATTTGTCATGATATTATCAAGAAGTTTTGTAGCTTCTCCCAATGTAATTTCCATAATTTGATTTCTTAGAGAAATAATCTTAGTGGGAGGAAAATACTTGGTAATGAAAGCATCCTTACACTTATCCCAAGAATCAATACTATTTCTAGGCAAGGATGAAAACCAAGTTTTAGCACGGTCTCGTAGTGAGAACGGAAATAATTTTAACTTGACAATATCATTATCCACATCTTTCTTCTTTTGCATATCACAAAGTTCAACGAAAGTATTTAGATGGGATGCAGCATCTTCATTAGGACTACCAGAAAATTGTTCTTTCATAACAAGATTAAGCAAAGCAGCATTAATGTCACACGACTCTGCACTAGTGGCGAGAGGAGCAAAAGGAGTACTAATAAATCATTATTATTAGTATTGGAAAAGTCACACAATTTTGTATTTTCTTGAGACATCGCGACAAAGCAAGCAAACTAGCAATTTACCCTCAAGTGGATGACCTAAGGTTTATCAATCCGTGGGAGGCGTAGGTTGAAGATGGTATCTCTCAAACAACCCTGCAACCAAATACAAGAAATCTCTTGTGTCCCCAACACACCCAATACAATGGTAAATTGTATAGGAGCACTAGTTCGGCGAAGAGATGGTGATAAAAGTGTAGTATGGATAGTAGATATAGGTTTTTATAATCTGAAAATATAAAAACAGCAAGGTAACGAATAGTAAACGGGAATAAAAATGGTATTGCAATGCTTAGAAACAAGGCCTAGGGTTCATACTTTCACTAGTGCGATCTCCCAACATTGTTGACATAGTTGAATCATATGTAAATCCCTCACGTGCGACAAAGAGTTCACTCCAAAGTCACAAATAGCGGAGAAAAAACGAAGAAATTGTTGTAGGGTATGAAACCACCTCAAAGTTATCATTCCCGATCAATCTTATGAGCCATCCCCCTTAATTGTCACGAACAGCCCTAGAGTTGGTACTAGAATAACACCTTAAGATACACATCAACCAAAACCCTAATGTCACCTAGGCACTCCAATGTCACCACGAGTACCCACGAGTTTGATTATACGATATGCATCACACAATCTCAGATTCATCTATTCAAACCAACACAAAGAACTTCAAAGAGTGCCCCAAAGTTTCTACCGGAAAGTCAAGACGAAAACGTGTGCCAACCCTTATGCATAAATCCCCAAGGTCACGGAACCCGCAAGTTGATCACCAAAACATACATCAAGTGACTCAAGTGAATATCCCATTGTCACCACAGATATCCATATGCAAGACATACATCAAGTGTTCTCAAATCCTTAAAGACTCAATCCGATAAGAAAACTTCAAAGGGAAATCTCAATTCATCACAAGAAGATAGGGAGGGGAAAACTCCATATGATTCATCTATATCAACAAAGCTCGCGATACATCAAGATCGTGCCATCTCAAGAACACGAGAGAGAGAGAGATCAAACACATAGCTACTGGTACAAACCCTCAGTCCCGAGGGTGAACTACTCCCTCCTCGTCATGGAGACCGCCGGGATGATGAAGATGGCCTCCAGTGATGCCTTCCCCCCCTCCGGCAGGGTGCCGGAAAAGGGCTGTAGATGGGATCTCTCTGGTACAGAGGCTTGCGGCGGCGTAAAAACTCATCTAGGTTAACTTTCGGGGGTTTCTGAATATATATGATTTTTCAGCGTTGGAATCACGCGAAACGGAGCCACGTGGGCCCCACGAGGTACCAGGGCGTGCCTGGGGGGGAGGTGGCGCGCCCTGGTGCCTCGTGGGCACTGGGTGGCCCCCCTCCAGTGGGTCTTGGTGCCAATATTTTTTATTTGTCCAATAAAAAATCTCCAAAAAGTTTCAGCTCATTTGGAAAACTTTCATTTCTGCACAAAAGACAACACCACGGTAGTTCTGCTGAAAACAACGTCAGTCCGGGTTAGTTCTAATCAAATCATACCAAAACCATATAGAATTGTTATAAATATGGCATAAATACTTCATAAATTATAGATACGTTGGAGACGTATCAGCATCCCCAAGCTTAATTCCTACTCGTCCTCAAGTAGGTAAATGATAAAAGAAATAATTTATGAAGTGTGAATGCTAGCATAGTGCATAAGTTTGATCAATGATAATTTCAATCACTTTTCCTAGCATCATAACAGCAACTTTCTCTCATAAAAGTCATCATGATAAAGTAGCAATTAAAAACAGAAATTTTGATGTGGAATGCTACCTATCATAATCATCATATAATCTTTTCTTTTATAGCATGGACATTGGACTTGAATGATTCAAGGCAAGATCATTATTATAACAGCAATATTTATTATCATAAAACTTCTCATGAGCAAGTAACAATTCATCACAACAATGAAGTATAAGGCATAAACTTTCTTGGAAACTAACAAACTATTCTAGTCAACAATGCAATTGCAATTCATCATATTTTCAGGAAGGGTATCATGTAGGAGCTTTTTAGCAAGTCCACATACTCAACCATCATTTAGTCTTCTATGATTGCTAACACTCACGACATATATATGGAGCAAAAGTTTCAGCCAGACACCTAGAAAGATAGGGGCTTGTGATTTCGCCTCCCAACTTATTCACCTCAAGGGTGATGTCAACAATAATAACTCATGATCACTCATATCCAACTGGATATATGTGCCTAGATCTTTCCCCACCACATGATGCTTGCAAAAGAGAAAAATAAAAAGGAAATAGAGGAGAACACTATTGACTCTTGCATAAAAAATAAATACATAAAAGTAAATGCATAAAAGTAAAAGATAGGCCCTTCGCAGAGGGAAGCAGAGGTTGTCATGCGCTTTTTGTTGTTGGATGCACACACCCTTAATGCAAAGGAACTTCACGTTATATTTCCCTTGTGATAGGAACCTTTATTATGCAGTCTGTCGCTTTTATTTCTTTACCATCACAAGTTCGTACAACGCTTATTTCCCTTACAATAAAAGATCATACATATTTAGAGGCAATTTTTATTGATTTTTGCACCGATGACAACTTACTTGAAGGATCTTATTCAATCCATAGGTAGATATGGTGGACACTCGTGACATGAAACTGGGTTTAAGGGTTTTGGATGCACAAGTAGTATCTCTACTTGGTGCGGATTTTTAGCTAGCAAAGATATTGGGCAAGCACCACATGTTGGAGGATCTATAACAATATAACTTCTATGTGAATATGAACAAACATAATTCATTACGTTGTCTTCCTTGTCCAACGTCAACACTTTGACATAAAATACTTAATGGGGGCTCACAATCATAAAAGATGTCCAAGATAGTATATTTGCATGTGAATCTTCTCTTCCCTTATTAACTTTTTCAAGAATTGCATCATTGACTAATGCTATGCTTGTTAACCTCCAATAAATTTTACCACTTATACTTTTCTTTATGTAATGTCATTACTTTCCATAAGATTAGCATATGAATTCTTTCATTATTTTCATTGCAAGGAATCACACTTATCATATCCAATGATCTATATGAAAGTTTTTATTATATACCTCTCAAATATTCATCATCTTGGGACCAAATTCATATCTTGTGCAAATTACCATTACTATTATTAACTCTCAAAAAGATATAAGTGAAGCATGTGAATTAATGACAAACTACTCCAAAATATATAAGCGAAGATCAATGAGTAGTGAAACAATTAAGTAGCTATGTGAAAACTCTCTCTCATTAAAAATGTTTCAGACCTTGATATTTTATTCAAACAGCAAGCAAAACAAAGACACAACCAAGTATAGCACACATTATGTGAACAAGTAAAAACTTGGGTTCAATCGAGACTAACCGATAGTTGATGAAGAAAAGTGATGGGATGCCTACCGGGGCATCCCCAATCTTGAATGCTTTATACATCTTGGAATATTAACTTGGGGAGACTTGGGCATCCCCAAGCTTGAACTCTTGTGTCTCGTTAATTCTTCTCATATAATAGTATCCCTAAGTTTCAAAAACTTCATCCACACAAAACTTGACAAGAACTTGTGAGATATGTTAGTATAAATCCACTCAAAACCTCGACATTCTCTACTGTAGAAAATCACTAAAATTATAATTAAACATTGAATACTAAATGCCTCTGCATATTTAATACTCCTATCCACAAATAGAAACATTAAACACGCAAACATATGCAAACAATGCAAACATAACAGCAATCTGCCTAAACAGGACAGTCTGTAAAGGATAATTAAGAATCCATACTTAGATAACTCAAAAAAATCTGAAAATTTACCACACTGGAAATAATTTATCAAAGTTGACTGTGTCAAAATTTCAAGATTTTATCACATACTGACATTTCTGGGCAATTTAATCAATAGCAGCAAACTTTCTGTTTTGAAACAGCAACTCATGAACTTGCAAAATAAGCATGGTAAAGGCTATACTCGACATTTTTATTGAAATAAAAGATACAAAACATGATTATTTATAACAGGAAGCAAATATCAACAAAATAAAATGACGCTCCAAGCAAAACTCATATTATGTGACGAATAAAAATATAGCTCCAAGTGAGGTTACCGATAGTGTTGAAGACGAAAGAGGGGATGCCTTCCGGGGCATCCCCAAGCTTAGTTGCTTGGGTATTCCTTGAATATTACCTTGGGGTGCCTTGGGAATCCCCAAGCTTAGGGTCTTGCCGCTCCTTATTCTCCTCATATCGATATCTCACCCAAAACTTGAAAACTTCAATCACACAAAACTTAACGGAACTTCGTGAGAACGGTAAGTATGATTAAGAATAAACCATCACTTAGGTACTGTCCAAGACAAGATTAACAATTGTTCCCATATAATTCCTACTGTATTCTATCATTTCCACAATTTATATCTTATAATATAAGCTATGGAAACATTAAAACAAGCAAACTATGCATTCAAAACAGAATCTGTCAAAAACAGAACAGTCTGTAATGTTCTGAGCAACTACCATACTTCTGGAACTCTAAAAATTCTGAAAAATTAGGACAACGTCAAACATTTGCATATCAATACTGTATAAAAATTTCAGAATTTTTTGACGCTCCAGTAAAATTTGGGAAATTAAACACTGGAGGCAAAAGTTTCTGTTTTTGCACAGAATTGAATCAACAAGTATCCACACTATCCCAAAGGTTTTACTTGGCACTTTATTGAAAGAAAACATATAAAACATGATTACTACAGTAGCTTAATCATGTGAACACGCAAAAACAGAAGGTATAAGTATTGGGTTGTCTCCCAACAAGCGCTTTTCTTTAATGCCTTTTAGCTAGGCATGATGATTTCAATGATGCTCGCATAAAAGTAAAGAATTGAAACACAAAGAATGCATCATGAAGCATATGACTAGCACATTTAAGCCTAACCCACTTCCTATGCATAGGGATTTTGTGAGCAAATAGTTTATGGGAACAATAATCAACTAGCATAGGAAGGCAAAACAAGTATAGTTTCAAAACTTTCAACACATAGAGAGGAAACTTGATATTATTGCAACTCCTACAAGCATATGTTCCTCCCTCATAATAATTTTCAGTAGCATCATGAATGAATTCAACAATATAGCCATCACATAAAGCATTCTTTTCATGATCCATAAGCATAATATTTTTGTTACTCTCCACATAAGCAAATTTCTTCTCGTTCATAATAGTGGGAGCAAACTCAACAAAATAACTATCATGTGACACTTGATTGGCATAATCCAATTGAAAATTAAAATCATGATGACAAGTTTCATGGTTATAATTATTGTTTATAGCATACATGTCATCACAATAATCATCATATATAGCAACTTTGTTATCATAGTCAATTGAAACCTCTTCCAAAATAGTGGAATCATCATTAAATAAATTCATGGCATCTCCAAATCCACTTTCATCAATATAATCATCATAAATAGGAGGCATGAAATCATCATAATAAATTTTCTCATCACAACTTGGGGGACTAAAAATATCACCTTCATCGAACATAGCATCCCCAAGCTTGTAGTTTTGCATATCATTAGCATCATGGATATTCAAGGAATTCATACTTGCAACATTGCAATCATGCTCATCATTTAAATATTTTATGCCAAACATTTTATTGAATTCTTCTTCTATCAATTGAGCACAATTATCGGAATCCTTATTTTCAAGAAATACATTATAAAGATGAATAATATGAGGCAACCTCAATTCCATTTTTTTTGTAGTTTTCTTTTTATAAAACCAAACTAGTGATAAACAAGAAACTAAAAGATTCGATTGCAAGATCTAAACATATACCTTCAAGCACTCACCTCCCCGGCAACGGCGCCAGAAAAGAGCTTGATGTCTACTACACAACTTATTCTTGTAGACTCGTGTTGGGCCTCCAAGCGCAGAGTTTTGTAGGACAGTAGCAATTTTCCCTCAAGTGGATGACCTAAGGTTTATCAATCCGTGGGAGGCGTAGGTTGAAGATGGTATCTCTCAAACAACCCCGCAACCAAATACAAGAAATCTCTTGTGTCCCCAACACACCCAATACAATGGTAAGTTGTATAGGAGCACTAGTTCGGCGAAGAGATGGTGATAAAAGTGTAGTATGGATAGTAGATATAGGTTTTTGTAATCTGAAAATATAAAAACAGCAAGGTAACAAAAAGTAAACGGGAATAAAAACGGTATTGCAATGCTTAGAAACAAGGCCTAGGGTTCATACTTTCACTAGTGCGATCTCCCAACATTGTTGACATAGCTGAATCATATGTAAATCCCTCACGTGCGACAAAGAGTTCACTCCAAAGTCACAAATAGCGGAGAACAAACGAAGAAATTGTTGTAGGGTACGAAACCACCTCAAAGTTATCCTTCCCGATCATTCTTATGAGCCATCCCCCTTAATTGTCACGAACAGCCCTAGAGTTCGTACTAGAATAACACCTTAAGATACACATCAACCAAAACCCTAATGTCACCTAGGCACTCCAATGTCACCACGAGTACCCACGAGTTTGATTATACGATATGCATCACACAATCTCAGATTCATCTATTCAAACCAACACAAAGAACTTCAAAGAGTGCCCCAAAGTTTCTACCGGAAAGTCAAGACGAAAACGTGTGCCAACCCTTATGCATAAATCCCCAAGGTCACGGAACCCGCAAGTTGATCACCAAAACATACATCAAGTGACTCAAGTGAATATCCCATTGTCACCACAGATATCCATATGCAAGACATACATCAAGTGTTCTCAAATCCTTAAAGACTCAATCCGATAAGAAAACTTCAAAGGGAAATCTCAATTCATCACAAGAAGATAGGGAGGGGAAAACTCCATATGATTCATCTATATCAACAAAGCTCGCGATACATCAAGATCGTGCCATCTCAAGAACACGAGAGAGAGAGATCAAACACATAGCTACTGGTACAAACCCTCAGCCCCGAGGGTGAACTACTCCCTCCTCGTCATGGAGACCGCCGGGATGATGAAGATGGCCTCCGGTGATGCCTTCCCCCCCTCCGGCAGGGTGCCGGAAAAGGGCTGTAGATGGGATCTCTCTGGTACAGAGGCTTGCGGCGGCGTAAAAACTCATCTAGGTTAACTTTCAGGGGTTTCTGAATATATATGATTTTTTAGCGTTGGAATCACGCGAAACGGAGCCACGTGGGCCCCACGAGGTACCAGGGCGCGCCTGGGGGGGTGGCGCGCCCTGGTGCCTCGTGGGCACTGGGTGGCCCCCTCCAGTGGGTCTTGGTGCCGGTATTTTTTATTTGTCCAATAAAACATCTCCAAAAAGTTTCAGCTCATTTGGAAAACTTTCATTTCTGCACAAAAAACAACACCACGGTAGTTCTGCTGAAAACAACGTCAGTCCGGGTTAGTTCTAATCAAATCATACCAAAACCATATAGAATTGTTATAAATATGGCATGAATACTTCATAAATTATAGATACGTTGGAGACGTATCAGTGACCAATAAACCAGGGCAAAGACAGTGATACATATAATTAACACCAAATGAGAGCAAGGGATCACACATGTCATTAACGACTGGAATGATAATGCGATACAGTACGCGATGGAGTGCTGGTTACAGGAGGCAAGAAAAAAGATAGCTTTAATAGACTCATTTATATCATGCTTGGGTGGCAAAATTTTAGTTTTAAGATTTTCCACATCATGTTCCTAGCCAATTCGTCAACTCTATTCAATTTTTCTTCTATCATAACATTGAAATTCTTTTGCGAACTAATAAATTCTTTAAAATTACTTTCAAGATCAGTAGGTATCCTATTATTATTATTATAAGAATTACCATAAGGATTGCCATAATTATTAGAGGAATTTCGAGGAAACTGTCTAGGATTGAAATTATTTCTAGAGACAAAATTCACATCAATAGCATCATTATTTTGCTCAATCAAGGTAGACAATGGAACATCATTAGGATCAATATGAGCATTTTTATTAGCAACCAATTTCAATAAAGCATCCATCTTATCACTCAAAGTATTACCTTCTTACCAGTTGGAGTTCTTTTTGTTTGCCATTGAGAATAATTTGTCATGATATTATCAAGAAGTTTTGTAGCTTCTCCCAATGTAATTTCCATAATTTGATTTCTTAGAGAAATAATCTTAGTGGGAGGAAAATACTTGGTAATGAAAGCATCCTTACACTTATCCCAAGAATCAATACTATTTCTAGGCAAGGATGAAAACCAAGTTTTAGCACGGTCTCGTAGTGAGAACGGAAATAATTTTAACTTGACAATATCATTATCCACATCTTTCTTCTTTTGCATATCACAAAGTTCAACGAAAGTATTTAGATGGGATGCAGCATCTTCATTAGGACTACCAGAAAATTGTTCTTTCATAACAAGATTAAGCAAAGCAGCATTAATGTCACACGACTCTGCACTAGTGGCGAGAGGAGCAAAAGGAGTACTAATAAATCATTATTATTAGTATTGGAAAAGTCACACAATTTTGTATTTTCTTGAGACATCGCGACAAAGCAAGCAAACTAGCAAACAAGCAAATAAAAATATTTTTGTGTTTTTCTAAAAAAAATTAGAAGTGGGGGAGATGAAAACGAGAGGCAAAAGCAAATAAAAGGCAAATAAAGTAAATGCAAGTGGATGATAGTTTGTGCGAAGGTACTTGGTAATTTTGATGATGTCTCCCCGACAACGGCGCCAGAAATTCTTCCTGCTACTTGTAGTCTGCGTTGGTATTTCCTCGAAGAGGAGAGGATGATGCAGTAAAGTAGAGATAAGTATTTCTCTCAGTTAAGAACCAAGGTTATCACTCTAGTAGGAGAACCAAGCAAAATTCCGGTAAGCGCACCTGCACACAAAAGAGCAAACACTTGCACCCAATGCAAATAAGAGGGTTGTCAATCCTCTTAGCGGTTATTTGCAAGGAATAAATCTTATAGAGATAAATAGATAAACTAAAATACTAATTAAAATAAAAGTAAATAAATTGCAGCAAGGTATTTTTAGGTTTTTTATATATGATAAAGTAGACCCGGGGGCCATAGTTTTCACTAGAGGCTTCTCTCTTGAACACATAGCATACGGTGGGTATACAAATTACTGTTGGGCAATTGATAGAAAAGCAAATAATTATGACGGATTCATGGCAATGATCATGTATATAGGCATCACGTCCGAGACAAGTAGACCGACTCCTGCCTGCATCTACTACTATTACTCCACCCATCGACCGCTATCCAGCATGCATCTAGGGTATTAAGTATGAAACAGAGTAACGCCTTAAGCAAGATGACATGATGTAGACAAAGTAAACTCAAGCAATATGATTAAACCCCATCTTTTTATCCTTAATGGCAACAATACAAATACGTGTCATGTCCCCTACTGTCACTGGGATGGAGCCCCGCAAGATCGAACCCATCACAAAGCACCTCTCCCATTGCAAGATAAATCAATCTAGTAGGCCAAACCAAATCGATAGATCGGAGAGAAATACAAAGCTATAATAATCATGCATAAAAGACTTCAGAGAAGACTCAAATATTTCTCATAAATAATCTGATCATAAACTCACAATTCATCGGATCCCAACAAACACACCGCAAAAGAAGATTACATCAGATAGAACTCCAAGAACATCAAGGAGAACATGGTATTGAAGATCAAAGAGAGAGAAGAAGCCATCTAGCTACTAGCTATGGACCCGTAGGTCTGTGGTAAACTACTCACACATCATCGGAAGGGCAGCAAGGTTGATGAAGAAGCCCTCCGTGATTGATTCCCCCTCCGGCAGAGTACCGGAAAAGGCCTCCAGACGGGATCGCGGAAGAACAGAGGCTTGCGACGGCGGAAATGTTTTCTCTTCTGGCTCTCTGTTGGTTTTGGAATATTTGGGAATTTATAGCGTTGGAATTAGGTCAAGAGGTGCCATGAGGGGCCCACAAGCCTGGGGGCACGCCCTAACCCCCTGAGCGCGCCCTCCAGGATTGCCGCCTCCTCGTGGCTCTTCTGGTCTTCTCCCGAAGCTTCCTGGGTCTGTTCTGGTCCAGAAAAAATTAATCCAAAGTTTTTTTTTCTCGTTTGGACACTTTTTGATAATGATTTTCTGAAAAGGCAAAAAAAAGCAGAAAACAACAACTGGCACTGGGCACTGGGTTAATAGGTTAGTCCCAAAAAATGATATATAATGGCATATAATTGCATATAAAACATCCAAGATTGATACTATAATAGCATGGAACTATAAAAAATTATAGATACGTTGGAGACGTATCACGTCTCCACGGTGCCATTCTTTGCAAGAAGGGGATGGGGAATGGGTATCGGGGTCTCGAGGATTCGGGGGTGAACAACGCTTGAGTAGACGAATCCGGCGAAGCTTATGGAGGAAGACATAAAAAGACCCACGAATTTTCATCGCAAACGGTTCTTATAACCAACTATGTGCGATGTAGTCCAATTTTTAATTACATGCGGCAGACTAATTTGGAGTACACTGGCAATGGATGGTGATGGAAATTGTTCGAATTTTTTGTACCGTTAACATGCACTGATACAACTGTCATGTTAAAATTTGGAATTTTTCAGGGTTCATCTGACCTTTTTAAGACAATAAGTGAGTTCCTAGCCATATAATGGCCGTAATTCAAATTTGAACTGCATGTACATGCAACGGCAAACCATCATGGGTTGGAAAATCATATTTGTGTCCTTGTGTGCGAGTTAATGCCCTGTCCAGTAAATTGGAAGGAATTTTCAAACATATTGGTGTCACGGCTTGCATACAAACTATGAGAACCATGGATTTTAAATTCCAAAAAAATCAAAAATGAACAAAAATACATGAAACCTTGCTTGATGTCATGAAATGGTTCCAAGATGCAGTGGTAAAAGAATTGGCCAATTTGATGAAAGTTTTGACACAGACCTCTCACAAATCGGAGCATCTCATGAGAAGACACGTGGTTCCGAGAGGGAACAATGCATGTTTGATGACAAACCGGCGCTCGCTTCCTTGTATGACCCTGAATATTTTTCTACCATTAACATGCACTAATGCAATGGTCATGTTAAATTTTTGAAATTTTCGGTGTTGATTTGACCTTTTTAAGACATTAAGTGAGTTTCTAGCCATATAATGGTCGTAATTCAAATTTGAACTGCATGTACATGCAACGACAAACCATCATGTGTTGGAAAATCATATTTCTATCCTTGTGTGCGAGTTAATGCCCTGTGCAGTAAATTGGAAGGAATTTTCAAACATATTGGTGTCAAGGCTTGGACACAAACAGTGAGAACCATGGCTTTTAAATTCCAAAAAATTCAAAAATGATCAGAAATACATGAAACCTTGCTTGATGTCATGAAATGGAACCAAGATGCTGTTGTAAAAGAATTGGCCACTTCGATGAAAGTTTTGGCACACACCTCTCACAAATCAAAGCATCTCACGAGAAGACTCGTGGTTCCGAGAGCGAAGAATATGCATGTTTGATGACGAACCGACAATGGCTTCCTCTTATGGGTTGGCATTTTTTTCTACCGTTAACATCCACAAATACAAGTTTCATGTTAAAATTTGAAAAAATTCGGGGGTTATTTCACATTTTTAAGATATTAAGTGAGTTTCTAACAATTTAATGGCCGTAATTCAAATTTGAACTACATGTACATGCAACAGAATATCATCATGGGTTGGAAAAATCATTTATGTAATACATTTTCCAACAATATCATGGTAACACGAAATAAGCATTCATGCAAAACATTTGGAAAGAATATGTAAATATCTGGCAAGACAACTGGGCCCCCCATGATTGGCACTCTATTTCGCGCCGCGAGGTTTGGAAGGTGAGTGCGCGGGTTATTAATCAGACGCGGTTCATTCTTGGGAACTGTCAGCGATTTATTTCACACACAGATTTTGATGCGGGAATCGTGTGTAATTCAAGCTATAGTACTCGTAAATTCCAGCCACTGGTGCTTCTACTGCTCCCGTCGATCTAGATTTCGGCCGCCAATAAATACTACCCCGCCCACGTCGTCCTGCCTGCATTCTCATCTACATTCTCTCCTTGCTCGCCCCCCTATCTCTCACAAAACTCTGCCATAGCGCCGACAATCTGCCCACCCGTCAAGGAGGAAGCGCCGCCCCGCGAGGACATCAAGGCGCAGAGCAGCGACGAGGAGGACCCCTACGCGCCACTAGATGAGGTTGCGCCAGAACCCCCAACTTTGGAGTGGTTTTGGGGCCAGTACAATCTTTGTCTGTGGAAAGCGCTGCCGCCGGCTGAGAAAGCCAGGCAAGTGGCATTCAAGAAGGAGTTGGCGGAGGAGCACGCCAGGGACCAGGCGGCCTGTGAAGCCCGTGAGGCTGCCTGGGAAAAGGAGAAGCTGGAGCTTTGGCGGCGGGCGCGTCGATGTGCGGACGAGGTGTACGAAGACGGCCGATACTTCGCCAGGAAGGCCAAAGGATCTAGGCGCCTCATCGCTGCGTGGGGGTGAGCCAATAAGCTCCAGCGTGCTACCGACGAGGATCTCCGGTGGGCACCCAACGAAATTGCAAGATCGTTCACGCACGTCCGCCAGCAAGAGGCAGATCGACACGTCAAGCGCTGCGAGGCGGGGGAAGCGGTGAACTCCCTCCGCGCTGGGAAGCCGCCGCGCACCAGGGAGCTGCTAGCGAGGGGCTGCCGTAATACTAGCCGCATAACTAGGGATTATTAGTTTAAGTATTGTTCATTTTCAATTTTATGCATTGTACTTAGTAGTTAAGTATGGGATCCCAGTGAAGTATCATCACATATTGTTCGTTTTCGTACTAATTTCTATCTAGCTGTTTACCATCCACATGTACAAAATGGAAAACATACACATTGAAACAGAACAATATATAAGAACGGAAAACAGAGTACACACATTGAAACAGAGCAATAAACAGAGCAATATTATGATTGTTGGGAATACATAGCGATCAACGTCGAAACGACTCAACAAAATAAAACACGTCCATGACCACCACCCTTGCCTACGGTAGCTCTTGCCTCCGCCTGAACTCGTGCAGGCATTCTTCCAAGCGGTTGACACGCTCGCGGTACATCTGGAGCGCGATCTCGAGCTCCAAGTTGGCTATTTCCTCGGAGATCACCAGCTCGAGGATGCGACGGCCATGTTCCTCTACTGCGCCTATATGGATACCTGGGCCAAGGAGGCGCTCGAGCCTAGCGACCAACGTGTTGGCATTGAGAGGGCCGCGGATAAGGCGAACGGCGCGACCCATGTGAACGGCGTGGCCGGCGTCCGGTGCAAGCACGGCGCGGCCGGCCTCTGGTGCTAGTACGGCGTAGACGGCCTCTGCCCACTCCTGGCGAGGAATGGGGCTACTGATGGGCCGTGTAGCCAGCTACAACGCCCTGTCGACAGCAGGCAAGCGCCGATGGAATCGCTCTTGCTGTGCGGCGTGCCGCGCCTCTCGCTCTGCGGTAGTCCATCGGTCTCGCTGTGCGGCGAGCCGCAGCCTATCGGCGCGGATGCGCCTGTCTTGCGCTGCGGGGCACCACCGATCATGTTGTGCGTCGAGCTGCATCCTCTCAGCGCTGAGTTGCCTTTCTTGATCCGCGGCGCTGAAGTGCCGTCCGCCAAGGGTCTGCTAACCCTAGCGATGATGCGCAGCACGACATCGTCCATCACATTGCCGGGGACGCCCTTGGCCTCGACGGGCCGTGGCGCCTGCTCGTTTACCTCGTCGAGGAGGTTGATGGCAGAGGCGGCGCTTCGGTGGGTTGGCATGCTTGCAAAAGGTGCCTAGAGGAGCTATAGGCTGCGCTTGTGCCTCGGTGTGTCGCGCGCCGCCTAGGCTTATGCGCAATCGCTGGGTGGCGGCAGGAAACCGATGGGGAAATGGCGGGAAATGGTGGCGTGTTCATAAAATGCCATCAATTAATGGAAACTTAGCATAGAAGGAAGCGCGATAGCACGACGCGTTGCTACTTGTAGACTGCATTGGTATTTCCCCGAAGAGGAGAGGATGATGCAGTATAGTAGAGATAAGTATTTCCCTCAGTTAAGAACCAAGGTTATCAATCCAGTAGGAGAACCAAGCAAAATTCTGTTAAGCGCACCTGCACACACAAGAGCAAACACTTGCACCCAACGCAAATAAGAGGGTTGTCAATCCTCTTAGCGGTTATTTGCAAGGATTAAATCTTATAAAGATAAATAGATAAACTAAAATACTAATTAAAATACAAGTAAATAAATTACAGCAAGGTATTTTTAGGTTTTTTATATATGATAAAGTAGACCCGGGGGCCATAGTTTTCACTAGAGGCTTCTCTCTCGAACACATAGCATACAGTGGGTAAACAAATTACTGTTGGGCAATTGATTGAAAAGCAAATAATTATGACAGATTCATGGCAATGATCATGTATATAGGCATCACGTCCGAGACAAGTAGACCGACTCTTGCCTGCATCTACTACTATTACTCCACCCATCGACCGCTATCCAGCATGCATCTAGGGTATTAAGTATGAAACAGAGTAACGCCTTAAACAAGATGACATGATGTAGACAAAGTAAACTCAATGTCCCTTTTTATCCTTAATGGCAACAATACAAATACATGTCATGTCCCTTTTTCTCACTGGGATTGAGCACCGCAAGATTGAACCCATCACAAAGCAACTCTCCCATTGCAAGACAAATCAATCTAGTAGGCCAAACCAAATCGATAGATCGGAAAGAAATACAAAGCTATAATAATCATGCATAAAAGAGTTCAGAGAAGACTCAAATATTTCTCATGAATAATCTGATCATAAACTCACAATTCATCGGATCCCAACAAACACACCACAAAAGAAGATTACATCGGATAGAACTCCAAGAACATCGAGGAGAACATGGTATTGAGGATCAAAGAGAGAGAAGAAGCCATCTAGCTACTAGCTATGGACCCGTAGGTCTGTGGTAAACTACTCACACATCATCGGAAGGGCAGCAAGGTTGATGAAGAAGCCCTCCGTGATCAATTCCCCCTGCGGCAAAGTACCGGAAAAGGCCTCCAGATGGGATCGCGGAAGAACAGAGGCTCGCAGCGGCGGAAAGGTTTTCTCTTCTGTCTCTCTGGTATATTGGGAATATTTTAGAATTTATAGCGCTGGAATTAGGTCAGGAGGGGCAACGAGGGGCCCACAAGCCTGGGAGGCGCGCCCTACCACTCTAGGCGCGCCCTCCAGGCTTGTCGCCTCCTCGTGGCTCTTCTGGTCTTCTCCCAAAGCTTCGTGGGTCTCTTCTGGTCCAAAAAAAATTAATCCAAAGTTTTTTTCTCGTTTCGACACTTTTTGATAATGATTTTCTGAAAAGGCAAAAACAAGCAAAAAACAGCAATTGGCACTGGGCGCGGGGTTAATAGGTTAGTCCCAAAAAATGATATATAATGGCATATTATTACATATAAAACATCCAAGATTGATACTATAATAGCATGGAACAATCAAAAAGTATAGATACATTGGAGATGTATCAAGCATCCCCAAGCTTAATTCCTGCTCGTCCTCGAGTAGGTAAATGATAAAAACAGAATTTTTGATGTGGAATGCTACCTATCATGTTTCATCTTGTAATCTCTCTCTTACAGTATGAATAATAAGATCCGAATGATTCAAATCAATAGTCTATAATTTGATATAAAGACATCAATACTCAGGCATACTAATAAACAATCATGTCTTTCAAAATAAAAATGCTAAAGAACGTTATCCCTACAAAATCATATAATCATACCATGCTCCATCTTCTTAACACAAAATATTTATCATGCACTACCCCGGTTTTAGCCAAGCAATTGGTTCATACTTTTTAACGCGCTTCAGCTTTTTCAACCCCCACTCAATACATGAGCGCAAACCATGGATATAGCACTATGGGTGGAATAGAATATGGTGGTAGAGATTAATAAGGAGAAATCAAAAATAAGAAGATAGTCTCACATCAACGTGGCTAATCAACGGGCTATGGGGATGCCAATCAATTGATGTCAATGCGAGGAGTAGGGATTGCCATGCAACGGATGCACTAAGAACTATAAGTCTATGAAAGCTCAACATGAAAACTAAGTGGGAGTGCATCCAACTTGCTTGCTCATGAAGACCTCGGGCATTTGAGGAAGCCCATCATCGGAATATACAAGCCAAGTTCTATAATGAAAAATTCCCACTAGTATATGAAAGTTATAAAATAGGAGACTGCCTATATGAAAAACATGGTGCTACTCTGAAGCACAAGTGTGGAAAAAGGATAGTAACATTGCTCCTTCTCTCTTTTTTCTCTTTTTTTTCATGGCTCTTTTTGGCCTCTTTTTTTTCTTTCTTTTTTCGTCCGGAGTCTCATCCCGACTTGTGGGGGAATCATGGTCTCTATCATCCTTTCCTCACTGGGACAATGCTCTAATAATGATGATCATCACACATTTATTTACTTACAACTCAATATTACAACTCGATACTAGAACAAAAATATGACTATATGAATGCCTCTGGCAGTGTACCAGGATGTGCAATGATGCTAGCGTAACATGTATAAACATGATGATCGATGGTTGAGCCACAAATACTATGTCAGCTATATGATCATGCAAAGCAACAAGACAATGACGATGTGTGTCATAAAAACGGAACAGTGGAAGTTGCATGGCAATATGTCTCGGAATGGCTATGGAAATGTCATGATAGGTAGGTATGGTGGCTGTTTCGAGGAAGATATAAAGAGGCTTATGTGTGATAGAGCGTATCATATCATGGGGTTTGGATGCACCGGTGAAGTTTGCACCAACTCTCGATGTGAGAAAGGGCAATGCACGGTACCGAAGAGGCTAGCAAATTGCGGAAGGGTGAGAGTGCGTATAATCCATGGACTCACATTAGTCATAAAGAACTCACATACTTATTGCGAAAGTTTATTAGCCCTCTAAGCAAAGTACTACTACGCATGCCCCTAGGGGGGAGGTTGGTAGGAGTTAACCATCACGCGCCCCCAACCGCCACACAAAGGAAGACAATCAATAATAAATCATGCTCCAACTTCTTAGCAAAATGATAGATCATACGTGCATGCTTCGGGAATCACAAACCTTAACACCAATATTCTTACTAAACCACAATTATCTACTAATACCTCCCACATATTACCATCTTAATATCTCAAAACTATTGCAAGGAATCAAACTTATCATATTCAGTGATCTACATGAAAGTTTTTATTATATCCCTCTTGAATACCTATCATATCAGGACCAAATTCATAACCCATGCATATTACCATTGCTATTCATTAGACTCTCAAAAAGATATAAGTGAAGCATGAGAGTGCAACTATTTCTTTAAAATATAACCACCACTGTGCTCTAAAAGATATAAGTGAAGCACTAGAGCAACTGCCTAGCTCAAAAGATATAAGTGAAGCACATAGAGTATTCTAACAAATCACGAATAATGTGTGTCCCTCTCAAAAAGGTGTGTTCAGCAAAGATGACTGTGACAAACTAAAAAGCAAACAAACTATACAAGATGCTCCAAGTAAAACACATATCATGTGATGAATAAAAATATAGCTCCAAGTGAGTTACCGATAGATTGTAGACGAAAGAGGGGATGCCTTCCGGGGCATCCCCAAGCTTAGACGCTTGAGTCTTCCTTGAATATTACCTTGGGGTGGCTTGGGCATCCCCAAGCTTAGGCTCTTGCCGCTCCTTATTCCTTTGTCCATCGTAGTCTCGCCCAAAACTTGAAAACTTCAGCACACAAAACTCAACAGAAACCTCGTGAGATCTGTTAGTATAACAAACAAATCTTAACCTTTAGGTACTGTTGTAAATTGATTCATATTTAATATTGGCATAATGCTACTGTACTCCAACTTCTCCATGACTCATACCCCCCGATACGATCCATAGATTCATCGAAACAAGCAAACTATGCAACAAAAACAGAATCTGTCTAAAACAGAAGAGTCTATAAAGATCTATTTAAAAGCCATACTTTTGTAACTCCCAAAATTCTGAAACATTAGTACAACGTAAAAAATTCATATAACAATACTGTGTAAAAATTTCAGATTTTTCTGACGCTCCAGTACAGAACTAAAATTCCAGCACTGGACGCAAAACTTTCTGTTTTCCAAACAGCATCAATTATACTATCTTCCAAATCATCCCAAAGGCATTACTTGGCACAAACACTAATTAAAACATAAAAATACAATCATAATAGAGACTATAATTGTGTAAACACTCAAGAACAGAAAGTAAAAGCAAAAATTTATTTTATTCATTGGGTTGCCTCCCAACAAGCGTTATTGTTTTCTGCCCCTAGCTAGGCATAATGCATAGTTTCAAGTGTTGTCATCCTTCAAGTTAATTCCATAGGTGGCCCTCATAATATATTCATAAGGTGCTTTAATTCTCTTTCTAGGGAAGTGTTCCATCCCTTTCTTTAGTGGAAATTGAAATCTTATATTACCTTCTTTCATATCAATAATAGCACCTATTGTTCGTAGAAACGGCCTACCAAGTATTATGGGGCAAGAAGGATTGCATTCAATATCAAGAACAATAAAGTCCACGGGCACATAATTTATATTTGCAAGAATAAGCACATCATTTATTCTACCCAATGGATTTTTAATAGTGGAATCCGCAAGATGCAATTAAGGGAACAAGGATCCATGTCGATGAGACCTAGCACATCACACAAAGACTTTGGTATAGTGGAAACGCTAGCACCAAGATCACAAAGGGCATTACATTCATAATCCTTAATTTTGACTTTAATAGTAGGTTCCCATTCATCTTGTAATTTTCTAGGAATTGAAACTTCCAACTCAAGTTTTTCTTCATGCGCTTTCATCATGGCTTCTACAATATGTTTAGTGAAAGCTTTATTTTGTTCATCTGTATTTGGTGAATTAATCATGGATTGCAACAAGGAAATACACTCAATTAAAGAACAACTATCATAATTAAAGTCCTTGTAATCCAAAGTAGTGGGTGCATTACTATTTAAAGTTTTGACCTCTCCAAACCCACTTTTTTCATTTTTTTCATCAAGATTATCACCCTCCAAGCAATTGGGACTCCTTCTATCTAAAGTTGACTCTTCTTCAGTCCCTTTTTCATCAAGTTTTATGTTACTAAATAATGATTCAATAGGGGTGACATCAATCATTTTAATATCTTCATCATTACTATGATAGAAACCGGGTGGAATCGCTTTTTCTTGAAATTCTCGCTTAGCTCTCAACCTAGTGGTCCTTTCTTTACTTTCATTAATGGAGACATAGATAGCATTAATAGACTCATTTATATCATGCTTGGGTGGCAAAATTTTAGTTTTGAGATTTTCCACATCATGAGCAATTCTATCCATGTTCCTAGCCAATTCATCAACTCTATTCAATTTTTCTTCTATCATAGCATTGAAATTCTTTTGCAAATTAATAAATTCTTTAATATTACTTTCAAGATTAGAGGGCATCCTATTATTATTATTATTATTATTATTATTATTATTATTATTATTATAAGAATTACCATAAGGATTGCCATAATTATTAGAGGAATTTCCACGAAACGGTCTAGGATTGAAATTACCCCTATAAGCATTGTTGTTGAAATTATTTCTAGAGACAAAATTCACATCAATAGCATCATTATTTTCCTCAATCAAGGTAGACAATGGCACATCATTAGGATCAATATGAGCATTTTTACTAGCAACCAATTTCAATAAAGCATCCATCTTATCACTCAAAGTATTAATTTCTTCAACAGAATTTACCTTCCTACCAGTTGGAGTTCGTTCAGTGTGCCATTGGGAATAATTTGTCATGATATTATAAAGAAGTTTTGTAGCTTCTCCCAATGTAATTTCCATAAAAGTACCACTTGGTAATTTTGATGATGTCTCCCCGGCAACGGCGCCAGAAATTCTTCCTGCTACTTGTAGACTGCGTTGGTATTTCCCCGAAGAGGAGAGGATGATGTAGTATAGTAGAGATAAGTATTTCCCTCATTTAAGAACCATGGTTACCAATCCAGTAGGAGAACCAAACAAAATTCCGTTAAGCGCACCTGCACACACAAGAGCAAAGACTTGCACCCAACGCAAATAAGAGGGTTGTCAATCCTCTTAGCGGTTATTTGCAAGGATTAAATCTTATAGAGATAAATAGATAAACGAAAATACTAATTAAAATAAAAGTAAATAAATTGCAGCAAGGTATTTTTAGGTTTTTTTATATATGATAAAGTAGACCCGGGGGCCATAGTTTTCAGTAGAGGCTTCTCTCTTGAACACATAGCATACGGTGGGTAAACAAATTACTGTTGGGCAATTGATAGAAAAGCAAATAATTATGACAAATTCATGGCAATGATCATGTATATAGGCATCACGTCCGAGACAAGTATACCGACTCCTGCCTGCATCTACTACTATTACTCCACTCATCGACCGCTATCCAGCATGCATCTAGGGTATTAAATATGAAACAGAGTAACGCCTTAAGCAAGATGACATGATGTAGACAAAGTAAACTCAAGCAATATGATTAAACCCCATATTTTTATCCTTAATGGCAACAATAAAAATACGTGTCATGTCCCTTTCTGTCACTGGGATTGAGCACCGCAAGATTGAACCCATCACAAAGCACCTCTCCCATTGCAAGACAAATCAATCTAGTAGGCCAAACCAAATCGATAGATCGGAGAGAAATACAAAGCTATAATAATCATGCATAAAAGAGTTCAGAGAAGAGTCAAATGTTTCTCATGAATAATCTGATCATAAACTCACAATTCATCAGATCCCAACAAACACATCGCAAAAGAAGATTACATCGGATAGAACTCCAAGAACATCGAGGAGAACATGGTATTGAAGATCAAAGAGAGAGAAGAAGCCATCTAGCTACTAGCTATGGACCCGTAGGTCTGTGGTAAACTACTCACACATCATTGGAAGGGTAGCAAGGTTGATGAAGAAGCCCTCCGTGATCGATTCCCCCTCCGGCAGAGTACCGGAAAAGGCCTCCAGATGGGATCACGGAAGAACAAAGGCTTGCGGCGGTGGAAAGGTTTTCTCTTTTGTCTCTCTGGTATATTGGGAATATTTTAGAATTTATAGCGCTGGAATTAGGTTAGGAGGGGCAATGAGGGGTCCACAAGCCTGTGGGGCGCGCCCTACCACCCTGGGCGCGCCCTCCATGCTTGTCGCCTCCTCGTGTCTCTTCTGGTCTTCTCCCGAAGCTTCGTGGGTCTCTTCTGGTCCAGAAAAAATTAATCCAAAGTTTTTTTTTCTTGTTTGGACACTTTTTGATAATGATTTTCTGAAAAGGCAAAAACAAGCAGAAAACAGCAACTGGCACTGGGCACTGGGTTAATAGGTTAGTCCCAAAAAATGATATATAATGGCATATAATTGCATATAAAATATCCAAGATTGATACTATAATAGCATGGAACAATAAAAAATTATAGATACGTTGGAGACGTATCACGCGTGCGCGCACATTGCTTGCCCACGGTTGTGATCCATATATCTCGTGTGCCCAACAGAGCACTCTATTAACACAAAATAATACTGTTCTCTATACAGAGAGCGTAGATGTTGTGCAGACTGAGCAAATCACATCGCACACGGATAAAACTACGGAACCCGTCGGTGATGATTTCATCAATCGCTGACAATTGTTTACCAGCAAGCATTTGCCCACAACACAAACGGGTTATTACCAGGAATCGTCTATGTTGTTATCGGTCTTCCCACACATTTTGGATTACTGACCTGTTTACCGCGTATCACACGCATCTTGTTAAGTTGAACCATTTCTGTTATGTTGGGTAATCGCAAACAGTTCATCCGAGTGAACCGCATGCCGTATATCGCACACACCTTGATCTGCCTGACCATTTCTGTTGTGTTGGGTAATCACAAACAGTTCATCCGAGTGAACTGTATGCCGTGTATCGCACACAACACGAACTGGCTGCCACGTATCGCACACGCGTCTCTAATCTGAATCGTTTTTTATGTCTCCGCCATCGCAAACAGTTCGTCTTATTGGAGACGGTATTTTTAAGACACCATTTGCGATTCATGCATCGCACACAGTTTGGTCGCGGAGTCTCTGATTCATGTGTCGCGTTAGCGGTCGCCTACAGTAGTGATCATCAACAGTTTCATTCATAGCAGAAGTAGTATCATCAATAACTTGCGACATATCATAATGAATAGTAGGTGGTGGTGTCGCAAGCCTACTCAAAACAGAAGGTGAATCAAGTGCAGAGTGTGATGGCAGTTCCTTACCTCCTCTAGTCATAGAGGGGACGATCTTAGTCTTAGCGTCTTTCAGATTCTTCATAGTGATCAACAGATATAAATCCCAAGTGACTCAACAAATAGAGCTATGCTCCCCGGCAACGGTGCCAGAAAAAGGTCTTGATAACCCACAAGTATAGGGGATCGCAACAGTTTTTGCGGGTAGTATTTCACCCAGATTTATTGATTCGACACAAGGGGAGCCAAAGAATATTTGCGAGTATTAGCAGTTGAGTTGTCAATTCAACCACACCTGGAGAACTAAATATCTGCAACAAAGTGTTTAGTAGCACAGTAGTATGATAGTTTCAATAGCAGTAGTAACAGTAACAGAGACAGTAACAGTAGCAGTTTTGTTGTGATTGTAACAGCAGCAGCAACGAAAGTAACTTAGCAAAGATCAATATGCAAAAAAACGTAGGCATTGGATCGGTGATGGATAATTATGTTGGATGACATTCATCATGTCACAGTCACAACCTAGGGCGATACACAATTGCTCCAATTCATCAATGTAATGTAGGCATGTATTCCGTATATAGTCATACGTGCTTATAGTAAGAACTTGCATGACATCTTTTGTCCAACCCTCCCGTGGCAGCGGGGTCCATAAGGAAATCTAAGGGATATTAAGGCCTCCTTTTAATAGAGAACCGGAACAAAGCATTAACACATAGTGAATACATGAACTCAAACTACGGCAATCACCGGAAAGAATCCCAATTATTGTCACCTTGGGGTATGCGGATCATGACACGTAATAGGTGCATATAACTTGCAAGATAGGATCAAGAACTCAAATATATTCATGAAAACATAAAGGTTCAGATCTGAAATCATGGCACTCGGGCCCTAGTGACAAGCATTAAGCATAGCAAAGTCATAGCAACATCAATCTCAGAACATAGTGGATACTAGGGATCAAAGCCCTTAAAAATTGACTCGATTACATGGTAAATCTCATCCAACCCATCACTGTCCAGCAAGCCTATGAAGAAATTACTCACACACGGCAATGAGCATCATGAAATTGGTGATGGAGGATGGTTGATGATGACGACGGCGTCGAATGCCCCTCTCTGGAGCCCCGAATGGACACCAGATCAGCCCTCCCGATGAAGAACAGGAGGTGGAGGTGGCGGCGGCTCCGTATCGTAAAACGCGATGATTCTTTTTCTCCGATTTTTTTCTCCACGAATAGGTACTTATAGCATTGGGGTTAGAGTAAACGGAGTTGGCACGGCCCCACAAGCCTGCCAGGCGCGCCCTGGGGGGGTGGGCGCCCCCCAGGTTTGTGGCGCCTGGTGCCCCCCCCTCTGGTGGATCTTTGTGCCAGTATTTTTTATATATTCTGAAATAATTCTCCGTAAATTTTCAGGTCCATCCAAGAACTTTTATTTCTGCACAAAAACAACACCATGGCAATTCTGCTGAAAATAGCGTGAGTCCGGGTTAGTTCCATTCAAATCATGTAAATTAGAGTCCAAAACTAGAGCAAAAGTGTTTGGAGAAGTAGATACGTTTGGGACGTATCATCTTGTCGGTAGCGTTGCCCTTGCTGGCGGCTGTTGGCAGCTTTGCCAAAAAGTAACTACCACTATTTGATTTTCTTCTCTTTCACGGCTTCGTTGATGGCGTAACATATGGCTGAGTTAGTTGTAGCACAAAAGTTCCTGGTTCCACATGTGATCTCTTGGCGGCACGCTTCGGCAGGTCGTCGGCAATTTCATTTTGAGCACGAGGGATGTGCTCCATTTGCAAACTGTCAAAGTGCTCTTCCAACTTCCTCACTTCATCTACATATGCTTCCATCAATGGGCTCTCATAATCTTTGTTTACTTGTTTCACAACAAGCTGCGAGTCGCCTCTAATAATTAACTTTCTGATCCCAAGGTCTACTGTGACCCGGAGACCGGCAAGCAACCCTTCGTACTCAGCAGTGTTGTTGGTGGCCTTCTCCCTAGGGAAATGCATCTAAACCATGTACTTGAGGTGCTCTCCGGTGGGTGCGACAAGCAGCACACCGGCACCAGCACCCTGGAGCGTGAAAGCACCGTCAAAGTACATGACCCACTCATCTGTTGTTTCCTTGCCGGGGAGAGAGGTTTCTGGTATTTCTTCGTCTTGCATTGGTGTCCATTCTCCAATGAAATTTGCCAAGGCTCTGCTCTGAATTGTTGAAGTGCTCTCAAACTTCAAATCAAAGCTTGACAATTCCAACACCCACTCCACTATCCTGCCGGTGGCTTCTGGATTTCTCAAGATGTGTTGAAGTGGAAAGCGAGTGACGACGGTGACTTGGTATGCTTGGAAGTAATGACGCAGCTTCCTTGAGGTCATAAGAAGGCCAAAGAGCAACTTCTGCACACCAGAATATCTTAACCTAGCCCCCTGCAACAAGAAGCTGACAAAATAGACTGGCCGCTGCACCATTTTCTTCTTCGGCACAACTTGCTATTCTGGATCATTTGCTTGCGCTGACCCCAACTTGTTGGCACCTGACCTTGCCAAAGAAGATTCTGGCTTGTCGGCTTGTGGCTCCGCGGTTGCTGCTTCTTCATCATCTACCTCCCTTTCAGCAACTAGTGCAACACTTACCACTTGATTCGTTGCCGCCAAGTACAGCAACAACGGCTCTTGTGGTTTAGGCGCAACCAGTACTGGTGGAGAGGACAGGTATCTCTTCAAGTCTTGGAGTGCGGCCTCCGCTTCCAGGGTCCATTTCATAGGACCTGCCTTTTTCAAAATTTTGAAAACGGCAAGGCGCGCTCAGCTGACTTGGAAATGAACCTGCTCAGTGCGACAACACAATCGGCAAGAAGCTGTACATCCTTGACGCGCTTTGGTGCCTCTATCTGCTCAATTGCTTTGATCTTGTCGGGATTAGCTTTGATTTCCCGGTCTATATATGCCACTTCCTATTCCATATCACCCATGGGAAGATATTACTATGGATTTTGTGCTTGGTTTGCCTCGAACTCAAAATGGCAAGGATTCAGTATTTATTGTTGTGGACCGTTTCTCTAAGATGGCACATTTTATTCCATGTAACAAGATCGACGATTCTTCACATGTTGCCAATCTCTTTTGTAGGGAAAACTTGCGATTGCATGGAGTGCCCAAGACGATTGTGTCGAACCGCGACGTCAAGTTCCTTAGCTACTTTTGGAAGACACTTTGCGCCAAGCTCAGAATCAAGCTCCTATTCTCTTCGGCATATCATCCACAAACCGATGGCCAAACGGAGGTCACCAACCGGACGCTATCCACACTCCTCCACGTGTTGATCAAGAAGAACATAAGGGAGTGGGAGGAATGTTTGCCCATCGCCGAGTACGCTTACAATCGAGCAAGACATTCTACTATCGGCAAGTCCCCCTTCGAGGTCGTCTACGGTTTTGACCCGTTGTCCCCATTGGACATTCTACCTCTACAAGAGCGCATCAACATGGACGTGAGTGCACGAGCAACATACCTCAAGAAGGTGCATGAAGATACAAGGCACATGATCGAGCGCCAAGTACAATGCCTCGCGACCAAGGTCAACGTCAACAAGCACCCCATGGTGTTCAACCCCGGAGATCTTGCAGCACTTGGGTGTACGTGCATCTTTGACTCGCCGGTCTTGCAGCACTTGGCGTTGAACTTGTCGGCCTCGGGATCCGACGAAGCCATGGAGACCTCATCCTGTGCATCGGTTCACCTGTCTTGCCGGTGTTGCTGTGGAGGAGACTGCACTGTTTGTGCTGCGCCTCCAGTCTGCTCGCCCGCTGCCCTTGCCGGAGTAGTTGGCTGTCGCCATGAAGGTGCCGCCAGCTCCGCCCCATCGTTGTTGGCGAAGCTGATGAGACTCTGGATAGTGGCTCTCCACTCGTCCATCTTCTCCGGCGTTGGAGGGAAGTTCAGCAACATTTGGGCCCGTGCCATGGCCTCTGTCGGCGTGTTCGGCATGACTAGGCGCGAGGAACGAGACAGATCTCGACTTCTGACAGAGCCAGACGGAGCTCCATCCCGGACCTGCTGCTGTGGGCCATTTTCACCGGCAGGCTGGCGCGGTGGTTGCTCATGTTCTTGTCTTGACGTCGACCGGAGCCGCCAGCGTCGTGGGGAAGTGTGTCGCGTCCATCTTGCGATGGCCTTGACATGTGTTTCGCCGCGCCGTTCTTGGATGTCACCGCACCATCCTTGGACGTCGCAGTGCCACCCTTGGATGTTACAACAGGACAATCCTGGCTCGCAACACTCCGGATGCTGCTGCTGTGGTGACTGGGATCACCAGAACGACGCTGATGCTGGCCGCCTCCGTCTGCACCTCATGTGCCGCCTGCGCCACCTGCGGACATCTGGGACGGCAACTTGGATGTAGAAGGAGCAGTAGTGGCCACGCCCTTGGTCTTCTTGGGCGACATGGATGATGAAGCTAGCACCTAGATTGCTGGAGCAGATTCGCGTACGCGACCCCCCTACCTCACTACAAGAAAAACACTTCCGTGATGATACGTCTTTGTCATAGTAGGTCACGTTTTCTGTCATGCATGTACATCCGTGACGATTTTATGACAGAATCAAGATAGTCATACCTGTGCTATCGTAGAAGTGTTCCATGACAATACTAAAATTATCATCACGGAAGTGTCCACTTCCATGACGATAAATGTCGCGTCATGGAACTGTTTTCGTCAAGGGTAACCGACACGTGGCATCCACCATAACGGGTCACCGTTAAGCTATCAGGTGCGGGTTTGGATCCGATAACCTGTTAGCAGCCCTGACCAATGGCGATTTTTGACGTGTAAATTTCTCATTCGTCGGCGGATCCACGTGTCAGCTCGGCGTTGCGACAGATGTCATCCATTCATTGGACGAGACATGCCTATGATACATCGACACGTGGTACGGCCCAACAGTGGCCCATTTAGGTTAAAAAGGCCGGCCCGTTTGACTTGGTCAAAAGTTTGCAGGCCGGCCCATGGAAAGCCTGTTAACGGCCTGTTCGCATACAGCCCATCTACGGCCCGGGTACTCACGGACCGTTATGGCATTTCAATATTCGGCCCAGTAGTGTCATGTGGGCCATCCCATATGATTCCAGCAAATTGTCACTTTCGTCCCATCTATGGCCCGTGAAGTCTTTCGGCCCATATGAGGCCTTTTGCATCTCTGGGCCCATTGACGGCCCGTGGTGAATCAGGTCCATCATGAACAGTAAACTGCTTTGAGCTCATTAACGGCCCATGATTTAGTTGGGCCGTTTCCAGCCCATGCTCCTTTTCGACCTTCTAAGGGCCCATAAATTCTTGGGCTCATTTCCGACCCTCGATTACTTACGGTCCATTACTGGCCTGTTATGCTAATGGGACAAATTCAGCCCGTGGTAACAATCGGTCCGTTTGTGGCCCGTTAACCCGTAGGGCCTTTTTCATCCTGTCTTGTAATCCGGCCCATTAACGACCCACCATGCCTCTTGATAGAATTAAGCATGTGATGTCTTCTGGTCTGTTAATGGCCCGTTAAGGTCTGGGCCCATATTCAGGTCCAGAATTCCAGCTGCCGGCAATCTCCCTTCTTGTGTAAATCTTGCATATTAAGAGAGAAAGGGCATTAGAATTGCTTCACAAAGTGTTATATTGATTAAAAACACTATAAATAACAGTAGCAAAACATGATGCAAAATGGACGTATCAACTCCCCCAAGCTTAGACCTCGCTTGTCCTCAAGCGAAAGCCGATATCGATAATCATGTCCACATGTTTAGAGAGAGAGGTGTCGATAAAAACAAAATACGGACATAGTACCATCATGATCATTATTGTAACGGCAATATTTAATATCATAAAACTTCTCATGAGCAAGTAACAATTCATCACAACAATGAAGTATAAGGCATAAACTTTCTTGAAAATTAACAAACTATGTTCTCAGTCAACAATGCAATTGCAATTCATCATATTTTCAGGAAGGGTCTCATGTAGGAGCTTTTTAGCAAGTCCACATACTCAACCATCATATAGTCTTCTATGATTGCTAACACTCACAACATATATATGGAGCAAAAAGTTTCAGCCAGACACATAGAAAGATAGGGACTTATAATTTCGCCTCCCAACTTATTCACCTCAAGGGTGATGTCAACAATAATAACTCATGATCACTCATATCCAACTGGAATAGAGGAGAACACTATTGACTCTTGCATAAAAAGTAAATACATAAAAGTAAAAGATAGGCTCTTCGCAGAGGGAAGCAGAGGTTGTCATGCGCTTTTTGTTGTTGGATGCACAAGCCCTTAATGCAAAGGAACGTCACTTTATATTGCCCCTTGTGATAGCAACCTTTATTATGCAGTCCGTCGCTTTTATTTCTTTGCCATCACAAGTTCATACAAAGCTTATTTTCCCTTACAATAAAAGTTCATACACATTTAGAGGCAATTTTTATTGCTTTTTGCACCGATGACAACTTACTTGAAGGATCTTATTCAATCCATAGGTAGATATAGTGGACTCTCATGACATGAAACTGGGTTTAAGGGTTTTGGATGCACAAGTAGTATCTCTACTTGGTGCGGATTTTTGGCTAGCAAAGGTATTGAGCAAGCACCACATGTTGGAGGATCTATGACAATATAACTTCTATGTGAATATAAGCAAACATAATTCATTACGTTGTCTTCCTTGTCCAACGTCAACAATTTGACATAAAATACTTAATGGGGGCTCACAATCATAAAAGATGTCCAAGATAGTATATTTGCATGTGAATCTTCTCTTCCCTATTAATTTTTTCATGAATTGCATCATTGACTAATGCTATGTTTGTTAACTTCCAATAAATTTTACTACTTATACTTTTCTTTATGTAATGTCATTACTTTCCATAAG
Source organism: Elymus sibiricus (assembly GCA_039707655.1). Lineage (NCBI taxonomy): Eukaryota > Viridiplantae > Streptophyta > Magnoliopsida > Poales > Poaceae > Elymus > Elymus sibiricus. The sequence continues at coordinate 199,550,843 of CM077668.1, forward strand.
ATTAGCATATGATCTTTTTCATTATTTTCATTGCTAGGATTGAAACATAAAAGTAAAGAAGCAAAAACTCAAACTACTCTTTATTATATAACTCTCAACTCAATTACATAGATAGATAGATCACGAAACTAGCACTCGAAAATAGATCATACTAAACTTTTATTCAGCTAATTCACGAAATCACTAAGGATCGAACTAGAAATAGATAAAGATAATAAAAGTGATGGTGATACGATACCAGGGCACCTCCCCCAAGCTTGGCAAAAGCCAAGGGGAGTGCCCATACCCATGTACTCAAGTTTCCTTCTTCGGTGATGGTGGTGGGATGTTCTTGGCGATGATGCCTTTGAGGATGCGATTTTCCTCTTCAAGCTTATTGACTTGATGCTTAAGATCCATAATTTCCTTCCTGAGCTTCCAGGTGACAGTTAATGCACCATCCACCCAAGGGTGTTTCCTGGCTGATGGAGATGAAGCAACACTATTTTTCAAGTTACAATAAGAAACAAATTTAGTGTTGGGAGGTTTAACCGTATCCGGTAAGCTCAATTCCCCGTATTCCACGTGCATGTCCCTGGGCTGTGGTCGAGAAGTTTCTTCCTGCTCCATGGAATCTAGCCTCTTTAAGTCAGCTTCGACCTCCTCATTGATTGACCACCCATGGTGATCTTCATCATCATAGGCTCTTGGGTTTGCAGCAACATAAGAGACATGGCTCTCTCCAACCGAGTCTTGAGACGACATACTTTCGGATTTGTCAGAAAAATAGCACGAAACAAGAACAGAGGAGATTTCTACGATACAGTGGTCAAAACGTCTGGGAGTATATATAAAAAAAATTTATCTTGCAAAACAAGTAATCCAGAAGAAAACGGAGTCGGGACGGCTCATGAGGGGCCCACGAGCCACCAGGGCATGCCAGGGGGGTGGCGCGCCCTGGTGCCTCGTGGGCACCTGGTGGGTCCCCACGGTTGTTTCTTATTTTTGTATTTTTTCTAATATTCCAAAACTGACAGAAAATATTTTTATGGAATTTTTGGAGTCGGTTTACTTACCGTATCACGTACCTCTTCCTTTTCAGGGTTCAATTGAGTTCTTTAATTGCCCAATATGCTTTATGTTCTAACTCAAGAGGTAAATGACATGCTTTTCCATAAACCATTTTATAAGGAGACATACCCATAGGATTTTTATAAGCAGTTCTATAAGCCCATAATGCATCGTCAAGTTTCTTAGACCAATTCTTTCTAGATCTATTGACGGTTTTTTGCAAAATTAATTTTATTACTCTATTGCTCAATTCTACTTGACCACTAGATTGAGGGTGATAGGGAGATGCAATTCTATGGTTGACATCATATTTAGCAAGCAGTTTACGGAATGCACCATGAATAAAATGTGAACCACCATCAGTCATTAAATATCTAGGGACTCCAAACCTCGGGAAAATAACTTCTTTAAGCATTTTAATAGAAGTGTTATGATCAGCACTACTAGTTGGAATAGCTTCTACCCACTTAGTAACGTAATCAACAGCAACTAAAATATGAGTATACCCATTAGATTTAGGAAAAGGCCCCATATAATCAAATCCCCAAACATCAAATGGTTCAATAACAAGTGAATAATTCATAGGCATTTCCTGACGTCTACCAACATTACCAATTCTTTGACATTCATCACAAGATAAGACAAACTTACGAGCATCCTTGAAAAGAGTAGGCCAATAAAAACCAGATTGTAATACCTTATGTGCAGTTCTGTCTCCCGTATGGTGTCCTCCGTAAGCCTTGGAATGACACTTCCGTAGGATTTGTTCCTGTTCATGCTCAGGTATACAACGTCTAATAATACCATCTACTCCTTCTTTATAAAGATGTGGGTCATCCCAAAAATAGTGTCTTAAATCATAGAAGAACTTTTTCTTTTGTTGGTATGTGAAACTAGGTGGTATAAATTTAGCAACAATATAATTAGCATAGTCTGCATACCAAGGAGTATTACGAGAAGCATTTATGAAAGCTAACTGTTCATCAGGAAAATCATCATTAATAGAAGTGGGTCATCAAGAACATTTTCCATTCTAGACAAATTATCTGCTACGGGATTCTCAGCTCCCTTTCTATCAATAATATGCAATTCAAATTCTTGTAGCAATAGAACCCACCTAATGAGTCTAGATTTAGCATCTTTCTTTTCCATAAGATATTTAATAGCAGCATGATCGGTGTGAACAGTTACTTTAGAATCAACTATGTAAGATCTGAATTTATCACATGCAAACACAACTGCTAGAAATTCTTTCTCAGTAGTAGCATAATTTCTTTGGGCACTGTCTAGAGTTTTACTAGCATAATGGATAACATTTAATTTCTTATCAACTCTCTGTCCTAGAACAGCACCAACAGCATAATCACTAGCATCGCACATAATTTCTAAAGGCAAGGTCCAATCAGGTGGTTGAACAATAGGTGCAGTGATTAAGGCTTTCTTAAGTGTTTCAAAGGCTTCTACACAATCATCATCAAAAATAAATGGAACATCTTTTTGCAAGAGATTGGTAAGAGGTCTAGAAATTTTAAAGAAGTCTTTAATAAACCTCCTATAGAAACCAGCATGACCTAGGAAACTTCTTATACCTTTAATATCTTTAGGACATGGCATTTTCTCAATAGCATCAACCTTAGCTTTATCAACTTCAATACCTCTTTCAGAAATTTTATGCCCTAAGACAATACCTTCATTCACCATAAAGTGGCACTTCTCCCAATTCAAGACAAGATTAGTTTCTTCACATCTCTGCAAAACTCGATCAAGGTTGCTTAAGCAATCATCAAAAGAAGTTCTGTAAACAGAAAAATCATCCATGAAAACCTCAACAATCTTTTCACAAAAGTCAGAGAATATAGCAGTCATACATCTTTGAAAGGTAGCAGGTGCATTGCAGAAACCAAAAGGCATATGTCTATAAGCATAAGTTCCAAAAGGACAAGTAAAGGTGGTTTTCTCTTGGTCGTATTGTGATACAGGTATTTGAGAGAAACCAGAATATCCATCTAGGAAACAAAAGTGTGTATGCTTAGACAATCTTTCTAACATTTGATCAATAAAAGGTATGTGGTAATGATCTTTTCTAGTGGCTTTGTTTAATTTTCTAAAATCAATTACCATCATATAACCAGTTACAATTCTTTGTGGAATGAGTTCATTTTTATCATTAGGAACAACGGTAATACCTCCTTTCTTGGGGACACAATGAACAGGACTTACCCATCTACTATCAGCTATAGGATAGATTATACCTGCTTCCAGAAGCTTTAATATTTCGGTTCTTACCACCTCTTTCATCTTAGGATTTAATTGTCGTTGGTGGTCGACAACTGGTTTAGCATCAGGCTCCATATTAATTTTGTGCTGACATAGAGTGGGACTAATGCCCTTAAGATCATCAAGAGTATATCCAATAGCAGCTCGGTGCTTCCTCAGAGTTTTCAATAATCTCTTTTCTTCATGCTCTGAAAGGTTAGCACTAATAATAACAGGATATATCTTCTTTTCATCAAGATAAGCATATTTCAATGTATCAGGCAATTGCTTCAATTCAAATACGGGATCACCTTAGGTGGAGGAGGGCCTCCAAGAGTTTCAACATGCAAATTGTGTTTAAGGATAGGTGGTTGATCAAAGAACATCTTGTCCATTTCATTTCTTTCATTCATATGCATATCGTTTTCATGGTCGAGCAAATATTGTTCTAACGGATCAGTAGGAGGTACGGTAATAGAAGCAAGACCAATAATTTCATCTTTACTCGGCAATTCTTTATCATGAGGTTGTCTACGAAACTTGGAGAAATTAAACTCATGAGACATACCACCAAAATTAACACTAACAGTTTCTTTAGCGCAATCAATCTTGGCATTAATAGTGTTCAAGAAAGGTCTACCAAATATAATGGGACAAAAATTATCTTGTGGAGAACCGAGGACTAGAAAATCAGTAGGGTATTTTATTTTTGCACACAAGACTTCAACATCTCTAACGATCCCAAGCGGTGTAATGGTATCTCTGTTTGCAAGCTTAATAGTAAGATCAATGTCCTCTATTTCAATAGGTGCAATATCATTCATAATTTCTTGATATAAGGTAAACGGAATAGCACTCACACTAGCACCCAAATCACATAAGCCATGATAACATTGATCTCCTATTTTAACAGAGACAACAGGCATACCTACTACAGGTCTATTTTTATCTTTAGTGTCTGGTTTAGCAATTCTAGCTGCTTCATCACAGAAGTAAATAACATGCCCATCTATATTATCAACCAAGAGATCTTTAACCATAGCAACATTAGGTTCAACTTTTATTTGTTTAGAGGGTCTAGGTGCTCTAATATTACTTTTGTTAACCACAGTTGAAACTTTAGCATGTTCCTTAATCCTAACAGGAAAAGGTGGTTTCTCAATATAAGCAGTAGGCACAACTTGATCAACATGGTAAATAATTGTTTCTTCTTTAACACTAACGGGTTCCTCAATCTTTTGTTTAGCAAGGGGATGATATTTAAACCACTTCTCCTTAGGGAGATCAACATGAGTAGCAAATGATTCACAAAAGGAAGCTACAATCTCAGAGTCAAGTCCATATTTAGTGCTAAACTTATGAAAAGCATCGGTATCCATAAAAGATTTAACACAATCAAACTCAAGTATTATACCTGACTCATTACCTTTGTCGAGTTCCCAATCTTCAGAGTTGCATTTAATTCTTTCCAGAAGATCCCATCTGAATTCAATAGTTTTGTTCATAAAGGAGCCAGTCAAAGAAGAATCGAGCATGGTTTGATTATCATAAGAAAGCCGAGCATAAAAATTCTGTAAGATAATTTCTCTTCAGAGCTCATGATTGGGGCATGTGTACATCATGTACTTAAGCCTCCCCCAAGCTTGAGCGATGCTTTCTCCTTCACGCGGCCAAAAATTATATATATAATTCCGATCACGATGAACCAAATGCATAGGATAAAATTTCTGGTGGAATTCCAGTTTCAATCGGTTCCAGTCCCATGTATCAGTATCATCACATAGCCTATACCATGTCAATGCCTTTCCCTCCAAAGATAAAGGGAATACTTTCTTCTTAACTCCATCTCTGGATAAACCTGCAAGCTTAAACAATCCACAAATTTCATCCACATAGATCAAGTGCATATCAGGATGTACCGTTCCATCTCCTGCATAAGGATTAGCTAGCAGTTTCTCTATCATACCCGAAGGAATCTCATAATAAATATTTTCAGTAGGTGCAGTAGGTGGAGGGGCAACTATTGGTGCTTCCGGTCGAGGTGAAGATACCCCCAACAAACCCCTCAAAGGATTACTTTCCATGGTGACAAGTGACAGTAAATTTCAGCACGTAATATAAATGTTTCCTTACCAAATTCCACTCACCAAAGGCGCTTCACTCCCCGGCAACGGCGCCAGAAAAGAGTCTTGATGACCCACAAGTATAGGGGATCAATCGTAGTCCTTTCGATAAGTAAGAGTGTCGAACCCAACGAGGAGCAGAAGGAAATGACAAGCGGTTTTTAGCAAGGTATTTTCTGCAAGCACTGAAATTATCGGTAACGAGTAGTTTGATAGCAAGATAATTTGTAACAAGTGACAAGTAGCAATAGTAACAAAGAGGGCAGCAAGGTGGCCCAATCCTTTTTGTAGCAAAGGACAAGCCGGAACGATCTCTTATAATAAGCAAAGCGTTCTCGAGGACACATGGGAATTTCATCTAGTCACTTTCATCATGTTTGTTTGATTCGCGTTCGCTACTTTGATAATTTGATATGTGGGTGGACCGGTGCTTGGGTGCTGTTCTTACTTGAACAAGCCTCCCACTTATGATTACCCCCTCTCGCAAGCATCCGCAACTACGAAAGAAGAATTAAGATAACTCTAACCATAGCATTAAACATATGGATCCAAATCAGCCCCTTACGGAATAGCGCATAAACTAGGGTTTAAGCTTCTATCACTCTAGCAACCCATCATCTAATTACTACTCCACAATGCATTCCCTTAGGCCCAAAGATGGTGAAGTGTCATGTAGTCGACGTTCACATGACACCACTAAGAGAATCAACAACATACATATCATCAAAATATCGAACGAATACCAAATTCACATGATTACTTATGACAAGACTTCTCCCATGTCCTCAAGAACAAAAGTAACTACTCACAAATCATCTTCATGTCCAAGATCAGGGGGGGTATTAAATAGCATAATGGATCTGAACATATAATCTTCCACCAAATAAACCAACTAGCATCAACTACAAGATGTAATCAACACTACTAGCAACCCACAGGTACCAATCTGAGGTTTTGAGACAAAGATTGAATACAAGAGATGAACTAGGGTTTGAGATGAGATGGTGCTGTTGAAGATGTTGATGAAGATTGGTCCTCCCACGATGAGAGGATCGTTGGTGATGTCGATGGCTCCGATTTCCCCCTCCCGGAGGGAAGTATCCCCGGCGGAATCGCTCCGCCGGAGAACAAAATTGCTCCTGCCCAAGTTCCACCTCGAGACGGCGGCGCACCGTCCCAAAAGTCATCTCCTTATTTTTTCTAGGGCAAATGGCCTTATATACCAGAAAATGGGCACCGGAGGCTGGCCAGGGGACCCACGAGCCACCAGGGCGCGCCTGGGGGGGGTGGCGCGCCCTGGTGCCTCGTGGGCACCTGGGTGGCCCCCTCTGGTACTTCTTTCTTCCAGTATTTTTTATTTATTCCAATATAAATCTCTGTGAAATTTTAGCTCATTTGGAGATGTGTAGAATAGGTATCTCTGACATAGCTTTTTCAGGTCCAGAATTACAGCTGCCGGCAATCTCCCTTCTTGTGTAAATCTTGCATATTAAGAGAGAAAAGGCATTAGAATTGCTTCACAAAGTGTTATATTGATTAAAAACACTATAATTAACAGTAGCAAAACATGATGCAAAATGGACGTATCACGTTGCACCCCCACACGGTCGGGAGTACTAGGGTCGGTCCGGCACGCCGCTCAAGATAGGGAACATGTGTTGTTTAGCATTTTCACTGTCATGTGGGACCGCAGTTGAGCAAACCGACTATTGGCAAATCCCCACCCCGCTCGCTGCGCGTCGGCTGAGTTAGAATTAGAAGAGAGAAACGAGGAGGGAGAAGAGCTTGCTGTAGCACGGACGCCGTTGTCCGATGGGACTCGTGTTGATAGAGTAGGAGTACCCCGTACTCGTTTGTACTCGTACGTACTACGACCACTCGTTGGGTGCGTGCGACCTATACCTGTCGTCACTTTGCAGTTACACTTCATAGTACATATTTTTTCACGCATTTTTCCTACTTGCTGAGATGTACTGCTCAGCACCGCGGTCGTCGGAAATATTTCTACGTGCTTCCTTTCACCGACATGTGGGACATAGAGCATCTGGGTGCACCTGCAAGCACTCGAGGCATCTCCAACGCTGAGCGCCAACCAGTAGGGACGAGTCCTCGGATAGTAATGTGGCAGCGGGCCATCCAACCATGCCGTCGTACGAGTACATTTCAAACCAGACGAATTACATGCAAACCCCCCGCAAAAGAATAAATAAATGAATTACTACATGCAAACCCAATGATTTTCATAGAAACCGAAGAACATTCATTACATTTTGGACATATTTCATTGGAAAAAAATGACCGGCCCTAAACCAGTCTAAGGGCCTCTTTGATTCCCAGGATACTGAAAATACAGGAATGGGGAAAGTATGGGACTGGAGTACTAAATCCAATAGGACTAGCAAATAGTGTTCAACGCCACAGGAAAAACAAAGGAATTGTAAAAAATAGGTTGGAGAGGAGTAGGAGTACTACTGGCTAAGCTGTGACGACGCTCTTGCTCCGCTGATGGTGATAAACCTAGAGGGGGAGGAGGAAGCGGTGGCGTGTTTTTACATGCTATGGCTGGACTGTAGTACATTGTTTTTTATCGCCATATCGCCTGCTGGTTCACTGGGCTGCCATGTTTCGCACTCCTCCAACGTATACTAGTACTCCAGTGCTAAACTAGAGTATACCGCACGGTTCTTTGCTCCTTATTACATCGTCGGCAACAATTATTCTTCCTTTCACCGACATGTGGGACAGCTAGCATCCGGGTCGACGTGTCATGCACCAGATTAGAGTGGGGAATGGAAGGGGAGCCTCACCCGGTCGTAGCACCGCAGTAATAATGACTATAAATGAGCAGTCATATCACAAGGCCCCACCTTTCTGTAGTAATGAGCCGTCAAATCACACAGTCCCACTCTTCCAGCAGTAAGATGAAGCCGCTACTCCCTCATCCTCCTCGCCTCTCTGTCAAACCGACTAGGTGAAACTGCCGTGCGTACCGCGCGGGAAAAGCCCCGCCCTCGACTTTTAAATATAATTTTGTATCGATGGATTTCGGCATGGAGCAAAACCAAAAGAAAAAGGTGGTACATGTATATAGCACGCCCGTCGCGTTCGCGTCGCAACCCCACGGCCGGTCCGCCACGCCACTCACCGAATGGAACGTGCGTCACGTTACTACTACTACAATACTAGAAAAGAGAGACGAGAGATGGTAACATACGGTTGAGTTATTTTTTTTAGGCAGGCTGAGTTACTACTAAGTACTATAGTACAGTAGAAAAGAGAGACGAGCGATAGTAACATATGGGCTATAGATATGTTGAGAAATCGAAAAAAATGGTCGAGACACCGGCTATATAGTACTGTACAGTACCAATAAAATTCGAATCTATTTCGGTATGAATACAAATCTACTCCACCCACCCTAGGCAGCTAGGGCAACCTCCCCGCTCCACGCTTCACCGGTGATCCCGTGGATTCGCCCCTCCCCTCTTCCCGCCACTCGGGCCACTGGTGGCGGAGAGGGGAATCCCGGTGCCTCCGCTCCAGTTAGTAGTTTGCATTAGGGTTTTTTAGTCCACGCACGCGTAGCCCTCACTCGGATGGGGGCACTTCTCCTTTGAGTTTGTCTTTCAGGCTCTGATCCTCCCCGAGTTCGTCCGTCTAGACATAGTGGATGCAACATGAGCGTATTGTCATGTGGCGAGATTAGGTGTCAAGTGCTTCGGATAATTACAATGGTTCAACGACGACAAGGGTGTGTTTTGGTAGGGTGTATGAAGGGTGCATGAGAGTGATACGTCTCCAACGTATCTATAATTTGTGATTGTTCCATGCTATTATAGTATCAATCTTGAATGTTTTATATGCAATTATATGTCATTATATATCATTTTTTGGGACTAACCTATTAACCCAGTGCCCAGTGCCAGTTGTTGTTTTCTGCTTGTTTTTTGCCTTTTCAGAAAATCATTATCAAAAAGTGTCCAAACTAGAAAAAAAACTTTGGATTAATTTTTTCTGGACCAGAAGAGACCCAGGAAGTTTCGGGAGAAGACCACAAGAGCCACGAGGAGGCAGCAAGCCTGGAGGGCGCGCCCAGGGGGGTAGGGCGCGCCCTCCAGGCTTGTGGGCCCCTCGTGGCACCTCTTGACCTAATTCCAATGCTATAAATTCCCAAATATTCCAAAACCAACAGAGAGCCAGAAGAGAAAATCTTTCCGCCGCCGCAAGCCTCTGTTCTTCCGCGATCCCATCTGGAGGCCTTTTCCGGTAATCTGCCGGAGGGGGAATCGATCACGGAGGCCTTCTTCATCAACCTTGCTGCCCTTCCGATGATATGTGAGTAGTTTACCACAGACCTACGGGTCTATAGCTAGTAGCTAGATGGCTTCTTCTCTCTCTTTGATCTTCAATACCATGTTCTCCTCGATGTTCTTGGAGTTCTATCCGATGTAATCTTCTTTTGCGGTGTGTTTGTTGGGATCCGATGAATTGTGAGTTTATGATCAGATTATTCATGAGAATTTGAGTCTTCTCTGAACTCTTTTATGTATGATTATTATAGCTTTGTATTTCTCTCCGATCTATCGATTTGGTTTGGCCTACTAGATTGATTTATCTTGCAATGGGAGAGGTGCTTTGTGATTGGTTCAATCTTGCGGTGCTCAATACCAGTGATAGTAGGGGACATGACACATATTTGTATTGTTGCCATTAAGGATAAAAAGATGGGGTTTAATCATATTGCTTGAGTTTACTTTGTCTACATCATGTCATCCTGCTTAAGACGTTTGTAAGTGCATCAAGTGCCCCCTTAGTGGTTTTGGAGTATTGAAGACAAATAGGTTGAGGAACTAATGTGTTTGTGAGTATACACAGGAGACAGAGTCCCTGAAGATTTGGTTTAACACATGGAAGACGACCCCTAAAAATAGATTTCTTCAAGTGAAGAATTTGGTGATGAAATTGGTATGGCCCTTGAAGAAATTGATGTGAAGACTTTGAAGCTTGAAGACTTTGGTTTTCATAGTTTCTTTTCTTCTTATTTGAGTCATAGGAAAAACTATACTGTTAAAGGGGGTCTAGGTGAAACATATTTCACATTTCCAAAGTGATGCTCAAACCTTCTCAAACCTATACACACAAAAGCCGCTTCGAGTGAAGCCTTTGGAAATCTCCAGTACAGCTGACGCATTTGCTAGCGACAGTGACGAAGTTCATCTGGTCGCTGACGAATTTGATCAGGCTGAGGAGTTAGGACTTCGCCAGTGCGATCTGCCTACCGTGAGGAAATTGAGTGCCCTGACGAAATTGAGAGTTCAATTTTCAGACCGTTGCTGCGCCGCGTGCCAGCTATCGAGTGGATCCTTATCCTGACAACGGTCGAATCAGACAAGGGCATTTATGACAATTCATGTTGGGTTGCCCCCGGCTATAAATAGCCGCCCCCCATAACCACTTGTTGGTTGGATGCTCCGAGAGAACTTGACACTTGTCATTTGAGAGCAACCCATCCTCTGATGACTTTGAGAGAACCCAAGTGAGGAAAAACCCAACCAGAGCCTAAGTGACTGAGCATCACTGAAGAGATTGATGTGTGTGATCTGACGCTTGTTACCTTTGAGGACTGTCATTCCTCTAGGCGGTTAGGCGTCATGTTCTGAGCACCCAAGAGTAATTGTGGCGTGCCGGTGAACAAGTCTGTGAAGGTTTCGGAAGTCTACCTTGAAGACTTACCATGAGTGATTGGGTGAGGTCTAAGTGACCTTAGCTCAAGAGGAATACGATGAGGACTAAGTGTTCTTAGAGTTGCGACTCAACCGCCTCAACCAGACATACAGTTGATACAGCAACTGGAACTGGTCTACCAAATTCCATTGTCTTCACCGAGCCAACCTGGTTTCAAATTCCTCACCCTTCCTTACTTTATTCCGCTGCTGAAGAATTTGTGATCTATCCTCTGACGAATTTGAACTGAAGTATTTGATCAGGCTATCTTTTATTTCCTCAGTTCATATTCTTCATGCGTGTATGATTGTATGATTGCATGTTCTTCACCCTTATGTATCATGTTCGCATGTACTCTGATTCTGTGATGACTTAGTTTCCCTTGCGTTTCTATTTCTTCACTCTGATCTTCGTCAAATTCATCAGAGTTTGATGAATTTCTAATAATTTCCCATTCACCCCCCCTCTGGGAGATAACCTACGCTTTCAATTGGTATCAGAGCAAGGTACTCCCTTGTTCTGTGTGATTTTGGTTTAACCACCTGGAGTTTTAGTTATGTCGACCGCAGGTATGATCAAAGTCTCCGCTGCGTGCCCCATCTTCGATGGCACAAACTATCCCTACTGGAAGAACAAGATGCGAATGCATCTTGAGGCTATTGACAACGATCTCTGGTTCGTCGTCGAGAACGGCATCCCCACCATTTCACCAAGTATCAATGCTGCTGACGTGAAGCAATTCAAGCAACTGGACTCTCAAGCGAAGAACATCATTTGTGGTCATCTCAACAAAGGACAGTATGGCAGAGTGAGTGCACTGGAAACCTCAAAGCTTATCTGTGACCGGCTTTCAAAAGTGAATGAGGGTGTTTCTACTCAATGTGACTCCCGAGTTGATGTTCTGCGCAATCTCTTCAATCGCTTCAAAAGACTCGACAACGAAAATGTGCAGCAAACCTTCGAACGCCTCACTGATATCTCCAATGAGTTTCAAGCTCTTGGTGCTGCTAACATCACCGATCATGAGGTGGTGAAGAAATTGCTGAGGTCTCTGGACAGTTCCTTCGACACTTTGGCACTGATGATTCAAGAGCGCCCTGATTACAAGTCACTGGATCCTGCTGACATTCTTGAGAGGCTCAACACACATGAATTTCAGCAAGCAGAGAAGAGAGATATGAATGGACCCAGTTATGGTCGTCCTCGCTCTGAAGGCTAAAGCAAAAGCCAAGACTATTTCTTCATCTGAAGAAGAAGAGGAATATGAGAGCAGTTCTGACGGTGCTGAGGAAATTGGCAGAGAACTAGCTATGCTTGTGAAGAAGTTCCAGAAGTTTTCCAAGAAGAACCGATTTGGAAAATCTTCAAAGTATGACTCGAAGAACACTGGAGAAGCGTCTGCTCGAGACTACAACAAAAGAACATGTCACAAATGCAAGAAGCCAGGCCACTACATCGCCGACTGCCCTCTTTGGCTGAAGAAGAAGAAGAGCAGGGATGATGATGAGTCTGATGGGAAAAAGAAGAAGTCCTCAAAGTCTTCATCAAAGTCCTCAAAGTCTTCATCAAAGTCCTCATCTCACAAGAAATCTAGTTCTAGCAAAGCTCGTGCATTCCTTGGGAAGGAAATGGATTCTGAAGAAGAATCTGATGATCAGCAAGCTGAGGAATCTGAGGAGGAGTCAGACACTGGTGTGGCAAGCCTTACACTCGCTACTGAGTACGTCAGGAAGTCCATCTTCAACACTGAGGATAATGGTATCTCCACCAACAATGACGACTATGTTGACGACTACACTCCCACCTATTGCTTCATATCACGAGGTGCAAAGGTAACATCACGAGAAGCTTACTTTGACACTTCCAGTGATGATGACTCTGAATGTGAATCTAAACCAAGCTATAAGAAACTTGCTAAAATTGCAACTAGGCAACAACATGCCATGGAAAAGATTCAAAAACTGCTAGACAAAAGCGATGACCTATTGGACGAGGAAATGGATTGTAGTCAAGCCTTGTCTGAGGATCTCAGAAGGCTTAAGTCTCAATATGACGAACTTGAAAGTCATCATGTGTCCCTCTAAGCTGAACATGAGAAGTTGTCCTATGAATTTCTTCAAAGGAAGCAAGATCTCGAGAAGCTGAGAGCATCTCATGATGATCTTCAAAAAGAAAATGATTCACTCCTCGCTCAACAGATCAGTACCGCTCAAGAAGAATTTGTTGCACCATGCTTAAAATGCCTTGAACGTGATAATGCTAATTCTTCAGCTGAATGTTCAAATGCTTCTGTACATGTAATTGCTTCAACTGCTACGGTGGCCACTAACCCCTCATCTGAGGAAGCCACCAGTGATACTGATGAAAATGCAGGGCTGAAGGAATTGTATGTCACTGGCTTGTACAAAAGCCTCAAAGGGCATCAAACCCTGTTTGATGTGCTCAAAAAGCAAATTCTCCACAGGAACCCTAAAAAAGAGGGTATTGCCTTTGAGAGAAAGCTCAATGCTGATGGTTCGCATTGGAAGCCTGAGCAGTATCCCAAAACCTCATGGATTGCTGCAAAGGGACCTCCAGTAGACCCATCCACTTTATCTGGCTATACTTGTGATTCTTCATATTCTTCAGATGAGTCATTTGACTCCAACTATAAACTGTTCAAGAATCAGAATGGTGAGGTCTTTGCCAGATTCATTGGTACTAACTGCAGGAACGGTCCACCTGTGAAGAAAATCTGGGTTCCTAAAAGCCGTCTGGAAAATCTTCAGGTGAATGTCATTATGACACCACCGATGAAGAAGAAACATCCCAGGGCAAATTCTCCACAGGAATCAAAGTCGTCAAATGGACGCAGACCCACTTATGGTCGCACTAATGCCTCTGTTTCGCAGGGAAACAGACAGCGATGTGATGAATATGAGCATTATTCTTCGAACCACTATGTTCACAAATCTTTGAGGAATTTCTCTGCTTATTCATTCAATTACTATAACCCTCCTGTGAAGAGAAATGCATATTCTTCAATGCCTAAGTTCTCCATTAATGCACTTCGCCACATTGCTTCTCAGCCACCCATTCAGATGTGGGTGGTTAAGAAGAAGAACTAATCTCTTCTGCAGGGTCAAGTCTTCAGACACCTAAATGTCTGATGAATTTGCTGAAGACCTGACAAAATGCCTGTTGGGATGCAGGCTAATCACGATGAAATGAATGTTTCACATCCTTTATGCTGCTAGATATTATTCATTGATGATATTGTCTGACGAAATTGATCATTATCATATTCTTCACTTTGAAGTATATGAATTTGTAAGTCAGACTAATGCTTCTACAGGATGATACACCTTCAGCCACTGAATGGGTCTTGGACAGTGGCTGCACGAATCATATGACTGGAGATAGGAATCTCCTCACTGATGCTCCCCTTACTCTGTCTCATCTAAAGCATATCACTTATGCTGACAAAGGAAAAAGCAAGGTATTGGGTCTAGGTAAGGTTGCCATTTCAAAGGATTGACACATGGAAAAGGTGATGCTTGTCGAGTCCCTTGGATTCAACCTCATGTCTGTCTCAATGCTTTGTGATCTTGATATGATTGTCATCTTTGGCAAATATAGATGCATTGTGCTGTTGGAATCTGACAAATCCAAAGTCCTCGAAGGCTTTAGGAGAGGTGACTTGTACATTGTAGATTTCTCTACAGGTCCTCAGCCTGCAACATGTCTAATGGCAAAAGCTTCAGAATGCTAGCTATGGCATCGACATCTTGGACACGCTGGAATGAGGAATTTGAGCACTCTCGTCAAGAAGAAGCATATCATTGGCATCGAGGGTGTCAAATTCGTCAAGGATCACCTCTGTGGCGCTTGAGAGTCTGGAAAGATGACCAGAGCCAAGCACCTGGCGAAGACAATCATGACCACTACTCGTCCTTTTGAATTACTTCACATGGATTTGTTTGGTCCTACACATTATGCCACACTAACCAATGCAGCATCTCTCTACGGATTCGTCATTGTTGATGACTACTCTTGCTACACCTGGGTGCACATCATTACCTACAAGACTGAAGTTCAGAATGTCTTCAGACGATTCTCCAATCGGGCCACGACGAATTATGGTCTCAAGATCAAGCACATCAGGAGTGACAATGGCACTGAGTTCAAGAACACAGGCCTCGACGACTATCTTGATGAACTTGGTATCACTCATGAGCTCTCTGCTCCCTATACTCCTCAGCAGAATGGAGTCATGGAGCTCAAGAACAGAACCCTCATCGAGATGGCGTGCACTATGCTTGATGAATACAAGACACCTCGTCACTTCTGGCCTGAGGCAATTGACACTGCATGCCACATCATCAACCGAGTATATCTTCACAAATTCCTCAGGAAGGCCTCATATGAGCTCCTCACTGACAAGAAACCCAATGTGAGTTATTTCAAAGTCTTCGGTGCTAAATGTTGGATTAGAGATCCTCATCACAGTTCTAAATTTGCACCAAAAGCACATGAAGGTTTTATGCTTGGTTACAAAAAGGACTCGCACACCTACAGGGTCTTCAACTCCTTCCAACACAAGGTTGTTGAAACTGTAGATGTGCGGTTCGATGAAACTAACGGCTCGCAAAGAGAGCACCTACCTCCTGTGCTAGATGAAATGCCTCCTGAGCAATCTATCAAGCTGATGGGCACTGGTGAAATTGTGCCCAGTGAAGAAATAGCTCCTGATGAAGAAGTGGTTGTACCTCGTCGTGAAGAAAATGAACATCCTGACGAAAATGATGCTGAGGATTCTGCACGGCAACAACAACAACAAGGCCCTCGTCCAGCACATCCACGAGTGGCAAATGAAGTGCAGATTGAGAAGATCCTCGACAACATCAATGCACCTGGTCCCCTCACTCACTCAAGAGCTTCACATTTAGCTAACTTTTGTGAGCATTACGTGTTTGTCTCTATTTCAGAGCCCACCAAAGTTGATGAAGCCATTCTGGAACCTGAATGGATTCAAGCGATGCAAGATGAATTGCATCAATTCGAGCTCAACAATGTGTGGGAGCTTGTTAAGCGTCCTGATCCACGCAAGCACAATATCATCGGCACTAAGTGGATCTACCGCAACAAACAAGACAAAAATGGCCAAGTGGTGAGGAATAAGGCCCGTCTTGTAGCTCAAGGCTACACACATGTTGAGGGTATTGATTTCGATGAAACATTTGCACCTGTTGCCTGGCTTGAAGCCATTCGTATATTGCTTGCATATGCTAACCATCATGATATCCTCTTATATCAAATGGATGTGAAAAGTGCATTCCTCAATGGTAAGCTTGAGGAAGAAGTATATGTTGCTCAACCACCAGGTTTTGAGGACCCAAAGCATCCTGACAAAGTCTTCAGACTCAACAAGGCTCTCTATGGCCTCAAGCAAGCCCCGAGGGCTTGGTATGATACACTGAAGGAATTCCTGAAGAAAAAGGGGTTCAAGCCCGGTTCACTTGACCCTACTCTTTTTACTAAATCTTATGATGGTGAACTGTTCATATGCCAAATATATGTTGATGATATTATCTTTCGTTGCACTAACAAGAAATGCAGTGACGAATTTGCTCATATGATGCAAGAAGAATATCAGATGTCTATGATGGGGGAGTTGAAATTCTTCCTCGAGCTTCAAATTTGTCAACAACCCAATGGCATCTGCATATCTCAGGAGAAATACCTCAGAGACTGCCTGAAGAAATTCGGAATGCAAGATTGCAAAGGCCTCAAGATACCAATGCCAACAAATGGCCAACTTAACACTGACGAAAATGGTAAAGATTTTGATCAAAAGGTATATCGCTCCATCATTGGTTCGCTGCTTTACCTATGTGCATCTAGGCCAGATATTATGCTTAGCGTTTGCATGTGTGACCGCTTTCAAGCATCACCGAAGGAATCACACCACCAGGCTGTGAAACGAATTCTTCTATATTTGGCTCACACCCCAACACTTGGATTATGGTATCCCAAGGGCTCATCACTTGATCTTGCTGGATATTCCGATTCTGATTATGCTGGTGATCGTGTGGATCGCAAGTCAACATCAGGCACATGCCATTTCCTCAGACGATCTCTTGTATGTTGGTCCTCGAAGAAGCAGAATTGCGTCTCACTTTCCACTGTCGAGGCTGAGTACATTGCTGCTGGCGCCTGCTGCTCTCAGTTACTATGGATGAAGCAAACCCTCAAGGATTATGGCATCAATGTGAAGAAAGTGCCACTCTACTGCGACAATGAGTGTGCCATCAAGATCGCCCACAACCCAGTGCAACACTCAAGGACGAAGCATATTGAGATTCTTCACCATTTTCTTCGTAATCATGTGCTGAAGGGAGACATCGTCATCGACCACGTGAAGACTAAAGAGCAGCTTGCAGATATCTTCACAAAGCCCTTGGATGAGAGAAGGTTTTGGATGTTGCAGTGTGAGCTACAAACATCTTAGAATCTCCGAATGTCCTTTGAAAAGGACACACATCCTAACGCTTATGCATTCTTGATGACTTTGATGCACAACACATGAAGTAACGTTTTTCTTCATTCAATGAACACTAACCCTCTAAGTGTGAAGAAATTAATGAAGAACTTGATTCTCAGAACCCTACGACAATTGTACGCGGTGTCTGAAATCATCATTGTTCTTATACGGTGGGTAACGCCACCACCTCTTTTTGACATTCTTCAAATTTGAGTTTTTCGTCATTTGCAATTTCGTCAAACTTTTCAAATTCGTCATTTGAGGTTATTCTTCACTGCTTATTATTCTTATTAGAATATTTGAGTTTTTCATGTCCTCAACAGCATCCACATATAGCTATTTCTTCAAACAGTGTTTTTCACCATCTATGTGGATGTGATCGGACCCGCTCCCCTCCGTGCTAAACTCAAACCACTCTGTTCTCAATCTCTTCATATGCATTCTACTTGACACTGTTCAAAGTCTTCACTGTGTCCTTGATAGCTGAAGAAATTGCGAACACATTTTGAAAATATTCTAATCAATTTTTGGCGGTTGTCACAATAACTTCATCCCGCGCTTCACACGCATGGATAAAGGTGAAAATGCATGTGTGACATGTGTCACTCAGATGCGAAACGCCAGGGGCTTATCCGTCCAAAATCTTCGGACCTCTCAGTTTTTACCGCGCCTATATAAAGGCTTGACCTCATCAACCCTAACTCATTTCACTCTCGCGCCCCTATCGCTCTCAAACCCTAGCGCCGCCGCTGGAACTCATCGTCGCTGGAGAGGAAGAGCTTCACTGCCTCGACTTCTTCGTCAACGTACTCGCGCCGGCCGCGGATTTCTTCACCTCCGCCACCGCCGTAGACGTCTTTCGTCGCCAAGTTAGGGCACGGAAGATCTGAACTGACGATTTCCTTCGACTCGCCGTCCAGTTCATCGAGTTCATCCTTGGGGTAATTAAAATTTATTTTTACCGCCCAAGTTTGATCTTTTTACTGCCACAAAATCTTCAAGTGCTGTTTTTACCACTCTTCCAATTCTTCAGCACTTCCTTCTGGCCACTCTACGTGCTCTAGTGCTTCACTTATATCTTTTAGAGCACGGCGGTGGTTTTATTTTAAAGAAATAGTTGCACTCTCATGCTTCACTTATATCTTTTTGAGAGTCTAATGAATAGTAATGGTAATATGCACGGGTTATGAATTTGGTCCTGATATGATAGGTATTCAAGAGGGATATAATAAAAACTTTCATGTAGATCACTGAATATGATAAGTTTGATTCCTTGCAATAGTTTTGCGATATTAAGATGGTAATATGTGGGAGGTATTAGTAGATGATTGTGGTTTAGTAAGAATATTGGTGTTAAGGTTTGTGATTCCCGAAGCATGCAAGTATGATCTGTCGTTATGCTAAGAAGTTGGTGCATGATTTATTGTTGATTGTCTACCTTATGAGTGGCGGTCGGGGACGAGTGATGGACCTTGTCCTACCAATCTATCCCTCTTGGGGCATGCGTAGTAGTACTTTGCTTCGAGGGCTAATAAACTTTCGCAATAAGTATGTGAGTTCTTTATGACTAATGTAAGTCCATGGATTATACGCACTCTCACCCTTCCATAATTTGCTAGCCTCTTCGGTACCGTGCATTGCCCTTTCTCACATCGAGAGTTGGTGCAAACTTCGCCGGTGCATCCAAACCCCGTGATATGATACGCTCTATCACACATAAGACTCTTTATATCTTCCTCAAAACTGCCACCATACCTACATATCATGGCATTTTCATAGCCATTCCGAGATATATTGCCATGCAACTTCCATCGTTCTGTTTTTATGACACACATCGTCATTGTCATATTGCTTTGCACGATCATATAGCTGACATAGTATTTGTGGCTCAGCCACCGTTCATCATTTTTATACATGTTACGCTAGCATCATTGCACATCCTGGTACACTGCCAGAGGCATTCATATAGAGTCATATTTTTGTTCTAGTATCTAGTTGTAATGTTGAGTTGTAAGTAAATAAAAGTGTGATGATCATTATTATTAGAGCATTGTCCCAGTGAGGAAAGGATGATGGAGACCATGATTCCCCCACAAGTCGGGATGAGACTCCGGACGAAAAAAAAGAGGCCAAAAAGAGCCCACGAAAAAAAAATGGGAGAAAAAGATAGAAGGGGCAATGTTACTATCCTTTTCCACACTTGTGCTTCAGAGTAGCACCATGTTTTTCATATAGAGAGTCTCCTATTTTGTCACCTTCATATACTAGTGGGAATTTTTCATTATAGAACTTGGCTTGTATATTCCGATGATGGGCTTCCTCTAATGCCCGAGGTCTTCATGAGAAAGCAAGTTGGATGCACACCCACTTAGTTTTCATGTTGAGCTTTCATACACTTATAGCTCTTAGTGCATCCGTTGCATGGCAATCCCTACTCCTCGCATTGACATCAATTGATGGGCATCTCCATAGCTCATTGATTAGCCTCGTCGATGTGAGACTATCTTCTTATTTTTGACTTCTCTTATTTATCTCTACCACCACACTCTATTCCACACATAGTGTTATATCCATGGCTTGCGCCCATGTATTGCGTGGGAGTTGAAAAAGCTGAAGCGCGTTAAAAAGTATGAACCAATTGCTCAGCTTGTCATCAGGGTAGTGCATGATAAATACTTTGTGTTAAGAAGATGGAGCTTGACAGGATTATATGATTTTGTAGGGATAACGTTCTTTAGCATTTTTATTTTGAAAGACATGATTGTTTATTAGTATGCCTGAGTATTGATGTCTTTATATCAAATTATAGACTATTGCTTTGAATCATTCGGATCTTATTATTCATACCGTAAGAGAGATTACATGATGAAACATGATAGGTAGCATTCCACATCAAAAATTCTGTTTTTATCATTTACCTACTCGAGGACGAGCAGGAATTAAGCTTGGGGATGCTTGATACGTCTCCAACGTATCTATAATTTTTGATTGTTCCATGCTATTATAGTATCAATTTTGGATATTTTATATGCAATTATATGCCATTATATATCATTTTTTAGGACTAACCTATTAACCCAGTGCCCAGTGCCAGTTGCTGTTTTCTGCTTGTTTTTGCCTTTTCAGAAAATCATTATCAAAAAGTGTCCAAACGAGAAAAAAAGTTTGGATTAATTTTTTCTGGACCAGAAGAGACCCAGGAAGCTTCGGGGAAGACCAGAAGAGCCACGAGGAGGCGGCAAGCCTGGAGGGCGCGCCCAGGGGGTAGGGCACCCCCCCCAGGCTTGTGGGCCCCTCATGGCACCTCTTGACCTAATTCCAACTCTATAAATTCCCAAATATTTCAAAACCAACAAAGAGCTAGAAGAGAAAACCTTTCCACCGCCGCAAGCCTCTATTCTTCCGCGATCCCATCTGGAGGCCTTTTCCGGTACTCTGCCGGAGGGGGAATCGATCACGGAGGGCTTCTTCATCAACCTTGCTGCCCTTTCGATGATGTGTGAGTAGTTTACCATAGACCTACGGGTCCATAGCTAGTAGCTAGATGGCTTCTTCTCTCTCTTTGATCTTCAATACCATGTTCTCCTCGATGTTCTTGGAGTTCAACCCGATGTAATCTTCTTTTGCGGTGTGTTTGTTGGGATCCGATGAATTGTGAGTTTATGATCAGATTATTCATGAGAAATATTTGAGTCTTCTATGAACTCTTTTATGCATGATTATTATAGCTTTGTAATTCTCTCCGATCTATCGATTTGGCTTGGCCTACTAGATTGATTTATCTTGCAATGGGAGAGGTGCTTTGTGATGGGTTCAATCTTGCGGTGCTCAATCCCAGTGACAGTAGGGGACATGACACGTATTTGTATTGTTTCCATTAAGGATAAAAAGATGGTGTTTAATCATATTGCTTTAGTTTACTTTGTCTACATCATGTCATCTTGCTTAAGGCGTTACTCTGTTTCATACTTAATACCCTAGATGCATGCTGGATAACAGTCGATGGGTGGAGTAATAGTAGTAGGTGCAGGCAGGAGTCGGTCTACTTGTCTCGGACGTGATGCCTATATACATGATCATTACCATGAATCCGTCATAATTATTTGCTTTTCTATCAATTACCCAACAGTAATTTGTCTACGCACCGTATGCTATGTGTTCGAGATAGAAGCCTCTAGTGAAAACTATGGCCCCCGGGTCTACTTTATCATATATATAAAAACCTTAAAATACCTTGCTGCAATTTATTTACTTCTATTTTAATTAGTATTTTAGTTTATCTATTTATCTCTATAAGATTTAATCCTTGCAAATAACTGCTAAGAGGATTGACAACCCTCTTATTTGCGTTGGGTGCAAGTGTTTGCTCTTTTGTGTGCAGGTGCGCTTAATGGAATTTTGCTTGGTTCTCCTACTAGATTGATAACCTTGGTTCTTAACTGAGGGAAATACTTATCTCTACTGTACTGCATCATCCTCTCCTCTTCGGGGAAATACCAACGCAGAATACAAGTAGCAAGACGCTTCGTGAGGGCCCGTACGGTCGCCGAGTCCTCCCCGAGCGGCTCCGCCTCCACCGAGAGCGTGGCCACCTACGAGAAGAGCGCTGCCGCATCCGCCAAGAGGGCGTCTGCGGCAGCCGACAGGGCAGCTGCAGCAGCCGAGATGGCTGCAGCAGCTGCTGCGGCGGCGGCTGCAAACGCCGAGAGCGCTCGAGCAGCCGTCCGTGCCGCGGAGGTTGCCTTGGCCTGGGTCGAGGCCATCCACGCCCAGGTCGAGGACGCCCATGCCAAGATATTCAATGCCTCCTCGGAATCCAGCATGCACCCCACGTCCGAAAAGGCAGCAGAGATGCTTATCGATGATGTGGCGGCGGAGGCCATGGAGCCCCTGCTTCCTCATGAGATAGCCGAGCGGGAGCTGGAGATGCAGGAGGCGGTGGAGATCGAGGAGCGCCGGGAGGAGGAGTTGTGCGTGGCTAAGGAGGAGGTAGAGAGCCGCTTGTCCGTCGAGGAATCGACGGTGGAGTACCAACGTAAGCTCTGGCGCCGCCACTACTACGAGTACTACAACCTTGAGGGTGGCGCCGAGGACGAGGACGAGGACGACTACGTGGTCGACTTCAGCCTAGGGGACGCGGAGTCCACCAGCGGCGGCATGTCGCCAAGACAAGTCATCGACATCTCATCTTACACCGGCGAGGCATAGGGCGGCGGCGCGTCGGCGGCTTTGTTTAAATTATGCATACTTAGCCTTTGTTTATAACACTGGTCTTTTGTTAGAGCAATGTTTAGGTCAACTGGCTCTGTTTAATTACTAAAATTGCTCGATTCAGTAAGTGTGGTCCGTGTGCTGTCGGCTCTTTTGTGTACCCCCCCCCCCAAATTAGCAAGTGTTGTTAAATATGCAATGACGTGGATGAGCACTGTACCCAGGGAAATTTCCACCAAAATTTGAGTGCTCAAACTCATCGCATGCGCGTAAAGCAGAAGAATCGTTTGCGATGCACACATTTGTTCAAAGTGAAAGGTGTCCGATGACACTGCGCTCCAAGTCCCCCCCCCCCACACCACCTTTCGAAATTTTTTGCCTACCGCCGAAATATCTAACTCTTCCCCCCTTCCCACCCCCTTTTCTCCCCGACCACGAGCCACATTTCCCCTATTTACTCCTTCCTTCCCAAGCTATAGCCACTTCCTCGCTTGCTTTCCTCGCTCTCGCTGTCTCGCATCCGACCGCCGCGGACGCCATGGTCTTCTTTGACCTCTCCAGCGATTCCTCCTCCGACGAGTATGTCACCAGCCGGGTATGCCTCTCTCCTCTCTCTCGCCCCCCTAGGCTTAGGGTTCTGATTTGTAATAAAGGATTTTAACCTGGAGACCGATTTGAGCCATTTGTTCCTCTTGTAGCTCCCTAGGACCATCACTTGCAAGGAATGGAGTGGGGTAGCTGAAGATCTGCCTGCTCATTGTCACCATCAATCTCCATGCGTGAAGTTAGTGGCTTTTGAATCTGTGGACAGTGGGAGGAAGTTTCTGGCATGTGCAGAGAAGGTTAGCCCCACTTTCGTTGTTACAAATCATTTGTTAGATGTGATTCAAACACTGTCACTGTGCTATGTTAATATGGATGTGATTAAGACACTGTCAAAGTTTCTACCTAGTATCTAAAAATGTTGCCATCACATCAGCGGTGCCCTGAGAAAATTATTTGGCACCGCTTCAGCAGTTTGTGCACCCAACTTTGCTCCACACATCCGAGCAGCCAGGCAATAAAATACTAATACTTTATGGCAGGAAGGAACTGGGCATCGGAGCAACTAGGTGCTCCGGTTCCCTGAATTCTTCCTCTGGCAATGACTCGGCAGTGCAGGATACTGGTGCCAAATGAACAGTTGATTTGACACCGGTTTTGGCCTACACAGTGGAGGGCCTTTATTGCTATTAGTTCTATGTTATTAAATTTGTGCATGTACATACCTGTTAGTATTAATTTGATGGCATTGAAACACTGTCGATGTGCTGTTGCAGTTATATTTAGCTTCCTCATAAAATGGTCAATTTGTTATTATAGTACATGACTAAGAACTTAATTATAGCTTGTGATGTTCCTGAATTTGGTTGTTGTCTCGGTAGCAATTAATTCATTTGCACATTGAACTTTTTGAGAAGATATGTCATAATAAACGTGTTTCTGCAGTTTTTCAAAATATGTATGTGGTGATTTTCTATGTTGCTAGAAACCCATTTTCCCTACAACTGTAATTGATTTAGTTTTAAATATTATAGGATGAACGGAAGTGTTCTTACTTGAAGTGGGTTGATCAAGAGTGGCCACCGTCTTTGAAGATGTGCCTAGCAAAGTTCTGGAGCATGTTTGTGGAAGAGAATAGAGATAGGCTTAGAGAAAATGTTGTCAACGCTGAAGAATATTTCAAGGTACTGGAAAAAAGAGGAAGATGGAGAATGAGCTCAGATTTTTTTAAATTAGACTTTGCTAAGATGGTATTTGCGAAGGAGGAGGCACTTTCCCAGTTGGTTAGTGCAAAACAGGTTCTTACTGAACTGAAAGCAGAGGTGGAGAAGACTAATTTGGCTGATCATGCATCAGTTGATTAGGGAAATGAATATATTGTTCTAATATTGTGCTTATGAAGGTGAACTAGCTATATGTTGTACTGTGTTGTTTTCACATACCTATCGTACTGTGATGTTATAATATATTTATGTGCCTGATATGAAATTGGCAAACAACAGTTTGATATGAAATGTGATTTTGCTTAATACTGGAATTATTAACAGTAAACTAATAAACCTGCTAAATGGGTCATGGAACATTACAAACGGTTCTAGCAGCAAAAGCGTGTGTGATATACTAGAATAACGCAAACGGTTTACAGAGGTAGAGTGTGTGTGATCGTTACACCTATCACAGACGAGGCTATACAGAAAACTGTGTGTGATGTAGATACAAACGGAAACGTTTGTCTGGGATTCACTATGTGGGATGTGCATACGAACGGAAACGTTTGGCTGGGATTCACTGTGTGGGATGTACATACGAAGGGAAACGTTTGTCTGGGATTCACTGTGTGGGATGTACATACGAACGAAAATGATTGGGCATGTATAATTGTATGCGATGGCTCGCCCGATCGCACACGAGCTCATTTTGCCCAGCGTGTGTGACCGGAGGACCTATCCCCGACGGTTTCTGGGTCATGTGGGAAGGACCCCCCCCTATCGCACACACAGGCAAGGCGACGGTTTAAAACTCTGTCGCGGAAAGGGGTTAAAAACCATTTGTATAGCAGCTCGCTGTACCAGTGGATGCTAGTACTATGCTTGATAATGCTATGCCACTTGGTGAATTTCTTGATGAACAAATTGCTAAAGCTAAAGGAATTGAAAATGTTGAAACTCTTGAAAATTATGATTCACCTATTATGCCTAGCTCTCCTACTAGAGTTGAAATGCCTGAAACATCTAATGGTTATGTTTCTGATAGGGAGACAGCTAGGGCAATTCTTGCTTGTAATGATAGAGATCAGGTTAGAAAATTGCTTGCTGAGTTGAAAGAAAAATCTATGAGGGAGAGAATGAAATATGATCCTAAGTTTGCTAATTCTCCCATATTTGCTACTGATAAGGATTATGAATTCTCTGTCGATCCTGAGTTAATTACTTTGGTTGAATCTGATCCTTTTCATGGTTATGAAACTGAAACTGTTGTGGCACACCTTACTAAGTTGAATGATATTGCCACCCTATTTGCTCATGAGGAAAAAAATTCATTATTACTATATTCTTAAGTTGTTTCCTTTCTCATTAAAGGGTGATGCTAAGAAATGGTTTAGTACTCTTGCTCCTGGTTGTGTGCATAGTCCCCAGGATATGATATATTACTTCTCTGAAAAATATTTTCCTGCTCATAAGAAACAGGCTGCCTTACAGGAAATATTTAACTTTGTGCAAATTAAAGAAGAGAATCTCCCTCAAGCTTGGGGGAGGCTTCTCCAACTACTTAAGGCTTTGCCTGATCATCCTCTTAAGAAGAATGAAATACTTGATATCTTTTATAATGGACTAACGGATGCTTCTAGGGACTACCTAGATAGTTGTGCTGGTTGTGTTTTCAGGGAACGGACTGTTGAACAAGCTGAAGTACTATTGAATAATATATTGAGAAATGTCAATGATTGGACACTTCCTGAACCACCACCTAAGCCAACTCCGAAGAAGAGAGGTATTTTATTCCTCAGTCTAGAAGATATGCAAGAAGCTAAGAAATCTATGAAGGAAAAAGGTATAAAAGCTGAAGATGTTAAGAATTTACCACCTATTGAAGAAATACATGGACTCGACATCCTGACACAGGTAGTGGAGGTAAATTCTCTCACTAGATTTGATGAAGGTGATATTCCATATAATAAATCTGCTAGTCAATGCCTGTATGAATTTGATAATTACATCATTAAACAGGAGCACTTTAATATGTATGTTAGCAATCAACTAAAATGGAATGCCATCATGATTGAACGCTTGAGTAATTTGATGTTTAGAACTGCTAATGATGTTAAATGCTTGAGTAAACATGCTTCTATGGTCCAGACTCAGTTAGAACAAATTGCTAAGTCACAAAATGATTTGCTTGATGAGATGAATAATAAAAGGAATGATCATGCTGTTAGAGTTGTTAGTAGAGGAGGTAGCATGACTCAGGATCCTCTATATCCTGAAGGTCATCCTAAAAGAATTGAACAAGATTCTCAAAGAAATAATATTGATGCACCTAGTCCATCTAATAAGAAAAAGAAAAATGATAAAACTTTGCCTGCTTCTAGTGAACCTGAGATAGAAAAACCTCCTGAGAATCATAATGATGTTTCTAGTTCTGATGCTGAGACACAATCTGGTAATGAACATCCACCTAGTGATAATGATAATGACAATGATAATGATAATGATGATGTTCAAGTTGATGCTCAACCAGATAATGATGTAGAAATATAACCTGCTGTTGATCTTTATAACCCACATCCTAAGAATAAAAGATATGATAAAAGAGACTTTGTTGCTAGAAAATATGGAAAGGAGAGAGAACCATGGGTTCAAAAACCTATGTCTTTCCCTACTAAACCATCTAAAAATAAGGACGATGAAGATTTTGAGCGCTTTGTTGAAATGCTTAGACCTGTCTTTCTGCGCACTCGCTTGATTGATATGTTGAAAATGTCTCCCTATGCTAAATACATGAAAGACATTGTCACAAATAAAAGAAAAATACCTGAAGCTGAAATTTCCACCATGCTTGCTAATTATTCTTTTAAGGGTGGAATACCTAAGAAGTTAGGAGATCCAGGAATACCTACTATACCATGCTCCATTAAAAGAAGTTATGTCAAAATTGCTTTATGTGATTTGGGAGCCGGTGTTAGTGTTATGCCTTTCTCTTTATATAGACGACTTGATTTGAATAAGCTCACACCTACTGAAATATCTTTGCAAATGGCTGATAAATCCACTGCTATACCTATTGGAATTTGCGAGGATGTTCCTGTTGTAGTTGCAAATGTTACTATCTTGACAGACTTTGTTATACTTGATATGCCCGAGGACGACAACATGTCGATTATCCTTGGTAGACCCTTTTTAATAATTCAGGGGCTGTTATTGATTGCAACAAAAGCAAGGTTACTTTTCATGTCAATGGTAATGAGCATACGGTTTATTTTCCGAAGAAACAAAGTTCGGTGAATGGTATCAATTGTATTGAAAAAGTTTCGACAATTACTATTGGAGGTTTCAAATTTCCTCTTCCCACTTTTAAAAAGAAATATGAAATTCTTATTGTTGGGGAGATGCATATCCCCATTGAGGTAACTTAGTGTTATACGAAAATTCTTCGGTTTCATGCCATTCGGAAATAGTTTGTTAATAAGACTTGATCAACCTTATTAATGGATTCTTTTTTAGGTGCATGTGGTCGATGAATTTAGTAAGCACAACTTTCTGTACCCACCTTTTGCTCTCTGTTATTTGTAGTTGAATAAAATAAAATGCCATGATTATCCTGTTTTCTGAATTTTCAGTGCAATAAAAAATGGCCCAAAAATAAAAGTTCTGAGAATGCCTTGAAAATTTAGTATGATTTTTTCCAGAATATTTAAGAATTTTTGGTAGTGAACACACCCCAGGGGGGTGCACCTGTGAGCCACAAGCCCACAGAGCGCGCACACCCCCCTGGGCGCGCCCAGCAGGCTTGTGGGTCCCACAGGGACCCACTCACTTATGCCAGCCACCCATCCCCTTCTTCTTCCTCTAGAAAAAAAATCAAACTTGCTCCCAAGCCCATGTTCTTGCTCATATTGCTGTGATTTTCGATCTCCTTGCTCGGAACTCCATTTCCAAAACTGTTTTGAGGAATTACTCCTTGGTATGTGACTCCTCCAATGCTCCAATTAGTTTTTGTTCTAGTGCTTATTTTGCAAATTTTTGCTGCTGTGGTGACCATGTTTATGAGCTTGCATGTTGAATTTGTATGGTCCAAAGTAGTTTTGATGCATGATATAGCCTCTAGATACTTGTAGGAGTAGTTGCTATCAATTTTGTTGAGTTTCGTTCACTTTTATTTTGAGTCACTAAAAATTTCAGAAATTTTTCAGAGAAAAGAAAATGTTTAGGAAGATGTTCCATGGTGGTTCCTCGAGCAATAGTGCTCCTAGGCCTGCAATACGCGAGCCGGATACCGAACTGCCGCGAGAGGCCGCGGTGCTACCGTGCGAGTGGCCGTCAGATGCCTTCATGATTCGAGCCGGCATCAAGGAAGAGTTTGATATGTACGTGTGCAACACCGAGCTCACGGAGTTCCTGGCAGACAGGTGCCCGCAATACTATGACCTGACTGACTCCTTTGTGTGAAGATTCAAGTATGTATATCAGCGTACTTCACATGATGTTATTTTCAACCTATATGAAAATCCTTTTCGCATGTCTGTTGAGGAATTTAGTGAAGTATGCAAAATTCCATTCTAGGGAACTTGCACTGAACCTCGTAAATCTGATTGCAATGAATTCCTCGTGAACATTACTAAGGATGAAACCAGAGGCATCACACAAGCTACTATGGGGAGCATTCATTTTCCTGCCATACATTATTTTGCTCTGTTCATTGGTAGATGCATTAATGGTAAACATGATCATAGTCATCTTTGCACCCCTGACCTGAGCATTCTTAAGAGTGCGGTGCTGGGAGATAGACAATTTAACATGGAGGCTATTGTTGCACGTCGTTTACATAATAATGCCTTAGTTTGTGATTTCTTTGGTGGAATTTATGCCACTCGCTTAGCTACCTATCTTGGTGTGCCCATTAAACAAAATGACACCCTTTTGCCACCTAGTTTTCTTGATTATGATGCTATGGAACGCCACCAGTTCCTTGAGAGGGGTTACCCCCGTTCAGATACAGGCTAATCTTTAATAGGCGTCGTGTTTTCCATATTGTTTTGCCTGCTCCTGCCTTCTTTGATTTCCAGGGAAAACATAGACATTTCATACTTGAGGAGGAGGCTGAGGAGTACGAGAGGGCAGCAGAGACATTTCTTTTCTTTTTGTTGAGTCATCGTAGGGAGAAGACCACGATGAAAATGTTGAGTGGTTCTCATATGCTTTATTGTTGATCTAACGAAGAGCCAATTTTACCATGTCTTCTCCCTTGAATAAAATGTTTGCAGATTCTAGCTTAGTCCATGGCACTCTTGCACTATTATTATTTTCACATCATTCAGTCGTGCAAGTGAAAGGCAATAATAACGATGATTTGATGAAGTGACTGTGGCAAGGAAAAGCTGGTATGAACTCTTCTTGTTTTTGTTTTTGTAAATATGTTTAACTCAGTATCCATGATTCAGCATATTATGAGTAAACATGTTTGTGATGACAATTAGAGATTATAGTTGCTCATGCCATGCTTAAGTAGCTAGGAGTGGATAATGATTTATCTTGGATGTCAACATGCATTAAAATGGTTGTGATGTAGTATGTTAGCATGGTATCCTCCTCTGAGTAATTCGAGTGGCTTGACTTGGCACATGTTCATACATGTAGTTGAATCAAAACCAACATAGCCTCCATGATATTTATATTGAGGGTGTTGATATCCTACTCATGCTCGTGTTCAATGTTAATTATTCGCAATGCATGTCTATGACCGTTTTCGCTCTCTAGCAGGTCGCTTCTCAATCTATTTGCTAGCCTTCGCCTGTACTAAGCGGGAATACTGCTTGTGCATCCAAATCCTTAAACCAAAGTTGTTCTAGAGGAGTCCACTATATCTACCTATATGCGGTATTACTCTGCCGTTCCAAGTAAATTTGCATGTGCCACCTCTAAACATTCAAATTAACATCTATTTTGTGTGCCCGTACCGCTCATGGAGCGACAGGGGGCGGTCACTATCTTCCATGCTAAGCGGGTTACTCTCAGATGAGTGTTTATTCACTTGTCATTGCACGAGAGAGGCTGGTAATCGGGATGCCCAGTCCTATGCTCAAATCAAAATCATATAATGCAAACAAACTCCCCCGAAAAGTTGTTGGTATGGAGGGCACCCGTGAATTCGGCTAGCCATGGCTTGTGATGGTACGGTGGAGGGGGAGTAAACTTTACCTTTCCACTTGGGAACTGCCTATAATGCGTTTAGCATGGAAGATATTGAAAACTCTCGGTCGTGACGTTGACAGGAAAAGCATACCTCCCAAAATTATTTTCATCTCTAATTTAAGCTTCGGGCTCTGACACCGCTGCAAATCCATGCTTCGCTCTGCGAAGGGCCTATCCATTTACTTTTTTGTTATTTTATCTTTATTGTTGAGTCATCACCCTCTCATTTAAGCACCAGTTGGAGAGCACTATTGTCATTTTTATGCATTGAGTATAGTTAATGTTGGGTGTGACCATGACTTGATATCCTCTACCCTGAATTACAATGTTTAGTCGTTGCTTGAATCTCAGAGGTGCTCTGCATTTATGTTTTGCGGTCTCAGAAAGGGCTAGCGAGATACCATGTTATCATATTATATCATGATTGTTTTGACAAAGTGTTGGCATTCAAGATATCTTATTATCGCTTGCTAGTTGGTTACGTTATTGCCAAGAGTAAATGTGAGACCTAATGTTATCATCAATATGGTTAGTTCATAATCTTTGCAGAAAACTTGGATGCTAGTTAAGTATATATACAGACAACAAGAACAAAAGAGTTTGTAAAAGTTTTTCTTTATCACTTTCAGTTTGTCAACTGAATTGCTTGAGGACAAGTAATGAGTTAAGCTTGGGGGAGTTGATACATCCCAAACGTATCTTCTTTTCCAAACACTTTTGCTCTAGTTTTGGACTCTAATTTGCATGATTTGAATGGAACTAACCCGGACTGACGCTGTTTTCAATAGAATTGCCATGGTGTTGTTTTTGTGCAGAAATAAAAGTTCTCGGATGGAGCTAAAAATTTACGGAGAATTATTTCAGAATATATAAAAAATACTGGCGCAAAGATCCACCAGAGGGGGGGGCACTAGGCGCCACAAGCCTGGGGGCGCGCTTGGCAGGCTTGTGGGGCCCTGCCAACTCCGTTTACCCTAATTCCAGTGCTATAAGTACCTATTCATGGAGAAAAAAACCGGAGAAAAAGAATCATCGTGTTTTACGATATGGAGTCACCGCCACCTCCTGTTCTTCATCGGGAGGGCTGATCTGGAGTCCGTTCGGGGCTCCGAAGAGGGGGATTCGACGCCGTCATCATCATCAACCATCCTCCATCACCAATTTCATGATGCTCACCACCGTGTGTGAGTAATCTATTCGTAGGCTTGCTGGACGGTGATGGGTTGGATGAGATTTACCATGTAACCGAGTCAATTTGTTAGGCCTTTGATCCCTAGTATCCACTATGTTCTGAGATTGATGTTGCTATGACTTTGCTATGCTTAATGCTTGTCACTAGGGCCCGAGTGCCATGATTTCAGATCTGAACCTTTATGTTTTCATGAATATATTTGAGTTCTTGATACTATCTTGCAAGTTATATGCACCTATTACATGTCATGATCCGCATACCCCAAGGTGAAAATAATTGGGATTCTTTCCGGTGATTGCCGTAGTTTGAGGAGTTCATGTATTCACTATGTGTTAATGCTTTGTTCCAGTTCTCTATTAAAAGGAGGCCTTAATATCCCTTAGATTTCCTTATGGACCCCACTGCCACGGGAGGGTAGGACAAAAGATGTCATGCAAGTTCTTACTATAAGCACGTATGACTATATACGGAATACATGCCTACATTACATTGATGAATTGGAGCTATTGTGTATCGCCCTAGGTTGTGACTGTCACATGATGAATGTCATCCAACATAATTATCCATCACTGATCCAATGCCTACGTTTTTCACATATTGATTTTGCTAAGTTACTTTCGTTGCTGTTGCTGTTACAATCACTACAAAACTACTACTGTTACTGTTGCTACTGTTACTACTGCTATTGAAACTATCATACTATTGTGCTACTAAACACTTTGTTGCAGATATTTAGTTCTCCAGGTGTGATTGAATTGACAACTCAACTGCTAATACTCGCAAATATTCTTTGGCTCCCCTTGTGTCAAATCAATAAATCTGGGTGAAATACTGCCCGCGAAAATTGTTGCAATCCCCTATACTTGTGGGTTATCACAAGACACCTTTTGCCGATGAGCGGCAGTCTTCGACAAGGCAAGCCCTTGGCATTGAGATATGCGCTCTCGCAAAGGAAGAACAGCCATTGCTCCTTGTCGTCGAACCACACTGGGCGTAGCAAATTGTCCATTACATTCAAACAGGTCAACTTCCCGATGATCAAGAAGAAGCTGAAAAAGTAGCCCGACAATCAAGTATGTACCAGTTTGTTGACAGCATTCTATACAGGAAGAGACCAAATGGGGTGAAATTGAAGTGCATTTTTTGGGAAGATGGACAAGTGCTGCTTGCAGAGATACATGGAGGTGTGTGTGGCTCCCACATTGGCTCACGTGCCCTTGTCGGAAAAGCTTTCTAGCAAGGCTTCTATTGGCCAACAGCCCTCCAAGATGCAACGGCGCTGGTTGCAAGTTGTGAAGCTTGTCAGTTCCACGCCAAGAACATAAATCAGCCAGCCCAAGCCCTTCAAACTATCCCTATCTCCTGGCCCTTTTTGGTCTGGGGGCTCGACATCCTTGGACCCATTCCCCGTGCAACTGGGGGCTTTGAGTTCTTGTACGTGACCATCGACAAGTTCACGAAGTGGCCTGAGGTAGAGCTAGTGAGGAAGGTGACAGCACAGTCAGCTATCAAGTTCTTCAAAGGATTGATTGCTCGTTTTGGCGTACCCAACAGGATTATCACCGACAACGGCACCCAGTTCATGAGTTGCGCCTTCACAGCATATTGCCAAGAGCTTGGCACCAAGATCTGTTATGCCTCTGTCGCTCACCCGAGAAGCAATAGACAGCAGAAAGGGCAAATGCTGAAGTGTTGTGAGGTCTCAAGACTAGAACTTTCGACAAGCTGCACAAGTGTAGAAGGAGTTGGATTGATGAGTTGTCGGCAGTTCTTTGGTCACTCAGGACGACACCTTGTCTATTGTGCAGAAGCGGTGCTCCCCACAGAACTCAGATACGAATCACCTCGAGTCCAAGCTTTCGATGAAGCGGATCAAGAAGAGCTGAGGCATGACGATCCTACGCTCCTCGAGGAAGATCGTCTCCGGGCTGCTGTGCGTGCTCCATGTTACCAGCAAGCTTTGCGCCGCTACCACAGTCGCAAAGTGCATGCCCGGAAGCTTGAGGAAGGTGACCTTGTTCTTCATCGGATCCAATCTGCGAAGGGATCAAACAAGTTGATGCCTAAGTGGGAAGGCCCTTATTGGGTAGTACAAGTCACTAGACCTGGCTCAGTCCGTCTAGAGACCAAAGATGGCACCCCAGTGCGGAACTCATGGAACATTGAGCATCTTCGCAAGTTCTACCCGTGAGGCGCGGTTGCCGGTCCTCCCGGCAACCTCTTTTGTACAAGTCTGCCAACAAGGCATGTAATCCTTTGTACAGAGCCGGGCGCAGAACCCGTGTGTAGTGAAATAAGGCTAAGTGTTTCACAACTCTTTGTCAAAGTACATATTTATTTGTGTATGTCAAATGCAATGTTGTGTTACATTTTATCTTGTATGAGATGATTAACGAACCGACAAGGGTTCTAGCATACTCGTTTTCTCTTCTTTCTTTTTCTCAAAGGCAGAAGGGTTCCTTCACGTGCAAGTTACCCGGGGGGAGTAGTGGTGTAGAAACCCAATGACGTTCAAATTATCATCAAGTACAAGAAGCATAACAAAGAAAGCTAAGTTGCAAAGCTTTGAACAAATTTCTTTGTTGATATTTGCCATTTTCCTTGAACAATTTATGTCTTTGTATGAAAAACCTGCACGCAAAGGAACCTTGTCGGGATTGGTTGCGCTCTTACTTGTTTCGAGTCCACTCAACACTGTAAGTAGTTGCGCCGAAACCGGGAAATGTTAACTGTACCGAGAAGCGGCATTTCCGGCAAGCTGCTAAGGACCCTCTCCTCAAGCGTTGTCAGCTAGAATGTCCGCATCGGGAAGGTTTTCCGGCAAGCGTAGGGCACAATAAATACAAAGGCAAAACTAAGCAAGGAAGATGCATTCATTCATTTCTGGCATAAAGTTATATCATACATATAGCAAAACAAAGCTAACTTAAGGATAAATGTGTCTTTACATGGCAGCTACCAGAACAAAGGCACAGATTTAGTTCCTAAGTTAGCCTTGTCGCCGGCTACATCTCGGCGATTTCATTAGCAAGGGGCGTCACAAGTTCCCGAGCGACCGAGGTGTCGACGTTGTTGGGAGTCTTCTTGAGGATCAAGGAGATATCAATGCCAGGGTTGTAGTGCACCACTTTTGTGAAGATCCTCAGGAAGGCACTACGCACAAGTATGCGCACTTCGTCAGCAAACTTCTGCGCGCGGCCCTTATGATGTGCGTCCATTGCCATCAAGAGGCCCTCAAAGAACAGAGTCAGCGTCACGCTTGCCGGTTGGTGGGAGCTTTGCTCGAAGCCCCAGCTTCCCATGTCCATAACTGCCAGCTGCTTGGTGATGCGCTCAGCTATATCGACAAGCCAGCTGGTCCAGACAGCCACAGAGTTCTGCAGCTGCACGAATTTCTCCTCAGCATCAGTTAGAAGGGCCTTAACCTCCTCCAACTCCTTTGTCAGGAGCCGATTTTTTGCGTTGGTGTCGTTGATGGATTTATCTGAGCCGGAGAGCCTGAACAACAGGTCTTCTTTGGCGTTTGCAGCAGACTGGAGCTCTCTGCTTTTAATTGCCAGCGAGGTTTGCAGTTCGGCCAAGGTGTGGGTGTCTTTCTGGGATGACTCCTTGAGAGCAGCAATATCATTGTTCTTGGCGGCTAGTTCTACTTCAAGCTCTTTAATCTTGGATTCAAGCTAGACCTTGACGGCATCTGCAACATTAATAGCATCAAGGGCCTTCTTGAGTTCACCGGCATGTTCCGTAGCTTGAGCTTGAAGGGCTTATTGGTGCTTCTACTCCGGTTATTCGGTTCACTTGGCCAGGAGAGCGTGGATTTCATCATCCTTGGCGTGAAGCTTGACAGCAAGATCTGCTTCTCTCACGGCAAGATCCTCCTCATGTGAGTCGAGGGCAATCTTGCGTTCGACCAAGTCGGCGTTCGTTGCAGCAGATATCTTGTCGGCTTCTTCTCTGGCCATTTCAGCAGCAGCTTGCTCAAGGATAAAGGCTTCTCTTGCAGCGGCAAGCTAGGCTACTTGCTCCTTGATATCCAAGACCTGGTCCTCATACAATTTGTGGGCGTCCTCGATCTTCTCCTTCAGCTTCTCCTCGGCCATCTCCATGATGAGCTGCCGTGTTTGGAGCTTCTCCCAATGCTTGCTATAGCACTCCTGCACATCCTTGAAGCCATCGCCCATGGCCTTCAGGAAAGCAAGGTATGCATCATTGTCATTGGCGGCCCGTGTGACACCCTGGTTTTTGGCAACTTTTTCTTTTCAAAATCTTTCTGGCTTTATTTGCAATTTGGATGGATTTTGAACCTTTTCAGTTGACTTTGGACTTATGATTTGCTCTCAATGATCCAAAGCCCTCAGCATCTTGCCAAAATCTTGTCACTCACCTTCTGGATCAAATTCTAATTCTCCATCTTTCCCAATTATTCATTTTCTTCCTTTGGGAAAATCTGTCATCACTATGGGTTACAAAGCAACCTATAGTTCTGGTGATCAGAAAAATCTCAAATTAATACCACACCTTCTGGTCATCATCTACTCCCACAATCTTCAAAAACAATTCATGGTCCAGTACAAAATTTAGTCCAGAAAACTCCATTTGTCTTCTGGACAGCACTGGCCATTTGTGAAGCAACTCATATTTTCCCAACTCAGAAAATTCCCAGAAAATTCCCTGAGCTACTAGGGAACCTATCTTGCCACAATATCTAAAAATATCATCCTGCCCAGTACAAATTTTCAGCAGCAATATTCTAACAAGTTTCTGTTCAAATGGAACCTCTGTGAAGGAAGTGCCAGCTAGAGGTATCCAATTGATCTGAAATTTTTATGGCATCTTCTATCCACCAAATAACCCTCCTACACCAATTTTTAGCTCCAGCAAATCAGCCAGATGAGTGCTACAAGCTCATCTAGCTTCTGTTCCAGTAACCACACTTGTACATGAACTATATTCAAATCTTGATGAATTTTTCTCAAACTTGGCCAGCTTGGAGCCCTTCCAAGATAGATCATCCCAAACATCTCCACTGGCTCCATCTCCAGCTCACCTCTCCTCTAGATCCCTCTCAAGTTTTCTGTCAGAAACTGTGGCTGAAGCTACACTTCGCGTTAGAGTGAATCTAGTCGAACCAGAGGCATAGGGGGACTAAGTGATCGAGGGTCAACGTGCTGGACAAGAAACTCCAGGCTCGCGTGGCCTCTAGACACCAATGCCCGTGGTGAGCACGGCAGTGGCATGCCAAACCACGCGCTCTGCATCACGCCCGTGTCTGATGAGTCGCGTCCGACTGCCTCGCGTGATCCTTCCTTGTCCCAGCTCGCCGACATCGTCTCCTTCCTCCACCTGGCCGTCCTGGATCCTTCCCCTCGCCGGAGAAGCTCTCGCCGGCCGCCACGGCACCCGGGCACTGTGCCGCCCGTGCCCGCATTGTGGCCTGCTGCTCGTCGTCTTGCTCCGCTAGCCGCCACCAGCGCCATAACTCTCCTCTGCCCTCTCCTATCCCGTTGCCCGCAACCAGCCAGCCAGCGCGGCGTACTGGCGCCGGCGACGTGGCCCGAGCCCTGCCGCTTCCAGAGAGCTCGCCCCTCGCCTATATAAAGCAACACCCGGCCCTCCCAGCTCTCCATCGACCTCCACTACCTCCCAATCGAGCTCCCGAGCCCCGAGCCAAGGCCGCGAGGCCCTCTGGCCTCGCATCTCACCAGAGATCTGCCGCCACCCGAGCCCAGCCACCTCGCCGTTCTACTCCTCCCCGGACTCCACTGACTCCACCATCGAGCTCAGCTCACTCCACTGACCACGCCCGACCTCTTGCCTGACCGAATCTTCGCCGGAATACGCCTTCGACGTGGCCCTCTACTGTTTTTCTGATTTTCTGTTTTAATTCCAGATTTGACCAGTAACTTTGACCATCCATAACTTTTTATCCATAAGTCCAAATCAATTGATTCTTTTTGCATTGAGTTTGTCTTGAGCTCCTCTATTTTCTGGCAAATTTTGGTATTTTTCCCATGCTCACAGAATTTCTGGTGAACAGAACAGTAATATGTGACATTTTCAATTGTATTTTTAAAATATTTTCAGAAGGAAATTCTTTTGGATTTGAAGCCCAGGAGTTTGTGGACAACCCAACAGAGCAAGGCAAGCCATATCATCCATTGCATGAAGCATTTCAATAGTGTTGGTTATTTAATTGAATTATATGCATTATTTTAACATGTGAAATTCATAGTAAATTATTTGGATGCCTAGCTACTGCCATGTTTAGTTATTCATGATCAAATACATGCTTGATAAGTACTTGACAACACTAAACCTAATTGGTTGATCTAGTGTCACCTATCCGGACTCATCCGTGCAGCCACATTTGCCAGTGTGGGACGGCCTTGACTTGGTCTGGCTTTGTGCTCTTTTATCGGTACCACCAAACTAGGGAGGGTTATGCGTGCGTGCTGCCCTGATCAGGTAGACGACGATAATCCTGTGAGCCCAGTTGAGTTGTTTTTCCGGCGTCCCCGTTTGGGACAGTTTAGTTTGGCCACGACGGTGGCAGGTGTCACGGGGTGACACAGGGTCACCCAGGACATGACCCTGGGAGGGTATGATTGTCGGTGGTATGATAGAGGAGTCACGGGTCAGGCAGGTTTCGTTGGAGCAGCACCGGTCCACCCGAATGGGAGCACGAGGCCAGGAGCTCCATAGTGTGGGTAAAGTGCGCAACCTCTGCAGAGTGTAAGAATCTATTCGAATAGCCGCATCCACGGTATTTGACAGTCCGTACTAGGCCACGGGATGATCAACCGTAATACTGATAATAATGATGGAAGAACTTGTCTTATGTTCGAAAGTGCTCAGTGGTTTATGAGCGTTCCGAGGGTTGTGGGACAACCCAGACGAGAGTAAGTCGGTGACAGTAAGCAACCCAGTTTTAATATGTTAATTGCCATGCTATTGTTTGCTGCATTGTTTTGGTTGTCATGAGCTTGCGAGTACATTCCAAGTACTCACCTGGCGTATCATGCCACATGCAGGAGAAGCCGAGGACGGAGGTCCCGATGGTTCGTGCTATGCTAACTAGGCCGTGTCCACAGCAGTGTCCCTGTGGATGGAGTTTTCCGCGCTATG
The DNA here is from genome assembly GCA_039707655.1 of Elymus sibiricus. Lineage (NCBI taxonomy): Eukaryota > Viridiplantae > Streptophyta > Magnoliopsida > Poales > Poaceae > Elymus > Elymus sibiricus. Next base: position 199,589,999 of record CM077668.1, read on the forward strand.
TTCCGCTACGCCGTAGTTCTATCCAGTAGTGTCGAGGCCCTGCTATGTTCCATAAATAATGTAGATATTGTCTCAGCACGTGCAGTGCTTTTGGCCTCGCTATCGATGTAAATTATGAGCTTGTACTCGAGATATTTCAATAAAGTTCAGTTCTGTTCTGTTCCAAGTTGTTGTGTGTTTCCAGAAGACATGATCTCTGGGTTGGAAACACTGGTAAACTGGTCCTCTGAGCCGGGGTGCCACAACGCTTGGTATCAGAGCCACGCTGACTGTAGGATACCCTAGTTAACCCTGCGCTAGAACCGTGACTAGTCTAGAGTCTTGGGTTGTGCCTTGCTTGTTGCATCTGTTTGCTGCATGGCATGCATATAGTTTTTTATTGTGCTAACCACTGGTTTGGTGAGTGTAGATGGCACGAGTTCCGTACAACTACAATCATGAGCCGGCACCGTTCACTTTTCCAGTACTGCTTCGTAGTGTCTGGCTTTGGCTGTATCCCAACGGCGAAGACCCAATGTACCAGGTGTTCCGAGAGAAGCTTGCTGGTTCAGTGTACGAGTATCACGCGGAGGCGTTTCTTACTGCGAGTTCAGATATTGGCAGCTACTCCCGTTCTTCCAAGGGCGGAACTGCTTCTACTCCGGAGTTGGCGATCCAGTTTGCTGCGATGGAGGCTCTTACTGACTTACGCTTCCACGAGGTCGAGATGCAGACTCATCCAGGTTTCTTTCACTACCCCACCCTGTCGCCTGCGACAGGGCGAGTTCTTTTCGCACCTGTTGACCCGGCGAGTGATCGTGCTACTGGTGTTTTATCTCGTTATCTGAACGCCAGTTACCGTATGATCACTTCACTAGCTGAGGAGTTGACTCATGCCCGCGAGGCACTTGCAGCCGTTGCGGTAGCACAGTCTCCTCCTCCACCTCCGTTTTCACCCGTGTACCCTCCACCCGTTCCACTTTCCGACACTCCTTCTAGCTCGTTCGGACCGCCAGGCTTTTCGTCTGGTAGCCGACGTGAGACCCCGGCAGAGTGGGCCTCACTCCTAGCTACTCCAGCTGCTCCGATGCTGCGGCGTCGTATTTCTTCTCCTTCAGAGGGAGAACCTTCCCGTCAGCGTCGTCGCGTTTCCTTTGATCCGGAGGCCGAGGTGCACATCATCAGCTCAGATTCCGAGACCGGATCAGACGGCGAGGAGTCTTCAGTTTACCAGTGTTCGTGCCACCGGTGTCACTAGAGTGGAGGCCTGAGTTTCAGTGCATGCATCATAGCATCCCTGCATATGTCAACTGCCGTATGAGCAGTCCAGTCATGATAATCCCTCTACTAGCTTGCCATGTATGATGTTGGGTTGCCTTGTATAATTATGTTGTTCGCTTTATTCCCGCTTTTATTCGGTTTTTTCTGGTGTCATACTACCATGCTTTCCCTTATGGATGTTGCTCATCGATTCGGTATTTTGCAATGGGAACAAATTTAGGATGAAGAGGTGTAGTAATCAAGGCGGCGATGGAACTCCCATTCGTCGATCCGCCAGACAAGCAGGACAGTCACCAGAGGATTTACCACCTCCACCCCCACAGTCACCAACCACTGATCAGATTATGAGAATGTTTGAAGAGAAAAGAAATCAAGATCTCATGGAATTTCTGAAAAGTATGCAGACTATGGTGGGTCAGAACAACCACAATGGGACACATTCTAAGTTGTCTGATTTTCAGCGGACAAAGCCACCCAGTTTTGGTCAAGCTGTGGATCCGATGGAAGCTGATGACTGGCTGAGGACCATGGAAAAGAAGCTGGACATAGCCCGCTGTGATGAGTCAGACAAAGTTCCTTTTGTTACTCACTACCTGGAGGGACCAGCAGCCATATGGTGGGACAATACAAAAATAATGTGGCCTTCTGGAGAAGATATTTCTTGGGAGAAGTTTAAAGAGGTATTCCGCAAGTATCATATTCCTACTGGCATAATGAAGGTGAAGCAGAGGGAATTTCTTGCTCATACTCAAGGGAATATGTCAGTGGGTGAGTATCTGAACAAGTTTAATAATCTGGCACGGTACTCCACCCATGACGTGTCCATCGAAGAAAGGAAGATTGACCGATTCCTAGGAGGACTCAATCATACCCTCCGCTATCAGCTTTGTATGCTGGACTTTCCTAACTTCCAGACTCTGGTAAACAAGGCCTTCATAGCTGAACGAGAGCATAAGTCAGGATATGATGATCGCAAGCGGAAGTTCGAACCCAAGAAGGACAACCGTGAGCAGTTTGTGCAGAAGCCGCGTATCTGGCAACCAAGTTCATCTGTGTACAAGTCTGCCTGGAACAATGGTCACAACAACAATAAGCCTGTCAGCCAGGACAAGACCTTCAGCAAACAGCCAGTGATGGAGGATTGCCGTCGCAACAACACATGCTTTACTTGTGGCCAGAGCGGGCATTACTCCAAGCAGTGCCCCGCAAGAAATGGAAAGCCACCATCCGACTTCAAGCCACAAGTCAACAGTGTTGGACGCCGCCCCAATGCGAACTTCTACCGCGGCCAAGTCCATCATATCTCCGCTGAGGAAGCCCGCGAAGCACCAGATGTGGTCCTTGGTATGTTTTCTGTTAACAACATACCTGCAATAATTTTATTTGATTCTGGGGCTTCTCATTCGTTTATTTCGCGGAGTTTTGCCACCTTGCACAAATTTTCTCCTTCTCTTTTGGGTAAAATCATGGTGGTGCAATCCCCTGGCTCCATGCTCAGAACGAATGTGATATACAAGGATCTGGAAATCTTGATACACGATGTAAAGTTTCCAGCTACTCTTGTAGCCATTGAGTCCCCTGGACTGGATATAATACTGGGGATGGATTGGTTGGTACCACACCAGGTGTGTATCAACTGTGCCACCAGGATGGTGACATTGGTTAACCCGGCAGGCCAATCAGTACAGTTCACTGCTTGCAGAATGATGTCAAAGAAAGGAATAAAGCCACTGCCACAGATATAAATCTGATTCCAGTAGTCAGTGAATTTCCGGACGTATTTCCCGAAGAGATACCAGGAATGCCACCTGGTCAGGAACTAGAGTTCGCTATTGATGTTGTTCCCGGAACTGCTCCAATATACAAGAAGTACTACCGCATGCCTTCCCCAGAGCTGGTGGAATTGAAGAAACAGTTGGATGAATTATTACAGAAAGGGTATATTCGTCCAAGCACTTCACCGTGGGGATCGCCTGTGCTGTTTGTTAAAAAGAAGGATGGCAGCCTGCGAATGTGCATGGACTATCGCCAGCTAAATGAGGTCACCATCAAAAATAAATATCCGCTCCCTCGCATTGATGATTTGTTCGACCAGTTGAACGGAGCCCGGGTATTTTCCAAGATTGACCTTCGAACGGGGTATCATTAGCTAAAAATCAGGAAGGAGGATATCCCCAAGACAGCCTTTACCACTCGATATGGTCTGTATGAATTTACAGTCATGTCATTTGGGACGACAAATGCTCCAGCCTATTTCATGAGCATGATGAACAAGGTCTTCATGGACTTCTTGGAAAAATTTGTGGTAGTCTTCATCGATGATATCCTCATCTATTCAAAAGATGAAGAGGAGCACACGCAACATCTCCGTACGGTCCTAGAAAGACTAAGGACCCATCGCTTGTATGCCAAATTCAGCAAATGTGAATTTTGGCTGAGAGGTGGGATTTCTGGGACATGTTCTGTCAGAACAAGGCACGACTGTTGACCCCAGCAAAGTGACTGTTGTATTAAACAGGAAGACACCAGCCACAGTGACTGAAGTCCGTAGCTTTCTGGGATTGGCAGGATACTACCATCGCTTCATCGAAGGCTTCTAAAAAATAGCCAAGGCACTGACAGAATTGCTGAAGAAGAACCACAAGTTTGCCTGGACAGAAGAATGTGACAGTAGTTTCATGGAATTAAAAACGAGGCTAACTACAGCCCCTGTCTTAGTTCTTCCAGACATCCACAAGAGCTTCGACATATATTGCGATGCTTCTAGACGTGGAATCGGCTGCGTCCTAATGCAAGGAGGAAAGGCTGTAGCATATGCATCCAGGCAGCTATGACCTCATGAAGAGAACTATCCCACTCAGGATTTGGCATTGGCAGCCGTGATTCATGCATTAAAGATTTGGAGGCATTACCTCATTGGGCAGCGATGTGAGATATACACGGACCATAAGAGTCTCAAGTATATTTTCACCCAACCTGATCTGAATCTCAGGCAGCGAAGATGGCTTGAATTGGTCAAGGACTATGATATTGGAATTAATTATCATCCGGGAAAAGCCAATGTGGTCGTCGATGCCCTCAGCAGAAAGCAAGGTACCCTAAATGCACTAATGGAGGGAATGCATCCGAGGCTGCAGGAAGAGTTTGCCAAGCTGAATATGGTGTTATGCGGCCCAATCAACCCGGATACAATGGAAATTATTCCCACACTTATGGAAGAAATTAAGGCCGCTCAGAAATCAGACAAAGATATACAAGAGGTCAAGGAGCACATTCCGCAAGGAAAGGCCAAGTCCTTCCGAATTGATGACCAGGGCACTGTATGGTTTGAGAACCGAATATGTGTGCCTGATCAAGACAGCTTGAGACAACAAATACTCAGAGAGGCACATGAATCTGCATACTCTATCCATCCGGGAGGAACAAAAATGTACCAGGACTTGCGAGAAACTTTTTGGTGGCCAGGAATGCGAAGAGACATAGCATACTATGTCGCCTGTTGTGACATCTGCAACAGAGTCAAGGCTGAACACCAACGCTGGGCTACTGCAACCTTTACCAGTTCCCCAGTGGAAATGGGATGACATATGCATGGACTTCATTGTTGGACTACCCAAGTCAACAAGAGGCCATGATGCTATCTGGGTCATCGTGGATATACTTACGAAAGTGGCTCACTTCCTTCCGGTAAAGACCACTTTCAATGCTTATCAGCTCGCACAGCTCTACATGTCCCGGATAGTCAGCCTTCATGGAGTACCCAACTCTATCACATCAGATAGAGGTTCCTTGTTAACTTCAGCATTTTGGCTGCGACTGCACCAAGCCCTGGGAACTGTGCTAAAGCATAGTACGTTATATCATCCACAGACAGATGGGCAGACAGAACATGTGAATCAGATATTGGAAGATATGCTTCGGTCATGTGCTCTCACCTATGGACCCAACTGGGAGGATAGTCTACCCTATGCAGAATTCTCCTACAATAACAGTTATCAGTCAAGTCTCAAGATGTCACCATTCGAAGCTCTGTATGGCCGGAAATGTCACACTCCTTTGAATTGGTCTCAGACAGGAGACAACCATATCTTCGGCATGGATTTGATGCTCGAGGCTGAGAAGCAAGTAAAGGATATTCAGGAACGTCTTGTAGCAGCCAAGTCCCGACAAAAGAGCTCTTATGACCCGAAGCATCGGGAAGTAACTTTTGAGCCTGGAGAATATGCCTATCTCCGAGTTACCCCCATGAAAGGAATAAAGAGGTTTCATACCCGAGGAAAGCTTGCACCGAGATATATCGGTCCCTTTCCAGTCATGGCTAGAAGAGGCAGAGTGGCATATCAGCTAGAGTTACCACCGGAGTTGTCCGACGTTCATGATGTCTTTCACATATCACAGCTGAGAAAGTGCATTGCACCTCCGATCAAACAGGCAGATATGAGTGAGCTGGAATTGACTAAAGATTTGACCTATGAGGAAAAACCTGTCAGAATTTTGGATGAGATGGAAAGAACTACCAGGAGTAAGACAATTAGGTTTTACAAGGTGTTGTGGTATCATCATACTGAGGAAGAGGCTACCTGGGAAAGAGAGGATTTTCTGAGATCAGCATATCCACACTTGTTCCCTGAGCAACCGAATCTCGAGGACAAGATTCATTCTAAGGGGGGTAGGTTTGTGACACCCTGGTTTTTGGCAACTTTTTCTTTTCAAAATCTTTCTGGCTTTATTTGCAATTTGGATGGATTTTGAACCTTTTCAGTTGACTTTGGACTTATGATTTGCTCTCAATGATCCAAAGCCCTCAGCATCTTGCCAAAATCTTGTCACTCACCTTCTGGATCAAATTCTAATTCTCCATCTTTCCCAATTATTCATTTTCTTCCTTTGGGAAAATCTATCATCACTATGGGTTACAAAGCAACCTATAGTTCTGGTGATCAGAAAAATCCCAAATTAATACCACACCTTCTGGTCATCATCTACTCCCGCAATCTTCAAAAACATTTCATGGTCCAGTAAAAAATTTAGTCCAGAAAACTCCATTTGTCTTCTGGACAACACTGGCCATTTGTGAAGCAACTCATATTTTCCCAACTCAGAAAATTCCCAGAAAATTCCCTGAGCTACTAGGGAACCTATCTTGCCACAATATCCAAAAATATCATCCTGCCCAGTACAAATTTTCAGCAGCAATATTCTAACAAGTTTCTGCTCAAATGGAACCTCTGTGAAGGAAGTGCCAGCTAGAGGTATCCAATTGATCTGAAATTTTTATGGCATCTTCTATCCACCAAATAACCCTCCTACACCAATTTTTAGCTCCAGCAAATCAGCCAGATGAGTGCTACAAGCTCATCTAGCTTCTGTTCCAGTAACCACACTTGTACATGAACTATATTCAAATCTTGATGAATTTTTCTCAAACTTGGCCAGCTTGGAGCCCTTCCAAGATAGATCATCCCAAACATCTCCACTGGCTCCATCTCCAGCTCACCTCTCCTCTAGATCCCTCTCAAGTTTTCTGTCAGAAACTGTGGCTGAAGCTATACTTCGCGTCAGAGTGAATCTAGTCGAACCAGAGGCATAGGGGGACTAAGTGATCGAGGGTCAACGTGCTGGACAAGAAACGCCAGGCTCGCGTGGCCTCTAGACACCAATGCCCGTGGTGAGCACGGCAGTGGCATGCCAAACCACGCGCTCTGCATCACGCCCGTGTCTGATGAGTCGCGTCCGACTGCCTCGCGTGATCCTTCCTTGTCCCAGCTCACCGACATTGTCTCCTTCCTCCAGCTGGCCGTCCTGGATCCTTCCCCTCGCTGGAGAAGCTCTCGCCGGCCGCCACGGCACCCGGGCACTGTGCCGCCCATGCCCGCACTGTGGCCTGCTGCTCGTCGTCTTGCTTTGCTAGCCGCCACCAGCGCCATAACTCTCCTCTGCCCTCTCCTATCCCGTCGCCCGCAACCAGCCAGCCAGCGCGGCGTACTTGCGCCGGCGACGTGGCCCGAGCCCCGCCGCTTCCAGAGAGCTTGCCCCTCGCCTATATAAAGCAACACCCGGCCCTCCCAGCTCTCCATCGACCTCCACCACCTCCCAATCGAGCTCCCGAGCCCCGAGCCAAGGCCGCGAGGCCCTCTGGCCTCGCATCTCGCCGGAGATCCGCCGCCACCCGAGCCCAGACACCTCGCCGTTCTACTCCTCCCCGGACTCCACTGACTGCACCATCGAGCTCAGCTCACTCCACTGACCACGCCCGACCTCTTGTCTGACCGAATCGCCGTCTCCGACGACACCCGAGCTCCGCCGCCGCCGGAGAGGAAGGGGACGACGCCGTCCGGCCATCTCTCGTCGCGCTACTGGTACGTGCGTGTTCGCCTCGGTGAGCTCTTTCCATCCCTGTAGTCACCGGACCTCGCCGCCGACTGCATCCCCGGCGACCGTCGCCGGAGCCCGCATCTCTCTGTTCCCTCTCTCCCCATTTAAATCTGATAGCGCGGCCCGCTCGTCAGTGACCCGCCTCGCGCGCCGAAGCGGTAAGTGGAGGCGCCCTGGCGGAATACGCCTTCGACATGGCCCTCTGCTGTTTTTCTGATTTTTCTGTTTTAATTCCAGATTTGACCAGTAACTTTGACCATCCATAACTTTTTATCCATAAGTCCAAATCAATTGATTCTTTTTGCATTGGGTTTGTCTTGAGCTCCTCTATTTTCTGGCAAATTTTGGTATTTTTCCCATGCTCACAGAATTTCTGGTGAACAGAACAGTAATATGTGACATTTTCAATTGTATTTTTAAAATATTTTCAGAAGGAAATTCTTTTGGATTTGAAGCCCAGGAGTTTGTGGACAACCCAACAGAGCAAGGCAAGCCATGTCATCCATTGCATGAAGCATTTCAATAGTGTTGGTTATTTCATTGAATTATATGCATTATTTTAACATGTGAAATTCATAGTAAATTATTTGGATGCCTAGCTACTGCCATGTTTAGTTATTCATGATCAAATACATGCTTGATAAGTACTTGACAACACTAAACCTAATTGGTTGATCTAGTGTCACCTATCCGGACTCATCCGTGCAGCCACATTTGCCGGTATGGGACGGCCTTGACTTGGTCTGGCTTTGTGCTCTTTTATCGGTACCACCAAACTAGGGAGGGTTATACGTGCGTGCTGCCCTGATCAGGTAGACGACGATAATCCTGTGAGCCCAGTTGAGTTGTTTTGCCGGCGTCCCCGTTTGGGACAGTTTAGTTTGGCCACGACGGTGGCAGGTGTCATGGGGTGACACAGGGGCCACCCAGGACATGACCCTGGGAGGGTATGATTGTCGGTGGTACGATAGAGGAGTCACGGGTCAGGCAGGTTTCGTTGGAGCAGCACCGGTCCACCCAAATGGGAGCACGAGGCCAGGAGCTCCATAGTGTGGGTAAAGTGCGCAACCTCTGCAGAGTGTAAGAATCTATTCGAATAGCCGCGTCCACGGTATTGGACAGTCCGTACTAGGCCACGGGATGATCAACTGTAATACTGATAATAATGATGGAAGAACTTGTCTTATGTTCGGAAGTGCTCAGTGGTTTATGAGCATTCCGAGGGTTGTGGGACAACCCAGACGAGAGTAAGTTGGTGACAGTAAGCAACCCAGTATTTAATATGTTAATTGCCATGCTATTGTTTGCTGCATTGTTTTGGTTGCCATGAGCTTGCGAGTACATTCCAAGTAGTCACCTGGCGTATCATGCCAGATGCAGGAGAAGCCGAGGACGGAGGTCCCGATGGTTCGTGCTATGCTAACTAGGCCGTGTCCACAGCAGTGTCCATGTGGATGGAGTTTTCCGCGCTATGTTCCGCTACGCCGTAGTTCTATCCAGTAGTGTCGAGGCCCTGCTATGTTCCATAAATAATGTAGATATTGTCTCAGCACGTGCAGTGCTTTTGGCCTCGCTATCGATGTAAATTATGAGCTTGTACTCGAGATATTTCAATAAAGTTCAGTTCAGTTCTGTTCCAAGTTGTTGTGTGTTTCCAGAAGACATGATCTCTGGGTTGGAAACACTGGTAAACCGGTCCTCTGAGCCGGGCTGCCACAGCCCGCACATCTTTGGTGCTTCGCGACATGGGCACGATGATCTCGCCCTCTACATCTTCAAGGGCAGCATTTCCAGCACCAGATGAGCTGGGGGCTTCAGATTCATGTGGCTGGCCCAAGAAGATCAGGAAATCCCTCATTGGAGGAGCAGCGAACGTAGATGGTTGGTCGCTAGTAGCTGGCAAGGTGTCGTCGGCTGCACCCACATCTATGTCCATGCCAGAGCTTGGCACTCCTGGGACAGGAATGTCACCAGTGGCCTCGGTGGCTTCATCTCTGGCCACCTTGGCGGCATCTTCTGCAGCAACCTTGGCGGCCTCCTGTATGGCAGCCTTGGCGGCCTCCTCCTCGGCGACCCTGGTGGCCTCGTCGGCGGCGTTCTTCGCGATCCCTTTGACGTCAACAGAAACACCCATGTCTTCTGGTGAAGGTAGATCTGTGAAGATGGGGAAGATAGAAATGGTGTTCAGAATCGAAGTCCAAGAATTCAAGTTCAAGAAGACAAAAAAGAAAGATAGAAACGGAAGAAAAGCACTCAAGGGAAGTTGGTTACCTGTGATGCTCTGTTGAGGGGGGACATCTTCCTCCCCGGCAACATTTGTTGCCGTCGCCTGACTGCCGGCAGTTCTACTTGCCGGTACGTCCTCAGTGCAGACGGGCTCGTCGGTGGTGATCCTTCCTGGTGAACTGCTCTCCGGGATGGCAGTTGACGAAGACGACACCAAGAGATCAGCTTCTTGGCGCTCTTCTTCTTGACGGCCACCTTCCATCTCCTTGTCAGCGTCGGTGGTGGGGGCGTCGGCCGTGGTGCTTGCCAGCGGGTACTGAACAGTGACTTCGGGATTTGCTGTTCCCTATTCTGTGCTGGTCACCGGCTCGCTCGTCTTAGCAGTCCTTGACCTCTTTCAAGACCTTTGCTGCAGTGGCTCCTCATCCCTGCAAGGATGAAAAAGATAGCATGTCAAATCGACAACAGCAAGTAATCAAGAAATGCAATGAGTAGAGGAAGAAGCAAATACTTACTCTTCTTCCTCGGAAAGGCGAGAAAGGTCCCAGTACGCTTGATTTCCAGTATCAGAGGCTGGGCTGGAGGTGGAGAAGATTGGATGTCCTTTGTCGCTGCTGAAGCCGGGGGCTGAGAAGTCCCTGCTTCCCCCGCAGTCGATGAAGTCCGTCGCCGAGAAGCTGGGCGCTTGCGCTGTTACCAGGGAAGTTGCTGCCGAGGAGCTTGGACTGCTGCATCTGTGCCGGCAAGCTCGCTGCTTGCTGGTTTGTTGCATGTCTGCTTCTTCCTGGTTTGCCTCCTTGGAGCAGTGGACCTTGTTCGAGCAGGAGGAGCAGGGGGCTCCGCTTTCCTTTCCTCCTCCTCCACACGCTCTTCGGCGTGCTCCTCTTCACCATGTTGTGCGTCGGCGTGCGCTTCTCCACCCTCCTGCATCGCCGCGTGCTCTTCGTTGCCTTTCGGCTCGTCGGCATGCTCCTCTTCCTCGGCGTCGTCAACCACTGCCTTGGAGCACGATGCCTTCTTCAATTCCTCCGCCCTTAAAATGATGAACTTAAGTTCGTCGTCTTTGGTGGGGTGGACCTTGTCATTCTCTTCTCTAACGGGCGTCTCCGTCAAGTTGGTGAATCAGCCTTGCTGGGCACCCTCCAATCTGGTAGAACACCCCTGGCATTGCATGCCGGCATCATTGCTAGGATGGAGTCCTTTGCAGTATTGTTGCACAAAGGAATCACTGTTGCCAGCAAGGTAAACTGGCAACCCTTGTTGAAGAGTTGGCAGATCAACTAGTGGTGCTCCATAACCGTCAAGTTATTGTGGAGCCCGGGATACAGCCGCATCGTGTCGGCTGGGTTCTTGTATTCCTAGGCTCGTCGGCCTCCTCTCGGCTGCAAATGGGCGATTCGGCGCCAGATGAAGTCTGCACCAACCATCTCAATGGTCAGCCCAGCAGCTTGAAGACTGAGAATCCTCTCCAAGGCAAGGCCGAGCTTGTTGTCATTGGGGCCTAAGTCACCCCAGCGTCGGTTCCTCGTGATCTTCTCGGTTCTAGGAGCGCAGTATGCCGGGAAGTTCTCTTGCTTGATCCAGCACCAATCTGCCCTCCATTCAGGCCACTTAATGTGAAGCTTGCCATCAAGATAGTGCTTCTTCAACCCTGATCTTGGGATCCAGGTAACACTGCAGGAGAGGGCATCACCCCTCTCAATCTGAGGGATGAAGAAGTGATGGAAGAGGGGCACATTGGGTACTACCCCCACAAAAATTTCGCAAAGGTGGGCAAAAACTGACATCAAGTGATGGCATTCGGAGAAAAATCAGTCTGAATCCATATGAATGCATGATCTCTTCAAAGAAATCTGAGAAGGGAGGACACAGCCCGCAGTAAAAGTATCCGGCAAAGAAGTGGTACTTATCAGTGATTTGGGAGACCATTCCTAGAAGCACCTCTGTGGCTTCGTGGTCCTTGGTCTTCCCCGACCACACGTACGCGTATCTGGTGACGAGATCGTTCTCTGTTAGCGCCGGCGGGAAGATAACGTTTTCCCTCCACTGCTTGGCGATGGCGGCCTTCCTCTTCTCCGCCTCCTGGTTGGCCTTCTTCGGAGCCATGGCGATCAGGAGGAAGTGGGATTTGGTGGAGGGCGCAAGCTGGTAGCACGGCGGCGGAGAGCTCTATTCTTGAGCAAGGAAGAAGAAGGTGGGTGCTAGGAGATGGATTGCACGCGAAGAAAGCGTGAATTGAGCACCGCACCCGTAGATTCCCTTTTATGGGGAAGGCACAAGGGCTGGCTCTTCACAGCTCGGCATGTCGCACTTTTTCAGGCGCACGACCGCATATTACTGTTTCAATCCACCTCTCCCACGTCCGCATTTACTGCACCATCATGGGCGTGCAGTAAACGTAATCATCACAATAGCTAACCTCCGCCACATGTGTCTATGCATTGTTTTGGGCCTAGCCCAACAACGCCTTGCACGCGTGTGTGGCCCAGGCCCGGGGGCTCCTGTCGATGTATTGAACATGGGTGTTCATACCCCTGATGATGCACAGACGAGTTGTAGCCTTCCCGACAGCAAGGGCTTGCCGGAGGATAGCGTTTCAACAACACTCGAGACTTGGTAATCAAAACCATGAAGAAGACCTCCAGGCAGGTCATCGAGAAGTACTGAAGAACAAGATTCAAGTTGCCAGCGAGCATCGAGCTGGCAAGCATCGGGCCGAAAACCTCAAGACTGGCAAGCGTCATCCCACCGCTCCACCATGGCAGTCGTCAGAGGTTTACCAACAGGTGTCGAGTGGGCAGGTGGGTTGGTAGAGCTTGTCGAGGAACATGGCGGCCTGGCACTGAAGATATAACTTTATTGACACCCGTCCAAGTGGTGTGTCAACAGAATAAAAGGTAGCTGGGCGAGCGGTGCAGGATCCTTTGCTGGCATTGTCCGTCAGCGTGACACCTAACGAAGCATTTATTGTTTTTGCCCTAATCCATCTGTATTAGGTATGATAGCATTGTTGCTGTCACTTCACTATGTAATTACAGTTTTGCCACCATGGTAGACCCTTTCATCTATAAAAGGAGGCCCATGGCAACCTTTACAAGGGTCGACACCCTGCCCAATTGCACTAAGTACCTGCACCTCCGAGCCCTTGCCGGCAAGGTTGCGCTCTCTTGTAACTTGGGCATTTCCACCAATAATCCATCAAAGCAGGAGTAGGGTTTTACGCCTCACGGCGGCCCAAACCTAGGTAAATTCCTTGTGTGCTTTGCCGCTGGATCTGCTCTTCGTGTATTGTGATTCCCATAGCCGAACCGCAAAGGGACCTTGCTGGTCCTATAGATTGTCGTACTTCGATAGTGCAACGTTGCTAGTTGCTCCCATATCCACATCTGCTGTAGCTGGACCCTGGCAGCTTCCTCAGCCGCACTCACAGCTGCCTTTGCAGCCTCATCTGCAGCAGCTCTGGCGACTTCTTCATCAGCAGTTCTGGTAGCTTCATCCTCAGCTACCTTGGCGGCTTCTTCCGCGGCATTTTTGGCAATCGACTCCACGTCATCGACGGGGTCCCTCTCCTCTGGAGGAGCCAATTATGTGGAGGAAGGAAAAGCCAGAAGAAATTCAGACTCAAAATCAAAAAATCAAGACGAAGAGGAAACGATGTTGACAAGAAAATAGAGAAAGCGCTTATGGGAAGTAGATTACCTGGTTGTTCATGTTGAGGGTATTCGGTTTCCCCTCCGGCAACATTAGTTCTCGTCGCTCGGCTGCCGACAACATCCGTTGCCGGCGTGTCCTCGACGCGGACAGGTTCATCCACGACAATCCTTTTCAATGAGATGCTCTCCGGAGGGATCGACGTCCAAGGTGTGGTCAGGGGCTCCGCTCCTTGGTGCCTCTCTTTGCGACGATCACCTTCCATCTCCATATTGGCATCGGCGGTGGCACTTGCTGGTGGCACTTGACCGACCTCCTCCAGCTGGGGGCTAGTCACAACCACTTCAGGAGAGGCGGAGCCCTACCCAACATCAGTTGCCGGCTCGCCCTCCTTGGTGGTCCTCGCCCTGTTCTTGTCGGGACCCCGATCCTAAGTCACACCGATCTAGCACATAACACATCATATCACTTTGCGGCCTCACGCACGGTAACCCACGGCTGCCGCCTTTACCTTGGCCGGGACCGTTTGCATCTTTTGGCTCACGTATATGACTGTGTTGCTAGCATCCATATGACAGACAACCCGGGTCGACATGACTAGTCATAAACCAAGGTGGCACAAACGTACAGGGACAGGCATACGTAACCCAGCAATGCACGTGTTGGTCAACAGCGAGTGTAACCAAGTCGTAGCAAAGCCACAAGGACTATAGTAAACACCGCGTGACATTTCCCCGTAGGGACAGACACAGGAGCAAAGAAGGATACATGCCGGTCAATCCATGTGTTCCGGAGCAGTAGCAAACTACCAATGCTCAGAGAAAGCACTAGGAGGCATTTCCCTGTATGGAAGGCTACCAAAGCAGATAACTAGGTGTCAAAACCCACACATACTAATGCATTTCAAACATACACACAATATGCACGATATGTGTAGATACAACATGGCATCACAACATAACTCTATGACTAAAAGTATAGATAAGACTCGAAAGAGCCATACATAACATGATAGTACAAACATGGGTCTCATGACCCAACATACAAATTCATACAAGCAACAAGCACATGCGGAAGCTTAACTTGTCTGGGTACAGACAACTAGAAAGAAAAAGGCTGAGAAGCCTGACTATCTACAAGACCCTCCATAGGAACCAGACCTCTGTCTGGGATTCCCAAGCTAACCGTCGAAGCCCATGTGGAACTACTAGTGAGACTGAAGTATCATCTGCAAAAACATAAATTAAGCAACCGTGAGTACAAAGGTACTCAGTAAGACTTACATCAAAACTATCTACTTATGCACCAGTATCAACAGGGGGTTGTGGAGTTTATCTGCAGCAAGCCAGCTTTGACTCAGTGGCTATCCTGTACTACGACTACCAGTAATTCCTTTGAGGTGAGAAAGCGCACACGAGTCCACTATTCACCACATCAATACACCACTATGGATTCTTTCCTGTCTCCCTACGAGAAGGTCATCCATAGCACTCACGGTTATCTTGCACATTTTAGAGAATCCACTTCAAGTTATCTATGAACCATATAAGTCTCCAAGTAGTCCATATCCGAGGACGCGGCTATTCGAATAGATCATTTTACCCTGCAGCGGTGTACTTCTTCACACACGCTCTCACCATTTACCACCATATACACGTCATGTATCTCGGCAACCTTCAAGCGGATGCCTGGCGAGGGTGTCGGCCACAACCTGACTAACCACACGAGACTCTAGTCCAGATTTATCGCCTATCTGAGGCTGAACCCGCAAGGGAAGTCCGGTCGAAGTTTCCATTACGGCCCCAAATGATGTGCGCAGGGTTCCCAAGCCCACCTCGCCGGATGGAACTACGCTTGGTACACCGTGCCACGGTGCCTAGTCTGTCCCAAGCCCACTTGTACCGGGTACCACTTGGTAGACTACTAACACAACCTACAAACACCAGAAACTAGTTGCTACTCCTGGACAGAGATCAAGGCGATTAATAAGCCGAGAGGGGTCGAGTTACCGGAACCCAATGTGTGGTAGTAGCTAGTCTTGGATAACATACACAGAACTCAGTTCTTAAGGACGGTCTCAAAGAGACAACCCACCATGTACTCCTACATGGCCTCTTTTTTCCCTTTTTTCCTTTTTTTATTTCCTCACTGGGACAATGCTCTAATAATGATGATCATCATACTTCTATTTGCTTACAACTCAAAATAAAATTACAACTCGAAACTAGAACAAAAATATGACTCTATATGAATGCCTCTGGCGGTGTACCAGGATGTGCAATGATACTAGCATAGCATGTATAAAAAATGATGAACGGTGGCTGAGCCACAAATACTATGTCAGCTATATGATCATGCAAAGCAATATGACAATGATGATGTGTGTCATAAAAATGGAACGATGGAAGTTGCCTGGCAATATATCTCGGAATGGCTATGGAAATGCCATGATAGGTAGGTATGGTGGCTGTTTTGAGGAAGATATAAGGAGGCTTATGTGTGATAGAGCGTATCATATCACGGGGTTTGGATGCACCGGCAAAGTTTGCACCGACTCTCGATGTGAGAAAGGGCAATGCACGGTACCGAAGAGGCTAGCAAATTGTGGAAGGGTGAGAGTGCATATAATCCATGGACTCACATTAGTCATAAAGAACTCACAAACTTATTGCGAAAGTTTATTAGCCATCGAAGCAAAGTACTACTACGCATGCCCCTAGGGGGATAGATTGGTCTGAAAAGACCATCGCTCGTCCCCGACCGCCACTCATAAGGTAGACAATCAATAATAAATCATGCTCCAACTTCTTAGCATAACGACAGATCATATGTGCATGCTTCGGGAATCACAAACCTTAACACCAATATTCTTACTAAACCACAATTATCCACTAGCACCTCCCTCATATTACCATCTTAATATCGCAAAACTATTGCAAGGAATCAAACTTATCATATTTAGTGATCTACAGGAAAGTTTTTATTATATCCCTCTTGAAAACCTATCATATTAGGACCAAATTCATAACCCGTGCATATTACCATTGCTATTCATTAGACTCTCAAAAAGATATAAGTGAAGCATGAGAGTGCAATTATTTCTTTAAAATATAACCACCGCCGTGCTCTAAAAGATATAAGTGAAGCACTAGAGCAACTGCCTAGCTCAAAAGATATAAGTGAAGCACATAGAGTATTCTAACAAATCACGAATAATGTGTGTCCCTCTCAAAAAGGTGTGTTCAGCAAAGATGATTGTGACAAACTAAAAAGCAAACAAACTATAGCACAAGACGCTCCAAGTAAAACACATATCATGTGATGAATAAAAATATAGCTCCAAGTGAGTTACCGATAGATTGTAGACGAAAGAGGGGATGCCATCCAGGGCATCCCCAAGCTTAGACACTTGAGTCTTCCTTGAATATTACCTTGGGGTGCCTTGGGAATCCCCAAGCTTAGGCTCTTGACACTCCTTATTCCTTTATCCATCGTAGTCTCACCCAAAACTTGAAAACTTCAGCACACAAAACTCAACAGAAACCTCGTGAGATCCGTTAGTATAACAAATAAATATTAAACTTTAGGTGCTGTTGTAAATTGATTCACATTTAATATTGGAATAATTCTACTGTACTCCAACTTCTCCATGACTCATACCCCCCGATACGATCCATAGATTCATCAAAATAAGCAAACTATGCAACAAAAACAGAATCTGTCTAAAACAGAACAGTCTGTAAAGATCTGAATTAATGTCATACTTCTGTAACTCCAAAAATTATGAAATATTAGGACAACGTGGGAAATTCATATATCAATACTGTGTAAAAAATTCAGTGTTTTATCACCCTCCAGCAAAAAATGGAAATTCCAGCACTGTACGCAAAAGTTTCTGTTTTCAAACAGCATCAATCATACTATCTTCCAAATCATCCCAAAGGCATTACTTGGCACAAACACTAACTAAAATATCAAAAAACAATCATAACAGAGGCTATAATTGTGTAAACACACAAAAACAGAAGGTAAAACAAAAAATTTATTTTATTCATTGGGTTGCCTCCCATCAAGCGCTATTGTTTTATGCCCCTTGCTAGGCATAATGCATAGTTTCAAGTGTTGTCATCCTTCAAATTAATTCCATAGGTGGCCCTCATAATAGATTCATATGGTGGCTTAATTCTCTTTATAGGGAAGTGTTCCATCCCTTTCTTTAATGGAAATTGAAATCTTATATTACCTTCTTTCATATCAATAATAGCACCTATGGTTCGTAGGAAAGGCCTATCAAGTATTATAGGACAAGACGGATTGCATTCAATATCAAGCACAATAAAATCCACGGGCACATAATTCCTATTAGCAAGAATAAGCGCATCATTTATTCTACCCAATGTTTTTTTAATAGTGGAATCCGCTAGATGTAAATTAAGGGAACAAGGATCTATATCGGTGAGACCTAGCACATCACACAAAGATTTTGGTATAGTAGAAACGCTAGCACCTAGATCACATAAAGCATTGCACTCATAATCTTTGATTTTGACTTTAATAGTAGGTTCCCATTCATCATGTAATTTTCTAGGAATTGAAACTTCCAATTCAAGTTTTTCTTCATGAGCTTTTAGCATAGCTTCTACAATATGTTTAGTAAAAGCTTTATTTTGTTCATAGGCATTAGGTGAATTAATCATGGATTGCAACAAGGAAATACATTCAACTAAATAACAATTATCATAATTAAAGTCCTTGTAATCCCAAGTAGTGGGCACATCACTATTTAAAGTTTAGACCTCTCCAAGCCCACTTTTTTTCATTTTTAGCATTAAGATCATCACCCTCCAAACAATTGGGACGCCTTCTAGCTAAAGTTGACTCATCTTCAGTCCCTTTTCCATCAAGTTTTATATTACTAAATAAAGATTCTATAAGTGAGACACCAATCATTTTAATATCTTCATCATTACTACGATAGAAACCGGGTGGAATAGCTTTTTCTAAGAATTCTCGCTTAGCTCTCAACCTAGCGGTCCTTTCTTTATTTCATTAATGGAGACATAGATAGCTTTAGTAGACTCATTTATATCATGCTTGGGTGGCAAAATTTTAATTTTGAGATTTTCGACATCATGACCAATTCTATCCATGTTCCTAGACATTTCATCAATTCTAGTCAATTTTTCTTCTACCATAGCATTGAAAATCTTTTCTGAATTAATAAATTCCTTAATATTACTTTCAAGATCAGAGGGTATCCTATTATTATTATTATATGAATTACCATAGGAATTACCATAATTATTAGAGGAATTTCCATGAAACGGTCTAGGATTGAAATTACCCGTATAAGCATTGTTGTTGAAATTATTTGTAGAGACAAAATTCACATCAATAGCATCATTATTTTGCTCAATCAAAGTAGACGGTGGCACATCATTAGGATCAATATGAGCACTTTTACTAGCAACTAATTTCATAAGACCATCCATCTTATCACTCAAAGTATTAATTTCTTCAACAGAATTTACCTTCTTACCAGTTGGAGTTCGTTCAGTGTGCCATTGAGAATAATTTTTCATAATATTATCAAGAAGTTTTGTAGCTTCTCCCAATGTAATTTCCATAAAAGTACCACCTGCGGCAGAGTCTAGCAAATTTCTAGAAACAAAGTTTAGTCCCGCATAAATTTTTTGTATGATCATCCATAAGCTTAAACCATGAGTAGGGCAATTTCTTATCATTAATTTCATTCTCTCCCAAGATTGTGCAACATGTTCATGCTCAAGTTGCTTAAAATTCATAATTTGATTTCTTAAAGAAATAATCTTGGCAGGAGGAAAATACTTGGCAATAAAAGCATCCTTACACTTATCCCAAGAATCAATGCTATTTCTAGGCAAGGATGAAAACCAAGTTTTAGCACGATCTCGTAGTGAGAACGGAAATAATTTCAATTTAACAATATCATTATCCACATCTTTCTTCTTTTGCATATCACAAAGTTCAACGAAAGTATTTAGATGGGATGCAGCATCTTCATTAGGACTACCAGAAAATTGTTCTTTCATAACAAGATTAAGCAAAGCGGCATTAATGTCACATGACTCCGCACTAGTGGCTGACACTGATGGAGAGCAGTACTATCTTCAGATGTGCCAGGCAAACAAACCCCCTTGGGCGTCCGATACAATCCCACTCTCTTGCTCCTTCTCTCATTTATTGCATTAGGACAACAACGATTCAACTGTTACTTGTTGCTGTAGTTGAACCCATTCCTCTGCATGACCTGTCATTGTCACAGTAAATAGCTAAACCTTCCTAGCATGATTAGGAGTTGCTTGAGCCATGTTGTGACTTCATCCATGCCATGCTTGCTATTGCTTAGAGTTGTGTCAGGTCTAATTCATCTGGGGATGAGTTGGAATGTTGTGATCATGTTCTGATGTTGAGAGCTAAGTGTGTGAACACGATTTGGTAAAGGTAGTGATGAGAGGGAGGAGCAATAGGAGTACTAATAAAATCATTATTATTAGTATTGGAAAA
This sequence comes from Elymus sibiricus, assembly GCA_039707655.1. Classification (NCBI taxonomy): domain Eukaryota; kingdom Viridiplantae; phylum Streptophyta; class Magnoliopsida; order Poales; family Poaceae; genus Elymus; species Elymus sibiricus. Next base: position 199,610,057 of record CM077668.1, read on the forward strand.
GTCACACAATTTTGTATTTTCTTGAGACATCACGATGAAGCAAGCAAACTAGCAAACAAGCAAATAAAAAATTGTGTTTTTTTTCATAAATTTTTTTGAGAAGTGGGGGAGATGAAAATGAGAGGCAAATGCAATTAAAAGGCAAATAAAATAAATGCAAGTGGATGATAGTTTATGCGAAGGTACTTGATAAATTTTGGTGATGTCTTCCCGGCAACGGCGCCAGAAATTCTTCCTGCTACTTGTAGACTGCGTTGGTATTTCCCCGAAGAGGAGAGGATGATGCAGTATAGTAGAGATAAGTATTTCCCTCAGTTAATAACCAAGGTTATCAATCCAGTAGGAGAACCACACAAAACCTCTTTAGCAGCACCTACGCACACAAAAGCAAACACTTGCACCCAACGCAAATAAGAGGGTTGTCAATCCTCATAGCGGTTATTTGCAAGGATTAATTCTGATAGTGATAGATAGATAAAGTAAAAAACTAAATAAAATAAAAGTAATTAAATTGCAGCAAGGTATTTTTGGATTTTAATATCTAATAAAAGTAGACCCGGGGGCCATAGTTTTCACTAGATCCTTCTCTCTCTAGCGCAGAACATACAGTGGGTAAACAAATTACTGTTGGGCAATTGATAGAAAAGTGCATAGTTATGACGGATTCATGGCAATGATCATGTATATAGGCATCACGTCTGAGACAAGAAGACTGACTCCTGCCTGCATCTACTACTATTACTCCACCCATCGACTCTAATAATTAGCATTTGGAATTGGAATTTGATCTTGCTTGAATTCCACTTCAATTAACTTGGCTAATTGTTGCATTAGGTCAATTCAGCACCTTAATATGTCATATCATTCATTTGATTGTGCATCGCATTGAATGTGTTCCTCTTCTACTTGTCGGTGTTTGTTCCTTCTCGGTAGAAGACGGTTCCGACTTTATGATCGCTATCCAGCATGCATCTAGGGTATTAAGTATAAAACAGAGTAATGCCTTAAGCAAGATGACATGATGTAGACAAAGTAAACTCAAGCAATATGATTAAACCCCATCCCTTTATCCTTAATGGCAACAATACAAATATGTGTCATGTCCCTTTCTGTCACTGGGATTGAGCACCACAAGATTGAAACCATCATAAAGCACCTCTCCCATTGCAAGATAAATCAATTATATGATTTTGTAGGGATAACTTTCTTTAGCATTTTTATTTTGAAAGGCATGATTGTTTATTAGTATGCCTGAGTATTGATGTCTTTATATCAAATTATAGACTATTGCTTTGAATCATTCGGATCTTAATATTCATACCGTAAGAGAGATTACATGATGAAACAGGTTAGGTAGCATTCCAAATCAAAAATCCTGTTTTTATCATTTACCTACTCGAGGACGAGCAGGAATTAAGCTTGGGGTTGCCTGATACGTTTCCAACGTATCTATAATTTTTGATTGTTCCATGCTATTATAGTATTAATCTTGGATGTTTTATATGCAATTATATATCATTTTTTGGGACTAACCTATTAACCTAGTGCCCAGTGCCAGTTGCTGTTTTCTGCTTGTTTTTGGTTTTTCAGGAAATCAGTACCAAACGAAGTCCAAATGCCATGAAACTTTTTGACGATTTTTTTCTGGACAAAAGAGACCCTGGAAGCTTCGGGAGGAAGCCAGAAGCCTCACGAAGAGGCCACAAGGCAATAGGGCGCTCGAGAGAGAAGCCTCTAGTGAAAACTATGGCCCACGGGTCTACTTTTATTATATATTAAAATCCAAAAATACCTTGCTGCAATTTATTTACTTTACTTTTATTTTGTATTTTACTTTATCTATCTATCACTATCAGAATTAATCCTTGCAAATAACCGCTAAGAGGATTGACAACCCTCTTATTTGCGTTGGGTGCAAGTGTTTGTTTTTGTGTGTGTAGGTGCTGCTAAAGAGGTTTTGTGTGGTTCTCCTACTGGATTGATAACCTTGGTTCTTAACTAAGGGAAATACTTATCTCTACTATACTGCATCATCCTCTCCTCTTCGGGGAAATACCAATGCAGTCTAAAAGTAGCAATGGCCGCCATGGCTCCCGAAGGGGAGGAGCCCCTCCGAGATTGGATCTCTCTCTCTGTTTCTCTCCTGTTTCGTGCTCTGTTTTTAGACCCCTTCACCGTTTTTTATATTCCCGGAGATCTGTAAGTATGATTGGGCTGAAATTTTGAGGGGATTTTTCTCTAGAAATTATCTTTCTTGCGGCGAAAGAAGGGCCCCAACCGACGTTCGAGGGAGTCACAAGGCAACACGGGGCGACCCCCCTGGGGCCGCGCCCTGTTGCCTTGTGACCACCTCGGGCACCGTCTTGCGTTGATTCTTCTTCCAAAAAATCACATATATTCCAAAATAATTCTCCATAAAATTTTATCGCGTTTGGACTTCATTTGATATGGATTTTCTGCGAAACAAAAAAAAGCAGAAAACATGAACTGCACTGGGCACTGGATCAATATGTTAGTCCCAAAAATAATATAAAATGTTGCCAAAAATATATGAAAGTTGTAGAATATGCCATACGACGGAGACGTATCAAGGTACTGCTAGGAACCATCCCCGCCGGCAATGATAAGTACCCATTCTTCGTAGATTACTTTTACTATGGATTAGTTCCTCCCATCTCGGACTTCTTCGATTAGGTGATGCGGACCTACGGGTTTCGGCTTTTGGATTTCGCTCCAAATGCTGTCACCTGCATGTCCATTTTTGCCCATCTGTGCGAGAATTTTGTAGGAATAGTTCCAAATGTACCTCTATTTCGTCACTTTTACATGCCGCGAATAGAGGGCGACGCCCTTTCCGGCAGTGTGACTTGGATTTCTCGGACTGGGCTGAAAGAACAGTACCTCAAGGGCAAATTCCATATCAAGTGGTTTGAATGGAGGGCCGACTGCTGCTGGATCAAACAGGCGGACTTCCCAGAGTACTATCGCCCAAGGACCAAGAAGATCAGTAGGGACGTGCATTGGGCTGACCTGGGGCCCAACGACCACAAACTAAAGCTGGCGCTGGAACGGATCCCGAGTCTACGAGCCGAGGGTCTGACCATTGAAATGGTTGGGGCCAACTTCTGGTGGCATTGGATCGCCCCATTGCAGATGAAGGGCCGAAGAACTTGGGAGTACAAGAACGCCGCAGACACGATGCGGCTCCATCCTGGCCTCTTCAACAGCTTGGCGGTGATTGAGCATGCTTGGCTCTTCAACAATGGGGTCCCGCACAAGTTGCCGGAAACCGTTATCCCTCCATGCAACAACAACGCCAGAGATTCCATCCTGGCAATGATGCCAGCATGTACTGCCCAAGGCAAGGATAGTGACTGGAATCAACCCGCCACAGCCATGGTAGAAGAGTGGTTCAACAACTTGGCGGGGACGCCCATCAGAGTTAAGGATGATCTGGTCCACGACACCAAGAAGCATGAGCTTGAGCTCATCGCCAGAAGGGCAGAAGAAGCTGGAGGCGTCGAGCTCGTTGAGGCCGCAGGTGATGGCTCCGGTAAAGAGGAGGAGAAGGATGACGAGGCCATAGAGTCCGACAAGGAGGAGGAAGCAAAGCCCCCTCCTCCTACAGTCACTGCTCCAAAAAGGGGTGCTGGAGGGCCTACCACTTCGAGGAGGCCTGCCCAGAGAAGGCCGGCAAGCTCCGAACCGGCAAGGGGTAAAGTTGCCGGCACCGAGACCGACGCCAGAACTTCCCGGCATCAACCTTCTCGGCCACGAGCTTCCCAGCAGCAAGCTTCCCGGAGGCCATCTTCCCGGCGGCATACTCCACCGACCATAGAAGGAGCGAGAACTTCTCAGCCCCCAGCTTCTTCGGCAGGGAAGCACGCTAGATCACCTTCTCCTCCTGCAGCGGCTCCTGACTCCGGGACCCAAGCGTATTGGGATCTCTCCCGCCTCTCTGAGGATGACGAAGAAGAGTAAGTGCTTGCCTCTTCCTCCACTCGTTGTTTTTGTTAACTTTTTGCCATTACTGATTTGATGGCTTGCTTGTCTTTGATCTTGCAGGGACGAAACGCCCTTGGCGCATCGGACCCAGAAGTGTCACAGCCCTAGAATTATTGCTTGTAAATAGTTGCATTAGAGGTAGTCATGCATCATATTTAAATTCAAGAAACTTGAATTGAGGGAATTTTCAAAGCCTCAGAATTTAAATAAAAAAAGGGCAAGAACCCTAAAATTTTCATTCAATGATTCCAAAAATCCCTTCATTGATGTTTGATAATTTTGGCAAGGGTTTTGATCCAAACCAAAAATATTAAACATTTTAAGAAATTATTTTTGGGACTTTGAATTTAAATCAATAGCTATTTGAATTTGAATTATATTCATATAATTAGAATATAATTTCAAATACCCCTAAAATGTTTTATGTGCATTTGGAAAAGTCCATCTAGCAACATAAAAATATTCAGATGATATTTGGCACTGTTTTGGATTTGTTTAGAATTTTAAACAGTGGCAAAGTAAAAAAGAAAACAAAAGAAAAATAAAAAAGAGCAGAAACCTCACCTGGCCCAATTGTGCAGCCCAGCTCACCAGGGGCACCTCCGTCTTCTTCCTCAGGACAGAAGGACGCGAGGGCGTGTGCCCCGCGCGTGCACGCACGCGCCAGGACAGCACCACCCTACCTGCCTGCCCCTCGACACCCTGGACTCCCTAGACGTTGCCACACACCTCCTGGCTCCCCCTCGACCTCTCCCATCCCCCTCCTCTCCTCTGCCTCTCTCCCGCGCTCTTCTCCGTACGCGTCCGAGAGCGCCGCCGTGAACCACCCTGGCCACCTAATACATCAGTATTCCCTAAACCGCAGTATTTTCTCTGTATAAAAAAAACAACCCTGAACCTCTTTTTTTTAAACTGAGCACGCGAAAAGAACTAGCTCATCCATTTTTAGCTCTGCATGATGGACTGGCCTGGCCGGGATGACCAAGCCGTTCTCATCCATGCAACGCGGAGCAGCCAGCATAGCCGTGTTGCAGAGCGTCAGGTCCTTGCACCGCGGCAGTACATTGTACTAGTTTGATTGCCTTCTTGGTGAGTGTAACATCGTGCTTGTCCGTCCGTTCAATTAGCCCATGGTCATACTAGTTTGTGCATGCTGGTGCTCTATGCATGGCTGTTCATCAGCTTGCAACTCTAGCTAGCTAGCAACGTGAGCGTTTTCAACCGTTTTGAACGGCGAGCTAGTTAATTTTAGTTAGCGCATATAAGCTCTTGCCAAACAGGTCCACAATATTCTCAATACTTTAAAGTACTTTGTTCTATCAAAACTGTGGTTTTTTGTACATGCAGATTAAATTACTGTAGTTTTCAATACTTTGGTTTTTATAATACTTTGTTATCAAACACAGCCTTAGTTTTTTTTTTGTTGAGCTTTCATACACTTATAGCTCTTAGTGCATCCGTTGCATGGCAATCCCTACTCCTTGCATTGACATCAATTGATGGGCATCTCCATAGCCCGTTGATTAGCCACGTCGATGTGAGACTATCTTCTTCTTTTTGACTTCCCCTTATTAATCTCTACCACCACATTCTATTCCACCCATAGTGCTATATCCATGGCTTGCGCTCATGTATTGCGAGGGGGTTGAAAAAGCTGAAGCGCGTTAAAAAGTATGAACCAATTGCTCGGCTTGTCATCGGGGTAGTGCATGATAAATACTTTGTGTTAAGAAGATGGAGCATGACAGGCCTAATGGAGGTAATTAGCAGGCCGGGCCCACTGTCAGTGGCTCCAGGTTAAACTAACAGAGGGATTAGTGGATAATCTAATCTGCACCTTACCTAACCGACGATTAGCCGCCGGCGTAAGCAGAACACGGCGAGGTTGCCCGTCCGGCCAACTCCGGCGACGGGAGCAAGCGAGGTAGGGCTCGTTGGAACGACCGCAGCACGGTGCGTCCAACGGTGGCGTCAACACATGCTGGGGTGGGCTTTGGAGACGGCGGTGGTGAGGTACAGTGGCGGCCGGAGCAACGGTGGTTGCGGCTGGGGTGGCTAGAGCACGCGGGCGAGCAAGCGAGCGAGCTAGGCCCCCTCTGTGGGAACCCAGAGCACTACGGGCGGCACGGTGAGGCCAAGGGAGCTCGGAGGCTATGCATGCAACAACAAATGGCGGACGGCGGCTTCGGTGCTCATGGGGAAGGCGGCTACAGCATGAAAACGAGGGAGAGAGGAGAGGGGCAACGACGGCGGGCACACAGGGAGTTGAACGGGGGGCTCGGCAAGCTCGGGGACGATCGGTAGGTGGTGAATCGACAGTGGAGATCCCCGGCGGCCGACAGTGAAGAAGACAATGGTGGTGAGGATGGAGGCCGTCCGGGCTCGCTTCCTTCAGTGGAGAGGTGCATCGGTGCTCGGAGGAGCTGCTGGACAGCTTGGGGAGGCGAGGCAACGAAGATTACATCAGATAGAACTCCAAGAACATCGAGGACAACATGGTATTGAAGATCAAAGAGAGAGAAGAAGCCATCTAGCTACTAGCTATGGACCCGTAGGTCTATGGTAAACTACTCAAACATCATCGGAAGGGCAGCAAGGTTGATTTAGAAGCCCTCCGTGATCGATTCCCCCTCCAGCAAAGTACCGGAAAAGGCCTCCAGATGGGATCGCGGAAGAACAGAGGCTTGCGGCGGCGGTAGGGTTTACTCGTCTTGCTCTCTGATGGTTTCTGAATATTTGAGAATTTATAGAAGTGGAATTAGGTCACAAGAAGCCACGAGGGGTCCACAAGGCATCAAGGTACCCCCTGGGGCCGCGCCCTGTTGCCTTGTGGCCTCCTCGTGTGGCTTTTGGCTTCCTCCCGAAGCTTCCAGGGTATCTTTTGTCCAGAAAAACTCGTCAAAAAGTTTCGTGGCATTTGGACTTCGTTTGGTACTAATTTCCTGAAAAACCAAAAACAAGCAGAAAACAGCAACTGGCACTGGGCACTAGGTTAATAGGTTAGTCCCAAAAAATGATATATAATTGCATATAAAACATCCAAGATTGATACTATAATAGCATGGAACAATCAAAAATTATAGATACGTTGGAGACGTATCAGCCATGGACCAGAGGGGGAACTATCCTCCCATCTAGGGGGAGGCCAAGGAAGAAGAAGGAGGAGGGGGGCTCTCTCCCCCTCTTTCCCGGTGGCGCCGGAACGCAGCCGGGGCAATCATCGTGACGGCGATCTACACCAACAACTTCGCCGCCGTCAACACCAACTCTCTCCCCCTCTATGCAGCGGTGTAACACCTCTTATCCCCGTTGTAATCTCTACTTAAACATGGTGCTTAATGCTACATATTATTATCCAATGATGTGTTGCCATCCTATGATGTTTGAGTAGATTCGTTTTGTCCTATGGGTTGATTGATGATCGTGATTGGTTTGAGTTGTATGTTTTATTTTGGCGCTGTCCTATGGTGCCCTCCATGTCGCGCAAGCGTGAGGGATTCCCGCTGTAGGGTTTTGTAATACGTTCATGATTCGCTTATAGTGGGTTGTGTGAGTGACTGAAACACAAACCCGAGTAAGTGGGTTGTTGCATATGGGAGTAAAGAGGACTTGTTACTAATGCTATGGTTGGGTTTTACCTTAATGATCTTTGGTAGTTGCGGATGCTTGCTAGAGTTCCAATCATAAGGGCATATGATCCAAGTACAGAAAGTATGTTAGCTCATGCCTCTCCCTCATATAAAATTGCAATAATGATTACCGGTCTAGTTATCGATTGCCTAGGGACAAATCCTTCTCTTGTGTTACAAAGGTTTTCTACTAAACAACTAACTTTTATTATCTTGCAAATTACTCCTAGTTTTATTCCCGCTAAGTACTTCTAGTTTTATTCTTGCAAAGTAGTTCTAGCATTACACCTACAAAGTACTTCTAGTTTCATACTTGTTCTAGGTAAAGCAAACGTTAAGTGTGCGTAGAGTTGTATCGGTGGTCGATAGAACTTGAAGGGAATATTGATTCTACCTTTAGCTCCTCGTTGGGTTCGACACTCTTATTTATCGAGAAAGCCTACAACTGATCCCCTATACTTGTGGGTTATCAAGACCTTTTTCTGGCGCCGTTGCCGGGGAGCAATAGTGTGGGGTTGATATTCTCGTGTGCGCTTGTTTGCTTTATCACTAAGTAGTTTTTATTTTGTGCTCTTGTTTTCTATCTTTAGTTATGGGTAGGAAACGTAAAATACCAAAAAAAATTAGTTGTACTTGCTAAACTAATGGTTGAAGAACCACCCAAAATCTATCATACTGCTGAAGCTTTCTACTTGGATCATCTTCGATCCGTTTCTACTCGTGCTGAAAACCCAACTAGCTTAGTTGAGGGAAAATCATTAGATGAGCATGCTTATTTTGTGCGACACCGCTTGTCTCAAAAAGGGAAACTTTTATTGGATCAAATTAATCGTTTGCAATGCTATGCTTGGAATTTATGCGAAATACATGATTTTACTTGTTGTTCTGAAGACCCTAAAAAACACCTTTCCTACCAATGTGAGTTTAAGGATAATGGAATCTTATCTTCTTATGCCAAGGGTGTTTATAGTTACTATGATATTGAACAAATAGAAGAATTTCTTGCTTTTAAGGGTGCCTATGAAATTGCTTCTTTGATTGAAAAGTATGATGCTACTCTTTACAAATCTGAAAATTTTGCCATACTTAAATATTGCTATGAAAACTATGCTTCTAATGCTTATGTTAAAGAATATATTGAGGACGCCTCCACTGTCCAAGAAGAGACTAATATTTTGCAGGAATCTATGGAAGAAGAAATTGTTGAAATTGTGAGCTCATTAGATGAAAAAGATGAGGAGGAGAGCGAAGAACAAAGGGAGGAAGAGCGGATTGATCACCCGTGCCCACCTGCTGATGAGAGTAACTCTTTATCTCATACATTGTTTAATTTCCCTTCGTGCTTACCGAAGGATGAATGCTATTGCTATGATCCCTTGGATTTGTTTGAAATATCCCTTTTTGATGAACTTGATGCTTGTTATGCTTGTGTCCATGATGCCAATATGAATCATGCGTATGGAGATGAACTTGCTATAGTTCCTTATGTTAAACATGAAATTGTTGCTATTGCACCCACACATGATAGTCCTATTATCTTTTTGAATTCTCCCAACTACACTATATCGGAGAAGTTTGTGCTTATTAAGGATTACATTGATGGGTTGCGTTTTACTATTTCACATGATGATTTTGATGGATATAATATGCATGTGCTTGCTGCTCCTAATTGCAATTACTATGAGAGAGGAACTACATCTCCACCTCTCTATGTTTCCAATACGATAAAATTGCAAGAAACTACTTATGCTATGTATCGGCCTTTATTATGTGTGCATGAATTGTTCTTTTATGACATGCCAATGCATAGGAAGAGAGTTAGACTTCGTCATTGCATGATATATTTTACTTTGTACTCACTACTAAATTACAAATCATTGTTAATTAAAATTGGCTTTGATATACCTTGGGATCCGGGTGGATCAATTACTTGAGCACTTTATGCCTAGCTTAATGGCTTTAAAGAAAGTGCTACCTGGGAGACAACCCGGAAGTTTTAGAGAGTCATTTTATTCTTTTGTGTGCTTTTAAAAAGTTTAAAAACAAAAAAATATAGAGGGGGGCCTAAAACTTTTCAAAAAGAAAAGTGAAAGTGAGAAAGACGAGCACCGTTGAAGTGGGAGCATGCCTTGAACTTTGTTCATGCCCATGGAAACTTTGTGAATCTTGAATTACAGAAACTTTTCAACAAAAATAATTATCCCCTTGTACAAATCCATTGTATTATAAAAATAATGTGCCAAGATTTACCTTTAGGATGTTTAAATTGCTTGTTTGGTGTGTGCTGTGAAAAAACAGAAACTTTTGCTATAGTGTTTGAATTTCTATATTTTACTAGAACATGCAAAAATTCTGAAATTTTTAAACAGTACTTCTATGAAAAAAAATTATTTTTTCCTAATTTTTCAGAATTTTTGGAGTTACAGAAGTACATGTTTCATTTGCATCTTTACAGACTGTCTTGTTTTCACAGATTGCTGTTATAGTTTCTTTATTTGCGTATGTTTGAAATGTTGTTGAGCCCCATTGACTTGGGAGCCATAGAATTGTGATAGCACACAGTGGGTAATGTTTGATTATAAATATACAATAATGTTATAGCAGGACAAGATGGGATTTGATGTTATATGTACTAACCTCTCTAATAAAAAGTTCGATTAAGTTTTGTGTGGATGAAGTGTTCGAAGAATGAGGAGGTATTGATATGAGGAGAATAAGGAGAGGCAAGAGTTCAAGCTTGGGGATGCCCAAGGCACCCCAAGTAAATATTCAAGGAGACTCAAGCATCTAAGCTTGGGGATGCCCCGGAAGGCATCCCATCTTTCTTCTTCGACAATTATCTGTATGTTTCGGTTTTTGTTTTGTTCACATGATATGCGTAAATTCTTGGAGCGTCTTTTGTGTTTTTTTTCCTTTTCTTTTATGCACCAAGCAGGTATGAGATAGTCATTGGTTGATTTATAGAATGCTCTATGTACTTCACTTATATCTTTTGAGTATGGCTTTATAGAATGCTTCATGTGCTTCACTTATATTATTTGAAGTTTGGATGCCTGTTTCTCTACATTTGGAAAACCGTTATTTGTAGAATGCTCTTTTGCTTCACTTATATTTATTAGAGTGTGGTCTTTTGTAGAAAGAATTAAACTCTCATGCTTCACTTATATCTATTTAGAGAGTCAACAGGAATTGGTCATTCACATGGTTAGTCATAAAATCCTACATAAAACTTGTAGATCACTGAATATGATAAGTTTGATTCCTTGCAATAGTTTTGCGATATTGAGATGGTAATATGTGGGAGGTACTAGTGAATAATTGTGGTTTAGTAAGAATATTGGTGTTAAGGTTTGTGATTCCCGAAGCATGCACGTATAGTCTTTAGTTATGCTAAGAAGTTGGAGCATGATTTATTATTGAGTGTCTTCCTTTGCGCGGAGGTCGGGGGCGCGCGATGGTTAACTCCTACCAACCTCCCCCCTAGGGGCATGTCTAGTAGTACTTTGCTTCGAGGGCTAATAGACTTTCTCAATAAGTATGTGAGTTCTTTATGACTAATGTGAGTCCATGGATTATACGCACTCTCACCTTTCCGCAATTTGCTAGCCTCTCCGGTACCGTGCATTGCCCTTTCTCACCTCGAGAGTTTGTGCAAACTTCGCCGGTGCATCCAAACCCCGTGATATGATACGCTCTATCACACATAAGCCTCCTTATATCTTCCTCAAAACAGCCACCATACCTACCTATTATGGCATTTCCATAGCCATTCCGAGATATATTGCCATGCAACTTTCATCATCATCATATACATGACTTGAGCATTCATTGTCATATTGCTTTGCATGATCGTAAGATAGCTAGCATGATATTTTCATGGCTTGTCCATTTTTTGATATCTTTGCTATGCTAGATCATTGCACATCCTGGTACACTGCCAGAGGCATTCATATAGAGTCATATTTGTTCTAGTTTTGAGTTGTAATTTTGAGTTGTAAGTAAATAGAAGTATGATGATCATCATTATTAGAGCATTGTCCCAGTGAGGAAAATAAATAAATAAAAAGAGGCCAAAAAGAGCCCATGAAAAAAAAACGAGAGAAAAAGAGAGGAGGGGCAGTGTTACTATCCTTTTCCATACTTGTTCTTCAAAGTAGCACCATGTTTTTCATATAGAGAGTCCCCTATGTTGTCACTTTCATATACTAGTGGGAATTTTTCATTATAGAACTTGACTTGTATATTCCGATGATGGGCTTCCTCAAATGCACGAGGTCTTCATGAGCAAGAAAGTTGGATGCACACCCACTTAGTTTTCAGTTTGAGCTTTCATACACTTATAGCTCTTAGTGCATCCGCTGCATGGCAATCCCTACTCCTCGCATTGATATCGATTGACGGGCATCTCCATAGCCCGTTGATCCACCAGTTGATGCGAGACTTTCTCCTTGAAGGTGTCCTGGATTAGGGGGTGCTAACCTAGCTAGCCCGTCTCCAGCCAGTCGTGCGTGATCAAGGTGGACTCCGCAGGCCGTGTACAGGAGGCGTGATCAAGACTGTCTTCACCGAAGACTTGACGTATACTCCAAGATCTCTCATGTTGCCCTACTCCTAGATACCGACCTTGTAACCCTAGATCCCCTCCCTGGCGTGTATATAAGCCAAAGGGTTTAGCTCATAGAGGGGACATCAACACAACATCATTCACCTAGCCATAGAGTTAGATACACATTACGATCTCGAGGTAGATCAACTCTGTACTCGATACATCTCCATCAATATAAACAAGAGCAGGACGTAGGGTTTTACCTCCATCAAGAGGGCCCGAACCTGGGTAAACATCGTCTCCCTTGTCTCTGTTACCATTGATCCACGATCCACAGCTCGGGACCCCTACCCCGAGGTCTGCCGGTTTTGACACCGACACTGGTGCTTTCATTGAGAGTTTCGTTGTGCGATCACCAGAAGGATCGATGGCCCACCTGCAGATCAACTGCGTCAACGGCCATGAGAGCGCTTACGCCCTCGGCCAATTTTTTTTCCGGCAGCATGGTGTTTTGCGCCGACTCGGCGGGTCATCTGGCCTCTATCGAGAACTACGCCCCAGGTCGGATCGTGACCTTCGGTGGCCTCGAGTACACCGCGGATTCCCGCGGCGAACTCGTCCTATCGGGATGGACTCCCGGCCGAATTGAGAGCATGTTCAGCTCCGGGGGCTCGACTCCAGAACCGATCTCCGTCGCAGAGCCTTTAGAGACCCCCGACGCGACCACTCCAGCCAGTCTCCTTCCGATCTTCAGTCCGGACATAAATCCGGCTCCCACCTCTGAAATTATGTCAGTATTAGAACTAACTTCGACGCAGAACCTGGAATTGTGTTCGGATTCCCTTCGCGCCGAAGACACGTCAAGATACACGTCGGGCGTACTTCGAGTCAGCCCCGCCCATAGCGCAGCCATGAATCCCGAAGAGCTATCTCACCTCAATGAGATGCTCGACCGCATCCAGTGTATGTCCATCTCGAACGGCAAGACTTCGGTTTACAATCAGATCGGACTTAAAGCCGATGATCGAGAAATTTACATCCCACCCACCACCCACCTGGTCGCCATGGTCGATGACTTAACCGACGTGTTGGGCTATGGTGAGGCCATAGACATGGATGAAGATGTTGATGGCCCCACCGAGGACACTACGCCCCTGGTAAACGCAGGCAGGTGGACCGCCACGTCCACTTATGATGTTTACATGGTGGACACCCCCAAATCCCCTCCAAGATGTCGGTGAAGACGCCGAAGAGGCAACAATGGGGAACCTAGCGGTAATAGTGAAACGGCCAATAACGGCAACACGAAAGACGGTGAAGCCAATAACCCCGAGGAGGACTTTCAAGCCTCCCCGGGGAGGAACGGCACACCCGACGGACATCTCGAGGACTCAGATCCCGACGACCTCTTTGAAGGGGCCGATGATAACTACATGCCAGAATCCGAGGAGGACGAGAGCCTCGGTACCGAGGACTACATCATCCCCGAAGACCCTCTCGAACAAGAGCGCTTCCGGGGGCGCCTCATTGCGACGGCCCGGAGCATGAAGCGGAAGCAGCAGCAGCAGCTGCAGGCCAATACCAACGCACTGAATGAAAAGTGGGTTGAAGTGCTCTCCGCCGAGCAAGACATGGAAGACCGGCGCCGTAGCGCGCCGAAATCATACCCACGTAGGTGTCTCTTGCCGGAGTTTGATGAGGAGCTCGCTGACGACCACGACCGACCCCCTAGAGGCCGGGACAGGCCAAGACGAGAAAACCTCAACGACCGGCCACCCCCACGCCATTATGGCAAGGACCCCGTGGATTACCCAGACCCTCATGACGCTAGACGTCGCATCGAGGAAAACAGGGCACCTCCTCGGTTCATTTATGGATCAAGAGGACGCGCGCCCGCCGGGCTTGACGGCTACGATGCCTGGATGGACAGGAACTGCTGTGCCCAAGATCAGGCCTACTCACGACTCTCACCCGACCTCCGATGAGATGCTCCTCGGTTCCGAGGTCCGGCTCACCCAATCTGCTTCACAGACAGGGTGATGGAACATCAATTCCCGGAAGGATTTAAGCCCATCAATATAGAATCATACGATGGCACCACCGACCCAACAGTATGGATCGAGGATTTCCTTCTCCACATACACATGGCCAATGGAGATGATCTACACGTCATTAAATACCTGCCGCTCAAGCTAAAGGGACCGGCGAGGCATTGGCTTAACAGCCTCCCTCCTCACTCTATTGGCAGTTGGGAGGCCCTGGAGGACGCTTTTCGAGCAAACTTCCAGGGCACGTATGTCTGACCTCCGGACGCTGATGACCTTAGCCGTGTCACCTAGCAGTCAGGCGAATCAGACCAGAAATTCTGGAATAGGTTCCTCACCAAGAAGAACCAGATCATAGACTACTCTGAAGCCGAGGCCATCGCAGCATTCAAGAACAATATCCGTGATGAATGGTTGGCCCGTCAACTCGGTCAGGATAAGCCGAGGACTATGGCAGCCCTCACATCACTGATGACTCAATTTTGCGCGGGAGAGGACAGTCGGCTCGCCCGCAGTACTCACAACGGCGAGGCAGGCATCTCAGAAACACGCGACGCCAATGGAAAACCCAAGCGCAACAAAAATAAGCACAGGTATAAAAATGGTGGAAGTGATACGGAAGACGCTGCGGTCAACGCGGGGTTCACCGGACCTAAATCCGGACAGAAAAGAAAACCCTTTAAAGGGAACAAGGACGGACCTAGCCAGCTTGATAGACTCCTGGACCGCCCATGTGGAATCCATGGCACTCAGGACAAACCAGCAACCCACACTAACAGGAATTGCTGGGTCTTTAAACAAGCCGGCAAGATTGCGACAAAGGGTCAAAATAAAACTCAAAATCGCAGTGAAGATGAGGAAGAACCTCGGCGGCCTAATAACGGAGGCCAAAAGAAGTTTCCTGACGAGGTCACAGAGGTCAATATGATCTATGTCACCCACATCCCTAAAAAGGAGAGGAAGCGTGTGCTCCGGGATGTCTACGCGCTAGAGCCAGTCGCCCCGAAGTATAACCCATGGTCGGCTTACCCGATCACATTTGACAAGCATGATCATCCGTCCAGCATCAGGCATGGCGGATCGGCGGCACTCGTCCTGGACCCTATTGTTGATGGTTATCATCTGACATGTGTCCTGATGGACGGTGGAAGCAGCCTCAACCTCATCTACGAGGATATGGTTCGCAAGATGGGCATTGACTCATCTCGAATCAAGCCAAGCACCACCACCTTTAAAGGTCCACCACCTTTAAAGGTGTCATCCCTGGCGTCAAAGCCCGCTGTGCCAGAATGGTCACCCTGGAGGTAGTCTTCGGCTCGCCCGAGAACTTCAGAAGCGAGGAGTTAATCTTCGATATCGTGCCTTTCTAAAGTGGATACCATGCGCTCTTAGGGCGCACGGCCTTCACACGCTTCAACGCAATCCCACATTATGCCTATCTCAAGCTCAAAATGCCAGGACCCAATGGCGTTATGACAGTCAATGGTAACACCGAACGCTCACTCCGGACGGAGGAACAGACTGCGGCTTTCGCAGCCGAGGTACAGGCGTCCAAGGAGGCAGCCCGCAGCGACAAACGCGTCGCTCGCTCTTCGAAGCGCGCCCGGGCCGCACCAATCGACCTCAGCCATATACTCCCGCACCCAAAATAGGGACACGGGCTCCTGGTGTGCCCTCTCTGTAGTGGGCACTATGTCCCCAGAGTGCATAATTTCGCACTCAAGATTCCCTGGGTCGTCGAGGAGCCAAAAATTTACTCGAACGTTGGCACGGTTTGACGAAGCATCGATGTGGCTTCGAGCCCCCGCACAGGCAGGTCTCTGTCAAAGAAACAGCCAAACATGACTACGTCAATGTGGTTTCAACCACAGACCGGACTTCGGCAACGTCTCCTTTAAGGAGCTCGGTCAATCAAACGCTTGGAGCGTATAAAGGGCCGGAAAGGCATCAACCTCCGCAAAGTCCTCACCATCAATGGTGAACATCTGGTCAACAGCCCGGAAGCGCAGACGTGCGGCAGGTAGCGGCCCGGATTCTTAAAAATCTGATGACAAATATCCGCCCTGTTTCTTCCTCCCTTTTTCCTTTTTACGTTGTATTCTTTCAGTTCCTCTTGTTGCAGCTTGGCATGTACTTGCTTGAAATTATGAAATAAAGAAACCGTGCCCTTTAAAGGTCCTTATCGTACTTCTTTACAAGCATGGCCCCTGCGCTATGACGAAGTCCTCTAAAAAGACACAATTGTACCACAAGTCTGAAATATTCGGCGTCTCGGATTTTGGCTTTATATGCATCAGTTTCGAACCTAGATTTTGGTCAATAGTTGAGTTGCCCGGCTCCTATGTGTACCCCTTACGTTCCTGATGAATTCGGCTAAGGGTGTAACGGGAGAACCACTGTGATTGTGCCGCCAGGTCAATTGGCATGGTACCTCAGTGGAGAAAGCCGAAAACTGACTATCTAGGTAGGCATAAACTGGTCCGCCATCCACAGACCGCGTTAAGCGATGTGACGATAGAGATCACCCGTGTTAAACGAAGGGCTTTAATTTCTAGCCGAAGTGCGCTATGGTCTAGACCTCGGCCGACCAAGGCTGACCACTTCCCACACCGGGGGCTCGTCACCAGCCCCCACAGTCAAACTCCTATGACTATGTGAAAGTCATAAAGCCACTATAGTCTGATTACCTAGTTCCTATAAGCACCGACCACCTCCGGGCACTGTGACGTCGGCTAAGGGTCAAAAGTGCCTCATGGAACACCCTTTGTATAATCTACACTGGGGCTGAAGCCGACGACTGGCCACTTTCAGTTTAAAACAGTCATCCAGGAGGTAAAATGATGAGGACATCTATACTATGACTCCATCTCTACCTCATGAACAACCTGTTGCTACAAAGAAGATGTCCAATGATGAAATCAGGATTGGACCCATTACAAGAGCTCGTGCTAAACTACTAGAACAACAGGTGAATTCTCTCTTAGTTGATAATGCTATTTATTTTAATGAGAGCTTTATACTGCCTAAATCCTTGTGTGTATGTGTCATTAGGTACATTGGAGAGGAAGGCATAGCACAAGGGAGCAAGGAGGAGAGCAAGGAGGCAGTGCAGCTGGTCAGGGAGGAGGACCCTGCAGTTTCCAGGGCGGTAGTACCGCCCCACACCAGCGGTAGTACCGCTTAAAGCGGTAGTACCGCCCCGTGCTACCGTACTCAGTACCGCTTAGCAAAATAGTTCTGGCACCCAAGCGACCTAACCGGTACTAGAGCGGTACTTAAGCGGTAGTACCGCTTGGAGCGGTAGTACCGCATGCTATAAGCGGTACTACCGTGCTGCCTGCGCGCAGGCTTTTGGGCTGACGGCCCGTGTACCCCTTCCAACTATCTTAGGATATAAATACCCTTCCTTAGGGTTAGTTAGAGGGAGACCACGTTTTGATTAAACCTCTTTTCAGATTGAATTGCTTTAAGCATTCCTCTGTAATCAATATTCCTCTTTGATTCGATCAGGAGTATTCTACCTTCACCACTTTGTTGCGATCTGGTGTTTATCCTACTGCAAGATTCAAGTGTCTTCTGCTGTTCCATTGGGAATTGGTAGATTGCAAACCGCTTCGTGGTCGGCGGCTACGTGCGCAAGTGTGTGAAGTTGCGAATATCGAATAGGGTTGAGAACTGTTGCATTGGCAACGGGGGAACAGCCAGAGATTCGTCAGCGTCCCACAAGTTCTCATCCACCTACATAGAGCTCAACGAGAAGATCGGGACACCCCATATCATCTTGGTATCAGATATCCAGTGTTTACTCGGTGAGCATCCATCAATCCCTTAGATTAGTGTTGTTTTCCTGCTATCCAGAAAAAGCCTCACAAAAATATTAGGGTTCTTCATAGTTTGCCATAGCCTAGATTGCATCGTAGATTGGTTTTAGTTGCTGGTCGTTGGGTTTATCCTTGTGATCCGATCTATTTCCATTGGAGTTTAGATTTCCAGATTTGTTTCCAAGTAGTTAAAAAAAATAAAAAAAATCCGCGTTACTGTTCACGGCACTGTTCACGTGACATTTGAAAAAAAAAAAAAAAGAAAGAAAGAGAAGAATCGAGGGCAGTTCCTTGTTATTATCTTTCGCAGTTGTGGAGCTGCGTACCGTGCGAGCGTTGCTTTGCCAAGTTTCTCTCCACCGTTTGTGTTTCCTTGGGTGTGACTCACACGATCAGCACTAGGCTTTATCTTCGGTGTTGTTAGGTATCCCAACCAAGCTCCACTATATACCCTGGTTTGTCGTGTGATAGTTTTTCCCTCGGTATTCGCTTCCTCACATCCGTGCAAGTTCTGCCTATCCAAGTTGGTAAACGATTCTAATTCACTTTGGAACGGTAAGATACCTTGTTTCTTTCAGTTTTGAGTGCGTTGAGAGTTTTCCACATACACCCACTATATTTTTCTTTCTGTGCGTTCTAATTCCCTAATCATGTCCGAAGAGTCTTTTGATGTCCAGCAGCGAAAGGATCCTCAATCCGTGGTGCATTGGAATGAATATGCGGCACTTCGTGATCATTTGACGAACCAATTTAATTCTACTTGTGATGGTATACACGAGGATGTGCGTGCTATTGACTTAAAGCTTGCTGACACTCAAGATACCATGAATACAACTCGTGACACTATGACTACACTTCAGCAGTCCGTTACGGATTTGACGCATGCCGTAGCTGCTTTGCAAGCTTCCGTGGGTCAACGGCGCATTCGGGAGCAAGATGATGATCTTGATGATGATGGTGAGGCAAGTGTTCATGGTGGTCATGTAGCTAACGCAGCTGCAAACGCTGCTCATGCTGCCAATATTATGGTTCATGGTGGCCGTGGTCATGGTGGCCGTGGTAATGGCGGCCGTGGTGGTGGCCGTGGGTTTGCTGTTTTGGGTGCACGCCGTGATACTGATATTCAGCAACCTCACCGTGATGAGGATGGGCTGGGTAAGCCGAAATTCTCTATTCCCACATTTGAGGGCTCTACTGATGTGGAAGAATATCTTAGTTGGGAGCTCAAGATAGAGAGATTGTGGCGTTTACATGAGTACACCGAGGACAGAAAAATCAAGTTGGCATCTTCTGAATTTGATGGTTATGCTTTGCGTTGGTGGGATCATCTTGTGCGTACAAGACAGGAGGATGGAGATCCTCCAATTCTTACATGGCGCAATATGAAGGAAGTGATGCGTGCCCGGTTTGTTCCACGCAACTATATTCGTTCTCTCTATGATAAGTTGCAGAATTTGCGGCAAGGTACAATGTCTGTGGATGATTATTTTCAAGAGATGGAGTTGATTATGCAGCGTGCCCGAGTCCGTGAACAGCCCGAACAGACCATGCAGCGATTTCTTTCTGGTTTGACATACAATATCAAGCGTATTGTTCGGCATCACCAATATCAAGACATGTCAGATTTGTTACATCAAGCCCGTGAACCAGAAATTCAGTTGGCCGAAGAAGCCAAGTTTACCTCTCGTTCTGCTTCTGCTCGTGGTCGTTTCACCCCACGACCTACTGGTGGGGCGCCCCCACAAAGTGATACTTCTGGTTTTCCTGTTCCTTCCAGTAACAAGTCAGATTCTGCTGTTTCTACTGCAAAGAAACCGGTGCACCCTGCTGCGAGTGCTCCTGGTTCATCTATGTCTACAGCAAGAAATAGGGATATGCATTGTCATAGATGTGGAGGCAAAGGTCACTTCAAGAAGGATTGTCCCAATAAGAAGGTCATGTTGATTAATGAGGATTTAGAGTATGAGACCGGTGATGATGCTGATCCTACTTCTGAAGATTGGGAGAATGAGGATACCACTGATGGGGCTATCGATGCTTATGCAACACACTTTCCTACTATCGTTTGCTCGGAACGAGTGTTAAGTGTTCAGCCTAGTGCTGATAATCAGCGGTGTAATTTGTTTCAAACAAAGGCTATTATTGGTCCTGGCAAGGCGTGCAAAGTGATCATTGATGGTGGTAGTTGTCGCAATTTGGCTAGTAAAGAGCTCTGTGCCAAACTAAAGCTGAAATATTTACCGCACCCACACCCTTATTATATTCAGTGGTTGAGCGATACTGGAGAGATGAAGGTCAGCCACATGGTGCGTGTGGACTTTCAGATTGGACCATATAAAGACTCCATTGAGTTTGATGTGGTTCCTATGACTGTTTGTCACTTGTTGTTGGGCCGCCCATGGCAATATGATAGAAACGTTCTTCACAATGGGAGAGCCAACACATACCAGTTGACTTGGCATGGCAAGGACATTATTTTGCGACCCATGACTCCGCAGCAAATTGTAACTGAATCTCGTCAAAAAATTGAAGTGAATCTTGAGAAAGAGAGCGAGAGATTAGATAGGCGAGAGACTACACTTCCGGTGAGTGAGAGCCACAAGCCAAATTTGAGCGGTAAAAGTAAATGTGAGGGAGTGAATTCCTTAGTCATGTTAGCCACCAAATCTGATTTGAGAGAGTTCCGTGAGGATCCCACTGTTGTTCCTCTTGTGCTTCTGTGCAGGGGTGAAATTTTGATTTCTAATGATATGACTCCTCTCTCTCTTGGTGTTTCTAATGTGTTACAGGAATTTGGTGACGTGTTTCCGGCGGAGGTCCCTGCTGGTTTGCCACCATTGCGCGGTATCGAGCATCAAATTGATTTGATACCAGGAGCGTCGCTGCCCAATCGGGCCCCATACCGCACCAACCCCGAGGAAACTAAGGAAATTCAGAAACAAGTACAAGAGCTTCTCGACAAAGGTTATATTCGCGTGAGCTTAAGTCCTTGTGCTGTTCCTGTAATTTTAGTTCCTAAGAAAGATGGTACATGGCTCATGTGCGTAGATTGTCGAGCTATAAATAACATCACTATTCGATATCGTCACCCTATTCCACGTTTGGAAGATATGCTAGATGAATTGAGTGGTGCTGTTATTTTCTCTAAAATTGACTTGCGTAGTGGTTATCATCAAATTAGGATGAAACAAGGGGATGAATGGAAGACAGCCTTTAAAACAAAGTTTGGTTTATATGAGTGGTTAGTCATGCCTTTTGGGTTAACTAATGCACCTAGTACTTTCATGAGGTTAATGAACCATGTTTTGAGGCACTTTATTGGTAAATTTGTGGTTGTCTATTTTGATGATATACTTATTTACAGCCGCAATGCATCTGAACATTCTGATCATATTCGACAAGTTTTGCAAGTGTTGCGTGATGCTAAGCTTTATGGTAATCTAGATAAATGCACATTTTGCAAAGATAAGGTCATATTTCTGGGTTATGTTGTTTCTGGTCATGGAGTTGAGGTAGATGAATCTAAAGTTGAAGCTATTAAAAATTGGCCTACTCCTTTGAATGTTAGTCAAGTACGAAGCTTTCATGGTCTTGCTGGTTTTTATAGACGTTTTGTGAAAGATTTCAGTACTATTGCTGCACCTTTGAATGACCTTACCAAAAAAGGTGTTGAGTTTGTGTGGGGCACAGCCCAAGATTCTGCATTTGATGAGCTGAAACGTCGTTTAATTACAGCACCGTTGCTTGTACTTCCTGATTTCCATAAGCAATTTGAGATCGAATGTGATGCTAGTGGCATTGGGATCGGAGGTGTGCTAATGCAAGAGGGTAAACCAATTGCATATTTTTCTGAGAAACTGAATGGTGCACAATTGAACTATCCTGTTTATGATAAAGAATTGTATGCTCTCGTTAGAGTTCTTGAGGTTTGGCAACATTATTTGTGGCCAAAAGAATTTATCATACATTCTGATCATGAGGCTTTGAAGTTTTTAAAAAGCCAGTCCAATCTGAATAAACGACATGCTAAATGGGTTGAGTTCATTGAATCCTTCCCATACATCATTAAGTATAAGAAAGGAAAAGACAATGTTGTTGCTGATGCACTCTCTCGGAAAAGCATGTTATTGACACGACTTGATGTTCAAGTTCCTGGTTTAGAGAGTTTGCGTGATTTATATGCTTTGGATACTGATTTTGCGACGCCATTTGCTCAATGTTCTGCTGTGAAAGCGTGGGAAAAATACCATATACATGATGGGTACTTGTTTCGCGCTAACAAACTGTGTGTGCCAGAATCGTCCGTGCGTTTGCTCTTGTTGCAGGAATCTCATGCCGGCGGTTTGATGGGCCACTTTGGACGTGAGAAGACGTTCCTTATGCTCGCAGATCATTTTTACTGGCCAAAGATGAGGCGTGATGTGGACAGGTATGTGAAGCGTTGCATCGCTTGCAATCAGGCAAAGTCCAAGCTGAAACCTCACGGTCTGTATACCCCTCTGCCTGTACCTAATTCTCCATGGGAAGATATCAGCATGGATTTTGTTTTAGGATTGCCTAGAACCAGGCGAGGACATGATTCTATTTTTGTGGTAGTAGACAGATTTTCAAAGATGTCACATTTTATTGCCTGCCACAAAAGTGACGATGCGTCGCATATTGCTAATCTGTTTTTCAGGGACATCGTGCGTTTACATGGCGTACCAAGGACGATTGTTTCTGACCGTGATGTGAAATTCATGAGCTACTTCTGGAAGACACTTTGGGGCAAGCTGGGAACAAAGCTACTGTTCAGTACTACTTGTCATCCCCAAACTGATGGTCAAACGGAGGTCGTGAATCGTACACTTTCCACGTTGCTGAGAACCATGCTCAAGAAGAATCTGCGTGAGTGGGAGGAATGCTTGCCGCCTGTGGAGTTTGCTTACAACAGAGCGGTGCACTCTACCACGCAACTTTGTCCATTTGAGGTGGTCTATGGTTTCAAACCCATTGCACCATTTGACTTGTTGCCGCTGCCAACGCAAGAAAGGGTGAACATGGAGGCCTCACGGCGTGCAGATTTTGTGAAAAAGATTCATGAGAAAACAAAGGCAGCCATTGAGAAGAAGGGCAAGCACACAGCTGCTCGTGTTAACAAGAAGCGCAAGGGGGTGTTGTTCCAGCCGGGTGACATGGTGTGGGTACACTTCCGCAAGGATAGGTTCCCTCATCTGCGCAAGTCCAAGTTGATGCCACGTGGTGCTGGTCCTTATAAAGTGCTTACAAAAATAAATGATAATGCATACACGATTGATCTTCCTGCCGAGGAGTTTGGTGTCAGTAATTCTTTTAATGTTGCTGATTTGACGCCCTATCTTGGAGATGACCTTGACGCGTCGAGGTCGACGCCTTTTCAAGGGGGGGAGGATGATGAGGACATCTATACTATGACTCCATCTCTACCTCATGAACAACCTGTTGCTACAAAGAAGATGTCCAATGATGAAATCAGGATTGGACCCATTACAAGAGCTCGTGCTAAACTACTAGAACAACAGGTGAATTCTCTCTTAGTTGATAATGCTATTTATTTTAATGAGAGCTTTATACTGCCTAAATCCTTGTGTGTATGTGTCATTAGGTACATTGGAGAGGAAGGCATAGCACAAGGGAGCAAGGAGGAGAGCAAGGAGGCAGTGCAGCTGGGCAGGGAGGAGGACCCTGCAGTTTCCAGGGCGGTAGTACCGCCCCACACCAGCGGTAGTACCGCTTAAAGCGGTAGTACCGCCCCGTGCTACCGTACTCAGTACCGCTTAGCAAAATAGTTCTGGCATCCAAGCGACCTAACCGGTACTAGAGCGGTACTTAAGCGGTAGTACCGCTTGGAGCGGTAGTACCGCATGCTATAAGCGGTACTACCGTGCTGCCTGCGCGCAGGCTTTTGGGCTGACGGCCCGTGTACCCCTTCCAACTATCTTAGGATATAAATACCCTTCCTTAGGGTTAGTTAGAGGGAGACCACGTTTTGATTAAACCTCTTTTCAGATTGAATTGCTTTAAGCATTCCTCTGTAATCAATATTCATCTTTGATTCGATCAGGAGTATTCTACCTTCACCACTTTGTTGCGATCTGGTGTTTATCCTACTGCAAGATTCAAGTGTCTTCTGCTGTTCCATTGGGAATTGGTAGATTGCAAACCGCTTCGTGGTCGGCGGCTACGTGCGCAAGTGTGTGAAGTTGCGAATATCGAATAGGGTTGAGAACTGTTGCATTGGCAACGGGGGAACAGCCAGAGATTCGTCAGCGTCCCACAAGTTATCATCCACCTACATCGAGCTCAACGAGAAGATCGGGACACCCCATATCATAAAACTAGTTGAAAAACACACATGGAAATTAAAGCCATATTCATCAAAGCAAAAGATAAAGTTTTGTACATCACACACTTCGGCATTCCGAAGTACTGTTTAGAAATACATAGTGTCCTTTGGACACATGACTTCGGTGATACGGGCTCCCTCCTCCACCTCGGTGAAGAACTGTTCGGCGGTGCGCGGCTTGTCGGCAGGAGGGCCCATGGCACATGTCACCGCATCAACCTTTCGGAAGTGCGTCTTCACGCAGGCGTATGCCCTCCGCGCCCCTTCAAAGCACGCGGACCTCCTCCAGCGGTTCACACAGGGCACGGCATCTTGGAGACGGGCCGTAAGGCCGAAGAGGCTGTTGGGCATGGTTTCGGCAGGCCACAACGCGACGCAGAGGTCCTGGAGCGCCGGTCTCATCATGCGAAACAACTCCACTAGCTGCTTCATTCGATGATTTAGCAGCTGTGCCGACGGCGACCCCGGGAACTGCCCCCAAAAGGCCTTCTCCGCCTTGTGGCCCGCTAACTGGCCGAAGTACGCCACCGCATCCACCGCGCTCTGCGGAAAATCCTCAAAAACCTCTGCGGGACACCATAATTGGGTGAGCTCGATACACCCTTTACTGCCAAACATACACTGCAGCAGAAATAGCTTACCCGAGGCGATTTGCTCCACTTGCTGGAGCACCTCGTGGTCAGCCCGGGCCATGGTCTTGAGCTCGGAGTGGGCAAGTTGGAGCTTCTCGAGCTCCTCCTTCGTTTGCTTCCCATCCGCCTGAAGCATGTCGCGCTCCTCAAACAAGCCCTTCAGGGTCTCCTCGACCTCCGTGACCCGTGCCCGGTCCTTCTCCCCGGCTACCTTCTCGGTGGCTCGGGCCTTCTCCGCCTCCGCAGCTGCAGCCTCATGCTGCTTCACCTCTTGCCGAGCCTTTTCGAGCTCGGCCCTGAGCGTCTCAAGCTCCGCTAACGCCGCTGTCATTGAAACAGTTTGGCCTTAGTTTTTCATTGAGCAAAACCTATCATAACTCTTTCGTACAAAGTATAATACAAGTTTAACTTGCTTACCTTGAGACTGCTCGAATTTTTGGTTTACCAGGGTAAGTTCCCCCTGGGACCTCTCAAGCTTCCAGTTTATCTCCGCAATCTCCTCGGAGAGGGAGTCCGGAACCGAGGTCGAAACCTGGCAGCAAAAATCCTTATTACAAAGGCAACAGCTAAATTATTAAAAAGATCCAGGATGGCTGTCTTGCGCAGCTCCCTGGGGGCTACTTGACAGGCTCGTACTAAATTAAACGACCCCAATGCCGGTTTCTTGAAACCGACTTCGGGCTCGGGGGCTACTCACTCACTAAGCCGTTTAGCAGGCTGTGCTACTATGTCCTCGGACAAATACATAAATCAAAAAAAGCTCAAATGAACAAGTTAAACTTGGTGCGAGGATAGAAGCATACCTCAAAACTCGTTACGAGGTTCTTAAAAACCTCGTGCAGGCCGGCCCCTGCGGACCGGAAGCCCTGCAGCGCCACACCTATCAAGGCACGGTGCTCTTCCTTGATGGAGGAACCCTTCAGGGTGTCCTCCACCTCCTCGGTCCACCCCGCGCCAGCCCGTCCTTGGGCAGTTGGCGAGGGTGGAGGGACAACCTCGGATATGCCAATCCGGGTAGCCTCCACCTGCGGTGGCGGAGCCGAAGCAGATATCGGCTGGACCGATGACTGGCCCTGCTCCTCTTCGATGACCTCGGGGTGCTTCACCCCCTGGTCTTGTTGGGCCGAGGTATCGACCTCGGCCATGACGGCCACCTCTCCAACCCTCGTCATGTCGACATCGGGAGCCAGGGTGGATGTCACCTCCTCTAGCCCGTCATGCGCTGGGGGAGGAGCAGCGGGCTCTGGAGTCCCGCTGGCAGATGGCAACCCGCTCGAGGAACAACTGGGGATTACCCATGGCGGACTGCGTGAGGGAAAATGCTCTGTGTGTTTTTCCTTGCCAAAAAGAACTTGTCAAATTGAAAGACGGGATATAAAGACAACGGCTTACCCTCGAGGCATCGGTTTCTTCCTCCCCATCATGAGGAGGTCTTCTTCTAAGTCACCGGAGAGCTTGACTCTCTCCGACAACTTGCCGGCAGCCCCGGACGAGGTTGTCCTCGGCCTCTTTGGGCCCTTGGGCGGCATACCAGCTTCGGCGTCCTCGGACACTGACCTCTTCCCTTCTGGGAAAGGAATCTCCTCGGCCTCATCCTCCTCTGCATCGCCGTCATGGGCAGCGAAGGTGTGGGTCTCTTCTGACTGGGTGACCGAGGTCTCCCGAGTCTGAGCACTTGATTTACCCCTCTGGGACTTCATCCCTTTGGGGGCCACCACGTGCGGCTCCTCGGTCAGGAGCCCCGAGAGCAGGGGAGTCGTGGGCTCCTCTGGCAGTGGAGCCGGGCATCGCACTCCTTGTACCCAGGCCAGCCACTTCTGCAAAGCGTCAAGCATAACAAGGCATTAAGATTCTACTCCTCGTTGTGGAGGACAAAATTATAGTTGGTGGGCAGGATCACTTACCGGGGGGGCTTCATAGCCGTGCTCGAGGCCGCGGTCCTCCCCTTCCTTGGGAATTTTGTCCTTGGCCAGCTTCATGAGCTTTGTCCACATGGCGGCCAAGGTGGAGCGAAAGAAGGTGGTGATGGTGTCCATGTCCTCAGGCTTTTGCACACATCGAGGTAGCCCGAAGCTGGAGAGGGAGTATGCGGCGGTTGAGCATGACGTTGATGACGTCGGCAAGCTCGACCTTCCCCGTGGTGGACCACCATTTGATCCTCTCGACCAGGACCTCCACCTCTTTTGGGTTCCCCCAGGTGACGCCCTTCTCCCTCCAGGACTTGAGCTTCTTGGGAGGCCCGGCCGAGAAAGCTGGGGCCTCGGCCTGACCAGGGGCAAGCGGTTCGGTGATATAAAACAACTCCCGCTGCCACTCCTTCACCGTTTCGATGAAGGTACCCTTGAACCATGCGGCCCCTGGTTTTTGCAGATCATGGCCCCTCCGCACTCTGCAAGGTCGGAGTCACTGGACTTCGGCTTGATCCCGAAGAGCTTCAGCCATAGGCCGAAGTGCGGCTCACAGCGGAGGAAGGCCTCGCAGACCATGATGAAGGAGGCGAGGTGAAGGATGGAGTTTGGGGCCATATGATGGAAATCGAGCCCGTAGTAGTACATTACCCCACGCACAAAGGGGTGCAGCGGGAACCCCAGGCCTCGGACGAGGTGGGGGAGGAAGACTACCCGCTCCCCGGCGTTGGGAGCGGGCACTTGCTGGCCAGTGGCTAGAGCGCGGGCGGCGGTGGTGGAGCTCAGATACCCCGCACTGCGCAGCTCGTGGATGGTGCCATCTGTCATGATGGAGCCACCCCAATGCCCCTTGAGGGTGTCGGCCATGGCTGTTGGGGGAGGTTGGACTCGCTAAAGGAAGAAGATGGGATCTGGGCGCAGGAGCTTGATGGAGCAGTAGATGGGGGAAATGGGAGTGTAGTAGGTTGCGCTGTCTGCCCTTTTGCTCTTATAGGCCGGTGAAAGGCCAAGAGTCCCCTTTACTGCGCCAATGAAAATGCCACCCTCATCAAAGATGCCGTTAAGCATATGGGGGGAAACAAAATCGTAATGATATCCCTGAGAAAACGGGCACGATCTCCACCTCGAAGGGACGTGCTAGTAAAAAGGCTGCCTCGAACCATGATTTGAGGGAAGCAGTAACTGCCTGACCTGTCGTGGGGCGTGCCGCTTCGATAAAGCTGTCAGACCAGATTGGACCGTTCATACCTAGACGGCAGGCCTTCGAGGCTAAGGTATCTACCCTCTTCGGGCAGGGTACAAGCTCGGTTGGGCCTCGGATGACATCGCTCCACTAAAAAGAGTAAAATAACAAGGGGAACTCGTCTGTCGAGCCAAGGACTCCGGATCCGAGGTGGCGTCTGTTAAGAAAATCGTCCTCGGCGTAGAAGACCAGTTCGGGGGCTACTGACGATGACCTGGATTAGGGGGTGCTAACCTAGCCAGCCCGTCTCTTCTGTTGGGCCGATGGGCCCTCGTGCGTGATCAAGGTGGACTCCGGAGGCCGTGTACAGGAGGCATGATCAAGACTGTCTCCACCGAAGACTTGACGTATACTCCAAGATCTCTCCTATTGCCCTACTCCTAGATACCGACCTTGTAACCCTAGATCCCCTCCCTGGCGTGTATATAAGCCAAAGGGTTTAGCTCGTAAAGGGGACATCAACACAACATCATTCACCTAGCCCTAGAGTTAGACACACATTACGATCTCGAGGGAGATCAACTCTGTACTCGATACATCTCCATCAATATAAACAAGAGTAGGACGTAGGGTTTTACCTCCATCAAGAGGGCCCGAACCTGGGTAAACATCGTCTCCCTTGTCTCTGTTACCATTGATCCACGATCCACAGCTCGGGACCCCCTACCCCGAGGTCTGCCAGTTTTGACACCGACACTCCCTTTTTGACTTCTCCTTATTGATCCCTACCACCACATTCTATTCCACCTATAGTACTATGTCCATGGCTCACGCTCATGTATTGCGTGGGGGTTGAAAAAGCTGAAGCGCAATAAAAAGTATGAACCAATTGCTCGGCTGACATCGGGGATTGAATGAAGGTTGGGACAGAACTCCAAAATAACAGATCCTTTCCTACTAGTTTGATGTTCGAATCGACATGATAATGAACGAAGAATCATTGGAATTTCCCATCTTTTTCAGCTCTGCTCCCGAAAAGAGAAAGGAAAGGAGACTGATCTTGACGTCGGCGTTGGTTTTTCCAACGAAAAACAAGAACATTCTTTCACGAACTTCCATGACAAAATGCTAGTTGCCTTGTAACGTGAGCCGACTATCTCCTGGCACAGCCAAAGCATTTCCTCGCCCGAGGCCTGCTCAAAGCTAACTTTCTTAAGCTGTTATGTCCTCCGAAGTGAAGTGGATTGGTCGGAAAGTCGCGGGTTCGAACCCCGTTTTCCCCGCCCGATCTTCCTCTTCCTGCCCGACTCATTTTGAAAACACTGGAAGCTGCTGATCCCAGCGTAGCATTCAAGACAATTGTTCCTTCTTCGGTCTCCCTCCACCCCCTTCGTTTGTTGTGGGTCTCACCGCAGGCACTTACTTAATGAATGAGTGAAGATCTTCCTTCCCCTCTTGTGTCTTACCAAGGACTGAGTTCCCACTTTAGGCGAAAAAAAAGTCTACCATCCCACCCGGCCTAACCCGGGGGGTTAAGGTTCCTCTCGGAGACTGCCAGTCTACAAGAAGCTGGCAGAGCTTTAGCCTGGTGGAAGCAATTCCAAAGGTGAAGATAATACTGAGCCGAATAGTAATGAGGGGAATGCAAAATCTAGCAAAGGTAAGAAGGGTCAAGGAAGAATAGCAGTGACTTATAAAAGGAAAGCACCGAATAAAAGGAAGGAGATCCGTCTTGATTTTTTGCATGTGGTCAATGCGTTTGCTGATTGATAGCTGTCTAATCTTAAGATGGTTTTGTGGCACGTTACAAACATACATATACAGTCGAAATATAGTTGTGTTGAGTTAGGTTGAAGAATTTTTACCATATTTTTCAAATGAGATATAGTGCTTTCTTTGATTCGGTCGGCTTGGCCAGCCCGGAAGTAATACGAAGTGAACGGGAACCTTGCGCATGCATAGATACAAGTTTAGCACAATGAATTTCTGAGTTATTTCACACAAGGAATTTACAAGCTAATGAAAATGGGTAACGTAGGAGACATCCCTATTTTCCCCCGGGGGTCTTAATTACCACTGCTTTGTATTCCTCCTAGGAAATAATACAACAGGTCAAAATTTGTACATGATTTATATTTTGTGTTAAGAAGATGGGGCATAACAAGGCTATATGATTTTGTAGGGATAGCGTTCTTTAGCATTTTTATTCTGAAAGGCATGATTGTTTGTTGGTACGCCTGAGTATTGATGTCTTTATATCAAATTATAGACTATTGCCTTGAATCACTCGTATCTTAATATTGATGCCATGATTAGATTATATGATCAAGATTATGCGAGGTAGCATTCCACATCAAAAATTATCTTTTTATCATTTACCTACTCGAGGATGAGCAGGAATTAAGCTTGGGGATGCTGATACGTCTCCGTCGTATCTATAATTTTTTGATTGTTTCATGCCAATATTCTACAACTTTCATATATTTTTGGCAACATTTTATATTATTTTTGGGACTAACATATTGATCCAGTGCCCAGTGCCAGTTCCTGTTTTCTGCTTGTTTATTGTTTCGCAGAAAATCCATATCAAACAAAGTCCAAACACGATAAAATTTTATGGAGAATTATTTTGGAATATATGTGATTTTTAGGAAGAAGAATCAACGCAAGACGGTGCCCGAGGTGGCCACAAGGCAACAGGGCACGGCCCCAGGGGGGTCGCGCCGTGTTGCCTTGTGACTCCCTCGAACATTGGTTGCGGCCTTTCTTTCGCCGCAAGAAAGATAATTTCCAGAGAAAAATCCCCTCAAAATTTCAGCCCAATCGGAGTTACGGATCTCCAGGAATATAAAAAACGGTGAAGGGGTTAGAAAACAGAGCGTCAAACAAAAGAGAAACAGAGAGAGAGATCCAATCTCAGAGGGGCTCCTCCCCTATGGGAGCCATGGGTGGCCATGGACCAGAGGGGGAACTCTCCTCCCATCTAGGGGGGAGGCCAAGGAAGAAGAAGAAGGAGGGGGGCTCTCTCCCCCTCTCTGCCGGTGGCGCCGGAACGCCGCCGGGGAAATCATCGTGACGGCGATCTACACCAACAACTTTGCTGCCGTCAACACCAACTCTCTCCCCCTCTATGCAGCGGTGTAACACCTCTTCTCCCCGTTGTAATCTCTACTTAAACATGGTCCTTAATCCTACATATTATTATCCAATGATGTGTTGCCATCTTATGATGTTTGAGTAGATTCGTTTTGTCCTATGGTTTGATTGATGATCGTGATTGGTTTGAGTTGTATGTTTTATTTTGGTGTTGTCCTACGGTGCCCTCCATGTCCCGCAAGCATGAGGGATTCCCACTATAGGGTTTTGCAATACGTTCATGATTCGCTTATAGTGGGTTGCGTGAGTGACTGAAACACAAACCCGGGTAAGGGGGTTGTTGCGTATGGGAGTAAAGAGGACTTGTTACTTAATGCTATGGTTGGGTTTTACCTTAATGATCTTTGGTAGTTGTGGATGCTTGCTAGAGTTCCAATCATAAGTGTATATGATCCAAGTATGGAAAGTATGTTAGCTCATGCCTCTCCCTCATATAAAATTGCAGTTATGATTACCGGTCTAGTTATCGATTGCCTAGGGACAAATCCTTCTCTTGTGTTACAAAGGTTTTCTACTAAACAACTAACTTTTATTATCTTGCAAATTACTCCTAGTTTTATTCCCGCTAAGTACTTCTAGTTTTATTCTTGCAAAGTAGTTCTAGTATTACACCTACAAAGTACTTCTAGTTTCATACTTGTTCTAGGTAAAGCAAATGTTAAGTGTGCGGAGAGTTGTATCGGTGGTCGATAGAACTTGAAGGGAATATTGATTCTACCTTTAGCTCCTCATTGGGTTCTACACTCTTATTTATCGAGAAAGACTACAACTGATCCCCTATACTTGTGGGTTATCATACCTCGACGCCTTCGTGATCCTTGGTCTTTCTCCCCCACATGTATGAATACTTGTTGGTGAGATCCGATGTGTTCAGCTTGATGGGGAAGGTGACGTTCTCCCTCATCAGCTTCGCCACGGCGGCTTTCCTATTCTCCACCACCTCATCCACCGGCTTCTTCCCTCCTTTCTTGGGGCCATGGCGGGTTGGATTTAGAGTTGAGCAAAGGGAAGGGAAGGCTGTACATACGGTTGCGGTGGCGCGAGGAAAAGAAAAGGTGAATACTGCGAGGGCGGAATGGCGAGGCAGAGCAGTGCTCTGTTCTTGCGCGAGGAAGAAGAAGACAAATGTGATGCGATGGATTGGAGGTGGATGGGGGTAAATTGAGCACTGCACCCGCAGATTCCCTTTTATGGGGAAGGCGTGGGGGCTGGCTCTTTACTGCCTGACGTGGCTGAGCTTTTTCAGGCGCACGCCTCAGTTACTGTTTCTCTCCACCTCTCCCACGTCCTGCATTTAATGCGCCATCGTGGGTGTGCAGTAAAAGTAATCATGATGACAGTTATCTTCTGCCATGCGTGTGTCTGTGCATGACAATGCGAATAGCCCAAACAACGCTTCGCACGCGTGTCAGGCCCAGGCCCGGGGGCTCCTATCGGTGCATTGAAAATTGGGTGTTCAATACCCCTGACTATGCATAGACAGTAGTAGCCTCCTCGCCGGGAAGGGCTTGGTGCAGGATAGACTTACTCCAAGTACTCGAGACTTGCTAAACAAATCCGTTGAGAAGACCTCCAGGCAGGTGATCGAGAAGTACTAAGATGTACTGAAGATCAAGACTCAAGTTGTCGGCAAGTTCCAAGCCGGCAAGCTCCCTCCACTGGCAAGATCTAGGACGGCAAGCACAAGACCGGCAAGTTCCCTCCACCGCTCCACATCAGCGACCTATCAGGATCTTGCCGACAGATGGCGGACGCGCAGGCAGTTAGGCGAAGCTTGTCGAGGCACGTGGCAGCCCGCCGCTTGAAGATCAACTTTATTGACACCCTTCCAAGTGGCGTGTCAAGATAATAAGAGGTAGCTGGGCTGACGGCACAGGTGGAGCAGCGCTCCCTTGCCGGAGTTCACCTCAGCGTGACACCTAACGGCATAATTAATGCTTTTGTCCTATACCGTCAGGGTTAGGTATGATAGCACTGTAGCCACTATTCACCCTCTGCAATTACCGTTTTGCCACTATGGTAGCCCCTTTTATCTATAAAAGGAGGCCCATGGTTACCTTTACAAAGATCAGACCCCTGCGCAATTGCACTTAGTAGCTGCACCTCCGAGCACCCTTGCCGGCAAGGTTGCGCTCTTGTAATTGTAGGCTTCCAAAACACTCATCAATCCACCAAAGCAGGAGTAGGATTTTACGCTTCACAGTGGCCCGAACCTGGATAAATGCTCGTGTGATCCTCGGTTGTTGCTGCTCTTTGTGTGCTGTGAGCCCGTAGCCGAACGTAGAAGGGGCGATGGCCCCATAGATTGTCGTACGCCAACACCGCTATTCGGAGCCTGTGTAGGAGAGCTTCATATTCTGCTACGTTGTTGGAGTCCCGGAAGTGGAGCTGGAGGACGTAGTTCATTTTGTTGCCTCAAGGGGAAACGAGGACCACCCCAGCCCCCAGTCCTTGGACCGTCGACCCGTCGAAGTACACAGTCCAGTACTCGAGGTCGATGTTCTTGGGGACCTGCTAGGCTTCTGTCCATTCCACTAGGAAGTCGGCAATGGATTGTGATTTGACTAATGTGCATGGCTTATACGAGAGCTCGAAGGGTAAGAGCTCAATCGCCCACTTCACCACGCGGCCTGTGGCGTCCTTATTGTTGATGATGTCAGAGAACGGTGCGTGGCTGACCACCCTTATTGGATTGGCTTGGAAGTAGTGCCGCAGCTTTCTTGCGGCCATGAATACCCCATAGTTGATCTTCTGATAGTGTGGATATCTTGTTTTGCAAGGTGTGAGCACTTCGCTGATGTAGTACACCGGGTGCTGCACCCGGTGCACCTTTCCGACCTCCTCCCGTTCCACGGCGATCACCACGCTGACCACCTGGGTGGTTGCTGCTATATACAACAACATGGGTTCTGATTGGGCTGGGGAGACGAGAAGTGGGTTTGACTGTAGTAGATTCTTGAGGTCGGCGAATGCTTGTTTAGCTTCGTCGCTCCACTAAAACTTGTCACCCTTTTTGAGGAGGCGGTATAGAGGCAGGGCCTTCTCGCCCAGTCA
This sequence comes from Elymus sibiricus, assembly GCA_039707655.1. Classification (NCBI taxonomy): domain Eukaryota; kingdom Viridiplantae; phylum Streptophyta; class Magnoliopsida; order Poales; family Poaceae; genus Elymus; species Elymus sibiricus. The sequence goes on from CM077668.1 coordinate 199,644,399, forward strand.
TGAGATGAATCTGCTCAGGGCCGCTACGCACCCTGCAAGCTTCTGTACATCTCGTACCATCTCCGGGGGCTCAAGGTCCATTATAGCTTGAATTTTTTTCCAGGTACGCCTCAATCTCCCTCTGGGATACAATGAACCCCAGAAACAGTCTGGTAGGGACCCCGAAGACGCATTTTTCGGGGTATAGCTTCATGCTGAAAGTGCGGAGGTTGTCGAAGGTCTGTTGGAGGTCATCGAGAAGGCTTGAACCTTGTTTTGATTTGACCATGATGTCGTCGATGTAGACCTCTGCATTTACTCCGATCTGTTTGTTAAAACACTTCTGCATCATCCGCTGATATGTAGCCCCCATGTTCTTGAGGCCGAACGGCATCGTGATGTAGCAAAAAGGCCCATATGGCGTGATGAAGGAGGTCATTTCCTGGTCGGATTTCTTCATCCGTATCTGGTGGTATCCAGGGTATGCGTCCAGGAAACACATGCGCTCACACCCTGCCATTGAGTCGATTATTTGGTCTATCCTAGGTAACAGGAATGGGTCTTTGGGGCATGCTTCATTGAGGTCAGTGTAGTCCACGCACATGCACCATGTGTTCTTTTTAAACACCATTACTGGATTTGCCAGCCACTCTGGGTGTGCGACCTCCCTTATGAACTTGGCCGCGAGCAGGTATACTATCTCTTCCCCTATCGCCATCCGTTTTTCTGTAGCGAATCGGCGCAGGGCTTGTTTCACCGGCCTCGCATCTTTGCGGACGTTCAGGCAATGTTCGGCCTTGTTGGCCGGCACCCCTACATGTCGGCGGGCTTCCAGGCAAATATGTTCCAGTTGGCTCGGAGGAAAGTGAGGAGCTCCGTCTCCTGGCTCTCCGGGAGGTCTCCGCCAATTGTCACCGTCTTGCTAGGGTCTTCTGGGTGAACCTGGAACTTCTTTATCTGTTTAGCTGGTTGGAACACGGGTCCCGGCCTCAGCTTCTGTGGGAGGTTGGCCTCTGATGACCGATTCGCCTTCTTATTTTGGCGAGCTCGGCGGAGGCCAAGGTGGCCTCGGCGAGTTCCACATTAGCCACCTCGGCCTCGTAGGCTTTTTTCAAGCTCCCCCGTACGGTGATCGTACCGTTCGGGCCTGGCATCTTTAACTGCAAGTAGGTGTAGGATGGGACCACCATGAATTTTATTTACGCGGGTCTGCCAAGATCGCGTGGTAGCCGCTCTGGAAAGGAGCAACCTCGAACTGGATGGCCTCACTTCGGTAGTTATGTTAATCCCCGACGACGACCTCGTGCTCGATCCGCCCCAAGGGGCTAACTGGGCGGCCCGGTACGACCCCGTGGAAGCCATGTCCAATCTTTGTAGTCCGGATAGCGGGATCTCCATCTTTTCCAGGGTGCCAGTGAAGATGATGTTGAGGTCGCTGCCTCCGTCCATCAACAGGCGTGAGAGGCGGCAGGCCCCCACGATCGGATGTAATACCAGGGCATGCTTGCCAGGTTGTATGACATCTTTGGGGTGATCCCCGACGTCAAAGGTCACCGTTTCCTGGGACCACGCAAGTCGTTCGCTGGTTGTGTTTTTCGCCATGTAGATCGCACGTCACGCGAGTTTCTGGTTCCGGCGTGTATCCGCTGTTGCGAGTATCATGTTCACGGAGGTCTCGCGAGTGGCCTCGCAAGACCATTGAGGTCATATGACACGTCTCCACGCGAGATGGTTGGGCGATCATAGACTCCTTGGGCCCGCCCTTGTTCATCATACACGCGTTTGACGAGGCATAATGGTGAGACGTCGAGGAACTGCCCAGATCCATCAGTGACCAGCTCGAAAGAGTCGATCGTGAGGCAATGGCTTGGCGAGGGGTCACCGGCCTCTTTCATCTCTTGGTGTCGGGTTCGTTCTCCGATGACGTCGCCCGTTCCTGGCGCGCCAACTGACGGAGCAAAATACCGTCAGATCCCTCGGTAGGGTTCATGACGAGATCGGAAGTACCGGGGCGGAGTCTGCACACACAGTTTACCCAGGTTCGGGCCTCCGAAGAGTAATACCCTTCGTCTAGCTTTTTCTGGTTATTCATGGTGAGGGGATACCTCATGCAGAGGATTACAATGGTGTATGGGATGTCTACCGAGAGTTGGATCTAAGATTGGATGATGAATGAGGACCTAGACCTCCCTTTATATAGGTAGGAGAGGTCTAGGGTTTACACGGGGGGGGGGAGGGGGGTGGTGAGATCAGTCATGCTGCCGCCCTTTGACTTGGAGAGCACGCACGTCGTCTTCGCATCCTTAGGGTTTCCTGGTGTTTCTTCGGCCTGGTGGGCCCCATACGAGGCTGAGGCCGGGCTCCCCTATGTTAGGTACCCCGAGTACGGAACCCCATTAGCAGCCTCCTTAGAGGCGCCGCCGAGAAGGCAGGGACCCCCTCCTGGTTCCCTGATGGCATATCGGCCATGTAGAACCATTCCTCCTGCCAAAGTTTCATGGTTTCTATGAATGTGCCCTTTAGCCAAGAAACCATGAGGATCTTGCTGACCATGGCCCCGCCGCACTCCGCGAGATTGGGGCCGCTGTTGTGCGGCTTGATGCAGAACAACTTCAGCCAAAGCCTGAAGTGAGGCTCAATGCGGAGGAATACCTCACAAAAAGTGATGTAGGTGGCGATGTGAAGAATGGAGTTGGGGGCCAAGTGATGGAACTGGAGCCCACAGAAAAATATGAGACCCCGGAGAAAGGGGTGAAGAAGGAAGCGAAGACCTCGGATGGGGTGAGAAATGAATACTATCCACTCCCACTGCCGAGGTGCGGGGATAGCAGAGGCCGAGCAGACCTCATCCTTACCCATGGGGGGTTGGCATCTAACCGTCCCGTGGGGTGGAAGATAACCATCGGCCTGGATCTCGGTGATGGTACCAGCGGTGACGATGGAGGGCACCCATTGCCCTCTTTTGCTGGCGGCCTTCTCCTCAGACGCCAGAGCGGCGGCGCCTTTCCCTTTGCCAGCCATCTCTTTGAAGTGGAGAAAGGAAGAAGGGTGAAAGGGACGAGGGTGGAGCTTGAAAAGCAGATCTTAGGGCACTTGAGCTTGGGAGCTTTCTTGACGATAGAGCAGGAATGGGAGCATGGGGTGAATTAGGTTCATCATTTCCCTTTTATAGATCAGTAAAAGACTAAGGGGCACCACGTCACGCAGTAAATCTGCCAGTTCCCAATACGACGTGCAATATATGCACACGAGGATTAAGGGATTTCGTTAACGATATCGCTGAAAATCCGGGGCACGATCCCTTTATCGATGGGACGTGCCAATAGAAACGGCCTCGAGCCATGATATACTCATGGTAGTGGTTATTGATGAGACGGCTCAGTTTCGCGGTAAGCAGTGCTGGTTCGGTTTTCGGCCAAAAGTTGTCAGGGCTTGACCCAATCAGCCTACCACGCCCACGTGGCGAGCCTTCACGATTAAGCTAAAGGAGTCTTCGGACCCAGTAAAGAATAAGTTGTACAGAAGAGGGTCTTGTTAAAAGATGCCCATGATTGCCCGGAATAAATCATTGTGCAAAATTTGCGCATAGCCACAATTGAAGGAGAAGCAAATAATGGAACATAAAAAGGACTTCGGATCCCGATGAGTCCTCGGATCTGGAAGCCGACGTGGAAGATGGAACTCGCCTACGAAGCCGAAGACCAGAAGATGAAGCTGTTCCGAGGAAGGAATCAATGTCCTCGGCTTGAAGACTAGTTCAGGAGCTACTAACGGTATCCTGGATTAGGGGGTACTCACCACGTCGGCCTGCCGTTCATGGGCCGGGCCGAGGACCCATCGACAACCAAAGAATGGGCCACACAAGTAGTGGCCCCCGACATACTCAAGATGGAATCCTCCGAAGACTTGGCGTATACTTCAAGGCATATTTAAATGATCGGCATGTTTATCCCTAGATGTAGCCAACATACTTGTAATCCTAGATACCCCCGGTGCCTATATAAGCCAAGGGATTTAGTTTGTAGAGGCAAGTTAGAACTGGTTCATACGATATCGAGGTAGATCATCCTGTACTTTGTACCCCATCACAATCAGTATAAAAAGAGCTGGACGTAGGGTTTTACCTCTTCGAGAGGGCCCGAACCTGGGTAAACATCGTGTATTTCTCTGCTTCCTGTTACCGTCGAGCCAAGACCACCAGCTCGGGACCCCCTACCCGAGATCCGCTGGTTTTAGCACTGACAGGTCCCCATCCCCATCCTTTCAGTCATCAGAAGGGCCTTGCGGAGGGGAGCGGGGCGGTGCCCCCGACTGGCTCTCAAGCTCGGCCAGATCAATCGCGTAGGTGAGACGCCTGCCCTTCTTGCCAAAGTAGAAGATCAAGGACAGGTCATCCACGTCTGTCGAAGCTGGGCATAGAACCTCGATGCGAGCAGGGCCATCCCCCTCCAAGAACGTGAGGTCGACGGTCAAGAACTTGCCCACCAACTCCGAGACTACCTTAAGGATATGCTCAAGCTTGCCCCCCCTAGGGAGCCCATAGACCAGCACCCATACCTGGGCGAGAGGGGGGACCGGGTCAGGCTCCATGGCAGCCTCCCACACGGAGATCAGGAACTTGTAGAGTGGGCACTTGATGCTGTCGTGGGTGCAGACGCGGAGCAGCTCAGCGAAGGGGAAAGACACTAAGAAGATAAGAGGCCGCGTCTCAGTGACCTCCCAGGAGAAGCCGTTGTCCCTGTAGTCGCCGATGTAAGTAGACAGCTCCGCCCGAATGAGGTCGGCGGTGATGTCGACCGACGGCGGCAGGGTCTGGTCTGGGATGAGCGAGACCGTTGCTACTTATAGACTGCGTTGGTATTTCCCCGAAGAGGAAAGGATGATGCAGTATAGTAGAGATAAGTATTTCCCTCAGTTAAGAACCAAGGTTATCAATCCAGTAGGAGAACCACACATAACCTTGTTAGCAGCACCTACACACACAAAAGCAAACACTTGCACCCAACGCAAATAAGAGGGTTGTCAATCCTCTTAGCGGTTATTTGCAAGATTAATTCTGATAGTGATAGATAGATAAAGTAAAATACTAAATGAAATAAAAGTAAATAAATTGCAGCAAGGTATTTTTGGATTTTAATATATGATAAAAGTAGACCCGGGGGCCATAGTTTTCACTAGAGGCTTCTCTCTCGAACACATAGCATACGGTGGGTAAACAAATTACTGTTGGGCAATTGTTAGAAAAGCAAATAATTATGACGGATTCATGGCAATGATCATGTATATAGGCATCATGTCCGAGACAAGTAGACCGACTCCTGCCTGCATCTACTACTATTACTCCACCCATCGCCGCTATCCAGCATGCATCTAGGGTATTAAGTTAATAAAAACAGAGTAACGCCTTAAGCAAGATGACATGATGTAGACAAAGTAAACTCAAGCAATATGACCCCATCTTTTTATCCTTAATGGCAACAATACAAATACGTGTCATGTCCCTTTCTGTCACTGGGATTGAGCACCGCAAGATTGAACCCATCACAAAGCACCTCTCCCATTGCAAGATAAACCAATCTAGTTGGCCAAACCAAATTGATAGATCGGAGAGAAATACAAAGCTATAACAATCATTGTGGGGTCGAGGAGATAGGTCTAGAGGTGGGGTGAATAGACACTTAACCTACCAAAGTTGCAGTTTTTAGTTTCTTTTGGAACTTAGGCAGATTTTGGCACAAGTTAAGATAACCCCAAAACTTTCTACACATGCAAATCTAGAGATTGAGCAGCGGAAATAGTAAAGCATGCAAGTGTACGGAAAGTAAAGGGGTAGAGTATGGAAGATCAAACGCAATGAAGACACGGTGGTTTTTGGCATGGTTCCGATAGGTGGTGCTATCATACGTCCATGTTGATGGAGGCTTCAACCCACGAAGGGTAACGGTTGCGCGAGTCCACGGAGGGCTCCACCCACAAAGGGTCCACGAAGAACCAACCTTGCCTATTCCACCATGGCTTACGTCCACGAAGGACTAGCCTCACTCGGGGTAGATCTTCACGAAGTAGGCGATCTCCTTGCCCTTACAAACTCCTTGGTTCAACTCCACATGATCTTGGAGGCTCCCAAGTGACACCTAACCAATCTAGGAGACACCACTCTCCAAAAGGTAATAGATGGTGTGTTGATGATGAACTGCTTGCTCTTGTGCTTCAAATGATAGTCTCCCCAACAGTGAAGAACTTCCTCACATATTTGGCTATGGTGGAAGAAAGATTTGAGTGGAAAGCAACTTGGGAAAGGCTAGAAATCAAGGTTCAAATGGTTCGATTGGAATATCTTGATCTCAACACATGAGTAGGTGGTTCTCTCTCAGAAAATGTATGGTGGAAGTGTAGGCACGTTCTGATGGCTCTCTTACTAGGTAAGAGGGTGGTGGAGGGGTATAAATAGCCTTCACACGAAATCCAACCGTTACACACATTTGACCAAAATCGGTGGCACCGAAACCAGAATCTCGGTGAGACCGACCTGTGCAAAGATATGAACGTTTGAAGTTTTGGTGGGACCGGATGGAACATCTCGGAGCAACCGATGTGCAATGGTAAGGGCTAGACCCAGTCTCGATGGCACCGATTGCATAATCTCGGTGAGACCGAAATGATGCAACTTGGCAACAAAAACTTGGTCACTCCATCTCGGTGTTACCGAGTGCAATCTCGGTGGGACCGAAAGAATTGCAACTAGGCAACAGAAAGATGGTCACCCATCTCGGTGAGACCGAGATCCATATAGGTGGATCCGATTTGTTAGGGTTTGGCAAGTGGCACTGTCTTGATGAACTCGGTGGGTCCGGATGAGAGTGATTCGGTGGAACCGAGTTGGCTTTTAGGGTTTTGGACAGATTTGAAAGAAGGAAGTGGTTGAGGGTTTTGGAGCAATATCATTGAGCACTTGAGCAAATAGATCATTAACAAAACCTCATCCCCTTTTAATAGTATTGGCTTTCCTATGGACTCAATGTGATCTTGGATCACTAAACCAAAAATGAAGAGTCTTGAGCTTTTGCCAATGTATGTCCTTAGCATTTTGAAGGGTCCACATTCCTAGTCCTTGCCATGCCAATCATTGAACTTATCTGAAATTTACTAGATAGAAACATTAGTCCAACAACATGTATGTTGGCATAAATTACCAAAACCACCAAGGGGGCAAATGTGCTTTCAATCTCCCCCTTTTTGGTAATTGATGACAACATACATCAAAGCTTTAAGTAAAGATGTAAATGAGAATGTATTAAAGCTTGAAGAAAACATGTAACATGTATAAGCTCCCCCTAATGATGTGCATCTAGTAAATGATAGTAGTTATGAAGAGTAGAAGCACAAAGTGAAAGACATGCACATGTAACATGTATCTTGGCTATATGCATCAGAGCAATAAACGTGACATTTAGATATCCACATGTTCATGATCGTCTTCTTGCAAACAATATGTGCAAAACAAGAAGTCATCATGCTCATGAGTGTGATGCATATACTTACCTCGAAGTTCTTGATCAAGTACCTGAAGAAATACACTTGAGAAAACAGGGTTAGATAACACAAGATAATTTCTTCAAGAAAAGACACAAGATCAATAATAAACCAAGATGGGATGACATGTACAAGAGAGTATCACTAGGTGAATTCTTCTTTGAAGCAGACATGTCCCCCAAAGAGGAAAAAAATAGTTGTCTCTCCTTAAAGAACTTCCTCTCCCCCTGAATTTGACATTGGATATTGGGAGCAGGTAGGGTGAGAAAACTAAAACAACAACAAACTGATCATGTTTCTCCCCTCTTAGAAACAACAACAACAAACTGATCATGTTTCTCCCCTCTTAGAAACATGTAACATTCTCTCCTCTTGTAAGGTGCATCTCTCTCTCTTCCCTTTTTACAAAGAAGAGCTTGTAATAAGCTTTGATGTATCCCTCTCTCCCCCTTTGACATCAATTTCCAAGAAGGGACTTCAAGGTTATTGGTCAAGTGAGTATTGTCCTCGAGAAACACACCTAGCCATTGAGTAGTTCAAGATGCAAGTAGAGGATAAGAGTCATTGAGTGGAGCTGGAGCAAAAAGTCTCAGAAAATATTTGACAGAAAACTCCTTAGAGCAGCAAAGTCGGTGACTCCGAGTTGAATCAATTTGGTGGAACCGAGTTTGGTGCAAAGGAACATTTTGTCAACTCGGCTCACTAGGCAAGGGAATTTTCACAAAGATTTGCAAGGCATCGGCTAGACGCCAAAAAAAAATTGGATATAAAGGTGGATGTGATGTGTGCGATCCAAGCTTTTGAGGGGCTGAATTCCTCAAACCTTGCAAGTCTTAATAGTGCCACTCTGATTCTCATTCGAAAAAGGCCAGATGCACAAGAAGCTAGAGACTACAGACTAATCATTTTGCTTTCTTTCTTTGCTAAGCTCATAATGAAAATTTTAGCAAGAAGACTGCAACCTTGGCTCAAAAAGCTTGTCCTGCCATCCCAGAGTGCATTCATCAAAGGAAGAGCTATCCATGATAACTTCCTATTTGTTAAAGGAATGGTCAGATCCCTTTATTTGAAGAAGATCCCCTCAATCATGCTCAAGCTCGACATTGACAAGGCGTTTGATAGCGTCTTTTGGGAGTTTTTGATCGACGTACTCGCAGCAAAGGGATTCAGCCTCAAGTGGAGAAATTGGATTTCTTCCATGCTTGCTTCTGCCTCAACCAGAGTCCTTGTTAATGGGGAATTGACTGACTCCATCGTGCACCATAAGGGCCTGAGGCAGGGAGACCCGCTATCGCCTCTGTTGTTTGTGCTTGTGATGGACGTCCTTGATGCTATCATTCGTGCAGCGGTTGATGCCCAGGTGCTCCCACCCCTAGGGCGAGGCCTTCCTCCAGTCAGAGCCTCGTTCTATGCAGATGATGTGATGATCTTTGTCAGACCAAACTATCAAGAAGTCAATGCTGTAAAGAAGATCCTGGACATTTTTGGGGATGCTTCTGGCTTAAGGACTAACTACGCCAAAAGTAGCTTTTGCCCCATCAGATGCGAGGATGTTGACACTCTTGAGCTGGCTGCGCTGCTTCAATGCCCCATCAAAGATTTCCCAGTCATCTACCTTGGCATGCCCCTCAGTTATACGAGATTGCAGAAAATACATTATCAGCCTATTTTTGACAAGCTCCATCGCAACACCTCTGGCTGGAACAAGCTTATGCTCCCCACCGCCGGACGGCTTGCTCTGATCACCTCCGTCTTATATGCTTTGCCAATCTTCCAGATTTTGGCCATTGAACCTCCTCGTTGGGTTGTCAAAAGTTTGACAAAGGATGCAGAGGTTTCCTTTGGGCAAATAAAGATGAGGCAACTGGGGGTAAGTGTCTGGTTAATTGGAAGCAAGTGTGCTTACCTAAAAAGTTTGGCGGCCTTGGGATTCCTTGTCTGCTCCAGAAAAGCGAGGCAATGAGATGCAAATGGTTGTGGCTTTCCTGGATGGACACTACGCGACCCTGGCGTGGTTTACCTTTGCCTATCACTAGCTCGGTTAGGGCTCTCTTTGAGGCTTCAGTCCAGTTCAACATTGGTGACGGCGCCAACACGTAGTTTTGGACAGACCCTTGGCAGAACAGAGAAAGTTTCAGCTCAAGGTTTCCTGACTTATTCAAGCATTGTACTATCAAATCGATCTCCATCCTTCATGCTTTGACCGACGGAAAATGGATGCGACACTTCAAGAGCAACCTTTCCCAAGACGCTATCACCCAGTTCACGTCCATGTGGAATGACCAGCAGCCGGTACATCTATCCCAAAATCAAGAAGACACCTTAACTTGGCGTTGCACTGCAAACGGTGAATTTTCCTCCTGCTCAGCATACGCGGCTACTCTCACTGCCAACATCAAGCCGCTGTTTGCTAAGTTGGCCTGGAGCTCCGATGCGCCCCCTAAGTGCCAATTTTTTGTTTGGCAGGCTGCTCAAGAGCGATGCCTGACGGCAGACAACCTAGCAAAAAGGGGATGGCCTCACAATCCCCTATGCTCTCTGTGCCTTCAAGAACCTGAATCTGCTGCGCACTTGCTTGCTACCTGCTCATTTGCTAAGGAAATCTGGCACTTGACCTTTAGCATGCTTGATATGCACCACAGTTTGATGGCCAACGATGGGAAGTCCCTGACTAGCTGGTGGGAACGCTCCAGTTCGGCGATGTCCAAGGACAAGGCAAAGACTTGGCGATCCATTATCACTCTTGTGTGGTGGAACATCTGGAAAGAACGAAATGCGAGAGTATTCACTAATTCATCCTGCAGCGCAAGACCTCTGTTCCAGAAGATTCAAGTTGAGGCCAAGGATTGGAGTGATGCTGGCTGTAGGAGAGTACTACACCTTGTCGAGCGACCCTTAGAACCTGATTGATGTAACTTCTAGAGCTAAACCCCTCCCTGTTCTTCTCTTGTAATTTGTAATCCTTTATTCCTCCTAAGCGCAATGAAAAGCAGTGATCCTGCCTTTTCGTCAAAAAATGACAAGAATGAAGCATAACTCAAAGGTTGTCAAAGGATATGTTAGGTTGTTTTGTTCCTTGTTCCACCAAGGATTGTTGATACTTGAGTTATACAAGATTGCTCAAGGTAAGAGTGAGATGCAATCTTGTGACATGAAGCTTGTCCAAGTACCTACAAAAGGTTAGATACAATACAAGGGAGCAAAAGTGTTAGTCTCACCCAAAACTTGAAAACTTCAGCACACAAAACTCAACAGAAACCTCGTGAGATCCGTTAGTATAACAAATAAATCTTAGACTTTAGGTACTCTTGTAAATTGATTCATATTTAATATTGGCATAATGCTACTGTACTCCAACTTCTCCATGACTCATACCCCCCGATACGATCCATAGATTCATCAAAATAAGCAAACTATGCAACAAAAACAGAATCTGTCTAAAACAGAACAGTCTGTAAAGATCTGAATTAACGTCATACTTCTGTAACTCCAAAAATTATGAAAACTTAGGAAAACGTGGGAAATTCATATTCCAATACAGTGTAAAACATTCAGAGTTTTATCCCACTCCAGCAAAAAATCAAAATTCCAACACTGGACGCGAAAAATTCTGTTTTCCAACAGCATCAATCATACTATCTTCCAAATCATCCCAAAGGCATTACTTGGCACAAACACTAATTAAAAGATAAAAACACAATCATAACAGAGGCTATAATTGTGTTTGCACATAAAAATTAAAAAGAAAAAAAAAAGATAACTATTGGGTTGTCTCCCAACAAGCTCTTTTTTTATAGCCGCTAAGATAGGATTTGAGATTTTAATGATGCTCACATAAAAGATAAGAATTGAAGCACAAATAAAGCATCATATAGCATGTAACAAACATATTTAAGTCTAACATACTTCCTATGCATAGCCATTTTATAAGCAAACAAATTATCAAGACAAGAAGTATCTAGCATATGCAAGGAAGAAGAACAAAACATTAACAATTTGAAGTTCAAGAGAGATAATTGAGTAACATGAAGATTTCTACAACCATATTTTCCTCTCTCATAATAATTACATGTAGGATCATAGTCGAATTCAACAATATAGCTATCATATAAAATATTCTCTTCATGATCCACATGCATAAAAGTTTTATAATCTTCCAAGATAGTGGGATTAACATCAACTAAAGTCATGACCTCTCCAAACCCACTTTTATCAAAAAATTCATAAGATTGAACACTCTCCAAATATGTGGGATTCTTTTTACCTAAAGTTGACACTCTTCCAAACTCACTTTCAATACTATTGCAAATCTCATTATTAATGGTAGATCCATTATGAGGCTTAAATAAATTTTCAAGATCAAAAGAAGCATTATCACCCCAATCATGATCATTGCAATAAGTAGTGGACATGACAAAATTATGATCCCCAAGCTTGTAGTTTTACATATCATTAACACAATTGACATTAATCGAATTTATAATAACGTCATTGCAATCATGCTTCTTATTCAAGGAGCTATCATGAATCACTTTATAAACTTCTTCTTTTAGCACTTCATCACACTTTTCAGATTCACGATTTTCAAGCAAAACTTCATAAAGATAATCAAGTGCACTCAACTCACTAGCAATTGGTTCATCATAATTGGATTGTTTGAAAAGATTAGCAAGTGGATGAGGATCCATATGTCTATATTTTTATTTTCATTGAGTCGCATAATTATAGCTAGCGAACAAAAATATATTTTTTGTATTTTTTATGAGAAGTGGGGGAGATGAAAACGAGAGGCAAATGCAAATAAAAAGGCAAATGAAAATAAGAGCAAGTAGATGATAGTTTATGCGAAGGTACTTGATAGGTTTTGGTGATGTCTCCCTCGCAACGGCGCCAGAAATTCTTCCTGCTACTTATAGACTGCGTTGGTATTTCCCCGAAGAGGAGAGGATGATGCAGTATAGTAGAGATAAGTATTTCCCTCAGTTAAGAACCAAGGTTATCAATCCAGTAGGAGAACCACACAGAACCTCGTTAGCAGCACCTACACACACAAAAGCAAACACTTCCACCCAACGCAAATAAGAGGGTTGTCAATCCTCTTAGCGGTTATTTGCAAGCATTAATTCTGATAGGGATAGATAGATAAAGTAAAATACTAAATGAAATAAAAGTAAATAAATTGCAGCAAGGTATTTTTGGATTTTAATATATGATAAAAGTAGACCCGGGGCCATAGTTTTCACTAGAGGCTTCTCTCTCGAACACATAGCATACGGTGGGTAAACAAATTACTGTTGGGCAATTGATAGAAAAGCAAATAATTATGACGAATTCATGGCAATGATCATGTATATAGGCATCACGTCTGAGACAAGTAGACCGACTCATGCCTGCATCTACTACTATTACTCCACCCATCGACCGCTATCCAGCATGCATCTAGGGTATTAAGTTAATAAAAACAGAGTAACGCCTTAAGCAAGATGACATGATGTAGACAAAGTAAACTCAAGCAATATGATTAAACCCCATCTTTTTATCCTTAATGGCAACAATACAAATACATGTCATGTCCCTTTCTATCACTGGGATTGAGCACCGCAAGATTGAACCCATCACAAAGCACCTCTCCCATTGCAAGATAAACCAATCTAGTTGGCCAAACCAAATCGATAGATCGGAGAGAAATACAAAGCTATAACAATCATGCATAAAAGAGTTCAGAGAAGACTCAAATATTTCTCATGAATAATCTGATCATAAACTCACAATTCATCGGATCCCAACAAACACACTGCAAACGAAGATTACATCGGATAGAACTCCAAGAACATCGAGGAGAACATGGTATTGAAGATCAAAGAGAGAGAAGAAGCCATCTAACTACTAGCTATGGACCCGTAGGTCTATGGTAAACTACTCACACATCATCGGAAGGGCAGCAAGGTTGATGAAGAAGCCCTCCGTGATCGATTCCCCCTCCGGCAGAGTACCGGAAAAGGCCTCTAGATGGGATCGCGGAAGAACAGAGGCTTGCGGCGGCGGAAAGGTTTTCTCTTCTGTCTCTCTGGTATATTGGGAATATTTGGGAATTTATAGCGTTGGAATTAGGCCAGGATGTGCCACGAGGGGCCCACAAGCCTAGGGGCGCGCCCTACCCCCCAGGGCGCGCCTCCGGAGCTTGTCGCTCCCTCGTGGCTCGTCTGGTCTTCTCCCGAAGTTTCGAGGGTCTCTTCTGGTCCAGAAAAAATTAATCCAAAGTTTTTTCTTCGTTTGGACTTCGTTTGATAATGATTTTCTGAAAAGGCAAAAACAAGCAAAAAACAGCAACTGGCACTGGGCACTGGGTTAATAGGTTAGTCCCAAAAAATGATATATAGCATATAATTGCATAATAAACATCCAAGATTGATACTATAACAGCATGGAACAATAAAAAAGTATAGATACGTTGGAGACGTATCAACCGTCGACAAGTGAGGCATAACAGGCTCCTCCTGCAAAATCGCATCGACGTAGTAGAAGCCACCCCCTCAATCCCGTAACCCAGGTAAGCAAGGGTCATGGGACACCGGGGCGGCGCCAAGCAATCCGAGCGGAAGTGGCCCGCGCATCCACAGTTGATGCACATCGTCTCCTCACGGGTCCGGGGGCGGCTGCCCCTGGCAGGGGGCACCACCGGAGCCTCCTGCACCGACCCCCCCAACTGGCGCGGGCCTCTCCGCCACCCCAGATAGCTCCCCAAGATATGGACCAACGCTGCCACCCGCATGCTTCTTCTTCTTGTTTTTCTTCTTCCTTCCTAGCTGCACCGATGAGCTTGGAGCGTCCGCGAGGTGATGAGGTGGGGAGTACCGAGGACACCGGGAAGCGGCCCGGCGCCAGTCCCAATCCTCACCCTGGTCCACCGACGCACCACCGTAACGGACCGGCTCGGCTAAATCTGCGATGCCCCAGCCACCATACCGCAACGCCGACCGAGACCGCCCCTACGCCAATCCAAGGAATCACCCCGAGATGGCCTAACATCAGGGCGCCGGTCCTAGACCCAATGATGTAGGGTGGAACCCTAATTGGCGATCTTTCGCGAATTGGAGGGGGATCCTATGAAGAACACGAAGAACACGGGGAAATCACAAGAGGAACACTCAAGAACAAGTCCAATCATGCATACACTAGACTCACAAGCACACAAGATCCACAAGGTACATGAACAATCAAATGGAAAGATACAAGGTAGAGTTCATCCCAAATCCAAGAGGAGATGAGGTCTTGATGATCTAGATAGATCCTTCCCACAAGGGGGTCTTGAATCCCTCGGGATCTTCTCACATGCTCACATGGAGGTCTTGATCTCCATGGGAGAGGTAGGTGGATGAGCAAAGCTCTATCTCAATGAGCTATCACATTGCTAACCCTAGAAATGAGGTGGGGGAAGAGTATATATAGGCTAGTCCATGAAGGGGTAAGTGAGAGGGGGATACATGGGCCTCTGGCCCGTCTCTGCGCACAGGCAGGCGCCAGATGTCCGGGCTGGGGGGCGGATGTCCGGCCGTTCGCCAGACGCCTGATGTCCGGGGCACTGGCCGGATGTCCGGCCTGGCGGTGGCCATTCTTCTGTAGTCCTCATGCCGGATATCAGGGGAGGTGCCGGATGTCAGGCCCGTCACGTGGCGCCAGATGTCCGGGGGTCGTCCGGATGTCCGGCCGCTGATGCTCTTCGGCGCCAGATGGTGTTGGGCTTCTCTGTGGCGCCGGATGTCCGGCCGCTGTAGCTTCAGCAGCTCCATCTTCTTCCGTCGTCGCTTCCATGATTCCCTCGCGGATGGTGTAGTTATTCCTTGGCGCTTGCACTCCTCCTCGACATCCGTGAAGCTCCGGCAATACCTATGCATGCACACG
The DNA here is from genome assembly GCA_039707655.1 of Elymus sibiricus. Lineage (NCBI taxonomy): Eukaryota > Viridiplantae > Streptophyta > Magnoliopsida > Poales > Poaceae > Elymus > Elymus sibiricus. The sequence goes on from CM077668.1 coordinate 199,659,813, forward strand.
GGAGAAGTGTCAAGTAGTATACCATCCTCGAAGGGGTCAAGTGAGCATGTGTAAAGGAGATGATTCACCTTTATGTATGTGAAGTAGATGTCGCACGCGTCACTTGCCGAACGGACTCTTGACATGGTGATGTTCGTAGGATGCTCCACATCATCCCCTCCCCCTTGGGAAAGATCCGTCCTTGGATCGAAATCCAAATCACCATGGGAAAGAGATGTCGTCGCCGTGTAGAAGTGGACGATCACCAAGAACTTATCATCTTGTAGCTCGAAATGGGCACTCTCCAATGTCGCACCATCTCGTGATTCCTTCAAAAGGAGCAAAGACAACAAACACTTGGAAAAACAAATGTGGTTAGCGTTAGTGCAAAATCAATCATTCAAGAGGTGATTAACCCAACAAGTGTCGTCATCATGCATATCACATGGTGTGACAAGGGATTGTGGCATGTCATGTAAGCATATCAATTGAGCACAATGAAAGGCATCATGCACAAAGGCAAGAAGCAATAGCAATCTATAGGACCAAGCATGCAAATGTGAGGTAGTGTATCTAATGTGCATGACAAATGAACAAGCATCTACCTCAAGGTCATAGCAAGTATGCATCAAGCGCTCAACAAATGGTCTATGGTATGCATAAGAATCATTCACAACACCAAAGAAGATGAGATGTCTAAACACATGGGGCAAGTGCAAGACAATCCAAGCACAATGTGCATATGGTGTAGTAAAGATAGTGTGGCACTCAACACAATAGAAAGAGCAATTTTTTCATCATGTGTGAGGCAATCAAGTCAAGCATGTAGCAATCAATGTGACATGGCATATGTGAAGAAATGACATTGTTGCAATCAAACACATGGGAATAGCATGGGATAATCATGTTCGATGCAACACACGAGGCATATATATCATGAGGCATGGCAATGTGGCAATAACAAGTCGAAGCAAGATCTCTAGCATGTGTGCATAAGTGTCATGGTGCAAGCAACACATGAAGTATGATCCGTAATATTCATGCTCATGGTTTTGGGGTTCTCAAAAGAGAAGGATATCACCTCGAAAGCATGTCCTTGTGCGTCCTTCACAATGACGAAGTGGTAGCAAATGCGTTGTAGAAGCGCGTCGGTCGAAAGTGGCTCGCTCTCAAGAGCTCGAATGGTCAACTCACGTGAAGTGGAAGTTGACACGGGGTCGAACGATCCTACACATGCACACAACAAAGCAAAGAACGTATGTGCATGGTAGATAAACACATCATCCATCATGATAGTTCTCTTCTCTTGCACATAACCATTAGTAGCAAAAGTGCATGAATAATATGATGCAACAATGGATATATTCATGGCACTAGGCATATGGTGCAAAGAAGGAAGGCAAGCATGCTTCACATGAAAGATCTCAAAAACTCCAATAATATGGGAGAAAGCTATGGGGGCAATCTCATTAGCAAGACTAAAATCATTGTTGCACTCAATACATGGCAAATCATCTAGCATGAGAGAAGCAACATATGGAGATATATGACAACATTCAATATCAATCATGTGCAAAGTGTGGCAATAGGTGCTATCAACCGCATGAAACGTGCAAGTATGAATCATCGGTGATGCAACAAGGCAAGCAATCATAGTAATCATGTCGTGCAAACTAGTGGAGCGAAGATGCAACACACTAGAGGAAATCATGGCAATCATGTCATGTGAGAAAATAATAGGCATAGACAATGCGCATGATATATCACAAGCACGAAAATAAAGCATGATTAAAGTATCATCATAGGCATGGGGTACAAAGCAAACATGGCAATAACAAGTGATATTTCCACCAAGCATGCAAACACACATACAAGTAGTAGAATCATGGATCATGTGTAATACAAAGCATGGGTCACCAAAGCATGTCATCCAAATGGAAATGAGCATATCATGTAAAGTGAACATGGCAATATGGGCAAAGGATATGAAATGGACAATAACCCATAACCATGTGAGGGCCATGTAGAAGAAATGCGTGAAATTCTTGCACAAAGAGGGCGGGTGGAGGGTAAACACTCCATGGTGGCGCACGTCTTCATTGCTCTCTAGAGCTCGTTTCATCAACTCGTGCGCTTGCGAGGTTGACGAGGAAGCATGTGTACCTACACAACAAGGGGACAAACGAAACAAAGTGTGTGCATGGTAAATGTACACATCATCCATCATGATGTGTATGTGCACGTGAGAGGTGGCACGAAAGAAGCAATGCTCAAAGAAATTTGAGGCATGGTATATGAACATGTCATTCATCATGAAAGAATAGTTATTATGTATTACACGATGGGGACACAAATTGAGCATGCAATTATATGGCACATCAATAGCATTTTTATTCATGGGGAGCATATTGTGCACACAATCATGGAAATCATGCAATGTATAGGATGGGTAAAAATCTCCTAATATGGATGAGGAAACTATGGGGGTCTCCTCATGAGCAATAGCGGAAGCATTATATGGAGAAAATTGACAACATGGCAAACAATGCATGTCCGAAGCTAGGTGGTCATGGCATGGCATATGATGGCAATGATGCAAATCAATATCATCATAAGAAAAACAAATGCAATAACCATGGGCTTGTCATCTATGTCATATGTGCAAATTGGGTTTATTTTAATGGCATATGCATAGTTACTATGATGAGATTGCAAAGATGCGATATGGTTGATCTCATGCATAGCATATGACAAGTCAAGTGGATTGTCAAACATGATGTGACCGAGAAAATTATCACAAGAAATCCTATGCAACATAGCATCACAACTAATAGACTCCACATGGCAATCATCAAACTCATCATAAATGGGTAAATCATTGCATGGGGAAATCATACTAGCAAGAAGCGTGTCAATAGGAGGATCGACATCATGCAAGCAATCAATGTCAAGAATGTCCGCTAGTGGGACAAGAGCATCACCTTCACCTATGTTACCTTTTTCATTCCACTCATGTGGTGTAGGTTAGGTGGCAAAGAACAAATCGTGGTTAACATCATCATCTTGAGGGAACCATGTGGGGGGGTGCATCATATTCCACCATGGCCATCGTCTTGTCCATAAGAGGGACGAAGTCATCGTGGATCGGCGCGTCGTCATATATGGGACCTAGCACCAAATGAGAAGACACAATAGAGGTAGAGGTTAAGTCATTAGAGTTCAAAATGGCCTCATCAGACCTATCAACTTCCTCTCTCAACTCTTGTGGTGGCTCACTCACTCCCTCAAAGTAGGCGCACTCAAAATCACATATGGTGGAGTCACTCATCTCACTAAAGTGGTGGGGGTTGTGGCTCTCCTCACATGGGAATTGGGGCAACTCATCATATATGGGGCTAGTGGTGAACTCGCTCTCACTCTCAATATGGTGGCACAAGTCACTCAACTCATCATCATACGCCGACGTGGTTGAAGGGAGAATCCCTTGTTCAACCATCTCGTCACCGTCGTCGTGGATGAAGGCCGAAGATGGCACATCATCACTCGCCTCCATGACCGAAGGGAAAATCCCATGCTCGATCATCTCACTCTCGCCTCCAAAGATGGAAGCATCATCCTTGCTCGCCACCTTGTCGCTCGCCTCCAAAGCTTGGTCCTTGATTGACTCCGTAGTCGTAGTCATCACCGCACCGTCTTCAAAAAGAGTCGTGGTAGACTCGGCATCGCCAATGCCACAAAGAGGGATGGCGGGGAAGTCGAACTTGGGAGTGTCGTCTTGGAGCCCATCGGGCTTGGACATCATGGTGGTCCTATCCTCATGCTCGTTGTCGTGGAGCTTGGTCGTCGCGAAGTATGCTTGGGGTGGAGAAGCCTTGGCCTTCATAAGTTCTTGTTCCGCCCTGAGAGCACCAAAGTAGATGTCGTCGAGGGACTTGTAGTTGTCGAGGAAGATAGTTTTGGAGATGTCATTGTTCAATCCCATCATGAAGTAGAACTTCATCCAAATGGGGTCGTCCACGCCGGCTCATCGCAAGGCTTTCTTCATCTCCATGAAGTACTCGTCGAGGGACTTGGATCATTGGATGGTGTTCTCCAATTGGCGTTGAAGATGTTCCGTGTAGGTGGAAGGCACAAATTCCTGCCGCATCGCTTTCTTCGTCTTGGGCCAACTCATGTTGAAGCTCTTCGAAGGTGTGTGAAGCCACCATGTCGACGCGTAGTCATGGAAGTTCCTTGTGGCGCACTTCACTTGATCTTTGGAGGGGACTCGATGTAGCTTGAGGTAGTCGTCCATCTTGCGCTCCCACTCGAGGTACTCTTCGGGGTCGTGACTCCCATAGAAAGGAATCTCATGGTCGATGTCGAAGTCATAGTAGCTTGTGGAAGTCACGGATTTGAGCTTGGGGAGCTTCTCTTGAGCGTAATCTTGAGGAGCTTGTCGGCGAAGATGCCGTATGTCCAAAGGCGAAGATGCCTTGAAGTCACTTGGCGAAGATGCCAAGGTAGATGGTGAAGTCGTAGAGCGGTGGTTGGTGTTGAGCTCTTGACCTTCACGTTCTTGTCGGTGATGGTGTCGATGCCGATGTGACCTTGCCGGAGATGGTAGCTCGGAAGGATGTGCACTTGAGCATCTTCTCGAAGATGAGGAAGACCTCTTGCCGGTCTTGATGAGGGCTTTTAGCTCCTCCATTTGAGCATCCATCTTGGCGTCCAAGTGGTTCTTCATGGCATCAAACTCGTCGTTGTGGTTGTAGACCTAAGTAGATGTGCTTTGCCTATCCATCACAAGACTCGAGCAAAGGTGAGTAGGAAATGAGATAAACAATGCCAAGATACCTTTTCCCAAAGTTGAGGAGCTATCCCGCGTCACTCAATGTGAATTGAGAGAATAGTGGAATTGGTACCGGACTTGTTCACTCACACCTACAAAAGTAAAGCTTATCGAGTGGCTTGGTTAGGACAAGTTGCACAAAATTCAAGAAAATGTTAGTCCAAGATATTGAAAATGTTGAGGAAGATTCATAAAATTTCAATGTAAAGCAAATAGATCAATAGCTATGGTGGCACAAGGAAACACACACACGGATAGATAAGTGGGATCCGGGCAACCAAGGAATGAGCACAAAAAAGTGTTACCACGGAAAAGCTCTTGTTGCACGGATGCTAGAGAGACAATAGCTCGATTGCTCAAATGGGCTAGATACGCCACCAACCTATGCGAGTAACCGTGCCGTCTTCAATCCCAAGTATGCTATGTATGTATGCTCCAAGAGTATGTACTATGCAAGATGGCTCAATGCTCTTTCTATTGCTTACAAGCTCTTTTGTATCTCTTTTGCTTAAAAGCTTTTTCCTCTATTTTTTTTGCATGCTTTGCCACAATGCTTGATGCTCGAGCCAAGATATGAGACAAGTATGTAAGATATGCACAGGAGAGACTTAATGGAACAAAGATGATAGCAAGATGATTGCACGCTAAATGTAGTATGCGGCGTAAGCGTATCACTAAGGTGCACAATGAGCGTGGCCCGGCAATTCTCAACTCGCTAGTCTCTATGGGAAAGGTACGCAATAGGCTCGGGGCGATCAAAGCAATGACAAGGAAATGTACAATGCCGTCGTCGAAGTTACCGTCCTTGCTTACGGTTGTGGCGTCAAAGGGTGAAGAGGTCGTTGTCGATGTCGAGTCCGTGGCGATGATGAGTGGCGATGATGTCGATGTTGAACCGTTCCTAATTAGCCGAAACACCTTAGGAAACGGAAACCGCGAACTCAAAATCTCAAACAAAATTGGGTTAGGGTGGCGGAAGAGTATGGTGGGCAATGGTATGCGGAAGTTATGGTGGTGGTTGATGAAAAAGTAACCATCCCTAAGTAGCCGAAACACCTTAGGAGACTCAAATCACAACCCAAGCAACCACAAATGCAATGGGGATCAAAATGGGTTAGGTTGCGGAAGGCTATGGTGGTATTGCGGAAGATATCATGGAGGGCCTAGGCAAAGATGCCAAAATGCACAAAATTTGATGGAGTCAAATAGTGTTGGAACCTATCTAGATGGATGGGGGATGTCAATAGCTATCCAACGAGCTAAAGAACGTCAAAATCGGACTTCGGATGTGAAAGTTATGATCGAAACGGTGAAACACGAGAGGCTGAAGTATCACGGGCCGGATGTCCGGGGTCAAGGCCAGATTTCCGGGGTCTGTGACCAGAACCTCGCCTGTTTTTCGTGCTCCAGGTGCCGGATGTCCGGCCGGGGACCCGGATGTCCGGCCCAATGGCCCGGATGTCTGGCCGGTGGGCCGGATGTCCGGCCCGACGATTCCAGATCGGGATTTGGACTTCGCAACTCGATTTGGGGCTGAAATAGATGATTTCAAGGATCAAATTGATGGGGGGAAAGAAAATTTTGGATGGATTTCGTGGTGGGGAAGCTAGATCCACTAGCCAAACAACAAAATCATGGATCAAACACAACAAAATCTCACAAGAACCAACAAAATGCAAAAATTCTGGTGAGGCTATTTTTGGTACGGATTTTCGAAATTGGGCAAGAACAAACAAAATTAGGCTAGAAAGTGGGGGGTAGGACTCCAAATTCATGAGAACCTAAGCTCTGATCCAAGATGATGTAGGGTGGAACCCTAATTGGCGATCTTTCACGAATTGGAGGGGGATCCTACGAAGAACACGAAGAACACGGGGAAATAACAAGAGAAACACTCAAGAACAAGTCCAATCACACATACACTAGACTCACAAACACACAAGATCCACAAGGTACATGAACAATCAAATGGAAAGATACAAGGTAGAGTTCATCCCAAATCCAAGAGGAGATGAGGTCTTGATGATCTAGATAGATCCTTCCCACAAGGGGGTCTTGAATCCCTCGGGATCTTCTCACATGCTCACATGGAGGTCCTGATCTCCATGGGAGAGGTAGGTGGATGAGCAAAGCTCTATCTCAATGAGCTATCACATTGCTAACCCTAGAAATGAGGTGGGGGAAGAGTATATATAGGCTAGTCCACGAAGGGGTAAGTGAGAGGGGGATACATGGGCCTCTGGCCCGTCTCTGCGCGCAGGCAGGCGCCGGATGTCCGGGTTGGGGGCCGAATGTCCGGCCGTTTGCCAGACGTCGGATGTCCAGGGCACTGGCCGGATGTCCGGCCTAGCGGTGGCCGTTCTTCTGTTATCCTCACGCCGGAAATCCGGGGAGGCGCCGGATGTCCGGCCCGTCGCGTGGCACCGGATGTCCGGGGGTCGTCCGGATGTCCGGCCGCTGATGCTCTTCGGCGCCAGATGGTGTTGGGCTTCTCTGTGGCGCCGGATGTCCGGCCGTTGTAGCTTCAGCAGCTCCGTCTTCTTCCGTCGTCGCTTCCATGCTTCCCTCGCGGATGGTGTAGTTGTTCCTTGGCGCTTGCACTCCTCCTCGACATCCGTGAAGCTCCGACAGGAGAAGTGTCAAGTAGTATACCATCCTCGAAGGGGTCAAGTGAGCACGTGTAAAGGAGATGATTCACCTTTATGAATGTGAAGTAGATGTCGCACGTGTCACTTGCCGAACGAACTCTTGACATGGTGATATCCGTAGGATGCTCCGCATCACCCAAGCAGCCGCCCGCCCGCCCGAGGTGGAGCCTGCCTCACGACGAGATGAGCCAGCCACCGGAGCCGCGGCCAATGTTGCACCAACAGCAGCCCTCACAGCGGCAGGCGGCGCCCTGGCCTGAGGCGGCCGTGACTGCAGCTCCAGGTGCAAGGCTTCCTCGTGCGCGAGATTAGTAGCCCACTGGCGCACAGCATCCTAGCAGCGACAGTCCCCTGGGGACCCAGGGAGGGGGAGGCATGGATCACGCGCCAGATCCCGCGGCGGAGGCGGTCGGCGGAGGGACGTGCCCGTGTAGCACGGCAGCGGCGGCGCACAGTCCGAATCCGCGAGGCCCGACACCGGACACCCAGCAGACGACGACGACCCGCCGGCCAAGGGACGCTTCGGACGATGCGCACCGTCACCTTGCTCCCGCAAGATGAACACGTCGGCGAACAAATGAGCCGGAGAGACGCGGAGCGGCGGCGGCAATGCACTGGGGGAAGGCAGTACGGGAAGAACACAAGCACACCCCCTCCCTTTGACTTCAGCCCTAGTGGCCGGCCACGTGGGGCAGGGGACGCATCCCCCTGTTGGATCCAGATCCAACGGGCAAGATCGGACGGGGTAAGGGACCAGTCCCGGTTAAACCTTGCCCGCACCTCCTGGGCCGCCTGGCCACTGCTAGCTCATCCGACCCACCAGCCCGAGGCCCGCCACGTAAGCCTCTAGCCAACATACACCTCCACGCCCCCGCAGGCCACCGTAGGCCCACAAAGCAGAGCGGCCTGCGTAGGCCCAGTCCACGGAGGAAGCAGGCCCCTAGGATAACCAGCCGCCGACCATGGCCATGGTGCCACCGCGCCGCCGCCACCCCCCCCCCCCCCCCCGCCCAGCCGGAGCAGCCACGGCCGAAGTACCAGTGGGACCGCGAGCACCGACGCCGCTGCGGAGTGCCGAGGATACAGAGCCGGCTGGGAGCCTAGGACGGCAGCTAGGCGAGCGTCGCGGGAGGCGGGAGGGGTGCCATGGGCATAGTCACCAAGCTCGACGCCAGCGGGGCTCCATACCAGGCGCAACGACCGACGCGGGCTCCCAGGAGAAAGTCTCCCAGCGACGGCGGCGCAAGGGAGACCAGCCGCTCGACACGACCCCCTTCCTCCTCCACTTCGGAGTCGGCTAGGTCTACCCACACGAACGGTGTAGGGGACGGGCAGAAGGTCGGGACTGGCTGAGGGAGAGACGCGGCAGCGCATCTCGGGACGCACCCCACGGCGTCAGGGCTGGCCAACGGGCAGTTGGCGACCAGCGAGGGATTTTCAAAATCGCCCTATGGGTCGCTAGAGCCGTTGTTCGCATACCCCTTCCACTTGGCTATTCCGTTCTTCGCTCAAGATGTGGGCAATCAAACGGTTGTGCTTGACACAATTGAATGGCGCGCCGAGCGGCTGATCTTTGTCCACGCATCAACCAAGCGACACGTAGCATCGGAGCTCTCCTCTTCCGCGACCGCGCCCGCCATGCGTCACTCTGACGCTAGCGTCCACCCCCTCCCTATCGTCCGCCACTCCGGCGTCGGCGGCCACCCATCGCATCTCATCTCCGTCCCGTCCCCCCCTCGCTAGTGCCATGGCGTCGAGTCCTAACTCCGTGGCCGCCCCGTCCCGGAGGGCTGGCGACCGGCTGGTGGTCTCGGGGTTGGGGATCTCCTCTTGCTCTAAGTCTAGCGTCCATGGCGGCCAGGAGGTCTCATCGGACGCGCGGCATGATGTCACCCATGGAGCCCCGGCGTCCCAGGGGGAGGCGGCGGCGCCGGCGGCGGGCTTCCACACGATGGGGTTGTCTGTGGCGCCCCGCCAGAATACCACTGTAGCCAGACGGTCGCCGCACACACTAGCCCAGGAAATCACTGGCATGCGCTTTTACAACAAGTATCATGAACACAGACATTTCTATTAATGGATATAAAAGTCTTACATGATATTTTTACAAGGGTGGAGGCAGCGAAAAAGCTCTATCTAAGGCAGCATGGTCTTGGTGCGGCTCCAATCCACAGGGATCTGACTGGGTTACTCTTCTAGCCCGCGAACACTCCGGCTCCTCGCTAGTGGACGTCGGATCCTTAGGTGAACCTGGCCACATTGAAGGCCGCTGAGTACTTTTGAATGTACTCGCAAGCAAACCAAACAAACATATACACCAAGCAAAGCAATCCATGGCATTCAAGCATGCATTTGTTATCTTAACAGTATTAACCATCATGTTATGGCAGGATTATCTAGCAAGACAAATCATCTAGCAACATTAATCATCATGTTATAACCATATTATCTAGCATGATAACTATTGGAGTAAATACAGCAAGGTAAAGCATATCAAGCAAATAATTCATACTCCGAATATGTCATGATCCGAACCAAATCCGATCCAAATCTAATTCAAGTCTTGTGGTCATCCGACCCTTTAGCTCATAGCATGGCTAACATTCATACCCCTGACATCATCTGATGTCCAAGCATCCATACTGCAAGTCTGACAAACCTTACCATTCTCCGATTCAGTCTTAGCAATATCATTATATAGTTTGTTCCTCCAGACTCGACACAGACCAAATAGTGTGACCTAGTACGAACTGTGTCCCATGACCGAGGACGCGGCTATTCGAATAGATTTACACTCTGCAGAGGTTGCGCACTTTACCCACACTATGGAGCTCCTGACCTCGTGCTCCCATTCGGGTGGACCTGTGCTGCTCCAACAAAACTTGTCTATTGCCCGGCACTCTTACGGCCCCACCGACAATCATACCCTCCGAGGGTCATGTCTTGGGTGGCCCATGTGTCACCCCGTGACACCTGCCACCGTCGTGGCCAAACAAAACTGTCCCAAACGGGGACCCATGCGCATATAACTTAACTGGGCTCACAAGGTTATCGCCGCCTACCGGGCCAGGGTAGCACGCACGCATAACCTTCCCTCTTTGGTGGTACCGGTAAAAGGCAAGACAATAGACCAAGCTAGGGCCTTCCCATAAAGACAAGTGTGGCTGCACTGATGAGCTCGGTTCGGTGGCACTATGACTCGATCCAGCCGACGGAGGAGGTTGTCATTATTAAGTCACATTCTTAATTATTGCGATAACAGTAGTAATACACTATGAAAACATAACAACCTATCTCCATAATGTCACCTACGGGTCACTAGTGCGATAATATGACGAGCATTAGCAGGTAATGTAAATAACAAGTTCAGCCTAGCAGGAGTTCAACTATTTCTATCACAGACATAATCATTAATTAAACACGCAAGAATAACACAGAGCAATGCTTTAGGGCATATATCAGATGGTCGGCTTGCCTGGGGGTGAAGGAATACTCCAGAAAGAAGTGCGATCACCTCGCGGAAAATTTGTCGGAAAGGATTCTCTCTCGGAGGGGCTGATAGAAGGGCAAGGGCAAAATGGTCATTTTCATAGTGTGGAAACATTATGAAAATGATACCATCGGAACGGGCTCGACGAACTGAAGACGTGGGCGTTGGATTCACCTAAATCGGAGTTGCGAGCAAAAAGATATGAGGGTTTGACTGCCAGGGACCCATCTGTAATCATTTTATTCACCAATAGGTCCTTGACAGATTTTTCGAAGGAAAAAGAAAAAGTGCACTGTGCACTTGGGCTGGCTCGGGCTGGATCTGGCCGCCGCCTGGGCCACCACGAGGCAGCCGCAGCTGCTGCTGTTGATGGGCTGGCCCACCTGCGCGGCCGCCTCCTTTAAAAAAAACGTAGGGAGCGACCGAGCCGCTGACCGGCCGGGCCCGCCTACAGGGTCGTCGCCCACCTCCCGCACACGCCTGGACAAAGAGAGGGCAGGCTCCCACCGATGATTGCCGGAGGTGCAGGCCGTCTCCGGCGACGCTCCAGCTATGGGCGTGCTTAGGACGACGAGCCACATCCGTTCAGGGGGGTTAGGGTCTCCGGTGAGCCCCGCAGCGGGTGCACGGCCGGCCGTGGCGGACGGCAGCTTCGGGCGAGGTTGGGGCCGAGGCCGTGGCCATCTCCAGGACGAAATAGAGATGGGGAGGGCGTGGTGGTGGTGGTGGTGGTTGGCCAGGGTGGCCAGAGGGAGAGAAGGGGACCGGAGGCGAGGCTCGCCGGCAGCCATGGCGGCGATGGGCGGGTACGGGAGCTACTCGAGCTCGGCTGAGAGGTGGGGCGGAGTGCTAGGAGAGGGAGAGGGCCGATGGTGAGCTCGAGAGGTCCGGGGAACGGCTATTTATAGCCGCGGGAGCTCGCTGGATAAGCTCGGCCGCCGTGGCCTTCCTATCCGCTCACTGGAGCTCGGGGACACGCGGAGGGAGGGGGCGAGGTCGGCAGGGTCTCTGGGAGAGTGGAGAAGCCGGCTGCAGCTTCGGGAGGGCTAGTTTTTGGTATCCCTGGGTGATTTATCATTGTTAACCACCCTTTGGATATACCAAAATGGTACTTCCTTCACCGAGATGCAATCTGGACAGAAACTTAGATAATTTACTGGGGAAAATTGGCTAGATGAAATGGGCTGGTTTTTGGTATCCCTGGGTGATTTATCATTGTTAACCACCCTAAAAAATTTCAGCCCAAAAAGATCAAGGGAGAAAGCACTTCCTTTGCAAACTGGAAATCTGGACAGAATTTGCAAACGGATGTTGTGCTCAAAATTTGATCTATGGAACTTGGGTTCTTAATGGAAATGGTGAAGATATGGATAAGAGAAGCTCCACAAATTATTTGGGATTTTTCCTGGCTACCAAAATGGTAGTTCCTTTGGAAAGTGCCCAAAATGCAATATTGGCTTTAAATAGGAAAATGCAATTTCCCTTATTTAATTATGGCCAATATTTTTATGGAAGCTCAATGTGATCACAAAGAATATCTCCACAAGTTTTCATGAGCTTTGGAGATGGATAGATATTTTCCTGGATTTAATTCCTTTAACTGGCAGAAAAAGGAATTAATTTTAAATGAAAAATATTGCAAATGACTTGACACTATTTTTGCATATCCAGGGTTTATAGATGTGGGATGGTCACTAGGAAAAGTTTGGGAGGCAAAAGATCAAGGGAAATTGGGGTTCCCTTGTAACGGAAGGAATTAGGGTTTCTCTTCCGGTAACTCGGAAGGTAGGGTTTCGGCGGCAAAATCCTGAGAATATATCTTGGGTGGCAAGATTGGTCTGGAGAGAATCTCTGGTAGAATGGGAAAGGCAAGGCTATATGACCATCTTCATATACCCAAGAGCGAGAGAAAATCCGATAACACCGAAAAAAAGACGGGAGTCAAATCCCGCGAAGGAAAAAAAGGAGTGAAAATCAGGGTGTCACAAACCTACCCCCCTTAAGAAAATCTTGTCCTCGAGATTTTCGGGCTTACCTCCCGACTAAGGGGAACATACGTGTGTGTGACTTGGATCCATCAGTTATCTTGTCTTCGTCGGTTCATTGATCCTTTTAACTGTCCCTTCTAATGGCTCAGGTGTTGTCTTTTCACACAGCTACCTTGAATCCTTCTCTTTCCTGGCAGGCAAACCTTCTGTCCTGGTAGTTTGTAGCCTGAGGTTGGTTGGTAGCGAGTAGTATCAACAGAATAGCTCATTTTCAAGGCTTGGAGCTAGCTGGTTCGGGTTTTATTGCGATACTTCGTACACTGACTCTCATGGGTAAGACATCCTTCTCGGTGCATGGTATTGCATGCATACATCCTTGGTAATCCCTGTTAAAACCTCTGAGCTAAACATAGTGTGGCTGTCATTCAGTGCATCTTTTGGAGCATAGCCTTTTATCTTGGCTGATGGCCCATATTCATGATGAGTATGACAGGCTGGCTGCATTGTTGTGGCCGCATATGCAAGAGTCCGACAAGGATTGGCAATATCACCTTGTCTGTGAAGCTTTACTTCTTTGACTGTCGCGGAGATTGTTTATTCAAGACTTCCTTGTTCTTGAGGGTTCCTTTTATGGGTCTGTCGGGACCTGCCAACATGGCTCCTTGGTCGTATCATAACTTACTCTTGCATATCTCGTAGGGATTGCTGTGTTCACATCCTTCTTTGAAGTATGGGGCTGACGTTTCTCTGAGCACAGTCATTCCCGTGTACGAGTGGCTCGCATGAACTGATCCACTGGACTGCATGCTCACAACATATGCAAGGGTAGGATAAATCCTTTCATAACCACCGAGTTCTGAAGCGGACGTGTGTCTGGACTAGTTCGTGCTTCTAACAAGATTGTTGTGGGCACGATGGCGTGTTGAAGAAGGCTGAACACCTTACGCTTGAAGCTTTTGCCAGGGTAGCGTGCCGAAGAAGGCTGGGTATCGTACCTCAGAAGCTTTCCCTCATGTGGCTTACTGTGGAAGGTCAGGTGCCTTATGCCGGAAGTTTTCCGCGGTAGCACGCTGAGGGAGATGGGAGTGCCATACCCCAGAAGATTTTCTCACCAAGTGGTGTAGCGAGGAAGATTGGGGAGTCTTGCGTTGCAAGCTCCTTCCGATAGCTTGCGGAGGAAGGCTGGGTTGCTTATACCAGAAGCCCTTTTACTGTGATATGCAGTCGGTCCTATGGCCGGTTCTGGCTTCCTTCTGAGATATCCCGAATTAATCCATAGCGGAGCCAAAACTTGGTATAGGCCATACCTTGTCCGAAGATATCCTGTTGGTTATGCACACCGCTAGTCCTTCTGCTGGTCTGATCATTGCAACGGTTGTCGACTTTGTGTTGATGATTAATCCTGATGTATGCTGATAGTAAGTAGTTGGCGGATAATTCCATTCGGTTTAGCTGAACCTCCACATATTTGAAATTCTCATTGATTCTGGGCGACCGTGAACTCATCCAGTATTCTTCACAAGCCTTGTTCACCATGCCCAGAATTTCATATATGCATCGGTAAATTCCAAAATATGCTTTGAAATTTGTATCAACATACCAGAGTTTTGTTGTTGCTCTCAGCATGTTCACCTTCTTGAAATATGTCTTCTATGGGTAGTAATTCTTGAGTCCATTGAGAAAAGACTCAAGGTTCACCCTGCTGACTGAAATAATCCTTGTGTTGAGGACGAAATCATTTGTCCCTACTTGATAGCTCTTCTGACTATTCCTTAGGTATGATTTGCTCTAAGGCCAACTCGCTTAGGTATATTCTGGCCTTGTTGGTTGCACTCAGATTCTGCCTCTGACCCATCCTTCATTCTTGACAGATCCAGTGATAATGTTCTGAACATCAGGCAGTTGACTTGGCTCTTACCGAATTTGGATTATTGGGTATTATCCAAGTTGTATGATGGTCTTCTTAGCGGTACTTGCGGTGGATCCAGTCGAAGCAAGAGAACGGAAACGAGAAAAGAAGCAAGAATCATGAAAAACCAAAAAAAAAACAAATAAAGCTCAAATTTTGCGAACCTTACATATGTGGTCGAAGATCCACTAGTATAACTAGTCTGGCGCACTCGATGTACCTCTAAGGATTTAGAAGCAAAACCACACAATGCCCCTGGTAGCAATTGGGATCAAGCTCCTACTACTTCCTTAGGGAACATCACACTCGACGCATGACCATAGCCAAAGTGGCTTAGTCAACGACCCTAGGGTTATCGGGGAAAGATGGAATTTATAGGCGTTTCCGAAAGGAAACTGGATTTAAGGAGAGAAATGCCATGGTTAGCAAGCAAGGTAGGGATATCTGGTTTACCTAGGGGTTCAGGGCTCACGGGTCGTTGCCTGGTGCGAAATTTTCCCACCGGAGGCAAAGGCCACGAGAGTTGGGGTCTGAAGGAGCCAAAAACCTATGGAATTGCCTTATGATCAATAGTAGCCGCGCCAGTCTGGCAAAGATGGCTGAAATCCATCTGGGCTTTCTACTGACCAAAAGGCAATTAAAGTCTGGCTAGGGTAACCTATCGTCAGCCTGGCTCTGATACCATCCGTTGTGGCGCCCCGCCTGAATACCACTGTAGCCAGACGGTCGCCGCACACACCAGCCCAGGAAATCACTCTGGCATGCGCTTTTACAACAAGTATAATGAACACAGACATTTCTATTAATGGATATAAAAGTCTTACATGATATTTTACAAGGGTGGAGGCAGCGGAAAAGCTCTATCTAAGGCAGCATGGTCTTGGTGCGGCTCCAATCCACAGGGATCTGACTGGGTTACTCTTCTAGCCCGCGAACACTCCGGCTCCTCGCTAGTGGACGTCGGATCCTTAGGTGAACCTGGCCACATTGAAGGCCGCTGAGTACTTTTGAATGTACTCGCAAGCAAACCAAACCAACATATACACCAAGCAAAGCAATCCATGGCATTCAAGCATGCATTTGTTATCTTAACAGTATTAACCATCATGTTATGGCAGGATTATCTAGCAAGACTAATCATCTAGCAGCATTAATCATCATGTTATAACCAGATTATCTAGCATGATAACTATTGGAGTAAATACAGCAAGGTAAAGCATATCAAGCAAATAATTCATACTCCGAATATGTCATGATCCGAACCAAATCCGATCCAAATCTAATTCAAGTCTTGTGGTCATCCGACCCTTTAGCTCATAGCCATCGCATGGCTAACATTCATACCCATGACATAATTTGATGTCCAAGCATCCGTACTGCAAGTCTGACAAACCTTACCATTCTCCGATTCAGTCTTAGCAATATCATTATATAGTTTGTTCCTCCAGACTCGACACAGACCAAATAGTGTGACCTAGTACGAACTGTGTCCCATGACCGAGGACGCGGCTATTCGAATAGATTTACACTCTGCAGAGGTTGCGCACTTTACCCACACTATGGAGCTCCTGGCCTCGTGCTCCCATTCGGGTGGACCTGTGCTGCTCCAACAAAACTTGTCTATTGCCCGGCACTTTTACGGCCCCACCGACAATCATACCCTCCCAGGGTCATGTCCTGGGTGGCCCCTGTGTCACCCCGTGACACCTGCCACCGTCATGGCCAAACAAAACTGTCCCAAACGGGGACCCATGCGCATATAACTTAACTGGGCTCACAAGGTTATCGCCGCCTACCGGGCCAGGGTAGCACGCACGCATAACCTTCCCTCTTTGGTGGTACCGGTAAAAGGCAAGACAATAGACCAAGCTAGGGCCTTCCCATAAAGACAAGTGTGGCTGCACTGATGAGCTCGGTTCGGTGGCACTATGACTCGATCCAGCCGACGGAGGAGGTTGTCATTATTAAGTCACATTCTTAATTATTGCGAAAACAGCAGTAATACACTATGAAAACATAACAACCTATCTCCATAATGTCATCTATGAGTCACTAGTGCGATAATATGACGAGCATTAGCAGGTAATGTAAATAACAAGTTCAGCCTAGCAGGAGTTCAACTATTTCTATCACAGACATAATCATTAATTAAACACGCAAGAATAACACAGAGCAATGCTTTAGGGCATATATCAGATGGTCGGCTTGCCTGGGGATGAAGGAATACTCCAGAAAGAAGTGCGATCACCTCGCGGAAAATTTGCCGGAAAGGATTCTCTCTCGGAGGGGCTGATAGAAGGGCAAGGGCAAAATGGTCATTTTCATAGTGTGGAAACATTATGAAAATGATACCATCGAAACGGGCTCGACGAACTGAAGACGTGGGCGTTGAATTCACCTGAATCGGAGTTGCGAGCAAAAAGATATGAGGGTTTGACTGCTAGGGACCCATCTGTAATCATTTTATTCACCAATAGGTCCTTGACAGATTTTTCGGAGGAAAAAGAAAAAGTGCACTGTGCACTTGGGCTGGCTCGGGCTGGATCTGGCCGCCGCCTGGGCCACCATGAGGCAGCCGCAGCTGCTGCTGTTGATGGGCCGACCCACCTGCGTGGCCGCCTCCTTTAAAAAACGGAGGGAGCGACCGAGCCGCTGACCGGCCGGGCCCGCGTGCAGGGTCGTCGCCCACCTCCCGCACGCGCCTGGCCGAAGAGAGGGCTGGCTCCCGCCGATGATTGCCGGAGGTGCAGGCCGTCTCCGGCGACGCTCCGGCTATGGGCGTGCTCAGGACGATGAGCCACATCCGTTCAGGGGGGTTAGGGTCTCCGGTGAGCCCCGCAGCGGGTGCACGGCCGGCCGTGGCGGACGGCATCTTCGGGCGAGGTTGGGGCCGAGGCCGTGGCCATCCCCAGGATGAAATAGAGATGGGGAGGGTGCCGTGGTGGTGGTGGTGGTTGGCCAGGGTGGCCAGAGGGAGAGAAGGGGACCGGAGGCGAGCCAATTTAGGCGATGCTCGCCGGCGGCCGTGGCGGCGATGGGCGGGTACGGGAGCTCCTCGAGCTCGGCTGAGAGGTGGGGCGGAGTGCTAGGAGAGGGAGAGGGCCGATGGTGAGCTCGAGAGGTCCGAGGAATGGCTATTTATAGCCGCGGGAGCTCGCCAGATAAGCTCGGCCACCGTGGCCTTCCTATTCGCTCACTGGAGCTCGGGTCCACGCGGAGGGAGGGGGCGAGGTCGGCAGGGTCTCTGGGAGAGTGGAGAAGCCGGCCGCAGCTTCGGGAGGGCTCGGAGAGGAAGGAGCCAGAAGGGAAAGCGACAACGGCGGTCACGGGCGACAGTGGCCATGGCGGCACTCGCCGTGGCGCGAGGAGGAAGGGAGAAGAGGGGAGAAGGGTCTAGAGAGGGGCAGGTGGACGCCGCGGAGCCGTTTGACACGCCTGGACATGCCGGAGCTGGCCTGCCGACGAGAACAGTGCGCTGACCACCGTTTTGGCCTGTCCCAAGCGTGGTCACCACGGGTGCCACGTGCTCTGGAGTTTTCATGAGTGCTACATCATGTCAACGGGGTGTCTCACTGCTCATATAGATGAAAGATGTGGCTGGAATCCACTGGAAGGCCATGAGGTGAGAGAAACTTGCAGAAGAAGATTCTAACAGCAAACTTGGGTGGTCATTACTGGAGAAATGGATGAAGGAGAGGAGCTGGATCCTTGTCACAATGAGATAGGGTAAGAAGGAGTAGGTGCTGACAAAATTTGAAGCAATTTGGACCTCATTTGCATATACTTCCTTTGTAATGCAAAATTTGGTCCAGAATCTAGGTTATGATGTTGTGCTCAACTGGCTTGATGAAATGAGCTGATATTTGGTGTAGGGAGGTGATTTGGGATTATGGAGGTACTGGAAAAATTTCAGCTCCTTTGGATATACCAAAATGGTACTTCCTTCACCGAGATGCAATCTGGACAGAAACTTAGATAATTTACTGGGGAAAATTGGCTAGATGAAATGGGCTGGTTTTTGGTATCCTGGGTGATTTATCATTGTTAACCACCCTGAAAAATTTCAGCCCAAAAAGATCAAGGGAGAAAGCACTTCCTTTGCAAACTGGAAATCTGGACAGAATTTGCAAACGGATGTTGTGCTCAAAATTTGATCTATGGAACTTGGGTTCTTGATGGAAATGGTGAAGATATGGATAAGAGAAGCTCCACAAATTATTTGGGATTTTTCCTGGCTACCAAAATGGTAGTTCCTTTGGAAAGTGCCCAAAATGCAATATTGGCTTTAAATAGGAAAATGCAATTTCCCTTATTTAATTATGGCCAATATTTTTATGGGAGCTCAATGTGATCACAAAGAATATCTCCACAAGTTTTCATGAGCTTTGGAGATGGATAGATATTTTCCTGGATTTAATTCCTTTAACTGGCAGAAAAAGGAATTAATTTTAAATGAAAAATATTGCAAATGACTTGACACTATTTTTGCATATCCAGGGTTTATAGATGTGGGATGGTCACTAGAAAAAGTTTGGGAGGCAAAAGATCAAGGGAAATTGGGGTTCCTTTGTAACGGAAGGAATTAGGGTTTCTCTTCCGGTAACTCGGAAGGTAGGGTTTCGGCGGCAAAATCCTGAGAATATATCTTGGGTGGCAAGATTGGTCTGGAGAGAATCTCTGGTAGAATGGGCAAGGCAAGGCTATATGACCATCTTCATATACCCAAGAGCGAGAGAAAATCCGATAACACCGAAAAAAAAGACGGGAGTCAAATCCCGCGAAGGAAAAAAAAGGAGCGAAAATCAGGGTGTCACATTGTCCTGGCTCCCCGCTCCGCCATCCAAGAGGTCGTTGTGGAGGCGTCGTCATGGCAGAGACCTGCAGGCGCTACAGCCCCGGCTACAGCCCCGGCACCCGTCCCTTACCTCGCCTCCTCCTCGGCGTGAGGTGTCCTCGGACATGGAGGGGCTCTGCTTCTGGTGCCTCCGGGAGGGCCACTTAGGAGAGACCGCACCAACGACATCGTGTGCATCCGATGTGGGATCGAAGGCCATGGATCCAGGGGATGCAAGACACCTCGCAACCCTTCTTCCGAGGTGGAGCTTCGCCGGCTCGCGGTGGCCATGGTGGCGCGCAGGACCGCAGGTGGTGTGCCTCCTTCCGGCGATGCGCTGCCGCCTCCTCCCCCCACCCCCCACCCCACCTGCTGCGCCGACGGTGGCGGACCCATGGCCACGCCTCACTACCTTGCGCCCCCTTCCGTTGGCTCCCAGGCTTGTGCTGCCCATGGACACGGCCATGGAGCCCTCTGAGTTATGCATCGTGCGGCGCACCCAAGCCATGGAAGACCTGGAGAGGCGCCTTCAGTTCGCAGTGGTGGTGTATGCGGGCAGAGCGAGGCATGAGCACTCGCCGGAGTTCATCCTAGAAGCACTTCATGTCAAGGCAGGGATAGAGGCCGAATGGGTGTCCATCCATCGCTACAGGCCGGAGGACTACCTCATCATCTTCGCGCGGCTAGAGCACACGAACAGAGTGAGCGCGTTGCCAACGGTGGATCACCGAGGAGTTCGACTGTTCTTCTGGCAATGGAACCGAAAAGCGCAGGTGGTGTGTGCGGCGTTCCAGTTCAAGGTCAGGCTGGTGTTGGAGGGTGTCCCCCCACACACGTGGGAGCGACATGTGGTGGAGAGCTTGTGATGCGGAGCATCCCACGGTCATCCCCATGGACCTACCTATGTCTCCTCAAGTGCCAAGTGGACCAATGACACGAGCACGTGCAAGAGCTCTCGAAACCAAGGTGACATCTCTCCTAAGTGAACTTCCATTTGACTCAAGTGAGGCATGGCTACTACCTCAAGCTGAAGTGCTATGTGTGATCAGGTATGAAGAAGACCGCCTCGGGAACGCTTGGAACGAAGACCAAGTCGGCAAGTACACGGACGGACATGCGCGAGGAGGAAGACCGCTGGAAGGCTACAGCGGCCGGACATCCGGCCCCTGAAGAAGAAACGCAGCAGCAGCAGCCCAACCGTGCAGAAGCTACAAGGCCCGGACATCCGGCCCGTCCAGGCCGGACATCCGGCCCCTGCCCGGAAATCCGGCGCCCCATCACAGTAACTTGACCCCTTTCGGCCGGACATCCGGTGCCAGGGCCGGACATCCGGCACCCCCGCGAACCGCCGGACATCCGGCCCGACGCCCGGACATCCGGCCCCCCCTGACAGCAGCGTTAGGCCTTTGGCCGTGTAATCTCGTCCACTCATCCCCCCCCCCTTCGTCCTAGACTATATATAGACCTCCTCCTCATCCTTTCTAGGGTTAGCAAAGTATTTTGAGACATCTAGTTGAGCTTTGCTCCTTGTATCTCCTCTTGGGGAATCAAGACCTCTCTAGGGAGAAGGATCCCCATCATAAGATCATCAAGACCTCCTAAGGGAGAAGGATCTCACCTAGATCATCAAGACCTCACCTCCTTTGGAGTGGGAAGAACTTTACCTCGTGCTTGTTTCCTTGGATTGTCCTTGTATGCTTGTGGATCTCATGTATGCTATCCTAGTGGATGTGTGATTTGGGTTTGTTTGAGTGATTTCCCTTGGTTGATTTCGTTGTTCCTCGCGTTTCCCCCTCCTAAAGTGTGAAAAGATCATCAAATAGGGTTCCACCCTACATCATCTTGGTATCAGAGCCACGTTGATTCACACTTTGGAGTCTTTCCCCTCCACTTTCTAGCCTCGATTTTGTTGTTTTTGCCCACTTTCAAAAATTCCCCACAAAAATAGACATACCAAAAAAATTGTGATTTGTTGGTTTGATGATGTTTTGTTAATTTTGATCCATGGATTTGCTTGTTTTCGAGTGGATCTAGCTTTCCCCCATCTTCTCCATCGATTCCATCCACAAAATCGTCCGAATTTTGCCCAAAATTTTCTTCTCCCCACTTGTTCTTCGCGTTCATCCACGGATCCAGCCACCCCGGACATCCGGCCCGCGAGCCCGGACATCCGGCGCCCCGAACATCCGGCCAGCAGGCCCGGACATCCGGCCCCTGGGAGTCAGCACGCCAACACTTCGCAACTTCCTCAGTTTTTGCCTTTTTCCCACCGTTTCTTCCGCAACCGCTTGAGCTACTCCACCAACGAATTTCCGCCAACCACCACTTCGTTCATTTGAGATTTTGAGTCGTGGGTTTTCCGTTTCCTAACGTGTTTCGGCTACTTAGGAACGGTTCGACATCGACATCACCGCCGCTCACCATCGCCCCGGAACTCGTCATCGACAACACCATCTCCACCTTTGTGACACCCTAACCATAAGCAAGGACGGTAACTTCGACGACAACTTGCTCATATCCTTTTGCCATTGCATTGTGAAACCCCGAGACCATCTTTTGTGTCGCTTTCCTACGAGACTAGCCATTTGAGTATTGCTGGGCAACGCTACTTGTGCACTTTAGTGATACCGAACCGCATAGCTATCATAGCGTGCATACATACACATATCATCTCTTGTGCCAAAAAAAATTTCCCGCATATACATCATTGCTATCTTCGTACGAACATTTCGCATAAGTGGCCAAAGGAAAACATCAAAAGAAAAAGAGAAGCTTCTAAGCAAAAGAGAAAGAGCAACAAGCTTGTAAGCAATAGCCATAGCATCGCCACATTACATAGCATATTTGATCATCTTGGATCATTGTGTCAAGTTCACCGGGAATCATACATACATAGCATAAGTGAGTTAGAAAGCCATACGTTTTGTCTCTTATAGGTTGTGCACAAGTTCGTATCCGCCTATTGAGCAATCGTGCTAGCGTCTCTCTAGTGTTGTGCAACAAGAGCATTTTTCGTGGATCCCACATTTTGAGCTCATTCCTTGGTTGCATGACCTCATTTATCTATCCATGTGTGTGTTCCCGTGTACTACTTATTGCTATTGGTCTACTCGTTACACTTGCGAACTTGTGAATCTCTTTCAACATTATTGATATCTTGCTTGCAAATTGCAACTATTTTGTGCCACCATCCTAACCAAGCTACTCCATAAGCCTTTTGTGTAGGTGTGAGAAACAAACCCGGTACCAATTCTACTATCATAGCAATACATTGAGTGATACTCGATACATCTTCAATCTTCGGAAAAGGTAACTTTGGTTTTGTTCTCTCACTTCCTACTCACCTCTACTTGATCATGATGGATAGGCCGGGTACATCTTCGAATCCTCTCTTCGACGAGCAAGAAGCACCGAACGACTACGTCTCCAAGAGCCATCTCTTTGGGGTACAACGAGCCTTGCATCAAGAAAATGAAGCTTTGGGTGATCGCATCGAACAACTCGCCACCGACTTGCGTCACTCCGAAACGCGGACAAGAGACTACCTCGACACCAAGCTTACTACACAAATGGAAGAATTTCGTGCCATGATGATTGACCGCGCTTCCTCAACTTCATCTTCGACAAGGAGAACATGGTCAAGACGCCATTCTTCGGATTCATCATCGGATGCAAGTCTTCATCGAGCTCGTCTACATCTTCGGCAAGAACATCAAGCTCGCCAAAATCCATTACATGGCAATGGTTTGCAACAACGACTTCGAGAGCGCGAACGTCAACGCCATCAAGTTCACGGCGCCCCGCACCAAGAGCAAGTTCCACAACGTCAACAACAAGACGCCCAAGACGGCGATCCACTTCGGCAAGAGCAACAACGTCGTGAACAACAAGCCCTCGAAGCACAACGTGCCCTTCGCAAAGCCACTCGTGCTCTAGAAGAACACAACCGTCGTGTGCGCGAAGAAGAAACGACACGTGTCCAAGAAGAAGCCGCACACCAAGAAGAGAACCAAGAAAGGAGGAACCGGGCAAGAATACCTCGTCCCCACCGTCAAGCCAATCGTTGGAGCACGAAGAACACGGAGATGACGACCCACCTCCAAGACAAGAAAGACGACAACATCGGCATAATGATGAACAACGCTACGGCAAGCTCAAGTTCAACATGCCCAAGTTTTCCGGAAGCAACGACCCTGAAGACTACCTTTCATGGGCCTTAAAAGTTGACAAGATTTTCCGTCTACAAGACTACGATGAAGAAGAAAAGGTAGCCATGGCATCGCTTGAGTTTCAAGACTATGTTCTTATTTGGTGGGAGCAAGTGGTCGAGAGACGCCAAGAGAAAGGCGAACCACCTATGACAACGTGGACTCAAATGAAGGATGTCATGAGAGCTCGCTTTGTGCCTACACACTATAGCCGCGACCTCTTCAAGAAACTTCAACTCCTCAAGCAAGGCACCAAGTCGGTTGAAGAATACTACAAAGAAATGGAAATTGCAATGATACGAGCCAACGTCAAGGAAGATGATGAACAAACGATGGCGCGTTTCTTGAATGGTCTCAACCATCCAATCAAGAAAATTGCGGACTTTCAACCATACTCCAACCTCCTTGAGCTAGTACACCAAGCCACCAAAGCGGAGCGTCAAGTGCAAGATGATTACAAGTACTCCAAGTACTCGTCCAAGACCTACGGTTCGTACAATCAAGCATCTACGACTATGACACCTCCTCCAACGACTCGTGCTACACCAAGTACCGGTGACAAGTCCAGCCACAAGAACCCTTCGACATCTTCAAGTCGTCCTCCTACTACTACAAGCAACTCCAAGCCAAGAGCTTCGTCATCAACAACTCCTACGGATGCCAACGACAAGACAAGTGACATCAAGTGCTTTACTTGCAAGGGCCGAGGCCACAAGTCTTTCGAGTGCCCCACACGACGCACTATGATCCTCAACGCCGACGGCACCTATGACTCAATGAGTGAAGATGAAATGGAAGCACTTGAGCACGTGGCAATGCATCGACAAGTGAATGAAGAAGAAGATGATCAAGTGTTTTGCGACAATGATTCGAGCCCCGCTCTTGTTGTCTCCAAGGTCTTGACACTTCAACAACATCAAGATGAAGATCAACGTTGCCACATCTTCCATACCAAAGTGGGTATCCAAGGACGTTCGTCAAAGTCATCATCGACGGCGGAAGTTGCCACAACTTGGCAAGTGAAGAATTATGCTCCAAGCTCCAATTGGTCAAGAAGAAGCACCCTCGCCCCTACAAGGTCCAATGGCTTAGCGACTCCGGCACAATCAAAGTGGAGCACACCGTCCAAGTATCCTTCAAGATCAGCGCCTACGAAGTTACTTTGGAGTTTGATGTGGTTTCTATGTCCGTGTGCCATCTCCTCCTTGGAAGACCTTGGCAATTCGACCGCGGCGTCATCCACAACGGACGAACCAATCAATATAGCTTCAAGTTGAAGGGCAAGGAATTCGTTCTTTGACCTATGACACCAAGTCAAGTCATCGTGGACAAACAAGCATCTACCCATCGTGGAGAGACAAGTGAGCGAGTGAACCACCAAAAAGAGAGTGAACGCCACAAGCAAAAAATGAGCGACTCCACGATGAGCGACAAGAGAGACCTAGTTCTTTTAGCCACCAAAAGAGATTTGAGGGATATGAGTGAGAGCCCATCCAGTGTTCTTCAGTTTGTGCTTGTGTGCAAAGATGAAGTGGTGCAGACTAATACTTCACAACATCTTCCTTTGTTATTATCTCATTTATTGCAGGAATTCGCGGACGTGTTCCCCGATGAGCTACCTCCCGGACTTCCTCCACTTCGCGGAATTGAACACCGCATTGACCTCATCCCCGGCGCACCTCTACCGAACAAGGCACCTTACCGCGTCAACCCCGAAGAGACCAAAGAGATCCAAAGGCAAGTGCAACATCTCATGGAGAATGGGTATGTACGCGAAAGCTTGAGCCCTTGTGCCGTTCCGGTCATTCTTGTGCCTAAGAAAGATGGTACCTATCGCATGTGTTCCGATTGCCGTCCCATTAATGCTATCACCGTTAGATATAGACATCCCATTCCACGCCTTGATGACATGCTTGATGAACTTAGTGGAGCCACCATTTTTTCCAAAATTGATCTTAAAAGTGGCTACTATCAAATACGCATGCAAGAAGGTGATGACTGGAAAACCGCTTTCCAAACCAAATTTGGCTTGTATGAATGGTTAGTCATGCCTATGGCTTTGTCGCAAGCTCCTAGCACTTTTATGCGTGTGATGCATTATGTTCTTCGCAAATATATTGGCATTTGTGTTGTGGTCTACTTTGATGACATCCTTGTGTTTAGTGAAACTCTTGAAGGTCATGTCAAACACCTTAGAGACGTATTGCAAGTTCTTAGAGACGAGCGACTTTATGCTAACATGGAAAAATGCACTTTGGGTGTTGATAAGCTTGTTTTCTTGGGCTTTGTTGTCTCCTCTAAGGGTGTTCAAGTGGATGAAACTAAATTTGATGCCATTAAGAATTGGCCACAACCAACCAATTTGCTTCAAGTGCGTAGTTTCCTTGGCTTAGCCGGCTTTTATCGTCGCTTTGTGAAGGACTTTAGCACCATTGCATCACCATTGCACGCATTAAGTAAGAAGAATGCACCATTTGTTTGGGGTCCATCTCAAGATGCCGCATTTCATGAGCTTAAGAACTTGCTTACACATGCTCCATTACCAAACTTTGAGAAAACTTTTGAAGTGCATTGTGACGCTAGTGGTAATGGTATTGGTGGTGTGTTGATGCAAGAGAAGCGACCTATTGCATACTCTAGCGAAAAACTTTCCGGCGCGCAACTTAACTACCCCATCTATGACAAAGAGTTATATGCTTTAGTGAGAGTATTGCATGTGTGGGAACATTACCTCCGTCCACGTGAGTTTGTCCATACGGATCATGAAACGCTTAAGTACCTTAAGGGACAAACCTAATTGAATAAGCGTCATGCTAAATGGAGTGAGTTCATTGAGTCATTTCCTTATGTTATCAAGTATATCAAAGGAAAGGAAAATGTTGTGGCGGACCCTCTCTCACGCAAATGCATGCTAGTTACTAAACTTGAGTTGAATGTTATAGGATTTGAGCACATTAAAGACTTGTATGCGCATGATGCTTCATTTGCGATTCCTTATGCCAAATGTTTACCACATAACACTTGGGAGCACTATTACTTGAAGGATGGTTACCTTATGAAAGCTAACAAACTTTGTATTCCCGAGTCTTCTCTTCGTTTGTTGCTTTTGCAAGAGGCTCACGGCGGAGGACTCATGGGGCATTTTGGACGCGACAAGACATTTGCTACGCTCTCCAAGAACTACTTTTGGCCTAAGATGTTTCGCGATGTGTCACGCTACACAAACGGGTGCTCTACATGCCACAAAGCTAAGTCCAAAGCTCAATCTCATGGTCTATATATGCCACTTCCTATTCCATATCATCCATGGGAAGATATTAGTATGGATTTCGTGCTTGGTTTACCTCGCACTCAAAACGGCAAAGATTCCGTGTTTGTTGTTGTGGACCGTTTCTCTAAGATGGCACATTTCATTCCTTGCAACAAGATAGACGATGCTTCACATGTTGCAAATCTCTTTTGTAGGGAAATCTTGCATTTGCATGGAGTGCCAAAGACGATCGTGTCGGACCGAGACGTCAAGTTCCTTAGCTACTTTTGGAAGACACTATGCACCAAGCTCGGAATCAAGCTCCTATTCTCATCGGCATATCACCCTCAAACCGACGGCCAAACGGAGGTCACGAACCGGACTCTTTCCACACTACTCCGCGTGTTGATCAAGAAGAACATAAGGGAGTGGGAGGAATGTTTACCCATCACCGAGTACGCCTACAATCGAGCACGACACTCTACTACCGGCAAGTCCCCCTTCGAGGTCGTCTACAGCTTCAACCCATTGTCCACATTGGACATTCTACCGCTACCTCTACAAGAGCGAATCGACATGGACGCGAGTGCACGAGCGAGCTACCTCAAAAAGATGCACGAAGATACAAGGCATGCCATCGAACGACAAGTACGACGACTCGCGACCAAGGTCAACATCAACAAAAAAACCATGGTGTTCAACACCGGCGACCTTGTGTGGCTACACCTTCGCAAAGACAGCTTCCCCAACGAGCGCAAGTCCAAGCTACTACCTCGGGCCGACAGACCTTTCAAGGTGTTAGCACGCTACAACAACAATGCCTACAAGATCGACATCCCTCGCGACAAGTACAACGTGAGCGACACATTCAACGTCAAGGACCTATCTCCCTTCCATGGTGATGTGGATTCCGATCCGAGGACGGATCTTTTTCAAGGGGGGGGGGGAGATGATGCGGAGCATCCCACGGTCATCCCCATGGACCTACCTACGTCTCCTCAAGTGCCAAGTGGACCTATGACACGAGCATGTGCAAGAGCTCTCGAAACCGAGGTGACATCTCTCCTAAGTGAACTTCCATTTGACTCAAGTGAGGCATGGCTACTACCTCAAGCCGAAGTGCTATGTGTGATCAGGAATGAAGAAGACCGCCTCGGGAACGCTTGGAATGAATACCAAGTCGGCAAGTACACGGACGGACGTGCGCGAGGAGGAAGACCGCTGGAAGGCTACAGCGGCCGGACATCCGGCCCCTGGCCCGGACATCCGGCCCCTGAAGAAGAAACGCAGCAGCAACAGCAGCCCAGCCGTGCAGAAGCTACAGGGCCCGGACATCCGGCCAGAGGCCTGGACATCCGGCCCGTCCAGGCCGGACATCCGGCCCCTGCCCGGAAATCCGGCGCCCCATCACAGTAACTTGACCCCTTTCGGCCGGACATCCGGCGCCAGGGCCGGACATCCGGCGCCAGGGCCGGACATCCGGCACCCCCGCGAACCGCCGGACATCCGGCCCGACGCCCGGACATCTGGCCCCCCCTGACGGCAGCGTTAGGCCTTTGGCCGTGTAATCTCGTCCACTCATTCCCCTACTTCGTCCTAGACTATATATAGACCTCCTCCTCATCCTTTCTAGGGTTAGCAAAGTATTTTGAGACATCTAGTTGAGCTTTGCTCCTTGTATCTCCTCTTGGGGAATCAAGACCTCTCTAGGGAGAAGGATCCCCATCATAGGATCATCAAGACCTCCTAAGGGAGAAGGATCTCACCTAGATCATCAAGACCTCACCTCCTTTGGAGTGGGAAGAACTTTACCTTGTGCTTGTTTCCTTGGATTGTCCTTGTATGCTTGTGGATCTCATGTATGCTATCCTAGTGGATGTGTGATTTGGGTTTGTTTGAGTGATTTCCCTTGGTTGATTTCGTTGTTCCTCTCGTTTCCCCCTCCTAAAGTGTGAAAATATCGTCAAATAGGGTTCCACCCTACATCAGCTTGCTCGGCTCGTCGTGCTTGGTGGACACTCTGGGCCCGAAGACGAGCTCTTGCGCGGACCTTTCGTTGTTCTGTCTCACCGCCTGGACTACGCAGCCGGAGG
This sequence comes from Elymus sibiricus, assembly GCA_039707655.1. Classification (NCBI taxonomy): domain Eukaryota; kingdom Viridiplantae; phylum Streptophyta; class Magnoliopsida; order Poales; family Poaceae; genus Elymus; species Elymus sibiricus. The sequence goes on from CM077668.1 coordinate 199,689,043, forward strand.
AGATTCCGTCACTGCGGTGGCTGGCGGTGCCTGAACCTGGGCTAAGGTCGCCGCTAATGGAACCTACCCTCCTGCAGTACAAGGTGATATCCACCTCGACGAGGTCATCGACTATTCAACGGCTGAGGAGCCTTGGTTCCTGGGTGCGTCGTCCTCCTCTGGAAGTGGCCAGAGCGGGATCCCAGACTCGGACAGTGGCAATGGTGTTGGTGGCAGCGAAGGATTCACTTCCTCGCGTAGAGATTGGAGGTTTGGAGTCAGGGATGTGAGAGGACTAGTCGGCGATGGCCGGCGTGGCGACGTCGCCGGAGGCGGCGCCGGCCAAGTTCTGGATGGTGGTGATTGGAGACTTCCCCACATGCCTCCAGCGTCACCAGTGGTTCCTGCCAGCCGGGTCTGCAGGGTTCAGGATAGGATTGAGGTCAGGGCTTCTGCTTTTGACCGCTTGACCTTCCCGACCAAGGAAACTGCTGGAAGGGAGATCCCAGAGATTCGGCAGGAATCGGGCACAGAGGAGAGAGCTCCTTCTTTACCAAGCCAGGTTTCAAACAGAGACACAGATGCGGTTGCGACAAGCCCAAGGAATGGTCGACAGCTGGCACCACTCAGTGCGCCCCAGCCGCGCCCTGGCCTCGTTCTGACCGTTGGCCAGGTGGTGGTGGACCCAGCGCATGAGCTGTGTTTGGTTGCTGAGATGAGGACAGAAGTTGCTGTCGTCCATGGGAGGGAGATAGAGGAATCTGAACCGATGGGCCAGCACATTGTCCCGGCCGAGCCAATAATTGTGACTCGCAACTCGGAGCCACCCAAGGACGGGCCAATCACAGAGGAGCTCACGGATCCCAAAAGGTCAGGGACAAAAGATGGGGAGGTGGCCACTGTTTCGACCGTGGGGCTTGTGGCAGTGGATTCGGCGGGACCGACTGACCAACTGGTCGTGCTGATGGAGCCCACTGATGGGAATCATGCACATGAGGCACTCACGATTGGCCAAGATCTCGAGCCGAGTTTAGATGCAAATATGCAATGTATGGAGCAGCAATCAGTGCCAATGGGCATGCTGGAAGAGGAACAAGTGGACACTCCACAGGAGGAGAGCATCTTTACAGAGGAGGCGGAGCCATACACTGAGCAAAACATGGAGGAAGATCGCTCGAGGGGGGATGACGACGCAAGAGGCGGTCGCGTTTGAGAGGCTTAAGACTTTTTGCGCCAACATCATGAAGAAGCTAGCGCCTCCCCTTCTGCGCGAGGTACAGGCCTCCACCCTTCGACCAGAGGCGGAGCCATTCACACCAAAATGGACGACGCGGGCGGCCAAGCGTAACGCTAGCACAAGTGTGGCAAAACCAAAATCAGCGGAGAATGTCCTGTTGCGCACATTGGGTCTGGTGCCAGATGACATGGTCGCGGACGAGGCGGCGGTGCTAGAGCTCCAAAAGCTGTTCGATTCACCGTTGAGAGAGCAACATGTGCGTGTCATCACAACACTATTCGGTAAGACGGTTCCACCGGTAGATGAGCTAGCGAGTGGAGGGGCCATGGCGATCACCGTGCTTTGACGCCTTGGTGAGTGGTGTCGGGAGGATCTATACTCGGTTTCCAATGGATTACAACCCTGAGATTTTGTGTTGGAACGTGCGTGGTTTGAACAATCCCGCGAAGAAAAAGGCTGTTAGGGAGTTCGTAGCCTCGATGAAGGTGAACTTGGTGTGTTTGCAAGAGACTAAATTGGATGTAATCGGCCAGTTTGTGGTAATGCAATGCCTAGGTCCATCGTTTGACGGTTTTGCTTACTTACCGGCGGAGGAGACTCGTGGTGGTGTCCTACTTGCTTGGGACGCTACTATTTTATCATTAGACTAGATCCAGCTTGATACTAACTTTGTGACGGGTTGTGTTACTAATAAGGATGGAGCAATCTTGTGGGTTACGGCTGTGTACGCACCACAGGGTGACGAGTTGAAGACGCAATTCTTGCTTGATATCTATGCAAGAAGAGCAGCACTTGGTCTAATGAAAGGAATGCCCCAACCTTGACCAAAATCGACAGGGTGCTAGTGTCGGTAGAGTGGGAGTTGGCACACCCGGAGCACTTATTGTAGGCGCTTTCTTCTAGCGTTTCGGATCACGCACCGTTGCACTTGTCGACGAGTGCACACTTGTACCATAAGAAGCGCTTTCGTTTCGAGGTGTTCTGGACCAAGCTGGAAGGATTTGATGAGGTAATCCGTGAGGCTTGGATGTGTGACACTGCCATCGTGGACCCTTTCAAACGGTTGGATGCCTTGTTCAGAAATGCGGCGACTTATCTTCAGGCGTGGGGCCAACGCAAAACGGGCAATATCAAGATCCTCATGGCAGTGGCAAATTGGATTATCTTCAGATTTGATCAAGCTCAAGAAGTTAGGATTCTCTCGGGCATGGAGTGTTGGTTGAGGAGATCTCTAAAGTTGGCACTGCTAGGCCTGGCGTCGTTAGAGAAACACCAAGCTCTTTCAGGAAGTTGCAAATGGCAGAAGGTCGAAAAACTTCATCCCTCGGATCAGGCATGGAACGGAGATTATCACCGAGCAAGACAAGATTGAGGAAGTGTTCTCGGAGGTCTATGACAATTTGTTGGGCACAGCGCATGCTAGAGGGCATTCCCTGGACTTCGAACAGTTAGACATGACACAACATGACCTCTCGGAATTGGAGGATATATTCACGGAGGATGAAGTTTGGCAGGTGATCAAGGAAATACCACCTGATCGTGCTCCCGGTCCGGACGGTTTCATTGGGTTGTTCTATCACAAAGCCTGGCCAGTGATAAAAAACGACATCATGGCGGCCCTATTAAAGCTTTTTGTGGGGGACAGTAGGGGATTCAGCAAGCTCAATAAGGCGCACATTGTCCTTATACCAAAAATTTCCTAGGCCTTGAATGTGGGGGAGTACAGACCCATTAGTCTCCCACATAGCTTCTCCAAGTTGTTCGCCAAAATGCTGGCCACGCGTGCGCACATGAGGATGCATGAAGTTGTGAGCATCAACCAGTCAGCTTTCATCAAAGGACGAAGTATGCATGACAAATACCTGCTGGTCCGCCAAGTGGCTCGGAAAATTCATGCTTCTAAGATCCCGGGCCTTTTCCTCAAGCTGGACATTGCCAGAGCCTTCGATTCGTTCTCGTGGTCGTTCTTACTGGAGGTGTTGAGGGCAAGGGGTGGAGATGGATAAATTGGGTGTCGACACTCCTATCCACGGCAAGCACCAAGATCATTGTCAACGGTGTTCCTGGACGTACCATCTTCCATGCCAAGGGCTTGCGGCAGGAGGACTTGATCTCCCCCCTGATTTTTGTGATCGCTATGGATGTGCTTACAACGCTCATGTGCAAGGCAACTGGCGAGGGGGTGCTTAGTTCATTCCGTGGTATTGCGCCTATGCAAAGATTGTCCATATACGCTAATGACGTAGCGATGTTCGTGAAGCCATCGATGCAGGACTTGCGTTGTGTCAGGGAGCTGTTGGACGTGCTTGGAGAAGCTTCAGGGTTGAGGATCAACTTTGCCAAATCAGCAGCAATTATGATTAGGGGCTCGGACGCTGATGGCCAGATAGTTAGGGATGTGCTCCGATGCCAAATGGGTGTGTTCCCTTGCAAATATCTTGGGATTCCGCTGGCGATCAGCCGCTGGCCCGAGCTGGTTGGTAGCCAATGCTAGACCAGGTGAGGAAAGTTGTCCCTGCTTCGCAAAGAGGGCTTAGACACAGTTCGGGCAGGCTGATCCTAGTTAAATCAGTTATATCAGCGAGGCCGATCCATCAGCTCTTAGTTCTTGATGCACCGGTTTGGGTTTTCGAAGAGATGGAGAAGTGGATGTGTGTGTTCTTCTGGGCCGGGAAGGACAAAGCCAACGGAGGACAGTGCTTGGTGGCCTGGGACACGGTGTGCCGACCCACCTGCTTTGGGGGCTTGGGAGTCACAGATCTGCGATTACAGGCAATCGCGCTTCGCGTTCGTTGGGAGTGATTACGCAGAACGGACCCTAGCAGGCCATGGCAGGGCATACCAATGGTGGAAGACAAAGAGGTCAAGCTCGTTTTCAACAGTATGATCAAGATCAACTTGGGTAATGGCGAGAGGGTGTTGTTCTGGAAGGGTAGATGGATCCATGATTTCACAGTTGGCGAGATAGCACCCTCAATCTTGGAGTTGGTCAGTACCCGGGCGCGAAATAGTAGGACCATCCAGCAGGCATTGATCGATAATGCATGGTCGCTGGATGTGCAGGCGACGTCTCCTTTCTGGCGCACATGCAAGTGGCTAATCTGTGCCTTGCGATCACCACGGTGCCGCACAACGATCACCAACCTGATCAGTTCCTTTGGCCGGCGGACGCGTCTGGAAACTACACGGCAAAGTTTGTTTATCACAGGATGTGCTTCGGACTGTTGCGATCGCCGACAGCGACGTGCATATGGAGGAGTTGGGCACCCTTACGATGCAAGATCTTTGCCTGGCTCTCGGTGCAGTATCGGTTGTAGACATCGAACAGGCCAGGCACGGGCTCCAAGACGGGCCATCTGTGTTTCACGTGCTTACAGGAAGAGGACAACGTTGATCACATACTCGTGCAATGCGTTTACGCGAGGGAGGTCTGCCACCGCTGCTTCGACACCTTGCAGCTAAACATCCAGACTCCTTCCCCTTCCATTACCTTCAGAGAATGGTGGCTCCAACATAGGACAAGGTTTTCCGAGAGAACACGGCATGGCTTCGATTCCTTTGTGATCGAAACAGCCTAGGCTCTGTGGAAATAGAGGAATGCGAGGGTTTTCAATAGATCGCAGGAGCAGAGAACCCCACCCCAACTTGTTGACCAAGTGCTCTTGGAAATCAAGGAATATAAACTTGCAGGTTTAGGTGTAGGTGGTCTAGAACCTTTTATGAAAGTGAGTCATTGTATTTGTGTTGGCGTCTGCCAAACAGGATGTGCGCATCCTAGTTTGGTTTCTTGTAATTATTAACTCTGTCTTAAATAAAAATATGATACATCATTGATGTACTCTTAAAAAAACAGTTTCATCTCTCATTTTCAATTACTATCTCACCCCAACATTTTTCATATAAAACCGTTCTAAGAAAAAAAAACATTTAGAGTGCCCCTACCAAAGAAACCATGTCAACTAATTCACGGCCACTTCCCAACTTATTTGAATTGTTGTCATGACAGAAGTCTCGGCTCGCGCACAAGGCAAAAGCATGAGACTCCACTACAAATCCGACATCAGATTTTGACCATGGCAAATCAGACGGTTCTCCGAGGATGGAAGTTATTCATTTTTTTGTCAGAAAATTGCCATATTTGCAAACTAAATTTGTCATCATCGCGTCAATATAAATTGTCATGAAAAACGTCAGTTGACACCCCAAAAAATCTGATTTTTAGTGTTTCCAAGAAAATGAAGGCAGTGCTGGCGATTACAACTATTCCAAGATTAGAGGCAGCTGTAAAAATTACCAGGCTCTTACAGCATGAATATGCATGGAAGAGTTTGACACGTCGAAAGATGCGCACTAGATTCTCCGGAACATCCTAGGCGCCGAACACTGATGTCAACCTACATATCCTTTTTTTTTCTTGTGAATGGTCATTCTACATATCACGACCCATGATTAGTTGCAGTCGTAGGGAGTGTTCATCCCGCTTCGCATGTTAGACTATGATCTGCTTCTCCATGTAAGCCTCCGTGCTCTCCTTGCGAGCATCAGTACCAGGCTTGTTGTCTGGCTGATCGCCTGATCTCGCTAGCCATTTCTTAAGATGTCATCTCTGGACGCAAACGATGTGTATCCGCAGGAAATACATTCGACCTGAAATATTGGGCAAAGTCCGTGAGACAGCTACAGCAGAAATGTGACAATTTCAAGCTTTATCAAACCCCTAAACCTAAAAGCTGCTGCACTTTTTAAAATGCTGTGAACTAAACCATCTGCAGGTCGGCTCTAAAAATTTAGAATGTTCAAAGAAATCTTTCAAGTAAATATAATTAAAAAAAAGTTATTATTAAAGATATTTTACTGAATCCCAATAGGTTAGCCAAATCACTAGCCATCGGCCTATACACTTGCATGGGCTTTCAAAGAGAGAAAGGTTCTGAAAAAAATGTAGTGTTACAAGGAAAATTTGTATGAATTAGATATATAGAAAATACTTGCAAATACGCTTTTTGATGACTATAACTAAAACATGTACCAGATTGCCTTGGTTGGCTACAAAGCACCTAGAAAGCAATTAGATTCTTTTGATTAATGACTGATTAGGGTATCCCGGGGTAGCTCAATGGTGGGCATACATGGTTGTTACATCTAGTACCTGGGTTCTAATTCCATCATCCACTTTAAGAATATGTTTCCTTTCCTGTTGGTCTATGTCTAATTACTTCCTGATTAGAAGGTTTACATGTATGTGCACTCTTCCAATTCTGTTAGATACTTGCGACTATATGTATTACAATTACGTGACAGCATGATGACCTAATAGTTGTAAGAATGTTTGCAGCAAAAACTTCAGGCTTTATCATATTGCTATCTGGGGTTAGTTCGTAGACCATATCCCAATTGTTGTTGCTTAACTGGAATGCATTCTGTCCAGCATAAAATTTACAGAAAAACTTAAATTAAATCTGCACACATGTATCTTATCTGCAGCCATTTTTTGTGAAAGTTTGTCCCACACACAATGATAGACTTAATTGAAATTGATGCACACTATTCAACATAACATGTATCTCTATATAGGACCTAATACATCCACAATCCTTCATATGAGATCCAAAACACACATAATGCGGATAGATACTTTTCTAGATACATCTTTTTTGATTAACACGCAAATTTGTAACTATTTTCTCATATAAGATATATAAGATAGTAGCTTTACGAGAGACCCAATTGTTAGATGGAGAACACTAGTTAGCAGCACCGCATGGTGGTCTTCCCATGCGGTGGTTTCCTCCCCACTCTCTTACATGCAACCATGACATCAGCAAAAGATTCTTTAAAATCCAAATTTTAAAAAAGTTTTATCTACCAAAACCGTTAACCCGATTGATGATCTGCTTTCGCCATTAGCTACCACGCGGCGAGCTCTTCGAAATGAGATCCCATGTCGGCATTTTTCAGTAACTTTTTTTCGTCTATACTTGTCAGATTACTATCACTTACTTGCCATATTATTACCTACTTAGTTGTCAGATTGAATTAACTTCGTTGCCAGATTGTTGAACGCCGATATAGATATCGACTAAAAGGTGCAGCACAAGGGTCCGGCGGCGCGGATCTGCCGCCGGGAGGTTGCGCGGTGAGGGGCTGCTGCTCGAGCGGCATGGTGGAGCGGCTTCGCTGTGTGGATGCAGGAGCGTGCCGAAGGCTGCTCGATCTTCTCCGTTCTCCGGCAGGCGCGCGTGGTGCTTGTGCGCGTGGGGGCTTGGTCACGGCTGGGAACCGAGGTGGTTCATGGCCTCGGGCGGCATTTCTCTAGTCCCTGTTGGCATGGTGCTCGACAAGGATTGGCGGTTCGTGCTGCGTCCGGTGATCCAGCTTTCGGTCGGCGGTTGGCAGATCCAGCGGCTGGTGCTGTTCTGTGGCCTCCGCAAGGTGTGGTTGGCTGCTTCGACGATGGGCTTCTTCGACTGCGAGCTGGCTTAGTGGTGCTAGGTGGGCGCCGCCGTGAGATGATCTGCAGATGAGGTGCTGTTGGGTGCTTGGGTGAAAACCATGTCTCAGTCGTGGCCGTGACTAGCGATCGCGGCGGTCGTGGCCGTCGCTTACCTTCTTTTTTGCTGCCGTACCCCTCCCGCGCGGATCGCTGCAGCTCCGGGGGGAACCCTCGAGATCTTGTTTGATCGGACGAGGATGGCGCCTTGGTGTTGTATTCCCCCCTTGGGGCTTCATCTTTGGAGCTGGGTACTGGCATGCGGGACCAATGGAAGACGGCGGTTTTGGTGTCGAGGCTTTTGTGGCAACGATGATGAGGGGAGCAATGTCGGAGACATGGCTATGGTTGAGGTAGTCGGCTCTTCTCCAGCGTGTTCGCACGACTGCCTCGGCCGGTTTGTTGTTGCAAAGTCGAAGCTGCGATGGCGGGTCCCGATGGCGTACGATGACGGGCAGCAGGTGGTTCGTTCGATGATCTTCTGCGGCGCCAGTCGTGCCTAGTTCTTCTTCGTGGTTCTCCTTCAGAGTCGGAGCTGCGCTGTCTGGTCGCAGGTGGCTGAGTTCTGGCGCGGATCTTCATGCATCTTCACATGGCCTCTACAGTGTGGGTTGGGTCGACGATCGCCTAAGGCGAAGTCGGAGTTGTTTGCTCAGGGTTTACGGATGGCGATGACGCTTCTAGGGGAGGGATGATGACGATGACGCCTACGTGCTGTCTCGACGAGGCCCCGTTGGAGTGGTGCGTGGGGTATCTTATGTGTGTCGCTCAGCGGTTGTGATGGTTTTCGCCAGGTTCTCCATAATTAACTGGGCAATCTGGTTTTCGCTCGGTTTTCCCCAATTAACCGAACAACTCTTTTCTTCCTAATGAATGCAGAAATCCTGCCATTTCGTAAAAAAAAAGAACCTGCCGGAGCTTCCGACCCCACCAGTGCGTAGTGACTTTGGGCCCATGACCAATGTATCTTCCCTGCCCACTTACCCCTTCATGGGTGGACCTATATATACCTTTCCCCCTCCTCCAATGGAGAAGAAGGCCTTCTCTTGAGGGGAAGACTCCATAGGAGTATCAAGACCTCCACTTGTGGAGAAGAAAGGCCGTTGAAGCATCAAGTTCTCCTTGTCCTCGGACTTGGGGAAGCACCCTAGCTTGTTCCTTCTCTCTCTTGTGGATGATTTGAATCAAGAATTTTTCCTTTTGTATCATGTGTTGCAACATGTGTGTTGATTTGTGCTTCTTTCCCTTGTGATTCCTCTCGTTTTCCCTCGTGTTCTTCACGTCCTTCCTCAAATTCACCTCCAATTCATGAAGATCGAGCCACCTGATACGTCTCCAACGTATCTATAATTTTTGATTGTTCCATGCTATTATAGTATCAATCTTGGATGTTTTATATGCAATTATATATCATTTTTTGGGACTAACCTATTAACCTAGTGCCCAGTGCCAGTTGCTGTTTTTTGCCTGTTTTTGCCTTTTCAGAAAATCATTATCAAACGGAGTCCAAACGAAGAAAAAACTTTGGATTAATTTTTTCTACACCAGAAGGGACCCTAGAAGCTTCGGGAGAAGACCAGAGGAATCACGAGGGAGCGACAAGCCCGGAGGGCGCGCCCAGTGGGGTAGGCGCGCCCCCAGGCTTGTGGGCCCCTCGTGGCACCTCTTGACCTAATTCTAGCGCTATAAATTCTAAAATATTCCCAATACATCAGAGAGCCACCACGAATAAGTTTTCCGCCGCCGTAAGCCTCTGTTCTTCCGCGATCCCATCTGGAGGCCTTTTCCGGTAATCTGCCGGAGGGGGAATCGATCACGGAGGGCTTCTTCATCAACCTTGCTGCCCTTCCGATGATGTGTGAGTAGTTTACCACAGACCTACGGGTCCATAGCTAGTAGCTAGATGGCTTCTTCTCTCTCTTTGATCTTCAATACAATGTTCTCCTCGATCTCCTTGGAGTTCTATTCGATGTAATCTTCTTTTGCGGTGTGTTTGTTGGGATCCGATGAATTGTGGGTTTATGATCAGATTATTCATGAGAAATATTTGAGTCTTTTCTGAACTTATTTATGCATGATTGTTATAGCTTTGTATTTCTCTCCGATCTATCCGTTTGGTTTGGCCAACTAGATTGATTTATCTTGCAATGGGAGAGGTGCTTTGTGATGGGTTCAATCTTGCGGTGTTCTATATCCCAGTGACAAAAAGGGACAAGACACGTATTTGTATTGTTGCCATTAAGGATAAAAAGATGGGGTTTAATCATATTGCTTGAGTTTACTTTGTCTACATCATGTCATCTTGCTTAAGGCGTTACTCTGTTTTATACTTAATACCCTAGATGCATGCTGGATAGCGATCGATGGGTGTAGTAGTAGTAGATGTAGGCAGGAGTCGGTCTACTTGTCTCGGACGTGATGCCTATATACATGATCATTTGCCTTGAATATCGTCATAACATGAGCTTTTCTATCAATTGTCCAACAATAATTTGTTTACCCACCGTATGCTATGCGTTCGAGAGAGAAGCCTCTAGTGAAAACTATAACCCCGGGTCTACTTTTATCATATATTAAAATCCAAAAATACCTTGCTGCAATTTATTTACTTTTATTTTATTTTGCAATTTACTTTTCTATCTATCACTATCAGAATTAATCCTTTCAAGTAACCGCTAAGGGGATTGACAACCCTCTTATTTGCGTTGGGTGCAAGTGTTTGCTTTTGTGTGTGTAGGTGCTGCTAACGAAGTTCTGTGTGGTTCTCCTACTGGATTGATAATCTTGGTTCTTAACTGAGGGAAATACTTATCTCTACTGTACTACATCATCCTCTCCTCTTCGGAGAAATCTCAACGTAGTTCACAAGTAGCACCACCCTAGGGTCTGTCCTATATCATTTGGTATCATGAGCAAGGTTGCCACGATTTGGAGACCCCCCCCCCCCCCCCCACTATTCTAGCCTAATTTTGTTTCGTTCTTGCCTAATTAGAAAATCCCCACCAAAAAATAGCCATACCCAATTTCTTGTGATTTGCTTGGTTTTGATCCATGGATCTCTTGCAAAACTTGTTGATCGACCTTCCATTGCATTCCTATGGCCCATTTTTTTCCTTTACCCCATCAACTTCAAACTGGAAATCGAGTTTTCCCGCCCCCGTGTTTCGAACTGGAATTTTCAGGTCAAACCCACACCTTCTCTGCGAAGCCCGAAACTTTCGGACAATCCTGGAACTTCCGCCCCCTACCCTGAAACTTCTGAAATTTCCAGAGAGCACGCCAGAAATTTCAGCATCTTCACCGTTTTTGGCCATAACTTTCACTACGGACTCCTATTTGAGTGTTCTTGGTCTCGTTTGGCCGAGAAAATTTTGGAGGAACTTCATCGACACCGTACACCTCCACCAACCATCGTGATCGAGTCATCGCTTCATCACTCATGCATCACCGGAGTGACCATTGGGAACCATCTACATCAACAACCACCAAGTACATCATCACCGACAACCACTTCATCCTTTGACACCTTCAACCGGAAGCAAAGCTGGTCATCCCCGACTTCATGAAAGGTTAAAGCCCCGTTCGGAAGCTCTCTGGCTTCCCAAACTGGCCAGCTTCTCGGCCAGCCAGCCAGCCAGCCGCTAACCAGGTTCACACGGGAGCTGCGAAGCGTTCGGCAGCAGCGCCACTCCGTCGGCATGGGCAAGAGAGGAGAGGCGCGGGCTGGTCTGACTATGGGGTCGCGCGGTCGCTGGTTCGCTCGAGAGGGCTTCTTCGTATCGAAATTGTACGCAGGCCGCTTCGGAATTGCATTCTCCTGTAAATTCAACCAACTCCGGCTTCGTCATTTGGAGAAGCTACGCTTCCACGGCTCCACGAAATTGCACGCAAGGAGGGATGGCTTCACGAAGCGGGCTTATTGGAGTTGCGGTGTTCGGGCCAGCTCCGCGCGTGGAGCCGGTGAAGTTGGGAGCCAGCAAGCTTCTGAATGGGGCCTAAGTGTGACGAAGGTATCCATTCCGTCACAAACTTTGCCTTCCCTTGACATTACCTTTGTGAGCCATACCCTTTGCAATATCCTTTCCTCAAATTTTGCCCTTTTTACTAACGTGGGAATTCCTAGTTATTTCTCCTGATCAAGAATTGAGCTTTAGGGAAGTCTCTAATTCCTAAATATAAGGAAACAAAATTCTATGTTTGCAACAAAGAACATGAAACAATTCAATTAGCAACGACCATAACAACAAACAGGCGGGTGCAACTCAGCACATGCAAATGGAGATTTGAAAGCCCAGAGTTGCATCAATCAAGCAAGCATTCAAAAGGAGGATAAACTTCTGATAGCTAGGAATCATAACCTCAAGCCTCAACTGCAGTTGGTTGTGGCACGAGTTGCGCATCAATTTGTGTATTCAGTGAAAATATGTTACACATGTATGAATCTTGGGGATTCTTTTGAGGTGCATGACAGCACATTATGATTTTTAAAACCCTTTGAACCCACCTTACAACAAGTATATTAATCATCCCTAAAAGCAAATAGTATTTGATTTAAATTAAAACGACCAGATGGCACAAGTAATGTGGAAAGCACCACAGCATACAACCAGGAATAAAAATAGAGTAAGTGCTTCATAAACACGGAAAAAGAACACGGAAATACCTGATAGCGATCTCCACGGCTGGCATGAATGATATCAAGTATGCCTACTTTCTTTTCTGTGCATCTTCTACACCGGGCCTCAGTCATCTAGTTAAAACAAACAGAAACACAAATTAAACTTTGCCTGAAAACCCAGTTACTGTACTGGATATTCTTCATTATCTGGCCCTGGCAGATTGTGAACTTAATGCATATGATGTATAATACCTGCAACTGCCTTGATTCTTCTGATTCAGACGCTATCTCTGCTGGTGTCAACCCAGCCTGAAATGATTAGGAAGCGAGTACTTCTAGAATTTAGAGAAAATACGCACTCAAAAGGGAGTAATCAAACTGAATCAAGAGAAAATTATAATAACAGCCAGAATTTATCGAAGTGGTCTCCTGGCTCAACAGGTGGTTTCAGAAAAGAGGGATATCTAGTCTGAAACACTCGCTAGGTGTAATTCTGGACAATTGTGCAAGTGCAACTGACTAGTATCCTTCACAATTTGGGGTTGAAAACTCAATTAGTAAGGGGAAACAAAGAAAATAAATTCCCACAAATAGTAACGTCTGAAGCTCTTCAATTTTTCTAAACATTGCTCGAATAAATTTTAGACTAACTTCCGAAATATTGAAGGACTTCTGATATTTACTAATGCACTGGTGCTTGAACCAAATCAGTCCAGTACATGCCCCTGTTCAGATTTAATAGTTAAATGCTTCCAACTAAACAGAACCATTTCAAGCAAAGCGGACATGAGTAAGGCGTATGATCGGGTCGAATGGGAATTCCTTAGGGCAATGCTGCAGAAACTTGGGTTCAGAAGGCACTGGGTGGAGTTGATTATGAGATGCGTAACTACTGTCCGCTACCAGATCAAGCTAAACGGAGACCTCACCCAGCAATTTTGTCCATCCCGCGGCCTGCGACAGGGTGACCCCGTGTCGCCGTACCTGTTTGTGATATGTGCGGAAGGGCTCTCAGCTCTCCTTCATCATGCTGAACGTAGAGGCAAAATCACTGGTGTTAAGGTGTGTCCCAATGCACCGGTGGTGTCCCACCTTCTGTTCGCGGATGATTCTGTCCTCCTCATGAAGGCCAACCAGGCGGAAGGCATGGCGCTAAGAGAGGTCCTGGACCTGTATGAAAACTGCTCGGGGCAGTGTGTCAACCTTGAGAAATCGGCTATTATGTTCAGTCCAAATACAAAAGAGGATGAGAAGGTAACAGTTAAAAATGCTCTACAGATACATAGTGAGGCATGGAGCGAGAAATATCTTGGGTTACCTGTACATGTGGGCAAGTCCAAGAGGAAGGCATTTGCATATATTAAAGGTGGCATAGCAGGGAGAATATATGGATGGAAGGAGAAGTTGATTGCAAAGGTGGGCAAGGAGACGTTGGTGAAGGGTGTGGCACAAGCAATCCCAACATATGCAATGTCTTGTTTCGATCTGACAAAAACATTTTGCAAAGAAATTAGCTCCCTCATCGGCAATTATTGGTGGAGCCAGCAGGATAAGGATAATACGACACACTGGATTAGCTGGAAGAAACTCACCATGTCTAAGGCACAAGGAGGCTTGGGATTCCGTGACATGTATAGCTTCAACATAGCAATGTTGTCCAAGCAGATTTGGAGACTAATACAGAACCCTGATACGCTTTGTGCGAGGACCCTCAAAGCTCGCTACTACCCACATGTTGATGTCCTAGATGCTGCACCCAAGGAGGGTATATCTTATTCTTGGCGTAGCTTGCTGAATGGCCGTGATCTGATAAGAGAGGGCTACCTATGGAGGATTGGCGACGGGTGCAATGTCAGAATATGGACTGATCCGTGGATTCCAAGACCGTGGTCTCGGCGGGTTATAACACCCAGAGGAGGTAACATTTTGGAGTGGGTCTGTGACCTCATCGATCCAGCCACGGGCTCTTGGGACGAGAGATTGATCCGGGACACCTTTTGGGCGGACGACGTGAGATACATTCTACAAATTCCTTTGCGGGAGGGCGTCCAGGACTTCATTGCATGGCAGTTTGATAGCAAGGGAAGGCACTCTGTCAAGAGTGCGTACAAACTTCATGTGCAGCTGCTAAAACAGGAGCTGGACGGAGGACAAGGACAGAGTACCAGTGTTGCTGGGAATCTAGATAGCACAACCGATGACTCCTGGAAAAGGTTGTGGAAATTGCCATGTCCTAGGAACATCCAGATGTTTGCATGGAGATTAAAACATGAATCACTGGCGTTTCGATCAAATGTAGAACGTAGAGGGATTCCAATTGATGACAAGAAGTGCCTCTTCTGTGGCCGAGCTGATGAAGATGGCGCCCATCTCTTTATCAAGTGCAAGAATGTTAAGGCTGTGTGGAGGGAGCTGGCGATGGAAAAGGAAAGAATGGAGCTGGAGGAGATTTCGTCCGTGCATGCAATGCTGGACTACTTGTGGGGGCTGGACCTCAAGAAGCGCTTGCATGTACTCACTTTCTGGTGGTTGTGGTGGTCCAACAGGAATAAACTAAGAGAAGGAGAGATGCCACGGTCGGCTACTGACATCGCCAGTAGCACCAGGTGCAACATCCTCGAGTACTTGCAGATATTCGTCCCACAGCCGAAGAAGCTTACAGAGGAGCAATGGAGACCGCCAGCAGGTGATATGGTCAAAATAAACTTGGATGGGTTTCATGTTCCGGGAGAAAACCATGCTGGTTGGGGTGTGGTTGCACGAACTTCAGAGGGTAATATTATTTGTGCAAGAGCAGGTCGCCAGGAGAATGTCATGGATGCACTTGCGGCTGAAGCTCATGCAATGTCCCATGCCGTGTTGCTCGCTGCTGATCTGGGAATCATAAATGTGGAGTTTGAAACAGATTCTCAACTGCTGCTGGAGGCCCTGGATATGAACAAGGTGGACTCGTCGGCATACGCAGCTGTCATTGAGGATACGAAGTACCAGCTTAAAATGTGGTTTTCCCGTCATGTTATAAATGTCTGTAGGCGATCTGGAAACGCTGTAGCACATGAGTTAGCTTCCGTTGGTCGTTTGTTTGACCCGAACCACTATGTTGAGTGGGAGTCTGATGTACCCGCCCGTGTGGCTGAATGTGCGATGGGTGACATGCCCAAGCACTGTTAAGTTATAAAGCTTTGCTTTGATCTCAAAAAAAAAAAAAAAAACTAAACAGAACCATTTCGGTCTCAGCAACCATGTCATATCAACTAGATTATAAGAGTACTAACGCACCACAAAAACTAATTATAATCACTAATGTGAAGAGATGGAAAATGGTTACTGTGAAGACCAAAATGAAAATAAGATGATTAGACCTTTAGTTCATCAGGGGTCATCGTTAACAGAACCGGAGGATCAAGCTCCTTGTCCATTAGTCGCTTGCAAAGTACAGAGCTTTTCTGTATGTCCAGAAAATGAATGATATGTCAATTTCTGAAATAATAAGAATATACAAGTGTAGAACATGTGACTTAAAAATGGCTAAGGACGCATCATAAACTGCTGAATAGTACAACATATGACATTGTCATTATGGAACGGCAGTACTGTAATTATAACAACAATACAATAACAATAAAAGGCGCCATAGAATTACATTATACAGTTTCAAACTACTAAAATCTACCAGGTTTGTAGCCTGAAGAACTATGGTTAGCAGTAAAAACTTAGTTCGAGAAAAAATGCCTAGTCTCACCCAAATAAAACAAAGGTAGTTATAGAAAAGCCTAATATTGATGTAAGATCATTATATCTTGGAAGGGTGAACAGGCAAAACAAAGACTCCTGCCATGAACTGTGCCTTGCCACACTTCCTTAGCATTGTTATAGTAGCAAGTAGCAACTAGCAAGAGCACAGGTAATTCTGATTTGGGACTCTTGTTTCTGGGCTGTGATGGATGCAGCTGGCTAGGCTTCACCTCTTATTTATAGCTGAAAGCAACTAGGACAGAAGCACCTCAGTGGCTTTCATACATCCTAAGATATCTTGACTTGACCCACTGACCTGTAGCCTAAGACACGGACTTGACTCACTAGCTTACAGCCTAAGGAAAAGACTTGACTCATTGACTGACTGCCACAAGTTCTCCCCCTAACCCTTGCAAATCAGACATGAATTGATTTGGACAATCCCAATCCTAGCACGCAGCTCATGGAATTTCACCCGCCCTAATGCTTTCGTTTTGGCGTTGACACTCCCATCCTCCAAGCAATCCCTGATGAAATGGTACCGTACGTCGATATGTTTGCTGCATTAGTGGAAGACTGGGTTCTTGCCTTCTTGGCCAGCGCCAAAGCCGACTTGCTGTCCACCATAGCTCGACTGCCTCAGCTTCTCTCCCATGGAGTTAACCAAGCAGCTGAGCCAACCAAAGTCCTTGTGTTGTGGCAGAGGTAGCAGCCACATACTCTACCTCACAGGAGGACAGAGCCACTACTCGCTGCTTGGGAGACTCCAACTCACCAAACTACTACCAAGGAAGAACACCGTGCCACTCGTGCTCTTCCTGGTGCCAATATCACCGGCAAGGTCACTGTCGCTATAGCCAGTCTTCCGCGTGTGGCGTAGACCGTAGTGGCTGGTGCCAGCGACATAGCGAAGGATGAGCTTCACTGCCATCATGTGCTCCTATGTAGGTTGCTCCATGAAGTGACTCACGAATGCGATGGCAAACGCCAGGTTCGGCCGTGTGTGGAGAAGGTAGCGGAGGCTGCCAACGATCCTCCGATACTCTGCGGCATCCACCTTTTCCGCCGTGCTCTCACGGCTCAGTTTGAGTCATCCTCCATCGGAGTGTGAGCTGGGTTGCAGCCTTCCATTCCTCCAAGCTGAAGTATGTGGGAGGCATAGTGTGCCTGACAACAGTCCATCGCCATCTTGCTGGACTTCGATTCCAAGATAGAGTGACAACAATCCAAAGTCACTCATCTGGAATTTTGCTTTTATCTCGTCATTAAAGCTCTCCACTGGTCCCTTGGATGAACCAGTCATGATCAAATCATCTAACTCCAGTGAGCAGGATTTCATCGCCGGTGATGCACCGGTAGATCGCGTGCTCATGCTTGCTCTGTTTGAAGCAAATTTCATTGAGCGTGCAGTCCAGTTTTGCATTCCATGCTTGTGGTGCCTACCTAAGGCCATAGAGGGCCTTATGCAGCCGTGCACTTTTCCTTCTTCTCCGGTGACGATGAAGCCAGGCGGCTGCTTCACGTAGACCACCTCCTTCAATTCTCCATTAAATGTGGTGGACGGGCCACCCCTCCTGGGCAGCCAAAGCAAGCAGCAGCCGAAGTCAGTGCAGGCTTGCTGGACGTAACCTCGTGCGACCAGCCGTGCTTTTTGCTTGATCACCTTGCCAGCTTCATTTTTCTTCAATTTGTAGACCCATTTGAGGCCTATTGGTCGATGCCCATGTGGTAGATCGGCGAGCTCCCATGTCATGTTCTGCTCCACTGGGTCCATTTCCTCACGCATGGCTGGTTGTCATGCCTTGTCTCTCATAGCTTCTGCAAACGAGCACGGCTACAAGTGTAGCTCAGCGTCGAGGTTGCGCGGCGCAAGTCCTGGCAGTAGTTCTCCTCCAATCAGATTCTTGACTGCGTGATAGCGAACTGGTGTGTCGCTGTGAGCAGCATCGAGTCGATCATCATCATTTGCTGGTGGTGTGACAAATTCTGGAGTTGCTGGAGCTGGTACGACAGGTGAAGTACTCCGTCCCATGTCCTGTTGACGCAGGCTCAGCTCCCCCTGCGCTGGACGCATAGTTGGGTGCCTTCACTCCGTGACGACAGATGTACTGGACATGGAAGTCGCTGCCCGAGTGTGCACCGTCGTCGGCTGCCCAATCCCAGCCATGTTCTTCGTTGAAGATGATGCAATACGGATGCGCCGCGTCACAGGGTCCAGCAGCCGGTACGCCTTCACACCTTCCTCATAGCCGATGAACACAGCAGGGGAGCTGTGCTCGTCGAGCTTACGCAGGTTCCCCTGCTCCTTGACATACGCTAAGCACCCAAAGGTGCGAAGGTAGTGGACAGCCGGCTTGCAGCCGTGCCACGCCTCGTAAGGCGTCATTCCAGCAAGGGATTTGGTGGGAGCACGGTTGAGCAGGAAGACAGCAGTGCTCACAGCCTCCCCCCAAAATTCAGCCAGCATGCTCCTCTGTTTCAGAGGAGAACACGCCATTGCCACCACTGTCTGGTTCCGCCGCTCGACAACACCATTCTGCTGCGGCGCTTAAGGTGCGGAGAAGTGGCGTTGGCTGCCTTCATCGGCAGAATAGGCAGCAAACTCCGTCGAGGTAAACTCGCAGCCATTGTCCGTGCAGAACACACGTAGTTTACATCCGCTCTGAGCTTTTGTCGCTACCTGAATTCTTTTGATGGATCAGGTGCACTATTCTTGGCAGCCAGGAGCATCACCCACATATAGCGAGTGGCATCGTCCACCAGCAGCAAGAAATAGCGCCGTCCTCCAGGTGTGGCCGGCGAAACAGGACCACAGAGGTCACCATGGACGAATTCAAGTAGCCCATGCGCGTGGTACCTTGCTTGCCAAGGAAATGTGCCGTGACAATGCTTGGCGATGACACACATGTCGCAAAGCTGCTCCACATGATCCAGCCATGGCAGCCCACGTGTCATGCGAGGCATCCCATCTTCTCCAACACGTCGAAATTGAGTAGTCCATATCTCTCACCAAGCAATGTCGTCATGGCGTGCAGAGAGACATATTGGGCGGGCCACCTGAAGATGTAGGAGGTAAAGGTGATTCCGCCCACGCCCGACCCAAACAAGGAGTCGGCCTTGCTGGTCCAGATTCGAAGCACACCTCTTCTGATCAGCACACATGAGTCGCTCTCATCGAGCTGACCAATGCTGATGATCAAATTCTTCAGCCGTGGGATGTAGTAGATGATGTTATGGATGCAACTTATCTCTATAGCATAGCCCATGGGGCGTATATATATTACATAAGACTTGGAGTACAAGGAAAGAAAACATAGCCTAATAGGACTCCTAGACCTAATACTCCTTAACACCCCCCCCCCCACCCCCCCCCCCCACCCGCCCCCTTTCAAATGCAAAGCGTATGCGATGACATTGCATTTGAAGAAGTGTAACACTAGAAAAAGAAAAATAATAATCGAAAATCCACGTCTTGAGAGTGTCGTCGTAGCATGAAGAGTCTTCAAAACCTGTCCAGTCAAGCCAAAGGAGACAACAAGAAGATGGCGCATCGGAGAAACACACCGCATCAGTAGACGATACAAGAGAAGTATCAAGAGAAGATGGATTGTCAAAAGATGGCACATCAAGATAATGAAGCATTGCGCAAAACATCATAGCCCAAGATATAAGCATGGATTTCATACTTGGTTTGCCTAGGACTAGAAATGGCAAAGACTCAATATTTGTCGTTGTGATCGCTTTTCTAAATGGCATATTTCATTCCATGCAACAAGGTAGATGATGCTTCACATGTTGCAGATCTCTTTTGTAGAAAAATTTTGCGTCTTCATGGAGTGCCAAAGATGATTGTCTCCGACCGCGACGTCAAGTTCTTGAGCTATTTTTGGAAGACCCTATGCGCCAAGCTCAGAATCAAGCTTGTGTTCTCTTCGGCCTATAATCCTCAAACAGATGGCCAAACCGAGGTGGTCAACCGAACACTATCTACACATTTTCGAGTGTTCATTAAAAAGAACATCAAGGAGTGGGAGGAGTGCTTGCCCGTCGCCGAGTTTGCCTACAACCGCACACGACATTCGACTATGAACAGGTCTCCATTTGAAATGGTGTACGGCTTCAACCCTTTGTCCTCATTGAACATTCTCCCACTTCCACTCCAAGAGTGCACAAACATGGATGCAAGTGCCTGTGCCACATACATCAAGAAGATGCACGAAGACACAAGACTCACCATAGAGCGTCAAGTGAACTGGCACGCCTCCAAGATCAACACCAACAAAAAGCCCATGGTATTCAACCCCGGAGATCTCGTATGGCTTCACCTTTGAAAGGATTCGCTTCCCCAACGAACGCAAGTCCAAGCTCCTACCTCGAGCGGACAGTCCATTCAAGGTGTTACAACGCATCAACAACAGCGCCTACAAGATCGACATACCACTCGACAAGTATTACGTGAGCGACACGTTCAACGTCACCGACTTGGCCCCTTACCATGGTGATGAAGATCACGATCCAAGAGCGGATCTTTCCCATGAGGGGGGGGGGGGGGGGGAGATGGTGCGGAGCACCCTACGGTCCTCCCCATGGACACTACACCAACTCCCCAAGTACCAAGTGGACCTATGACAAGAGCTCACGCACGCGCCATTGAACATGAGGTGAACTCGCTCCTATGTGACTTCCCTTTCCTTTCTCGTGAGACATGGCTACTACCTCAAACGGAGACATTTTGCGTGCTTAGGTATCAAGAGAACATCCATGAAGAAGCTCAGAGCGAAGGACAAGTCCTCACGGAAGTGGAGCCGCGACATTGCTACAGCGGCCGGACATTCGGCCAAGGCCCGGATATCTGGCGCCCCTTTATGAGGAAGATCCGGAAGGAATCGACGGCCGACAACTCTACAGCGGCCGGACATTCAGCCAAGTCCCGGACATCCGTCACCCCAGCCACGAGTCGGACATCCGGCAAGGTCCAGGAAATCTGGCCAAGAGACACCAGAAGCCAAACCCAGTTTGGCCGGGCATCCGGAACCCCAATCTCGGGCCAGACATCCGGCCCCGAGCCGGACATCCGGAGCCTTTCTGCGACAGCTCGGGCCAAGGGCCGTGTAACTCTTCTCTCACCCCCTTATCTAGTCCTAGACTATAAATAGACGACCCCTCTTCCTTCCTAGGGTTAGCAAAGTATATTGAACTAAATTGAGAGAGCTTTGCTCCTTATACCTCCTAGAGGATCAAGCCCTCCTAAGGGAGAAGAATCCTCAAGATTACCAAGCCCTCCTAAGGGAGAAGGATCCACATCATAGGATCACCAAGACCTCCCATGGGAGAAGGATCTCTTGAGATCATCAAGCCCTCATCTCCATAGGATTTGGGAAGAACTACCCTTGCTACTCTTCTCCTCTTGTTGATATTGTATTCTTGTGGATCTCATGTGCTTGCTTATCTAGTGGATGTGTGATTGGACTTGTCTTCGAGTGTTTTCCCCTTGTGATTTGTGTTCCTCTTGAATCCCCTCCAAGTTGTGCAAGATTAGCTGTCGGCGTACGACACCTATGGGACCGTGTGGATCCCTTTTACGGTTCGGCTGGGGAAAAGATGTACACAAAGAGCGGATCCAACGATCAACGCGGGGATTTTTTACCCAGGTTCGGGCCACTGAGTAGCGTAAAACCCTACTCCTGCTTTGGTTTATTGTGGGTGTTTAAGCTCAGATACACGGAGCGCTTCTTGGTGAACAGTACGCAAGAAGGGCGGCTACGCATGCAACTGGGCCAGAAAGCTTCCTCTCCCCTGTAGCTTCGCCTTGGGCCTCCTTTTATATGGCAAAGGGGTCACCAACAGCGGCGAACAGTACGCACAAGAGGTGTAAAGTTACTACAGTGTTTACATGCTTATCACTGACGACTTAGGACAAACGCATTAAATGCTCCACTTAGGTGTCCCTTACTTTCTTGGGGATGGAAAAAGAGCCCGTCCCATCAGCGCCGCTTAACCCCATCCGCTGCTAGTGCCATGACACGCATCCAGGAGGACAAACCCTAAACGACAGGCTGATCGCTGCGCTGGAGCGGTGGCAGGGCGGTGGGATCTTGCCGGGTGCGGGGCCTTGCCGGGCCTTCGCGAGCCTTCCCGACAAGTATCTTGCCGGGAATCCAGCCTTCGGTCTTCTGTTTTCTGATCATTAGCTTGAATGCCTTCTTGATAATCTTGTATTTGTTTCCAGCTGTTCTCCGGCAGGCCTTGCCGCTGGTATGGCTACAACCGTCCGTGCACAAGTATGGGGTACTAAAAGACCCAAACTTTAGTACACCGACAGGAGCCCCCGGGCATAGGCCATACACGGGTGCGAGACGTTGTTGGGCTAGGCCCAAACAGTGCACGGGCACGCGTGGCAGGAGTTAATTGTCGTAATCATCTTATTTATCGCGCTCCCCCACGACGCGCATTAAATGCGGGACGTGGGATACGTGCGCGGAACGGCCGCAGTGGCGCAAAGGATGGCGAAGAAGGCGAAGACTTCAACGGGTGATGAGCCTCCGGCAAGCACCGTAGGTGCGCCAGAGCCCATCGTCATCAGCCCGGAGCCCAGCCCTCAACGCAGCCTCCAAACCCAGCCCCCAGCGTGAGCCCACTACCCATTTTCCGCTGGCGAGCGTTGGGGAGAATATCTTCGCTATTGACATCACCGGGCTTGTAGGAGAAGAACGGCAACAAGGAGAGTCATCGGAGGCCGTCCCTGACGTGCCGCCTCCGTCGACCACGCCGCCCAGAGATGAACCTTCGGCAAGGGCTTCCACTGGCGAGCCCATTCGCGTTGAAGAGGAGCCGGCAAGCACGGGCACTGGCAATCCTACATCGGCAACCAATGTTGCCGGGAAAGGAGAAACCACCTCTCAACGGCTCGACACAGGTAAACTGTTTGCCTTGGTGCACTTGTCATTCTTTCTTTATTTTTGTCTTCTTGAACTTCAACCTCGGCCTCATCTTGTTTCCTTTCTTGGTCTTCAGATCTCCCTTCGATGGAACAAATGGATGTTGATATTGTCATCGAAGAGACCGCCAAGGACGCTGCCGTCGAGGCCGACAGAGTCGCAGCTGACGAGGCCGCCAAGGCCGCACAGGAAGAAACCACCAAGGGGTCTGCTGAGGGGGCCGGCAAGGAGACCGGCGACCATACTGACGGCATTCCTGCCGCAGGAGCGCCTGGCGCAACACCGGTCGCGGAGCCCCCAGTTGCCGGCGAGGCGGTTGTCGAGGATCAACCGTCAACATCCGACGCCCCCCCGTCAAGCAGATACCTTAAGGTTGGCGACAACCTGTTCGTCAGCATACCAGGGACGGCAAGCACTGGGGTGCCAACCGAGGGAGAAATTTTTGATGAAGACGTCATCGCCGCCGCTAGACTCAAGATCGTTGATGAGCCACGCGCTAGCAGCAGCGGGTCCAGGGAAGAACAGCTCCTCCAAGCCATGAGCGGCGACTTTCAAAAGCTACAGGCGCTTTACCGCACCCGAAAGGAGAGGCTGGACTCCAGGGCGGCAGTTGTCGAGGCGGCGGAGGCAGATTTCCAGAAGCGCGTCGAAGAGACACAAATCTGGTACGCCGAGGCTTTCCAGGAGTTGATGGCTGGCCGGGAGCAACTGAATCAGAGTTGGAACGAGTTCCTCCTAAAACAGTCCGACGCCGAGAAGGCACAGGAGGAGGCTGCGCAGCAGGCTGCTGCAGAGGAAGCTCGCTTAACGGAACGCCGCGTCGGGCTCGATGCTTATGAAGAAGACCTTGCCGCTCGCGAAGAGGCGCTTGCCGCCAAGCTCCGCAGCAAGGACGAAGAGATCGAGAAGCTTGTCGCGCGGCGAACCCAGGAGCTGGAGCAGAGACACAAGGAAACACTCGAAGCTCTGGCCATGGACCATGCCGGCAAGTTAAAGGGAGCCATCGATGCCGCCGAAGCTGCAGAGGCCGCCAAGAACGAGCTGGGCGATAAAGTGAAGAGGCTGGAAGCAGATCTCGAGGGCCATGGCAAGGAAATCTCAACGCTCAGAGCTGACAGAGAGAAAACTCTCTACAGCCTGGCGGAGATGCAAACCGCCATGTCCGACAAGACCAAGGAGCTCATCTCAGCCAATGAATCCATCGCTGATCTAAAACTAAAGCTGGCAACGCTGGAGGAGTCCCTTGAGAACAGCAAAGCTCGCGAGAGGGCTTTGATCAAAGATCTCCAGAGTGAGAAGAGCCTGCTCAACAGCGCCGCCGCCACTTATAATGACTTTGAGAAAGGTGTGAAGATCTGGACTAAGCGCCTTGTCGACGTCGCGGAAAGGCTTGCCGCAGAACTGTCCACCATGGGCCTGCAAGACTTCAACTACTCTTCTGACGATAGGGTGTCTGCGAGCGCCAGGCTGACCATGTTCTTCGAGAGCATCGTTGACGCCCTCAAGCTGCTCCGTTCTGATCGAGCAACCCATCTGGCCAACGAATCCCGCAAACTTTGCCGGGCCGTCCTCTTCAAGGTGCTCGTCAAGGTGGTGCACAAGAACCCTGGCATCAACCTTACCAACGTTCTCGCTAGCTTGCCGGAGGATGTAGACCTCAAGGCACTCGAAAAGCTTGTCGCGCCCATCGTTGACAGAGTGAGCCAAGTCAAGAGGGTCGAAGGCCGGCGCAGGGACTAGCCGCTTCGCTCCATTTTGTCACCACCATTCCATGTCAAAGACAGTTTTAACTTAAGTTAGAATCGCAGCGACCAGTAATATAACTTGTTGGCCTATTGCTTTTATTATATTTATGAAATACGTACATATTTGTACGTAAAAAGGAGCATACTCAAAATACGATACATACTACCAAAAAGTAGTATATATACTACCTAAACATTGTTATATACTACATACTACGCGTACATACTCTCCGATTTGATAGATACTCCCTCCGTCCGAAAAAGCTTGTCCCTCAAATGGATGTATCTAGCACTAACTTGGTACTCGATACATCCATTTGAGGGACAAGCTTGGGACAAGTTTTTTTGGACGGAGGGAGTACTACATACAACATACAAAACGCAAGTGGTGGTAACTACCACCGGGTGGTAGGAAACATTTGTCCTATATATATATATAGGACAAGTAATTCTTCACCCTGGTGTAAACTCTCTCATTTTGGATGTTGTAATTTTACCTCACGCACGTCGTAATCTTACCTCACTGGCATGTTGTAATCTTACCTCACATGCATTGAATCCTCATCCCGCATGTTATAATATTACCTCATCTCACACATGCATGTGGTAATCTTACCTCACATGCATGACACATTTCTTCTCACGGTGGATGTTAAGGAGCCCTTAACTACACACCGTAATATTACCTCACATGCATTTCAGTTCTTACGGTGACTATAGGTGCGTGGGGAGGTGGGGTGAGGAATAAGAATTCTTCACCCAGGGTGATGAATAGTCAATCCCTATATAGGAAAAATACATCCTACCACCCGGAGGTAGTTACCCTCATGTCACGTATACTACCATGTGGTAGTATATATACTACTTTATCGTACTATGTATATTCCTATACTATATCTAAGATATTCAAAACAAGTTACACGAAAAAATTGCATATGAGACCATAGTTTTTGTTATATTTGTGAAATACGTACATATTTGTACGTAAAAAAGAGTATGCTCAAAATATGGTACATAGTACCTAAAAAGTAGTATATATACTACCTCAACATTCTTATATACTACATACTACACGTACAGACTCTCGGTTTTGACAGATGCTACATACAACATACAAAAACTCACATGAGGGTAACTACCCCTGGGTGGTAGGAAAAATACATCCTACCACCCGGGGGTAGTTACCCTCATGTCACATATACTACCATGTGGTAGTATATATACTACTTTATCATTGTAAGCATGTTCATATACTATATATAAGATACTTCAAAGTGAGTTATATGAAAAAAATGCAAGTTGGCCCATGTTTTTTATTATATTTGAGAAATATGTACATATTTGTACGTAAAAAAATCGTACTCAAAATATGATACATACTACCAAAAAAGTAGTATATATACTACCTAAACATTCTTATATACTACATACTACGCGTACATACTCTCCAAGTTGATAGATACTATATACAACATACAAAATGCAAGTGGTGGTAACTACCACCGGGTGGTAGGAAACATTTGTCCTATATATATAATGGAAGGAAACATAGCCTAATAGGACTCCTAGACCTAATACTAATACTCCTCCGCCGAGGGCCTTGTGTTCGCCGTTCTTGCCAGCAAAGATGATGGTGCCGATGACCCTGATTTCGACGACGGAACCATCACCATTTGATGGTGTCGGTGACCGTTCGGTCAATTTCAACGAAGATGTCGCCGAGGCCCGTCATATGATTTGTGGCGCCGGTGTCGAGGTACCAGCCCTCTATTCGCTCATCGTCGCTTCTTGTACCGAGGTAGGCTTTCGCTTCGGCTCATCAATGTGAAGAGGAGGATGCTCTGGAGCTGGAGTGGTGTTGTTCTGCACCACTATGGCCTGGCTGTGGCTGGAACAATGTTGTCCTTACCACCATGGCTGGGGCTGGAGTGATGCTGTCTTGGACCTTCATGGCTGGGGCTGGAGTGATGCTGACCTGCACCTCTGTTGCTGGGGCTGGAGTGGCGCAGACCTGCGCCATGAGTGAAGGCTCCTCATCGTCTTCCTCTGTTTGGGCCAAGAGAGCCGTGTTTCTCGTAGGCTGCCTTCGCCCCTTGGCCCAATGGCCATGACGCCCACAATTGTGGCATGTGTTATCGCGCGGGCCATCCCCAGGTGCCGCGCGATCGTCACCACTTTCTCCACCCCTCTTCCGCTATGGTCGTCTTCGTCTCTGTCCACTGCCGTGCGCAGGCCAGGAGGAGCTGCTCCCTTGGCGCACCTTCATCTTCTCCAGCCACTGATGCTCGGTGAGAAGTCTGCCATGCTCACGGGAAGGCTCCTGCGACTTGAGACGGTCTACTGCCGTCTTCATCCGACCGGTGAGCTCTTCCAACACGACACGCTCAACGACAATCTCGTGCCTTCCAGCATCGCGGTGGCGCGGTCGTCTTGGTGGCGGTGAAGGGGAATGGCGCCGCGGTTGGGGAGTTGGACTGCGGACAGCGCCCTGACCTGAAGTTGACATCTCTCAGTATACTCACCTTAACCAGCTCTGATGCCAATTGTTAGTAGCAACTAGCAAGAGCACAGGTAACTCTGATTTGGGACTCTTGTTTCTGGGCTGCGATGGATGTAGCTGGCTAGGCTTCACCCCTTATTTATAGCTGAATGAAAGCAACTAGTACAGAACCACCTCAGTGGCTTTCTTACATCCTAAGAAATCTTGACTTGACCCACTGACTGACTGCAGCAAGGATTACTCTAACAAGCATCATGGCCCATGTGCCATACACACATTTTTAAGCTATGCTAGCCACATTTGAGGCTCTATTTTAATTGGCCACAAGTTAGCCGTGTTAGCCAAAAAGTTTGGCGTGCTTAGGCATTCAGACTGGTGACAATTTATGTGGTAACAAATCATCCATTACAAGTGTGGCAAGCTTTGGCAAGAAACTATATTTCTGAAACGAGGGCTAGGAAATCGTGCCCCACTCAAATTATGGTAACAAATCAATCAAACTGAGGTAGTAAGCAAACAGCACCATAAAATGGGAAAAGGTTCTCAATTGATAGAGTGGCATGGTAGCACTGCAAAGATCAAGGAGATGCCAGTTGTTTTAGTATTTATGCTTCACGAGGGTTTATCCAACGAAGTCTTTATAGAATGCATGTTTAGATATGTAACTTTGTAGTACAGGAAATGCAAATGTTATGGATGTGGTGAACACAAGTGGTGGATGGAACGACCATGGCTTGATAACCTAGGGGCTAGGGTCAACAAAAAGTTAGCTCTACACAGTCTACGGTTGCTCGAACCATAGCAAGTTATGACAGTAAAAAAGAGCATAACAGAAAAGCATATAGATTTGAGACATGTAACGAACTAATAAAAACATAGGCGCCGTTACTTGTGAATTAATACAATACTACCTCTGTATCATAATATAAGACGTTTTTTGACACTGATAGTGTCAAAAATGTCTTATATTATGATACGGAGGGAGTAGATTTCAAAGCGTATATATTTATAGTGATGGAAACGAGAAGTGCCCAAATAGGAATCAGAGGACAGTTCAAAATAAACAATAATGTTCGGTGGGACAAGATTCCAACTTGAATAACCTGAAATTTATTTATATATTTTGTTTTCCAATCTATAACCATCTTAGCTCTTAGGTGATATCAATATATGTTGAAGCATGCTCAGTGCCATGCTTGAGCACATATAAGATGCTCGTGCACATTGATATGCATATCGATACCAGCAAACTATCAATGCTCATGGGCTGATCACAACTAATACTCAAGTTCCATTATGCAGTATAACCTAATGAGTTAACATTACAATTATCCAAAGGCATATGATTTAGATGTTCCCAAGAACATAAGCCCAAAAGTGGCTATGGATAAAACCATACCTTGATATTGAACAATAATGTTCTCATTTTCTGGTTATACTTATGGTAGTCTGCATGAAGAGCTTCAAACGTTGATCTTTCTAAGGAGGCTACTATTGGAACAACCTCATTAGGAGCATAAGAATTTTCATTATCCTGGAAATAGAAGATCATCACAAGGCAAATCATCTAGTGAGGAAGGCAAGAGAACAGAACGAATCAAAGAACCTAGAAGGCTTCGGAAACATATATATCTTTTCATAAGGCAATATATATACAAATATGCACTACTTCCTCAACAATGAAGTGTAGACTAAAGCATGCACGTATGTTTAGCATGCCAAAATGAATCAAAGCAAGACGTGTTGAACTAACAGTTCATATTTTAACACAGATTACTTTGTTTTATGCCTAGTGCATCAGGTGTCTCAATCTAGTTAACCCAAGTTTCTAATCCATGACCATGTAATTTGTGAACGCCGCTGCTAAAAGGGACTAAGGGCCTATGATCCAACAATAACCATTTAAAGTAGAGGCTTGGCTTACATTCAGAGTACCAACACGAAGGCTACTGAGGAGTGAGGACATACCCGCCCCTTCAGTTTTAGTTGTATAGCTTAGCTGGACATGCTAGGTATTTATATGCAGTTACTAATATGCATAGTAAAAGAAGGAAGTCATACTGGACAGTTATTGACCAATGAAGATATAACAGAGTATAACATGACAGACTATTTACACTGCATGCTTCAGAGGCCAAGGCCTCAAACCTTGTTCAAACATGTACAATTTGTTCATCAGAGTAATTACCATGGAGGTGTGACAGGGAGAATTGAGCAAAAAAGTACCCAAAGAAAGGAATTACGTTTGGGGACTAATTCAGATGGCAAGTACAACTTACATTTCTTGAATGAGGGAGTGCCAGAATAGTGTCTACAAATTTATCAAGCCACCAATCACGATACTGGTTACCAGTAGTCACTTCATGTCTGACAAGGATGGCAAAATACTTCAGATTATCATTCACGGGTGTATCTTCTTTTCTGAATTGCTCAGATATGCCTGTAGAAGCAAA
Source organism: Elymus sibiricus (assembly GCA_039707655.1). Taxonomy (NCBI): domain Eukaryota; kingdom Viridiplantae; phylum Streptophyta; class Magnoliopsida; order Poales; family Poaceae; genus Elymus; species Elymus sibiricus. The sequence continues at coordinate 199,718,738 of CM077668.1, forward strand.
TCTTGGAACATCTTTAGGCTTCAGAGGTCTCTTCCGCAAGCCTCGTCTTGATAATTTATCAGTGTTGTCACCAGGTATATCTTCAGGATCACGATCTGGAAGCTTCCCAATACGGTCCATTGTTTTCATAATAAGGAGATCAATCTGATGCTGCTTGTCATCCTCATAGTCCTTGTCCGTTATTTTATACATCTTCTCCTCTCTGTGGTCATACACCTGTTGGACAATGAATCCAGGGTGTTCCTTTTTACTTGGCACCTGCTTGTGCTCAGGAATGAAATGGACCACACACATGTGCATAACTGACTCTGCTGGCACTTCATCAATATGAAAACTATAAAATAACTCCCTTGGGTCACCACCCTCTTTCTCGGCTTCTTCTGGTCTATAAAACCACTGAGCACTTACGGATAAGCTCCCATCAATTTCAATTATACCCTGTCGCAAGACAATAATATAATTTGCTATTGAGAAATAAATACTATAGCAAGTAGGCCAAGATAACGGAATTAAGTGAAATAAATAAGGAACATTAGAACTGAAACACATTCATGCAGCTCAAAATAGATGGGAACTTTGGCTCAGCAAGTACTCAAAATAGACAATGGCTCCAGCCATAGAACGTAAGATAGGCTTCACAAGAAGCTGCTTGATAAAAATCATGGCATACATTGTTGAACTTGGAAACAACTTTAAAAATAAATAGTGCAGCCAGCCAGCGAGCCAACAACATGTCTAGAAGGCTAGAGGCCAAGAACCAAGGGCCTAGAGCAAAACTGAGCCTAGAAGGCTGGAATCAAGGTTAACCTATCACTCTATCAGCAAGGAACGATTGCTCAACTATAATTAAGAAAAATAGTTCAGCAATCTATGCAAAACTGAGCAATTTTATCACACACAATTTTCTGTCATTTCGTTATGCGGAAAACATCGTATAATTTGTGTGTGTAAACTAAGCTGTGACCAGAAATATTTTATACGACACATGCCAAAGTACTAATATCCTCAAGGGTCACAAGTCGTAACATTGGGTCCGTAATCACATACCTTGATGATGCCGACATAGGGCTTGTCGTTCTCCTGATCAGGCGAGAACATCGCCGAATCCTCCTGCACAAGCCACCACAATCACCCACCGGAAAGCATAAAAGTTGAGTGCCTCCAAAACCCTAAAACCCCTAAAGCTCAAAGGAGGAGAAAAGTAGCAGGGTGGCAGCTTACGAGCTTGTAGATGTTGCCCTCGTATTCGAAGGAGGAGTAGTGCTTCCCCTCGCCAGGAACCTCCACGGGGTTGCCCAAGGGCACCGCATCCGAACCATTTCCGTCGTCCCCCTCCTCATCCGCTTCCGCCTTGTGGCCCAGCTCCCCGTCGCTGTTCTCAGCGGGGCGCGCGGGCGTGCGGCCCCAGCGGCGGTGGGCCTGCGTCTCCTCCTCCTCGTTGCTCCTCATCTCTTGCTCTCCCTCCTCCGCGAGCTCCAGGTCCGCCTCGTCGTCATCGTCGTCGCGGTAGCGGCGCTGCTGCTTCTTGTGGCGCGAGGAGTCGGGGACTGTGGTTTTGGGCGCCTCGGGTGCAGCATTGTCGTCGTCGTCGTCGCTGGTGTACTGCAGCGCGAACCGGCGGCGCCTTCCCATTTCTTCGTGGCGACCGATTCGGGAGGTTGTGGCGGAGCAGGGTGGCAAAGGAGAGTTGGATCGAGTCTTATAAAAGGAAGCAAGGAAAATGATTGCCCTTCACGATTTTACTGTACTTATTATTAGAGCATCTTCTTTTTTTGCAAGTAAAAATTGGTGCCCAAAATAGTTTTAGGGCAGGAGAGAGAGTTTTTGGGCACATGAAAATTTTCTGTCGTAATACATGATGTAAAAATGATTCTCGGAAAATTCTGCAGTACCACATCTCTCTTCCTCACCAATCCCTCCTACATCTCTCCTTCGCTAATCTCTCTCTTTCTCACCGGATTGAGTCATGCTTCCCTCTACGCAGCGACCTCGACCCAACGGCGATAGCAGGCAGGAGAGGAGCGAGCAAATAGCAGCATCGACAGCACACACCAGCAGCGGACCGAGTGCGGCGACCTCAACCCAGAGGCGCGCAGCACCGGTCGGGTTGAGCACCACGGCCACGAATCACCGCCCAATTGCTTCCCTATGCGTGTTTGAATCCAGCACGAACAACGGCGTGATCAACTCCTTGTGCAGAGTACCCCATGGACATCACCATGGATTCTACACCAACACCTACCCCCTCCAAGTGGACCTTTGTCAAAGAGCTCGCGCATGTGCCATTGAATCTGAGGTGAACTCACTCCTCTTTGAAATCCCTTTGCATTCCAATGAGACATGATTTCTACCTCGAGCCGGAATGCTAAATGTGGTTAGGTGTGATGGAATCGAGCATGGAGCAGCAAGGAATGAAGGCCAAGCTATCATGGAGAGGGAAGGAATTGAGAAGGAGGGCGAGAAGCAATGACGGAGGCAATTCCGGTCAAATCTGCCAAGTCGGGCAATGGGTCGTACTGTCCGACCCATCCTCCGACCCAACCTCCGATCTACCCTCTAACATGGTGATGTGGAGCATCCCATGGTCATCCCCATGGACCCTGATGGGATCCTGTACCGGGGGTGGCTAACACCCAGGGGCCTCGGCCTTATCAACCATAAGGGGCCCGCCAGGCCCAAGGCACGATGGAAACCCTAGGAGGTAGGACGACCTTCTTGGCGCCCAAGACTGGAGGGCGGCAGCGCCTAGATCGCATCTGCCATGTAAACCCTAGACCTCTCCTGTCTATATAAAGGGAGGTCTAGGGTACCTATTGATCATCAGTCCACAAATAGGAAAACTCTCGGTAGCAATCTCATTCACCATTGTAACCCCTCGCATGAGGTATCCCTCCACTATGAATCATCAAAACCAGCAGGATGTAGGGTATTACTCTCCGGAGGCCCGAACCTGGATAAACCCCTCGTGTGACCTCCGATCCATGACTTCCAGCTGTGCTTGGACCCCTGCCGAGGGATCTGACGGGAATTCGCTCCGTTAGTTAGCGCGCCAGGCACGGGCTGTTGGAAATATGCCCTAGAGGCAATAATAAATTGGTTATTATTATATTTCCTTGTTGATGATAATCGTTTATTATCCATGCTATAATTGTATTGATTGGAAACTCAAATACATGTGTGGGTACATAGACAACACTGTGTCCCTAGTAAGCCTCTAGTTGACTAGCTTGTTGATCAAAGATGGTTAAGGTTTCCTAGCCATGGACATGAGATGTCATTTGATAACGGGATCACATCATTAGGAGAATGATGTGATGGACAAGACCCAAACTGTAAACGTAGCATTTGATCGTGTCAGTTTATTGCTATTGTTTTCTGCATGTCAAGTATCTGTTCCTTTGACCATGAGATCATGCAACTCACTGACACCGGAGGAATACCTTGTGTGTATCAAATGTCGCAACGTAACTGGGTGACTATAAAGGTGCTCTACAGGTATCTCCGAGGGTGTCTGTTGGGTTGGCATGGATCAAGACTGGGATTTGTTACTCCGTGTGACGGAGAGGTATCTCAGGGCCCACTCGGTAATACAACATCACATTGAGCCTTGCAAGCAAAGTGACTAAAGAGTTAGCCACAGGATCTTGTATTACGGAACGAGTAAAGAGACTTGCCGGTAACGAGATTGAACTAGGTATAGAGATACCGACGATCGAATCTCGGGCAAGTAACATACCGAAGAACAAAGAGAACAGCATACGGGATTAACTGAATCCTTGACATAGAGGTTCGACCGATAAAGATCTTCGTAGAATATGTAGGAGCCAATATGGGCATCCAGGTCCCGCTATTGGTTATTGATCGTAGAAGTGTCTCGGTCATGTCTACATAGTTCTCGAACCCGCAGGGTCTACACACTTAACGTTTGGTGACGATTAGTATAGTTGAGTTATTATGTTGGTGACCGAAAGTTGTTCGGAGTCTCGGATAAGATCCCGGACATGACGAGGATCTCCGGAAGAGTCCGGAGGTAAAGATTGATATATGTGATAATAGTGTTTTGATCTCCGGAAGAGTTCCGGAGTTCACCGGAAGGGGTTCCGGATGTTTACCGAAGTGTTCGGGTGCAGCAACACTTTATATGGGCCAAGGGATAAAAGCCCACAAGGTATTGGAAAGTGCAAAAAGTAGTTTTGCTGCCGCGTAAGCGGTACTACCGCTTGTGTGAAGCGGTACTACCGCCCAAGCGGTACTACCGCTTGTGAGCGGTACTACCGCTTGTGCGCAGCTGTGCACGGTTCGGCAGGGATCCGAGTTGGACTCTTTTCCTGCGGGCCAAACCGACCTTGTGCGGGCAAAACCGACTTGGAAGAGACTTTTACTCCAAGTTTAGACCCCAAGGCTCAACATATAAATAGAGGGGCAGGGCTAGCACACGAGACACATCAAGATTTCCCCAAGCCGTGTGCGGCAACCCTAACCCTCTAGTTCCTCCGTCATAATCTCCGTAGCGCTTGGCGAAGCCCTGCAGAGATTGTTCCTCACCACCATCACCACGCCGTCGTGCTGCTGGAACTCAACCACTACTTCACCATCGCTCGCTGGATCGAGGAGGTGAAGGCGTCATCAAGCCGTACGTGTGTTGAACGCGGAGGTGCCGTCCGTTCGGCGCTAGTTCGTGATCGGATCGAGGGACGACTTGCGATTTGGATCGCGAAGACGTTCGACTACATCAACCGCGTTTCTTAAACGCTTCCGCTTAGCGATCTACAAGGGTATGTAGATTCACTCTCCCTCTCGTAGATGCTCATCACCATGGATAGATCTTGTGTGTGCGTAGGAAAATTTTTGTTTCCCATGCAACGTTCCCCAACACGGGCGTCGCCGGCTGGAAACCGATCATGGATCGGATCTCTTTCTGCTTCCGACGGCCTACCACCGGGATAGAGACTAACCCTTGGCTCCCTGACATTCGTCGCCAACGAGGCAGACCGGGTCGACATCAGCCCACCGGCCAGACTCACTGCCCGGGGGCCTCCCAAGGAGCCTCGTGGCAGCCGCGTTCGATCTGGCAAACGCGCGGCACCGCCGGGCCCAACGGGATCCGCGAATTACCTCCGTGCTACCTACAAAACGGAGACCGCACCAGCAATCCAGCTGGTCGCAATGGTCTGCGGCAGCTGTCGTCTAAACCAGGCGTCAGAGGACTGCCTCGTCGCTGATGACCCACAAGTATAGGGGATCAATCGTAGTCCTTTCGATAAGTAAGAGTGTCGAACCCAACGAGGAGCAGAAGGAAATGACATGCGGTTTTCAGCACGGTATTCTCTGCAAGTACTGAAAGTAGCGGTAACAGATAGTTTTGATAGCAAGATAATTCGTAACAAGTAACAAGTATAATAAAGTGCAGGAAGGTGGCCCAATCATTTTTATAGCAAAGGACAAGCCGGAACGAACTCGTATAATAAGCAAAGCGTTCTCGAGGACACATGGGAATTTCATCTAGTCACTTTCATCATGTTTGTTTGATTCGCGTTCGCTGCTTTGATAATTTGATATGTGGGTGGACCGGTGCTTGGGTGCTGTTCTTACTTGAACAAGCCTCCCACTTATGATTACCCCCTCTCGCAAGCATCCGCAACTACGAAAGAAGAATTAAGATAACTCTAACCATAGCATGAAACATATGGATCCAAATCAGCCCCTTACGGAATAGCGCATAAACTAGGGTTTAAGCTTCTGTCACTCTAGCAACCCATATGCCTTCCCTTAGGTCCAAAGATGGTGAAGTGTCATGTAGTCGACGTTCACACGACACCACTAAGGGAAGCACAACATACATGTCATCAAAATGTCGAACGAATACCAAATTCACATGATTACTTATGACAAGACTTTTCCCATGTCCTCAAGAACAAAAGTAACTACTCACAAATCATATTCATGTTCAAGATCAGAGGGGTATTGAATAGCATTAAGGATCTGAACATATAATCTTCCACCAAATAAACCAACTAGCATCAACTACAAGATGTAATCAACACTACTAGCAACCCACCTGTACCAATCTGAGGTTTCGAGACAAAGATTGAATACAAGAGATGAACTAGGGTTTGAGATGAGATGGTGCTGGTGAAGATGTTGATGAAGATTGGTCCTCCCACGATGAGAGGATCGTTGGTGATGTCGATGGCTTCGATTTTCCCCTCCCGGAGGGAAGTATCCCCGGCGGACGCCGGAGAGCAAAATAGCTCCTGCCCAGGTTCCGCCTCGAGACGGCGGTGCTTCGTCCCGAAAGTCTTCTTCTGATTTTTTTCTAGGGCAAATGGCTTCATATAGCAGAAGGAGGGGGGCGGAGGCCTGCCAGGGGCCCCACAAGCTTGGGGGGCGCGCCCCCATGCTTGTGGCTGCCTGGTGGGTCCCCTCCTATTGATTCTTTCGCCAGTATTTTTTATATATTCCAAAATAATTCTCCGTAAATTTTCAGGTCATTTGGAGTTGTGCAGAATAGCTATCTCTGTTTCACCCCTTTCAGGTCCAGAATTCCAGCTGCCGGCAATCTCCCTCTTCATGTGAATATTGCAAAATAAGAGAGAAAAGACATAAGAATTGTATCATGAAGTGAAATAATGATCAAAAACATAATAATTATTAGTAGGAAATCATGATGCAAATTGGACGTATCAACTCCCCCAAGCTTAGACCTCGCTTGTCCTCAAGCGAAAGCCGAAATCGATAATCATGACCACATGTTTAGAGAGAGAGGCATCGATAAAAATAAAATACGGACATGGAGCATCATGATCTTTATTATAACAGCAATATATCATCATAGAACTTCTCATGGAAAAGTGACAATTCATCCACAAGTTAAAGTATGAACCATAAACCAAATTGAAAACTAACAAACTATGATATCAGTCACTGAAGCAATTGCAATTCATCATATTATCAGAAAGAGTCTATGCAAGAGCTTTGTGCAGCAAGTTCACATACTCAACTATCATTTAGTCTTCTATGATTGTTGACACTCACGACATACTTATGGAGCAAAAGTTTCAGTCGGACACATAGAAAGATAGGGGCTTATAATTTCGCCTCCCAACATATTTACCTCAAGGTTAATGTCAACAATAATAACTTATGATCACCTACATCCAACTGGATATATATGCCTGGATCAATCCCCACCACATGATGCTTGCCAAGAGAGAAAATAAAAACGGAATAGAGGAGAATACTATTGACTCTTGCATGAAAGTAAATACATAAAGTAAAAGATAGGCCCTTCGCAGAGGGAAGCAGAGGTTGCCACGCGCTTTTTGTTTTTGGATGTGCAAGCTCTTAATGTAAAGGAACGTCACCTTATATTGCCCCTTGTGATAGCGACCTTTATTATGCAGTCTGTCGCTTTTATTACTCCACCATCACAAGATCGTACAAAGCTTATTTTCCCTTACAATAAAAGTTCATACATGTTTAGGAGCAATTTTTATTGCTTTGCGCCGATGACAACTTACTTGAAGGATCTTATTCAATCCATAGGTAGATATAGTGGACTCTCATGGCATGAAATTGGGTTTAAGGGTTTTTGGATGCACAAGTAGTATCTCTACTTAGTGCGGAATTTTGGCTAGCAAAAGATAGGGGGCAAGCACTGATACGTCTCCAACGTATCTATAATTTTTTATTGTTCCATGCTATTATAGTATCGATCTTGGATGTTTTTATATGCAATTATATATCATTTTTTGGGACTAACCTATTAACCTAGTGCCCAGTGCCAGTTGCTGTTTTCTGCTTATTTTTGGCTTTTCAGAGAAATGGTACCAAATGAAGTCCAAATGCCACGAAACTTTTTGGAGATTTTTTTCTGGACAAAAGAAACCTTGGAAGCTTCGGGAGGAGGCCAGAAGCCTCGCGGAGGTTTCACAAGGCAACAGGGCGCGCCCTGTTTGCTTGTGGGGCCCACGTGACTCCGTTTGACCTAATTCCACTTCTATAAATTCACAAATATTGGGAAACCCCCAGAGAGCCAGAAGAGAAAACCTTTCCGCCGCCGCAAGCCTCTGTTCTTCCGCGATCCCATCTGGAGACCTTTTCCGGTACTCTACTGGAGGGGGAATCGATCACGAAGGGCTTCTACATCAACCTTGCTGCCCTTCCGATGATGTGTGAGTAGTTTACCACAGACCTACGGGTCCATAGCTAGTAGCTAGATGGCTTCTTCTCTCTCTTTGATCTTCAATACAATGTTCTCCTTGATGTTCGTGGAGTTCTATCCGATGTAATCTTCTTTTGCGGTGTGTTTGTTGGGATCCGATGAATTGTGAGTTTATGATCAGATTATTCATGAGAAATATTTGAGTCTTCTCTGAACTCTTTTATGCATGATTTTTATAGCTTTGTATTTCTCTCCGATCTATCGATTTGGTTTGGCCTACTAGATTGATTTATCTTGCAATGGGAGAGGTGCTTTGTGATGGGTTCAATCTTGCGGTGCTCAATCCCAGTGACAGAAGGGGACATGACACGTATTTGTATTGTTGCCATTAAGGATAAAAAGATGGGGTTTATTCATATTGCTTGAATTTGCTTCTCTACATCATGTCATCTTGCTTAAGGTGTTACTCTGTTTTTAACTTAATACTCTAGATGCATGCTGGATAGCGGTCGATGAGTGGAGTAATAGTAGTAGATGCAGGCAGGAGTCGGTCTACTTGTCTCGGACGTGATGCCTATATACATGATCATTGCCATGAATCCGTCATAATTATTTGCTATTCTGTCAATTGCCCAACAGTAATTTGTTTACCCACCGTATGTTTCTATGCTCAAGAGAGAAGCCTCTAGTGAAAACTATGGCCCCCGGGTCTATCTTTATCATATAAAAAACCTTGCTGCAATTTATTTAATTTTATTTTAATTAGTATTTTAGTTTATCTATTTACCTCGATAAGATTTAATCCTTGCAAATAACCGCTAAGAGGATTGACAACCTTCTTATTTGCGTTGGGTGCAAGTGTTTGCTCTTGTGTGTGCAGTGCGCTTAACGGAATTTTGCTTGGTTCTCGTACTGGATTGATAACCTTGGTTCTTAACTGAGGGAAATACTTATCTCTACTGTACTGCATCATCCTCTCCTCTTCGGGGAAATACCAACGCAGACTACAAGTAGCAGGAAGAATTTCTAGCGCCGTTGGCGGGGAGACATCATCAAAATTACCAAGTACCTTCGCACAAATTATCATTCACTTGCATTTACTTTATTTACCTTTTATTTGCATTTGCCTCTCGTTTTCATCTCCCCCACTTCTAATTTTTTTTACAAAAACACAAAAATATTTTATTTGCTTGTCTGCTTGCTTAAAGTTGCCACCATGTCTGATTTTGTTATTGAAAAAGATGAGGATGCTAAAGTTCCTAAAATAGAAATTCCCTCAAATTTAGACTCAAATTATTTTGTAGTAGGGAGTGGAAATGTCATAGGGAAAAACATTATTCAAGAGTTCTTTAATTGCACGGGAACTTTGGTTTGTAATGACACTCCAATTCTTAAAAGAACCAACAGTTATGGGGAGGTTATCTCTGCACTCATTTTTAAACTCGAAAGAAGATTTATCCGTACTCATCCTACCTTGCAAAGATTGTTTTATGAGTTGCCGGTTATAAATAACCCAAAGCTAAAAAGATAGCTACTCTTATCCTTATGAATGAGTTTGATTACATAGTACGAGAAGCTAGAGAGATCTTTGATTTCTATAATATGAGTCAAGAAAATCATGTGATAGATGAAATTTTATATAATGAGGAGTATATGTTGCGATATGTTTTTCATGATCACCATGCCTTTGATGAAAATACCAAAAAGGAAGTTCCTCCCATACATGTCATCCAACAAGTTTTCAATGGGATTAATCGTAAGTATGCTTGGATTGTAAAAGGGAACCAAGAGGGGTTTGAAGAAGGTAGCCTTAATAACCCTAGTATTTTGGTTGATGATGTGTTTCCCATTGTTTTTGAAAAACCTCCTGAAAATCACACACCTAAGGATGTCAAAACCAAGGATGACAACACTTGAAACTATGCATTATGCCTAGCTAGGGGCATAAAACAATAGCGCTTGTTGGGAGGCAACCCAATGAATAAAATAAATTTTTGCTTTTACCTACTCTTTTTGTGTGTTTGCATGATTATAGCTTCTGTTATGATTGTGTTTTTATGTTTTAATTAGTGTTTGTGCTAAGTAATGCCTTTGGGATGATGTTGATGATAGTATAATTGATGTTGTTTGGAAAACAGAAAGTTTTGCGTCCAGTGCTGGAATTTTAATTCTGTACTGGAGCATCAGAAAAATCTGACATTTTTACACAGTATTGGTATATGAATTTTTTACGTTGTCCTAATGTTTCAGAATTTTTGGAGTTACAGAAGTATGGCTTTTAAATAGATCTTTACAGACTGTTCTGTTTTAGACAGATTCTGTTTTTGTTGCATAGTTTGCTTATTTTGATGAATCTATGGATCGTATCGGGGGGTATGAGTCATGGAGAAATTGGAGTACAGTAGCATTATGCCAATATTAAATATGAATCAATTTACAACAGTACCTAAAGTTTAAGATTTGTTTGTTATACTAACGGATCTCACGAGGTTTCTGTTGACTTTTGTGTGCTAAAGTTTTCAAGTTTTGGGTGAGACTACGATGGATAAAGGAATAAGGAGCGGCAAGAGCCTAAGCTTGGGGATGCCCAAGGCACCCCAAGGTAATATTCAAGGAAGACTCAAGCGTCTAAGCTTGGGGATGCCCCGGAAGGCATCCCCTCTTTCGTCTACAATATATCGGTAACTCACTTGGAGCTATATTTTTATTCATCACATGATATGTGTTTTACTTGGAGCGTCTTGTGATATAGTTTGTTTGCTTTTGTTTGCTTTTTAGTTTGTCACAATCATCTTTGCTGAACACACCTTTTTGAGAGGGACACACATTATTCGTGATTTGTTAGAATACTCTATGTGCTTCACTTATATCTTTTGAGCTAGGCAGTTGCTCTAGTGCTTCACTTATATCTTTTAGAGCACGGCGGTGGTTATATTTTAAAGAAATAGTTGCACTCTCATGCTTCACTTATATCTTTTTGAGAGTCTCATCATAGCAATGGTAATATGCACGGGTTATGAATTTGGTCCTGATATGATAGGTATTCAAGAGGGATATAATAAAAACTTTCATGTAGATCACTGAATATGATAAATTTGATTCCTTGCAATAGTTTTGCGATATTAAGATGGTAATATGTGGGAGGTATTAGTAGATAATTGTGGTTTAGTAAGAATAATTGTGTTAAGGTTAGTGAATCCCGAAGTATGCACGTATGATCTGTCGTTATGATAAGAAGTTGGAGCATGATTTATTATTGATTGTCTTCCTTTGTGTGGCGGTCGGGGGCGCGCGATGGTTAACTCCTACCAACCTCCCCCCTAGGGGCATGTGTAGTAGTACTTTGCTTCGAGGGCTAATAAACTTTTGCAATAAGTATGTGAGTTCTTTATGACTAATGTGAGTCCATGGATTATACACACTCTCACCCTTCCGCAATTTGCTAGCCTCTTCGGTACCATGCATTGCCCTTTCTCACATCGAGAGTTGGTGCAAACTTCGCCGGTGCATCCAAACCCCGTGATATGATACGCTCTATCACACATAAGCCTCCTTATATCTTCCTCAAAACAGCCACCATACCTACCTATCATGGCATTTCCATAGCCATTCTGAGATATATTGCCATGCAACTTCCACCGTTCCATTTTTATGACATACATCATCATTGTCATATTGCTTTGCATGATCATATAGCTGACATAGTATTTGTGGCTCAGCCACCGTTCATCATTGTTATACATGTTACGCTAGCATCATTGCACATCCTCGTACATTGCCAGAGGCATTCATATTGAGTCATATTTTTGTTCTAGTATCGAGTTGAATGTTGAGTTGTAAGTAAATAGAGGTGTGATGATCATCATTATTAGAGCATTGTCCCAGTGAGGTAAGAATGGTGGAGACTAATGAGTCCTCGAAAAAGTGGGGATGAGGTCCATGAGACCGTTCTAAAAAACAAAGAGGCGAAAAAGAGCCATGAAAAAAAAATGAGAGAAAAAGAGAGAAGGGGCAATGTTACTATCCTTTTCCACACTTGTGCTGTAGAGTAGCACCATGTTTTTCATATAGAGAGTTTCCTATTTTGTCACTTTCATATACTAGTGGGAATTTTTCATTATAGAAGTTGGCTTTGTATATTCCGATGACGGGCTTCCTCAAATGCCCGAGGTCTTCATGAGCAAGCAAGTTGGATGCACACCCACTTAGTTTTCATGTTGAGCTTTCATACACTTATAGCTCTTAGTGCATCCGTTGCATGGCAATCCCTACTCCTCGCATTGACATCAATTGATGGGCATCTCCATAGCCCGTTGATTAGCCTCGTTGATGTGAGACTATCTTCTTATTTTTGACTTCTTCTATTTATCCCTACCACCATACTCTATTCCACCCATAGTGCTATATCCATGGCTTGCGCTCATGAATTGCGTGGGAGTTGAAAAGGCTAAAGCGCGTTAAAAAGTATGAACCAATTGCTTGGCTAAAACCGGGGTTGTGCATGATAAATATTTTGTGTTAAGAAGATGGAGCATGACAGGATTGTATGATTTTGTAGGGATAACGTTCTTTAGCATTTTTATTTTGAAAGGCATGATTGTTTATTAGTATGCCTGAGTATTGATGTCTTTATATCAAATTATAGACTATTGCTTTGAATCATTTGGATCTTATTATTCATACTGTAAGAGAAAGATTACATGATGAAACATGATAGGTAGCATTCCACATCAAAAATTCTATTTTTATCATTTACCTACTCGAGGACGAGCAGGAATTAAGCTTGGGGATGCTTGATACGTCTCCAACGTATCTATAATTTTTGATTGTTCCATGCTATTATAGTATCAATCTTGGATGTTTTTATATGCAATTATATATCATTTTTTGGGACTAACCTAGTGCCCAGTGCCAGTTGCTGTTTTCTGCTTGTTTTTGGCTTTTCAGAGAAACAGTACCAAATGAAGTCCAAATGCCACGAAACTTTTTGGAGATTTTTTTCTGGACAAAAGAAACCTTGGACGCTTCGGGAGGAGGCCAGAAGCCTCACGGTGGCTTCACAAGGCAACAGGGCGCGCCCCAGGGGGGCGCGCCGTGTTGCCTTGTGGGGCCCACGTGACTCCGTTTGACCTAATTCCACTTCTATAAATTCAAAAATATTGGGAAACCCCCAGAGAGCCAGAAGAGAAAACCTTTCCGCCGCTGCAAGCCTCTGTTCTTCCGCAATCCCATCTGGAGGCCTTTTCTGATACTCTGCCGGAGGGGGAATCGATCACGGAGGGCTTCTACATCAACCTTGCTGCCCTTCCGATGATGTGTGAGTAGTTTACCACAGACCTATGGGTCCATAGCTAGTAGCTAGATGGCTTCTTCTCTCTCTTTGATCTTCAATACAATGTTCTCCTTGATGTTCTTGGAGTTCTATCTGATGTAATCTTCTTTTGCGGTGTGTTTGTTGGGATCCGATGAATTGTGAGTTTATTATCAGATTATTCATGAGAAATATTTGAGTCTTCTCTGAACTCTTTTATGCATGATTGTTATAGCTTTGTATTTCTCTCCGATCTATCGATTTGGTTTGGCCTACTAGATTGATTTATCTTGCAATGGGAGAGGTGCTTTGTGATGGGTACAATCTTGCGGTGCTCAATCCCAGTGACAGAAGGGGACATGACACGTATTTGTATTGTTGCCATTAAGGATAAAAAGATGGGGTTTATTCATATTGCTTGAATTTGCTTCTCTACATCATGTCATCTCGCTTAAGGCGTTACTCTGTTTTTAACTTAATACTCTAGATGCATGCTGGATAGCGGTCGATGAGTGGAGTAATAGTAGTAGATGCAGGTAGGAGTTGGTCTACTTGTCTCGGACGTGATGCCTATGTACATGATCATTGCCATGAATCCGTCATAATTATTTGCTATTCTGTCAATTTCCCAACAGTAATTTGTTTACCCACCATATGTTTTTATGCTCAAGAGAGAAGCCTCTAGTGAAAACTATGGCCCCCGGGTCTACCTTTATCATATAAAAAACCTAAAAATACCTTGCTGCAATTTATTTACTTTTATTTTAATTAGTATTTTAGTTTATCTATTTACCTCGATAAGATTTAATCCTTGCAAATAACCGCTAAGAGGATTGACAACCCTCTTATTTGCATTGGGTGCAAGTGTTTGCTCTTGTGTGTGCAGGTGCGCTTAACGGAATTTTGCTTGGTTCTCCTACTGGATTGATAACCTTGGTTCTTAACTGAGGGAAATACTTATCTCTACTGTACTGCATCATCCTCTCCTCTTCAGGGAAATACCAACGCAGACTACAAGTAGCAAGCACCACATGTTAGAGGATCCAAAACAATATAACTTCTATGTGAATATAAGCAAACATAACTCATTACGTTGTCTTCCTTGTCCAACGTCAACTAATTGACATAGAATATTTAATGGGGGCTCACAATCATAAAAGATGTCCAAGATAGTGTATTTATATGTGAGACCTCTCTTCCTTATTACTTTTTCATGAATTGCAACAATGACCAATGCTATGGTTGTCAACTTCCAACAAGTTTTATCCATTATACTTCTTTTATGTGAAGTCATCACTTCCCATGGGATTAGCATATGATCTTACTTTTTATTCTTTATTTATTTCTAAGATTGGATCAACAAAAGCAAAACACTCAACTCAACTACTCTTTATTATATAACTTTCACACACGATTACATAGATAGATAGATCACAAAGCAAGCACTCGAAACTAAATCATACGAAAACTTTATTCTTCTAAATCATGAAATAACTAAGGATCGAACTAAGATAGATAATGATGATAAAAAGTGATGATGATACAATACCGGGGCACCTCCCCCAATCTTGGCACAAGCCAAGGGTGGTGCCCATACCCATGTACTCAAATCTCCTTCTTCGGTGATGGTGGTGATGAAGTGGTAGGCTTGTCCTTCAGCTTCAGCAAGTACTCCAAATTTCCATTGATCCTCCGAAGAGCACGATTCTGCTCCTCTAACACAATAACCTCATGATTAAATGACGTATTCTGAGCACAGATTGCTTCAACAGCCCTTAATGCATTAATTTCATATAAAGAAAGGTTATGCTGAAGAGTTTGCAATATATCTCCCTTTTCTGTAGTTTCCTTCCGATGCATGGCTTGATCTTCTTCTCCTTGAATCCGGTCCTCCACGACCTTTCCTGGTTCCTCCTCCATAGCAGTGTCCTCCTCTCCGGACGAGCACTCATAATAGTCTTCGCTGAAGGGGTGTTTGCCGGGCGAAGGTTGAATAAATCGATGCTTGGTGCGGAGCTTTCGGGGAGCCATAGTGATCTAGATCTGTCAGAAAAATAGCCCGAAACAAGAACAGAGGAGAAACTTGCGATACGGTGGTCAAAACACCCATGAGTATATATAATGAATTTTCCCGTGCATAACAAGTAATATGGAAGAAAAATGGAGTCGGGAAAGTCCACGAGGGGGCCACAAGCTTGGTAGGCGCGCCCTGGGGGGTAGGGTGCGCCCCCCAGGCTTGTCGCCTTCTCGTGCACCTTTCGGACTGTTTATTATTTTCCTAATTTTTTATATATTCCAAAACGGACAGAAAGTACTTTTATGGAAGTTTTGGAGTCGGTTTACTTACCGTACCACATACCTACTCCTTTTCAGGATTTTGGAGCGTTCCGGAAGGTTTCTTCTATGTGCTCTTCCGGTGTCATTGTTTGAATAATATTAGTTTCAACATTAATGGGCGTACCTGAGATATAATGTTTAATTCTTTGCCCATTAACCACTCTCGGATTATTGCCTTCGGAGTTGTTTATTTTGATGGCTCTGGAGCGATAAACTTCTTCGATGATGTATGGCCCTTCCCATTTAGAGAGAAGTTTTCCTGCAAAAAATCTTAAACGAGAATTGTATAATAGAACATGATCACCTACTTTGAATTCCCGTTTTTGAATTCTCTTATCATGCCATCTTTTAACTTTTTCTTTAAACAACTTGGCATTTTCATAAGCTTGGGTTCTCCATTCATCTAAAGAACTAATATCAAATAACCTCTTTTCACCTGCAAGTTTAAAATCATAGTTAAGTTCTTTAATTGCCCAATATGCTTTATGTTCTAACTCAAGAGGTAAATGACATGCTTTTCCATAAACCATTTTAGATGGAGACATACCCATAGGATTTTTATAAGCAGTTCTATAAGCCCATAGTGCATCATCCAGTTTCTTAGACCAATTCTTTCTGGATCTATTAACAGTCTTTTGCAGAATTAATTTTATTTCTCTATTAGTTAATTCAACTTGACCACTAAACTGAGGATGATAAGGAGATGCAATTCTATGATTAACATCATATTTAGCAAGCAATTTACGGAAAGCACCATGAATAAAATGTGAACCACCATCAGTCATTAAATATCTAGGGACTCCAAACCTTAGGAATATAACTTCTTTAAGCATTTTAATAGAAGTGTTATGATCAGCACTACTGGTTGGAATAGCTTCTACCCACTTAGTAACGTAATTAACAACAACTAAAATATGAGTATACCCATTGGATTTAGGGAAAGGTCCCATATAATCAAAACCCCAAACATCAAATGGTTCAATAACAAGTGAATAATTCATAGGCATTTCCTGACGTCTACCAACATTACCAATTCTTTGACATTCCTCACAAGAAAGGACAAACTTACGTGCATCTTTGAAAAGAGTAGGCCAATAAAAACCAGATTGTAATACCTTCTGTGCAGTTCTGTCTCCCGCATGGTGTCCTCCATATGCCTCGGAGTGACACTTACGTAGGATTTATTCCTGTTCATGCTCAGGTACACAACGTCTAATAATACCATCTACTCCTTCTTTATATAAGTGTGGGTCATCCCAAAAGTAATGTCTTAAATCAAAGAAGAATTTTTTCTTTTGTTGGTATGTGAAACTAGGTGGTATATATTTAGCAACAATGTAATTAGCATAGTCTGCATACCAATGAGTATTACGAGAAGCATTTATGACATCTAATTGTTCATCAGGGAAATCATCATTAATAGGAAGTGGGTCATCAAGAACATTTTCCATTCTAGACAAATTATTAGCTACGGGATTCTCAGCTCCCTTTCTATCAACAATATGCAAATCAAATTCTTGTACCAAAAGAACCCACCTAATAAGTCTAGGTTTAGCATCTTTCTTTTCCATACGATATTTAATAGCAGCATGATCAGTATGAATAGTAACATTGGAATCAACTATGTAAGATCTGAATTTATCACATGCAAACACAACTGCTAAAAATTCTTTCTCAGTAGTAGCATAATTTCTTTGAGCACTGTCTAGAGTTCTACTAGCATAATGAATAACATTCAATTTCTTATCAACTCTTTGTCCTAGAACAACACTAACAGCATAATCACTAGCATCACACATAATTTCAAAGGGTAGGTTCCAATCAGGTGGTTGAACAATAGGTGCAGAAATTAAGGCTTTCTTAAGTATTTCAATGGCTTCTACACAATCATCATCAAAAACAAATGGAACATCTTTTTGCAAGAGATTAGTAAGAGGCCTAGAAATTTTAGAGAAGTCTTTTATAAACCTTCTATAGAAACCAGCATGACCGAGGAAACTTCTTATACCTTTAATATCTTTAGGACATGGCATTTTCTCAATAGCATCAACTTTAGCTTTATCAACTTCAATACCTCTTTCAGAAATTTTATGCCCAAGGACTATACCTTCATTCACCATAAAGTGGCACTTCTCCCAATTCAAGACAAGATTAGTTTCTTCACATCTCTGCAAAACTCGATCAAGGTTGCTCAAGCAATCATCAAAAGAAGTTCCGTAAACGGAGAAATCATCCATGAAAACCTCTACAATCTTTTCACAAAAGTCAGAGAATATAGCAGTCATACATATTTTGAAAGGTAGCACGTGCATTACATAAACCAAAAGGCATACAACGATAAGCATAAGTTTCAGAAGGACAAGTAAAGGTGGTTTTCTCTTGATCTTCAGGTGAAATAGGTATTTGAGAGAAACCAGAATAACCATCTAGGAAGCAAAGTGTGTATGCTTAGATAATCTTTCTAACATTTGATCAATAAAAGGCAAGGGGTAATGATCTTTCCTAGTAGCTTTATTTAATTTCCTAAAATCAATTACCATCCTATAACCAGTTACAATTCTTTGTGGGATAAGTTCATTTTTATTATTAGGAACAACGGTAATACCTCCTTTCTTAGGAACACAATGAACAGGACTTACCCATCTACTATCAGCTATGGGATAAATTATACCTGCCTCCAGAAGCTTTAATATTTTAGTTCTTACCACATCCTTCATCTTAGGATTCAGCCTTCTTTGATGATCAACAACTGGTTTAGCATCTGGCTCCATATGAATTTTATGCTCACATAAAGTAGGACTAATGCCCTTAAGATCATCAAGAGTATATCCAATAGCAGCACGGTGCTTCTTCAGAGTTTTAAGTAATCTCTTTTCTTCATGCTCTGAAAGGTTAGCACTAATAATAACAGGATATATTTTCTTTTCATCAAGATAAGCATATTTAAGTGTATCAGGTAATTGCTTTAATTCAAACACATGATCACCCTTGGGTGGAGGTGGATCTCCCAAGGTTTCAATAGGCAAATTATATTTAAGGATAGGTGCTTGTTTAAAGAACAACTCATCTATTTCATTTCTTTCATTCATATTCATATCATTCTCATGGTCTAGCAAATATTGTTCTAAAGGATCAGTAGGAGGTACAACAATAGAAGGAAGACCAATAATTTCATCTTTACTAGGTAATTCTTTATCATGATATTGTCTACTAAACTTAGAGAAATTAAATTCATGAGATATATCACCAAACTTAAGTCTAACCTTCTCTTTAACACAATCAATTTCAGCATTAACGGTATTCAAGAAAGGTCTACCAAATATAATGGGACAAAAATTATCTTGTTGTGAACCAAGTACTAGGAAATCAGTAGGGTATTTGATTTTACCACACAAGGCTTCAACATCTCTAACAATCCCAAGTGGTGTAATAGTATCTCTGTTTGCAAGCTTAATAGTAACATCAATATCTTCAATCTCAACAGGTGCAATATCATTCATTACTTCTTGATATAAAGAAAACGGAATAGCACTCACACTAGCACCCATATCACATAAGCCATGATAGCAATGATCTCCAATCTTAACAGAAACAACAGGCATGCCAACTATAGGCTTATTCTTATCTAGCATAACTCGCTCATTTCTGACAGGTTTAGCAATTCTAGCAGCCTCATCGCAAAAGTAAATAACATGCCCATCAATATCATCAACCAAAAGATGTTTAACCATTGCAATATTAGGTTCAACTTTAATTTGTTCAGAAGGTCTAGGTGTTCTTATATTACTTTTATTAACCACAGTTGAAGATTTAGCATGTTCCTTAATCCTAACAGGGAAAGGAGATTTCTCAATATAAGCAATAGGCACAACTGGATCAACATTGTAAACAATTGTTTCTTCTTGAACACAGACAGGTTCTTCATTCAATTCAATAGGTGGATGATATTTAAACCATTTCTCCTTAGGGAGATCAACATGAGCAGCAAAAGATTCACAAAAGGTAGCTACTATCTAAGAGTCAAGTCCATATTTAGTACTAAACTTATGAAAAACATCAGTTTCCATAAAAGATTTAACACAATCAAACTCAAGATTTATACCTGACTCATTACCTTTGTCAATTTCCCAATCTTCAGAGTTACGTTTAATTCTTTCCAGAAGATCCCATCTGAATTCAATAGTTCTCTTCATAAAGGAACCAGCAGAAGAAGTATCGAGCATGGATCGATGATCATGAGAAAGCCGAGCATAAAAGTTTTGAATAATTATTTCTCTTGAGAGCTCATGATTGGGGCATGTATGCAACATATACTTAAGCCTCCCCCAAGCCTGAGCGATACTTTCTCCTTCACGAGGCCAAAAATTATATATATAATTCCGATCACAATGAGCCAAATGCACAGGATAAAATTTCTGGTGAAATTCCAGCTTCAACCAGTTCCAATCCCATGTTTCAGTATCATCACATAGCCTATACCATGTCAATGCCTTTCCCTCCAAAGATAAAGGCAATACTTTCTTCTTAACTCCATCTCCGGATAGACCTGCAAGCTTAAACAATCCACAAATTTCATCCACATATATCAAGTGCATATCAGGTTGCACCGTTCCATCTCCTGCATAAGGATTAGCTAGCAGTTTTTCTACCATACCCGAAGGAATTTCATAATAAATATTATCAGTAGGTTCAGTAGGTTGAGGAGAAACTCTTAATGCTTCCGGTCAAGGTGAAGATACCCCGAACAAGCCGCTCAAAGGATTACTTTCCATAGTGACAAGTGACCGTAAATTTCAGCACGTAATATAAATGTTTCCTTACCAACTTCCACTCACCAAAGGCGCTTCACTCCCCGGCAACGGCGCCAGAAAAGAGTCTTGATGACCCACAAGTATAGGGGATCAATCGTAGTCCTTTCGATAAGTAAGAGTGTCGAACCCAACGAGGAGCAGAAGGAAATGACAAGCGGTTTTCAGCAAGGTATTCTCTGCAAGTACTGAAAGTAGCGGTAACAGATAGTTTTGATAGCAAGATAATTCGTAACAAGTAACAAGTATAATAAAGTGCAGGAAGGTGGCCCAATCCTTTTTATAGCAAAGGACAAGCTGGAACGAACTCGTATAATAAGCAAAGCGTTCTCGAGGACACATGGGAATTTCATCTAGTCACTTTCATCATATTTGTTTGATTCGCGTTCGCTGCTTTGATAATTTGATATGTGGGTGGACCGGTGCTTGGGTGCTGTTCTTACTTGAACAAGCCTCCCACTTATGATTACCCCCTCTCGCAAGCATCCGCAACTACGAAAGAAGAATTAAGATAACTCTAACCATAGCATGAAACATATGGATCCAAATCAGCCCCTTACGGAATAGCGCATAAACTAGGATTTAAGCTTCTGCCACTTTAGCAACCCATATGCCTTCCCTTAGGCCCAAAGATGGTGAAGTGTCATGTAGTTGACGTTCACATGACACCACTAAGGGAAGCACAACATACATGTCATCAAAATATCGAACGAATACCAAATTCACATGATTACTTGTGACAAGACTTCTCCCATGTCCTCAAGAACAAAAGTAACTACTCACAAATCATATTCATGTTCAAGATCAGAGGGGTATTGAATAGCATTAAGGATCTGAACATATAATCTTTCACCAAATAAACCAACTCAACTACAAGATGTAATCAACACTACTAGCAACCCACAGGTACGAATCTGAGGTTTGGAGACAAAGATTGAATACAAGAGATGAACTAGGGTTTGAGATGAGATGGTGCTGGTGAAGATGTTGATGAAGATTGGTCCTCCCACGATGAGAGGATCGTTGGTGATGTCGATGGCTTCGAGTTCCCCCTCCCGGAGGGAAGTATCCCCGGCGGAATCGCTCCGCCGGAGAGCAAAATAGCTCCTGCCTAGGTTCTGCCTCGAGACGGCGGCGCTTCGTCCTGAAAGTCTTCTTCTGATTTTTTTCTAGGGCAAATGGCTTCATATAGCAGAAGGAGGGGGTCGGAGGCCTACCAGGGGCCTCACAAGCTTGGGGGGCGCGCCCCGGGGGTAGGGACGCCCCCCAGGATTGTGGCTGCCTGGTGGGTCCCCTCCTGTTGATTCTTTCACCAGTATTTTTTATATATTCCAAAATAATTCTCCGTAAATTTTCAGGTCATTTGGAGTTGTGCAGAATATCTATCTCTGTTTCACCCCTTTCAGGTCCAGAATTCCAGCTGCCGGCAATCTCCCTCTTCATGTGAATCTTGCAAAATAAGAGAGAAAAGGCATAAGAATTGTACCATGAAGTGAAATAATGATCAAAAACATAATAATTATTAGTAGGAAATCATGATGCAAATTGGACGTATCAGTCGCCGACCCAGACCCCCGCGAAAACACCGACGCGATCAACATCGCCTCCAATCCGTCTCACCAACGACGACGAAAACGTCGGCCTCCCGCCTTTCCGCAAGGTCACGTACTCCGACCTCTAGGGAGAAGTGGGGTCCTCCACGGGCTCAGGGACCGACGAATCCACCGGCCAGGAGACATCTCAGTCTGAGGCCCCACAGGCGATCTTCCTTCACCAGGTCATGATCACGGAACCAACAATCAACATGCCGCACACGGCAGCCGCGACGGATGCCGCAGCTTCCGGACCTCCGGCGTCGGGGCCGATAGCCGCCACGGTGCAGCCACAAACCAACCTAGTGTTGATGCCTCAACCGCAAATCGGCATGGGCCTCCCCCTGAGCTCGTCGGCAGGCCCCACCACGGCTGCGGCAGCCCTCCGAAATATGATGTCTGCACTCACACCTTTAACTACCTCACAACACCCACTGCTGGCACCGACCCAGCGTCAAGGATACTGGAGGCCATACGTGTGTCCCAGCTAAACGCGCAACTCGCACTCCAGCAGAAAGCGCTGGAGGTCTCGGCCTGCGAGGCTCGGTGGAACGAGACAATGACGCGTGAACACCTACGTCGCCCACGTCGCCAACCACAAAACCTCCTCAACGACCTCGCCAACCGAGGCCGGGAACGGGGAATCGGCTTTGATAAGCAGGCCACGGAGCTCGCACCGCCTCCACCTCCAACGACCCCAGCCCGTGGCCTCCAAGCACTGGTGGCACTGGCAGACCGGCTGCAAACCACGCCAGGAGATCCTAAACTCCTGACCGACCTCACCCACGTGCTCCACAGGATGGTGGAACTCGAGGACAACATCTCACGCTCAAAGGACAAGCTGGCACGTACTGAAAGTGTCTTGTCCGCTGCCAACCACCCGGCCCGCGAGCAGCGACAAGGATCCATCCAGCGACCAGAGGCCGCGCCGACAGCCGCGGTCACGCACTTACGGCAGCCAATATCGGCTGTCGCCTTGCAACAGCGTGAAGCCCTGCCACCCATGAGCCCTGCGCCAATGGGACGACCTCATCACCAACACGGCGGATGGGCAGGAGCGGAAACGAACGGACTACATCTGGGGGCTCCTCCATCAAGGTTCACCTCGCTCACTTCAAGCATCGCGCCAGCATGCTTCGGGCGGGAAGTGATATCCCACCTGTTCCCCCAACCCTTCATCATCCGCGGCGTCGAGAAATATTCAGGCGACACAAAAACTAGAGCACTGGTTGAATGACTACCTAACGGCGGTCAAAATGGCTAACGGGGACATAGGCAACGCCCTCCGACACATACCCCTATGCCTAACAGGACATGCACGCTCCTGGCTAAGCGGGCTCCCTCCCAATTCCATCCATAATTGGGCGAATTTTGAGCATGTTTTCCTCAACAACTTCGAAGGAACCTACCACCGACCAGGGAGCGGAGCCGACCTCCACAACATCATCCAAGAGGACAAGGAGTCGGTCCGCGACTACGTCGCACACTGGCTCAAAAAGAAAAATACACTGTCCAACATCTCGGACAAGACGGCCATCGAGGCATTCGTCAGCGGCGCACAAGACCCCTTGTTCCAGCATAAGCTCGGGAAGAAGAGGGGAGAGGGAAAGCTCACATCCCTAGTCGCACTCATGAAGGTCGCCAATGACTTCGCCACGGGCGAGGAGACGACTCAAGCGGGGCGCCGGCCTATGCCAGGGACAAAGGCCACCGATCTCACGGGGTCAGAGGCCCCAAAAAGCCAAAGCTCCAAGAATAAAGAAGACCGTAAGCGCAAAGAAGAGCAAGACTCCGAGCTCGTCGCAGCGGCCAATGAAACAGACGAGGTCGACGCAAAAAAGCAGCATTGGAATGGCAAGCACAGACGCAACCCCCGCACATATGAGGAAATAATGAACGGACCCTGCGTATATCACAGCTATGGAAATCACAGGGCCCAGCACTCGACACGGGACTGGGGGCTCAATGAGCAGCTCCTCCGTGAGAAGGGTAACCCAGCAGCCATAGGCAATGAGGGCGGCAACAATGCAGCCCCCCGGTGCCAGCAGC
This sequence comes from Elymus sibiricus, assembly GCA_039707655.1. Taxonomy (NCBI): domain Eukaryota; kingdom Viridiplantae; phylum Streptophyta; class Magnoliopsida; order Poales; family Poaceae; genus Elymus; species Elymus sibiricus. The sequence continues at coordinate 199,742,999 of CM077668.1, forward strand.
AATCCCTGAGCAGCAGTCCCAGGGACAGAACGAACGAGCCTTTCCCAAAGACGTCCGGAGGGTAAACAAGATCTCCGAGGCGCGACGGCCTGACAAGGTCGTATGCCGGCACCACCATACAAAGGCGCGAAGGAGCTCCAGGTACCTCGAGTGGTCAGAACAAACCATCTCCTTCGGCCAAGCCGACCGCCTGGTCCTTTTCCAAAGGCCGGGTCCTCAGTTCTATAATCGGAGGCCTCTGCATCACAGCAGTCCTGATGGATGGGGGCTCCGGAATCAACATATTGTATACAAAGACACTGGAACGGATGGACATACCATTGGACGTCCTCCGCCCCTCTAACACGGAGTTCCGAGGCATAATCCCGGGACGGAAGGCAGAGCCCTTGGGGGAAATTACACTGGAGGTCATCTTCGCCAATGGAAGCAACCGTAGATGTGAACTCATCAGCTTCGAGGTAGTCCCATTCATCGCGGGGTACGATGCCATCCTAGGGAGACTGGCCTTCGCCAAATTCATGGTCGTTCCGCATTACACATATATGCAGATGAAGATGCACTAAAAAAACACTTCCGTGATGATATGTCTTTGTCACCGTATGTCACGTTTTCTGTCATGCATGTACATCCGTGATGATTTTATGACAGAATCAAGATAGTCATACATGTGTTGTCGTAGAAGTGTTCCATGACAATACTGAAATTATCATCACGGAAGTGTCCACTTCCATGACGATAAATGTCGCGTCATGGAAGTGTTTTCGTCAAGGGTGACCGACATGTGGCATCCACTGTAACGGGTCGCTGTTAAGCTATCGGGTTCCGGTTTGGATCCGAAAACCCGTTAACAGCCCCGACCAATGGCGATTTTCCATGTGTAAAATTCTCATTGGCCAAAGAAACCACGTGTCAGCTAGGCGTTGGGACAGATGTCATCCATTCAATGGACGAGAGGCGCCTATGATACGTCGACACGTGGCATGGCCCCAACAGCGGCCCATTTAGGTTAAAAAGGCCGGCCCCATTGACTTGGTCAAAAGTTAGCGGGCCGGCCCATGGAAAGCCTGTTAACGGCCTGTTCGCATATAGCCCATTTACGGCCCGGTAACTCACAACCCGTTATGGCCTTTCCGAATTAGGCCCAGTAGCGTGATGTGGGCTGTCCAATATGATTCCAGCCCATTGTCACTTTCGGTCCATGTATGGCCCTTGACGTCTTTCGGCCCATTAGAGGCCTTTTGTATCTCTGGGCCCTTTAACGGCTCGTGGTGATTGTGGCCCAAAATGAACAGTGAATTGCTTTGGACCCGTTAACGGCCCGTGATTCATTTGGGCCGTTTCCATCCCATGTTAACTTTCGGCCTTCTAAGAGCTCGTAAACTCTTGGGCTCATTTCTGGCCCACGATTACTTATGGCCCATTACTGGCATGTTCCGCTAATGGGCCAAATTCAGCCCATGGTTACAATCGGTCCGTTTGTGGCCCGTTAACCCATTGGGCCGATTTCGTCCCGTCCTGTAATCCGACCCGTTAACGACCCATTATGCTTGTCGATAGAATTAAGCATGTGTTGTCTTCCGGCCTATTAACGGCCCGTTATGGTCTGGGCCAATAAACGGACGGTTAAGATTTTGGCCATTTACGAACCATATTGCGGTCCGGTTTTGACCCACGAACAGTACGGCCCATGGATCCTACGGCCCGTACGAGGGCCATGGATCCTACGGCCCATAGGAGGCCCATGGATCCTACGGCCCGTAGGAGGCCCATGGATCCAACGGCCCGTAGGAGGCCCATGGATCCTACGGCCCGTAGGATGACCCTGGATCCTACGGCCCGTAGGAGGCCCATGGTTACCACGGCCCATATGTGGCCCATGGTTATTGCGGCCACTAGCAAACAGAGGAAAAAGAACTGCAGAGACTACCAAGCAAACAAATAAACAAGACTATAAGGAAATAAAGAAGCAAGCAACTAACGCTAGGCTATTACGGTGATTACACACATTACATCCACTGTGCATCAAAGTTCACCACCAGTGCAAATATAGGGAGCAACAAAGCAGCATATTACATACACTGGGCGTCTAAATTGGCCACGAGTGCAAATAAACACAGCAGCAAAACAAGTCCAGAACTGAAACAACTTCAGAAGAGCTCAAGAAACGTTATCCTTGGTATCCACCATGCTGGCAATAAGCTTAGCAAGCTTATTAGCTTTCTCTTGTTTGGCGCTAAAATCCTCCAACGCTTGCTGTTGCACCAGAAAGTATGCATCTGAATTCTCCAAGGACTTCCTCAGTCCTTCGGCTTCTTGTCGCACCACAGCTGATCAATGTCTTTCAGCTTGTAGTTGAGACTCAAGAAGCCGAACTGATTCAGATAGCGAGTTCGAAGAGCTAGTGCCAGCGGTAGTGGCCAGTAACTCAAACACTACATCAAGACAGGACTTTGGGGTTGTCTCACTGTCTTCAAGATAGTTTTCCTTATCTGTTTTATCAGCTTTGTTGGAGACCAACAAGGTTATCCCACTATCTTGAACCTTATCTGCATTACTTCCTTTACCATTGCTTAATGGGGTACTCTTCTCCAATATTCTGTCAGCATTCTAAAAGAAGAAACAAGCAGACACATAACAGGTTTAGCATGTAGTATATGAAACTCATTTTGGCGAACTAGTTCAGTACTAAGGTGGACATGATTAAACTAACATGTCTTCTATTGCAAAATAGTACTCCCTCATTCCCATTATATAAGGCGTTTTAGCTTTTTGCACGAAAATTAATGCATGGTGTAGATCATTGGTGCCACGCAATCATACGAAGCGATGTAAGCTCAACAATATCTGATAACAGCCATAGTGTACTGTTAATTGCTAGCTGCAGCAACAAATTCATTACCATAAAGAGAATGTCGGAGTGCTACAGCTAACACGACTTGTATTTTGGGATTTTCTACAAAATCTTACACGCCTAATATAATGGGAAGGAGGGAATACATAATAAAAGCATGAAACAAACATATATCTATGTGCTATGGTCACTGCATTGTCTTGCCAAATCAAAATAGATGCACAGTTCAAATCATATCAGTTCAAGACAAAGCAGCATTGAAAGAATATAAGTGTGGGAAACTACACAACACTACAAGATTTTAGATGGGTACCACAAGTATACATGTACAACTAACAACACTATTGGCTCTGTTTTGATGCTAGTAATGTGCATGATATGAGAAGACAAATGTCTACACAATTGAAATTGAAATCAACATAGAGCAATTTAGAAGAGCAAACCAGTCAAAAAAACATGTTTAAACATACCTGTTGTGCCATTGGAGTTTCGATTGGATCCTTCAATTTAAAAATTAGTTGGTTACAGTGATACAAGAGCAAAGCAGTATGCACCATAGCTATGGAATCTTACCTGAGAACAGTTGTTCTTTAGGTTTAAGCACTTGTTCTACAAGAACAGAGTACAGTAAGACGCATGCATATAGTACTTCGAAATGAAATATGATCTCATAGACCCTACAAGATTCTTGGGTCTGGACCAGTACAGAACTAGGCGTTCCCAGTCATCGTCTCGTAAATGTGTCTCCGGAGAAAGTAAGGGAATTTGATGAGTTTCCTTGCCAGTGAAGTACATTTTCTTCAGGTAATTCCGATACCACCGCAAAGCATTCTTGAAGATACAACAGGTATTAGCACATGTTACCTCATCCTGAGTTTCCAAATCGGTCATTCTCTATAGAGAAAAATGGGAACATTTGATGTGTTATAACCAGCGGGGAGGTAGAAAGTACAGGACAAAGCAAAGTAATTGCCATGAATAACATTACTTACACATAAATTCTGGAGGAATGCCTGCAATTGGCTTTTTCCTTCATCTTCTGTATAATATTTCCATGATGGGAAGATACGCACATAGGATTTAACAACATCAAATGCGATAGACGCTAAACTACGTATGACTGTTGTGCTTTGTCCACAGTAATAGGTGTACTAACTTGTGGAGTTGGGGTTCACCGTGGTAGTCCTGGCACTTTGGGAACTGGATCATCCTTACTAATTGCTCTTGTTTGGGAGCTCTGTGGAGGATATGGTGATATGTCAACTGGAACTGGGTTGCACTAGCTCGAGGAGGTTGGAGTACGATTGGAAATCCGCAATCTTCTTGATTTGGTGGTTGAGGCCGTTCAAGAAGTGCGCCATAGTTTGCCACTTGTCTTCCTTGACGTTAGCTCGTATCATTGTAATCTCCATTTCTTGGTATTAGTCCTCAACCGACTTTGTGCCTTGCTTGAGGAGTTGCAACTTCTTGAAGAGATCACGGTTGTAGTGGGTAGGCACGAAACGAGCTCTCATGATATCCTTCAATTGGTTCCAAGTTGTGACCGGTGGCTCGCCTTTTTCTCTTCGTTGCTCGATCACTTGTTCCCACCAAATGAGAACATAATCTTGGAACTCAAGGAAGGCCATTGTGATCTTCTTTTCCTCTTCATAGTTGTGAAGACGGAATATCTTGTCGACCTTCAATGCCCATCAGGTAGTCTTCGGGATTGGTGGTACCGGAGAACTTAGGCATGTTGAACTTGAGCTTGTCGTAGCGCTGCTCCTCATTGTGTTGGTGGCGATGGCCATGTCGCTCTTGTCTTGGAGGGGGGGGGGGGGGTCTTCAACCTCTTGCTCCTCATGATTGACTTGACGTTGGGGGCGAGGTATTCTTGCCCGGTTCCTCCGTTCTTTGTGCTCCTCAAGATGCACGGCTTCATCTTGTCGCTCTTGCTAGAGTGCTTCTTCTTCCTCGCGCACGCGGCGATTGCGCTCTTGGACGGCACGAGTGGCTTCACGTAGGGCTCGTTGTGTGTCAAGCGCTTATTCCTCACGGTGTTGTTGTTCTTGCCATAGTGCGTCGCCATCTTGCTCTTCTTGGCGTTGGCGTTGGCGAGCTTGCTCTTTGTCCATGGCATCTGATGTCTACTACACAACTTTATTCTTGTAGACTCGGTTGGGCCTCCAGGCGCAGAGTTTTGTAGGACAACAACAAATTTCCCTCAAGTGGATGACCTAAGGTTTATCAATCCATGGGAGGTATAGGATGAAGATGGTCTCTCTCAAACAACCTTGCAATCAAATACAAGAAATCTCTTGTGTCCCCAACACACCCAATACAATGGTAAATTGTATAGGTGCACTAGTTCGGCGAAGAGATGGTGATACAGGTGTAGTATGGATGGTAGAAATAGGTTTTTATAATCTGAACAATAAAAAACAGCAAGGTAACAAGTAGCAAATAGCGAGCAAAATGATATATCAATGCTTAGAAACAAGGCCTAGGGTTCATACTTTCACTAGTGCAATATCTCAACAGTGCTAACATAATTGAATCATATAACCATCCCTCAACGTGCGACAAAGAATCACTCCAAAGTTCCTATCAATAGCGGAGAACATAAGATGAAATTTTTGTAGGTAGCAAAACCACTTCAAAGTTATCTTTTCGATCAATTTATTGAGCCATCCCTATAAGTGTCACCAACAACCCTAGAGATTGTACTAAAATAACACCATATGATACGCATCAATCAACTCTAATGTCACCTAGACACTCCAATGTCACCACAAGTATCCATGAGTTAATTATTCGATATGCATCAAACAATTTCAGATTCATAATATTCAATCCAACACAAAGAACTTCAAAGATTACCCCAAAGTTTTTATCAGAGAAAGTAGGACGAAAACGTGTATCAACCTATGTGCCTAGATTACCCCAATGTCACCTCGGGAATCCGCAAGTTGATTACCAAAACATATATCAAGTGACTCAATAGAATACCCCATTGTCACGACGGGTATCCGCATGCAAGACATATATCAAGTGTTCTCAAATCCAAATATTCAATCCAATAATAATGAAACCTCAAAGGGCAAGACTCAATTCATCACAACAAAGATAGAGAGGGAAGAACACCATATGATCCAACCATATTAACAAAGCTCATGGTACATCAAGATCGTGCCAAATCAAGATCACGAGAGAGAGAGATCAAACATATAGCTACTGGTACATACTCTCAGCCCCGAGGGTGAACTCTCCCTCCTCGTCATGGAGGCCGCCGGGATGATGAAGATGGCCTCCAGTGATGGTTTCCCCTCTGGCAGGGTGCCGAAAAAGGGCTCCGAATGAGATTGCTTCGGAACAGAGGCTTGCGACGGCGGTGTCAAAGGTCTAGGTTTCTTTCTAGGGTTTCTAGATTTATAGGAATTTTCAGCGTTGGAATCACGCTAATCGGAGTTACGAGGGGCCCACAAGCTCAGGTGGCGCGCCCTAGGGGGGCGCGCCACCCAGGCTTGTGCCCCCCCGGAGCTCCTCTGGTCCTTCTCCGAAGCCTCCTGGGTATCTTCTTGTCCATAAAAAATCACCTTAAAATTTTGTTGCATTTGCACTTCGTTTGGTATGGTTTTTCTGCGAAACAAAAAATAGCCAAAAAACAGGAACTGGCAATGGGTACTAGGTTAATAGGTTAGTCCATAAAAATCATATAAAAGGGCACCAAAACCATATAAAATTGTTATAAACATGGCATGGATACTTCATAAATTATAGATACGTTGGAGACGTATCAGCATCCCCAAGCTTAGTCGAATCGTGAGCCTATTAATGAAGCAAATTCAAGTCTTTCTCTAAAGCACGACCTTCCGATTGGATTCTTGCTCGTCCTTGAGTAGGTAAATGATAAAAGAAATAATTTATGAAGTGTGAATGCTAGCATAGTGCATAAGTTTGATCAATGATAATTTCAATCACTTTTCCTAGCATCATAAACAGCAACTCTTTCTCATAAAACTCATCATGATAAAGTACCAATCAATTCACATGTTATGGTTCAAGCAATGCATTCTCTTGAAACTTAACAACCTATGTTCCCAGTCACCAAACAATTACAATTCAACTTATTTTCAGAAAAGTCTAAGAGCTCCACATACTCAATTATAATATAATCTTCTATGATTGCTAGTACTCAAAGCATATTTTTAGAACAAATAACATCCATCGAACACAGAGGAAGATAGGGGCTTAATGTTTGCCTCCCAACTTACTTATCATAGAGATAATTGTCAACAATAATAACTCATGATCAAATATATTTGACTGGATATATGTGCCTGGATCTTTGATACATCCCAAACGTATCTACTTTTCCAAACACTTTTGCTCTTGTTTTGGACTCTAACTTGCATGATTTGAATGAAACTAACCCGGACTGACGCTGTTTTCAGCATAACTACCATGGTGTTATTTTTGTGCAGAAATAAAAGTTCTCAGATTGGGCTGAAAATTTACGGAGATTATTTCCAGAATATATAAAAATTATTGGCGAAGAGAACTACTAGAGGGGGGCCACCAGAGAGCCACGAGCTCAGGGGGCGCCCCCCTAGGGCGCGCCCTATGAGCTCGTGGGTCCCACAGGCCTCCATTAGCCCTAACTCCAACTCTATAAGTACCGTCTCACGGAGAAAAAAATCAGAGAGAAATTTCATCACGTTTTGCGATATGGAGCCGCCGCCACCTCCTGTTCTTCATCGGGAGGGCCGATCTGGAGTCCGTTCGGGGCTCAGGAGAGGGGGATTCGTCGCCGTCGTCATCATCAACCCTTCTTCAACAATTCCATGATGCTCACCACCGGGAGTGAGTAATTCCTTCGTAGGCTTGCTGGACGGTGATGGAGTTGGATGAGATTTGTCATGTAATCGAGTCAATTTGTCAGGGCTTGATCCCTAGTATCCACTATGTTCTGATATTGATGTTGTCATGACTTTGCTATGCTTGGAGGACACCCTGGCAACCCTGGACCCGACAACCAAGGAGCCGGCTTTCAGGGAGCCGGCTCACAGGGGCACTTCTCCGGCCCCGAGTTCCAGGGGAACCAGTCAGAATGCTGGGTTTCAGGGGGCTGGCAATGTTGGAGGCAATAATCAGCTTAACAACCAAGTTAATCAGAATCAAGGTGGCCATTCCAGGTTCGACAGCAATCCGAAGCAGTTGAACAGCGGCCAGTATCATGTTTTTACCACCAGTACCTGCAAGCATGATCGGAAGGTTCAGCGGAGAGCCACACACTTGGTTGAGCCGGCAGTCCCGTATTACCTGAACTGGTCAGAACAGCCAGCCACTTGGAGTCTGGTGGATCATCCGGAGTTCATTGATCACCCCGGCCATCTGGCCTTGGTGGTAGCGCCACAAGTCGGCGGTTATACATTGACAAAAGTGCTCATGGATGGCGGCATCAGCGTCAATATCCTTTACTATGATACTTTCAGACAGATGAACTTATCCAAGAAGCAACTCACTGTTGGGGAACCTCGCATGGGAAACAAAAAATTTCCTACGCACACGCAAGATCTATCCATGGTGATGAGCATCTACGAGAGGGAGAGTGAATCTACATACCCTTGTAGATCGCTAAGCGGAAGCGTTAAGAAACGCGGTTGATGTAGTCGAACGTCTTCGTGATCCAAATCGCAAGTCGTCCCTCGATCCAAACACGATCTAGCGCCGAACGGACGGCACCTCCGCATTCAACACACGTACGGCTTGATGACGCCTTCACCTCCTCGATCTAGCGAGCGATGGTGAAGTAGTGGATGAGTTCCGACAGCACGACGGCGTGGTGATGGTGGTGAGGAACAATCTCTGCAGGGCTTCGCCAAGCACTACGGAGATTATGACGGGAGGAACTAGAGGGTTAGGGTTGCCGGCACACGGCTTGGGAAATCTTGATGTCTCCCGTGTGCTAGCCCTGCCCCTCTATTTATATGTTGAGCCCTGGGGTCTAAACTTGGAGAGAAAGCCTCCACAAGGTCGGTTTTGCCCGCACAAGGTCGGTTTGGCCCGCACGGAAAGAGTCCCACTCGGATTCCAGCAGTACCGCGTACAAGCGGTAGTACTGCCTTACCAGCGGTAGTACCGCTTTAAGGCAGCAGCAAAACTTCCTTTTGCACTTTCCAATACCTCGTGGGCTTTACCCCTTTGGTCCATATAGAGTGTTGCTGCACCCGAACACTTCGGTAAACATCCGGAACCCCTTCCGGTGAATTCCGGAACCCTTCCGGAGATCAAAACACTATTATCACATATATGAATCTTTACCTCCGGACTCTTCCGGAGATCCTCGTCATGTCCGGGATTTTATCCGGGACTCCGAACAACCTTCGGTCACCAACACAATAACTCAACTATACTAATCGTCACCAAACGTTAAGTGTGTAGACCCTGCGGGTTCGAGAACTATGTAGACATGACCGAGACACCTCTATTCTTACTTGAACAAACCTCCCACTTATGATTACCCCCCTTCGGAAGCATCCGCAACTACGAAAGAAGAATTAAGATGACTCTAACCATAGCATTAAACATATGGATCCAAATCAGCCCCTTACGGAATAGCGCATAAACTAGGCTTTAAGATTCTGTCTCTCTAGCAACCCATCATCTAATTACTACTCCACAATGCATTCCCTTAGGCCCAAAGATGGTGAAGTGTCATGTAGTCGACGTTCACATGACACCACTAAGAGAATCAACAACATACATATCATCAAAATATCGAACGAATGCCAAATTGACATGATTACTTATGACAAGACTTCTCCCATGTCCTCAAGAACAATAGTAACTACTCACAAATCATCTTCATGTCCAAGATCAGAGGGGTATTGAATAGCATAATAGATCTGAACATATAATCTTCCACCAAATAAACCAACTAGCATCAACTACAAGATGTAATCAACACTACTAGCAACTACAAGATGTAATCAACACTACTAACAACACTAGCACCCAAATCACATAAGCCATGATAAAAATGATCCCCTATTTTAACAGAGACAACAGGCATGCCTACTACAGGTCTGTTTTTATCTTTAGGACCTGGTTTAGCAATTCTAGCTGCTTCATCACAGAAGTAAATAACATGCCCATCTATATTATCAACCAAGAGATCTTTAACCATAGCAACATTAGGTTCAACTTTAATTTGTTTAGAGGGTCTAGGTGATCTAATATTACTTTTGTTAACCACAGTTGAAACTTTAGCATGTTCCTTAATCCTAACAGGAAAAGGTGGTTTCTCAATATAAGCAGTAGGCACAACTGGATCAGCATGGTAAACAATTGTTTCTTCTTTAACACTAACGGGTTCTTCTTTTAATTCAATAGGTGGGTGATATTTAAACCACTTCTCCTTAGGGAGATCAACATGAGTAGCAAATGATTCACAAAAGGAAGCTACTATCTCAGAGTCAGGTCCATATTTAGTGCTAAACTTATTAAAAGCATCGGTAGCCATAAAAGATTTAACATAATCGAACTCAAGTATTATACCTGACTCATTACCTTTGTCGAGTTCCCAATCTTCAGAGTTGCGTTTAATTCTTTCCAGAAGATCCCATCTGAATTCAATAGTTTTCTTCATAAAGGAGCCAGTCGAAGAAGAATCGAGCATGGTTTGATTATCATGAGAAAGCCGAGCATAAAAATTCTGTAAGATAATTTCTCTTGAGAGCTCATGGTTGGGCATGTGTACATCATGTACTTAAGCCTCCCCCAAGCTTGAGCGATGATTTCTCCTTCACGATGAAAAAAATTATTTATATAATTCCGATCACGATCAACCAAATGCATAGGATAAAATTTCTGATGGAACTCCAGTTTCAATCGGTTCCAGTCCCATGTATCAGTATCATCACATAGCCTATACCATGTCAATGCCTTTCCCTCCAAAGATAAAGGGAATACTTTCTTCTTAGCTCCATCTCTGGATAAATCTGCAAGCTTAAACAATCCACAAATTTCATCCACATAGATCAAGTGCATATCAGGATGTACCGTTCCATCTCCTACATAAGGATTAGCTAGCAGTTTCTCTAACATACCCAGAGGAATATCATATGAAATATTTTCAGTAGGTGCAGTAGGTTGAGGAGCAACTATTTGTGTTTCCGGTCTAGGTGAAGATACCCCGAACAAACCCCTCAAAGGATTACTTTCCATAATGACAAGTAACAGTAAATTTCAGCACGTAATATAAATGTTTCCTTACCAAATTCCACTCACCAAAGGCGCTTCACTCCCCGGTAACGGTGCCAGAAAAGAGCCTTGATGACCCACAAGTATAGGGGATCAATCATAGTCCTTTCGATAAGTAAGAGTGTCGAACCCAACGAGGAGCAGAAGGAAATGACAAGCGGTTTTCAGCAAGGTATTTTCTGCAAGCACTGAAATTATCGGTAACGAGTAGTTTGATAGCAAGATAATTTGTAACAAATGACAAGTAGCAATAGTAACAAAGAGTGCAGCAAGGTGACCCAATCCATTTTATAGCAAAGGACAAGCTGGAACGATCTCTTATAATAAGTAAAGCGTTCTCGAGGACACATGGGAATTTCATCTAGTCACTTTCATCATGTTGATTTGATTCGCGTTCGCTACTTTGATAATTTGATATGTGGGTGGACCGGTGCTTGGGTGCTGTTCTTACTTGAACAAACCTCCCACTTATGATTACCCCCGTTTGCAAGCATCCGCAACTACGAAAGAAGAATTAAGATGACTCTAACCATAGCATTAAACATATGGATCCAAATCAGCCCCTTACGGAATATCGCATAAACTAGGGTTTAAGCTTCTGTCACTCTAGCAACCCATCATCTAATTACTACTCCACAATGCATTCCCTTAGGCCCAAAGATGGTGAAGTGTCATGCAGTCGATGTTCACATGACACCACTAAGAGAATCAACAACATACATATCATCAAAATATCGAACGAATGCCAAATTCACATGATTACTTATGACAAGACTTCTCCCATGTCCTCAAGAACAAAAGTAACTAGTCACAAATCATCTTCATGTCCAAGATCAGAGGGGTATTCAATAGCATAATAGATCTGAACATATAATCTTCCACCAAATAAACCAACTAGCATCAACTACAAGATGTAATCAACACTACTAGCAACCCACAGGTACCAATCTGAGGTTTTGAGACAAAGATTGAATACAAGAGATGAACTAGGGTTTGAGATGAGATGGTGATGGTGAAGATGTTGATGAAGATTGGTCCTCCCACGATGAGAGGATCGTTGGTGATGTCGATGGCGACGATTTCCCCCTCCCGGAGGGAAGTATCCCCGGCAGAATCTCTCCGCCGGAGAGCAAAAGTGCTCCTGCCCAAGTTCTGCCTCGAGACGGCGGCGCACCATCCCGAAAGTCTTCTCTATATTTTTTGTAGGGCAAACTGACTTATATACCAGAAAATGGGGGCCAGAGGCTGGCCAGGGGCCCCACGAGCCACCAGGGCGTGCCTGGGGGGATGGCGCGCCTTGGTGCCTCATGGGCACCTGGGTGGCCCCCTCTGGTACTTCTTGCTTCCAGTATTTTTTATTTATTCGAAAATAATTCTCCGTGAAATTTCAGCTCATTTGGAGATGTGTAGAATAGGTATCTCTGACATAGCTTTTTCAGGTCCAGAATGCCCGCTGCCGGCAATCTCCCTCCTTGTGTAAATCTTGCATATTAAGAGAGAAAAGGCATTAGAATTGCTCCACAAAGTGTTATATTGATTAAAAACACTATAAATAACAGTAGCAAAACATGATGCAAAATGGACGTATCAACTCCCCCAAGCTTAGACCTCGCTTGTCCTCAAGCGAAAGCCGATATCGATAATCATGTCAACATGTTTAGAGAGAGAGGTGTCGATAAAAACAAAATACGGACATAGTAGCATCATGATCATTATTATAACAACAATATTTATTATCATAGAACTTCTCATGAGCAAGTAACAATTCATCACAACAATGAAGTATAAGGCATAAACTTTCTTGAAAACTAACAAACTATGTTCTCAGTCAACAATGCAATTGCAATTCATCATACTTTCAGGAAGGGTCTCATGTAGGAGCTTTTTAGAAAGTCCACATACTCAACCATCATATAGTCTTCTATGATTGCTAACACTCACGACATATATATGGAGCAAAAAGTTTCAGCCAGACACATAGAAAGATAGGGGCTTATGATTTCGCCTCCCAACTTATTCACCTCAAGGGTGATGTCAACAATAATAACTCATGATCACTCATATCCAACTGGATATTGATGACCCACAAGTATAGGGGATCAATCGTAGTCCTTTCGATAAGTAAGAGTGTCGAACCCAACGAGGAGCAGAAGGAAATGACAAGCGGTTTTCAGCAAGGTATTTTCTGCAAGCACTGAAATTATCGGTAACGAGTAGTTTGATAGCAAGATAATTTGTAACAAGTGACAAGTAGCAATAGTAACAAAGTGTGCAGCAAGGTGGCCCAATCCTTTTTGTAGCAAAGGACAAGCCAGAATAATCTCTTATAATAAGTAAAACGTTCTCGAGGACACATGGGAACTTCATCTAGTTACTTTCATCATGTTGGTTTGATTCACGTTCGCTACTTTGATAATTTGATATGTGGGTGGACCGGTGCTTGGGTGCTGTTCTTACTTGAACAAGCCTCCCACTTATGATTACCCCCTCTCGCAAGCATCCGCAACTACGAAAGAAGAATTAAGATAACTCTAACCATAGCATTAAACATATGGATCCAAATCAGCCCCTTACGGAATAGCACACAAACTAGGGTTTAAGCTTCTGTCACTCTAGCAACCCATCATCTAATTACTACTCCACAATGCATTCCCTTAGGCCCAAAGATGGTGAAGTGTCATGTAGTCGACATTCACACGACACCACTAAGAGAATCAACAACATACATATCATCAAAATATCGAACGAATACCAAATTCACATGATTACTTATGACAAGACTTCTCCCATGTCCTCAAGAACAAAAGTAACTACTCACACAGTATATTCATGTCCAAGATCAGAGGGGTATTAAATATCTTAATAGATCTGAACATATAATCTCCCACCAAATAAACCAACTAGCATCAACTACAAGATGTAATCAACACTACTAGCAACCCACTGGTACCAATCTGAGGTTTTGAGACAAAGATTGAATACAAGAGATGAACTAGGGTTTGAGATGAGATGGTGCTGTTGAAGATGTTGATGAAGATTGGTTCACGATGAGAGGATCGTTGGTGATGTCGATGGCGACGATTTCCCCCTCCCGGAGGGAAGTATCCCCGATAGAATCTCTCCGCCGGAGAGCAAAAGTGCTCCTGCCCAAGTTCTACCTCGAGACGGTGGCGCACCATCCCAAAAGTCTTCTCTATATTTTTCTAGGGCAAATGGGCTTATATACCAGAAAATGAGGGCCAGAGGCTGGCCAGGTGCCCCACGAGCCACCAGGGCGCGCTTGGGGGGATGGCGCGCCTTGGTGCCTCGTGGGCACCTGGGTGGGCCCCTCTGGTACTTCTTGCTTCCAGTATTTTTTATTTATTCCAAAATAATTCTCCGTGAAATTTCAGCTCATTTGGAGATGTGCAGAATAGGTATCTCTGACATAGCTTTTTCAGGTCCAGAATTCCAGCCGCCGGCATTCTCCCTCCTTGTGTAAATCTTGCATATTAAGAGAGAAAAGGCATTAGAATTGCTCCACAAAGTGTTATATTGATTAAAAACACTATAAACAACAGTAGCAAAACATGATGCAAAATGGACGTATCAACTCCCCCAAGCTTAGACCTCGCTTGTCCTCAAGCGAAAGCCGATATCGATAATCATGTCCACATGTTTAGAGAGAGAGGTGTCGATAAAAACAAAATACGGACATAGTAGCATCATGATCATTATTATAACAGCAATATTTATTATCATAGAACTTCTCATGAGCAAGTAACAATTCATCACAACAATGAAGTATAAGGCATAAACTTTCTTGAAAACTAACAAACTATGTTCTCAGTCAACAATGCAATTGCAATTCATCATATTTTCAGGAAGGGTCTCATGTAGGAGCTTTTTAGCAAGTCCACATACTCAACCATCATTTAGTCTTCTATGATTGCTAACACTCACGACATATATATGGAGCAAAAAGTTTCAGCCAGACACATTGAAAGATAGGGGCTTATAATTTCGCCTCCCAACTCGTTCACCTCAAGGGTGATGTCAACAATAATAACTCATGATCACTCATATCCAACTGGATATATATGCCTAGATCTTTCCCCACCACATGATGGTTACAAAAGAGAAAAATAAAAAGGGAATAGAGGAGAACACTATTGACTCTTGCATAAAAAGTAAATACATGAAAGTAAAAGATAGGCCCTTCGCAGAGGGAAGCAGAGGTTGTCATGCGCTTTTTGTTGTTGGATGCACAAGCTCTTAATGCAAAGGAACGTCACTTTATATTGCCCCTTGTGATAGCAACCTTTATTATGCAGTCTGTCGCTTTTATTTCTTTACCATCACAAGTTCGTACAAAGCTTATTTTCCCTTACAATAAAAGTTCAGACATATTTAGAGGCAATTTTTATTGCTTTTTGCACCGATGACAACTTACTTGAAGGATCTTATTCAATCCATAGGTAGATATAGTGGACTCTCATGACATGAAACTGGGTTTAAGGGTTTTGGATGCACAAGTAGTATCTCTACTTGGTACAGATTTTTGGCTAGCAAAGGTATTGAGCAAGCACCACATGTTGGAGGATCTATAACAATATAACTTCTATGTGAATAAAAGCAAACATAATTCATTACGTTGTCTTCCTTGTCCAACGTCAACAATTTGACATAAAATACTTAATGGGGGCTCACAATCATAAAAGATGTCCAAGATAGTATATTTGCATGTGAATCTTCTCTTCCCTATTAATTCTTTCATGAATTGCATCATTGACTAATGTTATGTTTGTTAACTTCCAATAAATTTTACCGCTTATACTTTTCTTTATGTAATGTCATTACTTTCCATAAGATTAGCATATGATCTTTTTCATTATTTTCTTTGCTAAAATTGAAACATGAAAGTAAAGAAGCAAAAACTCAAACTACTCTTTATTATATAACTCTCAACTCGATTACATAGATAGATAGATCACGAAACTAGCACTCGAAAATAGATCATACTAAACTTTTATTCAACTAGATCATGAAATAACTAAGGATCGAACTAAAATAGGTAAAGATGATAAAAGTGATGGTGATACGATACCGGGGCACCTCCCCCAAGATTGGCACAAGCCAAGGGGAGTGCCCATACCCATGTGCTCAAGTGTCCTTCTTCGGAGATGGTGGTGGTGATGAAGTGGTGGGCTTTTTCTTCAGTTTCCGCTTGAGAACATAGTTTTCTTCCTTCAACTTGCTAACTTCTTGCTCAAGCTCCACTATCTTCTCACACAATACGTTCTTGTTTTCCTGTAGAAGACGGAAAGGGATAAATTGGAGCTTAGATTTATTTACTGTGTTTGAGAGGCTCGACTTCTTGAACTCCACATGCATATCCCCCGGTTGAGGTAGAGGGGCATCTTCTTCATCCGAGCTCGCGTCTTCCGTTCCCTTCATGTTGGCATCTCGCTCCTCCTTCGCGACCATCCGTAGGGGTCTATATCCCCATAGATCCTTGGATTCGCAACGTAGTTTGATACGAAGCTCTCTCCATCTGAGTCTTGAGACGACATACTTTCGGATCTGTCAGAAAAATAGCACGAAAGAAGAGCAGAGGAGATTTATGCGATACGGTGGTCAAAACGTCCGGGAGTATATATAAAGATTTTTTATCTTGCAAAACAAGTAATCCAGGAGAAAACGGAGTCGGGAAGGCTCATGTGGGGCCCACGAGCCACCAGGGCGCGCCTGGGGGGGGGGGGGGTGGCACGCCCTGGTGCCTCGTGGGCACTAGGTGGGTCCCCTCGGCTGTTTCTTATTTTTGTATTTTTTCTAATATTCCAAAACTGACAAAAAATATTCTTATGGAATTTTTGGAGTCGGTTTACTTACCGTATCACATACCTCTTCCTTCTCAGGGTTCTGGAGCGTTCCGGAAGGTCTCTCTTATGTATTCCTCTGGTGTAATTGTTTCAATAATATTAGTTTCAACATTAATGGGGGTGCCTAAAATATAGTGCTTAATTCTTTGCCCATTCACCACTCTCGGATTAGTGCCTTCGGAGTTGTTTATTTTGATGGCTCCGGAGCGATAAATTTCTTCGATGATATACGGTCCTTCCCATTTAGAGAGAAGTTTTCCTGCAAAGAATCTCAAACGAGAATTGTACAATAGAACTTGCTCACCCACTTTAAATTTTCGTTTTTGAATTCTTCTATCATGCCTTCTTTTAACTTTTTCTTTAAACAATTTGGCATTTTCATAAGCCTGGGTTCTCCATTCATCTAATGAGCTAATATCAAATAACCTCTTTTCTCCGGCAAGTTTAGAATCATAATTGAGTTCTTTAATTACCCAATATGCTTTATGTTCTAACTCAAGAGATAAATGACATGCTTTTCCATAAACCATTTTATAAGGAGACATACCCATAGGATTTTTATAAGCAGTTCTATAAGCCCATAGTGCATCGTCAAGTTTCTTAGACCAATTCTTTCTAGATCTATTAACGGTTTTTTACAAAATTAATTTTATTTCTCTATTGCTCAATTCTACTTGACCACTAGATTGAGGGTGATAAGGAGATGCAATTCTATGATTAACATCATATTTAGCAAGCAATTTACGGAAAGCACCATGAATAAAATGTGAACCACCATCAGTCATTAAATATCTAGGGACTCCAAACCTCAGGAATATAACTTCTTTAAGCATTTTAATAAAAGTGTTATGATCATCACTACTAGTTGGAATAGCTTCTACCCACTTAGTAACGTAATCAACAGCAACTAAAATATGAGTATACCCATTGGATTTAGGAAAAGGTCCCATATAATCAAATCCCCAAACATTAAATGGTTCAATAGCAAGTGAATAAGTCATAGGCATTTCCTGACGTCTACCAACATTACCAATTCTTTGACATTCTTCACAAGATAAAACAAACTTACGAGCATCCTTGAAAAGAGTAGGCCAATAAAAACCAGATTGCAATACTTTATGTGCAGTTCTGTCTCCCGCATGGTGTCCTCCGTAGGCCTCAGAATGACACTTCCGTAGGATTTGTTCCTGTTCATGCTCAGGTATACAACGTCTAATAATACCATCTACTCCTTTGTAAAGATGTGGGTCATCCCAGAAGTAATGTCTTAAATCATAGAAGAACTTTTTCTTTTGTTGGTATGTGAAACTAGGTGGTATAAATTTAGCAACAATATAATTAGCATAATCCGCATACCATGGAGTATTACGAGAAGCATTTATGACAACTAATTGTTCATCAGGAAAATCATCATTAATAGGAAGTGGGTCATCAAGAACATTTTCCATTCTAGACAAATTATCTGCTACGGGATTCTCAGCTCCCTTTCTATCAGTAATATGCAAGTCAAATTCTTATAGCAATAGAACCCACCTAATGAGTCTAGGTTTAGCATCTTTCTTTTACATAAGATATTTAATAGCAGCATGATCGGTGTGAACAGTTACTTTAGAATCAACTATATAAGATCTGGATTTATCACATGCAAACACAACTGCTAGAAATTCTTTCTCAGTAGTAGCATAATTTCTTTGGGCACTGTCTAGAGTTTTACTAGCATAATGGATAACATTTAATTTCTTATCAACTCTCTGCCCTAGAGCAGCACCAACAACATAATCACTGGCATCACACATAATTTCAAAAGGCAAGTTCCAATCAGGAGGTTGAACAATAGGTGCAGTGGTCAAGGCTTTCTTAAGTGTTTCAAAGGCTTCTAGACAATCATCATCAAAAACAAATGGAACATCTTTTTGCAAAAGATTGGTAGGAGGCCTAGAAATTTTAGAGAAGTCTTTAATAAACCTTCTATAGAAACCAGCATGACCTAGGAAACTTCTTATACCTTTAATATCTTTAGGACATGGCATTTTCTCAATAGCATCAACCTTAGCTTTATCAACGTCAATACCTCTTTCAGAAATTTTATGCCCCAAGACAATACCTTCATTTACCATAAAGTGGCACTTCTCCCAGTTCAAGACAAGATTAGTTTCTTCACATCTCTGCAAAACTCGATCAAGGTTGCTTAAGCAATCATCAAAAGAAGTTCCGTAAACGGAAAAATCATCCATGAAAATCTCAACAATCTTTTCACAAAAGTCAGAGAATATAGCAGTCATACATCTTTGAAAGGTAGCAGGTGCATTGCATAAACCAAAAGGCATACGTCTACAAGCATAAGTTCCAAAAGGACAAGTAAAGGTGGTTTTCTCTTGATCGGGTTGTGATACGGGTATTTGAGAAAAACCAGAATAACCATCTAGGAAACAAAAGTGTGTATGCTTAGACAATCTTTCTAACATGTGATCAATAAAAGGTAAGGGTTAATGATCTTTTATAGTAGCTTTGTTTAATTTTCTAAAATCAATTACCATCCTATAACCAGTTACAATTCTTTGTGGAATGAGTTCATTTTTATCATTAGGAACAACGGTAATGCCTCCTTTCTTAGGGACACAATGAACGGGACTTACTCATCTACTATCAGCTATGGGATAGATTATACATGCTTCCAGAAGCTTTAATATTTCAGTTCTTACCACCTCTTTCATCTTAGGATTTAATCGTCGTTGGTGGTCGACAACTGGTTTAGCATCAGGCTCCATATTAATTTTGTGCTGACATAGAGTGGAACTAATGCCCTTAAGATCATCAAGAGTATATCCAATAGCAGCTCGGTGCTTCTTCAGAGTTTTAAGTAATCTCTTTTCTTCATGCTCTGAAACGTTAGCACTAATAATAACATGATATATCTTCTTTTCATCAAGATAACCATATTTCAATGTATCAGGCAATTGCTTCAATTCAAATACAGGATCACCTTTAGGTGGAGGAGGGCCTCCAAGAGTTTCAACAGGCAAATTGTGTATAAGGATAGGTGGTTGATCAAAGAACATCTTATCTATTCCATTTCTTTCATTCATATGCATATCATTTTCTTGGTCTAGCAAATATTGTTCTAACGGATCAGTAGGAGGTACGGCAATAGAAGCAAGACCAATAATTTCATCTTTACTAGGCAATTCTTTATCATGAGGTTTTCTACGAAACTTGGAGAAATTGAACTCATGAGACATACCACCAAAATCAACACAAACAATTTCTTTAGCGCAATCAATCTTGGCATTAACAGTGTTCAAGAAAGGGCTACCAAATATAATGGGACAAAAATCATCTTGTGGAGAACCGAGGACTAGAAAATCAGTAGGGTATTTTATTTTTCCACACAAGACTTCAACATCTCTAAGGATCCCAAGCGGTGTAATGGTATCTCTGTTTGCAAGCTTAATAGTAACATCAATGTCCTCTATTTCAACAGGTGCAATATCATTCATAATTTCTTGATATAAGGTAAATGGAAAAGCACTAACACTAGCACCCAAATCACATAAGCCATGATAACAATGATCCTCTATTTTAACAGAGACAACAGGCATGCCTACTACGGGTCTGTTTTTGTCTTTAGGATCTGGTTTAGCAATTCTAGCTGCTTCATCGCAGAGGTAAATAACATGCCCATCTATATTATCGACCAAGAGATCTTTAACCATAGCAACATTAGGTTCAACTTTAATTTGTTTAGAGGGTCTAGGTGCTCTAATATTACTTTTGTTAACCACAGTTGAAACTTTAGCATGTTCCTTAATCCTAACAGGAAAAGGTGGTTTCTCAATATAAGCAGTAGGCACAACTGGATCAGCATGGTAAACAATTGTTTCATCTTTAATATTAACGGGTTCTTCTTTTAATTCAATTGGTGGATGATATTTAAACCAATTCTCCTTAGGGAGATCAACATGAGTAGCAAATGATTCACAAAAGGAGGCTACTATCTCAGAGTCAAGTTCATATTTAGTGCTAAACTTATTAAAAGCATCGGTAGCCATAAAAGATTTAACACAATCGAACTCAAGTATTATACCTGACTCATTACCTTTGTCGAGTTCCCAATCTTCAGAGTTGTGTTTAATTCTTTCCAGAAGATCCCATCTGAATTCAATAGTTTTCTTCATAAAGGAGCCAGTCGAAGAAGAATCGAGCATGGTTTGATTATCATGAGGAAGCCGAGCATAAAAATTCTGTAAGATAATTTCTCTTGAGAGCTCATGGTTGGGCATGTGTACATCATGTACTTAAGCCTCCCCCAAGCTTGAGCGATGCTTTCTCCTTCACGAGGCCAAAAATTATATATATAATTCCGATCACGATGAACCAAACGCATAGGATAGAATTTCTGATGGAATTCCTGTTTCAATCGGTTCCAGTCACATATCAGTATCATCACATAGCCTATACCATGTCAATGCCTTTCCCTCGAAAGATAAAGGGAATACTTTCTTCTTAGCTCCATCTCCGGATAAACCTGCAAGCTTAAACAATCCACAAATTTCATCCACATAGATCAAGTGCATATCAGGATGTACCATTCCATCTCCTGCATAAGGATTAGCTAGCAGTTTCTCTATCATACCCGGAGGAATTTCATATGAAATATTTTCAGTAGGTGCAGTAGGTCGAGGAGCGACTATTTGTGCTTCCGGTCGAGGTGAAGATAACCCGAACAAACCCCTCAAAGGATTACTTTCCATAGTGACAAGTGACAGTAAATTTCAGCACGTAATATAAATGTTTCCTTACCAAATTCCACTCACCAAAGGTTCTTCACTCCCCGGCAATGGCGCCAGAAAAGAGCCTTGATGACCCACAAGTATAGGGTATCAATCGTAGTCCTTTCGATAAGTAATAGTGTCGAACCCAACGAGGAGCAGAAGGAAATGACAAGCGGTTTTCAGCAAGGTATTTTCTGCAAGCACTGAAATTATCGGTAACGAGTAGTTTGATAGTAAGATAATTTGTAACAAATGACAAGTAGAAATAGTAACAAAGAGTGCAGCAAGGTGGCCCAATCCTTTTATAGCAAAGGACAAGCCGGAACGATCTCTTATAATAAGTAAAGCATTCTCGAGGACACATGGGAATTTCATCTAGTCACTTTCATCATGTTGATTTGATTCGCGTGCGCTACTTTGATAATTTGATATGTGGGTGGACCGGTGCTTGGGTGCTGTTCTTACTTGAACAAACCTCCCACTTATGATTACCCCCCTTCGCAAGCATCCGCAACTACGAAAGAAGAATTAAGATGACTCTAACCATAGCATTAAACATATGGATCCAAATCAGCCCTTTACGGAATAGCGCATAAACTAGTGTTTAAGCTTTTGTCACTCTAGCAACCCATCATCTAATTACTACTCTACAATGCATTCCCGTAGGCCCAAAGATGGTGAAGTGTCATGTAGTCGACGTTCACATGACACCACTAAGAGAATCAACAACATACATATCATCAAAATATCAAACGAATGCCAAATTCACATGATTACTTATGACAAGACTTCTCCCATGTCCTCAAGAACAAAAGTAACTACTCACAAATCATCTTCATGTCCAAGATCAGAGGGGTATTGAATAGCATAATAGATCTGAACATATAATCTTCCACCAAATAAACCAACTAGCATTAACTACAAGATGTAATCAACACTACTAGCAACCCACAGGTACCAATCTGAGGTTTTGAGACAAAGATTGAATACAAGAGATGAACTAGGGTTTGAGATGAGATGGTGCTGGTGAAGATGTTGATGAAGATTGGTCCTCCCACGATGAGAGGATCGTTGGTGATGTCGATGGCGACGATTTCCCCCTCCCGGAGGGAAGTATCCCCAGCAGAATCTCTCCGCCGGAGAGCAAAAGTGCTCCTGCCCAAGTTCTGCCTCGAGACGGCGGCGCACCGTCCCGAAAGTCTCCTCTATATATTTTCTAGGGAAAAATGACTTATATACCAGAAAATGGGGGCCAAAGGCTGGCCAGGGGCCCCACGAGCCACCAGGACGCGCCTTGGGGGGGGGGGGGTGGCGCGCCCTGGTGTCTCATGGGCACCTTCGTGGCCCCCTCTGGTACTTCTTGCTTCCAGTATTTTTTATTTATTCTAAAATAATTCTCCGTGAAATTTCAGCTCATTTGGAGATGTGCAGAATAGGTATCTCTGGCATAGCTTTTTCAGGTCCAGAATTTCAGCTGCCGGCAATCTCCCTCCTTGTGTAAATCTTGCATATTAAGAGAGAAAAGGCATTATAATTGCTCCACAAAGTGTTATATTGATTAAAAACACTGTAAATAACAGTAGCAAAACATGATGCAAAATGGACGTATCAGTGGCTAGCTAACCCGGTGCTTGTTCTGAAGAAAAATGAGACTTGGCAAATGTGTGTTGATTACACACACCTGAATAAAGCTTGTCCCAGTGATTCCTTTGCTCTGCCCCGTATTGAGCAGATCATTGATGCCACAACAGGTTGTGAGTGTTTATGCTTTCTGGATGCCTACTCAGGTTATCATCAGATCAAGGTGAAGCAGGAGGACCAGGAAAAGACGGCTTTCATCACGCCCTTTGGAGCTTTCTGCTATATGTCCATGCCGTTTGGTCTGAAGTGTGCATAGGCGACTTATCAACGCTGTGTCCAAAATTGTTTCGACAAGCAGATTGGGCGTAATGTTCATGCATATGTTGATGATATCGTGGTCAAATCTCGGAAGAAGGAAACCTTGTTGGATGATCTCAAGGAGACGTTTGACAACCTCCGAGTTTACAGGATGAAGCTCAACTCGGAGAAGTGTGTCTTCGGTGTTCCTGCAGGGAAATTACTGGGATTCCTACCCTGGCCAAGCCGGCAAATCTCAATGACATCCAGAAGCTGGCCGGGCGGGTTGCGGCGTTGAGCCGGTTCATGAGCCGGCTTGGGGAGAAGGCAATTCTACTTTACCAGTTGCTCCGGAAATCAGACAACTTTGTTTGGAGCGATGCTGCAGATCAGGCTTTTGAGTCTCTCAAGAAGCAGTTGTCTGAGCCGCCCATCCTTGCTGCTCCTCGGGAGAAGGAGCCAATGCTGTTATATATCACCGCCAACAGCAAAGCCGTCAGTGTTGCAGTTGTTGTGGAGCGCAAAGAAGCAGGCAAGGAGTACCCAGTTCAGCGCCCTGTGTATTATATCAGTGAAGTTTTAACAGAATACAAGCAGCGGTATCCACATTGGCAAAAGCTAGTCTACGGTGTGTTTATGGCAAGCCGCAAGTTGAAGCATTACTTCCATGAGCATCCAATTACTGTGGTCAGTTCAGCACCTCTTGGAGACATAATTCAAAACAGGGAGGCCACTGGCCGGGTTGCCAAGTGGGCTATTGAGCTTGGGCCACATCATCTCAAATATATGCCACAGACGGCCATTAAATCTCAAGCTTTGGTGGATTTCATCAATGACTGGACTGAATTGCAGGCTCCAGAAAAGAAGCCGGATACCACATATTGGTCTATTCACTTTGACGGTTCCAGGCAATTGGAAGGCTCGGGGGCTGGAGTTGTGATAACTTCCCCACGAGGTGACAAGTTTTGTTATGTTTTGTGGCTTATGTTTCCTTGTATTAACAATGCAGCTGAGTATGAGGCTTTGCTTCATGGGCTCCGTATGGCAAAGGAGATGAACTTAAGCTGAGTCAGATGCCTGGGCGACTCAGATTTGGTGGGTCAGCAAGTTTCTGGAACCTGGGATTCCAAGGATCCCCTCATGGCGGCTTATCGACATGAAGTCACAAACATCGCTGGGCATTTTACAGGATATCAGGTTGATCATATTGATCGCCGGCTTAACGAGGCAGTAGATGCATTGTCTCGTTTGGGGTCTCAGCGAAAGCCTGTTCCACCCAATGTTTTTCTTGATGTTTTACACAATTTGTCAATCAAACTACTGACGGTGGAGGATCTTGCTATTCCTGATCCAGAAGCGGCATTGGTGGCCGATGTTCATGCTATACCAGATTGGACGGTACCTTACCTGGCTTATTTAAGCCGTGGCGAGCTCCCAGCAGAGGAAATCATCGCTCGGCAGATTATCAGGCGGTCCAAGTCCATGACTATAGTCAATGGCGAGTTACATAGACGAAGCGTCAAAGGCATTTTTCAGCGTTGTGTTTCTCCTGAGGAGGGTCGTGCAATTCTCAACGAAATCCACTCTGGTGATTGTGGGCATCATGCCGGCTCAAGATCATTGGTCACAAAAGCATTTCGGCATGGTTTTTGCTAGCTCACAGCTCATGCAGACGCCGAGGATATTGTGCGCAAGTGCGATGGTTGTCAGAAATTTGCTCGTCAAGCTCATGTGCCGGCTCAAGAGTTGAGGATGATTCCAATAACCTGGCCCTTTGCAGTCTGGGGGCTTGACATGGTCGGCCCTTCAAGAGATCCAAGAACAAATATACTCATTTATTGGTGGCCGTTGACAAGTTCACCAAGTGGGTTGAAGCAGAGTCAGTCAGTCGTTGTGATGCTGCTACGGCTGTTAAATTCCTCAAAAAGCTGATCTATCATTTTGGCTACCCACATAGAATTATTACTGACAATGGCACTAATCTCTCCAAAGGAGTCATGAAGCAGTTCTGCCAACAAGAGCACATCAGGCTGGACTTAGCATCTGTCGCACATCCTCGGTCCAATGGACAGGCAGAATGCGCTAATCAGGAGTTGCTATGTGGCATAAAACCCCGGCTCATGGTGCCTTTACAACGCATGCCTGGGTGCTGGGAGGAGGAGTTACCTGCGGTACTTTGGAGCATACGGACCACTCCCAACAGGTCAACAGGCTACACGCCGTTTTTCCTGGTCTATGGTGCAAAGGCTGTCCTTCCAAGTGATACTCGCCATGACTCCCCCCGAGTTGCAGCTTATGTGGAGGCTGATAATGAACAAGCCCGCCAAAACGCTCTTGATGCTCTGGAAGAAGAACGTGAACTTGCCGCGTCCAGATCTGCAATCTATCAACAAGACCTACGTCGCTATCACAGCCGTAGAGTTCGAAGCCGTACCTTTCAGGTAGGCGACTTAGTGCTCCGTCTGATACAAGATCAGACAGGCATGCATAAGCTTTCGCCTCCTTGGGAAGGACCCTTCGTCGTCAGCAAGAATCTCAACAACGGGTCATACTACCTTGTTGACATACGTGAAGCAAATAAATCACGTACCTCTGAGGAGGAGGGCAGCCGACCCTGGAATATTGCACATCTCCGGCCATACTATACCTAAGTCACAGACTGGGTAGTATCTTTTGTACAGACCTTCATCATGTATATACATATTATGGTCAATGAAATAAAGCCGGCATCTTTGTATAAGAGAGTTTGTCGTTTCGCCTCAAATTGTGTGTTGAGTCTTTATTCTTTGCTCATTGGTTACTTGGGGCTTCCAACTCATCGGGTTTAGCTTTTAACATCCCTTTTAACCCGGCAAAACGCCAAAATTTCCTTGGTTAAACCTGCCTGTTAGCAAGATGCTACTCCAAAAAGGTGACCTGGTGTACGCCTGATGAGTCAATCACAGAGGTGACCCTGAACTCATCAGAGTTAAAACACTAGTTCGGTCACGTGAGAGCCGGCTTTCAGAAAGCTAGGACAAACCAAAAGAGGCGGAAAGCCTGCTTCACAGAAGCGAATCAGACTCGTGCCTCGAAAGCCGGTCTTTATGTCGTGCTTCGAAATCCAGCTTTTACCTTTGCATGGTTGCATTATTTTTATCTTTTGCATGCATGCATACATCTTTATATTTCATAAATTCTGTATTAAAGTTTTTCTTGATTATTGAGCCGGCATCAGGATTCGCCGGGTTGTCTTACAACTAAGATTTTTATCTTCTTACTCAACACCACTGGTGTTTGAGTTCATCGCCGGCATAGCCGGGTCGCTGATGTTATTTCATGTGTTGGCCATGGTGCATCACACTCTATATTGCTTAATTGGCTCCAGAAGCCGGGTTATCAATCATACATTTTAACCATAAGATGGATGTTTGTTTTCAAAGCAACAAAAGATTGTCATTCAGGGCACTCCACAAAATTTACACAAAGGAAAGTAATCAAATGCACGAAGGCACTTGCACCAGCAAAAGTTTTACGCCTACAGCTATTACAAGCCACATCAGGGCTATGATTAAGTCAGATATTCTATCACTTCTAAATCGAAAAGCTTTATGAGTTGGCAGTTTAATTCTCCGGGTTGAGGTTCGCCCCGGAGGTTGATGGGTCGTCGTGTGCCGGCTCTTCATGCTCGTCGTCATCCGCCTCCTCTACCTGACTTGCCGACTCGTCGACTACCCACTGGATGGATCACAAAGCTTGAAATACTGAATTGGCTATTATCACAGCTGAAGGGTCGACGTCAGGAGCGAAGGTTTGCTTACAAGGACGGGTCAGCACGGCAGGCTGTGGGTTCGGCGGCTCAATACGTTCATTAGCTCCAGAATAGCCGGCTTGATATTTGGTGAGATCAATCTCCTCCGTCAGTGCTGTTGCAGCTACCCGGGTTTCTTTCACGCACCGCAGAAAATCTTTCTTGGTGAAAGGCGTGTCGTCAGTGTTGAATTCTGGATAGCCGCCTACTAGTTGAGCCGGATTCAGTTCTGATGCATACGCCTTGACACGTGCAAAGGGCAGTCAGAGCTCCGTGGCGACAAGCCGCCTTCTTCCATTCTTGAAACCATTGGCACAATAGACAGCTCTTTAAGCATGTCCACGATCAGTTGGGGCGGTGCCTTGGTGTTCTTCGCCGCCATGATGCAGCATGAGCCGCCTATATATAGCTGCTCCAGAAAGGAGTACACGGCTTTAAGCTTTACCAGAGGAAGTTCCCCGAGGTTATGAGTCCTACGGCCTGCAAATACAGATGAGAAGGTCAGGAAACCTGGCTTGATACATTCAGTCAGCACATTTAAGGAGCCTTGTGAATCTTCCGGCTTACCAAAGATGGCGCTGCACATTGTGGTGATATGGCCCTTTAATGTGGCTAGTTCTTGAGTCACCGGCTCAAGTTTCGCCTCGGCCTCTTCCGCGCGTTTGACCAGGATGGCCCACTCATCTTCAAATGTTGCTTCGGTTTTCTTCAGGGTCTCTTTCACCGTGAGCAGCGACTTGTGGAAATCTGAAGATAAGCGTTCCGCTTCTTCCCGGAGTTTTCTTTCCTTTTTCACTTCCTTTTGGAAGTCGGCAGCTTGTGACTCAACTTCATTCAGCATGTCCTGCATGACAGTTTACAAAGTTACCGGATATATATTTATAGTCCCGAGCCGCCGTGGTGGTCGACCCGGCACTTGGGGACTACGCCTATCAAAGCTTTCTTGAACATAACAAGTCCCATGAAGATGCAGGCATTCAACATGGTACTTGGGGGCTAATGTGTAGGTTTTTCATCAATACATACAGAGACCCGGCTCATCATATGCTGTTGAGACGGCCCTCGGGGGCTACCGATTGTTCATCTATATGAAGGTAAAATTACAAAAGTCCTGGGTCATCATTTCATAATAACCCGGCCTTTGGGGGCTACATGTATATATGTATAAGGCTAGCAGACAGAGGTTACCTCATACTTCCGTTTGAGAGAAGTCACCATTGCAATTTCAGTATCCAGGCTATCTTTTGCAATTTCAGTATCCCGGCTTTCAGATAGCCGGGTCAAGACAGCTTGATGCAGCGAGTCAATGTCTTGGTCTTCAAGCGAGTGGAAGTGAAGAGCTGCCTTCCCCTTATTTTTTGGCGACTCAGCCTTGGTGGAGATTTTTGTCAAGGCAGTGGAAGATTCTGGTGGAGGGTTCGGGTTCTCACCAGTCACCACCACCTCATCCTGAGCCTTCTCAACGGGCTGCTCTTCTGTTATATGTTCCTTCTCCTGATCAGCACTAGGAGGAGAAGTGCGAGCGGGGCTCGTGGTAGTGTCTTGGTGTGGAGGCTCGTCTTGGATAACCGGCTCATCCGGAATATCCGGGTTGTCTGCTGCTGCTTCATGAGAAGGGCCTTCTTTTTCAACAGCGGGGTCGAAAGACTTGGTAGCAGGTTTCTTCTTGATTGCTTTGGCGCTGCACCAGGTGAAACATTGTTATTCAATCAAGGGAAAAAAAGCAAGAGTATAAGTTTGAAAAGCAAAAAGTGAGTTATACCCGGGGTTAATGTTAAAGGCTGGTGCTTGAGTGGTGCTGGACTCATCCGACGAAGGAGAAGTCAGATAGGCTGAGTCGTTCAGCGGAAGTGGTTCTTTGAAGTGACCGGCTTGAGGGAGAGAAGGAGTGGGGCTGTGAGGGAATTCGGTCCGGGCCCTTCATGTGGGCGGCTCGTTTGTTAACCCGCCGCTTAGTTCTCCCTCGCAGCTCCGGGTCTTCCGTTTCGACGTGCCAGTATGCTGAGTTTTTTTTCAAAAGAAAGCACGGATCTAAGTAAGCGTCTAGATGCGAGAATGGGACTTTGCGGACCGCAACCCGGAATTTCTTTGGGATAGGTATTGTTGAGTCGGAGTCTGAAGAGATCAGGGTTACCTCTGTCTCACCGGCTTGGCTGGTTTCAGCTTGTTCCTGAGTAGAGTCGGCGTCAGCAAGCTGGTTAAAAAGACGACCAAGGGAGTCAAGTTCTACCTCGTTCTCTTCGTCGTCCTCTGGCTCTTTCCCATCATCGTCTTTGGGAGGAGTAGGAGCTTGAGGCTCAATCTTCCACCAATCAGCATTTTCCTGTACAATGATGGAATGGAAAGTTTACAATAAAAACAAGGCAATGAAAGCAAGGCGGAAAGAAACATGAAAGGCGGCTTACATCGGGAGCCGGGTTGCCCGTGAAAAAAGGAGCTAGCCCCACGAGCTCGATGGAATCTTTCGTTTTGCCAAGAAGCTTCTTGGCAAACTTTACGACATCTTTTTGTTGGAGGTTGACCCGGCTGAACTGTAAGGAGTCGTCGGTCTCTCCTGAGTATGTATGCATGAGCCGGGTTGGAAAGCTGAGAGGCTGGATTCGCCAACTCACCCACGTCCGGGTTAGGTCGACACCGGTGAGGCCGTGGGCGGTCAAAGCGTTGATTTTGGAGTACAAGGGCTGTAGAGCTTCTCTTTAAGCTCCGAAGGCGAAGCCCGGAAATGTAATGGAGGCGTCGAGCCGGTCAGCCCTGTAACCGGCAGTGGATGCTGTTGTTTTGGGGAGGTGTCCTTACAGTAAAACCAAGTCCTATACCATCCTTTAGGATGGCTGGCCGGCTTAGCTTCCGGGAAAGCTGAGTTTTTCCTTCTTTGGACAGTGACCCCGCCAAGTTCTATGCTGGGTCCGCCTTTATTTTCTGTCTGATGATTCAGGTAGAAGAATTCCTGAAATAAGCTGATGGACGGCTCAATTTGCAAGTAGACCTCGCAGAACACTTGAAATTGGCTGAGGTTGTGGATGGAGTTGGGGCCCAAATCCTGAGGCCTGATAGCAAAGAAGTGCAGTATATCCTAGAAAAATTTGGAACCCGGGGGACGGACCTCTGTCCAAGTGATCACCGAAGATGACTATCTCATTTTGAGCCGGTTGAGGATGTATCTCTTCCTCAGGGGCTCGCCACTCAATCTCCTCTTGGGTTGGAAGTAACCCGGAGTCGACCAGGGCCTGCAGTCTAAGCTCTGACATGTTGGATTTTGCCCAATTGACGATCTTGTTGGTTTTTGGAGCCATAGATTCAGCTGCAAGGAAAAGCAAAAAATAATATAAGCCGGTAACATTCAGAAGTTTGCCGGGTTATCATAGCAAATAGTGGACCGGTATTATGCCGGGTTATGACTATCAAGGCAGTTCGAGCCGGCATAAGCAAGCAGCTACTAGTAACAGATTTCGACAAGTTTAATATGAGTATGAGTCTGCAAACAACTTTCAAACCGATTGTGGAATTTTTCGGATCTAAAAATAGCTAAAAAATAAAAGAAAACCCTAGGTTTGTTTCGGTGACTGAGGACAAGACTGTAATGAGGTTCATTTGAGAAGATGTGAAAGATCTATAAGGCCATTAAGGTATTGCGGGATTGTTCTACGACCTAACCGACGGAGAATCCAAGATGTCCCAGATCTACAAGCTGTCGGTATGAAGAAAGCCGAAGAACACTGAAGAACTTCAATGAGTTCTAATGAAATAGTGGCAATGGGGAACAAGGTGCTTACAGATCTGAAAGCGGAAGCTTGGGATTTTCGGGAGTCACGGGTGTGGCCGTGCAGTGCTCGATGAAACCCGGTGGCGAAACGAGGTTGCAGACAGTGCTGTTCCGGTGGCAGCGGCGAGCTCAGGAAGACGTAGAGGCGTCGGGAGGAAGGAAGAAGATGAGGAGAGAGGCAGCGGCAGTGAAAATGAGCTTCGGGGGCCCTGCTGGCCTATTTATAGGCATGGTAGAATTTGAAGAGGCAGGTGCGAAACCCCAGGCAGCGCAGTAAATTTTGGCTAAAAAGACTCCTCGATTTTCGCACCTGACAAGACAATACAAAACCACTCAAAGATTCGCTATGATGTCATGACCAGATCTTGCGGGAGTGGATTGTGACGTCATATAAAGGGGAGTGAGAAAGTGCTAAGTCTGAAGGATGTAAAACGACCTGGCAAAAATGATTAACCCGGGAAGTATATTTAATAAAGAATGAAGACTGGAAGGGTGCAAAAAAATGCCGGCTCTGGAAACAAGACTCGGAGATAAAACTCTTCGCAATTTGTACTTTATTTTTGTTTTACAAGATGGAGTTTAACATGGATAAATCCAAGTCAAACTGGGGGCTAATGTTGGGGATGTTTCCCAGCATGGAGACCCGCCAGGAGGATGACTCGGCCATGAAGCCGTGAGGCCCAGCGGGCCATCATACTGCCGGGCTTTGAAGATCTGTAATGGGCTGGTTCAAAGGAGACCCAGTGCGGAGGCCGGCTTAACGTATGGGACGGCTCATGGAGAAAGAATCAGACATGAAGATCGCCTTGGAGAACAAGATAATTAGAGTAAGAGTAGGATACGGGTTAATGTTATGACCCGGATTCACATGTAAACCTAGGGCTCGACCTGTTATATAAAGGGGAGCACCTTGGGCAGAAAGACTAAGTTGCAATCTCTTGAAAACTAGGTTAGCGAATCCGCATCCTTGTACTCGAGATCCAAAGCAATACAATCAAGCATGACGTAGGCTTTTACCTCCATTGGAGGGGCCGAACCTGGGTAAACTCGTGTCTCTCGCTTCCCGATCAACCCCGTTAAGCTTCCACCTTTGTGCGATGGCCTCATCACTAAGTCCTTTCACAAGGGCATCTGCCGTGACAAAACCACGATAGATGTGGTGGGCTCCTACTTCTATGACAAAAAATTATGACAGAAAATGGGCTTTTCGTCCTGGGCGGGCCGGAGATGCACCCGATGACATTCTTTGGGCCGTCCATGACGTAAAAAATCGTGGTAGAAATGAGGGCGTGGAAATTTTTGGGGAGTTCCCGGTTACGGTGGGTGGTCAGGGCCGAGCGATGTAGTGTGGTTTGCGTGTTTCTCTCGTATGCGCGCGCATGTGCGAGGCGTTCACTAACTGAACCCGAGCGAGGCGCTCGCTTACTGAACCCGAACGATCGATCGATCCCTCGCACTACTATATGTACTGAACCCGAGCGATCGATCCCACTGTGTACTGAAGCTGAGCGATCCCTTCGCTGCTAACTGAACCCGAGCGATCCCTTCGCTACTAACTAAACCCGATCGATCCTTCTCACTGCTTACTAATGCCGATCGAGCCCCCGTGCGAGACGTAGCCAGCCGGTGTTGGGTTGCCTCTCGATGAATAGTGCCCGTTGCTGCCGCACGCGCGATACACATAGACACGAGTCGAGACGCATCGATCGAGCCGGTTGGTTGGCTGTGGATGAACAGTTCCCGTTGCTGCCACCCGCTCGTACGTCCCACCCCAGCCGGTGGGTTGGCTGTGGATGAACAGTACCCTGACCGTGCGAAGGTGGTTGGCACTGGATGAATAGGACCCCGAGGAGGCCGCCACACACCCCAGCCGGTTGGGGGTGGATGAACAGGACCCCGTGGAGGCTGGATGAACAGTAGCCGGTGGAGGCTGGAGGAAGTCGACGGTGGATGAACAGTAGCTGGTGGAGGCTGGAGGGAGGTCGACCGTGGATGAACAATAGCCCGTGGAGTCCCGTTTTGTGGTACGCCACACCCCTCCCGATGAACAGGACCCCCGTTTTGACCGTAGGCAGTTGGGGAGAAGTCCGTTTCCTCTGTTTTGCGGTACACCAGAGCCCTCCTGATCAACAGGACCCCGTTTCGACAGTAGGCGCTCGAACAGAAGTCTGTTTCCTCCGTTTTGCGGTACGCCATAGCCCTCCCTATCAACAGGACCCCGTTTCGACCGTAGGCGCTCGAACAGAAGTCTGTTTCCTCCGTTTTGCGGTATGCCACACCCCTCCCGATGAACAGGACCCCGTTTCGACCATAGGCGATCGAACAGAAGTCCGTTTCCTCCGTTTTGCGGTACGCCAGACCCCGAGTCGATGAACAGGACCCCGTTTCGGCTGTTCCGTCCAAGCCGGTTGGCTCCCGATGAACAGGATGAGTTCCGACCCAGTCGCTTGGCTCCTGATGAACACGACGCTGTTTCCTTCGTTCTGACCCAGCCGGTTGGCTGCCGATGAACACGAGGCCGTTGCTACCGTCCATTGCCTCTCCATGTACACGAGCCCTGGCCGTACGTATGCGCGAGTACGCATTCCAGACCCCGCCCGTATGTACGTACGTGTACACGATTTAGACGGGACTGTCTGAACTGTTATGTCGGGGGCTCAACTACGGAACGTCCCGCTACTTACTCGGCCACGGTTCATCCTTGCAGAGAGACCGATCGACCAGTATGTACGTACCACGTTCACGACCAGACAGACAACGCTACGTACGCTTCGACCGGGTGGGTCCCTGCTGTCAGGGAGGATAAGGAGGCACTTCCTTGCATGCGAAGATATAGCAGGTGGGTCCTAGCTGTCAGGGGGAGGAATCATTTTTTTTGCGCGTAATAAGGAGGCACTTCCTTGTGTGCGAAGATGTAGCTGGTGGGTCCAGCTATCAGCCTCACTGCGTACAGTCCTCTGCCGATGGCTGTCGTTCATTGACCACGTTGGCTATGCCGCGCCGAGAGCACCAAAGCGGTGGACGACGGCGAGGCCAAGGTAGGGAACAACACGGAGCCGGGGAAGACGCGACAGTGGATGCCCACGCGGAGGGAAGTACGAGGGTTGACTGGTTCGGTTGCGGTGTGCGGTGTGCGGTTGCCGTCGCCGGAGAATAACAGGGGATGTGGGTGAGTAGAGGGAAGGCCTAACCAGCGGTGGGAGTAGGGTGGGGGCGGTGAGGCCTGCGCGGCAGCACAGCCGGCCACGGGAGGCAGGAGCAGGCGGTCCCGCCGACGCTGGTTTGGGCGGCTGGTGCAAGAAGATCAGAGATTGAAGAAGTAACACGGTCGTTGGATGAACATCCAACGGTCATTGCTGCTAGAATCGTTTGTTGACTAAGTTGACAAAGCCCTGCGTACGGGTCAACTTAGTAGGCCCATAAGTCAGCCTCCAAATAAGGTGGGTCCCAGTAAGCAAGGGGAGGAATCATTTTTCTTGCGTGTAATAAGGAGGCACTTCCTTGCGTGCGACCATGGACCTCGTGGGTTCCAGCTCTCAGCCTCTCCACGTACAGTCCTCTTCTGATGGCTGTCGTTCGTTGACCGCATTGACGACGTCGTGCCAAGAGCACCAAGGTGGTGGACGACGGCGAGGCCTAGGAAGGGAATAACCCGGAGCCGGGGAAGATACGGCAGTGGTTGCCCACGCGGAGGGGGGTACGAGGGTTTACTGGTTCGGCTGCGGTGTGAGGCTGCCGTCGCCGGAGAATAATAGGAGGTGTGGGTGAGTAGATGGATGGCCTAGCCAGCTATGGGAGTAGGGTGGGGCGATGAGGCCTGCACGGCAGCACAGCCGGCCATGGGAGGCGGGAGCAGGCAGTCCCGCCGGCGCTGGTTTGGGCGGTTGTTGCAAGAAGATCAGAGATTGAAGAAGCAGCACGGCCGTTGGATTAGCATCCAACGGTCGCTGCTGCTAGAATCGTTTGTTGACTATAAGTTGACAAAGCCCAGCGTACGCATCAACTTAGTAGGCCCACAAGTCAGCATAACATCTGTGGCGGACAGCATATAGCCCATTTGCTATTTTTTCTAAATTTACAGACCAATTGCTAATTATTATGTAATTTATTGTAGCCCATATTATATTTTTAGAATACCTGGCCATTTTCTCCAAGGGCAGGATTAAAAATTTCAATGATATTTCATTGAAATTGCCAAACTATTTTTAATCCCAAAATTTTGAGCCCGATAATAACTAAATTTAAAATATATTTAAATTATGTTAAAATCCAATGAAATTTGAAATATCAAAAAATAAAAGAAAATTCTCAATTTGAAACTAATTGACCATTTTCTTTGTTTTTATATATATACAGCCCATTTCATATTATTTATATGATTTACAGCCCTTTTTGTCTGGGCAGGCCGAATGTATCCCTCGTCATCTTGAAAGATTTGCAGCCTAGCAGGACGGAGAAAAAGAAATCGGCCTGTATAGGCTATTATATGAAAAAAGGTGGGCTTGTCATTTTCACTGAGAAAAAAAATAGCTGGGCTCATTATGTTGTAAACAAAAAATAAAAGCCTGGGCTAGACGGGCCACAGACACCGCACAGCCCAGTTGATAACCTACTCCGTCTCAACAACAATAACAAAACTGCTCGAGCAACTGGGTCCCACGTGTCAGCCGCTCCATGTGCAATTCTCTCGTAGTACGTTGACAATGTCGTAGGTCCCAGATGTCAACAAACCAATGGGAGGAAGCATTTTTTTTCATGTAATAAGGAGGAGCTTCCTTGTGTGCGAAGATGTAGCTGGTGGGTCCCAGCTGTCAGGGAGTGGAATCATTGTTCTTCCACGTAATAAGGAGGCACTTCCTTGCGTGCAACCATGGACCTCGTGGGTCCCAGCTGTTAGCCTGTCCACGTACAATCCTCTTCCGATGGCTGTCGTTCGTTGACCACGTTTACGACGCCGTGCCGAGAGCACCAAGGCGGTGGACGATGGCGAGGCCTAGGGAGGGAATGATCCGGAGCCGGGGAAGACTCGGCAGTGGATGCTCACGCGGAGGGGAATACGAGGGTTTACTGGCTCGGCTGCGGTGTGAGGCTGCCGTCGCCGGAGAATAACAGGAGGTGTGGGTCAGTACAGGGATGGCCTGGCAAGCGATGGGAGTAGGGTGGGGCGGTGAGGCCTGCGCAGCAGAATAGCCGGCCATGGAAGGCGGGAGCAGGCGACGCCGGCGCTAGTTCAGGCGGCTGGAGCAGGAAGATCAGAGATTGAAGAAGCATGCCGGCAGTTGGATTGACATCTAACGGTCCCACGCTGGTAGAGTCGATTTGTTGACTAAGTTGACATAGCCTTGCATACGCATCAACTTAGTAGGCCCACAACTTAATATATAAACTATTTTTTTGCGAATATAATATATAAACTAATAAAACTATATATATATATAAAGTAGAGATGACAAAAATAGAACTGGGTTATGCGTTTTCTTCAGTAAAAAACAGCTGGGCTGCTGATGTTCTAAGAAAAAATAAAACCAAGGCTGGGCGGCCGAGAGGCCAATTGATACCTGCTAGATCCTTGTGGCCGCATGTCGTCATGGGTTGCGGCTGTTAATAAACAAAACATAACCTAGGCAGTCTACAGCCCAATAAATATTTGCTCGACCTCAAAAAAAAAATACTACCTGCTGGATCCCAGTTTTCAGTCTCTCCTTGTAGAATTCTCTCATTTATTGACTACGTTGAAAATTTCATGGGTCTCAGATGTCAGCATATTTTTTCCATCATCATAATAAGTGTGTGCACTTGCTTGCGTATGGCCATGGACCTGCTGGGTCCGTACTGTTAGCCTCTGTATGGACAACCCTCTTCTGGTTCCACAGACGAATTTCATGCAAATCGGATGATTTTCATTGAAACCAGACCAAATTCATTACATTTTACATGTTTATTTTTCTTATGGAACACTTTACATATTTCAACTAAACGATAGCCAACTAGGCCTTTTTTTAGTCCAAAAATGACCGCTGGAAGCGGCGGCTCCCGTTTCTCACGCCTGTTAATTTTTTTGGTTAACCGAGAACTCGAACGAGAGAACATGTCGTATGCGGTTTTTTTTGAGTGATACTGTACGTGGTATGTGGGTTAGAGGAATGGCATGGGAGGCGCTTCCCGCGATCGAGGTCCCGACACTTAACTGTTCTTAAAGGCCCAAATCCATCGCTCCTCTATTTAACAATTTGCAGCTGGGCTTGGTGTGCCACAGCCGAGTCCCGACGTGCTGTGTCCAACTGTCAGCCTGTGAAACTTGATGGATCCCCTGCGTACTAGAAGATGTTAGTAAAATTTTGGAGAACTGGGAATTCAAACGGCAGGTGCTTTTGCTACTTATATCAGGTGCCTGAAAATTCGTTTCGCAACAATTACTTCAACATTATATCCACGTCGACCCTCAACATGATGGTTGGAAGGAAATGCCAAGTTCAGACCGAAAGATCCTTAACAACAACACCAACTTGCAGACGACCAGGTAGAACTAGTACTACCAAACTAACTTATAATCCTTTTAGTCCTGGCCCTCGTTTTCGTCTGGTAGAAGATCTTGCAGACGACCAGCTCCCGCTCCTTCTCTTGCTCGAGGTCCCCGAGGTGGTACTGGTGCATCACCCAGTTGGTCCTCTGCTGGTCGAAGTTCTTGTTAGTGTGCAGCACCAGAACCTTTTTGTTGCCCCTCTGCCGGCCGTTGACCATCACCGGCATGGTATTGCCGGTCTTGTGCCACATCGCATGCATGCCGCACTCCGATTCTATCTTGCGACGCGTCCGTGTACCCCTTTTGAACGCCCTGGAGTTGCGCTAGAAGAAATGCTTGCTTAGGCCACTCAGTGTGATACCTGCAGTATTGGCGAAATACAATCCCAGGCCAGGTAGCATACATCAGAAATTTGTAAAAAGAAAGGAATATATTTTGTGCAAGTAGATGGTCGATCGGTGTCTCACCTGGAAGTTTCTCAGGATGGGTGGAGCATATGCCGTGCTCGTTGTCGATGGTCGATATGAACAAATCGATGAGAGGGTGAGATCTCGCGCTGTCAGCACTCACTGTAGCCTCAAGGTGCTCGATTAGCTCCTGATCCGTGGGATCAAACTTGACACCAGCTAGCAGCACCGGCCAATCCTTCTTGGACTTGTAGCAGTTAATTCCAGTTAAATGGTACTCAATGTATGATCAATCAACTATTTAAGTAAATGATGAAAGATTTCAACAGATAAGTGCTACTCCAAATCTAAAATCCATGACACCCGAACAAACTGGGGTCTCGGCTTCATTATTACATGCATACTCTAAAGACTTGAAAACCCCCATAAAGATCGAAATCATCATATAGGGCGACGAGACGAATGAGCACAGGAGAGGCCTCGCTGGTTCCACCCTTCATGCGGCTAGCTTGAAGAGCTTCCTTGTTGAGATCAAATTTCTCAGCGTCTTCCTTTTGACTACTTGCAATGAAGTATAGCAGCTCCACTAGCTCATCGCCCATCGTACCAACGGGATCGGAACAAGGCGGTGGCTGGGAGGCGGGGAGACCGGGAGAGAATGGGAGAGTGCTGCTGGACTACCAGAGGGGTGATGCTCACTTTGGTGAACCGAACACGCGGCCGGGACTCTTGTGTCACCTCATGCGCAGCGTGTTGTCACATCAATTCAATGTGAGGACATGATGAATAATTTGACCGACGTCTACTAGTACTACTAGTCGTACAAGTACTACTTACCTAGTACGAGTAGCGCAATATACGGTATAGAGGACTACTAGTAGTACAAATTTTAGAAATGGTGCACATTCATCCAATCTCCAGGTTGCTTCCATATTGCTTTAAATAATATCAGAGGGGCGTTGCTAAAGCCTTAGTTTTAAGGGCATTATGCAAGAGTGTTTAGAAGGAGCTTACAAATAGGTGCTACAAAGTTACAAGGCTGTGCGACAGACTTGTAGGCTACATGAGTAATACAAAATATAATTCCCATTGGACAACACTTTCACGAACAACTACGCACTTGAAGCTTAATTGCTATATATGGCTTCTGCACAGCATCTCCATCATCATTATCAAAATACATGCTACGTAGGTGATGTAGGATGCACTTGATCCCAGAAAGGTATTTAACCTTCAAACTAACTACAGTACAAAATAACCAACAGAACAGGATCATGCGACAACTAGCAGGATACATGGCTCAGTCTAGATATCACTACGAATCAAGTTGTGCATATTAGCTATTATATTAGTTGTTGGCATAAACCACATCGCCGCATGTCAGGTTTGCAAAAGCCATTCATCGCTTGGAAGCTTGATGCCTTTCACACACTGAAGTTTATCTGACAACAAGCTGTGTCGACGAATCTCTGGATATGGTGCCTCATGAAATCCATGGTACGATGTGTAAACACAGTTCCCCCTGGCGAATGGAACTTGCATAGCATGATAATCATCACCGGTGATATGTTTGATGATTGGTTGGATGATCGGATAATTGAGCCCGAGGAACAGGGAGTGGTTGCCGAGGCTGTAAACCCGCCTCCAATTGAATACGCCTGGCCCAACGGAGCTCGGATCTTTCTCGAAGACGAAGCAGCCATAGGCATCACAGTCGCGAACGCCCCACGCATTGTACTGCATGTGGTTTGATGAAATGGTTTGGTCACTTTGGTACATTCGAATGAGCATCAAATGCCCACCGTCAGCTGAACGAGCGATAAACCACCACCCATTGACATTTATATTTCCAGGTGCTGGAATTATAAAGGCCAGCGCATTTGCGTCTGCTGCAACAAATCAAATTGGAGACCAAAAGGACAAAAATATACAATCATGTTCAGAGTATGTGTGGAATTAAGATTATTATAATAGTGACACAGATCATAGCCAGAGAATTACAATGCCGTGGTCATAATCATACCCTAATTTTTAAAAAATGCCAATGGCTTTCATATTCTAGCAATATGTCATGGTTCAAAGATGATGTAAAAATGAGAGGAAAACAGCTATGCCAGGGCCTACTCATATTCTACCATAACAGTTAGATGCCAACTGTTCTCGTATCAACTCTAACAATAACATGAGTGGTTATAAAATCTTGGAAATGAGAGTAACATATAGCAATCATGTGGTTATACTCATAATATCTATTCTAACAATCACTAGATGCCAATTGTTCTCATATCAACTCTAACAATAACATGTGAGGTCATAAAAATCTAGGAAATGAGAGGAACATATAGCAATGATGTGGTTATACTCATAATATCTATTCTAACAATCATTAGATGCCAATTGTTCTCATATCAACTCTAACAATAACATGTGTGGTCATAAAAATCTAGGAAATGAGAGGAACATATAGCAATGATGTGGTTATACTCATAATATCTATTCTAACAATCATTAGATGCCAATTGTTCTCATATCAACTCTAACAATAACATGTGTGGTCATAAAAATCTAGGAAATGAGAGGAAGATATAGCAATGATGTGGTTATAGTCATACTATCTATTCTAAATTTCTAACAATCAACAGGCAATCGTATTCATATGGTAAAGATGAGATGAGATAGAACAATTACACGATGATAGATTCCACCAGTATATGCAGCCAATCTGTCCGTCCACCGCGTAAACGATGCCATCGTGCACTATAGCATCAGACAGAAATGGAAGGTAAACAAGATTGATGATGAGCCATAACCATGTATGGCGACCGATTCCAGATAGGCTAATCCCCCGTCGAACATGGCAATGAGCTTGTAATCTATGTAGTCTTCTGATGGTGTGGGTACTTCATAGATTACAACCTTCAGCAAACGGAGGTCCAACCAAGTGCCCGACGCCTCTCGTGCATAGTAGGCAGGAGTGTCCGGTGGGCCGCGAGGCTCGATGTCGGTAGTATCCAACGATGGAAGGGTGATCTCTCGCTGGGTGTAGATATCCACGAGACGCCACGGACTACCCGATTGGTGGATGAGGACGATCTAGTTGGCCTTCATGCCCGCCCAGTAGTGGCGGCGTATGAAGGGTAGGAGGGCGGGGAGTGGTAGCATGTCGAGGGGCACGACGGCAACCTCCGTAGGATCGTCACGTCGGTGTCTGGGCCAGTTGCGAGGATCGGGCATCAGCAAGCAGGGTGTCTTGAAAAGGGTCGGCCGGCTGCCGATGAGTAGACGGTGCATAGACACCGAGCATGCGGCCAGACGCACGGTGCTGAGCAGGTCCATACGATTACATATCTGCTCCAAGAGAACATCAGGGAGGGAATTCCAATCGCGGCTCTGCGGGTCAGTCGGTTCTGCCATTGGGTTTTTTAGGGCGCTGAGTGATTGGGGTTTTCGGTGCGTGCGGGCGAGCGGGGAAGTGGATGCAGGCGGGCGAGAGAAGAAGATGGCGTGTGTGGGCGAGCAGTGAGCGGGGGGAGATGGTGCGCGCGAGCGACCGAGGAAGATGGCATGGGCGGGCGAGCAGTGAGCACTGGAAAATGGTGTGCGGATGATGATGGGGAAGGGACGTCCATGGGGAAGAGACGAGGAAGAAGAGGGAGAGACGGGGAAGAAGGTGCATTAAATCTCAATTCAACTAGTACTACTAGTATACATGAGTGTAAATAGTTAAGCGGATGACATGTGGGTCTACGTCAAGCGGGCCCATATGTCAGTCAACGGAAGAGAGAGGTGCGTACGCGTAATTGCGGAAGTGTGCTCCACTGGCAGACATGATGGCACTACAAGGTAAGGCTGATTTAGTAACACCAGCATGCTAGCTTAGCTTATTAATCAAGTGTCCCATCTGCTGCAGCGTATATTGTCACTTCACTGTGAAGACTAGTAGTTGAATAGACCGATGGGGAATAATGGATCGCCAATACTTCCTATCTATGCCTCTACTCTCATCCTGTCCAACATTAAGAACCATTGGCCAAGGCTCCCGGTGCCAATTACGTAGTAGTACCTACTCCCTCATTCTGGTTTATATACAACTCAATAAAAAAGATTCATCAACAAAGGTAATAGTAGATGATGAGTGCCAAAAGAATTTTTTTGTAGTACTACTGTAGTACTTTGCAAAAGTACTCAATTAATGGGCTCGTTTTCCTCAAGAAAATTGTGTTTACTAATGTATTAATTGCAATGCATGCGTGAACAACAAATGACCAGGACTTTTACATGCATTGGAGTAATTCTTGCATGCAACGTTTTAATGAAGCTTGAAATATGAACATGTGAATGGGAGGGACTAGAATTCTCACGCATGCATGCAACACTCACACGCACACATGCACGCACACAACACTCACGCAGCCATGCATGTGGCACACAACACACGACGCAACACACACGCTCACGCTCAAGTGCTCAACCTACACGTGCATGCACACACATACACAGCCAGGGTGGTTCGCGCGCAAGGGTTGGACTCCTGTCGCGCCTGCGTAAAGTTTTGTTTAACTTATTTCTTTACTCTGCCAACTGACAGGTGGGCAGAAACCACATGCCAATTTAACCAGTCAAGAAAGTGCCACGTAGACTATTTGGCCGGTCAGCAGAGTGCAATACGGTGCTCTACGGTGAGCTAGTGACTGTATAATCACCGCAAAACGTATATAGTGACCGTAATGAGCGTATTATGAAGTCTAGTGACCGTATTGTTACAATACAGTGACCGCCACTGTATTGATCTCGTTACAAATTAAGCCATATTAACCAAAAAGGAGGCAGTATGGACTACTAGTACTACTGTGTCCCATCAACTCGTAGAACGAGGAGAAGCTTGCTTACTACGCCCTCTCCCTCGCCCGCGCGCGCGGTGGCTCATAGGACGAGGAGAAGCTTGGTTAGTACGCCTACGCCCTCTCCCTCGCCCACGTGCGTCGTGGCTCACAGGACGAGGTGAAGCTTTTGACTATAGCGCGCTCTCCCTCGCGCTCGCTCACGCGGTGGACGTGCGGCAGTTCATTCGGTGTCAGATTGCTAGAAGCATATAGTACTGTAGTACCATCATTGTTGAACTTGGACCTCCCGAAGAGGCGAAGAGCCAAGCGCAAGGTTTATAGGAGTACGAGCAGTCGTACAACTATAGCGAACAACCGCTACTGTATGATGCTGCCACGTCACCTATAGCCAAAGCTGTGCCACCTTTTTTTCTCACAAAGCGTGTTGGAGCCCGTGGAACAACCACACAAGTTGCACGTACACATAACACATCTACTAGTAAATTCTAAAGGACAAATGCCAACATGCCACACAAGTTCATCTCCACTTCATGTGATAAATTTGTGCACGACTACTCTACATATATTTATAGCGCTACCATTCACAATTTACCATACTCCACTTACACATTATAGATGGGCACCATGTCGTCCTCCAGG
This sequence comes from Elymus sibiricus, assembly GCA_039707655.1. Classification (NCBI taxonomy): domain Eukaryota; kingdom Viridiplantae; phylum Streptophyta; class Magnoliopsida; order Poales; family Poaceae; genus Elymus; species Elymus sibiricus. Next base: position 199,786,571 of record CM077668.1, read on the forward strand.
TTCCAGTCCTAGGTGTTCTTCATAGATGGCACGATCCATAGCGGTGGGCAACGGGAATCATATTCGCAGCTTTCTAGTCTGGTTCCACACGATGGAGACTCATCCAAGCTGAAGCGGCATAAATCAGGGATTGTGTGTCCCAACATGTTCAACCGGCGGTGCACACTGAAGACACAACCATGCTTCATGAACGGCAGGCCTTCGGTGTCGTGCACGGAAGGTGGCATCTGTTTGACAATGGGGTAGCTGCCCCCAATGAAAAGCGACTACTCTCCAAGAGTGTTCCTCAGCTCCCACATAGCATCATGGGGGTCAAACTCGGAGCCATCCATCTGGTACACGTGGCATCTCAGATCTGGACACATGGTGACGTACATGGTCAAGGTCCATGCAGGATAATGTTGTGCTCAAATATGGCGCACAGTAATATTGTGCAGCGAGTAGTACTACTATACTATAGAGGAAGTTCAATAACCGACTGATTATATATAGCCATTTTTGGCTACACGGAGGAGATAAGACATGGAAAAACAAAAATGGTGGGAGTGGATTCAAGAGCCAGCTATACGCGTACTCCTAGGTAAAAAGTACTACTCCCGCCGATCCCTGCGACACACTACTATGGATCCGAAGTAGTAGTAGTAGTAGTAGTATTAGTATTAGTACTAGTAGTACTAGTACAATGAAAGAGAAGGCAATGAGAGAATGGAATACCTGGGTACATGGTGAGGGTCCGATCGTGGTAGATCGTGGCACCTTGTTGCACATCAATGGTACCATGGGTAACCACTGCTAAGATAGTTGATCCCAATTTGCCAAAGTCAACTACAAGGTTCCAGGTTAGACCGAATGGTGGATGCACATGCACATCCAGGATCGGCGATCTGATTTTGATCGGGGGATGCATGGTCCCTGCAAAATAATGGAGTACTGTAGGGATGCAAATGATGGTTAGTGCATTCCGTTTGTTATCTCCCGTACCGTAGGATGGCACCCAGATGAAACAAGTCCCCTGGCTTATCACAGTGAAGATGCGGCCTACATGGCACACGACGTCTTCGAACTTGTGCGGGAACAAATCTGCCGCGGCCAACATGTGCCAGCCTCTGCCGTCAGGGCCATTCTTATTGATGGCAATCCTTATGTCGAACACCGCGATGAGATAGTAATCGTCGTAGCTACGGTGCTTGGTCGGCGGGTCCACAATTGCTATCTTCTTCAATCTCATGGTGGCATCATCATACCTATTCAAGCCCTGCCAGTCCAGAAGGCTGATCCCAATGCTGGACAAGGGGTCTACAGGAACGGCCGAACTGCTGTGGATGTTGTGCAAAATGATGGTGGTATCCAGCCGTAGGTATGCAAGCCAATCTCCGTTGGCACCAACCCAAACCTGTGGAACAGTTGGCAACGGAGAAATTACGGGATGGAATAACTAAGTATTTTTAGAATATACATTACATGATCAAACACAATGACTGACCTTCTCATCGGACAAAATCCGACTGCCTCTCAACGTCGGCAACTCAAGCGGTGTCAAGATGCAACTGCGGCCACGTTGCGGTGGACTGGAGTCCCATTGAATAACCTTCTCCTCGAGGACGCATGGAAGACCAACAAGCATGGCCTTCTCCCAAGCCTATTTACGCACCGTCTTAATATAGTTGGTGCAGGAAGCACCGAGTCTTGCGGCGGTGAGGAAGTTGGAGCGGCGTGCGATTTCTCCCAGAGAATCATCATCCAAGGTCTCCCAACCCCGGCGGGGAGGAGAACCGCCTGGCGAATCAATGGCAGCAGCGACGAACTGCCTTGGTCTCTTCAGGAGGGGAACTGGTGAGGAGGAGATAAGAGCGTAACCGCAGGGCCTCGTCCCTTCATGAATGAAATTATGCGGGCACGCATTAGTGGTACTACGATGGTGCAGTTATGTATATTATTTAATATAGGAGTAGTACTAGTACTCCAATGGTCGTATGATCATCGTTGGTAAATCTGCCACGTAGACTATTTTGGTGAGGTGGCGTAAAATAAAAGAAGAGAGAGAGTGAGATTGTATGATCCTGAACCAACTTTTCGGGCACAAGCTCCGAGATAATTACATTCATTTCTGTGGGCCCTGACTGACCTGGTGAGAGCTACCGCAGTTGGCTCCCTAATTTCCTTCTCTCGGGCGTTGGTCATCAGGTTTTGTTTATTGATTTAATGTGTGTGGTACCCATCAGAGTACAATTCATTGGAGAACTTGTACTATATGACACACTGATGACTGCTGACGTGTTCCTTATACCAACGAATCTATCATATAGACTATTGCAGATGCTCTTAGTGTACTAGTTTTCAACTTTTGAATCTCAAGGCCAAGGAGCTACAGTAGCAAGTGGAGGGTAGTACATTCAAAGTCGAATCCAACAATATAATTTTCGGTGACATGCATTAACATTTTGCTAGTCAAATATGTGATCAAGCTTTAACTCAAAATACGATGGGGACTAGTAAACCAGCCCGGAAGTAGCAGTAGTATTGTTCTCTAGAACCATCGCTATAACCATCAATGCAGGGAAAGTACACCTGCATACTGCAGACCTGCTTACTGCTCTATTCATGCGTGTAGCTGGCCTGCTTAGCCGCTCCTCTCATGCACACACTATTGCGGGGGCAAAACATTTGAGTTCTTTCATACCGCAAGAGTAGCCTTTTTCTTTTCCACTAGTACACGTGTACGTGCACAACACGTGCAATGTTCAATTTATGAATACAACTTTTCCATGATTTTTGCAAAAGAAAGAAACAATCACATGGCTCTAGAAAAGTCTAACAAATCAACTATTGTACTCCCTCCATCCCATATTATGAAAACGTTTTTCAAGCTAATTTTGTACTATAAGGAGCGAAGTCCATGTGCGTGCAATGCCACAAGCTACAGAGTACATTAGGTCTAGGTCCAGGGCCATATTGCATAGTTCCCAATGCAGTGCCAGGATTTTCCGGCTCCTCCGGCTTAATTGGGAGGCGGCATTAAAGATGGCAGCTGAGGAAGCAGCAAGCGAGGGCGGCTGCTACTCTACGCGAGCCACGAGATGATGGCGCGTGCAAAATATACAGGAGGGAAAACCCGTGCACGTGGCTAGGCTATTCGCGACCACTAGTACAACGCAACTTAGAATTCCTATTTGTCGCTAGTAGATTGTTCCTTATACATATTGGAGTCTTTAACAAAAAACTACCACTTTCGAACCAGCCATACCAAGAAACCACCACTCTACAAAAATTAGCAAAAACATACAAAAATTTCTTAAACCATCGCGAAAAACTACCAAGTGCCGATTAGGCTCGTTTAAACCCATGCGGCACCTTAAGTCAACGCCGTTTGTTTGACCGGCAACTTAGGCGTTATGACTTGTGGGACCTACATGTCAGTCTAAAAAAAAATCCCCGAGTCACCTCCTACCTCCGGCCCGTCCACCTAGTCATCCTCGGCCATGGGAGGCAGCCACCGCTGCCGGCTGAAAGCGAGGTCAAAAGCGCCGGCGGTGCGGAGCCCATCTTGCGTCAGCCGGAAGCCAGCTCGACGCGGTGCTCGTGGCCGCTAGCTAGCCAAGCTAGCACACAACCTGTTGGATGCATCCAGCTGCTTATGTGCAAGCTTTGCTAGCTAGCTTGGCACGGCGGTGCGGCGGCTTGCTTGTGCGTGCCGCACTCAGGCCAGCTATCCGGCTCGGGCGGAGGCCAGCGCGGCGGCTTGCTCGCGCGTGAGCCGCGCTCGGGCTAGCCAGCCCGTGCGGAGGCCAGTGCGGCGGCTTGCTCGTACGTGAGCCGCGCTCGGGCCAGCCAGCCCATGCGGAGGCCAGCGCAGCGGCCGGCCCGTCCGCCGGAGTGGCGGCCAGCTTGCCCATCACCGGCGCCGGCGACGAACATGCATACGAACTGTTTGAAGAAGAGGATAGATGCTCACATGTGGGTCCCACCTGTCGTAATAGTCAACTCTATGGTCAAACATACGGTGTTGACTTAAGGTGCGTCGTCAGCACGGTCGTGTGGGCCAACCCTGTCATAAACGGGTTTAAACAAGCCTAATCGGCACTTGGTAGTAGTTTTTTAAGGAGTTTGGTAGTAGTTTTTTGGCACGGATCGAGAAATTTTTGGTATGTTTTTGCTATTTTTTGTACAATAGTTTCTTGCTGGGGCTGGTTGAAAGTGGTAGTCTTTTGTTAAATACTCTACATATTGTAAGCAGGAGTGAAAGCTAAGCTTTGGAAGTCTATAAGCACGGCTAGTTACATAGTACGTATGTGTACATAATTCAAACTAAATATCGACCATGGGTGACTAATATCTTGATGGAAAACTCGAAACTATGGAAATACAAACGTATTATTGATACTTGTTTCCATAAACTTAGATCTACGTTCTATTCAACGGTTGAGCATGTGGGGTCTTAGCACGATGACTTCCCGACTGTCTAAAACAAGGTTTTCCCGTCTCCGGTAAGGAGGAGGATGACTGCGGCGCGCCTTCGGCTGGCTCTAGTGCTCGTAGTCATCGCTAGGTGGTCTATGAACATGTAGATGTATTTTTTTCACGTCTCGTGTTCTTTGTACTGCCACGACTGATGAATAGATCATAAGTATCTCGCAAGAAAACCTTGGTTGAGTGTGTGTGCGAGCAAGAGATCGTGCGTGTGTGTGATATGGAGAGACGAAGGCGGAGATAAGAGAGTCATTGCGTGTTTGTGTGTGTGTGGAAGATAGAGAGAGACCTATGGGACTTTGTGTTGTGTAACGTGGAGGCGTATAGACATAGTCACAGAGTGAGTGTGTGAGATACGCATGCGGACATAGGGAGAGAGGTGTGAATTAGAGAGACGGGGATTTTTGGTGTGCATGTGAGTTAGAGAGAGAGAGAGAGATAGGGATATATATATACCTAGAGCTGGAGAGAATATACAAGGGTGTGTGTCTTAAAAGAGGGATCCAGATAGATGGCGTGGTGTGTGTGTCTGTGTCTGTTTTGTGCGTGCGTGTGTGGGAAAGGGAGAGCGTGTGTGTGTGTGGAGAAGAGAGACCACTGATGATGTAAACCTAGTAGGGGGAGGGGGGATGATATGGCATGTGTGTCCAAGAGAGAGAGAGGCATGTCTAGTAGCGGGACAGCGTGGGTGCGGGCGGGGGTGCGTGCTATATATTTGGAAGAGACATCGAGTGTGTGTGAGAGAGGGGTGCGAGAGAGAGAGAGAGAGTGCGAGAGAGGGAGAGAGAGAGAGAGTGTGTGTGAGAGAGATGGATAGAGAGAGTGAGAGAGAGAGAGATGGAGGTTGATTGTGTGTGAAAAGTGGCCTATAGATAGGCAGAGGAGGTCGATGCTGTTCGAAAGTGGCCTATGTAGGGAGACACAAGTAAAGCGAGTCATTGTGTGCGTTAGAGAGACTTCATGAGAGATCAAAATAGATGGTGGAGAGAACATCGCGCGAGTTTGAGATCGATGATACGCTAGAGATTTATGGAGAGAGTCGCGACATATAGTGGGAAGAAGGGTTGGGTTCGCATGTGAAGAGATGGAAAGAGGCGAGAGGTGCACAAGGAGAGGGAGGGTGTTTGTGTGTAGTGGGGGTGGTGAGTGAGATGTGTGTCAATGTGAGAGTGAGAGATGGTGTAGAGCGTGCGAGAGCCAGATATACGTAGGGAGAAAGATGTTGGGGCAGTGTGTTTTGTGTGTATGGGAAAGATACACGGCTATAGAGTGTGTGCTTGGGAAAGATAGATGCTGGGAGACCTAGAGAGTGGGGGAACAGATGTGTGCATGTCCGAGAGACAAAGAGATAGAGACCTATATTGAGGTTCAAACCTAGAAGAGAGAGAAAGGGGATAATGTGTGCGCGTGTTTGTGTCCGGGGGAGAGAAAGGCTTGTGTGTGGGGGGGGGAGAGGGGCCGGGGTGGTGTGCTTCAGATAAAGAGTGAGGGGTGTATGTCTGAGAGATATAGACGTAATTAAAATACATGGTCAAGAGTGTGTGCACTCATGCTTGATCATTTTTTTCTTCATTTTTTGGACTATGAGATAGCGATACTTTTCAACATGCGAGGTATATTTTGAAGTACCAGAATTACTGACCTAAGATTGGAAATTTTGAATTCGACTACATTATTAGCTTTTTATAATTCATTTAAATGGGGGTACAATTTTTAACCCGATTGCGTGATTTCAAATTCATATATCAAACCTAGAGATATAGACATACGGTCGTGTTCAAACCTTGTAATCATCCACTTTATTCAAACACATACATATTTGTTTGTGTCATCATATTTAGGAGAAACACATTCGAAATTTCATTTGAATTGGAGCATATGATGGTATTTGCTTGCACTAGCTCAATGATCCATATTTGAATTGAATGGACAATCTAAGTTTCGAGTTGGAGACATTGATTTTCGAAACTTGCACCTTTTTTTTTCTCGCGTGCACAACAAATAAATACTCAGCCATGATATCATAGTCGGTTGTACAAGACGAGAACACATAATTTCAGCCGCCAAAAGCTTTCAAACTTCCCGCTCACATCGAAATTTCTCGCGCCCGAAAGTTTAGCCCTACGATATTCCTCTTTTACCCCTGCCACATCAACGGAAAAGGGCGGCTTTGGTAACTCCATTGTTTTCCCCTCTTTGCCCCCAACATTCTAACCTAGAACCACTCCCCTCCCCGCCTCCCCCTCCCACAAGCCGCTGAATCTAGTCCTCCGCCGCGGCGGTGCACCTCACACCCCGCCGGATCTACCTTCCGCACCTTGGAACCCCCAACTGCCAACTCACCACTGCATTGGAGCTGCTTCAACGACTGGCTTGTCCACCGCACAAGATCTCCTTGACCGCCATCATGGTCCAGCGCACCAGATCTGCTTCACCGGCGCCCTCGTCCACCACAGTGTAGGCCCTTCACCGACGCCCTCGTCTGCCACATCGCTGGCCCTTCATAGAAGCCCTCGTCCGCCACAACAGATCCGCCTCACCGAAAGCACTGTACACCGCGCCGGATGTGCATCACCGACGCCTTCGTCCACTGCACCGGACCCGCTCCACGGACGCCGTATTCAACTCCATCGGCCCAGCTTTACTGCCTCCGCCGCCTCATCAGGTTATTTCATTAGTACACCTTTGGTTTTTCTCATCTTTATTGTACAACAGTTCACTTACCACGGATTAGCTTTCTTGGATGTCGACAGGCGCCGCACCTAAGCACCGGAGCCGCTTCACCAACGGCGACAGCCGGCCGAACTCAACCGCAACACGAGCACCATCGACGACACTTAGCTTTCACGTATGACAACGATGCCCATACGCCACCGAGAATCAGGTACTATTCTCCAACGGCCGGCACCTACGTTCACCTTCTTAGCATAAGCACCGCATCTTCGAATTTCTTCAGGGCATCATTGAATTTTTTTATGAGAGGTGTTATTCTGCTTGCACCTGTAGGTCCAAACGTGTGGTAGTGAACAGGTTATATGTGCTAAATTACAAATCAGTGCACGTGTAGTCACAATGCTTTTTCTTTGTCCTAAGTATTACTGTACTTCCTAGATATTACTGCCTCCTATTTTACTTCTTGCATGCTATATTTATGATAATGGTGTTGTTCTGATGTCACCTCTTGGTTACAATTATTGTACTGGACTGCTTCTATGTTCTCCATGCTAAATTACACATCAGCAAACTAGCTTGTAGTTCCGCTGCTTTTGGTTCGTCTTAACCTACATTTTTCAATGCTAGCTATTATCGCACTGCTCCGAGTCTCTGTTCATAACTTTTTTGTGCGTTATTGATCTTCCCAAGTTGCATGACTAATTTGTTGCTTTTATTCATTATGGAGCTGCCAACCGCATCAAGCAAAATGCTTTTTCTTTTAGGGCTGGCACCTCGAACAAGCACAAAAATAGAGTGAAGCACACATATTGTCGTGTAAGCACACACCCTTCTTTCATTAGTTTAGATGAATCATTGATGTTCAATTTGAATAGTGCATGTGATTAAAATTAGTTTTACCAAAATAGAGGGGGGAGAATAAACTACAACGACTAGATTTGCATGCACGGGATGCTGGCGACATCTTCAAAGAACATTGCAACAGCAGCGAGCCTTCACAGCGACATATGGTAAGCCAGTGTGTTTTAGTTACTGTGAAATGTCATGCGTGTGGGCTGCTTTCTTGGCTTGTGCCCTCAACCTGTAATCCTACAGAACTACAAATAGTTCAGTTGCCTGCTTTGCTGTATTGCTTGATTAGAATGCTTGTTTGTTACTCCCTCCGTAAAATAATATAAGAGCATTTAGATCACTACTTTAGTAATCTAAACGCTCTTATATTAGTTTACAGAGGAAGTACTTGTTAGGCTATACCTGAGTTGGCCAATCTGTTAGAAGTGCCTGCCGTACTATTGTAAAGAAATGCATGCATACTTCATTTGACTCCTTAACTTTTCCTATGAACTCCATCACAAGACTGTCTTGCTAGTTTATATGAGGCCACACTGTTTAAGTGCTTTCTCAGAATATTTCAACTGTTTATATGCTTGGGCAACTAAATATAGCTGTGGTACACTGCCTTTCAGCTAACCATTTTAATTTGTTTTCGGCTGATGCAACTTCGAACCATTTAAATATAGCTTGCCATGCTCGGCAATAATTCGCATGTAGTTGACCATGTAAGCTGACTGCCTGGATCATGCGATAACTATCTGTTACTTATGTCCAGCGAAAACCTTTCAGGATGCAGTTCAAACTAGGACACAATGTACACCCCCAAGATCTATTTGTGGAAGCAGTGCGCCATCCTTGTTACCAGATGGTAGCAGTTCAAAGGCAACCCCGTTGGAGAGCACATATATTATAGTTCTTGAGGCTCTACTAGAGGCAGAAAGAGAGGGTGTGGCTGCCATGAATGAGGTAATCCTGATCATGAGGCTGGAAATTATGCAATTAGCTGCACGCATTATGCAAGCAAACCAAGAAGTGGAGCAAGTAAGACAGTTGCATTTGGAGATGGAGAAGGTCCTGCTGCTTCTGCTATCTGAAGCCCAGGCTAATCCTAATTCTTCTTTAGATACCAGTTGAAATTGTCATTAGATTAGTATACTTGCATGTTGTGTCATGTTTGTGAATGGATTATGTTGTAAGACCCCTTATTTGTTGTCCATGTCTTGTAATGATCTGATTTTCTTAGGCGAGGCAATCCTCAGTACTTGTAGGAGTGGACATAAGGTGAACTGTTTTTCGTGTGAGCAGATTGTGTTGGATGAAATAACTGTTTGACTCAAAGTGGATTCAACCTTCTGAATTCGAGTATCATGGCATTTGTAAATCATATTCATATATATAAAGGTGGAATACATCTTTTTTGTGCTTTTGAAGACATCTAAAAAAACATAGAATGATTTATAAAGATTCGTAATCGAATACAAAATTGATTCGAATTTAGTTGCCAGGGTAAACTTGAATGCTTATTCTCCCAAAATTCGAAAGAAGCGGCAAAACACCCACTCCCACGTCGGCTGCCCGAAACCAGTGTTTGGGAGATGGAAATTACTGTCTACCCCTGACACGCACAACCTATCGTCCCGATGTCCACTGCTCTAAATAGGAGTAGGTTTGTAACTTCACTCAGACGTGACACGACCGCCTCTCACCCCATTCAGACACGGTGGGCGCCAAACGTGGGCGGTAAAACACATTTTATTCAAGCTCGTCCCAAAGACCTCTCTCTCCCCCTCCATTTCCCCATTCATACACGGTGGGCGGCAAAACAAACTCTCCTCGGCCTAAATTGATCTAGGCAAATATTTTAAGTAGGGGAAGGTTTGTAACTTCACTCATACGTGACACAATCGCCCTACATGTCAGCCCCATTCATACACCGTGGGCGCCAAAACACCCGCTCCTCGCCCGAAATCGCTCTCGGCAAATATTGGGGAGATGCGAGATTACCGTCCTATCCCCAACCAACAAGACGTCCGAAATTTTAAACGGGGGCTAAGTTGGTAACTTTCCCACATTTCAGACAAGCGCGTCCCAAAGACATGGTTCCCCCCTCCTCTCTCGCTCCATTTCCCCATTCGTACTCCGTGGGCGCCAAAACACCCTCTCCACCCCAGCCTCCTCTATCCGCCACCCCATTCACTGCCGTCCTCCTCCATCATGCCGGAGCAGCTACCCCGATGCCGTCGTCCATTACAAGAGATCGACGTCTCTCATCCACCGCGCCGGATCAGGATCCTAGCATCGCGTCCTCTCGCTTCATCCGCATCGTCGTCCACCTTGCCATGGCTGCTTCTACGACCGTCTCGTCCACGGCAATAGGACTTATCCCCCGATGCCGCCGTCTGCCATCTTAGATCTGCTTCCGCGCCGCCGACAGCCATAGCACCTGCAGCACCCTCAACATATCAGCAGAGGCCTACACGGCATCGCAAGAGAGGTGGTACTCTTTCATATTTGCTTAAGTTATTGATCTCACCCGGAAAATAGATCGTCACTTGTTTACTGTACTTTCTTGTCCATACCTAATCTTTATTTATTAGTTGAAAGCAAACATTGGTTGCGAAGTAGCCTTTGTCCAGTTAGCACCTTCAGATCCGCCATGGCACGGTCAACACTATACTCACAATGTTTATGGTTTTCCCCTCTTATATTCACTACCATCATCCTAGGTGCTTTGTGTCATGCTAGCACTGCTCCTCAACCCATCAAGCGAAACAACATGCCACTCATAATTCCAAAGCTTAGTTGTTCAAATACGAATCTGATATGATGCTGATATTACTAAAACAGAGAACGTTTAATTGGTCAGCTAATGTTCCTACATTAGTTTCAAAAAGCATGTGCGCCACTTATGGAGAGACAATAGGGAATTGCATGTCTTTATGCGCTCTGGTTCATCATGGGTGGGCAACACACATTGTATTATCCAAAATCTGCTTGCTCTTCTTTAACATGTTCCTCTTCTGTTCTTCTTAATAAGTATAGTAGTACAGTATGTTCCTTGTTGGGAACTGGAGCAGGGACATTTGCAGTCGACATGTATATTGGGTCGCTTCTGATGGATGCTTTCAACTATTCTAGTTGGTCTGCCATAATATCCAGGAAATGCTGGGAGCTGTGTCGCATTTGAGAGTCTAGACTGATAGTAACAGTATTGCGCCTTCAGTTGAATAGAGCTGCCCCTGTAGGGGATCTGAAGCATTTCCAGCCGTACCGGCAATACAATCCCATATGTTCCAGCTAGTTCCACTTTCCCGATTTCAATCGTGATGCTTACGGTTTCCCCTTTTATCTACACTACTATGATCTGCGTAGGTGCTTTGTGTCGTACTAGCAGCACTCCACCCTTCAAGCTAAACAACACACCACTCATAATTCCAAAGCTTAGTTGTTCAAATACGAATGTGATATGATACTGATATTAGTTAACAACACACATTTAATTGGTCAGCTAATGCTCCCACTTGAGTTTCCAAATGCATGTGGCAACATATAGAGAGACAGCAGGGAATTGCATTTCTTTGTCACATATTTACTGTACTATCTTGTCCATACCAAATCTTAGTTGTTAGCTGAAAGCAAACATCGGTTGCTAAGTAGCCTTTGTGCGGTTTGCAGCTTCAGATCTGCCATGCCACGGTCAACACTATACTCGTCATGCTTAGGGTTTCCCCCTTTTATGATCACTACAATCAGCCTACGTGATTCGTGTCGTAAGAGCATTGCTCCACCCATCAAGCTAAACAAGCTTAGTTGTACAAATTCGAATCTGATATGATGCTGATATTAGTAAGACAGAGACAGGTTTAATTGGTCAGCTAAATGTTCCTACTTTAGTTTCGAAACGCATGTGAGCTACATATAGAGAGACAGGAAGGAAGAGTATTTCTCTGTGCGCTCTGGTTCATCATGGGTGGGCAACACCCATTGTATTATCCAAAATCTGCTTGCTCTTCTTTTACATGTTCCTCTTCTGTTCTTCTTACTAATTATAGTAGTACAGTATGTTCCTTGTTGGGAACTGGAGCAGGGACATTTGCAGTCGACATGTATATTGGGTCGCTTCTGATGGATGCTTTCAACTATTCTAGTTGGTCTGCCATAATATCTAGGAAATGCTGGGAGCTGTGTCGCCTTTGAGAGTCTAGACTGATAGTAACAGTATTGCGCCTTCAGTTGAATAGAGCTGCCCCTGTAGAGGATCCGAAGCATTTCCAGCCGTATCGGCAATACAATCCCATATGTTCCAGCTAGTTCCACTTTCCCGATTTCAATCATGATGCTTAGGGTTTTCCCCTTTTATCTACACTACTATGATCTGCGTAGGTGCTTTGTGTCGTACTAGCAGCACTCCACCCTTCAAGCTAAACAACACACCACTCATAATTCCAAAGCTTAGTTGTTCAAATACGAATGTGATATGATACTGATATTAGTTAACAGACACACATTTAATTGGTCAGCTAATGCTCCCACTTGAGTTTCCAAATGCATGTGGCAACATATAGAGAGACAGCAGGGAATTGCATTTCTTTGTCACATGTTTACTGTACTATCTTGTCCATACCAAATCTTAGTTGTTAGTTGAAAGCAAACATCGGTTGCTAAGTAGCCTTTGTGCGGTTTGCAGCTTCAGATCTGCCATGCCACGGTCAACACTATACTCATCATGCTTAGGGTTTCCCCCTTTTATGATCACTACAATCAGCCTACGTGATTCGTGTCGTAAGAGCACTGCTCCACCCGTCAAGCTAAACAAGCTTAGTTGTACAAATTCGAATCTGATATGATGCTGATATTAGTAAGACAGAGACGGGTTTAATTGGTCAGCTAAATGTTCCTACTTTAGTTTCGAAATGCATGTGAGCTACATATAGAGAAACATGAAGGAAGAGTATTTCTCTATGCGCTCTGGTTCATCATGGGTGGGCAACACCCATTGTATTATCCAAAATCTGCTTGCTCTTCTTTAACATGTTCCTCTTCTGTTCTTCTTAATAAGTATAGTAGTACAGTATGTTCCTTGTCGGGAACTGGAGCAGGGACATTTGCAGTCGACAGTTATATTGGGTCGCTTCTGATGGATGCTTTCAACTATTCTAGTTGGTCTGCCATAATATCCAGGAAATGCTGGGAGCTGTGTCGCCTTTGAGAGTCTAGACTGATAGTAACAGTATCACGCCTTCAGTTGAATAGAGCTGCCCCTGTAGGGGATCCGAAGCATTTCCAGCCGTATCGGCAATACAAGCCCATGTGTTCCAGCTAGTTTTACTTTCCCGATTTTACTCGTGATGCTTAGGGTTTTCCCCTTTTATCTACACTACTATGATCTGCGTAGGTGCTTTGTGTCGTACTAGCAGCATTCCACCCTTCAAGCTATACAACACACCCTCATAATTCCAAAGCTTAGTTGTTCAAATATGAATGTGATATGATACTGATATTAGTTAACAGACACACATTTAATTGGTCAACTAATGCTCCCACTTGAGTTTCCAAATGCATGTGGCAACATATAGAGAGACAGCAGGGAATTGCATTTCTTTGTCACTTGTTTACTGTACTATCTTGTCCATACCAAATCTTAGTTGTTAGTTGAAAGCAAACATCGGTTGCTAAGTAGCCTTTGTGCGGTTTGCAGCTTCAGATCTGCCATGCCACGGTCAACACTATACTCATCATGCTTAGGGTTCCCCCTTTTATGATCACTACGATCAGCCTACGTGATCCGTGTCGTAAGAGCACTGCTCCACCCATCAAGCTAAACAAGCTTAGTTGTACAAATTCGAATCTGATATGATGCTGATTGGATTCCTCAAAATACGCTGCAACGGGAAGCGGGTGACGACGGTAATCTCATGTGCTTGGAAGTAATGGCGCAACTTTCTTGAGGCCATGAGAAGGCTGAAAAGCAGCTTCTGCACACCAGAATACCTTGACCTAGCGCCCTGCAAGAGGGAACTAACAAAGTACACTTGGCGCTGCACCATCTTCTTCTTCGGCACTACTTGTTGATTTGCTGCATTTGCTTGTGCTGATTCTGACTTGTCAGCACCAGATTCAGCCGGAGAAGATTCCGGTTTGTCGCTTGATAGGCTTGCTGCTGCTGCTTCCTCATTGTCTGCTTGTCTCTCTGCCACTAATGCAGCACTGACCACTTGATTTGTCGCCGCTAAATACAGCAGCAACGGCTCTTGTGGTTTAGGCGCAACTAGTGTTGGCAGAGAGGAGAGGTACCTCTTCAAATCTTGCAGCGCGGCCTCCGCTTCCAGAGTCCATTTCATTGGACCCGCCGGCAGTAATAAGTGCGGTTTTCTCCTCATCCTCCTTGGCCATGAAAATCTGATGGTAACCAGAGTATGCATCAAGAAAGGAGAGTAAATCACAGCCGGCAGTAGAGTCAACAATTTGATCAATACGCGGCAAAGGGAAAGGATCTTTTGGACATGCTTTGTTGATATCTGTGTAGTCAACACAAAGTCTCCACTTTCTGTTTGCTTTTTGTACTACAACTGGATTCGCCAACCATGTTGGGTGTAGCACACCTCTAACTAAGCCTGCTGCTTCTAACTTCTTTATTTCTTCGGCAATAAACTGTTGCCGTTCCAAAGCTTGCTTCCCGACCTTTTGCTTGACGGGCCGAGCATGGGGACAGATGGCAAGGTGGTGCTCAATTACCTCCCTGGGAACACCGGGGATGTCAAATGGTTGCCATGCAAACACATCAACATTCGCCCGTAGGAAGGCAATGAGCGCGCTTTCCTATTTGCTGTCAAGAGTGGAACTGATGGTGAAAGTGCCGCCAGTGCCGTCCTCCTTTGCCGGCACCTTCTTGGTTGCTGGTGGAGTAGCTGTGGACTTCTTTGCGGTAGATCTCTCCGGCACGTCATCAACGGGTGCGCAACACTCCGAAGGGATGCGCTTCCCGGAAGACTTGTCAGAGGTCTTGCCGCTTTTCTTACTCTTCTTTTTGTTGGCGGGAGCGGGTGCCTTGGCGGCAGATGCTGCAACCGCTTCTCTGTAAAGCTTGTCGACGCAAATCACTGCATCTTTCTTGTCGGAATTGATGGTGATGACTCCCATAGGCCCTGGCATTTTGAGAGTGTTGTAGGCATAATGGGACGCTGCCATGAACTTTGCCAAAGCCGAGCGACCAAGAATTCCATTGTAAGGCAGACGGATCTTAACCACATCAAACACAATCTTCTCTGTTCTGTAATTTAATTCCCCACCAAATGTCACCGGCAGAGTGATCTTCCCTTTGGGTTAGCTCCTTCCCAGATTGACCCCCTGAAACATGCCCGTTTGCTGAGATCCTCATCAGGGATCTGCAGCATTTTAATAACTTCTGCCGAAATCAAGTTCAGGCTGGCTCCACCGTCAACCAACATTTTCGTGACCTGAAGGTTGCGTATCATTGGCGAGACCAACAACGGCAAGCACCCGACCGCAGTTATGCGATCAGGGTGATCCTCAGCATCGAAAATGATGGGCATGTGGGACCACTTGAGTGGTTTCTGAGTATCCATTGCCGGTTCTGCCGCATTTACCTCACGCGCCCATTGTTTGAGTTGGCGGTGAGAGGAGTGCAAAGATGCGCCTCCGTCAATGCACATGGCTTCTATTGCTTTCTGGAATTCCAGCTCACTGGAATCATCTTCATCCTCGTCATCATCCTCATCATCCTCTTCTTTCTTATCATGGCCTCGAGCAGGTTTCTCCTTCTGCTGTTTAGCCTTGCCGCGGCGACCTCCTCGGCCACCGCAACTCCTCTTGCCAGATCCGCTAGCACCGTCTTGGCCCTTCTCTTTATCACGATTCTCATACTCAGCTTTCTGTTTTTCGGCAAGCTTCTCAACTTGCCGGCACCCTTGGAGATCATGGCCTTTAGTGCGGTGAATCTTGCAGTAGGGCCCATCAGACTTGCCGGTCTTCTCGCCAGCCGCGGCTTCCTGGCAATCAGCGCATGCATCCGCTTCCTTGCCGGAGCTCTCAGTCTTAGCTTTCTTTGTGGCGTAGGAGTTACCGGAGCCTTCGACAGCCATAACAGTCTTGCCCTTGCGCTTCCGGCCTTTTTCTTCGGGGTGGCAGCGTCGTCGTCCTCTTAATCAACTTCAGCGCCAGCATCCTCCCCAGGAAGTCTTCTCCCCTCTTCAGCCCGTGCACATTTGTCTGCCAACGTATACAATTCGTTAACGGTCTATGGCAACCGGATATTCAATTTCTCCCGCATCTTCCGATTGCGCACATTCGTGTGAAAGGCAGCAATCACAGCTGTGGGGTGCACATCAGGAATGTTACGGTGCACACAGCTGAATCTCTGAATGTATTTTCGTAGGGACTCGCCATCTCTTTGTGGTATTACTTGCAGGTCGCTGGTCTGACCAGGAGCCTTGTGGCCCCCGGTAAAGGCACCAATGAACTCGTTGCATAGATCAGACTATGAAGAAGTGGAATCCTCCGGTAGGTTCATCAGCCAAGATCTTACATTGGGTTTAAGTGCCAATGGAAAATAGTTGGCGAGAATCTTTTCATCTCCTCCCCCGGTAGCTTGCACGGCAATCGTGTAGATACCCCAAGAATTCGGCCGGGTTAAGCTTGCCGTCGTACTTCTCCGGTAACTCTGGCTTGAAGGCCTAGGTTGACGGCTAGCGGACTTGCCGCAGCTCACGAGTGAAGGCCGGGCATCCAACCTCATAAGGTAGATACCTGCCAACCCCGGGCGCAGGCTCATCAACGACTGGGCCATTGCGCACGTCAGATTGACGGCACGCCTCCCGACGCCGCTCAATGGTAGTGCGAGCATCTTCCGCTCGCCTGTCTTGCAGCACTTGATGCTGATCTTGCCGCGCTCGCGGATTCGAAGAAGCCATCGACATTTCGTCGGGTTCAATAGATCGATGAGTTTGCTGCAGCTACTGATGTCGTTGCTGTGGGGGTGACTGCACCGTTTCCGCCGCTCCTCTGCCGCGGCCATCAGTTGGTGCTATCACCGGACGCCGTGAAGGTCCCGCCTGCTGCGAACTGTTGGCTTCAGCAAACCCGATGAGGCTCTGGATGGTGGCTCTCTACTCATCCATTTTGTCAGCAGCTGGAGGTAAGTTCAGCAGCACCTGTTCTTGTGCCATGGCCTCTGCTGCTGTAGCTGGCATAGCTTGGAGTGAAGAATGAGATGTCGCTCGACTCCTGGCAGAACCAGCAGGAGCACCACCACGATCTTGCTGCCGCGGCTCATGCCCAGCAGCGGGCTGACTCGGTGGAGGTGGTGCCTGAAGATCTTGCGGCTAATTAACAGGCGTCTTGCCATGCGGACGTCACCGTCCGGAACCGCCAGTGCCATCCGGATTCGCGTCGCGCCCATCTTCCGACGGTCGCGGTGTGCGTCCTGAAGCGGTGTCCTTAGACACCACGGCGGCTGGGTCTTGGCTTGCGCCGGTCCGGATAGTGTTGCTCCGGTGGCTTCGTTCGCCGGTGCGTCGAGGAGGCGGGAGTTGGCCATCCACGCCGCCTACACTGTTATGGCTTCGATCACCGGATTGGCGATGAAGCTGCGGGTCGGTGTTGTGCGCTCTGTCTGCTCCACCGGTGCTGGCTACGCCGCATGCGCCGCCTGCACCGGTGACTCCTTCCGCGCTGCCTGTGCCGGTGGCGCCTCCTGTGCCACCTGCACCAGCAGGGTCATCTGCGCCGCCCGTGGGCATCTGCGACGGAAGCTTGGATGTCGATGGAGCCGCTGCGGATGCACCCTTCTTCTTGGGCGCCATCGAAGATGATGATGATGAGGTTGACGCACAAACTATTGATTCAGGTTCGTGCAAGCGACCCCCCTACCTGGCACGCCAAAGATGTCGTGCGTATGACCATCTATGGGGTCATCTAGCCCCTTTGCGGTTCGACTACGGGAATGCTCAAGCACAAAGAGCAGAATCAACAATGAACGCAAAGGATTTTACCCAGGTTCGGGCCACCATGAGGTGTAAAACCCTACTCCTGCTTTGTATATTGGGTGTGTTTGAACTCAAGTACAAGGTGCGCTTCTTGCCGGCAAGGTGCGGGAAGAGCAGCTACGCATGCAAAATGAGCAAAGTGTCGACCCCCATAAAGGTTGCCCTGGCCCTCCTTTTATAGCTCAAGGGGTAACCACAGTGGCAAAATAGTCATTACATGTTGATTGGATAGCCTGCAGTGCTATCATACCTAACTCTGCCGGATTAGGACAAATGCATTTATTGCGCCGTTAGGTGTCGTGTGGAGGAGGAGTCCCGGCAAGGTTCCTGCACCGCTTGCCCAGCTACCTCCTATTATCTTGACACGCATTTTGGACGGGTGTCATTAAAGGTAATCCTCCTTCCAGCATGCTGCCACGTGCCCCGACAATCCGCACCAAACTGCCTGCCCCGCTCGACACCTCACGGATTAGCGACTAGCTGCTCGGTGAGGTGGAGCAGTGAAGAGTTAGTAGAGGCCTGCCGGCACGAAGCTTGTAGGGCCTTGACCTCGCCGGCTCGCGCCTTGCCGGTAAGTGATGATTGAATCTTCAGCACTTAGCCAAGTGCTTCATTGACGCTTGATCTTGACGTTGGTGATCTCCGGCAAGTCCTGGCCATCGAGGTTGCTACCACTACCTGTGCATAAGTCAGGGTATAAAATACCTATGTTTTATACACCGACATGCATGCATGCAGTGGTTGTCTTCTTACAGTACTCCCCCTCGCGTGGTTATTGGCGGCAAGCCTATATATTCGTGGGCCTGCGTGGACTCCCATCACTTCGACCGACAATGAGAGAGGTTACCAGGGTGGATTCTTCTTCTTTGGTTTGTGTTACCGTATAGTAGGTCATGGTGAGATTCCATACCTAAGTTTGAGCGCATGCGTACGCATGAATCACCGTCACCGGCTCGAAGTGGGGTGACATACATAGTACGCGTCGTGAACCCTCGCTCCGTGTGGGGACTTTCCGGGTCCAAAGCACGGTGCCACATCAAAGTTGTGCATTGGGTATTCAAACACACCACACAACACTTCCATACATATGTTTGGGCCACATGCATGCAGTGGTTGTCTTCGGGCACTACACCCTTGCGTGGTTATCGGCGAGCTAGCCCATCTGTGGGGTCGCATGGACGTCCATCACTTTGACCAACAACAAGAGAGGTTATACGACCAAGGTGGATTCTTCTTGGTCCGTGTTACACTACGTCTTGGTGAGATGCCCTCTCCTACCGACTCAAAAGTGTGTGTGTGGGGGGGTGGGGTGGGGGGTATAGAATTCACACTTCCTTAACCTCCGTGGGGTCGGGGATGTCCGGTTAATTTGCGAGGCACATGTGCCCCATCAAAGTTGTGAATTGGGTATTTAAATATCACACTACCCTTTTCATACATATAGTTGAGCCATTCGCAGGTGGTTCGTATGTGGTCTCACCCATCTCGCGCCCCAAGCACACATTTGTGGGCCCGCACACAGTCCACCTTTGACCGGAAGCGAAAGGGGGGTTTGACCATGATGGACTCCTATAGGTTTAGTGTTACGGTAGGGTGAGATATGTCAGACCTAGCTATTTGGGGGCATGCGTTCATAGCTAGGATTCCCCTCCTGCCGACACGAAGTGTGGGGGCGGGGGGGGGGGGGGGGGGTGGCGGACTAGCAATACTGTGCGCTTTGTGAGACAGGTGCCACATCAAAGTTGTGCATTGGGTATTTGAACATCAAACCAGCCTTTTCATACATATATTTGGTCCACATGCAAGTGTGTTCCTGTTCTGACCCTTTCCCGCATTTTTTTGGCCACACAACACACACGGTTCCCTCAGACTACCCGTGTGCCACGCCCGTGCCCCTATCACCCACATCAACACAGTAGATTGGGCTCCACGAGGCTTCCTTCGCAATCTAAAAAATATCTACCCGCCTGGAGGGTTTTTCTATTTGATAGCACACGATTATTATGTTTCGACCGTGTGCGATGTTGTTTGCCCCCGCTCCTGCCAGCATCCCTCAAACATATCTAGCCGCCTGGAGGGTTTTTCTGATTGATAGCACACGGTTGTTATGTTTGGACCGTGTGCGATGTTCGTTGCTCAATCCCTCCATCCAAATTTTCAGTAGCCCCAGCATTTTACTCCCGCCTAGTAAAATTTTCAGTAGCCGCGTCATTTCCTCAAACACCATCTTGGCCCCCCCTCCACACACACACCCCAAAAACTCTGCGCGCGCACACACACACACACACACACACACACATACCATCCCTCCCTCGCTCGAAACCCTAGCAAGGTCGCCGCCGCCGCCTTCATCGTCAATATCTGCCGGTTTGCCCATGCAAGTTACCCACCGATCTCCATACCCTAGCCGCACTGAGTTTCTTAGATGACGCCTGCCAAACGCCCCCTTTCCCACACATCCCCATCCCCCTCCCCCTCCCCCAATCCAGAGCGTCGTAGCCTAAGCCCGGCTATGCTTCCCGTGGAGCTCCAGGAGCTAATGGCCCAAAATAGGTTTATCACGGCCTCTTCGCCCGACGTTTGGCGAGGTGGCCACCGAGGAAGCTGACGATGATTACTGGCCGTAGGCTCTCAATCAGCGAGCTAGAGTATGCTGGTATGTCGCGGACGCCGGCTATGACATCGAGGTCGTCGACAGCGACGGCCTGACGCGGGCTATGTCACAGGTTAAGTGGCCCACCCCCAACCCCTTGGGTTCAACCGCCGTCGATCTCATCCATGGCCCCGCCACTGATCTCCTCTGGCTCGCTGTCAAGAATTTGCCATCCTACATCGCCATCGATCCCCTTTTGTCATTTCTGAAGGACACATTCTATGACGCTGGTGTCGGTGTATAAAGTTTGGGTCTTTTTGTACCCCATACTTGTGCACGGGCGGTTATAGCCATCCCAGTGGCAAGGCCTGCCGGAGAACAGCTGGAAACACATACAAGATTATCAAGAAGGCATTCAAGCTAATGATCAGAAGACCGAAGGCTGGGTTCCCGGCAAGATCTTGCCGGGAAAGCTCACGAAGACCCGGCAAGGACTCGCACCCGGCAAGATCCCACCGCCCTGCCACCGCTCCAGCGCAGCGACCAGCCTGTCGTTTAGGGTTTGTCCTCCTGGATGCGTGTCATGGCACTAGCGGCGGATGGGGTTAAGCGGTGCTGATGGGACGGTCTCTTTTTCCATCCCCAAGAAAGTAAGGGACACCTAAGTAGAGCATTTAATGCGTTTTGTCCTAAGTCGTCAGTGATAAGCATGTAAACACTGTAGTAACTTTACACCTCTTGTACTTGCTATTCGCCACTGTTGGTGACCCCTTTGTCATATAAAAGGAGGCCCAAGGCGAAGCTACAGGGGAGAGGAAGCTTTCTAGCCCAGCTGCATGCGTAGCCGCTCTTCTGGGGTACTGCTCACCAAGAAGCGCTCCGTGCATCTGAGCTCAAACACCCACAATAAACCAAAGCAGGAGTAGGGTTTTACGCTACTCAGCGGCCCGAACCTGGGTAAAAAATCCCCGTGTTGATCGTTGGATCCGGTCTTTGTGTACATCTTCTCCCTAGCCGAACCGTAAAAGGGATCCACGCGATCCCATAGGTGTCGTACGCCGACATCTTTGGCGCGCCAGGTAGGGGGGAAGGTTGCGCGAACCCGATCTAGTGGTCAGCGCGCCAGTTCTTGATCACTTTCGTCGCCATGGCTCCCAAGAAGAAGGGCGCTACGGCGGTTGATCCATCCGCGTCCGGTCTGCCCGTACCCACACAGACGGGCGACGGCGTAGGCGCTGGTGGAGAAGGTGGAGGTCTCGAGCCTCCACGACGTTCTGGCGATCAGAGCCAAGCGAGCGGCATCGTTCGCAACGGCGACAACGACCCGCGTACTGCCAGGTCTAAGGACGGAGCCGTGCTACCTACGGGTGGCGCCGCGAACTCCAAGGACGGGACGACGCCTTCCAAGACACCCACGCCGGCGCATGCGCCGCGGCCTTCTCAGGTCGTGCGTGACGGGCAGCGCCGCGACGTTGGTGGTTCCAGGCGCCCCCATGGAAAGACCCCTGTGCATCACTCCCAGTATGCATGCCAACACGCCGGTGGAAGCAGGGCGCGATCGCAAGACCGTGATGGAGCTCCTTCTAACACAGTCAGGAGTCAGAGCACCTCACGTTCTTCGCACCTTTCACCGCCGCCTACACCGGCAGAAGCGTTGGCGCGAGCGCAGCTGCTCCTAGATTTCCCTCCCGCTGCGGAGAAGCTAGAAGAATGGAGATCTGCTATTCAGAGCCTCATCAGCTTGGCTAATGATGATGGGCCGTAGCAGGCGGGGCCTTCGCGGCGGCAGTCCACTGGGCCGGTGCGTGCTGATGGCGAAAAGACCGGAGGCGGTACGACTACGATACGCCCCCCTCCGCAACGACAACAGCGGTCGCTAACTCGGCGGGTCGACACCTGTGATGACGATTCCACGGCGTCGTCTGATCCGCGAGCTCGCCGCGATCAACGTCAAGTCCTTCGGGAACGGAACAAAGGAGACGCTCGAACTACCATCGAGCGGCGGCGGGAAGCGCGCCGTCAATCCAACAGGCGCGCGGGACCCACTGTGGACGAACCTGCGCCGGGGTATTCTGGTAGCTTGCCTTACGAGGTGGGTTGTCCAGCGTTTACTCGTGAGCTGCGGCGGGTCCAGTGGCCCAATTCCCGGACTTTCAAGCCGGAGGTGCCAGAGAAATACGACGGCAAGACTCACCCGTCGGAGTTCCTGAGCATCTACACCATTGCGGTGCAGGCTGCCGGGGCTCGAGACGACAAGATACTCGCCAACTACTTCCCGTTGGTGCTTAAGCCCAACGTTAGGTCATGGTTGATGCATTTGCCGGAGAATTCCATTTCCTCCTGGGCAGATTTGTGTCATGAGTTCATTGGCGCCTTTACTGGGGGCCACCAGGCTCCTGGCCAGGAAAGCGATTTACATCTCATCCCCCAGAAAGAGGGCGAAACTTTGCGCAAGTACATACAAAGATTCAGCCGTATACAGCACAACATCCCAGACGTTCATCCTGCTACAGTTATCAGCGCGTTTCATCAGAATGTGAACAACCGCAAGATGCGGGAAGAGCTGGCAATTAACAAGGTCAGGGATGTCGCCGAGCTCTATGCTCTGGCCGACAAATGTGCTCGGGCCGAAGAGGGGAGGAGATTCCCCGGCGAGGATGCTGGCGCAGAAATCGATTCTGAAGGCGAAGATGCCACCACCTCGACGAAGAAAGGCCGACGGCGTAACAGGAAGCGCAAGGGCAAGGCCGTGCTTGCCGTCGAGGGATCCGGCAACACGAGCACCGCCAAGAAGATCAAGGCTGATGGCCCCGGCAAGGAGGTTGCCGGGTGTGCCTCATGTCAGGCCTTGGCGGCTGCCGACAAGCCGGAGGGCTCCGACAAGCAGTACTGCAAGATCCATCGCACCAAGGGTCATGATCTCCAAAACTGCCGGCAAGTTGAGCAGCTTGTCGAGAAGCAGAAAGCCGAGTATGAAAGGCGGGACAAGGAGAAGGCCCAGGATGGCGCTGAGGGGTCTGGCAAGAAACGCGGCGGTCGAGGAGGTCGCCGCGGCAAGGCCAAGCAACAAAAGGAGAGGCCCGCTCGAGGCCGCGACAAGGAACAGGGGGGCGACGATGATGACGAAGAGGGCGACGAGTCCAGCGAACACGAATTCCAAAAAGCTACAGAAGCCATGTGCGTTGACGTAGGCGCATCGTTGCATTCCTCTCACGGCTGACTCCAACAGTGGGCGCGCGAGATTAACGCGACAGAGCCATCGATCGATGCCCGGAAACCATTGAAATGGTCCAACACGCCTATCATTTTTGACGCTGAGGATCACCCTGATCGCACAACTGCGGTCGGGTGTTTGCCATTGTTGGTTTCACCAACGATCCGCAACCTCAAGGGTGACAAAGATGTTAGTTGACGGTGGGGCCGGTGTGAACTTGATCTCGCCTGATGTGATCAAGAAGTTGCAAATTCCTGATGAAGATCTCGAGGAAATGGGCACGTTTCAAGGGATCAACCCAGGAAGGAGCCAGCCGAAGGGCAAGATCACGCTACCAGTAACATTTGGTAGTGAGCTGAACTACAGAACAGAAAAGATCGTCTTCGACGTCGCCAAGATTCCATTGCGATATAATGGGATTCTTGGTCTTCCAGCGCTGGCCAAGTTCATGGCGGCATCACACTACGCCTATAATACATTGAAGATGCCCAGGCCGATGAGCGTCATCACTATCAACTCCGACAAGAAGGATGCACTTATCTGCACCGACAAACTCTACCAGGAGGCAGCCGCAGCACCTGCCGCCAGGGCACTTGCTCCTGCCGCTGAAGCTCCCGGAGGAAAGAAGACCGGCAAGACCTCTAGCACACACTCCGGCAAGCGCACCTCCTCGGAGTGCTGCGCTCCCGTTGAGGATGTGCCGGAGAGCTCCACCGGCAAGAGCAAGAAATCCAAGGCAGCTCCACCAGCAACTAAGAAGGTGCCCGACAAGGAGGATGGTACGGGAGGAACTTTCACCGTGAGTTCCACCCTCGATGACAAATAGGAAAGCGCGCTCATTGCCTTCCTGCGGGCGAATGTCGATGTGTTTGCATGGCAACCATCTGATATCCCCGGTGTTCCCAGGGAGGTAATCGAGCACCACCTTGCTGTCTGACCTCATGCGCGGCTTGTCAAGCAGAAAGTTAGGAAGCAAGCTTTGGAGCGGCAAGAATTTATTGCCGAAGAAATCAGGAAGTTGGAAGCGGCAGGTTTAGTCAGAGGAGTGCTCCATCCAACATGGTTGGCCAATCCAGTTGTAGTGCACAAGGCGAATGTAAAATGGAGGCCGTGTATCGATTATACAGATATCAATAAAGCCTGTCCAAAAGATCCTTTTCCCTTGCCGCGCATTTACCAGATTGTGGACTCCACTGCCGGCTGTGATTTGCTGTCGTTTCTTGATGCTTATTCAGGGTATCATCAGATTTTCATGTCAAAAGAAGACGAAGAGAAAACCGCGTTTATCACCCCATGTGGCACGTATTGCTTCATACGCATGCCTTTCGGGTTGAAAAGTGCTGGTTCAACGTTTGCAAGAGCAGTCCAGATCGGTTTTGAACCCCAGCTACATAGAAATATGGAAGCTTATATGGATGACATAGTGGTTAAAACCAAGGACAAGGCAACACTCATACAAGATTTAGAAGAGACATTTGCAAATCTGCGCAGGATCAATCTGAAGCTCAATCCTGAGAAGTGTGTGTTTGGCGTTCCATCCGGCAAGCTTCTCGGGTTCTTTGTGTCTCAACGTGGAATCGAAGCAAATCCCGACAAGATCAAGGCAATTGAGCAGATTGAAGCACCAAGACGTGTCAAAGATGTGCGTCGACTTGCCGGCTACGTTGCTGCTCTGAGCAGGTTCATCTCCAAATCTGCTGAGCACGCCCTGCCTTTTTTTAAAATCTTGAAGAAGGCGGGTCCAATCAAATGGACTCCGGAAGCGGAGGCAGCGTTGCTGGACTTGAAGAGGTACCTCTCCTCTCCGCCAACACTAGTCGCGCCTAAGCCACAAGAGTCGTTGCTGTTATATTTAGCGGCAACGAATCAAGTGGTTAGTGCTGCATTAGTGGCGCAGAGAGAAGTCGACGAAGAAGCAGCGGCAGCGACAAGCCCGTCAAGCGACAAGCTGGGATTCTTCCCGGCAGAGTCTGGTGCCGACAAGGCAGGATCTGCGCAATTGAATGAAGCAACGCGGAAAAAGAAGATGGTGCAACACCCAGTCTATTTTGTCAGCTCCCTGTTGCAGGGGGCTAGGTCAAGATATTCTGGTGTACAAAAGTTGCTCTTCGGCCTCCTTATGGCCTCGAGGAAGCTGCGCCATTATTTCCAGGCACATGAAATCACCGTCGTCACTCGCTTCCCGTTGCAGCTGATTTTACGAAATCCAGATGCGATCGGCAGAATTGTGGAGTGGGCGTTGGAACTGTCAAGCTTTGGTCTCAAATTTGAAAGCACTTCGACTATTCAGAGCAGAGCCTTGGCGGAGTTCATTGCAGAATGGACACCGATGCCAGACGAAGAAATTCAAGAGATAACTATCCCCGGCAAGGAAACAAATCAAGAATGGATTATGTACTTTGACGGGGCTTTCTCGCTGCAAGGCGCCGGTGCTGGCGTGCTGCTTGTCGCACCCAACGGAGAGCACCTCAAGTATGTAATTCAGATGCACTTTCCCCGGGAGAGATCAACAAACAACACTGCAGAATATGAAGGCCTGCTTGCCGGTCTCAGGATCGCGGCGGACCTTGGAATTAAGAAGCTCATCGTCAGAGGTGACTCGTAGCTTGTCGTTAGGCAAGTTAACAAGGACTATCAGAGCCCGTTGATGGAAGCATATGTAGATGAAGTGAGAAAGTTGGAGGAGCGTTTTGACGGGTTGCAAACAGAGCATGTTCCTCGTGCGGAGAACAATATTGCCGACGACCTGTCAAAACGTGCTGCCCTCAAGTTACCTGTGGAACCAGGAACTTTTGTGCTCCGCTTAACTCAGCCATCTGTAACACCATCGACGAGGCAAGACAAAAGGAAGGAAGTTGAGTTCCGGCCAGTACTTTCCTGCAGAGCTTCCAGAAGCCGCCGGCAAGGAAGTTGCCGGGAACGACGCCAAGCTTGTCGGGGAGCAACAGGCTCCGGCAGGGCCTCAAGCCTTTGCCGTAGAGACAAACGCTTCCACGGCCGAAGATATGCCTTTGGTCCTTGTTGTCGAGCCACAGGCTCCAACATGGGCACAACACATCGTCCAATTCCTTCAAACAGGAGAACTCCCCGAAGAACAGGAAGAAGCGGAGAAAGTAGCCTGTCGGTCTAATATGTACCAGTTCGTGGACAATGTCCTCTACAGAAAGAGACCGAACGGTGTGAAATTGAAGTGTATTCCTCGGGAGGATGGACTGGAGCTGTTGGCAGAGATACATGGAGGCATATGTGGCTCCCACATAGGTTCAAGAGCTCTTGTCGGCAAGGCATTCCGGCAAGGTTTCTTTTGGCCCACTGCTCTCCAGGATGCAACTGCACTAGTAACCAAGTGTGAAGCGTGCCAGTTCCATTCAAAGAAATTACATCAGCCAGATCAAGCTCTTCAGACAATCCCTCTTTCCTGGCCATTTTCCGTCTGGGGGCTCGACATATTGGGCCCTTTTCCCCGCGCTGCCGGGGGCTTCGAATACTTGTACGTTGCTATCGACAAGTTCACGAAGTGGCCGGAGTGGAAGCAGTGAGAAAGGTGACAGCACAATCAGCCGTCAAGTTCTTCAAGGGACTAGTGTGCCGTTTTGGTGTGCCAAACAGGATTATCACCGACAATGGCACGCAGTTCACGAGCCGCACCTTCATGCAGTTTGTCCAAGACCTTGGCGGCAAAATCTGTTTTGCTTCTGTTGCTCACCCGAGGAGCAACGGCCAAGCGGAGAGGGCAAATGCTGAAGTGTTGCGAGGCCTCAGAATAAGGACTTTCGACAAGCTGCGCAAGTGCGGAAGACGCTGGATTGATGAGCTGCTGGCGGTTCTTTGGTCAATTAGAATGACACCAAATCGAGCTACTGGCCAGACACCCTTCTCCCTAGTCTATGGGGCAGAAGCAGTTCTCCCCACAGAACTCATATACGGGTCACCTCGAGTACTCGCTTATGATGACCTTGAGCAAGAGCAGCTGTGCCAAGATGACGCCACGCTCCTTGAGGAAGATCGTCTTCGGGCTGCTGTGCGAGCTGCACGCTACCAGCAAGCCTTGCGTCGCTATCATAGCCACAAGGTTCATGCCCGAAGTCTTGAGGAAGGCGACCTTGTTCTTCGGCGCGTTCAGTCGGCCAAGAATTCTAACAAGTTGACGCCGAAGTGGGAAGGCCCTTATCGGGTAGTACGAGTCACCAGGCCCGGCGCCGTCCGCCTGGAGACCGAAGATGGCATTCCAGTGAGCAATTCCTGGAATATCGAACACCTTCGTAAGTTCTACCCATAAGGCGCGGTTGCCGGGTCTCCCGGCAACCACCTTTTGTACAAGGTTTGCCGGCAAGGCATATGATCCTTTGTACAAAGCCAGGCTGCTAAGGATCCTTTTGTACAAGGTTTGCCGGCAAGGCATATGATCCTTTGTACAAGGTTTGCCGGCAAGGCATACCTTATTGCAATATGTCGACTTGAACATCGCCTGTTGGTGTCCATACCATCATTCCCCCCCGGCAAACTTGCACGCGAGGAAACCTTCTGTCCTTTGAGAAAAAGATGATGGTATGGACACCAACAGGCGATGTTCAAGTCGACATATGGCTGCACTGAAAACGTCAAGGTATCTTGTCGGCAGCGACACCCCCAGCAGGCTGCTAAGGATCCGTTCCTCAAAGCGCTCGCGGCAAGGGTGCGCGCACCCGCAAGTTCCCAATAAGCGTAGGGCATGGACCATACAGAAAGAAATTAGACAAGAGAAATAGCATACACTCATCCAAAACATAGCAAGTTATATTACATTGATGGTCACCGCGATTCTAACTTAAGATAAAACTGTCTTTGGCATGGAATGGTGGCGACAAAATGGAGTGGAGCGGCTAGTCCCTGCGCTGGCCTTCGACCCTCTTGACTTGGCTCACTCTATCGACGATGGGCGCAACAAGCTTTTCGAGTGCCTTGAGGTCTGCATCCTCCGGCAAGCTAGCAAGAACGTTGGTGAGGTTGATGTCAGGGTTCTTGTGCACCACTTTGACGAGCACCTTGAGGAGGACGGCCCGGCAGAGTTTGCGGGACTCGTTGGCCAGATGGGTTGCTCGGTCAGACTGGAGCAGCTTGAGGGCGTCAATGATGCTCTCGAAGAACATGGTCAGCTTGGCACTCGAAGACACCCTATCATCTGAAGAGTAGTTGAAGTTTTTCAAGCCCATGGTGGACAGTTCTGCGGCAAGCCTTTCCGCGACGTCGACAAGGCGCTCAGTCCAGATCTTCACACCTTTCTCAAAATCATTATACGTGGCAGCGGCGCTGTTGAGCAGGCTCTTTTCACTCTGGAGATCTCTGATCAAAGCCCTCTCGCGAGCTGTGCTGTTCTCAAGGGATTCCTCCAGCGTTGTCAGCTTTAGTTTCAGATCAGCGATGGATTCATTGGCTGAGATGAGCTCCTTGGTCTTGCCGGACATGGCGGTTTGCATCACCGCCAGGCTGTAGAGAGTCTTCTCTCTGTCGGCTTTGAGCGTCGAGATCTCCTTGCCATGGCCCTCGAGATCCGCTTCCAGCCTCTTCACTTTATCGCTCAGCTCGTTCTTGGCGGCCTCTGCAGCTTCGGCGGTGTCGATGGCTCCCTTTAACTTGCCGGCATGGTCTACGGCCAGAGCTTCGAGTGTTTCCTTGTGTCTCTGCTCCAGCTCCTGGGTTCGCCGCGCGACAAGCTTCTCGATCTCTTCGTCCTTGCTGCGGAGCTTGGCGGCAAGCGCCTCCTCGCGAGCCGCGAGGTCTTCTTCATAAGCATCGAGCCCGACGCGGCGTTCCATTAAGCGAGCTTCCTCTGCAGCAGCCTGCTGCGCGGCCTCCTCCTGTGCCTTCTCGGCATCGGACTGCTTTAAGAGAAGCTCGCTCCAACTTTGATTCAGTTGCTCCCGGCCAGCCGTCAGTTCCTGGAAAGCCTCGGCGTACCAGATTTGCGTCTCCTCAATGCGCTTCTGGAAATCTGCCTCCGCTGCTTCAACAACTGCCGCCCTGGAGTCCAATTTCTCATTTCGGGTGCGGTGGAGCACCTGGAGCTTTTGAAAGTTGTCGCTCAAGGATTGGAGGAGTTGTTCTTCTCTGGACCCGTTGCTGCTGGCACGTGGCTCGTCGACGATCTTGAGTCCAGCGGCGGCGATGACGTCTTCATCAAAAATTCCTCCTTCGGTTGGCACCCCAGTGCTTGCCGTCCCTGGTATGCTGACGAACAGCTTGTCGCCAACCTTAAGGTATCTGCTTGACGGGGGGGCGTCGGATGTTGACGGTTGATCCTCGACAACCGCCTCGCCGGCGACTAGGGGCTCCGCGACCGGTGTAGCGCCAGGCGCTCCTGTGGTAGGAATGCCGTCAGTATGGTCGCCGGTCTCCTTGCCGGCCCCCTCAACAGACCCCTTGGTGGTTTCTTCCTGTGAGGCCTTGGCGGCCTTGTCAGCTGCGAGTCTCTCGGCCTCGACGGCAGCGTCCTTGGCGGTCTCTTCGATGACGATTCCATGCCCTTGGAATCCAGGTGATAGAACCAGAAAGGGCGTCTGCCGCTTCGATACGGGGAATGAAGTAGTGGCGAAAGAGGGCTGTGCTGGGAACTACTCCGGCGAAATTTTCACAGAGATGGGCAAAGACTGACATGCATGTCACTGCATTCGGTGTAAAATCCAAGAGACGGAAGCCGTATGTGTACATGATGTCAATGAAGAAATCAGAAAACGGAGGGCAGAGCTCGCAGTAAAAGTAAGCGACAAAGAAGGGGAATTTATCTGGACTGCCCTTGTCGGAAGCTGGGAGCACGCGAGTAGCAGGGTGAGCCCTCGTCTCCTTCCCCCACATACACATGTACCACTCAACCAGGGCGCGCATGTCAAGCGTCGGGGCGAAGACGACGTGTTCCTTCCGCATCTCCGCCAGATCGATCCCCTCCGTCTCTGCTTCTGAGTCAACGGCTTTCGCCGCTTTGCCCTTGCTTGCTTTGGGCGGCATGACGGCTGTGGAAGCGGAGGCCGAGGATGATGAGGACGTGGAAGTGGCGAATGGATGGGGGAGGCTCTGTTTCAAGCTCGAGGAAGAAGGCGACGGTGGTTTCCAGATTGGAAAAGACGAGAGGTAAATGAGCAGCGCCTCTGCGGATTTCCTTTTATGGGGAAGGCGCGGGGCTACCTCTTTACTAAACCAATGTGAATGCGCTTTTACGAGCGCGCTGCTACTGTGGCCATTCCGCGCACGCATCCCACGTCCCGCATTTAATGCACGTCGTGGGGGAGCACGGTAAATAAGAAGATTACGACAGTTAACTCCTGCCACGCGTGCCCGTGCACTGTTTGGGCCTAGCCCAACAACGCCTCGCACCCGTGTATGGCCTAGGCCCGGGGGCTCCTGTCGGTGTACTAAAGTTTGGGTCTTTTAGTACCCCATACTTGTGCACGGGCGGTTGTAGCCATCCCAGCGGCAAGGCTTGCCGGAGAACAGCTGGAAACACATACAAGATTATCGAGAAGGCATTCAAGCTAATGATCAGAAGACCGAAGGCTGGGTTCCCGGCAAGATCTTGCTGGGAAAGCTCACGAAGACCCGGCAAGGACTCGCACCCGGCAAGATCCCACCGCCCTGCCACCGCTCCAGCGCAGCGACCAGCCTGTCATTTAGGGTTTGTCCTCCTGGATGCGTGTCATGGCACTAGCGGCGGATGGGATTAAGCGGTGCTGATGGGACGGTCTCCTTTTCCATCCCCAAGAAAGTAAGGGACACCTAAGTAGAGCATTTAATGTGTTTTGTCCTAAGTCATCAGTGATAAGCATGTAAACACTGTAGTAACTTTACACCTCTTGTACTTGCTGTTCGCCACTGTTGGTGACCCCTTTGTCATATAAAAGGAGGCCCAAGGCGAAGCTACAGGGGAGAGGAAGCTTTCTAGCCCAGCTGCATGCGTAGCCGCTCTTCTGGGGTACTGCTCACCAAGAAGCGCTCCGTGCATCTGACCTCAAACACCCACAATAAACCAAAGCAGGAGTAGGGTTTTACGCTACTCAGTGGCCCGATCCTGGGTAAAAAATTCCCGTGTTGATCGTTGGATCCGCTCTTTGTGTACATCTTCTCCCTAGCCGAACCGTAAAATGGATCCACGTGATCCCATAGGTGTCGTACGCCGACAGCTGGCTTGGGATCCTCAGCTGCCAAGTCAGACCTCATCGACAGTGACCACGAGGAGGGCACCCTCTCCCCCTCTTCCAAGGGGAAAGAGCCCATCTGCGACATCAGGGAGGGCACCCTACAGCCGTGCTCTTCCAAGGGGAAGGAGCCCATCTGCGACAACATGGAGCGCACCCAGAGTCCGTGCTCTTCCCATGGGAAGGAGCCCATCTGTGACAAGTGAGGAAACCCATGATTTGTTTTGCCTTGCCTCTTCACAGGGGGGAACCCATGATTTGTTTTGTCGAGCCCGTTTTGTAGTGAGAATATGTCCAGTTTTAATGCTATATTTGGTTGTTTGCAGTATGCCTTGTTTATTTCAGTTATTCACAGTGTGATGCTCTATATGTGCAACTATTTACTGTGCAGTACAATTTCATTAATACCAGATTCAACAATACCAATATGAATCACTATATTTACTTGCTGTTAAGCCTGTTATAGCTAGCATATGCCTCTTTTAACGGTTTTTGGTTGTTCGGTTGTTTGTAGTTAGCATATGTCCAGTTTCAATTGCTATCTTTGGTTGTTCGTAGTATGCCTTGTTTATTTCAGTTATTCACAAAGTGATGTTCTATATGTGCAAGTATGAACTGTGCAGTTCAATTTCATCAATACCAGTTTCAACAATACCAATATGAATGACTATTTGGTTGTTGTTAAGCCTGTTGTAGCGAGCATATGCCTCTTTCAATGGTTTTTGGTTGTTCGGTTGTTTGTAGTTAGCATATGTCTAGTTTCAATTGCTATCTTTGGCTGTTTATAGTATGCCTTGTTTATTTCAGTTATTCACAAAGTGATGTTCTATATGTGCAAGTATGAACTTTGCAGTTCAATTTCATCAATACCAGTTTCAACAATACCAATATGAATGACTATATTTGCTTGCTGTTAAGCCTGTTGTAGCGACCATATGCCTCTTTTAACGGTTTTTGGTTGTTAGGTTGTTTTTAGTTAGCATATGTCCAGTTTCAATTGCTATCTTTGGTTGTTCGTAGTATGCCTTGTTTATTTCAGTTATTCACAATGTGATGTTCTATATGTGCAAGTATGAACTGTGCAGTTAACACCCCTTTCCACTTCTTGTTTTGCTTAACTAGCATGCTTAAACCTGCACACTGAAGCAATCATTTGGAGATTATGTTGTCTACCATGGATATATTTGGTTGATGTTTAGCCTGTTGTGCTTAACATGCCTTTCGATGTACTTACACAGGACAATATTGGGAACGACTGTTGTTTTCCATCGAGGTTAGTTTCATCCCATGGCTTATATATATATACTCACTGTCCAGTATATCGGTAGCTGGTACCATATAGGCCGGGGGCTGATGAGGGATTAATCTGCGAATCGGACATTTAACTGAATATATCTGTAACCCATTTATCGGTAGATAACTAGGGCCATATCTAATATATCTGAGGCTACATAGCAACATGCATTGTACTGAATGTCTAAATATGCAATCCTAGGCTACATAGCAACAAGGAAGAGTGTTACCTGAATGTTCTGATGATGTCTAGATGTACATAGAAGAGCAGCAACAACAACAACACAGCAACAGTTAACTGCAGTTAATCGGCCGATATTTGTAACAATGTAATAAACTCCCTTCGCCCCATAATATAAGATGTTAATTCATCCAATATGTGAGTATATTGGATGTAATAAGATCTTATATAATGGGACAGAGGGAGTGTTGTACTACATAATGTGCAGTTGCTGTTTAGCTTCTAATATTAACTTGGTGCTTTTATGTACATATGTCATTGGTAAAGATCCGCGCTTCGACCCTTTTTGCGTATGGGGCAATGAGATATTCATGAACCAGCATCAAGTGAGGAAACTGATAAAGATTGTTAGTAAAATGGGTCAAAAGATGGCAATTAAACTATTTGTTTACACTTTATCCAAGACAACAGTGAACTGCAGGATGGTAAGTAAGAACTCTGTAGCCTTATTTTTACTACCCATAATGAGTTGTGTTAGATGACAATGTCTGAATCTTTTTTTCCTTTGCAGTGATTCCCAAAGCAGTTTACTCAAGATTACCTCTCAAACTACATGATTGGTGGGCAAGCAAAGGTTAAAGTATTTCTACCAGAACACAATGACTATCTAGATGTCCTCATGAAGACAGTGAAGGATGGGCGGTCGGCCATCACAAGGGGTTGGACTAGAGTCGTGCGTGCCTTCTGAATGGAGGAGGGCACAATATGGTCATTCCGCTTCACCTTGTTCAGCAACCAGAATGTCTTTCGCCTCTTTCTTTA
Organism: Elymus sibiricus; assembly: GCA_039707655.1. NCBI lineage: Eukaryota > Viridiplantae > Streptophyta > Magnoliopsida > Poales > Poaceae > Elymus > Elymus sibiricus. The sequence continues at coordinate 199,820,817 of CM077668.1, forward strand.
CCGTCTTTAATAGTACAAGTATACAACCCTGTTCATCATTCTTTATTTGGTGCATATGTAATTCTTTTTTTATGTAACTCTTGAACATATGTACCTGTGAATCGAATAATGCATTGGTTGTTGAACCTGATGGATATGAATAAAGTTATAGCCTACTTTCAAATTCAAATTCAGTACAATTTTAAATAGCAGCGATTAAATTAGGGTGAAAATACGCTCTGCAGGTCATTACGGCGCACACGGTCTGTAAAGCACAACGTGTGTGATATACATCATAATCCGACATGGTTCACAGAGAGGAAACGTGTGCGACCATGCACACAGTTGCCATTTGCAAAGCGTGTGTGATGTCAGACAATATCACAAACGGTGCAAGCAAACTAAATGTTTGTGATAGTCGCCTTATCGTACACGCTTTACAATCATGAACTATTTCTGATGTCGTACGCATCGTAAACGTTTGCACCACAGAATAGCGTGTGCGATAGTTATCCTGTATGACACTGGTACGATAGTCCGACGTTTCGTAATCCTATCCGACACTCATACAATGGTTAACTAATCTTCTTAATTATATATCGCATATGGTTCGGGAGAAGTGAATGTGTGTGATAGTCTCCTTATCTTACACGTTTCACAATCGTGAACTGTTTGTGATGGGGCACACATCGTAAACGTTGCACCATAGAATACCGAGTGTGATGGTAATGCAAGCACACACGAGTAGCAAGGATGGAGCGTTTGGGATATTCGATAGATCACAAATAGTTGTGTGACGACGAGCGTCTGGGAAAGATGCGGGCATCGCATACGCTTAGTTCTGCGAAACGTATGCTTGCGTGCTCCCTATCGCCGACGGTTTCTGGGTCATGTGGGAAGGCCCCCCCTATCGCACACACAGGCAAGGCGACGGTTTAAAACTCTGTCGCGGAAAGGGGGTAAAAACCGTTTGTATAGTAGCTCGCTGTACCAGTGATCGCCGTCTAGCCCATGTCAATATGAGATCTTTGCAAAGTCTCCTCAAAGGGGATCACGTTCGTGGACTAACAAATGTGAGCTTTGCCAAAGATCGTGCTTGCAGTGCCTGTATCGAAGGGAAGTTACATGAGACGGCTCACCGACCCATGACTATCATCTAATCAAAGAGGCCCTTGGAGCTCCTTCACATGGACCTCTTTGGATCTCCATCCTTTTATAGTCTTGGGGGAAGAAAGTATTGCTTGGTGATTGTGGATGACTATTCAAGATTCACTTGGGTATATTTCTTCAAGAGGAAGAGCGAGACCCAACAAACCATCATCGACTTTGCAAATGAGCTCAACGTCAACATGATGCAAAGATTTTGATGATTAGAAGTGACAACGGCACCGAGTTCAAGAACTACACCTTGGATGAGTTCCTTAGTGATGAGGGGATCAAGCATCAATACTCCGCACCATATACCCCTCAACAAAATGGTGTAGCAGAGAGGAAGAACCGGACGTTGATGGACGCGGCAAGGACCATGACGGCGGAATTCAAGTCTCCGTATAACTTTTGGGCCAAAGCCATCAACACCGCATGCCATGCATCCAATCGGCTCTACCTCCGCAAAGGCTTGAACAAGACTCCTTATGAGATACTTACCGGTAACAAGCCCAACATAAAGTACTTCCGGTTGTTCGGGTGTAAGTGTTTCATTCTCAAGAAAGGTGACCGTTTGTCTAAATTCGAACCTAGAGCTCAAGAGGGAATATTTGTTGGTTATGCTACAAACTCTCATGCTTACCGTGTCCTCAATAAGTCCAATGGACTCATTGAGGATACGTGTAACATGTAGTTTGATGAAAATAATGGCTCCCAAGTGGAGCAAAGTGGTCTTTGTGATATAGGTGATGAAATTCCTCCCCAAGCCATAAGAGGAATGGGGATTGGTTAAATACTCCCCATTGAGGAACCCCTTGTGGCCGAAGGAGAAGGGCAATGCTCTATGCAAGTGGATCCATCACCAACTATTGACCCACACGCTTCCGAAGAACAAAGTGAAGGCCCTCAACCAAGTGAACAAGATCAAGGGCAAGATCAATCTCATGATGATGGTGATTCACCAAGTAATGCCCAAGATCAAGTTCAAGACTCCGAGCAAGTTCAAGATCAAGAGCAAGCTCAAAATCAAGAACAAGTTCAAGATCAAGATCAAGAGCAATCTCAAGACGGCGCTCAAGATGATCAAGATGATTCTCCTCAAATGCCTATGGAGGAGCTGTTGGAGTGTCGTGCCGCCAAGATTGCTTCCAAACTCAAGCATCAAGGACATGTCTTCGAGAATGTTTATGGAAGCTTAAAGAAGGGGGTAACCACTCATAAACAATTATCAAACTTTTCTGAGCATCATGCGTTTGTTTCTTGTGTTGAACCCCAAAAGGCACTACCGGCCCGAGGCACTGCGCCTGTTGCACTGTGTGCCTGGAACTACTGCTAGGATGGTAGTACCGCTCATGGAGTGGTAGTACCGCTTATGTGCGGGCTGTGAGATGCATAACGGTTGGATTTGTCCCCACTATATAAAAGGGGTCTTCTTTCCCAAGAAGACTTGCCTCTTTCTTCCCCAAGCTCCATTGTTGCTCCAAGCTCCATTTTTGCCCGATCTCTCTCCCTAGCCAACAAATCTTGTTGATTTTCTAGGGTTTGCTTGACAGGGCCCCGATCTACACTTCCACCAAGAGATATTTGATTCCCCCTACTAATCCCTTGCGGATCTTGTTACTCTTGGGTGTTTGAGCACCCTAGAAGGAAGAGGTCACCTCGGAGCCACATTCCATTGTGTTGAAGCTTCGTGGTGGTGTTGGGAGCCTCCAATTAAGTTATGGAGAGAGCCCCAAACTAGTGGAATCACGACATCTTGCATTGTGTGAGGGCGTGAGGAGAGTACGGTGGCCCTAGTGGCTTCTTGGGGAGCATTGTGCCTCCACACCGCTCCAACGGAGATGTACTTCCTCTCAAAGGAAAGGAACTTCGGCAACACATCCTTGTCTTCACCGACTCCACTTGTGGTTACTTCTTACCTTTACTTTGTGTAAGCTATTATTGTGTTGTATCATTTCCTTGCTTGCTTGCTTGTTGTTGTTGTTGTTGTTAGCATCATATAGATTGCTCACCTAGTTGCATATCTAGACAACCTATTTGTTGCTAAACCTAATTTGCTAAGAAAAGCTAAAAAATTGGCAGTTGCCTATTCACCCCCCCTCTAGTCAACCATATCGATCCTTTTAGGAGGGCACACCAAAGATCATGCCGAAGAGCATGTAGGTGAGGAGGATCAAACCAAGGAATCTGAGGAAGACGAGGAGCAGCCCGAAGAATCTTCAAATGAAGAGGAAGAGGAGGAAGCACCTCAGCCTCCTCCTGTCAAAGTGAAGACTGCCATCGCCAAGAAGCCTGCCTAGAAGAAGGCAATGCACACCGAGCCGACAAGTAAGGAACTTGTCAGTACCAAGGCAGCAGCTGCAGCTTCCCAGGCTCAACCTTCCCGGCATCAGCCTCCTCGCGGTGCAGCTTCCCGGCAGCCAACTTCATTAACTGTAGAGAGCAAGGGTGCTTCACAACCCCCGGCTCCGTCAAGAGCCAAGCGAGCGAGGAAGACACCGCCTCCACCTACACCCTCCGGCGCAGATGACACGATGCACTGGGACCTGTCTGTCCTTAGTGATCGTGAAGAGGAGGAAGAGTAAGTCTATCATCTTCATCCATCATTCTTACAATTGTCTTGATATTGTTGTTGAACTAATCATCATGACTGTTCTGATCTTGTAGGGATGAGGTGCCCTTGGCGGAAAGGTATAGAAAGAAGCCCAGAACCATCGAAGAGGCAAGACGGCAACATGCACTGATCAAGGTGCAACCTCATCTGAAGTTGCCGGCTCAACCCCCCAGCGTGAGGCTCACATCCAATTCCCGCTGGCAAGCACCGTCATCGAGTTTTCTGCAATGGAGACCGACAAGGAGTCGAGAAGCGGCCAGCCAGAAGGAGAGAGCCAAGGAATGGATCCCTTGACGGCACCCTCAACCTTTGAACCGTCGCCAAGACCTTCACCAACAAGGAGCAGCCCTCCCCCAGAGGAGCACCAAGAAGAGCTCGCCCGCATCGGGGCCCCTCCGGCAACTAACGTTGCCGGATAAAGAATGTCATCCCCTCCACATGCTCATCAAGGTAAGTTCCTTTCCATATGTAATCTTATCCTTGTCAATCCATCTTTTTTGTTTTCTTGAACTTGTCCTGAAATTTTGATTTCATCTTGCTCTCCGCTTCTTTCCTATCTTGTAGAACCAACCTCTCCGGAAGAAGGGGAGGTCTCTGTGGAGGAGATTGCAAAGAGCACCGCCGATGAGGCCGCCAAGATCTCTGCCAAAGGGGCTGCTGCGTCCGCCATTGAGGAGGCCAGGAGAACTCCCGAAGAGCCTGACAAACCCTCCGGCAACACATCTGACCCTGTCATAGCAGATGATGAGATGGGAGAGGCTGGCAGCGACAAGCCAAGCACTGACGTTCATCTCAGCACACCCGAGACGCAAGCTCTGACGGGTCCTTTGGAACCTATCAATCAGCAACAGGAATCTGGAGCCCCCAGCTCATCCGGTGCCGGGGAACCTGCCTTTGAAGATGCAATCGCAGAAATCTTGGCGCCTTTCTCCAGCAGCGTCACGGTACCAGACAACTTCGATGACAGCTCTGCAGATCTTGCCTTCTTGAAGATGATGGCTGCCGGCTTCAAGGACGTGCAAGATCACTATGGCAAGCGTTGGGAGAAGCTCCACACGCAGCAACAAACCGTGGAGCTGGTTGAACAGAAGTTGAAAGAGAAGGCGGAAGAGATCCGCAGGTGGTACAATGAGAAGTTCCAAAGCATCAAGAGGCAGGATGAAATGCTTGCCGCTGCGAAGGAGAAGGCAGCGGCCTTGGACGGCAAGTTGGTGGAGCGCGAAACGCAGCTCATCATCAAAGAAAAAGACCTTGCCGCCCGAGAAGAAGCACTTGCCGCCAAGCTCCGTGGCAAGGATGAAGAGATCCAAACCCTGCTTATGCAGCGAACCAGAGAGCTAGAAGAGAACCATAAGAAGGCCATCGAGACTCAAGCTCTGGTTCATGCTGATAAGCTCTTGGAGGCCATCAAGGCTGCAGAAACCGCCGAGGCTGCCAAGGTGGAGTTGGAATCCAAGGTAACAAAACCTGAACAAGACCTTACCGACAAAAGGAAGGAGCTCTTGACTCTTCAAGAGTCAGCGCAGAAGGCAGCTCACACCTTGAGTGATCTGCAGATGTAGATATCAGCCAAGAATCAAGAACTTAGCCAAGCTGCCGATGCCAAGGAAGATCTGAAGCTGAAACTGTCCACTTTGGAAGAGCATCTCGAAGGCGCCAAGGCTAGGGAGAAAATCTTGTCCAAAGATCTTGAGAAGGAGAAAGCTGCATTTGCCAATGCTGAGAATTCCTTTAACGTGCTGAAGGGCAGCTTGCAACTGTGGACCGACCACCTTGTAGAAGCCGCAGAGCAGCTCAGCCGCCAGCTTGTCGTCATGGGCCTGACGGAATATAGCTATTCCACCAACGACCAAGAAGCAACAAGTGCCAGCTTAACTCTCTTCTTCGAGGGCCTTGTTGAGGCGTTGGAGAAGCATCATGAAGAGCGGTCCGCTTCCTTTGCCAACGAATCCCACAAGCTTAGCCGGGATATACTCTTCAAGGTGCTCATCAAGATCGTCCACCGTAACCCCGGCATCAATATTTCCAGGGCCTTCACTAGCTTGCCGAAGGGGACGGACACCAGCGCCGCCGAAGCACTTCTTGCCCCAATTGCCGACAAGGTTGGCCAGGTCTCCAGGACGCAGGGTGGACTCACGAATTAATCTTGTCGTCACACCTTGCCGCGAGTGAGATCATGTAAAAGACAGAACTATCTTAAGTTAGATCTGCACTATGCTTTGATGTAATATGACTTGTGTTTTGATGAATGAGCGCATGCTGTTCCCTTTAAGATTCTGTCATTGTATGTTTTGCTCCCTACGCTTGTCGGAAAACTTGCCGGTGCGCACATACTCGCGGCTAGCTCTTGAGGACGGATCCTTAGCAGCTTGCCGGAGGTGCCGCCATCCGGCAAGATACACTCATCGGTTTCGACGCGACTAGCTTACACTGTTGAGCAGACTCAAAACAGAAATAAGAGCGCGAATAATCCCAACAAGGTTCCTTCGCGTGCAGGTTTTTCACACGAAGATGTAAATCGTTCAAGGAAAAGCCATTACAACTTAGCTTTTCTTTGTTGTACTTCTTGTCGTAAATGATATCTTGAGCATCATTTGGTATCCATACCGTCACTCCCCCCGGGAAATTTGCATGCGAGGAACACTTCATTCCTTTAAAAAAGAAAGAAGAGAAAAGAGGAGGTTGGAACCTCGACGGTCCGTTAATCATCTCATACAAGGCAAAATGTGGCACATCACTGTATGCAACATAAATAAATATGTACTTTGACAAATGTTGCAAAACACTTAGCTTTTATTCACTATGCACGGGGTATGCGCCTGGCTCTGTACAAAGGATTACATGCCTTGCCTGCAAACTTGTACAAAAGAGGTCATCGAGCAACCCGGCAACTGCGCCTTATGGGTAAAACTTGCAAAGATGCTCAATGATCCATGAGTTGAGCACAGGGGTATCATCTTTAGTCTCTAGGTAGACTACGCCAGGCCTAGTGACCCGTACTACCCGGTAAGGGCCTTCCCACTTCGGCGTCAACTTGTTTTTCACCTTCATGGACTGAATCTGACGAAGAACAAGGTCGCCTTCCTCAAGGTTCCTGGAGTTAACTTTGCGGCTATGGTAGCGGTGCAAAGCTTGCTGGTTCCGTGCAGCACGGACAGCAGCCCGGAAATGATCCTCCTCAAGGAGCATGGCATCATCTTGCTGTAGCTCTTCTTGATCCTCCTCGTCGAAGGCCAAAACTTGAGGTGACCCGTATTTGAGTTCTGTGGGGAGCACTACTTCTGTACCATATACAAGGGAGAAGGGCATCTGGCTAGTGGCTCGACTTGGTGTCATTCTGAGTGACCAAAGAACCGCCGACAACTCTTCCACCAAGTGTCTTCCACACCTGTACACCTCGTCGAAGACCACGCGGCACTTCTGCATTTGCCCTCTTCACCTGTCCATTGCTCCTCGGGTGAGCAACGGAGGCGTAGCAGATCTTATTTCCAAGTTCTTGACAGTATGCCGTGAAGGCGCGGCTCGTGAACTTGGTGCCATTGTCGGTGATGATCCCGTTGGGTACGCCGAAACGAGCAACCAATCCTTTGAGGAACTTGATAGTTCATTGTGCCAGCACCTTTCTCACCGGCTCTACCTCAGGCCACTTTGTAAACTTGTCGATTGCAATGTACAAGAATTCAAAGCCCCTGGTAGCACGGGGAAAAGGGCTGACGATGTCGAGCCCCCAGACAGAGAAAGGCCAGGAAAGAGGGATGGTTTGAAGAGCTTGAGCTAGCTGGTGTATGTCCTTGGCATGGAACTGGCATGCTTTGCATCTGGTAACCACCACCAAATCGTCTTGAAGGGCTGTCGGCCAATAGAATCCTTGACGGAACGCCTTGCCGACAAGCGCGCGTGACCCAATGTGAGAGCCACACATTCCTTCATGTATCTCTGCCAACAGCTTCTGTCCATCTTCCCGGCAAATTCACTTCAATTTCACCCCGTTTGGTGTCTTTCTGTAGAAAGGGTTGTCAACAAATTGGTACATTCTTGATTGATGGGCTACTCTTTCCGTTTCTTCTTGCTCATCGGGAAGCTCTCCTGTTTGAAGGTACTGGACGATCAGTTGCGCCCATGTCGGAGCCTGTGGCTCGACGACGAGGACTAAAGGCAGTTCTTCCTCTGCGGGAGCGCTTGCTTCGACGGCAAGGACCAGACTTGCCGGAGGCTGCAACTCACCTACAAAGGGTGGATTGTTAGTGGTATCCACTTTCTTGGCGGCTGTCGGCAGCTCTGCCGAAAAGTAACCACTAACGTCTTGCTTTCTTTTCTTTGCCAGCCTTGAGAGTGTAATGGATGGCTGAGTTAGCTGTAGCACAAATGTTCCTGGCACCACAGGAGATCTCTTGGCGGCAAGCTTTGACAGGTCATCGGCAATCTCATCCTGGGCACGGGGGACGTGCTCCATTTGCATACCGTCAAAGTGCTTTCCCAACTTCCTCACTGACGGTGTCCTGGATTAGGGGGTGCTAACCTAGCCAGCCCGTCTCCTCGGTTGGGCCGATGGGACCTCGTACGTGATCAAGATGGACTCCGGAAGCCGTACATGAGAAGCGTGATCGAGACTATCTCTACCGAAGACTTGACGTATACTCCAAGATCTTTCCAGCCGGCTTACTACTAGTTACCGACTCTGTAACCCTAGATACCCTCCCTGGCGTGTATATAAGCCATAGGGTTTAGCCCGTAGAGGGGACATCAACGCAATATCGCTCACCTAGCCCTAGAAGTTAGACACACATTACGATCTCGAGGTAGATCAACTCTATATTCGATACATCTCCATTAATATAAACAGAAGCAAGACGTAGGGTTTTACCTCCATCAAGAGGGCCCGAACCTGGGTAAACATCGTCTCCCTTGTCTTTGTTACCACCGATCCGAGATCCACAGCTCAGGACCCCCTACCCCGAGGTCTGCCAGTTTTTACACCGACACTGGTGCTTTCATTGAGAGGCCCGCTGTGCGATCGCCAAAAGGATCGATGGGATCGCCGGTCAACGGCCCCAAGCCTATGGAGCACGCCTCCATGTTCGAAACTTCGGCCACAGAGATGCCTGCACGTAAAGTGGAGGCGAACCATGACCCTTCTTCGATTCCAACGGGGAATCCCCCCGGGGACGAGGGGCTGAGATACTTCTTGGAGAGCGGGTCGGACAGTGACCTACCGAAGACCGATCGTCAGATCAATTCAGCTAATCCGGTAACCACGGATCCGGCGTCAAGTGAGAATAACGAGATCTTGAGCCCGCGGTCTTTAAAGATCGGGACTCATCCGCTCACCTCCCATATAGAGTATCGCCCCGATAACTCCGGCACACCTGACATCTGGGATTTAGCCCACGTACAACAGCTCCCTGATGAACCGATCAGGCGATACTGGGCCAGATTCTTGTTCGTCAAGAGCAAGATACTGGATTACCAAGACTCTGACATAATTACCGCTTTTGAGGGCGGATGCAAGGATAAGGGCATCTCGAACGTCCTCGCTTGACGTTGCATCCAAACACTCCCTGAATGAACCAACTTGGTAGCACGATTTTGCGCCATCGAAGACGCTTGGTGGACCGAGGAAAACACGGACTCGATCTGTGAGGGTTACCCGGAACGCGATCGATCGGCACTTCGGCGCGAAAATCCCAAATGGAACATTCCGGGCGATCGACCCCGAAAAAAGAAGAAAACCTCCGGTCACCCCGGAACAACCCTGGACATCTTTCTGGATAAACCATGCCCGATCCACGCCATGTTGATTAACTCCTACCCCATTCATAGCCTTCGCGACTGTTGGGTATTGAGGCAGGTGGCTAAAGGGGGACCCGCCCTCTTGGCGGGCACCTCCAGCCACCTTGAACAGACCTCGGAAGAAGACGAGGTCCTAATGATTTATGAGACCTTTACATCTAAAAACCAGCGCAAATGGGCCCTGCGGGAAATTAATTCCGTCCGGCGAGTACCACCTCGGGGCGTGTGGATAGACACGCCGATCACCTTCAACCACAACGATCAACCGAAGTCGGCCTTAGGCAGGTGTCCCGCCGCGCTAGTCCTCAACCCTATAGTGGACCACTGCCGCCTCCACAAGGTCCTTATGGACAGAGGCAGCAGCTTGAATCTAATATACGTAGACACTCTGGACAAAATGCACATCGATAAATCACACATAGAACAGAGCACCACCACCTTCAAAGGAATAGTCCCCGGACGAGAGGCACCCTGCAGCGGAAAGATAACCCTGGACGTAGTTGGGACTCCAGATAATTATCGCTCCGAGGAGATTACGTTCCACATCGCACCTTTCAAGAGCGGATACCACGCCATCCTCGGACGGGACGCCTTTTCAAGATTTCAAGCAGTGCCACACTACGGCTACATGAAGCTCAAGATGCCAGGCCCCAAGGGGATCATTACTATCTCAAGCGATCCCGACAGGGCACTCATAGCCGAGAATAAAATGGCGTCCCTCGCCCTTGAGACTCTGGCCGAAGCCTTCGCGGCCGAGGAGCTGACCGCACTGCGCGCTGAGGTCGACCGGGACGACGTTGTCCTCGACAAAAGACCAAAGTCTACTTCTTTCAAACCGGCCGACGAAATAGTCAAATTCCAGGTTCACCCAACGGACCCTGCTAAAACGGCGTCCATAGGGGCTAACCTCGACCCAGAGGTTGCCGAAGCCCTACACGTCTTCCTTAAAGAAAACTGGGACATATTCACCTAGCACCCCTCCGATATGCCAGGGATACCCCGTAGGCTTGCAGAGCATAGCTTAAATATACTGACGGGCTATAAGCCTGTCAAACAAACATTTTGGCGTTTCTCCGAACCTAAGCATCAAGCAATGGGCGAGGAACTAGCAAAGCTGCTGGAGGCAGGATTCATCAGGGATATAAAACACCCTAACTGGCTAGCAAATTTGGTCATGGTACCAAAGAAGGATAGGTCCTGGCGTTTGTGTGTCGACTTCAAAGACCTCAATAAAGCTTGCCCCAAAGACCCCTTCCCCTTACCCCGTATTGACCAAATTGTGGATGCCACTGCGGGCCATGATGCACTATGCTTCCGAGACGCCTATTCAGGATATCATCAAATAAAGATGAAGGAATCTGACCAGGCAGCAACGGCATTCATCACGCCCTACGGGCCGTTTTGCTTCAACACGATGCCTTTCGGACTAAAGAACGCTGGTGCCACATACCAGCGTATGATTCAAACATGCCCGGAAAAACACATCGGAAAGACCGTCGAGGCCTACGTAGATGATGTATTTGTCAAAACCAAACACGTCAACCAGTTGGTCGACAACCTTTGAGATACATTTGCCAGTCTACGGGAATATCAAATAAAATTAATCTGGAGAAATGCGTTTTCGGAGTCCCAGCTGGCAAACTCCTCGGCTTTATCATATCTATCCGAGGAATCGAAGCCAATCCGGCTAAAATTTGAGCCTTGGATCGTCTGAAGATTCCAATAGAGCTCAAGCACGTACACAAATTGGCAGGCTGCGTAGCAACCTTGAGCCGCTTCATATCACGGCTCGGAGAAAAGCCTTACCCTTGTACAAGCTGTTAAAACAGACCAAAACATTCAAATGGACCAAGGAGGCCGCGACAGCCTTGGAAGACATCAAGGCCCTCCTCGCCACCAACCCCATCCTGGCAGCGCCAGGTGTCTGCAAGCCGATGATACTATACATCTCGGCCACAAACCAGGTGGTAAGCGCAGTCCTCGTGGTCGAACGAGACATGGAGGGTCACAAATTCTAGGTCCAGAAGCCCGTATACTACGTATCCGAGGTCTTAACTCCATGCAAGTCACGCTACCCTCACTACCAAAAGATAGCCTACGCGGTCTTCATGGCATCACGAAAAGTTCGGCACTACTTTCAAGAGTGTTCGGTGACCGTGGCATCTGACGTCCTGCTAAGTGACATAATCAATAATAGGGATGCGACAGGGCGCATCGCCAAATGGGCCATAGAGCTCTTACCTTTTGAAATCATCTACAAACCACGCTAGGCCATTAAATCCCAGGTGCTGGTGGACTTCGTAGCCGAATGGACCGAAGCCGAACTCCCCCGTGAGTACAGTACTTACTCGCATTGGACAATGTATTTCGATGGCTCCAAAATGCTTGCCGGCCTAGGGGATGGCGTGGTGCTCACGTCACCCATGGGAGATAACATTAGATATGTGCTACAAATCATGTACACAGACTCTAATAATGTTGCTGAATACAAAGCCCTCCTACACGGACTTCGGATAGCAGTCTCTATGGGTGTTAAACGCCTGGAGGTCCGAGGTGATTCTAACCTCGCCATCTCACAAATCAACGGCGAGTTTGACGCCAAAGACCCAAAGATGACAGCTTACCGAAATGCCGTCATAAAAATCTCAGCCAGGTTCGAGGGGCTAGAGTTTCACCACATACCCCGAGATAGCAACCAGGCCGCAGATGTGCTCGCCCGATTGGGCGCAAAACGGGATAAGGTTCCCGAAAACACCTTCCTCGAACGGCTTTTCAAGCCATCTGTAGTCTGGCAAGATAGCAAAGGAACATCGGAATCAACCGACGTCGGGCAACAGGCCCCGCCCGAAGAAGATGATGGTATCATAGGCGGGTCAATGATCCGGAAGACTGCTTCAGCGCATGAAGTCATGGCAGTCATCGCACCATGGACCGAGCCGCTCCTCGCATACCTACTCCAAAAAGAGCTCCCCGATAACCAAACCGACTCCCGCCGGATTGTAAGGCAGTCTAAAGCCTACAAGGTTCATGAAGGTTAACTTTACAAAATGAGCACAACGGGCGTCCTCCAGAGATGCATATCCGAGGAAGAAGGCAAACTCCTACTTTGGGAGATACACTCCGGCATGAGCGGACATCATGTCGCTGCTCGGACCTTGGTTAGCAAGGCTTTTCGAGCCGGTTTCTATTGGCCAACTGCAGGCGCCGATGCCTTAGCCTTAGTACAACGTTGCCCAGGCTGCCAGGTATTTGCCAAGCAGAGCCACATGCCCCCCACGGCCCTTCGCACCATCCCCATCACTTGGCCTTTTGTGGTCTGGGGGCTCGATATGGCCGGGCCACTCAAGGGTGGATCAAACAAAAATAAGTACCTCCTCGTCATGGTCGACAAATTTACCAAGTGGATCGAAGCAAAGCCGGTCACCTCGACCGAAGCCGTCCAGGTAATCGGATTCATCTCGGGGGTAGTACATCGTTACGGTATCCCCCACGGTCTGATTACAGACAACGGAACCAACTTCACGCCCAAAGAGGTTAAGGCATGGTGTCAAAAATTGGGCATTAAGCTCGACTACGCGTCCGTCTACCACCCACAGTCTAATGGGCAGGTGGAGCGAGCGAATGGACTAATCCTTAGTGGAATTAAGCCAAGGTTAGTTCGCTCCCTTAAAAAAGCCGACTGTAAATGGGTTGAGGAACTTGATTCCGTACTATGGGGCTTGCGTACGACACCAAACAGGTCCACAGGATACATCCCGTTTTTTATGGTGTACGGCGCCGAGGCGGTCCTCCCATGCGATATCATACATGACGCACCTCGAGTACACATGTATGAGGAGCTAGAGGCTGAGCTTGATCGGCAGGATGCCCTAGACGCTCTCAACGAAGAGCGCAACGTCGCACGGGCGAGATCAGCTATTTATCAGTAGTAGGCCCGGCGCTACCATGGCAGAGAGGTTCACGCCAAAGAATTTAACGTCGGGGATCTCGTAATGAGGCTACATCCCGAAAAACAAAAGCACAAACTCTCCCCTAGATGGGACGGGCCGTTCATCATTGACCAAGTATTCATTGGAGGAGCCTATCGAATCCGAGATCCAGAGGACGGCCGATTAGAGCCCCATCCCTAGAACGCGGCGCTACTCCGACGCTTCTACGCTTGACACCACGCATACGGTCCGTGTAAATAACTTGTGCATTTTCTTTGACTTAATCTTTTACTCATTATTTATTTTCCCACCTCGGAACGTTATTCAATGACCCCGAGGACAATATAGCATGTTCTTTTCAAAACAAGACTATTCCACCTCTTATGTACTATCGTCGTTTGAGCCACCATATGTATCGATTCACTTTAAGATTTGGCCAAGCTGGGTTGCCCGGCTCCTGTGCTTGCCCCTTACGTTCCTGATATTTTGGCTAGGGGGCAAAGGGAGCACCGCTGTGATTGTCACTCCCGGATCAGCCGGTGTAGTACCTCAGACGGATAAAGTTGAAAGCTAGCGTTCTTACAATGCGAATCAGTCGGCCTTGACATAGGACTAACATGGCAGGGGTCTTTTCAAACCCCGACCAGGGGCTTTACCCCCGAGGTCATCCGTCTTCGGACAGATGTGCTCGACACAGTGACCCGAGGAAAGGAACTGTTGGAAGAACTATTTTCCTCGAAAGATGTTTCTTACGTTAAATAGTAATATAACATAACTTTCCGTTACCCTCTTGTCCTTCGAGCCGCGTAGCCCAATTGCCTTGTCGCCTGAAGCACCTGGTCCGATAACCTCGGCCAGTAGTATGGGACACTCCTCGGAGTTTATCCGAGGAGGCGGAAGCTGAAGGCTGGCTGACAGAGTTTGGATACACGGATTGAAAAAAGACATAAATACTTCGGTACATAAAGTCATACAAAGTTTTCACGCGCGGTCTAGCCCATCTATTAGGGTGTCCAATGCGCAATCCTTCTGCGAGAATCGCGCCGCAGGCATTACACTATCATATGTTTGGCTAGCGGGGATTTCCTTCCCGTCAGACCCCATGGGCCCCACCTCTGCTAATTCCGTCTTCTTCAGACCGGTGTAGTGGGTCTTCACCGTGGCCTAGGCCTCCCTCGCACCTTCTCGGCAAGCTGATACTTTCCAAGCCTGGATCCGGCGCCGAGCTCTCTTAAGCTGTTCGGCTAGCATGGCCATGTCCTCGGGGACCGGCACCACCTCAAGCCATAATGCCTGGTGCACATCATTCATCGATTTCCATGCCCTTTCGTGCACCTCGGATAGACGAACGGACATCGGACCCCGAGATTCCGAAGGAAGGCCAGACAAAGAAGCTGCCAAACAAAATAACATTCGCATGACAAATCACCTCGGACAAGTTACATGACAAGCATTCCTCGAGATTTATAACTTACCATAAATCATGTTGTCCGTTTGCCGATTCTTTGCTTCCGCAGCAGCGAGGCGAGCTTTTAAGCCCTCAATCTCCTGGGCCTGGCGGGCGTTCTCAGCCCTAAGCACATTCACGCTGTCCACTCTTTGAGTAACCACGTGTTGGTTTGCCTAACGTTGCGCTTCAGCATACGCCAGATCCTCGCGGACCTGCTTCAGGTCTCTTTCAAGATGGCCTAGGGCTTCCGCGTGAACTCTATTTTCATTGGCATTAACCAATTCAAGCACAAAGCAATTACCGTGCACCTCTCTGGTGAATTTCTTCACCTGTTCAACCTCGGACAAAGCCGCGTCAAGCTACACCTCTGTTTGGGCCAACGCCGAAGTCAATTGCTCATTCTTTAAGCAAGCTTCCTGAACATGACGGTAGTTGCTGGTTAGTATTCAAGTCTTGATTCGACCCCAGGGGCTCGTACCAAGCCTTAGGGGCTACTACCATACTGGGTAGTCATATTTATCTTTAAACCTTACCCGCAGCCCCCGTGACAAGACGTCCAGCGATTCATCGAAGGCACCTCGGGTTGCCCCAAGGTATGCATCCACCGCGCTGAGAGCACTGAACTCCCTGTTCGAGAAAGCTGGATTGTTCAGAGAAGCTTTTTGCCGGCGATAATTCGCGGCACATTGAATCTCGGATGGAGTAGCCGATGTCGCCGAGTCCTCGGGCTGGGAGGCTCCGGGGTCAACCCCCGCGGGATTTCGGGCACCCGTTTCCCTGGCGGGGCCGTGGCTCCCTCGGCCTCCACGTTGGCTGTGGTGGATGAAGGTTGTCTGCAAATAATCGGGAAGGTTAAAATCTGAAGTGTCTTTGCAGTGGCATAGATCAAAGTATTACCCGGTAATGGAGGGGGCACTTTCGCCTGCCCCCGTGACCTCGGTTTGAACTTCTTGTACTTCTGCCGGAGCCCTTTCCAGTGAAGCCGTCTCTCTGCGTAGGTGTTGGGAGCGCCACCCCTTTGGAGGAGAAGTCAGATGGCTGGGGGCTGGAGGACGAGGGGCTCTCTTTCGTTTAGAGGAAGGGAGTGATTCCGAGGTAAACGGGAGAGTTCGGAAGAGAAACTTACTATGTCAGCAGGGTTGCTGTGTGACAGCCCATCTTGGAACTGGCGCTCGGTGAACTCCTCCGTGGACCCTTGGTACATGCTGGCCAGTACGGCTCCGAGGGTCATTTGGTCCATAAAAGCTCCCTTGATGGATCGGGAAGCGTCGCTGGACCCATTATACTCGCACAATAAGTGCTGGCGCTGCCGGAGGGGTTGGACTCTTCGGTCTAGGGCCACCGCCATCACATCAATGATGGTGAGGCCAGCGGTTGATAGTAGCTTCACCTTGGCCGCTAGACTGGTCACGGCTTCGTCTTCCTCTTACGCCAAGCTCTGTGGCCTACAACTGTAACGTTTCCTCGGTGGATCCAATGAGAAGGGTGGGAGTCCTAGCCGGACTGGCTCGTACAGCGGGACGTCGTTAATATAGAACCACTCGGAAGGCCAGTAATCGGCGTCCTCCCGAGGTGTTCCCGCTGGATAACCAGTCTTGTCGATCCGGCAGACTTCGGCTCCTCCAACCTCGAATAGCTTGTCGGCCGAGGAGTGGGGCACGATACAGAAATACTTTCACCATAATCCGAAGTGCGCCTGA
The DNA here is from genome assembly GCA_039707655.1 of Elymus sibiricus. NCBI lineage: Eukaryota > Viridiplantae > Streptophyta > Magnoliopsida > Poales > Poaceae > Elymus > Elymus sibiricus. Next base: position 199,837,425 of record CM077668.1, read on the forward strand.
CAGCCGAGGTGTAGCTCGCAGAGTGCAACGAACCCCGTGATGTGTAATATCGAATTCGGGGAGAGATGGTGCAGCTGCAGCCGTAAAACTCCAGCAAGCCGCGGAGGAAAGGGTGGATTGGAAACCCTAAACCGCGGAGGAGGAAAGGCACGAAGCATAACCGCTCGTCTCCTCATGGCGAAGGGTAATTCTCGGCGTGGGCTTGATTGTCGATGGATGTTAATCCGGGACGGCTAGGGGCCAGATCCGCATCCGGTAGATAACCTTGCGTTGCCAAGTGCTCTAGTTGAAGGCGCGCGACGGAGCAGCTCCCCCAGTCCCCTCTATCAGGGTCGTGAGGGTGCCTTGACGATCCTTCACCACTTGCCATTGTTCGGGCTCTTGAGCTTGGGCTGGGATGGGGAGGGGATTTTTGCTATGATTGCGGTTGATGCGTATGGCCGCTAGCAAAGGCTGCGCATTTATTAAGTAAAGGCAGAAGGGGCTGACGCTTCGATATTTTTTCCATAAAGGGGCCCGATTCCCTAGATGACACGATTCTCAAAATCTGAAATGGGGCCCCAACGGAATTTTAAGGGTTGGCCGAGGTCTTTAAGTCTGGTCGGAGGATAAAGCACGGGAACTTGTCTATCGAGCCAAGACTCCGGAATTGAAGGGCGTTGACTTCGGCATCGAAGACCAGTTCAGGGGCTACTGACGGTGTCCTGGATTAGGGGGTGCTAACCTAGCTAGCCCGTCTCCTTGGTTGGGCCGATGGGCCCTCGTACGTGATCAAGATGGACTCCGGAAGCCGTACATGAGAAGCGTGATCGAGACTGTCTCTACCGAATACTTGACGTATACTCCAAGATCTTTCCAGCCGGCTTACTACTAGTTACCGACTCTGTAACCCTAGATACCCTCCCTAGCGTGTATATAAGCCATAGGGTTTAGCCCGTAGAGGGGACATCAACGCAATATCGCTCACCTAGCCCTAGAAGTTAGACACACATTACGATCTCGAGGTAGATCAACTCTGTATTCGATACATCTCCATTAATATAAACAGAAGCAGGACGTAGGGTTTTACCTCCATCAAGAGGGCCCGAACCTTGGTAAACATCGCCTCCCTTGTCTTTGTTACCACCGATCCGAGATCCATAGCTCGGGACCCCCTACCCCGAGGTCTGCCGGTTTTTACACCGACACTCACTTCATCAACATAAGCCTCCATCAAGGGACTCTGGTAATCTTTGCTAATCTGCTTCACCACAAGCTGCGAGCTGCCTCTGATAATCATCTTTCGAATACCAAGATCGATTGCAATGCGCAGGTCGGCAAGCAATCCCTCATACTCACCAGTGTTGTTGGTGGCCTGCTCCCTGGGGAAATGCATCTGAACCACATACTTGAGATGCTCTCCGGTGGGTGCGATGAGCAGCACGTCGGCACCGGCGCCTTTCAGCGTCAAAGCACCGTCAAAGTACATGATCCAATTATCAAAAGTTTCCTTGATAGGGAGAGAGGTCTCTTGGATTTCTTCATCTTGCGTTGGGGTCCATTCTGCAATGAATTCCGCCAAAGCTCTGCTCTGAATTGTTGAGGTACTCTCAAACTTCAAGTCAAAGCTTGACAACTCCAACGCCCACTCCACAATCCTACTGGTGGCTTCTGGATTTCTCAAAATATGTTGCAAAGGAAAGCGTGTGACGACGATGACTTGGTGTGCTTGAAAGTAGTGGCACATCTTCCTTGAGGCCATGAGAAGGCCAAAGAGCAATTTCTGCAACCAGAATACCTTGATCTAGCCTCCTGTAGGAGAGAGCTAACAAAGTAGACTGGGCACTGCACCATCTTCTTCTTCTGCACAACTTGTTGATCTGGCTCATTTGCTTGCACAATCTCAGACTTGTCGGCACCTGACCTTGTCGGAGAAGATTCCGGCTTGCTAGACTGTGGCTCTGCGGTTGCTGCCTTTTCTTCATCTGCCTCTCTTTCAGCCACAAGTGCAACACAAACCACTTGATTTGTTGCCGCTAAGTATAGCATCAACGGCTCTTGTGGCCTAGGTGCGACTAAGACTGGCGGAGAGGACAGGTACTCCTTCAAATCTTGGAGCGCGGCCTCCGCTTCCGGAGCCCACTTCAGTGGACCTACCTTTTTAAATATTTTGAAAAATGGCAAGGCGCGCTCTGCTGATTTGGAGATGAACCTGCTAAGTGCGGCAATGCAACCGGCAAGACGCCTGACGTCCTTGACGCATTTTGGTGCTTCGATCTGCTCAATTGCTTTGATCTTGTCGGGATTGGCTTTAATTCCTCTCTGAGACACAAAGAACCCAAGAAGTTTGCCGGATGGAATGCCGAACACGCACTTCTCGGGGTTGAGCTTCAAGTTGAGTTTGTGCAAGTTTGCAAATGTTTCTTCCAAATCTTGGATCAGTGTTGACTTGTACTTTGTTTTGACCACAATATCGTCCATGTAGGCTTCCACATTTCTGTGCAACTGGGCCTCAAAACCAATCTAAACTGCTCTGGCAAATGTTGCCCCGACACTCTTCAATTCGAAGGTCATGCGTATAAAACAATACGTGCCACATGGAGTGATGAATGTTGTTTTCTCCTCATCTTCCTTTGGCCATAAAAATCTGATGATAACTAGAGTAGGCATCAAGAAAAGAGAGTAGTTCACAGCCGGCAGTGGAGTCCACAATCTGGTCGATGCGTGGCAAAGGAAAAGGGTCTTTTGGACAAGCTTTATTTATATCAGTGAAGTCGATACAAAGCCTCCATTTTCCATTCGCCTTACGCACCACAACTGGATTGGCTAACCACGTGGGATGTAGCACTCCTCTGACCAGGCCTGCCGCTTCTAGCTTCTTGATTTCTTCGGCAATAAATTCTTGCCACTCCAAGGCTTGCTTTCTAACCTTTTGCTTGACGGGTCTTGCATGAGGACAGATGGCAAGGTGGTGCTCAATCACCTCCCTGGGAACACCGGGGATGTCAGATGCTTGCCAACCAAATACATCGACATTCACCGGCAGGAAGGCAACTAGCGCGCTTTCCTATTTGTCACTCAGAGTGGCACTTATGGTGAAAGTGCCACTCGTCCCATCGTCCTTCGCAGAAACTTGCTTGGTTACAAGTGTAGAGGCCTTGGCTTTCTTGCTCTTGCTGGTAGAGCTCTCTAGTATGTCCTCAACAGGAGTGCCGCACTCTGCGGTGCGCTTCTTGAAGTCCTTATCAGAGGTCTTGCCGGTCTTCTTCTTCTTTCCTCCCCCGGGAGCTTTGCCGGCAGGAGCATGTACCTCCTTAGCAGATGCTGCCACCGCCTCCTGGTAGAGCTTGTCAACGCAAATAATTGCGTCTTTCTGGTTGGACTTGAAGGTGAGAACACCCATTGCCCCTGGCATCTTGATGACATTGTAAGCATAGTGCGACGCAGCCATGAACTTTGCCAGCGCCAGGCGGCCTAGAATCCCATTATATGGTAGCGGCATCTAGATGACGTCAAAGACAATCTTTTCCGTCCTGTAGTTGAGCTCGCTGCCAAACGTGACCGGCAATGTAATTTGGCCCTTCGGCTTGTTCCTCCCCGGACTAATCCATTGGAATGTGCCTGTCTCCTCGAGATCCTTGTCGGGGATTTGCAGCCTCCTGATCACATCAGGGGAGATCAAGTTCAAGCCGGCCCCACCGTCAACCAACATCTTTGTCACCTTCAGGTTGCAGATTGTTGGTGAAACCAACAACGGCAAGCACTCAACCACAGTGGTGCGGTCAGGGTGATCCTCAGCGCCAAAGACGATGGGTGATACGTCTCCAACGTATCTCTAATTTTTGATTGTTCCATGCTATTATAGTATCAATCTTGGATGTTTTGTATGCAATTATATGCCTTTATATATCATTTTTTGGGACTAACCTATTAACCCAGTGCCCAGTGCCAGTTGTTGTTTTCTGCTTGTTTTTGCCTTTTCAGAAAATCATTATCGAAAAGTGTCCAAACAAGAAAAAAAACTTTGGATTGATTTTTTCTGGACCAGAAGAGACCCATGAAGCTTTGGGAGAAGACCAGAAGAGCCACGAGGAGGCCACAAGCCTGGAGGGCGCGCCCAGGGGGGTAGGGCGCGCCCCCCAGGCTTGTGGGCCCCTCGTTGCCCCTCCTGACCTAATTCCAGCGCTATAAATTCCCAAATATTCCCAATATACCAGAGAGACAGAAGAGAAAACCTTTCCGCCGCCACAAGCCTCTGTTCATCCGCGATCCCATCTGGAGGCCTTTTCTGGTACTCTGCCGGAGGGGGAATCGATCACGGAGGGCTTCTTCATCAACCTTGCTACCCTTTCGATGATGAGTGAGTAGTTTACCACAGACCTACGGGTCCATAGCTAGTAGCTAGATGGCTTCTTCTCTCTCTTTGATCTTCAATACCATGTTCTCCTCGATGTTCTTGGAGTTCTATCTGATGTAACCTTCTTTTGCGGTGTGTTTGTTGGGATCCGATGAATTGTGAGTTTATGATTAGATTATTCATGAGAAATATTTGAGTCTTCTCTGAACTCTTTTATGCATGATTATTATAGCTTTGTATTTCTCTCTGATCTATCGATTTGGTTTGGCCTACTAGATTGATTTGTCTTGCAATGGGAGAGGTGCTTTGTGATTTGTCGTTGTCTTGCTATCTTGCGGTGCTCAATCCCAGTGACAGAAAGGGACATGACACGTATTTGTATTGTTGCCATTAAGGATAAAAAGATGGGGTTTAATCATATTGCTTGAGTTTACTTTGTCTACATCATGTCATCTTGCTTAAGGCGTTACTCTGTTTCATACTTAATACCCTAGATGCATGCTGGATAGCGGTCGATGGGTATAGTAATAGTAGTAGGCGTTTTTCTATCAATTGCCCAATAGTAATTTGTTTACCCACCGTATGCTATGTGTTCGAGAGAGAAGCCTCTAGTGAAAACTATGCCCCCCGGATCTACTTTATCATATATAAAAAACCTAAAAATACCTTGCTGCAATTTATTTACTTTTATTTTAATTAGTATTTTAGTTTATCTATTTATCTCTATAAGATTTAATCCTTGCAAATAACCGCTAAGAGGATTGACAACCCTCTTATTTGTGTTGGGTGCAAGTGTTTGCTCTTGTGTGTGTAGGTGCGTTTAACGGAATTTTGCTTGGTTCTCCTACTGGATTGATAACCTTGGTTTTTAACTGAGGGAAATACTTATCTCTACTATACTGCATCATCCTCTCCTCTTCGGGGAAATATCAATGCAGTCTACAAGTAGCAATGGACGCGTGCGACCACTTGAGTGGCTTTTGTACTTCCATTGCCGGCTCCGCTGCATTCACTTCGCGGACCCATTGCTTCAGTTACTGGTGCGAGGAGTGCAAAGATGCGCCTCCGTCAACACACATGGCGTCCACTGCATTCTGGAATTCATTGTCGGACCGCTCCTCGTCCCTATCATCATCATCATCTCCCTTTTGGCCCTGAGCGGGCTTCTCCTTCGGCTACTTGGTCTTGCCGCGGCGGCCTCCGCGGCCACCATAATTCTTCTTGTCGGACCTACTAGCACCATCTTGACCCTTCTCCTTGTCGCGCCTCTCGTATTCTTGTTTGTGTTTTTCGGCAAGCTGCTCCACTTGCCGGCACTCCTGGAGATCATGGCCCTTGGTACGGTGAATCTTACAATACGGGCCGTCGGTCTTCTCTCCTGCGGCGGCCTCATGGCTACAAGTGCAGACAGGGATCTCCTTGCTACCGCTCTTAGCCTTTGGCTTCTTGTCGGGATTTCCCAACTCCTCAACTGCTAACACAGCCTTGCCTTTGCGCTTACGGTCGCGGTTTCGGCCCTTCTTCTTCGGGGTTGATGCGTCGTCGTCTTCAGAATCCACTTCAGCACCAGCATCCTCCCCGGGGAGTCGCCTCCACTCCTCAGCACGTGCACACTTCTTCACCAAGGCATATAGCTCATTGACGGTTCCTACCTTCTCAATGTTCATCACAGATCGCATTATGCGATTGCGCACATTCGTGTGGAATGCGGCAATGACAGCTGCGGGATGAACATCAGGGATGTTGTGGTGCGCACGGCTGAACCTTTGTATGTACTTGCAGAGGGGTTCACCATCTCTCTGGGGTAGCACATGCAGGTCGTTGGCCTGGCCAGGGAGCTTGTGGCCACCCTGGTAAGTACCAACAAACTGATGGCACAAATCCGACCAAGAAATGGAGCCCTCTGGCAAGTTCATCAACCACGACCTGACGTTGGGTTTGAGTGCCAACGGGAAGTAGTTGGCCAGTATCTTATCGTCCCGCCCCCCGGCAGCCTGCGCCGCAATGGTGTAGATGCCAAGGAATTCTGATGGACTGAGCTAGCCATCATACCTATCGGGCAGCTCTGGCTTGAAGGCATGGGAGGGCAGCCAGCAAACCTGCCACAGCTCACGAGTGAACGCTGGGCAGCCTACCTCGTAAGGTAAACACCCAGGGTACCCTGGTGCAGGCACATTTGCTACCGGCCCTGCACGGTCGTCTGACTAATGGCGTGCTTCCCGACGCCACTCGATCGTCGTACGAGCGTCCTCAACGCGCCGTTCTTGGAGCACTTGCCGCTGATCCTGGCGGCCTCGCAGATCCAATGACGCCATGGACACCACGTCCTGGTCATTCGATCGGCGAGCTTGCCGATGTGGTGGCTATTGATGCGGAGGTGACTGCACCATTGGCGCAGCGTCTCTGGCACGGCCGCCGGCTGGTCCTATCGGCGCCGTGGGTGGTCGCCATGAAGGCCCCGCCTCCTGTGTTTTGTCGGGGTCGGCAAAACTAATGAGACTCTGAATGATAGCCCTCCATCCGTCCATCTTGTCAGGAGCTAGCGGGAAATTCAACAACATTTTAATCTATGCCATGGCTTCTGCCGTCGTGGTTGGCATGGCGGGAAGCATAGAACGGGACATCGCTCGACTCCTAGTGGAGCCAGAAGGAACTCTGTCGCGTGCCTGCTTCCACGACACATGCTCACCAATGGGTTGGCGTGGTGGTGGTGGTGCTTGAACATCATGAGGACGATGCTCAACATTGGCTTGATGTCGTCCAGAGCCGCCAGCACCGCGAGGGAGCGTGTCGCGCCCACCTTGCGATGGTCGCGGTACACGTCCCACCACAGCGTTGTTGGACGTCGCCGCACCGTCTTTAGATGTCGCAACGGCTGGGTCTTGGCTGGCACCGCTCCGGTCCACATTGTTGTGGTGGCTACAGTCACCGGAACGTCGTGGGAGTTGGCCATCTACGCCATCTCTAGTGTGGTAGCTACGTTCACCAGTGCAGGGAGGAAGCTGACTGCCTCCGCCACCCGCGCCTCTTGCTCCACCCATCCCGGTTGTACCACCCGCACCGGCCGCGCCACCTGCGGACGCCTGTGAGGGCAGCTTGGAGGTGGAGGGAGCCGTCGCGGCTCCACCCTTCTTCTTGGGCGCCATCGACGAAAGTGATGAAGCTGGCACTCACACTACCGACACTGATTTGTAACACACGATCCCCTACCTGGCGCGGCAAAGATGTCATGGCGTATGATGATCTATGGGATCAAGATGATCCCTTTACGGTTCGGCTGTGGGAATCAACGTGCACAAAGAGCAGGATTAGTAGATGCAAGAACACACATCAATTAACCAGGTTCGGGCCGCCTCGAGGCGTAAAACCCTACTCCTACTTTGGTGGTTTGATTGCGTTTGAGCTCAGAGTACAAGGGAGCGTGACTTTTCTGGCAAGGTGTGCGGGAAGTACAGCTGCTACGCGTAATTGAGCTAAGGGTCGACCCCTCCATCAGTAGCCGTGGGCCTCCTTTTATAGGACAAGGGGTCACCACCGTGGCTAAGATGGGACAAAAGCATTAAATGCACCGTTAGGTGCTACGCTGGGGAGGTGAGTTCTGGCAAAGGTTCTGCACCGCTCATCTAGCTGCCCTTTGTTACCTTGACACAATCCAAGGATGGGTGTCATTAAAGCTAATCTTCGGGCGGCGTACTGACACGTGCCCTAACAAGCTCTGCTTGGCTGCCTGCCCGCTCGACACCTATCGATATGTGCTTATTTGGTTGATGAGGTGGAGCGGCAGTGAGACAAAATGAGCCTGCCAGCACGAAGCTTGCCGGGCCTTCGCCCTGCCGGGCCTTCGCCTTGCCGGTGTAGAGCTTACAGGCAAGGGTAGTCTTGATCTTCAGTACCGCACTGATACTTCTTGACGACCTGCCTCGAGGTCTTCTCCATGGTCTTGTCAACCTAGTCTCGAGCCTTGACAAAAGCAGTCCTCTGGCAAACCCTTACCGTCGAGGAGGCTGCAACTGTCTATGCATAAGTCAGGGTATGATAACACCCATGTTTTCATACACCGACTTCAGTCGAGACAAAAGAGGTCTTCATGTCGTACACAAGTGTGGGTTGTGAAAATGAACTAACTCTTCTTGCAGGAACACTGTCACGGATTCTCCTCGCTGATCCTTAGCCCTGAGACATATCTTGTTGGTACTATTTGTTCTTTGCTTATTTGTCCTCGCTTTGTTGTTGTTTTTTGTCTTTTGCTATGTTTTGCGTTTCGTCCGATGAACAACTCACTCAGACCTATTGCTTTGGTTTTTCCTCTTCTGGCTGAGTGTTTTGTTTCGGATCCTGTTTCCCTTCTGTTCTCTCTCATCTAAATCTATGTTGTCCATGACATGCATGCAACTCGATCTAAAGAAAATTTCTCTTCGGCATCCTTGGTCGCGAAAGAAATGGACTTCGAACATTTATCTAATTTTGGCGCAAGCCCATCTGAAACCTTTTGGTCGCCCGCTCCACTTCCCGAGTTTCTCGGAGAAAATGGTTGCCACGTGCCCACGATCTCCATGATCATGATCGTGCCCGTTGAATGCGGAACGTCCATCGTCTGAGAACCGTCGATTTTGGAGAGGCGGATCAGCACTCTGGCTATAAATACCCCTCCCCTCATCTTCTTCCTTAGTCCTTCCGCTATTTCCTCCGAACCCCTTCCTCCGCTTGCAGTCCGAGCCCACGCTCGAAGCATCTCCGGCGAGGAGCTCCGCCGTGAAACTCCGGTGGAATCTCATCGCAACTATCCACGCCGGTGCGGCAATCCTTCTCACCGCATTGCCGTAGCCAATTCATACTACCAAGTTAGGGCGTGTGGATCTAGAGCTACCCTCTCCATTCCTCTGTTCATAGGGTAGTTCTTATCGACGCAATTTCCGTGCATTTATTTTACCGCGGTAGATCTTTAAGGTTCACTAGTATTCAAGATGTACGGTTTGCAGATCTTCCTCGTACATGTTCCTCCAATCTAGTGTTCAGTTGCAGTTCTCCGAAGATTAGATAGTTTTTACTATGGCTAGCTATCTCTGTGGCTAGATTAAAATCTACCAAGGATATCTTTACTTACTGCAGTGAATCTTATTCCTTCGAAAAATGTTTTTATCCAAAAACAAAAAACTTATGTGCATGCTCGTGACCCTACCTCGTTTTCCCTCGCATCTATTCTACTTCACAGGTGGCTTATGGCTTCCAGTTCTCGAGAGCATTCACAGTCAGAGGAAGAACTGCCTCAAATTTCACCAAAGACTGGGCGAAAGAAAATGAGAGGAGATGGAAATCCTTCTAAACCTCCCAGAGCTCCGAAGAAGAAGGTTGCTAAGTCTAAAGAGATTGCTGAAGAAATACCTACTGCAATCAGTCAGCCCGAGGATAATTTGGTCACTGATGCATTGACACAGTTCTCTGATGGAAATCCCCAAAAGGGTGGTCGTGGTAGAGAAAAGAATACCACTGCCGAAATGTTAGATCCGGATGGCTACAAAACTCCACCTGGACATGAATCAACTACGGATCGCAACAACCGGCTGCAAAGGATTCTTCGCCATTGGGCAAGAAAATGGTACATATATGAAAATGTTCGTGAGAAGTACCAGATCTTATTCGCTTTCACTCTGCCTTGGAACGATTGCATTGCTGAAGGCCGTATAAATGAAGGAGATGAAAGAGTGAGGCCTCCACCACCTCCGAATGCTCATCCTAATTCGCTCAAGACCATCGAAGACTTCCCAAAGGAAGTAGAGAAAAGAGCAAAGGCTAAGGAGAAGCGCGAAGCGCGAAGCCAAAGAAGCCAAGGCCAAGCAGGTTGAGGCAGAGAATGTTGCTCTTACCAAGCAAGATGTGCAGAAGAAGAAGGAATTTGCCTCTGCTTCCAAAGCAAGAAAATCAAAGAAATCTGTTTCCCCTCCTGCTCCTCGAAGGAAAACTGTCACCAAGAGGACCAAGAAAGCTGCTTCTGACTCGTCTGATTAGTCGACAAGCGAAGATATTGTTGATGAAATTCCCCTATATGATCGGCTAGCCATTCTTGACAGAGCAGCTCAAAGTCCACTTCAAGCCTCAACCTTATTCTGACTCCTACTAGGGCAATCAGGTTTAAGTTAAGCCCGAACAGCTTAGTTTTCCACTTCTCTTCCGACACAAGCTTCTTTGCCAAGCCTTCCCCATCAACTGGAAATCCAGTAAGAAAGGCAAGGGGCGCAACGGCAAGGCAATCTCTAATCATAATGGGAGTTTTAGGTTTATTTAGATAGATTCGCCTTTGGGGTTGTTACAGAATCGGTTCTTCAAGAAGGAGCTCTTAGTATGGTGGATGCATCGAATGCAAGCTGTAAGGAAGAATAATTCTCTTAGCAGACAAGAATGAAATTCAATTAGTCCCACACTTCCGCTCTAGTGAAAGTGATGCCTTCTCCGAGAAGATCACCAAGGAACGCACCACTTCCAGTCACTGATAAACCTTCGGGTTCTGCTGCCCCAAGAACTTTGACCAAAACCGCAGCGAAGAGAAAGCTGCCGTCTGAAGAGAAAGTCGATGCTTCTACGAAGAAGGCCAAGCCCAGTGTTCCTGCTCCCACAGAGGAACCAAAGTATGATTTCAAGTTAATCATTGATATCATTGACAGCGTGGCATATGATGCCAAATCTGATGAATTGTGCACTCTGGGATTGCCTGATGATGTTACCGAAAGGGTGACAAAGCATTTTGCTGAGTTAAAGAATATCTCGGAGAAGCTCAAAAAGGCAGTCAACAACAAGCAAGTGCTTGAGAACATGAAGAAAGAAGCCAAGATTGAGTACGAGCAAAAAGGGCCAAACAAAGAAATTGTTGAGATCACGAAGGCATTGAGTGTCATCCGCAACAAAAAAGTTGATTGGCACTCTCACATGCTTATGTATATAGCTCAGCTGTGTGACAGAAGAAACGAGGAGATTGACCGCAAGGCAGATCTCACTCGAAGAAGAATCCAAGAGAAGAAACATTAGAAGGCAAGGGCGAGAGCTATCAAACCAAAGGAAAACAAAGACCGCCACCTCCAAATTATTATTGTTGATGTTATTCCACTGAACTCCAGTGCTCCTTTGCAGTAGGTTCCACCGTCTCCACCTCATGAAGATGAACCTATGTAGCAAGTTGTCACCGAGGAAGTTATCATTCCGGTGTCGGTGGCCCAAGAAGAGCAACTTGATGTTGTTGATGTTTTTTTGAAGACGTCTAGCAAGCAAAATGCATCACCCGAGCAGCAAGCCCCAATTGATGAGACTGATGAAGACATTGAAGTTGAGAAGGCTAATCCATCGCCTCGGAAAACTTTACAAGCTGAGCCCTCTGGTCCCAGTAAGGAGGAGAATGACAAGATTGAGGGGGAGCAAAATGCACCTCGACAAAAAACACCCTGGGTCACATCATCTGGTGCTCCTACCCAGATGGATGTTGATCCTGCTCCTCGTTCCACTGCACCACAGTTGGAAAGAAATCTGAAGAGTCGATGGTTCAAGATGTGTTTGCACCACCAGTTGTCCCGCAAGTCTCTGAGCAAGAGGTCGTTGTGCCTCCATCTAAGGAAAAGAAAGAAAAGGCCCTAGTGCCTAAAAATTTGAAAGCCGCTGAAGGAGTTCCACCGAGCAAAAATGATGGATCTTCAAGTTCTTCGAAGCCATCAGTGCAAGGAAAGTCGAGGAAGTCGCATGCTCCTCTTAAGCCCATTAAAGAAGGTGTGCCTGCACCTAATGACATTCGGACCCAACGTATGATTGAAGAAGAATCTCTGAGAAATCCATTGGAAACCTTTCCCTTGTTTCTAGTCAAAGATGGGCCGAATGGTCCAGCATTCAACGAACAGCTTCATCGTTCGAAGCTTGCATTCTTTGGGACCAGTCCATATGAAGGAGAGCGAACATCTTTGTCGCCAAGGTTATGGACAAAGGAACAGGCAGTCTACTATGTGTGCATCCTGTACTGCAAAAATCGCATATTCAAGCACAAGGTGCTGGACTTCGTAGAGCTTGAAAGATTACCCTACTTCCACCGAACCATTGAGCAAATTGAACAAGCTTTCCTGAAAGGATTTCTGCGTTTCAACCATGGCTGGAATCGAGAGGTTATTCTTCAGTTCTATGCCACTTTGTACATCTCAGGAAACTTGGCTGATAGTAGAACTTGGGTTCTCGAATGGATGACCGAGGAAGATAAGCTCATGTGCTCAGCAGAACAATTTTTAGTGTTGCTAAATCTTCCTCGCTTTGAATTTGATGAGACTCATGAGCATAGATTGCATCACTGGGAGGTTTTTGATGCACAAATTCATCTGCTGATGGATCCAGAGTTGGTAGGAGATGCCTACACTGAGTCAAATCTGAAGCATTTGGCCTATGAGAACAAAGTGTTATTCTACATTTTGTGAAATTCTCTCACTCCAACAAATCGACCAGCATCCATTGGTGGAATTGTGGCAAATACTCTTCATGCAATATCTCTTTGCATTCGGTTTGACCTGCCTGACCTATTCATTTCGAATATGGCATTTGCTGCAGATAATGCTTAGGCACTGAAGCCGTGTGCACCATGGATCATGCGCGCCATTGACTAACTTACTGGAAAGAAGTTTTTTTGCCCTCATGAGCCGAATGTATTCACTCCACCAATCCGAGATGCTCTTCGAGTTGTCAAAGACATCAGCAAAGGAAAGACACCCATTGATGCTACTGCTCCTGTTTCGGCACATGCTCCGAAAGTTAAGAAGGCCACTGTTGAGATTCCTTGCGAAGAAAATCCTTCACTGTATGAAATTTGTCTTCGCACTCAGCAAGCTCTTGAGAGTCATATCAAGCTAATTCGCAAGGTTCAAGTGGAGATGATGACGGAGATCAATTTACTTCACAACTATGCTCGTCAAGGTCTCTTGTTTAACAAAGAACAGAAGAAGCGCTCCTGGACTCTGTTACGCAAGCATTACACTCGCATTCAACTCGCAGCAAAGGGTGTTCTGAAAGACTATGATCATCTGGAGCTGTTTGAAGTTCCTCGCATTCGAAGACAAACTCCAGTGCTACCTCAATGTTCTGACTCCACTGATCTGTTGTTTGTCGAGCCCGATGATGACATTGAAGACACTGCATGCACTATGATCTACGAGCCAGATGCCCCTCGCTCTGAAGATCCTGAAACCAAAGATGGAAGCCCTACTCCAGCCTCGGCCTCCACCATTGCTCGTTCTGCTTCGCCAAACAGCTCGAGTTATGAGGGCTCTTCGGACGAGTAGTTCCTCGTGTGCCATTCTATCTTTTTGCCACTTGTTGAAAAAAAGGGGGAGAAGTACATCGAGAAGTTAGATGTGTGGGTTGTTTGCAGGGGATTAGCTTTCGCTATTTGATTTCCTTCGAACAGTTTGCTTTTCTGCAGTTGAACTATTTGCTTCTTAAGTGGTCGTGAAACTTTAAAGCACCGCATGTGGTGTTGGTAAACTTCATCGTCATGTAATGTTAATAACCCCTGCAATGCTATTTGCTTTCGTCTCTCTGCTTGCAGGTGTCATCGAAAGTTTACTCTCCTGAAATATTGTTATCACTTAACTATCTTGCAAGAGAAGCAAAAGTGATAGAGGATTGAAAATCCTGTATCTCTGAAGAGAAATGAGTATCTCAATAATATGTGCCTCCTGCTATGCATGCCCTTCGTTATCTAACTTGCAGGAGTATAAAAATTTGCTTCAGATTGTATATCGGTTCTCAGAAGAGAATCCAATCAGTCTATCTCATTAGCTGTTTTTCGTCGCAATTTCTTCTCACTATCTATCTTGCAGGAAAACTCCTTCTGAAGCATATCTATCTTGAGTCAATTAATGCCTGCATCCCCTGCTCTGTTATTTATCAAATATATAACTTGCAGGGAACCCATATGTCTTGTGTGGATCGAAACTATGCTATGAGAAAATCTTCATGGCTTATTTATCCGACAAATCATTTCAAAGTATTCATATCCTTTAACAAATCTTCTTCAAAGATTTGGTGTCGCAGGAAACATCTCAGACGTCATCGAGTGCATTGACTAAGTCAACGAATAATATCATCTATCAATGCCACTCAAGCGAAGATTCACATCGCCTCGTTTTACTTACATATGCATATTTTTAGTCAAAATCTTCAGTAATATGCATACCTTCAGGGGGAGAGTGATTCATCTTCGTAATTATCTCTCGTCTTTAATTTTCTTCGCATTTCAATCTATTTCCCTTCATCTATCTTTAGATGTGCTCTATTTTGTCAACAATCATCCAAAAAGGGGGAGATTATTGGTGCAATAATTTGCCCTCTTGTCTTTTGGAGATTGTTGCCAGAAACATGCATGGACTATTTTTTATGCTAGTGCACAAAGAGAGAAATAGTCCATGCAAGCCCGAGGAGAATGTTGTATTTGGTGTGTATTTCGAGGAACTTCACCGAAGACTTTCTGCGCTACAGAGAAGGATGAGTTTCACGTGTTGATGACAAGATAGTGAGAAAATTATGGTGAAAGAGTTGACCCCTTAAAATTATTGCTGATGCAAAGCTATTTTCACTCGATGTGTCCAAAGAAAAATGACAGTAGTCGAGAAGATTGAAGATGAAGTGAAGATGTAGCATTTGTTTCGTTGTTCTTCTCTCTCTTATTTGAGTCATGGGACCACCGTACTATTAAGAAGGGTATAGGTTCTCGAAGCTAAGGTCCGCTGTGATACTTAGCCAAAACCTATTGAAGACTGAGAGAAATCTCTTTATGCTTTGAATGATTACCTACCAGTAGAAGACATTGTTCTTCGGTGCTGCAGGAGATACCTTTCGGACTGAAGAGCCAGCATTTCTTGCTCCGCAAGGAATGTTACCATTGTGCTCAAAATCCGACCATTGGAATTGTGTCATTTGGCCATTGGCTGATTCACATGTCCAATTTGGTCATTTCCCTTTAGGGAAGGCTGCGGCTATAAATAGCCACCCCGCTCCAACGTTGTCCGTTGGCTGCTCCGCTTAAGATTTCTGAGAAGATTGATTGAGCAACCCCTCTCCGAGAGATTTGAGTTTAAAATCCACTGAGAGAAAATCAAGAGCCAAAACTTAGACAATGGTTGAGCATCACAGTAGTTCTGAGTTAGAGTTCTTGTACCTATTACTCTTGAGAGCTGCACACTCTCTAGATAGATAGGTGTCAGCTCGAGTGTTGAAGAGTTGTTGTTTTCACCGAGCAAAGTCTTTAGCAACGAAGAGTCCTTGTGGTTCGGGAAGAAGTCTGTTGAAGGTTTGGAGATCGCCGACAAGTATCTACCACTAGTGAAATTAACTGGAGTCTGATCAGCTCCCGAGTTGAAGGAGAATAGGATGGAGATAGGTTTGTTCCTATGTTTAATCACAGGTCCCTCCAACCAGACGTAGTCCTTTGGCAGAAGGGTGAACTGGTCTACCAATCCATCTGTTGCCATCGAGCACCACTGGTTCACTTTTCTTTACCATTTTTCCTTCAGCAGCTTACTTTCGTGCTCTGTGTCGATAGATTTGCTTGATCTATTATAATCTATCATCTTATCTCATGTACTACTTTCTCGGTATCCTTTATTTCATAGTACTTTATATTGCGAGTGGTATATCCCTTTTATGCTCGTTTCCCTGTGATCTGTTTGTGTTCATTCTCTGTTGTTCCTATCTTCTTGCATAGTTTTTCCCTTCTGAGCTCAGATAATATTTCTTTCTCATGCTACTTCATCTGATAGCCTACAGCATAACCATCGTAATAGTCAAGCCTGTGATCTATTATGCTGGAACAATCATATCTTCATTCTTCGAAAGATCTGCTCCTCTCTGACTGGTTGGTATTTCATTCTCTCTACTGAACTTATTCCGCTGCTGTGCTTGGGTTCAATTCAAACATTCACAAGAATTTTTGAATCTCCCAATCACCCCCCTCTAGTTGATATACTCTCGGTCCTAACAAAAGCTACTCAACTTTGAACTCGTACAATCCCTTTGAGCATGGGCGGTCGCCCACAAAACACGCGGCCACCAAGCAATACCAAAGCACCACCCAGTTGATTCATTAATTAAGATGTAATTATATAGTAAACCCTAAGGTTGTATGGTGGAATAATAATTGGTGTTTCCCAATCCACGTTATAGCAGCTAAGCATCTACTCAATGTTTACAAGGTCAGGGTAAGTTTGGACCTAAATTGTCAACTACTGGGTTGTACAGAATTTAGCATCCTAAACTCACACACCTAACATGGCAAAACTACAATGCAATAAAATACTGGGTAACATTATCAAAGTGGTACTTGCCTGGTATTGACGATTCTTCGATCTCACAATCTTGATATAGTTACTCTTCGCTCACCGTACAATCTAACGTAAGTAAAGAGCAATCATAAACAACCATACAATGCAATCAAACATATAACAAAGTGTTGTGCATGGTGTCAGCACTACAAAAAAAGACACTTCTGTGACATTATGGCCCGAACGAAAACTTTTTCTGTCATTTTTATGACACTTCTATGACGATAATTGTGACAAAACACGTATCATCATAGATGTGGTGGGCTCCTACTTCTATGACAAAAAATTATGACAGAAAATGGGCTTTTCGTCCAGGGCGGGCCGGAGACGCACCTGCATGACATTCTTTGGGCCGTCCATGACGTAAAAAATCGTGGTAGAAGTGAGGGCGAGGAAATTTTCGGGGAGTTCCCGGTTACAGTGGGTGGTCAGGGCCGAGCGATGCAGTGTGGCTTGCGCGTTTCTCTCATACGCGCGCGTGTGTGCGAGGCGTTCGCTAACTGAACCTAAGCAAAGTGTTCACTTACTGAACCCGAGTGATCGATCACCCTCACACTACGTACTAAACACGAGCGATAGATCCCTCGCACTACGTACTGAACCCGAGCGATTCCTTCGCTGCTAACTGAACCTGATCGATCCCACTTCGCTGCTAACTGAACCCGATCGATCCCTTCGCTGCTTACTGAACCCGATCGAGCCCCCGTAGATGCGAGACATAGCCGGTTGTGTTACTTCTTGATGAACAGTGCCCGTTGCTGCCGCGCGCGCAATACGTAGAATGAGTCAAGACTTGCATCGATCAAGCCCTTGCGCGGGACGTGGTGAGTTGACCTAGCCGGTTGGTTGGCTGTGGATGAACAGTTCCCGTTGCCGCCGCCCGCTCATACGCCCCACCCCAGTCGGTGGGTTGGTTGTGGATGAACAGTACCCTGGCCATGTGAAGGTGGTTGGCGCTGGATGAACAGGACCCCGATTGATCGAGGAGGCCATGCTGTGGTATGCCACACCCCAGCCGGTTGGGGGTGGATGAACAAGAGCCCGTGGAGGCCGTAGGCAGTTGCTGATGAATAGTAGCCCGTGGAGGCGCGCGGTTAGAAGTCAACGGTGATGAACAGTAGCCCGTGGAGTCCCGTTTTGCGGTACGCCACAACCCTCCCGATGAACAAGACCCCCGTTTCGACCATAGGCGGTAGGAGAGAAGTCTGTTTCCTCCGTTTTGTGGTACGCCAGACCCCTTCGGATGAACAGGACCCCGTTTCGACTGTAGGCGGTTGAACAAAAGTTTGTTTCCTCCATTTTGCGGTATGCCAGACCCCTCCCGATGAAGAGGACCCCGTTTCGACCATAAGCGGTTGAAGATAAGTCCGTTTCGGCCGTTTTGCGGTACACCAGACCCCTCCCGATGAACAAGACCGCGTTTCGACCGTAGGCGGTTGAACAGAAGTTTGTTTCCTCCGTTTTGCGGTACGCCAGACCCCTCCCGTGGAACAGAACCCCGTTTCAGCTGTTCCGTCCAAGCCGGTTGGCTCCCGATGAACAGGACGCATTCCGACCCAGTCGGTTGCCTCCCGATGAACACAACGTTGTTTCTCCGTTCCAACCAAGCCGGTTGGCTGCTGATGAATAGGAGGCCATTGCTGCGTACCCCCACCGTCGCCTCTCCATGTACACGAGCCCTGGCTATACGTATGCGCGAGTACGCGTTCGAAACCCCGCCCGTATGTATGTACGTGGCCATATTTTTTGCAGCGTGGATGTACGTACGTGTACACGATTTAGACGGGGCTGCCTGAACTGCTACCGCTCCTTACTCGGCCATGGTTCATCATGGCAGAGACACCAATCGACTAGTATGTACGTACACGTTTGCGACTAGACAGATAACGCTACGTACGCTTCGACCTGGTGGGTCCCAACTGTCAGGGGGGGTATAAGGAGGCACTTCCTTCCATGCGAAGATATAGCTAGTGGGTGGGCTGCCATGGGGAGGATTTGAATTTTTTTCGCGTAACAAGGAGGCACTTCCTTGCGTGCGAAGATGGAGATGGTGGGTCCCACCTATCATGGGGAGGATTCATTTTTTCGCGTAATAAGGAGGCAGTTCCTTCCGTGTGAAGTTGTAGCTGGTGGGTCCCAGCTATCAGGTGGAGGAATCATTTTTTTCATGTAATAAGGAGGCAGTTCCTTGC
Organism: Elymus sibiricus; assembly: GCA_039707655.1. Taxonomy (NCBI): domain Eukaryota; kingdom Viridiplantae; phylum Streptophyta; class Magnoliopsida; order Poales; family Poaceae; genus Elymus; species Elymus sibiricus. The sequence continues at coordinate 199,856,288 of CM077668.1, forward strand.
GTGCAAAGATGTGGCTGGTGGGTCCCAGTTGTCAGGGGGAGGAAACATTTTTTTTCCACGTAATAAGGAGGCACTTCCTTGTGGGCGAAGATGTAGCTGGTGGGTCCCAGCTGTCAGAGGGAGGAATAATTTTTTTTCGTGTAATAAGGAGGCAGTTGCATGCATGCGTCCCCACTGTCAGCCTCTCCACGTATTGTCCTCTTCCGATGACTCTCGTTTGTTGACCACATTGACCACGCCGCGCCGAGCGCACCAAGGCGGTGGACGACGGTGAGGCCCCGGACGGTAATGAGCCGACGATGGGAAGGCATGGCAGTGGAGTCGCAGACGGAGAGGAGTATGAGGGTTAACTGGTTCTGGTGCGGCGTGGGGCTGCAGTCGGCGGAGAATAACAGGAGGTGTGGAGGGGTGGAGGGATGGCCCGGCCTGCGGTGGAGTAGCGCTTCGCAGCGAGGCGTGCTAAGCAGAGCCGCTAGCCGCCGGAGGCGGGAGCAGGCGGTTCCGGCGGTGCTGGAGGAAGAAGACAAGAGATTGAAGATGCATGCCGACCGTAGGATGTAAATGCAACGGCTATGGATGACAGAATCATTTGTTCACTAAGTTGACAATGCCTTGCATAGGCTTCGAACTATTGGTCCACATGTCAGCCTCCAAAAATGTGGCACATATTCAACCCTTTTTTGAAAATTTACAGTCCATCTGCTGGGCTGGGTGAACAAGTAATATAGCGTCTATGTGGCCCATTTAATTTTTTTTCTAAAAAATCATAGCCCATTTGCACTTTCTCGAAATACACGAATTTGCTGGGCTGGTTGTAAATATAATGTTGGGTTGGACGGAGCAATGTTATCAAAAAATAAACCAGGGCTGGGCATTTTATTATAAATAAAATTAGATAATGAGCGCATTACATTGGTCCTTAAATCTTAGCAAGCTTTTGTACGCAATCACCAGGATTTTCGTTGCCTTAGAGTAAAAAAAACCAGAATTTTCGTTGCCAACTTCTGTTAAAAATTTATTTTTATAAGTTAGTAAGACGTGGGATATTTTTTTAATATATATATAAGTATCTATTAAATATATGATGATAATAATTACATTTTATATTAACATAAAATAATATAAATATATATAATATAGTTAGAAGGGAAAACATAAGTTGGACCTGCCATTCTTATTCTTATATAGAAAAATAGAACAGAGCTCTGCGTTTTCTTAAAAAAACATAAGTTGGGCTGCGGATGTTTAAGAAAAAATAAAACCTAGGCTGGGAGGCCCATAGGCCGGTAGATACATGACGGACCTCAAAAAAATAAGTTGAAACCACTGTGACACCATGTCATGGGCTGCGCATGTTAAAAAACAAAGCCTAGGCTGGGCAGGTAACAACCCAGCTGATACTTGTTCGCCCTCTTAAAAAAATGATACCTGCTAGCTCCCCGATAACCCTAAAAAAACTCCCCGATGACAGTCTTCGTTGTAAATTTATCTAATTTATTGACTACGTTGACAAACCCGTGGGCCCCAACGTCACTATACCATTATGAGGAAGCTTTTTTTTTCCAATGAAGCACTTGCTTGCGTACGGCCATGGACCTGGTGGGTCCCGACTGTCAGCCTCTCCATGTACAGTCCTCTCCAGATTCCTCTCGTTTGTTGAGCATGTTGACAATGGCAGACGGCAGCACCGCGGCGAGCGCACAAAGGCACAGGACGACTCGAGGACTCGGACGGGAACGAACCAGAGCCGGGGAAGACGCGGTAGAGTAGTGGTAGCCGGTGCGCCTTCTTTCTGTCGAACATACGGCAGTACCCCAGTGGCTATAGCCCCCTCCCCACAGGTGCTGGCCCGGGTTCGATTCCACATGGTGCAGTGGAAACATCCCAAATTTTTTTGCCTCTGCTATTACTGACATGTGGGTCCCCCTTGTCATCTACACACACCACCTCCAACACTTGCCAAAAATTCGTCCCTAGTTTTCTCTGTTTTTCACACACTCAACATTGCCTGGGCATTTTGAAAATAGCATATCTTTTTGACTGTGCATCATATGAAGATGTGCTATACATGAATGTTGATCAGCATGATGCTAACTTGTTGTTGGTTCAATTTTTGACCATGAATAAAATTTCCAACATGCTGTTATCCCTATTTGAAAAGGGCATGTTGATATAAATGCTCTGCCTCTAAAACTTCCAGTTTCTTATCTGAAACTGAAACTTGCAGTTTCTTCTCAGAAAATCACATGGTATGCACTTTTATATGAAACTACATTTTTGAAAGTACTAAAAATAAATCTCTGGAATTCAGAAAATACTTCATATGCTCAATACTGCAAAGATCTAAAATTCAAAAGACATTCATATCTGAAAGTACTCAAAATGCACAACACAAAACACAATTCACAACCTGCAAATATTGATAACCCTAAGCTCCTCCTCTGATTATTTGTCGGGGCACTCCCCTCCTATTCCTCGGCGGCAGACCGCCGCCCCGTGAGACGAGGTGAATGGCGAGGGAACCTTGGAGAATAGCGGGGAAGCATCATCGCGCCAACTGCTTTCCTCGGTTGGGTACGGTCGACGAATATTCCACCGGCTCGCTCTGCCACGGCACCCTCACAAATGGCACCGTGTGGATGCTCGATCCTTGATCCTCTGGATGCTCCATCTTGGATCAATACTCCCACCACCTCCGCCTCACGACCGGATTCGGTTAATATGTCTGCTCCATGGCCCAGAGGAGCAGCTCTATGTACTCCCACGCGACTCCCTCCGGGTGGATCGCCACCTTTTCGCTCCGTTTCAGATATTTGGTCACCACCATTGTCATCGCCGCTAATTGCCGCTTGTTGTCAAACCAAGACTGTATCTCCATCAACCTGGCTAGCTTCATAGGGTCGCCGCCTGTGATCGTCACATATCGGTTGTACTCCTCCATCGATCTACTTCTCCACAGCCTTCACTCGCCGGCGGTGGTTTTGGAATGGAAGAGGAGCGGCAGTTGTCTTGGATTGGAAGAGGAGGGGATGGCGGTGGTTTTGGAATGGAAGAGGAGAGGAGTGGCGGTGGTTCTGGATTGGACGAGAGCGGCGGCGCGCTGTGAGTGGATCCCTCCTGATGACTAATTTACACCTCACTTAAGAAGTGGATCCCTCCTAACTTTGGTACTGCCTCCGTTCCGGTTTATAGGTCTTGCGCGTGTCCCTAGATTAACAATTTGACCAACGCAATATTCCATCTGAAACTATAGATGTTATATTTTCTAATGGTACTCGTGTTTCGTTAGTCAATTTGACCAACACAATATTTCATCTAAAACTATCGATGTTATATTTTCTAATGGGACATGCGAGGGAGTATTGTAGATGTTGATAGTTTTTTATATAAATTTGGCCAAACTTTGTTTAGTTTAATTTTGACCAAATCTTATATGCAGAGTAAAAAGAAACGGAGGGAGTATTGAAGAGCTTGATAGGGTTGCTGTCCCTTGCATCATCATGCCGTGTTTCACAGCTTCCAAGATTCACAGCCAACTCATAAGATTCCCATAATATGTACAACAAAGATGCCTATCCATCTCAATGATTCACATATCAGAGCCAATATTAACTTTTTTTCTGATCATCTTTCATATATAAATTATTTTCATCCGAGTTACGGTTTAATTTCTATGATTTTTCAAAGTTTTAGCAATATTCTGAAATTCCTGGATTAAATATTAATTCAAAAAATAGAGGGCTAAAATGCTAAGTACACCCAAAAGTGTACCCAGCCAAAAGCCACAGGGGCTGACAGTGGGCCCAGTTGACTGGGTCAACTGCCCAGTCAGCCTCAGTCAGCAGAGGCTGACTGGTGGGCCCAGCTGCTGACTCAGCAGCTGATTGGGCTGGCCTTATCCACTTAAACAGTGGCAGGGCCCCACATGTCAGTGACAGAGCTATTTAACAGAGGTTAATTTTAACTAACTAATGTAATTAGCTAGTGGGACCCACATGTCAGTGTCATATTAATTAACATATTAAGTTTATTTAGAAAAACAGTTAATTAGCGCGTGGGGCCTACTTGTCAGTGACTGGGGTTGCCTAGTCAGCACGTTGACTTGGTCAACACGGTCGGCGGGGCCCGTGGGACCCACTGGCAGTGACCCAGGTGGGCCCCAGGGCCAGCCACAATGGTGTCGTCGCTGGTGGAGCTTCGGCGACACGAAAACGCGGCTGCGCGCTTCGGTCGGCATCGGGATTTGGCGTCCGGCGTCCATTCGACGCGCGGGAGGCACCGTTCGAACGGGCGGACGAAGCCGCGTCGGGTGGTGGTCGTGGCAGGGGCTGCGGTGGCCTGACTCGACGGCGGCGAGCTCGCGAGCGGGCACCGGAGTTTGGGCGAGATCGAGCACGGCGATGCAGGGCACGGCGATGCAAGGCGTTCTAAGGGCACGGGCGGCTTCACCGTGGAGCCCTGAACACGAGCACGTGCTCAGATAGCCAAGAGAGCGGCAGCAGCGACGACGGCGAGCTCCAGTAACGATGGCGACAAGCAAAGGAGCAACGGAATTGGGAGGGAGAGAGAGGGTTTTCACGCTGGAGCTCACCGTGGAGGCACACGCAGGCCCGGTGGAAGTTTAGGAGTAGTAGGGTGGCCGGACTTGATGACGAACGCCAGCGGGTCCGAGGAGGAAGAAGGGGTCGATCCAGTCGCTGTGGTGGCTTTCGGCTCGTGTGCGTTGGCGCAGAGGAAGTAGCGGTCGGCGGCGTGTTGATACGTCTCCAACGTATCTATAATTTATGAAGTATTCATGCCATCTTTATTATAGTTTTGTATGATTTTGGTGCACTTTTATATGGCTTTTATATGATTTTTATGGACTAACATATTGACCTAGTGCCCAGTGCCAGTTGCTGTTTTCTGCTTGTTTTTGGTTTTCCAGAAAATCCATCAAATGAAGTCCAAATGCAGTGAAACTTTTTGACGATTTTTTCTGGAAGGAAACAGACCCAGGAAGCTTCGGGGGAGCAGCAGAAGACGCACAGGGGCCCCACAAGCCACCAGGGCGCGCCACCCTCCCAGGCACGCCCTGGTGCCTCGTGGGCCCCCTGTGGCACCTCTTTGCGTGATTCCAACGCTGAAAAATCATATATATTCAAAAAAACCCAGAAATAACCCTAGAACTTTGACTCCGCCGCTGCAAGCCTCTGTACCTCCACGATCTCATCTACAGCCCTTTTCCGGCACCCTGCCGAAGGGGGAAATCATCACCGGAGGCCATCTTCATCATCCCGACGGTCTCCATGACGAGGAGGGAGTAGTTCACCCTCGGGGCTGAGGGTATGTACTAGTAGCTATGTGTTTGATCTCCCTCTCTCTCTCTCGTGTTCTTGATTTCGAACAATCTTGATGTACCGCGAGCTTTGTTAATATAGTTGGATCATATGGTGTTTTTCCCCTCTCTATCTCGTTGTGATGAATTGAGTTTTTACCTTTGAGGTTTCACTATTATCGGATTGAATACTTTATGGATTTGAGAACACTTGATGTATGTCTTGCATATGAATACCCGTGGTGACAATGGGGTATTATATTGATTCACTTGATGTATGTTTTGGCACTCAACTCGCGGATTCCCAAGGTGACATTGGGGTAATCTATGCATAGGGGTTGATGCACGTTTTCGTCCTACTTTCTCCGGTAGAAATCTTGGGGCACTCTTTGAAGTTCTTTGTGTGAATTGAATATTATGAATCTGAAGTTGTTTGATGCATATCGAATAATCAACTCACGGATACTTGTGGTGACATTGGAGTATCTAGGTGACATTAGAGTTGGTTGATGCGTATCATATGGTGTTATTTTAGTACGAAATCTAGGGCTGTTTGTGAAACTTATAGGAATAGCTCAATAGATTGATCGGAAAGAATAACTTTGAGCTGGTTTCGTACCCTACAACAATTTCTATCTTATGTTCTCCGCTAATAGGAACTTGTAACACCCCTCTGTAATGAGCAACAGTGATCCATGATTATTATGCTAAGTCTCTGTGATTGCAATGTTTAATCAATATGGATTAATATCTCATTTCAAATTCCTCCACTGAATTCAATTCAAATTCAAAGTGAAATTTGAAGTTGCTCAAAAATTGCTGGAAAATAGTTCATGTTGTAGCAAAAATTCCAAAACAATTTAATGTTAAGAAAAACAACATCACCTATTTTCCTAAATTGGGCCAGAGCATTAAAACAGTGCAAAAACAGCACTTTAAATGCCATTTCCATTTTTGAAAAATTCAAATGGATTCAAAAATTGCCCAAACTTTTTGTGGCAGAGCAGAATAATGCAATGTATTATTGTGGACTAATTTCACATTTTACAAAATGCATTCGGCAGCTCTTTTATTTTTCTAAACCTTCTGAAAAGAGGAAAAACAGAAAAGAAAAGAAAAGGCCTAAACTGGCTGGGCCTAAGTGTACAATGCACTTGGCCCAGCCCAACCGGCCCCCTTCTCCCTCCTCCCTTTCTCTCTCCCTCGCCGTGTCAGCCGCGCCGTGGCTGGGCGCGCGCGCACCGGCCAGCCGGCGACACGCCGACGCCTCTGGCTCGGGGAGGATAAGGCCAAGCCCTATCCCTCCCCCGGGACACCTCGCCACTCTCCCCTCGCCTCTCTCGCTCTCTCCCGTGCTCTCTCTCCCACCACCGAGCGCCGCCGTCACCGCACGCCGTCGTCCTCGCGGCCATCGCGGTCGTCGTGCCGCGCCACCATGTCCATCCGCTCCGCCGAGCTTCGCCACATCGTCCACGCCGACTAAAGCGAGCCGTGGAGCTTCACCGCGCGGATCCACGCCGTCCTCCTCTTCCTCGGGTCGCCGCCGTTCATCGCCGATTCCGGTGACCACTACTGCTACTAAGCCCCCAACAGCCACCATGTGCCTCACAGTAAGCTTCTCCCTCTCCTCCCCCTCTTTGTTTGGTCTCGCGCGCACCCTAGCTAGCTCTCTCGTTGTGGCCGAGCTCGTCGCCGCCTAGCTCATCGCCGGCGTGTCTCCGATGACCACACGCTCACGGGACAGTGTCCAACGAGCTCACCACATCGCGTAGAACACGCCAGCCCCTTTAGATCTAGCCGTAGCGCGCTGCATCGCCGACTTCGTCGTCGCCTGAAATTGCTCCGCCGCTGACCTCGTCGCCGGCGTCGATTCCGGCCGACTCCGGCGACGCCACCACCACCAGTAGACGCGCCACTCTCCGCACGTTCGAACGCGCTAAGCCGCGCGCCAAACGGTCGCGCGTAGCCGATTTCCGGCGAGGTCCAGCGCGCGCCGCCGCGTTTTTGGTCGCCGGTGTTGAGCCGCCGGCCACCGCTGACCTGGCCGCCACGTGGGCGCCTCTGGGTCACTGACCAGTGGGCCCAGGGGCCCCAGTTGACCAGTTGACCAGGTCAACTATGCTGACGTGGCAGCACAGTGAAACTGACCAGTGGGCCCCCTATGCTTAATTAGTTAATTTGGTTTTTAAAATTAGTCTGATAATTAGTTAGTCACTGACATGTGGGGTCCACTCCCTAATTTACCCGGTTTAGTTTAAATTAACCTCTAATTAGTACTGTGTCTATGACATGTGGGACCCATCTATCAGGTTTGACCTGGAACAGCTGGGTTGACTTGCTGACGTCATAGTGCACTATTCTGGATAATGCGATTTAATTAAAATAATTCCAGGATTTTCAGAAATAGTTTAAATCTTTGAAAATTCGTAGAAATTCAACCGTAGCTCGGATCGAAAAGTTTTCAACATGAAAGTTGATCAGAAAAACGAGACAAATCCGAGTATGTGGTCGAAATGCTTGACCATCACTCCTATCTATCTGAACATGGAACCTTCCCCTTCGGTAAAGTATACCGAAATCCGCCTAAACGCCGAGAAAATATCCCAGATATTTTCCCGCTTCGTCTGCGAGATGTAGCATTGCATTAGGTCACCACCAACACTGCATTTTGCCATGCCATGCATTGTGTTGCATTTGTTTGCTTTTATTTATTGTTTCTTCCCCCTATTCTTATCCGATAGCCCCCGAGACCGATGCAGCTCCGGAGACCGACCACATCCCCGACGATCCCTCCTTTGCCGTAGAGCTTCCAGGCAAGCAACCCCCCCTTGAACATGCCTATATCGCCTATTCCTGCTCCCTCCTGCTTGCATTAGAATTTGCTACTGCTATTGATTTGATCCTATTCTGATGCATAGCCTACTTTTGTAAACTGCTTTTTATACTTTACCTGATATCCTAAATGCTTAGTGTAGGTTGGTAGTGAACCATCTGTGGCCCCTCTTCTTGTCTTAGTTGCCCCGCTTAGTTACCTGTGCCCTGATCAAGGTGATCTATGGGCTGAGACCAGCACATCACCGCACACCCCCTAAGTTGCTCGACTCTACTGAGCCACCATCGAGTGCCGAGGGTGATACCTCTTATCCCACTCCTGATGTTGACTCTGTGGTATAGCTGGTCGGTTGTGGGTTAACGAGGGTGATTCCTCTTTCACCACCTCTGATGAATCTTCTGTCGTGCAACTCCGCAAGAGTGAATCCACCGAATGTGATTCCTCTGGGTTCACCTTGTCGGATACATCGAGTGGGAATCCAACGAGGGTGATTCCTCGGATTCCTTCTGGATGTGATGAACACACGGTTACTTTGACTTTACTGCTGTTACTGGATAAGTCGGGTCGGCCCCGAGGGGTACCCATGAGTGATGTGGAGTCTGGTTGACCGTGAGGTTACCCGTGAGATGAATACGTGGCACGGCCGGGCATTCTTAGCCCTTGTCGTAAGTCCACGAGACGGGGCGACGGGGTCACATGATCGTGGATCTCTGCTTGTCACCGCGCGCTCCTAATGCACTAATGGGTTAGGATATGTGATCTGAGTAGGCCTCTGGCCTTTTCGCGCTAACCAGCACATGGGAATAATATGTGTACTCGGTGTCGTATGTATCAGCCGAAGCTCTTCAGACGTTGGCGGTTGAGCGGCACGCGCCCGGGTTGGACCGTGAAAGCCTGCGCTTGTATTAAGGGGGCTAGGTCTGCTCCCGGCCGTCCTCGCAATGCGCAGGAGTGCAAAGGGCGATGAGCCCAAGACCTCTGAGCGCTTAGGATGTAGACCGGCATGCTGGCCTCTCTGTTGAGCCTAGGTAGAGCTACGATGTGTCGATCAGCCGAGGCCGGGCATGGACCGAGCAAGTGTGTCCGGCCAGAGTTAATCGAGCGTGTTGGGTAAGTTGGTGCACCCCTGCAGGGAAGTTTATCTATTCGAATAGCCGTGTCCACGGTAACAGGACGCTCGGAAAATATCCCGATCTTCTACAACTAGAAATGGGTTGAATATGTTAGCTCCAGGATCGCTTTCTCGCAGGGAGTCGAGGAAGGATCTCTGGGCGTGGCTACTAATATACTTGTTGCTACTACTATATTTATGTACTAATCTGCACTCTTCTTATGCTGCAAGACGCTGAAGATGCTAGTCTTCGATAGGCTAGTCCTTTCTCTCTATTCTGGCATTTCTGCAGCCAAGTCCACATATACAACCTTCCTTTGATAATGTTGCATAACTAGACTAGTTCTGATGTAAGTCTTGCCGAGTACTTTGGATGAGTACTCACGGTTGCTTTGCTTCCCCTTTTCCCCCATACCCGATTGCTGTGACCAGATGACGGAGCCCCGGAGCCAGCTGCCCTAGCAGACGACTACTACTACTACCCCTCTGGTGGATACTACTACTACTACGAGGAGCCCTCTGACGACCAGGAGTAGTTAGGAGGCACCCAGACAGGAGGCCTGCGCCTTTTCGATCCAGTGTTTTGTTTTGCCCCGCCTTCTAAAGGCTTATCTGTTAACTTTATGTCTGTACTCAGATATCTAATGCTTCCGCTGATGCTTGTATGACATCGAGCTTATGTATTCGAGCGCTCGAGGCCCCTGGCTTGTAATATAAAGCTTGTATGACTTTTATTTATGTTTAGAGTTGTGTTGTGATATCTTCAAGTGAGTCTTTAGGCTTGATCATGTGCATTTGCGTGTATGGTTAGTGCACGATTAAGTCAGGGGCGTCACAAGTTGGTATCAGAGCCGACTTCCTGTAGGAACCCCCTTTCCAATTCCTTGGCCGAAGTTGAGTCTAGTCTTTACAAAACTGTTTTACTAACATGGTTGTGTGGCTTACGGGCCCACGTCGCCAATGGGTGGTATTTGGATCTTTTATTCCTCTTCTTTACTCTGGGATTCTGATCTCTCTTCTTTTCGGGTTAAATGATTTTGCTAACTCTAACACCAGGTTCTCGTAATCACATTCACCCGAAGAGCTGGATTGTCTGCAACTAATCCTTTCCTTTGGTCTGGTTAATCTGATAATCACCTTTTCCTTTCCATTGGTCTGTTTAACCTTTTCTTTCCAAGTTATCATATGCTTCTCACACTGTCATTTGACATCTTGCACTCCTTGTTTCAGATGCGTCCCGCAAGACAGCTTGTGCGCCAGACCATGGCTCGTGATGCGACTGGGTTTCCGGCCATTTTGGTCGAACTTCTGACCAGGCTGGGATATCGCTGGTACCCTGAGTACACAGTTTACGAGGATTACCGCGAGTTCAACCAGGAGCAGTACCACGCCGTGGTTCGCATCTTTGATCGGCAGAACAACTCCATCACTGAGTTGCACACCTTCCATGGTGTTGGAGTGACTGTTGGCATGGCCGTCCATGATGCTGCCTATACTGCTATTGCCCGTCTTCATGGAGAGCACAACAGTCGCTTGGAGGAGACCGCTTTCAGATACATTCCGTATGCTCCTGCTGGGGATGAGACTGGATACTACACTGCTGTTTGTACACCTTACGTGTCGCGTCGTTATGACCTGCAGGTTTTGGTACAGTACACTCAGGCTCTGGACCGCACTGCTCGAGCTCTTGCTGTCGAGTTGCACGCCACTCGTGCTATCTTAAACACTGGGGATCGATCTATCAACCTGGTGAGCAATCTTATCTGCGTGTCACTCCTATAAAGGGCACTCACCGCTTTGGAATCAAGGGCAAGTTAGCTCCTCGCTACATTGGCCCCTTCCGCATTCTCGCCAGACGTGGACATGTGGCTTATAAATTGGAGTTGCCACCGCAATTCGCTCACATCCACGACGTCTTCTATGTGTCGCAACTTCGCCATTGCTTCAAGGAATCTCCGCACCGAGCAGTGGATCATGAAATGCTCAATTTGCAAGATGACCTATCTTATAAAGAGCATCTGATCCGCATTCTCGATCAAGTTGAATGTCGGACCCGCCAGAAGACAACCAAATTCCTTAAAGTGCAGTGGTCGAATCATACCTAAGATGAAGCCACTTGGGAACGCGAGGATCGTCTTCGGGAGGAATACCCCGACCTTTTCCCTTCTACCTCCTGAATTCTCGGGACGAGAATTCCTTTTAGAGCAGGAGAATTGTAACACCCCTCTGTAATGATCAACAGTGATCCATGATTATTATGCTAAGTCTCTGTGATTGCAATGTTTAATCAATATGGATTAATATCTCATTTCAAATTCCTCCACTGAATTCAATTCATATTCAAAGTGAAATTTGAAGTTGCTCAAAAATTGCTGGAAAATAGTTCATGTTGTAGCAAAAATTCCAAAACAATTTAATGTTATGAAAAACAACATCACCTATTTTCCTAAATTGGGCTAGAGCATTAAAACAGTGCAAAAATAGCACTTTAAATGCCATTTCCATTTTTGAAAAATTCAAATGGATTCAAAAATTACCCAAACTTTTTGTGGCAGAGCAGAAAAATGCAATGTATTATTGTGGACTAATTTCACATTTTACAAAATGCATTTGGCAGCTCTTTTATTTTTCTAAACCTTCTGTAAAAAGGAAAAACAGAAAGAAAAGAAAAGGCCTAAACTGGCTGGGCCTAAGTGCACATTGCATTTGGCCCAGCCCAATCGGCCCCCTTCTCCCTCCTCCCTTTGTCTCTCCCTCGCCGTGTCAGCCGCGCCGTGGCTGGGCGCGCGCGCACCGGCCAGCCGGCGACACGGCGACGCCTCTGGCTCGGGGAGGATAAGCCCCCTGGATGCCTCGCCACTCTCCCCTCGCCTCTCTCGCTCTCTCCCGCGCTCTCTCTCCCACCACCGAGCGCCGCCGTCGCCGCACGCCGTCGTCCTCGTGGCCATCGCCGTCCCCATGCCGCGCCACCATGTCCATCCGCTCCGCCGAGCTACGCCACGTCGTCCACGCCGACTAAAGCGAGCCAGGGAGCTTCACCGCGCGGATCCACGCCGTCCTCTTCTTCCTCGGGTCGCTGCCGTTCATCGCCGATTCCGGCGACCACTGCTGCTACTAAGCCCCCAACGGCCACCGTGTGCCTTGTGGTGAGCTTCTCCCTCTCCTCCCCCTCTTCGTTTGGTCTCGCGCGCACCCTAGCTAGCTCTCTCGTCGTGGCCAAGCTCGTCGCCGCCTAGCTCATCGCCGGCGTGTCTCCGATGACCACACGGTCACGGGACCATGTCCAACGAGCTCACCACATCATGCAGAACACGCCTGCCCCTTTAGATCTAGCCGTAGCGCGCTGCATCGCCGACTTCGCCGTCGCCCGAAACTGCTCCGCCGCTGACCTCGTCGCCGGCGTCGATTCTGACCGACTCCGGTGACGCCACCACCACCAGTAGACGCACCACTCTCCGCACGTTCGAACGCGCTAAGCCGCGCACCAAACGGTCGTGCGTAGCCAATTTCCGGCGAGGTCCAGCGCACACCGCCGCGTTTTTGGTCGCCGACGTTGAGCCGCCGGCCACCGCTGACCTGGCCGCAACGTGGGCGCCTCTGGGTCACTGACCAGTGGGCCCAGGGGCCCCAGTTGACCAGGTCAACTATGCTGACGTGGCAGCACAGTGACACTGACCAGTGGGCCCCCTGTGCTTAATTAGTTAATTTGGTTTTTAAAATTAATCTAATAATTAGTTAGTCACTGACATGTGGTGTCCACTCCCTAATTTACCCGGTTTAGTTTAAATTAACCTCTAATTAGTACTGTGTCTATGACATGTGGGACCCATCTGTCAGGTTTGACCTGGAACAGCTGGGTTGACTTGCTGACATTATCCTGACATCATGCTGATGTCATAGTGCACTGTTCTGGATAATGCGATTTAATTAAAATAATTCCAGGATTTTCAAAAATAGTTTAAATCTTTGAAAATTCGTAGAAATTCAACCGTAGCTCGGATCGAAAAGTTTTCAACATGAAAGTTGATCAGAAAAACAAGACGAATTTGAATATGTGGTCGAAATGCTTGACCATCACTCCTATCTATCTGAACATGGAACCTTCCCCTCCGGTTCAGTATACCGAAATCCGCCTAAACGCCGGGAAAATATCCCAGATATTTTCCCGCTTCGTCTGCGACATGTAGCATTGCATTAGGTTACCACCAGCACTGCATTTTGCCATGCCATGCATTGTGTTGCATTTGTTTGCTTTTATTTATTGTTTCTTCCCCCTATTCTTATCAGATAGCCCCCGAGACCGACGCAGCTCCGGAGACCGACCACATCCCCAATGATCCCTCCTTTGCCGAGAGCTTCCAGGCAAGCAACCCCCCTTGAACATGCCTATATCGCCTATTCCTTCTCCCTCCTGCTTGCATTAGAATTTGCTACCGCTATTGATTTGATCCTATTCTGATGCATAGCCTGCTTTTGTAAACTGCTTTTGATACATTACCTGATATCCTAAATGCTTAGTGTAGGTTGGTAGTGAACCATCTGTGACCCCTCTTCTTGTCTTAGTTGCCCCGCTTAGTTACCTGTGCCCCGATCAAGGTGATCTACGGGCTGAGACCAGCACATCACCGCACACCCCCTAAGTTGCTCGACTCTACTGAGCCACCATCGAGTGCCGAGGGTGATACCTCTTATCCCACTCCTGATGTTGACTCTGTGGTATAGCTGGTCGGTTGTGGGTTAACGAGGGTGATTCCTCTTTCACCACCTCCGATGAATCTTCTGTCGTGCAACTCCGCAAGAGTGAATCCACCGAGGGTGATTCCTCCGGGTTCACCCTGTCGGATACATCGAGTGGGAATCCAACAAGGGTGATTGCTTGGATTCCTTCTGGATGTGATGAACACACAGTTACTTTGACTTTACTGCTGCTACTGGATAAGTCGGGTCGGCCCCGAGGGGTACCCACCAGGGATGTGGAGTCGGGTTGACCGTGAGGGTACCCGTGAGATGAATACGTGGCACGGCCGGGCATTCTTAGCCCTTGCCGTAAGTCCACGAGACGGGGCGACGGGGTCACATGATCGTGGATCTCTGCTTGTCACCGCGCGCTCCTAATGCAGTAATGGGTTAGGATATGTGATCTGAGTAGGCCTCTGGCCTTTTCGCGCTAACCAGCACGTGGGAATAATATGGGTACTCGGCGTCGTATGTATCAGTCGAAGCTCTTCAGACGTCAGCGGTTGAGCGGCACGCGCCCGGGTTGGACCATGAAAGCCTGCGCTTGTATTAAGGGGGCTAGGTCTGCTCCCGGCCGTCCTCGCAATGCGCGGGAGTGCAAAGGGCGATGGGCCCAAGACCCCTGAGCGCTTAGGATGTAGACTGGCGTGCTGGCCTCTCTGTTGAGCCTAGGTAGGGCTACGACGTGTCGATCAGCCGAGGCCGGGCATGGACCGAGCAAGTGTGTCCGGCCAGAGTTAATCGAGCGTGTTGGGTAAGTTGGTGCACCCCTGCAGGGAAGTTTATCTATTCGAATAGCCGTGTCCACGGTAACAGGACGCTCGGAAAGTATCCCGAACTTCTACAACTAGAAATGGGTTGAATATGTTAGCTTCGGGATCGCTTTCTCGCAGGGAGTCGAGGAAGGATCTCTAGGCGTGGCTACTGTTATACTTGTTGCTACTACTATATTTATGTACTAATCTGCACTCTTCTTATGCTGCAAGACGCTGAAGATGCTAGTCTTCGATAGGCTAGGCCTTTCTCTCTATTCTGGCATTTCTGCAGCCAAGTCCACATATACAGCCTTCCTTTGATAATGTTGCATAACTAGACTAGTTCTGATGTAAGTCTTGCTGAGTACTTTGGATATGTACTCACGGTTGCTTTGCTTCCCCTTTTCCCCCATACCCGATTGCTGCGACCAGATGACGGAGCCCCGGAGCCAGCTGCCCCAGCAGACGACTACTACTACTACCCCTCTGGCGGATACTACTACTATGAGGAGCCCTCCGACGACCAGGAGTAGTTAAGAGTCACCCTGGCAGGAGGCCTGCGCCTTTTTGATCCAGTGTTTTGTTTTGCCCCGCCTTCTAAAGGCTTATCTGTTAACTTTATGTCTGTACTCAGATATCTAATGCTTCCGCTGATGCTTGTATGACATCGAGCTTATGTATTCGAGCCCTCGAGGCCCCTGGCTTGTAATATAAAGCTTGTATGACTTTTATTTATGTTTAGAGTTGTGTTGTGATATCTTCAAGTGAGTCCTTAGGCTTGATCATGTGCATTTGCGTGTATGGTTAGTGAACGATTAAGTCGGGGGCGTCACGGAACTTTGGAGTGATTCTTTATCGCACGTTGAGGGATTGTTATATGATCCAATTATGCTAGCACTGTTGAGAGATTGCACTAGTGAAAGTATGAACCTTTGAGATGAGATGGTGCTGGTGAAGATGTTGATGAACATTGGCCCTCCCACGATGAGAGGATCGTTGGTGATGGCGATGGCTTTGATTTCCCCCTCCCAGAGGGAAGTATCCCCGGCGGAATCGCTCCGCCGGAGGGCAAAAGTGCTCCTGCCCTAGTCCCGCCTCGAGACGGCGGCGCTTCATCTCGAAAGTCGTCCTCTTAATATTTTTAGGGCAAATGGCTTCATAAAGCAGAAGGAGGGGGCCAGAGGCCAGGTGTGGGCCCCACAATGCAACCTGGCGCGCCCAGGGGGCGCGCCCTGTTGCCTTGTGGGCAACTGGTGGGTCCCCTCTGCTATTTATTTTCTCCAATATTTTTATATATTCAATAAAAAATCCTCGTGAAATTTCATGTCATTTGGAGCTCTGTAGAATAGGTATCTCTGCTGTAGCCATTTCAGGTCCAGAATTCCAGCCGCCGGTATTCTCCCTCTTCATAAAAATCTTGCAAATTAAGAGAGAAAAGGCATAAGAATTGCATCATAAAGTTAAATAATGACCAAATATATTATAAATAACAGTAGGAAATCATGATGCAAATTGGACGTATCAACTCCCCCAAGCTTAGACCTCGCTTGTCCTCAAGCGAAAGCCGAAATCGATAATCATGTCCACATGTTTTGAGAAAGAGGTGTCGATAAAACAAAATACGGACAAGAGAGCATCATGATCAATTGTATAGCAGCAATATATTATCATAATACTTCTCATGAACAAGTAATAATTCATTACAACATCGAAGTATAAAGCATAAACTTTCTTGAAAACTAACAAACTACGTTCTTAGTCAATGAAACAATCACAATTCATCATATTTTTAGGAAGAGTGTATGTAAGAGCTTTTGTTTTAGCAAGTTCACATACTCAACTATCATTTAGTCTTCTATGATTGCTGACACTCACGACATATTTATGTGGCGAAAGCGTCAATCAGACACATAGGAAGATGGGGTTTATAGTTTTCACCTCCCAATAGATTTACCTCAAGAGTAATGTCAACAATAATAACTCATGATCACTTATATTCAGCTGGATATATATGTCTATATCTTTCCCCAACACATGATGCTTGCGAAGAGAAAAATAAAAACAGAATAGAGAGAAACACTATTGACTCTTGCATAAAAGTTAATACAGAAAAGTAAAAGATAGGCCCTTCGCAGAGGGAAGCAGAGGTTGTCACGCGCTTTTTATTTTTGGATGTGCAAACTCTTAATGCAAAAGAACGTCACTTTATATTGCCCCTTGTGATAGCAACCTTTATTATGCAGTCTGTCACTTTTATTTCTTCACCATCACAAGTTCGTACAAAGCTTATTTTCCCCTACAATAAAAGTTCTTACATATTTAGGGAGCAATTTTTATTGCTTGGTGCACCGATGACAACTTACTTGAAGGATCTTATTCAATCCATAGGTAGATATAGTGGACTCTCATGACATGAAACTGGGTTAATGGGTTTTGGATGCACAAGTAGTATCTCTACTTAGTGCGGATTATTTTTTTGGCTAGCAAAAGATAGTGAGCAAGCACCACATGTTAGGGGATCTATAACAATATAACTTCTATGTGAATATAAACAAACATAACTCATTACGTTGTCTTCCTTGTCCAACATCAACTCTTTTGACATAGAATATTTAATGGGGGCTCACAATCATAAAAGATGTCCAAGATAGTATATTTATATGTGAATCCTCTCTTCCTTTATTACTTTTTCATGAATTGCATCAATGACCAATGCTATGTTTGTTAACTTTCAATAAATTTTATCAACTATACTTTTCTTTATGCAAAGTCATTACTCCCCAAGGGATTAGCATATGATCTTTTTCATTCTTTTATTGCTAAGATTGAAACATAAAAGTAAAGAAGCAAAACTCAAACTACTCTTTATTATATAACTCTCACACATGATTACATAGATAGATAGATCATGAAACTAGCACTTGAAACTAGATCATACTAGAACTTTATTCTTCTAGATCACGAAATAACTAAGGATTGAACTAAGATAGATAATGATGATAAAAAGGTGATGATGATATGATACCGGGGCACCTCCCCCAAGCTTGGAACAAGCCAAGGGTGGTGCCCATACTCGGGTACTCAAATGTCTTTCTTCAGTGATGGTGGTGATGAAGTTGTAGGCTTGTCCTTCGTAACACTGATTAGGATGTCCCTTAGGCTATGAATTTCACGGAGTACAAGCTGGATCATCTCTGCATTCTTTTGGACCTTAGCCATGATATGCTTATTCTCTGGCCCCCAAGCTTTCTTTCCTGCATCACTTTCACTTGGACGAGAGATGTCCCAATTAGATGGTATCTGCATGCGGGGAGTATTTTCAACCCCATAATTGTGAACCAAATTATGAAAATTGTTCCGATGTAACCTGTGCAAGGGTCTCCTAGGAGCAAGCCCTTCTTGTACCTCTTAACTTCCATGGCTTGTGGTGCTCCTCATGGCTTGATGGGGGTTTTGAGTTGTGGAGATGCCGGCAAGTGTGCCCCTCTCGGAGGTCGAAGGGTGGACTTCCAGCGAATCCCCCTCATCTTCTTCCATGGTGACCTCCTCCTCCTCCTCCTCTCCCCCGAGCTCCATCTGCAGCAACCAAGTGTCGTCTCCCACATTGTTTGAGGAAGAGGAAGACATGATGCCTGGTCCCAGAAATTTGACAGAAAACAGCACGAAACAAGAACAGAGGAGAAACTTGCGATACGGTAGAAGAATTTTATCTTGCAAAACAAGCATACGGGAGGAAAACGGAGTCGGGAAGGCACACGAGGGGCCCACAAGGCAACCTGGCGCGCCCCAGGGGGGTCGCGCCCTGTTGCCTTGTGACCTCCTCGTGTGTCCCCTCGGCTGTTTCTTATTTTTTTTATTTTTTCTAATATTCCAAAACGGTCAGAAACAATTTTGATGGAATTTTTGGAGTCGGTTTACTTGCCGTATCACATACCTACCCCTTTTCAGGGTTCTGGAGCGTTCCGGAAGGACTCTTTTATGTGTTCCTCCAGTGTCATTGCTTGAATAATATTAGTTTCAACATTAATGGGCGTACCTGAGATATAATGTTTAATTCTTTGTCCATTAACCACTCTCGGGTTAGTGCCCTCAGAGTTATTAATTTTGATAGCTCCAGAGTGATAAACTTCTTCGATGATGTATGGGCCTTTCCCATTTAGAGAGAAGTTTTCCTGCAAAAAATCTGAATCGAGAATTGTACAATAGCACATACTCACCCACTTTGAATTCCCGTTTTTGAATTCTTTTATCATGCCATGTTTTAACTTTTTCTTTAAACAACTTGGCATTTTCATAGGCTTGGGTTCGCCATTCATCTAAAGAGCTAATATCAAATAACCTCTTTTCACCAGCAAGTTTGAAATCATAGTTAAGTTCTTTAATTTCCCAATATGCCTTATGTTCTAGTTCAAGAGGTAAATGACATGCTTTTCCATAAACCATTTTATATGGAGACATATCCATAGGATTTTTATAAGCAGTTCTATAAGCCCACAATGCATCATCAAGTTTCTTAAACCAATTCTTCCTGGATCTATTAACGGTCTTTTGCAAAATTAATTTTATTTCTCTATTACTCAATTCAACTTGCCCACTAGACTGTGGATGATAAGGAGATGCAATTCTATGATTAACATCATATTTTGCAAGCAATTTACGGAAAGCACCATGAATAAAATGTGAACCACCATCAGTCATCATGTATCTAGGGACTCCAAATCTTGGAAATATAACTTCTTTAAGCATTTTAATAGAGGTGTTGTGATAAGCACTACTTGTTGGAATAGCTTCTACCGACTTAGTAACATAATCAACAGCAACAAGAATATGAGTATATCCATTAGAGGAAGGAAAAGGTCCCATATAATCAAAACCCCAAACATCAAATGGTTCAATATCAAGTGAATAATTCATAGGCATTTCCTGACGTCTACCAATATTACCAATTCTTTGACATTCATCACAAGAAAGGACAAACTTACGTGCATCTTTGAAAAGAGTAGGCCAATAAAAACCAGAGTGTAATACCTTATGTGCAGTTCTGTCTCCCGCATGGTGTCCTCCATATGCCTCGGAGTGACACTTCCATAAGATTTGTTCCTGTTCATGCTCAGGTACACAACGTCTAATAATACCATCTACTCCTTCTTTATATAAATGCGGGTCATCCCAAAAGTAATGTCTTAAATCAAAGAAGAACTTTTTCTTTTGTTGGCATGTAAAACTAGGTGGGATATATTTAGCAACAATGTAATTAGCATAGTCTGCATACCAAGGACTAGTGCGGGAAGCATTTACCACAATTAATTGCTCATCAGGAAAATTATCATTAATAGGAAGTGGGTCATCAAGAACATTTTCCATCCTAGACAAATTATTCGCTACTGGGTTTTCAGCTCCCTTTCTATCAACAATATGCAAATCCAATTCTTGAAGTAAACCACCTAATAAGTCTAGGTTTAGCATCTTTCTTTTCCAAAAGATATTTAATGGCAACATGATCAGTGTAAACAGTTACTTTAGAATCAACAATGTAAAATCTGAACTTATCACATGCAAACACGACTGCTAAAAATTATTTCTTAGTAGTAGCATAATTTCTCTGAGCACTGTCTAGAGTTTTACTAGCATAATGAATAACATTTAATTTCTTATCAACTCTTTTCCCTAGCACAGCACCAACAGCATAATGACTAGCATCACACATAATTTCAAAGGGTAGGTTCCAATCAGGTGGTTGAACAATAGGTGCAGATATTAAGGCTTTCTTAAGTATTTCAAAGGCTTCTACGCAATCATCATCAAAAACAAATGGAACATCTTTTTACAAGAGATTAGTAAGAGGCCTAGAAATTTTAGAGAAGTCTTTTATGAACCTTCTATAGAAACCAGCATGACCTAGGAAACCTCTTATAACTTTAATATCTTTAGGACATGGCATTTTCTCAATTGCATCAACTTTAGCTTTGTCTACTTCAATACCTCTTTCAGAAATTTTATGCCCAAGGACTATACCTTCGTTCACCATAAAGTGGCACTTCTCCCAATTCAAGACAAGATTAGTTTCTTCACATCTCTGCAAAACTCGATCAAGGTTGCTTAAGCAATCATCAAATGAAGTTCCGTAAATGAAAAAATCATTCATGAATACCTCAACAATCTTTTCACAGAAGTGAGAGAATATAGCAGTCATACATCTTTGAAAGGTAGCAGGTGCATTACATAAACCAAAAGGCATGCGTCTATAAGCATAAGTTCCAAAAGGACAAGTAAAAGTGGTTTTCTCTTGATCTTCTTTTGATACTATTATTTGAGAGAAACCAGAATATGCATCTAGGAAGCAAAAGTGTGTATGTTTAGATAATCTTTCTAACATTTGATCAATAAAAGGCAAGGGGTAATGATCTTTCCTAGTAGCTTTATTTAATTTCCTGAAATCAATCACCATCCTGTAACCAGTTACAATTCTTTGTGGGATAAGTTCATTTTTATCATTAGGAACAACAGTAATGCCTCCTTTCTTAGGGACACAATGAACATGACTTACCCATCTACTATCAGCTATAGGATAAATTATACCTGCCTCCAAAAGCTTTAATATTTCAGTTCTCACCACATCCTTCATTTTAGGATTTAGACGTCGTTGATGATCAACAACTGGTTTAGCATCTGGCTCCATATGAATCTTGTGCTGACAAAGAGTGGGACTAATGCCCTTAAGATCATCAAGAGTATATCCAATAGCTGCACGGTGCTTCCTCAGAGTTTTAAGTAATCTCTTTTCTTCATGCTCTGAAAGTTAGCACTGATAATAACAGGATATATCTTCTTTTCATCAAGGTAAGCATACTTAAGTATATCAGGTAATTTCTTTAATTCAAACACAGGATCACTCTTAGGTGGAAGAGGATCTCCCAAAGATTCAACATGCAAATTATGTTTAAGAATAGGTGCTTGTTTAAAGAATATCTCATCTATTTCATTTCTTTCATTCATATGCATATCGTTTTCATGGTCTAACAAATATTGTTCTAAAGGATCGGTAGGAGGCACAGCAATAGTAGCAAGACCAATAATTTCATCTTTATTAGGTAATTCTTTATCATGAGATTGTCTACGAAACTTGGAGAAATTAAACTCATGAGATACATCACCAAAATTAACACTAACAGTTTCTTTATTGCAATCAATCTTAGCATTAACCGTATTCAGGAAAGGTCTACCAAATATAATGGGACAAAAATCATCTTGTGGTGATCCAAGAACAAGAAAATCAGTAGGGTATTTGATCTTACCACACAAAACTTCAACATCTCTAACAATCCCAAGTGGTGTAATAGTATCTCTGTTTGCGAGCTTAATAGTAACATCAATATCTTCAATCTCAACAGGTGCAATATCATTCATTACTTCTTGATATAAAGAAAACGGAATAGCACTCACACTAGCACCCATATCACATAAGCCATGATAGCAATGATCTCCAATCTTAACAGAAATAACAGGCATGCCAATTACAGGTTTGTTTTTATCTCGTGGATCAGGATTAGCAATTCTAGCTGCTTCATCACAGAAATATATGACATGTCCATCAATGTTATCAACTAAAAGATCTTTATCCATTGCAATATTAGGTTCTACTTTAATTTGTTCATAGGGTTTGATTGTTTTAATATTACTTTTATAAACCACAGTTGAATCTTTAGCATGTTCCTTAATCCTAACGGGAAAAGGGGGTTTCTCAATATAAACAGTAGGCACAACTGGATCAACATTATAAATAATTATTCCCTCTTTAGCTATAGGTTCTTCCTTTACTTCAATAGGTGGATGAAACTTAAACCACTTCTCCTTAGGGAGATCAACATGAGCAGCAAATGATTCACAAAAGTGGCTACTATCTCAGAGTCAAGTCCATATTTAGTACTGAACTTATGAAAAGCATCTGTTTCCATAAAAGATTTAACACAATCAAACTCAAGATTTATACCTGACTCTTTACCTTTATCGATTTCCCAATCTTTAGAGTTGCGTTTAATTCATTCCAGAAGATCCCATTTGAATTCAATAGTTCTCTTTATAAAGGAACCAGTAGAAGAAGTATCAAGCATGGATTGATCATTACGAGAATGCCGAGCATAAAAGTTTTGCATAATTATTTCTCTTGAGAGCTCATGATTGGGGCATGTGTGCATCATATACATAAGCCTCCCCCAAGCTTGAGCGATACTTTCTCCTTCACGAGGCCAAAAATTATATATGTAATTCCAATCACGATGAACCAAATGCATAGGATAAAATTTCTGGTGAAATCCCAGCTTTAACCGTTTCCAATCCCATGTTCCAGTATCATCCAATCGCCTATACCATGTCAATGCCTTTCCATCCAAAGATAAAGGGAATACCTTCTTCTTAACTCCATCCTCGGATAAACCTGCAAGCTTAAACAATCCACAAATTTCATCCACATAGATCAAGTGCATATCAGGATGTATTGTTCCATCTCCTGCATAGGGATTAGCTAGCAGTTTCTCTAACATACTGTCGGTGTACTAAAGCATGGGTGCTCTAGTACCCTGACTTGTGCACAGGCAGTTGTAGCCTTCCTGATGGCAAGGGCTTGACGGAGGATAACTATGACTCAAGACTCGGACTAAACAAGACCGTGAAGAAGACCTCAAGGCAGGTCATCGAGAAGTACTATTCTAGTACTGAAGATCAACATTGCCATTGCCGGCAAGCTTCGTTCCGGCAAGGTAGATACCAAGACTCTGGTTGCCGGCAAGCTCTGCGCCAGCAGGCTTGTTCTGTCCCGTTACCGCTCCACCTCATCATCGGCTAGATAAGTACGCATGATAGGTGTCGAGCGGGCAGGCAGTCAACGCAGCTGGCCAGGGCACGTGTCGGCATGCCACACAGAGATTAACTTTAATGACACCCATCCCTAGGACGTGTCAAGATTACAGGAGGGCGCCAGGACTGGTGGTACGGATCTTTTGTCCAAAGCCTCGCCTCCCTGATGTAGCACCTAATAGTGCATTTAATGCGCTTGTCCTGCCCCGTCTGGAGATAGACGTGTTGACGGTGCAAGTTACTATTCATACTCTGTAAATGACCATATTAGCCACTATGGTAACCCCTTGGCCTATAAAAGGAGGCCCACGGCTACACTTAGAATGGTTAACTCTTAGCTCAGCTACACGCTGTAGCTGCACTTCCCGCGCACCGTGCCGACAAGCTGCGCTCTTTGTAACCTTTGAGCTCTCATACAATCAAACCACCAGAACAGGAGTAGGGTTTTATGCTCACAGCGGCCCGAACCTGGATAAATCATTGCTTGTGCTCATATCTACTAGCCCTGCTCTTTGTAGTATTTTGATCCCACTTTCGAACCACAAAGGGATCCTTTCGATCCCATAGATCGTCGTTTTCCCACGACATCTTTGGCGTGCCAGGCAGGGGCTCTCGTATTACGAATCAGTGTTCGTAGTTTGAGTACTGGCTCCATCACCTTCATCGATGGTGCCGAAGAAGAAGACCGTAGCCACAACGGCTCCCACCACCTCCAAGCTGCCTTCCCAGGCGCCCGGAGATGGCGTGGGCGGCGCAGTCGGAGCGGGCGCTACGGTTGGGTTGGCCGGGGCAGGAGGCGCCAGTGGTGCGGATGTCCAGCCTCCCCACCGTACCGACGATCGCAGTCAGCACCCCAGAGACGGCGCAGACGGCCAACTCTGACAACCCGCTGGTGAGCACGATCATCCCAGTATTACAATTCGGACCAGTGTGAACCAAGATCCCACCGCCGCGACATCCAAGGACGAAGCGGCGACGTCCAACAACGATGCGGTGGGACGTGTGCAGCGACCATCGCAAGATGGGCGCGCCGTGCTTCCCCGCGGCGCTGGTGGTCCTGGATGGCGTCAAGCCGGCCCTGAGCATCGTCCTCATGATGCTTAGGTTCCACCACCACCACGCCAACCCATTGGTGAACATGTGCCGCGGCAGCAGGTGCACGACGAGCTCCCTCCTGGCCCTTCCAGGAGTCAAACGCCGTTCTGTTCCGTGTTTCCCGCCATGCCAACCACGGTGGCAGAGGCTATGGCACGAGTTCAAATGCTTTTGAACTTCCCGCTGGCCCCAGACAAAATGGAAGAATGGAGGGCCACTATCTAGAGTCTCATCAGTTTTGCCGATCCTGGCAAGACACAGGATGTGGGCCCCTCCAGACGACCACCCACAGTACCGGCAGGACCATCTGGCTGCCATGCCGGAGACGGTGCACCAACGGTGCAATCGCCTCCACATCAACAACCACCACGGTGGCAAGCTCGCCGATCGGATGACCAGGACACCATGTCCATGGCATCGTCAGATCCGCGGGGCCGCCGAGACCAGCGCCAAGTGCTCCACGAGCGGCGCGAAGAGGACGCCCGTATGAGGATTGAGCGGCGCCGGGAAGCACGCCGTCTATCAGACGACCGTGCTGGGCCGGCAACATACGTGCCAGTCCCAGGGTATCCTGGGTGCCTACCTTATGAGGTGGGCTGCCCAACGTTTACTCATGAGATGCGGCAAGTTTGTTGGCCGTCCGCCCGCCCTTTCAAACCTGAGCTGCCCGACAAGTACGACGGCACGCTCAGTCCAGTAGAGTTCCTTGGCATCTACACCATCACGGTGCAGGTTGCCGAGGGACGCGACGACAAGCTGTTGGCCAACTACTTTCCGTTGGCGCTTCGGCCCAACGTCAGATCATGGTTGATGAACTTGCCGGAAGGCTCCATTTCTTCTTGGGCGGATCTATGCCATCAATTCGTGTGTGCCTACCAGGGTGGCCACAAGCTCCCTGGTCAGGAGAGCGATTTGCATGTGATCCCCCAAAGAGATGGCGAAACCCTCTGCAAGTACATACAGAGGTTTAGCCGTGTGCAGCACAACATCCCCGATGTTCATCCCGCAGCTGTTTGCACCGCATTCCACACGAATGTGCGCAACCGCGGAATGCGGTCTGAGATGAATGTCGTGAAGGTCAGAACCATCAACGAGTTGTACGCCTTGGTGGACAAGTGTGCACGTGCTTAGGAGGGGAGGCGACCCCCGGGGGAAGATGCTGGTGCCGACGTCGATTCTGAAGACGACGACACAGATGATACATCGACCCCATAGAAGAAGAGCCGGAAGCGCAATCGGAAGCGCAAAGGAAAGACAGTGATGGCAGTTGAGAGCCCCGGCGACGCCAACGCCGCCAAGAAGTCTAAGGCAGAAAGCCCTGCCAAGGAGGTTGCAAGATGTGCTGACTGTCGGGAGGCTGCGACAGGTGACAAGAGCGGCAAGACCGATGGGTCGTACTGCAAGATCCACCGTACCAAGGGCCACGATATCCAGGAGTGCCGACAAGTGGAGCAGCTTGCCGAGAAGCAGAAGCAAGAGTATGAGAAGCGCGACAAGGAGAAGGGCCAGGATGGTGCTGGTGGATCCGGCAAGCAAAACCGTGGTGGCCGAGGAGGCCACCGCGGCAACGTCAAGCAGCCGAAAGAGAAGGCTGCTCATGGCCAGAATGATGATGATGAGGAGGACAAAGATGAGTCCGACAAGGAGTTCCAGAACGCAGTGGACGCCATGTGTGTTGACGGAGGTGCATCTTTGCACTCCTCGCACCGGCAACTGAAGCAGTGGATCCGCAAGGTGAATGCCGTGGAGCCCATGATGGGAGCGCAGAAGCCACTCAACTGGTCGCACACACCCATCGTCTTTGACGCCGAGGACCACCCTGATCGCACCACTGCGGTCGGGTGTTTGCCATTATTGGTTTCGCCAACAATCTGCAACCTCAGGGTGACGAAGATGTTGGTTGACGGTGGGGCCGGCTTGAACTTGATCTCTCCCGACGTGATCAAGAGGCTGCAGATCCCTGACAAGGATCTTGAGGAGATCAACACGTTCCAAGGGATCAGCCCGGGAAGGAACAAGCCGAAGGGCCAGATCACGCTGCCGGTCACATTCGGCAGTGACCTCAACTACAGGACGGAGAAGATCGTCTTCGACTTCGTCAAGATGCCCCTGCCCTACAATGGCATTCTGGGCCATCCGGTGCTGGCCATGTTCATGGCCCCGTCGCACTTCACCTACAATGTCATCAAGATGCCAGGGCCGATGGGGGTTCTCACCATCAAGTCGAACCACAAGGACGCAATCATTTGCGCCGACAAGATCTACCGAGAGGTAGTGGTAACATCTGCCGACAAGGCACCTGCTCCTGCCGGCAAAGCTCCTGGGGAAGGAAAGAAGAAGAAGAAGTACGGCAAGACATCTGATACGGACTCCGGGAAGCGCACTTTAGAGTGCAGCACACCCGTCGAGGACATACCAGAGAGCTCTACCGGCAAGAGCAAGAAGTCCAAGGCCTCCGCGCTGGCGACCAAGCAAGTTTCTGCGAGAGGGGATGGGACGAGTGGCACTTTTTCTGTAAGTGCCACTCTCGGTGACAAATAGGAAAGTGAGCTCGTTGCCTTCCTATGGGCGAATGTTGATGTGTTTGCTTGGCAAGCATCTGACATCCCCGATGTAACTAGGGAGGAAATTGAGCACCACCTTGCTGTCTGCCCTCATGTGAGACCCATCAAGCAGAAGGTCAGGAAGCAAGCCTTGGAGCGGCAAGAGTTCATTGCCAAGGAGATCAAGAAGTTGGAAGCAGCAGGTCTAGTCAGAGGAGTGTTACACCCTTCGTGGTTAGCCAATCCAGCTGTAGTGCGTGTCGGGCCTCTGGGAACCGGGGTACCCCGGTCCGTCTGCCTGTGGCCCAGGAAACGACGCCTAGTGAAGGCGCAAGACGCGGCCCATCTGAGGGCGTCGCGAAGCGAAGATATCTCCCGAGGCGCCGGCCTCCCGAGGACCCCTCCTCAGCACACGACTTGCCAGCACTTAGCCGCGGCAGTGGTAGGAGCCTCGCAAGGCCCTCTCGTGAGGCCGTCTCCCGAGGCGCCCTCCGAGCCGGGCGCTCGAGGCCATCTCGCCTGACGTCGTTAGCGCGGTCCCGTGCCCACCACGTGGGTGACGCATGTAGCGACGAAGGGCGGCAGAGACCGCGCCAGCGGGCGCGGATACAGAAGCTTTTCCTCTTTGGTGCTAAGCGGGCAGCCCCAGCTGCCCATCCCCAAAGCAAGCCCCAAGGACTACCCGTTTTGTGATAGAAGACAGAGATAGCAAGGCATGCAGGGCGGAGGTCATCACCGAGCCCACCAGCGCGTCATAGATCACGCTTTTGCAGGCGAAGACTGCCTTTAGTCAGGATAGACTGAGCGCATGTCCCCTTTCAAAACCCGCCAAGTGTGGCAACCCTTCCCGCCTAAATTTTGGGGGAAGAGGACCAGGGCGGCTATAAAGGAGGCAGAGCTGCCATTGTAGAGGGGATCAATTCCTCGGCCTTCTACCTTGTACGCGAGAACACCTTCTTGCCCACAGCAATCCTAACCACAAGCAAGAGTAGGGTTTTACACCGCAAGGTGGCCCGAACCTGGGTAACCGTCGTGTCCTCTGTCGTGCTCCCGTGTAGCGCTCTCGCCGTAGCCTCGCCGTGGTCACCTTTGGTCGGAAAGAGCTAGCGTGCCCCCAGTGTTCGAACCTCTAGTTCCCCGGAGTCCAGGCTCCAACAGTGCGCAAGGCAAATGGGAAGTGGAGACTTTGTATCGACTTCACTGACATAAATAAAGCCTGTCCAAAGGACCCTTTCCCTTTGCCGCGCATCGACCAGATTGTAGACTCCACTGCCGGCTATGATTTACTCTCTTTCCATGACGCCTATTCTGGTTATCATCAGATCTTTATGGCCAAGGAAGATAAGGAGAAAACCACATTCATCACTCCATGTGGCACATACTGCTTCTTGCGTATGCCTTTCGGATAGAAGAGTGCCGGGGCAACCTCTGCCAGAGTAGTTCAGATCGGTTTTGAGCCACAACTACACAGAAATGTGGAAGCCTACATGGATGATATCGTGGTCAAGACCAAAGACAAGTCAACCCTGATTCAGGATTTGGAAGGGACGTTTGCGAACTTGCACAAGCTCAACTTGAAGCTCGATCCCGAGAAGTGTGTGTTCGGTGTTCCGTTCGGCAAGCTTCTTGGGTTCTTTGTGTCTTAGAGAGGGATTGAAGCCAACCTCGACAAGATCAAAGCAATTGAGCAGATGGAAGCACCGAGACGCGTCAAGGATGTCAGGCGTCTTGCCGGCTGCGTTGCCGCCCTCAGCAGGTTCATCTCCAAATCGACAGAGCGCGCCTTGCCATTTTTCAGGATATTGATAAAGGCAGGTCCAGTGAACTGGACTCCGGAAGCGGAGGCCGCGCTCCAAGATTTGAAGGAGTACCTGTACTCTCCGCCAGTCCTAGTTGCGCCTAGGCCGCAAGAGACATTGTTGCTATACTTAGCTGCAACGAATCAAGTGCTTAGTGCTACACTTCTGGCTGAAAGAGATGCAGATGAGGAGGAGGTAGCAATCGCAGAGCCACGACCCGACGAGCCAAGATCTTCTCCGACAAGGTTAGGTGCCGACAAGCCAGAGATTGTGCAAGCTAGCTAGCCAGATCAACAAGTTGTGAAGAAGAAGATGGTGCAGCGCCCAGTCTACTTTGTCAGCTCCCTCCTGCAAGGGGCTAGGTCAAGGTACTCTGGTGTGTAGAAGTTGCTCTTTGCCCTTCTCATGGGTTCAAGGGAGCTGCGCCATTATTTTCAAGCACACCCGGTCACCATCGTCACCCGCTTTCCGTTGCAACGCATCTTGAGGAATCCAGAAGCAACTGGCAGGATTGTGGAGTGGGCATTGGAGTTGTCAAGCTTTGATTTGAAGTTTGAGAGTACCTCAACAATTCAGAGCAGAGCCTTGGCAGAATTCATTGCAGAATGGACCCCAACGCCAGACGAAGAAGTTCCAGAGACCTCTCTCCCCGGCAAGGAAATTGTTGATGATTGGATCATGTACTTTGACGGTGCTTTCACGCCGAAAGGCGCCGGTGCCGGCGTGCTGCTTATAGCACCCACCGGAGAGCACCTCAAGTACGTGCTTCAGATGCACTTTCCCCGGGAGCCGGCCACCAACAACACTGCTGAGTACGAAGGATTGCTTGCCGGTTTGCGCATTGCAATCGACCTTGGTATTCGGAAGCTGATTATCAGAGGCGACTCGCAGCTAGTGGTAAGGCAGGTCAACAAGGATTACCAGAGCCCTTTGATGGAGGCATACGTTGATGAGGTGAGGAAGTTGGAAGAGCACTTTGACGGTCTGCAAGCAGAGCACATTCCACGTGCCCAGAATTGGATTGCCGACGACCTGTCAAAGCTTGCCGCTCAAAAGATGCCTGTGGAACCCGGAACTTTTGTGCTCCATCTGACTTAGCCATCCGTTACACCATCAAGGTTGGCGAAGAAGAGAGAACAAGATGTTGGTGGTTACTTTCCGGCAGAGCTGCCGGCAGCCACCAAGAAAGTAGATACCGCCGACAAGATACCCTTGGCCGGTGAGCCACTGTTTCTAGCAAGCCAGATCCTTGCTTTCGAAGCAAGTGCTCCCGCAGAGGAAGAAGTGCCTTTAGTCCTTGTTGTCGAGCCACAAGCTCTGGCATGGGCTCAACCAATTGTCCAATTCTTTCAGACAGGAGATCTTCCCGATGAGCAAGAAGACGCAGAAAGAGTAGCCCATCAATCAAGGATGTACAAGTTTGTTGACAACATTCTGTACAGAAAGAGACCAAATGGGGTGAAATTGAAGTGCATCTGCCAGGAAGATGGACAGAGGTTGTTGGAAGAAATGCATGAAGGGATGTGTGGCTCTCACATTGGGTCACGCGCGCTTGTCGGCAAGGCGTTCCATCAAGGATTCTATTGGCCGATAGCCTTTCAAGACGCCTTGGCGGTGGTCATCAGATGCGAAGCATTCCAGTTCTACTCCAAGGACATTCACCAGCCAGCTCAAGCCCTCCAAACCATCCCTCTCTCCTGGCCTTTCTTGGTCTGGGGGCTCGACATCATTGGCCCCTTCCCCCGTGCTACCGGGGGCTTTGAATTCTTGTACGTTGCAATCGACAAGTTTACAAAGTGGCCTGAGGTGGAGCCAGTGAGGACGGTGTTGGCACAGTCAGCCATCAAGTTCCTCAAAGGATTGGTTGCTTGTTTTGGTGTCCCCAACAGGATCATCACCGACAATGACACCCAATTCATGAGCAGCGCCTTCACAGCATATTGCCAAGAGCTTGGAAATAAGATTTGCTATGCGTCTGTTGCTCACCCAAGGAGCAATGGGCAAGTAGAGAGGGCAAATGCAGAAGTGATGAGTGGTCTCAAGAACAGAACTTTCGACAGGTTGCACAAGTGTGGAAGGCGCTGGGTGGAAGAGTTGCTGGCGGTTCTTTGGTCGATCAGAACGACGCCAAGTCGAGTCGCTGGCCAGACACACTTCTCCCTTGTTTATGGTGCAGAACCGGTGCTCCCCACATAACTCAAATATGGGTCACCTCGAGTCTTGGCCTTCGATGAGGAGGATCAAGATGAGCTGCGGCAAGATGATGCCACACTCCTTGAGGAAGATCGTTTTCGGGCTGCTGTCCGTGCTGCATGGTACCAGCAAGCTTTGCACCGCTATCATAGCCACAAAGTGAATGCCAGGAATCTTGAGGAAGGCGACCTTGTTCTTCGTCGGATCCAGTCCACGAAGGGTCAAAACAAGTTGACACTGAAGTGGGAAGGCCCTTACCGGGTGGTATGAGTCACTAGGCCCGGCACAGTCTGCCTAGAGACCGAAGATGGCACTCCGGTGCTCAACTCATGGAATATTGAGCATCTTCGCAAGTTTTACCCGTAAGGCGCGGTTGCCGGGCTGCCCGGCAACCTCTTTTGTACAAGTTTGCCGGAAAGGCATGTAAACCTTTGTACAGAGCCGGGCGCAGATCCCGTGCACATTAATAAAGATAAGTGTTTCATAATTCTTTGTCCAAGTAAATATTTTTTTATGTGTGGCAGGCAACCTTGTGTTACATTTTCCCCTTGCATAGGATGATTAACGAACCATCAAGGTTCTAGCCTCCTCTTTTCTCTACTTTCTTTTTCTCAAAGGACAGAAGGGTTCCTCGCGTATAAGTTTCCCGGGGGGAGTGAAGGTATGGATACCAAATGACGTTCAAGATATCGTCCTACGGCAAGAAGCACAGCAAAGAAAAGCTAAGTTGCAAAATTTTAAAGTAAATTCTTTGTTGTAGTTGCAACTTCTCCTTGAACGATTTTGGCCTTTGTATGAGAAACCTGCACGCTAAGGAACCTTGTCGTGATCAGCTACGCCCTTACATTGTTTTGAGTCCGCTCAACAACTTAAGTGGTTATGTTGTGATCGTCAAGTGTATCCTTGCCGGTAGCGGCACTTCCGGCAAGCTGCTAAGAAGCCGTTCCTCAAGCGCTCGCGGCAAGAGTGCGCGCACCGGCATGTTTCCGGCAAGCGTAGGGTACAAGAACCATGCAAAGACAGAATAAGACAAGAGAGATAGCATGCATACATTCATCCAAAACACAAATTACAGCAATCATTAAGCACATAACTGCAAAAGTCATTTTTCACGGCCCCACGGGGCTACATTGGTTCTGATACATGAGCAAAAGAGAGGAGCCTAGGTGGAGCGCAGCTCATCTTCAAGATTCGACTCGGGCGCTACTTGCGCCTAGTCGGAATCGTCGCCTTCGCTCTTGATGCGCGGGGAGCTTTCGTCGCTTTTGCTCTCGCTGGTGGAGTCAGTGCCGTTGCTGCTCTCGCTTTCCGCGCAGCACTCCATGCGGCCACCGGAGACCCCAAAGAACTTCACGAAGAGTGTGGCGGCTCTGTCGTACCTAAACTGGAGGAGTTGCCCCCGCCTTAGACCGCGGGAGCGGGCGAACGACTTCCACCCCCGCGTCAGGAACAAGAAGCCAGCGGTGGAGAACTCAGCCGCCACCCAGGAGGGGCCGTTGCAGCAGCCATCCACCTGTAGCCACAGGCCCGAGGGCCTGCTATCCTCCATCGCCCTCGCAAAGGAGTTTGGGAGCCGGAGCCAACTGCAGGACCGACGGTGCAGCCCCACGACAAACTCATGCGCCGCCACCGCCGTGTGGGCCTCCGCCTGAGGGGGAAGGGTGGCTGCTCCGCCACGCTTGCCTCGACCACGAGTGCCACGCCCTCCACGGCCGTGGGGGGCGACCCTTCCGTGGGCGCTAGGGCTGGCCTCCGCGGCAGCCGCCGAGGAACGCGTTCGGCCCCGAGGGGGGTCCTCGTGGCAGCAGCAGATGCGCAGGCCCAACCTCCACCCCTCACCATCGCGGCGGTGGACCTCTGTCGAGCCATTGGGAACCAGGGTACCCCAGCCCGTCTGCCTGCGGCCCAGGGAACGATGCCTGGGGAAGGCCCAAGATGCGGCCCATCCGAGGGCGCCGCAAAGTGAAGACATCTCCTGAGGCGCCGGCCTCCTGAGGACCCCTCCTCAAGACACGAGCCGCCAGCACTCAGCCGCGGCAGCGGCAGGAGCCTCGCGAGGCCTTCTCGCGAGGCTGCCTCCAGAGGCGCCCACCGAGCCAGGCGCCCGAGGCCATCTCGGCTGACGTTGGCTGCGCGGTCCTGTGCCCATCACGTGGGTGACGCGCGTAGCGACAAAGGGCGGCAGAGGCCGAGCCAGCGGGCGCGGATAGAGAAGCTTTCCTCTTTGGTGCTAAGGGGGCAGCCCCAGCTGCCCACCCCGAAAGCAAGTCCCAAGGACTGCCCGTTTGGTGATAGAAGACCAAGACAGCAAGGCACGTAGGGCGGAGGTCACCACCGAGCCGACCGGCGCGTCATGGATCATGCTTTTGCTGGCGAAGACCGCCTTTAGTTAGGATAGACTAAGCGCCTGTCCCCTTTCAAAACCCGCCAAGTGTGGCAACCCTTCCCACCTAGTTTTTGGGGGAAGAGGACCAGGGCGCCTATAAAAGGGGCAGAGCTGCCATTGTAGGGAGATCGATTCCTCTATCTCCCACCTTGTACGCGAGAACACCTTCTTGCCCATAGCAATCCTAACCACAAGCAGGAGTAGGGTTTTACACTGCATGGTGGCCCGAACCTGGGTAACCGTCGTGTCCTCTGTCGTGCTCCCGCATAGCGCTCTCGCCGTAGCCTCGCCGTGGTCACCTTTGGTCGGAAAGAGCTAGCGTGCCCCCAGTGTTCGAACCTCTAGTTCCCCGGAGTCCAGGCTCGGACATTTGGCACGCCAGGTAGGGGTCCGCTTCGTCCCTTTCCGCTTCCTCGCCGCCATGGCCGACGCTCGCCGCGAGCGCTACGCGCGCCGAGCTTCCAGGGTGGCCTAGACGGAGCCGGTCGCCCGCGACGACCGTCGACGCCACGCCGCCAGCGCTGTCACTGACCACGCCGCGAGGGAGCAGCAGGCTTCTTCCTACCACCCGTCCGTGCGGGGGGGACAGCCACACCACCACGGCCTCTTCGCTCGCCCGGTGCGATGCGCCTGCCCCGCAGGCCGCGCTGCTCATGGCGCGTGAGCTCCTGCGCTACCGCCCCACCGACGCCGGCTATGACGCCAGGCTCGGCCGCATCACCGAGCTCGTCAATGCCGCAGGCGATGCCCCGGTGCCCTCTCACTCGCTCCATCCTCCGCCATCTTGCAGTGGGGATGTGGCACATGACGCGCCTCCTCCGCCTCCTTTGCACAGCGAGGGCGCTCGGCGCCACCACGACGTGCGGTCGCATGAACACTCTTGTGGTGCGTCTTCGCCGGACCATGGCGAGCCCAGCTGCCAGATTGTCTGGCGCGCGCCGCCCGACGGGCGTGTCCTCCTCGAACAACAGCGCCAGTGCCAAGACAGGACCGTCCAAGAGGTGGCGGCTGCCGGCCGTCAGAACCACGCCGCCCTCGCCGGTGGCGTCCCCTCTAGCTGCATGGGCTGCCGTGCCTTCACCCGCGAGCTGCGACGCGTGGTGTGGCCCGCCAAGTTCAAGCCAGACCTTCCTCAGCGCTACGACGGCACCCCCAACCCCGCGGAGTTCCTGCAGCTCTATGCCCTGAGCATCGAGGCAGCGAACGGCGATGACAAGGTCAGGGCAAACTGGTTCCCCATGGCCCTCAAGGATGGCCCGCGCTCCTGGCTCATGAACCTCCCCGAGGCGTCCATCTCTTCGTGGGGCGAGCTCTACCGGCAATTCATCGCCAACTTCAAGGGCACGCACGAGCGCTCCCTCACGCTCAACAACCTGCGCGTTGTGCGCCAACGCCCCGACGAGACCCTCTGCAAGTACATCCAACGCTTCAGCCAAGTGCGCAACAAGATCCCGCGCGCCTCTAAGGCCGCCATCGTCTCTGCCTTCTCCAACGGCGTCACGGACGTCCGGATGCGCGAGAAGCTCGCCATCAACGACGAGCTCAACTCCGTGCTCGAGCTGTTCGACCTCGCCGACAAGTGCGCCAAGGCCGAGGAAGGCCGCCTCTTCGTCCACAACGACCCCGATGCGGCGTCGGACGCCGCCAAGGCCAAGAGCAAGGACGTCAAGCGCAAGGGCCCTGCCATGCTTGCGGCAGAACCCGAACAGAAGCGCGGCCGTGAGCGCGATGAGCCCAAAAGAGATAACCGCCCTCTCTGCGCCTACCACAACTCGCACTCCCACAGCACTGAGGACTGCCACGAGCTCAAGCTGCTCCATGACGAGCGCCTTGGCTGCCGCAACGACCGCAACGACCGCGGCACCGGCCGTGAAGGTGGCCGTAACGGCGGCCGCTGGGGATACCGCAGCAACAATGGGAACTTCTGCCATGGCTGGCAGGACCAGCCTTGCGAGGCCGCCTGGCGCGACCAGCCTCGTGAGGCCAACCCTCAGGCAAATGCTGCCCTTCCACCGTTGCCGCCGCCACCGCAACGGAATGATGTCAACCAGCCCAACCAAGACGCCGGGGGCTATCAAGAGCCTTGTGGAGTGGCCTGCATCCTAGGCGGATGTAACACCCCAAAATATCTTTCCTTTGGATTTTCAAAATCTTTTCTTTAAAAGAAAATACTTTGAATTATTATGGCCCTATTTCTCTTCTTCTCTTTCTTCTGTTTGAGAATCATTTTTGAATTTTCAACTGGGTTTCAATTTTTTTAAAGTGGTTCTGATTTGATGGGTTCTTATTTGGGTCATTATTTTTGAAGGATCAAAAAAATATTTTTTCAGAAAAGTTTTAAAATAATTGAATCATTTGAATGAAATGATCCATTTCATCCCCTTTCAAACACATAGAAAATTCTCCCAAAATTATTCTGCCACTTCTAATTTATCACCCAAGCCATCGTCATACCCTAGGACAGTACCCAATACCTCTCCTCTCCACAAAAATATTTTTACCATATTTAATGAATTCCAAAATTGGAATTTCATTTAAATCTAGTTTCTTTGATTTACAAAGGAACTATATTTTTCTCAACTCTTCTGCACCCACAAAAATTATCCCAGCTACTTGATAGTACCCACACTCCATTTCACCAAAAACATTCCATTCCACAGTTCAAAATTTTCAAATTTCATTCAAATGAAATTTGGACCAGATTCAATCTCTCTGATCAAAACCTATTTTTAATTGCTCCAAAATTTCTGAATTTTTGCCAGCATCTCTGTTATACCTCAGTACCTCACCACAAAAATTCCCAAAAATTCCTAAAATGCCTAGAGCCATCTAGCATTTTGTCAAACACCTCATGTGCACACTGTAGCAACTGTCAAAAAAATTCAGAAAACAGCAAAGTTCAGAGAGAGGAGGGAATCGATGCCGTGCACTCCTCATCTTCTTCTCTCCCCCACGGTGTTGCCTCTGTTGACCATCAATGAGTCGCCGGGGACCCTCTCGTCAGTTGCTCGCCGCTGACAGCACAGTGGCCGGCAGGTGCAACGACCACTGTCCTCGGCCGTGGCGGCTAAGTGGATCGGCACGGCCACCAGCCGCCTTCACTCCTCCCTACTGCTCTCTCGCCTACCTCTTCTCCACGCGTCGCCCTCCTCCGTAGCTCCGCGCGCCGCCCAAGCCAACGGACCCCGCCTGGCAGTCGCCGGAGTTAGCGCCGTCCGCCACGCCAGTACGGGAGCTCATCCCCGGGAGGGATGAATAGAGCTCGACCCCGTCCGCACTGGCGCTTCGGGAGGGTTCCACCGACCACACAGATGACCTCCAACCGAGCTCATCGGCCCAAGCTACCTCCGCCGCCCCCAGTTACTCCGGCGTGATCCACCCCGCCACGGTCGACTCCGGTCGCCTATAAATGGAGCCCCCCGAGCTCCGTTCACTACTCGCACCACCCCCACACACCCTCAATCGACCCCCAAAGGAGTCAAACGACCTCGGGGAGGTCGTCCTCCCCGACTCCGGCCACCCGATCCACCACTGTTCCCGCGAATAGCACATCGCCGTTACTCCATCTCTACCTCTCAAATCTTGCCAGTAACCTCTTCGTGCACCAACTCATCCACCCCGCGCATCAATTCGGCGTCTAGAGCTCTCCCCGACGAGATCGAACACCACCCGACGCCGCCGCCCGCCGGAGTTGACCTCGCCGTCGCTCCGGTGCTCGCCAGCGACCACCACCACCACCCACCGACACGG
Organism: Elymus sibiricus; assembly: GCA_039707655.1. NCBI lineage: Eukaryota > Viridiplantae > Streptophyta > Magnoliopsida > Poales > Poaceae > Elymus > Elymus sibiricus. The sequence goes on from CM077668.1 coordinate 199,893,660, forward strand.
AATCCCGCCCCGAGCACATCCCTACCACCGCTGCCTCCTGAAATCCCGGCGATCGCCGCCGGTGACCGCCGTCCCCTCTCTGTTCTCGCGCGCGTGCGTGTTTGATATTCAAACCTGACGGGTGGACCCCACCGTCAGTGTTTTATTCTTTTCTGCGTTATTTCAAAAACGCCTTCTGCCGCTTTACGTTTTCTGCATTGGAAAGCGTATTTTCCTCCGAGGCGTTTTCTGTTTTTACCGCAGGGACCCGCTGGCAGTTTTTATTTTTATAGAGAGGTCCCTGGTTTTAAAACTTTAATAACTTTTAAACCACAAATCATTTTCAGTTGATTCTTTTTCTGAAATTCATCTTTTTCACTCTAGTTTTTTTTAGTATTTATTTGAAAATATTTTGAGACAACTTTTTGTACTGTTGCAAAATTTTAATTTTAATTTGAATTCTTATTTTCTAGAAAACGAAGAGGGGGACTTTGCCGGGAATTTCGAGGGATCATCTTCTAACTACTTTGATCAAGGCAAGCATTTTTGAACTTGGGATATGGTGATTGCATACAAGTTTGCATCCGTTCGAGATATCACCGGATATGTGGTGAATAGCAAGTGCATTCATGGTCTTATCATTTTGTGCATTTCTTGCATGCATCATGGAATCTTTCTTGCGTGAAGTAAATGGTAAGAATCCAGGAGTGTGTCTCCTGCCTTGGACATGCCGGTGGGCACGAGTCACATCGTGACATGATGGTGTCACCGTGGCATGTGAAGTATGCCAGTCATAATAACAACACCTCCTGAGTCGACCTAGATCGAGTCTTGTTCCGTCCAGCCTAGCTAAATACCGTGCTGCCACTTGTCTTCCCGTGAGGGGGGTATGGTTTAGTAAGTTGCTAACCCCTTTCCGTGTACACACCACATAGAGGGGCCATGATGAGGGTTCCATGGCCATGGACTAATGCCAGTCATCGGGTCAGGGGGCATGGGTGTATCCGGCTGGGCCGAGAGGGGGGCACCCCTTGTAATCCATGCGTTATTAATAGTGATCCCATGCTATTCGAGACGATGGTCTCCCCGACTTAGAGTTTATCTTGAACAATGCCTTGGGTGATTCCTGGCATCCGAAAAGTTATTCTGGTGTGTGCCGGTCCGGTGTGTTTTCAACCAAAAGACCGTAATGGGAATTAGTCAGCATCTTGGTGTTGGCTAAAGAAACCCCATACACATGGGTAAAGAGTACACCCTCTGCAGAGTTATATCTATTCGAATAGCCATGTCCACGGTCAAGGACGTTAGCTGGGAAGGGTCAAGTGTCGGTCCCGGTGTCGGTCTTCGGAGGAAATAATTAAAATTGAGCATGGTTAATTCTTGCAGAATATTTATTGTCTCTACTGATGCTGTCGTAAATACTATAGTTATCATGGATATTATTGTGGACTAACCTTTTCTTCTATGTGCAACCCTGAGTATCACTTGGGATGGCTAGACCACCTGGATACCCAGTTTTATTTTCTTCCTGGGTATCACTTGGGATGGCTAGTCCACCCGGATACCCAGTTTTATTTTCTTCCTGAGTATCACTTGGGATGGCTACCTCTTTTCCCTCGCATCTATTCTACTTCACAGGTTGGTCATGTCACAGAGTTCGGAGGAGCATTCAGATTCTGAAGGATATTTGCTTCAGTTTCCACCAAGGTCTGAACGAATGAGAATGACTGGAGGAGGTAAATCCTCGAAGCCTCCCAAGGCTCCGAAGAAGAGACAAGAGTTTGAACCAGAAGAAGATTCTGAGGAAATTCCCTCTGCTCACAGTCAGCCCGGGGATGAACTGGTCACTGACGCTCTAACCATCTTCTCTGATGGAAATCCCAAAAAGGGCGGCCGTGGCAGAGAAAAGAACACCACTGCAGAAATGTCTGATCCTGAAAGTTACAGAACTCCACCTGAAGGAGAATCAACGACAGATCACAACAACAGGCTGCAAAGAATTCGCCGCCACTGGGCTGGAAAATGGTACAGGTGTGAAAATGTTCGCGAGAAGTACCAGATCTTGTTTGCCTTCACTCCACCATGGAATGACTACATTGCTGAAAATTGCATTGGCCCAGATGATGAAAAAGTCAGACCACCGCCGCCGACAGATGCTCATGCCGACTCCCTCAAAACTATCGCTGATTTTCCCGAGGAAGTAGCTAAGAGGGCGAAGGCCAAAGCCAAGCATGAAGCTAGAGAAGCTAAGAAGAACCAAGTTGAAGCGAAAAACGTCGCGCTGACTCAGCAAGATGTACTGAAGAAGAAGGAACGTGCATCAGTTTCAAAGGAAAGAAAATCTGAGAAATCAGTTTCCCCTCGAGCACCTCGAAAGAAAACCCTCACCAAGAGAACCAAGAAGGCATTTCCCGACTCGTCTGATGAGTCGTCCAAAGAAGACACCCCTGATGAAATCCCACTGTATGATCGTCCCGCCATCCTCAACAAGCCATCCAAGACTCCCTCGCCAGTGAAAGCTTTGCCATCTCCGAGGAAATCACCCAGGCATGCACCCATTCCGTCCACTGACAAACCTTCGGGTTCTGTAGCTCCGAGAAATTTGACTAGCACTGCAGCGAAGAGAAAGCTGAAATTTGAGGATAATGCTGATGTGGCTGCTAAGAAGACCAGGGTCACTGTTCCTGCTCCCACAGAGGAACAGAAGTATGATTTCAACTTCATGATCGATATAATTGACAGTGCTGCATATGATCCAAAAGCTGATGATGTAAGCAGTCTGGGACTGCCTGATGATGTTGCCGAAATGGTAAAGAAGCATTTCATCGAGCTGAGGAAAATCTCCAAGAAGCTGAACAAAGCCGTCAAAGACAAGCAAGTTGTTGAGAAATTGAGAAATGAGGCCAAGACTGAATCCGAAAGGAAAAAGATGAACAAAGAAATTGTTGAACTCACAAAGGCTCTCAGTGTCTTGCGCAATGAGAAAATTGAGTGGCACTCGCGCTTGCACATGGATGTGTCTCAGCTATGTGACAAGAGAAATGAGGAGATTGAACGCAAGGCAGATCTCGCTCGAAGAAGAATTCAGGAAGAAAAATGTCAGAAGGCTAGGGCGAGAGCAAACAAGCCTAAATCTAACAAAGATCGCCGCCCTCAGAATGTCACTAATGATCCTACTCCACAGGATTCCCATGTGCCCTTGCAACAGGTTCCTCCATCTCCACCTCACGAGGATGAACTCATGCAGCAAGCTAGCACCAACGAGGTTATCATTCCTGCGCCAGTAGCTCAAGAGCAACATGAAGTTGTTGATATATTCCTGGAAAGGACTGAAGAGGAATATGTACTTCCCAAGCAACAGTCTCCAGTTGACGAAATTGATGAGGAGATTGAAGTTGAGAAGCCAGATCCATCGCCACCGAAAACATTGCAAGCAGAGCCCTCCGAACCAAATAAGGAGGAAAATGACAAGATTAAGGGGGAGCTCAATGCTTCCCGAGAGAAAACACCCCCGATCTCATCATCTGGTGCCCCTACCCAGATGGATGTCGATCCTTCTCCTCTCACCACTGCACCACAGTTGGTAGAGCAAGAAAAGAAATCTGATGAGCCGATGGCTCGAGAAGAAACTGTTCCACCAGCTGCATCTCATGCACCCGAGAAAGAAGCTGTCGTGCCTTCCGCCGAAGAAAGCGCAAGGAAAGAAAAGGCCCTTGAGCCCGATTGTCAGAAAGATGCCGAAGGAGTTCCGGCAAGCAAGAATAGTGGTCAGACCAGTTCATCTAAGCCTTCTGCACGAGAAAAATCGAGGAAGCCTCATGCTCCTCTCAAGCCTATTGAAGAAGAATTGCCTGCGCCTGATGATGTTCGGACCCAGTCTAACGCCGATGAAGAACCTTTGAGAAACCCACTGGAAACTTATCCGTTGTTCCCTGTTGAAGACGGCCCGAATGGTCCAGCTTTCAATGAGCAGTTTCATCGCTCGAAACTTGCATTCTTTGGGACCAGCCCGTATGATGGTGAAAGAACTTCTTTATCACCGAGATTCTGGACAAAGGAACAAGCTGTTTATTATGCCCGCATTATGTATGGCAAGAATCGGTTATTCAAGCACAAGATTCTGGATTTCGCTGAGCTCGAAAGTTTACCTTGCTTCCATCACACCATCGAGCAGATTGAACAGGTCTTCCTGAAGAATTTTCTTCGTTTCAATCATGGCTGGAATCGTGAAGTTATCCTTCAGTTCTACGCCACTCTTTATATCTCAGGGGACCTCACTAACAGTAGCACTTGGATTCTCGAATGGATGACCGAGGAGGAAAAGATCAAATGCTCGGCTGACCAGTTTTTGGCACTATTGAATCTACCTCGGTGCGAATTTGATGCTTCACGAGAACACAGACTGCACTTCTGGGAAGTATCCGAAGCTGAACTCCATATGCTGATGGACCCCAAGCTTGTTGGTGATGAATGTACCGAGGCAAATCCTAAGAATCTGGCCTATGAGAACAAAGTTTTGTTCTATATCCTGTGCAACTCTCTCACGCCAGCAAACCGGCCCGAAACCATTCATGGCATCGTAGCAAATGCTCTTCAAGCTATAGCTCATGGCATTCGATTTGATATTCCAGATCTTCTCATCCGCAACTTGGCCTATGCAGCTGATAGCCCTCAAGTTTTGAAGCCATATGCACCATGGGTCATGTTCGCCATTGAGCAGCTCATCAAGAAAAAGTTCTTCTGCCCGCATGTTCCGAAAGTTTTTACTCCACCAGTCCGTGACACCTATTGATGCTACTGCCTCTGCCTCTGCTAAAGCTCCAAAGGTTAAGAAAGCAACAGTCGAAATCCCTCGTGAAGAAAATCCCTCTCTATATGAGATTTGTCTTCGCACTCAGCAAGCCCTGGAGAGTCACATTAAGCTCGATCGCAAAGAAAAAGTGGAAATGTTGACTAAGATAAATCTGCTTCACAGTTATGCTCGTCAAGCTCTGCTATATGAGAAAGAATAGAAGAAGCGCTTGTGGACCCTTCTGCGCAAGCATTATTCTCGCAAACAACTATCTGTCAAGGGAATCGAGAAAGATTATGATCATCTGGAGTTGTTTGAAGTTTCTCGCATTCGAAGGCAAACCCCAGTGCTTCCTCAGCGTTCTGCCTCCACTGACCTGCTGTTTGTTGAACCCGATGATGAACTTGAAGACATAGCAGGCACACTGATTTTCAAGCCAGATGCACCTCGCACTGCTACTCCCGATGCTGATCCCGAAGCCCGTGCTGCGTCTCCGACTCCTGCTTCGGCTTCGACCATCGCTCGTTCTGCTTCGCCAAACAGTTCGAGTTCTGGGATTCTTCAGACGAGTAGTTCCTCGCATGCATTCTCTTTCCTTTTTGACACTTGTTGACAAAAAGGGGGAGAAGAACATCGAGAGATAGATAAGCGGGTTATTTGCAGGGTGTTTCCATTCGCCATCTGCTCTTCTTTCAAACAATTTGCTTTTGGTCGTGAAACTTAATCTCACCGCCTGTGGTGTTGGTATACCACGTCGTCATGTACCGTTAATAACCCCTGCAATGCTATATTTGCTATCGTTATTTGTTTGCAGGTGCTATCGAATGCTTACTTCCTTGCAATGATTATCCTCGATATTTATCTTTCGTGCAAGATTAAGTGAAAGCCTTTCAAGGAGGATCGGAACCCATGTCTCTCTAAAAGAGGGATCTTACTCCTTGAAACTACATATATCTATCTCATATGCTTATCTTTCACTATCTAACGATGCAGGAAAAGAGAAGTCGCTTCAGAGTTGTCAAAAGAGAATTCTTTCTATCTATCTGAAAAGCTGTTTTCCCTCGCATATGTCTATGAGATCATCTTTGTTGCAGGAAAACATCGTCTAAAGCATATATCCACTCCGAGCAATATACTTATGACTCCTTTGCTCTAATTATTCCTCGAACATCTAATCTGCAGGGAACCTACATCTCGTGTGGAATTAAACTGTGTTCTGAAAAAATCTTCATGGCATATCCTTTGCCACAACGTCTTTCATATTATCCTCGCTATTTAACTAATTTATGGCAAAGATTGTGTGTGGCATGAAATACCTCAGACACCGTCGAGTGCATTGGATAAAACTTCGAATAAGTTCATCTACCAATGTCACTCATACGAAGATTCACCTTTCGTATTATCTACTATGCTCACTCCATTCAGAATGATGCATATCTTCAGGGGGAGCGTGTTTTATCTTCGTATTTATCTCTCGTTTTTTTACTTTCCTTCACATTCCATTTCATTCTTCTATCTATCTATCGATGTGTTCTGTTTTGTCAACAATCGTCCAAAAAGGGGGAGATTGTTTGTGCAAAACTTGCCCTTTTGTGTTTTGAAGATTGTTGACAGAAACAGGTATGGACTGATTTGTTTGCTAGTGCACACAAAGAGAAATAGTCCATGCAGTACCGAAGAGAATGCTGTCTCCGGTGTACAGTTCGAGGAACTTCACCGAAGAATATCTGCGCTGCAGTGAAGAACGAGCTACATCCGTTGAGGACTTGTAGGCGAGAAGAATGAAGTGAAGGAGTTGACTCCTCGAAAAATTTATTGCTGACGCGAAGCAATTGGTTCGGTGATTCTGTCCGAAGAAATTGACTGCAGCGATGGAAGACGAAGACGAAGTGAAGACGTAGCATTCTTTTCGTTGTTCTTCTTCCATTCATTTGAGTCATAGGACCTCCGTACTATTAAGAGGGGTATAGGTTCTCGAAGCTTAGATCCGCTGTGATGCTTAGCCCAAACCTATGCGAGACTAAGAGAAATCTATTTATGCTTCGAATGATTACCTACCAGCAGAAGACGTTGTTCTTCGTCGCTGTAGGAGTTATCTTTCGAACTGAGGAGTTAGCATTACTTGCTCCGCACGTAATGTTACCGTTGTGCTCAATTCCGACCGTTGGACTCGTGTCATTCGGCCATTGGCTGCTCCACATGTCCAATTTGGTATTTTCCCATCAGGGAAGACTGCGGCTATAAATAGCCACCCCGCTCCAACGTTGCCCGTTGGCTGCTCCGCTTAAGATTTCTGAGAAGATCCATTGAGCATCCCCTCTCCGAGTGATTTGAGTTTAAGATCCACCGAGAGAAAAATCAAGAGCCAAAGCTTAGACAGTGGTTGAGCTTCATAGTAGTTCTGAGTTAGAGTTCTTGTACCTATTACTCTTGAGAGCTGCGCACTCTCTAGACGGATAGGTGTCGGCTCGAGTGTCGAAGAGTAATTGTCTTCACCGAGCAAGATCTTCAGCAACCAAGAGTCATTGTGGTTCGCGAAGAAGTCTGTCGAAGGTTTGGAGATCGCCGACAAGTATCTACCACGAGTGAAATCAACTGGAGTCTGATCAGCTCCGAGTTGAAGGAGAATAGGGCGAGGAGAGTTTATCCTCTGTGTTAAATCACAACCCCTCCAACCAGACGTAGTCCTTTGGCAGAAGGGCGAACTGGTCTACCAAATTCTTCTATCGCCATCGAGCACCACTGGTTCGCTTTACATTACTGCTTTTTCCTTCAGCAGTTTACATTCGTGCTCTGTGCTGATAGTTGTATCTGATCAATCATAATTCGTAAATTGTCTATTGCATTCTCATCATTCTTTTCCATCGTCTTAAGTAATCTGTTTCACTTCGTATTCCTGTATGTCTGCATAATATCATTCAGTGCTGAATCCATGCACCCTGTTACCACTTCTCGAGCATGTCCATCGTAGTCCATATATATATTGATTTTCTTCACGTTGCTGGATATGTTTGTACATTGCATTACATTCGCGTCTGTCGAACCTGAGTTCGAATGATAACTGACTTCCACTTCGATAGATATACTCTTCTATAGCGAGCTAAATTGAATGTTATTCTACCGAACCTTATTTCTGTTGCTGTGTTTGGGATCAATTCAAAACTTTCGCAAGAATTTTTGAATCTCCCATTCACCCCCCCTCTGGTCGATATACTCTCGGTCCTAAGAAAGATGCTAGTTGACGGTGGGGCTGGACTGAACCTGATTTCAACAGAAGTAATCAAGCGGCTGCAGATTCCCGACGAAGACCTCGAACGGACTGGTACATTCCAAGGAGTCAACCCGGGAAGGAGCCAGCCCAAAGGGAAGATCACATTGCCCGTGACATTTGGCGGGGAACTGAACTATAGAACAGAAAAGATTGTGTTTGATGTTGTCAAAATCCCCTTGCCGTATAATGGAATTCTTGGCCGCCCAGCCTTGGCAAAATTCATGGCAGCATCCCACTATGCTTATAACACATTGAAGATGCTAGGGCCGATGGGTGTCATTTCTATCGATTCTGATAAGGATGCAGTCATATGTGTGGACAACCTCTACAGAGACGTGGTTGCAGCAGAGGCCACCAAGGCGCCAGCTCCCTCCAAGAAGAAGAAAGATAAGAAATCCGGCAAGACCTCTGACAAGGATTCCGAGAAGCGCACCTCCTCGGAGTGCTGCGCACCTGTTGAAGATTGGCCGGAGTGCTCTACCGGCAAGAAATCCAAGGCCGCTCCACCTGCGACAAAGAAGGTGCCGGCGAAGGAGGATGGCACTGGCGGTACCTTCACCGTCAGTTCAACCCTTCACAACAAATAGGAAAGCGTGCTCATTGCCTTCCTGCAGGCGAATGTCGATGTGTTTGCATGGCAACCATCCGACATCCCCGGCGTTCCCAGGAAGGTAATTGAGCACCACCTTGCTGTCTGTCCGCACGCTCGGCCCGTCAAGCAGACGGTTAGGAAGCAAGCTTTGGAACGGCAACAGTTCATTGCCGAGGAAATCAGGAAACTTGAAGCAGCAGGTTTAGTTAGAGGTGTACTACATCCAACTTGGTTAGCAAATCCAGTTGTAGTGCGAAAAGCAAATGGAAAGTGGAGACTTTGTATCGACTACACCGATATTAATAAAGCATGGCCAAAGGATCCTTTCCCCTTGCCGCGCATTGATCAAATTGTTGACTCTACTGCCGGCTGTGATCTACTATCATTCCTTGATGCATATTCTGGGTATCATCAGATATTCATGGCTAAGGAAGATGAGGAGAAAACCACATTCATTACTTCATGTGGCACATACTGCTTTGTGCGTATGCCTTTCGGATTAAAAAGTGCTGGTTCAACATTTGCAAGGGCAGTCCAGATTGGTTTTGAGCCCCAGCTACACAGGAATGTGGAAGCATATATGGATGACATAGTGGTTAAAACCAAGGACAAATCAACCCTTATTCAAGACTTAGAAGAAACATTTGCAAACTTGCGCAAGATCAATTTGAAGCTCAACCCCGAGAAGTGTGTGTTTGGCGTCCCATCCGGCAAACTTCTTGGGTTCTTTGTATCTCAACGTGGAATCGAAGCAAATCCCGACAAGATCAAGGCAATTGAGCAGATTCAAGCACCAAAAAGCGTCAAGGATGTGCGTCGTCTTGCTGGCTGTGTTGCTGCCTTAAGTAGGTTCATTTCAAAGTCTGCTGAGCACGCCTTGCCGTTTTTCAAGATTTTGAAAAAGGCAGGTCCAATGAAATGGACTCCGAAAGTGGAGGCTGCGCTGCGGGATTTGAAAAGATACCTCTCCTCTGCGCCAATGCTAGTTGCGCCTAAACCACAAGAGTCATTGCTGCTATGTCTGGCGGCAACAAATCAAGTGGTCATTGCTGCATTAGTGGCGCAGAGAGAAATCGATGAGGAAGAAGCAACAATGGCAAGCCCATCCAACGACAAGCCGGAATCTTCTCCTGCAAGGTCTGGTGCCGCCGATAAATTGGAAACGGCGCAAGCAATTGAAGATAATCAACAAGTGGTGCCGAAGAAGAAAGTGGTGCAGTGGCCGGTGTATTTTGTTAGTTCCCTCCTGCAGGGGGCTAGGTCAAGCTATTCTGGCGTGCAGAAGTTGCTTTTCGGCCTTCTTATGTCCTCGAGAAAGCTGTGCCATTACTTCCAAGCACATGAGATCACCGTCGTCACTCGCTTTCCATTACAGTGCATTTTGAGAAATCCAGATGCAACCGGCAGGATATTGGAGTGGGCGTTGGAATTGTCAAGTTTTGCACTCAAGTTTGAGAGTACTTCAACTATTCAGACCAGAGCCTTGGCAGAGTTCATTGCAGAATGGACGCCAACGCAAGACGAAGAGATTCAAGAATCAGCTCTCCCCGGCAAAGAAACATCTAAGGAATGGGTCATGTACTTTGACGGAGCTTTTTCGCTGCAAGGCGCCGGTGCCAGAGTGCTGCTTGTCGCACCCACCGGAGAGCACCTCAAATATGTAATCCAAATGCACTTTCCCAGGGAGAAAGCAACAAACAACACTGCAGAGTATGAAGGACTCCTTGCCGGTCTCAGGATCGCGGTGGATTTAGGAATCAAAAAGTTGATCGTCCGTGGAGACTCGCAGCTTGTTGTAAAGCAAGTAAACAAAGATTACCAGAGCCCATTGATGGAAGCGTATGTGGATGAAGTGAGGAAATTGGAGGAACACTTTGACGGATTGCAAACAGAGCACATCCCTCGTGCAGAAAACAACATTGCTGATCATCTATCAAAGTGTACTGCTCAAAAACTTCCCATGGAACCGGGAACTTTTGTGCTCCATTTGAATCAACCATCAGTTACTCCGTCAATGCATGCCAGCAAAAGAAGAAAGTTGAACACCGGCAAGTATTTCCCGGCAGAGCTCCCAGAAGCCGTTGACAAGGATGTTGCCGGACACAACACTATGGTTGCTGGTGAGCAGCAATCTCTAGCAGAACGACAAGTTCTTGCCGTTGAGACAAGCGCTCCTGCTCCCGAAGAGACGCCTTTAGTTCTTGTCGTCGAGCCACAGGCTCCGGCATGGGCACAACAGATAGTCCATTTCCTTCAGATAGGAGAACTTCCCGACGAGCAAGAAGAAGCTGAGAAAGTAGCCCACCAATCAAGTATGTACCACCTTGTGGATAACATTCTGCACAGAAAGAGGTCAAATGGGGTGAAATTGAAGTGTATTTGCCGAGAAGATGGACTAAAGCTGTTGGCAGAGATACATGGAGGCATATGTGGCTCTCATATAGGATCAAGAGCACTTGTCGGCAAGGCTTTCCGTCAAGGCTTCTATTGGCCCACTGCCCTCCAGGATGCAACTGAGCTAGTAACCAAGTGTGAAGCATGCCAGTTCCATTCAAAGAACATACATCAACCAGCTCAAGCTCTTCAAACAATACCTCTCTCCTGGCCCTTCTCGGTCTGGGGGCTCGACATCTTGGGCGCCTTTCCCCGTGCTACCGAGGGCTTCCAGTTCTTGTATGTTACAATCGACAAGTTCACGAAGTGGCCTGAGGTAGGACCAGTGAGGAAGGTAACAACACAGTCAGCCGTCAAATTTTTCAAAGGATTAGTTTGCCGTTTTGGAATTCCCAACAGGGTCATCGCCGACAACGACACACAATTCACGAGCCGCACCTTCATGCAGTACATCCAAGACCTTGGAAGCAAGATCTGCTTTGCGTCTGTTGCTTACCCGAGAAGCAACGGCCAAGCAGAGAGGGAAAATGCTGAAGTGCTGCGTGGACTCAAAACAAGAACATTTGATAGGTTGCATAAGTGCGGAAAGCGCTGGATTGATGAGTTGCCAGTGGTTCATTGGTAACTCAGAACGACACCAAATCGAGCTACCGGCCAAACACCCTTCTCCCTAGTCTATGGTGCAGAAGTGGTGCTCCCCACGGAACTCACATATGGGTCACCTCGAGTGCATGCCTATGATGAGGCAGAGCAAGAGCAGTTGCAACAAGATGATGCAATGCTCCTTGAGGAAGATCGTCTCTGGGCGGCTGTGTGAGCTGCACGTTACGAGCAAGCCTTGCGCCGCTACCATAGCCGCAAAGTGCATGCCCGGAGCCTTGAGGAAGGCGACCTTGTTCTTCGACGCATTCAGCCCGCCAAGAATTCAAAAAAGTTGATGCCAAGGTGGGAAGGCCCTTATTGGGTAGCGCGAGTCACCAGACCTGGCGCAGTCTGTCTGGAGACCGAAGATGGCATCCCAGTGCAAAACTCATGGAATATTGAGCATCTTCGCAAGTTCTACCCATGAGGCGCAGTTGCCGGGCCTTGTCCCCGACAACCCGTTTTTGTACAAGCTTTATCGGCAAGACTTGTAACCCTTTGTACAAAGACAGGCACAGATCCTGTGCATATATGAATAAAGCTAAGTGTTCACAACTCTTCGTCAAAATACATTCTTTATTTATGTTTGCATGTATGTTGTGTTATGCTTTAACTTATGTGAAATGATTAATGAGACGGCAAGGTCTCCAACCTCCTCTTTTCTCTTCTTTCTTTTTCTCAAAGAGAAAGGACAGTTCCTCGCATGCAAGTTTCCCGGGGGGAGTGATGGTGGTGTGGACACCGCTAAGTTTCGTTCAAGTGATCATTTCGCGACGAGAAAATGAGACAAGGAAAAGCTAAGTTGAAAAACTTTGAAACAAATTCCTTGTTATATTCACGATTTCCCTTGAACGATTTGGTCTTTGTATGAAAAACCTGCACGCGATGGAACCTTGTTGTGATCAGTTGCGCTCTTACTTTGTTTCGAGTCCACTCAACAATTTAAGTAGCTGCATTGAGAACGCCAAAGGAAAACTTGCCGGCAGCAACGCTTCCAGTAGGAAGCTGAGGATCCATTCCTCAAAGCACTCGCTGCAAGCATGCGCACCGGCAAGCTTCTGGCAATCGTAGGGTATAAAAACATGCAAAGACAAAATAATACAGGGGGAACGACATACATTCATCCATCGACTCAGAGTTATATTACATCACAAAAGCAGTGCCCAATAACATTCTTAACATTTCCCCGTAGGGTTACATTGGGCACAGTACAAGAGCAAAAGAAAATAACTTGATCAGGACACGATTCGGGAAACGGCTAAAGTACCATCTGTACTTAATCAGAATCGCTATCCTCGATCTTGACATTTGGGGAGCCCTCGTCGTCTTCGCTCACGCTGGAGGAATCAGAGCCGCTGCTGCTCGAGCTCTCCGCGCAGCACTCCAGACGAGCAGCTGAAGCCCCGAAGAATTTCACAAAGAGCATGTCAGATCCAACCAGCCCGAAGTGGAGAAGGTGTCCCTGCCCCAAGCTGCGAGCACGGACGAAAGACTTCCATCCACGCGTAAAATACATGATACCATTGGGGGAGGTCTCTACAGCCACCCAGACGGGGCCGTTGCAGCAGCCATCCACCCGCAGCCATAGGCAGGACAGATGGCTATCTTCCGTTGCCCTGGCAAAGGGACGGGGGAGGCGCAGCCAGCTGCGTGGTCGATGGCGCAGTTCCACGACGAATTCATGAGCTGTATCCCCCGTGTGGCCTTCTGCTGGGGATGGAACGGCCTAAGGCGAGGTGGCGAGCGCTCCACCATGACCGCCCCGGCCTCGGCCACCGCGTTTTTCGCGGCCGCGGGCCGCGCCCCTTCCACGGGCACTGGAACCGGCCTCCACGGCCGCACTCACGGCGCATGCGTGGTGCCGAGGAGAAGCCCTCGTAACGACGGCGGATGCACGAGCTCGGCCTCTTCCCCTCACCATTGCAGTGGTGCTTCTTGGAAGAACAGAGAGGGGAAGGGAAGGCGAGAGGTAGAAGATGACTGTGGGTTGCAGATTGGAAGAAGAAGAGGTAAATGAGCAATGCTCTCTGTGAACCCCTCTTTATAGGGAAGGTGCGGGGGCTGGCTCTTTACTGTGTGTTTGAAGTGACCGCTCATAGCCAGACGCACTACTCCAGCGACCGCCCAGTTTCTCCAATCCCACGTCTTGCATGCAGTACGCGTGGTGGGAGCGTGCAGTAAAAGAGGAAATTATGACAGACTTGGCAGTTATTCTTTGCCACGCGTGCTTGTGTGCTATCTTGGGCCTAGCCCAAGGACGCCTCGCATGCGCTTGTGGCTCGAGCTCCGTCGGTGTATTAAGAATGGGGTCCTTAATACCCCTGAATTATGCACAAGCAGTAAGAGCCTTCTCGACGGCGGGACTTGCCGGAAAATAATCAAAGCCAAACTCAAGACCAAGTTATAAGAAGCAAAGAAGATCTTAGAAGATAGAGATCAGAAATGATGAAGACACAGCTCGCAGGCCCGGCAAAACCTTTGCCGAAGCGAGCTCCCAGGATTTTACAACGGCAGTTTCCCGCCGCGTGTCTGTGCATTGTTTGGGCCTAGCCCAATGACGCTTCGGACGCACGTATGGCCCAGGCCCGGGGGCTCCTGTCGGTGTATAAAATATGGGTATTTTATACCCTGACTTATGCACAGACGGTAGCAGCTTTTCTGCTGGCCAGGCCTTGCCGGGAATTACCAATATCAAGATTCAAGGTCCAGTTGCAGAAGCTACTGGGGAGAAGATCAATACGAAGCATCAAGTTTAAACTCCGAAGACAACCCTTGCCGACAAGGCTGAGCCGACAAGGTGAAGGCCCTGCAAGCTCCGTGCCGGCAAGGTCTCGCTAGCTGTTAAGCGCTCCACCTCATCGGGCAGCTAGTCGCTAATCGATGAGGTGTCGACCGCGCAGGCAGTTTGGTGAGATTTGTCGGGCACGTGTCAGCATGCTGGAAGGAGATTTACCTTTAATGACACCCGTCCAGAAGGCGTGCCAAGCTAATAGGAGGTAGCTGGGCGAGCGGTGCAGAAACCTTGCCGGGGCTGCTCCTCCACATGACACCTAACGGAGCATTAAATGCTTTTGTCCTAAACTGGCAGAGTTAGGTGTGATAGCACTGTTTGCTATCTAATCACTATAAAATGACTGTTTTGCCACTGTGGTAACCCCTTGAACTATAAAAGGAGTGCCAGGGCAATGTTTACAAGGATCAATCATTTACACAACTTGCATGCGTAGCTGCTCCTTCTGCACCTTGCCGGGGAAGCGCTCCTTGTACTCGGTGATAAAACACATCCAATACAATCAAAGCAGGAGTAGGGTTTTACACCTCACGGTGGCCCAAACCTGGGTAAACTCCTTGCATTTATGCTGGTTCTGCACTTTGTGCTCGTCGATCTCCCTAGTCGAACCGCAAAGGGGCTAGATGGCCCCATAGATGGTCGTACGCACGACAACAAGGTTCTCAATAGACGCCACATGGGCTAAACCGAGAACTACCGACAGAGTTTTCTCCTATAGGATCCCTAGCGTAAGAACTCATCTCATAAATTCATTATAGAAAGACCAAGTGAAAGACGAAACTACTTCATTTCGATAACATAATTTACATACGGTTTTCCCTTTCAGGAGACCTCGAAGGGATTACAAAGAGGAAAAGAAGACTACCTTCTGCCTACCTCCACCACGGAATGATACAATGCCTCAAAGGCTTTATTACCAACTGGAGATGGCTACTACTACTACGACTACTGAGGAGTGTGAGGGCTGTGGTGCGCTGATGCTGTGATGCTCTGGAGTTTGGTGTTGTGTGTGGTGTTGTTGTTGTTGTCTCTCAGTCCTCCTCCTTTATAGTGCGCGCGGGATGCTAGATGCTCCCTTCTTTATTCATCTACGTCAAAGCTGTAGCCTGGAGTATCCCGTAGCTTGACACGCCTTATGCACCGCTGAAGTGCCTCAATGTTTGCACAATCAAACCTTGCGTGACTCTGATGCTAGACTGATATTTTTGTCCAGACTGAGAACTTTGTCTAGACTGAGAATTTTGTCCAGACTGAGAACTTTGTCCAGACAGAAGACCTTGTCGTGGCTGAGAGACCGGCTTCCCGTTGCATGGTAAAATATTGTTATGACATGGTTGGGTATACAAACCAGTCCAATATATTAACTCCATTGCTTGCAAGCGAAGCTACATGCGTTGTTATTTACACAAGCCAACACACTTTGCGTGCCTTGTTGTGTGCGCAATGGAGCCATGCATTCTTTAGTAGTCTTGGCTCTTCTTGGCTGAAATCTTCAGCTATACTCTTGTGCTCTCTTATGCGTGCATGCATTCCATGGCTGGCATTTTTTTTTACTTTTTTTGGGTATGGGTCTACCCCGTCCATATTATTGATAATACCTTATCAATATTTCGAATTCTATCAATATTCGGGTATAGGTCCTCCGCGCCCGAATAATTGATAGTCATATCAATTCATATTCAGGTATATTCAATTATTATGCTTACCTTTTTCATATTCAATTTGTTGCCCGTGTCCGGCAATGTCCATATGATCTGTCTCGGAAATATTGAAATCATATTTTTGATCATATTCTTTCTTTAGTTCTTCGAATTTTTCATTCATTTCTATTTGTAATTCTTTCACAATTTCTTCTTTTAATTTTGCCTTCATTGATTTTGCAACTTCTTCTATTTTTTCATTTATTTTGGAGTCTATATATTCACTATCTAAAGGATCAACTCCTATGATAAGACATTCTTTGTATGTCTCATATTTAGGGGAATCTTCTTCTTTGACCTTCTGGGAGCTTGATGCTTCTCCCTTTGTATATTTAGGAAAAGACGGAGTGGTCATATTGCTAGTTATGCCTCTCCGACTTTTGATATATTGTTTAGCTTTTGGGTCTATATAATAATTTTGCCCTATTAAGCTTCTTGCCCATTTTAGGGCTTCTTTGAAATCATCATATCTTTTCCATGATAAGTCTTTATTCTCTCGCCTTGCATCAAAATTTTCTTTTAAAACATCTTCAAAATTCATATATATTCCAGGTTTACTTCCATCAAATATTATATATAGTGCCTTTCCCATTTGTAGTTCCTTTTGGGCTGCTTTGGGTGTGCCTTTGTTCAGCAGGTTAAAATATTCTGATAAGCTATTAAGAATTGCGAGCATGTACCCTTTGTCTTCTCTTTTATTGGTGTATTGATACCAGAAATTATCTAGTATGCATCTCTGGATGTCATTAATATTGATATGGTTCTTGGGCTTGAAGTTGAATGTGCCTGGTGCGAATATTTTGAGCTTATTTTGTTTGCCAAATATGTAAGCTTCATATCCTCCGGGAAGTAATCCTCTCTTCATTTCTGCAAAATTGATGAGCGAGAGAATATGTCAAGTAAACTATTATCCTTCCCTTTGATATGTTCAAATATTACTCTATAACCATTCCCTGCTATTGTATCTTCGAATAGGACCCATCTTCTAGTCAAACTTTTCTTACTATTAATCTGATTATAATATCTACATATGGCTTCACAGTCTGTTCGTACTATGAATTCCTTAAATCCTAAGTATAATCTGAAAGCATTTATTGTGTGAACTACCGCAAGAATTTCCCTATCAATATTATTTACTGTCTTTAATTTGTAACTTCCCAAAGCATATCTGCATATTTTCTCCTTAGCTTTGGGAGAATATTTGTTGGGTTTTTGCTTTAATATAGCACCCCAACCTACTTTAGATGCATCTGTTTCAATTATGAAGTAATAGTCTTCTAATGGTAATTCTAAAGGTTTCAAATTCTTGACCTTGTCTTTAATGGCCCTTACTAATTTTATATCTTCTGAGTTAAAATACATTTGCCCATTGTTTCTTAATTTAGCATATAAAGGTCCAGCAAGCTTTGCTAAATTATCTATATAATTCCTTGCATAGTTTACAATCCCTAAGAATTGTTGCAAAACCTTTTTATCATTCATGTTATCAGGGAATTGCAAAATCTTCTTTGAAATATGTTCTTGTAAATATATTTTTCCTTCCCCTATTTCATGACCAAGGAAATTTATTTTCTCTCTACAAATTTCCATTTTCTATTCAGATAGTATGAGCCCATTTTGTTCTACCTTTCTAAAGAAAACTTCAAGATGAGCTGTATGTTCTTTATATGATTTTCAAAAGACTAATAAATCATCTACATAGACCAATATGAATGTCTGATTCTCATCGAATATGTTTTGCATCATTCTTTCAAACAATGCAGGTGCATTCTTTAGACCCAATGCCATTACTAGCCACTCATAATGGCCTATTGGACAAGTGAAAGTTGTCCATGTTGGTGAACGTTGCATGGGAAACAAAAACTTTCCTACGCACACGCAAGATCTATCCATGGTGATGAGCATCTACGAGAGGGAGAGTGGATCTACATACCCTTGTAGATCGCTAAGCGGAAGCGTTAATAAACGCGGTTGATGTAGTCGAACGTCTTCGCGATCCAAATCGCCGAGCGTCCCGCGATCCAATCACGATCCTTCCGATCTAGTGCCGAACGGACGGCACCTCCGCGTTCAACACACGTACGGCTTGATGACGCCTTCACCTCCTCGATCCAGCGAGCGATGGTGAAGTAGTGGTTGAGTTCCAGCAGCACGACGGCGTGGTGATGGTGGTGAGGAACAATCTCTGCAGGGCTTCGCCAAGCACTACGGAGATTATGACGGAGGAACTAGAGGGCTAGGGTTGCCGGCACACGGCTTGGGAAATCCTGATGTGTCCCGTGTGCTACCCCTGCCCCTCTATTTATATGTTGAGCCTTGGGGTCTAAACTTGGAGTAAAAGCCTCCTCCGGGTCGGTTTTGCCCGCACAAGGTCGGTTTGGCCCGCAGGAAAAGAGTCCAATTCGGACCCTGCCGAATCGTGCACAGCCGCGCACAAGCGGTAGTACCGCTTCACACAAGCGGTAGTACCGCTTGGGCGGTAGTACCGCTTCACACAAGCGGTAGTACCGCTCCGGCGGTAGTACCGCTTCACCAAGCGGTAGTACCGCTTACGCGGCAACAAAACTACTTTTGCACTTTCCAATACCTTGTGGGCTTTATCCCTTTGGCTCATATAAAGTGTTGCTGCACCCGAACACTTCGGTAAACATCCGGAACCCCTTCCGGTGAACTCCGGAACCCTTCCAGAGATCAAAACATTATTATCACATATATCAATCTTTACCTCCGGACTATTCCGGAGATCCTCGTCATGTCCGGGATCTTATCCGGGACTCCGAACAACTTTCGGTCACCAACATAATAACTCAATTATACTAATCGTCACCAAACGTTAAGTGTGTAGACCCTGCGGGTTCGAGAACTATGTAGACATGACCGAGACACCTCTACGGCCAATAACCAATAGCGGGACCTGGATGCCCATATTGGCTCCTACATATTCTACGAAGATCTTTATCGGTCGAACCTCTATGTCAAGGATTCAGTTAATCCCGTATGCTGTTCCCTTTGTTCTTCGGTATGTTACTTGCCCGAGATTCGATCGTCGGTATCACTATACCTAGTTCAATCTCGTTACCGGCAAGTCTCTTTACTCGTTCCGTAATACAAGATCTCGTGGCTAACACTTTAGTCACATTGCTTGCAAGGCTCATTGTGATGTTGTATTACCGAGTGGGCCCTGAGATACCTCTCCGTCACACGGAGTAACAAATCCCAGTCTTGATCCATGCCAACCCAACAGACACCCTCGGAGATACCTGTAGAGAGATCAATCGATCGGCTTCAGTACGTAGTGGGATCGATCGCTCATCTTCAGTACATAGCTGGCTAGTGCAATCGCTCGGGTTCAGTAAGCGAACGCCTCGCTCGGGTTCAGTTAGCGAACGCCTCGCACACATGTGCATATGAGAGAAACGCGGAAACCACACTGCATCTCTCAACCCCGACCACCCACTGTAACCGGGAACTCCCCAAAAAAATTCTCGCCCTCACTTCTACCATGATTTTTTACATCATGGACGGCCCAAAGAATGTCATGCGGGTGCGTCTCCGGCCCGCCCAGGACGAAAAGCCCATTTTCTGTCATAATTTTTTGTCATAGAAGTAGGAGCCCACCACATCTATGATGATACGTGTTTTTGTCACAATTATTGTCGTAGAAGTGTCACAACCATGACAGAAAAAGTTTTCGTTCGGGCCATAATGTCACGGATGTGTCTTTTTTTGTAGTGCTAGTGAGACATGGTAGCAACTAGCAAAAATGACAAGATGCAGAATTTGGTTCTCCTTTTACAATTCATGGTACATTTTGTAGCTATTTGTCACCTCTGTGAAAGCACTGGATACACCTACAGTACATTAATTAACCTTTCTCAGGTTTGCTTCTCGCATTTTTACAATGTGCTTAAGGCCAATGATGAATGGTTAAGCACCTATTTATTTATAGTTTTGATCTGTTGATGCACACTGAACACAAGAATAAAACTGGACATGCTCCAATTTTACATCGATGTAAACAATCGATGCAATGTACGTTGCATGCTAGTTTTGAAAATGTATTAGTTGGGCATGTTCCTATTTTTTGTTGGCCCATAGCTCGTATCTTGTCTCTCAGAATTATTACAAACAGGATTAGGACCTCTCAAAATGTATTAGTTTAACTATTGAGAAGTCCTAATCCTCTTTGTACTTTGGTTCATCTTGTTTTAGCTCCTCTGACCTTGTTCGTGGATACAGGAACCGAGAAGCACAAGATGATTTTGCAAGTTTTGGTTCAGTTGACACTTGTGTCTTTTTGTTACTGATTTTTGTAGCTCCCCCTTTTTTATCTTCTTTCTGAAAATGTAACTCCACTGATTAGTAGGATCAATAATTACCATAATAAAGCTGCCACACTTGCCTTCTTGGAAAATCCATTGAAGAAAATATGACCAAATTATGTTTGTCTTAAAGAAACATAGCCTGATACTATTACTAGTAGCTTACAGTAA
Source organism: Elymus sibiricus (assembly GCA_039707655.1). Classification (NCBI taxonomy): domain Eukaryota; kingdom Viridiplantae; phylum Streptophyta; class Magnoliopsida; order Poales; family Poaceae; genus Elymus; species Elymus sibiricus. The sequence continues at coordinate 199,914,314 of CM077668.1, forward strand.
CCAAGAACAGGTGACACCATCACATTTGCATGGGCATGTCTAGGTTCTTCCTCCCAGGGAAGACGCACTCATTCTCTTCCGAGTTTGAGTTTAACCTGTACTGTACTATTTCCATTAGCACTATGCATTTCAGTTTTGGACATTCCAATGGCGACATTAGGTATGCTTAGTAAAACTAATCATCCTGGGATCAAACACGTCATATGACCGAAAATACATGGTCTTTAGTTAGCTCATAGTAACAGTGTACATGTTTATTGATCCAAAAAAGATGTCTTGTAAAACCGAATTACGTAGATTTAAGTGTAAAACGTGATCTGGATGATGGCATTACCCTTTACTCTGCCTTGGCATGATATGTCCATGTATATTTATGTGCTCTTTCACTAGAGAACAATAGTAGTTGTTGTAAGTTTTTCCAGAAGTTTCTGCCAACAATAACCATGTTAGAGCCACTGGTTCCTGGAAACTGTAATGGGGAAGAACCCATTTATCAATTTCAGAACCAGCATTTTTGGGTTGCATATTTTGTAATGTGTTCGATTATTTTGAACTAGTGGAATAAAATTTCAGAGACTTCATTGTTAAATTTTACATGTCCTGTGCTGCCTCGTTGACCTCTAGTTTGTTAGCAGTTCTACGTTGGTATCGAGCTGGTCAACAGAAATTGCATCAGCGTCCTGCGGCATCTACCACAATGCAAGCATAGCTTCAACCTTGGTATCTGGCTTCTTTCAATTTTCTTCAGCTTGTAGTTTGGGTACATGCTAGGTGTTAATTTTTGTTGGCATGTTATTCTACTGTTTCCTGGTTCTCATGGAGGTACAAATATCCAATTTCAAAAGAAAGGTATTTGTCTCCAACTAGCGTCCTTTCTTCATGTGGTTTCTATCAATTGAAGCGCAGTTCATTCTTTAGTTCCATTTTGTTGCTGGGGTGATCCAGGTGAGGCCGCAACATATAACTAAGCTCTAGTTATTGTCATCAATCATGATGAACTCCATGGAAACATACGGTTTAGGGTTTAGGGCTTCGTAGAATTCCCCTAGTGTGAATCGACTTTAGGGCTATTGCGTAATTGCCTTATGAAAGTCTAAGATATGCGAGAAAGATTTTTTTTTTGTAGAATGTACCTTTGTACCATAATACATGATGAGCAAATCTCGTTTATGAATTGGTTGCAATTTTGGTTCATCGGATGCACCATATGCAAATATGCATGTATTTTATAGAAGTGAATAAATTTATTTAATTGCAAGTCTAGGTGACCTATATATCTCACTTGATTAATGTTGTGATTTTATCAGGAAAATGGCAAATAAGGATTCTGCTGTAATCGAGGAAGGAAGAAGATGTTTGTAAGCGGCTTGGAGACGAAGTATCTAGAGGCACTCATGTGTAGATTGCAACGTGTGCCACTTTTTGTTTTATAGCTCATAGTCCTTACGTTGCACGAATGTACAGAAAACGGTTTTACGTTGCAAACTTTTAAGAGCACACGCGGCCATGTCAAAAGTTCTTATGTCGTGTGATTTTAAGAGTACCGATTATTCTTATTCCGTTTGATTTTGTACTGACAAGTACAATTGTGCAATAAGCTATACGGTGTGTTTTTTTCTGACATGTGCAATATCGGTTTTATAATAAATAGTATAAATAGTAGATTGCTTACATTTATCTCTATAACGTACGTTGACATCCCAGGCAAAAAAAGAAACGTACGTTGACATCAGGAATTTTACGTGGGAAACGTCATGTGTTGGTACAATTGTTACATCAGTTTAGTGGTCGTTGGCTCACGGACGCAAAAAAGAAAGAAATCTGTACGTAATTTGGTGTCACGATGGTGGTTCCTAATATTACGTTACCAAGAAGAAAAGTTACCTCGTCTAGTTTGTTGGTCGTTGGCTCACTAAGGCAAACCGTAATCTTACCTCGGGTAGGGTGCACTACCGTATCTTATGTCCAATTTCCTTACGGCAGCAACGAATTGGACGCTGAAAGGGGTGGGGTGAAGAATAAGAATTCTTCACCCTGGGTGACGAATAGTCAATCCTATATATATGTAGACACACACACACATAAACACTATTCTGATCACGGGATGAGAATAATATTATGATAACTAGTCGACCCGTCGCAGCAGTAGTAGTTGAACTGCACCTAGGTATAGGTTGAACTTCCGTAAACATTATTCAAATGGGGCTTGCGATAAACCGTTGGAAAGCCGTGGACACGAGGATCATAACCTAAGGTGAACTTTTGGCAAAATATACACGGTTTAAGAGCAGTTTTGCAAACCGTTTTTCTTCATACAAAAAAAGAGAATCGTGTTTTCGAGCCCATTTCTAAACTGTTAATCGGAATGAGGCAAATGATACGGCGTTGGAAAGCTACTGCAAATCCGCTCATTCCACATATGGTTAAAGAGTAATTTAAAAAATGACGAAATTTCTCAAACCGAACAGCCGAGCTTGTATTTTTTGCGCCATTTGAAAATGGCTAATCCGATCGATGCAAATGATATGGTGTTGGAAAGCTTATGAAAATGCGCTTCTTTTTTATATAGAAAGTTTGTTCCAATTTTAAACAGCTTAAACGTAATTTGAAAAACAGTTGAAGTTCCACCGAGATAGTATTTTCACATTATTTTCTCCACGGTTTGTCGAAATGCAGGAAATGATATGGCATTGGAAAGCTTGAAGAAATGCGAAACTTTTATATATAGAATGTTTCTCCAAATTCTTACAGATTTATGTCAATTTTGAAAATGACTGAAAGCATTTTTTGGCCGCCATTTTCAGAAACTTTATCGGAATGGGGCAAATAATATACCGTTGGAAAGCTATTGAAAATGTAAAACTTTTTCATATAGAAAGTTTTATCTAATTCCTAGTCGGTTTTAAGTAATTTTGAAAACGGCGAGATCATGCGTTCTGCCTTCATCGCGAAAACAGAGTCTTTGAAAATGCACTGCGTGAAGAAGTTGAACTTCTGTGCATGTCTGTTTGAACTTCACTCCGTTTTCCACGTGTTGTTTTTTGCCCGTAACTCCCCAACTTCCCCGTGTTGATAACGGGCAACTTCCCCGTGTTGATATTTTTTTTCATATTCGCGACGGTTCAAGAGATTTTTTTTGAATACGTAAAAACGTGGTTTTAGCGGTATACATGAAACTTTTAAACCGTTTTTTGGAATGTAGCATATAATATACCATCGGAAAGATTATGAATAGGAGCAACTTTTTAATATAGACGGTTGTTACAAACTCGTTACCGTTTGCGAGCAGTTTTAAAAATGGCAAAAGAACGTCGTTTTTGCCTTTTCCTTGAACATGTAAATGAACGACGGACATCTCGCACTATAAATTTTGAACTGTGCCGGGAGGAGCAATTGAACTTCTTGCAACAAACCGCATAGGCTTTCAGTTTTGTATTCTTTTATTCTCACCTAAAACGCATTCCATGTAGTAGTTGAACTGCTCGTTGTTTTCACTTTGAACTTCTGTCACGTATTTTTTGTTCGTAATTCCTCACCCGTTCGTTGGAGTTGCACACATGATATACCTAAAGAAACCTGTTGAAAAGATGCCACATTTTCTAATACGGTTAAACTTTCGTTTCGTATAACATACACCAATTTGTTTTATCTGTTTATTTTGGAATAGAGCAAACGATATACCCATGGAAAGTTTTTGAATAGGAGGAACTTTTTTCATGTAGAGCATTTTGTTTCAAATTTGTAATGGATTGAGAGAATTATTCTAAAACACAAAAAACAACATTTTTTGTGTGTGTTTTGCACATATAAATACATGGTGAACATCCTTTACAAGAATTTTTGTACTTTCCTCGGCCGACCACGTGAACTTCTAGCAAAAGTATTTTTAGACTTTGCTTTTTTATTCTTTTTTCTCATATGAAACACACTCCATGTAGTAGTTGAACCGCTGGCTGTTTTCACTTTGAACTTCTCTCTACTTTTTTACCCATAACTTCTAAAACACTCATTTGAGATTGAGCAAAAGATATACCATTAGAAAGACATAGAAAATGCGCAACTTTACGTGTTGAGCAGTTTTCTAATTCGCGATGGTTTTCAGAGTTTTTTTGAATATGTTAAAACTTAATTTTTCAAACGATATAGACCAAAATTTTAAACCGTTTAACGGAATAGATCATATGATATCCCGTGGAGAGAGTTTGAATAGGAGAAACTTTGGCATGTAGAGAGTTTTTTCAAAATTCATCGCTGTTTATGAGTTGTCTTTAAAATTCCCAAAATGACGTTGGTTTTTTTTTAAACTTGTAAATCCTAGATTTTAATATACTTTGAACTTCTGTGTTATTTTAATTCGAACTTCACATTTTTAATTTTTGAGTAAAGAATTTTTTAGTTTTAAAGAAACATTAAATTTGACTATTTTTTTCAATTTGAACTTCATGGTTTATTCTGTAATAACGACGGATATCTGAGCTTTTTTAAAAAGGTAAAATCCTAGATTTTTTAATAAACATCGAACCACTTCGTTATTTTAGTTTGAACTTCTAGTTTCTTTAAAAATGGGAAAATTCTTTTTAAACTTTTTTAGTTGTTCCTTTTATTTTAATTTGAACTTCATAGTTTTGTTTAATTCTGCTTTTTCGTAAGTATTTTAATTTGAACTTCATAGTTCTGTTATTCTTACGCATGTAATGCATGCACGCGAGCACAAGAGTATAGCTGAAGATTTCAGCCAAGAAGAGCCAAGACTACTAAAGAATGCATGGATCCATTGCGCACACAACAAGGCACGCAAAGTGTGTTGGCTTGTGTAAATAACTATGCATGTAGCTTCGCTTGCAAGCAATGGAGTTAATATATTGGGCTGGTTTGTATACCCAGCCATGTCATAACAATATTTTACCATGCAACGGGAAACCGGTCTCTCGGCCACGACAAGGTCTTTTGTCTGGACAAAGTTCTCAGTCTGGACAAAATTCTCGGTCTAGACAAAGTTCTCAGTCTGGACAAAAATATCAGTCTAGCATCAGAGTCACACAAGGCTTGATTGTGCAAACATTGTGGCACTTCAGCGGTGCATAAGGCGTGTCAAGCTACGGGATACTCCAGGCTCCAGCTTTGATGCAGATGAATAAAGAAGGGTGCATCTAGCATCCCGCGCGCACTATAAAGGAGGAGGACTGAGAGACAACAACAACAACAACACACACAACACCAGAGTCCAGAGCATCGCAGCACCAGAGCACCACATCCCTCACACTCCTCAGTAGCCGTAGTAGTAGCCATCGCCAGGTGTAATAAAGCCTTTGAGGCATTGTATCATCCTGTGGTGGAGGTAGGCAGAAGGTAGTCTTCTTTTCCTCTTTGTAATCCCTTCGGGGTCTCCCGAAAGGGAAAACCGTATGAAAATTATGTTGTTGTAAAGAAGTAGTTTCGTGTTTCACTTGGTCTTTCTATTATGAATTTATGAGATGAGTTCTTACACTAGGGATCCTATAGGAGAAACCTCTGTCGATAGTTCTCTGTTTAGCCTGTGTGGCGTATGTTGAGAACCTTCCAGCCGTAGAGAAGTGTTCCCTTTGGGTGGAACTGCCTGGGAAGACGGTAGGAATTTATCCCTTAAGTTTGCAATATAAACATCAAGTGAAAGAACTTAGCTGCTTCTGAAGCAACATAGTGATAAATACGGTGAGTACCGAGTAGGATTAACACAACCGTTGCATATCCGTAGGCCGTCTCGTTGGTTTCGCCAACCCATAAAAGATCCTGCATAAACACATAAAATATAATAATTAGCACATCTAATTAAATTATGAATTCAATAATTAAATAAATTTTAATATTAAATAATTTTGAAATTTTTAATTAACTTAGTTTTCATACTAAAAAATTCGTATTTTGCATATTAATTAAAAGTTGATATAGTACAATTTAATTTTATATATTTGTGTGTTGGTATCTCAGTCAGCGTTTTAATTATTGAAAGACTAATGTATTTGAACTTAGAGGTTAGTTCAGGTAGGGTTATTTCTACCAAAGAAAATATTAGCATACGGTGCAGAATAAATCCTTCTGAAGAACATAGTGGCATACTTCTCATAGCCAACTAAATTTGATTGTTGACCTCATCCATTACTTTTATATATCTTGGGGGAAAGGCAAGATAATTTAGACCAAAAATTTGAAAGCCTACTAAGAGAACATCAAAAGTTAGCAGAAAAATACTTAGGTTTGAATAATAAAATTGATCTAATTCTATAGAAATTAGAAGAATTGAAAGGAAGAAATCTTATAGTTAGTAAGAATAACGATTATATTAAGAATAGGTTTTATCCATAGGAAAGAATCTAAGTGGTGTCCTAAATAAAAGTAAAGATTCATTATCAAGTGCTGAAATAAGATGCTATATACTTGAAGTTAAAAATTTAGTACAAGAAGTAAAGACTTTAGTCATATCATAATTGCATGAGTGAATATAGCCATGCATTAAAAGAAGTAGAAAAGTACTTAACACCTCCTGTTGGATTTTCAGATCACGATTCACCGAAAGAAGACTCCAGAATAATTATAAGGCAGAATAACACGATTCTGCAGCTATTAGTCCAGATTTTGGAGAAGCTAAATACTAAACGAGGTAATAACGAGTTGGTATTATCTTCATCTGGAATAGTCGCATCCTCTAAAAATATCAATTCCAAAAATGGAACTATCTAAAAGCCTCTCTAGAAAAGATAAGACCATCCAGTTAATAAGGCAAGATTCTAGGCCGCTAACCATGATAAATAGGATATCATGCAAGGGTGATGATATTGATAATTTAGAAGATGTTATAGACATGTATCGCGAACTAGAAAGATAACAGAGAGACACGTTAAGAAAAATAAGACCGCAACAGGTATATCACATGGGTATATTTGAAAGTAAAAGCGGATTATATAGAATATCTAGACAAATAGAATTAAGTGTGTTAACGCATCCAGTCGATTTAAGGATTGTTAGCAAAAAATATTGAGAATGAACTCAAATATTCGGGTTATAAATATATTCACCAAGGCATGTATATTATAGGAGTTAAAGGAATGACAAGAAAGAAATTAGGAATGAAGGTACTAATTACATTACTAGATAAAAGATGGGAGTCGATAGATAAAGCATCTCTAGGCTTTATGGAAGGAGATATGAATGAAAATATATTAATAACATATATTGCTCCAGACTTAATGATGCCTGTAAAAGAATTTATTGAAAAAATGAGCTTTGGTTTCCAAACCAGAGGATATGAAGATTTTAAAGGAACAAATTTGTTAGTAAGCATCAAATTCATAGGAAGACTCACTAATAAAAGCAGTTCTAGATACAAAGTAAACGTAAATGATGTAATAGAAAGCATGCAATCTAAAGGCATAAAATTTTTGAGCCCTCTTAAAATTAGCTCTGAAGAGAGAGCAGGAGAGGAGTGGAATATAAGCGAACTAATTGAGAAGAAAGAGCTGAAGCAGCCAGAAAATTATATAAGTTACCAAAATAGCGAAAGAAGTAGTAGCATTAGATTCATGAACTATAAATCAACAGCCTTAGACGATATGGAATCTTTCATGTCGGAAACAGAGAGTAGTGATAGTAAGAATAAAGGCGTAAAAGAATGCATGGAAAAGGCAGATTTAGAAGATGAACTAAAACATTGGGAAGAAAAACTAAAACGCATAAACTAGGAATACAATAATTCAATGACATCAGATTGGCCTAAAATAAGAGAAAAGGAACTATTTTTATTATAGAAATTGCGAGGTTAAAAAGATTAATAAAGGATAAAAAAACGGCCATTAGTAACCCAGTTGTGCCAAAGGATAATATAAAACCAAAAGAAAATATGAATAATAAGAATAAAACCGAAAGTCACAAGGAGAAAGCCACAAGTGAAGAAGAGCAATGGGATATCAATAATAAGCTATTGTTCGAAAGTTATGAAGAAGAAGAAGAACCATGGGATGAATATGAAGATGAAAATTATATTGATTGTGAGCAAAATGCAGACTTTATAAACTCGTTAGATGACAAAAGTCTGCATAATTTAGAAAATGTGATGGAAGCTATGGAAGTAGATTTAGGTAATAATAAAAGAAGAAGAGGATATGGCAAGACTTCCGTAAAGAGAGAAGGAGAAAGAGAGAGACCTACTCGATCAGCTGGAAAATGGCCTCCTAAAAAAGATGATTATCAACCTACTTATATCCCTGGACAATATACATTTATGGGTTCTAAAAGAAGAGGCTTTGAAAGAGTACTGCAGTTCCAAAATTCTAGGAACGATGGTGCAATATTAAATTTAGCAGCCCATGACCCTGTAGATTGGCCAAATATAATTAGTGTATGGAAAGGATTAATAGTTCAAAAATATATACAAAACCAGTATAATATAGGCAATAAGGTAGAAGATATGATCACATATCTCGAAACATTTTTAGGAGAATCCGTAAAAAATTATGGGAATAATGGGTAGTGACATATCCTGACCAATACGAAGAATTAAAAAGGACAGGAAGTAATCCTAATAATTTTGCCAATGTCATATCAAATATGGTAATAGCAGAAGATCCAGAATTGGGTCATACTACATTGCAAAATGAAAGGTTAAGAGAAATAGAAAAATTAACTTTAACAAGTTGGAAAGGAATAAAAGAATTCTCTCAACATTACCAATACAATGCTACCACAGCTAAGCAAGGCTACAACAAAGGTGTGGTTGAAAGGTATTTCAATAAATTACCGGACCCTTTAGGATCTATAATATTTGAAGAATATAAGAACGACACTGCGGGTATAAACATAAACATATCCCAAGCCATAACTTTCGTATTTAAACATCTACGAAAGGTATGTACAAGTATACAAGCGCAAAGGTCTATGAAAAAATCGGGTTATAATTTCTGCAATAAAATTGTCCAAATACCACTAACATATGGAGAAGAAAGACATAGGAATAAGAAATATTATAAACCACAAAGAGGAGATAACAGAAATTTCAGAACAAAGAAAGATATTTCTTACGGAGATCAGATAATAGAGCCCCATTCTTACATAAGCGAAATGTTAGAAGATATAATCCTAGAAAATCCTATGATAAAACATGTAGGTGTTTCATATGTAATTCACCCGATCATCTATGTAAAACTTGCCCTAATAAAGACCAGAAGAGGTACTCTAATAAATATGAAGAGCAAGAGAGAGTATTAATTATAGATAGTGTTAATGAGAATATATTAGTATGTGATGATGAAATAAAAGATGACGAGTCAATATATTCCATTATAGAAACATATGAAATAGAAAATGAAGAGCTAGAAGAAGAATCAAGTGAAGATGAAATAGACTTAATATATGATTTATCAAGACTAAAAATAGAGATGATGAACCAAGTAGATTGTGAGCATGATTGGATTAGGGGAAAAGGTGACTATAATATACAATGTGCTTTTTGCATATATTACCCTAGTCAAGAGAATAGGTTTACATGTAGTTTGTGCTTAAGACAAGCTTGTAACTCCTGCCTAAAATCTACTAATCAAAAGTGGAGACAAGAAATAGAATATGAACCTGAAGAAATAATATTATCTAGCAGGGTTAGAAATCTAGAAAATAGACTAAATAAATTAGAAGGGGAACTAGAAGATCTAAAATCTAATTTAGAAAATAACGCAAATGCAGAGCAAGAGAACATTGTAGTTGGAAGCACTGAAATGAAAGAGTAAATGATAACGGTAAGAGATAAAAATGGAGATAGGTTAATTCAATTAAAGATGCTATAACCAATTTTGGAAATAAATATAATATATAATGAGACTGCCATTTAAAGAAGTTCTAGGAATAAGACTTTCGGTTAGAATAGTTTTAAAACCAAATATTTCCTATAAGATTTTAGCCTTGTTAGATGCAGGTTGCACGAAAAATATCATTCATGACAAATATTTCGTTAGGTGCCCTGAAATAGCTAAAACTATAGATGATAATAAAGTCCTCACCGTTTAGCTGCATTCATAGTTGGAAATCACGCTGAAGAAGCTAGGGGTAAGTCTAGAATGGTAATTAATTTTAAAAGACTTAATGATAATACGGTAGATGATGCGTACAATATACCTAATAAACAAGAATGGATCAATAGAATACAAGGGAGCAAATACTTTTCAAAGTTTGATTTAAAGGCTGGATTTTGGCAAGTAAAGATGGCAGAGGAATCTATCCCTTGGACTGTTGGAAATATGCCCTAGAGGCAATAATAAATTGGTTATTATTATATTTCCTTGTTCATGATAATCGTTTATTATCCATGCTATAATTGTATTGATTGGAAACTCAAATACATGTGTGGGTGCATAGACAACACTGTGTCCCTAGTATGCCTCTAGTTGACTAGCTCATTGATCAAAGATGGTTAAGGTTTCCTAGCCATTGACATGAGATGTCATTTGATAACGGGATCACATCATTAGGAGAATGATGTGATGGACAAGACCCAAACTGTAAACGTAGCATTTGATCGTGTCAGTTTATTGCTATTGTTTTCTGCATGTCAAGTATCTGTTCCTTTGACCATGAGATCATGCAACTCACTAACACCGGAGGAATACCTTGTGTGTATCAAACGTCGCAACGTAACTGGGTGACTATAAAGGTGCTCTACAGGTATCTCCGAGGGTGTCTGTTGGGTTGGCATGGATCAAGACTGGGATTTGTTACTCCGTGTGACGGAGAGGTATCTCAGGGCCCACTCGGTAATACAACATCACAATGAGCCTTGCAAGCAATGTGACTAAAGTGTTAGCCACGAGATCTTGTATTACGGAACGAGTAAAGAGACTTGCCGGTAACGAGATTGAACTAGGTATAGTGATACCGACGATCGAATCTCGGGCAAGTAACATACCGAAGAACAAAGGGAACAGCATACGGGATTAACTGAATCCTTGACATAGAGGTTCGACCGATAAAGATCTTCGTAGAATATGTAGGAGCCAATATGGGCATCCAGGTCCCGCTATTGGTTATTGGCCGTAGAGGTGTCTCGGTCATGTCTACATAGTTCTCGAACCCGCAGGGTCTACACACTTAACGTTTGGTGACGATTAGTATAATTGAGTTATTATGTTGGTGACCGAAAGTTGTTCGGAGTCCCGGATAAGATCCCGGACATGACGAGGATCTCCGGAATAGTCCGGAGGTAAAGATTGATATATGTGATAATAGTGTTTTGATCTCTGGAAGGGTTCCGGAGTTCACCGGAAGGGGTTCCGGATGTTTACCGAAGTGTTCGGGTGCAGCAACACTTTATATGAGCCAAAGGGATAAAGCCCACAAGGTATTGGAAAGTGCAAAAGTAGTTTTGCTGCCGCGTAAGCGGTACTACCGCTTGGTGAAGCGGTACTACCGCCGGAGCGGTACTACCGCTTGTGTGAAGCGGTACTACCGCCCAAGCGGTACTACCGCTTGTGTGAAGCGGTACTACCGCTTGTGCGCGGCTGTGCACGATTCGGCAGGGTCCGAATTGGACTCTTTTCCTGCGGGCCAAACCGACCTTGTGCGGGCAAAACCGACCCGGAGGAGGCTTTTACTCCAAGTTTAGACCCCAAGGCTCAACATATAAATAGAGGGGCAGGGCTAGCACACGGGACACATCAGGATTTCCCAAGCCGTGTGCCGGCAACCCTAGCCCTCTAGTTCCTCCGTCATAATCTCCGTAGTGCTTGGCGAAGCCCTGCAGAGATTGTTCCTCACCACCATCACCACGCCGTCGTGCTGCTGGAACTCAACCACTACTTCACCATCGCTCGCTGGATCGAGGAGGTGAAGGCGTCATCAAGCCGTACGTGTGTTGAACGCGGAGGTGCCGTCCGTTCGGCACTAGATCGGAAGGATCGTGATTGGATCGCGGGACGCTCGGCGATTTGGATCGCGAAGACGTTCGACTACATCAACCGCGTTTATTAACGCTTCCGCTTAGCGATCTACAAGGGTATGTAGATCCACTCTCCCTCTCGTAGATGCTCATCACCATGGATAGATCTTGCGTGTGCGTAGGAAAATTTTTGTTTCCCATGCAACGTTCCCCAACAGTGGCATCTGAGCTAGGTCTATGCGTAGATGAGATCTCGAGTAGAACACAAACGAGTTGTGGGCGTGGGTGTATACATATTGCTTGCCGTTACTAGTTGATACTTGATTCCGCGGTATTGTGAGATGAAGCGGCCCGGACCGACATTACGCGTACGCTTACGCGAGACTGGTTTCACCGCTGCGTGCACTTGTTGCATAAAGGTGACTGGCGGGTGTCTGTCTCTCTCACTTTAGTTGAATCGGTTCAATGAAGAGGGTTCTTTTAGAAGATCAAAAAGCAATCACTACACCACGTTGTGGTTTTGCGTAGGTAAGAACGGTTCTTGCAAACCCGTAGCAGCCACGTAAAATTTGCAACAACAATTAGAGGACGTCTAACTTGTTTTTGCAGGGTATGTTGTGATGTGATATGGCCAATTACATGATGAGATATATGTGATGTATGAGATGATCATGTGTTGTATAGAATATCACGACTTGCATGTCGATGAGTACGGCAACTGGCAGGAGCCATAGAGTTGTCTTTAATTATTGTATGACCTGCGTGTCAATCATTAAGCGCTATGTAATGCTTTACTTTATCGCTAAACGTTAGCTATAGTCGTGGAAGCAACAGTCGGCGCGACAACCTTATGGCGACACGTTGATGGAGATCAAGATGATGGAGATCATGGTGTCATGCCGGTGACGATGGAGATCATGCCGGTGCTTTGGAGATGGAGATCAAAAGCACAAGTTCATGGCCATATCATGTCACTTATGATTTGCATGTGATGTTAATCCTTTTATGCATCTTATTTTGCTTAGGACGACGGTAGCATTATAAGGTGATCCCTCACTTAAATTTCAAGATAAATTGTGTTCTCCCCAAGTGTGCACCGTTGCGAAAGTTCGTCGTTTCGAGACACGCCGTGATGATCGGGTGTGATAGACTCTACGTTCGCATACAACGGGTGTAAGCCATGTTACACGTGCGGAACACTCGGGTTAAACTTGACGAGCCTAGCATGTACAGACATGGCCTCGGAACACAAGAGACCGAAAGGTCGAACATGAGTCATATAGTAGATATGATCAACATGAAGATGTTCACCATTGAAACCACCTCAACTCACGTGATGATCGGACTTGAGTTGGTGGATTTGGATCATGTTACACTCGAATGATCGGAGGGATGTCAATTTGAGTGGGAGTTTTTTAAATATGATTAACTAAAACTCATTATCTAGAACAATAGTCTAAGTTGTCTTTGCTATATTTATGTTGTAGATCATGGCTCGCGCAGTAGCACCCCTGAATTTTAATGCGTTCCTAGAGAAAGCTAAGTTGAAAGATGATGGAAGTAACTTTGTGGACTGGGCCCGTAATCTAAGGATTATCCTTACGGCTTCCCAGAAGGCTTATGTCCTTGATGCACCGCTTGGTGATCCACCCGCTCCAGTTGAGTCTCTAGACGTTGTGAACGCCTGGCAGGCTCGTTCTGATGATTACTCAATAGTTCAATGTGCAATGTTGTATGGCTTAGAACCGGGACTTCAAAGACGTTTTGAACGTCATGGAGCATATGAGATGTTCCAGGAGTTGAAGTTTATCTTTCAGAAGAATGCCCGGATCGAGAGATATGAGATCTCCGATAAGTTCTATGCTTGCAAGATGGAGGAGAACGGGTCTATCAGTGATCACGTGCTCAGAATGTCTGGGTACTCCACCCGTCTGGCTGAGTTAGGGATGCCCCTTCCGCCAGAGGCTATCACTGACAGAGTTCTTCAATCATTGCCACCTAGCTACAAGAGCTTCGTGTTGAACTATAACATGCACGGGATGAACAAGTCAGTCGCCGAGCTGTTTGCGATGCTGAAAGCCGCTGAGTCTGAAATTCAGAAGGAGCATCAAGTGTTGATGGTCAATAAAACCACTAGTTTCAAGAAAAATGGCAAGGGTAAGAAGGGTAACTCCAAGCAGAGTGGCAAAGCAGTTGCTCCTCTCGTGAAGAAACCCAAGGCTGGACCCAAACCAGAAACTGTGTGTTTTCATTGCAAGGGAACTGGACACTGGAAGCGGAATTGCCCCAAGTATTTGGCTGACAAGAAGGCGGCCAACAACAAACAAGGTATATATGATATACATGTTATTGATGTGTACCTTACCAACTCTCGTTGTAGTGCCTGGGTATTTGATACCGGTGCGGTTGCTCATATTTGCAACTCAAAACAGGAACTGCGGAATAGACGGAGGCTGGCAAAGGACGAAGTGACGATGCGCGTGGGAAATGGTTCCAAGGTTGATGTGATCGCCGTCGGCACGCTCGCTCTTCGATTACCGTCGGGATTAGTGATGAACCTAAATAAGTGTTATTTGGTGCCTGCGTTAAGCATGAACATTATATCTGGATCTTGTTTATTGCGAGACGGTTACTCATTTAAATCAGAGAATAATGGTTGTTCTATTTATATGAGTAATATCTTTTATGGTCATGCACCCGATGTGAGGGGTTTATTCTTATTGAATCTCGATAGTAATGATACACATGTTCATAACATTGATGCCAAAAGATGTAGAATTGATAATGATAATACCACTTTCTTGTGGCACTGCCGTTTAGGTCATATTGGCGTAAAACGCATGAGGAAGCTCCATGCTGATGGACTTTTGGAGTCACTTGATTTTGAATCACTTGACACATGTGAGCCATGCCTCATGGGCAAGATGACTAAAACGCCGTTCTCTGGAATAATGGAACGGGCAAGTGACTTATTGGAAATCATACATACTGATGTGTGCGGTCCGATGAGCATTGAGGCACGCGGTGGTTATCGTTACTTTCTCACCTTCACTGATGACTTAAGTAGATATGGGTATATTTACTTAATGAAACACAAGTCTGAAACATTTGAAAAGTTCAAACAATTTCAGAGTGAAGTTGAGAATCATCGTAACAAGAAGATTAAATTCCTACGATCTGATCGAGGAGGAGAATATCTGAGTTATGAGTTTGGCAGTCACTTAAGACAGTGTGGAATTGTTTCACAATTGACACCGCCTGGAACACCACAGCGTAATGGTGTGTCCGAACGTCGTAATCGAACCTTATTGGATATGGTGCGATCTATGATGTCTCTTGCCGATTTGCCACTATCGTTTTGGGGTTATGCATTAGAGACAGCTGCATTCACTTTAAATAGGGCACCATAGAAATCCGTTGAGACGACGCCATATGAACTTTGGTTTGGCAAGAAGCCAAAGCTGTCGTTTCTTAAAGTTTGGGGATGTGATGCTTATGTCAAAAAGCTTCAGCCTGAAAAGCTGGAACCCAAAGCGGAGAAATGCGTCTTCATAGGATGCCCAAAAGAGACAATTGGGTATACCTTCTACCTCAGATCCGAGGGCAAAGTGTTTGTCGCTAAAAACGGAACATTTCTTGAGAAAGAGTTTCTCTCGAAAGAATTGAGTGGGAGGAAGATAGAACTTGATGAGGTTGTTGAACCTTTACTTCAACCTGAGAGTAGCGCAGCGCAGAAAGTTGTTTCTGTGGAGCCTACATTAGCTGAAGAGGAAGTTAATGATGATGATCATGAAGCTTTGGATCAAGTTGCTATCAAACCTCGTAGGTCGACAAGGACGCGTACTGCTCCCGAGTGGTACGGCAACCCTGTCTTAGACATCATGTTGTTAGACAACGATGAACCTACGAGCTATGGAGAAGCGATGATGAGCCCGGATTCCGAGAAGTGGTTAGAGGCCATGAAATCCGAGATGGGATCCATGTATGAAAACAAAGTATGGACTTTGGAAGTATTACCTGAAGGGCGTAAGGCCATTCAGAACAAATGGATCTTTAAGAGGAAGACGGACGCGGACGGTAATGTCACCGTCTATAAAGCTCGACTTGTGGCAAAGGGTTTTTCACAAGTTCAAGGAGTTGACTACGATGAGACCTTCTCACCCGTAGCGATGCTTAAGTCCGTCAGAATCATGTTAGCAATAGCTGCCTTTTTCGATTATGAAATTTGGCAGATGGATGTCAAAACAGCGTTCCTTAACGGTTTCCTTAAGGAAGAGTTGTATATGATGCAACCAGAAGGTTTTGTCGATCCAGAGAATGCTGACAAAGTTTGCAAACTCCAGCGATCCATTTATGGACTGGTGCAAGCATCTCGGAGTTGGAATCTTCGTTTTGATGAGGTGATCAAAGCGTTCGAGTTTATACAAGTTTACGGAGAAGCTTGTATTTACAAGAAAGTGAGTGGGAGCTCTATAGCGTTTCTAATATTATATGTGGATGACATATTGCTGATTGGAAACAATATAGAAATGCTGGAAAGCGTAAAGGAATATTTGAACAAGAGTTTTTCAATGAAGGACCTAGGAGAAGCTGCTTTCATATTAGGCATCAAGATCTATAGAGATAGATCAAGACGCTTAATAGGACTTTCACAAAGCACATACCTTGATAAGATTTTGAAGAAGTTCAAAATGGATCAGTCCAAGAAGGGGTTCTTGCCTGTTTTGCAAGGTGTGAAGTTGAGTAAGACTCAATGCCCAGTGACTGCAGAAGATAGAGAAAAGATGAGTGTCATCCCCTATGCTTCGGCCATAGGCTCTATCATGTATGCAATGCTGTGCACAAGACCCGATGTCAGCCTTGCCATAAGTATGGTCGAAAGGTTTCAAAGTGATCCAGGAATGGAACACTGGACGGCGGTCAAGAATATCCTGAAGTACCTGAAAAGGACTAAGGACATGTTTCTCGTTTATGGAGGTGATCAAGAGCTCGTCGTAAAGGGTTACGTCGATGCAAGCTTTGACACTGATCCGGATGACTCTAAGTCGCAAACCGGATACGTATTTATTCTTAATGGGGGTGCGGTTAGCTGGTGCAGTTCCAAGCAAAGCGTGGTAGCTGATTCTACATGCGAAGCGGAGTACATCGCTGCCTCGGAGGCGGCGAAGGAAGCTGTCTGGATGAAGGAGCGACGAACAGTGGCCGTTGCTGCCGCGCGCGTGATACACGTAGACACGAGTCGAGACTTTCATCGATCGAGCCGGTTGGTTGGTTATGGATGAACAGTTCCCGTTGCTGCCGCCTGCTCATACGCCCCACCCTAGCTGGTGGGGGTTGGATGAACATGACCCCGGCCGTGTAGGCGGTTGGCGCTGGATGAACATGACCCCGAGGAGGCCGTGCCGCGGTACGCCATACCCCAGCCGGTTGGGGGTGGATGAACAGGACCCCGTGGTGGCTGGATGAGCAGTAGCCGGTGGAGGCTGGATGAACAGGACCCCATGGAGGCTGGATGAATAGTAGCCGGTGGAGGCTGGAGGAAGTCGATGGTGGATGAACAGTAGCCTGTGGAGTCCCGTTTTGCGGTACGCCACACCCCTCCCAATGAACAGGACCCCGTTTCGACCGTAGGCTCTCGAAGAGAAGTCCGTTTCCTCCGTTTTGCGGTACGCTAGACCCCTCCCGATCAACAGGACCTCGTTTCGACCATAGGCGGTTGAACAGAAGTCCATTTCATCCGTTTTGTGGTACGCCAGACCCCTCCCGATCAACAGGACCCTGTTTCGACCGTAGGCGGTTGAACAGAAGTTCGTTTCACCCGTTTTTTGGTACGCCAGACCCCCAGTCAATGAACAGGACCCTGTTTCGACCGTAGGCAGTCGAACAGAAGGCCGTTTCCTCCGTTTTGCGGTACGCCAGACCCTGAGTCGATGAATAGGACCCTGTTTCGGCTGTTCCATCCAAGCCGGTTGGCTCCCGATGAACAAGACTCATTCCGACCGAGTCGGTTGCCTCCCGATGAACAAGACGTTGTTTCCTCCGTTCCGACCCAGCTGGTTGGCTGTCGATGAACAGGAGGCCGTTGCTGCGTACCCCCAACGTCGCCTCTCCATGTACACGAGCCCTAGCCGTATGTATGCGCGAGTACGCGTTCGAGACCCCGCCCGTATGTACGTACGTGCCCGTATTTTTTGCAGCATGGCTGTACATACATGTACATGATTTAGACGGGGCTGCCTGAACTACTACGTCAGGGGCTCTACTACGACACGTGCCGCTCCTTACACACCCACGGTTCATCATTGCAGAGAGACCGATCGACCAGTATGTACGTACACGTTCACGACCAGACAGACAACGCTACGTACGCTTCGATCGGGTGGGTCCCAGCTGTCAGGGAGGATACAGAGGCACTTCCTTGCGTGCGAAGATATAGCAGGTGGGTCCCAGCTGTCAGGGGGAGGAATCATTTTCTTTGCATGTAATAAGGAGGCACTTCCTTGCGTGCGAAGATGTAACAGGTGGGTCCAGCTGTCAGCCTCATCGCGTACAGTCCTCTTCCGATGGCTGTCGTTCATTCACCACGTTGATTATGCCGCACCGAGAGCACCAAGGCGGTGGACGACGGCGAGGCCTAGGAAGGGAACGACGCGGAGCCAGGGAAGACGCGGCAGTGGGTGCCCACGCCGAGGGGAGTACGAGGGTTGACTGGCTCGGCTGCGGTGTGAGGCTGCCGTCGCCGGAGAATAATAGGGGATGTGGGTGAGTAGAGGGAAGGCCTGGCCAACGGTGGGAATAGGGTGGGGCGGTGAGGCCTGCGCGGCAGCACAGCCGGACACGGGAGGCAGGAGCAGGCGGTCCTGCCGGCGCTGGTTTGGGTGGCTGGAGCAAGAAGATCAGAGATTGAAGAAGTAGCACGGCCGTTGGATTAACATCCAACGGTCACTGCTGCTAGAATCATTTGTTGACTAAGTTGACAAAGCCCTGCGTACGCGTCAACTTAGTAGGCCCACAAGTCAGCCGCCAAATCCAGTGGGTCCCAGTTGTCATGGGGAGAAACGTTTTTTTCCGCGTAATAATGAGGCACTTCCTTCCGTGCGAAGCTATAGCTGGTGGGTCCCAGCGGTCTGGGGGAGGAATCATTTTTTACGCGTAATAAAGAGGCACTTGCTTGCGTGCGGCCATGGACCATGTGGGTCCCTACTGTCAGCCTCTCCACGTACATCCCTCTTCCGATGGCTGTCGTTTGTTGACCACGTTGACCACGCTGCGCCGAGAGCACTAACGCGGTGGACGACGGCGAGGCCCAGGAAGGGAATGACCCGGAGCCGGCGAAGGGACAGCAGTGGATGCCCATGCTGAGGGGAGTATGAGGGTTGACTGGTTCGGCTGCGGTGTGAGGCCTGTGTCACCAGAAAATAACAGGAGGTGTGGGTGAGTAGAGGGATGGCCTGGCCAGCGGTGGGAGTAGGTGGGGGCGGTGAGGCCTATGCGGCAGCACAGCCGGCCATGGGAGGTGGGAGTAGGCGGTCCCGCCGGCGCTGGTTTGGGCAGCCAGAGCAAGAAGATCAGAGATTGAAGAAGCAACACGACCATTGGATGTTATCCAACGGTCACTGCCGCTAGAATCGTTTGTTGACTAAGTTCACAAAGCCCTGCGTACGCGTCAACATAGTAGGCCCACAAGTCAGCCTCCAAATCTGTGGCAAATAGCATACAACCCATTTGCCATTTTTTTAATAATTTTACAGCCCATTTGCTAATTCTTAAGGATTTTTTTGAAGCCCATGTTCTTTTTGTTAGCATTACAGCCCATATTCTGCCACGGTTAAAAAATTCAACGAATTTTTGCATATGTCGGTGGGGTCCGAACTGTTTTTAATCCCAAAATTTTGAGTCAGATTCAAACTAATTTGAAAAATAAAATTATATTTATTTAAAATCCTACGAAATTTTCATCGTAAAAAAATCAATGAAATTTAAAATATCAAAATCCTAAAAAGACGTAATTTGAAACTAATTGCCGGTTTGCTGTGTTGTTTTTAAAATTTACAGCCCATTTCTTACTACTTATAGTCCATTTTCTGGGCAAGCCCCGAATACATCCCTCCTCATCTTGAAAGATTTGTAGCCCAGCAGGGCTGAGAAAAGCAAGTAAGCCTCGGTTGGGTATTCTACAAAAAACAATAGAACTGGGCTAGCCATTTTCAGAAAGAGAAAAAAACAACTGGGCTGGTCATGTGGTAAACAAAAAATAAAAAGCCTGGGCTAGATGGGCTACAGCCCCCGCACAGCCCAGTTGATACCCTGCTCCGTCTCAAAAACAAAAAAACAACTGCGCGAGCTGCTGGGTCCCTAGTGTCAGCCTCTCGTTGGGCAATTCTCTCGCTTATTGACTACGTTGACAATGGCGTGGGACCCAGATGTCAAACCATTAGGAGGAAGCATTTTTTTTGGCTTGTAATAAGGAGGCACTTGCTTGCGTACTGCAATGACCCTCATGGGTCCCTACTGTCATCCTCTCCACGTACAGTCATTTCCTGATTCCTCTCGGTTGTTGACCATGTTGACAACGCCAGACGGTGGTGCCACAGCGAGCGAACCAAGGCGGAGGACGACGGCGAGGCCTTGGACGGGAACGAATAGGAGCCATGGAAGATGCAGTAGTGTAGTCGCAGACTCGCAGGCAGAGGGGAGTACGAGGGTTGACTGGTTCGGGTGCGGGTGCGGGTGCGGGTTGGGGCTGACATCGCCGGAGAATAACAGGACGTGTGGGGGAGTGGAGGGATGGACTGGCCAACGTTTGATGGTACGGTGGGGCGGCAATGTGTGGGCGGAGGCGCAGCCAGCCGTGGGAGGCGGGAGGAGGCAGGAGCAGGCGGGACCGATGGCGTGGTTTCGTTTGGGCGTCTGGAGGAAGAAGACAAGAGATAGAAGAAACACGACAGATGTTGGATGTCAATCCAACGGCTGGCAGGCAGAATCATTTGTTGACTAAGTCGACACCACCTTGGATAGGCTTTTTCCTTGTGGGTCCCAAATGTCAGAATCCAAATCAATCACGGCGATGCAGCCTTTCTTATTAGGAATTACAGCCCATTTGGTGTGCTAGCTCAAAATAAGTTTGTGGCAGCTGGCGGGCGCTAAGCACTTGGGTTCTGTAATGCACAATGAGCTCAAGGAGCCGGCGAGAGTGATGTTATTTCCCTTGCTTGGGATTTGTTATAGTATTTCTCTCTTAATGAAATAAATGACAAGCCATTTTCCTTGTTTCAAAGAAAATATGACAGCCACAGCCGAGTTGAAAAGGGAAACAACATCTAACTCCAGCTTACAAACTGTACAGAAGCACGAGGGTTTAGACTAAACCCAGATTGAAAAGGGCAACAACATCTAACTGCAGCAGTGTTTTTAGCAGTCACAATCAAATGGATCGGTCAGATCCATAAAATGAACATCCCAGGTCATAAAATTTAATGGAATATGACCACAAGATGATGTAAAAAGAAGACTGGCATGTTCAGAAGCCCATTTGTCCACCTGAAACTCCTTTGTTTGCTCTTCAACATATCCATCCGTCAAAACTTTGTTGTTAATAAATTTAAGCCTGATGGACAATAGTGCCCTCGCATTTAGCAGGAAGAATGTGACAAATCTAGTGTTTGCATGGGTGGCTACATATCCTTCCAGCGTTATTGTCTTCAAACGAATGTCATGAGAACTGAGAAAATCCCGGTGCTTACGATGCCACCAATTGGTTATACCTTTTTAACCCGTCCTGCTGCCTAAATAGACATGAAGATTGAAACAGTTAAGGTCTAAAAGAAGAGTATGTCGAAAGAGCAACAACTGAACCGTTAATTCTTGTACACTATATATGGGCTTCCAATGTGCGTGAAATTATAACCTTTATATACAACTTCTCCAGACATGGAAAGCATCGCAACAAGCCAATAATCTTGTTCAAATCAAAAGTATTCATACTGATATATAAGATCTTGACAGAATCCAGCACCACTGATAGGCTATCCATGGACAAACTCTTCATTGAGCATAGAACATAATATTAGTACAAAAAGTGTACTCCAAGATGATATAAAACTTATGCGCACAAATGAAAAATGCAGCTTATGATTACAAAAGTGTAGATGATAATATACAGTACCTGGATAACTATGGAGCCAAACACCATCTTGAAATGATCACAGAGATCATGAATTACACCCAAGGTCTCCAGTTTAGGCACAGAGACGATAGTTATTTGCGAAGGTGAATAACAAGAATCAAGGATCAACCTTTGAAGTGAAGGGGCATCTTCGATGATGAGCTCCCCTACGTCAAAATAAGTTCCAATTCTTACAAGGTTAGGCGACTTTATTCAGAGACAACCGATTTTAACTATCAAAAGAAGCACTAAGCACTCCAGGGCAGGGCAACTGGATTGGATGATGCTGTGAAGTGAGGCCTCCGATATATGAACCACCACAAGTGGAAGTTTTTTGAGAAGTGGGAGTCAAAGCTTTTGTACCAGATTGTCTGGTAGTTTGCACAGGGCGAAGGTGGCGCTGTGGAGAGAGGAGGAAAACCGCAAGATGGACATCGGTGCTGAGGGCACAAGTACATGGCATTCGGAATGTGGTATGTGATTTATGAGGGAATAGTATAACTCAAGCAGCTGGAGTTTTTCGAATTCAGGGGATTTCAGCCAGGCGTCCACCATGCAGGGCATGCACAGGTAGCATGCCGGGATGCAGAGGCGTTGAACGGAGCCCTGGTGGGAGGAGATGATGGCTTCGGGGAGTTCAAAATCATTGAACAGAGATAGGCCACGACAGTCAAGATTAAGAGGTGCGGCGCGCCATAGAGGGCGCCACCGAGATGCGAGGACTTGGGTGCGGCAGCAATCCTTGGTGGGGAGAAGCGAGAAGATCTCCCCAAGGATGGCGTCCGGGAGATCGCTGATGCGGTCCGCCCGAGATTCTTTGGGTTCCTCATATCCAGAGGGGAGGCTTGCCGCTTCTCCCCGCGCTGCTGGGTGCGGGAACTACAACCGGCATCGCCGCTGGCGGGAGCCTCATCTTCTTAACGATGGGGCCAGCCGACTCCATTTTCCTTGCGGGCGCCGCATCGAGCTCACGGGTTTGAGCAGAGTAGTGAAAGACGAGCCTAGTTAAGGGGGGCTGGGGTTTTCTGTAGGAGTGAGGAAGAAGGAGAGCAGGGGTTTTCTGTATTAGTGAGGAAGAAGGGGAGCGGGGGTTTTCTGTAGGAGTGAGGTGAGGAAGAAGGGGAGCGGGGGTTTTCTGTAGGAGCGAGCTGCAGTGAACAGTGAAGTGGGAGCGAGGAGGAAGAAGGTTTTTTTTGGAGCGCCCCTCTTCAAGTAATATGGGCTTTTCCTACAAAAATATGGGCTTTAAGATGGATCGGCTCTTGTACTGGTCGGTCTTAACACTAGAGACAGCCCATTAGAGACACTCTCCAGCTTATGGCCCATTAGCAAAAAAAAAGACACACTCCAGCTTATTGCTCTTGCACTCCTGCTCGGTAACCTTTTTCAACTTGAAAAAAACTTATGGATCCTCCTCAGGCTCACTTGGCATCCACCAAATTAGAGGGTGCGGTAATGCATGCAGACACTCACACTGGTCGAAGCGCGGCACAAATGAGGCGTCAAATAATAGGCCCACAATATAGATTCTAAATGTTCACCCGCTAGTCAACATTCACATTAAACTAAGCTTCACAAGATACAGTATGCATACTAGTTAACATTCACAAGCACATGTATAAGTTCAGCATGTTTATGCATTTCAATGATTCACCAGACTATAACCAAGACAAAGCTGTGAGAAGGTGTAGAAATCAAGAAAAAATGATTGATGCTTCTCTGAGCAAAGGGCGTCCCTACGCATTAATTTCCTGGGCATGCTTCTTTCTTCTCAATGTTGAGTGCACTTTGAGCATGTTGGCAACTCCACAGCTAGCTCGCTGGCTCATCTTGTAATTGACGCTGACACATTGCAGCAAACAGAGGAGGCAATAGAGATCACTCAACATCAGACCAGTTTGTGCAGTTCCACTGAAATCATCTTCATTGTCCTGAATGTGAAAAGATAGGAAACAATAGCTGTACTTAAACGGTGTTGCAAAATAGTAGCACATATCAATAGCTCGGCATGACAAAACATGATCATCTGGACGAAGGGGTACTGATCTACGTGAGGAAGATTATCCATAATTTTATAAGTGGTTAGTTGATTTCCACCTTGGGGTCTCATCTCATGCCATGGAGGAAATTCGATCCAATCGATCAGTGCAATTCCTTCCATCTAGCTGTAGAAAATTTGTCCAACTCACCCCAATATCTTTATTGTGCAGTTCCACTAAAATTATGCACCACTGTTTGCATGACCCCTACTCGCCGGCCAGGCCATCTATGACTACTTGTTCGCTCCTCCACACATGACAGGCTCGTTCTACACTGCGATCAGCAAGTCAACGTAAGAATAAGCTTATTTCACCTCGCGTTGGTCATTCTACCTAGTTACGAATGTAGGAATACCTCGAGCACCGTGAGGTTAGCTGACAGCAGGTAGATGCAGCCATCTAATTTTGTGCGGTTCTACTAAAATTGTGGTTTGTGCTTCTGTTTGCACAAATAGAAACCACATGGAGATAGACAACCCTGTTTGCAGAAATATGTGATAGGGTTATTTAAGCAGTGTCATTTTTTGCTGTGGCATATGATTAACCCCAGCATCTCATATGTTATCAATGGCATTACATTGACAGTATGAAAAAGTGCCATTAACTAAGAAGTGCCATCACATCAGATCAACACGGGCACTAGATTAACGGGGGCTTAGATTAACATGCACAACAATTGCATTATAACTCTGTGATGACAGTAGCACATGATCAGTAGCTACGTGCACGGTTGCTACTTGTAGATTGCATTGGTATTTCCCCGAAGAGGAGAGGATGATGCAGTATAGTAGAGATAAGTATTTCCCTCAGTTAAGAACCAAGGTTATCAATCCAGTAGGAGAACCAGTCAAAATCCTTTAGCAGCACCTGCACACACAAAAGCAAACACTTGCACCCAACGCAAATAAGAGGGTTGTCAATCCTCTTAGCGGTTATTTGCAAGGATTAATTCTGATAGTGATAGATAAATAAAGTAAAATACTAAATAAAATAAAAGTAAATAAATTGCAGCAAGGTATTTTTAGATTATAATATATGATAAAAGTAGACTCGGGGGCCATAGTTTTCACTAGAGGCTTCTCTCTCGAACACATAGCATATGGTGGTTAAACAAATTACTGTTGGGCAATTGATAGAAAAGTAAATAGTTATAACGGATTCATGGCAATGATCATGTATATAGGCATCACGTCCGAGACAAGTAGACCGACTCCTGCCTGCATCTACTACTATTACTCCACCCATCGACCGCTATCCAGCATGCATCTAGGGTATTAAGTATGAAACAGAGTAACGCCTTACGCAAGATGACATGATGTAGACAAAGTAAACTCAAGCAATATGATTAAACCCCATCCTTTTATCCTTAATGGCAACAATACAAATACGTGTCATGTCCCTTTCTGTCACTAGGATTGAGCACCGCAAGATTGAACGCATCACAAAGCACCTCTCCCATTGCAAGATAAACCAATCTAGTTGGCCAAACCAAATCGATAGATCAGAGAGAAATACAAAGCTATAATAATCATGCATAAAAGGGTTCAGAGAAGACTCAAATATTTCTCATGAATAATCTGATCATAAACTCACAATTCATTGGATCCCAACAAACACACCGCAAAAGAAGATTACATCGGATAGAACTCCAAGAACATCGAGGAGAACATGGTATTGAAGACCAAAGAGAGAGAAGAAGCCATCTAGCTACTAGCTATATACCCGTAGGTCTGTGGTAAACTACTCACACATCATCGAAAGGGCAGCAAGGTTGATGAAGAAGCCCTCCGTGATCGATTCCCCCTCCGACAGAGTACCGGAAAAGGCCTCCAGATGGGATCGCAGAAGAACAGAGGCTTGCAGCGGTGGAAAGGTTTTCTCTTCTATCTCTCTGGTATATTGGGAATATTTGGGAATTTATAGCGCTGGATTTAGGTCAGGAGGGGCTACGAGGGGCCCACAAGCCTGGGGGGCGTGCCCTACCTCCCAGGGCGCGCCTCCCGAGCTTGTCGCTCCCTCGTGGCTCCTCTGGTCTTCTCCCAAAGCTTCGTGGGTCTCTGCTGGTCCAGAAAAAATTAATCCAATGTTTTTTTCTCGTTTGGACTCTTTTTGATAATGATTTTCTGCAAAGATAAAAACAAGCAACAAACAGCAACTGGCACTGGGCACTGGGTTAATAGGTTAGTCCCAAAAAATGATATATAATGGCATATAATTGCATAATAAACATCCAAGATTGATACTATAATAGCATGGAACAATCAAAAATTATAGATACGTTGGAGACGTATCAAGCATCCCCAAGCTTAATTCCTGCTCGTCCTCGAGTAGGTAAATGTTAAAAACAGAATTTTTGAGGTGGAATGCTACCTAACATGTTTCATCATGTAATCTCTCTTACGGTATGAATAATGAGATCTGAATGATTCAAAGCAATAGTCTATAGTTTGATATAAAGACATCAATACTCAGGCATACTAATAAACAATCATGTCTTTCAAAATAAAAATGCTAAAGAAAGTTATCCCTACAAAATCATATAATCCTGTCATGCTCCATCTTCTTAACACAAAGTATTTATCATGCACTACCCCGATGACAAGCCGAGCAATTGGTTCATACTTTTTAACGCGCTTCAGCTTTTTCAACCCCCACGCAATACATGAGCGCAAGCCATCGATATAGCACTATGGGTGGAATATAATGTAGTGGTAGAGAATAATAAAGGGAAGTAAAAAATAAAGATAGTCTCACATCAACGCAGCTAATTAACGGGCTATGGAGATG
Source organism: Elymus sibiricus (assembly GCA_039707655.1). Classification (NCBI taxonomy): domain Eukaryota; kingdom Viridiplantae; phylum Streptophyta; class Magnoliopsida; order Poales; family Poaceae; genus Elymus; species Elymus sibiricus. The sequence continues at coordinate 199,941,198 of CM077668.1, forward strand.
CCCATCAATTGATGTCAATGCGAGGAGTAGGGATTGCCATGCAATAGATGCACTAAGAGCTATAAGTGTATGAAAGCTCAACATGAAAACTAAGTGGGTGTGCATCCAACTTGCTTGCTCATGAAGACCTCGGGCATTTGAGGAAGCCCATCATCGGAATATACAAGCTAAGTTCTATAATGAAAAATTCCCACTAGTATATGAAAGTGACAAAATAGGAGACTCTCTATATGAAAAACAGGGTGCTACTTTGAAGCACAAGTATGGAAAAGGATAGTAACACTGCCCCTTCTCTCTTTTTCTCTCATTTTTTTCTTTTTCTTTCTTTTTTCATGGGCTCTTTTTTGGCCTCTTTTTTTTCTTTTTTATTTATTTCCTCACTGGGACAATGTTCTAATAATGATGATCATCATACTTCTATTTACTTACAACTCAAAAGAAAATTACAACTCGAAACTACAACAAAAATATGACTCTATATGAATGCCTCTGGCGGTGTACCAGGAGGTGCAATGATACTAGCGTAACATGTATAAAAATGATGAACGGTGGCTGAGCCACAAAAACTATGTCAGCTATATGATCATGCAAAGCAATATGACAATGACAATGTGTGTCATAAAAACGGAGCGGTGGAAGTTGCATGGCAATATATCTCGGAATGGCTATGGAAATGCCATGATAGGTAGGTATGGTGGATGTTTTGAGGAAGATATAAGGAGGCTTATGTGTGATAGAGTGTATCATATCATAGGGTTTGGTTGCACCGGCAAAGTTTGCACCAACTCTCGATGTGAGAAAGGGCAATGCACGGTACCGAAGAGGCTAGCAAATTGCGGAAAGGTGAGAGTGCGTATAATCCATGGACTCACATTAGTCATAAAGAAATCACATACTTATTGCGAAAGTTTATTAGCCCTCGAAGCAAAGTACTACCACCCATGCCCCTAGGGGGATAGATTGGTAGGAAAAGACCATCGCTCGTCCCTGACCGCCACTCATAAGGTAGACAATCAATAATAAATCATGCTCCAACTTCTTAGCATAACGACAGATCATACGTGCATGCTTCAGGAATCACAAACCTTAACACCAATATTCTTACTAAACCACAATTATCTACTAGCACCTCCCACACATTACCATCTTAATATCGCAAAACTATTGCAAGGAATCAAACTTATCATATTCAGTGATCTACATGAACGTTTTTATTATATCCCTCTTGAATACCTATCATAATAGGACCAAATTCATAACCCATGCATATTACTATTGCTATTCATTAGACTCTCAAAAATATATAAGTGAAGCATGAGAGTGCAACTATTTCTTTAAAATATAACCACCATCGTGCTCTAAAAGATATAAGTGAAGCACTACAGCAACTGCCTAGCTCAAAAGATATAAGTGAAGCATATAGAGTATTCTAACAAATCACGAATAATGTGTGTCCCTCTCAAAAAGGTATGTTCAGCAAAGATTATTGTGACAAACTAAAAATCAAACAAAAGCAAACAAATTATATCACAAGACGCTCCAAGCAAAACACATATCATGTGATGAATAAGAATAGCTCCAAGTGAGTTACCGATAGATTGTAGACGAAAGAGGGGATGCCATCCGGGGCATCTACAAGCTTAGATGCTTGAGTCTTCCTTGAATATTACCTTGGTGTGCCTTGGGCATCCCCAAGCTTAGGCTCTTGCCGCTCCTTATTTCTTTATCCATCGTAGTCTCACCCAAAACTTGAAAACTTCAGCACACAAAACTCAACAGAAACCTCGTGAGATCCGTTAGTATAAAAAATAAATCTTAAACTTTAGGTGCTGTTGTAAATTGATTCATATTTAATATTTGCATAATGCTACTGTACTCCAACTTCTCCATGACTCATACCCCCCGATACAATCCATAGATTCATCAAAATAAGCAAACTATGCAACAAAAACAGAATCTGTCTAAAACAGAACAGTCTGTAAAGATCTGAATTAAAGTCATACTTCTGTAAGTCCAAAAATTCTGAAAACTTAGGAAAACGTGGGCAATTCATATATCAATACTGTGTAAAAAATTCAGAATTTTTTCACGCTCCAGCAAAAAATCAAAATTCCAGCACTGGACGCAAAAGTTTCTGTTTTCCAACAGCATCAATCATACTATCTTCCAAATCATCCCAAAGGTATTACTTGGCACAAACACTAATTAAAAGATAAAAACACAATCATAACAGAGTCTATAATTGTGTAAACACACAAAAACAGAAGGTAAAACAAAAAAATATTTTATTCATTGGGTTGCCTCCCAACAAGCGCTATTGTTTTATGCCCCTAGCTAGGCATAATGCATAGTTTCAAGTGTTGCCATCCTTAGTTTCCAAATCCTCAATTACACACCCACTCTTTCTAGGAGATTTAACTTAGTAATTTCTTATCACCACGCTCAACAGAATTTTGCTTTTATAGATAGGTTCCTTTATTATATCAATGAAATTGGGGTGCACACTAATCATTTTAAGATCCTCATTCCCCTTGCTAGAAGTGGCACCCTTAGTCTTAGGAACATACATAAACTTACAATTTTTATTGGGAGGAGTCCTATCAATAGTTTTAACGGAGGAAAAAGCGGAACCCAAATTATTGATAATCTCCTCTAACTTATCGATTCTAGCGGGACTTTGTTCTATCCTCTCGTTAATTATTGGTTCCTTTTCCTTTAAGATTTTTAATGTAATCCCCACCTTAGAACCAAATTGAGTAATGTGATTATGGACCTTTTTATCTAAATTCTCAAGATGTTCAATAGTAGGCATTTTATTTTCAATTGCTTCTAACCTTTGCATAACATGTTCCAAAGTCAATGTTGTTTCATTAATAATGATAGGTGGTGATCCCACTAAATTCCCCATAGCATTGAAAGCATCCATAGAGGGACACATCAAGAAATTCCCTCCTGTAATAGTGTCAAGCACAAATCTATACCAAGTAGTGATTCCCACATAGAAATTGCGAAGAAGAACGGTGGTGGATTGCTTACGAGTTGACCTATTTTGAGCATCGCAAATCCTATACCAAGCATCTTTTAAATTTTCTCCTCACCTTTGTTTAAAATTAAGCACTTCATTTTCAGGGGTAATGGTAACAAGTGAAGAACTAGCCATAGCGGTAGAGCAAGCAAACTAGCAAACAAAAATATTTTTGTGTTTTTGTAAAAAAAAATAGAAGTGGAGGAGATGAAAACGAGCGGCAAATGCAAATAAAAAGGCAAATAAAATAAATGCAAGTGGATGATAGTTTGTGCGAAGGTACTTGATAATTTTGGTGATGTCTCCCCGGCAACGGCACCAGAAATTCTTCCTGCTACTTGTAGACTGTGTTGGTATTTCCCCGAAGAGGAGAGGATGATGCAGTATAGTAGAGATAAGTATTTCCCTCAGTTAAGAACCAAGGTTATCAATTGATGTCTACTATGCAACTTTATTCTTGTAGACTCGTGTTGGGCCTCCAAGCGCAGAGTTTTGTGGGACAGTAGCAAATTTCCCTCAAGTGGATGACCTAAGGTTTATCAATCCGTGGGAGGCGTAGGATGAAGATGGTCTCTCTCAAACAACCCTGCAACCAAATGCAAGAAATCTCTTGTGTCCCCAACACACCCAATACAATGGTAAATTGTATAGGTGCACTAGTTCGATGAAGAGATGGTGATACAAGTGTAGTATGGATAGTAAAAATAGGTTTTTGTAATCTGAAAATAAAAAAAACAGCAAGGTAGCAAGTGATAAAACGGAGCACAAACGGTATTGCAATGCTTGAAAACAAGGCCTAGGGTTCATACTTTCACTAGTGCAATCTCTCAACAATGCTAACATAATTAGATCATATAACAATCCTTCAACGTGCGACAAAGAATCACCCCAAAGTTCCTATTAGCAGAGAACATAAGATAGAAATTGTTGTAGGGTACGAAACCACCTCAAAGTTATTCTTTCCGATCAATCAATTGAGCTATTCCTATAAATGTCACAAATATCCCTAGAGTTCGTACTAAAATAACGCCATATGTGACGCCCCCGGCCCGACCGTGCACTAATCATACATGCAAATGCGCACGATCAAGCCCAGGGACTCACGGGAAGATATCACAACACAACTCTAGACACAAAATAAAATAATACAAGCTTTATATTACAAGCCAGGGGCCTCGAGGGCTCAAATACATAAGCTCGAGTTACACAAGTCAGCGGAAGCATTAGTATCTAAGTACAGACATAGTTAGACAAGTTTTCCTTAAGAAGGCGAAGCAAAACAACGACATCTAGATCGAAAAGGCGCAGGCCTCCTAAACTACTCCTGGTCATCGGTCTCCACATAGTAGTAGGCTCCGCCGGGGTAGTAGTAGTCATCGACGGGATCAGCTGGCTCCGGGGCTCCGTCATCTGATCGCAGCAATCAGGTATGGGTAAAAAGAGGTAGCAAAGCAACCATGGGTACTCATCCAAAGTACTCGCAAGACTTACATCAGATCTATGCTAAGTATGCATCGGTATCAAATGAAGGGGCTGTATCTGTGGACTAGACTACAGAAATGCCAGAATAGAGGGGAAAGCCTAGCCTATCGAAGAATAGCATCTTGCAGCGTCTTGCAGCATTAGAAGAGTGCAGATTAGTAGCAGAACATAAAGTAACCAGCATGTAATAGCAAAGCCTAGAGATCCTTCCTTGACTCCCTGCGAGAAAGCGATCCCAGAGCTTACAATTAAAGTAACATGTATCCAGTTCAAGTTGTAGTAGATCGGGATACAACACTGAGCGTCCTGTTACCGTGGACACGGCTACTCGAATAGATAACTTCCCTACAGGGGTGCACTACTGTTACCCAACACGCTCGATTAACTCTGGCCGGACACACTTTTCTCGGTCATGCCCGGCCTCGGCTGATCGACACGACATAGTCCTACCTAGGCTCAGCAGAGAGGTCCCCGCCGGTCTACATCCTAAGTGCTCAGGGGTCTTGGGCCCATCGCCCTTTGCACTCCGGGTCGTAGCGAGCAGGGCGATCCAGGCACCACCTCTGGGGTGCCGACCCGGCCGTGCCGCAATGCTGAACTGGACGTCTGACAGAGCTTTTGGCTGATACATACGGTGCCAAGGGCCCCATTAAACCATTATCCCGCGTGGTGGTAGTGCGTATAGGCCAGTGGCCAACTCAGATCAAATACCCAAATCCGTTAGTGTATTCGGAGCTCACGGCGACTAGCAAAGATCCACGATCATGTGACCCCGTCGCCCCGTCTCGGGGACTTACGGCAAGGGCCAGGCCCAACCCTCTCCTGGGGCGGTCCACCTGCCCGGCCGTGCCACGTAATTATCTCGCGGGTACCCTCACGGTCAACCCGACTTCCCATCTCTTGCGGGTACCCCTCGGGGTCGACCCGACTTCAATAGGGGCCTGAGCTAAATTCAAGGTATCCGTGTGTCCGAAACATCAAGGGGAAATCCGAGGAATCACCCTCGATGGATTCCCACTCGATGTATCCGTCAAGGTGAACTCGGAGGAATCACCCTCGATGGGTTCACACTTGAGGGGTTGCACGACAGAGGCATCATCGGAGGTGGTGAAAGAGGAATCACCCTCGGTAACCCAAAACCGACTAGCTACGCTACAAAGATATCATCAGGAGTGAGGTAGGAGGTATCACCCTCGGCACTCGATGGTAGCTCTGCAGAGTCGTACAACTAAGGGGGTGCGGTGCTGTGTTCGGTCTCTGCACATCGATCACACTGATCGAGTCACCGGTGGTAAAGCATGGCAACAAGGACAAGGGTGGTGGGACCATTGATGGAACACTAACTAGTCTATACTAAGTATTTAGGACAACAGGTAAGGTATCAACAGCAGTTACAAAATCAGGCTATGCATCAGAATAGGAGCAATCAAATACGGTAGCAATTTCTAATGCAAGCACGGGGGAGAAGGAATAGGTGATATAGGAATGATCTAGGGGGTTTGCTTGCCAGGAAGCTCTGCGGTAAAAGAGGGGCCGTCGGTGGAGTAGCTGTCCTTGGGGGCAACGTCGTCTCGGGGTCTACCGGAGAGAAGAGGGGGAGGAAACAGCTAAATACATAGCAAACAAATGCACTCACAGAGCATGACATGGCAATATGTAATGCAGGGGTGACCTATTACATCCCTAAACCATTTTAGTTAATTTAGGAATTAATTTGGAATTATTTACCGGAGGTCAGGCACTATTCATCTATCAGAAACATGCCTAAAGTTACAGGTTCTCCTATGCAGAGGGTTCTAACATGCATGCAGATGACATATTCAGATTCGTTGGATTTTTCTGATCATTTTTCATATATAAATTATTTTCATGCGAGTTACGGTTTATTTTATATGATTTTTCAAAGTTTTAATCATTTTCTGAAATTACTGGATTTAATTTAATTCGAAAATCATTGGTGGTGGTGGTGGCACGGCCCAGGGTGGCCGGAGTAGACCGTTAGGACGACGGCAGGCGGCGCCGGAGTTCGGGTGGGGTCGAGGGCGACGCTACGGGGCACGGGGAGAGGAGCGCGTGGGTGTGTTGGGCTCCTAGGAGCACCAGCAGCGCGATGGCATGCGCGGGCGCGAGCTGCAACGGCCGTGGCCACGACTGTGATAGGAACGGCGGCGATGAGCACGGCCATGGCGGGAGAGCTAGCCAGCGAGCACGCAGGGGCACAGAGGGAGAGGGGAGAAGATGCGGCCGCTCACAACGTTGCAGAGAAGGCCCGAGGAGGCCGGCGGTGGTGGAAGAGTGGCGGATCGACGGGAAGAAGCTCCGGTGGCCGCGGGCGGAGTCGAGGTCGATGGCGTTGCTGTGCTGCTCCCCGGCTCGAGCTGGTTGCAGCAGTCGATGTGGGCGGCCGAGGTGGAGCTAGTTGACACGGAGAGGCGTCGAGGAGGGCTCGGTGGCTGTGCGGTTTACGGAGGAGCGGCCAAGGCCGCGTCGGGCTCTGATGAGATGGAAGGGGGCATCTAGGGTTTGCCAGAGGGGACGCAGGGGGTCTTAACCGTCCAGGGACGGGCGCGGCGACGCGCTGTCGACCAGGAGAGGGGGGGGCCAGAGTGTGCGAGCGCGCGCGTGCGCTGTGGCGACGACAGCGAGGAGAGAGGTAGAAGGAGAGGTGCGGGTGGGCTGGGCCTCGCACTGTTGACCTAAGGCCCAGTCCACCAGTAGCTAGGTCCCTCTTTTTCTTTTCTTTTTCTGCTTTCCCTTTTTTTCTGTTTTGCCTTTTATTTTCACACCATTTGACTTTTGTAAAATGTGAGACTTGCCAAATTAAATACTCTGCAATAACCTGTACTGCCACAAAAAGTTGGGAGGCAAGATGATTTCATTTGAATTTTGCATAAATGAAAATGGATTAAATGATGCTGTTTTGGGTACTGTTTTTGGATGTTAGGGTCAATTTAGGAATTCAAATAATGTTGGCTTTATTTTTATAATTGCTTTGGGAATTTTTGCAATATTATGAACTATTTTGTTTGCAAGTTTTTAGTTTTTCTAATTTCACTTGTTATTTGAATTTTGAATTTGAGTTCAATTATTTCTTAATTGCATTTCTTAGGATTTAATGATGATGACATGGCATCATTAGTGTGAGGTCACTGTAGCTAATTACTGGGGGTGTTACAAATCTCCCCCACTACAAGAAATCTCGTCCCGAGATTTAAGAGGTGGGGTAAGGGGTATCCTCGAGATCAAGGATGTACAGGAGAGTCAGGTTTCGATCCTGTGGAACTGTGGTTAGTGTGGGTTAAAAGTAGGAAGGACGGTGACATCTTGCACGGCCATGATAGTAAGGCACGTCAGAGGATAGTTTGTCAGCTAGGTTGGCAACAACGTCGGTACCATGGGCGAGGGACGAAGAGAACAATTTTCCCGCTCTTTAAGACGAGGCGAAACAATAGGCAAAGTTCTCACCCACTGTCGGTTACCAGAATGCCAACAACAATAGTAACATGGTGTTACCGACAGAGTGGTACACCAAGGTGTTTGCATAACTAGGGAATCATTACTGCTTAGATAAAAGCTAGATTACAAGAAAAGTTAAACAGACCAATGGAAAGGAAAATGTGATGATCAGATTAAATAGACCAATGGAAAGGAATAATTCCAGACAATCCAGCTCTTCGGGTGAATGTGAGCACGAGAACCTAATGTTAGAGTTAGCAAAACTTTAACCCGAATAGAGGAGAGATCAGAGTCCCAGAGCAAAGGAGAGGAATAAAAGATCCTAATCCCATTCGTTGGCGACGTGGGCCCGTAAGCCACACAGCCATGTTAGTAAAATAGTTTTTTCAAAGACTAGACTCAACTTCGGCCAAGGAGTTGGAAAGGGGCTTCCTACAGGCAGTCGGCTCTGATACCAACTTGTGACGCCCCCGGCCCGGCCGTGAACTAATCATACACGCAAATGCGCACGATCAAGCCCAGGGGCTCACGGGAAGATATCACAACACAACTCTAGACACAAAATAAAATAATACAAGCTTTATATTACAAGCCAGGGGCCTCGAGGGCTCGAATACATAAGCTCGAGTTACACAAGTCAGTGGAAGCATTAGTATCTGAGTACAGACATAGTTAGACAAGTTTGCCTTAAGAAGGCTGAGCAAAACAACGACATCTAGATCGAAAAGGCGCAGGCCTCCTGCCTGGGAGCCTCCTAAACTACCCCTGGTCGTCGGTCTCCACGTAGTAGTAGGCTCCGCCGGGGTAGTAGTAGTCATTGACGGGATCAGCTGGCTCCGGGGCTCCGTCATCTGATCGAAGCAAAAGGTATGGGGAAAAAGAGGTAGCAAAGCAACCGTGAGTACTCATCCAAAGTACTCGCAAGACTTACATCAGATCTATGCTAAGTATGCATCGGTATCAAATGAAGGGGCTGTATCTGTGGACTAGACTGCAGAAATGCCAGAATAGAGGGGAAAGCCTAGCCTATCAAAGACTAGCATCTTGCAGCGTCTTGCAGCATTAGAAGAGTGCAGATTAGTAGCATAACATAAAGTAACAAGCATGTAATAGCAAAGCCTAGAGATCCTTCCTCGACTCCCTGTGAGAAAGCGATCCCGGAGCTTACAATTAAAGGAACATGTATCCAGTTCAAGTTGTAGTAGATCGGGATACAACACTGAGCGTCTTGTTACCGTGGACACGGCTATTCGAATAGATAACTTCCCTGCAGGGGTGCACTACTGTTACCCAACACGCTCGATTAACTCTGGCCGGACACACTTTTCTCGGTCATGCCCGGCCTCGACTGATCGACACGACGTAGTCCTACCTAGGCTCGGCAGATAGGTCCCCGCCGGTCTACATCCTAAGTGCTCAGGGGTCTTGGGCCCATCGCCCTTTGCACTGCGGGTCGTTGCGAGCAGGGCGATCCAGGCACCACCTTTGGGGTGCCGACCCGGCCGTGCCGCAATGCTGAACTAGACGTCTGACAGAGCTTTCAGCTGATACATATGGCGCCGAGGGCCCCATTAAACCATTATCCCGCGTGGTGGTAGTGCGTATAGGCCAGTGGCCAACTCAGATCAAATACCCAAATCCGTTAGTGTATTGGGAGCTCGCAGAGACGAGCAGAGATAAACGATCACGTGACCCCGTCGCCCCGTCTCGTGGAGTTACGGCAAGGGCCAGGCCCAACCCTCTCCTGGGGCGGTCTACCTGCCCGGCCGTGCCACATAATTATCTCGTGGGTACCCTCACGGTCAACCCGACTTCCCGTCTCTCGCGGGTACCCCTCGGGGTCGACCCGACTTCAACAGGGGCCTGAGGTAAATTCAAGGTATCCGTGTGTCCAAAACATCAAGGGGAAATCCGAGGAATCACCCTCGATGGATTCCCACTCGATGTATCCGTCAAGGTGAACTCGGAGGAATCACCCTCGATGGCATCATCGGAGGTGGTGAAAGAGGAATCACCCTCGGTAACCCACAACCGACTAGCTACGCTACAAAGATATCATCAGGAGTGAGGTAGGAGGTATCACCGTCGGCACTCGATGGTAGCTCTACAGAGTCGTACAACTAAGGGGGGTGCGGTGCTGTGTTCGGTCTCTGCACATCGATCACACTGATCGAGTCACCGGTGGTAAGGCATGGCAACAAGAACAAGGGTGGTGGGGCCATTGATGGATCACTAACCAGTCTATACTAAGTATTTAGGACAACAGGTAAGGTATCAACAGCAGTTACAAAATCAGGCTATGCATCAGAATAGGAGCAATCAAATACGGTAGCAATTTCTAATGCAAGCATGGGGGAGAAGGAATAGGTGATATAGGAATGATCAAGGGAGTTTTCTTGCCTGGAAGCTCTGCGGTAAAAGAGGGGTCCTCGGGGGTAACGTCGGTCTCGGGGTCTACCGGAGAGAAGAGGGGGAGGAAACAGATAAATACATAGCAAACAAATGCACTCACAGAGCATGACATGGCAATATGCAATGCAGGGGTGACCTATTACATCCCTAAACCATTTTAGTTAATTTAGGAATTAATTTGGAATTATTTACCAGAGGTCAGGCACTATTCGTCTATCAGAAACAGGCCTAAAGTTACAGGTTCTCCTACACAGAGGGTTCTAACATGCATGCAGATGACATATTCGGATTCGTTGGATTTTTCTGATCATTTTTCATATATAAATTATTTTCATCCGAGTTACGGTTTATTTTATATGATTTTTCAAAGTTTTAATCATTTTCTGAAATTACTGGATTTAATTTAATTCGAAAATCATTTAAATATTAATTGCCATGGGTACACAGAAGTGTACCCAGAAATGTGAAACAGAGGCTGACAGTGGGCCCCAGTTGACTGCCCAGTCAGCAGTCAACAGTAGAGTTGACTGGTCAACAGGGTCAAATGGGGCCCACATGTCATTGACTGGGGCCAGCCCAGTCAGCAGTTGATTGGTCAACTGGCAGGTGGGGCCAGGGGCTGAGTCAGCAGCCCAGTCAGCAGTCAACTGGGTTGACTATTGACTGGTCAAACTGATAGGTGGGGGCCACCTGTCATAGACTCACATTTTAACAGAGGTTATTAGCCGATTTTAATTAACTTAATTAGGCTTGGGTCCCACGTGTCAGTGTTAGATTTTAATCCGAATCGTTTTTACGGTGGGGCCCATTGTCAGTGGCTATTAGCGCGGTGGTTAGCCCCTAACCACCTGACAGGTGGGTCCCACCGGCGTTTAAACGTCGGCGCGCGCGCCGGTGACCATCGCAGCGGCGGCGCGGCACGGGAGGTCGCCGGAATTGCTGCTCCACGAGCCTTGTGAAGAAGGCCAGGTAGCTGGCGTCGTCGGTCTCCAGGGGATCCTCCACCCTCTCGATCGAGAAAGCAGCCACGGCGCTGCGAGCGCGCCCCATGAGCTCGCGGAACATCTTGGAGCGCTGGAGTTGCTCCCCGCGCCCTCAGGCGGCCTCGTCACGGGCCCGCTGCGCCTCGTCGCTAACCTCGCCCACCTGAGCCTGGATGTCTTCCAGCTCACGGCGAGTCATGGCGTGGAGCTCCGTCGCGCTCCGCCTCTCGGCTTCCGACGCCGCGAGCTGCCGCTTGAGCTTGGCAATTTCGGCGTCGAGTTCGCCGCGCCTCTTCGTGAAGCGGTCCTCCTGCTTCTTCAGGTTGATGGAGTAAGTGTCCGCTAGGGCCTTCGCCTTCCGTGTGACCTCCTCCTGGCCCCGCTTGTCGATCTCGGCCCTGTACCTCGCAGCTCTTTCTTCAAGTGTGGTGTTGGCTTTCGCGAGGCGTTCTTGGTAGGTGACCTCGCTGGCCGCCACGATACGGTCCAGATGCTCCAAGCGCTCTCGCTCCCTCTCCTGCTCGATGGTAGTCCGCAGGAGTTCGCGCTCCCGGATCTCCATGTCCATCTCCAGGACCGCCACCATGCTCTCACACCGGGTGACCGCCTCCTTGCGGGAGGCAAGCCGGGCCTCGCGGGCCACGACGCCCCCGCTCCAGGCGAAGGTTCTCCTCTTTGGCCACGAGCTCGGCCTCTAGGGAGCTGAGGGCCGACCGAGCATGGCGGAGAGTCCCGATCCATGCCAAGATGCTGTGGCTCCCAGGGCCAGGGTCCCGGGCGCGCCCGGCCCTTCCATCTCCCCCACCCACGGCTCTGGGGTCTCGGGGGCTGCCGCGTCGTCAGATCTGCCCAGACCCCCATCTGAGGGGGCCTCATTCCCCTCCAGGCGGTCGGGGTCCTCCTCAACCCCCGCCTCGGCTTCCGCCCCTGCCGTCCGCTTGGCCGAACGGGGAGGGCTAGGCGCGGCCGCCTCCGGCTCGTGGCGCCCCGGTGGTCGCTCGAGGCTTGCTGTGGCCGCCGTGTCGATGCCCGCCTCCCACTCGGGGCAGGCCTCTGCCGGAGGCGCTCTTTCTCCAGCAGGGGGGAGGGCCCCCTCGTGAGGCTGGGCGGATTCTGCAGACCCCTCCTCCATGACTCCGGCGCGCTTCGCGGGGCTCAGTGGGGACACCGGTGCGCCAGCAGCCCCCACCTCCCTTTGAGCCCCGGCCAGCTCGCCGGCATCCTCGTCTTGGGTTCCCTCCTTCTTCTTCTTCGGCGGGGAGCCCCTCCTACATAGATGGGGATCAGGCCGCACCGTGCAAGATGAAACGACAGCCGCAAGGAGTGCGCGGGGCAAGGGGACTTACTCGTCCCTGGGGACCCATCGCCGGTTCCTTAGCTTCCCTATCGGGCGGCTGCCGCTTCCGCCCCCTCGGAGCTTGATGGGGCCCCCTCCCAAGGCCCCCTCACGAGGCCCGTCCAGGCCCCCTCCCGAGGCTTCGGTGGGCGGGACCGCCCCGCCGGGCGAAGGGCTCCCCACGCCAAGGGTTTCCTCCATCGGGGGCGCGGACCGCAGGGGCTCGGCTCGGGGCCCACCGGCGTCAATGCCGCCGCCGCTTCCGGTTCCTGCCGTCGATAGGCGGCGAGTCGGCTCGGAGGCCGCCGCCTCGCTCCAGGCGTCCGCCACGGCCGCCACCATGGTGTCGCCTTCACCTCCGGGAAGCGGCAGCACCTGGACTGGATTGTCGCGGGGTCCCACATGACCCGGGTGATACGGGCATGACAGAGGAGGTGAAGCCCACTTTCAGGACTCCACCAAACTAGGCGGTAGTACCGCTTACATAAGCGGTAGTACCGCTATACGGTACTACCGCCGCTTACTACCGTCCTACTGCCGCTTACAAAATCGGTACTGGACATCCGAGCGGTAGTACCATTCCCATAAGCGGTAGTACCGCTTGAAGCGGTAGTACCGCTTGCCATAAGCGGTAGTACCGCGCTGCCTGCGTGCAGATTTTGGGCTTTGCAGCCCGTGTACCTCTTCGTTATTTTCTTAGAGTATAAATACCCGTCGGCTAGGGTTAGTTAGGGGGTTCAGAAGTTTTAGGTTTTAAACACTATCGTGTGTGTCTCTTGGTGAAGCATCCCTCCGGGGACGGCAATGCCGTTTATCGAATAAAGATTGTTGCGAGGGTTCTTTTTTTCATCAAGGATTATCGTGCTTTGGTTTTGAGGCGTGGTGATCTTCATCACGTTGCTGGCTGGATTCGTTCCTCTTCTTCAGGTTGCGTGGATTGCTCCCGTGATTAGAAGATTTACTATCAGGTGGTTTTTGCGGTGAAAGATCGGGCCCAATCTTCCGTATCATTTGGTATCAGATTTTCAGGTTGATCACCGTGAGGTTGTGTTGATCGCTCTCATCTAGATCGGTTGACTGGGAAGAGTTTGCTTGGAGGCTCTTGTGCAGATTGATTTGCTGGGAGGTGATTGTGCATAGAGGCTGCAGATTGCTGTTGTGTTTGTGCAGATTGGTTCCGTCGGATTGATTTGCGAGGAGGCTACTAGAGGTTGAAGGAAGGCAGGAGAACGCGCTGCAGATTCTTCTCTGCTGCGCGGCAGGATTCCAGTTTGGCAGCAGCGCCAGTAGGAGGATCAAGATCCGATCATCAGGGCGGTAGTACCGCGGCCAGCGCGGTAGTACCGTGTCAAACGGTAGTACCGCTTCCATCGCGGTAGTACCGCTTGTGTGACTTCCGTGAAAATACAAGATATGGCCAGATTTTTCAAAACTTTTCCGGGAGATTTTTATGGCAAACGGTGTCTTTCTGGGGAGAAGTCTGGTGATGTATTCAATGACTATCTAGACATCTTGTACGGTGTGGCATGTCATAAAATCAAGTGGCGGCTGAACTATTTATCAACGGATGCTGAATATGCATCGTGGGAACATCTTATGCTACAGGGTTTCTCCAGATGTAATACATTCGAGCATTTGGACGATTCTACACGTTTGGTTCTTGCACTGCGACGTGTGGATGAGGAGGTAGCTCGTTGGTGGGATGACGAGATGTGTGAGAAGGACATTATAGATGCAACTTGGTATGATTTCAGTAATTTTTTGCGTGGTTGTTTTCTGTCTCCTCGTCGTCGGGTATCTTGTACCAAACCTGTGAAGGCGACAAAGGTTGTGCAGCGGAGGGCTGATGTTGACAAGAGGGCGCAGCCTTATTCCGAGGAGGTTGCTGTGTCTTTTCCGCCTCCTGCAATGGGTGTGAAGACAGTTGTTCCCTTGCAAACGGTCAGCGCAGACGCGACAAACTTTTCTGAAGAACAGCAGCCTGATGTTGAGCAAGTTGTTGTGTGCGCTGAAACTGCAGTGGATCAGGTTGAACCATTGAGTGGGCTAAATATGCAACTCAAAAGGATACATGAGGAGTCTTGCAAAATAGTTGACAAGGGTCAGCGGTGGAGTTTATTTCAGACTCAGTGTATGCTTAAGGGCAAAGCATGCAAGTTGATGATTGATGGTGGTAGCTGTACTAATGGCATAAGCAAGGCAATGGTGACATCATTGGGGTTATCCACATGGCGTATTCCTGAACCTAAGCATATACAGTGGTTGAATAGCTGCGGTATGCTGAAAGTTACCCATAAGGTGCGTGTGCCCTTTACAGTAGGTGACTATGTTGATGAGGTAGAGTGTGATGTGTTGCCATTGGAGGTATGTGGGCTGTTACTTGGACGTCCATGGCAGTATGATCGCAATGTTACACATGCGGGGAGAGCAAATACATATTCTTTTGTGCATGATGGCACACAACGGACTTTGAAACCTATGCAGAATGATCAAATAAAGTCTGATGTGGAGTTGGTGGTACACAAGGAGAAGTTGCGCAAGGCTAAGCCGCCAAGGTTAGCTAAGGTGCAGTGCGAGGAGCATGATGCACGGAGCGTTACTGATGATATTGCTTCAGCTATGCCTGTAGATGACAAGCCAGTTGTTCTTGTTAGTGCCAAGCCAGTTGAAGTACAGCCTCTTACTGATGAGAGGAAGGATGTTGCATCATGTGTTACAAAGCCAGTTTGTGTTGACACAGGTGTCCAGACCGATGATAGTTGTGCTGATCATGTCCCAGTGCATGTGGTGCCGCGGGGCGACAAGCGCAGTTTTGTTAATACACCTGTGAGGCATTTTGTTGGAGCAGCAGTGCGGATGCACAAAGGCAAGGATGGACATGTTCGTCAGTTATGTGGCCCAGGCATTACTCATCTTTTGCAGGGTCGTCCAAAGAGGGTTCATGTTCAGCAACAACGGGCTCCATCAATAGTTGCAAAGAAGAAGGTGGTGGCGCCGCAGTCCAAGCTCATGTGGAGAAGAAAGGAGGCGCCAAGTGCAGATTCCAGTCAAGGCCCCAGAGCTATTGTTGATATCCCGCCACCTTTTCGAGCAGACCCTCACGCGTTGCGGACAATGCGTTTTGAAGGGGGGGAGGATGATACGGGCACGACAGAGGAGGTGAAGCCCACTTTCAGGACTCCACCAAACTAGGCGGTAGTACCGCTTACATAAGCGGTAGTACCGCTATACGGTACTACCGCCGCTTACTACCGTCCTACTGCCGCTTACAAAATCGGTACTGGACATCCGAGCGGTAGTACCATTCCCATAAGCGGTAGTACCGCTTGAAGCGGTAGTACCGCTTGCCATAAGCGGTAGTACCGCGCTGCCTGCGCGCAGATTTTGGGCTTTGCAGCCCGTGTACCTCTTCGTTATTTTCTTAGAGTATAAATACCCGTCGGCTAGGGTTAGTTAGGGGGTTCAGAAGTTTTAGGTTTTAAACACTATCGTGTGTGTCTCTTGGTGAAGCATCCCTCCGGGGACGGCAATGCCGTTTATCGAATAAAGATTGCTGCGAGGGTTCTTGTTTTCATCAAGGATTATCGTGCTTTGGTTTTGAGGCGTGGTGATCTTCATCACGTTGCTGGCTGGATTCGTTCCTCTTCTTCAGGTTGCGTGGATTGCTCCCGTGATTAGAAGATTTACCATCAGGTGGTTCTTGCGGTGAAAGATCGGGCCCAATCTTCCGTATCACCGGGTGCACAAGCCCCCACTGATCAAACAGTGGCATGCCGGCCCGCACGTCCTCTCGGTTTCCGATGCAGTAAATTGGAGCCGTGCTTGGCGGCGGGAATGACATCACTGCGGCAAGGAGAATGTTCACCACCCCCTCCACCACCTCCGAGGCAAGGCGATCGGGGCTCAGCCTCATGGGGTCCCCCAGGCCTGAGTGGGTCCATACCGGACGAAGGCGCCTCTGGAGGAATGCAATGCGCTTGCGCAAGAACTCCTTGATGACCATGCTCGCGGTGAGCCCGCTGGCTTGGAGCATTCGCATCCTTGCCATGACTGGCCCCAGCGCGGCCTTGGTCAGCTCGGCGGGTCCCCACCTGGAGCCCGGCATCGCTGGCACCTCCAGGATTTCGAGTAAGGGGCTGTACTGGCGCGCGTCCATGTAGACCCAGCGCTCCCTGAAGCCTTCAA
Organism: Elymus sibiricus; assembly: GCA_039707655.1. Classification (NCBI taxonomy): domain Eukaryota; kingdom Viridiplantae; phylum Streptophyta; class Magnoliopsida; order Poales; family Poaceae; genus Elymus; species Elymus sibiricus. Next base: position 199,958,077 of record CM077668.1, read on the forward strand.
CCTCCTCAGGTATCCGCATGTCGACGATGTACGTGCGCATGCCCACGACCATCTGGAATGACACGCAACCCGAGCACTGGTCCGCCTTGGTCAGGCGGAGGTGGAAGAATTTCCGGAGGAAGACCACGGACGGCAGCACCCCCAGAAAGGCCTCGCAGAGGTAGGTGAAGACGGAGAGAAGAAGGACCGAGCTCGGGTGCAGGTGCAGCGCATGAACCTGGTAGTGGCTGAGCACGGCGTCGAAGAAGTCGGAGAAGGGAGGCACCAGCCCGGCGAAGACGGAGTGAAGGAAGAATGGGAAGGTCGTGCCCCCTCGCTGCGCCGCGGGGCGCGACGCCTGCCAGATCTTCGTCGCCCCATTCCCGTTGTGGGTGCTGGCCGTCATAGGGCGCACCTTATCCAGGCCCTCCTCGTTGAGGATCACGGATTTCAGCAGCGCGGGCCCCGGCCCCGGCGGGACCAACGACCCCGGCTCGGCGGTTTTCTTCTTCCCTTTCCTGCCAGGAGCCATGGCGGCGGAGAGATTGGAAGTTCGGTGAAAGCACACTTGCTCCCTTGGTGGTTTTGGTAATTCATGCCAACATACATGTTGTTGGACTAATGATTTTATCTAGTGAATTTCAGACAAGTTCAACAATGGCGTGGCAAGGACAAGAGGATGTGGAACCCCTTCAAAATGCTAAGGACAAGGATTGGCAAAAGATCAAGACTCTACATTTTTGGTTTAGTGATCCAAGATCACATTGAGTCCATAGGAAAGCCAATACTACTAAAAGGGGATGAGGTGTTGCTTAATGGTCTTCTTGCTCAAGTGCTTAGTGACAGTACTCCCAAAACCCTCAACCACTCTCTTTATCCAAATATGTCCAAAACCTACATTCCAACTCGGCCCCACCGAAATTTTCTATCCGGAGCCACCGAGTTCATCTAGACTTAGCCACTGCCAAAACCCTAACAAATCGGATCCACCTATATGGATCTTGGTCCCACCGAGATGGCCTTGCCAACTCTCTGTGATCATTTGCACTCACTTCGGTCCCACCGAGTTTTGCAAATCGGTCTCACCGCGATGGCTTGCCAACTCTCTGTTGCCTTATTGCTTCACTTCGGTCCAACCGAGTTGATGCAATTGGTGCCACCGAGATGAGGTTTGCCCTAGCCATTGCACTTCGGTCCATCCGAGTTGTTCCTATCGGTCCCACCGAGATTCCTAACGTTCATATCTTTTACACAGTTTGGTGCCACCGAGTCTTCTGAATCGGTGCCACCGAGTTGGGTCAAAAGTGTGTAACGGTTGGATTTTGTGTCGAGGCTATATATACCCCTCCACCACTTCCTTCTTAGTAAGGAGAGCCATCAGAACGTGCCTACACTTCCACCATACATGTTTTGAGAGAGAACCACCTACTCATGTGTTGAGATCAAGCTATTCCAATCCAACCATTTGAACCTTGATTTCTATCCTTTCCCAAGTTGCTTTCCACTCAAATCCTTCTTCCACCATAGCCAAATCTGTGAGAAGTTGTTTGAGTGTTGGGAAGACTATCATTTGAAGCACAAGAGCAACGAATTCATCAACAACACACCGTCTATTACCTTTTGGAGAGTGGTGTCTCCTAGATTGGTTAGGTGTCACTTGGGAGCCTCCGACATGATGTGGAGTTGAACCAAGGAGTTTGTAAGGGCAAGGAGATCGCCTACTTCGTGAAGATCTACCCGAGTGAGGCTAGTCCTTCATGGACGTAAGCCATGGTGGAATAGACAAGGTTGCTTCTTCGTGGACCCTTTGTGGGTGGAGCCCTCCGTGGACTCGCGCAACCGTTACCCTCCATGGGTTGAAGTCTCCATCAACGTGGACGTACGATAGCACCACCTATCGGAACCACGCCAAAAACCACCGCGTCTTCATTGCGTTTGATCTTCCATACTCTACCCCCTTTACTTTTCGTACACTTGCATGCTTTGCTATTTCCGATGTTCAATCTCTAGATATGCATGTGTCGAAAGTGTTGGAGTGATCTTAATTTGTGCCAAAATCTGCCTAAGTTCCAAGAGAAACTAAAAACTGCAACTTTGGTTGGTTAAGTGTCTATTCACCCCCCCTCTAGACCTATCTCCTCGATCCCACAATTGGTATCAGAGCTTTGGTCTCCATTGCTTTGGTTTCATCACCATTGGAGGGAGATGGATGTATCTACTTTGGGGAGTCTTAGACGTAGAGTGCCTATTCTCAATGGGGAGTATTACAACTTTTGGAAGGATGAAATGCTTGATATCTTTGATGAATTTAACTTGAGCAAGTATATTCATAATCCTTATGTGCCCCCTATTGATCCCTTGCATCCTACTCATGAAGAGGAAATTAACATGCTTCGTAATCTTAGAACCGTCAATCTTATCATTAGAGGATTACCTAAGGTTGTGCTTGGTTGTATGCAAAACTTTGAATGTGCTTATACTCTTTGCCATGACTTGGAAAAGCGATATCCCGATTACTCTTTAAAGAATCTTGATGAGATTCTTCGTAAGACTATTGCTTTTCACAAGATGAGTCCTAATGATCCTAAGTTTGATGATTGCTTGTTTGAGCTTCGTGATCTTATGCGTGCTAAAGGAGATGTTAGAACTATTAGCAACATTATCATGGAAGCCATTAGAATTCACAAACTTGAACATTGTCATGGTCATGAAACTAATGAATCTACTGCCCTAGGTAATGATCACATGCATGATGATGATGATGTTGAGCATGGCTATTATGATGAGGACGAAGAATTTGATATTGAATTTGAGAAGACCATGAGGAATCTCAGTCTTATGGCAAATCTTCGAGACTACATGTCCGGAGGAAAAGAGTGGATTCTTGATAGTGGATGTACCGATCACATGACCGGAGATAGAGACATGTTTCATGAGCTTGCTAAAAATGATGGTCCACGCAAGTATGTGACTTTTGGAGACAACTCCAAGGGTAAGGTACTTGGCCTTGGTAAGGTGGCCATATCCAACGATAGCTCCATACAAAATGTCATGCTTGTTGAATCTCTTGGTTACAATCTTCTTTCCGTATCTAGACTAGCCGATTTTGGTTTTAATGTTCTATTTACCAAAGTAGATTGCCAAGTGTTTTGTCAAGATAATCATTATATGGTCTTTACCGGCATTCGTAGAGGTGATCTATACATTGTTGATTTCACTAAGAGAGCTCAACCTCATACATGTTTAATTGCTAAATCTTCTAAAGGTTGGTTATGGCATAGGAGACTTGGACATGTTGGCATGCGTAACCTTGATAAACTTGTTAAAGGAGATCACATTCTTGGAGTGAAAGATGTTATATTTGACAAAGATCGACTTTGTAGTGCTTGCCAAGCAGGAAAACAAGTTGGAGGAAGCCATCCCGTGAAGAACATTATGACCACGAGGAGACCACTCGAGCTACTTCATATGGATCTTTTTGGTCCCAATGCCTATAAGAATCTTGGTGGTAACTCTTTCGGTCATATAATGCAGATTCCTCTAAGGGACGGTGTGTTTAGCCCAAACACCGAGGGGGTGGTCAAGGACACAATCAAGAATTCGCTGAATATTATGAGTGAGAACTGGAATGAGAAGTACCTCGGACTCCCCGTTCATGTCGGACGGTCCAGAAGGAAAGCGTTTGGTTATATCAAGAAGAATATGTGCGGCCGGGTCTATGGTTGGCAGGAGAAACTGTTGGCAAAGGAGAGCAAGGAGGTCCTGGTTAAAGCTGTGGCGCAGGCGATTCCTACCTTTGCGATGTCTTGTTTCGATCTTACCAAGGCCTTCTGCACGGAATTAAACATGCTCTTGGGGAAGTTTTGGTGGAGCCAACAAGATAAGCAGAACCCCATGCACTGGCTGAGTTGGGACAAGCTAACACAGCCTAAAGCCATGGGAGGGCTCGGCTTCCGGGATATGCACAGCTTCAACATTGCCATGTTATCGAGACAAGGATGGAGGTTGATCCAAAACCCAGAGAGCCTATGCGCAAGAGTGCTTAAAGCACGATACTATCCGCATTGCAGTGCATTGGAGGCGTCCCCCCATGATGGCATCTCATACTCGTGGAGAGCAGGCACCCAGTACTTCATGGTCTGGAGCTAGTGAAACAGGGACATATTTGGAGGATTCGGGATGGGTCCAGAGTGGATATCTGGAAGGACCCATGGATACCAAGGGCTTGGTCGCGGCGAGTCATTACTCCGAAAGGTGCGAGCCTACTGACAAGGGTAGATGAGCTCATAAGCCCGATCACTGGTCAGTGGGATGAAACACTTGTGAGAGATACATTCTGTGCAGAGGATGCCCGTCATATAATGCAGATTCCTCTAAGGGACGGTGTCGAGGATTTTATAGCCTGGCACTTTGACAGCAAAGGAAATCATTCTGTTAAAAGTGCTTATAAGCTTCATGTTGAGCTGAGTAAGCAGGAATGAACCGGGGCCCCAGGGTCGAGTTCTTCTGGCACTGGCCATCTAGATGGAGTTGCAGACCCATCTTGGAAAAGAATCTGGCATATACCGTGTCCTCGGAAACTGCAGATGTTTATTTGGAGCGAGCTGGAGGAGTTCAGAGATGTCCATGCTATGTTGGACTCCCTATGGGGATTTACTGAGAAGAAGCGGGTGCTGATAGTTACACTATGGTGGCAATGGTGGAACAATAGAAATAAGGTTCGGGAGGGAGAGCAGGCACCCAGTATTTCTGAAACTGTACGGAGAGTAAGATGCAGTGCTTTGGAATATGAGGAGACCTTTGCGCCCAAGCAGGATGGCGTGAAGGCTGGGAAGTGGAATCCGCCCAATGGGGATGAACTCAAGGTAAACCTGGATGGGGCATTTATACCAGGCAGCAACTTTTGTGGCTGGGGCGCTGTGATCCGGGACTCAACGGGATAGATCATCGCCGCCCGAGCAGGCCGTCAGGAGCAAACCGAGGATGCTTTTGGAGCAGAAATACATGCAATGGCTGGGGCTGTAGCTCTTGCAGCTGATCTTGGAGCCATCAGGGTGGTTTTCGAAACAGATTCTCAACTACTGGTGGAGGCAATGGACATACGTAAGGTCGACTCATCGCCGTATGCGGTCGTCATTGAAGATATCAAGCTCCAGTTGAAGCTCTGGTTTGCAAGGCATAAGGTGCGCGCATGTAGACGTAGTGAGAACTCTGTAGCACATGAGCTAGGCCAGATTGGCCGTATGTGTTTGCCTGGTATGTGTATGGAGTGGGAAACCAATGTATCGCCCTCAGTGGCTGATTGTGCTATGGGTGATATGCCCAAGCACCGTTAATTTATAAAGCGTTGCTTTGCCTTTAAAAAAAACTCTTTCGGTTTGGTCATTGTTGATGATTTTACAAGATTTACGTGGGTGTTCTTTCTTGATGACAAATTGCAGGTACAAAGGATCTTCAAGAACTTCGCAAGAAAGGCTCAAAATCAATTTGAAGTGAAGATCAAGAAGGTTAGGAGTGACAATGGAACGGAGTTCAAAAATGCCAATGTGGACACCTTTCTTGATGAGGAGGGTATCTCACATGAGTTCTCGGCTACGTACACACCTCAACAAAATGGAGTTGTTGAGAGGAAGAACCGTACCCTTATTGAGATGGCAAGAACAATGGTTGATGAATACAAGACGCCAAGACATTTTTGGGCAGAAGCGGTTGAAACAGCTTGTCATGCAACAAATCGACTTTACCTTCACAAGCTTCTTGGTAAAACGGCATATGAACTGCTCACCGGTAACAAACCACAAGTTGGATACTTTCGAGTATTTGGCTCAAAATGTTACATTCTTGATAAGCATCGTCATTCAAAATTTGCTCCTAAATCTCATGAAGGTTTCCTACTTGGTTATGGATTGAACTCTCACACTTACCGTGTCTACAACAACTTCACTCGAAAAGTTAAAGAGACGGTAGATGTGAAGTTTGATGAGACTAACGGCTCGCAAGTCGAGCAATTGTCACTTGATGTAGGAGATCAAGAACCATCAGAAGAAATCCAAGACTTGTCCATTGGCAAGATTTGCCCCATGGAAGTAAAGGAGAGTACCTCATCTATTCAAGTGGAAGCCCCAACTTTACATCAAGGTGAACGACAAGTTGATTTGGCGGCATCCACAAGTGGAACACGTCAAGACGATGGGAATGAGGAAGTGCAACAAGATGATCCACCTCAACCTCCTTGTCCACCTCCACAAGCGAAAAATGACAACATCAATGAACAAGAAGAAGATGATGATGATGATGAGGAAGCCTCACCACAACCCAAGCAAAAGCTACCTCGAGTTAGAGCAAGAGTCGACAAGAATCATCCCGTCGAACAAATACTTGGAGATATCCAATCCGGGAGAATCACTCACTCTAAAACTCGTTTAGCTAACTTTTGTGAGCATTACTCATTCATCTCTAGTGTTGAACCTTTGAAGGTGGAAGATGCTCTCAAGGACCCCGATTGGGTGAATGCAATGCACGAGGAGCTACACAACTTTGAGAGAAACCAAAGTGTGGACATTGGTTGAGAAGCCTAAGGAAGAGCAAAACATCATTGGAACCACATGGGTGTTTCGGAATAAGCAAGATGAAGATGGACAAGTTGTACGCAACAAGGCTCGTCTCATAGCACAAGGTTACACACAAGTCGAAGGTATGGACTACGGTGAGACCTATGCCCCCGTTGCAAGACTTGAGTCCATTCGCATTTTACTTGCTTATGCCAATCACCATGATATCACTCTTTACCAAATGGATATTAAAATTGCTTTCTTAAATGGTGAAATTGAGGAGGAAGTGTATGTTAAACAACCTCCCGGCTTTGAGAATCCCAAGAAACCTAATCATGTGTACAAACTTCGTAAAGCTCTTTATGGTCTTAAACAAGCCCCTAGAGCTTGGTACAAATGCTTGACAAAGTTCCTTCTTGAAAAAGGTTTTGAAATTGGGAAGATTGATTCAACTTTGTTCACTAAGAGGGTTAATGGAGAATTATTTGTGTGCCAAATTTATGTTGATGATATTATCTTTGGATCTACTAACCCCTCTTTTAGTGAAAAGTTGGAAGGTTGATGTCGGAAAAGTTCGAGATGTCTATGATGTGTGAACTCAAATTCTTTCTTGGTTTGCAAATCAAGCAAACTAGGGAAGGTACATTTGTTTCTCAAACAAAGTATACCAAGGACTTATTCAAGAAGTTCAACATGCAAGAGAGTAAAGGTATGAAAACTCCCATGCCCACGAGTGGACATCTTGACTTGACCAAGGATGGCAAACCGGTTGATCAAAAGGTTTATCGATCTATGATTGGTTCATTGCTATATCAATGTGCCTCCCGTCCCGACATCACGCTAAGTGTGTGCATCTGTACACGATACCAAGCGGCACCAAAAGAGTGTCACCTTAAGGCGGTGAAAAGAATTGTGAGATACTTGTTACATACACCAAACTTTGGCATATGGTATCCCAAAGGATCTTCTTTTAATCTTGTTGGCTACTCCGATTCGGACTATGCCGGAGACAAGGTTGACAGAAAATCCACTTCGGGTACATGTCAATTTCTTGGTAGATCTCTTGTGTCTTGGTCCTCCAAGAAACAAAACTCCGTATCTCTATCTACTGCTGAAGCGGAATACATTGCCGCGGGATCATGTTGTGCTCAATTACTATGGATGACACAAACTCTTAAAGACTATGGTGTGCATGTGAAACATGTACCATTACTATGTGACAATGAGAGTGCTATTAAGATAGCACACAATCCCGTGCAACATTCTCGAACTAAGCATATTGAGGTTCGTCACCATTTCATTCGAGATCATGTTGAGAAAGGTGACATTGACCTTAAACATGTTCGAACCGACAAACAATTGGCGGACATCTTTACCAAACCCCTTGATGAGAAAGTGTTTTGTCACTTGAGAAGTGAGTTGAACATCATTGATGCTTCAAACGTGAACTAGAGGTTCATGTAGATGCATACAAGGGCATGAGCATTCTTGACTAATCCATGATACCTTTCATGATCATCTTATATCTTGGACACTTTTGCTCCCTTGTAGTGTATCTAACCTTTTGTAGGTACTTGGACAAGCTTCATGTCACAAGATTGCATCTCACTCTCATCATAAGCAATCTTGTATAACTCAAGTATCAACAATTGTTGGTGGAACAAGGAACAAGACAACCTAAAACATATCCTTTGACAACCTTTGAGTTATGCTTCACTCTTGTCATTTTGGATATACATGTTGTTCCTTGCACAACTAACCCATGTAGGAAGATGAACTACAAATGATAGGATTGCTCCAAACTTCAACTCATGAGCATCCACTTCAAGTTCAACTACATGATGGACTTCACCACCAAATCCCAGTGTAAGTTATCACATCTTCGAGAAGCTTCACTCAAAGACATGAGCTAAAGCAACTCAATAAGATGTGAATACATTGAAATGCTTAAAGGAAAAATGGCAACCCCATTTTGAGCTTAAACGATGAGTATGACCTATGATCAAGTGTTCTCACTTGACTTCTAAGTCAATATACTCTAACACAGGTGACCTAGTCGCCGACCCATCTAGATGAAGTTCTCTAGTGTTTCTTTTGTTGTTTCTCTTCTTGCAAGAGTGTTCCATCTAGATGTTTCTTTGCTTCTTTTTGTGTTTCTTTTCCTTTTAGCTAGATTCGCAGTAAATTCATTGCAAATCCTTGTGAGAATTCCGTTGCCTAGTGAGCTGAGTTGACAAAATGTTCCATTGCATCAAACTCGGTTCCACCGAATTAATTCAACTCGGTGTCACCGATTTTGCTGCTCTAAGAAGTTTTCTGTCAAATATTTCCTGAGTTTTTCTGCTCCAGCTCCACTCAATGATTCTTATCCTCTACTTGCATCTAGAGCTACTCTATGGCTAGATGTGTTTCTCAAGGACCAAACCCACTTGATCAATAACCTTGAAGACCCTTCTTGGAAATTGATGTCAAAGGGGGAGAGAGGAATACATCAAAGCTTACCACTATCCACTACAAAATAGATGCACCTTACAAGAGGAGAGAATGTCACATGTTTCTAAGAGGGGAGAAACATGATCAGTTTGTTCTTTAGTTTGTTCTTTGGTTGCTCTAGTTTTCTCACCCTACCAGCTCCCAATATCCAATGTCAGATTCAGGGGGAGAGGCAGTTCTTTAAGGGGAGACAACTATTTCTTTTTGGGGACATGTCTGCATCAAAGAAGTATTCACCTAGTGATACCTTCTTCTACATGTCATCCCAATCTTGGTTTCCTGTTGATCTTGTGTCTTTTCTTGAAGAAGTTATCTTGTGTTATCTAACCCTGTTTTCTCAAGTGTATTTCTTCAGGTACCTGATCAAGAACTTCAAGGTAAGTATATGCATCACACTCATGAACATGATTGACCTCTTGCTAGTATATATTGTTTGCAAGGAGACAATCATGGACATGTGGCCACCTATATGATATATATGTTGCTCTGATGCATATAGCCAAGATACATGTTGCATGTATATCTCCCATGTGGTATCACCACTTTATATGCACCTCTTCAGGGGGAGTTCAGGGGGGTTTATACATGTTACATGCCTTTCTTCAAAACTTTCATACAAACTTCTGCTAAATCTTTATTTGAAGCTTTGATATATGTTATCATCAATTACCAAAAAGGGGGAGATTGAAAGCACACTTGCTCCCTTGGTGGTTTTGGTAATTCATGCCAACATACATGTTGTTGGACTAATGCTTTTATCTAGTGAATTTCAGACAAGTTCAACAATGGCGTGGCAGGGACAAGAGGATCTGGAACCCCTTCAAAATGCTAAGGACAAGGATTGGCAAAAGATCAAGACTACATTTTTGGTTTAGTGATCCAAGATGACATTGAGTCCGTAGGAAAGCCAATACTATTAAAAGAGGACGAGGTGTTGCTTAATGATCTTTTTGCTCAAGTGCTTAGTGACAGTACTCCCAAAACCCTCAACCACTCTCTTTATCCAAATATGTCCAAAACCTACATTCCAACTCGGCCCCACCGAAATTTTCTATCCGGAGCCACCGAGTTCATCTAGACTTAGCCACTGCCAAAACCCTAACAAATCGGATCCACCTATATGGATCTTGGTCCCACCGAGATGGCCTTGCCAACTCTCTGTGATCATTTGCACTCACTTCGGTCCCACCGAGTTTTGCAAATCGGTCTCACCGCGATGGCTTGCCAACTCTCTATTGCCTTATTGCTTCACTTCGGTCCAACCGAGTTGATGCAATCGGTGCCACCGAGATGAGGTTTGCCCTAGCCATTGCACTTCGGTCCATCCGAGTTGTTCCTATCGGTCCCACCGAGATTCCTAACGTTCATATCTTTTACACAGTTCGGTGCCACCGAGTCTTCTGAATCGGTGCCACCGAGTTGGGTCAAAAGTGTGTAACGGTTGGATTTTGTGTGGAGGCTATATATACCCCTCCACCACTTCCTTCTCAGTAAGGAGAGCCATCAGAACGTGCCTACACTTCCACCATACATTTTCTGAGAGAGAACCACCTACTCATGTGTTGAGATCAAGCTATTCCAATCCAACCATTTGAACCTTGATTTCTAGCCTTTCCCAAGTTGCTTTCCACTCAAATCCTTCTTCCACCATAGCCAAATCTCTGAGAAGTTGTTTGAGTGTTGGGAAGACTATCATTTGAAGCAGTAGAGCAAGGAGTTCATCAACAACACACCGTCTATTACCTTTTGGAGAGTGGTGTCTCCTAGATTGGTTAGGTGTCACTTGGGAGCCTCCGACATGATGTGGAGTTGAACCAAGGAGTTTGTAAGGGCAAGGAGATCTCCTACTTCGTGAAGATCTACCCGAGTGAGGCTAGTCCTTCGTGGACGTAAGCCATGGTGGAATAGACAAGGTTGCTTCTTCATGGACCCTTTGTGGGTGGAGCCCTCCGTGGACTCGCGCAGCCATTACCCTCCGTGGGTTGAAGTCTCCATCAACGTGGACATACGATAGCACCACCTATCGGAACCACGCCAAAAACCACCGTGTCTTCATTGCGTTTGATCTTCCATACTCTACCCCCTTTACTTTCCATACACTTGCATGCTTTACTATTTCCGCTGCTCAATCTCTAGATACGCATGTGTAGAAAGTATTGGAGTGATCTTAATTTGTGCCAAAATCTGCCTAAGTTCCATGAGAAACTAAAAACCGCAACTTTGGTCGGTTAAGTGTCTATTCACCCCCCCTCTAGACCTATCTCCTCGATCCCACATTCGGGGAGGAGTAACAGAGGAGCTGCTCGCGCGAGATGAAGGGCAAGATGGGGACGAGGAGCAATGACGCGCCTGCGCCCCACGCGGGCAGGCTTTATCACCAAGACGGCGGTTACCGAGGCGTCATGGGGAGTGGGGGTGACCCACCCCACGGAAGCCGCCACGCGTCACCTCTGGGCCTGACAGCTCGATGGGCTCCGCGTCGTTTCATCCCTAACGGAGGGAACGCACGCGTCGCGGGCCCGGGGGCTACTGTCGGCCCCGTGTAAACCAGGGTACCACGGCCCGTCTGCCTCTGGCCCGGAGGAGGACGCTTGGGCCGGCCCCTGAGGGTGGCCCTGCCTCAGCCGCCCCGGAGGAAGCCGCCTCGCGAGGGGCGAGCCTTGCGAGGCCCCTCGCCACCAGTCCAGGCCCTGCTAAGGCCGCCAAGCACCAGGTTCCCTCGCGAGGCTCCCCTCGCGAGGCCCTCACACGAAGCAAGTCGTACGGCACCAGCCACACGGCTCCCCGCCCAGCACATGGGTGACGTCCCGCTGTCAGGATAAGGACAGCGGGGCGCGATCAAGCCCAGCTTCCATTCTGGTGATAAGGGAGCAGCGGCATCTGCCTCCCCCAAAGCAAGTCCCAAAGGCTTTCCCCTTTGGTGATAGAAGATCAGGACGGATCAGCGCGCCAGGACGGAGGTCATCGCCAAGCCCACCAGCACGTCACAAGGAGCTACTTTAGCAGGCGGAGACCGCCTTGAGTCAGGATAAGCCTGCGCTCTTGTCCCCCTTTTGAATTGCCGCCCTGTGGCAACCCTTTCCCGCTCATATTTTCGGGGAAGAGGACCAAGGCACTACAAAAGGGGCAGTAAGGGGATCAACCCATTCTCCCCACACCTCTTGTATCTGGAGCACGAGCTCTCCACCGCAGAGCAATCCAACACAGGCAGGAGTAGGGTATTACACCGCACGGTGGCCCGAACCTGGGTAGCTCACGCGTCCCCTTTGTGTCTGGTGAGAGCCAGCAAGCCCGTCGTGTCCCCGCCGTAGTTGCCATCGCGTCGTAGGTTGCCAAGCAAAGTCCCCCAGAGTTCGAATCCTAAGTTCTTGGAGAAGTTTCTTGGACGCAGATCCTAGACTCCGACAATGTCTCACTTACAAGCAGTACACGAAAAAGATGCATGTAGTGCATAACGGATGTGAAAAAAGTTATGTACAAACAAGTAGTTCATTTCACAAAATCAACGCAATGCATATCATGTAACCATGTAGTACGAAACATATTTTCATGAATACAAAAACAGTGCATTGTAGTACACAAAAAAATACACGACATCTCTCCAAGCAGGGGAAAACTAAAATCAAGGTATAAGAACAAATATGCAGTACACTTCAATCAAGCAAAGAGGAGCGCTTCTAAAGTAGGAGCAATTCAGACTGCTGCACAAATTACAACTAATAAGAAAACACAAAAAAATCAGATCAAACGAAAATTACCATCTTATAATGAGTCTCCACGTCTGTGGGCGTGAGGCGATGGACAAATGGGGGGCTGCTGCCAAGGCCACGGTGAAGCAGAGCAGAATAGAACTGAATGAGATTGATCTGATCCTGATCCAATCCCTAAGTGAAAACCGTGCGATATGCAAGCTGCTCTGCTTGCCCCGCTTGGCACAAGACCTTGCCCCTCCGGATAGCACGCCGCGCCTCACAGCAAGCTAAGCAGTCACGGTGCGTCGGCACTTCACAACCATGGCCACAGCAGGAGCGATTCACGCAGGGGCCCGGCGCTCTTTCTCCAGCAGGGGGGAGGGCCCACTCGGGAGGCTGGGCGGATTCTGCAGACCCCTCCTCCATGACTCCGGCGCGCTTCGCGGGGCTCAGTGGGGACACCGGTGCGCCAGCAGCCCCCACCTCCCTTTGAGCCCCGGCCGGCTCGCCGGCATCCTCGTCTTGGGTTCCCGCCTTCTTCTTCTTCGGCGGGAGCCCCTCCTGCATAGATGGGGATCAGGCCGCACCGTGCAAGATGAAACGACAGCCGCAAGGAGTGCGCGGGGCAAGGGGACTTACTCGTCCCTGGGGACCCATCGCCGGTTCCTTAGCTTCCCTCTCGGGCGGCTGCCGCTTCCGCCCCCTCGGGGCTTGATGGGGCCCCCTCCCAAGGCCCCCTCACGAGGCCCGTCCAGGCCCCCTCCTGAGGCTTCGGCGGGCGGGACCGCCCCGCCGGGCGAAGGGCTCCCCACGCCAAGGGTTTCCTCCATCGGGGGCGCAGACCGCAGGGGCTCGGCTCGGGGCCCACCGGCGTCACTGCCGCCGCCGCTTCTGGTTCCTGCCGTCGATAGGCGGCGAGTCGGCTCGGAGGCCGCCGCCTCGCTCCAGGCATCCGCCATGGCCGCCACCTTGGTGTCGCCTTCGCCTCCGGGAAGCGGCAGCACCTGGACTGGATTGTCGCGGGGTCCCACAAGACCCGGGGGCACAAGCCCCCACTGATCAAACAGTGGCATGGCGGCCCGCACGTCCTCCCGGTTTCCGATGCAGTAAATTCGAGCCGTGCTTGGCGGTGGGAATGACATCACTGCGGCAAGGAGAATGTTCACCAGCCCCTCCACCACCTCCGGGGCAACGCGATCGGGGCTCAGCCTCATGGGGTCCCCCAGGCCTGAGTGGGTCCATACCGGACGAAGGCGCCTCTGGAGGAACGCAATGCGCTTGCGCATGAACTCCTTGACGACCATGCTCGCGGTGAGCCCGCTGGCTTGGAGCATTCGCATCCTTGCCATGACTGTCCCCAGCGCGGCCTCGGTCAGCTCGGCGGGTCCTCACCTGGAGCTCGGCATCGCTGGCGCCTCCGGGATTTCGAGTAAGGGGCTGTACTGGCGCGCGTCCATGTAGACCCAGCGCTCCCTGAAGCCTTCCACCTCCTCAGGGATCCGCATGTCGATGATGTACGTGCGCATGCCCGCGGCCATCTGGAATGACACGCAACCCGAGCACTGGTCCGCCTCGGTCAGGCGGAGGTGGAAGAATTTCCGGAGGAAGGCCACGGACGGCAGCACCCCCAGAAAGGCCTCGCAGAGGTAGGTGAAGACGGAGAGAAGAAGGACCGAGCTCGGGTGCAGGTGCAGCGCATGAACCTGGTAGTGGCTGAGCACGGCGTCGAAGAAGTCGGAGAAGGGAGGCACCAGCCCGGAGAAGACGGAGTGAAGCTTCAATGGGAAGGTCGTGCCCCCTCGCTGCGCCGCGGGGCGCGACGCCTGCCAGATCTTCGTCGCCCCATTCCTGTTGTGGGTGCTGGCCGTCATAGGCCGCACCTTATCCAGGCCCTCCTCGTTGAGGATCACGGATTTCAGCAGCGCGGGCCCCGGCCCCGGCGGGACCAACGACCCCGGCTCGGCGGTTTTCTTTTTCCCTTTCCTGCCAGGGGCCATGGCGGCGGAGAGATTGGAAGTTCGGTGAAAGCACACTTGCTCCCTTGGTGGTTTTGGTAATTCATGCCAACATACATGTTGTTGGACTAATGCTTTTATCTAGTGAATTTCAGACAAGTTCAACAATGGCGTGGCAGGGACAAGAGGATGTGGAACCCGTTCAAATTGCTAAGGACAAGGATTGGCAAAAGATCAAGACTCTACATTTTTGGTTTAGTGATCCAAGATCACATTGAGTCCATAGGAAAGCCAATACTACTAAAAGGGGATGAGGTGTTGCTTAATGGTCTTCTTGCTCAAGTGCTTAGTGACAGTACTCCCAAAACCCTCAACCACTCTCTTTATCCAAATATGTCCAAAACCTACATTCCAACTCGGCCCCACCAAAATTTTCTATCCGGAGCCACCGAGTTCATCTAGACTTAGCCACTGCCAAAACCCTAACAAATCGGATCCACCTATATGGATCTTGGTCCCACCGAGATGGCCTTGCCAACTCTCTGTGATCATTTGCACTCACTTCGGTCCCACCGAGTTTTGCAAATCGGTCTCACCGCGATGGCTTGCCAACTCTCTGTTGCCTTATTGCTTCACTTCGGTCCAACCGAGTTGATGCAATCGGTGCCACCGAGATGAGGTTTGCCCTAGCCATTGCACTTCGGTCCATCCGAGTTGTTCCTATCGGTCCCACCGAGATTCCTAATGTACATATCTTTTACACAGTTCGGTGCCACCGAGTCTTCTGAATCGGTGCCACTGAGTTGGGTCAAAAGTGTGTAACAGTTGGATTTTGTGTCGAGGCTATATATACCCCTCCACCACTTCCTTCTCAGTAAGGAGAGCCATCAGAACGTGCCTACACTTCCACCATACATGTTTTGAGAGAGAACCACCTACTCATGTGTTGAGATCAAGCTATTCCAATCCAACCATTTGAACCTTGATTTCTATCCTTTCCCAAGTTGCTTTCCACTCAAATCCTTTTTCCACCATAGCCAAATCTGTGAGAAGTTGTTTGAGTGTTGGGAAGACTATCATTTGAAGCACAAGAGCAACGAATTCATCAACAACACACCGTCTATTACCTTTTGGAGAGTGGTGTCTCCTAGATTGGTTAGGTGTCACTTGGGAGCCTCCGACATGATGTGGAGTTGAACCAAGGAGTTTGTAAGGGCAAGGAGATCGCCTACTTCGTGAAGATCTACCCGAGTGAGGCTAGTCCTTCATGGACATATAAAATCCATATAAAAGTGCACCAAAATCAAACAAAACTATAATAAACATGGCATGGATACTTCATAAATTATAATACGCTGGAGACGTATCAGCATCCCCAAGCTTAATTCCTGCTCGTCCTCAAGTAGGTAAATGATAAAATAAATAATTTATGAAGTGTGAATGCTAGCATAGTGCATAAGTTTGATCAATGATAATTTCAATCACTTTTCCTAGCATCATAACAACAACTCTTTCTCATAAAACTCATCATGATAAAGTAGCAATCAATTCACATGTTATGGTTCAAACAACGCATTCTCTTGAAACTTAACAACCTATGTTCTTAGTCACCAAACAATTGCAATTCAACTTAATTTCAACAAAGTCTAAGTAAGAGCTCCACATACTCAATTATCATATAGTCTTCTATGATTGCTAGTACTCAAAGCATATTTTTAGAACAAATGGCATCCATCGAACACAGAGAAAGATAGGGGCTTAATGTTTCGCCTCTCAACTCATTTATCATAAAGATAATTGTCAACAATAATAACTCATGATCAAATATATTTGAATGGCCATATATGCCTGGATCTTTCCCCACCAGATGATACTTGCCAACTAGAGAATAATTGAGGTTGAAATGAGAAGGAATACTATTGACTCTTGCATAAAAGTAAATACATAAAGTAAAAGATAGGCCCTTCGCAGAGGGAAGCAGAGGTTGTCATGCACTTTTGATTTTTGGATGTGCAAGCCCTTAATGCAAAGGAACAACACGTTATATTGCCCCTTGTGATAGCAACCTTTATTATGCAGTCCGTCGCTTTTATTTCTTTACCATCACAAGTTCATACAACGCTTATTTTCCCTTGGAATAAAAGATCATACATATTTTAGGAGCAATTTTTATTGCTTTTTGCACCGATGACAACTTACTTGAAGGATCTTATTCAATCCATAGGTAGATATGGTGGACACTCATGGCAAGAAACTGGGTTTAAGGGTTTTTGGATGCACAAGTAGTATCTCTACTTAGTACGAATTTTTGGCTAGCAAAAGATCCTAAGCAAGCACCACATGTTAGAGGATCCATAACAATATAACTTCTATGCAAATATACCCAAACATAACTCATTACGTTGTCTTCCTTGTCCAACTTCAACTAATTTGCTCAAGTTTGAAAATAATTAATGGATATTCACAATCATAAAAGATGTCCAAGATAATATATTTATATGTGAAAGTTCTCTTCCTTATACTAATCATTCATGAATTGCTTGTATGACCAATATTGTGATTGTCAAGCTTCAATAGATTTCACTTTCTAACCCAAATGTGAAACTACTACTAGGCATGATACAAGCATATGAAGCACATATAATTTCAACTTTATGATATTCAATTAATTCTACAATTTACTCATAGGATATAAGTGAAGCACAAGAGTAAATGACAAACTACTCCAAAAAGATATAAGTGAAGATCAATGAGTAGTCAAACAATTAAGTAGCTATGTGAGGACTCTCTCTCATAAAAAAAATTAATTCAGATCTTAAGTATTTTATTCAAACAGCAAACAAAACAAAATAAAATGACATCCCAAGAATAGCACATCTCATGCGAAGAAGCAAAAACTTATGCTCAACCGACACTAACCGATAATTGTTGAAGAAGAAAGGTGGGATGCCTACCGGGGCATCCCCAAGATTAGATGCTTGAGACTTCTTGAAATATTATATTGGGATGCCTTGGGCATCCCCAAGCTTGAGCTTTTGTGTCTCCTTAATTCCTCTCATATCACGGTTTCCCTAAATCTTAAATACTTCATCCACACAAAACTCAATAAGAACTCGTGAGATAAGTTATTATAAATCAACTCAAAATCTTAACATTCTCTACTGTAGAAAATTACTAAAATTATAATTAAACATTGCATACTAAATGCCTCTGCATATTTAACACTCCTATCCATAATTAAACATGTGCAAACAATGCCACTATAACAGCAATCTGCCAAAACAGAACAGTCTATAAAGGGTGAATAAGAATTCATACTTCCCTAACTCCAAAAATTCTGAAAAATTACCATGTGACAGAGAACTCATGCATGCTTACTGTGTAAAAATTTCAGATTTTTATCATGTTCTGACTATTCAGGAATATTCTGGGCATAACAGAAAACTTTCTGTTTTCAAACAGCAACACATGAACTTGCAAACTGAGCATGGTAAAGGTTATACTTGGAATTTTATTGAACTAAAAGATACAAAACATGATTATTGATAACATCAAGCAAATCTCAACAAAATAAAATGACGCTCCAAGCAAAACACATATTATGTGACGAATAAAAATATAGCTCCAAGTGAGGTTACCGATAGTGTTGAAGATGAAAGAGGGGATGCCTTCCGGGGCATCCCCAAGCTTAGACGCTTGAGTCTTCCTTGAGTATTACCTTGGGGTGCCTTGGGCATCCCCAAGCTTAGGGTCTTGCCGCTCCTTATTCTCCTCATATCGATGTCTCACCCAAA
The DNA here is from genome assembly GCA_039707655.1 of Elymus sibiricus. Classification (NCBI taxonomy): domain Eukaryota; kingdom Viridiplantae; phylum Streptophyta; class Magnoliopsida; order Poales; family Poaceae; genus Elymus; species Elymus sibiricus. Next base: position 199,976,541 of record CM077668.1, read on the forward strand.
ACTTGAAAACTTCAATCACACAAAACTTAACGGAACTTCGTGAGATAGGTTAGTATGATAAAAATAAGCCATCCACTTAGGTACTGTCAAGACAAGATTCATAATTGTTCTCACATAATACCTACTGTATTCTATCATTTCCACAATTTATATCTCATAATATAAGCTATGGAAACACTAAAATAAGTAAACTATGCAATAAAAACAGAATCTGTCAAAAACAGAACAGCGTGTAGTGAGCGATTTAAAGCCCATACTTCTGTACCTCCAAAAATTCTGAAAAATTAGGAAAACATAAACAATTTGTAACCCAATACTCTGTAAAAATGTCAGAATTTTCTCACGCTCCAGTACAGAATAAAAATTCCAGCACTGGACGCAAAAGTTTATGTTCTTGCACAGAATCAAATCAACAAGCATGCACATTATCCCAAAGGATTTACTTGGCACATTATTGAAATAAAACATATAAAACATGATTACTACAGTAGATTAATCATGTGGACACACAAAAACAGTAGGTATAAATATTGGGTTGTCTCCCAACAAGCGCTTTCTTTAAGGCCTTTTAGCTAGGCATGATGATTTCAATGATGCTCGCATAAAAGTAAAGAATTGAAACACAATGGGAGCATCATGAAATATATGGCAAGAACATTTAAGCCTAACCCACTTCCTATGCATAGGGATTTTGCGAGTAAACAATTTATGGGAGCAAGAATCAACTAGCATAGGAAGGCAAAACAAGTGCAACTTCAAAACTTTCAACACATAGAGAGGAAACTCGATATTATTGCAACACCTACAAGCATATGATCCTCTCTAATAATAATTTTCAGTAGCATCATGAATGAATTCTACAATATAACTATCACATAAAGCATTCTTTTCATGATTCACAAGCATAGAAAATTTATTACTCTCCACATAAGAAAATTTATTCTCATCAAAAATAGTGGGAGCAAACTCAACAAAATAACTATCATGAGATACTTGACTGGCATAATCCAATTGAAAATTAAAATCATGATGACAAGGTTCATAGTTATCATTATTCTTTATATCATACATGTCAGCACCATAATCATCATAGATAGCAACTTTATTGTCACAATCAATTGAAACCTCTTCCAAAATAGTGATTGATCATTAAATAAAGTCACAACCTCTCCAAATCCACTTTCATCATTGTAATCATTATAAATAGGAGGCATGCTATCATCATAATAAATTTTCTCATCAAAACTTGGGGGACTAAAAATATCATCTTCATGAAACATAGCATCCCCAAGCTTATGGCTTGGCATATCATTAGCATCATGGATATTCAAGGTATTCATACTAGCAACATGGCAATCATGCTCATCATTCAAAGATTTTATGTCAAACATTTTATTGAATTCTTCTTCTAATAATTGAGCACAATTTTCGCTACATCATTTTCAAGAAAGACATTATAAAGATGAATAATATGAGGCAACCTCAATTCCATTTTTTTGTAGTTTTCTTTTACAAACCAAACTAGTGAATAAACAAGAAACTAAAAGATTCAATTGCAAGATCTAAAGATATACCTTCAAGCACTCACCTCCCCGGCAACGGCGCCAGAAAAGAGCTTGATGTCTACTACGCAACTTTATTCTTGTAGACTCGAGTTGGGCCTCCAAGCGCAGAGTTTTGTAGGACAGTAGCAAATTTCCCTCAAGTGGATGACCTAAGGTTTATCAATCCGTGGGAGGCGTAGGATGAAGATAGTCTCTCTCAAACAACCCTGCAATCAAATACAAGAAATCTCTTGTGTCCCCAACACACCCAATACAATGGTAAATTGTATAGGTGCACTAGTTCGGCGAAGAGATGGTGATACAAGTGTAGTATGGATAGTAGAAATAGATTTGTAATCTGAAAATAAAAAAACAGCAAGGTAGCAAGTGATAAAACGGAGCACAAACGGTATTGCCATGCTTGAAAACATGGCCTAGGGTTCATACTTTCACTAGTGCAATCTCTCAACAATGCTAACATAATTGGATCATATAACAATCTCTCAACGTGCGACAAAGAATCACCCCAAAGTTTCTATTAGCGAAGAACATAAGATAGAAATTGTTGTAGGGTACGAAACAACCTCAAATTTATTCTTTCCGATCAATCTATTGAGCTATTCCTATAAATGTCACAAACAGCCCTAGAGTTCGTACTAAAATAACACCATATGACACGCATCAACCAACTCTAATGTCACCTAGATACTCCAATGTCACCACAAGTATCCGTGAGTTGATTATTCAATATGCATCAATCAACTTCAGATTCATAATATTCAATCCACATAAAGAACTTCAAAGAGTGCCCCAAGATTTCTACCGGAGAAAGTAGGACGAAAACGTGCATCAACCCCTATGCATAGATTACCCCAATGTCACCTCGGGAATCCGTGAGTTGAGTGCCAAAACATACATGAAGTGAATCAATATAATACCACATTGTCACCACGGGTATTCATATGCAAGACATACATCAAGTGTTCTCAAATCCATAAAAGTATTCAATCCGATAATAGTGAAACCTCAAAGGTAAAAACTCAATTCATCACAACAAGATAGAGAGGGAGAAACACCATATGATCCAACTATATTAACAAAGCTCGCGGTACATCAAGATCGTGCCATATCAAGAACACGAGAGAGAGAGAGATCAAACACATAGCTACTAGTACATACCCTCAGCCCCGAGGGTGAACTACTCCCTCCTCGTCATGGAGACCGCCGGGATGATGAAGAGTGCCTCCGGTGATGATTCCCCCCTCCGGCAGGGTGCCGAAAAAGGGTTGTAGATGAGATCGTGGAGGTACAGAGGCTTACGGCAGCGGAGTCCAAGTTCTAGGGTTATTTCTGGGGGTTTTGGTATTTATAAGAATTTTTGGCGTTGGAATCACGCGAAGATGTGCCACAGGGGGCCCACGAGGCACCAGGGCGCGGCCCGGGGGGGGGGGGGATGGCGCGCCCAGGTAGCTTGTGGGGCCCCTGTGGGTCTTCTGCTGTTCCCCCGAAGCTTCCTGGGTCTGTTTCGTTCCAGAAAAAATTGTCAAAAAGTTTTGCTGCATTTGGACTTCATTTGATATGGATTTTCTGGAAAACCAAAAACAAGCAGAAAACAACAACTGGCACTGGGCACTAGGTCAATATGTTACTCCATAAAAATCATATAGAATCCATATAAAAGTGCACCAAAATCATACAAAACTATAATAAACATGGCATGAATACTTCATAAATTATAGATACGTTGGAGAAGTATCATCAATCCAGTAGGAGAACAAGTCAAAATCCTTTAGCAGCACTTGCACACACAAAAGCAAACACTTGCACCCAACGCAAATAAGAGGGTTGTCAATCCTCTTAGCGGTTATTTGCAAGGATTAATTTTGATAGTGATAGATAAATAAAGTAAAATACTAAATAAAATAAAAGTAAATAAATTGCAGCAAGGTATTTTTGGATTTTAATATATGATAGAAGTAGACCCGGGGGCCATAGTTTTCACTAGAGGCTTCTCTCTCGAACACATAGCATACGGTGGGTAAACAAATTACTGTTGGGCAATTGATAGAAAAGCAATTAATTATGACAGATTCATGGCAATGATCATGTATATAGGCATCACGTCTGAGACAAGTAGACCGACTCCTGCCTGCATCTACTACTATTACTCCACCCATCGACCGCTATCCAGCATGCATCTAGGGTATTAAGTATGAAACAGAGTAACGCCTTAAGCAAGATGACATGATGTAGACAAAGTAAACTCAAGCAATATGATTAAACCCCATCTTTTTATCCTTAATGGCAACAATACAAATACGTGTCATGTCCCTTTCTGTTACTGGGAGTGAGCACCGCAAGATTGAACCCATCACAAAACACCTCTCCCATTGCAAGATAAACCAATCTAGTTGGCCAAACCAAATCGATAGATCGGAGAGAAATACAAAGCTATAATAATCATGTATAAAAGAGTTCAGAGAAGACTCAAATATTTCTCATGAATAATCTGATCATAAACTCACAATTCATCAGATCCCAACAAACACACCGCAAAAGAAGATTACATCGGATAGAACTCCAAGAACATCGAGGAGAACATGGTATTGAAGATCAAAGAGAGAGAAGAAGCCATCTAGCTACTAGCTATGGACCCGTAGGTCTATAGTAAACTATTCACACATCATCGGAAGGGTGGCAAGGTTGATGAAGAAGCCCTCCATGATCAATCCCCCCTCCGGCAGAGTACCGGAAAAGGCCTCCAGATGGGATTGCGGAAGAATAGAGGCTTGCGGCGGCGGAAAGGTTTTCTCTTCTGTCTCTCTGGTATATTGGGAATATTTGGGAATATATAGCGCTAGAATTAGGTCAGGAGGGGCTATGAGGGGCCCACAAGCCTAGGGGGCGCGCCCTACCCCCCAGGGCGCGCCTCCCGAGCTTGTCGCTCCCTCGTGGCTCCTCTGGTCTTCTCCCGATGCTTCGTGGGTCTCTTCTGGTCCAGAAAAAATTAATCCAAAGGTTTTTTTCCCGTTTGGACTCTTTTTGATAATGATTTTCTGAAAAGACAAAAACAAGCAAAAAAACAGCAACTGGCACTGGGCACTGGGTTAATAGGTTAGTCCCAAAAAATAATATATAATGGCATATAATTGCATAATAAACATCCAAGATTGATACTATAATAGCATGGAACAATCAAAAATTATAGATACGTTGGAGACGTATCAACGGTTAACAGGAACGATCGTTCTAACAAAGGGTGATATGGAAAGGAGAAATACATCGTCGTGTCAACCAAATGTGCAATTAAATTTCTGCAGTTCCACTGAGATGAAGCTATGTTACCGACGTGAGATTTAAGTGTAACACCTAGATACGTCTCCAACGTATCTACAATTTATGAAGTATTCATGCCATGTTTATTATAGTTTTGTATGATTTTGGTACACTTTTATATGGATTTTATATGATTTTTATGGACTAACATATTGACCTAGTGCCCAGTGCCAGTTGCTGTTTTCTGCTTGTTTTTGGTTTTCCAGAAAGTCCAGATCAAACGAAGTCCAAATGCAGCGAAACTTTTTGATGATTTTTTTGGACCAAAAGTGACCCATGAAGCTTCGTGGAAGGACCAGAAGCCTTACGAGGTGCACACAAGCCACCACCGTGCGCCTGGGGGGGGCAAGAGCGCCGTGGTACCTCGTGGGCCCATCTTAGCCCATCTTCGCGTAATTCCAACGCCAAAAATTCTTATAAATACCAAAATCCCCAGAAATAACCCTAGAACTTCAACTACGCCGCCGCAAGCCTCTGTACCTCCACAATCTCATCTACAGCCCTTTTCCGGCACCCTGCTGGAGGGGGGGAATCATCACCGGAGGCCATCTTCATCATCCCGGCGGTCTCCATGATGAGGAGGGAGTAGTTCACCCGCGGGGCTGAGGGTATGTACTAGTAGATATGTGTTTAATCTCTCTCTCTCGTGTTCTTGATTTGGCACGATCTTGATGTACCACGAGCTTTGTTAATATAGTTGGATCATATGGTGTTTCTCCCTCTCTATCTTGTCATGATGAATTGAGTATTTACCTTTGAGGTTTCACTATTATCGGATTGAATATTTTTATGGATTTGAGAACACTTGATGTATGTCTTGCATATGAATACCTGTGGTGACAATGGGGTATTATATTGATTCACTTGATATATGTTTTGGCACTCAACTCGCGGATTCCCGAGGTGACATTGGGGTAATCTATGCATAGGGGTTGATGCACGTTTTCATCCTACTTTCTCTGGTAGAAATCTTGGGGCACTCTTTGAAGTTCTTTGTGTGGATTGAATATTATGAATCTGAAGTTGTTTGATGCATATCGAATAATCAACTCACAGATACTTGTGGTGACATTGGAGTATCTAGGTGACATTAGAGTTGGTTGATGCGTATCATATGGTGTTATTTTAGTACGAACTCTAGGGCTGTTTGTGACACTTATAGGGATGGCTCAATAGATTGATCGAAAAGGATAACTTTGAGGTGGTTTCGTACCCTACAACAATTTCTATCTTATGTTCTCCGCGAATAGGAACTTTGGAGTGATTCTTTGTCGCACGTTGAGGGATTGTTATATGATCCAATTATGTTAGCACTGTTGAGAGATTGCACTAGTGAAAGTATGAACCCTAGGCCTTGTTTTCAAGCATTACAATACCGTTTGTGCTTACTTTTGTTACTTGCTACCTTACTTTTTTTATTTTTAGATTACAAAAACCTATATCTACTATCCATACTACACTTGTATCACCATCTCTTCGCCGAACTAGTGCACCTATACAATTTACCATTGTATTGGGTGTGTTGGGGACACAAGAGATTTCTTGTATTTGATTGCAGGGTTGTTTGAGAGAGACCATCTTCATCCTACACCTCCCATGGATTGATAAACCTTAGGTCATCCACTTGAGGGAAAATTGCTACTGTCCTAGAAAACTCTACGCTTGGAGGCCCAACACGAGTCTACAAGAATAAGTTGTGTAGTAGACATCAAGCTCTTTTCTGGTGCCGTTGCGGGGGAGGTGAGTGCTTGAAGGTATATCTTTAGATCTTGCAATCGAATCTTTTAGTTTCTTGTTTTATCACTAGTTTGGTTTTATAAAAAGAAAACTACAAAAAAAATGGAATTGAGGTTGCCTCATATGATTCGTCTTTATAATGTTTTTCTTGAAAATAATGGAGCGGAAAATTGTGCTCAATTGATAGAAGAAGAATTCAATAAAATGTTTGGCATAAAATCTTTGAATGATGAGCATGATTGCAATGTTGTTAGTATGAATTCTTTGAATATCCATGATGCTAATGATATGCAAAGTCATAAGCTTGGGGATGATATGTTTGATGAAGATGATATTTTTAGTCCCCCAAGTTTTGATGTGCAAATTTGTTATGATGATTTCATGCCTCCTATTTATGATGATTATATTTATGAAAGTAGATTTGGAGAGGTCATGAATTTATTTAGTGATGATTCCACTATTTTGGAAGAGGTTTCAATTGATTATGACAACAAAGTTGCTATCTATGATGATTATGGTGATGACATGTATGCTATAAAGAATAATGATAACCATGAAACTTTTCATCATGATATTAATTTTCAATTGGATTATGCCAATCAAGTATGACATGATAGTTATTTTGTTGAGTTTGCTCCCACTATTATGAATGAGAAGGAATTTGCTTATGTGGAGAGTAATAAAATTTCTATGCTTGTGGATCATGAAAAGAATGCTTTATGTGATAGTTATATTGTTGAATTCATTCATGATGCTACTGAAAATTATTATGAGAGAGGATCATATGCTTGTAGGTGTTGCAATAATATCAAGTTTCCTCTCTATGTGTTGAAAGTTTTGAACTTATGCTTGTTTTGCCTTCCTATGCTAGTTGATTCTTGCTCCCATAAATTGTTTGATCACCAAATCCCTATGCATAGGAAGTGGGTTACGCTTAAATGTGCTTGTCATATGCTTCATGATGCTCTCTTTGTGTTTCGATTCTTTACTTTTATGTGAGCATCATTGAAATCATCATGCCTAGCTAAAAGGCATTAAAGAAAAGCGCTTGTTGGGAGACAACCCAATATTTATACCTACTGTTTTTCTTGTGTTCACATGATTAAGATACTGTGGTAATCATGTTTTATATGTTTTCTTTCAATAATGTGCCAAGTAAAGCCTTTGGGATAGTGTGGATACTTGTTGATTCGATTTTGTGCAAAAACAGAAACTTTTGCGTCCAGTGCTGGAATTTCTTTTCTGTACTGGAGCGTGATAAAATGCTGAACTTTTTAAAGAGCATTGGGTTGCAAATTTTTTACATTGTGCTAATTTTTAAATTTTTTTGGAGGTACAGAAGTATGGTTTTTAAATCGCTCACTACATGCTGTTTTGTTTTTGACAGATTCTATTTTTGGTGCATAGTTTGCTTGTTTTAGTGTTTCCATAGCTTATATTGAGTTATATGAGGAGAATAAGGAGTGGCAAGACCCTAAGCTTGGGGATGCCCAAGTCACCCCAAGGTAAAATTCAAGGAAGACTCAAGCGTCTAAGCTTGGGGATGCCTCGGAAGGCATCCCCTCTTTCGTCTTCAATACTATCGGTAACCTCACTCGGAGCTATATTTTTATTCGTCACATAATATGAGTTTTGCTTGGAGCATCATTTTATTTTGTTGAGACTTGCTTTATGTTATCAATAATCATGTTTTGTATCTTTTAGTTCAATAAAATGCCAATTATAGCCTTTACCATGCTCAGTTTGCAAGTTTATGTGTTGCTGTTTGAAAACAGAAAGTTTTCTGTTATGTTCAGAATATTCCTGAATAGTCAGAACATGATAAAAATCTGAAATTTTTACACAGTAAGCATGCATGAGTTCTCTGTCACTTGGTAATTTTTCAGAATTTTTGGAGTTAGGTAAGTATGAATTCTTATTCACCCTTTACAGACTGTTCTGTTTTGGCAGATTGCTGTTATAGTTGCATTGTTTGCATATGTTTTCTTGTTTAATGTTTCTATTTGTGGATAGGAGTATTAAATATGCAGAGACATTTAGTATGCAATGTTTAATTATAATTTTAGTGATTTTATACAGTAGAGAATGTTAAGGTTTTGAGTTGATTTATACTAACTTATCTCACAAGTCCTTGTTGAGTTTTGTGTGGATGAAGTTTTTTAGATTTAGAGAAACCGTGATATGAGAGGAATTAAGGAGACACAAGAGCTCAAGCTTGGGGATGCCCAAGGCATCCCAAGTAAATATTTCAAGAAGTCTCAAGCATCTAAGCTTGGGGATTCCCCGGTAGGCATCCCACCTTTCTTCATCAACAATTATCGATTAGTCTGGGTTGAGACTAAGTTTTTGCTTCTTCACATGAGATGTGCTATTCTTGGAATGTCATTTTTTTCTTTGCTGTTTGAATAAAATACTTAAGATCTGAAAATTTTAAATGAGAGAGAGTCCTCACATAGCCACCCATTTACTTAACTACTCATTTGGTCTTCACTCATATCTTTTTGGAGTAGTTTGTCATTTACTCTTGTTCTTCACTTATATCCTATGAGTAAATTGTTGAATAAGTTGAATATCATAAAGTTGAAATTATACGTGCTTCATATGCTTGTATCATGCCTAGTAGTAGTTTCACATTGGGTTTAGAAAGTGAAATCTATTGAAGCTTGACAATCACAATATTGGTCATACAAGCAATTCATGAATGATTAGTATAAGGAAGAGGACTTTCACATATAAATTAATATATTATCTTGGACATCTTTTATGATTGTGAATACCCATTAATTATTTTCAAACTTGAGCAAATTAGTTGAAGTTGGACAAAGAAGACAACGTAATGAGTTATGTTTGGGTATATTTGCATAGAAGTTATATTGTTATGGATCCTCTAACATGTGGTGCTTGCTTAGGATCTTTTGCTAGCCAAAAATTCGTACTAAGTAGAGATACTACTTGTGCATCCAAAAACCATTAAACCCAGTTTCTTGCCATGCGTGTCCACCATATCTACCTATGGATTGAATAAGATCCTTCAAGTAAGTTGTCATCGGTGCAAAAGGCAATAAAAATTGCTCCTAAATATGTATGATCTTTTATTGCAAGGGAAAATAAGCGTTGTACGAACTTGTGATGGCAAAGAAATAAAAGTGATGGACTGCATAATAAAGGTTGCTATCACAAGGGGCAATATAACATGACGTTCCTTTGCGTTAAGGGCTTGCACATCCAAAAATCAAAAGCGCATGACAACCTCTGCTTCCCTCTGCGAAGGGCCTATCTTTTACTTTATGTATTTACTTTTATGCAAGAGTCAATAGTATTACTTCTCATTTCAACCTTAATTATTCTTTAGTTGGCAAGCATCATGTGGTGGGGAAAGATCCAGGCACATATGGCTAGTCAAATATATTTGATCATGAATTATTATTGTTGACAATTATCTCTATGATAAATAACTTGGGAGGCGAAACTTTAAGCCCCTATCTTTCTCTGTGTTCGATGGATGCCATTTGTTCTAAAAACATGCTTTGAGTACTAGCAATCATAGAAGACTATATGATAATTGAGTATGTGGAGCTCTTACTTAGACTTTCTTGAAGATAAGTTGAATTGCAATTGTTTGGTGACTAAGAACATAGGTTGTTAAGTTTCAAGCGAATGCATTGTTTGAACCGTAACATGTGAATGAATTGCTACTTTATCATGATGAGTTTGATGAGAAAGAGTTGTTATTATGATGCTAGGAAAAGTGATTGAAATTATCAGTGATCAAACTTATGCACTATGCTAGCATTCACACTTCATAATATATTTCTTTTATCATTTACCTACTCAAGGACGAGCAGGAATTAGGCTTGGGGATGCTGATACGTCTCCAAGGTATCTATAATGTATGAAGTATTCATGCCATGTTTATTATAGTTTTGTATGATTTTGGTGCACTTTTATATGGATTTTATATGATTTTTATGGACTAACATATTGACCTAGTGTCTAGTGCCAGTTGTTGTTTTCTGCTTGTTTTTGGTTTTCCAGAAAATCCATATCAAACGAAGTCCAAATGCAGCGAAACTTTTTGACAAATTTTTTTGGACCAAAAGAGACCCCCGAAGCTTCGTGGAAGGACCAGAAGCCTTACGAGGTGCACACAAGCCACCACTGTGCGCCTGGGGGGGGGGGGGCAAGAGCGCCGTGGTACCTCATGGGCCCATCTTAGCCCATCTTCGCGTGATTCCAACGCCAAAAATTCTTATAAATACCAAAACCCCCAGAAATAAGCCTAGAACTTCGACTACGCCGCCGCAAGCCTCTGTACCTCCACGATCTCATCTACAACCCTTTTCTGGCACCCTGCCGGAGGGGGGGAATCATCACCGGAGGCCATCTTCATCATCCCGGCGGTCTCCATGACGAGGAGGGAGTAGTTCACCCTCGGGGCTGAGGGTATGTACTAGTAGCTATGTGTTTAATCTCTCTCTCTCTCTCGTGTTCTTGATTTGGCATGGTCTTGATGTACCACGAGCTTTGTTAATATAGTTGGATCATATGGTGTTTCTCCCTCTCTATCTTGTTGTGATGAATTGAGTTTTTACTTTTGAGGTTTCACTATTATTGGATTGAATATTTTTATGGATTTGAGAACACTTGATGTATGTCTTGCATATGAATACCCATGGTGACAATGGGGTATTATATTGATTCACTTGATATATGTTTTGACACTCAACTCGCGGATTCCCGAGGTGACATTGGGGTAATCTATGCATAGGGGTTGATGCACGTTTTCGTCCTACTTTCTCCGGTAGAAATCTTGGGGCACTCTTTGAAGTTCTTTGTGTGGATTGAATATTATGAATCTGAAGTTGTTTGATGCATATCGAATAATCAACTCATGGATACTTGTGGTGACATTGGAGTATCTAGGTGACATTAGAGTTGGTTGATGCGTATCATATGGTGTTATTTTAGTACGAACTCTAGGGCTATTTGTGACACTTATAGGGTTGGCTCAATAGATTGATCGGAAAGGATAACTTTGAGGTGGTTTCATACCCTACAACAATTTCTATCTTATGTTCTCTGCGAATAGGAACTTTGGAGTGATTCTTTGTCGCACGTTGAGGGATTGTTATATGATCCAATTAAGTTAGCACTGATGAGAGATTGCACTAGTGAAAGTATGAACCCTAGGCCTTGTTTTCAAGCATTGCAATACCGTTTGTGCTCACTTTTGTTACTTGCTACCTTGCTGTTTTTTATTTTCAGATTACAAAAACCTACATCTACTATCCATACTACACTTGTATCACCATCTCTTCGCCGAACTAGTGCACCTATACAATTTACCATTGTATTGGGTGTGTTGGGGACACAAAAGATTTCTTGTATTTGATTGCAGGGTTGTTTGAGAGAGACCATCTTCATCCTACGCCTCCCACGGATTGATAAACCTTAGGTCATCCACTTGAGGGAAAATTGCTACTGTCCTACAAAACTCTGCGCTTGGAGGCCCAACACGAGTCTACAAGAATAAGTTGTGTAGTAGACATCACACCCCAAAGCACTCTTCATGAGAAATAAAGCAAGACAGAAGCATTTCATAAAACGGTGGTGGCATTGCTTCAGTTTATCAATGGCTATAGATGGACAACAGCATTACTTAAGAGTGACATCACATTAACAGTGGCATTGTTTCATTTTACCAGATATTAGATTAACAGCTGCAGTAAGGGCATAGGGATAGGTGAGGCACAAGCATGTTTTACCTCCATCGAGGCATAAAGTGGTGAGGCAGAGGTGGTTGCCGAGAGTGGCAAACATGCAAGCTGAATGTCTGGATTTGTGCCATTTTTGTTCTCGTGATCTCGTCAGTGACCTTTTGCTGCGTGACCACAGGAAATCGAGCCGTGCTCATTCTCAGTTACGTTGTCCACCCAGCACCCCCTCACTTTCTTTCCTTTTTTGACCAGGAGACCGGTCAGGCCAGAATCTTAATACTAGTACTTCCCCCCACCCTTCACTCCCACCCCACTTTATTGCCCTTTTCAACAAAGAGATCGGTTCGTTAACCAGTCTTTGCTACCCCGCCCACCACAAAAATAAAATTCCACATTCAATCAGGCCATCTATTTATCTTCATGCATTACCTTTCTTCCTCTAATAGTAAAAATTTAGGTGGTGTTCGAGTGTTTAACAAGCCGACGCGGCTATCTAGATACATGGTGAGCTTTGGACTAAAGAATATCCACATGCAGGATGCAGCGACGTGGTGAGCAAACCAAACTTGATGGGAAAAAAAGGATGCAGCGACGTGGGGAGCTGGCCCATCAGAAGAAGGCCGGTTCTAAAAGAAGTTATACCTCCAGTCGGTGGGATGTGGCACTACAAAAAAAAGACACACCCGTGACATTATGGCCCGAACGAAAACTTTTTGTCCTGGTTGTGACACTTCTATGACAATAATTGTGACAAAAACACGTATCATCATAAATGTGGTGGGCTCCTATTTCTATGAAAAAAAATTATGACAGAAAATGGGCTTTTCGTCTTGGGCGGGCCGGAGACGCACCTGCATGACATTCTTTGGGCCGCCCATGACGTAAAAAAACGTGGTAGAAGTGAGGCCGAGGAAATTTTTGGGGAATTCCCGGTTACGGTGGGTGGTCGGGGCCGAGCGATGCAGTGTGGTTTGTGCGTTTCTCTCGTACGCGCGCATGTGTGCGAGGGCATTCGCGAACTGAACCCGAGCGAGGCGTTCGCTTAATGAACCCGAGCGATCGCATGCACTAGCTACGTACTGAAGCCGATCGATCCCTTCGCTGCTAACTGAACCCGAGCGATTCCTTCGCTGCTAACTGAAGCTGGTCGAGCCCCCGTACGTGCGAGACGTAGCCGGTTGGGGTTGCCTCTCGATGAACAGTGCCCATTGCTGCCGCGCGCGTGATACAGAACGAGTTGAGACGCACCGATCGAGCCCCTTGCGCGTGACGTGGTGAGTTGACCTATCCGGTTGGCTGGCTATGGATGAACAGTTCCCGTTGCTGCCGCCCGCTCATACGCCCCACCCTAGCCGGTGGGTTGGCTATGGATGAACAGTACCCTGGCCGTGTGAAGGTGGTTGGCGCTGGATGAACAGGACCCCGAGGAGGCCAGCCGGTTGGGGGTGGATGAACAGGACCCTGTGAAGGCTGGATGAACAGTAGCCGGTGGAGGCTGGAGGAAGTCGACGATGGATGAACAGTAGCTAGTGGAGGCTGGAGGGAGGTTGACGACTAGAGATGTGGACCCCTCAAAATGCTAAGGACATGGATTGGCAAAAGCTCAAGACTCTACATTTTTGGTAAGTGATCCAAGATCACATTGAGTCCATAGGAGAGCCAATACTATTAAAAGGGGATGAGGTGTTGCTTAATGGTCGTTTTGCTCAAGTGCTTAGTGACAGTGCTCCAAAACCCTCAACCACTTTCTCCATCCAAATATGTCCAAAACCTACATTCCAACTCGGCCCCACCGAAATTTCCTATCCGAAGCCACCGAGTTCATTTGGACTTAGCCACTGCCAAACCCTAACAAATCGGATCGACCGATATGGATCTCGGTCCCACCGAGATGGCCTTGCCAACTCTCTGTTACTTGTTGCAATTATTTCGGTCCCACCGAGATTTGCAATCGGTACCATCGAGATGGCTTTCCAACTCTCTGTTGCCTTATTGCTTCACTTCGGTCCCACCGAGTTGATGCAATCGGTGCCACCGAGACGAGGTTTGCCCTAACCATTGCACATCGGTCCATCCGAGTTGTTCCAGTTGGTCCCACCGATATTCCTAACATTCATATCTTTTACACAAGTCGGTGCCACCGAGATTTCTGATCGGTGCCACCGAGTTGGGTCAAAAGTGTGTAACGGTTGGATTTTGTGTGGAGGCTATATATACCCCTCCACCCTCTCTTCCTCGGTAAGGAGAGCCATCAGAACATGCATACACTTCCACCATACATTTTCTGAGAGAGAACCACCTACTCATGTGTTGATATCAAGAGATTCCATTCCTACCATTTGAACCTTGATTTCTAGCCTTCCCAAGTTGCTTTCCACTCAAATCCTTCTTCCACCATAGCCAAATCTTTGAGAGAGAGTTGAGTGTTGGGGAGACTATCATTTGAAGCACAAGAGCAAGGAGTTCATCAACAACACACCATCTATTACCTTTTGGAGAGTGGTGTCTCCTAGATTGATTAAGTGTCACTTGGGAGCCTCCGACATGATGTGGAGTTGAACCAAGGAGTTTGTAAGGGCAAGGAGATCGCCTACTTCGTGAAGATCTACTCGAGTGAGGCTAGTCCTTCGTGGACGTAAGCCATGGTGGAATAGACAAGGTTGCTTCTTCGTGGACCCTTCGTGGGTGGAGCCCTTCGTGGACTCGCACAGCCGTTACCCTTCGTGGGTTGAAGTCTCCATCAACGTGGACGTATGATAGCACCACCTATCGGAACCATGCCAAAAATCATCGTGTCTTCATTGCGTTTGAAATCTCCGATCCCCCCCCTTTACTTTCATGTGCAATTGCATACTTTCTACTGCTACACTCTTAGAATTGCATGTGTAGGGTGATGCTTGACTTGTATACTTGCTAAAATCTGCCTACAACTAAAATTGGGAAAAGGTTAGGTTTTATTTGGTCAAGTAGTCTAATCACCCCCCCTCTAGACATACTTTCAATCCTACAAGTGCTATCAGAGCTTTGGTCTCTGTAAGCCTTGATTTCCATTGCTTTGGTGATCATAGCCTTGGTTTCACAACCTAGGAGAGTATGGCATCTAGTGAGGGTAATTATCACCGTAGAAGTCCATATTTTGATGGTACAAACTTTGCTTGTTGGGAACATAAGATGAAAATGCATATTCTTGGTCATAACCCCACCGTTTCGGCTGTTGTTCGTGTTGGCTTGCAAGGTGAATTGTTTGAGGATGGCAAGGAACCAGATCGTGAAGCAACCGCGGAAGAATTGAAGATGTTGCAATACAACGCTCAAGCTTGTGACATTCTCTTCAACGGTTTGTGCCCCGAGGAATTCAACAAAATCAGCCGCCTCGAGAATGCAAAGAAATTTGGGATACTTTGGTTGATATGCATGAGGGTACCGAGTCCTTCAAGGAATCTAAGTTGGATGTGCTTCAAAGTCAACTTGACAAGTTCAAGATGAAGGATGGTGAAGGAGTCACCGAAATGTACTCTAGACTTGCTCTCATCACAAATGAGATTGCCGGCTTAGGAAGTGAAGAGATGACCGACAAATTCATCATCAAGAAGATCCTTAGAGCTTTGGATGGAAAATATGATAACGTTTGCACATTGATCCAAATGATGCCCAATTACAAAGATCTCAAGCCCACAGAAGTCATTGGAAGGATTGTTGCTCATGAAATGTCACTCAAGGACAAAGAGGAGCTACACAACAAATCAAGTGGTGCTTACAAAGCTTCAACCGATGCTCCAACAACTTCAAGTGACAAGCTAGTATCCAATGAAGAGATAAGCCTAATGGTGAAAAGATTCAACAAGTTTTACAAGAACAAAGGGAAAGAAAGAAGCTCTAGCTCAAGACACTATGAGAGAAGATCATCAAGTCGTGACCGAAATTGTTACAATTGTGGAAAACCCGGACACTATTCCACTGAGTGTAAGGCTCCCTACAAGAAAAGAGACGAATCACCAAGAGGAAGACATAGAAGAGATGAATCACCTCATAAGGAGAGAAGGAGTAGAGATGATCGTTATGAACGAAGACCCTCTCGAAGAAGCAAGGATTCGGAAAGGAAGGACAAGTCATCCAAGAGCTACACAAGAAGAAGACATCAAGCTCATGTTGGTGAATGGGTTTCTGGCTCCAACTCCGACAACCACTCCGAGAGAAGCTATCACTCCAACTCCGACTATAGTCAAGATGAAGGTGTTACCGGACTTGCTCTTGTGTCATCCAACTCCTATGATCTCTTTGAGTCACCAAATGAAGGAATTGGAAGATGCTTCATGGCAAAAGGCCCCAAGGTATCACACCACGAGTATCTTGATTTCAATAGTGATGAGGATGATTTGCTTGGTGATGATGATTTACTTGTTGATAAGGCTAGTGATGTGAGCTATAATGAAAATGCTAGTAATCATGATAGTCAAGAGGAAACGAGTGACAATGCTATGAAGGAGATTGAGCGTCTAACTAAAGAACTAAATACTCTTAAGTTAGCTCATGAAACAACTCAAGAGGATCATAGAGAACTTCTAAGAACTCATGAGAAGCTACGCTTCGAGAAGCTAAATTTAGAGCAAGAGCATGAGTTTCTTAAAGCTATCAATGATGATCTTCGAAAGAAGAGTTCTTCATATCTTGCCAAACATTTACTCTTGTCTACCTTTATGCCACAAGTTAAACCTAAGCAAACTAGTAACAAAGGTAAAAAGGGTTCTACCTTTAGTAATAACAATAACAATGCTATATCCAATGTTGTTGCTTCTAGTAGTTCTATTGATTCCACTAATGATTCTCTTAGCCAAGTTACACTTGAGCAAGAAAACAATCTATTGAAAGGAACTATAGAAAAAGGTGTCTACAAGAGCCTTGCCGGGAGTAAGCAATTTGAGGAAATTGTACGCAAGCAAGGAAGGCACTGGAAGAACCAAGGTGTTGGTTTTGAACGAAAGTTCAATGCCAATGGAGTTGAGTGGGAAGAAGATCAATACCCCAAGACGAAGTTCGTTCCTCAACAAGAGAAGTATGATCCTACTTCCTTCAAGGGAACACAAGCTCAAGATGATCTTCCACCACAAGACCACAAGCTAAAAGGCAAGGACAAGCTTCAAGAAGAGATTGATTCATTTGAAGAAGCACCTCAAGCCTTGGTCAAGTGGGTTCCCAAGACTTCATCAAGTTCTACTTCATCAAGTGCTACTACAACTCCAAGGATTCCCATCAAGTTGATGTGGGTCAAAAAGAAGAACTAGAGAGTTCTTGAGGGTGACTCCGCCAACAAACTTCATTCACATTCATTTATGGCAAGAACTTGTACAATCAACTTCCACATCTTGCACTAGTTCATGGAGTCACAAACCCTCTAGTTGGTAAGGCAAGGGACAAGGTATTCAATGCCTTCATGGACATCATCATATGTGTATTTCACTCTATGTCTATGGATATCCTTGTATGTTCCTTCTGTGGGACTAACCCATGTAGGTATTGAAAGTGCAAAACTCCAAGGATTGCTCCCAACTCTTGATGGTCTACATCAACATTGAGCATCCACATCTTCAACATCTACATGAAGTCATCATCGACAAAACCCAAGGTTAGTTCATCCCTCTTTGGGGGGATATCACATCTAGGGGGAGCTTTGCTCTAAAAATTGAGCTAAAGCAACTCTAATGGTGTGAACACATTAATGCTTTATGTAAAAGTGGCAACCCCACTTGTGCTTAAACGATGAGTATGACCTATGATCAAATGTTCTCCTTTGGCTCCTAAGTCAATATACTCATATATAGATGACCTAGTCATCGCCAATTGCTTGATAGATGCTAGAATTGGTTGTGCATCTTTGACACATATTTCGTTTGCTATCTTATTGGGTGAGCATGTTGGTTTGCATGTTTTCTTCATTCAAGGACATCCATTTGTTGTTTTGATTGTCTTGGTTTTTCTGGCCAAGTGGATGTACAAGAATGCCTAAGTACCTTCTCTAGCTATCTATGCTTTCTTTTCTCAAATTCTATTCTTGCTACATCACAAAAATTGAACAAGTCATTTTCGGACCCTCCGGGTGAGGCGCACTCGGAGCCACCGATCTGAAAGGGCTGAACCTCCAAAACCTTCAAATTTGTTTCAGCGTGACCAATCCACTCCTATTCGGACTCACCAAAACAGTTTGATTGATCTAGGTTTCCATCTCGGTGTCACCGAGTTGAACCGTTTCGGAGCCACCGATGTGCTATACTGCCTGCAGTTACACATATCGGTGCCACCGAGTTGTTCAACTCGGAGCCACCGACAGCACACGGGTATATATACTCCGCGGGCCCGAATGATTGAAATTTCTCAAACCTCTTCATTCCCGCACCCCGTTGCTGCCGTCACCTTGGTCTTCGAATCGTCGCCCTTGTCTCCTGCGCGCCCTCACCGCCGGAATCCGTCGCCGTCAATGGGAATCTTCCCCGCCGTTGCCGCCGTAGAGGATCTCCACCAAGTTAGGGTGAGATTCAACCCCCTCTGTGCTCAAATTCTGATTCAATGCACGGATGGATTGCCATTATTCTTGCCATAGATTTCCTTTACACTGCAAATTCCTTAGATTAGATTCGAGCAAAAAATTTAGTTTAAGTTTCCGCCGAAAGCATCTCGGACCGAATTGAAATTTTCGGAGTCACCGATTTGGCCCTGGCCATTGCACTAGTATGTCTCGGTGCCACTGAGTTATACGAATCGGTGAGACCGGAAGTAAAGTTTCAATGAAACCCTAGCATCTTGGAGACACCGAACCACATCTCGGTCTGACCGAAATGGTGTGTTTTGTTTCTGTTAAGTGCTTCGATATCACCGAGATGATCTACTCGGTGGATCCGAAATGCCTTCTGTGAAAACTTAAAACTAAGGTTTGAACTCAACTTTGTTGAAAAATATCTGCTTTTTGTGATGACTCATCTACTCTGCCCATACCCATCTATTCACAGGGTCAGCATTGCAAGATGTCAGATGCAAGTGACAGCCAGAATAGGTCAAAACAGCATGCAGATCTCAGTGAAGGATCAAGTCCTGAGGAAAGTTTTTATGAAGGAGAGAGAAGTTCTCCTGATCTTCCAAAAGCAGCCACCAAAACTAGGAAGAAGAGAACCTCAGATGATGAGGATGAGGATTTTGTTGCTAGTGAGGCCACACCAAAGAAGAAGAAAGTGATTGCTAAGGAGTATGGCAGAGCAGCTAGCTCAAGACCTTCAGGAGCTGCCGAGGATTGTGCCTAGAGAGACGTATAGCTCTATACCCATTCAAACTTTTTGGTACTTGTTGCCAAAGGGGGAGAATTTGTATAGATCATTAGGCTTCGAGAGAGAGTGTCTCGCTTTTGCTCATTGATTTTTCTTGAGTTTCTGCTACTATTTGGTTTATGCTACTTTGGTTTGATGTGCTTGTGAGATACTATGTGCTTGTGAGATACTATGTGTGTGATTGATCATACTATGCTCCATGTGATGCTTAACGCTTATCCCTATCATTATCCTTGTATGATCATTCACTTGTGTTTTTGGTGATGCGTGCTTACAATTCCATTCATATCATTTTGCGCGCTCCACCAAGTCATATGTGACATGGAAGAGTGACCCATGATCCTAATCGATTGTGCATTTGCATTCAAACGCAAATTTTTAATAATGCACAAATTTAGGGGGAGCTCTTGCTTATCACATACTTCTCAAAGCGACGATGTACTTCATTCATTTAATCATTTGTTGAAGCTTTGATCTATATGTTGTCATCAATTACCAAAAAGGGGGAGATTGAAAGTGCAACTAATCCCCGGGTGGTTTTGGTAATTCATAACAACATATATCTCATTGAACTAATGTCCATTCAAGTTAAATATTTCAGGATGTTCAATGACTGGCATGGCAAGGACTAGAGATGTGGACCCCTCAAAATGCTAAGGACATGGATTGGCAAAAGCTCAAGACTCTACATTTTTGTTAAGTGATCCAAGATCACATTGAGTCCATAGGAAAGCCAGTACTATTAAAAAGGGATGAGGTGTTGCTTAATGGTCTTTTTGCTCAAGTGCTTAGTGACAGTGCTCCAAAACCCTCAACCACTTTCTCCATTCAAATATGTCCAAAACCTACATTCCAACTCCGCCCCACCAAAATTTCCTATCCGGAGCCACCGAGTTCATTTGGACTTAGCCACTGCCAAACCCTAACAAATCGGATCCACTGATATGGATCTCGGTCCCACCGAGATGGCCTTGCCAACTCTCTGTTACATGTTACAATTATTTTGGTCCCACCGAGATTTGCAATCAGTACCACTGAGATGGCTTGCCAACTCTCTGTTGCCTTATTGCTTCACTTCGGTCCCACCGAGTTGATGCAATCGGTGCCACCAAGACGAGGTTTGCCCTAACCATTGCACATCTGTCCATCCGAGTTGTTCCAGTCAGTCCCACTGATATTCCTAACGTTCATATCTATTACACAAATCGGTGCCACCGAGATTTCTGATCGGTGCCACCGAGTTGGGTCAAAAGTGGTAACGGTTGGATTTTGTGTGGAGGCTATATATACCCCTCCACCCTCTCTTCCTCAGTAAGGAGAGCCATCAGAACATGCATACACTTCCACCATACATTTTCTGAGAGAGAACCACCTACTCATGTGTTGAGATCAAGAGATTCCATTCCTACCATTTGAACCTTGATTTCTAGCCTTCCCAAGTTGCTTTCCACTCAAATCCTTCTTCCACCATAACCAAATCTGTGAGAGAGAGTTGAGTGTTGGGGAGACTATCATTTGAAGCACAAGAGCAAGGAGTTCATCAACAACACACCATCTATTACCTTTTGGAGAGTGGTATCTCCTAGATTGGTTAGGTGTCACTTGGGAGCCTCCGACATGATGTGGAGTTGAACCAAGGAGTTTGTAAGGGCAAGGAGATCGCCTACTTCGTGAAGATCTACCCGAGTGAGGCTAGTCCTTCGTGGACGTAAGCCATGGTGGAATAGACAAGGTTGCTTCTTCGTGGACCCTTCGTGGGTGGAGCCCTCCGTGGACTCGCGCAGCCGTTACCCTTCGTGGGTTGAAGTCTCCATCAACGTGGACGTACGATAGCACCACCTATCGAAACCACACCAAAAATCATCGTGTCTTCATTGCGTTTGAAATCTCCAATCCCCTCCTTTACTTAAATGTGCAATTGCTTACTTTCCGCTGCTACACTCTTAGAATTGCATGTGTAGGGTGATGCTTGACTTGTATACTTGCTAAAATCTACCTACAACTAAAATTGGAAAAATGTTAGGTTTTATTTGGTCAAGTAGTCTAATCACCCCCCCTTCTAGACATACTTTCGATCTTACAGCCACACCCCTCCCGATGAACAGGACCCCCGTTTCGACTGTAGGCAGTTGGGAAGAAGTCCGTTTCCTCCGTTTTGCGGTATGCCAGAGCCCTCCCGATCAACAGGACCCCGTTTCGACCGTAGGCGCTCAAACAGAAGTCCTTTTCCTCCGTTTTGCGGTATGCCAGACCCGCAGCCGATGAACAGTACCCCGTTTCGACCATAGGCAGTCGAACAGAAGGCCGTTTCCTCCGTTTTGCGGTACGCCAGACCCCGAGTCGATGAACAGGACCCCATTTCGGCTGTTCCGTCCAAGCCGGTTGGCTCCCGATGAACAGGACGCGTTCCGACCCAGTGTCTTGGCTCCCGATGAACACGACGCTGTTTCCTCCGTTCCGACCCAGCCGGTTGGCTGCCGATGAACAGGAGGCCGTTGCTGCCGTCCATTGCCTCTCTCTCCATGTACACGAGCCCTGGCCGTACGTATGTGCGAGTACGCGTTCGAGACCCCGCCCGTATATATATGTACGTGGCCGTATTTTTTGCTGTGTGGCTGTACGTATGTGTACACCATTTAGACGGGGCTGCCTGAACTGCTACGTCGGGGGCTCTACTATGACATGTGCCGCTCCTTACACGCCCACGGTTCATCGTTGCAGAGAGACCGATCGACCAGTATGTACGTACACGTTCACGACCAGACAGACAACGCTACGTATGCTTCGACCGTGTGGGTCCCAGCTGTCAGGGAGGATTAGGAGGCACTTCCTTGCATGCGAAGATATAGCTGCTGGGTCCCAGCTGTCAGGGGGGAGGAATCATTTTTTTTGCGTGTAATAAGGAGGCTCTTCCTTGCGTGCGAAGATGTAGCTGGTGGGTCCTAGCTCTCAGGGGGAGGAAACATTTTTTTCCGCGTAATAAGGAGGCACTTCCTTGCATGCGACCGTGGACCTCGTGGGTCCCAGCTGTCAGCCTCTCCACGTACAGTCCTCTTCTGATGGCTGTCGTTCGTTGATCGCGTTGACAACGCCGTACCGAGTGCATTAAGGCGGTGGACGACGGCGACGCCTAGGAAGGGAACGACCCGGAGCCGGGGAAGACAAGGCAGTGGTTGCCCACGCGGAGGGAAGTACAAGGGTTTACTGGTTCGGCTGCGATGTGAGGCTGCCGTCGCCGGAGAATAACAGGAGGTGTGGGTGAGTAGAGGGATGGCCTGGCCAGCGGTGGGAGTAGGGTTTGGCAGTGAGGCCTGCGCGGCAGCACAGCCAGCCACGGGAGGCAGGAGCAGGCGGTCCCACCGGCGCTGGTTTGGGCGGCAAGAGCAAGAAGATCAGAGATTGGAGATGCAGCACGGCCGTTGGATTAACATCCAACGGTCACTGCTGCTAGAATCGTTTGTTGACTAAGTTGACAAAGCCCTGCGTACGCGTCAACTTTGTAGGCCCACAAGTCAGCCTCCAAATCAGGTGGGTCCCAGCTAATAGGGGGAGGAATCATTTTTCTTGCGCGTAATAAGGAGGAACTTCCTTGAGTGCGACCATGGACCTCGTTGGTCCCAGCTGTCAGCCTCTCCACGTACAGTCCTCTTCCGATGGCTGCCGTTCGTTGACTGCGTTGACGACGCCGTGCCGAGAGCACCAAGGCGGTGGACGACGGCGAGGCCTAGTAAGGGAACGACCTGGAGATGAGGAAGACTTGGCAGTGGTTGCCCACGCGGAGGGGTGTACGAGGGTTTACTGGTTCGGCTGCGGTGTGAGGCTGCCATCGCCGGAGAATAACAAGAGATGTGGGTGAGTAGAGTGATGGCCTGGCCAGCGATGGGAGTAGGGTGGGGCGGTGAGGCCTGCGCGGCAGCACAGCCGGCCACGGGAGGCGGGAGAAGGCGGTCCAGCCGGCACTGGTTTGGGCAGCTGGAGCAAGAAGATCAGAGATTGAAGAAGTAGCACGGCCATTGGATTAACATCCAACGGTCACTGCTGCTAGAATCGTTTGTTGACTAAGTTGACAAAGCCCTGCGTACGCGTCAACTTAGTAGGCCCAAGTCAGCCTCCAAATCTGTGGCAAACATCATACAACACATTTGCTATTATTTTTAATAATTTACAACCCATTTGCTCTTTCTTAAGGATTTTTTTGCAGCACATATTATTTTTGTTAGCATTACAGCCAATATTCTGGCCGCAGTTAAAAATTTCAATGAAATTTTGCATATTTTGGTGGGCTCCGAACTGTTTTTAATCCCGATGTTTCGAGTCTGATTCAGACTAGTTTGAAAAATAAAATTATATTAATTATAATACAGTGATATTTTCACCGCAGAAAAATCCAATTAAATTTAAAATTTCAAAATCTGGATGAAACGAAATTTGAAACTAATTACCGGTTTGCTGTGTTTTTTAAAATTTACAGCCCATTTCTTATTGCTTATAGGCCATTTTGTGGGCAAGCCGAATGCATCCCTCCTCGTCTTGAAAGATTTGAAGCCCGGCAGGGCTGAGAAAAGCGAGTAGGCCTCGGTTGGGTATTGTGCAAAAGAAAATAGAACTGGGCTAGCCGTTTCAAGAAAGAAAACAATACTGGGCTGGTGATGTGGTAAACATAAAATAAAAGACTGGTCATTGAAATTTTTGAACTATTTCTAATCCCGAAATTTCGAGCCCGATAAAAACAAAATTTAAAATAAATTTAAATTATGTTAAAATCCAATGAAATATGAAATAATAAAATAAAATTCGCAATTTGAAACTAATTACCCATTTGTTGTGTTTTTTATATATTTACACCCCATTTCATATTGCTCACAAAAATTTTAGCCTTTTTTTATAGCCAGGCCAAATGTATCCCTTGTCGTCTTGAAAGATTTGTAGCCCATTACGGCGGGGAAAAGGAAATCGGCCTGTGTAGGGTATTGTGCGGAAAAAAAAGGTGCGCTAGTCATTTTCACAGACAAAAAAAACCCGTTGAGCTCATCATGTTGTAAATAAAGCCTGGGCTAGACGGGCCACAGACGCCGCACAGCCCAGTTGATACCCTGCTCCGTCTCAACAACAACAACAAAAAATTGCTCGAGCTACTGGGTCCCTGGTGTCAGCCGCTCCTTGTGCAATTCTTTCGTTTGTTGACTACATTGACAATGTCGTAGATCCCGGATGTCAGCAAACCATTAGGAGGAAGCATTTTTTTCATGTAATAAGGAGGAACTTGCTTGCGTACGGCTATGGACCTGGGGGTCCCTACTATCATCCTCTCCACGTACAGTCCTCACCGATTCCTGTCGTTTGTTGACAGTCGCTCGTTGTGCAATTCTCTCGCTTATTGACTACGTTGACAATGGGGTGGGACCAAGATGTCGGGAAACCATTAGGAGGAAGCATTTTTTTGGCTTGTAATGAGGCACTTGCCTGCGTACTGCCATGACCCTGGTGGGTCCCTACTGTCATCCTCTCCACGTACAATCATCTCCTGATTCCTCTCGGTTGTTGACCATGTTGACAACGCCAGAAGGCGGTGCCGCGGCGAGGGAACCAAAGCGGAGGACGACGGCGAGGCCTCGGACGGGAACGAAAAGGAGCCGTGGAAGATGCTGCAGTGTGGTCGGAAATGGAGGGGAGTACGAGGGTTGGTGCATGGTGGGGATGCCGTCGCCGGAAAATAACAGGAGGTGGGGGGTGTAGAGGGATGGCCTGGCACTGGTTAGGGTACAGTGGGACAGCAATGCGTGCGCGGCTACGCAGCAAGCCACGGAAGGCGGGAGCAGGCGATCCCGCCGGCGTTGGTTTGGATTGGGCGGCTGGAGCCTGGAGGAAGAAGACAAGAGATTGAAAAAGCACGACAGACATAGTAGGCCCACAAGTCAGCCTCTTAATCCGTGGCGGACAAATACAACCCATTTAAAAATATAACTGCCCATTCCAAACATTCAATTGGAAAGTTCAACATTTAGAGCAAAGTAACATGTCTGATTTAGAGATAGAGTACTGAACCTCCACGTTGACAACCATCATAGCCAACTTAACTATCTACTCCCACTAATACTCGAGTTTAGAACAACTAACATACTCTTAGCTAACTAGACGATGCCAGCCGCCATCTGCGGCTCATGCTAAACGTCGGCACCGACGTCCTCCTCCTTGCCTCGGACTTGGCAGAGGTGCGATAGGGCGCGTTGCTCGCGCCCGTTGGCCCTTTCCATGCCGGCGTGGTCCACTGAAGCTTCGGCTTCTAAGCGGGAAACCCACTTGATGAGCTGGTAGTAAAATTTAGCATCGCGCACGCGTGCGTGCCCGACAGCCTCTAGGGCTATTCGCCGGGCGCCGACCTCCATGTAGTCGGCCCAGTTGCGGGCGCTCTACTTGTGACGCAGAGCAGCGGTGCGCTCCTCCTCCTCCATGCTCTGCTGGCGGCGCTTATCAGTGGTACGCTGCTCCTCCGCCATGCGGTCACGCTCCAAGGCATCCTCATACTCCGCATTGCTATCTAAAGACCGCCAGAATGCCTCCTCCCTCCGTCTGCCTTCCCGTGAAAAACCGAACACTAACTCCGGTGGTGAGCGCCTCTGGTGGCGCCTATTGCTGCCGCGCAGGGGCATCACGGACATGGTGAGAGTGAGGGCAAGTGGCGAGCGGCGTCAGGCCGGTGGGGTCTTGTGAGGATAGGGTGCGTTGGGTGAAGGTGCCACCGGAGCACACCGGGAACCAGTAATTATAGGCGGACGGTAGGTAAACTGGCATGTCGCGGGAAACGCGACGGTCATAAGAATTCAATGCATAAGCAGGCATGGATTAGTGCGCCAGCTTGCCGTGGAAAACTAGAAAAACTGAAATTATGACTGTACCTTACTCCCGTCCCGTCCCGTCAGTGCTAAAACTAGAAAAAACAGATGTGCATAAGCAGGCATGGATTAGTGCACATCGGCATGACAGTCAAACGAGTGCACTCCATTCATCCAGATGAGGTACGTGCGTGATCCGCTAGTTATTCGTGTAGATCGAGTCAGTCGGATAGTCTACGTGTAGGATCGCAATAGCTGATGAACGTTCGCTGGGAGAGAAGGCATTTGCGAATGTTTTGCTGGCAGTTTCTTCAGATTCGCATGGCATTTTCTTCAGAACAGCATGTCAGTTTCTTCAGAGGAAGGCATTTTTATTCTAAAAACTGTCACCCTTGGATCTTGCGTCACAACTAAAACTACCAGGAGTGTATTAGTAGGCTAGCTAGTGATCGATTAGTAACTTGTAAACACTGAGCGAAGAGAAATAAGGAACATGTTGGACCATTTGGTGCGAGAGGAATACTAGGGTGTTCCGGCACAAGTCTACTCTTCCGTCCATCCTGTTGTTCAACATCCAATCTGAGGCAAAACTTTGGGTCACCGTGGGCGCAAAACATTTGGGTCACATCATGCCAGGAGAGTAGTGTCTTTGTAATTTCTGTCTCGCTTTTCTTTGTAAAAGCAACTGTGAACTCCTTCTTAATTAATGCATGAGGCAAATCTTTTGCCTCCGTTTCAAAAAAAAGAAAACACCGAGCGAAGAGAAAAAAGGAACTATTGTGCACAGTAGTAAGAGCCGATCCACTCTAAATGTTTAGACCAGACTCACAGGCCTAGCTTACTAATATGTTCACATTAATAGCCCAAATTCACAACCAACTAGTAGGATTCCCATACATAAGATCAACATGTTTATGCATCTCAATGATTCACAGATCGTACACAATATATCTGTTCTTGCTACTAACATGGATGCTTCTCAGGGCCAACATTCAATACAGAGTGAATGACAAATTTGTTTGTAAAGTCTACATTTCCTCTAGCAAACGTAAGTGGTTTCACCAACAGATGGAACCATGAGAATCAACCACACATGATGGAGGAACATCCACTGAAATATGTTATGGTCATCTGTCGATCATACGGCAAGACTATTTTCAGAATTCAACTTTAAGTTGGCAAGATGATGCCCATTGGATAATCAGACCAGAGCAATGAAGCACCTAGTGTTGGCAAATAAATAGTACAGTACTACTTTTGTGCAGTCCATGCGGTGACTATCCAATCCTTCTGTGTCTATTTTCAAATGGCACTGCATGCAGTGACTATCCTATTCTTTTGTGCAGTTCCAAAAAATTGAGGTCCTTATGTTTGTTTGCCAAATAGCAACGAGCAGACATCTGTTTGCACAAATATCAAGCAGCTAGTTAACATATACTCCACCTTGTATTTTTGGTTTAACCACGTCTCTGCTAGTCGTTTCCGCCTAGCATCTGTCATGTTTTGCACTGGACAATTTGATACTGAATTGATTTGCTGGTACAGAGAAGAAATATAGCGCCTATTCTTCATCAGACCAAGGATATCCATGTTTGTAGGGATGGAAGAGGTGAAATTGATACAACCGAAAGTGAGTATCCAATCATTGATTCATGTCCTGCACCACCAATGGAGGTCCACCCTGGCAATAAATTTACATGCAAACCACTAATATTACTCTCTAATGACAGTACAAAAACAGAAGCAAGATAGCAGCAAACCATGTACCTTGGTAATGAACAGCTCATATTCCACCGATTGGATATAGCTGTTTGCAGAAAATAATGGTCATAATGTTGAACCATCTGGACTTTTTGTGCAGTTCCACTAAAATCGAGCATCCCTGTTTGCACAGATATTGAAAGTGTGATTAAAAGTGGCACTAGTTGACAGTTAGCATAGACTCACAAATTTAAGCATTCCAAATTTCTTAATGGGAAAAGGTAGCAAGACAGTTTCTAACCACCTGTTCAAAGGAATAAAGAAGGCAACAGCGACGGTTGTCATGATGGCATACATTTGTGAAAGATTGAACTATTCCTGACCTTTCCTCTTCTTTTAAGAATTTTTTGTGCAGTTCAACTGAAATAAAATGCCATCACCGCCTTGACATTTCGGTGACACTGTACAAAAAAATTGACTTACCATTACATCATGATGTTAGGTATGTAATCAACAGGCAATAGAGACAAAAATGCAGACCTCCTCCGATAACATAATGAACATTAATTTTAACAAAGGTGTGACTAGCTTTGCCGGCATAATTTGAAGAATTCTACACCCTCTGTTCCTTAATATAAGACGTTTTTGCAGTTCAATTTAATGTACCAAAATGTCTTGTATTTTGAAAGAGAGGTAGTAGCTTTCCTGCCTTTCTTTCTTTGTCAATTTATCAGTGGCATTAGACTGACTGCGGCTTTAGTTAAAAGTGGCATCATTTTAGCAATAGCATAATTTTACCGGTGGCATTATACTAACAGCAAAAAAGTGGCAATAAGAGCATGGTGTTGGCTGTGTGCATCCTAGCTGTGTAGAGGCCGGGTGTGTGCTAACTGTGTTATGTATCTTCTTGATGCTCCGTTTTGAGCCAATAAAATCCACCCTTTGTCGAAAAAGTACAATGTACCTCCACGGACGCATAGATTGGTGAAGCAGGGATGGTTGCCTAGAGCAACAAATATCCAAGCAGCATATCTGGATTTGTCCCATTTTTGTTCTCTTTAGCCACCTTTTACCTATGTGAGGACAACAAACCTATCGACCTGGTCATTCTCTATTGCGTTGTCCTGTCTTTCTTTCCTTTTTCAACCAAGAGACAAGAGACTAGTTCCTCAGCTACTACTGCCTTTCCCCTTTTCAACCAAGATGTAGGTTCGATACCAAGTCTCTTCTACAGTACTCCCTCCTTCCCGGTTTATAGGGCTCAAATCTAAAATCACATCAACCAAGGCATATGGTGAGTGGAGGAATGAATCTCGTACTTTACACAACTACTCAAATTAAACTGATGCATTTATTTGGATTAATTGCAATGCATGCATGCTTGGCCACTAGATGAGTAGCAACATTACATGCATTGGTGTGTTTCTTTTTAATTCTTGCATGCAAAGATTTAATGCGCCTCGGAACCTTAAAATGAGATGGAGATGAGCCCTTTAAATTGGAAAAAGAAAAAAATTGAGATAAGCCCTATAAACCGGAAAGGAGGGAGTACTACTTTTCCCCCCTTTCTTTCCTTATTCAACCCAGACATGGATTAGTCTGCATGAAGTAGGGTTTCCTTTAATAGTGCAAATTAATGTTTTTGTCTGCATGATCAGCAGAGGCTAGTAACTTGGGGAGATGGGGCAGTGGAAAAACAACCGCATGCAGCGACGTGGGCAAATGGGGCAACAACACAAGGGTATGGTCCGAAAAGATGTAGCATACCAGAGGGTCGGCGGGAAGCAGCTTCTCTCGTCGTCGTCCTCCTCCACCGACACTATGGCAGCGACCTTGGGGACGGAGGTCATCCCGCGCCGGTGCTAGGTCTGAGAAGACGGCCTTGTCCTCAGTGCACATCCTCCTCTTCCCCGACAGATGGGATCAGGCCGGATCTATGGCCACCGGTGAGGAGGGAGAGAGAGTGGCCACCGCCGTCTTTTTTAGATCTGGAGAGGGTGATAGTGTGAGAAGCAAGTGGGCAGCCCTAGCAAGCAAGCGTTGAAGCTCCAGCCTATATACTACTATATTATACTTGGTAGAGTACCTCCGTCAAGGTTTTCTAAGTCCCGCAAGCCGAAGCAACAGGACCAATAAATTGGGCAAATTAAGGTCTTCAATCTCTCTCCCATGCATGCACTTTTTCTCTCTCCTGCATGCACCCAATGGATAGCGTGCATGTAACGTCTGACCTAATAAATCGGGATGACGTGTAGTAGTAATGCTTCAAAATTAAACAGCACGCCATTAAAAAAAATTAAGTCGAGAAATAACGCGGCCTGATCGCATTTTGCACGAGAAATGAGAAACCATGTTTCGTTGACGTGTTGTCCCGTTCCAACGTGTCAGTGAGAAGACGGCGAGTCCTTTTGTACAATTTCCGAACGGACATCAATGTATGGCCGGGTCACCTCTTCCTATACCGTGGCAACCGTCCGCTCCCCGCTCGCCTCTTCCTGTACCATGGCAACCGTCCACCGCCTCTTCCCCTTTCCCTCTCGATTTGGGAGTTGGAACTACTGTCGCACGCTCTTCCTCCCTCCATTTGCCTTGACCCTTCCTTCTGCCATTGTTCGTCTTCTCGATGGAGGAAAGTAGCAAGACACGACCCCGTTATTCTTGCCCCAATCTGACAGATGACACGGTGGAGGAAATCATTGATCGGTGCGACGTCATCACCGCGGCTAGCATGGCAGGTTCATTCAAGAACAGTCTTAACTCAACAAATAAGATCATTACAAACAACCCAAGGGTTCAAGAGCGGTTTGATCTCCCCTATCTTCTTCGCTATGACCCTGCTCTCTGGTACGGGCACGACGGAAGGCTCGCCTTGTGCAAGTTGATGCCACTTGATAATTATCTGTGTGATGTTAAGATGCCATCGCTTCAGCGTAAGGATTGGGCAGGCGCAAATGGAGATTGGGTTGTTTATATTGGGGACAACTACGAGTGGGAGCTTGTGAATGTGTACACTCGTCACCGGATTCCAATTCCAAAAATCTTAGATTGCCCTGAGGTTGAGCACACTGATACTCTACGTACGTTCAAATACGATATTGGTGACTGTCGTCTACAGAAGATAGCAATTTGTTGAGTTCCCACATGCTCTTGGAGTTATCGGAACTATTGTGTTGTCACTGTCTTCGACAAGCTTGTTGCCGTCTTTACTCCTGGAGGGATTGGATGGACATTGCTTAAAAACCAGTTTCTGTACACGAGGGAGTACTGTGATGCAATTCAATACGAGCGGCATGTGTTTGCTGCCACCACTTGTGGCACTATTTTTGCATGGGATCGTTCTTGCTTCGGTACATTTGTCTTCCACCTTAATTAGAATTGTTTCATTCACCATGCATGTGAGTTATCCCTTTACTAATTAACCTTCAAAATTTTCAAGGCCCTGTCAACATTCCGCCACCGATACTTGGAAACTTTTATAACCAAGGGGGAGATGACGATGGTGATGATGATGATGACGATGGTGATTATCACGAGCATGAAGACGAGCAATACCTACCTACTAGATGGTACCTAGCTACTTATTTCGATGGATCACCTCTTCTTGTCTGTATACATAACATTGCTAATGTTACAGAGGAAGCAGGTAGTAGTATTGTCTCGCATGGTCATACTCTGCGGACCTATGCCAACTTCCGTTATAGGCTATTTGGGATGGATACTAGTGTGCTAGCGCCACGAGCTTCTCCCTGGTTCAATATTGACAGTCTTGGAGAACACTCGCTTTTCCTTGGACTAAACCATCCAATGATGGTGAAAGGCGATCCAGCGCCCATTGGCACAACCTTGCCATTTATGAGAAGCAACTCTATCTATACCACCGACATTGATGTTGTTGCTCACTACTCCAATGCAAGTATTGCTCCTAATATTGGCCGCTTCAGCCCGGATGGTGAGTCTTGCATTGGTCTCAAGATTGACAATACCACCGGGCCCTGGTCAGAGACTCACTTCTGGTTCAAAGCAAGCGTTACCAATGCCGAGGATTGGTTGACGTGAAGGTCGTTTTCATTTCTTGTACGTGTTGTGTGAGAAAAAGTTTAGTATTTACAATGAATCCTCGTTGTTGTTGTGCGTTGTAGACTTGTTGTATGTAGTGTGAACGGTATATTTGCATATACATGTGATAAACTTACTTAATTTATGAATGGATTTCGAGTCACTTCTCAGAGTGTGTGCTGTGACGCGGCAAAATACTTTTCACTGAAAGTATGTGGGACCGAATGTCAGCAAACCGACGATGGGCACAATTTGCGCGTCTGCCGGCTGGCTGATAAGAGAGGGAGAGGAGGGCCGAGCACGGACTCCAGGAAATTTGCCGACAGTGTGAGGTGGGCCGCCTAGTACTAGTGGTACCGAACTCCTGAAGAAATAATGTGTTTTTCTTTTTGCAAGTTGGAGATATAATGTGTTTGCTCTACGTAACCATCACCTCGATATAGTAGGGTGGCATGGGCCAAAACAACCATTCACGTCTAGGAGTATGGCACACGCCACCACCAAGAGTCCCATCTGACACCAAATTTCTTGGATTCCATGCTACACCTAGCTCTTCTCTCTCCTCATTTCTCTAACTCAACCATCGTGCGGCGGCGGGGGGGGGGGGGAGTTTCAGGTGATACGAATCTGCCCATGCTCCCATGATATGGCCTTTTGAAAGCCCTTGGATTTGAGAGCGAATGGTTGCATGCTGAGCTCCTGCAAGTTTGCAAAAAAGCCCACTAGGATCTGATATTTACGCACAGGTCTAGAATCTCGGCATGCGAGCGTTTGATCTCAGATCCAAGGGCTCTCAGAAGCCGGTAACATGGGAGCATGGACAAGTTGGTTTGTCGATAGTCAGTTTGCAGAACTGCGGTCCCACTTGTTAGTCAAAATGCAAGACTGCAAGCGTTCCCCCTTGAGCGGCGTGCCAGACCAACCATGAGGGGGTACGACGCGAACCGTGCGGGGTCCTTTTGAGCTTGTAAGTTGTAACATTTGGTTCTGCTCCTTAGCGTGACCGATAGATACAAATATAACGATTTTCCCTCAAAAATTAGAAATAACGATTAAAAACGCTATCGCTGGGCCACCACCGTCTTTTTTTAGATTTGGAGAGGGCCCCGTTCCAACATGTCAGTGAGAAGACGACGAGTCCTTTTGTATAATTTCTGAACAAACATGTAGGCCGGGTCACCTCTTCCTGTACCGTGGCAACCGTCCGCTCCCCACTTGCCTCTTCCTGTACCATGGCAACCGTCCACCACCTCTTCCCCTTTCCCTCTCGATTTGGGAGTTGGAACTGCTGTCGCATGCTCTTCCTCCCTCCATTTACCTTGACTCTTCCTTCTGCCATTGTTCGTCTTCTCGATGGAGGGAAGTAGCAGGACCCGACCCCATTATTCTTGCCCCAATCTGACAGATGACGCGGTGGAGGAAATCATTGATCGGTGCGACATCATCACCGCGGCTAGCATGGCAGGTTCGTTCAAGAACATTTTCGACTCAACAAATAAGATCATTACAAACAACTCAAGGGTTCAAGCGCGGTTTGATCTCCCCTATCTTCTTCACTATGACCCTGCTCGCTGGAGCGGGGACGACGGAAGGCTCGCCTTGTGCAAGTTGATGGCATTTGACAATAATGATCCGTGTGATGTTAAGATGCCATCGCTTCGGCATAAGGCCTGGGCAGGCGCAAATGAAGATTGGGTTGTTTATATTGGGGACAACTGCGAGTGGGAGCTTGTGAATGTGTACACTCGTCACCGGATTCCACTTCCAAAAATCTCAGAATGCCCAAAGGTTGAGCAAACCGATACTCTACGTATGTTCAAATATGATTATCGTGACTGTCGTCTACAGAAGATAGCAATTTGTTGAGTTCCCAATCGCTCTTGGAGTTATAGGAACTATTGTGCCATCGCTATCTTCGACAAGCTTGTTGCCGTCCTTACTTCTGTGCCTCAATGGATATTGCTTGAAAACCAGTTTCTGGGCACGCATGTGTACTGTGATGCAATTCAATACGATCGTCTTGTGTTTGCTGCCACCACTTCTGGCACTGTTTTGCATGGGATCCTGATTGTTTCGGTATGTTGTTTGTCTTCCACCGTAATTATAATTGTTTCATTCACCATGCATGCCAGTTATCCCCGTACTAATTAACCTTTTTTGCGGGGTCCCGTACTAATTAACCTTCTTGTGTTTCCAAGGTCCTGTCAACTTCCCCCCACCGATACTTGGAAACTTTTATAACCAAGGGGGAGATGACGATGGTGATGATCACGAGCATGAAGACGCGTAGTACCTACCTACTCAGTGGCGCCTAGCTACTTATTCCGATCGATCACCTCTTCTTGCTGTATACAGGGCACTGGTGATGTTACAGAGGAAGCAGGTGTTGTCTACCATGGTCGCAGTCATCTCTGGACCCATTCCAACATCCGTT
This sequence comes from Elymus sibiricus, assembly GCA_039707655.1. NCBI lineage: Eukaryota > Viridiplantae > Streptophyta > Magnoliopsida > Poales > Poaceae > Elymus > Elymus sibiricus. The sequence continues at coordinate 200,011,212 of CM077668.1, forward strand.
GCAGCGTATTCGGAATGGATACTAGTGTGCTAGCGCCAGAACCTTCTCCCTGGTTCAATATTGATAGTCTTGGAGAATACTCGCTTTTCCTTGGACTAAACTATCCAATTATGGTGAAAGGCAATCCGGCGGCTGTTGGCACAACGTTACCATTTATGAGAAGCAACTGTATCTATACCTCGCACATTGGTATAATTCCCTACGCTGGCTATCACAATTTTCATACTCCTAATATAGGCCGCTTCAGCCTGGATGGTGGGTCTTGCATTGCTCTCGATGTTGACAATAGCTGGCCCTACCCAGAGGTTCACTTATGGTTCAAAGCAAGCGTTTCCAACGCCGAGGATTGGTTGAATTGAAGTTCATTTCATTGCTTGTTATTTGTTGTGTGATAAAAACTTTAGTATTTAGAATGTATCCTCGTTGTGGTTGTGCGTTGCTGACTTGTTGTATGTAATAAATAGCATATTTGCATATGCATGTTATAAACTTACTTAATTTATGATTGGTCGCCTGAATATTTTTTGTGGCGTGGCTAGATGATAGTCACCTGAATATTTTTTGTGGACAGTCAATTTGGCTTGGGCCGTTGGATGAAAAATGGACGGCGGGATCATCTTCCTAAACCTCCAGCCTGTCACGTCGCACCGCACACGGTGGGTCAGGCACGCCGCTCACCCAGCGAATGTGCGTCATCTTGCGTTTTCACTGACATGTGGGACCGAATGTGAGCAAACCGACGATGGGCACAGTCCGCGCGTCTGCTTGCCGGCTGTGGAGAGAGAGAGAGGAGGGCCGAGCACGGACTCCAGGAAATTTGGCGACATTGTGTGGTGGGACATATGTTAATAAAACTAATACTACTACTAGTGGTACCGTAGTCCAGGAGAGATACTAATGTGCTTGCTCTAGCCTCACTCTATGTAACCAGCACCTCGATATAGTGGGGTGGCATGGGCCAGAACAAGCATATCTCTTCTCCCTCCTGACACTATAGTCGGTTTGCCACCATGAGTCCCATCTGACACTATATTTCTTAGAGTCCGTGCTACAGCTATCTCTTCTCCCTCCTCATGTCTCTAACTCAGCCATCGCGCGGCGGGCGGGGTGGGGGTTTGCCGATAGTCGGTTTGCTCAACTGCGGTCCCACTTGTAAGTGAAAATGCAGGACATCGCGCGTTACCCCTTGAGCGTCGTGCCACACCATCCGTGTGGGGGTGCGACTCGAACACGGCAGTCTTTTCCTTTTAAACTTCTAAGTTGTAACATTTGTTTCTACTCTTTGGCGTGACCGATAGATAGAAATAACGATTTTCCCTCAAAAATTAGAAATAATGATTAAAAACGCTAGCGCCGGGCTTTTCCCGCGCGATAAGCGGGGGAATTTTGCCAATTTTGGCCATCATCGCTTTGCTTGCATGTGGTCCCACATGTAAGTGATATGCCTAGCCACTGTGCGTTGAGCGGCGGGCCAGAATGACCGTCTGGGGTGCGACACGAACAGGACTGTGCGTGAACCGGACTGTGCGTTGAGCAAGGGATCACACATGTCTTTATCAGCTGGAATGAGAATGCAATATAGTAAGAATCAAGGCCACGACGACGCGATGCAATGGTGGACACGAGGCCAAATGAAACTTGCGAGCGACCCAACCAAACACGCCCATGGTGCTGGGTTGCTGGCTGCATGCCGCTTCTCCCATTTAGTAGTACTACTTCCCTCAGCATGCGAATTGAAGGAGGATAAACATCAATGGCCGTTCATCGGGAACCGCTACCTTCTACTTTATTTGCATTCAAGCCGTCCCGGAAACCATACTCGTTTACTAGCCCCCCTTGTATTTTGTGTCATATTTTGGCCCTTAATCTAACTAATAAAATTGTGTGACCAATATAATGTCATTGGAAAACATATTCAAATATGAATCCAACAAAAAAAGTTTGACATGCTACTCAATTACTCCTACTACGTAGTAATGTCATTGGAGTAGTAGGAGTAGTATGTTAGTCCATCGTTGACCCAAAATAAGATGAGACTAATAATCCAGATGTTGGTAGTTCTACTGGGGAAAATCTTTCAAAGTTTGGAGGCTTCTAGAGGGCAGGGGCGATCCTCCTTCACTAAAAAAAATAAGTACTACTCCTATAACCTAACCATTTGCCCTTCTCCATTTTCTTGCATGTGCACAAGTGGGACATTTGATTTGTTTATTGGGCGATAAGACGTTAGTAGTACTCCGTCCCCTAGGACAAGGATTTATTGCACGTAGAGCCAAGCTTTTGCACGTACTACTTGTGGGACGCAAGACCGATGAACCCTCGCTCCCTCCTGAGTCGTTTATCAGAGTGGGTGGTGCCACGCGGCCAAATATTTTCTAGCACAATACTAGTACATAATTGCCCGAGCATTGCAACGAGCTATATATATTCTCTAGTACGTATGTCAGCCCATAATTTACAGGTCAATATTAATATGCATACAGATCCATAAACGACATCCTCTAGCCCTAGTGCGCCGGGCCACCAACCGACGGGTGAGGAGCAGCGGCGTTGGTGGCGAGGTCAACGTGCTTCTGAACAATGCCGTCCAAGGTTGCTCTGCGGTCCAAGAAGGCCACTGTCCTATTGTCCTCCTCTGGCACGTAGTGGTCCTTGTGGACAATTTCCTTGTAGACGCAGGTGATTATGTCGATGGTGTCTTGCTGGGCGAGGCACTGCGCGGCGAGCGCGACGTCGAGGTGGACATTCTCCGGCGCGACGGCGGACAGTCGCAGGGCCACCAGTGTGTCGAAGAGGTTATCGCCATAGAGGCTGGTGAGGGTGGCGGGCATCGCAGAGCCTGGGCACGTGGGCTGGAGGCGTACGTCAAGGTCGTCCACGAGCTTCTTGACGACGGTGAACTTGTCTAGGAAGCCGACGAGGCCTCGTCGAACAAGGGGACGAAGTTGTCGTCCAAGAGGCCTCTTGCCCTGGCGGCCTCAAGCACGACCTGGAGACGTTCCTCGGTGCCGGCCCGCAGGCCGGCGTCGTGGACCATCTGGCACAGCCGGCTCATGCTCGCGCTCATCGCCTCCATGGCTCTAGCTTCTGGTCAATTGATCTTGCGATTGGAGTGATCACTCTTGCCCTCAGTTAGGGTGCGTAGGTGCGTAGGATTTCATAGATGGATTGGACTGGTGGGGAGCCTTTATATGAGAAGTGCAGACTACGTTTGGATTCACATGTGCGTTGCCTATCTACTCCTCGCTCCTTAGTAGTACTCCCGCCGGTCCTCTTTTCTCTGCGCCTAAGGTTGAGCGCGCATACCAAGGGTAGACTCAGTCTGTTTTTTCTGGACATAATTGCCCTTGCGTTTGCAGAGTATTGCATGCCTGCTGGTGCCTCAAATCCTGCTCTGCATGCACACATTGCTCCCTGTCTCGCTGCATGCGCACATAGTTACGAGAAGATTGAGGTAATTTATGCGTGCAATTATGTTGGAAGCTGGCGCAATTAATGCGGGGCGAATGCGGTGCAAGTACTAGTGTGGTTGATGAGATTTCATATTTGAGCCCTCAACCGGAAGGGAGAGTGTATAATATCATCGGAAACTACACTCAAATACGCCCCGTAGAAAAAACTACACTCAAATACGAATAAAACAATACTCCATGTAGTATTATTTACGGAGGGAGTAGTAGTATATTTTTTGTGACATGCATTACTATATATTGTTAGTCAAATGCTAAATCGAAATGGAGGTGGTAGTACTACTAAATCCAGACGGAGGGAGTTGTAGTACTAGTACCAAAGTACTACCCGTTGGTCAAATTATTACGTGCTGCTCCTCACAGTGAAGTGACAAGACCCTGCGCCGGAGATGACACCAGAGTGCAGGCGGCGTGTTCGGGTTACCAAAGTCAGCCTCACCGTGTGCAATCACTATCATCAAGGCTGTAGGGCTACCCTGCTTACAACAAGCTGTGTTCTAGATATTTTCCCGTGCGTTGCCTCGAGTTAGAATAATATATTGCAATGGGTATATTGGTTACATCGTTGCAGCACCTATGCACGCGAACATAATCGTAACGTACTACCACGTGCTGGATAGTCGTAATTTTACAAGGTTCAAACTGATATTACAAATGCTAGTAGTAATGCTGCACCTACGAAGAGGGAATTATTAGGAAGTTTACATAAGAAGTTTCATTACTTTAGGTGGATGCAGCATTACCATACAAACTAAAATCCACCACCCCTGACAAGTCACTAATCAGCAAATAAACTTGCGCGTCTGTCGACACTTGACCTTTCAAAAACAAATTCAGCTTCTACAGAGCCTTTGTCATTCAGCTTTAGACGCTTGCAGTGATCAGCACACCATTCATTGTTGTGCCAGAGAACGCCAAACCTCATTACCTTGAGCACACTTGCTTTCAGAAACAAGAACCTAGCCAATTTAATCTCGGATGTGGTGCCTTGATAGTCGATCAAATCAACTTCTGTAAGATGGAGATCAAGGCATTCGATGAGGTTGTTATATTGCAGCACATTTTTCACTTTCGAGTCTTTTTTTATCTGCAAAGAAGAGAACATATTAGAGGAGCTGGATATATAAGATTGCCGTGTCATCAAGAGCTACCAATATCATTCGCTCATACAATAGGGTTGGCTGTAAGGCTAGTGATAATTTTCACTCTCTCTCTCTCTCTTTCCTCTCATTTACTCACTTTATGTCCGTCTTGGTTTATAGGTCCCCTTCGTATTTAGTGTAATATTTTGACCATAGATTTACCTAACAAAATGTCAATGCATGTCACAAAAAATTATACCATTGGAAATTATGTTCAAATACGAATCCAACGATATAATTTTTAGTGACATGCATTAACATTTTGTTAGTTAAATCTATGGTCAAAATTTCATACTCCAAAATAGAAAGGGGACTAGTAAACCAGGACGGAGGTAGTACTTGCTCCTAGGATAAAGTTACTTCCCACTATGACTAGCCTTGGCTACAATAACAAAAAAACGATGCAGGTGATCACGTGAGAAAAAAATACTAAAAACATTTCTTTCAGTATAGTGCCTAGATGCAGTTTTGAACACTAAATTTGTCATTGTAACTTGGGAAAAATTACGAAAAAATTGAGCTCCGTTGTGGTTCACATTTAATAGGAAAGGAGTTTCACCTCGATGAGTAGCTTCTCCATGCACGGAAAGCATCTAAGGAATCCAACAACTTGATCCAGATTGGGGCCGATAGATTTTATTGCCAAAATCTTCACTGTGCGCACAGACTGGGTCAAGCTTGTGGGAATCATTTTCTGGATGACAGTCGAAAATAAATCAAGAAAAAATTAAAATGTGTATTTCAAGAAGAAGAACGAGAAGAAGAAGAGTGTTGTACCTGAACAGTTATGGATCCAATAACAAGTTCGGAGAATTTGGCAGACGAGTGGTCCAACGCTGTCAATTTCGGCGCGTCAATAACCCTGCTTTTTGTTGGACCTTCTAGATCAGATACAAGCAATCTCTCAAGGAAAGGCGCATTCTCAATGACCATATCGTGAAACAACTCAACTGATCTCTTCCCAAATAATGTCCTATTGCGGGGCAAGCAAGACACATAAATCCATCAGAGATTCGTCGAGGCGATGTGGAGGCTAATGAACCCGTGGATCTGTTGAAGACAAAGGTACTCAAGCGCTGTACAGCCGCGGAGCAGCCGCTCCATAGCCTCCTTCGAGATACCAATGTCGAAGAGGCTGGGCTGCTTGAGTTGAGGGAGAAGAAGAGCGGGCGCGGCATCAATCTGTGGAAAATAGCAGGAGCTGAACCTGGCACGGCGCAGCGTTGGCGCGTGGCAGAGCGCGGACAGCGGCAGAGAGTGACATCGTCCACCTTCAAACCTGAGCTCCTCGAGCTGATCTAGGGTGGGGGATAAGAACCACTCGTCGAACTTGGCTTGGACATTGCAGTTGGTACTGAACATGCGGATGTCAAGGCGTCTGGCTGGCCCAGGGTGCGATGCAAGGATCTTGGAGACTGCAGCCATGCATTTGCAATCCCCATCGCAGAGGCAGCTATCGACGGTGAGGTTGAGGGGGACGCAACGCTAGAGGGGGCGCCACCGTCGGGAGAGAAGGGTGGTCCGCATGCCAGATTTGGTGGGGAAGAGGGCAATGACGACGAGCAGCATGTCGTCGGGGAGGCTGCTGATGAAGTCCAGGCTCGCCGGATGCAGTTTGGGCTCGAGCCGCCTCCGCTTGTTGGCCGCCTCGTCCTCCATCTCAGCCGGCAGCGACGCTGGTGTACACATGTGCTGGTGTGTATTGTGTGCTGGGTGTGCGCGAGTGCGTCCTTGCATGCATGCCACACAGTGGTGTATGGGCGTTGTCGTAGTTTGTGTCCGTGGTGGCGTCTAAGAAGGTGTTAATCTAGTACTCCCTCCATTTCTTTTTAGTCCGCATATAAAATTTGGTCAAAGTCTAACTATGCAAAGTTTGACCAACTATATATCAAAAGATATCAACATTTACAATATTAAAGCTATATGCTATGAAAATTAATTTCAAGATGCATCTAAATATATTGATTTCATACTGTAAATGTTGATATTCTCCTATAAAGTTAGTCATAGTTTACGAAGTTTGACTTTGACCAAATTTTATATGCAGACTAAAAAGAAACGGAGGGAGTACTACAGTACTGTTTTAACGAGGAAGAAGTGTGCACTCAATTTAGTAGCGTGCGGGGTTCTACAGCAAGTGGTTTCTAGTTTGTTTATTTCACCCCGTGGCAGATGGGCCTCTAGTTTATTTAATTTCTCCCACTGCCACATGGGCCCGCACACCCATAGAGAACACGAGCTGAGAAGGCACCATGTAGACTGGTTGACTGGTCATCTAGACAATATACGGAGCTGTACGCTGAGCCAGTGACCGTATAATCCCTCGGTAAAGAGAGATCGAGTGAGAGGAGAGGCCCGTGAGAGGTAGTGATAGAGAAAGAGATACTCACTCCGTTCGATAATGTAGTGCCTATAAATTTTTGAAAAGTCATACTTTTGAAACTTTGACCAAGTTTATAGAGAAAATTACTTATATCTACAATACCAAAGATAAATGATATGAAACTACATCTTGTGATGAATCTAATGATGTATGTTTGTCCTTCCAGATGTAAATGTTTTTCTCCACATATACCTGGTCAAACTTTGTGAGGTTTGACTTTTCAATAAATGTATATATGCTATGGATCAGAGAGAGAGTACATAACTAGAGAGAGATCAAGTGTGTGTGAAGGAGAAAGAGTGAGTGTGCAAAAAGAGAGAGTGTGAAAGAGAAAGGGACAACACATGATAAATTAGAGAGAAAGTGTGTGTGTCTTATGAAAAAATATCATGCATGCATCTCCGAGAGAGAAAGCGAGGTGAGGAGATACACAGAGATATATTGTGTGGTTGTTTGCAACAGAGAGAGAGAGAGACCCCTAGCACGTGGCCAATAGAGGTTTGGCAAACAAGGGAGAGAGGTCGAGAGAGACGTATGGATAAAATGGAGGCATGGGGGGAGAGGGTGTGTTTGTGATAGAGAGATCCCCTCGAGACCGTGAGGGGACTATATGGGTGGGAGATCGAGAGACAAGGTGTGTGTGCGATAGAAAGATACCCGGAAAGAGATCGAGATAGACTTAGCTAGGGAGGGAAGGAGACAATGTGTGTGCCTGTGATGGAGAGTGAGAGATGGTCATACCTAGGGGGAAGTGCATATCCGTGTGATGGAGTGAGAGATAATTGTACTTAGGGGGGAGCGTGTGCGTGCGTGTGAGATAGAGAGAGAACGAGGGAGAGAAAGTGTTAGATGGGTCTATCTAGTGTGAGCGAGATATGTGTATGTGTGACCTAGGGAGATAGAAAGTTTGAAATAGAGAGAGAAGAGCCCCAAGACGGCGGAGTGGTGCATGAGAGAGTTGAGAGAGAGAAAGAGATACTCCCTCCGTTCAATAATGTAGTGCCTACAAATTTTTGAAAACTCAAACTTTGGAAACTTTGACCAAGTTTACAGAGGAAATAATTTATATCTACAATACCAACGATGTATATATAATATGATACTACATCTTGTGATGAATCTAATGATATATATATGTTTCCCATTCTAGATGTAAATATTTTTCTCCACATTCCTGGTCAAACTTTGTGGGTTTTGACTTTTCAAAAAATCAATATGCTATGGACCGGAGAGAGTACATAACTAGAGAGAGATCAAGTGTGTGTGAAGGAGAAAGAGTGAGTGTGCAAAAAGAGAGAGTGTGAAAGAGAAAGGGACAACACATGATAAATTAGAGAGAAAGTGTGTGTGTCTTATGAAAAAATATCATGCATGCATCTCCGAGAGAGAAAGCGAGGTGAGGAGATACACAGAGATATATTGTGTGGTTGTTTGCAACAGAGAGAGAGAGAGACCCCTAGCACGTGGCCAATAGAGGTTTGGCAAACAAGGGAGAGAGGTCGAGAGAGACGTATGGATAAAATGGAGGCATGGGGGGAGAGGGTGTGTTTGTGATAGAGAGATCCCCTCGAGACCGTGAGGGGACTATATGGGTGGGAGATCGAGAGACAAGGTGTGTGTGCGATAGAAAGATACCCGGAAAGAGATCGAGATAGACTTAGCTAGGGAGGGAAGGAGACAATGTGTGTGCCTGTGATGGAGAGTGAGAGATGGTCATACCTAGGGGGAAGTGCATATCCGTGTGATGGAGTGAGAGATAATTGTACTTAGGGGGGGGGCGTGTGCGTGCGTGTGAGATAGAGAGAGAACGAGGGAGAGAAAGTGTTAGATGGGTCTATCTAGTGTGAGCGAGATATGTGTATGTGTGACCTAGGGACATAGAAAGTTTGAAATAGAGAGAGAAGAGCCCCAAGACGGCGGAGTGGTGCATGAGAGAGTTGAGAGAGAGAAAGAGATACTCCCTCCGTTCAATAATGTAGTGCCTACAAATTTTTGAAAACTCAAACTTTGGAAACTTTGACCAAGTTTACAGAGGAAATAATTTATATCTACAATACCAACGATGTATATATAATATGATACTACATCTTGTGATGAATCTAATGATATATATATATGTTTCCCATTCTAGATGTAAATATTTTTCTCCACATTCCTGGTCAAACTTTGTGGGTTTTGACTTTTCAAAAAATCAATATGCTATGGACCGGAGAGAGTACATAACTAGAGAGAGATCAAGTGTGTGTGAAGGAGAAAGAGTGAGTGTGCAAAAAGAGAGAGAGTGTGTGTGAAAGAGAAAGGGACAACACACGATAAATTAGAGAGAAAGTGTGTGTGTCTTATGAAAAAATATCACGCATGCATTTCCGAGAGAGAAAGTGGGTGAGGAGATACACGGAGATATATTGTGTGGTTGTTTGCAACGGAGAGAAAGACCCCTATAGCACGTGTCCAAGAGTGGTCCAGCAAACAAGGGACAGAGGTCGAGAGGGACGTATGGAGAAAAATGGAGGCATGGCGAGGGAGAGAGGGTGTGTTTGCGATAGAGAGATGCCCTCGAGATCGTGAGGAACTATATGGGTGGGAGATCGAGAGACAAGAGGGTGTGTGTGTGATAGAAAGATGCCCCGAGAGAGATCGAGATAGACCTAGGGAGCGAAAGAGACAATGCGTGTGTTTCTGATGAAGAGTGAGAGATAGTCATGCCTAGGGGGGAGTGCGTGTGCCTATGATGGAGTGAGAGATACTCGTACTTAGCTAGCACTACAAAAAATACACTTCCGTGATGATACATCTTTGTCACAGTAGGTCAAGTTTTCTATCATGCATGTACATCTGTGACAATTTTATGACAGAATCAAGATGGTCATACCTATGTTGTCGTAGAAGTATTCCATGACAATACTGAAATTATCATCACGGAAGTGTCCACTTCCATTACAATAAATGTCGCGTCATGGAAGTGTTTTCATCAAGGGTGACCGACACATGGCATCCACCGTAACGGGTCGCCGTTAAGCTATCGGGTTCCGGTTTGGATCCGATAACCCGTTAACAGCCCTGACCAATGGGGATTTTCCACGTGTAAAATTCTCATTGGCCCAAGAAACCACGTGTCAGCTAGGCTTTGCGACAGATGTCATCCATTCATTGGACGAGAGACGCCTATGATACGTCGACATGTGGCACGGTCCAATAGTGGCCCATTCATGTTAAACGGGCCGGCCCAACCAAAGGCCCACAAGATTTTGTCAGATACTAGTGGACCGGCCTGTTAACAGCTTGCCATGTTTTGGGCCAAATTACGGCCCATATCAGATATGGCCCATTAATAGTGCACTGTGTTTTGGGCCCATCTAAGGCCCGGTTTGTATTACGGCCTGTTAAAGGCCCGTTGAACTATTTGACCGAGTTCGGCCTGATGATAGTTTGGGCCTGTTAGAGGCCCTTCGCGCAATTGGGCCGTTTTCAGCCCGGTTTCACTTTTGTCCATTTAACGGCCCGTGCGGCATTTGGGCCCATTTATGGTACAAGTGACTTTCGGCCTCTTAACGGCCCGTGCTGTATTTCGGCCCATTTCTTGTACAATTTACTTTCGGCCTCTTAATGGCCCATGAAGCAGTTGGGCCCATTTCTGGTACAAGTGACTTTCGGCCTCTTAACGGCCCGTGGTCTTCGTGGATAAATTTAAGCCCACTCTGACTATCGGCCTGTTAAGGGCCTGTGAAATAATTGGGCCTAATTATGGCCCGCTTTGCACCCGGCCTGCTTACAGCCCATCATGTTATTGGGCCAACCATGGCTCGGGATAAATTTTGGCCTGTGAATGGCCCGTCATATAGTTGGGCCAATCATGGGCCGAGGTATATTTCGGCCTGCTGTCGGCCTTTGAATTATTCGGCACAATTCAGGCCCGATCTAATTTTCAGCCTGTTAAAAGCCCATGATATTTTCTGGCCCAACTAAGGCAGGCGGTTTACTCGGTCTGTTAAAGGCCCGAAACTAATTGGGCCCAGTTTACGTTCAGGCCTGCTAACGGCCCGAGATGATAATGGGCCCACGTTTGGTCCCATATATAGAATTGCGGGCCGGCCCATTTGCATAGTCTAATCTTTTTATATATAGCACTGACGGACCAATAACGTTTTGGCCCATTGATCTCCGTCGACGATTACGGCCTAGCGACGATAGCATGTACAGTGAATAAATTCTTCTGAAAAATAAATAAATTACAGCATAGTGACTACGAATAAACCTAGACTATACAATAATGAAATAATGGGATATTACATCGACTGGGCATCAAAGTTCGCCACCAGAGATAATAAAGCGCAACCAGACAGCGGATTACATACACTGGGCATCAAAGGTCGCCACCAGTGCAAATAAACGCGCCGACAAAACATACAGAACCAACAGCTCTTCAACACAGTTAAGAAAGGTTAGGCCTGCACGGCAGCAGCTGAGCAAGCTGATGAGACTGCGATTGTTTGACGCTTATATCCTCCAACTCTAGCTGCATAGCATCAATAGACGTCCTGTACTTCTGGTTAATCTTCGATAGAGATTGGAGTTCCAGTATGAGTTGAGCTGAAGCATGTCTTTCTTCTTGAATTTGACACTGAAGAAGTCGAACAGATTCAGGCAGCGACTTCATCGAGCTTGTGTCACTGCTATTATCGAGTAACTTCGACACTACATCAAGACATGACTTTGGGGTTGTATCGCTATCCCCAAGATGTGTTGCCTTCTTCCCTGCAATATATGTTAGAGGGACAAGCAATGGGTTCATCTCACTATCATTGTGGCAGTTCTTCCTGGCATCGGTGATATCACCCTGAAAGAGAAACAAGCAGAGAGATAACAGGTTTTGCACGTACAAGCATCAGTGCTGTCAATTCATCCCATTTATTAGTGGCAAATAAAGAGACACGGTTTAAAATAGCATTAACATAATAAGACATGGCAGGAAATGGCATTGTGCAGGAGTGGCCGGCTTAACCACACCACTAGATTACAGATCAAGAACACAAGCATACATGCAGTGCTAAAGAACGTATAAGCATCAATGGTGAGTGTACTGTCAATTTATCCCATTTCAGATTGGTAAATAAAGATACGATTTAAATAACATTAACATAATATGGCATTGTTCATAGTTAAGACATGGCAGGATATGACATTGTGCTGGAGTTGGTAGTTTCACCACACCACTGGATTACAGATCAAGAACACAAGCATACATGTAGTGCTAAAGAAGATCACTTGCTATGTTTAGTTTAATTAACATGGTATGAATAAGGAACTAGGTTGTGCAACTAAAAACTGAAATTGAGAAGGACAAACTTATGTTTATGAACTTCTTCGTAATAAACTTTGAACATGCAATTTTATGCAAACGACAAAAATAAATAGCAGTAACAGAAATCGCTATCCAAATATACACAACAAAATTTGAAGGCTCGAGAAGGACAAACTTACATTAGTAGTGAAGACCGGCTCTATATATCCCTTTCCATGTTGATGGGGGGGGGCAATTCAAGAAGTTTACCAAAGAGTCTTCTTCATAAGCATTGCCTTTATTCTACATTTTGTTAAGAGTAAATATAGATGTGATAATATAGGAACAAATGGAGATTATTTAAGCTAAGATGCAGAGTGATGCTACATCATGAACTAGCTATAAATGTAAGTATAGCATACAGGCAAAAGGTACTGACAAGAGCAATGCAGAGCTAAACTTCTTCAGTAGCATTGGTTTTATTCAACATTTTAGTAAGAGTAAATATAGATCTGATGTGTACAAAATCAAGGGCAAGGAAAATAAGGTGCAAAGTGATGGTACATGAACAACTAGCTGACAATATAAGTACAGTGATAAAGGACAACAGATACTTAGAAGAACAATGCAGAGCTAAACTTCTTCATAAGCATTGGGTTTATTCTACATTAATGTAAGCATTAATATAGATCTGATAATTTGGAGCGAACAGTGGATAAGCAAGCTATCATGCACACTGATGTCATATAATCAACCAGGTATGAATGTAAGTACAGGGATACAGGACAACAGGTGGTAACAAGAGCAAAGCAGCGAGCAGCGTAGTTGCGATATCCTAGGTTTTGTGGCGCTGATTCTATCGCCAATATAAGTGGGGTGCTATCTGATTTCTCCGGTACCACAACCTTTTTCAAGGACTTTGCTTTTACTCCTTCAGGTTCTGCGGTCACCCTCTTCCTTTTGGATGTCTGATACACAAGAACAACATTTGAATGGAAAAACATGGTATGATGACAAACGGAATAGGTATTGATAATGGATGGGCATGTCATCTTCACTTATATGATGAGTAAACTAAGCAGATGGCGGTGCAACGAAGTAGAAGAAATGCAAGACACCTAATGCAAGATACGTGCAAGCAATAAAACCTTGCCAAATTAGAACCCAGGCACCTTGTTGGCTGAACAGGATAGGCCATCTTCCTTTGACTCCTTGAGCTCAGAATAGTCATTAGGATCATATTCTGAACACGAATCTGTAGGTGGGGAGCGTGTGGGTTTCATTGCATCCAGAATGGAACTCAATCCCTTGATGCCAAGTTTGTTAGACATTGCACTGTTCCGCAATATTCTTCTGGTGTGCGCATTCTCATATTCATTGTGATTATGTTCACTATCTAAGAAGCATAAAACATAAATAGTAGTGAGATTATCTGTGTAATGCAGAGGATGTACTAATATAATAGGGGCTCCCTGTAAACCCTTGTGTGCTATCACTGGATTCTGATGAGAGAGCCCATGTGTTCTGTAATTTGGTGTGTACATTAATATAATCTGGCACAACTACACAAAATAATAGGCTCCCTATTGCAAGCTCCAGAGTTAAGGATAGTTGGCAGATGATAGGTTTCAAAATATACAGTATAGAAAGTTTATTGCCAAACCATGATAACAAGAGCGCATAGAGAAATAGTATTCCCTCATGTCTCCATATGTGGCGCACATGCATTTCAAAACTCACGTACTAACATTAGCTGACCAATTAAATGTAAGCTTTGGAAATATGAGTGGCATGTAGTTTAGCTTGAAGGATGGAGTGCTTCTAGTACGACACAAAGGCACTAGGCAGATCGCAGTGTAGATAAAAGGGGGACACCATAAGCATCATAAATAAATTGGGAAAGTGGAACTGGCTGGAAAACATGCAGTTATATTGCCGCTACTAATCGAAACCCTATCGATCATCTACAGGCCAGCTCTATTCACTTGAAGGTGCACTACTGTTACTATCAGTCTAGTCTCTCAAAGGCCACACGGCTCCCAACATTTCATGGATATGATGGCGGACCAACTAGAAGTGCTAAAAGCATCTAGCAGAAGTGGCCAAATAGACCTGTCGACTACAGATGTCACTGATCCCCTTCAAGACAAGGAAGATACTGTACTTATTAAAGAAGAACAAAAGAGGAACATGTTAAAGAATAGAAGATGAAGCATATTATGGAGATTCCGCTTCTTTCTATAGAATGTTGGTTGCCCACCCATGATGAATCAGAGCGCCCAAAGAAATGCTATTCCCTGGTGTCTCTCTACATGTGGCCACATGCATTTGGAAACTCAAGTGGGAGCATTAGCTGACCAATTAAGTGTGTGTCTGTTAACTAATATCAGTATCATATCACACTCGTATTTGAACAAATAAGCTTTGGAATTATGATTGCTGTGTTGTTTAGCTTCAAGGGTGGACTGCTGCTAGTACCACACAAAGCACCTATGCAAATCATAGTGTATATATAATGGGAAAACCCTAAGCATCACGAGTAAAATCAGGAAAGTGGGACTTGCTGGAAAATATGGGCTAGTATTACCGGTAAGGCTAGAAAGGCTTCGGATACCAACTCTCTTGAAGGCGCAGTACTGTTACTATCAGTCTAACTCTCAAAGGCGACACAGCTCCCAGCATTTCCTGGATATTATGGCAGACCAACACGAAGAGTTGAAAGCATCCATCACAAGCGACCGAATAGACCTGTATACTGCAAATGTCCCTGCTCCTCTTCACTACGAGGAACATACTGTACTACTATACTTATTAAAGAAGAACAGAAGAGGAACATGTTAAAGAAGAGCAAGCAGATTTTGGATAATAAAATGTTCGTTGCCCACCCATGATGAACCAGAGCGCATAAATAATGCAACACCCTGCTGTCTCTCTATATGTGGCGCACGTGCTTATCGAACAAAAGAAGGAACATTAGCTGACCAATTAAACGGTCTCTGTTTTAGTAATATCAGCATCATATCAGATTCGTATTTGAAAAACTAAGTTTGGAATTATGAGTGGCATGTTGTTTAGCTTGATGGGTCGAGGAGCAGTGCTAGCACGTCACGAAGCACCTACGATGATGGTACTGAATATTAAGGGAATGGCTACATGCAAGTCGCCTGACTTTCATCATTTGGGTCAGTCAACCATTTCAGGCGGTTGGATGAAGATCCTACGTCTCCTAACCCTTCTTCTTCCTCACCTATTCTTCTTCCCCAACAGACCACCGCACGGGCCGCCGCCTGAACCACCGGCCCTCGCCCCCCGTGGCCGGCGGCGCTCTAGCGACCGGCTCGCAGCCCCGCCCTCCCCTGAACTGCCCCCCACCACCGCGCCCACCCAAAAACCTAAGTTAGATAATGGGGTAGCCCCCCGGTGAGCCCCTTCCTTATCCTTCCTTCCCTACAGCGAACTCCGGAGAACTCTCAAAAATCGACTAACCCCAATTTGAAATTCAGTCGACTGTCATTTAGCTAATATATGTGGAATATAAAAGGGGAAAACCATAAGCATTGCGAGTATAGTGTTGAGCGTGCCATGGCGGATCTGAAGGTGCAAACCGTACAAAGGCTACTTGGCAACCAATGTTTCCTTTCAACTAACAAGTAAGATTCTAAGAGATGGACAAGAAATCACAGTAAAGTAGTGGCGATCTATTTTCTTTCTGAGATAAATAACTTGAGCAGATACGAAAGAGTACCACCTCTTGTGCGGCGCCGTGTAAGCATCTGCTGAGACGTCGAGGGTGTTGCGATAGTGATGGCTATCGGTAGCGTGGAAACAGATCTGGGAGGGCAGACGGTGGCGGCCAGGGATATGTCCCGGCGTGTTGGACGAGACGGTCGTAGGAGCGGCCCCGGCAAGGTGGACGAGAGGACGCGATGCAAGGATCCTGGTTCAGAGCCGTGGATGAGAGACGTCGATCTCTTGTAATGGACGACGGCGTCGGGGTATCAGCTCCGGCATGGTGGAGGAGGACAGCGGTGGATGGGGTGGCGGACGGAGGAGGCTGGGGTGGATAGGGTGTTTTGGCGCCCACGGAGTACGAATGGGGAAATGAAGGGAGAGAGGTAGGGGGAACCGTGTCTTTGGGACGCACTTGTCTCAAATGCGGGGAAAGTTACAAACTTAGCCCCCGTTTAAAATTTCAGACATCAGAGCAATATTGGTCGGTTGGGGATAGGACGGTAATCTCGCATACCCCGAATATTGGGCGAGAGCAATTTCGGCAGAGGAGAGTTTGTTTTGGCGCCCACTGTTGGCGCCCACCGTGTACGAATCGGGGTGAGAGGCGATTTCGGCCGTGGAGAGACTGTGTTTTGGCGCCCACCGTGTATGAATCGGGGCGAGAGGCGGTTATGTCACGTTTGACTGAAATTACAAAGCTACCCCAATCGAGGCCTATAGAAATCGAGCCGATAGGCTTTGCGTGTCAGGGATAGGCAGTAATGGAAAATTTCCGTCTCCCAAAATTTCTTTTCGGGCGGTTACGGCCGAGGAGGGACTGGGTGTTTTGCCGCTCCGTTCTAATTTTAGGAGAAAGTAAGTTTCACGTTTACAGTGCCAACTTAATTCGAATCTATTTTGTATTTTTTTTCGGGCAGGATCCAAGATATTTTATACTGCATCGCACACGATTCTAGCTAATGAACTGTTTGTGGTGTACTTGATTTTTTCATTTTGATTTGAAAGACAAAATGGGGTTACGACAGGAATGGTCGGTGTTGGAATTGCTAGAACATTTATCGGCAGTGAACATGCAACTATAGGAGTGTCGTGCTAAAATTTGGAATTATTCCGGGTTTGTTTGGCCTTTTTTATACATTAATTGATTTTTCTAGGCATTTAATGTGCATGATTCAAATTTGAACTACAGGCACATGCTCTAGTGCACCAAAATGGGTTGAAAAATCATATATGTGTCCTTAGGTGAATGTTTGGGTCCCATACAAGAAATCGGAGTGAATTTCAAACATCTGGGCGTCGTGGCTCGGCCGAAACATTGAGAAAATTGGTTTTTAAATTCATGTAAATCCAAAAATTGCCTAAACATCACGAAACTTGGCATGGTGTCTTGAGATTGCACCAACATGCTGTGGTAAAAAATTTGTTCGATTTGGGACAAGTTTTGGTATAAGCTTCTTACAAATCGAAGCTTCTCTCAAGAAGGCTCATGGTTCCGATAGGGAATGTGTCACCTTTGTGGGCGAAATGACATACGCTACCTCTTCCTGCATTGATTTCTTTTTACATAGACAACATAGACCAATAGGAGTGTCGTGCTATAATTTGGAATTATTCCGGGTTCATTTGGCGTTTTTATACATTAATTGAGTTTCTAGGCATTTAATGGGCATAATACAAATTTGAACTACATGCACATGCTCCAGTGCACCAAAATGGGTTGAAAAATCGTATATGTGTCCTTGGTGAATGTTTAGGTCCCATACAAGAAATGGGAATGAATTTCAAACATCTGGGCGTCGTGGCTCGGCCGAAAACATTGAGAAACTTGGTTTTTAAATTCTTGTAAATCCAAAAATTGCCTAAAAATCACGAAACTTGGCATGCTGTCTTGACATGGCACCAACATGCTGTGGTCAAAATTTTGTTCGATTTGGAACAAGTTTTGGTATAAGCTTCTTACAAACCAGAGCTTCTCTCAAGAATGCTCATGGTTCCGATAGGGAATGTGTCACCTTTGTGGCTTTTGGTGGGGGGGGGGGAGGGGGCGGGGACCTAGATATTTCCGCGGTTGCCGAAATTTTACGAATGGTGCAGCGAATAACTGGCACGCAAGTGTGGTTGACGAGCGGCCGGTGGACTGTAGCCGACGAACATTCCGGCGTAAGCCATACATGAGGGAGCCCCGAGATATTTTATACTGCTGTACTGCATCCCACATGATTCTTGCTAACGAACTGTTTGTGGTGTACTTGATTTTTTCATTTTGATGTGAAAGACAAAATGGGGTTACGGCAGGAAAGGTCACTGTTTGAATTGCTAGAACATTTATCTACAGTGAACATGCAACTATAGGAGTGTCGTGCTAAAATTTGGAATTATTCCGGATTCGTATGGCATTTTTTATACATTAATTGAGTTTTGTAGGCATTTAATGTGCACAATTCAAATTTGAACTACAAGCACATGCTCCAGTGCACCAAAATGGGTTGAAAAATCGTATATGTGTCCTTGGGTGAATGTTTCGATCCCATACAATAAATGGGAGTTAATTTCAAACATCTGGGCGTCGTGGCTCGGCCGAAAACATTGAGAAATTTGGTTTTTAAATTCCTATGAATCCAAAAATTGCCTAAAAATCACGGAACTTGGCATGGTGTCCTGACATGGCACCAACATGCTATGGTAAATTTTTTGTTCGATTTGGGACAAGTTTTGGTATAAGCTTCTTACAAAACAGAGCTTCTCTCGAGAAGGTTCATGGTTCCGATAGGGGATGTGTCACCTTTGTGGGCGAAACGACATACGCTGCCTCTTCATGCCTTGATTTTTTTTACAGAGGCAACAAAGACCAATAGGAGTGTCGTGCTAAAATTTGGAATTATTCCGGGTTTGTTTGGCCATTTTTATACATTTATTGAGTTTCCTAGGCAATGTGCATAATTCAAATTTGAACTACATGCACATGCTCCAGTGCACCAAAATGGGTTGAAAAATCGTATATGTGTACTTGGGTGAATGTTTAGGTCCCATACAAGAAATGGGAATGAATTTCAAACATCTAGGCGTCGTGGCTCGGCCGAAAACATTGATAAACTTGGTTTTAAATTCCTGTAAATCCAAAACTTGCCTGAAAATCATGAAACTTGGCATGTTGCCTGGACATGGCACCAACATGTTGTGGTAAAAAATGTGTCCGATTTTTTGAAGGCGCACAGATTAACAACCAACAAAGTCATTTTGGAACAAAGAGCTGCCACGTTACAATCGGAAACACAAGTGTTATTCAAACCGTGGGCGTTGTACTAACCATTTTCGTGCCGCCACGCATCCCCATTTTTATTGGCTAGGAGGCGCCGTGCGGGGTACTCCCTCCGTGCGTAGGGCACCTAAGGCGCTGCACTGTGATTTAGGCGTGTGAAGATTGGCCGTGATAACTAACGTAATCCATGCTGAAAAGTCTCGTCAATTGAGCTGATTAATTACTAATCCTTCGCATGCAGTTACCACCGAGCAATGCTAGACTCACGGGGAGGATTTTTATAGACTTTACATAGTAGCAAACATGGAGGATTAGGATTGGATTTAGGGGGTGGGAAGGGGCCCACCCCCTGAAAATCAGGGGGGTCTAGTTTGATTAGTTGGAAGATGCCAAAGGCCCGTGAGTGCAGCATTTTTGGTTACCACCCACTTCTCACGCCCACCCTTCATAAATTTAGGTGCTGGGTAGCAAATCAGCATGCAGTACAAGGTGCATGCACAACCTAGGGACCAGAGGGAGACGTGTATCGAGGCATGTAACCAGAATTATTTAGTATGGGATTTAATAAAAGGCTAGGCATGGAGAGTGGGTCGAACGAGGCATGTAGACCGCTCTATGCACCTGGATGGAGGGAGTAGCTATTTGAGTAGATGGGAGGCGTAGAGCAGATCGCTGCGCAGGCTCACCGGGAGGCGAGCCCTTTGACCTCCATCCGCCGCCCACCTCGCTCCCAACTTCTCCATTAATGGCGCCCGAGCCCCTGTTTTAATGGCGTGGCTAGGCCTCAGTCGACTGAGATTTAAGAGAGAGAAAAGAAAATCTGAAAAGAAATTTTTGCACAGATCTTGATGTAAGATCTCATGGACATAGCATCGACTGAGACTTAGCAAGACTGATATATATGACGACGATGGCAATGGATAATAATAATTGTCTTACATATTCAGGAAGATAATTAAAGATGCCACATGCGGCAATGCCCGAAAGACACAAGGGCAAAACAAGGAAGACGCAGACAACGATCTGGGTCGCTGCTCTCTACTTCACCTCGATCTACTCCGCCATCTTCGTCATTTCGTCCACCTTGATCTCTTTCATGTCCTCAATACATCGCTTGTGAGCATCCACGGATCCCTCCTGGAGTATTTCACGCTCCATGCGGAGCTTAGCATTCTCGTCCATAAGTTTCCTGACCATGACGGCCATCTTCTTCAACACAGCAGTTGTCTCCTCGTGCTGCTTCGCCCTGTCGGCGATCTTCGCCCTCATCTGGTCGCGCTCGGTGCAGAGCCTCACCTTGTCACCCCTTAGTCCGCGGATGACGCCGGTCGACTTATCCAACGCGGCATAGCTCTCCTCCTGCAGCTTCGCCTAGCGGGGGATGTCATTGTCCATCACCTTATTGAGCATAGCGCGCATGCGCCTGTGAGAGCCCTCGAGTGCCCGTGATAGATCCATCCAGGCTGCCGCGATGCGGCAGGACCTCTCTGCTGCTTCCGCAGCGCGGCGGGACATCTGTGCCACTTTCGCGGAGCAGCCGGACCACTCTGCTGCTTCGGCGGCGTGGCGGGACCTCAGTGCTGCTTCGGCGGCGCGGTGGGACCTCTGTGCTACTTCGACGGTGCAGCGGGACCTCTCGGCTGATATCGCGGCGAGGCGAGACATCTCTGCTGCTTCGCTCGCCGCTCTGTGGTCATTTCTCGATGAAGAACTCCTCCCACGGGCCATGGCAGATGCAAGGAAGGACGAAGACTTGTTTGTTTGTTGATGAGGAATTGAGGAGGAATGTGCAGTCATTTTCGAGTAGGTGGTATTTATAACCTACTAATATGCTGTTAAGTGGGAAAACGTTTAGGTTTTGATCGGTGTGAACAGGTTTGCAATTACATATAACGTGGTAATTTGGAATGTGATGGGAAACAAGGTCAAACGGTTCCGGTTTCGAAGTGTGGCACGATTCCCGGATGGTGTAATTAAGAGCAAGTATAATGAGGTGACGTAAGCGGGCTATAAGGATTTAAATATTATATTGTTGCTGAGTTGGAAGAGAGAGAGAGGAGGAGAGAGAGGAGAAGCGGGCTATAGACTTACAGCCGGCTATAGCACGAGCTCCAAGAAGCTTTGTGAGAGTGGAAGGTGGGCCATATGTTAAGAAAGTAGTACTTTCTTATACGATAATCCACTTCTGAGCCCAGGCTCAGCTGCACCCGCGCTAATGAAAAAATTAAAACAAATACTAGGAAAATTCAAAAAATTCCTAATTTTTTTGTGTGGTAGATAATTTGATGCGTGAGGTCCGCTCCAATTTTCAAATCATTTGGACATCTGAGCAACTGTCGGAAAAAAAGACAAATTCGGGGTCTGTAAAAAAGTTTACTGTTCATGCATTGTTCTGACCCGATTTGTCTTTTTTGCTGAGAGCTACTCAGATGTCCAAATGATCTAAAAATTGGTGCAGACCTCACGCAATAAATTTTCTACCATGCAAAAAAAGTTTGGAATGTTTTGATTTTTTTGTGATTTCTTTTCTGACCGGGTGCAAATGAGCCTAGCTAACTATTATACGTGTTGGCTATTACATTGATTATAGATGACATGGCAACATGCTATAGCCAGTAGCTGGCTATATTATTAACCATGCTCTAACGTGGGCAAGCATTCTCGGATGCGTACATGGCGTGTGCACCGCAATCGGTGATGTCAGCACACGTACGACTTGTTCCATCAACCGTGTGTGCTTGTTATTACCATCGCGCACAATTCTTTTAATTGGACATCACCTCTCTATGATGAGGCCACACACACTTAATTACTTTCCCTACCGAAGACTCCATTTCATATACACACACACAAACACTCACTCTCTCTCTCTCTCTCTCTCTCTCTCTTCTCTCTTTCACATAGTCTTTATACGACCAGGCACGAGATAATTGCATGGTTAGTCCTTGTACTAGCAGGCGGTGTCTAACATGGTCCTCATAGTTAGGAAGTGCTTTGATACAATCCTCATACATGCAAATACGGTGTGTATATAGTCCCTGAAGTTGCAACAGTGGTCCTGGCTATACGCCTCGTGTACGTAGCCCGTATGCCTCCACTGCCACGTCACCATCGATCCTACAGGTCAATCGGACTAAGTCAAACGTCCGTGTGGGACCAACGTGTCAATGGGCGCGAGAAATTAGTTGAGAATAAATCAACATGCTCTATTATATTGTACAGTAAAGATGCGCTGGTTATTTATTTTTCGTAGTAACATGCTCTTTTTTTTAGGGGACGGGGTAACAAGCTCTGGTTTATTCTAGAGTACATGCTAACTGCTTAGATGCGCATGCATGTGTACATGCATGTATGTTCATGACCACATAACACGTGCTACATCAACACTAAGAATATTACGACAATATCAATTATTTTAATATGGCGATCGTACAGATAGAAACAGCACAAGCAACAAGAATGAGACTCAAACTTGGCTAGTACTCGAAAAACAACTACTGCAAACGCAAACGTCTAGGAACGTATGTGCATGTGCAAACTGGACTAAATCAGCATGCATGTTACGATCAGCTCTACTTTGGCCCAACTAGGATATCTACTAACCAAGCTAACCTAATTAAGAAGTATGCATCTCGATAACAAATAATTGCACTTGGTGGGTTCGAAACCCCGTCTACACATTTCTTTTAATTCTCACTTATTTCTCATAGCCACTGACACGTGGGTCTCATACAAACGTGGACCAGCGGTTGACTCAGTCCGTACGACCCGTGGGATTGATGCTGACATGGCAGTGGTGGCATACAAGCTACCTACACGAGGCGTATAGCCAGGACCGCTGTTGCAACCTCAGGGACCGTATACACACCGTATTTGCATGTATGAGGACTGTATTGAAGCACTTTCTGACTATGAGGACCATGTTAGACATCGCCTGCAAGTACAAGGACTAAACGTGCAATTATCTTGACCAGACACACACACGCATGCTCTAGGTGGAGTATTTGTTCGTACCACACCTTTCGTCCAATCTTCCCCGTATGATTATCAATCACCTTAGTTTACTTATAACATGGACAAATTCCACTGCAATTTACTTAGCAAACTTCTCATTAAAATATGACGCAAATCATGAGCAGGAATTGAGAAATTTTTATTTACACAATCACATTAATATGGTCAGGTAAATCACGAGCTAACGTACCATTGTACTAATATTTATATCCCGTTGCAAAAGGTGGAGTACATATCTGAAGAGTAGAGGCGCACACACACACTCCGTCAAATCAATATCATTGGATTCATCATTGCATATATTTTCACATCATAAAATTTGTCACTGTAAATGTTCATATTGTTTTCTACAAACTTGGTCAAACTGTACCAAGTTTGACTTCAGTCAAAGCTAATATGCCGAGTAAATAAAAACAGAGGGAGTACTATCTTAGGGTTGACTGGTCACTTCCCGCGGACGTGCCCGGGCTGTGGAAGAGGAAGGAGGAGAAGCGGGCTGTGGAGTACACTAGCTGCAGCACGAGCTCCAAGGAACTTTTGTGCCACACAATGCATATTTAAGTACTAGTACTACGTACACCCAGGCCTTTAGGTTGCGTGTAGATGACATGGCTACAACATGCAGGCTGATAGCCTACCGCTCCGCCTCGCACATTTTTTTTTATTTTTGCCACGCAAGATTTGCATGTAGGCATGTCACGCACGAGAGAGTATCTGCTGTTACCGAGGCTTAGGTGGTACCATGATACGGGCTCCTGTGCATTTTTGCAAATGTTGTAGAGTTACCGGGAGCCGTTCGATCTTAGAATCTGACGGCCCAGAAGCCCGTATCACGGTAGCACCAGCCTTGGTAGCACTAGATATTTTCTGTGTCACACACGTAGTTGTCGAAGTCATGCTCAAAAAAGGGCGACGAGGTCCGCTAGTCCGCGTTGGTCGGTGCGCCCGGAAAACAAACCAATCCCAGTCGCCGTAAATGTTGTGCGTGCTTTAATTACGGGAAGGTGGATGGACGCGAACGTGCCAGACAACGAACCGCCCGCCGGCTCCGTGATCTCAAATATAAACCGCACTAGCGCACTACTCGTAATGCGCACCAGCAGAACATCCTTTCCGAAGGGACGAAGCCCTGCGGTTACCATCTCCTCTCATCTAAACCAGTTCCCAAAGGAGAAGGCAGTTCATCGCCATTGCTATGGATTCCCAAGGCGGTGGTGTTTCTCGTCCTCGTCGAGGTTGGGAGACCTTGGATGATGATGCTTTGGGGGAAATCGTAAGTTGCTCCGACTTCCTTACATCCGCAAGACTCAGCGGTGCTTGCACCAAATATTTTAAGACGATGCATAAATATGCGTGGGAGAAGGCCATGCTAGTTGGTCTGCCATGCGTCCTTAAGGACGAGGATGTTTCCTGGGGGGTCTCTAAAGCGCGGCATGGCCGTAGTTGCAAGTTGACGCCCCTTGAGATGCCGACGTTGAGGGGCACTCGGATTTTGTCCGATGAGTAGGTCAGTGATGAGTTTGATCACGTAAATGTATTCTAAAGACTACTTTCATGTTCCATGTCATAATTACCCCGCTGCCCACTGTTGCACAGGTTAGGCTTGGTACCAATGGAGATTGGCTTGCATACGTACGGGAGGGTACCAACATCAATTTGCACAACATTCACACCGGTGAGACCGTTCACGTTGAACCTTTGTCCAGCATTGGGATCGGCCATCCAATGGGGCACCTCCTGAATTGGTACAATGGAACCATGGTGAGTTTGAAGAAGATAGCAATCCCGGAAGCCCCGACAAGGTCATGCGGCAACAAAGATTACTCTCTCATTGCGGTGTGCGACATCGCGATTGCTTTCAAGAAACATCCTGCACGTGGCGGGCAAAGCTGGACCATGCTGTCTGCGGCTGATTTGTTGCCGTACGAGTACGAAGACGCCATGCTCCTTTTTAACCGCATCTTCGCGGTGACAAACCAGGGGACTTGTTTCGTATGGGACACATCCTATGGTATACTCCCTCTCTTCCGGTTTAATATGTTTAGTTTTTCCATTTTATAAGTTTCAAATTTAATGCTCCACATCACATGTTCGGATTTCAAGGTGTATTAAATCGTTGCATGCAGGGAAAAGTCATCCCCCGATCAAAATCAGATC
Organism: Elymus sibiricus; assembly: GCA_039707655.1. Classification (NCBI taxonomy): domain Eukaryota; kingdom Viridiplantae; phylum Streptophyta; class Magnoliopsida; order Poales; family Poaceae; genus Elymus; species Elymus sibiricus. The sequence continues at coordinate 200,036,650 of CM077668.1, forward strand.
GCTGATCATGGATGTGCACGGCCCATTCGGTCTCACTTGGAACCTTGTAACTGACGACACCCAGTTGGGACGTACTATCTTAGCAGCCGTTACCCATGGTACCATTGAAGGGCAGCAAGGTGCCACGATCTATCACGATCGGACCCTGATCATGTACCCAGGTAATCCATTATCTCCGATCAAAGACTAGTAGAGCCAGGAGCTAGAGTATACTATCTTATTGCCATGTCATCTTATAACATTTCAGTACATGTCTCGTTATACTCCATGAGGAGTAGTTCTTTTCTTTTTTTGATTGATTGGGATAGTCATCGACGCAACATTATAATACAAGTTATGATTAGCAATTTCAATTCCGCAATGTACTGGCTAGTAAGCCTGAATCCCATCTAATAAAAAAAGTACTACTACTACTAGGACTCCTCCTACTTTAATTAATATACATCGCCCACGTCACACTCTCAAATTGTTTCTTCTAGCCCGTGCCGCAGCTGGCTCTAATCTACTCCTACTAGACTTCTTCCCTTCCCTATCGTAGAAATAAGCAAATATAGAATATATTATTTTAATCCTTATCCTCTGCTTACGTCACCTTATTGTGCTTGCTGCACAGCATTTATCCTGCATGGACCTTGAGCATGCCTATCACCATGTGTCCAGGTTTGAGATGCCAGGTGTACCAGATGAACGGCTGCGTGTTCGACCCCCGTGATGCTACATGGGCGCAAAGGAACACACTTGGAGAGTACTCGGTTTTCATTGGGGACATCTACCCCATAGTGAAAACGATGCCACCTTCCGTGCACGACGCCGACGGCCTGCCGTTCATGAAGAGTGGGTGCGTTTTCATTGCGCACCGCCGGATTAATATCTTGAACGCCCCTATCCCTGACTTATGCCGCTTCAGCTTGGATGAGTCTCCATCGTGGGGAGCCACACTAAAAAGCTGTGATGATATGTACTCCCGTTGCCCTCCATTATGGATTGTGCCATCTATGAAGAACACCTGGGACTGGAACTACGAAACGGACATGTACCCAGGCACCTACGAACCTGAGTAATGTACCGCAGTAAATATAGGTGAAGTAGCCAGGCACAAATAGTATGAACCTGTGTGGCATGTTAGCATTTGTCTTTTAGAACTTACTAGCACTAAATATTATGTGTAATGCACGTTGATATTATGATGTACGTGCCTAAGTACTCTACTATATTAATTGCAGGCACATACTCCGTATTAGGTTGGATATTTGTTTACGTATATGGTCCGAGACCTTACAACTAGATGCGTCTGTCTCTCTGGGTCGCACTTTGTATCGTTATGTACTACATGTGGTCTCCGACCCTCCAACTAAACAGTCAAATCACCCTCAAAGAAAAACCAGATGGTCATATCACCTGTGCTGCCGTGTTTCACGCTCCTCCCTCGTAGAGTGGATATGCTTGCTTCCATAAAAATGGAAGAAGTGGAGACGCCTTCCCACGCTATTCCTGTCCTCGTCCTTTTGCTGACGTGTGGGACATCCAGCACGTGCCAAGCAGCAATTTATCCCCGTATCTTGATCTCTAGGTTACGTGCCGAACTTAAGACAAGTTTGCCGTATGAAGCACTGCACACCAAGCGGCAGGCGTGGTGAGCAATCTTCAAATCATCAAGTCATTAAATAAAAACAGTATATGAACCACTGCACATGCAAGTTCACTAGGCTGCCGTGTTTCGCACTCCTCCGTCGTAACAGTAGAAACGCTAAAAATAAGAAACAAATATAAAACAGGAGTGACACTCTACCGCGCGGTTTCCTTGCTTCTCCTCCATAGCGAGTAGAATACTTTCGTTCGCCGACATGTGGGACATCCACCATTTGGGTCCACTTGCCATGCACCAAAATTAGAGTGCATCACGCAGAACTGCAGGGGAGACTCACCCGGTCAAAGCACCGCAGTAATAGTGACTAATGAGCCATCAAATCACAAGGCCCCACCTATCCAACTGTAAGTTGCTCGAACGAAGCAACCATCATTTCACACACCGAGACTGTAGCATCAATACAGCTAGCACACGCCAAGACTGGACGACACTGTGGTAGCACAGGATATGAACATGGTCCGTGACGTGAAGGGAGGATGGTTCCAGAAAATAATATTCGCTCACTCGTCTTTTCTAACCGGGTTTTGCATCGATCGTTCGTATGAAGGTGCTAAATGATGTCTACTACACACCTTGTTCTTGTAGACTCGTGTTGGGCCTCCAAGCGCAGAGGTTTGTAGGACAGTAGCAATTTTCCCTCAAGTGGATGACCTAAGGTTTATCAATCCATGGGAGGCGTAGGTTGAAGATGGTATCTCTCAAGCAACCCTGCAACCAAATACAAGAAATCTCTTGTGTCCCCAACACACCCAATACAATGGTAAATTGTATAGGTGCACTAGTTCGGCGAAGAGATGGTGATAAAAGTGTAGTATGGATAGTAGATATAGGTTTTTGTAATCTGAAAATATAAAAACAGCAAGGTAACGAAAAGTAAACGGGCATAAAAACGGTATTGCAATGCTTAGAAACAAGGCCTAGGGTTCATACTTTCACGAGTGCGATCTCCCAACATTGTTGACATAGTTGAATCATATGTAAATCCCTCACGTGCGACAAAGAGTTCACTCGAAAGTCACAAATAGCGGAGAACAAACGAAGAAATTGTTGTAGGGTATGAAACCACCTCAAAGTTATCCTTCCCGATCAATCTTATGAGCCATCCCCATTAATTGTCACGAACAGCCCTAGAGTTCGTACTAGAATAACACCTTAAGATACACATTAACCAAAACCCTAATGTCACCTAGGCAGTCCAATGTCAGCACGAGTACCCACGGGTTTGATTATACGATATGCATTACACAATCTCAGATTCATCTATTCAAACCAACACAAAGAACTTCAAAGAGTGCCCCAAAGTTTCTACCGAAAAGTCAAGACGAAAACGTGTGCCAACCCTTATGCATAAATCCCCAAGGTCACGGAACCCGCAAGTTGATCACCAAAACATACGTCAAGTGACTCAAGTGAATATCCCATTGTCACCACAGATATCCATATGCAAGACATACATCAAGTGTTCTCAAATCCTTAAAGACTCAATCCGATAAGAAAACTTCAAAGGGAAAACTCAATTCATCACAAGAATATAGAGAGGGGAAGACTCCATATGATTCAGCTATATCAACAAAGCTCGCGATACATCAAGATCGTGCCATCTCAAGAACACGAGAGAGAGAGAGATCAAACACATAGCTACTGGTACATACCCTCAGCCTCGAGGGTGAACTACTCCCTCCTCGTCATGGAGACCGCCGGGATGATGAAGATGGCCTCCGTTGATGATTTCCCCCTCCGGCAGGGTGCCAGAATAGGGCTCCAGATGGTATTTCGAGGATACAGAGAGCTACGGCGGTGTAGTCCAAAATCTAGGGTTATTTCTGGGGGTTTCTCTATTTATAGGATTTTTCAGCGTTGGAATCACGTCAAGATGGGCCATAGGGGGCCCACGAGGTACCAGGGCACGCCACCCCCCTGGCGCGCCCTGGTGCCTCGTGAGCACCTCGTTGCTTTTTTGGTCCTTCCACGAAGCTTCTAGTGTCTCTTTTGTTCCAAAAAAAATCGTCAAAAAGTTTCAGCTCATTTGGAGAACTTTCATTTCTGCACAAAAAACAACACCATGATAGTTCCGCTGAAAGCAGCGTCAGTCCGGGTTAGTTCTAATCAAATCATACGAAAACCATATAGAATTGTTATAAATATGGCATGAATACTTCATAAATTATAGATACGTTGGAGATGTATCAGCATCCCCAAGCTTAATTCCTGCTCATCCTCGAGTAGGTAAATGATAAAAGAAATAATTTATGAAGTGTGAATGATAGCATAGTGCAAAAGTTTGATCAATGATAATTTCAATCACTTTTCCTAGCATCATAACAACAGCTTTTTCTCATAAAACTCAACATGATAAAGTAGCAATTAAAAACAATTTTTTTGATGTGGAATGCTACCTATCATAATCATCATATATTCTTTTCTTTTATAGCATGGACATTGGACTTGAAGGATTCAAAGCAAGATCATTATTATAACAACAATATTTATTATCATAAAACTTCTCATGAGTAAGTAACAATTCATCACAACAATGAAGTATAAGGCATAAAATTTCTTGGAAACTAACAAACTATTCTAGTCAACAATGCAATTGCAATTCATCATATTTTTAGGAAGGGTCTCATGTAGGAGCTTTTTAGCAAGTCCACATACTCAACCATCATTTAGTCTTCTATGATTGCTAACACTCACGACATATATATGGAGCAAAAGTTTCAGCCAGACACATAGAAAGATAGGGGCTTGTGATTTCGCCTCCCAACTTATTCACCTCAAGGGTGATGTCAACAATAATAACTCATGATCACTCATATCCAACTGGATATATGTGCCTAGATCTTTCCCCACCACATGATGCTTGCAAAAGAGAAAAAAAAAGTAGAGGAGAACACTATTGACTCTTGCATAAAAAATAAATACATAAAAGTAAATGCATAAAAGTAAAAGATAGGCCCTTCGCAGAGGTTAGCAGAGGTTGTCATGCGCTTTTTATTTTTGGATGCACAAGCCCTTAATGCAAAGGAACGTCACGTTATATTGCCCCTTGTGATCGCAACCTTTATTATGTAGTCCGTCGCTTTTATTTCTTTACCATCACAAGTTTGTACAACGCTTATTTCCCTTACAATAAAAGATCATACATATTTTAGGAGCAATTTTTATTGCTTTTTGCACCGATGACAACTTACTTGAAGGATCTTATTCAATCCATAGGTAGATATGGTGGACACTCATGGCAAGAAACTGGGTTTAAGGGTTTTTGGATGCACAAGTAGTATCTCTACTTGGTGCAGATTTTTGGCTGGCAAAGATATTGGGCAAGCACCACATGTTGGAGGATCTATAACAATATAACTTCTATGTGAATATGAACAAACATAATTCATTACGTTGTCTTCCTTGTCCAACGTCAACATTTTGACATAAAATACTTAATGGGGGCTCACAATCATAAAAGATGTCCAAGATAGTATATTCGCATGTGAATCTTCTCTTCCCTTATTAACTTTTTCATGAATTGCATCATTGACTAATGCTATGCTTGTTAACCTCCAATAAATTTTACCACTTATACTTTTCTTTATGTAATGTCACTACATTCCATAAGATTAGCATATGATCTCTTTCATTATTTTCATTGCAAGGAATCACACTTATCATATCCAATGATCTATATGAAAGTTTTTATTATATCCATCTCGAATATTCATCTTGGGACCAAATTCATATCTTGTGCAAATTACCATTACTATTATTAACTCTCAAAAAGATATACGTGAAGCATGAGAATTAATGACAAACTACTCCAAAATATATAAGCGAAGATCAATGAGTAGTGAAACAATTAAGTAGCTATGTAAGGACTCTCTCTTATTTAAAAAGTTTCAGATCTTGATATTTTATTCAAACAGCAAGCAAAACAAAGACACAACCAGGTATAGCACACATTATGTGAACAAGTAAAAACTTGGGTTCAATCGAGACTAACCGATAGTTGATGAAGAAAAGTGATGGGGTGCCTACCGGGGCATCCCCAAGCTTGAATGCTTGATACTTCTTGGAATATTAACTTGGGGAGCCTTGGGCATCCCCAAGCTTGAACTCTTATGTCTCGTTAATTCTTCTCATATAATAGTTTCCCTAAGTTTCAAAAACTTCATCCACACAAAACTTGACAAGAACTTGTGAGATAAGTTAGTATAAATCCTCTCAAAACCCTAACATTCTCTACTGTAGCAAATCACAAAAATTATAATTAAACATTGCATACTAAATGCCTCTTCATATTTAATACTCCTATCCTCAAATAGAAACATTAAACACGCAAACATATGCAAACAATGCAACTATAACAACAATCTGCCAAAACAGAACAGTCTGTAAAGGGTAATTAAGAATCCATACTTAGATAACTCAAACAAATCTGAAAATTTCCCACACTGGAAATAATTTATCAAAGTTGTCTGTGTCAAAATTTCAAGATTTTATCACATTCTGACATTTCTGGGCAATTTAATCAATAGCAGCAAACTTTCTGTTTTGAAACAGCAACTCATAAACTTGCAAACTGGGCATGGTAAAGGCTATAATTGGCATTTTATTGAACTAAAAGATACAAAACATGATTATTGATGACACAAAGCAAATATTAACAGAAGAAAATGACGCTCCAAGCAAAACACATATTATGTGACGAATAAAAATATAGCTCCAAGTGAGGTTACCGATAGTGTTGAAGACGAAAGAGGGGATGCCTTCCGGGGCATCCCCAAGCTTAGGCGCTTGAGTCTTCCTTGAGTATTACCTTGGGGTGCCTTGGGCATCCCCAAGCTTAGGGTCTTGCCACTCCTTATTCTCCTCATATCGATATCTCACCCAAAACTTGAAAACTTCAATCACACAAAACTTAACGGAACTTCGTGAGAACGGTTAGTATGATAAAGAATAAACCATCACTTAGGTACTGTCCAAGACAAGATTCACAATTTTTCCCATATAATGCCTACTGTATTCTATCATTTCCACAATTTATATCTCATAATATAAGCTATGAAAACAGTAAAACAAGCAAACTATGCATTGAAAACAGAATCTATCAAAAACAGAACAGTCTGTAATGATCTGAGCAACTACCATACTTCTGGAACTCTAAAAATTCTAAAAATTAGGAAAACGTCAACAATTTGCATATCAATACTGTGTAAAAATTTCAGAATTTTTGACGCTCCAGTAAAATCTGGGAAATTAAACACTGGAGGTAAAAGTTTCTGTTTTTGCACAGAATTGAATCAACAAGTATCCACACTATCCCAAAGGTTTTACTTGGCACTTTATTGAAAGAAAACATGATTACTACAGTATCTTAATCATGTGAACATGCAAAAACATTAGGTATAAATATAGGGTTGTCTCCCAACTAGCACTTTTCTTTAATGCCTTTTAGCTAGCCATGATGATTTCAATGATGCTCACATAGAAGTAAAGAATTGAAACACAAAGAGAGCATCATGAAGCATATGACTAGCACATTTAAGCCTAACCCACTTCCTATGCATAGGGATTTTGTGAGCAAATAATTTATGGGAACAAGAATCAACTAGCATAGGAAGGCAAAACAAGCATGACTTCAAAACATTCAACACATAGAGAGGGAACTTGATATTATTGCGATATGTAAAAGCATATGTTCCTCCCTCATAATAATTTTTAGTAGCATCATGAATGAATCCAACAATATAGCTATCACATAAAGCATTCTTTTCATGGAGACCTCTTGGCGGTCTTGATGAGGGCTCTGAGCTCCTCCTTGTGAGCTTGCATCTTGGCATCGATGAAGTTTTTCGTGGCATCGAACTCGTCGTTGTTGGTGTAGACCGAAGTAGATGTGCTTTGCCTATCCATCATGCTCAAGCAAAAATGTGAGTGGAAGAAAGGAAAGAACTAGACCAAATGTACCTTATCCAATGTTGAAGATGGATCAATGATCACTCAATAATGTATTATGGAAGTAGCACAATTGGTACCGGATCTTGTCTATTCTCACACCTACACAAGTAAAGCTTATGGAGTAGCTTGGTGAGGATAGTGGCACAAAAATTTGATGCAATTGTTAGTAAGAGTCAATAATGTTGAAAGAGATTCACAAATTCGCAAATGAAACAAGTAGACCAATAGCAATGAATGGCACTCAGAAACGCACACACGGATAGATAAATGGGGTCGTGCAACCAAGGAATGAGCACAAAATGGGGAATCCATGGAAAACGCTCGTGTTGCACAACGCAAGAGAGACGCTAGCACGATTGCTCAATAGGCGGATACGACACTTGTGCACACCCTAGGAAAGATAAAACGTATCGACTTTCTATCCCAAGTATGCTATGTATGTATGGTTCCCGGTGTTTCTCACACGATGATCCAAGATGATCAATGATGGTAATTTGATATGCAATGTGGCGATGCTATGGCTATTGCTTACAAGCTCTTTGTTTTTCTCTTTGCTTCAAAGCTTTTTTTTGGCCAATATGCGCAACGCTCAAACCAAGATAGCAAGTGTGTATATCGGGTACAATCTTGTGACACAAGAGATGATATGATGATACCAAGATGAGGTATGTATGCAATGGAAGGGCGGATCGATAATCACTAAAGTGCACAAGTAACGTTGCCGGCAATACTCAATGGCTAGTCTCGATAGGCAAGTGACACAAAATGGGCTAGGGGTTAACAATGCAATGGCAAGGGGAATATACAAAGGTGTCGTCAAGGTTACCGTCGGTGGGTTCTCGTTTGTAAGCAAGGACGGATGATGATGAAGTGGACAATGGCGATGACGACCTTGTGGCGATGCTGAGTGGCGGTGACGAGGACATCCCTACTAATGTTACACCCACATCACCACCAGCTACACAGATTGGACCAATTACTAGAGCCCGCGCACGCCAACTAAATTATCAGGTACTTTCGTTTCTTGGAAATCCTTCTAATGTTCATGAACATATGATGCTGCCTAAATTAGATACTTTTGTTTTACTTATGAACGAAGGACCTAGCATGGACAAGAAGGATGGCCATTGGAGCAGGATCAAGCATGGGGGAGAAGGTGCGCGCACGGGAAGGAACAACGGAGTTTCCAGTGGTGATTTTCGCACTTTGAAGCCACCATAAGGAGTGCTTGGAGGCTTGGACGAAATATACAAGAGGCCACTTCATAAATTTCGTCCATAGGCTAATATAGGTGCTGCGTCACCTTATTTTTGGGCCAGGCCCATGTAATTTCGAAATACCACTTATTAGGCTATTTTTAGAGTCCGTATGTGTGGGGAAACGGAGTTAGGGCTGGTTTCGGACCCCTCCTCCAAGGGGCCACGAAATCCCCTTCTATTACCTCATATATACAGCCCTTAGGGCATCGTTTTAGATTTGGGTTTTGTTTAGATTACAAGTTCGCCATAGCTGCAACTTCGCGTCCTTCGTTTGTGTTCCACGACCAGACCAAGACGTCACAGAACCCCACTTCATCAATAAAGCTTTCCTCTTTAATACGCAATATCCAGATTGCAATCTTAGTTTCTTGCTTGTTCTTCGTTTGCGTGCAGGAAATAGACCTTCGTGGTCAGGTTGATCGTGCTCCGGCGTGGTCAATAACCTCTCGGAGTTGGTTTAGCGATTGCTAAGGCGCGACGTCTTCGCACGTTCGTAGTCGGATCGTGAAAGTCGACTTCCACCAAAACGATAGCCACCATCTCATCGAAAGACGGGACACCTTCGCTTCTATCAAGTGGTATCAGATTTCCAGGTTGCTCGGTGAGATTTACCAGTTTTTCGTAGTATAGATTGCATCTGTTCTTCATACCTACCGTCCACAAAAAAGCCACAAAAAAAAATTAGGGTTAGATCATCATATCCGAACCAATCTGAGCCTTTGCATAGTCTTTTCAGTGTTTTGCTTTGTTGAAATTGCGGGTGCATCGTCGTGTCGAGTTGCTGGTCTTAGCGTCTAGTCTTTTAGAGTTTCGAGTTCTAGTCACAGATTGTCACGCCGCCACCGCATCATCTTCATCGCTGCCATATACCTCCACCACAGATCCGCCACACCAATCCGAGTCCTTATACTACCACCCATATCCGCCTCTAATCCGAGTTCCTTAGGTATTCGGATTGATTTTGAGATCCCTCTGTTTTTATTTTCGAGTTCCCTTGCCTGAGTAGGTGTCGGAAAAAAAATTAAATTCGGTGGGTGAAAATAATTTTTTCCTATCATCATTTTAGGCCTTTCGGAGCGTTTTGAGACCCTCGCCATCATAGTGATTTTTTTTCGCAATTTTTGGTCGTCGCAGCCCCGAATCGCTCCAGAAAAAAAAATTTACTCAAATTTTTTTCGTGCCTATCCTGTTTATACGTCTCGGGAAGAGTTTTGAGACACTCGCCATTATAGTGATTTTCTGAGCAAAAAAAAAAAGTGCGCAAAAAAAAAAAAAAAAGAGGCGCCAAAAAAAAAAAAATCAGAGTGTGCTCTTCCCTTGATTACGTGTAACGTCGTGATTTTGTTGGTGTTTTAGGCTCGCGTCTCTAGCACGGTCTAGCCTAGGACCAGCATCGTACCGTCGTTGAGCGTTTTTTCAACTTTGCATCTCTGAACTGATTATTGCTGACCCCTTTTTGCTACCATATTTTAAGCCTTCCCAGCTCCACATATATCTACGCCGTGTGTTTGACACCACCTGGCAATCGCTCTATCCAAGCTTTGGGAGTTTTTGACTACACCGGTAAGAATTTGAGATTTGCTTGACGGATTTGTGACACACCACCACCACTTCCTAGTAGTCTGTAGGTTCATATTCTTGTGTGTTCCTATTACTGCTAACCATGCTAGGATCACAAGCTGACGAGGTCGAATGGGAGGTTATGACCAACAAGGAGCTCCATGATAAATTCCAGCAAATGATGGCTGACCAGGTACAAGACTTCGTAACCAGCCTTGGAGAGGCTATGGAGAAGCTAGATGGATTGGAGAAGACGTTCGAGACGAAGTTGGACGCTATGTTCAATGAGGTGCTTGCACGTCTACCACCAGCTGCACCGGTCATAACTCAGCAACAACAACAACGTCGGCCGAATTTTGCGGGGCGCGCACAACGTGTGCCCCTAGAGGAAGGCCAACATTCTGGTGCCGTTCCTACTGCTGTGGCTTCTGTGGCTGCTGCTGCTACTACTGTTGATCAGAACACTGACTACGATGGTGATTACGACGATGAGGGAGAGGTTGCTCCAGCTCAGCCCCAAGGACAACCAGCACCACACGCACCAGGTCGTCCACGTGCCTACAATCGCAATGGTAGGGCTGCACCACCCCCTCAGGTACAAACTCATGACCATCTCCCTAAACTTAAATTGAATATTCCTACATTTGATGGTCAATATGTTCCGGATATATATCTTACTTGGGAGTTAGAAACAGAAGAACGATTTACATGCTTACAATATCCTGAGGATAGACGTGTTACTGCTGCTGTTTGTTCGTTCACTAGTTTTGCTTGTGTTTGGTGGTCTGAACATTGTAGAATACATCACGCTAATATCCCACCTACTTGGGCTGCTTTGAAAACCGCTATGCGTAATCGTTGGGTTCCACCATATTATCAACGTGAATTGCTTCAAAATTTGCAGCGTTTAAGACAAGGAAAAAATTCTGTAGAGGAATATTATCAGGAGTTACAAACTGGCATGATTAGATGTGGTATTGTTGAGGAGAATGAAGCTATGCTTGCACGTTTTATGGGTGGATTAAATAGAGAGATTCAGACTATTCTAGAGTATAAGGAGTATAACACTATCACTCGTTTATTTCATCTTGCTGTAAAAGCTGAACGTGAAGTGCAGGATCGACAGGCATTGGCAAGAACTAATTTTTCTGCAGGTCGCACTTCATCATGGACTCCACGTACCTCTTCTACTTCCACACGTCCGGCTGCAGCACCGCCTACGTCAGCCTCCAACTCCAACCGAGATACCAGGAAACAGGCCTCTGTTCCACCCTCCGCGAAGAGCACACCTTCCGGGCCAGCACAGAGCTCTTCTTCTTCCATTGCATCCACAGGGCAAACACATGAGGTTATATGTCGTCGTTGCAAGGGTGGAGGTCACTATGCGAGAGAATGTCCTTCCAAGCGTGTGATGATAGTTACTGAGGATGGTGGATATGACTCCGCTAGCGATTATGATGAGGAGACCCTGGCTCTTATTGCGAGTGAAGAACAAGGTGTAGAGGAGACTGAACAAGAGACACACTACATGGCTGCTGACTACGCTGACAGGTATGAAAGTTTAGTTGCTCAACGTGTTTTGAGTGTGCAGGTTACACAGGCTGAGCAAAATCAGAGGCACAACTTGTTCCATACAAAGGGAGTTGTGAAGGAGCGTTCTGTTCGTGTCATCATCGATGGAGGGAGTTGCAACAACTTGGCTAGCATGGAGATGGTGGAGAAGCTTTCTCTAACCACCAGACCACATCCTCATCCTTATTACATCCAATGGTTCAACAACAGTGGCAAGGTTAAGGTAACACGTACTGTTCGTGTGCACTTTAGCATTGCTACATATTCTGATTATGTTGATTGTGATGTGGTACCCATGCAAGCATGCTCCATTTTACTTGGTAGACCATGGCAATTTGATAAAAATTCTGTACACCATGGTAGGACAAATCAGTATACTCTTGTTCATAAGGATAAAAATATAACTTTGCTTCCTATGTCTCCCGAACATATTATGAAAGATGACATTGCTAGAGCTAGTAAAGCAAAACAGAAGCAAAGTGAGAGTGAAAATCAGATTGTGGCAAAGGAATTTGAGCAACATAATAAGCCTCATAAACAATCATCTAGTGTTATATCTGAAATAAAACTGAAGAGTGGTTGTTTACTTGCCACTAAATCTGATATTACTGATTTGGATGTCACTACATCTGTTTGCTATGCTTTTTTATGCAAAGATGTATTATTTTCATTCGAGGACATGCCTCCCTCTTTGCCTCCTGCTGTCACTAACATTTTGCAGGAGTTCGCTGACGTCTTTCCACAAGACGTGCCATCGGGATTACCACCTATTCGAGGGATTGAGCATCAGATTGACTTAATTCCCGGTGCATCGCTGCCCAACCGTGCGCCATACCGTACCAATCCAGAGGAGACGAAGGAGATTATGCGTCAAGTACAGGAGCTGCTCGACAAAGGTTATATACATGAATCTCTTAGTCCTTGTGCTGTTCCTATTATTCTAGTGCCTAAAAAGGATGGTACATCGCGTATGTGTGTTGATTGTAGAGGCATTAATAATATTACTATTCGTTATCGTCATCCTATTCCTAGGCTAGATGATATGCTTGATGAATTAAGTGGCTCTACAATTTTCTCCAAAGTTGATTTGCGTAGTGGATACCATCAAATTCGTATGAAATTGGGAGATGAATGGAAAACAGCATTTAAAACTAAGTTTGGATTATATGAGTGGTTAGTCATGCCTTTTGGGTTAACTAATGCACCTAGCACTTTCATGAGATTAATGAACGAGGTTTTACGTGCTTTCATTGGACGATTTGTGGTAGTCTATTTTGATGATATACTGATTTATAGTAGATCTTTGGAGGAACATTTGGAACATTTACGTGCTGTTTTTCTCGCTCTACGTGATGCACGTTTGTTTGGTAACCTTGGGAAGTGCACCTTTTGCACCGACCGAGTTTCTTTTCTTGGCTATGTTGTTACTCCACAGGGAATTGAAGTTGATAAAGCCAAGATTGAAGCTATTGAGAGTTGGCCGCAGCCCAAAACGGTCACACAAGTGAGGAGTTTTCTTGGACTCGCTGGTTTCTATAGGCGTTTTGTGAGGGATTTCAGCACCATTGCTGCACCTCTAAATGAGCTTACAAAGAAGGATGTGCCTTTTATTTGGGGTACCGCACAGGAAGAAGCCTTCACGGTATTGAAAGATAAGTTAACACATGCTCCATTACTCCAACTTCCTGATTTTAATAAGACTTTTGAGCTTGAATGTGATGCTAGTGGAATTGGATTAGGAGGTGTGTTATTACAAGATGGTAAACCTGTTGCATACTTTTCTGAAAAATTGAGTGGGCCTAGTCTGAATTATTCTACTTATGATAAGGAATTATATGCTCTTGTTCGGACTTTGGAAACATGGCAACATTATTTATGGCCCAAAGAATTTGTTATACATTCTGATCATGAATCTTTGAAACATATTAAAAGTCAAGCAAAACTGAACCGTAGGCATGCTAAATGGGTTGAATTCATTGAGACTTTCCCTTATGTCATTAAACACAAGAAGGGTAAAGAAAATGTTATTGCTGATGCATTGTCTCGTCGTTATACTATGCTTTCACAACTTGACTTTAAAATATTTGGTTTGGAGACCATCAAAGATCAATATATGCATGATGCCGAATTTCAAGATGTGTTGCAGAATTGTAAAGAAGGGAGAACATGGAACAAGTTCGTCATTAATGATGGATTTGTGTTTCGTGCTAACAAGCTATGCATTCCAGCTAGCTCCGTTCGTCTTTTGTTGTTACAGGAGGCGCATGGAGGGGGATTAATGGGACACTTTGGCGTGAAGAAGACGGAGGACGTACTTGCTACACATTTCTTTTGGCCAAAGATGAGACGGGATGTTGAGCGTTTTGTTGTTCGCTGCACTACATGTCAAAAAGCTAAGTCACGACTCAATCCTCATGGTTTATATATGCCTTTGCCTGTACCTAGTGTTCCTTGGGAGGATATATCTATGGACTTTGTTTTAGGTTTACCTCGAACAAAGAAGGGGAGGGATAGCATATTTGTTGTCGTGGATAGATTTTCGAAAATGGCACACTTTATACCCTGTCATAAAAGTGATGATGCTGCTAATGTTGCTGATTTGTTCTTTCGTGAAATTATTCGCTTGCATGGTGTGCCAAATACAATTGTTTCAGATCATGATGTTAAATTTCTTAGCCACTTTTGGAGATGTTTATGGGCTAAATTGGGGACTAAACTACTTTTTAGTACTACATGTCACCCCCAAACTGATGGACAAACTGAAGTAGTGAATAGATCACTGTCTACTATGCTTCGGGCTGTGTTGAAGAATAACCTGAAAATGTGGGAAGAATGCTTGCCTCATATTGAATTTGCTTATAATCGTTCGCTGCATTCTACAACTAAGATGTGCCCTTTTGAAGTAGTGTATGGTTTCTTACCTCGTGCACCTATTGATTTGTTGCCTCTTCCATCTTCGGAGAAGGTCAATTTTGATGCTAAAGAACGTGCTGAATTGATATTAAAGATGCATGCGTTAACTAAGGAGAACATTGAGCGTATGAATGCTAAATATAAACTTGCTGGAGATAAGGGTAGAAAACATGTTGTCTTTGCACCTGGAGATCTTGTTTGGTTACATTTGCGTAAGGATAGGTTTCCTGAATTGCGCAAGTCGAAGCTAATGCCACGTGCTGATGGTCCTTTCAAGGTGTTAGAGAAAATAAATGATAATACATATAAACTTGAGCTGCCTGCAGATTTTGGGGTTAGTCCCACTTTAAACATTACAGATTTGAAGCCTTATATGGGTGAGGATGATGAGCTTCCGTCGAGGACGACTTCAGTTCAAGAAGGGGAGGATGATGAGGACATCCCTACTAATGTTACACCCACATCACCACCAGCTACACAGATTGGACCAATTACTAGAGCCCGCGCACGCCAACTAAATTATCAGGTACTTTCGTTTCTTGGAAATCCTTCTAATGTTCATGAACATATGATGCTGCCTAAATTAGATACTTTTGTTTTACTTATGAACGAAGGACCTAGCATGAACAAGAAGGATGGCCATTGGAGCAGGATCAAGCATGGGGGAGAAGGTGCGCGCACGGGAAGGAACAACGGAGTTTCCAGTGGTGATTTTCGCACTTTGAAGCCACCATAAGGAGTGCTTGGAGGCTTGGACGAAATATACAAGAGGCCACTTCATAAATTTCGTCCATAGGCTAATATAGGTGCTGCGTCACCTTATTTTTGGGCCAGGCCCATGTAATTTCGAAATACCACTTATTAGGCTATTTTTAGAGTTCGTATGTGTGGGGAAACGGAGTTAGGGCTGGTTTCGGACCCCTCCTCCAAGGGGCCACGAAATCCCCTTCTATTACCTCATATATACAGCCCTTAGGGCATCGTTTTAGATTTGGGTTTTGTTTAGATTACAAGTTCGCCATAGCTGCAACTTCGCGTCCTTCGTTTGTGTTCCACGACCAGACCAAGACGTCACAGAACCCCACTTCATCAATAAAGCTTTCCTCTTTAATACGCAATATCCAGATTGCAATCTTAGTTTCTTGCTTGTTCTTCGTTTGCGTGCAGGAAATAGACCTTCGTGGTCAGGTTGATCGTGCTCCGGCGTGGTCAATAACCTTTCGGAGTTGGTTTAGCGATTGCTAAGGCGCGACGTCTTCGCACGTTCGTAGTCGGATCGTGAAAGTCGACTTCAACCAAAACGATAGCCACCATCTCATCGAAAGACGGGACACCTTCGCCTCTATCAGGCGGTGTTCTTGATGTCAAACCGTTCCTAATTAGCCGAAACACCTTAGGAAACGGAAAAACCGCGAACTCAAAATCTCAACGCAAATGTCAAATGGTGGTAGCGGAATAGCGGTGGTGGTTGCGGAAGTATTGGTGGAAACCCGGTCAAAATGGGTAAGGTGGCGGAAGAGTATGGTGGGGCTATACACGTTGTCGTAGTGAATGTCACGGTCCCTAAGTAGCCGAAACACCTTAGGAGACACAAGCCACAACTCAAACAACCTCAAATGCAATGGGGATCAAAATGAATTAGTTTGCGGAAGTCTATGGTGGAATAGTGGATGATATGGTGGAGGCCCTAGGCAAAGATGCCAAAGTTCCAAAATTTGATGGATTCAAATGGTGGTGAAACCAATGTGAGGACCTCGGGCACGTCGATAGCTTCAAAACGAGCCAAAGAACACTCAAATCGGAGTTCGGAGCGAAAAGTTATGATGAAAACGGTGAAGAAGGGCGATGCTGAAATTTCGGGTAAAGTTTCTGGTTAGGCCGGAAGTTCCGGGGTTAGGGCCGGAAGTTCTGGGCTCCGGAAGTTCCGGGGTGTTGCCGGAAGTTCCGGGGGTCGCGGGAGACGTGTGGGGGAAACCGGGGGATTTTGGGGTAACCTTTCTGTTTAGTCCGGAAGTTCCGGGGTGAGGACGGAAGTTCCGGGGGACGGAAGTTCCGGGGGATGCCGGAAGTTCCGGGGGTCATGGAATTTCTTCCGGGACGAACCCTAAATTCCAGATCTGAGAACGGGGCGGAAAAACACGATTTCCCGGGGCAAAATTGAGAAGATTTCGTGGAAGGAAATGGGGGAAAAGATGGGGAAGGCTAGATCCACTTGAAACACAACGAATCCATGGATCAAAATCAACAAAACATCATCCAACCAACAAATCACAAAAAAAAAATTGGTATGGCTATTTTTGTGGGGATTTTCAAAATTGGGACAAAACGTAGCAAGATTAGGCTAGAAAACGGTGGGGGAGACTCCAAATTCATGATCAACGTGGCTCTGATACCAAGATGATGTAGGGTGGAACCCTAACGGTGTCGATCTTTCACGATTTGAGCGGATCCCGCGAAGAACACGAAGAACACGAGAGGAAACACTCAAATAGACAAGACACGATCACACATGTGCTAAATCCACATACACACGGAGAGATTCACGATCCAAAGTCAACAAAGGACGATACAAATGGTAGGTAGTTCATCCCGATCCGGTGAGGAGTCGAGGTCTTGATATCCCGTGGGATCTTCTCACATGCTCACATGGAGGTCTTGAACTCCATGGGAGTGGTCTCTCTCTCTCTCTCTCTCTCAAGAGGAGGTAAGGAGCACAGCTCAACTAATGAGCTATCATAATGCTAACCCTAAAACGGAGGTAGGAGACGAGTATTTATAGTCTAGGTGGACGGAGTGGTACATGGGCCTCGGCCCAGAGTCACTGCGCGCAGGCAGGCCGGAAGTTCCGGGCAAGTTCTGGTGTAAGCCGAAAGTTGGCACGGCGTGAGCGGGGTTGGAGTCCGGGGGCCGGAAGTTCCGGGGGCCGGAGGTTCCGGGTAGCTTCCGGGCAGGGTCCAGGCTAGACAGAGACTTTGCACGTCCGGGGATCGTCTGGATCGCCAAGGGCTGGAAGTTCCAGGATGGCCGGAAGTTCCGGGGGACGGAGGTTCCGGGATGGAGGCCGGAAGTTCCGGGCTTTCCAGAAGCTTGTCCATGCTTCTTCTTCCTTTTCTTCCAAGCTTTCCTCGTGGACGGTGTAGTTGTACACGTGCGCTGGCACTCCTCCTCCTCATCCGTGGTGCTTCGACAATACCTATGTATGCACACGAGTGGAGTGTCAAGTAGTATACCATCCTCGAAGGGGTCAAGTGAACACGCGTAAAGGAGATGATTCACCTTTGTGTATGTGGAGTAGATGTCGCACGTGTCACTTGCCAAACGGGCTCTTGACATGGTGATGTCCGTAGGATGCTTCGCATCAAGAACACCATACAAGGATCCAAGTCCCTCGACGAGTACTTCATGGAGATGAAGAAAGCATTGGGACGAGCCGGTGTGAACGACTGATGAGTGATATTTTTACACTCATTTCAACCTTGTTTAAACCGAAATATTTCATTAAAAGAGAGATATTCGCTCCGATATTGTCACTAATGGCTAATAAGTGCAAGGGATTCCACAAATCCTCTCTTTGATATTTTTCCACAGGAAATGGGCTAAAAATGGAAAAAATCACGTGGGAGAAAGGAAAGGAAGGAAAATGGAGAAGAGATAAGTCACCAGGAGGCACCAGAAGGCCACCAAAGTCAGACGGTGTTCCATGCGACCACACGCGCTCGCATGAGCGGTCGTTTGGTGTGGAAACCGAGGCAGGTCGTCCACCTGAACAACTTTTATAAAGGGGACCTAGTCGAAATGTGAAAGGGGGAGCATTGGAAGAACGTCGAGCACAACCAGAACCTCTTCATCATCATCTTCATCCACAAACCCTAGCCGCCGCCATTTCCATCTCCATCGCCATCTCCACCACCATAGTGCCCTCTCATCTTGTTCATACTTGTAATCGTGCATCGCACAAGGAATCCATTGTAAGACATATTGCAATCAATCAATCTCAAGATGTGTTCTTCAATGTTTTCTTCTCGCGATCTGATCTCCATGTGTGAGTAGATTGGTAAGGTATGGGGTGAGGCATGAGCCTTGCAACCCCAGGTATTTGGTGAAGGGATCAATGGGAGTCTTTGACATAACGTCTCGTATGTGTGAAATAAAATTGTTTCATGCAGTGTCTCTTGTCTTGTCCGCGATCTTCATCCCTGCAGGTACCCAGGATCATGGAGATTGAGCACCGGTGAAGCTAGGAGCAAGGCGACCGTGAAGTGTTATACCGAAGTAAGGTTTAGTAGGGTAACATGGATCATAACCTTGAGGATTCATGAGGTGTAGTCATTAAACGCCCAAAGCTTTTGTCTGATATTATTATCTTAATTATCGGGGCAACCCCGCGAGACGGATAGGGCCTGTGGTAGGACAACTGATTCTTGATGCAGGACTCGAGCCGGTCAAGATGTTATTTGGACACATCCCCCACTCCGATACGAAGCAAGCACCTCTTGATGGGTGACTTCCCAAGCACAAACTAATATCATTTTTGATCCCAACACCAATACATGGTTGTAAGCATTAAGACCTCCTCCCCGTACCTTCTTTTTATTATAAGTGTTTGAATCACAATTTTCTTGCCGATTCGGTCAAAAGCTAGATTTGAGACTTTGGCCAAAGCTTGCTAGAGACCATTGCTTCAAGGGGATCTTCCTCTCGTGGGTTCGATACCCAGGGTCACCTCTGGGGAAATAGGTGCGGGATACCCTTTCTTGTTCCAACACCGGATCAATAAAAAGGAGATATCAAGCCCTTTTTCGGGCGCCGTTGCCGGGGAGGAGTTTAGTATTCCTAGTCGTTGTGTTTAGAGTTTTTGTTAAAGTTAATTTTCAGTTTTTGTTTTCACTTTCAGTTTTTAGTTTAAGTATTATTTTGTTGCAAGTCTTTTAGTGGAAAATACCAAAAAGTTACTATGGCTCGTAATCTTGGGAGTTTTGCTACTCCTAGCAACAATTTCATGCGTGAACCAATTGCATAACCTGATGTTGCAGCTGCAGAATATGAGATTAAACCGAACCTAGTTTCCATGGTTCAACAGGACCAATTTGGAGGCTCTGCTTCTAAAGATGCAGGTATGTATTTACATAATTTTACTGAATTATGCAACATGACACGCATAAAGGATTATGACCCAGATGCTCTTAAACTTCGCTTATTTCCTTTCTCTTTGAGAGGAAAAGCTAAGGAATGGCTTTTAGCTTTGCCTAAAGGCAGTATTACTTCTTGCCAAATTTTTATCTAAGTTTTGTCCACCTACAAAAATTATGAAATTACATTCTCAGATTACAGGTTTCAAGCAAGAAGAACGTGAGCCACTAGCGCTTGCGTGGGATACAATGAAAGAAGCTATAAGAAACTGCCCCAATCATGGAATGGAAGAGTGGTTAATCCTTCATATGTTTTATAATGGCTTGAATCACATGTCAAAAACTATGCTTGATATAGCTGCAGGAGAAACAATCATGGGAAAGCCCATAGAAGATGTCAAGAAGATACTAGATGATATGCTTTGCCCAATGGCATGTTGAGAGGACTGTCGTAGGAAAACGACGATCTATGGGATCGAGAGGATCCCTTTGTGGTTCGGCTGTGGGATCAATATACTACAAAGAAAAGGGCTAGTAGATATGAGCACAAGCAACGATTTATCCAGGTTCGGGCCGCTGTGAGCGTAAAACCCTACACCTGTTCTAGTGGTTTGATTGTGTATGAGCTCAAGGGTTACAAAGAGCGCAGCTTGCCGGCAAGGTACGCGGGAAGTGCAGCTACAACGTGTGATTGAACTAAGAGTCGACCGTTCTAAGTGTAAATGTGGGCCTCCTTTTATAGGCCAAGGGGGTTACCACAGTGGCTAATGCGGTCATTTACAGGGTATGAATAGTGACTTACACCGTCACCACGTCTATCTCCAGACGGGGTAGGACAAGCGCATTAAATGCACCATTAGGCGCTACGTCTGGGAGGCGAGGCTTTGGGCAAACGATCTGTACCACCTGTCCTGGCGCCCTCCTATTATCTTGACACGTCCCAGGGACGGGTGTCATTAAAGTTAATCTTTGCGTGGCATGCCGACACGTGCCCTGGCCAGCTATGTTGACTGCCTGCCCGCTCGACACCTATCATGCGTGCTTATCTAGCCGATGATGAGGTGGAACGGTAACATGACAGAACAAGCCTGCTGGTGCGGAGCTTGCCGGGCCTTTGCCTGCCGGCAACCAGAGTCTTGGTCTTCACCTTGTCGGTACGAAGCTTGCCGGCAAGGGCAATGTTGATCTTCAGTACTAGAATAGTACTTCTCAATGACCTGCCTTGAGGTCTTCTTCACGGTCTTGTTTAATCTTTGTCTTGAGTCACAGCAACCCTCCGGCAAGCCCTTGCCGTCAGGAAGGCTACAACTGCCTATGCACAAGTCAGGGTACGAGGGCACCCATGCTTTAGTACACCGACAAGGACCACCACCAAGAAGGTGAATGTCATAGAAGAAAATAGCTCAGAGTTGACAACCAAGCTAGAAGAACTTATCCTTCTGATGAAAGGTAAAGAAGAGGTAAAAGTCAATGCCATCACTAATGAAGATACAAGTGGTGTTAATTTTATTGCTCGTAATAGCTATAATCCAAATTGGAAAAATAATGGTATGCTCCTAAACTTCCTTATCCAAATAATGAAGGAGCACCCAATAATTTTAATGGAGCTAATGGTAGTAATAGAAATACCCTTGAAGAAACTCTTAAAAGTTTTATTGCTAGCCAGACTGAGCAGAATGAAAATTTCAAGAATATCTTGAAGAATCATGATAACTTACTCGGTCAATTGACCGGTAAGGTTGTTGGACTAACAAATGATGTGCAGATACTTGAAGCCTGATCCAAGAATATGGAGGCACAAGTGGCAAAGATAGCAGAGAGCCAAACCTTGATTTTGGCCAAGTTTGCAGGTAAACCAGAGCCTAACCCAGTTGAAGAAGTTAAAATGGTGAGAAGCAACGAAGAGAAAGATGAGGTACTTGACACAAGCCATGTGCCAGAGTACAACTATACCGTTGCAGATTTTGTAAAGATGATATCCATGAAGTACCCACTACCGGAGGTAACTAACGATGAGGCATATAATGTCTTTGTTGAACAAGTTGCAGCCAAGGTACGTGAACTTGATGATGAAAGAAAAAAGTTATTCAGTAAGTTACCAGCTAAGCAAGAAGATACTTTTGAACCTACTATAGAGATTGAGATAGGACTTAATAAGTTCAGTGCTCTATGTGATCTAGGGGCAAGTGTTTCCACTATCCCCAAATCTGTTTATGATAGTCTCAATCTTGGCCCTTATGTTAATACTGAGATTATATTGAATATGGCTAATTCTACTTTTACTCAGGCAGTAGGCATTAAGCATGGAGTTATAGTTCAAATAAATGATTGCCCTGTCATGATTGATCTTGTTATAGTAGATATGCCTGAAGATCCTTTTGCTCCTATAATTCTTGGTAGACCTTTTCTAAGGACTATTAAAGCTGTGATAAATGTGTTTGAGGGAAATGTTCGTTTTGGTTTACCATCTAAAGATCCCTTTATAAGGCATTTCCCCAGGAAAAAATAAATTAAAGACCTATGCAGGAGGTGGCATCATTTTGAATGCCAGAAGCAATGGTCTCGGTGTTCTAGCACCACCTTGATCAACACTATGGTCGAGCTATCCGACCAAAAAATGCTCTTCGTGGGAGGCAACCCACATCCGCCCTCCCCAGCGCAGCCATGGCTCCCAAGAGGAACCGAAACAAGCCAGGGAAGGTGATCGACCCCGAGGCAGATAAGAGGGAGGAGGAGCTGGCAGCGGCGCGGGGAGACAGTGTCGTCTTCAAGCCGGTGCTGGATCAGAGCGACTTGGTGAGTCGATACTCGATCATGTGGGGGAAGGAGACGAGCGCCCACACCGTGCCAAAGGTTCTTCCCGGCTCCGTCAGGCCCGGTCCAGACAAGTACCCTTTCTTCGCTGCATATTTTTACTGTGGGCTCGTTCCTCCCTTCTCTGAATTCTTCATAGAAATGATGTATACCTACGGGTTTTGCCTTCTAGACTTCACCCCCAACGCCATGACTTGTATGGCCGTCTTCGCGCATATGTGCGAAAACTTTGTTGGGGTAATGCCTAGTGTAGCTCTCTTCCGCCACTACTTCACCCCACGCATCGAAGCAGATGTCCTCTCCGGCGGCATCACTTGGATCACCAGGGACGAGAATGCCTACCTTCCAGGGCTGCCCTATCGGCAGTGGAACGAGTGGCACGGGGAATGGTGTTGGATCAAAGAAAAAGATTTCCCGGTCTTCTGCGAGCCCAGGACGACAAGGGTGGAGTGCGGCATGGATTAGAGCTCTTTCGCTGCTGACGACAAGAAGCTCACAATCGCCACAATGCGCATCCTCCGCCTCAAAGCTGACGGCCTCACCGTTGAAATGGTGGGGGTTGACTTCCTTCACCGCCGCATTGCTCCTCTCCAGAACAAGGGCGGGCCCACCTGGGACTACAAGAACGCAGCAGATATCATGCGGGTCCGGATTGGACTTCACGCCAATCTGACGGTGCTGCAGCACAGGGCCCTCTGCGAGCAGCTCTTCCGCCCCAGCGGCAACTTCAAGCTGCCGGCAAGGGTGGTGCCTTTATGCAACAGCTCCGCCAAGGATTCCGTCATCACAATGATGCCTGCTTGCAACGCTCATGGCGTCAAGGCACTTTGGCAAGAGCCGCCTGAGGATGCGGTGATGCAATGGTTTGATATACTGGTGGAGAGGCCCGTCAGAGAGGAAAAATATCTCTTCCGCGACACCACACCCAAAGAATTGGAGCATATCGCCAACAGGGTGGTAGAGGCCAGAATGGCCGGAGGCGTCAGCGGCTCTGGGTCCACGGCAGCCAATGTCGATGAGGAATCTGGTGATGAAACGGCAAGGGAATCGCCGGAGGAACTTGCCGAAGAGCAGGAAGAACCTGCCGGGGAACGGGGCGGGGAGACTGTTGTAGAACAAGCACCCGAAGAGTCCCCCGCTCCTCCCGTTCCGGCAAGGAGAACTCGTGTCCTTCGGAGAGCTGTCTTCGGAGAGCCAGTCTGCGGCGTACCCTCAGGTGAGGAAGTTGCCAACGAGGAGGTAACCGGCAAGGTTGCCGGACGGCAGGGAACTCAACGCCAAGCCCCTCAACAGCAGCGAACGCGGTGTACCTCTACGAGGAGTACAGCCGTGCCGGCTGCCGGAGCGGGCGGGTCGTCTCGTCCTGCTATGCCTGCGGCAACTAAGCAGGCCAGACTTCTACCCCGCCGCCTTCTTCCAGCACCAGGCCTGAGAGCTTGTATGATCTCTCCATCCTTAGCGACGAGGAGAAAGAAGAAGAGTATGCATCTCCAATTTTCTTTGTTAACTCTTGATTTCTTGCTTGTGTTAATCTAACTTGCCTCGTCTTGCCTCGACTTGACAGCGATGGGGAGACGTTGGCGCAAAGGATGGCCAAGAGGGAGAGGACCGCGACAGAGGATGAACCGGCAACATGTACGGCACCGGGTGACGGCGTCGTGGACATCAGCCCGGACCGCAGCCCCTAGCGTGAGGCCACTACCCAATTTCCTTTGGCGAGCGCTGGTGTCGAGATATTTACCACTAACATCGGCACGGGAGCAGGAGAAGAGCGCCACGAGGAGGAGCGCCCGGAGGCAGATCCAACAAGGGCGTCTCCGTCAACCGCCGCTCCGGCAAGGGCCTCCACAGACGAGCTTGTTCGCATTGATGAAGTGCCGGCAACCGAGGCCACCGGCAACCAGGTGATGACAACCGAAGTTGTCGGAGAGGAGATTGTCCCCCCCTCAACGGTCTCAGTCCGGTAAGCCTCCTGCCATCGAGTATCTTTCTCTCTTAGTCTTCTTTTTGTTCTCTTGAACTTGATCTGAATCTTGATTCTCCCCCTCCTCCATTCTTTCAGATCCGCCTCCATCTGATGAAATGGACATCGACTCTACCATCGAGGGGATTGCGAGGGACGCCGCCAATGAGGCCAGCAACATTGCTGCTCGTGAGGCCATCGAGGGGACTGACGAGGAGGCCACCGAGGCTACTCAAGGAGAGGCCGCCAAGGATATTGCCAAGGAAGGCGGCAACGATGGTGCCGAGGCCACTGGAGACATCTCTATCCCAGGAGCGCCAAGCGCTGACTCGGCCATGAGGGCGATGCTGACTGGCAAGGCGGCCGTTGACGATCACCCCTTAACACCTAAGGAGACCTTCTCGAGCAGATACCTGAAAGTTGGCGACAACCTGTTCGTCAACCCTCCTGGGACGTCAAGCATCGGGGCGCCCACTGAAGGAGAGGTCTTGGACGGTGAAGTCATTGCTGCTGCCGGGCTCGAGGTCGTCGATGAGCCGCATGCCAACATCAATGACACCAAAGATCAGCGGTTCCTTAAGGCCATGGGCGAGAACTTCCAGAAGCTTCAGGCGTGCTACCACAGCCGCACGGAGAGCTTGGACTCCAGGGCAGCCGTTCTTGACAAGGCGGAGGACGAATTCAAGAAGCGCGTGGAGGAAACGCAGATCTGGTATGCGGAATGCCTCCAAGACCTTCAAGAACGTCATACTCAGCTCGCCAAGGCCCAGGAGGTATTTATTCTGGAGAAGGCCGAGGCCGACAAGGCACAAGAGGAAGCTGCGCAAAAGATAGCAGCAGAGGAAGCCAAGTTGAATGAGCGCAAGATCGGCTTCGACGCTCATGAAGAAGAACTTGCCACTCGTGAAGCAGAGCTTGCCGCTACGCTTCGTGGCAAGGACGACAAGGTCCAGGCTCTTGTTGCCCAACAAACCCAGGAGCTAGAGCAGAAGCATAAAGAAGCTATCAAAGCTCAAGCTGCAGAGCACGCCGGCAAGATCAAGGAGGCCGTCCATGCTGCCGAAATTGCAGAGGTCGCCAGGATCGAGCTAGAAGGCAAAGTGCGAGCGCTCGAAGCAGATATTCCCGCCAACGGCAAGGAGATCTTGGCGCTCAAAGCAGATGCAGAGAAGGCAATCGACACCTTGGCGGAGCTGCAAACTTCAGTATCCGCTAAGAACCAAGAGCTCGCCAAGGCCAACGACACGATTGAAGATCACAAGATGAAGCTAACTACCCTGGGGCAGTCTCTTGACGAAGCCAAGAAGCGTGAGAAGGTCTTGGCAAAGGATCTCCAAGACAAGAAGTCCCTGCTCAAGAGCGCCGCGAACTCCTTCAACGAGCTCAAAGGCGCCTACAAGCTTTGGACTGATCGCCTTGTGATCGCCGCGGAGAACCTCTCTACACAGCTATCTGCCATGAGCTTGCCGGAGTACCACTACTCCACCGTCGAAGGGGACACCGCCAGCGCCAGGCTCACTCTCTTCTTTGAAAGTTTAATTGAAGCACTGGAGAAACATCGCGGGGCTCGAGCTGCACACCTTGCCAACGAATCTCGCAAGCTTTGTCGGGATGTCCTCTTCAAGGTACTTGTGAAAGTGGTGTACCGGCACCCAGGCGTTGATCTCACCAAGGTTTTCGCCAGTCTGCCGAGGGGAGCCGACACCAGGACCGCTGAAGAGCTCATCGCGCCCATCGCCGACAGGGTTGGCCAGATCCCCAAGACAGAGGGTGGCGTCACGAACTAGACTTGTAGTCTCACCTTGCTGCGTGCATGATCATGTAAAAGACAGGTTTATCTTAAGTTAGAACTGCACTAGGCTTTGATGTACTATAACTTGTGTTTTGGATGGATGTACGCATGCTATTACTCTTGTCTTATTCGGCCTTTGCATGATTTTTGCACCCTACGCTTGCCGGAAACTTGCCGGTGCGCGCACTCTTGCCACGAGCGCTTGAGGAACGGGTCTTTAGCAGCTTGCCGGAAGTGCCGTTGTCGGCAAGGTTACGCTTGACGATCACAACGTAGCCACTTAAGTTGTTGAGCGGACTCGAAACAAAGTAAGAGCGTAGCTGATCACGACAAGGTTCCTGATGCGGAGCATCCTACGGTCATCCCCATGGATCCACCTACGTCTCCCCAAGCACCAAGAGGACCAATGACTCGAGCACGTGCGAGAGCTCTCGAAAACGAGGTGACATCACTCCTTAATGAATTTCCATACGACGCGTGCGAGACATGGTTTGCTACCTCATTCCGAAATGCTATGTGTGCTTAGGTACAAAGAGGACCCTCTCGGAGAAGCCTGGAACAATTGACAAGACGCCAAGTTCATGGATGAAAAGGACCAGCGAAGAAGGTCACCGGAGGTCTACAGGACCCGGACATCCGGCCCCTGGGAGCAACAGCAGCAGCAGCCGCCTTACAGCAGAAGAGCTACAGGCGCCGGACATCCGGCCGTCCGCCCGGACATTCGGCCCGTGCAGCCCGGACATCCGGCACCCCTGCCGGAAATCCGGCGCCCCTATACAGTAGGTTGGCCAGTTTTGCCTGGACATCCGGCCCCCTGACGAACCGCCAGACATCTAGCCTTAGCCCGGACATCCGGCCCGA
Source organism: Elymus sibiricus (assembly GCA_039707655.1). NCBI lineage: Eukaryota > Viridiplantae > Streptophyta > Magnoliopsida > Poales > Poaceae > Elymus > Elymus sibiricus. Next base: position 200,064,110 of record CM077668.1, read on the forward strand.
CGCCCACGTGTATTCGGCCCACGGGCCATGTATCCCCCTCCATCTCGCCCTAACATGTACTAGCACTATATAAGGACCTCTCCCTCCTCCCTCTAGGGTTAGCAAAGTAGTTGGCTCTTTGAGATAGAGCTTTGCTCATCCATACCTCTCCCATGGAGATCAAGACCTCCATGAGACCCATGTGAGAAGATCCACTCCGGATATCAAGACCTCGACTCCTCTCCGGATCGGGATGAACTAGCTACCGTGTATCCTCTTGTGTTGACTTTGGATCTTGTATCTCTACTATGTGTATGTGGATCTAGTGCATGTGTGATTTGGATTGTGTCATTTGCGTGTTCTTCTTGGATTTGCTCCTTTTCCCCCTCCTAAAGTGTGAAAAGATCGTCATCTAGGGTTCCACCCTACATCATCTTGGATCAGAGCCACGTTGATTCACACTTTAGAGTATTTCCCCTCCACTTTCTAGCTCCAATTTTGTTGATTTTGCCCAATTTCAAAAATTCCCCACAAAAATAGCCATACCAATTTTTTTTGTGATTTGTGAGTTTGATTATGTTTTGTTGATTTGGATCCATGGATTTGCTTGTTTTCGAGTGGATCTAGCTTTCCCCCATCTTCTCCATCGATTCCATCCACAAAATCGTCCGAATTTTGCCCCAAAATTTTCTTTTCCCCACTTGTTCTTCGAGTTCATCCACGGATCTGACAGCCCGGACATCCGGCCCCTGGGCACCAGCACACCAACACTTCGCCATTTCTTCAATTTTCACCTTTTCCCACCGTTTCTTCCGCAACCCCTTGAGCCACTCCACCACCGATTTCCGCCAACCACCACTTTGTGCCACTTGAGATTTTGAGTCGCGGGTTTTCCGTTTCCTAATGTGTTTCGGCTACTTAGGAATGGTTCGACATCGACATCACCGCCGCTCATCATCGCCACGGGACTCGTCATCGACAACACCATCTCCACCTTCGTGACACCCTAACCGTAAGCAAGGACGGTAACTTCGACGACAACTTGCTCCTATCCTTGCCATTGCATTGTGAAACCCCGAGACCATCTTTTGCGTCACTTTCCTACGAGACTAGCCATTTGAGTATTGCCGGGCAACGCTACTTGTGCACTTTAGTGATACCGATCCGCATAGCTACCATAGCGTGCATACATACTCATATCATCTCTTGTGCCAAAATTTCGTTCCCGCATATACACCATTGCTATCTTCGTACGAGCGTTTCGCATAAGTGGCCAAAAGGAAACCATCAAAAGAAAGAGAAGCTTTTAAGCAAAAGAGAAAGAGCAACAAGCTTGTAAGCACTAGCCATAGCATCGCCACATTACATAGCATATTTGATCATCTTGGATCATCGTGACAAGTTCACCGGGAATCATACATACATAGCATAAGTGAGATAGAAAGCCATACGTTTTGTCTCTTATAGGTTGTGCACAAGTTCGTATCCGCCTATTGAGGAATCGTGCTAGCGTCTCTCTAGTGTTGTGCAACAAGAGCATTTTCCGTGGATTCCACATTTTGAGCTCATTCCTTGGTTGCATGACCTCATTTATCTATCCATGCATGTGTTTCCGTGTACTACTTATTGCTATTGGTCTACTCGTTACACTTGCGAACTTGTGAATCTTTTTCAACATTATTGATATCTTGCTAACAATTGCAGAAATTTTGCGCCACTATCCTAACCAAACTCCTCCAAAAGCTTTACTTGTGTATGTGTGAGATTGACACGATCCGGTACCAATTGCACTATTTCCACAATACCATATTGGATGATCATTGATCCATCTTCAACATTGGATAAGGTACATTGGTCTAGTTCGTTTCTTTCTTCCACTAACACTTGTTTGAAAATCATGGATAGGCCGAGCACTTCTATCAACCCCCTCTTCGATGAGCAAGAAGACGCACCGAACAACTACGTCACCAAGGCGCAACTTTTCGGAGTACAACAAGCGCTTCATCAAGAAAGTGAAGCTTTGGGAGAGCGCATCGAGCAACTCGCCACCGACTTGCGCCACTCCGAAACACGAACAAGGGACTACTTCGATGCCAAGCTTTCATCTCACATGGAAGAGTTCCGCACTATGATGGCCAACCACCATTCTTCCACTTCGTCTTCATCAAGATCAAGACGGCGCCATTCAAGCCGACACTCTTCCGACACTTCTTCAGATGCAAGTCCTCTACGAGCACATTCTCATCGCTCCCAAGACCATGACGATCGGCAAGCTACAAGAAACCCATTCCATGGCAATGGTTTGCAAGACCGCCTTCGAGAGCGCGAACGACAACAACGCCAAGCACAAGCCAACGGGAACCAAGATCAAGTTCCACAACGCCAACGTCAAGTCCATCAAGACGAAGATGCCCTACAACAAGCACGACAACGTCGTGAGGAGCAAGCACTTAAAGCTCAACGTGCCCTCCGCGAGTCAACTCGCAACATCGCCGAACGCAACCACCGTGTGCGCGAACAAGAAGAAGCCGCACGACTTGAGGAGCGCCAAGAGATGAGGAACCGTGCGCGTATACCAAGACCATAACGTCAAGACAATCAAGATGAGCATGAGGAAGAAGAGCTAGAATATCAACCTCCATGGCACGAGCGTCATCGTAACCGCCGACAACGCAATGAGAAGCGCTACGGCAAGCTCAAGTTCAACATGCCTAATTTCTCCGGTGGCAATGATCCCGAGGAATACCTATCATGGGCGTTGAAGGTCGACAAGATATTCCGTCTTCACAACTACGACGAGGAAAAGAAGATTGCCATGGTATCTCTTGAGTTCCAAGACTATGTTCTCATTTGGTGGGAGCAAGTGATCGAACGACGCCAAGAGAGAGGCGAACCACCCATCACCACGTGGAATCAAATGAAGGATGTCATGCGAGCTCGTTTTGTGCCTACACACTATAGCCGGGACCTCTTCAAGAAACTTCAACTCCTCAAGCAAGGCACCAAGTCGGTTGAAGCGTACTACGAAGAGATGGAAATCGCAATGATACGAGCCAATGTCAAGGAAGATGATGAACAAACTATGGCGCATTTCTTGAATGGCCTCAACTATCCCATCAAGAAAATTGCAGACTTCCAACCGTACTCCAACCTCCTCGAGCTAGTGCACCAAGCAACCAAAGCGGAGCGACAAGTACAAGAGGACTACAAGTACTCCAAGTACTCTTCCAAGACCTACGGTTCCTACCCTCAAGCTTCAACGACGTCGACACATCCTTCCACGACTCGAGCTACACCAAGTACCGGCGACAAGTCAAGCTCCAAGCAACCAACGACATCTTCGAGTCGTCTTCCTACTACTACAAGCAACTCCAAGCAAAAAGCTTCGTCATCAACAACTCCTTCGGATGCCACCGACAAAACAAGTGACATCAAGTGCTTTACTTGCAAAGGCCGAGGACACAAGTCGTTCGAGTGCCCCACGAGATGCACTATGATCATGAACGCCGATGGCACCTACGATTCCATGAGTGAAGATGAAATGGAAGCCATCGAGCAAGTGGCCATGCACCGCCAAGTGAATGAAGAAGAAGATGATCAAGTGTTTTGCGACAATGATTCGAGCCCCGCTCTTGTTGTCTCCAAGGTCTTGACACTTCAACAACATCAAGATGAAGACCAACGTTGCCACATCTTCCATACCAAAGCGGGTATCCAAGGACGTTCCGTCAAGGTCATCATCGACGGCGGAAGTGGCCACAACTTAGCAAGTGAAGAGTTATGTACCAAGCTCCAATTCGTCAAGAAGAAGCACCTTTGCCCATACAAGGTCCAATGGCTTAGCGACTCCGGAACCATTCAAGTAGAGCACACTGTCCAAGTGTCCTTCAAGATTGGCGCCTACGAAGACAACTTGGAGTTTCATGTGGTTCCTATGTCCGTATGCCACCTACTACTCGGACGACCGTGGCAATTTGACCGAGGCGTCACCCACAATAGACGGACCAATCAATATAGTTTCAAGATGAAGGGCAAGGAGTTCATACTTCGACCAATGACACCAAGCCAAGTCATCGCGGACAAGCAAGTATCTACCCATCGTGGAGAGAAAAGTGAGCAAGTGAACCACCAAAAAGAGAGTGAGCGCCACAAGCCAAAAATGAGCGACTCGACGATGAGTGAAAAGAGAGACCTAGTTCTTTTAGCCACCAAAAGAGATTTGAGGGATGTGAGTGAGAGCCCATCAAGTGTTCTTCACTTTGTACTTGTGTGCAAAGATGACGTGGTGCGGACTAATACTTCACAACATCTTCCTTTGGTATTGTCTCATTTATTGCAGGAATTCGCGGACGTGTTTCCCGATGAGCTACCTCCCGGACTTCCTCCACTACGCGGAATCGAACACCGCATCGACCTCATCCCCGGCGCACCACTACTGAACAAGGCACCTTACCGCGTCATCCCCGAAGAGACCAAAGAGATCCAAAGGCAAGTGCAACATCTCACGGAGAATGGGTATGTACGCGAAAGCTTGAGCCCTTGTGCCGTTCCGGTCATTCTTGTGCCTAAGAAAGATGGTACTTATCGCATGTGTTCCGATTGCCGTCCCATTAATGCTATCACTGTTAGATATAGACATCCCATCCCACACCTTGATGACATGCTTGATGAACTTAGTGGAGCCACAATTTTCTCCAAAATTGATCTTAAAAGTGGCTATTATCAAATACGCATGCAAGAAGGTGATGAATGGAAAACGGCTTTCAAAATCAAATTTGGCTTGTATGAATGGTTAGTCATGCCTATGGGTTTATCGCAAGCTCCTAGCACTTTTATGCGTGTGATGCATTATGTTCTTCGCAAATATATTGGCATTTGTGTTGTGGTTTACTTTGATGACATCCTTGTGTTTAGTGAAACTCTTGAAGATCATGTCAAACACCTTCGAGACGTATTGCAAGTTCTTAGAGACGAGCGACTTTATGCTAACATGGAAAAATGCACTTTTGGTGTTGATAAGCTTGTTGTCTCCTCTAAGGGTGTTCAAGTGGATGAAACTAAAATTGATGCTATTAAGAATTGGCCACAACCAACCAATTTGCTTCAAGTGTGTAGTTTCCTTGGCTTAGCCGGCTTTTACCGTCACTTTGTGAAGGATTTTAGCACCATTGCATCCCCATTGCACGCATTGAGTAAAAAGAATGCACCATTTGTTTGGGGTCCATCTCAAGATGCCGCATTTAATGAGCTTAAAACCTTGCTTACACATGCTCCATTACTTGCATTACCCAACTTTGATAAGACTTTTGAAGTGCATTGTGACGCTAGTGGTAATGGTATTGGTGGTGTGTTCATGCAAGAGAAACGACCCATTGCATATTTTAGTGAGAAGCTCTCCGGCGCGCAACTTAACTACCCCATCTATGACAAAGAGTTATATGCTTTAGTGAGAGTCTTGGATGTGTGGGAACATTATCTCCTTCCACGTGAGTTTGTCATCCATACGGATCATGAAACGCTTAAGTACCTTAAGGGACAAACTAAATTGAACAAGCGTCATGCTAAGTGGAGTGAGTTCATTGAGTCATTTCCTTATGTTATCAAGTATATCAAAGGTAAGGAAAATGTTGTGGCGGACGCTCTTTCCCGCAAATGCATGTTGGTTACTCAACTTGAGTTGAATGTCATAGGATTTGAGCACATTAAAGACTTGTATGAGCATGATTCGTCATTTGCAACTCCTTATGCCAAATGTTTACCTCATAAAACTTGGGAGCAATATTACTTGAAAGATGGTTATCTTATGCGAGCTAACAAACTTTGTATTCCCGAGTCTTCTCTTCGTTTGCTACTTTTGCAAGAAGCTCATGGTGGAGGACTCATGGGACATTTTGGACGTGACAAGACATTCGCTACGCTCTCCAAGAACTACTTTTGGCCAAAGATGTTTCGAGACGTCTCACGCTACACCAACCGGTGCTCTACATGCCGCAAAGCTAAGTCCAAAGCTCAATCTCATGGTTTATATATGCCACTTCCTATTCCATATCACCCATGGGAAGATATTAGTATGGATTTCGTGCTTGGCTTGCCTCGAACTCAAAACGGCAAAGATTCCGTATTTGTTGTTGTGGACCGTTTCTCTAAGATGGCACATTTCATTCCTTGCAACAAGATAGACGATGCTTCACATGTTGCAAATCTCTTTTGTAGGGAAATCTTGAGATTGCATGGAGTGCCCAAGACGATTGTATCGGACCGCGACGTCAAGTTCCTAAGCTACTTTTGGAAGACCCTATGCGCCAAGCTCGGAATCAAGCTCCTCTTCTCTTCGGCATATCACCCACAAACCGACGGCCAAACGGAGGTCACGAACCGGACGTTATCCACACTCCTTCGCGTGTTCATCAAGAAGAACATACGGGAGTGGGAAGAATGCTTGCCCATCGCCGAGTTCGCCTACAACCGAGCAAGACACTCTACTACCGGCATGTCCCCCTTTGAGGTCGTCTATGGTTTCAACCCTTTGTCACCATTGGACATCCTACCGCTACCGCTACAAGAGCGAACCGACATGGACGCGAGTGCACGAGCGAGTTACCTCAAGAAGATGCATGAAGATACAAGGCACATGATCGAGCGCCAAGTACAACGCCTCACGACCAAGGTCAACATCAACAAGCACCCCATGGTGTTCAACCCCGGCGATCTTGTGTGGCTACACCTTCGCAAGGACCGTTTCCCCAACGAATGCAAGTCCAAACTACTTCCTCGAGCCGATGGACCGTTCAAGGTGCTAGCACGCTACAACGACAATGCGTACAAGATCGACATCCCTCGTGACAAGTACAACGTGAGCGACATCTTCAACGTCAAGGATTTATCTCCCTTCCATGATGATGTGGATTACGATCCGAGGAAGGATCTTTCCCAAGGGGATGTGGTCCACCTATGTCTCCCCAAGCACCAAGAGGACCAATGACTCGAGCACGTGCGAGAGCTCTCGAAAACAAGGTGACATCACTCCTTAATGAATTTCCATACGACGCGTGTGAGACATGGTTGCTATCTCATTCCGAAATGCTATGTGTGCTTAGGTACAAAGAGGACCCTCTCGGAGAAGCCCGGAACAATGGATAAGACGCCAAGTTCACGGATGAAAAGGACCAGCGAAGAAGGTCACCGGAGGTCTACAGGACCCGGACATCCGGCCCCTGGCCCGGACGTCCGGCCCCTGGGAGCAACAGCAGCAACAGCCGCCTTACAGCAGAAGAGCTACAGGCGCCGGACATCCGGCCGTCCGCCCGGACATCCGGCACCCCTATCGGAAATCCGGCGCCCCTATACAGTAGGTTGGCCAGTTTTGCCCGGACATCCGGCCCTCAAGCCCGGACATCCGGCCCCCTGACGAACCGCCGGACATCCGGCCCGACGCCCACGTGTATTCGGCCCACGGGCCATGTATCCCCCTCCATCTCACCCTAACTTGTACTAGCACTATATAAGGACCTCTTCCTTGTCCCTCTAGGGTTAGCAAAGTAGTTGGCTCTTTGAGATAGAGCTTTGCTCATCCATACCTCTCCCATGGAGATCAAGACCTCCATGAGACCCATGTGAGAAGATCCACTCCGGATATCAAGACCTCGACTCCTCTCCGGATCGGGATGAACTAGCTACCGTGTATCCTCTTGTGTTGACTTCGGATCTTGTATCTCTACTATGTGTATGTGGATCTAGTGCATGTGTGATTTGGATTGTGTCATTTGAGTGTTCTTCTTGTGTTCTTCTTGGATTTGCTCCTTTCCCCCCTCCTAAAGTGTGAAAAGATCATCATCTAGGGTTCCACCCTACATCAGTTCCTTAGCGTGCAGGTTTCTCATACAAAGGCCAAAATCGTTCAAGGAGAAATTGCAACTACAACAAGGAATTTATTTCAAAGTTTCTCAACTTAGCTTTTTCTTTGTTGTGCTTCTTGCTCTAGGACGATATCTTGAACGTCATTTGGTATCCATACCATCACTCCCCCCGGGAAACTTGCACGCGAAGAAACCTTCTGTCCTTTGAGAAAAAGAAAGAAGAGAAAAGAGGAGGCTGGAACCTTGACGGTTCGTTAATCATCCTATGCAAGGGAAAATGTAACACAAGGCCGCCTGCAACACATAAACAAATAAGTACTTGACAAAGGGTTGTGAAACACTTAGCTTTATTTATTGTGCATGGGATATGCGCCCGGCTATGTACAAAGGTTTACATGCCTTGCCGGCAAACTTGTACAAAAGAGGTTGCCGGGCAGCCCGGCAACCGCGCCTTAAGGGTAAAACTTGCGAAGATGCTCAATATTCCATGAGTTGAGCACCGGAGTGCCATCTTCGGTCTCTAGGCGGACTGCGCCGGGCCTAGTGACTTGTATCACCCGGTAAGGGCCCTCCCACTTCGGCGTCAACTTGTTTTGACCCTTCGTGGACTGAATCCGATGAAGAACAAGGTCGCCTTCCTCAAGGTTCCTCGCGTTCACTTTGAGGCTATGGTAGCGGCGCAAAGCTTGCTGGTACCGTGCAGCACGGACAACAGCCCGGAAACGATCTTCCTCAAGGAGCATGGCATCATCTTGCCGCAGCTCATCTTGATCCTCCTCATCGAAGGCCAAGACTCGAGGTGACCCATATACGAGTTCTGTGGGGAGCACCGCTTCTGGACCATAAACAAGGAAGAAGGGTGTCTGGCCAGTGGCTCGACTTGGTGTTGTTTTGATTGACCAAAGAACCATCGGCAACTCTTCCACCCAGCGCCTTCCACACTTGTGCAGCCTGTCGAAAGTTTTGGTCTTGAGACCACGCGTCACTTCTGCATTCGCCCTCTCTACTTGTCCATTGTTCCTTGGGTGAGCAACAGACGCGTAGCAAATCTTATTTCCAAGTTCTTGGCAATATGCTGTGAAAGAGCGGCTCGTGGGTGCCGTTGTCGGTGATGATCCTGTTGGGGACACCAAAATGAGCAACCAATCCTTTGAGGAACTTGATGGCTGACTGTGCCGTCACCTTCCTCACTGGCTCCACCTCAGGCCACTTTCTAAACTTGTCGATTGCAACGTACAAGAATTCAAAGCCCCCGGTAGCACGGGGGAAGGGGCCGACGATGTTGAGCCCCCAGACCGAGAAAGGCCAGGAGAGAGGGATGGTTTGGAGTGCTTGAGCTGGCTAGTGGATGTCCTTGGAGTGGAACTGGCATGCTTCGCATCTGATGACCACCGCCAAGGCGTCTTGAAGGGATGTCGGCCAGTAGAATCCTTGATGGAACGCCTTGCCGACAAGCGCGCGTGACCCAATGTAAGAGCCACACATCCCTTCATGCATCTCTTCCAACAGCCTCTGTCCATCTTTGATGCGGAGCATCCTACGGACATCACCATGGCAAGTGACACGTGTCACATCTACTTCACATACATAAAGGTGAATCATCTCCTTTACACGTGTTCACTTGTGCCCTTCGAGGATGGTATACTACTTGACCCCTCTCTCGTATGCATACATAGGTGTGAGCGGAGCTAAACATTCTTCGAGGAGGAGTCCAAGCTCAACAGAACGACTACATCATCCAAGAGGGAAGCTTGGAAGCGGAGGAGGAACCGTCAAGAAGAAGGACGTGAAGCCCGCAAGGAAGACGGAGGCAAGCAGCGAGAAGAAGAAGCACGGATCAGAAGCCCCCGTGCGCACGGCCCTCTGGACCCTGTGCACACGGCCTATCTAGAGAGTTCCTGGATACCCCGTGCGCACGGGCCCTAAAGACCCAGTGCGCACGGGCACCTCTGCTGTAGCCGCCGTCTACCCCGTGCGCACGGGCCCTAAAGACCCAGTGCGCACGGGCACCTCTGCTGTAGCCGCCGTCTACCCCGTGCGCATGGGCGTGTACCGTGCACACGGGACCCCCGTGCACACGGGCCTCACTTACCCCGTGCGCACGGGCTCTACAGGAAGTTGGCCGAGGGTTGCCTGTTTTGCTCCTCCACTCGTCCCTCACCTGCAGCCACCTATATAACTCGTGCCTAGACCATATTTTAGGGTTAGCAAAGATTATGTGACATTAGAGAGAGATTTGCTCCTTGTATCTCCCCTTGTGGGAACCCTCTTGAGAGAGGCACACTCCATTGGAGTTCAAGACCTCCATTGGAGAAGATCCTTAGGGATATCAAGACCCCCTTGTGGGAAGGATCTATCTAGATCATCAAGTCCTCATCTCCTCTTGGATTTGGGATGAACTTTACCATGTATCTTTCCCTTTGTTGTTCTTGTACCTTGTGGATCTTATGTGTTGCTAGTCTAGTGGGTGTGTGATTGGACTTGTTCTTGAGTGTTTCTCTTGTGATTTCCCCTCGTATTCTTCGTGCTCTACGTGTTCCTCTTTGTAGCCACCTCCAATTCGTGAACATCGGGACAAATCGGGGTACTTTGGCCCGTGCCCTACAACATCTTGGTATCATGAGCCACGTTGACACGAATTTGGAGCCCTATCCCCCATGTTCTAGCCTTTAGTTTGCTTGTTTTTGTCCAATTTCGAAAATTCCCCACAAAAAGAGCCATACCAATTTTTTTGTGATTTGTTGTTCCTAGTGCGTTTTTGTTGGTTTCAATCCATGGATCTGGTGTTTAGCAAGTAGATCCACTCCCTATTGAGTCCCCTTGGCCTAAATTTTCCTTCCCCCCTTCGAATTTGACCTTGAAATCGCAATTTTTCCGCCACCCCCGTGCCCACGGGCCCCCGATACGTCTCTGGACACCCCGTGCCCACGGCCCGTGTACTGTGCGCATGGGACCCCGTGTCCACAGGCCTTAGACCCCGTGCGCACGGCCCTCCCAGGAACAGCCAGCACTGCTTCACTGTTTCGCCCATATCTCCCACTTCCGAACTCCGATTTGGGTGTTCTTTGCCTCGTTGGAAAGCTAGAGACGTGCCCGAGCTGCTCATCTTGGTTTTACCACCATTTGACTCCATCAAATTTTGTGCATTTTTTCATCTTTGCATAGGCCCTCCGCCATAACTTCCGCACCACCACCATAAACTTCCGCAACCTAACCCATTTTGGTTTCCATTGCATTTGTATTTGTTTGAGTTGTGATTTGAGTCTCCTAAGGTGTTTCGGCTACTTAGGGGCGGTTACATCTTCATCACCATCGGTGACTTGTATCGTTACATCGACTACATCCACCACGACATTTCGCATCGACGACGACCATCCATCCTTTGAGACCATCTTCAACTGGAAGCAAGGCCGGTTACCCCCGACTTCGTGAAAGGTTAAGTGTGACGAAGGTATCCATTCCGTCATAAACTTTTCCTTCCTTGCCATTACATCTTGATAGCCCCACCATCTTTGCGAATACCTTCATACCTATTGAGACTAGCTATCCGAGTATTGCCAGGCTTCGCGAAAACTTGTGCACCTTAGTGATACGATATCATATTGTTGCATCATTTGATATATCTTGCTCCCATGCATATCTTGCGATACTTATCTCATGTGTTTGGTTGAGGCTCAGTAAGCATAGTGGAAAGGAAGAGAAGAGAGCAAAAAAAAAAGCTTTTAAGCAAGAAAAAGAAAGATCATAAGCTTATAAGCAAAAGAGTGTTGAGTATGAAAAGAGATACTTGTGCATGAGAATACATGGAATAGGAAACGTTTTGCTTGCATACATATAGGTTGGTGCCAAGTGGTGAATCGTGCCCAAACATGCAATCAAGCTAGCGTCTCTCCTTGTGTTTGTGCAACACGAGCTTAGTCTTCGTTAGGCAATTTTGTATTGCACATCCCTATAGTTGCACAAGCCCCATTATCCCACCGTGTGTGTTTCTTTATTGCCCTCCTCTATATTTTGTGATCACTTGCTTTGCATTTTGAGTCCTTTGGCTTGATTTCAACATTTACATATCTTGGACTTCAATTTGCATGAATTTGTGCCACTTGTCCTAACCAAGCCACTCGATAAGCTTTACTTTGTAGGTGTGAGTGAACAAGTCCGATACCAATTCCACTATTCTTTCATTTCACATTAAGTGAAATGGGATACATTCTCAACTTTGGGAAAAGGTAGCTTGGTATTGTTTATCTCATTTCCTACTCACCTTTGTTCGAGTCTTGTGATGGATAGGCGAAGCACATCATCTCCGGTCTACAACCACGACGACGAGTTCGATGCCATGAAGAACTTCATCGACGCCAAGATGGACAAGTACACGGAGGAGCTCAAGGCCCTCATCAACACCGACAAGAGGTCTTCATCATCTTCGAGAAGACGCTCAAGTGCAAAGCCTCCCGAGCTACCATCTTCGGCAAGGACACACCGGCATCGACACCGACAAGACCAAGACGCTCAAGTTCATCACGGGCGTACCACAAGAACGGAAGAGCAGCCTTCCGGGAGTTTGTTGGCTTCTCTGCCAATCCCGTGCACACGGGCCTGCGACCCCCGTGCACACGGGACCCCGTGCACACGGCCTCCTGCACCCCCGTGCGCACGGGCCTTACAGTACATCAACATCGACTACGACTCTGCAGCTTCATCACCGACGTTGGCATCTTCGCCAAGTGACTTCAAGGCATCTTCGCCTTCGGATGTACGGCATCTTCGCCTACTCCACGAGCTCAAGTGATGTAGGGTGGAACCCTAGTGACGATCTTTTCACACTTTAGGAGGGGGAAAAGGAGCAAATCCGAGAAGAACACAAGAAGAACACTCAAATGACACAATCCAAATCACACATGCACTAGATCCACATACACATAGTAGAGATACAAGATCCAAAGTCAACACAAGAGGATACACGGTAGCTAGTTCATCCCAATCCGTAGAGGAGTTGAGGTCTTGAATCCGGAGCGGATCTTCTCACATGGGTCTCATGGAGGTCTTGATCTCCATGGGAGAGGTATGGATGAGCAAAGCTCTATCTCAAAGAGCCAACAACTTTGCTAACCCTAATTCGGAGCTAGGAGATGAGTATTGATAGTCCAAGGGGTAAGTAGAGGGATACATGGGTCGTTACCCTTTCACAGTGCGCAGGCTGACCGGTTGTACCGGACTTGCGGGCGGTTGTACCGCTGGGGCTCAGGCACCGGTTCCTGGAGGTGTTCGCTGAAGGGAGGACCGGTTGTACCGCTTGGGGGACCGGTTGTACCGGGCTGGCTGGCGCTGGGGGAATAACCAGGCTGGTACCGGCCTTGCTCCGCTCGAATACAGAAGGTTGACCGGTACTTGGGCGGTAGTGGAGCGGTTAAACCGGTGGACCGGATGTTGACCGGTAGTGGGGCGGTTGTACCGGTGTTCCTGGGCTGGGCACAGTAATTTCCAAGTCCTTGGTGTCCATCTTGCTCCATTTCTTCACCTTGGCCGATTCCTTTGTACCTAAGTATGCAAAGTGTCTCCGTTTGAGGTAGTAGCCATGTCTCACTCGAGTCGAATGAAAGTTCACTAAGGAGAGATGTCACCTCGGTTTCGAGAGCTCTTGCACGTGCTCGTGTCATTGGTCCTCTTGGTGCTTGGGAAGGCGTAGGTGGGTCCATGGGGATGACCGTAGGATGCTCCGCATCATCTCCCCCCCCCTTGGGAAAGATCCATCCTCGGATCGAAATCCGCATCACCATGGAAGGGAGATAAGTCCTTGACGTTGAAGATGTCGCTCACTATGTATTTGGCACGAGGGATGTCGATCTTGTATGCATTGTCGTTGTAGCGTGCTAGCACCTTGAATGGTCCATCGGCTCGGGGAAGTAGTTTGGACTTGCGCTCGTTGGGGAAGCGGTCTTTGCGAAGGTGTAGCCATACAAGATCTCCGGGGTTGAACACCATGCGGTGCTTGTTGATGTTGACCTTGGTCGCGAGGCGTTGTACTTGGCGCTCGATCGTGTTCCTTGTATCTTCATGCATCTTCTTGAGGTAACTTGCTCGTGCACTCGCGTCCATGTCGGTTCGCTCTTGTAGCGGTAGTGGTAAGATGTCCAATGGTGACAAAGGCTTGAAACCGTAGACGACCTCGAAGGGGGACTTGCCGGTAGTAGAGTGTCTTGCTCGATTGTAGGCGAACTCGGTGATGGGTAAACATTCCTCCCACTCCCTTATGTTCTTCTTGATCAACACGCGGAGTAGTGTGGAAAGAGTCCGGTTCGTGACCTCCGTTTGGCCGTCGGTTTGAGGGTGATATGCCGATGAGAAGAGGAGCTTGATTCCGAGCTTGGCGCATAGTGTCTTCCAAAAGTAGCTAAGGAACTTGACGTCTCGGTCCGACACGATCGTCTTTGGCAATCCATGCAAACGCAAGATTTCCCTACAAAAGAGATTTGCAACATGTGAAGCATCGTCGATCTTGTTGCAGGGAATGAAATGTGCCATCTTAGAGAAACGGTCCACAACAACAAATATGGAATCTTTGCCGTGTTGAGTTCGAGGCAAACCAAGCACGAAATCCATGCTAATATCTTCCCATGGGTGATATGGAATAGGAAGTGGCATATATAAACCATGAGATTGAGCTTTGGACTTAGCTTTGCGGCATGTAGAGCACCGGTTGGTGTAGCGTGAGACGTCACGAAACATCTTGGGCCAAAAGTAGTTCTTGGAGAGCGTAGCGAATGTCTTGTTACGTCCAAAATGTCCCATGAGTCCTCCACCATGAGCTTCTTGCAAAAGTAGCAAACGAAGAGAAGGCTCGGGGATACAAAGTTTGTTAGCTCGCATAAGATAACCATCTTTCAGGTAATATTGCTCCCAAGTTTTATGAGGTAAACATTTGGCATAAGGATTTGCAAATGACGAATCATGCTCATACAAGTCTTTAATGTGCTCAAAGCCAATAACATTCAACTCAAGTTTGGTAACCAACATGCACTTGCGGGAAAGAGCGTCTGCCACAACATTTTCCTTACCTTTGATATACTTGATAACATAAGGAAATGACTCAATGAACTCACTCCATTTAGCATGACGCTTATTCAATTTTGTTTGGCCCTTAAGGTACTTAAGTGTTTCATCATCCGTATGGATGACAAATTCACGTGGACGGAGATAATGTTCCCACACATGCAAGACTCTCACTAAAGCATATAACTCTTTGTCATAGATGGGGTAGTTAAGTTGCGCGCCGAAGAGCTTCTTACTAAAATATGCAATGGGTCGTTTCTCTTGCATTAACACACCACCAATACCATTACCACTAGCGTCACAATGCACTTCAAAAGTTTTCTCAAAATTGGGTAATGCAAGTAATGGAGCATGTGTAAGCAAGGTTTTAAGCTCATGAAATGTGGCATCTTGAGATGGACCCCAAACAAATGGTGCATTCTTCTTACTCAATGCGTGCAATGGTGATGCAATAGTGCTAAAGTCCTTCACAAAGCGACGATAAAAACCTGCTAAGCCAAGGAAGCTACGCACTTGAAGCAAATTGGTTGGTTGTGGCCAATTCTTAATAGCATCAATTTTAGTTTCATCAACATGAACACCCTTAGATGAGACAACAAAGCCCAAGAAAACAAGCTTATCGACACCAAAAGTGCATTTTTCCATGTTCGCATAAAGTCGCTCATCTCTAAGAATTTGCAATACTTCTCTAAGGTGTTTGACATGATCTTCGAGGGTTTCACTAAACACAAGGATGTCATCAAAGTAACCACAACACAAATGCCAATTAATTTGCGAAGAACATAGTGCATCACACGCATAAAAGTGCTAGGTGCTTGGGATAAACCCATAGGCATGACTAACCATTCATACAAGCCAAATTTGGTTCTGAAATCGGTTTTCCATTCATCACCTTCTTGCATGCGAATTTGATAATAGCCACTTTTAAGATCAATTTTAGAGAAAATTGTGGCTCCACTAAGTTCATCAAGCATGTCATCTAGGCGTGGAATGGGATGGCGATATCTAACGGTGATAGCATTGATAGGACGGCAATCGGAACACATGCGATAGGAACCATCTTTCTTAGGCACGAGAATGACCGGAACGACACAAGGGCTCAAGCTTTCGCGTATATACCCATTCTCCATGAGATGTTGCACTTGCCTTTGGATTTCTTTGGTTTCTTCGGGGTTGACGTGGTATGGTGCCTTGTTCGGTAGTGGTGCGCCGGGGATGAGGTCTATGCGGTGTTCGATTCCGCGGAGTGGAGGAAGTCCGGGAGGTAGCTCATCGGGAAGCACGTCCGCGAATTCCTGCAATAAATGAGACAATACAAAAGGAAGATGTTGTGAAGTATTAGTCCGCACCACTTCATCTTTGCACACAAGTACAAAGTGAAGAACACTTGATGGGCTCTCACTCACTTCCTTCAAGTCTCTTTTGGTGGCTAAAAGAACTAGATCTCTTTTGTCACGCAACGTGGAGTCACTCATGTTTGGCTTGTGGCTCTCACTCTCATTTTAGTGGCTCACTCGCTCACTTTTCGCTCCACGATGGGTAGATGCTTGCTTGTCCGCGATGACTTGACTTGGTGTCATTGGTCGAAGAACGAATTCCTTGCCCTTCATCTTGAAACTGTAGTGGTTGGTCCGTCCGTTGTGGATGACGCCGCGATCGAATTGCCATGGTCGCCCAAGTAGGAGCTGGCATACGGACATTGGAACCACATCACACTCCAAGGTATCTTCGTAGGCGCCGATCTTGAAGGATACTTGGACGGTGTGCTCCACTTGTATTGTGCCGGAGTCACTAAGCCATTGGACCTTGTAGGGGCGAGGGTGCTTCTTCTTGACCAATTGTAGCTTGGAGCATAATTCTTCGCTTTCCAAATTATGGCAACTTCCGCCGTCGATGATGACCTTGACGGAACGTCCTTGAATTCCCGCTTTGGTATGGAAGATGTGGCAACGTTGGTCTTCATCTTGATGTTGTTGAAGTGTCAAGACCTTGGAGACAACAAGAGCGGGGCTCGAATCATTGTCGCAAAACACTTGATCATTTTCTTCTTCATTCACTTGGCGGTGCATGGCCACTTGCTCGATGGCTGCCATTTCATCTTCGCTCGTAGAATCGTAGGCGCCGTCGGCGTTCATGATCATCGTGCGTGTTGTTGGGCACTCGAAGGACTTGTGGCCTCGTCCTTTGCATGTAAAGCACTTGATGTCACTTGTTTTGTCGGTGGCATCCGAAGGAGTTGTTGATGACGAAGCTCTTGGCTTGGAGATGCTTGTAGTAGGAGGAAGACGACTCGAAGATGTTATTTGTTGCTTGGAGCTTGACTTGTCACCGGTACTTGGTGTAGCTCGAGTCGTGGAAGGAGTTGTGGAAGTCGTTGAAGCTTGAGTGTATGAACCGTAGGTCTTGGAAGAGTACTTGGAGTACTTGTAGTCTTCTTGTACTTGTCGCTCTGCTT
The DNA here is from genome assembly GCA_039707655.1 of Elymus sibiricus. Taxonomy (NCBI): domain Eukaryota; kingdom Viridiplantae; phylum Streptophyta; class Magnoliopsida; order Poales; family Poaceae; genus Elymus; species Elymus sibiricus. The sequence goes on from CM077668.1 coordinate 200,081,450, forward strand.
TGGTTGCTTGGTGCACTAGCTCGAGGAGGTTGGAGTACGGTTGGAAGTCTGCAATTTTCTTGATTGGATGGTTGAGGCCATTCAAGAAACGCGCCATTGTTTGTTCATCTTCTTCCTTGACGTTGGCTCGTATCATTGCAATTTCAATCTCTTGGTAGTACGCTTCAACCGACTTGGTGCCTTGCTTGAGGAGTTGTAGTTTCTTGAAGAGGTCACGGCTATAGTGTGTGGGCACAAAGTGAGCTCTCATGACATCTTTCATTTGATCCCAAGTCGCGATGGGTGGCTCGCCCTTCTCTTGACGTCTTGCGATCACTTGCTCCCACCAAATGAGAACATAGTCTTGGAACTCGAGAGATGCCATGGCGATCTTCTTTTCTTTGTCGTAGTTGTGAAGGCGAAATATCTTGTCGACCTTCAACGCCCATGAAAGGTATTCTTCGGGATCATTTCCACCGGAGAATTTAGGCATGGTGAACTTGAGCTTGCGGTAGCGCTCCTCATTACGTTGGCGGCGGTTGCGATGACGCTCGATCCGAGGAGGTTGATCTTCTAGCTCATCCTCGTCGTGTTCATCTTGATTGACTTGATGTGGCGGCCTTGGGATTCATGCACGGTTCCGCATCTCTTGGCGCTCCTCAAGTCGTGCGGCTTCTTCTTGTTCGCGCACGCGGCGGTTGCGTTCGGCGACGTTGCGAGTTGATTCGCGTAGGGCACGTTGAGCTTCAAGCGCTTGCTCCTCACGACGTTGTCGTTCTTGGTGTAGGGCGTCGTCGTCTTGGTGCACTTGACGTTTGCGTTGTGGAACTTGATCTTGGTTCCCGTTGACTTGTGCTTGTCATTGTTGCCGTTCGCGCTCTCGAATGCGGTCTTGCAAACCATTGCCATGGAATTGGTTTCTTGAAGCTTGCCGGTCGTCATGTGCTTGAGGACGATGAGAGTGTGCTCGTGGAAGACTTGCATCCGAAGAAGTGTCCGAAGAGTGTCGGCTCGAATGGCGCCGTCTTGATCTTGATGACGAGGAAGTGGAAGAATCACGGTTGAGCTCATGGTCCGGAACTCGTCCATTTGCGAAGATAGCTTGTCATCAAGGGTTTGTCGAAAGTCGGAGGCGAGTTGTTCGATGCGTTCGCCCAATGCTTCGCTCTCTTGATGTAATGCTCGTTGGACGCCAAAGAGCCTTGGTGACGTAGTCGTTCGGTGCTTCTTCTTGCTCATCGAAGAGGGGGTTGATAGAAGTGCTCGGCCTATCCATGATTCTCAAACAATTGTTAGTGGAAGAAAGAAACGAACTAGACCAATGTACCTTATCCAATGTTGAAGATGGATCAATGATCACCCAATATGGTATTATGGAAATAGTGCAATTGGTACCGGATCGTGTCAATCTCACACCTACACAAGTAAAGCTTTTGGAGGAGTTTGGTTAGGATGGTGGCACAAAATTTCTGCAATTGTTAGCAAGATATCAATAATGTTGAAAAAGATTCACAAGTTCGCACGTGAAAACAAGTAGACCAATAGCAATAAGGAGTACACGGAAACACACACACGGATAGATAAATGAGGTCGTGCAACCAAGGAATGAGCTCAAAATGTGGAATCCACGGAAAATGCTCTTGTTGCACAACACTAGAGAGACGCTAGCACGATTGCTCAATAGGCGGATACGAACTTGTGCACAACCTATAAGAGACAAAATGTAACGCTTTCTATCTCACTTATGCTATGTATGTATGATTCCCGGTGAACTCGGTCACGATGATCCAAGATGATCAAATATGATATGTAATGTGGCGATGCTATGGCTATTGCTTACAAGCTTGTTGCTCTTTCTCTTTTTCTTAAAAGCTTCTTTTCTTTGATGTTGTCCTTTGGCCACTTATGCGAAATACTCTTAGGATGATAGCAATGATGTATATGCGGGTACAAAATTTTGGCACAAGAGATGATATGTGTATGTATGCACGCTATGATAGCTATGCGGATCGGTATCACTAAAGTGCACAAGTAGCGTTGCCCGACAATACTCAAATGGCTAGTCTCATAGGAAAGCGACGCAAAAGAGGGCCTTGGGGTTAACAATGCAATGGCAAGGAAAAGAACAAGTTGTCGTCGAGGTTACCGTCCTTGCTTACGGTTGTGGTGTCACGATGGTGAGACGGTCGTTGTCGATGTCGAGGAAGGGGAGTGCACGGTCTTCAGTACGTTGGTGAAGATGCCGCTGCACCGTTGTGGAAGATGCCCTTCTCGTAGAAAGTGTCGATGTTGCGGAAGTTGTCAGGTGGGGCGGTGGTAGGGCGGTGGTACCGGTCGACCGGTAGTTGACCGGTAGTTGGGCGGTACAACCGGTAAACAAGGGAAAAGTTTCCAGATTTCAAATCTGGCGGAAGAACACGAGATGTAAGAGGAAAATTGGTGGGGAAAGGAAAAAATTTGGGAAATTTCGTGATGGGGAAGGTGGGGGAAAGCTAGATCCACTTGAAACACAGCAAATCCATGGATCAAAATCAACAAAAGATCATCAAACCAACAAATCACAAAAAAATTGGTATGGCTATTTTTGTGGGGAATTTTCAAAATTGGGCAAAAACAACAAAATTGGGGCTAGAAAGTGGAGGGGAAGAACTCCAAAGTGTGAATCAACGTGGCTCTCATCCAAGATGATGTAGGGTGGAACCCTAGATGACGATCTTTTCACACTTTAGGAGGGGGAAAAGGAGCAAATCCGAGAAGAACACAAGAAGAACACTCAAATGACACAATCCAAATCACACATGCACTAGATCCACATACACATAGTAGAGATACAAGATCCAAAGTCAACACAAGAGGATACACGGTAGCTAGTTCATCCCAATCCGTAGAGGAGTTGAGGTCTTGAATCCGGAGCGGATCTTCTCACATGGGTCTCATGGAGGTCTTGATCTCCATGGGAGAGGTATGGATGAGCAAAGCTCTATCTCAAAGAGCCAACTACTTTGCTAACCCTAATTCGGAGCTAGGAGACGAGTATTTATAGTCCAAGGGGTAAGTAGAGGGATACATGGGTCGTTGCCCTTTCACAGCGCGCAGGCTGACCGGTTGTACCGGACTTGCGGGCGGTTGTACCGCCGGGGCTCAGGCATCGGTTCCTGGAGGTGTTCGCTGAAGGGAGGACCGGTTGTACCGCTTGGGGGACCGGTTGTACCGGGCTGGCTGGCGCTGGGGGAATAACCGGGCTGGTACCGGCCTTGCTCCGCTCGAATACAGAAGCTTGACCGGTACTTGGGTGGTAGTGGAGCGGTTAAACCGGTGGACCGGTTGTTGACCGGTAGTGGGGCGGTTGTACCGGTGTTCCTGGGCTAGGCACAGTAATTTCCAAGTCCTTGGTGTCCATCTTGCTCCATTTCTTCTCCTTGGCCGATTCCTTTGTACCTAAGTATGCAAAGTGTCTCCGTTTCAGGTAGTAGCCATGTCTCACTCGAGTCGAATGAAAGTTCACTAAGGAGAGATGTCACCTCGGTTTCGAGAGCTCTTGCACGTGCTCGTGTCATTGGTCCTCTTGGTGTTTGGGAAGATGTAGGTGGGTCCATGGGGATGACCGTAGGATCCTCCGCATCATCAAGCCCACTACTTCCATGGGCTACTTCGACTTCACCAACAACTTCAAGTCCACTAGACCCCGCGCACACTTCGCGACGACCACACTCCAAGACGGCGAGCATGACGCTACTACCACCGAGATGTCCAAGCCCGACGCGCTCCAAGACGATGCTTCCAAGTTCGACTTCACCGCCATACCTCTTTGTGGCATTAACGATGCCGAGTCTACCACGACTCTTTTTGAAGACGGCGTGATGAGGACATCCCAGGTTCATCTCGTTTGTCATTTTCTCCTCATCATAAATCTCAGCTATCAAATGAAGCTTCTACAAAGAAGACCTATTTGAGTCCCATGACAAGGAGTCGTGCCAAACAAATAGAACAAGAGGTGAATGCGCTCCTAGCTGATCATACTTGAACTATCCATGAGAACTTTATACTGCCTAAATCATCTGTGCTGATTTTACTCAGGTACAATGTTGAGGACAACCAACAACTTTCAGCACATGAAGAAACAAGTTCAGCTCATGAAGAAACAAGTTCTGAAGCCCATACAACAAGTTTGAAGAGAACAAGTTTCAACTCTGATGTAAACCATGTTTTGGTGACAAGGGCAACTAATTACACCTCAAGGAAGAATAGCAAGCCATCTCAACAATCTATTGTTGCATGCACAGTTCCAGAATTCGTCCCAAAACGTGCTGCATCATGCAACACAAATATATAAGGTTCCAGCACGTGTGAGAGTACAAATTGGACAGCATATGAAGTCTACTTTCAGGAAAATCAAACGGTGCATCATTTGGAGTCCTGAGTCAAAGGATATGAGAGTTCCAATGCAAGCTGTCCAGAGCATTAATTGCTGCGCGAGGCTCCATGTGTTTGCTCCCTTGACCAGTTGGTTACCACGAATTTGAGCCTCTCTTTTGGACTGGTTTCACACCTAAACTAGGAGGGCTGTTCCTAGTATAAATACCCCTTCCCCCACTTCAGCCACAACTCTTTGGCAATTGGATTTCAGCATAGGTTAGCTAAGTGCAACCAGAATCTTGTTTGAGAGTTCACTTCCTCCTTAGCTCTTGTAATCTTGCCTTGTGAGAGGGTAAACTCACTTTGTGATTTTACAACAGCAGCCGTTGAGGCGGCGACCAGTTCGTTCTTCCAACTTCGTGCGTGGTTGCGTGGATTGGAATCCTAAGAGTGTGGTTGGGCGAATACTTGTTGCTGGTTGTTGCATATGCAGTAGCTAGCTTCGGTCTCGTCAGGTTGCACTAGTTATCCTTTACCCGACAGCGTTGTTGGCTGGGATCGAGGGTTTCCTTCATACCCTTCAGGTGGCGTTGATTCGTTCCTCAAGCAGATCCTCCGTGAAGATCGGGTAACCCCGTATCACGGCGCGGCGACGACTACGACTACGGAGCAACTCCAGGATCAAGATTTGGAGGCGAGCGACAAGGTGGCGAGCAAGGATGATGCTTCCATCTTTCGAGGCGAGAGTGATGATGTGCCATCTTTGGCCTTCATCCATGGCGACGGCGATGATGACTTGAGCGACTTATGCCACCATATTGAGAGTGAGAGTGACTTCACCACTAGCCCCATATATGATGAGATGACCCAATTCCCATGTGAGGAGAGCCACCACCACCACCACTTGAGTGATTTGAGTGACTCCACCATATGTGACATTGAGTGCACCTATTTTGAGGGAGGGAGTGAGCCACCACATAGAGAGAGTGAGGTAGTTGATAGGGCATGTGCGGCCATTTCGATTTCTAACGACTTACCCTATACCTCTATTGTGTCTTCTCATTTGGTGCTAGGTCCCATATACGACGACGCCCCGATCTTCGACGACTTCGTGCTTCCTTTGGACAAGACGATGGCCATGGTGGACTATGATACACCACCCACATGGTTCCATCACGATGATGATGACCATAAGTTGGTCCTTGCCACCTCACCTACACCACATGAGTGGAATGAGAAAGGTAACATAGGTGAAGGTGATGCTCTTGTCCCACTAGTGGATATTCTTGACATTGATTGCTTGCATGATGTCGATCCTCCTATTGACACGCTTGATGCTAGTATGATTTCCCCATGCGATGATTTACCCATTTATGATGAGTATGATGATTGCCATGTGGAGTCTATTAGTTGTGATGCCATGTTACATAGGATATCTTATGATAATTCTCTTGGTCACATCACGTTTGCAACCCCTCTTGACTTGTCATATGCTATAAATGAGATCTCACATATGTCATATTTACAATCTCATCATAGTGACTATGCATATGCCATTAAAATAAACCCAATTTGCACATATGGCATAGATGACAAACCCATGGTTATTGGCATTTGTTTTTCTTGTGATGATATTGATATGCTTCCTTTGCATCATTTATATCATATGCCATGCCATGCCCACCTAGCTTCGGACATGCATTGTTTTCCATGTTGTCCATTTTCTCCATATTATGCGTCCGCTATTGCTAATGAGGCGACCCCCATAGTTTCCTCATACATGTTAGGAGATTTTGGTCCATCCTATGAATTGCATGATTCCCATGATTGTGTGCACCATATGCATCCCATGAATGAAAATGCTTTTGATGTGCCACACACTTGCTATAATTTGCATCCTAATCATGTTTTACATAACAACTATTCTTTCCTGATGGATGACATATTTCTCTATCGTGCCTCAAATTTCTTTGAGCATTGCTTGTTTTGTGCTAACTCTCACATGCACATACACATCATGATGGATGATGTGTACATTTACCACGCACACACTTTGTTTCGTTTGTCCCCATGTTGTGTAGATACACATGCTTCCTCGTCGACCTCGCAAGTGCAAGAGTTGACGAAACGAGCTCTAGAGAGCAATGATGATTTGGGATTCCATGGATTGTCATTCCCACCGCTCCCTTCGCGCAAAGACTTCGCGCAATTCTTCTACATGACCCTCACATGGTTATGGGTTATTGTTCATTACATCCTCTATGCCCATATTACCATGTTCACTTTGCATGATATGCTCATTCCTATGCCTTTGCCATGCATTTGTGACCCATGCTTTGCATCTCACATGACACTTGATTCTACTACTTGTATGTGTGTTTGCATGCTTGGTGGAGATATTGCTTGTTCTTGCCATGTTTGCTATGTACCCCATACCTATGATGATACTTTGATCATGTTTCGCTTTCGTGCTTGTGATATGTCATGCGCATTTGTTATGCCTATTATTTGCTCCCATGACATGATTGCCATGATTTCCTCTAGTGCGTTGCATCTTCGCTCCACTAGTTTGCACGACATGATTACTATGATTGCTTGCTTTGTTGCATCACCGATGATTCATACTTGCTCGTTTCATGCAGTTGATGACAACCATTGCAATATTTTGCACATGATTCATATTGCTTCTTGTCATATATCTCCATATGTTGCCTCTCGCATGCTAGATGCTTTGCCATGTATTGAGTGCAACAATGCTTTTAGTCTTGCTAATGAGATTGCCCCCATAGCTTTCTCCCATATTATTGGAGTTTTTGACATCTTTCATGTGAAGCGTGCTTGTTTTACCTCTTTGCACCATATGCCTAGTGCCATGAATATCGCCATTGTTGCATCATATCATTCATGCACTTTTGCTTCTAATGGTTATGTGCAAGAGAAGAGAACCATCATGATGGATGATGATGTAGGGTGGAACCCTAACGGTGTCGATCTTTCACGATTGGAGTGGATCCCGCGAAGAACACGAAGAACACGAGAGGGGAAAACGAGAGGAAACACTCAAATAGACAAGACACAATCACACATGTGCTAAATCCACATACACACGGAGAGATTCACGATCCAAAGTCAACAAAGGACGATACAAACGGTAGCTAGTTCATCCCAATCCGTGAGGAGTTGAGGTCTTGAATCCGAGATGGATCTTCCCACGATGGGGGTCTTGAATCCCTTGGGGATCTTCTCCAATGGAGTGGTCTCTCTCTCTCTCTCAAGAGGAGGAGTGGTAAAGGAGCAAAGCTCACCTAGAAATGAGCTATCCTATTTGCTAACCCTAAAACGTAGGTGGAAGAAGAGTATATATAGTCTAGGGGGCGAAGGGGTACACGGGCCTCGGCCCAAGTCAATGCACGCAGGCAGGGCCGGAAGTTCCGGGCAAGGCCGGAGGTTCCGGAGGCCAGAAGTTCCGGGCAGGTTCCGGCCGGGTTCCGGGCTATCCAGAGAGTTGTCGCGCTCGGGGCTGGGCTGGATGCCGGGGGCCGGAAGTTCCGGGCAAGCCGGAGGTTCCGGGCAGGTTCCGGCCGGGTTCTTGGCTATCCAGAGAGTTTGCACGTCCGGGCGTCGCCTGGAGTGTCGAGGGCCGGAAGTTCCGGGCAGGCCGGAGGTTCCGGGCTGGAGGCCGGAAGTTCCGGGCTTTCCAGAAGCTGGTCCATGCTTCTTCTTCCTTCTCTTCCAAGCTTCCCTCGCGGACGGTGTAGTTGTACACGTGCGCTGGCACTCCTCCTCCTCGTCCGTGGTGCTCCGACAGTACCTATGTATGCACACGAGTGGAGTGTTAAGTAGTATACCATCCTCGAAGGGGTCAAGTGAACACGCGTAAAGGAGATGATTCACCTTTGTGTATGTGGAGTAGATGTCGCACGTGTCACTTGCCAAACGGGCTCTTGACATGGTGATGCCCGTAGGATGCTCCGCATCATCTCCCCCCCCCTTGGGAAAGATCCGACCTCCGATCGAAAACCAAATCACCATGGGAAAGAGATGGCTTCGCCGTGTAGTAGTGGACGATCACCAAGTACTCTTCATCTTGAAGCTCGAAATGGTCACTCTCCAATGTCGCACCGTCTTGGGATTCCTTCAAAAGGAGCAAGGACAACAAACACTTGGAAAAACAAATGTGGTTAGCGTTAGTGCAAAACCAAACATTCAAGTGGTGATTCACCCAACAAGTGTAGTCATCAAGCATAGCATACGGTTTGACAAAGAAATGAGACATGACATGTAAGCATATTAATTGAGCACAAGCAAAGTCATCATGGAAACAATCATGCAAAGGTGAGGCAAAGATGCTAATGTGTGTGACAAATGAACAAGCATCTACCTCAATGTCATAGCAATCATGCACAAAGTGCTCAACAAAAGGTCTATGGTAGGCATAGGAATCATTCAGAACACCAAATAAAATGAGGTGTCTAAACACATGGGTCAAGTGTAAGACAAACCAAGCATAATGTGCACATGGTGTAGTGAAGATAGTGTGGCACTCGACACAATAGAAATAGCAAGTGTTCATCATGTGTGAAGCAATCAAGTCAATCATGTGACAATTAATGGGACATGGCATATGTGGAGTGATGACATTGTTGCAACCAAGCATATTATAGGAGCGAGTAGGCAACAAATTGGATGCAACACACAAGGCATATGTGTCATGAGGCATGGAAAGGTGAAAATGACAAGTCAAAGCAAAGATCTCGAACATGTGCGCAATCAAGTGGTCCAAGATGACCAATAAGTCTCATGGTGCAAGCAACACAAGTAGTATGATCCGCAATATCGATGCTCAAGAAGGATGTCACCTGAAAAGCGTGTCCTTGTGCGTCCTTCATAATGCAGAAGCACAAGCAAGTGCGATGTAGAAGCGAGTCGGTCGAAAGTGTACTAGGCTCGCTCTCAAGAGCTCGGATGGTCAACTCACGGGAAGTGGACGTTGACACGATGTCGAAGGAGCCTACACATGCACACAACCAAGCAAAGAACGTATGTGCACGGTAGATAAACACATCATCCATCATGATGGTTCTCTTCTCTTGCACATAACCATTAGAAGCAAAAGGGCATGAATAATATGATGCAACAATCTTAATGTTCATGGCACGATGCATATGGTGCAAAGAGGTAAGACAAGCATGCTTCACATGAAAGATGTCAAAAGCTCCAATACTATGGGAGAAAGCTATGGGGGCGATCTCATTAGCAAGACTAAAATCATAGTTGTACTCAATACATGGCAAATCATCTAGCATGAGAGAGGCAACATATGGAGACATATGACAAGAAGCAATATCAATCATGTGCAAAGCATGGGAATAGGTGCTATCAACCGCATGAAACGAGCAAGTATGAGTCATCGGTGATGCAACAAGGTTAGCAATCATAGCAATCATATCGTGCAAACTAGTGGAGCGAAGATGCAACACACTAGAGGAAATCTTGGCAATCATGTCATGTGAACAAATAATAGACATAGACAATGCACATGACATATCGCAAGAAAGACAAGTAATGGGGTAAGCATCAATAGGATCATAGGCATGAATGAGAAATGGGACATGGCAAGAACAATCAATATCTCCACCAAGCGTGCAAATACACATATAAGTACTAGAAGTATGGATCATGTGTAATGCAAAGGATGGGTCACCCAAGCATGTCATCCAAATGGAAATGAGCATATCATGCAAAGTGAACATGGCAATATGGGCATAGAGGATGTAATGAACAATAACCCATAACCATGTGAGGGCCATGTAGAAGAAATGCGCAAAGTCATTCCGCGGTGGGAGCGGTGGGAATGACAATCCACGGAATCCCAAATCATCATTGCTCTCTAGAGCTCGTTTCGTCAACTCTTGCGCTTGCGAGGTCAACGACGAAGCATGTGTACCTACACAACATGGGGACAAACGAAACAAAGTGTGTGTGTGGTAAATGTACACATCATCCATCATGATGTGTATGTGCATGTGAGAGTTAGCACAAAACAAGCAATGCTCAAAGAAATTTGAGGCACGGTAGAGAAACATGTCATCCATCATGAAAGAATAGTTGTTGTGTATAGCACGATGGGAACATAAATTGAACATGCAAGTATGTGGCACAACAATAGCATTATTCATGGGGAGCATATCGTGCACACAAGTATTGGGATCATGCAATTCATAGGATGTGTCAAAATCTCCTAACATGTATGAGGAAACTATGGGGGTCTCCTCATGAGCAATAGCGGAAGCATAATATGGAGAAAATGGACAACATGGCAAACAATGCATGTCCAAAGCTAGGTGGTCATGGCATGGCATATAAGAGAAATGATGCAAAGGGAGCATATCAATAGCATCACAAGAAAAACAAATGCCAATAACCATGGGTTTGTCATCTATGCAATATGTGCAAATTGGGTTTATTTTAATGGCATATGCATAGTCACTACGATGAGATTGCAAATATGTCATATTGTTGATCTCATGCATAGCATATGACAAGTCAAGCGGATTATCAAACATGATGTGACCGAGAGAATTAGCACAAGAAATCCTATGCAACCTGGCATCACAACTAATAGACTCCTCATGGCAATCATCAAACTCATCATAAATTGGTAAATCATCGCATGGGGAAATCATACTAGCATGAAGCATGGCAATGGGAGGATCGACATCATGCAAGAAATCAATGTCCACTAGTGGGACAAGAGCATCACCTTCACCTATGTTACCTTTGTCATTCCACTCATGTGGTGTAGGTGAGGTGGCAAGGACCAAATTGTGGTCATGTTCATCGTGATGGAACCATGTGGGGGGTGTATCATAGTCCACCATGGCCATCGACTTGTCCATAGGAAGGACGAAGTCGTCGAGTATCGGCGCGTCATCATATATGGGACCTAGCACCAAATGAGAAGACACAATAGAGGTAGAGGTTAAGTCGTTAGAGTTTGAAATGGCCTCACAAGACCTATCAACTATCACACTCTCTCTATGTGGTGGCTCACTCACTCCCTCAAAGTAGGTGCACTCAAAGTCACATATGGTGGAGCCACTCATCTTACTCAAGTGGTGGGGGTTGTGGCTCTCCTCACATGGGAATTGGGTCATCTCATCATATATGGGGCTAGTGGTGAAGTCACTCTCACTCTCAATATGGTGGCATAAGTCGCTCAACTCATCTTCGCCGTCGCCGTGGATGAAGGCCGAAGATGGCACATCATCACTCTCGCCTCCAAAGATGGAAGCATCATCCTTGCTCGCCACCGTGTCGCTCGCCTTCAAAACTTGGTCCTTGATTGGCTCCGTAGTCGTAGTCGTCTCCGTGCCGTCTTCAAAAAGAGTCATGGTAGACTCGGCATCGTCAATGCCACAAAGAGGGATGGCGGGGATGTCGAACTTGGGAGCATCGTCTTGGAGCTCGTCGGGCTTGGACATCGTGGTGGTACTACCCTCATGCTCGCTGTCTTGGAGCTTGGCCTTCTCGAAGTGTGCTTGGGGTGGAGAAGCCTTGGCCTTCATGTGTTCTTGTTCCACCTTGAGAGCACCAAAGTAGATGTCGTCGAGGGACTCGTAGTTGTCGAGGAAGATAGTCTTGGAGATGTCGTTGTTCAATCCCATCATGAAGTAGAACTTCATCCAAGTGGGGTCGTCCACGCTGGCTCGTCGCAAGGCTTTCTTCATCTCCTTGAAGTACTCGTCGATGGACTTGGATCCTTGGATGGTGTTCTCCAATTGGCGTCGAAGATGTTCCGTGTAGGTGGAAGGCAAAAATTCTCGCCGCATCGCTTTCTTCGTCTTGGGCCAACTCACGTCGAAGCTTGTCGAAGGTTTGTGAAGCCACCATGTCGACGCGTAGTCGTGGAAGTTACTTGTGGCGCACTTCACTTGATCTTCGGAGGGGACTTGATGTAGCTTGAGGTAGTCGTCCATCTTGCGCTCCCACTCGAGATACTCCTCGGGGTCTTGACTCCCATAGAAAGGAAGCTCGTGGTCGGTGTCGAGGTCGTAGTAGCTCATGGAAGTCGCGGACTTGAGCGTGGGGAGCTTCTCTTGAGCGTAATCTTGAGGTGCTTGTTGGCGAAGATGCCGTATGTCCAAAGGCGAAGATGCCTTGAAGTCACTTGGCAAAGATGCCAAGGTAGATGGTGAAGTCGTCGAGCGGTGGTTGGTGTTGAGCTCTTGACCTTCACGTTCTTGTCGGTGTCGATGCCGATGTGATCTTGCTAGAGATGGGAGCTCGGAAGCATGTGCACTTGAGCGTCTTCTCGAAGATGAGGAAGACCTCTTGCCGTTCTTGATGAGGGCTTTGAGCTCCTCCATGTGCTTGTCCATCTTGGTGTTGATGTGGTCCTTCATGGCATCGAACTCGTCGTTGTGGTTGTAGATCGAAGGAGATGTGCTTTGCCTATCCATCATGCTCAAGCAAAAATGTGAGTGGAAGAAAGGAAAGAACTAGACCAAATGTACCTTATCCAATGTTGAAGATGGATCAATGATCACTCAATAATGTATTATGGAAGTAGCACAATTGGTATCGGATCTTGTCTATTCTCACACCTACACAAGTAAAGCTTATGGAGTAGCTTGGTGAGGATAGTGGCACAAAAATTTAATGCAATTGTTAGTAAGAGTCAATAATGTTGAAAGAGATTCACAAATTCGCAAATGAAACAAGTAGACCAATAGAAATGAATGGCACACGGTAACGCACACACGGATAGATAAATGGGGTCGTGCAACTAAGGAATGAGCACAAAATGTGGAATCCACGGAAAACGCTCGTGTTGCACAACTCAAGAGAGACGCTAGCACGATTGCTCAATAGGCGGACACGAAACTTGTGCACAAAACCTATGAGGCAAAACGTAATGACTGCCTATCCCAAGTATGCTATGTATGTATGGTTCCCGGTGTATCTCACACGATGATCCAAGATGATCAATGATGGCAATTTGATATGCAATGTGGTATGATGCTATGGCTCTTGCTTATAAGCTCTTTGTTTTTCTCTTTACTTAAAAGCGTTTTTTTTGCCAATATGCTCAACGCTCAAACCAAGATAGCAAGTGTGTATATGCAGGAACAATCTTGTGACACAAAGATGATATGATGATACCAAGATGAGGTATGTATGCAATGGAAGGGCGGATCGATGATCACTAATGTGCACAAGTAACGTTGCCGGCAATACTCAAAGGCTAGTCTCGATAGGCAAGTGACGCAAAATGGGCTAGAGGTTAACAATGCAATGGCAAGGGAAATATACAATGGTGTCGTCGAAGTTACCGTCGGTGGGTTCTCGTTTGTAAGCAAGGACGGATGATGATGAAGTGGACAATGTCGATGACGACCTCGTGGCGATGATGAGTGGCGGTGTTCTTGATGTCGAACCGTTCCTAATTAGCCGAAACACCTTAGGAAACAGAAAAACCGCGAACTCAAAATCTCAAACGCAAATGTCAAATGGTGGTAGCGGATTAGCGGTGGTGGTTGCGGAAGTATTGGTGGAAACCTGGTCAAAATGTGTTAAGGTGGCGGAAGAGGATGGTGGGCGGGCATGCGAAAGTTATGGTGGATGAAGTAGTAACCATCCCTAAGTAGCCGAAACACCTTAGGAGACTCGAATCACTACACAAGCAACCACAAATGCTATGGGAACCAAAATGGGTTAGGTTGCGGAAGGCTATGGTGGTATTGTGGATGATATGGTTTAAGGCCTAGGCAAAGATAGCAAAGTTCCACAAATTTGATGGAGTCAAATGGTGGTGAAACCAAGTTGAGGTCCTCGGGCACGTCGATAGCTTCAAAACGAGCCAAAGAACACTCAAATCGGAGTTCGGAAAGAAAAGTTGTGATGAAAACGGTGAAGAAGGGCGATGCTGAAATTTCGGGGAATGTTTCTGGTTAGGCCGGAAGTTCCGGGCTCCGGAGGTTCCGGGGGTTTGCCGGAAGTTCCGGGGGTCGCGGGAGACGTGTGGGGTAAACCGGGAGATTTTGGGGTAAACTTTCTGTTTAGCCCGGAAGTTCCGGGGCATGGCCGGAAGTTCCGGGTGACAGAAGTTCCGGGGGTCGTGGAATTTCTTCCGGGACAAACCCTAAATTCCAGATCTGAGAACGGGGGCGGAAAAACACGATTTCCCGGGGCAAAATTGAGAAGATTTCGTGTAAGGAAATGGGGGAAAAGATGGGGAAGGCTAGATCCACTTGAAACACAACGAATCCATGGATCAAAATCAACAAAACATCATCCAACCAACAAATCACAAAAAAAAATTGGTATGGCTATTTTTGGTGGGGATTTTCGAATTAGGACGAAAAACAACAAAATCAAGCTAGAAAACGGTGGGGGAGACTCCAAATTCGTGATCAACGTGGCTCATGATACCAAGATGATGTAGGGTGGAACCCTAACGGTGTCGATCTTTCACGATTGGAGCGGATCCCGCGAAGAACACGAAGAACACGAGAGGGGAAAACGAGAGGAAACACTCAAATAGACAAGACACAATCACACATGTGCTAAATCCACATACACACGGAGAGATTCACGATCCAAAGTCAACAAAGGACGATACAAATGGTAGCTAGTTCATCCCAATCCGTGAGGAGTTGAGGTCTTGAATCCGAGATGGATCTTCCCACGATGGGGGTCTTGAATCCCTTGGGGATCTTCTCCAATGGAGGTCTTGAACTCCAATGGAGTGGTCTCTCTCTCTCTCTCGGGGCTGGGCCGGAGGTTCCGGAGGCCGGAAGTTCCAGGCAGGTTCCGGCCGGGTTCCGGGCTATCCAGAGAGTTGTCGCGCTCGGGGCTGGGCTGGATGCCGGGGGCCGGAAGTTCCGGGCAAGCCGGAGGTTCCGGGGGCCGGAGGTTCCGGGCAGGTTCCGGCCGGGTTCCGGGCTATCCAGAGAGTTTGCACGTCCGGGCGTCGCCTGGAGTGTCGAGGGCCGGAAGTTCCGGGCTGGCCGGAGGTTCCGGGCTGGAGGCCGGAAGTTCCGGGCTTTCCAGAAGCTGGTCCATGCTTCTTCTTCCTTCTCTTCCAAGCTTCCCTCGCGGACGGTGTAGTTGTACACGTGCGCTGGCACTCCTCCTCCTCGTCCGTGGTGCTCCGACAATACCTATGTATGCACACGAGTGGAGTGTCAAGTAGTACCATCCTCGAAGGGGTCAAGTGAACACGCGTAAAGGAGATGATTCACCTTTGTGTATGTGGAGTAGATGTCGCACGTGTCACTTGCCAAACGGGCTCTTGACATGGTGATGCCCGTAGGATGCTCCGCATCAGATGATGTGTTTATCTACCGTGCACATACGGCATTTGCTTGGTTGTGTGCATGTGTAGGATCCTTCGACATCGTGTCAACTTCTACTTCACGTGAGTTGACCATTCGAGCTCTTGAGAGCGAGCAGCCTTCGACCGACGCGCTTCTACAACGCATTTTCTACCCCTTCGGCATTGTGAAGGACGCACAAGGACATACTTTTGAGGTGATATCCTTCTCTTTTGAGAATCCCAACACCATGAGCATGAATATTGTGGATCATACTTCATGTGTTGCTTGCACCGTGACACTTTGCACACATGCTAGAGATCTTGCTTCGACTTGCCATTGCCACATTGCTATGCCTCATGATATATATGCCTTGTGTGTTGCATCCGACTTGTGGATTACTTGCTCCTATCATAGGCTTGGTTGCAACAATGTCATTTCTTCACATATGCCATGTCCCATCGATTGCTACACGCTTGACTTGATTGCCTCACACATGATGAACAATTGCTCTTTCTATTGTGTTGAGTGCCACACTATCTTCACTACACCATGTGCACATTATGCTTGGTTTGTCTTGCACTTGACCCATGTGTTTAGACACTTCATTTTATTTGGTGTTGTGAATGATTCCTATGCCTACCATAGACCTTTTGTTGAGCACCTTGTGCATGCTTGCTATGACATTGAGGTAGATGCTTGTTCCTTTGTCACACATATTAGCATCTTTACCTCACCTTTGCATGATTGTTTCCATGATGACTTTGCATGTGCTCACTTGATATGCTTAAATGCCATGTCGCACTTCCCTGTCAAACCATATGCTATGCTTGATGACTACACTTGTTGGGTGAATAACCACTTGAATGTTTGGTTTTGCACTAACGCTAACCACATTTGTTTTTCCAAGTGTTTGTTGTCATTGCTCCTTTTGAAGGAATCACACGACGGTGCGACATTGGAGAGTGCCCATTTCGAGATTCAAGATGATGAATGCTTGGTGATCGTCCATTTCTACACGGCGACGCCATCTCTTTCCCATGGTGATTTGGGTTTTGATCCGAGGACAGATCTTTCCCAAGGGGGAGGGGATGATGCGGAGCATCCTACGGACATCACCATGGCAAGTGACATGTGTCACATCTACTTCACATACATAAAGGTGAATCATCTCCTTTACACGTGTTCACTTGTGCCCTTCGAGGATGGTATACTACTTGACCCCTCTCTCGTATGCATACATAGGTGTGAGCGGAGCTACACATTCTTCGAGGAGGAGTCCAAGCTCAAGAGAACGACTACATCATCCAAGAGGGAAGCTTGGAAGCGGAGGAGGAACCGTCAAGAAGAAGGACGTGAAGCCCGCAAGGAAGACGGAGGCAAGCAGCGAGAAGAAGAAGCACGGATCAGAAGACCCCGTGCACACGGCCCTCTGGACCCCGTGCGCACGGCCTATCCAGAGAGTTCCTGGATACCCCGTGCGCACGGGCACCTCTGCTGTAGCCGTCGTCTACCCTGTGCGCACGGGCGTGTACCGTGCACACGGGCCTCACTTACCCCGTGCGCACGGGCTCTACAGGAAGTTGGCCGAGGGTTGCCTGTTTTGCCCCTCCACTCGTCCCTCACCTGCAGCCACCTATATAACTCGTGCCTAGACCATATTTTAGGGTTAGCAAAGATTATGAGACATTAGAGAGAGATTTGCTCCTTGTATCTCCCCTTGTAGGAACCCTCTTGAGAGAGGCACACTCCATTGGAGTTCAAGACCTCCATTGGAGAAGATCCTTAGGGATATCAAGACCCCCTTGTGGGAAGGATC
This sequence comes from Elymus sibiricus, assembly GCA_039707655.1. Classification (NCBI taxonomy): domain Eukaryota; kingdom Viridiplantae; phylum Streptophyta; class Magnoliopsida; order Poales; family Poaceae; genus Elymus; species Elymus sibiricus. Next base: position 200,098,922 of record CM077668.1, read on the forward strand.
TATCTAGATCATCAAGACCTCATCTCCTCTTGGATTTGGGATGAACTTTACCATGTATCTTTCCCTTTGTTGTTCTTGTACCTTGTGGATCTTATGTGTTGCTAGTCTAGTGGATGTGTGATTGGACTTGTTCTTGAGTGTTTCTCTTGTGATTTCCCCTCGTATTCTTCATGCTCTACGTGTTCCTCTTCGTAGCCACCTCCAATTCGTGAACATCGGGACAAATCGGGGTACTTTGGCCCGTGCCCTACAACAATCTTCCTGGCAGATACACTTCAATTTCACCCCATTTGATCTCTTTCTGTACAGAATGTTGTCAACAAACTTGTACATCCTTGATTGACGGGCTACTCTTTCTGCGTCCTCTTGTTCATCGGGGAGATCTCCTGTCTGAAGGTACTGGACAATTGGCTGCGCCCATGCCAGAGTTTGTGGCTCGACGACAAGGACTAAAGGCACTTCTTCCTCTGCGGGAGCGCTTGCTTCGACGGCAAGGATCTGGCTTGCCGGAAACTGCGGCTCACCGGCCAAGGGTATCTTATCGGCGGTATCCACTTTCTTGGCGGTTGCCGGCAGCTCTGCCGGAAAGTAACCACCAACATCTTGTTTTCTTTTCTTCGCCAGCCTTGATGGGGTAACGGATGGCTGAGTCAGATGGAGCACAAAAGTTCCTGGTTCCACAGGCATCTTTTGGGCGGCAAGCTTTGACAGGTCGTCGGCAATCCAATTCTGGGCACGGGGAACATGCTCTGCTTGCAGACCGTCAAAGTGCTCTTCCAACTTCCTCACCTCATCAACGTATGCCTCCATCAGAGGGCTCTGGTAATCTTTGTTGACCTGCCTCACCACAAGCTGCGAGTCGCCTCTGATAATCAGCTTCCGAATACCAAGGTCGATTGCAATGCGCAGACCGGCAAGCAATCTTTCATACTCAACAATGTTGTTGGTGGCCTGCTCCCTGGGAAAGTGCATCTGAAGCACATACTTGAGGTGCTCTCCGGTGGGTGCTATAAGCAGCACGCCGGCACCGGCGCCTTTCAGCGTGAAAGCACCGTCAAAGTACATGATCCAGTCGTCAACAGTTTCCTTGCCGGGGAGAGAAGTCTCTGAAATTTCTTCATCTGGCGTTAGGGTCCATTCTGCAATGAATTCCGCCAAGGCTCTGTTCTGAATTGTTGAGGTACTCTCAAACTTCAAATCAAAGCTTGACAGCTCCAATGCCCACTCCACAATCCTGCCGGTTGCTTCTGGATTTCTCAAGACGCGTTGCAACGGAAAGCGAGTGACGATGGTGATTGGGTGTGCTTGAAAATAATGGTGCAGCTTCCTTGAGCCCATGAGAAGGCCAAAGAGCAACTTCTGCACACCAGAATACCTTGACCTAGCCCCTTGAAGGAGGGAGCTGACAAAGTAAACTGGGCGCTGCACCATCTTTTTCTTCACAACTTGCTGATCTGGCTTACTGGCTTGCACAATCTCTGGCTTGTCGGCACCTGACCTTGCCGGAGAAGATTCTGGCCCGTCGGGTCGTGGCTCTGCGGCTCCTACTCCCTCCTCATCTGCCTCTCTTTCAGCCACAAGTGCAGCACTAACTACTTGATTCGTTGCCGCTAAGTATAGCAGCAACGTCTCTTGCGGCTTAGCACAACTAGGACTGGCGGAGAGGACAGGTACTCCTTCAAATCTTGGAGCGCAGCCTCCGCTTCCGGAGTCCAGTTCACTGGACCTGCTTTTTTCAATATCTTGAAAAACGGCAAGGCGCGCTTTGCTGATTTGGAGATGAACCTGCTGAGGGCGGCGACGCAGCCGGCAAGACGCCTGACTTCCTTGACGCGTCTCGGTGCTTCAATCTGCTCAATTGCTTTGATCTTGTCGGGGTTGGCTTCAATCCCTCTCTGAGATACAAAGAACCCAAGAAGCTTGCCGGACGGAACACCGAACACGCACTTCTCGGGGTTGAGCTTCAAGTTGAGCTTGCGCAAGTTCGCAAACGTCTCTTTCAAATCCTGGATCAAGGTTGACTTGTCTCTGGTCTTGACCACAATATCATCCATGTAGGCTTCCACATTTCTATGCAGCTGTGGCTCAAAACCGATCTGAACTGCTCTGGCAAAAGGTTGCCCCGGCACTCTTCAATCCGAAAGGCATACGCAAAAAGCAGTATGTGCCACATGGAGTGATGAATGCGGTTTTCTCCTCATCTTCCTTGGCCATAAAGATCTGATGATAACCGAAATAGGCGTCAAGGAAAGAGAGTAACTCACAGCCGGCAGTGGAGTCTACAATCTGGTCGATGCGTGGCAAAGGGAAAGGGTCCTTTGGACAGGCTTTATTTATATCAGTGAAGTCTATACAAAGCCTCCACTTCCCATTCGCCTTGTGCACTACGACTGGATTGGCTAACCACGTAGGGTGTAGCACTCCTCTGACTAGACCTCCTGCTTCCAACTTCTTGATTTCCTTGGCAATGAACTCTTGCCGCTCCAAGGCTTGCTTCCTGACCTTCTGTTTGATGGGTCTCGCATGAGGGCAGATGATACGGAGCATCCTTCGGTCATCCCCATGGATACCACAACAACTCATCAAGCACCAAGTGGACCTATGACAAGAGCTCGCGCACGTGCCATCGAGAACGAGGTGAACTCACTCTTATACGAGTTTCATATGGATATGGATGGAACTTGGATGCTACCTCACAAAGGAACATTGTGTGTCATTAAGAATGATGGAAGCTACCGCCAAGAAGCCAAGGACCATCGACAAGTTCAAAGGGAACCACGCCAAGGCCACGAGGAAGACGGAGGAGGAAATCCACAAGTGGACAGCACCTCCCACGCAACCCCGTGCGCACGGGCCCTCCAGACCCCGTGTCCACGGGCTACCCAGAAGGTTAATGGAAACGGATGCGCACACCCAGTGCGCACGACCCCCAGCACCCCGTGCACACGGGGCTCGCCGCTGTAGCACCCCGTGCGCACGGTGCCCACGGGACCCCCGTGCGCATGGGCCTCACTTACCCCATGCGCACGGACCTCCTAGCGAGGTGGCTGTCTTGTTCCTGTTTTGCCCCCACTTTGTCCCCTACCTCCCTTCTCCTATATATTCCGTGGATAGACCATTTGTTAGGGTTAGCAAAGTGTATTAAGATATTTTAGAGGGCTTTGCTCATCTACCACTCCTCTTGGAGATCAAGACCTCCTAGGAGAAGATCCCAAGGGATATCAAGACCTCCTCTTGGAGAAGACTATCATCAAGACCTCACCTCCTTTGGAGTGGGAAGAACCTTACCTTTTGCTACTTTCCTTTGATTGTTCATGTATTCATGTGGATCTCATGTATGCTACTCTAGTGGATGTGTGATTTGGGTTTTGTTTGAGTGATTTGCCTCTTGTGTTCTTGTGAGTTCTTCCCTTTCCCCCCTCCAAGTGTGAAAAGATCTTCACTTAGGGTTCTACCCTACAACATCTTGGTATCATGAGCAAGGTTGATTCACATCTTGGAGTCCCTACCCCCCACTTTCTAGCCTGATTTTGCTTTGTTTTGTCCCAATTTTGAAAATCCCCACAAAAATAGCCCTACCAATTTTTTTTGCATTTGTTGCATCTTGTGAGATTTTGTTGATTTGGTCCATGAATTTCTTGTTTGGCAACTGGATCTACCACTACCCACCATCCCCAACCTTCCCCACCGACAAATTCTTCCAAATTTTTGATTTTAGCCACGGATTTGGGTGTATTCTTGCGCAGGTGGATCACCCCGTGCGCACGGGCCACCAACACCCCGTGCCCACGGGACCCCATGCACACGGGCACAACTTACCCCGTGCGCACGGCCTCACCAGAGAGGTTCTCACCTTGCGTTTTGGTCCAGTTTTTCCACTCATTGCACCACTTTCGTCTTCCGCACTAACACACATATTTGATTGAGATTTTGAGTTGCGGTTTCCGTTTCCTAAGGTGTTTCGGCTACTTAGGAATGGTTCAACATCACTATCACCGCCATTCATCATCGCCTTGACCTCGACCTTGACATCGACCACTTCAATTCATACCAACCGTAAGGAAGGACGGTAACCTCGACGACTTCTTGTACTTATCCCTTGCCATTGCATTGATAGCCTTGAGCCATTTTGCGTCACTTACCCATCGAGACTAGCGAGTTGAGAATTGCCGGGCCACGCTCTTTGTGCACCTTAGTGATATGCTTACTCTGCATAGCTACATTTAGCGTGCATATCTTGCTATCATCTTTGTGCCATAAGTCCCTCCCGTGCATACCTTACTTACTTGTCTCATACATCTCGGCTCACGCATCAAGCATTTTGGCATAGTTAAAAAAAAGCTTTTAAGCAAAAGAGAAGAAACAAAGAGCTTGTAAGCAATAGCATTTAGCCTTTTTTTTGCATAGTACATCATCTTGGACCATACATACATATCATACTTGGGATTGAAGATGGCACGTTACTCTCATAGGTTGGTGCACAAAGCGTATCTAGCCCATTTGAGCAATCGAGCTAGTGTCTCTCTAGTATCTGTGCAACACGAGCATTCTCTGTGGTTCCACATTTTTGAGCTCATTCCTTGGATGCGAGGATCCCACTTATCTTCGTGTGTGTGTTTCCAAGTGTTATACTAGGGTGTTGATCTATTGTCTTACTTGAGATTTGTGAATCTTTTCAACATTTTTGATATCTTGACTAACACTTGTTTGAATTTTGTGCCACTCATCCTAACCAAGATACTCGATAAGCCTTACTTTGTAGGTGTGAGAAACAAACCCGGTACCAATTCTACTATTGTGCATTACATTGAGTGACACTTGATACATTCTCAATCCTCGGAAAAGGTAACTTTGGTATTGTTCTCTCATTTCCTACTCACCACCACTTGACTATGATGGACTGGCCAAGTACTTTGGTGAACCCGCTATTTCAAGAGCAAGATGAGACGCACGACTATGTCACCAAGGGTCATCTCTTCGGCGTCCAACGAGCGCTACATCAAGAAAGTGAAGCTTTGGGAGATCGCATTGAACAACTCGCCACCGACTTGCGTCACTCTGAATCACGAACAAGGGACTACTTTGACGCCAAGCTATCATCTCAAATGTAGGAATTGCACGATATGATGGTCAACTGCGCCTCTTCCACGACTTCAACTTCAAGACGACGTCATTCAAGTCGACACTCTTCGGATTCTTCTTCACGCTCAAGTCCATCTCGAGCACGATCTCATCGGCGCAACGATCATGACGATAATCAAGCTCCACAAAATCCATTCCATGGCAATGGGTTACAAGACCAACTTCGAGCACGAGAACGTCAAGCACGCCAAGGCCAAGCACCACCACGTCCAAGACAAAATGACCAAGACGGCGACGCCCTCCGGCAAGAACAACTACGCCGAGAAGAGCAAGCACTTGAAGCGCAACGTGCTCTCCGAGAAGCAACTCATGCCGTGAACGAGCGCAACCGTCGTGTGCGTGAACAAGAAGAAGCGCTACGACATGAACAATGAAACGAAGAAGCTCACCTTGAGGAGCGCCAAGAAAGGAGAAATCGAGCTCGGATTCCACCTCCAAGACCCCCGCGCCAAGCAAATTGAGCGGAGCATGAGGATGACGATCCACCACCATGGCAAGATCGAAAACACCATCGACGACATGATGAGGAACAACATTTCGGCAAGCTCAAGTTCACCATGCCCAAGTTCAACGGCGGCAACGATCCCGAAGAATATCTCTCATGGGCATTGAAGGTCGACAAGATATTCCGCCTTCACAATTACGACGAGGAAAAGAAGATCGCCATGTCATTTCTAGAGTTCCAAGACTATGTTCTCATTTGGTGGGAGCAAGTGATCGCAAGGCGTCAAGAGAAGGGCGAGCCACCCATCGTGACTTGGAATCAAATGAAGGATGTCATGAGAGCTCGTTTTGTGCCTACACATTACAACCGCGATCTCTTCAAGAAACTACAACTCCTCAAGCAAGGCACCAAGTCGGTTGAAGAATACTATCAAGGAATGGAAGTTGCCATGATACGAGCCAATGTCAAGAAAGATGATGAACAAACTTAGGCGCGTTTCCTGAATGGCCTCAACCATCCCATCAAGAAAATAGCCTACTTCCAACCGTACTCCAACCTCCTCGAGCTAGTGCACCAAGCAACCAAGGCGGAGCGACAAGTGCAAGAGGACTACAAGTACTCCAAGTACTCTTCCAAGACCTACGGTTCATACACTCAAGCTTCAACGACCACGACACCTCCTCCAACGACTCGAGCTACATCAAGTACCGGCGACAAGTCAAGCTCCAAGCAACTTATGACATCTTCGAGTCGTCCTCCATCAAGTACATCCAAGCAAAATCCTTCATCATCGACACCTCCTACGGATGCCAACAAGACAAGTGACATCAAGTGCTTCACTTGCAAGGGCCGAGGCCACAAGTCATTTGAGTGCCCAACATGACGCACAATGATCCTCAACGCCGACGGCTCCTACGACAGCATGAGTGAAGATGAAATGGAAGCCCTGGAGCACATGGCTATGCACCGACAAGTGAATGAAGATGAAGATGCACAAATCTTTTGCGACAACGATGCGAGCAACTCTCTTGTTGTCTCCAAGGTCTTGACACTTCAACAACATCAAGACGAGGACCAACGTTGCCACATCTTCCATACCAAAGCGGGTATCCAAGGACGTTCTGTCAAGGTCATCATCGACGGAGGAAGTTGCCACAATTTGGCAAGTGAAGAATTATGCTCCAAGCTACAATTGGACAAGAAGAAGCACCCTCGCCCCTACAAGGTCCAATGGCTTAGCGACTCCGGCACCATTCAAGTGGAACACACTGTCCAAGTATCCTTCAAGATCGGCGCCTACGAAGACACCTTGGAGTGCGATGTAGTTCCTATGTCTATGTGCCATCTACTTCTTGGGAGACCTTGGCAATTCGACCGCGGCGTCATCCACAATGGAAGGACCAACCACTATAGCTTCAAGATGAAGGGCAAGGAGTTCATGCTTCGACCAATGTCTCCAAGTCAAGTCGTCGCCGACAAGCAAGCATTGGGCCATCGTGGAGAGACTAGTGAGAGAGTGAACCACCACATAGAAAGTGAGCGCCACAAGCCAAAATTGAGTGACTCCACGATGAGCGACAAGAAAAAATTAGTCCTACTCGCCACCAAAAGAGATTTGAGGGGCGTGAGTGAGAGCCCATCAAGTGTTCTTCACTTTGTGCTTGTGTGCAAAGATGAAGCGGTGCAGACTAATACTTCACAACATCTATCTTTGGTGTTATCTCATCTATTGCAGGAATTCGCGGATGTGTTTTCCGATGAGCTACCTCCCGGACTTCCTCCATTTCGCGGAATCGAACACCACATTGACCTCATTCCCGGCGCACCTTTACCGAACAAGGCACCATACCGCGTCAACCCAGACAAGACCAAAGAGATCTAACGGCAAGTCCAACATCTCATGGAGAATGGGCATGTACGCGAGAGCTTGAGTCCATGTGCCGTTCCGGTAATTCTTGTGCCTAAGAAAGAGGGTACCTATCGCATGTGTTCCGATTGCCGTCCCATAAATGTTATCACCGTTAGATATCGCCATCCCATTCCATGCCTTGATGACATGCTTGATGAACTTAGTGGAGCCACCATTTTCTCAAAAATTGATCTTAAAAGTGGTTACTATCAAATACGCATGCAAGAAGGTGATGAATGGAAAACGGCTTTCAAAACAAAATTTGGCTTGTATGAATGGTTAGTCATGCCATTGGGCTTATCTCAAGCACCTAGCACTTTTATGCGTGTGATGCATTATGCTCTTCGCAAATACATTGGCATTCGTGTTGTGGTCTATTTTGATGACATTCTTGTGTTTAGTCAATCTCTTGATGAGCATGTGAAACACCTTCGAGACGTCTTGCAAGTTCTTAGAAATGAGCGTCTTTATGCGAACATGGAAAAATGCACTTTTGGTGTTGATAAGCATGTTTTCTTGGGCTTTGTTGTCTCTTCTAAGGGTGTTGAAGTTGATGAGTCTAAAATTGATGCTATTAAAACTTGGCCACAACCAACCAACTTACAACAAGTGCATAGCTTCCTTGGTCTAGCCGGATTTTATCATCGCTTTGTTCAGGACTTTAGCACTATTGCTTCACCATTACATGATTTGAGTAAGAAGAACGCACCTTTTGTTTGGGGACCTTCCCAAGATACCGCATTTCTTGAGCTTAAGAATTTGCTTACACATGCTCCAATTCTTGCCTTGCCAAACTTTGAGAAAACTTTGAAGTGCATTGTGACGCTAGTGGTAATGGCATAGGTGGTGTTTTAATGCAAGAAAAGCGACCCATTGCATATTTTAGTGAAAAACTTTCCGGTGTTCAACTTAACTATCCCATATATGACAAAGAGTTATATGCTTTGGTGAGAGTCTTGCATGTTTGGGAGCATTATCTCCGACCTCGTGAATTTGTCATCCATACCGATCATGAAACGCTTAAGTACCTTAAAGGTCAAACCAAATTGAATAAAATGCATGCTAAATGGAGTGAATTTATTGAGTCCTGCCCTTACATTATCAAATATATCAAGGGAAAGGAAAATGTTGTAGCGGACGCTCTTTCACGCAAGTGCATGTTAGTTACTCAACTTGAATTGAATGTTATTGGCTTTGAGCACATTAAAGATTTATATGAGCATGATGATTCTTTTGCAACTCCTTATGCCAAATGTCTTGCTAACACTTATTGGGAGCGATATTATATCAAGGATGGATAGCTTATGCGTGCTAACAAACTTTGTGTTTCCCAACTCTTCTCTTCGTTTGTTGCTTTTGCAAGAGGCTCACGGCGGTGGACTTATGGGACCTTTCGGTCGCGACAAGACTTCTGCCATCCTCTCCAACAAGTACTATTGGCCCAAGATGTTTCGCGATGTCCCACGCTACACCAACCGATGTTCCACATGTCGCAAAGCTAAGTCACAAGCTCAATCTCATGGTTTACATATGCCACTTCCTATACCATATCATCCATGGGAAGACATTACTATGGATTTTGTGCTTGGCTTGCCTAGAACTAAAAATGGAAAGACTCGGTATTTGTAGTTGTTGACCGTTTCTCTAAAATGGCACATTTCATTCCATGCAACAAGAACGACGATGCTTCACATGTTGCAAATTTGTTTTGTAGGGAAATATTATGTCACAGCCCTAGAAATTGCTTGTAATTAGTTGCATCAGTGAGCATCCATGCATCATGTTTAAATTAAAATGAATTTGAAATGGGCACTGATAAACCCTAGCACCAAATGAATTTCAACTAGGATCAAAATAAAAATATTTTCAATGAACCCAAAATGCCCTTTAGAAAAGTTCATCATTTTTGAAATGGGTAAAAACCTCTGCCAAAAATGTTGCACATTTTTATAGGTCATTTATGGATTTTTGAATTAAGCCATAATGTATTTGAATTGGGGCATTTGACTGCTAAAACTATTTTAAATGCTCCAAATATTCTGAAAACAATTGAGGGCTTTTGGTAATAATTCAAAAGGTGCCCACAATTTATTTCAGGAGTTTTGGAAATGATTTGGTATTTTTACTAAATCAAAACAGAAAGAAAATAGGAAAAAACAGAAAGGAAATAAGAAAGAGAGAGAGAGAAGACCTACCTGGGCCTTACCTGCTACAGTAGCCGGCCTGCCAGGCCCAGCCCACCAGGGGCATGCTCGTCTTCAACCTCGTGCCAGAAGGCACGAGGGCGTGTGGCCGACGCTCGCGCGCCAGCTCCTGCTTCCACCGTGACGCCCCGGCTCTTCTGGACGCGCCATGGAGACGCCCGCGATCTTCTCTGCTGTATCCTCCTCGCAGCTCTCTCTTGCCCCCCTCCTCTGCTCTTCCCGCGCCAGACCCGAGTGTAGCCGTCGCCGCCCCTCGCTGTCCTCGCGGCCACCGGCCACCCTGTGCCTCGCTGCCATGTCCAACAGCTCCGCCTCAACGGACAGCGTCACCACGCCGACGCCTGCGTCCCTAGATGCCCTGTAGCCTCGCCATCGAGCTCGTCTTCCTACTCTACCGTGCCGGACGCCACCCTTCGATCCGTTACCCCTCGAGCCCGGTGACAGCCAACGTGGCACCGTTGTTAGCGTTAATCCCCGCCAGCTAGACCACCCCCCAGACACTAACAGCGGGCCCCACCTCTTAATTAACCACATGGTTAACCCCCTATTTAAATTAAACTAACAACAGAGGGCCCACGCGTCAGTTTGACCTTGGCCCAGTCAGCGTTGACTTGGACCCACAGGTCAGCCTCTGTAGCTGGTCCTGTTACAATGACATGCGGGTCCCACTGGTCAGGTTTGACCCTGGTCAGCTCGGTTGACCTGCTGATGTCATGCTATCATCATGCTGACGTCATTAATGATTTTCTGGATTAAAAATAATCTAGGAAATTCCAGAAAATTGTTTAAACTTCAAAAATTCATAGAAATTCAACCGTAGCTCACATCGAAATAATTTATATATGAAAAATTATCAGAAAAATATGAAGAATCTGTTTATGGCATTTTCATGCATGTTTGAACAACTTAAAGTTGCTGTACATGACAATTTGAATAAATGGCATTTGAAATGTCTTATATGGAGTTTGAATTTGAACCTTGGGTTCAAACCAACTTCATTTAAATTGCTGCTAGTTGCATTAGCCCAAATCATTAGCATGTTGCCATGTCATGATCATGCATCATATTGTTGCATTGCATTGATTGTGTTCCTTCTTTGTTTGTCGGTGTTGTTCCTTCTCGGTAGCCGACATTTCCGACGTAGTGACCGTTGACACTGATGAAGTGCAGTGTCATCTTCAGAAGTGCCAGGCAAGCAAACCCCCCCTTGACCACTCCGATACAATCCCACTCTCTCGCTCTTGCTCTCTTTTATTGCATTAGGACAACAACGATTCAACTGTTACATGTTGCAGTAGTTGAACCCATTCCTCTGCATGACCTGTCTTTGCCACAGTAAATAGTTGAAACCCACTAGCATGAGTAGGAGTTGTTTGAGCCATGATGTGCCTACTCATTCATGCTTGCTTGTTATGCCTGCTATGCTTAGAGTTGTGTCAGGTTTGATTCATCTGGAATGGATGGGAATGGTGGTGAACATGTCCTACTGTTGAGAGCTAAGTGTGTGAACACGATTTGGTAAAGGTAGCGATGAGAGGCCATGTAGGAGTACATGGTGGGTTGTCTCATTGGGACCGTCCTCAAGAAGTGAGTTCTGTGTTTGTGATCCAAGACAGTTACTACCAGACATTGGGCTCCGGGCGCTCCAAGCTCTCTCGACTTATTAATCGCCTTGACCTCTGTCCAGGAGTCGCAATTAGTTTCTGGTGTTTGCAGGATATGTGTTCGCGGCCGTGCATAGCGCTGACCTTAGGGGTGGGCTATGATGCGGTAGAGACACCGAGGCACGGTGTACCAAGTGACATCCGGGTGGTGCTCTTGGGAACCCTGCACTCATCGTTTGGGGCCGTGATAGAAACTTCGACCAGACTTCCTTTGCGGATACAACCTCAAATAGGCGATAAACTTGGACTAGAGTCTTGTGTGGTTAGTCAGGTCGTGGCCGACACCCTCGCCAGGCTTCCGCTTGAAGGTTGCCGAGATACATGACGTGTACATGGTGGTAAGTGGTGAGAGCGTGTGTGAAGAAGTACAGTTTGTCAGTGGTTACTTGAGGGAGATGCAAATACTTCATTCTTCCATAGTGCTGCCAATGGACCCTGCAGGGTTATTAATGATCTATTCGAATAGCCGCGTCCGCGGATATCGACTACTTGGAAGCTTACATTGTTCATAGACAAGTTGAAATGGATACTCTAAAATGCGCAAGATAAGCGTGAGTGCTATGGATGGCCTTCTCGTAGGAAGACGGGAGCGAATCCATAGTGGTGTATTGTTATGGTGAATATGTGGACTCGTGTGCGCTTTCTCGCCTCAAGGAAAATACTGGTAGTCGTAGTACATGATAGTCACTGAGTCAAAGCTGGCTTGCTGCAGTTAAACTCCACAACCCCATTGTTGATACTAATGCATATGTAGATAGTTCTGATGTAAGTCTTGCTGAGTACCTTTGTACTCACGGTTGCTTATCTATGTTTTTGCAGAGGAGACGTTAGTCTCACTAGTGCTTTCAACGACAAGTTCGATGTTGACCGATTAGCTTGGGAATCCCAGACAGAGGTCTGGTTCCTATGGAGGGTCTTGTAGATAGACAGGCTTTCTAGCCTTGTTTCTTTTAGCTGTCTGTACTCAGACAGGTTATGCTTCTGCTTGTTGCTTGTATGACTTGAATGTTGGGTCTTGAGACCCATGTTTGTAATATCCTGCTATGTAAGGCTCCTCAGAGCCCTTTTAAATAAATACTTTGAGTCATAGAGTTATGTTGTGATGCCATGTTGTATTTACACATATCGTGCATATTGTGTGTATGTTTGAAATGCACTGGTATGTGTGGGATCCGACACCTAGTTGTTTATTCTTGGTAGCCTTCCTTATGGGGAAATGCCTCCTAGTGCTTCCATCCGGAACACATGGATTGACTGGCATGTGTCCTTCTTTGCTCATGTGTCTGTCCCTACGGGGAAATGTCATGCGGTGTTTTACTGGAGTCCTTGTAGCTTGCTACGACTCGGTTACACTCGCTGCTGACCGACACGTGCATTGCTGGGTCATGTATGCATGTCCCTGTAAGTTAGTGCCACCTTGGTTTACGACTAGTCAAGTCGGCCCGGGTTCTCTGTCACATGGATGCTAGCAACACAATCATATACGTGAGCCAAAAGGCACAAACGGTCCCGGCCCAGGTAAAGGCGGCAGCCGTGGGTTATCGTGCGTGAGGCCGCAAAGTGATGTGATGTGTTACATGCTAGACCGGTGTGACTTAGGATCGGGGTCCTGACAGCTTTGGTATCAGAGCCTGACTGCCTGTAGGATTATCAAGCCAAACTGGTCGATGTTGAGTCTAGAACTGCTTTAGTTATATAAGGGAATTAATTGTGGAAGGGAACGTAAGGCTCTTTTTATTCCTTACCCTTGTGTGCCTCTGATTCTGAGTCACCCTGCTCTTTTCTACGGGGTTAAGAAACTAGGTTTCCCATCTATCTATCAGGTTGATGAGTTACTATGCTGGAGACTTATAGCAAAGTTGTTGTCTTCACGGATCGGTGTTACCATAAGAATTCAGTGTTATATTGTCAGTTGTCTTGCAAGTTGTCTCATATGTCATGCCCGTACAATCGTTATGCTGTCTGAGTTATCCAAGGTTTCTAAATAGTCTGATGCATTTGCAATTCATTTCTTTCTGTTCAGATGTCTTTTGGCCAGACTAGACACACAAATTGTTGTGTTGAGGTATTCCATTACCTTGACATATCTGTTGAAGTTATTAGGGAACCATGTTATCTTAAGTGAACCACCCAACGATTCAGCATTTGTGTTGTATCCCCAATGTGATAATTCTGGCCATCATTCTCGAAAGCATCTCGTGATGTTACTTAGTTAGTAGGTTCTTGAAATGGGTTCTTGTATCTTACTTAGTTATTTATGGGTTCTTGAACCCAAGATTCATTCTACTTACTTCGTGTTGATAGTGTTTGCTCGTTCCTTTAGGATATTAGTACCTTTGTGATAGTCCTCGAGGTTCGTGGTATATCATTCTTCCAAATTCCATGAACCATCCTTGGCAGGAGTTCGTTTGAACCAAAAGATCACCACAACAGTGCTCTTGATGAGTTCACCATTCTATAATTGTGACTCTGCCAATCCTATCTTTCTGCATGGGTTATCTGGAAGAAATATGTTGAGCCTTGTTCGACATGCAAACCTATGCATCCTGATGTAGGGCAAGACCCTAGGTGGCCCGATGTTCACAAATTGGAGGTGGATTTGAGGAAGAACACCAAGAACACAAGGGGGGAAACACAAGAACAACACTCTAATGGACAAGATCCACAACAAGTACTCCTCAAATCACAAGCAATACAAGAGGTGCATCAAGATCCAAGAACAACAAGGGAAATAAGGATACAAAGGTAGTTCATCCAAATCTCTAGGAGAGATGGGTCTTGATATCCCTAAGGATCTTCTCCAATGAAGGTCTTGAACTCCAATGGAGTGTGCCTCTCTCAAGAGGATTCCCACAAGGGGAGATACATGAGCTAAGCTCCAATGTCTAGATCTAATCTTAGCTATCCTACAAATGAGGTGGAGGAGGAGTATATATAGGTCCAAGACATGAAGGGGTAAGGAGGGGCGAAATGGGAAATACATGGGCAAGCCCAACAGCTGCACACAGGCAGCCTCGTGTGCACGGGGTATCCGGTGACCTGGCAACTTAGCCCATGCGCACGGGCTTGTACCGTGGGCACGGGGTCCAAGGCCCGTGCACACGGGGTCCAGGGCCCGTGCGCACGGGGTACGTCCAGCCGAGTCCAGTAGGTTTGCCATTTCCCGTGGGCACGGGGTCAGGGGAGCCCGTGCGCACGGGGTAGCCTGGGCGCGTCTGTCTTCTTTGGGTTGGCAGCCTCCGTCTTCCTCGTGGCCTTCCCGTCCTTCTCCTTGATGGTTCCTTCTCCGCTTCCAAGCTTCTCTCGTGGACGGTGTAGGCGCTCGCTTGTGGATGACCTCCTCCATGGCGCTATCATCATTGGGCTCAAACCTATACATGCACACGGTAGAACGGTCAAGTAGTATACCATCCTCGAAGGGCACAAGTGAACACGTGTAAAGGAGATGATTCACCTTTATGTATGTGAAGTAGATGTGGCACGTGTCACTTGCCAAACGGACTCTTGACATGGTGATGTCCGTAGGATGCTCCGCATCATCCCCTCCCCCTTGGGAAAGATCCGTCCTCGGATCAAAAACCAAATCACCATGGGAAAGAGAGATGGCGTCGCCGTGTACAAGTCGACGATCACCAAGAATTCATCATGTTGAAGCTCAAAATGGGCACTCTCCAATGTCGCACCATCTTGTGGTTCCTTCAAAAGGAGCAATGGCAACAAACACTTGGAAAAACAAATGTGGTTAGCGTTAGTGCAAAACCAAACATTCAAGTGGTGATTCACCCATTAAGTGTCATCATCATGCGTAGCATTAGGTGTGACAAGGAAGTGTGGCATATCAATTAAGCATATCAATTGAGCACATGCAAAGGCATCATGGAAACAATCATGCAAATGTGAGGTAAAGATGCTAATATGTGTGACAATCGAACAAGCATCTACCTCAATGTCATAGCAGGCATGCACAAGGTGCTCAACAAAAGGTGTATGGTAGGCATAGGAATCATTCACAACACCAAAGAAAATGATATGTCCAAACACATGGGGCATCAAGTGCATGAAATGTGCAATAGGCAAGCCAAAGTGTAAGACAATCCAAGCATAATGTGCATAAGGTGTAGTGAAGATAGTGTGGCACTCAACACAATGGAAAGAGCAATTGTTCATCATGTGTGAGGCAATCAAGTCAAGCATGTAGCAAGCAATGGGACATGGCATATGTGAAGAAATGACATTGTTGCAATCAAACACATGGAAATAGCGTGGGATAATCGTGTTCGATACAACACACAAGGCATATATATCATGAGGCATGGCAATGTGGCAATGACAAGTCAAAACAAGAGCACTAGCATGTGTGCAATGTGTCATGGTGTAAGCAACACATGAAGTATGATACCTAATATCCATGCTCAAGAAGGATGTCACCTCAAAAGTGTGTCCTTGTGCGTCCTTCACAATGCCGAAGGGGTAGAAAATGCGTTGTAGAAGCGCGTCGGTCGAAGGCTGCTCGCTCTCAAGAGCTCAAATGGTCAACTCACGTGAAGTAGAAGTTGACACGATGTCGAAGGATCCTACACATGCACACAACCAAGCAAATATCGTATGTGCACGGTAGATAAACACATCATCCATCATGATGGTTCTCTTCTCTTGCACATAACCATTATAAGCAAAAGTGCATGAATGATATGATGCAACAATGGATATATTCATGGCACTAGGCATATGGTGCAAAGAAGGAAGACAAGCATGCTTCACATGAAATACGTCAAAGGCTCCGAGTATATGGGAGAAAGCTATGGGGGCAATCTCATTAGCAAGACTAAAAGCATTGTTGCACTCAATACATGGCAAAGCATCTAGCATGAGAGAGGCAACATATGGAGACAAATGACAAGAAGCAATATCAATCATGTGCAAAGCATGGCAATTGTTGTCATCAACCGCATGAAACGAGGAAGTATGACTCATCGGTGATGCAACAAGGCAAGCAATCATAGTAATCATGTCGTGCAAACTAGTGGAGCGAAGATGCAACGCACTAGAGGAAATCATGGCAATCATGTCATGTGAGCAAATGGTAGGCCTAGGCAATGCACATGACATATCACAAGCACGAAAGCGAAACATGATCAAAGTATCATCATAGGCATGGGGTACATAGTAAACATGGCAATAACAAGGAATATCTCCACCAAGCATGCAAATACACATATAAGTACTAGAATCAAGTGTCATGTGAGATGCAAAGCATGGGTCACAAATGCATGGCAAAGTCATAGGAATGAGCATATCATGCAATGTGAACATGGCAAGATGGGCAAATAATATATAATGGACAATAACCCATAACCATGTGAGGGCCATGTAGAAGAAATGCGCGAAGTCATTGCGCGATGGGAGCGGTGGGAGTGACAATCCGCGGAATCCCAAATCATCATTGCTCTCTAGAGCTCGTTTCGTCAACCCTTGCGTTTGCGAGGTCGACGAGGAAGCATGTGTACCTACACAACATGGGGACAAACGAAACAACGTGTGTGCATGGTAAATGTACACATCATCCATCATGATGTGTATGTGCATGTGAGAGTTAGCATAAGATAAGCATTGCTCAAATAAATTTGAGGCACGATAGAGAAATATGTCATCCATCATGAAAGAATAGTTGTTATGTATAACATGATTAGGATGCAAATTATAGCAAGTTTGAGGCGCATCAAAAGCATTTTCATTCATGGGATGCATATGGTGCACACAATCATTGGGATCATGCAATTCATGGGATGGACCAAAATCTCCTAACATGTATGAGGAAACTATGTGGGTCGCCTCATGAGCAATAGTGGAAACATAATATGGAGAAAATGGACAACATGGCAAACAATGCATGTCCGAAGCTAGGTGGTCATGGCATGGCATATGGGATGAAATGCACAAATTTTGCAAAGGGAGCATATCAATATCATCACAAGAAAAGCAAATGCCAATAACCATGGGCTTGTCATCTATGCCATATGTGCAAATTGGGTTTATTTTAATGGAATATGCATAGTCACTACGATGAGATTGCAAATATGACATATGGGAGATCTCATTCATAGCATATGACAAGTCAAGAGGGGTTGCAAACATGATGTGACCGATAGAATGAGCACAAGAAATCCTATGCAACATGGCATCACAACTAATAGATTCCACATGGCAATCATCAAACTCATCATAAATGGGTAAATCATCGCATGGGGAAATCATACTAGCATGAAGCGTGTCAATAGGAGTTTCTACATCATGCAAGCAAGCAATGTCAAGAATGTCCACTAGTGGGACAAGAGCATCACCTTCACCTATGTTACCTTTCTCATTCCACTCATGTGGTGTAGGTGAGGTGGCAAGGACCAACTTGTGGTCATCTTCATCGTGATGGAACCATGTGGGGGGAGTATCATAGTCCACCATGGCCATCGTCTTGTCCAAAGGAAGGACGAAGTCATCGTAGATCGGGGCGTCGTCGTATATGGGACCTAGCACCAAATGAGAAGACACAATAGAGGTAGAGGGTAAGTCGTTAGAAATCGAAATGGCCTCACATGCCCTATCAACTACCTCACTCTCTCTATGTGGTGGCTCACTCACTCCCTCAAAATAGGTGCACTCAATGTCACATATGGTGGAGTCACTCAAATCACTCAAGTGGTGGTGGTGGTGGCTCTCCTCACATGGGAATTGGGTCATCTCATCATATATGGGGCTAGTGGTGAAGTCACTCTCACTCTCAATATGGTGGCATAAGTCGCTCAACTCATCATCATACGCCTCCTTGGTCGAAGGTAAAATCCCATGCTCAACCATCTCGTCGTCGCCGTGGATGAAGGCCGAAGATGGCACATCATCACTCGCCTCCATGACCGAAGGGAACATCCCATGCTCGATCATCTCGTCACCGTCATCATGGATGAAGGCCGAAGATGGCACATTATCACTCTCGCCTCCAAAGATGGAAGCATCATCCTTGCTCGCCACCTTATCGCTCGCCTCCAAATCTTGATCGTTGAGTTGCTCCGTAGTCGTAGTCGTCGCCGTGCCGTCTTCAAAAAGAGTCGTGGTAGACTCGGCATCGTCAATGCCACAAAGAGGTATGGCGGTGAAGTCGAACTTGGAAGCATCGTCTTGGAGCTCGTCGGGCGTGGACATCTCGGTGGTACTAGCCTCATGCTCGTCGTCTTGGAGCGTGGTCGTCGCGAAGTGTGCTCGGGGTCAAGTGGACTTGGCCTTCATGTGTCCTTGTGCCGCTTGGAGAGCACCAATGTACATGTCGTCGAGGGACTCGTAGTTGTTGGTGAAGAGAGTCTTGGCGATGTCGTTGTTCAATCCCATCATGAAGTGGAACTTCATCCAAATGGGGTCGTCCACACCGGCTCGTCGCAAGGCTTTCTTCATCTCCTTGAAGTACTCGTCGAGGGACTTGGATCCTTGTATGGTATTCTCCAATTGGTGAAGAAGATGTTCCGTGTAGGCGGAAGGCACAAATTCTCGCCGCATCACTTTCTTCGTCTTGGGCCAACTCGCGTTGTAGCTCTTCGAAGGTGTGTGAAGCCACCATGTTGACGCGTCGTCGTGGAAGGTACTTGTGGCGCACTTCACTTGATCTTCGAAGGGGACTTGATGTAGCTTGAGGTAGTCGTCCATCTTGCGCTCCCACTCGAGATACTCCTCGGGGTCTTGAGTCCCATAAAAAGGAAGCTCGTGGTCGGTGTCGAGGTCGTAGTAGCTCGTGGAAGTCGCGGACTTGCGCTCGTGGATTAGGCGAAGATGCCGTACATCCGGAGGCGAAGTTGCCTTGAAGTCACTTGGCGAAGATGCCAATGTAGTGGATGAAGCCACAACCTTGGGGTCGATGTCGCTGTACTGTAGAGCCCGTGCGCACGGGGGTGCAGGAGGCCGTGTGCACGGGGGTCGCAGGCCCGTGTGCACGGGGGTGCCAGAGTAGCCAATTCACATCCAGAAGGTTGCCCTTCCTGGTCTTGTCGGTGTCGATGCCGTTGTGTACTTGCACTTGAGCGTCTTCTCGAAGATGAGGAAGACCGCTTGCCGGAGTTGATGAGGACCTTGAACTCCTCCATGTACTTGTCCATCTTGGCGTCGATGAAGTTCTCCATGGCATCGAACTCGTCGTCGTGGTTGTAGACCGAAGGAGATGTGCCGTCCCTATACATAGAAGCACTCGAGAAGGTGTGAGAACGAGATGGAATGAACATACCAAATTTACCTCTTTCCGAAGTTGTAGATGGATCTCAAATACCACAATGTATGCAAGGAAAAGAGTGCACTTGGTGAAAAACCTTGTCCAATCCTCACAACCTACACAAATGGCTTATAGTGGAGCCCGGTGGGGTTAGTGGCACAAATTCATGCAAATTGAAGTCCAAGATATGTAAATGTTGAAATCAATCCAAAGGACTCAAAATGCAAAGCAAGTGATCACAAAATATAGAGGAGGGCAATAAAGAAACACACACGGTGGGATAATGGGGCTTGTGCAACTATAGGGACGAGCAATACAAAATTGCCTAACGAAGACTAAGCTCGTGTTGCACAAACACAAGGAGAGATGCTAGCTTGATTGCACGTTTGGGCACGGTTCACCACTTGTCACCAACCTATATGTATGCAAGCAAAACGTTTCCTATTCCATGTATCCTCATGCACAAGTATCTCTTTTCATGCTCAACACTCATTTGCTTATAAGCTTTTGATCTTTCTTTTTCTTGCTTAAAAGCTTCCTTTTTTTCTCTCTCTCTCTTCCTTTCCACTATCCTTAATGAGCCTCAACCACAAACATGAGATATGTATCGCAAGATATGCACGGGAGCAAGCAATCGCACAATATGATATATCAAATGATGCAACAATATGATATCGTATCACTATGGTGCACAAGTTTTCGCGAAGCCCGGCAATACTCGGATAGCTAGTCTCAATAGGTATGAAGGTATTCGCAAAGATGGTGGGGCTATCAAGATGTAATGGCAAGGAAGGAAAAGTTTATGACGGAATGGATACCTTCGTCACACTTAACCTTTCACGAAGTCGGGGGTAACCGGCCTTGCTTCCGGTTGAAGATGGTCTCAAAGGATGGGTGGTCGCCGTCGATGCGAAATGTCGTGGTGGATGTAGTCGATGGATCGATACAAGTCACCGGTGGTGATGAAGATGTAACCGTCCCTAAGTAGCCACACCTTAGGAGACTCAAATCACAACTCAAACAACCACAAATGCAATGGAAACCAAAATGGGTTAGATTGCGGAAGACTATGGTGGTGGTGCGGAAATTATGGCGGAGGGCCTATGCAAAGATGCACAAAATTTGATGGAGTCAAAAGGTGGTAAAACTAAGATGAGCAGCTCGGGCACGTCGCTAGCTTTCCAACGAGCCAAAGAACACCCAAATCGGAGTTCGGAAGTGGAAGATATGGGCGAAACAGTGAAGCAGTGTTGCTGTTCCTGAAGGGGCCGTGCGCACGGGGTCCCGTGCGCACGGTACAAGCCTGTGGACACGGGGTGTCCAGAAACTTCGCGGGGGCCCGTGTGCACGGGGGTGGCGGAAATTTCGCGATTTCAACTCCAAATCGAAGGGGGAAAAGAAAAATTGGGCTATGGGGACGCAATAGGAGATGGATCTACTTGCTAAACACCAGATCCACGGATCAAAATCAACAAAAACTCACAAGGAACAACAAATCACAAAAATTTGGTATGGCTCTTTTTGTGGGGATTTTCAAATTGGGACAAAATCAAACAAAATTAGGCTAGAAAACGAAGGGGGGAGACTCCAAATTCGTTTCAACGTGGCTCATGATACCAAGATGATGTAGGGCAAGACCCTAGGTGGCCCGATGTTCACGAATTGGAGGTGGATTTGAGGAAGAACACCAAGAACACAAGGGGGGAAACACAAGAACAACACTCTAGTGGACAAGATCCACACCAAGTACTCCTCAAATCACAAGCAATACAAGAGGTGCATCAAGATCCAAGAACAACAAGGGAAATAAGGATACAAAGGTAGTTCATCCAAATCTCTAGGAGAGATGGGTCTTGATATCCCTAAGGATCTTCTCCAATGGAGGTCTTGAACTCCAATGGAGTGTGCCTCTCTCAAGAGGATTCCCACAAGGGGAGATACATGAGCTAAGCTCCAATGTCTAGATCTAATCTTAGCTATCCTACAAATGAGGTGGAGGAGGAGTATATATAGGTCCAAGACATGAAGGGGTAAGGAGGGGCGAAATGGGAAATACATGGGCAAGCCCAACAGCTGCACACAGGCAGCCCCGTGTGCACGGGGTAAGTGGAGCCCATGCGCACGGGGTATCCGGTGACCTGGCAACTTAGCCCGTGCGCACGGGCTTGTACCGTGGGCACGGGGTCCAGGGCCCGTGCGCACGGGGTACGTCCAGCCGAGTCCAGTAGGTTTGCCATTTCCCGTGGGCACGGGGTCAGGGGAGCCCTTGCGCACGGGGTAGCCTGGGCGCGTCTGTCTTCTTTGGGTTGGCAGCCTCCGTCTTCCTCGTGGCCTTCCCGTCCTTCTCCTTGACGGTTCCTTCTCCGCTTCCAAGCTTCTCTCGTGGACGATGTAGGCGCTCGCTTGTGGATGACCTCCTCCATGGCACAATCATCATTGGGCTCAAACCTATACATGCACACGGTAGGACGGTCAAGTAGTATACCATCCTCGAAGGGCACAAGTGAACACGTGTAAAGGAGATGATTCACCTTTATGTATGTGAAGTAGATGTGGCACGTGTCACTTGCCAAATGGACTCTTGACATGGTGATGTCCGTAGGATGCTCCGCATCACATCCACAACTCAGAAAATCATGTGTTTCTTTGAGTTGTCCCTCTTCACTGTGTTTCGATCTTCGTCTATTAATTGATAGTCAAGGGCATGTCTTGCATTCGTGATGAGGATATATTCACGAAATATGATGATTCTGCTTGCTTAAGCTGGAAAGAAATATTGAGCCTCGTTGACAAATATCATAAGGTGAATTCATTCCTAGTTGAACTTGTTACTTTGATTCGAAAGAACTTTATACTGCCTAAACCCTTGTGTGTATGTATCGTTAGGTACATTGGAGAGGAAGGCATGGCACAAGGGAACAAGGAGGCATTGCAGCAAGGAAGGGAGGAAGACCCTGCAGTTTCCAGGGCGGTACGTCCTACACCAGCGGTAGTACCGCTTAAAGCGGTAGTACCGCCCCGTGCTACCGTACTCAGTACCGCTTAGCAAAATATTTCTGGCATCCAAGCGACCTAACCGGTACTAGAGTGGTACTTAAGCGGTAGTACCGCTTGGAGCGGTAGTACCGCATGCTATAAGCGATACTACCGTGCTGCCTGCGCGCAGGCTTTTGGGCTGACGGCCCGTGTACCCCTTCCAACTACCTTAGGATATAAATACCCTTCCTTAGGGTTAGTTAGAGGCAGACCACGTTTTGATTAAACCTCTTTTCAGATTGAATTGCTTTAAGCATTCCTCTGTAATCAATATTCCTCTTTGATTCGATCAGGAGTATTCTACCTTCACCACTTTGTTGCGATCTGGTGTTTATCCTACTGCAAGATTCAAGTGTTTTCTGCTGTTCCATTGGGAATTGGTAGATTGCAAACCGCTTCGTGGTCGGCGGCTACGTGCGCAAGTGTGTGAAGTTGCGAATATCGAATAGGGTTGAGAACTGTTGCATTGGCAACGGGGGAACAGCCAGAGATTCGTCAGCGTCCCACAAGTTATCATCCACCTACATCGAGCTCAACGAGAAGATCGGGACACCCCATATCATCTTGGTATCAGATATCCAGTGTTTACTCGGTGAGCATCCATCAATCCCTTAGATTAGTGTTGTTTTCCTCCTATCCAGAAAAAGCCTCACAAAAATATTAGGGTTCTTCATAGTTTGCCATAGCCTAGATTGCATCGTAGATTGGTTTTAGTTGCTGGTCGTTGGGTTTATCCTTGTGATCCGATCTATTTCCATTGGAGTTTAGATTTCCAGATTTGTTTCCAAGTAGTTAAAAAAAAACTGCGGTACTGTTCACGGCACTGTTCACGTGACATTTGAAAAAAAAAAAAAAGAAAGAAAGAAAGAAAGAGAAGAATCGAGGGCAGTTCCTTGTTATTATCTTTCGCAGTTGTGGAGCTGCGTACCGTGCGAGCGTTACCCTGGTTTGTTAGGTATCCCAACCAAGCTCCACTATCCCAATCAGTACCCTGGTTTGTCGTGTGATAGTTTTTTCCCTCGGTATTCGCTTCCTCACATCCGTGCAAGTTCTGCCTATCCAAGTTGGTACGCATTACTATTCACTTTGGAACGGTAAGATTTCCATTTCTTGTCAGTTTTTGCGTGAGTTGTGAGAGTACACCATATACATCTACTATACTTTTTCTGTACTAATAATGGTCAATCCTATCAAGGACAAGCCATTACCATTACAGTTTTTGTGCAGTGATGCATTCTGGGAGGAGGAAGATTTTGGTGTACATCCTGATTCAGGTTTGTTCCACTTTACTGCAGACATCGAAGGTAGACCTGCTGCAGTGATCATTGATAATTATTCTCTCACAAACTTGGTCACTATTGATGTTGTTAACAAGCTGCAGTTGCTTATATGTTCCAAACTTGTGCCATATACGTTAGCTGTTTCTTATGATGAGGCCTTTCCAATTACTCATCATGCTTATGTTCCTCTCACCATTTATGGCCATACTGTTAGCATGCGCTGTGATGTCATTCCTAGAGCACTTAATTGTTGTCACGTTTTGTTGGGAAAACCTTGGTGTGATAGGTATAAGGTTCAATTTGATAGTGCTCAGATTGATCCTTTATTCCTTTGGAAGAATAAGCACACTTGGTTAGCACATACACGACTTCAGGAATTTCAGGAGGTTAGGCGTCAAAACCTACGTCCGCCTGCAACCACTAAAATAAAACCCCATGATGATTCTGCTCTTGCACCTAAGTTGAATGTTTCCACCATCTGCACAATTGAGAACCCCAACGTTAAGGGTTCCACCATTTGTGTAGATATGAGTGTACGCAATAAGAGTGAGAGTTTGAGTGTTCCAGACAACCTGCGAGTGGGAGTCGATGAAACATGTGCGGATTCACCTAATGTAATCATCTCTACTCCTAGTGTTGTTTCTTGTGATATGCAGGTTGTTTTTGAAGAAAGGGAGCCATCTGTTGTACAACCTGCATCACCCGACCGTGCATTGTCACTTGAGGAGGAGGTCCAAGTGCCTACTATATCTGAGGAGACTGTCGTTGATATAGGTACTGATTTTGCGCTACAGCCAGCACATGCGACATATTGTGAGTCTATTCCTTTGCTGCTGCCTCATTGTGATTTGCCTTGCACAGCTGTTTCAGCACCATGTGATATATTCCCTATTTCAAACTTTGATCATGTGGTACTTATGACACATAAGGAAGTGCTTGCTCGAATACCACCTGTTGATATTGTGTATTCCATCATGCTAAATGAACCTCTTAGTTTGAGTTGTGCTATGAAGAAGATTTCTGGAATCTCTTATCTAAATTCTAGCACATATGCCTATAGTTTCACATTTAATTTAATTGGTGAATATAGCATGACTGATAATTTTCTGGTGGATCACATATGCATTACCTGTGATAGGATTGCTGATTTGAAACTTGATGTTTTACGTCCTATATGCTATGTGACAAAGTCATTTTGCTTTGGGACAGTCCCTAATTTTCCTGAGAATATGACATATCATTATGTTCTAGTTGATTTATTGCAGCCAACAAAAATTTCAGCTATATTGGATTGTTCTAACCTTGCTATAACCGAATCTGATCCATTGTGTTTGTCCCAATACCTGTTGCATTTATATGCTACTGCTATAGACTTCACTTATATTTGCAAACCGAGTTGCATCTTACACGCTGCGAGTCCTGCTCATGAACATACATACGTTTGTTCTATATATCAGAGTGGCACAGTTGAAGCATGGTATCCAATATATGTATCTTTCAATATTTTGGACTGGTTTTACCTTGCTTATAGCACATTTGATCATCGATCTTCTGTGAGGACTTTGGACTTAATACTGAACAATAAGACATTGTACATGTGTGTTCCTCATTCTGGTCATGACTATATGTACTTCACTTTTACTTGCAATTATGATTGCCGATTCCTCCGATATTATTTGTTCCCGCATGGACATTTTGTCTTATATACTTGCAATTTATTGCATACTGGGAATCTTTTTCATGACAACAAAAATGATACAGCATGTTATATATACATATATTATGCGTACACGTTGTTCTTTTTGTTTCTGCCATTTTCAGCTTACCCAAAGCCGCGGACGGCTTTTCTTGAAGAAAGGGAGGATGATGAGGATATATTCACGAAATATGATGATTCTGCTTGCTTAAGCTGGAAAGAAATATTGAGCCTCGTTGACAAATATCATAAGGTGAATTCATTCCTAGTTGAACTTGTTACTTTGATTCGAAAGAACTTTATACTGCCTAAACCCTTGTGTGTATGTATCGTTAGGTACATTGGAGAGGAAGGCATGGCACAAGGGAACGAGGAGGCATTGCAGCAAGGAAGGGAGGAAGACCCTGCAGTTTCCAGGGCGGTAGTACCGTCCCACACCAGCGGTAGTACCGCTTAAAGCGGTAGTACCGCCCCGTGCTACCGTACTCAGTACCGCTTAGCAAAATATTTCTGGCATCCAAGCGACCTAACCGGTACTAGAGCGGTACTTAAGCGGTAGTACCGCTTGGAGCGGTAGTACCGCATGCTATAAGCGGTACTACCGTGCTGCCTGCGCGCAGGCTTTTGGGCTGACGGCCCGTGTACCCCTTCCAACTACCTTAGGATATAAATACCCTTCCTTAGGGTTAGTTAGAGGCAGACCACGTTTTGATTAAACCTCTTTTCAGATTGAATTGCTTTAAGCATTCCTCTGTAATCAATATTCCTCTTTGATTCGATCAGGAGTATTCTACCTTCACCACTTTGTTGCGATCTGGTGTTTATCCTACTGCAAGATTCAAGTGTTTTCTGTTGTTCCATTGGGAATTGGTAGATTGCAAACCGCTTCGTGGTCGGCGGCTACGTGCGCAAGTGTGTGAAGTTGCGAATATCGAATAGGGTTGAGAACTGTTGCATTGGCAACGGGGGAACAGCCAGAGATTCGTCAGCGTCCCACAAGTTATCATCCACCTACATCGAGCTCAACGAGAAGATCGGGACACCCCATATCAATTCGTGTTATGGATGCTTATTATTCTTGTGGTCCGTCAAGCCATTCTATTTTGGAATGTCTAGGAGAAACAAACTCCAGCACCTTATCCATTTCAAGGATTGGGTGAAAGCAGTTGTATTCCACAGATCAAAATGGCAATTGAGCTTTTGTTCTGTTCTACCTTGAAGTATTAGCATCTTTATGTCAAGAATGTCATGGGAATTGCACAACCTCTTATGACTTCCTGACGCAGTGATACTTCTCACCATCATTGTTCATTCCTCGATTTCTGTGTTATTGTAACTGGAATGCCGACAAGTGAACCGTGATGTGTGAAATCAATACTCCTAGCAACCCCGTTGCTTGGTGGTTAATGGACGATAATTTCATTCTTAGTGTGCTGGTTATCGAATTATCATTCTAAGATTGATCGTGCTACCTTGTCCTTATTTCTGGTGCACTCTTCGATCATCGAGTTAGGATTGTGTCAACCCCTCGCTCTTTTGATCATATCGTCTTGCCCTAAAAAGCGAGATTGTTCTCGAGCTTAACAACATATCGATGGTTTGTGATTCTCCGAATATCTTCTCGGAAGTATCACCAGGTTGTCCCCTGACTGTTATGTTGAGTTCGTGATCAAGTTGGTTTTTCTCTAAACCACCCCTTCTCCAAGGATCTGTGTTGGATACCCCTGAGCTGGTTGGTTAAGCTAAACAACAACTTGGAGAGTTGGAAGATAAAAGCTTTGCCTAACGTACATTCAAAGGGATATCTTTTGTGTGCGTGTGTTGAGGAAAGATGATATCTTCAACGATTGACCCTCATGTTCAGTTGCTGGATCTATTGTCTTATCCAATCTTTTGATTTGAGTGTGGGCTATCGTCAAATCAAAATCAGAACCAAGGAATTTCATAATGTTGTCTTACTCGTGGATGTCCCTCGAGCACGCATCATTATATTCTTTTGGTCTGACCAATGCTATCACCTTGTTCACCTACTTGTGGGATTCCATCTATATGGAAATCTCGATGAATTGTTGTTGAGCCCATCGGCAACATCCTTATCTTCTCCATGATTCATGTTGAACAGTAAACCTAGTGTTGGGAACTTGTGTAAGCATTTTCTTCGTGTTCCGTTCATGAAGTATATGTCATGGTGAAAGAAGTGACTTCCTCTAAGTTCATGTGCATTTGATGCAAGTTGCCACCGTGAATTTGAAAAGTTGTCTTGCTTCCTTTGGAATCATCCCAAGTTAGTCATGCATGTGCAAAGTATTCTATGGTCTGATAGACTGATCATCTCCATTCCATATGTATTCCCTAGCACACCAAGCCACTGATTAATTTGTTCAAGGAAAAGAAGTCTAATTTAAGTGCACGAGACTTCGACATCCTGGATGATGGTTCCCAACCGGAACTCAGTAGTGTTTTGTTGTAAGACTTCTATGTGGTCATGCTTGTCTTGGACAGTGTGTTCACGGGTATCTTACAATCCATCTCATGTTTTGGAGCTTGCTATCGTAGTCCATTTCTCGAGAATCTCGCAACGTCATCTCGTCGATTTGTGTTGCAACCTTTCTGTTGTAGGCCACGGGCCAAAGTGCCCCGATTTGTCCCGATGTTCACGAATTGGAGGTGGCCACGAAGAGGAATACGTAGAGCACGAAGAATACGAGGGGAAATCACAAGAGAAACACTCAAGAACAAGTCCAATCACACATCCACTAGACTAGCAACACATAAGATCCACAAGGTACAAGAACAACAAAGGGAAAGATACATGGTAAAGTTCATCCCAAATCCAAGAGGAGATGAGGTCTTGATGATCTAGATAGATCCTTCCCTAGAAGGGGTCTTGATATCCACTTGGGATCTTCTCCTAGGAGGTCTTGATCTCCATGGGAGAGGGTAGATGAGCAAAGTACTCTCTAGATCATATCATATCCTTTGCTAACCCTTACAAATGGCCTAGGTACGGTTTATATAGGAGGTGGGAGGTAAGGGACGAAGTGAGAGGAAAAACAGGCCAAAGTCAGCCACCTCGCTGGGTGGCCCGTGCGCACGGGGTAAGTGGGGCCCGTGCGCACGGGGGTCCCGTGGGCACGGTACACACCCGTGCGCACGGGCTATCAGCAGCTACAGCGAGGGGTCCCGTGCGCACGGGGTCTTTTGGGGCCCATGCGCACGGGGTATCCAGAGACTTTCTGGGTAGCCCGTGCGCACGGGGTCCATTAGGCCCGTGGGCACGGGGTCGCCTGGCCAGCTGTCCTTCTTCCCATTGGTTGACTCCGTCTCCCTTGCGGTGTTCCTGATCTACATGTCCTCTTGAGCTTGGACTCCTCCTCGATGAATGTGTAGCTCCGCTCACACCTATGTATGCACACGAGAGAGGGTCAAGTAGTATACCATCCTCGAAGGGCACAAGTGGAGACGTGTAAAGGAGATGATTCACGTTTGTATAGATGAAGTAGATGTCGCACGTGTCACTTGGCGAACGGACTCTTGACATAGTGATGTCCGTAGGATGCTCCGCATCATCCCCTCCCCCTTGGAAAAGATCCGTCCTCGGATCAAAAACCAAATCACCATGGGAAAGAGATGGCGTCGCCGTGTAAAAGTGGACGATCACCAAGCGTTCATCATCTTGAAGTATGAAATGGGCACCCTCCAATGTCGCACCATCTTGTGGTTCCTTCAAACGGAGCAAGGACAACAAACACTTGGAAAAACAAATGTGGTTAGCGTTAGTGCAAAACCAATCATTCAAGTGGTGATTCACCCAACAAGTGTCGTCATCATGCATAGCATTAGGTGTGACAAGGAAGTGTGGCATGTCAAGTAAGCATATCAATTGAGCATGGTCAAGGTCATAGCAAGCATGCAAATGGGAGGTCGAGATGCAAATAAATGTGACAAGAGAACAAGCATCTACCTCAAGGTCATAGCAAGCATGCACAAAGCGCTCAATAAACGGTCGATGGTAGGCATATGAATCATTCACAACACCAAATAGAATGAGATGTCTAAACACATGGGGTAATCCGAAGTGCAAGACAATCCAAGCATAATGTGCACATGGTGTAGTGAAGATAGTGTGGCACTCAACACAATAGAAAGAGCAATTGTTCATCATGTGTTAGGCAATCAAGTCAAGCATGTAGCAAGCAATGGGACATGGCATATGTGAAGAAATGACATTGTTGCAATCAAACACATGGGAATAGCATGGGATAATCATGTTCGATGCAACACACAAGGCATATATATCATGAGACATGGCAATGTGGCAATGACAAGTCAAAACAAAATCTCTAGCATGTGTGCAATGTGTCATGATGCAAGCAACACATGAACTATGATCCACAATATTCATGCTCATGGTGTTGGGATTCTCAAAAGAGAAGGATATCACCTCAAAAGTATGTCCTTGTGCGTCCTTCACAATGCCGAAGTGGTAGAAAATGAGTTGTAGAAGCACGTCGGTCGAAAGTGGCTCGCTCTCAAGAGCTCGAATGGTCAACTCACGTGAAGTGGAAGTTGACACGGGGTCGAACGATCCTACACATGCACAAAACAAAGCAAAGAACGTATGTGCATGGTAGATAAACACATCATCCATCATGATGGTTCTCTTCTCATGCACATAACCATTATAAGCAAAAAGTACATGAATAATATGATGCAATAATGGATATATTCATGGCACTAGGCATATGGTGCAAAGAGGTAAAACAAGCATGCTTTACATGAAAGATGGCAAAAGCTCCAAATATATGGGAGAAAGCTATGGGGGCAATCTCAGTAGCAAGACTAAAAGCATTGTTGCACTCAATACATGGCAATTCATCTAGCATGAGAGAAGCAACATATGGAGCAATTGGACAATATTCAATAGCAATCATGTGTAAAGCATGGCAATGGTTGTCATCAACCGCATGAAACGAGCAAGTATGAATCATCGGTGATGCAACAAGGCAAGCAATCATAGTAATCATGTTTTGCAAACTAGTGGAGCGAAGATGCAACGCACTAAAGGAAATCATGGCAATCATGTCATGTGAGAAAATAGTAGGCGTATGCAATGCACATGACATATCAAAAGCACGAAAGCGAAACATGATCAAAGTATCATCATAGGCATGGGGTACATAGTAAACATGGCAATAACAAGTGATATCTCCACCAAGCATGCAACCACACATACAAGTACTAGAATCAAGTGTCATGTGAGATGCAAAGCATGGGTCACAAATGCATGGCAAAGGCATATGAATGAGCATATCATGCAAAGTGAACTTGGCAATATGGGCATAGAGGATGTAATGAAAAATAACCCATAACCATGTGAGGGCCATGTAGAAGAATTGCGCGAAGTCATTGCGCGGAGGGAGCGGTGGGAATGACAATCCGCGGGATCCCAAATCATCATTGCTCTCTAGAGCTCGTTTCGTCAACTCTTGCGCTTGCGAGGTCAACAAGGAAGCATGTGTACCTACACAACATGGGAACAAACGAAACAAAGTGTGTGCGTGGTAAATGTACACATCATCCATCATGATGTGTATGTGCACGTTAGACTTAGCACAAAACAAGCAATGCTCAAAGAAATTTGAGGCATGGTATATGAACATGTCATCCATCATGAAAGAGTAGTTGTTATGTATAACACGATGGGGACACAAATGAAAAGCATTTTCAGTCATGGGATGCATATGGTGCACACAATCATGGGAATCATGCAATTCATAGGATGGGTCAAAATCTCCAAACATGTATGAGGAAACTATGGGGGTCGCCTCATGAGCAATAGCGGACGCATAATATGGAGAAAATTGACAACATGGCAAACAATGCATGTTCAAAGCTAGGTGGTCATGGCATGGTATATGAGAGAAATGATGCAAAGGAAGCATATCAATATCATCACAAGAAAAACAAATGCCAAAAACCATGGGCTTGTCATCTATGCCATATGTGCAAATTGAGTTTATTTTAATGGCATATGCATAGTCACTACGATGAGATTACAAATGTGACATATGGGTGATCTCATTCATAGCATATGACAAGTCAAGAGGGGTTGCAAACACGATGTGACCAAGAGAAGTAGCACAAGATATCCTATGTAACATGGCATCACTACTAATAGACTCCACATGGCAATCATCATACTCATCATAAATGGGTAAATCATCGCATGAGGAAGTCGCACTAGCATCAAGCATGGTAATAGGAGGATCGACATCATGCAAGCAATCAATGTCAAGAATGTCCACTAGTGGGACAAGAGCATCACCTTCACCTATGTTACTTTTCGCACTCCACTCATGTGGTGTAGGTGAGGTGGCAAGGACCAACTCGTGGTCATCATCATCGTGATGGAACCATGTGGGGGGTGTATCATAATCCACCATGGCCATCGTCTTGTCCAAAGGAAGGGCGAAGTCGTCGAAGATCGGGGCGTCGTCGTATATGGGACCTAGCACCAAATGAGAAGACACAATAGAGGTAGAGAGGGTAAGTCGTTAGAAATCGAAATGGCCTCACATGCCCTATCAACTACCTCACTCTCTCTATGTTGTGGCTCACTCACTCCCTCAAAATAGGTGCACTCAATGTCACATATGGTGGAGTCACTCAAATCACTCAAGTGGTGGTGGTGGTGGCTATCCTCACATGGGAATTGGGTCATCTCATCATATATGGGGCTAGTGGTGAGGTCACTCTCACTCTCAATATGGTGGCATAAGTCGCCCAACTCATCATCATACGCCTCCTTGGTCGAAGGGAAAATCCCATGCTCAACCGTCTCGTCATCGCCGTGGATGAAGGCCGAAGATGGCACATCATCATTCGCCTCCATGACCGAAGGGAACATCCCATGCTTGATCATCTCGTCACCGTCGTCATGGATGAAGGCCGAAGATGGCACATCATCACTCTCGCCTCCGAAGATGGAAGCATCATCTTTGCTCGCCACCTTGTCGCTCGCCTCCAAATCTTGATCCTTGAGTTGCTCCGTAGTCGTAGTCGTCGCCGCGCCGTCTTCAAAAAAAGTCGTGGTAGACTCGGCATCGTCAATGCCACAAAGAGGTATGGCGGTGAAGTCGAACTTGGAAGCATCGTCTTGGAGCGCGTCGGGCTTGGACATCTCGGTGGTACTAGCGTCATGCTTGCCGTCTTGGAGCGTGGTCGTCGCGAAGTGTGCTCGGGGTCGAGTGAACTTGTAGTTGTTGGTGAAGTCGAAGTTGCCCATGGAAGTAGTGAGCTTGAGCTTGTGGAGTAGGCGAAGATGCCGTACATCCGAAGGCGAAGATGCCTGGAATTCTCATGGCGAAGATGCCAACGTCGGTGATGAAGCTGCAGAGTCGTAGTCGATGTTGCTGTACTTGAAGGCCCATCTTCAATGTCGGTCCTCCATCCAAGAGATGTATCATGTAGACAAGAAGGAGCAAACAAGAATGAAAGTTTGGCCCGTTCGATATGTGTATGTGAGGGTGGCTCAAAGGGAATGAGTTCACCTTTACGAGTTCCTCGAAAATGTTGGTGTCGTGCATCGCGTATGCCTTCTCATGACCAATATGTCTCGTGACGGCGCCGCCTTGTGAATCCTTCAAAACGAAAGAATATGACAAACACTCGGAAAAACAAATGATGTTAGCGTGAATGCAAAACCAATCATTCGTGCGGTGAGAGACCCAACAAGTGTCGTCATCATTTGTATCATAAGAAGGAACAAGATAACGTGGCATGGTATGGAAGCATATGATGCGAGTACAACCAAAGACATTAAGCTCATTCAAGCAAGCATGCATCACAAGTGAGATGTCCAAGTCTCCAATATCAATAAGCATAGCATGGTTGCACTCACTACAAGTTGATATGAGAGATGCAACTAACGGAGACAAGGGATAATGAGCATTATAAATCATGTGAGAGGCAAGAACATATAAGCCATCAACCCAATGAAACGAGCAAGTATGAATCATGGGTGATGCAACAAAGCAAGCAATCATAGTGATCAAGTTATGCAAACAAGTAGTGCGAAGATGCAACATACTAGAGGTCATCATAGAAATCATGTCATGTGTGCAAATAGTAGGAATACATAGTGCACATGACATATCACAAGCATGAGAACAAGATATGAGTAATGTATCATCATTGTATTGGCAAGAAGTTATATATAAATAGCGAAGGAACATCATGACTCTCCCAACACAAAAATCAACAATAGCATGGGGCACAAAGTAAACATGGCAATAGCAACAAGGATCTCCACCAAGCATGCAAATACACATAGAAATAGTGGAATGGTAAATCATGGGTAAATGCAAGCAAGGGTCACAATTGCATGGCAAAGGCATTGAAGGAGGCATAACATGCAAAGTGAACACGGTAAAATGAGCATAAGGTGACAAGTGGTAAATAGCCCAAAGCCGTGTGAGATCCAAGTAAAAGTAATGCGCGTAGTCCTTGCGCGAGGGAGATGGTCGGGTAAGCATTCCAAGCAATCCCAAAGCATCGTTGCTCTCAAGGGCTCTTTTCGTCAACTCATGGGATTGAGAAGTTGACAAGTATTCGTGAGTACCTACACAAAACAAAGGCAAAGGGAAAATTGTTGACAAGTATTCGTGAGAAGTTGACAAGTATTCGTGGGCACGTCGCTAGCTTTCCAACGAGCCAAAGAACAACCAAATCGGAGTTCGGGAGTGGGAGATATGGCCGAAACAGTTAGCAGTGCTGGCTGTTCCTGGGAGGGCCGTGCGCATGGGGTCCCGTGCGCACGGTACAGAGGCCGTGGGCACGGGGTGTCCAGAGACGTCTCGGGGGCCCGTGGGCACGGGGGTGGCGGAAAAATGGCGATTTCAACTCCAAATTCGAAGGGGGAAAAGAAAAATTGGGCTATGGGGAAGCAATAGGAGGTGGATCTACTTGCTAAACACCAGATCCACGGATCAAAATCAACAAAAACTCACAAGGAACAACAAATCACAAAAAATTTGGTATGGCTCTTTTTGGGGAATTTTCGAAATTGGCAAGAAAAATTCGAACTAAAAGCTAGAACATGGGGGGTAGGGCTCCAAATTCGTGTCAACCTGGCTCTTGATACCAAGATGTTGTAGGGCACGGGCCAAAGTGCCCCGATTTGTCTCGATGTTCACGAATTGGAGGTGGCTACGAAGAGGAATACGTAGAGCATGAAGAATACGAGGGGAAATCACAAGAGAAACACTCAAGAACAAGTCCAATCACACATCCACTAGACTAGCAACACATAAGATCCACAAGGTACAAGAACAACAAAGGGAAAGATACATGGTAAAGTTCATCCCAAATTCAAGAGGAGATGAGGTCTTGATGATCTAGATAGATCCTTCCCTAGAAGGGGTCTTGATATCCACTTGGGATCTTCTCCTAGGAGGTCTTGATCTCCATGGGAGAGGGTAGATGAGCAAAGTACTCTCTAGATCATATCATATCCTTTGCTAACCCTTACAAATGGCCTAGGTACGGTTTATATAGGAGGTGGGAGGTAAGGGACGAAGTGAGAGGAAAAACAGGCCAAAGTCAGCCACCTCGCTGGGTGGCCCGTGCGCACGGGGTAAGTGGGGCCCGTGCGCACGGGGGTCCCGTGGGCACGGTACACACCCATGCGCACGGGCTATCAGCAGCTACAGCGAGGGGTCCCGTGCGCACGGGGTCTTTTGGGGCCCATGCGCACGGGGTATCCAGAGACTTTCTGGGTAGCCCGTGCGCACGGGGTCCATTAGGCCCGTGGGCACGGGGTCGCCTGGCCAGCTGTCCTTCTTCCCGTTGGTTGACTCCGTCTCCCTTGCGGTGTTCCTGATCTGTCCTCTTGAGCTTGGACTCCTCCTCGATGAATGTGTAGCTCCGCTCACACCTATGTATGCACACGAGAGAGGGTCAAGTAGTATACCATCCTCGAAGGGCAAGTGGACACGTGTAAAGGAGATGATTCACCTTTGTATAGATGAAGTAGATGTCGCACGTGTCACTTGGCGAATGGACTCTTGACATGGTGATGTCCGTAGGATGCTCCGCATCACTTTCTCTTTCAGACAAGCTGAGTCTGAAGTATCCTGTTACCAACCAGATCTGAATCTCAGGCAGATATGATGGTTGGAACGTTTTCCAAGAATTATAATATTGGTCTTTCCAAACCGGTAAAGTGGAAGTTGTGGCCAACACACCTAGCCGGAATACCTATTATTGTAGTATCTTGATTGGAAAAGTTGGCTCCTTCCCCATGAGGATTTCGTATGACTTATTCTAGAAGTTGTTCCTTATGGATTTTTGTGCTCCCAAAGTCCGACCTTTTACTTGATGTTCTAGATATCAAACTACCTATAATTGGGTTACGCTAGTACATCAAGGAGAACGTTAGAAGAGGAGTGCTAAATGTCTCTCGGTCGATCATCCAGGTTTTGTTCCTTGGCATTGCTAAGGTAAAAATCTGAGACGGTGATTTCTTCCCTTGCATCCGCATTCTCCATCTTTATCCATCATGGTAGTACGAGGTATCACCAAGATCTTTGGCACATATGTTGGTAAAACCCTGATGAATATGGAAATGCTCAAGTTCTTGAGAGCACGCTCAGGCACTAGGTTATATCCTCGGTATCAATTGGAATGTGCCTTCCGCTTGCCGAGTTGTCTTATAACTCTAGTTTCCTTTCCAAACGGAGTATGCCATTTCTTTGAACTCCTTCAAACGATCGTTTGTGAATTTCCTTAGCCTGGTATGAAGTGTTTCAATGATCTATGTATCAAAGTAATTCTTTTTGCCACTTAAGGGAATAATCCTACGAGTCACCTTCTCTAAGGTGCCCCGTTTGGTATGAAGGGAAATTAACTCCTCGCTACCTTGACACCCGTTCACCATCTTCTTAAAGTGTGGAATTGTTGCCTACCAATTGAACCTTCGCCACCTACTTCCTTTCCTCGTTCTTGACGTGTGTGTTGTGTCTCAGCTCAAGAGATGTTCTTACATCTCATTCCATGAGTTGATCATGAGTTGCTTGATCTTCGAGAAGATCGACTCCTGTAGAGTTTCTTTCTTTCGTCATCGTGTTGGGTGAAGTTCTCGAAGGCAAAGACGTTAAGATCAAAATGATGCAACAGATCAACATCCTCGGGAATTGCAACTTGGATCGTGAAGACTGTGTCAGTTCTGTGTCCCCTTCCTCTTACCCTACGCTTGAATCTCGGGACGAGATTCTTGTTTAGTGGGGGTGAGTTGTCATAGCCCTACAACTTGCTTGTAATTAGTTGCATCAGTGAGGATCCATGCATCATGTTTAAATTAAAATGAATTTGAAATGGGGACTGATAAACCCTAGCACCAAATGAATTTCAACTAGGATCAAAATAAAAATAGTTTCAATGAACCCAAAATGCCCTTTAGAAAAGTTCATAATTTTTGAAATGGGTAAAAACCTCTGCCAAAAATGTTGCACATTTTTATAGGTCATTTATGGATTTTTGAATTAAGCCATAATGTATTTGAATTGGGGCATTTAACTGCTAAAACTATTTTAAATGCTCCAAATATTCTGAAAACAATTGAGGGCTTTTGGAAATAATTCAAAAGGTGCCCACAATTTATTTCAGGAGTTTTGGAAATAATTTGGTATTTTTACTAAATCAAAACAGAAAGAAAATAGGAAAAAACAGAAAGGAAATAAGAAAGAGAGAGAGAGAAGACCTACCTGGGCCTTACCTGCTACAGTAGCCGGCCTGCCAGGCCCAGCCCACCAGGGGCACGCTCGTCTTCAACCTCGTGCCAGAAGGCACGAGGGCATGTGGCCGACGCACGCGCGGCAGCTCCTGCTTCCACCGTGACGCCCCGGCTATTCTAGACGCGCCACGGAGACGCCCGCGATCTCCTCTGCCATATCCCCCTCGCAGCTCTCTCTTGCCCCCCCTCCTCTCCTCTTCCCCGCGCCAGACCCGAGCATAGCCGTCGCCGCCCCTCGCTGTCCTCGCGGCCACCGGCCACCCTGTGCCTCGCCGCCATGTCTAGCAGCTCCGCCTCAACGTACAGCGTCACCACGCCGACGCCTGCATCCCCCGATGCCCTGTAGCCTCGCCATCGAGCTCGTCTTCCTCCTCTGCCGTGCCAGACGCCGCCCTTCGATCCGTTGCCCCTCGAGCTTCCTCGGCCACGCTGACCCCGTCCCCGAACTCGCGGTGAGCCTCTGAGTGTTTTCCCCCTGACCCCATCACCGTTTTCGTCTGGTAGCTGCTAGTTCTGTCGCCACCGTGAGCTCGCCGGCGCTGGCCATGTTGCCGTCGTCGCCATGGCTTGCCACAGCCAAAACCAAGCACGCCATCGTGCTTCCCACACCTCCAGAAGGCCAACGCACCCTTCAGCTCGCTCGCCTGTGCCCCGTAGAGCCGCGCCCGTGTAGCCCGTGCTTGCTGCCGCCACCTAGCTCGTCACCGGCGTCGATTCCGTTGACCCCGTGACCTGCTGCTGCCTCTGCTGGATGCGCGAGAGCAAGGGCTACAGCCTGGTGCCCTCCGCGCATCGAACTGCTGCCGGAGCAGCGTTTCCGGCGAGTTCCCGCCGCAGTTTTGGTCGCCGCCGGCCAAACTCCGGTGACAGCCGACGTGGCACCGTTGTTAGCGTTAATCCCCGCCAGCTAGACCACCCCCCAGACACTGACAGCGGGCCCCACCTCTTAATTAACCACAGGGTTAACCCCCTATTTAAATTAAACTAACAACAGAGGGCCCACGCATCAGTTTGACCTTGGCCCAGTCAGCGTTGACTTGGACCCACAGGTCAGCCTCTGTAGCTGGTCCTGTTACAATGACATGCGGGTCCCACTGGTCAGGTTTGACCCTGGTCAGCTCGGTTGACCTGCTGATGTCATGTTGTCATCATGCTGACGTCATTAATGATTTTATGGATTAAAAATAATCCAGGAAATTCCAGAAAATTGTTTAAACTTCAAAAATTCATAGAAATTCAACCGTAGCTTAGATCGAAATAATTTATATATGAAAAATTATCAGAAAAATATGAAGAATCTGTTTATGGCATTTTCATGCATGTTTCAACAACTTAAAGTTGTTGTACATGACAATTTGAATAAATGGCATTTGAAATGTCTTATATGGAGTTTGAATTTGAACCTTGGGTTCAAACCAACTTCATTTAAATTGCTGCTAGTTGCATTAGCCCAAATCATCAGCATGTTGCCATGTCATGATCATGCATCATATTGTTGCATTGCATTGATTGTGTTCCTTCTTTGTTTGTCGGTGTTGTTCCTTCTCAGTAGCCGACGTTTCCGACGTAGTGACCGTTGACACTGATGAAGTGTAGTATCATCTTCAGAAGTGCCAGGCAAGCAAACACCCCCTTGACCACTCCGATACAATCCCACTCTCTCTCTCTTGCTCTCTTTTACTGCATTAGGACAACAACGATTCAACTGTTACATGTTGTGGTAGTTGAGCCCATTACTCTGCATGACCTGCCTTTGCCACAGTAAATAGTTGAAACCCACTAGCATGAGTAGGAGTTGTTTGAGCCATGATGTGCCTACTCATTCATGCTTGCTTGTTATGCCTGCTATGCTTAGAGTTGTGTCAGGTCTGATTCATCTGGGATGGATGGGAATGGTGGTCAACATGTCCTACTATTGAGAGCTAAGTGTGTGAACACGATTTGGTAAAGGTAGCGATGAGAGGCCATGTAGGAGTACATGGTGGGTTGTCTCATTGGGACCGTCCTCAGGAATTGCATTCTGTGCTTGTGATCCAAGACAGTTACTACCACACATTGGGCTCCGGGCGCTCCAAGCTCTCTCGACTTATTAATCGCCTTGACCTCTGTTCTGGTGTTTGTAGGATATGTGTTGGCGGCCGTGCATAGCGCTGACCTTAGGGGTGGGCTATGATGCGGTAGAGACACCGAGGCACGGTGTACCAAGTGACACCCGAATGGTGCTCTTGGGAACCCTGCACTCATCGTTTGGGGCCGTGATAGAAACTTCGGCCAGACTTCCTTTGCGGATACAACCTCAAATAGGCGATAAACCTGGACCAGAGTCTTGTGTGGTTAGTCAGGTCATGGCCGACACCCTCGCCAGGCTTCCGCTTGAAGGTTGCCGAGATACATGATGTGTACATGGTGGTTAGTGGTGAGAGCGTGTGTGAAGAAGTACACCCCTGCAGGGTTATTAATGATCTATTCGAATAGCCGCGTCCGCGGATATGGACTACTTGGAAGCTTACATTATTCATAGACAAGTTGAAATGGATACTCTAAAATGCGCAAGATAAGCGTGAGTGCTATGGATGGCCTTCTCGTAGGGAGACGGGAGCAAATCCATAGTGGTGTATTGTTATGGTGAATATGTGGACTCGTGTGCGCTTTCTCACCTCAAGGAAAATACTGGTAGTCGTAGTACATGATAGTCACTGAGTCAAAGCTGGCTTGCTGCAGTTAAACTCCACAACCCCATTGTTGATACTGATGTATATGTAGATAGTTCTGATGTAAGTCTTGCTGAGTACCTTTGTACTCACGGTTGCTTATCTATGTTTTTGCAGAGGAGACGTTAGTCTCACTAGTGCTTTCAACGACAAGTTCGATGTTGACCGATTAGCTTGGGAATCCCAGACATAGGTCTGGTTCCTATGGAGGGTCTTGTAGATAGACAGGCTTTCTAGCCTTCTTTCTTTTAGCTGTCTGTACTCAGACGGGTTATGCTTCCGC
The DNA here is from genome assembly GCA_039707655.1 of Elymus sibiricus. Lineage (NCBI taxonomy): Eukaryota > Viridiplantae > Streptophyta > Magnoliopsida > Poales > Poaceae > Elymus > Elymus sibiricus. Next base: position 200,139,331 of record CM077668.1, read on the forward strand.
TTGTTGCTTGTATGACTTGAATGTTCGGTCATGAGACCCATGTTTGTAATATCATGCTATGTAAGGCTCCTCGGAGCCCTTTTAAATAAATACTTTGAGTCATAGAGTTATGTTGTGATGCCATGTTGTATTTACACATATCGTGCATATTGTGTGTATGTTTGAAATGCACTGGTATGTGTGGGATCTGACACCTAGTTGTTTATTCTTGGTAGCCTTCCTTATGGGGAAATGCCTCCTAGTGCTTCCATCCGGAACACATGGATTGACCGGCATGTGTCCTTCTTTGCTCCTGTGTCTGTCCCTACGGGGAAATGTCACGCGGTGTTTTACTGGTGTCCTTGTAGCTTGCTACGACTCGGTTACACTCGCTGCTGACCGACACGTGCATTGCTGGGTCATGTATGTCTGTCCCTGTAAGTTAGTGCCACCTTGGTTTACGACTAGTCATGTCGGCCTGGGTTCTCTGTCACATGGATGCTAGCGACACAATCATATACGTGAGCCAAAAGGCGCAAACGGTCCCGGCCCAGGTAAAGGCGGCAGCCGTGGGTTACCGTGCGTGAGGCCGCAAAGTGATGTGATGTGTTACATGCTAGACCAGTGTGACTTAGGATCGGGGTCCTGACATATTGCAACTTCATGGAATGCCCAAGACGATTGTATCGGACCGCGACGTCAAGTTCCTAAGCTACTTCTGGAAGACACTATGCGGCAAGCTCGGAATCAAGCTCCTTTTCACGTCGGCCTATCACCCACAAACCGACGGTCAAACAGAAGTCACCAACCAAACGCTATCTACACTACTTCGCATGTTGATCAAGAAGAACCTCGCGGAATAGGAGGAATGTCTACCGATCGGCGAGTACGCCTACAATCGAGCATGCCACTCTACTACGGGCAAGTCTCCCTTCGAAGTGGTGTATGGCTTCAACCCTTTGTCGCCATTGGACATCCTACCGCTTCCACTACAATAGCGAGCGAACTTGGACGCAAGCGCAAGAGCAACGTACATCAAGAAGGCGCATGAAGACACAAGGCTCACGATCGAACGCCAAGTACAATGCCTCGCCAACAAGCTCAACGCAAACAAGCACCCCATGGTGTTCAACACCGGAGATCTCATGTGGTTACACCTTCGTAAGGACCGCTTCCCCAACGAACGCAAGTCAAAGCTTCTACCTCGCGCCGATGGGCCATTCAAGGTGCTAGCATGCATCAACGACAATGCATACAAGATTGACATCCCGTGCGACAAGTACAACGTGAGTGACACCTTCAACATCAAGGATCTATCTCCCTACCATGGTGATGAAGATATCGATCCGAGGGCGGATCTTTCCCGGGGAGGGGGAGGGGGGTAGATGATGCGGAGCATCCTTCGGTCATCCCCATGGATACCACAACTACTCATCAAGCACCAAGTGGACCTATGACAAGAGCTCGCGCACGTGCCATCGAGAACTAGGTGAACTCACTCTTATACGGGTTTCATATGGATATGGATGGAACTTGGATGCTACCTCACAAAGGAACATTGTGTGTCATTAGGAATGATGGAAGCTGCCGCCAAGAAGCCAAGGACCATCGACAAGTTCATAGGGAACCACGCCAAGGCCACAAGGAAGACGGAGGAGCAAATCCACAAGTGGACAGCACCTCCCAGGCAACCCCGTGCGCACGGGCCCTCCAGACCCCATGTCCACAGGCTACCCAAAAGGCTACTGGAAACATATGCGCACACCCCGTGCGCACGGGCCCTAGGACCCCATGCACACGGGCCTTGCCGCTGTAGCACCCCGTGCGCACGGGCGTGTACCGTGCCCACGGGACCCCCATGCGCAGGGCCTCACTTACCCCGTGCGCACGGACCTCCCAGCGAGGTGGCTGTCTTGTTCCTGTTTTGCCCCCACTTCGTCCCCTACCTCCCTTCTCCTATATATTCCATGGATAGACCATTTGTTAGGGTTAGCAAAGTGTATTAAGAGATTTTAGAGGGCTTTGCTCATCTACCACTCCTCTTGGAGATCAAGACCTCCTTGGAGAAGATCCCAAGGGATATCAAGACCTCCTCTTGGAGAAGACTATCATCAAGACCTCACCTCCTTTGGAGTGGGAAGAACCTTACCTTTGTGCTACTTTCCTTTGATTGTTCATGTATTCATGTGGATTTCATGTATGCTACTCTAGTGGATGTGTGATTTGGGTTTTGTTTGATTGATTTGCCTCTTGTGTTCTTGTGAGTTCTTCCCTTCCCCCCCCCCCCTCCAAGTGTGAAAAGATCTTCACTTAGGGTTCTACCCTACAACAGCAGACGGCAAAGTGGTGTTCAATTACCTCCCTAGGAACACCGGGGATGTCAGATGCTTGCCAAGCAAACACATCGACAGTCGCCCATAGGAAGGCAACGAGCTTGCTTTCCTATTTGTCACTGAGAGTGGCACTTACATAAAAAGTGCCACTCGTCGCATCCTCTCTCGCAGAAACTTGCTTGGTCGCCAGCGCAGAGGCCTTGGCTTTCTTGCTCTTGCCGGTAGAGCTCTCTGGTATGTCCTCGACGGGCATGCTGCACTCTAAAGTGCGCTTCCCGGAGTCCGTATCAGGGGTCTTGCCGGACTTCTCCTTCTTCTTTCCTCCCCCGAGAGCTTTGCCGGCAGGAGTAGGTGCCTTGATGGTAGGTGCTGCCACTGCCTCCTGGTAGAGCTTGTCGGCGCTGATGATTGCGTCTCTCTGGTTGGACTTGATGGTGAGGACCCCCATCGGCCCTGGCATCTTGATGACATTGTAGGCGAAGTGCGACGCGGCCATGAACTTGGCCAGTGCCGGACGGCCCAAAATGCCATTGTATGGCAGGGGCATCTTAACGACGTTGAAGATGATCTTCTCCGTCTGGTAGTTGAGGTCGCTGTCGAATGTGACCGGCAGCGTGATCTGGCCCTTCGGCTTGTTCCTCCCTGGACCGATCCCCTAGAACGTGCCGGTCTCTTCAAGATCCTTGTCCGGGATTTGCAGCCTCTTGATCACGTCGGGAGAGATCAAGTTCAAGCTGGCCCCACCGTCAACCAACATCTTTGTCACCTTGAGGTTGCGGATTGTTGGCGAAACCAACAATGGCAAACACCCAACCGCAGTAGTGCGATCAGGGTGATCCTCGGCGTCAAAGACGATGGGCGTGTGCGACCACTTGAGTGGCTTCTGCGCTCCCATCATGGGCTCCGCAGCATTCACCTCGCGGATCCATAGCTTCAGTTGCCGGTGCGAGGAGTGCAAAGATGCGCCTCCGTTAACACACATGGCCTCCACCGCGTTCTGGAACTCATTCTTTGACTCATCTTCATCCTCATCACCATCATCTTGGCCTTGAGCAGCCTTCTCTTTCGGCTGCTTGGCCTTGCCGCGGCGGCCTCCTCAGCCACCACGGTTCTGCTTGCCGGATCCACCGGCACCATCCTGTCCCTTCTCCTTGTCAAGCTTCTCATACTCTTGCTTTTGCTTCTCGGCAAGCTGCTGCACTTGCCGGCACTCCTGGAGATTGTGGCCTTTGGTACGGTGGATCTTGCAGTACGGCCCACCGGTCTTGCCGCTCTTGTCGCCTGCCGCAGCCTCCCGGCAGTCAGCGCATCAGGCAACCTCCTTGCCGGGGCTTTCTGCCTTAGACTTCTTGGTGGCGTTGGCATCGCCAGGGCTCTCAACTGCCATCACTGACTTGCCTTTGCGCTTCCGATTGCGCTTCCGGCTCTTCTTCTGCGGGGTCGATGCGTCATCTGCGTCGTCGTCTTCGGAGTCGACTTCAGCGCCAGCATCTTCCCCAGGGAGTCGTCTCCCTTCCTCAGCACGTGCACACTTGTCTGCCAAGGCGTACAACTCGTTGATGGTTCTAACCTTCATGATATTCATCTCAGACCGCATTCTGTGGTTGTGCACATTCGTGTGGAATGTGGTGCAAACAGCTGCGGGATGAACATCGGGGATGTTGTGGTGCACACAGCTGAACCTCTGTATGTACTTGCGGAGGGTCTCACCATCTCTCTGGGGGATCACATGCAAATCGCTCTCCTGACCAGGGAGCTTGTGGCCACCCTGGTAGGCACCCACGAATTGATGGCATAAATCTGACCACGAAGAAATGGAGCCCTCTGGCAAGTTCATAAACCATGATCTGACGTTGGGCCTAAGCGCCAACGGAAAGTAGTTGGCTAAAAGCTTGTCGTCGCGCCCCCTCGCAGCCTACACCGCGATGGTGTAGATGCCAAGGAACTCTGCTGGACTGAGCATGCCATCATACTTGTCGGGCAGCTCTGGCTTGAAGGAACGGGTGGACGGCCAGCAAACCTGTCGCGGCTCACGAGTAAACGCTGGGCAGCTGATGCGGAGCATCCTACGGTCATCTCCATGTACACCTCAACATATCCCCAAGACCCAAGAGGAACCACGCCAAGACCACACGGAAGACGGAGGCTTGCAGCTGGAAGAAGAAGTCCTGCCCAGGCGACCCCGTGCCCACGGGCCTGTTGGACCCCGTGCGCACGGCCTATCCAGAAAGTCTCTGGATACCCCGTGCGCACGGGCCCCAATGACCCCGTGTGCACGGGCCCCTCTCCGCTGTAGCACCCCGTGCGCACGGGCCTGTAACGTGCACACGGGACCCCCGTGCGCACGGGCCACCCAGCGAGGTGGCTGTCTTTGGCTGTTTTCGCCCCCACTTCGTCCCTTACCTCCCACCTACTATATATTCCGTACCTAGGTCATTTGTTAGGGTTAGCAAAGGATATGATATGATCTAGAGAGTACTTTTCTCATCTACCCTCTCCCATGGAGATCAAGACCTCCATTGGGGAAGATCCTTAGGGATATCAAGACCCCCTTGTGGGAAAGATCTATCTAGATCATCAAGACCTCATCTCCTCTTGGATTTGGGATGAACTTTACCATGTATCTTTCCCTTTGTTGTTCTTGTACCTTGTGGATCTTATGTGTTGCTAGTCTAGTGGATGTGTGATTGGACTTGTTCTTGAGTGTTTCTCTTGTGATTTCCCCTCTTGTTCTTCGTGTTCCTCTTAGTAGCCACCTCCAATTCGTGAACATTGGGACAAATCGGGGCACTTTGGCCCGTGCCCTACAACATCATGGTATCATGAGCCACGTTGACACGAATTTGGAGCCCTACCCCCCCCCCCCCCATGTTCTAGCCTAATTTTGCTTGTTTTGGTCCAATTTCGAAAATTCCCCACAAAAAGAGCCATACCAATTTTTTTGTGATTTGTTGTTCCTTGTGAGTTTTTGTTGATTTTGATCCGTGGATCTGGTGTTTAGCAAATAGATCCATCTCCTATTGCATCCCCATAGCCCAATTTTTATTTTCCCCCTTCGATTTTGGAGTTGAAATCCCGATTTTTCCGCCACCCCCGTGTCCACGGGCTCCCCACCCCGTGCCCACGGGCCCCTGATACGCCTCTGGACAACCCGTGCACACGGCCTCTGTACCGTGCGCACGGGACCCCGTGTCCACGGGCCTTAGACCCCGTGCGCACGGCCCTCCCAGGATCAGCCGCCACTGCTTCACTGTTTCGCCCATATCTCCCACTTCCGAACTCCGATTTGGGTGTTCTTTGGCTCGTTGAAAAGCTAGCGACGTGCCCGAGCTGCTCATCTTGGTTTTACCACCATTTGACTCCATCAAATTTTGTGCATTTTTGCATCTTTGCATAGGCCCTCCGCCATAACTTCCGCACCACCACCATAAACTTCCGCAACCTAACCCATTTTGGTTTCCATTGCATTTGTGGTTGTTTGAGTTGTGATTTGAGTCTCCTAAGGTGTTTCGTCTACTTAGGGACGGTTACATCTTCATCACCACCGGCGACTTGTATCGTTACATCAACTACATCCACCACGACATTTCGCATCGACGACGACCATCCATCCTTTGAGACCATCTTCAACCGGAAGCAAAGCCGGTTACCCCCGACTTCGGGAAAGGTTAAGTGTGACGAAGGTATCCATTCCGTCATCAACTTTTCCTTCCTTGCCATTACATCTTGATAGCCCCACCATCTCTGCGAATACCTTCATACCTATTGAGACTAGCTATCCGAGTATTGCCGGGCTTCGTGAAAACTTGTGCACCATAGTGATACGATATCATATTGTTGCATCATTTTATATATCATATAGTGCAATTGCTTGCTCCCGTGCATATCTTGTGATACTTATCTCATGTGTTTGGTTGAGGCTCAATAAGCATAGTGGAAAGGAAGGAAAAAAAAAGAGAAGCTTTTAAGCAAGAAAGAAAGATCATAAGCTTATAAGCAAAAGAGTGTTGAGCATGAAAAGAGATACTTGTGCATGAGGATACATGGAATAGGAAACGTTTTGCTTGCATACATCCAAGTGGTGAATCGTGCCCAAACGTGCAATCAGGCGTCTCTCCTTGTGTTTGTGCAACACGAGCTTAGTCTTCGTTAGGCAATTATGTATTGCTCATCCCTATAGTTGCACAAGCCCCATTATCCCACCGTGTGTGTTTCTTTATTGCCCTCCTATATATTTGTGATCACTTGCTTTGCATTTTGAGTCCTTTGGATTTATTTCAACATTTGCATATCTTGGACTTCAATTTGCATAAATTTGTGCCACTTGTCCTAACCAAGCCACTCGATAAGCTTTACTTTGTAGGTGTGAGTGAACAAGTCCGGTACCAATTCCACTATTCTTTCATTTCACATTGAGTGAAACGGGATACATTCTCAACTTTGGGAAAAGGTAGCTTGGTATTGTTTATCTCATTTCCTACTCACCTTTGCTCGAGTCTTGTGATGGATAGGCCAAGCACATCATCTCCGGTCTTCGATGACAACGACGGCGCGAACAACTACAACACTAAAACGCCTCGCTACGGACTACAACGACAAATGCAAGGTGTACAACATGCCTTGCGCGAGCGCATCGACAACCTCGCCAACGACATACGAAACTCCGAGGCGCGGACAAGAGACTACATCGACAACAAGTTGGACGCACACATGGATGACATCCGACACGTGTTGGTCAACTACAAGTCTTCTCCCCCTTCGTCATCTTCAAGGCGGCGGCGACCAAGTAGCACATCTTCGAAGCGCCCAACCGACACAAGCGCACTTCGACCACGTCCTCATCTTCAAGACATCGCACACCATCGACATCAAGGTCAAGCACGACAACATCACCATCAAGATGAAGATGCTCAAGAGGCGAACACCAACAAGTTCCAACAAGCTCTACATCAAGCTACGAGAAGACCGCGAGACGAGCGCCACCAAGAAGAAGCTTCGGCGCCCAGTCCAAGGCGACCAAGTACAAGCGAGGGTGACCCTTCCATCTTCGGAAGCCCCTCAAGGAAAATGGCCGAGCACGGGAAATTCCCTTCGGTCATGGAGACGAACAATGAGGTGCCACATCATATGGGCCTCCTACAAGACGGCGACAAGACGGTCGAGCATGGGCCATCCCCTTCGACCACGGCGACGAGAACGAACCTCTTCAATGACATGAAGACGACGCCCCCATGGGACTCCTACTCCGAGTCAAGTTACGAGACCGCAAATGAGACCCTCTCTTTGGTCTCGGAGGAGAGCGATGATTTGCCACATCCTATGGCATTAATCTTTGGAGGCGTTATGGATGAGGAGGTTGAGCATGGGACGACTCCCACAACCACGGCGGCGAACGACGTTGCGTATGGAGACGCTTGCACCTACATCTCTCCGACACCCACAAATGACAAGATGACCCAATTCCCATGTGAGGAGAGCCACCAACACATGAGTGAGATGAGTGACTCCACCATATGTGACATTGAGTGCATTTCCTATGAGAGGATGAGAGTGACCACCACTAGCCCCACACATGAGTACATGCCGCATATCCTATGTGAGGTTGAGAGCCATCACCACCATTTGAGTGACTCGACCAACCATATGAGTGAGAGCATTTTAGCGGGAGTGAGTGAGCCACAACACTTAGTGAGTGAGGTAGTTGATAGGGCGTGTGAGACCATTATGATTTCTAACGACTTACCCTCTACTCCACGTGTATTTTCCTCGGTGCTAGATCTCCTACAAGACGAAGTGCCAATCCTCGATGAGTACATACCTCCAATGGGCAATACGATGGCCATTATGGATGATGATGCACCCCCCACATGGTTCCATCAAGACGACAATGTTGATCACGCTTTGATTTTTGCCACCTCACCTACACCACATGAGTGGAGCTCTAAAGGTAACATAGGTGAAGGTGCTTCGCTTGTCCCACTAGTGGACTATCCTTACAATGATTGCTTCCATGATGTTGATCACTCTACGGATTCACCACATGCTATGTCTTCTACATGCTTAGATGTGCAACCCATTTATGATGAATATGCTGATGAGCATGTCGAATTACCTAGTTGTGATGCTATGCTCCATAGGATATCTTGTGAAAATTCTATTGGTCACGTCATGTTTGACAATCCATTAACCTTGTCATATGCTATGAGTGAGATTTCTCATATTGCATCATTACAAACTCACCGTAGTAACTATGCATATCCAATTAAAATCAATCCCATTTGCACTTATGGCATAGATGACAAGATCATGGTTATTGGTATGTGTTTCTCTTGCGATGATATTGCTATGCTTCCCTTAAGCAATTTGTGCAATTCATCTACTATGCCATGCCATGAAAATGATTGTAGATCGCATGATTCCATCCTTTGTGTGAACCATCCGCATATCATGAATAACAATGCTCTAGATGTTTCATGTGATGCATTACACACTTTGAGTCTCCATTATGCTATACATAACAACAAACCAATCATGATGGATGACATGTTTCTATATCATGCATCTCATTTATTTGAGCATTGGATATTTTGTGCTAACCAACACATGCACGTGCGCATCATAATGGATGATGTGTACATATACCACGCACACACAATTTTCCCTTTGTCTTTGTTTTGCGTAGGTACTCACGACTACTTGTCAACTTCTCAATCCCATGAGTTGATAAAACGAGCTCTTGAGAGCAACGATGCTTTGGGATTGCTTGGAATGCTTACCCGACAATCTCCCTCGCGCAAGGACTATGCGCATTACTTTTACTTGACTCTCACACGGCTATGGGCTATTTACCACTTGTTACCTTATGCTCATTTTACCGTGTTCACTTTGCATGTTATACCTCCTTCAATGCCTTTGCCATGCAATTATGACCCTTGCTTGCATTTACCCATGATTTACCATTCCACTGTTTCTATGTGTATTTGCATGCTTGGTGGAGATCCTTGTTGCTATTGCCATGTTTACCTTGTGCCCCATGCTATTGTTAATTCTTGTGTTGGGAGAGTCATGATGTTCCTTTGCTATTTATATAGAACTTCTTGCCAATACAATGATGATACATTATTCATATCTTGTTCTCATGCTTGTGATATGTCATGTGCACTATATATTCCCACTAATTGCACACATGACACGATTTCTATGATGACCTCTAGTATGTTGCATCTTCGCACTACTAGCTTGCATGACTTGATCACTAGGATTGCTTGCCTTGTTGCATCACCCATGATTCATACTTGCTCGTTTCATTGGGTTGATGGCCTATATGTTCTTGCCTGTCACATGATTTATCATGATCATTGCCCATTGTCTCCTTTAGTTGCATCTCTCATATCCACTTGTAGTGAGTGCAACCATGCTATGCTTATTGATCTTGGAGACTTGGACATCTCACTTGTGATGCATGCTTGTTTGATTGAGCTTAATGTCTTTGGTTGTACTCGCATAATATGCTTCCATACCATGCCACATTATCTTGTTCCTTCTCATGACAAGAATGATGATGACACTTGTTGGGTATATCACCACACGAATGATGGGTTTTGCATTCACGCTAACATCATTTGTTTTTTCGAGTGTTTGTCATTTTCTTTCGTTTTGAAGGATTCACAAGGCGGCGCCGTCACGAGACATATTGGTCATGAGATGGCATACGCGATGCACGACACCAACATTTTCGAGGAACTCGTAAAGGTGAACTCATTCCCTTTGAGCCACCCTCACATACACATATCGAACGGGCCAAACTTTCATTCTTGTTTGCTCCTTCTTGTCTACATGATACATCTCTTGGATGGAGGACCGACATAGAAGATGGGCCTTCAAGTACCTCGACATCGACTCCAAGGCTACGGCTTCATCCACTACATAGGCATCTTCGCCTTCGGCAGTACGGCATCTTCGCCTACACCACGAGCTCAAGTCCGCGACTTCCACAAGCTCCTACGACAGCGACACCGGACGACAACACATGCCACAACATGGAGAACTGCAAGTCCATCCATGCCTACCGGTTACATGGTGATGCGGTTTCCGATCCGAGGACGGATCTCTCCCAAGGGGGAGGGGATGATGCGGAGCATCCTACGGTCATCTCCATGTACACCTCAACATCTCCCCAAGACCCAAGAGGAACCACGCCAAGACCGCACGGAAGACAGAGGCTTGCAGCTGGAAGAAGAAGTCCTGCCCAGGCGACCCCGTGCCCACGGGCCTGTTGGACCCCGTGCGCACGGCCTATCCAGAAAGTCTCTGGATACCCCGTGCGCACGGGCCCCAATGACCCCATGCGCACGGGCCCCTCTCCGCTGTAGCACCCCGTGCGCACGGGCCTGTACCGTGCACGCGGGACCCCCGTGCGCACGGGCCACCCAGCGAGATGGGCCTTCAAGTACCTCGACATCGACTCCAAGGCTACGGCTTCATCCACTACATAGGCATCTTCGCCTTCGGCTGTACGGCATCTTCGCCTACACCACGAGCTCAAGTCCGCGACTTCCACAAGCTCCTACGATAGCGACACCGGACGACAACTCATGCCACAACATGGAGAACTGCAAGTCCATCCATGCCTACCGGTTACATGGTGATGCGGTTTCCGATCCGAGGACGGATCTCTCCCAAGGGGGAGGGGATGATGCGGAGCATCCTACGGTCATCTCCATGTACACCTCAACATCTCCCCAAGACCCAAGAGGAACCACGCCAAGACCGCACGGAAGACGGAGGCTTGCAGCTGGAAGAAGAAGTCCTGCCCAGGCGACCCCGTGCCCACGGGCCTGTTGGACCCCGTGCGCACGGCCTATCCAGAAAGTCTCTGGATACCCCGTGCGCACGGGCCCCAATGACCCCATGCGCATGGGCCGCTCTCCGCTGTAGCACCCCGTGCGCACGGGCCTGTACCGTGCACGCGGGACCCCCGTGCGCACGGGCCTCACTTACCCCGTGTGCACGGGCCACCCAGCGAGGTGGCTGTCTTTGCCTGATTTCGCCCCCACTTCGTCCCTTACCTCCCACCTACTATATATTCCGTACCTAGGTCATTTGTTAGGGTTAGCAAAGGATATGATATGATCTAGAGAGTACTTTGCTCATCTACCCTCTCCCATGGAGATCAAGACCTCCATTGGGGAAGATCCTTAGGGATATCAAGACCCCCTTGTGGGAAGGATCTATCTAGATCATCAAGACCTCATCTCCTCTTGGATTTGGGATGAACTTTACCATGTATCTTTCCCTTTGTTGTTCTTGTACCTTGTGGATCTTATGTGTTGCTAGTCTAGTGGATGTGTGATTGGACTTGTTCTTGAGTGTTTCTCTTGTGATTTCCCCTCTTGTTCTTCGTGTTCTTCGTGTTCCTCTTCGTAGCCACCTCCAATTCGTGAACATCGGGACAAATCGGGGCACTTTGGCCCGTGCCCTACAACAGCAGCCTACCTCGTAAGGTATGCACCTAGGATACCCTGGCACTGGAACGTACGCTGCCGGCCCGGGATGGTCGTCTGATAGACGGCGTGCCTCCCAGCGCCGCTCAATCTTCATACGGGCGTCTTTGTCGCGCCGTTCGTGGAGCACTTGGTGCTGGTCTCGGCGGCCCCGCGGATCTGACGATGCCATGGACATAGTGTCTTGATCATCCGATCAGCGAGCTTGCCGCCGCTGTGGTTGTTGGCGCGGAGGCGACTGCACCGTTGGTGCACCGTCTCCGGCACGGCAGCCAGATGGTCCTGCCGGCACTGTGGGTGGTCGTCTGGAGGGGCCCACATCCTGTGTCTTGCCGGGATCGGCAAAACTGATGAGGCTCTGAATGGTGGCCCTCCATTCTTCCATCTTGTCTGGGGCTGGCGGGAAGTTCAAAAGCATTTGAACTCGCGCCATGCCCTCTGCCGCCGTGGTTGGCATGGCGGGAAACACGGAACGGGATGACGTTCGACTCCTGGCAAGGCCAAGAGGGAGCTCGTCGCATACCTGCTGCCGAGGCGCATGTTCACCAATGGGTTGGCGTGGTGGTGGTGGAGCCTGAGCATCATGAGGACGATGCTCAGGGCCGGCTTGACGCCGTCCAGGACCACCAGCGCCGCGGGGAAGCGCGGTACGCCCATCTTGCGATGGTCGCTTTACATGTCCCGCCGCAGCGTTATTGGACGTCGCCGCTCCGTCCTTGGACGTTGCGGCGGCGGGGTCCTGGTTCGCACCGGTCCGAATTGTAATACTAGGATGATCATGCTCACCAACGGGTTGTTGGAGCTGGCCGTCGGCGCCAACTCCGGTGTGATGGCTGGGATCGCCGGCACGGTGGGGAGGCTGGACATCCGCACCGCCGGCACCTCCTGCCTCGGCCATCCCAACCGTAGCGCCCGCGCCGCCTGCGCCATCTACAGATGCCTGGGAAGGCCGCTTGGAGGTGGTGGGAGCCATCGTGGCTCCGGTCTTCTTCTTCGACGCCGTTGACGAAGGTGATGGAGCCGGTACTCAAACTACGAACACTAATTCGTAATATAAGACCCCCTGCCTGGCGCGCCAAAGGTCTCGTAGGAAAACGACGATCTATGGGATCGAGAGGATCCCTTTGCGGTTCAGCTGTGGGATCAATATACTACAAAGAGCAGGGCTAGTAGATATGAGCACAAGCAACGATTTATCCAGGTTCGGGCCGCTGTGAGCGTAAAACCCTACTCCTGTTCTGGTGGTTTGATTGTGTATGAGCTCAAAGGTTACAAAGAGCGCAGCTTGCCGGCAAGGTGTGCGGGAAGTGCAGCTACATCGTGTAATTGAACTAAGAGTCGACCGTTCTAAGTGTAGCCATGGGCCTCCTTTTATAGGCCAAGGGGTTACCACAGTGGCTAATACGGTCATTTACAGGGTATGAATAGTGACTTGCACCGTCACCACGTCTATCTCCAGACGGGGTAGGACAAGCGCATTAAATGCACCGTTAGGCGCTACGTCGGGGAGGCAAGGCTTTGGGCAAAAGATCTGGACCACCGGTCCTGGCGCCCTCCTGTTATCTTGACACGTCCCAGGGATGGGTGGCATTAAAGTTAATCTCTGTGTGCCATGCCGAAACGTGCCCTAGCCAGCTATGTTGACTGCCTGCCTGCTCGACACCTATCATGCGTGCTTATCTAGCCGATGATGAGGTGGAACGGTAACAGGACAGAACAAGCCTGCTGGTGCGGAGCTTGCCGGGCTTTTGCTTGCCGGCAACCAGAGTCTTGGTCTTCACCTTGCCGGTACGAAGCTTGCCGGCAAGGGCATTGTTGATCTTCGGTACTAGAATAGTACTTCTCAATGACCTGCCTTGAGGTCTTCTTCACGGTCTTGTTTAATCTGTGTCTTGAGTCACAGCAACCCTCCGGCAAGCCCTTGCTGTCAGGAAGGCTACAACTGCCTGTGCACGAGTCAGGGTACGAGGGTACGCATGCTTTAGTACACCGACAAGGACCACCACCAAGAAGGTGAATGTCATAGAAGAAAATAGCTCAGAGTTGACAACCAAGCTAGAAGAACTTATCCTTCTGATGAAAGGTAAAGAAGAGGTAAAAGTCAATGCCATCACTAATGAAGATACTAGTGATGTTAATTTTATTGCTCGTAATAGCTATAATCCCAATTGGAAAAATAATGGTTATGCTCCTAAACTTCCTTATCCAAATAATGGAGGAGCATCCAATAATTTTAATGGAGCTAATGGTAGCAATAGAAATACCCTTGAAGAAACTCTTAAAAGTTTTATTGCTAGCCAGACTGAGCAGAATGAAAATTTCAAGAATATCTTGAAGAATCTTGATAACTTACTCGGTCAATTGACTGGTAAGGTTGGTGGACTAACAAATGATGTGCAGATACTTGAAGCCTGATCCAAGAATATGGAGGCACAAGTGGCAAAGATAGCAGAGAGCCAAACCTTGATTTTGGCCAAGTTTGCAGGTAAACCAGAGCCTAACCCAGTTGAAGAAGTTAAAATGGTGAGAAGCAACGAAGAGAAAGATGAGGTACTTGACACAAGCCATGTGCCAGAGTACAACTATACCGTTGCAGATTTTGTAAAGATGATATCCATGAAGTACCCACTACCGGAGGTAACTAACGATGAGGCATATAATGTCTTTGTTGAACAAGTTGCAGCCAAGGTACGTGAACTTGATGATGAAAGAAAAAAGTTATTCAGTAAGTTACCAGCTAAGAAAGAAGATACTTTTGAACCTACTATAGAGATTGAGATAGGACTTAATAAGTTCAGTGCTCTATGTGATCTAGGGGCAAGTGTTTCCACTATCCCCAAATCTGTTTATGATAGTCTCAATCTTGGCCCTTATGCTAATACTGAGATTATATTGAATATGGCTAATTCTACTTTTACTCAGGCAGTAGGCATTAAGCATGGAGTTATAGTTCAAATAAATGATTGCCCTGTCATGATTGATCTTGTTATAGTAGATATGCCTGAAGATCCTATTGCTCCTATAATTCTCGGTAGACCTTTTCTAAGGACTATTAAAGCTGTGATAAATGTGTTTGAGGGAAATGTTCGTTTTGATTTACCATCTAAAGATCCTTTATAAGGCATTTCTTTGGAAAAAATAAATTAAAGACCTATGCAGGAGGTGGCATCATTTTGAATGCCAGAAGCAATGGTCTCGGTGTTCTAGCACCACCTTGATCAGCACTATGGTCAAGCTATCCGACCAAAAATAAGCTCTTCGTGGGAGGCAACCCACGCGAATAAAGTAGACAAGTAAGTTTTTTTAATAAAAGAGTGATTGAAGTTCCGTATGAAGAAGTTAGTTTGGAAGAGTCGTTCTAATGAAGGCCTAGTATTGTGCAAGATGATTTATATTGATGTTTGAATACTTGGAAATATGTCTATGTATTGTCTTGGAACTAACCTCGCAGGAGAGAAAACAAAAAGAAAAGTCGCGCAAGAGACAGATCAAAAGACGGCGTTCAAAACGACCACGAGCGGTCGTATGAACGGTCGCATGACCTTCCAGAGGTTCCAGCGCAAAACAACAGAGACAATAGGAGAAAAGACGGTGTTTCAAATGGGCGCACGCACCCGTTCGACTGGTCGTTTGATTCTTTTGAAAGAAAACGAAGAAAATCCAGTGTGTATGACGGCGTTCCAAACAGGCACACGCGCCCATTCAAGCGGTCGTTTGACATCGTCGACCAGAAGTGCAGAAAGAACAGAATGAAAGACGGTGTCCAAAGCAGACGCCTGCGTCTGTTTCAGCGGTCGTTTCATCTGCACACAGGCAAAGGTGAGTTTAACTGGGTCAAAGGCGGCGTTCCATACGGGCGCAAGCGCGCGTATGAGCGGTCGTTTTGCGCGCCGGCGGCTCCAATAAACCCGAGGAAGAAGGTATTTCGCCCCCATCTCTCTCTTTCCTTCTTCTTCTTCCTCCAAACCTCTCCAAACCCTAGCAAAACTTCGCCCGATCTCTCTACTCGTTCGTTTTCAGTTCAAATCCTTCATTGTGATCGATCTACCGTACGTTTCTCCTCCGATCCCCAATTTATTCTTTACGAATCCATGTTCTACATGCCTAGCATTGCCATGTTTAGGATATGCACATTTTTGATTCAAACTTGAGTTTGGCATGGATTTGTTGATGTTTTTAGAGGAGTAAGATGTTGTGAGTATCGTAGGATCATTATTGTTTCATTGTATCAGACTGAAAAATTGTTTTATAGATGTTTACACGGAGGTCTTCTCGCGTACGCGGTGGTTCGAGTTCATCCACCGCACAACCGCAACAAGTTTTCGCTTAGGGGATCGTCTTCACCGACCGTGGAGCAAGGAAGAAGTTCCAGAAGCTCACAACAAGGAAGATCAAAGCAACCAAATGGGCTTGTGCTAATAATCGCGCCAAGCTAGGTATCACTTATGATTTTAATTTGCTTTGTCATAATGCCGGGTTGCATCATTTTGTTTATCAGGCATGTGAGACTTATGAACGCTTGACGCTTGAGTTTCTTAGCACTCTCTCGCACAATATGAGGAGGAGAGGATCACTTTCCGTCTCCTTGACCAAGACTTTAACATTACTTTTGTTGAGTGGTGTAACTACTTTGGCTTCCCCAACAATGATGATGATATTAGATATGTTTATGATTTCACTGACCCGCACCCGAGGCAATCCTTTCTTCGGATGAGTCACCATGGCTCTAGGCATAGAGCCAGTTGCATTGAAAGTCCTGCTATACATTATTTCTACTATGTTATCACTAACTCGTTGCAGGCACAAGGAGAAGTTTCTAAGGTGAATGATGAGAACATGCTAGTTCTCGGGAAAGCAGCAAACCTGGACATAGGTTATTCGCCCAACCTAGGGGCAATACTTTTGCTACACCTCGCGCATCAAGCTAACCATGCACAAGGAGATATCGTGTGTGGAGGAGTGATCACCATGTTGGCAAACTCCCTTGGCCTCAACTACGATCATCTCCGGCACATTATCGGTAAAACCCTTGTTAACATTCATGTTCTTACTAGCGCTGGTATGGTAGTAGTTCGTAATGGCCGTCATTGTATCAAAATTCCTGGAGTGGCATGCTTGTTACCCACACCTATGCCTAACCGTTTCTCCATCGAGAATGGACAATTGCATTATGTTGCACAGGAAGGAGATGCAACTTTTGACCAAGAAGGGCTAGAACCTGAACAAGTAGATGAAGAAGAACTTGCCACCGACGAAGAGGAAGAGCAGCCCCAACAAGATTACACCACCTACGCGGACCTCAACAACCTTCAGGGCTCTATCCAAGATATGAGCAACCTCGCATCATCCTTGAGAGGCACGACCGCCTACATGAACATGAAATTCTCCAACTGGAGGCATGAGTGGGCTCCTGACCAACCGCCACAATGATCTCGCCATTTTGGGCTTGCAAGAGCCTAAGATTGGGGGAGGTTATCACCACTTCTACATCAAGATGTGGCAGTATTTGAATAAGTTGTAATGAGGTTGTACTTAAGCTTGAGGAGCTTCAAAACACTCGTGTTGGTTTGTTCCAACACTTTGCTTTTTTTATTTGATTTTGCTTTTTATTTTTTGCCTTTTGCGATTTTTCGGTTGCAAGTTAGTTTTCAAAAACCAAAAAGATAGAATAAGCTTTGCTTTGCTCTTGTTCTTTATTTAGCCCCTTGGACTTCGTTTGCATTTTGTTTTCAGAGGAGTTTGTCTATGCCAGGACAACGAGGAATACAAGAGTAAGGAAGAGAAGTGTGTAAATTCGCAACCGTGAAGGTATGTCCTACGAACCACGTCTTTTGCACTTGAATACTTAGAGTAGATGTAGTGGTTGTATGTGAGATATGATCTTGATAGTCGATACAAAGGCTTTGCTCTAGTAGCTGAAATAATTGTGTAGCCTTTGTTTTCTTTAGTTTGGACAACTAAGACTTACCGTGGGACAGTTTTTAAGTGAAATGTTATTAATGAAGTATAACTATGCACAAGAGAAAGTCTCTCAAGACTTGGAAGTTGAGAAATTGTAGTGGAAGTAATGTTTAATCATGCTCAACCCCATGTTGTTAATTTTAATGGACTTGATAGCACTTGTGGATTAAATTGTCTAGAGGAACTTAGTTGAAAGGTGGGTGAGATTATGCCAAAAATCTGTGTTGTATATCCCAACATGGTGTTACAGGCTCCGGCTGGTGCCATGGCCTTTGCTACTATATACACGTTTGCGTGTGTAAATGTGGCTTCGTCGCCCTTCTTGATGTTATGCTGAGGACTCCGCTGGCCAATGAACGATCCACCAAGAGCGACAGCTCGGATTTCGGCTATGAGTTTGTTACCGTACGTAGTGGCAACACTACAAACGAATATTATTCAGCTTTCTCTTGAGTGGGTGTGTATGTGGTAAATAAAGGGGACTGATCAAAAGAGCTCGAAAGAGACATTATTGCTAAAGGTCCATAGTTCCCAAACATTAAGCCACAGCGAAAACCTATGCATGATCACTTATTTGGCACAATATCCTTCACGTGACAATCAAAGTTCCAGCAAACAATGATTGAAACAAAGTGTTTAAGAGCCTAGAGAAGGAGACAATTGTGGGTGTACTCATGAGCACTTGAACATTATATTTTACTACATGCTTTCTACTCCCTAACTTATGTTTTTATGGCTCTATCTAAAGAAACTCTTCCGTGCATTCCCGGCAAGCAAGTGTTGTCTAGATTAAATGAAATGAAGTGTTGCAAAGTTGTTTTATCTAGTAGATCAGAAACTTTGTGTTGATTACCTTTGCTTCACTAACACTTGCTCTATAACCATGCCACCGCTATATCTATGATAAGTTTTCAGGTCAAGAATCGGAGGGCTATCTAGGCATACCGATCATAAGTGAACCAAAACCTTCTCGTTATTTCGGTTTAAACAACTGAGATCCTTATGCTTTGGATTTCTCTCTATGTTGCTCGAGGACGATCAAGTTAAGCTTGGGGGAGTTGATGAGTGATATTTTTACACTCATTTCAACCTTGTTTAAACCGAAATATTTCATTAAAAGAGAGATATTCGGTTCGATACTGTCACTAATGGATAATAAGTGCAAGGGATTCCACAAATCCTCTCTTTGATATTTTTCCATACGAAATGGGCTAAAAAGGGAAGAAATCACGTGGGAGAAAGGAAAGGAAGGAAAATGGAGAAGAGATAAGTCACCAGGAGGCGCCAGAAGGCCGCCAGAGTCAAAGACGGCATTCCATGCGACCGCACGCGCTCGCATGAGCGGTCGTTTGGCGTGGAAACTGAGGCAGGTCGTCCACCTGAACAACTTTTATAAAGGGGACCCAGTCGAAATGTGAAAGGGGGAGCGTGGGGAGAACGTCGAGCACAGCCGGAACCTCATCATCAACATCTTCATCCATAAACCCTAGCCGCCGCCATTTCCATCTCCATTGCCATCTCCACCACCATAGTGCCCTCTCATATAGTTCATACTTGTAATCGTCCATAGCACATGGCATCCATTATGTAATCAATCAATCTCAAGATGTGTTCTTCAATGTTTTCTTCTCGCAATCTGATCTCCATGTGTGAGTAGATCGGTAAGGTATGGGGTGAGGCATGAGCCTTGCAACCCCAGGTATTTGGTGAAGGGATCAATGGGAATCTTTGACATAACGTCTCATATGTGTGAAATAAAATTCTTTCGTGAAGTGTCTCTTGTCTTGTCTGCGATCTTCATCCCTGCAGGTACCCAGGATCATGGAGATTGAGCACCGGTGAGGCTAGGAGCAAGGCAACCATGAAGTGTTATACCGAACACCGGTGACAGTAAGGTTTAGTAGGGTAACATGGATCATAACCTTGGGGATTCATGAGGTGTAGTCATTAAACGCCCAAAGCTTTTGTCTGATATTATTATCTTAATTATCGGGGCAACCCCGCGAGACGGATAGGGCCTGCGGTAGGATAACTGATTCTTGATGCAGGACTCGAGCCGGTCAAGATGTTATTTGGACACATCCCCCACTCCGATACGAAGCAAGCACCTCTTGATGGGTGACTTCCCGAGCACAAACTAATATCATTTTTGATCCTAACACCAATACATGGTTGTAAGCATTAAGACCTCATCCCCGTACCTTCTTTTTATTATAAGTGTTTGAATCACAATTTACTTGCTGATCCGGTCAAAAGCTGGATTTGAGACTTTGGCAAAAGCTTGCTAGATACCATTGCTTCAAGGGGATCTTCCTCTCGTGGGTTCGATACCCAGGGTCACCTTTGGGGTAATAGGTGCGGGATACCCTTTCTTGTTCCAACACCGGATCAATAAAAAGGAGATATCAACGACCCCGTTTGGATGAAGTTCCAGCATGATTAGGAGTTGCTTGAGCCATGTTGTGACTTCATCCATGCCATGCTTGCTATTGCTATGGATGGCCTTCTCGTAGGGAGACGGGAGAGGATCCATAGTGGTGTATTGATGTGGTGACTATGTGGACTCGTGTGCGCTCTCTCACCCCAAAGAAATACTGGTAGTCATAGTACAGGATAGCACTGAGTCAAAGCTGGCTTGCTGCAGTTAAACTCCACTACCCCCTTGTTGATACTGATGCATAAGTAGATAGTTCTGATGTATGTCTTGCTGAGTACCTTTGTACTCACGGTTGCTTAATTTATGTTTTTGTAGAGGAGACGTCAGTCTCGCTAGTGGTTTCAAAGTTGAGTTCGATGTTGACCGAGTAGCTTAGGGATCCCAGACAGAGGTCTGGCTCCTATGGAGGGTCTTGTAGATAGTCAGGCTTCTCAGCCTTTTTCTTTTGTAGTTGTCTGTACTCAGACATGTTTTGACTTTGTATGTTGGGTCGTGAGACCCATGCTTGTAATACCATGTTATGTATGGCTCTTCTGAGCCTTGTCTATACTTGAGTCATAGAGTTATGTTGTGATGCCATGTTGTATCTACACATATCGTGCATATTGTGTGTATGTTTGGAATGCATTGGTATGTGTGGGATTCGACACCTAGTTGTTTGCCTTTGGTAGCCTTCTTTACAGGGAAATGCCTCCTAGTGCTTCCACTGAGCCCTGGTAGCTTGCCACTGCTCCGGAACACATGGATTGACCGACATGGATCCTTCTTTGCTCCTGTGTCTGTCCCTACGGGGAAATGTCACGCGTTGTTCCTTTAAGTCCTTGTAGCATGCTACGACTTGGGTTCATACGCTGATGACCGACATGTGCATTGCTGGGTTACCTATGTCTGTCCCTGTACGTTTGTGCCACCTTGGTATATGACTAGTCATGTCGACCTGGGTTCTCTGTCATATGGATGCTAGCGACATAATCATATACGTGAGCCAAAAGACGCAAATGGTCCCGGCCATGGTAAAGGCGGCACCCGTGGGTTACCGCAAGGTTTTAAGCTCATTAAATGTGGCATCTTGGGATGGTCCCCAAACAAATGGTGCATTCTTCTTACTCAATGCACGCAATGGTGATGCAATGGTGCTAAAATCCTTAAGAAAGCGATGATAGAAACCGGGTAGGCCAAGGAAACTACACACTTGTTGCAAGTTTGTTGGTTGAAGCCAAGTTTTAATTGCGTCAATTTTAGACTCGTCAACCTCAACGCCCTTAGAGGGGACTGCAAATCCCAAGAAAACTAGCTTGTCTACGCCAAAAGTGCACTTTTCCATGTTCGCATAGAGTTGCTCTTTTCTCAAAACTTGCAAGACTTCTCTAAGGTGTTGCACATGTTCCTCAAGAGATTTGCTAAAAACAAGGATATCCTCAAAGTAGACAACAACACAATAGCCAATGAGTTTTCGAAGAACATAATGCATCACGCGCATGAATGTGTTAGGCGCTTGATATAAGCCGAAAGGCATGACTAACCATTCATAGAGGCCAAATTCTGTTTTAAAAGCTCTTTTCCATTCATCACCTTCTTGCATGCAAATTTGATAGTAGCCACTTTTAAGATTAATTTTGGAGAAAATGGTGACTCCACTAAGTTCATCTAGCATGCCATCTAGGCGTGGAATGGGGTGACGGTATCTAGTGGTGATAGCATTGATGGGGTGGCAATCGGAGAACATATGCCAACTACCATCTTTCTTAGGCACAATAATAACCGGAACCGCACATGGGCTAAGGCTCTCGTGAACATACCCCTTTTCGAGAAGGTGTTGGACTTGACGTTTAATCTCTTTGGTCTTGTTCGGGTTGACGCGGTAAGGATCTTTGTTCGGTAATGGTACACCGGGGATGAGGTCGATGCAGTGCTCGATTTCACGAAGTGGAGGAAGTCTTGGAGGTAGCTCATCGGGGAAAACATCCGGGAATTCCTGCAATAAATGAGACAAAACCAAAGGTAGATGTTGTGAAGCATTAGTCCTCACGGCCTCATCTTTGCACACAAGTACAAAGTGAAGGACACTTGATGGGATCTCACTCACATCCCTTAAGTCTCTTTTGGTGGCTAAAAGCACTAGGTTTTTCTTGTCCCTCATTGTTGGGTCGCTCATATTTGGCTTGTGGCGCTCACTCTCTTTGGTGTGGGTCACTCTCTCACTAGTCTCTCCACAATGACTCGAAGCTTGCTTGTCGGCGATCACTTGACTTGGTGACATGGGTTGAAGCACATATTCCTTGCCCTTGATCTTGAAGCTATAGTGATTGGTTCATCCGTTATGGATGACGTTGCGGTCGAATTGCCAAGGTCGTCCTAAGAGGAGATGGCACACGAACATTGGTACCGCATCACACTCCATGGTGTCTTCGTATGCTCCAATCTTGAAGAAGACTTGCATGGTATGGTCGACTTGGATGGTGCCGGAGTCGCTTAGCCATTGGACCTTGTAAGGGCGAGGGTGCTTCTTCTTGATCAGTTGTAGCTTGGAGCAAAGTTCTTAGCTTGCCAAATTTGGCAACTTCCACCGTCGATGATCACCTTGACGGAACATCCTTGGATGCCCGCTTTGGTATGGAAGATATGGCAATGTTGGTCTTCGTCTTGTTGTTGTTGAAGTGTCAAGATCTTGGAGACAACGAGAGCGGGGCTCAGCTCATTGTCGCAAAAGATTTGCGCATATTCATCTTCTTTCACTTGGCGATGCATGGCCACATGTTCCAAGGCTTCCATTTCTTCATCGCTCATGGAGTTTTAGGTGCCATCATCATTTGCAATCATGGTGCGTCGTGTGGGGCACTCGAAAGTCTTGTGTCCACGGCCCTTGCAAGTGAAACATTGGATGGAACTTGTCTTGGTGGTAGCATCTGTTGGAGTTGTAGATGACGAAGCTCTTGGTTTGTAGTTGCTTGTACGAGGATGACTCGAAGATGTCGTAGGTTGCTTGGAGCTTGTTGTTCCGCCGGTAGTGGGTTTAGCTCGAGTAGTGTTCGTCGAAGTTGTAGTCGCCTGAGTAGTTGAGCCGTAGGTCTTGGAGGGGTACTTGGAGAACTTGTAGTCATCTTGTACTTGTCACTTCGGTTTGGTTGCTTGGTGCACTAGCTTGAGGAGGTTGGATTAGAGTTGGAAATCCCCAATCTTCTTGATTTGGTGGTTGAGGCCATTCAAGAAGCGCGCCACCGTTTGCTCCTCTCTTCCTTGACATTGGCTCGTATCATTGCAATCTCCATTTCTTGATAGTAGTCCTCAACCGATTTTGTGCCTTGTTTGAGTTGCAACTTCTTGAAGAGACCACGGTAGTAGTGGGTTGGCACGAAGCGAGCTCTTATGATTTCCTTCATTTGGTTCCCAGTAGTGATCGGTGGCTCGCCTTTCTCCCTTCCTCTCTCAACAACTTGTTCCCACCAAATGAGAACATAATCTTGGAACTCAAGGGAGGCAATTGCGATCTTCTTTTCCTCTTCATAGTTGTGAAGACGGAATGTCTTGTTGACTTTTAAGGCCCATGAGAGGTAGTCTTCGGAATCGGTGCTATCAGAGAACTTAGGCATGGTGAATTTGAGCTTGCCATAGTGTTGCTCCTCATTATGTTGGTTGCGATGGCGATGTCGCTCTTGTCTTGGAGAGGGGTCTTCAACCTCTTGCTCCTCATGATTAACTTGACGTTGAGGACGAGGAATTCTTGCCCGGTTCTTCCTTTCTTGGCGCTCCTCAGGACGCGCGGCTTCATCTTGTCTCTCTTGTCAGAGTGCTTCTTCTTCCTCGCGCACGCGACGATTGTGCTCTTGGACGGCGCGAGTGGCTTCGCGTAGGGCTCATTATGCTTCAAGTGCTTGCTCTTCACGGCGTTGTTGTTCTTGCCATGGGGCTTCTCCGTCTTTCTCTTCTTGGCGTTGGCGTTGTCGAGCTTGCTCTTGGTCCATGGCATCTTGTTCTTGGCGACGATGTCGTTCACGCTCCCGAAGGCGGTCTTGCAAACCATTGCCATGGAATGGGTTTTGTAGAGCTTGATGATCTTGATGGTCGTCTCGAAGATGAGAACGTGGTCGTGGAAGACTTGCGTCGGAAGAGGTGTCCGAAGAGTGTCGGCTCGAGTGTTGCCGTCTTGACGAGGAAGATGTGGAAGAAGCGTGGTTGACCATCATGGCACAAAACTCTTCCATTGGGGTGGATAGCTTGGCGTCAAGGTAGTCCCATCTTCTTGCTTCGGATTGGCGCAAGTTGGTGGTGAGTTGTTCAATGCGGTCGCCCAAAGCTTCGTTTTCTTGATGCAAAGATCATTGAACGCCAAAGAGTTGAAGCTTGGTGATGTAGTCATTCGGTTTGTCTTGTTCATCGAAGAGTGGGTTGGATGTGCCTGGCCTATCCATCATGCTCATGCAAGTGTTAGTGGAAGAAAGAGAAGAACTAGACCGAATTTATCTTTTCCAATGTTGAAGATGGATCAATGATCACTCAATATTGTATTATGGAAGTAGGACAATTGGTACCGAATCTTATCAATCTCACACCTACACAAATAAAAGCTTTTTGAGTAGCTTGGTGAGGATAAGTGGCACAAAATTGATGCAATTTTTAGCAAGATATAAATAATGTTGAGAAAGATTCAAAAATTCACAAGTGAAGCAAATAGATCAATAGCAAAGAGTGGTACACAGAAACACACACACACGGTAGACAAGTGGGGTTGTGCAACCAAGGAATGAGCACAAAATGCGTTAACCACGGAAAAAGGTCATGTTGCGCAACGCTAGAGAGACGTAGCACGATTGCTCAAAGGGCAAATTACGAACTTGTGCACAACCTATGAGAGACAAAACGTGTCGACTTTCTATTCCAAGTATGCTATGAATGTATGATTCCCGATGAACTCAGACACGATGATCCATGATGTCAATATGTGATGCAATGTGGCGTGATGCTATTGCTATTGCTTACAAGCTCTTTGTTTTTTTTCTCTTTTTGCTTAAAAGCTTTTTCCTTTTTATTTGATATTTTCTTTGGCCACTATGCGAAATGTGCGAACCAAGATAGCAATTATGTATATGCGAGAACAAATGATAACACAAGAGATGATACGATGATATATGCATGCAATGGAAGCTATGCGTATCACTAAAGTGCACAAGTGCGCTGCCCGGCAATACTCAACGGCTAGTCTCGGTAGGCAAGTGACGCAAAAGGCTCGAGGTTAATAATGCAATGGCAAGGGAGTGCACTAAGATGTCGTCAAAGTTACTGTCCTTGCTTATGGTTGGGGTGTCAAATGATTAAGTGGTCATTGTCGATGCCGAGTCTGTGGCGAACATGAGCGGCGGTGATGTCGATGTCGAACCGTTCCTAATTAGCCGAAACACCTTAGGAAACAGAAAACCGCGAACTCAAATTCTCAAATGGCAAATAGTGCGAAATAGGCGGTGGTTGCAGAAGGTTGGTGGTATTGCGGCAGTTTGGTGGTGGTATTGCGGAAGGAATGTGGGCAATGGTGGTAAAAAATGGTGTAAAATGGGGTGAAGTGGAGTTTGTGGCTGCGTCAGGCTCGATGTCCGGGCATCGGGCCGGATATCCCGGCTGGATCGGATGTCCGGGGTTCGGGCCAGATGTTCGGCGACTGAATTCCGTGGGAGATCGGATCTCGAGGGTTTGAAGATGGGGAAAAAAAATTGGCAAAAATTGGGTGGATTTCGTGGATGGAAATGGTGGGGAAGGTGTGGGGAAGCTAGATCCACCTGCAACACTTCAAATCCATGGATCAAAATCAACAAAACATCATCAAAACCAACAAATCACAATTTTTTGGCATGGCTATGTTGTAGGGTGGAACCCTAGTTCATGATCTTTTCACACTTGGAGGGGGGAAAGTGGAAGAACACAAGAACTCAAGAGGGAAATCACTCAAACAAAACCCAAATCACACACCCACTAGAATATCACACATGAGATACACAAGTATAAGATGAGCAATCATGGGAAGATAGCACAAAGGTAAAGGTTCTTCTCAAATCCAAAGGAGATGAGGTCTTGATTATAGTCTTCTCCAACCCTAGGGGAGGATGTCTTGATATCCACTTGGGGATCTTCTCCTAAGAGGTCTTGATATCCAAGGGGAGAGGTAGATGAGCAAAGCTCTCTCTAAATCATGTCATATGCTTTGCTAACCCTAATTCGGAGCTAGGAGATGAGTACTTATAGTCCAAGAGGTAAGTTGGGGATACATGGGTTGTGGCCCCTTTCATTGCGCACAGGCAGGTCGGTTGTACCGGCCAGTCAACCTGTTGTACCTATTCACTGGAGGTGTGTGCTGAAGTAGAGACCGGTAGTACCGCTAGGAGGACCGGTTGTACCGGTCGGGCTGCGGTCATGGGAAGAACCGGACTGATACCGGCTTTCTACCGCTCGATTACAACAAGGTTTCCAGGCGGAGCGGTAGTGTCGGTGTATTGAAAATGGGTGTTCAATACCCCTGACTATGCACAGACAGTAGTAGCCTCCTCACCAGGAAGGGCTTGGCGGAGGACTAACCTATCTCAAGTGCTCAAGACTTGGTAGATAAAACCATGAAGAAGACCTCCAGGCAGGTCATCGAGAAGTACTAACGATGTATTGAAGATCAAGACTTAGGTTGCCGGCAAGCTACAAACCAGCAAGATCGGGGCCGGCAAGCTCCAGACCGGCAAGTTCCCTCCACCGCTCCACATCACCGACTCGTCAAAGTCTCGCCGACAGATGGCGGACGCACAGGCGGTTAGGTTAAGCTTATCGGGGCACGTGGCGTCTCGCCGCCTAAAGATTGACTTTATTGACACCCATCCAGAAGGTGTGTCAAGATAATACGAGGTAGCTGGGCTGACAGTACAGGTGGAGCTGCGCTCCCTTGCCGGCATTCGTTCCCAGCATGACACCTAACGGCGCAATAAATGCTCTTGTCCTATACCGTCTGGGTTAGGTATGATAGCACTGTAGCCACTATCCATCTATTGTAATTACCATTTTGCCATTGTCGTAGCCCCTTTAATCTATAAAAGGAGGCCCATGACAACCTTTACAAAGGTCAGACCCATGCTCAATTACGCATAGAAGCTGCACCTACCGAGCACTTTGTCGGCAAGGTTGCGCTATTGTAATTGTAGGGCTCCAAAACAACCATCAATCCACCAAAGCAGGAGTAGGGTTTTATGCTTCACAGTGGCCCGAACCTGGGTAATTTGCTTGTGTGATCTGCGGTTGGTGTTGCTCTTTGCGTGTGGTGAGCCCGCAGCCGAATGTAGAAGGGGCGATGGCCCCATAGATTGTCTTACGTCGACATCTTTGGCACGCCAGGCAGGGGATCTAAGCACGTGAACCTGCATCAGCCGCATCACCAGCTTCATCATCTTCATCATCATCTTTGTCCATGGCACCTAAGAAGGCCAAGGGCGCTGCCGCTTTGTCGACCTCCAAGGCACCGTCACACGAGCGCACCGGAGATGGAGGCGGAGGTGTGGCACCCCGGCCCAGAGTCACCGGCGCACCCCATATTCCAGCCCAGAGATCAAGTCTTCTGGAATACGGCACTGCTTGGCATAGAACAAATTAGCTCTTTATTACTAATAGTTGGAGTACAAGGGTTACAAAGAGTTTACAATGGCACAGTTATGCTACTCCGGCTAATGTAGCTCTATGCTAGCAGCGGCACGACTTCTAATAGCGGAACCACGATGACGGAGATAGACTCTGGCTGGGACACGCCCTAGCTCGCAACTCGGAATCCTCGGCTATGCAAACATATCAGCACCTGCAAACTGGCATGACACGCCAGGTGAGTACTTTGAATGTACTCGCAAGCTCACAACAAACAAGAGCATCAAAGCACAACAACACCATAGCAAGAATGATTATATCAGATTCAAATGTTATTAAAAAGGGTGGAAGAAAATAATAACATGCTATTGCTAAACCATCTACAAAAGTCATCCTTCTTAAAGTCATAGAGACCACCTTGCTCTTGGCTACTCGGTTGAACCACTTACTCTTGTGACCAACTCTTGGTCACCTCAACATCGGACGATCATCCCCGAGATCGCCTACAAACATTACCAGCGGCTTTCGGCCAAGCGGTTACCTCACCATACTGAGACGAGTTCTTCCATCATTAACACGTCATTCCCTCATTGGTGTTGATCAAACAGTGTGACTTAGTCCAAACTGTGTCCAATACCGTGGACTCGGCTATTCGAATAGGTTCTTACATTCTGTAGAGGTTGTGCACGTTACCCACACCATGGACATTCATCCAACGAAACTCGCCTAACCTGTGTCCCTTCCCTCATACCACCGACATGTCCTTTCTGAGGTCATGCCCTGGGTGGCCCCTGTGTCACCTCTGACACCTGCCACCGTCGTGGCCATACAACCTGTCCCAAACAGGGACCTGAGCTCAATAACCAAACCGGGCTCACAAGGTTATCGTCGTCTACCTGATCAGGGTAGCACGCATGCATAACCTCCCCTCTTTGGTGGTACCGATGAAAGAGCACAAGGTTAGCCCCAGTTAAGGCCGTCCCATTCCGGCAGGTGTGGCTGCACTGGAAAGCTCGGTTCAATGGCACTTGATCAACAATGAAGAAATTTAACCCCCAAGTAATCTTTTCGTCATAACTAATACTCCAGTATTAAAGTAATCCAAGTTATAACAATAGCCAACTAGTGATCCAATGAGAATCATGATCAAACTGCTGCTACCAATTCCATAGCCACAATTACCAGGCGAAATCACAAAATAATCATAGACGGTAATCTCTTAATCCGACTGTATCATGACATCATCAAACTTGAAAACTACTAACTACTGACACCTTAGTCATCACTAAGACAGCAACATATCCAAGAATTTCCCCAAGTGTTGCATGAACTAACTCACTTATCAATAATTCAAATTTTAGCATGAAAATAATTATTTAAACCATGATATTGCAATGCAATTATGCAAATGATAGTTGTGGCTTGCCTTGCGCCAAGGGAGTGTGGGAATACTCCTAGTCTTCACCAACTAGTCAAAACCACTTTGAAAAATATTTTTGAACACATTCGTAAATATCACATAGAGCATTTTTTCTATCCAGCAATTCTAGACAGCAGAGAAAATTACCAAAATTTTACAGCAAATAGAGGAGCTCATAAGAAAAATAATGCAAAAAGAATGAACTCATTTGGACTTATGGTTTAAAAGTAATGGGCATTCAAAGTAGAGTCAAAATTCTGGATTAAATTGATTTTAAACGGAAAATCTGAAAATACCAGGGGCGGCCACGTTGAAGGCGTAAAGTGGGGTTACGCCTCCACTTGCGTACCACTTCAAAAGCGAAGGGAGTTACTGACAGGTGGGGCCC
Organism: Elymus sibiricus; assembly: GCA_039707655.1. Classification (NCBI taxonomy): domain Eukaryota; kingdom Viridiplantae; phylum Streptophyta; class Magnoliopsida; order Poales; family Poaceae; genus Elymus; species Elymus sibiricus. The sequence goes on from CM077668.1 coordinate 200,168,951, forward strand.
CCTGTCAGTTTTAAATAGAGAGGGAGAGGGAACAGGGGACGGCGGAGCTCACCGGCGGCGTTCACCGGCGTAGAGGCCACGACGGAGCTGGGCGAAGGCAGGGATGGAACGATGATGAGGACATCCCTACTCCTTTGCCATCGTTTTCCACTAGTGATGTTGCTGCACATGACAAGTCCAATGAAATTAGAATTGGACCAATTACAAGAGCACGTGCAAAACTATTAGAAAAACAGGTGAATTCACTCTTAGTTGAATCTGACATTTGTGTTAATGAGAATTTTATACTGCCTAAGTCTTTGCATGTTTGTATGATCAGATTTGAAGAGAAAACAAGCTTGGCACGTGAAGATGAAGAATTGCAGCAAGAAGAACGCCTACCGATGTCTAATATCAGCAAATGCACGAGGGAGGAGAGGGAGGCAGGTCACAACAAAAAAGGAAGAAAAATCAGAACCAGACTCGGATTGACTGCCAAGAGGCCCAAAATTGATATACGTGCAGAATCCGTGTCCGTGTTCCAAATAAAGCGTGCAAATACAATTTGGAAAGCTTGAGTCGTGTGCTTTCCAAACTGTATACCCACAGCCCGCGATTCACCTTGACCGAGTCGCAGTCGTCAAAACAATATGGCGGTTGTTTCTGCCAGTTTTCCAGATAGAATCATTCAAGTTAGAAAAGTTAGAGATATAGTTGATTTCGACCCCAACACTAGGTTGGACGTCCAGGGGTCTTTATATATCTTTGTAAGTCGTGGATTTTAGGGTTAGACCATGTTTTGATTAAACTCATACCAGACTGAATTGCTTTAAGCATTCCTCTGTATTCATATTCCTCTTTGCATCGATCAGGAATATTTATCTACACCAAATTCGTTTCGATAGGGTGTATTTGCTACTGAAAGTCAAGTGCTATCTGTTGTTCAATTGGGAATTGGGAGATTGCAGAACCGCTTCGTGGTCGGCGGCTATGTGCGCAGTGTGTGGTGTTGCGAATATCCATAGGGTTGAAGATCCGTCGCATTGGCAACGGGGGAACAGCCGGAGAGTTCGTGAGCGTCTCACAAGTTATCCAACAAGTTCATCATCGACACCATCAGCTCACTGAGAAGATCGGACCACCCCTTATCATCTTGGTATCAGATTTCCAGCGTTTACTCGGTGAGCATACATCAATCCCTTAGATTAGTTTTGTTTTAGTCCTATACAGAAAAAGCCATACAAAAATATTAGGTTTAGAGTTTGCTGCCATAGCCTAGATAGCATCGGTTCCAAGTTTTAGTTGCTGATCGTAGTCTTTTATTTGCGTAACTTATTTTCTGATCTGAGTCATACTAGATTGTCCAGAATTTTTCTTTCACAAGTCGGAGTCGTTTGGTTGCTGTCAAGTCTGTTCCTTCTTGTCAGTTTAGTTAGCTTAGATTAACAATCCGAATTAGATTGTGTTTCCGTTTGATAACCATAGACAACCTTTCTTCTTTTGTGTAGCACTTTCCTATTGAGACTAGCATATCCTTTGCTCTACGGGTTGCTCAGATAGGAATTTGGAGAGTGCATCATTTGTTTTGGCAAGTTTAGATTGGTTACTAATTGCTCAGGTTTCGGTTGATTAAAAAGAAAGAAAAGAAAAAAAACGAGAAAGAAAGAAAAAAAAGAGAGAAAGAAAAACAAAAGAGAAAAAGAAAGCTCTACGTGAAAGTTTGATACTGTTTTGGAGACGTGTTTCAGTAATTCTGCCACGTTCATTGCACTAGTAGATTGAGCAATCTTGTGCCCATATACTTTGAGCGTTTTGCTAGCGTCTCTCCTGTGCAATTGCAACACGAGCATCACTCCGACATACCATAATTTTGAGCTCAATTTCAGAGTTGCATTTGCCCCATTTATCTCCACCGTGTGTGTTTCCGTGGGTCTTTTTGTCATACGATCAGCACAAGGATTTGTGAATTGGTGTTGTTAGGTATCCCAACCAAGCTCCACCATATACCCTGGTTTGTCGTGTGATAGTTTTCACCCTCGGTATTCGCTACATCACATCCGTGCACGTTCTGCCCATACAAGTTGGTAAGCTTTTCTAATTCACTTTGGAACGGTAAGATACCTTGTTTCTTTCAGTTTTGATTGAGTTGAGAGTTTTCCACATACACTATATTTTCTGTGAGTACTAATCACCTAATCATGTCCGAAGAGTCTTTTGATGTACAACAGAAAAAGGATCCTAAATCCGTGCTGCATTGGAATGAATATGAAGCTCTTCGTGATCATCTTCAGCGACAAATTCAGTGTGCAACCGATCCTATAAATGAGAATGTGCAGAACATGGAGTTGGACCTGAAGGATGCTACTGAAACCATCACAACAACACAACGACAAGTTACTGAAATTCAGGGAACTCTAGTTACCTTGCAGCAAGCTTTGGCTGCGTTGCAACAGTCTGTTGATCGCCAACAAAATCAGCAGCGTGATGATGATGATGGTGAAGCTAGTGTTTATGGTGGTGTCGCAGCTGCTAATGCTGCCAATGTTGAAGGTGCTGCAGCTCGTCGTGCACAATTACAGCAAGCTAATCGCGACCGGCAAGCTCCACACGAGCCGGTTGTTGCTGGCCAAGATGGTGGTCGTGGTAATGGAGGCCGTGGTGGTGGCCGTGCTGGTGCCATGCTCGTAGGCCGTGGATTTGCTCCTCTTGGTGCGCGCCGTCGATTTGATGATGATGCTTTTGCACAACCAGCCAACCATGATGATGATGGGCTGGGCAAACCAAAGTTCACCGTCCCCAAGTTTGTTGGTTCTACTGATGTTGAAGAGTACCTCAATTGGGAGCTGAAGGTGGAAAAATTATGGCGCATGCATGAGTACACCGAGGACAGAAAAATAAAACATGCATCTTCTAAATTTGATGACTATGCTTTGCTTTGGTGGGATAATATTGTACAGTCCAGAATTGAAGATGGTGAACGCCCCATTGTTACATGGAGAGCTATGAAGGAAGAGATGCGTGCTCGCTTTGTTCCACGCAATTATATTCGTTCTCTCTATGACAGATTGCAGAATTTGAGGCAAGGTATTTCTTCTGTGGATGAATATTTTCAGGAGATGGAGCTTATTATGCAGCGTGCTAGAGTGCGTGAACAGCCTGAACAAACAATGCAGCGATTTCTCTCTGGTCTGAACTATAACATTAAGCGTATTGTTCGGCTTCAACAATATTATGACATGACAGATTTGTTACACCAAGCACGTGAGGCTGAATTGCAAGTGGCTGAGGATGCTAAGTTTACATCTCGCACAACAGCGAGTAGAGGTCGTTTTACACCACGAACAACACCTAGTGTGGAGCCTACTCCTAGTTCCACTTCTGGCTTCCGTGGTAATGCTTCTTCCAAATCAGATTCGGCGATCTCTAATGCGAAGAAACCAGCGCAACCTGCTGCTAGTGCTGCTGGTTCTACTAATTCTACAGCAAGAAACAGGGACATGAACTGACATACATGTGGTGGAAGGGGTCATTTTAAGAGAGATTGTCCCAATAAAAAGGTTATGTTGATTAATGAGGATACAGCAGAATATGAAACCGATGATGATGCTGACCCTGATTCTAAAATTTGGGAGGAAGATGAAGATGGTTCAATAGATGCTTATGCTACACACTATCCTACAATTGTTTGCTCGCCCAAAGTGCTAAGTGTTACTCCTAGTCCTGCAGAACAGCGGTGCAATTTGTTTCAAACAAAGGCTGTTGTTGGTCCTGGTAAGGCGTGCAAGGTTATAATTGATGGTGGTAGTTGTCACAATTTGGCTAGTAAGGAGTTATGCCAAAAGCTGAAACTGAAATATTTACCGCACCCCAATCCATATTTTATTCAGTGGCTAAGTCATAGTGGAGAGATGAAGATCAGCCACATGGTGCGTGTGGAATTTCAGATTGGACCATACAAAGACACCATTGAGTGTGATGTGGTTCCTATGACCGTGTGTCACTTGTTGTTGGGACGCCCATGGAAGTATGATAGAGATGTTCGTCACAACGGGAGAGCCAACACATATCATTTGAATTGGCGTGGCAAGGAGGTTACTTTGAGGCCTATGACACCGCAGCAAATTGTAAATGAATCTCGTCAAAAAACAGAAGTGAATCTTGAAAAAGAGAGTGAGAGATTAGATAGGCGAGAGACTACACTTCCGGTGAGTGAGAGCCACAAGCCAAATGTGAGCGGTAAAAATAAAAGTGAGGGAGTGAATTCCTTAGTTGTGTTAGCCACCAAATCTGATTTGAGAGAGTTTCGCGAGGATCCCACTGCTGTACCACTTGTGCTGATGTGCAAGGGTCAAATTTTGGTTTCTAACGACATGACCCCTCTCTCTATTGGTGTTTCTAATGTGTTGCAGGAATTTAGCGATGTGTTTCCAGAGGAGGTACCCGCTGGTTTACCACCATTGCGAGGTATAGAGCATCAAATTGATTTGATACCAGGAGCATCGCTGCCCAATTGAGCACCATACCGCACCAACCCCGAGGAAACAAAGGAAATTCAGAAACAAGTACAAGAGCTTCTCGACAAAGGTTATATTCGCGTGAGCTTAAGTCCTTGTGTTGTTCCTGTAATTTTAGTTCCTAAGAAAGATGGTACATGGCGCATGTGCGTAGATTGTAGAGCTATAAATAACATCACTATTCGATATCGTCATCCTATTCCACGTTTAGATGATATGTTAGATGAATTGAGTGGTGCTGCTGTTTTCTCTAAAATTGATTTGCGTAGTGGTTATCATCAAATTAGGATGAAAGAAGGGGATGAATGGAAGACAGCCTTTAAAACAAAGTTTGGTCTATATGAGTGGTTAGTCATGCCTTTTGGGTTAACTAATGCACCTAATACTTTCATGCGATTAATGAACCATGTTTTGAGGCATTTCATTGGTAAATTTGTGGTTGTATATTTTGATGATATACTTATTTACAGCCGCAATGAATCTGAACATAGTGATCATATTCGACAAGTTTTGCAAGTGTTGCGTGATGCTCAGCTTTATGGTAATCTTGATAAGTGCACATTTTGCAAAGATATGGTCATATTTCTGGGATATGTTGTTTCAAAGCATGGAGTTGAGGTAGACGAATCTAAAATTGAAGCTATTAAAAATTGGCCTACTCCTCTGAATGTTAGTCAAGTACGAAGCTTTCACGGTCTTGCTGGTTTCTATAGACGTTTTGTGAAAGATTTCAGTACCATTGCTGCACCTTTGAACGAGCTTACTAAAAAGGGTGTTGAGTTTGTGTGGGATACAGCCCAAGATAATGCATTTGATGAGCTGAAACGTTGTTTGACTGCTGCACCTTTGCTTGTACTTCCTGATTTCACTAAGCAATTTGAGATTGAATGTGATGCTAGTGGAATTGGTATTGGAGGTGTGTTGATGCAAGAGGGTAAACCGATTGCATATTTTTCTGAAAAACTGAATGGTGCACAATTGAACTATCCTGTTTATGATAAAGAATTGTATGCTCTAGTTCGTGTCCTTGAGGTTTGGCAACATTATTTGTGGCCAAAGGAATTTCTCATACATTCTGATCATGAGGCGCTGAAATATTTGAAAAGCCAATCCAATTTGAATAAACGTCATGCTAAATGGGTTGAATTTATTGAATCTTTCCCATACATCATTAAATATAAAAAGGGTAAAGATAACGTGGTTGCTGATGCTCTTTCTAGGAAAAACATGTTGTTGACACAATTGGATGTTCAAGTTCCTGGTTTAGAGAGTTTGCGTGATTTATATGCTACTGATCCTGATTTTTCAGCACCATACAAATTGTGTTCTGATGTAAAAGCATGGGAAAAATATCACATACATGATGGCTATTTGTTTAGAGCTAACAAACTATGTGTTCCAGAATCGTCCGTGCGTTTGCTATTGTTGCAGGAATCACATGCCGGTGGTTTGATGGGTCACTTTGGACGTGAGAAGACTTTGCTTATGCTCGCTGATCATTTTTATTGGCCTAAAATGAGGCGTGATGTGGACAGATCTGTGAAGCGTTGCATTACTTGTAATAAGGCGAAGTCCAAGCTGAAACCTCACGGTTTGTATACTCCTCTCCCTGCTCCTACTACACCATGGGAAGACATAAGCATGGATTTTGTGTTAGGATTGCCTAGGACCAGGAGAGGACATCATTCAATTTTTGTGGTAGTTGATCGTTTTTCTAAGATGGCACATTTTATTGCCTGCCACAAAAGCGATGATGCGTCGCACATTGCTAATCTGTTTTTCAGGGACATCGTGCGCTTACATGGAGTACCAAAGATGATTGTTTCTGATCGTGACGTGAAGTTTATGAGCTATTTCTGGAAGACACTTTGGGGAAAGCTGGGGACAAAGTTATTATTCAGCACTACTTGTCATCCCCAAACAGATGGTCAAACGGAGGTGGTAAATCGCACACTCTCCACGTTGTTGCGATCCATGATAAAGAAGAACCTGCGTGTGTGGGAGGAGTGTTTGCCGCATGTGGAGTTTGCATATAATAGGGCGGTACATTCCACAACTCAGTTCTGTCCATTTGAGGTGGTCTATGGTTTTAAACCCATTACACCACTTGATTTGCTACCCCTTCCAATACAAGAGAGAGTGAACATGGAGGCATCCAAGAGAGCAGATTTTGTGAGGAAGATACACGAGAAGACTAAAAAGCAATTGAAAAGAAGGGCAAGTACACAGCTGATCGTGTTAATAAGAAGAGAAAGGAGGTGTTGTTTCTGCCGGGCGACATGGTGTGGGTACACTTTCGCAAAGATAGATTTCCTGAACGGCGCAAGTCCAAGTTGAAGGCAAGAGGTGATGGACCATATAAAGTGCTTGCTAGGATTAATGATAATGCATACAAAATTGATCTTCCCACTGAAGAGTTTGGCATGAGTAATACATTCAACGTTGCTGATCTGATGCCATATAATGGAGATGACCTTGGCGCGTCGGGGTCGATGCCTCTTCAAGGGGGGGAGGATGATGAGGACATCCCTACTCCTTTGTCATCGTTTTCCACTAGTGATGTTGCTGCACATGACAAGTCCAATGAAATTAGAATTGGACCAATTACAAGAGCACGTGCAAAACTATTAGAAAAACAGGTGAATTCACTCTTAGTTGAATCTGACATTTGTGTTAATGAGAATTTTATACTGCCTAAGTCTTTGCATGTTTGTATGATCAGATTTGAAGAGAAAACAAGCTTGGCACGTGAAGATGAAGAATTGCAGCAAGAAGAATGCCTACCGATGTCTAATATCAGCAAATGCACAAGGGAGGAGAGGGAGGGAGGTGCACAACATAAAAGGAAGGAAAATCAGAACCAGACTCGGATTGACTGCCAGAAGGCCCGAAATTGATATACGTGCAGAATCCGTGTCCGTGCTCCAAATAAAGTGTGCAAATACAATTTGGAAAGCTTGAGTCGTGTGCTTTCCAAACTGTATACCCGCAGCCCGCGATTCGCGGTGACCGAGTCGCAGTCGTCAAAACAATATGGCGGTTGTTTCTGCCAGTTTTCCAGATAGAATCATTTAAGTTAGGAAAGTTAGAGATATAGTTTATTTCGACCCCAACACTAGGTTGGACGTCCAGGGGTCTTTATATATCTTTGTAAGTCGTGGATTTAGGGTTAGACCATGTTTTGATTAAACTCATACCAGACTGAATTGCTTTAAGCATTCCTCTGTATTCATATTCCTCTTTGCATCGATCAGGAATATTTATCTACACCAAATTCGTTTCGATAGGGTGTATTTGCTACTGAAAGTCAAGTGCTATCTGTTGTTCCATTGGGAATTGGGAGATTGCAGAACCGCTTCGTGTTCGGCGGCTACGTGCGCAAGTGTGTGGTGTTGCGAATATCCATAGGGTTGAAGATCCGTCGCATTGGCAACGGGGGAACAGCCGGAGAGTTCGTGAGCGTCTCACAAGTTATCCAACAAATTCATCATCGACACCATCAGCTCACTGAGAAGATCGGGCCACCCCTTATCAAACGAGCAGATGACGGCGAGCTCTCCCATACCCGCAGCTCGTCGGGAGATGGCCGGATGGCGTCGGCCCCTACTTCTCAGGCGACGAGCCACAGGCGTCGACCGATCCGGCGACTCCGGTGAGCACTCAAGCAACGGGGTGGCTGGGGAGGATCAGTGGATCACCACGACCTCGGGGCTGGGCTCGGTTGGGGCTGGGGTGGACGGAGGTGAGCGGGAGAAGCAAGGGTAGTGTGGCGGAGCACCTCGTCGGAGACGGAGAAGGAGGGCCTCCCGGCTGGCTTTGGCGCTGCTGGGTGACGATTAGGAGAGGGGAAGCTCGAGTGATGAGGAGAGGGAGGGCTCGGGGCGGCTTTTATAGCCGGACGGGAGGTGCCTGAGCCGGTCAGCTCCGTGAGGATGCGGCCGAGCTCCGGGGTGAGCTGGCCGTCGTGCTGGCCTGCGGAGCGTGTGGGGAGGAGACGTGAGCTCGTAGAAGACGACGGGACAAGTCCGGAGCCATTAAGGGCGTGCGGACAATGGCGGCGACCGCGGCGCCCTGTTCTGCCCGTGGGCAAACTTGGCCGTGTGCGGCGGCGAGCCTTGCCGGAGAAGGCAGAGGGTTCTGGAGGGGATACGTGGGTGGAGGCGACGACGTCGGCACGACGGGACAAGGAGGGGCAGCGTGAGGTGGCCGGAGTGGTCGAGTCCGACGCGGTCGGCGTGCAGAGCGTGACTTTGGCCCTGGCAGACACGTGGTCACCGCGTGCATCTGGTCATGTCTACGCGATAGTCCTTCCATCCAGAGACCTCCCTGTGCAACTGGTTTTCGCCAAGAGGTGGCTTGGACAGCTGGCCAGCTTACAGACAAGTTTCTGGATAGAAACTTGGGCAAGAAGCTGGGGAAAAATAGCTAGGGTTTTGAGTGGGAAAATTTGTCACACTGAAATGTAGTAGGAAGGTGCCCATACTGGGAAAATTTCAAACCAAATGGTCAAGCTTTGGATGTAATTGCTTCACAACTGCTTCTCTAGTCCAGAAACTAGTTGAAGAAGATGCACTCACATGGATGGGCTCCTGGAGCTAAAATTGGATATTTGTGGGTCATTGGGTGGCATCAGGATGCTATAAAAATTTCATACCATTTGGATAAGTGTAAATGGTACTTCCTTCACAATGCTTCCTTCTGGACAGAAGCTTGGGAGAATTTTATAGAGAAAATGGCTAAATGAAATGGGCCAAAATTTGGTAGAGTGAGCTAATATGGATAGGAGAATGTCCTGGATTAATTTCAGAATTTTTGGAGCAATATAAAATATAGTTGCTTCACAAACTGAAATTGTGACCAAAAACAAAGATTGGATGGTGTGCTCACCATGAGCATGGAATCTTAAATATTTTCACATATCCAAGGTTCATATGGTCCAAAGAATTTATGAGAATTTTTCTGGAATTTTTGGGAAAGCGGAAATATAGGTTGCTTCACAACCTAGAGCTCAAAGGATTATTCCTTTAATATAAAAGGAATATTTTAATTGGAATAAAATTGAGATTGAGCAAGAATGGGAATAGCATGGCTTGAGAGAGGTTTTTGGGAGCTTTTATTCACTTGGGAGGGGAAATTAAAAATATTCCCAAGTTTTGAGTCCATAGAGCCATTCAAAAATAAAAACCAAGCCAAATTCCAAATGAAATTCAAATGGGTTTTTGAAAAGTAAGGTTGGGAAAAACCAGGGTGTCACAAACCTATCCCCCTTAGGATAAATCTCGTCCTCGAGATTTGGTTGCTCAGGGAACAAGTATCCTTTTCCTTTATACAATGTTCCCATCGAATCTCATATGACCTGACTGTCTTGATCTGGGGTGGTTTGCTCCACTGTATCCAATATTCTGACAGGTCTTCTCTCATAAGTTCATCTTATACTGGCTCCAATTCACTTGTGTCCACTGGCTTACTGTTATCTTATCAGAACTGGAATATGTGATCTTTCACACGGTTCCGGGAGTGAGTTTCGATGGACGCGTCATTCTCCCGTACAGTACCGATAGGGATTATGAACAACTCCCTTAATGGATACCATCCATCTAATCCTTGCATCGGGTTACAATGCTGAGAATCACAACATTTCTCCTGGCGGGGTCTGACTACTTGCAGGGAGGTTGAATCCTCTGAGCTGACTGTTGTGTCTCAAATCCGTATCGATGACTCGGCCGTTACCCCTCATGTCCAGTGTAAAGGAGTAATACCTTACTACAATAGCTTCTAAAAACTTGACTGGCAGTGATTCTGGCAGACGAATTTTGTTTATGGCAGGGTACTACAGATGAGCACATAATCCGAGACTGAGGTTCAGCATTTCAAGTATCCATCCTTAGTATGGGGCCCTTTATAGAACAGAATAGGCCGCTTGAGTGTATTTTCCTGATGGTTGATATGAAATCCGTCTGTCTTAGATATCCGTATCACGTTGTTCCTGTAGTGATCATCACAACTGCATTGTCGGTCTTGCTCTTCATCATTGTTCTCTTTCTTGAATCCTTTGTCGCAAGAGCTTGGCCATACATATATCCGTATCTCTTCATGTGACCATAGGTGCTATCAGGTGCAATATTCCGTCAACATCTTTTAGGTGACAAGCTTATCGTCTCGCAAGCTTTTAACCGCATGGCAATGACCATCCGAACCCTCGTATGAAATCGGCAAATGAATCAGTAGTCACCAGAACGGTCTTTACAACTCAGACCTGGGACATTACTGAAATAACTCAACCACTGCCCAAGACGGCTGGAAAGCAGCTCAGAGCATGAGGCAGGTGATGTAGGGTGGAACCCTAATGGTGTCGATCTTTCACGATTGGAGGGGATCCCGCGAAGAACACGAAGAACACGAGAGGGGAAAACGAGAGGAAACACTCAAATAGACAAGACACAATCACACATGTGCTAAATCCACATACACACGGAGAGATTCACGATCCAAAGTCAACAAAGGACGATACAAACGGTATCTAGTTCATCCCGATCCGGAGAGGAGTCGAGGTCTTGATATCCCGTGGGATCTTCTCACATGCTCACATGGAGGTCTTGAACTCCATGGGAGTGATCTCTCTCTCTCTCAAGAGGAGGTAAGGAGCAAAGCTCAACTAATGAGCTATCATATTTGCTAACCCTAAAACATAGGTGGAAGAAGAGTATATATAGTCTAAGGGGCGAAGGGGTACACGGGCCTCGGCCCAAGTCAATGCACGCAGGCAGGGCCGGAAGTTCCGGGTACGGCCGGAGGTTCCGGTGGCCGGAAGTTCCGGGCAGGTTCCGGCCTGGTTCCGGGATAACCAGAGAGTTGTCGCGCTCGGGGTTGGGCTGGATGCCGGGGGCCAGAATTTCCGGGCAAGCCGGAGGTTCTGGGGGCCGGAGGTTCCGGGCGAGGTTCCGGGCAAGTTCCGGGCTGAGCAGAGAGTTGGCACGCCTGGGGCTGTTCTGGACGTCGGAGGCCGGAAGTTCCGGGCTGGAGGCCGGAAGGTCCGGGGACCGGAAGTTCCGGGCTGGAGGTCGGAGGTTCCGAGCTTTTTCAGAAGCTTGTCCTTGCTTCTTCTTCCTTCTCTTCCAAGCTTCCCTCGCGGATGGTGTAGTTGTACACGTGCGCTGGCACTCCTCCTCCTCGTCCGTGGTGCTCCGACAATACCTATGTATGCACACGAGTGGAGTGTCAAGTAGTATACCATCCTCGAAGGGGTCAAGTGAACACGCGTAAAGGAGATGATTCACCTTTGTGTATGTGGAGTAGATGTCGCACGTGTCACTTGCCAAACGGGCTCTTGACATGGTGATGTCCGTAGGATGCTCCGCATCATCTCCCCCCCCCCCCCCCTTGGGAAAGATCCGACCTCGGATCGAAAACCAAATCACCATGGGAAAGAGATGGCTTCGCCGTGTAGAAGTGGACGATCACCAAGTACTCTTCATCTTGAAGCTCGAAATGGTCACTCTCCAATGTCGCACCGTCTTGTGATTCCTTCAAAAGGAGTAAGGACAACAAACACTTGGAAAAACAAATGTGGTTAGCGTTAGTGCAAAACCAAGCATTCAAGAGGCGATTCACCAAACAAGTGGCGTCATCAAGCAAAGCATATGGTGTGACAACGGATTGAGACATGGCATTTAAGCATATGAATTGAGCACAAGCAAAGTCATCATGGAAACAAGCATGCAAAGGTGAGGTAAAGATGCTAATGTGTGTGACAAATGGACAAGCATCTACCTCAATGTCATAGCAATCATGCACAAAGTGCTCAACAAAAGGTCTATGGTAGGCATATGAATCATTCACAACACCAAAGAAGATGAGATGCAAGACAATCCAAGCATAATGTGCATATGGTGTAGTGAAGATAGTGTGGCACTCAACACAATAGAAAGAGCAAATGTTCATCATGTGTCAAGTCAATCATGTGACAATTAATGGGACATGGCATATGTGGAGTGATGACATTGTTGCAACCAAACATATTATAGGAGCGAGTAGGCAACAAGTTGGATGCAACACACAAGGCATATATGTCATGAGGCATGAAAAGGTGAAAATGACAAGTCAAAGCAAGATCTCGAACATGTGCACAATCAAGTGGTCCAAGATGACCAATAAGTCTCATTGTGCAAGCAACACAAGTAGTATGATCCGCAATATCCGTGCTCAAGAAGGATGTCACCTGAAAAGCGTGTCCTTGTGCGTCCTTCCCAATGCAGAAGCACAAGCAAGTGCGATGTAGAAGCGAGTCGGTCGAAAGTGTACTAGGCTCGCTCTCAAGAGCTCGGATGGTCAACTCACGGGAAGTGTACGTTGACACGATGTCGAAGGATCCTACACATGCATACAACCAAGCAAAGAACGTATGTGCACGGTAGATAAACACATCATCCATCATGATGGTTCTCTTCTCTTGCACATAACCATTAGAAGTAAAAGTGCATGAATAATATGATGCAACAATCTTAATGTTCATGGCACTATGCATATGGTGCAAAGAGGTAAGACAAGCATGCTTCACATGAAAGATGTCAAAAGCTCCAATAATATGGGAGAAAGCTATGGGGGCGATCTCATTAGCAAGACTAAAATCATAGTTGCACTCAATACATGGCAAATCATCTAGCATGTGAGAGACAACATATGGAGACATATGACAAGAAGCAATATCAATCATGTGTAAAGCATGGGAATAGGTGCTATCAACCGCATGAAACGAGCAAGTAGGAGTCATCGGTGATGCAACAAGGTTAGCAATCATAGCAATCATATCGTGCAAACTAGTGGAGCGAAGATGCAACACACTAGAGGAAATCTTGGCAATCATGTCATGTGAACAAATAATAGACATAGACAATGCACATGACATATCGCAAGAAAGACAACTAATGGGGTAAGCATCAATAGGATCATAGGCATGAATGAGAAATGGAACATGGCAAGAACAATCAATATCTCCACCAAGCGTGCAAATACACATATAAGTGCTAGAATCATGGATCATGTGTAATGCAAAGCATGCATGTCATCCAAATGGAAATGAGCATATCATGCAAAGTGAACATGGCAATATGGGCAAAGGATATATAATGGACAATAACCCATAACCATGTGAGGGCCATGTAGAAGAAATGCGCGAAGTCATTGCGCGGTGGGAGCGGTGGGAATGACAATCCACGGAATCCCAAATCATCATTGCTCTCTAGAGCTCGTTTCGTCAACTCTTGCGCTTGCGAGGTTGACAAGGAAGCATGTGTACCTACACAACATGGATACAAACAAAACAAAGTGTGTGCGTGGTAAATGTACACATCATCCATCATGATGTGTATGTGCACGTTAGAGTTAGCACAAAACAAGCTATGCTCAAAGAAATTTGAGGCACGGTAGAGAAACATGTCATCCATCATGAAAGAATAGTTGTTATGTATTACACGATGGGGACACAAATTGAGCATGCAAGTATATGGCACATCAATAGTAGTTTTATTCATGGGATGCATATAGTGCACACAATCATTGGGATCATGCAATGGATGGGATCGATCAGAATCTCTTAACATGTATGAGGAAACTATGGGGCTCTCCTCATGAGCAATAGCGAAAACATCATATGGAGAAAATTGACAACATGGCAAATAATGCATGTCCGAAGCTAGGTGGTCATGGCATGGCATATATGAACAAGGATAAAAAGAAAGCATATCAATATCATCACAAGAAAAACTGATACGGGGTTGCCCGATCTTCACGGAGGATCTGCTTGACGAACGAATCAACGCCATCTGAAGGGTACGAAGGAAACCCTCGATCCCAGCCAACAACGCTGTCGGGTAATGGATAACTAGTGCAACCTGACGAGACCGAAGCTAGCTACTGCATATGCAACAACCAGCAACAAGTATTCGCCCAACCACACTCTTAGGATTCCAATCCACGCAACCACGCACGAAGTTGGAAGCACGAACTGGTCGCCGCCTCAACGGCTACTGTTGTAAAATCACAAGGTGAGTTTACCCTCTCACAAGGCAAGATTACAAGAGCTAAGGAGGAAGTGAACTCTCAAACAAGATTCTGGTTGCACTTAGCTAACCTATGCTGAAATCAAATTGCCAAAGAGTTGTGGCTGAAGTGAGGGAAGGGGTATTTATACTAGGAACAGCCCTCCTAGCTTAGGTGTGAAACCAGTCCAAAAGAGAGGCTCAAATTCGTGGTAACCAGCTGGTCAAGGGAGCAAACACATGGAGCCTCGCGCAGCAATTAATGCTCTGGACAGCTTGCATTGGAACTCTCATATCCTTTGACTCAGGACTCCAAATGTTGCACCGTTTGATTTTCCTGAAAGTAGACTTCAAATGTTGTCCAGTGTGTACTCTCACACGTGCTGGAACCTCATATATTTGTGTTGCATGATGCAGCAAGTTCTGGGACGAATTCTAAAACTGTGCATGCAACAATAGATTGTTGAGATGGCTTGTTATTCTTCCTTGAGGTGTAATTAGTTGCCCTTGTCACCAAAACATGGTTTACATCAGAGTTGAAACTTGTTCTCTTCAAACTTGTTGTATGGGCTTCAGAACTTGTTTCTTCATGAGCTGAAATTGTTTCTTCATGTGTTGAAAGTTGTTGGTTGTCCTCAACATTGTACCTGAGTAAAATCAGCACAGATGATTTAGGCAGTATAAAGTTCTCATGGATAGTTGAAGTATGATCAGCTAGGAGCGCGTTCACCTCTTGTTCTATATGTTTGGCACGGCTCCTTGTCATGGGACCCAAATAGGTCTTCTTTGTAGCAGCTTCATTTGAGAGCAAAGATTGATGATGAGGAGAAGATGATAAACGAGGTGAACCTGGGATGTCCTCATCATCCTCCCCCTCTTCAAAAGGAGTCGTCCTCGACTCTTGACCCTCTTGATCGAAGCATGGAGATAGACCAACAACATTGAATGTGAACAATAGCTTGGTTCCTGAGTTCCTTCTCATCTTCACCTTTGGTTTGTGTAGATCATCATCTACATGCCTGCATAATAGAAATGATAGTAGTAGCTCCGCCAACCTTAAAACAAATAATATGGAACCCATAGTATATGCGTTCACCTGATCGTCAACATGACACAATAGTATGTGCGTTCCATGAATGCTCGTCGTGATGGATTTCTCAAGCTGGTGTTGTTCCATCTCAATACGGAACACGCTTCTCACTTTGTTGTGATGTTTATGAATGAAGCTTAGTGTTTTGCTGCAACCATACAATCTTACTTGCCTAGGATGGTCCTCATCATCCTCCCTTCCTTCAAGAAAAACCCTCCTCGGTTTTTGATAACCTGTAACAGCACTAAGGAAAACAAACAACGTGTATGCATGGTATATGAAGACGTCACACATTTTGTTGTTACCAAGATTTTGCGCATTCCAAATTTCAGAAAAGTAATCTTCATAGCAGCAAACCATATTTCTCAATGGGTCAACATAAGTTCCGGGTTTGTAAAAATTGTTGCTTGTTTTGCAAATATAAGTTAGGGACATAGCAGAATCATTCACATCATTCCTACTCCTAGAAAAGCATGTTGTGATCATTTCAAAGCCATAATCAGAAGTATGTATGTGTGACTCAACATATTTGGCTAGCAAGAATTTCTCATATGATAGTTCAGATTTTTGCATAGTAGACCCTTGCAAATGTGGTGAACAAAGTTTTAGTATCTTCCATTGATCAACTCGTTTTGTTGTGACTTTAGTGCATGCAAAATGTGAACATATGAGGACCAACAAATAAGTGACACATTCACCACAAACATACAGTTTCATTTCACATGACATAAGCTTTTTCACATAAGAATGGTTGCCCAAAGGATTATCTTTCAGTTATGCATGTCCATAGGAAGTAATGCATATTTTGTCCACAACAAACTTCATGCCAACACCATAATCTCCGTTCGAGTTAGACTTAAAACAATTTGGGTAAGTTTTGCATGGAGAGTTCCAATTTGGGACTCCAGAAATGTTTGTGATAGGAAAATTCAATTGAATAAGTTCAGCAAGCATGGCACAATCTAAAGCATGAACATGAGATATTCCATCAAGCATTTTGTCATGCCTTACTATTTTCACATTATCAAAATGATAGGCAATCATGTGATCCAATGGTTCAGGCATAGTAGAACAAGCAATCATAGAAGGCATTGTTGCAGTACGGTTATACTTACAATCATTCTCTTGTTCTTGCTGTAATCTTACTTCAATACAATCTTCCTCTTGATCAAACCATCGTTCCTCATGAGCACATGATGAATCATCAACTCTGATTTGCCTCTCTTCTTGTTCCTCCATGTTGTGGGAAAGTGTATCAGCACCGGATTCCTCTTCCTGAAAGCAAACCTGTACATTGCAAGGAATAATGCAAGGAATAGAAAGGGTTATGTTAGTTTCAGAATCCTCACATTTTGTTTCAGCTAATACTCTCATTTCCTTTGGTATATCTCTCGAACTCTCCTTTGTGGTGGGGCTCTCAATCTCACTTTTAGTGGAGTCACACAACTCACTTTTTATAATATCACTCTCACATATTTTGGCTATGTGGCTCTCATTCTCACTTGGGATTTGGTGTGCATTTGTTGCTACAGAATTCTGACAAATAGTGAGGCTCTTTTCTTGTGATGCAAGCACCTTTTTCTCATCACAAATTTGCTTACTTGTAGTAAATGACCTTTGCTCCATCTTGTTCTCTGCGTTGCTTAGCCTCTTCACATGACTGATTCCTGAAGGGGACTGAATACCCAAGGTGAGTGGACTCGCAAGTTCTTTCTGAATTCTCCTTTCTTCATCTATGGCAAAAGTCACAAGGTCCTGCATACTACCATCATATTTCAAACGAACGGTAGCAGCCACATCACGTTTCAGACCACCTTTAAAATATGCCCTTGTTGCTGATGTATCCACAACATTCGCAAGATACATTGCAACCTTTAGCTCATCATAATAGGCTTGGACAGATTTGAAACCTTGTTTAATGCTCTTCATGTGACGAAACAAATAGTCTTCATATCTTGTTGGTACAAACTCCTTCCTCATGATCTCCTTCAACTCGACCCATGTTCTTACAAACCTCCTTTTGCGGTGGTGCTTCCACCACTTACAAGCATACTCTTCAAACTCCAGGGTTGCTCAAAGCACTTGCTTTGTTTTTGGAAATTTCTTCAACTCCAACTCCATGAATTGTACCCATTAAAGGTACTCCTCGGATCAGCACTTCCGTAGAAAGGAAGTTCCACGTACTCACGACCTGCCATGGTTAGTTTTGCAAAAGCCCTATAGTACTAGAAGCATATATGTGGGTAACAACTCATGCTCACCTCACTTACCAACCGAAGCTCATGTAACTTCCAAGTGAGAGCAGAATCGTGCTCAACCATGATGCCGGTGGTTGGTATACAAGGAGTGATTAATCAAGCGAATACAAGTCTAGGGTTGCACATGCGGGGGCTGTTTGGTGGAGCTTGGGTGGGATATGTATGTAGCAAAAGATGCACTAATCTGCAATCTAGATATTGTTGAACCAAGTAATCATCCACACAAGATTCTAATGCCTTAGTTGCTGAATGAGATATAAGTGAGGTACATGCAACTCACACCAAGGAATAAAATTTGCTAGAAAGCAAGGATTGAAGATTTTGCACACTTGACAAGTTTCAGCTCACAACACAAACAGGGATTTCTCAAGATATAAGTGAAGAATAATCCCAAATCTCTCTCTTTTGCTTCTTGCACACACTTTCTTTCTTTGGGCAGATCTTTTTTTTTGCTCTTTTTTTTTGACAAACTTCAACAAGGGACTTGGATCTGAACACACATTTTGGGGGATCCACGAAAATTACAATGGATGAGCTCAAACAACAAGAACATGCAGCTGAAACTTTGGCAAAAAAACACACACGAACTGATCTGATTTTTCTGGCTGGAAAACACGGTGGGAATCAGATCTAACAAGGATGGATGGAAAGTACTCGGTGTGGGCTTTCCAAAATGCACAAAAACACCCAAAACGGACTCCGGATGACAAAGATACACAAGATTTGGTGGAGGATGCAGATCTGAAATCTGTGGACGAAAACAAACACAAACACACAAGAATGGATGGGGGAAACTCAGCAACTAAAAACAAAAGATCTAGTGGACAAGAACTTGATAAAACTCACCAAATGACAGATTAAAGGCTGCAAAGGGCTAGGTAAAGGTATTTTTTTGTGGGGCTATTTTCTGGACTTTAGGATGAACAAAAACACGAACTAAACTAGGGATACAAGATCCTACCGTGTCAACCGAAGCTCTGATGCCAAGATGATATGGGGTTGCCCGATCTTCACGGAGGATCTGCTTGACGAACGAATCAACGCCACCTGAAGGGTACGAAGGAAACCCTCGATCCCAGCCAACAACGCTGTCGGGTAATGGATAACTAGTGCAACCTGACGAGACCGAAGCTAGCTACTGCATATGCAACAACCAGCAACAAGTATTCGCCCAACCACACTCTTAGGATTCCAATCCACGCAACCACACACGAAGTTGGAAGCATGAACTGGTCGCCGCCTCAACGGCTACTGTTGTAAAATCACAAGGTGAGTTTACCCTCTCACAAGGCAAGATTACAAGAGCTAAGGAGGAAGTGAACTCTCAAACAAGATTCTGGTTGCACTTAGCTAACCTATGCTGAAATCAAATTGCCAAAGAGTTGTGGCTGAAGTGAGGGAAGGGGTATTTATACTAGGAACAGCCCTCCTAGCTTAGGTGTGAAACCAGTCCAAAAGAGAGGCTCAAATTCGTGGTAACCAGCTGGTCAAGGGAGCAAACACATGGAGCCTCGCGCAGCAATTAATGCTGTGGACAGCTTGCATTGGAACTCTCATATCCTTTGACTCAGAACTCCAAATGTTGCACCGTTTGATTTTCCTGAAAGTAGACTTCAAATGCTGTCCAATTTGTACTCTCACACGTGCTGGAACCTCATATATTTGTGTTGCATGATGCAGCAAGTTCTGGGACGAATTCTAGAACTATGCATGCAACAATAGATTGTTGAGATGGCTTGTTATTCTTCCTTGAGGTGTAATTAGTTGCCCTTGTCACCAAAACATGGTTTACATCAGAGTTGAAACTTGTTCTCTTCAAACTTGTTGTATGGGCTTCAGAACTTGTTTCTTCATGAGCTGAACTTGTTTCTTCATGTGCTGAAAGTTGTTGGTTGTCCTCAACATTGTACCTGAGTAAAATCAGCACAGATGATTTAGGCAGTATAAAGTTCTCATGGATAGTTGAAGTATGATCAGCTAGGAGCGCGTTCACCTCTTGTTCTATATGTTTGGCACGGCTCCTTGTCATGGGACCCAAATAGGTCTTCTTTGTAGCAGCTTCATTTGAGAGCAAAGATTGATGATGAGGAGAAGATGATAAACGAGGTGAACCTGGTATGTCCTCATCATCCTCCCCCTCTTCAAAAGGAGTCGTCCTCGACTCTTGACCCTCTTGATCGAAGCATGGAGATAGACCAACAACATTGAATGTGAACAATAGCTTGGTTCCTGAGTTCCTTCTCATCTTCACCTTTGGTTTGTGTAGATCATCATCTACATGCCTGCATAATAGAAATGATAGTAGTAGCTCCGCCAACCTTAAAACAAATAATATGGAACCCATAGTATATGCGTTCACCTGATCGTCAACATGACACAATAGTATGTGCGTTCCATGAATGCTCGTCGTGATGGATTTCTCAAGCTGGTGTTGTTCCATCTCAATACGGAACACGCTTCTCACTTTGTTGTGATGTTTATGAATGAAGCTTAGTGTTTTGCTGCAACTATACAATCTTACTTGCCTAGGATGGTCCTCATCAAAAACAAATGCCAATAACCATGGGCTTGTCATCTATGCCATATGTGCAAATTGGGTTCATTTTAATGGCATATGCATAGTCACTACGATGAGATTGCAAATATAACATATGGGAGATCTCATTCATAGCATATGACAAGTCAAGAGGGGTTGCAAACATGATGTGACCGAGAGAATTATCACAAGATATCCTATGCAACATGGCATCACAACTAACAGACTCCACATGGCAATCATCATACTCATCATAAATGGGTAAATCATCGCATGGTGAAATCACACTAGCATCAAGCATGTTAATAGGTGGATCGACATCATGCCAGCAATCAATGTCAAGAATGTCCACTAGTGGGACAAGAGCATCACCTTCACCTATGTTACCTTTCTCATTCCACTAATGTGGTGTAGGTGAGGTGGCAAGGACCAACTTGTGGTCATCATCATCATGATGGAACCATGTGGGGGTGTATCATAGTCCACCATGGCCATCATCTTGTCCAAAGGAAGGACGAAGTCGTCAAGGATCGGCGTGTCATCATATATAGGACCTAGCACCAAAGGAGAAGACACAATAGAGGTAGAGGTTAAGTCATTAGAAATCGAAATGGCCTCACATGCCCTATCAACTACCTCACTCTCTCTATGTGGTGGCTCACTCACTCCCTCAAAATAGGTGCACTCAATGTCACATATGGTGGAGTCACTCAAATCACTCAAGTGGTGGTGGTGGTGGCTCTCCTCACATGGGAATTGGGTCATCTCATCATATATGGGGCTAGTGGTGAAGTCACTCTCACTCTCAATATGGTGGCATAAGTCACTCAAGTCATCGTCGTCGTCGCCGTAGATGAAGGCCGAAGATGGCACATCATCTTTCTCGCCTCCAAACATGGAAGCATCATCCTCGCTCGCCACCTTGTCGCTCGCCTCCAAATCTTGATCCTTGAGTTGCTCCGTAGTAGTAGTCGTCGCCGTGCCGTCTTCAAAAAGAGTCGTGGTAGACTCGGCATGGTCAATGCTGATGGAAATATGCCCTAGAGGCAATAATAAAGTTATTATTATTTTATATTTCCTTGTTCATGATAAAGGTTTATTATTCATGCTAGAATTGTATTGACCGGAAACTTAAATACATGTGTGAATACATAAACAAATACCGTGTCCCTAGTGAGCCTCTACTAGACTAGCTCGTTGATCAAAGATGGTTAGGGTTTCCTAACCATAGACATGAGTTGTCATTTGATAATGGGATCACATCATTAGGAGAATGATGTGATGGACAAGACCCATCTGTTAGCTTAGCATATGATCGTTCTGTTTATTGCTACTTCTTTCTTGAATGTCAAATACATGTTCCTCCGACCATGAGATCATGCAACTCCCGGATACCGGAGGAATACCTTGTGTGCTATCAAACGTCACAACGTAACTGGGTGATCATAAAGATGCTCTACAGGTATCTCCGAAGGTGTCTGTTGAGTTGGCATGGATCGAGACTGGGATTTGTCACTCCGTGTTTCGGAGAGGTATCTCTGGGCCCTCTCGGTAATGCACATCATAAGAAGCTTGCAAGCAAAGTGACTAAGGAGTTAGTTATGGGACGATGTATTACGGAACGAGTAAAGAGACTTGCCGGTAACGAGATTGAACTAGGTATGGAGATACCGACGATCGAATCTCGGGCAAGTAACATACCGACGGACAAAGGGAATTACGTATGTTGTCATTACGGTTCGACCGATAAGATCTTCGTGGAATATGTAGGAACCAATATGGGCATCCAGGTTCCGCTATTGATTATTGACCGGAGAGGCGTCTCGGTCATATCTACATCATTCCCGAACCCGTAGGGTCCGCACGCTTAACGTTCGTTGACGATATAGTGTTATATGAGTTATGTGAATTGGTAACCGAATGTTGTTCGGAGTCCCGGATGAGATCCTGGACGTCACGAGGAGTCTCGGAATGGTCGAGAGGTAAAGACTTATATATGGGAAGTCATATTTTGGGTTCCGGAAAAAGGTGCAGTTTTTTCGGTATTGTACCGGGAAGCTTCCAGAAGGTTCCGGAGGGGTCCGGAAGTCCACAAGTGGGTCCACCACGTCCCAAGGGCTGGCATGGGCTAAGGGGAGGCGCCCTGGCCTTATTGGGCCAGGCGCACCAAGTCCTCAAAAGCCCACGCAGCAAGGGAAGGAAAAAAAGGAGAGTCCTAGTAGGAATAGGATTGGACTTTGGAGTCCAAGTCCACGTGTGTACTATTCACGTGGTACTGTTAACGTGGCACTATTCCTTCTACTCCAAGCCCCTACACATATATAAATAGAGGAGAGGGGGCGCCCCAAACAAGCCACAACATTGTCTTAGCCGTGTGCGGCGCCCCCCTCCACAGTTCCGTCCCTCGGTCATATTTTCGTAGTGCTTGGGCGAAGCCCTGCGGAGATAGCATCACCATCACCGTCACCACGCCGTCGTGCTGCCGGAACTCATCCACTACCTCGCCGTCTTGCTGGATCAAGAAGTCGAGGACGTCACCGAGCTGAACGTGTGCTGAACGCGGAGGTGCCGTACGTTCGGTACTTGATCGATTGGATCGCGAAGAAGTTCGACTACATCAACCGCGTTGTCTAACGCTTCCGCTTACGGTCTACGAGGGTACGTAGACACACTCCCCCTTCTCGTTGCTATGCATCTCCATGGATAGATCTTGCGTGTGCGTAGAATTTTTTTTGTTTTCCATGCAACGTTCCCCAACAGTGGCATCATGAGCCAGGTCTATGCGTAGATGATATGCACAAGTAGAACACAAAGAGTTGTGGGCGGTGATCGTCATACTGCTTACCACCAACGTCTTATTTTTATTCGGCGGTATTGTAAGATGAAGCGGCCCGGACCAACCTTACATGTCCACGTACATGAGACCGGTTCCACCGACAGACATGCAACTTGTTTTGCATAAAGGTGGCTGGCGGGTGTCTGTTTCTCCTACTTTAGTTGAATCAAATTTGACTGCGGCCGGTCCTTGTTGAAGGTTAAAACAGCAAACTTGATAAATCACCGTTGTGGTTTTGTGCCGTAGGTAAGAACGGTTCTTGCAAGAAGCACGTAGCAGCCACGTAAAACTTGCAACAACAAAGTAGAGGACGTCTAACTTGTTTTTGCAGGGTATGCTGTGATGTGATATGGTCAAGACATGATGTGATATACGTTATTGTATGAGATGATCATGTTTTGTAATTTATCGGCAACCGGCAGGAGCCTTATGGTTGTCTCTTTATTGTATGAAATGCAAGCGCCATGTAATTGCTTTACTTTATCGCTATGCGTTAGCAATAGTTGTAGAAGCAATAGTTGGCGAGACGACCACGACGCAACGATGGAGATCAAGGTGTCGAGCCGGTGATGATGGAGATCATGACGATGCTTTGGAGATGGAGATCAAAAGCACAAGATGATGGCCATATCATGTCACATATTTTGATTGCATGTGATGTTTATCCTTTATGCATCTTATTTTGCTTAGAACGACGGTAGCATTATAAGATGATCCCTTCACTAAATTTCAAGATAAAAGTGTTCTCCCCGAGTATGCACCGTTGCTAAAGTTCGTCGTTTCGAAGCACCTCGTGATGATCGGGTGTGATAGATTCTACGTTCACATACAACGGGTGTAAGCCAGTTTTACACAAGCAGAATACTTGGGTTAAACTTGACGAGCCTAGCATGTACAAACATGGTCTCGGAACACTGGAGACCGAAAGGTTGAACATGAGTCATATAGTAGATATGATCAACATGGAGATGTTCACCATTGATGACTATCCCATCTCACGTGATGATCGGACATGGGCTAGTTGATTTGGATCATGTATCACTTAGTTAACTTGAGGGATGTTAATTTAAGTGGGAGTTCATTAGTAATTTGATTAATTGAACTTAATTTATCATGAACTTAGTCCTGATAGTCTTTGCAAATTATGTTGTAGATCAATAGCTCGCGTTGTAGCTCCCCTGTTTTTGATACGTTCCTAGAGGAAGCTTAGTTGAAAGATGATGGTAGCAATTACACAGACTGGGTCCGTAACTTGAGGATTATCCTCATTGCTGCATAGAAGGATTATGTCCTTGATGCACCGCTAGGTGATGGACCTGCTACAGGAGCTGCTGCAGACGTTGTGAACGCCTGGCAGGCTCGATCTGATGACTACTCGATAGTTTAGTGTGCCATGCTCTACGGCTTAGAACCGGGACTACAAAAGCGTTTTGAACGCCATGGAGCATATGAGATGTTCCAGGAGCTAAAATTGAAATTTCAAGCTAATGCCCGGGTTGAGAGATATGAAGTCTCCAACAAGTTCTTCAGCTGTAAGATGGAGGAGAACAGTTCTGTCAGTGAACACATACTCAGAATGTCTGGATACCACAACCACTTGACTCAGCTGGGAATTGATCTTCCAGTTGAGAGTGTTATTGACAGAGTTCTTCAGTCACTGCCACCAAGCTATAAAGGCTTCGTGATGAACTATAATATGCAAGGGATGGAGAAGACAATTCCCGAGCTCTTCGCGATGCTGAAATCGGCGGAGGTAGAAATCAAGAAGGAGCATCAAGTGTTGATGGTTAACAAGACCACTAGTTTCAATAAAAAGGGCAAGGGAAAGAAGGGGAACTTCAAGAAGAACGGCAAGCAGGCTGCCGCTCCCACGAAGAAACCCAAAGTTGGACCCAAGCCTGAAACTGAGTGCTTCTACTGCAAAGGAACTGGTCACTGGAAGCGGAACTGCCCCAAGTATTTGGCGGATAAGAAGGATGGCAAAGTGAACAAAGGTATATTTGATATACATGTTATTGATATGTACCTCACTAGTGCTCGTAGCAGCGTCTGGGTATTTGATACCGTTTCAGTTGCTAATATTAGTAACTTGAAGCAGGAGCTGCAGAGTAACGGTGACTAGCTGAGGGCGAGGTGACGATATGTGTTGGAAGTGTCTCCAAGATTGATATGATCAATATCGACACGCTCGTAATACCTTCGGGATTAGTATTAAACCTAAATAATGGTTATTTGGTGCTTGCGTTGAGCATAAAACATTATATCTGGATATTATTTATTGCAAGACGGTTATTCATTTAAGTCAGAGAATAATGGTTATTCTGTTTATATGAATAATATCCCTCGTGATCATGCACCCTTGTGAATGGTTTATTCTTGTTAAATCTCGATCGTAGTGATACACATATTCATAATATTGATGCCAAAAGATGCAAAGTTGATAATGATAGTGCAACATACTTGTGGCACTGCCGTTTAGGTCATATTGGTGTAAAGCGCATGAAGAAACTCCATGCTGATGGACTTTTGGAATCTCTTGATTATGAATCATTTGATACTTGCGAACCATGCCTCATGGGCAAGATGACTAAAACTCCGTTCTCCGGAACAATGGAGCGAGCTACTGATTTGTTGGAAATAATACATACCGATGTATGCGGTCCGATGAATGTTGAAGCACGCGGCGGGTATCGTTATTTTCTAACCTTCACAGATGATTTGAGTAGGTATGGGTATATCTACTTGATGAAACACAAGTCTGAAACATTTGAAAAGTTCAAAGAATTTCAGAGTGAAGTAGAGAATCATCGTAACAAGAAAATAAAGTTTCTACGATCCGATCGCGGAGGCGAATATTTGAGTTACGAGTTTGGCCTTCATTTAAGAAAATGTGGAATTGTTTCACAACTCACGCCACCTGGAACACCACAGCGTAATGGTGTGTCTGAACGTCGTAACCGTACTTTATTGGATATGGTGCGTTCTATGATGTCTCTTACCGATTTGCCACTATCGTTTTGGGGTTATGCATTAGAGACAGCTGCATTCACGTTAAATAGGGCACCGTCTAAATCCGTTGAGACGACACCGTATGAACTGTGGTTTGGCAAGAAACCTAAGCTGTCGTTTTTTAAAGTTTGGAGATGCGATGCTTATGTGAAAAAGCTTCAACCTGATAAGCTCGAACCCAAAGCGGAGAAGTGCGTCTTCATAGGATACCCTAAAGAAACAATTGGGTACACCTTCTACCACAGATCCGAAGGCAAGGTCTTTGTTGCCAAGAATGGGTCCTTTCTAGAGAAGGAGTTTCTCTCGAAAGAAGTGAGTGGGAGGAAAGTAGAACTTGATGAGGTAATTGTACCTTCTCTCGAATTGGAAAGTAGCTCATCAGATAAAACCGTTCCCGTGATGCCTACACCAATAAGAGAGGAAGATAATGGTGAAGATCATGAAACTTCAGATCAAGTTACTACTGAACCTCGTAGGTCGACCAGAGTACGTTCCGCACCAGAGTGGTACGATAATCCTGTTGTTAGACAACGGCGAACCTACGAACTATGAAGAAGCTATGATGAGCCCAGATTCCGACAAATGGCTTGAGGCCATGAAATCTGAGATAGGATCCATGTATGAGAACAAAGTATGGACTTTGGTGGACTTGCCCGATGATCGGCAAGCCATTGAGAATAAATGGATTTTTAAGAGGAAGACAAATGATGATGGTAATATCATTGTCTACAAAGCTCGACTTGTCGCGAAAGGTTTTCAACAAGTTCAAGGGGTTGACTACGATGAGACTTTCTCACCCGTAGCGATGCTTAAGTCTGTCCGAATCATGTTAGCAATTGCCGCATTTTATGATCTGGCAAATGGATGTCAAAACTGCATTCCTTAATGGTTTTCTCAAAGAAGAGTTGTATATGATGCAACCAGAAGGTTTTGTCGATCCTAAGGGTGCTAACAAAGTGTGCAAGCTCCAGCGATCCATCTATGGACGGGTGCAAGCATCTCGGAGTTGGAATATACGCTTTGATGACGTGATCAAAGCATATGGTTTTGTACAGACTTACGGTGAAGCCTGTATTTACAAGAAAGTGAGTGGGAGCTCTGTAGCATTTCTAATATTATATGTGGATGACATATTTTTGATTGGAAATGATATAGAATTTCTGGATGGCATAAAAGGATACTTGAATGAAAGACCTCGGTGAAGCTGCTTATATATTGGGCATCAAGATCTATAGAGATAGATCAAGGCGCTTGATAAGACTTTCAATGAGTACATACCTTGACAAGATTTTGAAGGAGTTCAAAATGGATCAGTCAAAGAAGGAGTTCTTGCCTGTATTGTAAGGTGTAAAGTTGAGTAAGACTCAAAGTTCGACCACGGCAGAAGATAGAGAGAGAATGATAGTCATTCCCTATGCCTCAGCCATAGGTTCTATAATGTATGCCATGTTGTGTACCACACCTAATGTGTGCCTTGCCACGTGTCTGGCAAAGGGGGTACAAGAGTGATCCAGGAGTGGATCACTGGACAGCGGTGAAAATTATCCTTAGTAACTAAAGGACTAAGGAAATGTTTCTCGATTATGGAGGTGATAAAGAGTTTGTCATAAAGGGTTATGTCGATGCAAGCTTTGACACCAATCTGGATATCTCTGAGTCGCAAACCAGATACGTATAATGGAACAGTCATTTGGAATAGCTCCAAGTAAAGCGTGATAGCGGCATCTACAGTATGACATAAGGATTTGCAAAGTACACATGGGTCTGAATATTGCAGACCCATTGACTAAAATTCTCTCTCACGAGCAAAACATGATCACACCTTAGAACTCTTTGAGTGTTAATCACATGGTGATGTGAACTAGATTATTGACTCTAGTGAACTCTTGGGTGTTAATCACATGGCGATGTGAACTAGATTATTGACTCTAGTGCAAGTGGGAGACTGATGGAAATATGCCCTAGAGGCAATAATAAAGTTGTTATTATTTTATATTTCCTTGTTCATGATAAAGGTTTATTATTCATGCTAGAATTGTATTGACCGGAAACTTAAATACATGTGTGAATACATAAACAAATACCGTGTCCCTAGTGAGCCTCTACTAGACTAGCTCGTTGATCAAAGATGGTTAAGGTTTCCTAACCATAGACATGAGTTGTCATTTGATAACGGGATCACATCATTAGGAGAATGATGTGATGGACAAGACCCATCTGTTAGCTTAGCATATGATCGTTCTGTTTATTGCTACTGCTTTCTTGAATGTCAAATACATGTTCCTCCGACCATGAGATCATGCAACTCCCGGATACCGGAGGAATACCTTGTGTGCTATCAAACGTCACAACGTAACTGGGTGATCATAAAGATGCTCTACAGGTATCTCCAAAGGTGTCTGTTGAGTTGGCATGGATCGAGACTGGGATTTGTCACTCCGTGTTTCGGAGAGGTATCTCTGGGCCCTCTCGGTAATGCACATCATAAGAAGCTTGCAAGCAAAGTGACTAAGGAGTTAGTTATGGGATGATGTATTACGGAACGAGTAAAGAGACTTGCCGGTAACGAGATTGAACTAGGTATGGAGATACCGACGATCGAATCTCGGGCAAGTAACATACCGACGGACAAAGGGAATTACGTATGTTGTCATTGCGGTTCGACCGATAAGATCTTCGTGGAATATGTAGGAACCAATATGGGCATCTAGGTTCCGCTATTGATTATTGACCGGAGAGGCGTCTCGGTCATGTCTACATCATTCCCGAACCCGTAGGGTCCGCACGCTTAACGTTCGTTGACGATATAGTGTTATATGAGTTATGTGAATTGGTAACCGAATGTTGTTCGGAGTCCCGGACGTCACGAGAAGTCTCGGAATGGTCGAGAGGTAAAGATTTATATATGGGAAGTCATATTTTGGGTTCCGGAAAAAGGTGCAGTTTTTTTGGTATTGTACCGGGAAGCTTCCAGAAGGTTCCGGAGGATTCCGGAGGGGTCCGGAAGTCCACAAGTGGGTCCACCACGTCCCAAGGGCTGGCATGGGCTAAGGGAAGGTGCCCTGGCCTTATTGGGCCAGGCGCACCAAGTCCTCAAAAGCCCACGCAGCTAGGGAAGGAAAAAAGGAGAGTCCTAGTAGGAATATGATTGGACTTTGGAGTCCAAGTCCACGTGTGCACTATTCACGTGGTACTGTTCACATGGTACTATTCACGTGGTATTGTTCACGTGGCACTATTCCTTCTACTCCAAGCCCCTACACATATATAAATAGAGGAGAGGGGGCGCCCCAAACAAGCCACAACATTGTCTTAGCCGTGTGCGGCGCCCCCCTCCACAGTTCCGTCCCTCGGTCATATTTTCGTAGTGCTTGGGCGAAGCCCTGCGGAGATAGCATCACCATCACCGTCACCACGCCGTCGTGCTGCCGGAACTCATCCACTACCTCGCCGTCTTGCTGGATCAAGAAGTCGAGGACGTCACCGAGCTGAACGTGTGCTGAACGCGGAGGTGCCGTACGTTCGGTACTTGATCGGTTGGATCGCGAAGAAGTTCGACTACATCAACCGCGTTGTCTAACGCTTCCGCTTACGGTCTACGAGGGTACGTAGACACACTCCCCCTTCTCGTTGCTATGCATCTCCATGGATAGATCTTGCGTGTGCGTAGAATTTTTTTTGTTTTCCATGCAACGTTCCCCAACAAATGCCACAAAGAGGGATGGCGGTGATGTCGAACTTGGGAGCATTGTCTTGGAGCTTGGTCGTCGCGAAGTGTGCTTGGGGTGGAGAAGCCTTGGCCTTCTTGAGTTCTTTTTCTGCCTTGAGAGCACCAAAGTAGTTGTCGTCGAGGGACTTGTAGTTGTCGAGGAAGATAGTCTTGGAGATGTCGTTGTTCAATCCCATCCTGAAGTGGAACTTCATCGAAATGGGGTCATCCACACCGGCTCGTCGCAAGGCTTTCTTCATCTCCTTGAAGTACTCGTCGATGGACTTGGATCCTTGGATGGTGTTCTCCAATTGGCGTCGAAGATGTTCCGTGTAGGCGAAAGGCAAAAATTCTCGCCGCATCGCTTTCTTCGTCTTGGGCCAACTCACGTCGAAGCTTGTCGAAGGTTTGTGAAGCCACCATGTCGACGCGTAGTCGTGGAAGGTACTTGTGGCGCACTTCACTTGATCTTCGGAGGGGACTTGATGTAGCTTGAGGTAGTCGTCCATCTTGTGCTCCCACTTGAGATACTCCTCGGGGTCGTGATTCCCATAGAAAGGAAGCTCGTGGAAGTCGCGGACTTGAGCTTGGGGAGCTTCTCTTGAGCGTAATCTTGAGGTGCTTATTGGCGAAGATGTCGTATGTCCAAAGGCGAAGATGCCTTGAAGTCGCTTGGCGAAGATGCCAAGGTAGATGGTGAAGTCGTGGAGCGGTGGTTGGTGTTGAGCTCTTGACCGTCACGTTCTCGTCGGTGATGGTGTCGATGCAGATGTGACCTTGCCGGAGATGGTAGCTCGGAAGCATGTGCACTTGAGCGTCTTCTCGAAGATGAGGGAGACCTCTTGGCGGTCTTGATGAGGGCTATGAGCTCCTCCTTGTGAGCTTGCATCTTGGCGTCGATGAAGTTTTTCGTGGCATCGAAGTCGTCGTTGTTGGTGTAGACCGAAGTAGATGTGCTTTGCCTATCCATCATGCTCAAGCAAAAATGTGAGTGGAAGAAAGGAAAGAACTAGACCAAATGTACCTTATCCAATGTTGAAGATGGATCAATGATCACTCAATAATGTATTATGGAAGTAGCACAATTGGTATCGGATCTTGTCTATTCTCACACCTACACAAGTAAAGCTTATGGAGTAGCTTGGTGAGGATAGTGGTACAAACATTTGATGCAATTGTTAGTAAGAGTCAATAATGTTGAAAGAGATTCACAAATTCGCAAATGAAACAAGTAGACCAATAGCAATGACTGGCACACGGAAACGCACACACGGATAGATAAATGGGGTCGTGCAACCAAGGAAAGAGCACAAAATGTGGAATCCACGGAAAACGCTCGTGTTGCACAACTCAAGAGAGACGCTAGCACGATTGCTCAATAGGCGGATACGACACTTGTGCACACCCTAGGAAAGACAAAACGTATCGACTTTCTATTCCAGGTATGCTATGTATGTATGGTTCCCGGTGTTGCTCACACGATGATCCAAGATGATCAATGATGGTAAATGATATGCAATGTGGTATGATGCTATGGCTCTTGCTTACAAGCTCTTTGTTTTTCTCTTTGCTTAAAAGCTTTTTTTTGGCCAATATGCGCAACGCTTAAACCAAGATAGCAAGTGTGTATATGAGGGACCAATCTTGTGACACAAGAGATGATATGATGATACCAAGATGAGGTATGTATGCAATGGAAGGGCGGATCGATAATCACTAAAGTGCACAAGTAACGTTGCCGGCAATACTCAATGGCTAGTCTCGATAGGCAAGTGACGCAAAATGGGCTAGGGGTTAACAATGCAATGGCAAGTGGAATATACAATGGTGTCGTCGAGGTTACCGTCGGTGGTTCTCGTTTGTAAGCAAGGACGGATGATGATGAAGTGGACAATGTCGATGATGACCTCGTGGCGATGATGAGTGGCGGTGTTCTTGATGTCGAACCGTTCCCAATTAGCCGAAACACCTTAGGAAACAGAAAATACCACGAACTCAAAATCTCAAACGCAAATGTCAAATGGTGGTAGCGGATTAGCGGTGGTGGTTGCGGAAGTATTGGTGGAAACCCGGTCAAAATGGGGTAAGGTGGCGGAAGAGGATGGTGGGCGGGCATGCGGAAGTTATGGTGAATGAAGTAGTAACCGTCCCTAAGTAGCCGAAACACCTTAGGAGACTCGAATCACTACTCAAGCAACCACAAATGCTATGGGAACCAAAATGGGTTAGGTTGCGGAAGGCTATGGTGGTATTGTGGATGATATGGTGGAGGCCTACGCAAGTTTGCCAAAGTTCCAAAAATTTGATGGAGTCAAATGGTGGTGAAACCAAGGTGGGGTCCTTAGGCACGTCGATAGCTTCAAAACGAGCCGAAGAACACTCAAATCAGAGTTCGAAGCTAAAAGTTATGATGAAAATGGTGAAGGAGGGTGATGCTGAAATTCTGTGTAATGTTTCTGGTTAGGCCGGAAGTTCCGGGGTTAGGGCCGGAAGTTCCGGGGGGTTGCCGGAAGTTCCGGGGGTCGCGGGAGACGTGCGGGGAAAACCGGGGGATTTTGGGGTAAACTTTATGTTTAGCCCGGAAGTTCCGGGGCATGGACGGAAGTTCCGGGTGACGGAAGTTCCGGGGAAGTCCAGAAGTTCCGGGGGTCGTGGAATTTCGTCCGGGACGAACCCTAAATTCAAGATCTGAGAACGGGGGCGGAAAAACACGATTTCCCGGGGCAAAATTGAGAAGATTTCGTGGATGGAAATGGGGGAAAAGATGGGGAAGGCTAGATCCACTTGAAACACAACGAATCCATGGATCAAAATCAACAAAACATCATCCAACCAACAAATCACAAAAAAAATTGGTATGGCTATTTTTGGTGGGGATTTTCGAATTAGGACAAAAACAACAAAATCAAGCTAGAAAACGGTGGGGGAGACTCCAAAATCATGATCAACGTGGCTCATGATACCAAGATGATGTAGGGTGGAACCCTAATGGTGTCGATCTTTCACGATTGGAGGGGATCCCGCGAAGAACACGAAGAACATGAGAGGGGAAAACGAGAGGAAACACTCAAATAGACAAGATACAATCACACATGTGCTAAATCCACATACACACGGAGAGATTCACGATCCAAAGTCAACAAAGGACGATACAAACGATATCTAGTTCATCCCGATCCAGAGAGGAGTCGAGGTCTTGATATCCCGTGGGATCTTCTCACGTGCTCACATGGAGGTCTTGAACTCCATGGGAGTGGTCTCTCTCTCTCTCAAGAGGAGGTAAGGAGCAAAGCTCAACTAATGAGCTATCATATTTGCTAACCCTAAAACGTAGGTGGAAGAAGACTATATATAGTCTAAGGGGCGAAGGGGTACACGGGCCTCGGCCCAAGTCAATGCACGCAGGCAGGGCCGAAAGTTCCGGGCAGGTTCCGGCCGGGTTCCGGGCTAACCAGAGAGTTGTCGCGCTCGGGGCTGGGCTGGATGCCGGGGGCCGGAAGTTCCGGGAAGGCCGGAGGTTCCGGGCGAGGTTCCGGGCAAGTTCTGGGCTGAACAGAGAGTTGGCATGCCTGGGGCTGTTCCGGACGTCGGAGGCCGGAAGTTCCGGAGCGGCCGGAAGGTCCGGGGGGCGGAAGTTCCGGGCTGGAGGTCGGAGGTTCCGGACTTTTTCAGAAGCTTGTCCTTGCTTCTTCTTCCTTCTCTTCCAAGCTTCCCTCGCGTGGTGCCGTTACCTAAGAAAAGCAGGCAAGGGTTCATCAGAATCATATACCAAGTTCACGGGTACCTTGATATCTGTTGCCAAAATTGTTGCTGCAAACTGTCTTACTTCGTCTTTGGTTAATCCTTGCAACACCTTGAAGTGTATACTAGTCTTTTTCCTCCTGCATGACCTATGTAGGTGTTGGATCCTTACCTTCCTTTAGTAGACCTGCCTGAACATAGTTGCTCCTTGTATGGTGACTCGCGTGACCTGGGAGTATGTGTAGCTGAACATTTTATTCCCGAGGGGCTTGACTCTTACGATGCACTGCCAATGCATGGTGTAATTGCTGGTACTAATGTTGCCAGCGGGCTGTAGTATTGTACTGACGAAGGTTGGATAGCTTGTGTTGGAAGCCTTAGAGAGCATCGTGCTGAAGAAGACTGGGTAGCTTATGCTCGAAGCTCTTGCCGGGATAGCGTGCTAAAGAAGGCTGGGTAGTGTACCACGGAAGTTTCCCCTCTTGGTTGCTTATCGTCGAAGACTCGGTGCCTTATGCCGGAAGCTTTTTGCGGTAGCTTACCGAAGAAGCTAAAGTAGCTTATGCCGGAAGCTATCCATATGCCGTACTAAGGAAGATTTGAGGAGATGATGTAGGGCAAGACCCTAGGTGGCCCGATGTTCACGAATTGGAGGTGGGTTTGAGGAAGAACACCAAGAACACAAGGGGAAAACACAAGAACAACACTCTAATGGACAAGATCCACACCAAGTACTCCTCAAATCACAAGCAATACAAGAGGTGCATCAAGATCCAAGAACAACAAGGGAAATAAAGATACAAAGGTAGTTCATCCAAATCTCTAGGAGAGATGGGTCTTGATGATCTAGATAGATCCTTCCCACAAGGGGGTCTTGATATCCCTAAGGATCTTCTCCAATGGAGGTCTTGAACTCCAATGGAGTGTGCCTCTCTCAAGAGGATTCCCACAAGGGGAGATACATGAGCTAAGCTCCAATGTCTAGATCTAATCTTAGCTAAAGCTTAATGGAGGAGATGGAGGAGTATATATGGCCCTAGGGGATGAAGGGGTAAGCAGGGGCGTAATAGGAAATACATGGGCAAGCCCAACAGCTGCACACAGGCAGCCCCGTGTGCACGGGGTATCCAGCGACCTGACAACTTAGCCCATGCGCACGGGCTTGTACCGTAGGCACGGGGGTCCCGTGGGCACGGGGTCCAGGGCCCGTGCGCACGGGGTACGTCCAGCCGAGTCCAGTAGGTTTGCCATTTCCCGTGGGCACGGGGTCAGGGGAGCCCGTGCGCACGGGGTAGCCTGGGCGCGTCTGTCTTCTTTGGGTTGGCAGCCTCCGTCTTCCTCGTGGCCTTCCCGTCCTTTTCCTTGACGGTTCCTTCTCCGCTTCCAAGCTTCTCTCGTGGACGGTGTAGGCGCTCGCTTGTGGATGACCTCCTCCATGGCACAATCATCATTGGGCTCAAACCTATACATGCACACGGTAGGATGGTCAAGTAGTATACCATCCTCGAAGACAAGTGAACACGTGTAAAGGAGATGATTCACCTTTATGTATGTGAAGTAGATATGACACGTGTCACTTGCCATGGTGATGTCCGTAGGATGCTCCGCATCAGGAGCCTTGCACTGTAAGCTTCGCCGGTGGTGTGAGGAAAAAGGCTGGGTTGCTTGCACCAGAAGTTTCTCACTGTGCTATGCGGACTGAATACCATATATACCACCTCACAACTCCAGTTGTTGATTACTTGTACAAAAAAGATTTGTTTGACTATCCATCTTGCTGAGCACTGGGTGGATGGTGCATCCTTGCTTGCTCTCGGGTATAACCCGTTTCATATTTTACTCAAGCGAAACCAAACTTCGTATACTAATCATATCTTGGACGACAAGTGTACTGTTGGCTTTGCACACTACTGGTCTTCCTGCCGGTTCCTTACGGTGGTAATGCTTGCACACTGAGGCAAACTTGATGCGGATAACCATTACAGGGTATCATTTGCATTTCAACCAGATATCCCAAGACAGGCAACTGATAATTCCATAAGGTTTAGCTGAGCTTCCAAGTATCTGAAATCCTCATTGATCCGATGACTGTCGATGAGGAACTTCCATAGGGAAAGTAATGTGACACCGAGGAGCCAAATGAAAAGGCGAATGAAAACTGCTCAACGAAATGCACTACTCTTGCAAAAACCACACTTTATTGCTACTCAAGGCAATTTACAACACTCGGTACTGCTACAACTTATGCGACATGAACCTCGCAAGTGCTTAGGTACTATGAACGGAGGGCGGGTTACTGGAGAGCGAAGGAGCTGGCGGAGAGGTTGACGGAGCCAAAGCCATACCAAGCGCTCTTCGGGCGCGAGTTGCATCTCTGGCCAGTTCAGCGATGAGGACGTATTCGGCAATCATGTAACGGGACATGTATGCCACAGCTGGGTCGTCGTCCGAGCGAACAGGAGGAAATCTAACCCGTCTGGGAGTGATGGCCATAGTGGGATAGTAGTGGAAGGCACGATTCTCTTGCATCGTGCTCTCCTGATGACGAAGAACAGTGAGGCCTGCCAGAGCTGCAAGCTGGATGGCGCGCCCCGGGGTAGAGGCATAACCACCATGGAGACTATAGGTGCGCTTCCCCAAAGGTTGGTCGACTGACAGAATGACATTGTCATGATACTCAAGCACCAGTCCTGCAAGCGGGGTCTGGAACACTTGGTACCTTGGCATCTCTCCACTGGTATAGAGGAGACGCCAAACAACCAGTTAGTGAACCAAATCTAAATGCATGCCATGCGACAAACAAATGCAACAACCAAATGCAACAATTCAAGTGCATCACCCAAGCAAGCTGGGCTCTAAACTAATGATTTTCTAACATCCGGGTTAGGTAGGGTGTCCTATAGCCAGACCTGCTCTGATACCAAACCATGTGGCACCCCGGCTCAGAGTCATCGGAGCACCCCGTATTCCAGCCCAGAGATCAAGTCTTCTGGAATACGGCACTGCTTGGCATAGAACAAATCAGCTCTTTATTACTAATAGTTGGAGTACAAGGGTTACAAAGAGTTTACAACGGCATAGTGATGCTACTCCAGCTAATGTAGCTCTATGCTAGCAGCGGCACGACTTCTAATAGCGGAACCACGGCGACGGAGATGGGCTCCACTCCGCAGGGACTCTGGCTGGGACACGCCCTAGCTCGCAACTCAGAATCCTCAGCTATGCAAACATATCAGCACCTGCAAACTGGCATGACACGCCAGGTGAGTACTTTGAATGTACTCGCAAGCTCACAACAAACAAGAGCATCAAAGCACAACAACACCATAGCAAGTATGATTATATCAGATTCAAATGTTATTAAAAAGGGTGGAAGAAAATAATAACATGCTATTGCTAAACTATCTACAAAAGTCATCCTTCTTAAAGTCACAGAGACCACCTTGCTCTTGGCTACTCGGTTGAACCACTTACTCTTGTGACCAACTCTTGGTCACCTCAACATCGGACGATCATCCCCGAGATCGCCTACAAACATTACCAGCGACTTTCGGCCAAGCGGTTACCTCACCATACTGAGACGAGTTCTTCCATCATTCGTCATTCCCTCATTCGTGTTGATCAAACAGTGTGACTTAGTGCGAACTGTGTCCAATACCGTGGACTCGGCTATTCGAATAGGTTCTTACACTCTGCAGAGGTTGCGCACGTTACCCACACCATGGACATTCGTCCAACGAAACTTGCCTAACCTGTGTCCCTTCCCTCGTACCGCCGACACGTCCTTTCTGAGGTCATGCCCTGGGTGGCCCCTGTGTCACCTCTGACACCTGCCACCGTCGTGGCCATACAACCTGTCCCAAACGGGGACCTGAGCTCAATAACCAAACCGGGCTCACAAGGTTATCGTCGTCTACCTGATCAGGGTAGCACGCACGCATAACCTCCCCTCTTTGGTGGTACCGATGAAAGAGCACAAGGTTAGCCCCAGTTAAGGCCGTCCCATTCCGGCAGGTGTGGCTGCACTGGAAAGCTCGGTTCAGTGGCACTTGATCAACAATGAAGGAATTTATCCCCCAAGTAATCTTTTCGTCATAACTGATACTCCAGTATTAAAGTAATCCAAGTTATAACAATAGCCAACTAGTGATCCAATGAGTATCATGATCAAACTGCTGCTACCAATTCCATAGCCACAATTGCCGGGCGAAATCACAAAATAATCATAGACGGTAATCTCTTAATCCGACTGTATCATGACATCATCAAACTTGAAAACTACTAACTACTGACACCTTAGTCATCACTAAGACAGCAACATATCCAAGAATTTCCCCAAGTGTTGCATGAACTAACTCACTTATCAATAATTCAAATTTTAGCATGAAAATAATTATTTAAACCATGATATTGCAATGCAATTATGCAAATGAGAGTTGTGGCTTGCCTTGCACCAAGGGAGTGTGGGAATACTCCTAGTCTTCACCAACTAGTCAAAACCACTCTGAAAAATATTTTTGAACACATTTGTAAATATCACATAGAGCATTTTTCTCTGTCCAGCAATTCTAGACAGCAGAGAAAAATACCGAAATTTTACAGCAAATAGAGGAGCTCATAAGAAAAATAATGCAAAAAGAATAAACTCATTTGGACTTATGGTTTAAAAGTAATGGGCAGTCAAAGTTGAGTCAAAATTCTGGATTAAATTGATTTTAAACGGAAAATCAGAAAATACCAGGGATGGCCACGTCGAAGGCATAAAGTGGGGTTACGCCTCCACTTGCGTACCGCTTCGGGAGTGATGGGAGTCACTGAGGTGGGGCTCCCTGTCAGTTTTAAATAGAGAGGGAGAGGGAACATGGGACGACGAAGCTCACCGGCGGCGTTCACCGGCGTAGAGGCCACGGCGGAGCTGGGCGAAGGCAGGGATGGAACGAGCAGACGACGGCGAGCTCTCCCGTACCCACAGCACAATAGGAGATGGCCGGATGGCGTCAGCCCCTTCTTCTCAGGCGGCGGCGAGCCACAGGCATCGACCGATCCGGCGACTCCGGCGAGCACTCGAGCAACGGGGTGGCTGGGGAGGATCAGTGGATCACCATGACCTCGGGGGTGGGCTCGGTTGGGGCTGGGGTGGACGGAGGTGAGCGGGAGAAGCAAGGGCAGTGTGGCGGAGCACCTCGCTGGAGACGGAGAAGGAGGGCCTCCCGGCTGGCTTTGGCGCTGCTGGGTGATGATTAGGAGAGGGGAAGCTCGAGTGATGAGGAGAGGGAGGGCTCGGGGCGGCTTTTATAGCCAGACGGGAGGTGCCCGAGCCGGTCAGCGCCGTGGGGATGCGGCCGAGCTCTAGGGTGAGCTGGCCGTCGTGCTGGCCTGCGGAGCACGTGGGGAGGGGACGTG
Source organism: Elymus sibiricus (assembly GCA_039707655.1). Lineage (NCBI taxonomy): Eukaryota > Viridiplantae > Streptophyta > Magnoliopsida > Poales > Poaceae > Elymus > Elymus sibiricus. Next base: position 200,208,063 of record CM077668.1, read on the forward strand.
AGCTCACAAAGGACGACGGGACAAGTCCGGAGCCATTAAGGGCGTGCGGACAATGGCGGCGACCGCGGCGCCCTGTTCTGCCCGTGGGCGAACTTGGCCGTGTGCAGCGACGAGCCTTGCCGGAGAAGGCAGAGGGTTCTAGAGGGGGTACGTGGGTGGAGGCGACGACGTCGGCACGACGGGACAAGGAGGAGCAGCGTGAGGTGGCCGGAGTGGTCGTGTCCGACGCGGTCGGCGCGCAGAGCGCGACTTTGGCCCTGGCAGACGTGTGGTCACCGTGTGCATTGGCGCACGCGGTGCGCTCTGGCCCGTCCAGTCGTGTCTATGCGATAGTCCTTCCATCAAGAGACCTCCCTGTGCAACTGGTTCAGCAAGAGGCGGCTTGGACAGCTGGCCAGCTTCCAGACAAGTTTCTGGAAAGAAACTTGGGCAAGAAGCTAGGGAAAAATAGTTAGGGTTTTGAGTGGGAAAATTTGTCACACTGAAATGTAGTAGGAAGGTGCTCATACTATGAAAATTTCAAACCAAATGGGTAAGCTTTGGATGTAGTTGCTTCACAACTACTTCTCTAGTCCAGAAACTAGTTGAAGAAGATGCACTCACATGGATGGGCTCCTGGAGCTAAAATTTGATATTTGTGGGTCATTGGGTGGCATCAGGATGCTATAAAAATTTCATACCATTTAGATAAGTGTAAATGGTACTTCCTTCACAATGCTTCCTTCTGGACAGAAGCTTGGGAGAATTTTATAGAGAAAAATGGCTAAATGAAATGGGCCAAAATTTGGTAGAATGAGCTAAGATGGATAGGAGAATGTCCTGGATTAATTTCAGAATTTTTGGAGCAATATAAAATATAGTTGCTTCACAAACTGAAATTGTGACCAGAAACAAAGATTGGATGATGTGCTCACCATGAGCATGGAATCTTGAATATTTTCACATATCCAAGGTTCATATGGTCCAAAGAATTTATGAGAATTTTCCTGGAATTTTTGGGAAAGCAGAAATATAGGTTGCTTCACAACCTAGAGCTCAAAGGATTATTCCTTTAATAGAAAAGGAATATTTTAATTGGAATAAAATTGAGATTGAGCAAGAATGGGAATAGCATGGCTTGAGAGAAGTTTTTGGGAGCTTTGATTCATTTGGGAGGGGAAAGTAAAAATATTCCCAAGTTTTGAGTCCATAGAGCCATTCAAAAATAAAAACCAAGCCAAATTCCAAATGAAACTCAAATGGGTTTTTGAAAAGAAAGGTTGGGAAAAAGCAGGGTGTCACAGGAGGCGGCCAAGTTTCGCACTCCCGTGCCGGAGACGGAGGCGGGGGTGGAGACGGCCATCTTCCTCAACGTTTCGGTGATCCCAGTCATCAGGCCGGCGAGAAGAGCGCCACAAGCCTCAACGGGAAGGGGAAAGCGGTGTCCCAAGGCGGCACGGCGAAAGACGCACCGAGACGGTCGCACGACGGACAACACCCGCCTCGACCTGACCACGCGCCGAGAACGCCACACGACGGGTGCAACCCACAACAACGCAAGCGGATGCTGCGTCCATCTCAGCAAGATCAAGACCCACCGCATCGTGACCTTGATAGCTCTGGCCGTCGCCGTGAGCACATCTCTGAATACCCGTCGCTTGATGGTCACCAAGTTCTGCCATCGGTATAAGATAGAGTTCCTCCTGGCCCAGTCAGGAGTCGTGAGCCGTCTCGCACCGCTTGCGGCCATGCAGTTCCTACTCAGGAACGAGACAGAGTTCCTCCTGGTCCAACTAGGAATCGAGAGCCGTCTCATGCATCTGCGCCATACATAGCGCGTACTTCATCAGAAGCAATGGCGCAAGCCCAGCTGCTGCTGAACTTCCCTCCAGCAGCTCACCAGATGGATGAGTGGCGTGCTACCATCCAGAGCCTCCTCGCGCTTGCCGTCAATGGCGGTTCTCAACAAGCGGGGCCTTCATGGCGCCCGCAGACGAAGACAGCGCGGGGGGCAGGAGAGCGTGCCAGAGGACCAGCACCTACGGGGGCACCAACATTGCAATCCCCACAATGCACACCCCGTCAAGAGCGGCGTACAGAGGATCGTGACGAGGTCTCCATGGCTTCCTCTGATCCCCAAAGCCGAAGCCAGCAAGACCAGCGTCAAGTTTTGCAGAACTGGCAAGGGGAGGACGCCCGAGTGCGGATTGAGCGGCACCGAGAGGCTCGCCGGCAATCTGATGAATGCGCCGGGATGACAGTGAACTTGACTGTGCCGGGAAGCATTGGGTCCTTGCCGTATGATGCAAGTTGCCCTGCGTTCACCCATGAGCTGCGACAAGTTTGCTGGCCCTCTTCCCGGAGCTTCAAGCCCGATCTGTCAGACATGTACGACGGCAAGATCAATCCATCTGAGTTCCTCGGGATCTATACCATAGCTCTTCAAGCTGCTGGGTGTAGAGACGAGAAGGTTCTCGCCAATTATTTTCCGTTGGCGCTCAAGCCCAACGTGAGATCTTGACTGATGAACTTACCGGAGGGCTCCATTTCGTCCTGGTCAGATTTGTGTCATCAGTTCGTTGGAGCTTACCAAGGTGGCCACAAGCGCCCCAGCAAGCCCAGCGACCTGCATGTACTGTCGCAGAAGGAAGGCGAGCCCCTCCGCAAGTATATTCAGAGGTTTAGTTGGGTGCATCACAACATCCCCGACATGCATCCTGCCGCCATTATTACTGCGTTCCATAATAACATGCGCAACCGCAGGATGCGCGAAAAAATGAACATCAAGCAAGTCAAGGAGATTGTTGAGCTGTATGCTCTTGCTGACAAGTGTGGACGAGCTGAAAAAGGCAGACGACTTCTCGGAGAGGACGCAGCTGTTGCTTCCCCTGACTCTAGTGACGAGGAGGTGTCTGCTCCAAAAAAGAAGGGCCGGAAGCGCAACCGCAAGTGCAAGGGCAAGGCAGTGATGGCAGTAGAAGGCTCCGGTGCCAAGAAACCCAAGACTAAAGACAGCGGCAAGGAGGTTACCGACTTTACTTGCGAGCATGTGGCTGACGGAGAGAAGTCCAATGGACCATAGTTCGAGATACACCATACCACGGGCCACGATCTCCAGGAGTGCCACCAAGTTTAGCAACTGGTTGAAAGGCAGAAGCAAGAGTACGAGAAGCGGGACAAGGAGAAGGGCCAAGACGGTGGTGGTGGTTCTGGCAACAAGAAGCGTGGCGCCCGTGGGGGTCGCCGCGGCAAAGCCGGGAAGCAGAAAGAGAAGCCTGCTTGCGGCAGCGAAAAGAAAGAAGGAGAAGAAGGTGAGGACGATGACACCGTTAATGTTACAGAAGAAACCTTAATTCACAAAAGAAATCCAAAATGCTACAGATTGCATGTGCATTGACGGAGGCGCATCTTTGCACTCCTCTCGCCGCCAATTCAAGCAATGGGCACATGAGATCAATGAGGCGGAACCAGCAGCTGACAAGCAAAAGCCGTTGAAGTGGTCCAACATGCCTATCATTTTTGACATCGAGGACCACCCAGATCGTACATCTCGTGTGGGTTGTTTGTCGTTGTTGGTTTCACCAACAATTTGCAACATCAAGGTGACAAAAATGTTAGTTGTCGGTGGGGCCGGGCTGAACTTGATATCCCCTGTGGTGATCAAGAAGATGCAAATTCCTGATGAGGACCTCCAAGAAACGAGAACGTTTCAAGGAGTGAACCCAGGAAGGACAAAGCCTAAGGCATAGATCACACTGCCGGTGACGTTTGGAGATGAGTTGAACTACATGACTGAGAAGGTAGTTTTCGAACGTCGTCAAGTTACCGTTACCTTACAACGGGATTCTTTGTCGACCTGCCTTGGCGAAGTTTATGGCGGCATCCCAGTACGCCTACAATACTTTTAAGATGCCAGGGCCCATGGAGGTGATCACGATCCACTCCGACAAGAAAGACACAGTGATTTGCGCTGACAAGTTCTATCGGGAGGCAGTTGCAGCATCTGCCGGCAAGGCACCTGATGAGGATATATTCACAAAATATGATGATTCTGCTTGCTTAAGCGGGAAAGAAATATTGAGCCTCGTTGACAAATATCACAAGGTGAATTCATTCCTAGTTGAACATGTTACTTTGATTCGGAAGAATTTTATATTACCTAAATCATGGACTTTTCGTATCACTAGGATTGAATTAATGGCGAGCCGGGTGCATGGGCAAGAAGCTATGCGCAAGGAATGATGGCAAGCACGAGGGAGGTGTGGGAGGAAGTGGTGTCATCATCACATGAAGAGAACAAAAGTTGGAAACAATATATTCCATGTCAGACTCGGATTGACAGCCAGGAAGCCCGAAATTGATATACGTGCAGAATCCGTGTCCGTGGTCCAAATAAGGCGTGTAAATACAATTTGGAAAGCTTGAGTCGTGTGCATTCCAAACTGTATAACTGCAGCCCGCGATTCGCGGTGACCGAGTCACAGTCATCAAAACAATACAACGGTTGTTTCTGCCAGTTTTCCAGATAGACTCGTTTAAGTTAGGAAAGTTAGAGATATGGTTGATTTCGACCCCAACACTAGGTTGGACGTCCAGGGGTCTTTATATACCCTTATAAGTTGTGGCTTTTAGGGTTAGACCACGTTTTGATTAAACTCATAACAGACTTAATTGCTTTAAGCATTCCTCTGTATTCATATTCCTCTTTGCATCGATCAGGAATATTTACCTACACCAAATTTGTTTCGATAGGGTGTATTTGCTACTGAAAGTCAAGTGCTTTCTGTCATTTCATTGGGAATTGGGAGATTGCAGAACCGCTTCGTGGTCGGCGGCTACGTGCGCAAGTGTGTGGTGTTGCGAATATCCATAGGGTTGAAGATCTGTCGCATTGGCAACGGGGGAACAGCCGGAGAGTTCGTGAGCGTCTCACAAGTTATCCAGCAAGTTCATCATCCACACCATCAGCTCACTGAGAAGATTGGGCCACCCCTTATCATCTTGGTATCAGATTTCCAGCGTTTACTCGGTGAGCATCCATCAATCCCTCAGATTTGTTTTGTTTTAGTCCTATACAGAAAAAGCCATACAAAAAGATTAGGTTTAGAGTTTGCTGCCATAGCCTAGATAGCATCGGTTCTAAGTTTTAGTTGTTGATCGTAGTCTTTTATTTGCGTAACTTATTTTCTGATCTGAGTCATACTAGATTGTCCAAAAAATTTCTTTCACAAGTTGGAGTCGTTCGGTTTCTGTCAAGTCTGTTTCTTCAAGTCAGTTTAGTTTGCTTAGATTAACAATCCGAATCAGATTGTGTTTCCGTTTGATAACCATAGTCAGCCTTTCTTCTTTTGCGTAGCACTTTCCTATTGAGACTAGCATATCCTTTGCTCTACGGACTGCTCAGATAGGAATTTGGAGAGTGCATCATTTGTTTTGGCAAATTCAGATTGGTTACTAATTGCTCAGGTTTCTGTTGATAAAAAAAGAAAAGAAAAAAAAGAGAAAGAAAGAAAAAAAAAGGAGAAAAAGAAAGCTCTACGTGGAAGTTCGATACTATTTTGGAGACGTGTTTCAGTAATTCTGCCACGTTCATTGCACTAGTAGATTGAGCAATCTTGTGCCCGTATACTTTGAGCGTTTTGCTAGCGTCTCTCCTGTGCATTTGCAACACGAGCATCTTCGACGTACCAGAATTTTGAGCTCAGTTTCAGAGTTGCATTTGCCCCATTTATCTCCACCGTGTGTGTTTCCGTGAGTCTTTTTATCATACGATCAGCACTAGGATTTGTGAATTGGTGTTGTTAGGTATCCCAACCAAGCTCCACCATATACCCTGGTTTGTTGTGTGATAGTTTTCACCCTCGGTATTCGCTACATCACATCCGCACACGTTCGGTCTCTACAAGCTGGTAAGCTATTCCAATTCACTTTGGAACGGTAAGATACCTTATTTCTTTCAGTTTTGAGTGATTTGAGTATTTTCCACCTATACATACTTGTTGTTCACTAATCATGGCAGAAGGTGCTGAGGATAATTTGGAGTCTCGAAGATATGACTTCCTCCGCAACAAATATTGTAGTGCCACCTTTTGGGAGGAAGAACGTGGTAACTTTGATGGAGATGGGCTATTTCACCATGATGTGGTGATTGGAGAGCGACGTGCTGCAGCCACCATTAACAGATCCTCAACTCTTAATTTGATCCGCATTGAGGTTGTAGAGTAGTTGCAGCTACCTACATGTGCTCATACAGTGCCATACCTCCTGCACTCATCGTATGGCACATTGCTGATTTCACACACCGCTGATATTCCTATTACTATCGGAGTGCATACCGAGGTTGTGCGATGTGATGTATCTCCTATGCCACTTGATTCTTGTCACGTTTTGTTGGGAGATTGTTGGTGCAGAAAGTTTCAAGTTCAACCTTGCCATCAAGTCAACAAAATTTCTTTCAAGTGGAACATGAAGCGGCGTGCTTTGCTGCGTGCTCCAGCCGACAAATTTCATGAGTATCATCTTCTTCGCAAGGAGAGGACAAAAGAATTTTGTTTGTCTGCTAAGTACAAGGTTATCATGGATGGTGACATTTCAGTTATATGTCATTTTAACCACGATGTGTATCACAACCCATGTGAGAATGAGAGCCACATAGCCAAATTGAGTGTGAGTGTTATCAAAAGTGAGTTGTGTGATTCCACTAAACGTGAGGAGTATGAGAGAGACAGATAACATGAGTGTAGTAGATGATAGGACATGTGAGGACATTTCTACTAATGTAATCATCTCTATTTCTACTGTTGTTTCTTCTGATTTGCAGGTTGCTTTTGAAGAAAGGGAACTAGATGCGCAACAACCTGCATCATTTGAAGAGGTGTCGATGGTACCTCCTTCTACATTGGAGGACGTTCCTGAACATAGTGTTGTTTTCAACCTACAAGCAGTCATAACGAAATATTGTGAGTCTAATCCTTTGCTGGTAAATTCTTGTGATTTGATTTGCACACATGTTACAACACCATGCGATAAATTGCAAATTTTGGATTTTGATCATGTGGTACTACTTACACATAAATAAGTTCTCGCAAGAATACCACCTGTTGATATTCTATATTCCATCATGCTAAATGAACCTATTAGTTTGAGTTGTGATATAAATAAGATTTCCGAAATTTTACATCTGAATTATAGCACATATGCCTATAGTTTCACATTTAATTTAATTGGTGAATATAGCATGACTGATAATTTTCTGGTGGATCGCATATGCATTACCTGTGATAGGATTGCTGATTTGAAACTTGCTGTTTTGAGTCCTATATGCTATGTGACAAAGTCGTTTTGCTTTGGGACAATAGCTAATTTTCATGAGAATATGAAATATCATTTTGGTCTAGTTGATTTATTGCGGCCAAAAAAAATTCAGCTATGTCGAATTGTGCTGATCATGTTGAAATAGAATCTGATCCATTGTGTTTGTCCCAACACCTGTTGCATTTATATGCTATTGCTATAGACTTCACTTATATTTGCAAACTGAGTTGCATCTTACACGCTGCGAGTAATGATGATGATCATACATATGTTTGTTCTACATATCAGAGTGGCGCAGTTGAAGCATGGTATACATTTGAACATTTTCGATTGGTTTGACCTTGGTTATAGCAAATTTGGCCATCGATCTTCTATGAGGACATTAGTCTTAATACTGAACAATAAGACTTTATACATGTTTGTTCCTCATTCTGATCATGACTATATGAACTTCACTTATACTTGCAATTATGATTGCCAATTCCTGAGATATTACGTGTTCCCGTATGGACATTTTGTCTTGTATACTTGCAATTTAAGTTGCATATTGCATATTGGGAATCTTTTTCATGACAACAAAAATGATACAGCATGTTATATATACATATATTACGCGTACACGTTGTTCTTTTTATTTCTGCCATTTTCAGCTTACCCAAAGCCGTGGACGGCTTTTCTTGAAGAAAGGGAGGATGATGAGGATATACTCACGAAATATGATGATTCTGCTTGCTTAAGCTAGAAAGAAATATTGAGCCTCGTTGACAAATATCACAAGGTGAATTCATTCCTAGTTGAACATGTTACTTTGATTCGGAAGAATTTTATACTACCTAAATCATGGACTTTTCATATCACTAGGATTGAATTAATGGCGAGCCGTGTGCATGGGCAACAAGCTATGCGCAAGGAATGATGGCAAGCACGAGGGAGGTGTGGGAGGAAGTGGCGCCATCATCACATGAAGAGAACAAAAGTTGGAAACAATATATTCCATGTCAGACTCGGATTGACAGCCAGGAAGCCCGAAATTGATATACGTGCAGAATCCGTGTCCGTGGTCCAAATAAGGCGTGTAAATACAATTTGGAAAGCTTGAGTCGTGTGCTTTCCAAACTGTATACCCGCAGCCCGCGATTCGCAGTGACCTAGTCGCAGTCATCAAAACAATACGGCGGTTGTTTCTGCCAGTTTTTCAGATAGACTCGTTTAAGTTAGGAAAGTTAGAGATATGGTTGATTTCGACCCCAACACTAGGTTGGACGTCCAGGGGTGTTTATATACCCTTGTAAGTCGTGGCTTTTAGGGTTAGACCACGTTTTGATTAAACTCATACCAGACTGAATTGCTTTAAGCATTCCTCTGTATCCATATTCCTCTTTGCATCGATCAGGAATATTTACCTACACCAAATTCGTTTCGATAGGGTGTATTCGCTACTGAAAGTCAAGTGCTTTCTGTCATTCCATTGGGAAAATTGGGAGATTGCAGAACCGCTTCGTGGTCGGCGGCTACGTGCGCAAGTGTGTGGTGTTGCGAATATCCATAGGGTTGAAGATCCGTCGCATTGGCAACGGGGGAACAACCGGAGAGTTCGTGAGTGTCTCACAAGTTAGCCAACAAGTTCATCATCGACACCATCAGCTCACTGAGAAGATCGGGCCACCCCTTATCAGCACCTACTCCTGACGACAAGGTTCCCGGGGGGCAGACACAGAAGGAAGGAACCGGCAATGGCAAGGCCTCCGGGAAGCGCACCGTGGAGTGCATCATGCCCGTGGAAGAAGCTGCACCTGCAACCAAGCAAGTTTCTACGAAAGAGGATGGGACCGGCACTTTCACCATAAGTGCCACCCTTAACAGCAAATAGGAAAGCACGCTCGTCACTTTCCTGCGGGTGAATGTCGATGTGTTTGCATGGCAACCATCTGACATCCCCGCCGTTCCCAGGGAAGTGATTGAGCACCACCTTGCTGTCTGTCCCAACGTGAGACCCGTCAAGTAGATGGAGCGCCAAGAGTTTATCACCCAAGAAATCCAAAAGTTGGAAGCAGCAGGTCTGGTTAGGGGAGTTTTACATCCAACATGGTTGGCAAATCCAGTTTTGGTTCACAAGGCTAACGGGAAATGGCAGCTTTGTATTGACTTCACGGATATCAATAAAGCTTGTCCCAAGAACCCATTTCCTTTGCCGCGAATCGATCAAATTGGTGACTCCACTGCCGGCTGTGATCTTCTCTCTTTCCTTGATGCCTATTCTGCTTATCATCAGATCTTTATGGCTCAGGAAGATGAGGAGAAAACGACATTCATTACTCCATATGGCACATACTGTTTTATACGTATGCCTTTCGAACTGAAGAGTGCCGGTACAACATTTCAAAGAGCGGTGCAGATTGGTTTTGGCTCACAGTTACATGGAAGTGTGGAAGCCTACATGGATGACATAGTAGTCAAAACCAAGCACCAATCAACACTCATTCAAGATTTGATAAGGGGTGGCCCGATCTTCTCAGTGAGCTGATGGTGTCGATGATGAACTTGTTGGATAACTTGTGAGACGCTCACGAACTCTCCGACTGTTCCCCCATTGCCAATGCGACAGATCTTCAACCGTATGGATATTCGCAACACCACACACTTGCGCACGTAGCCGCCGACCACGAAGCGGTTCTGCAATCTCCCAATTCCCAATGAAATGACAGATAGCACTTGACTTTCAGTAGCAAATACATCCTATCGAAACGAATTTGGTGTAGATAAATATTCCTGATCGATGCAAAGAGGAATATGATTTCAGAGGAATGCTTAAAGCAATTCAATCTGGTAGAGGTTTAATCAAAACGTGGACTAACCCTAAAAGCCATGACTTACAAGGGTATATAAAGACCCCTGGACGTCCAACCAAGTGTTGGGGTCGAAATCAACTTTATCTCTAACTTTCCTAACTTAAACGACTATATCTTGAAAACTGACAGAAACAACCGCGGTATTGTTTTGACGACCGCGACTCGGTCACCGCGAATCGTGGGCTGCGGGTATACAGTTTGGAAAGCACACGAATCAAGCTTTCCAAATTGTATTTGCACGCTTTATTTGGAGCAAGGACACAGATTCTGCACGTATATCAATTTCGGGCCTCCTGGCAGTCAATCCGAGTCTGGTTCTGATTTTCCTTTCTTTTATGTTGTGCACTTGCCTCCCTCTCCTCCCTCGTGCACTTGCTGATATTAGACATCAGTAGGCATTCTTCTTGCTGCAAATCTTCATCTTCATGTGCCAAGCTTGTCTTCTCTTCAAATCTGATCATACAAACATGCAAAGACTTAGGTAGTATAAAATTCTCAATAACACAAATGTCAGATTCAACTAAGAGTGAATTCACCTGTTGTTCTAATAGTTTTGCACGTGCTCTTGTAATTGGTCCAATTCTGATTTCATTGGACTTGTCATGTGCAGCAACATCACTAGTGGAAAACGATGGCAAAGGACTAGGGATGTCCTCATCATCCTCCCCCCCTTGAAGAGGCGTCGACCCCGACGCGCCAAGGTCATCTCCATTATATGGCGTCAGATCAGCAACGTTGAATGTATTACTCACGCCAAACTCTTCAGTGGGAAGATCAATTTTGTATGCATTATCATTAATCCTAGCAAGCACTTTATATGGTCCATCACCTCTTGGCTTCAACTTGGACTTGCGCCGTTCAGGAAATCTATCTTTGCGAAAGTGTACCCACACCATGTCGCCCGGCTGAAACAGCACCTCCTTTCTCTTCTTATTAACACGATCAGCTGTGTACTTGCCCTTCTTTTCAATTGCTTCTTTAGTCTTCTCGTGTATCTTCCTCACAAAATCTGCTCTCTTGGATGCCTCCATGTTCACTCTCTCTTGTATTGGAAGGGGTAGCAAATCAAGTGGTGTAATGGGTTTAAAACCATTGACCACCTCAAATGGACAGAACTGAGTTGTGGAATGTACCGCCCTGTTATATGCAAACTCCACATGCGGCAAACACTCCTCCCACACACGCAGGTTCTTCTTTATCATGGATCGCAACAACGTGGAGAGTGTGCGATTTACCACCTCCGTTTGACCATCTGTTTGGGGATGACAAGTAGTGCTGAATAATAACTTTGTCCCCAGCTTTCCCCAAAGTGACTTCCAGAAGTAGCTCATAAACCTTATGTGACGATCAGAAACAATCGTCTTTGGTACTCCATGTAAGCGCACGATGTCCCTGAAAAACAGATTAGCAATGTGCGACGCATCGTCGCTTTTGTGGCAGGCAATAAAATGTGCCATCTTAGAAAAACGATCAACTACCACAAAAATTGAATCATGTCCTCTCCTGGTCCTAGGCAATCCTATCACAAAATCCATGCTTATGTCTTCCCATGGTGTCGTAGGAGCAGGGAGAGGAGTATACAAACCGTGAGGTTTCAGCTTGGACTTCGCCTTATTACAAGTAATGCAACGCTTCACAAATCTGTCCACATCACGCCTCATCTTAGGCCAATAAAAATGATCAGCGAGCATAAGCAAAGTCTTCTCACGTCCAAAGTGACCCATCAAACCGCCGTCATGTGATTCCTGCAACAATAGCAAACGCACGGACGATTCTGGAACACATAGTTTGTTAGCTCTAAACAAATAGCCATCATGTACGTGATATTTTTCCCATTCTTTTACATCAGAACACAATTTATATGGTGCTGAAAAATCAGGATCAGTAGCATATAAATCACGCAAACTCTCTAAACCAGGAACTTGAACATCCAATTGTGTCAACAACATGTTTTTCCTAGAAAGAGCATCAGCAACCACGTTATCTTTACCCTTTTTATATTTAATGATGTATGGGAAAGATTCAATAAATTCAACCCATTTAGCATGGCGTTTATTCAAATTGGATTGGCTTTTCAAATATTTCAGAGCCTCATGATCAGAATGTATGAGAAATTCCTTTGGCCACAAATAATGTTGCCAAACCTCAAGGACACGAACTAGAGCATACAATTCTTTATCATAAACAGGATAGTTCAATTGTGCACCATTCAGTTTTTCAGAAAAATATGCAATCGGTTTACCCTCTTGCATCAACACCTCCAATACCAATTCCACTAGCATCACATTCAATCTCAAATTGCTTAGTGAAATCAGGAAGTACAAGCAAAGGTGCAGCAGTTAAACGACGTTTCAGCTCATCAAATGCATTATCTTGGGCTGTGCCCCACACAAACTCAACACTCTTTTTAGTAAGCTCGTTCAAAGGTGCAGCAATGGTACTGAAATCTTTCACAAAACGTCTATAGAAACCAGCAAGACCGTGAAAGCTTCGTACTTGACTAACATTCAGAGGAGTAGGCCAATTTTTAATAGCTTCAATTTTAGATTCGTCTACCTCAACTCCATGCTTTGAAACAACATATCCCAGAAATATGACCTTATCTTTGCAAAATGTGCACTTATCAAGATTACCATAAAGCTGAGCATCACGCAACACTTGCAAAACTTGGCGAATATGATCACTATGTTCAGATTCATTGCGGCTGTAAATAAGTATATCATCAAAATATATAACCACAAATTTACCAATGAAATGCCTCAAAACATGGTTCATTAATCGCATGAAAGTACTAGGTGCATTAGTTAACCCAAAAGGCATGACTAACCACTCATATAGACCAAACTTTGTTTTAAAGGCTGTCTTCCATTCATCCCCTTCTTTCATCCTAATTTGATGATAACCACTACGCAAATCAATTTTAGAGAAAACAGCAGCACCACTCAATTCATCTAACATATCTTCTAAACGTGGAATAGGATGATGATATCGAATAGTGATGTTATTTATAGCTCTACAATCTACGCACATGCGCCATGTACCATCTTTCTTAGGAACTAAAATTACAGGAACAACACAAGGACTTAAGCTCACGCGAATATAACCTTTGTCGAGAAGCTCTTGTACTTGTTTCTGAATTTCCTTTGTTTCCTCGGAGTTGGTGCGGTATGGTGCTCGATTGGGCAACGATGCTCCTGGTATCAAATCAATTTGATGCTCTATACCTCGCAATGCTGGTAAACCAGCGGGTACCTCCTCTGGAAACACATCGCTAAATTCCTGCAACACATTAGAAACACCAATAGGGAGAGGGGTCATGTCGTTAGAAACCAAAATTTGACCCTTGCACATTAGCAGAAGTGGTACAGCAATGGGATCCTCGCGAAACTCTCTCAAATCAGATTTGGTGGCTAACACAACTAAGGAATTCACTCCCTCACTTTTATTTTTACCGCTCACATTTGGCTTGTGGCTCTCACTCACCGGAAGTGTAGTCTCTCGCCTATCTAATCTCTCACTCTCTTTTTTAAGATTCACTTCAGTTTTTTGACGAGATTCATTTACAATTCGCTGCGGTGTCATAGGCCTCAAAGTAACCTCCTTGCCACGCCAATTCAAATGATATGTGTTGGCTCTCCCGTTGTGACAAACATCTCTATCATACTGCCATGGGCGTCCCAACAACAAGTGACACACAGTCATAGGAACCACATCACACTCAATGGTGTCTTTGTATGGTCCAATCTGAAATTCCACACGCACCATGTGGCTGATCTTCATCTCTCCACTATCACTTAGCCACTGACTAAAATATGGATTGGGGTGCGGTAAATATTTCAGTTTCAGCTTTTGGCATAACTCCTTACTAGCCAAATTGTGACAACTACCACCATCAATTATAACCTTGCACGCCTTACCAGGACCAACAACAGCCTTTGTTTGAAACAAATTGCACCGCTGTTCTGCAGGACTAGGAGTAACACTTAGCACTTTGGGCGAGCAAACAATTGTAGGATAGTGTGTAGCATAAGCATCTATTGAACCATCTTCATCTTCCTCCCAAATTTCAGAATCAGGGTCAGCATCATCACCGGTTTCATATTCTGCCGTGTCCTCATTAATCAACATAACCTTTTTATTGGGACAATCTCTCTTAAAATGATCCCGTCCACCACATGTATGACAGTTCATGTCCTTGTTTCTCGCTGTAGAATTAGTAGAACCAGCAGCACTAGCAGCAGGTTGCGCTAGTTTCTTCGCATTAGAGATCGCCGAATCTGATTTGGAAGAAGCATTACCACGGAAGCCAGAAGTGGAACTAGGAGTAGGCTCCACACTAGGTGCTGTTCGTGGTGTAAAACGACCTCTACTCGCTGTTGTGCGAGATGTAAACTTAGCATCCTCAGCCACTTGCAATTCAGCCTCACGTGCTTGGTGTAACAAATCTGTCATGTCATAATATTGGTGAAGCCGAACAATACGCTTAATGTTATAGTTCAGACCAGAGAGAAATCGCTGCATTGTTTGTTCAGGCTCTTCACGCACTCTAGCACGCTGCATAATAAGCTCCATCTCCTGAAAATATTCATCCACAGAAGAAATACCTTGCCTCAAATTCTGCAATCTGTCATAGAGAGAACGAATATAATTGCGTGGAACAGAGCGAGCACGCATCTCTTCCTTCATAGCTCTCCATGTAACAATGGGACGTTCACCATCTTCAATTCTGGATTGTACAATATTATCCCACCAAAGCAAAGCATAGTCATCAAATTCAGAAGATGCAAGTTTTATTTTTCTATCCTCGGTGTACTCATGCATGCGCCATAATTTTTCCACCTTCAGCTCCCAATTGAGGTACTCTTCAACATCAGTAGAACCAACAAACTTGGGGACGGTGAACTTTGGTTTGCCCAGCCCATCATCATCACGGTTGGCTAGTTGTGCGAAAGCATCATCATCAAATCGACGGCGCGCACCAAGAGGAGCAAATCCATGGCCTACGGGCATGGCACCAGTACGGCCACCACCACGGCCTCCATTACCACGACCACCATCTTGGCCAGCAACAACCGGCTCGTGTGGAGCTTGCGGGTCGCGATTAGCTTGCTGTAATTGTGCACGACGAGCTGCAGTACCTTCAACATTGGCAGCATTAGCAGTTGCGACACCACCATAAACACTAGCTTCACCATCATCATCATCACGCTGCTGATTTTGTTGGCGATCACCGGACTGTTGCAACCCAGCCAAAGCTTGCTGCAAGGTAACTAGAGTCCCCTGAATTTCAGTAACTTGTCGTTGTGTTGCTGTGATGGTTTCAGTAGCATCCTTCAGGTCCAACTCCATGTTCTGCACATTCTCATTTATAGGATCAGTTGCACACTGAATTTGTCGCTGAAGATGATCACGAAGAGCTTCATATTCATTCCAATGCACCACGGATTTAGGATCCTTTTTCTGCTGTACATCAAAAGAGTCTTTGGACATGATTAGGTGATTAGTACTCACAGAAAATATAGTGTATGTGGAAAACTCTCAACTCGCTCAAAACTGAAAGAAACAAGGTATCTTACCGTTCCAAAGTGAATTAGAAAAGCTTACCAACTTGTATGGGCAGAACGTGCACGGATGTGATGTAGCGAATACTGAGGGTGAAAACTATCACACGACAAACCAGGGGTATATGGTGGAGCTTGGTTGGGATACCTAACAACACCAATTCACAAATCCTAGTGCTGATCGTATGACAAAAAGACCCACGGAAACACACACGGTGGAGATAAATGGGGCAAATGCAACTCTGAAATTGAGCTCAAAATTATGGTATGCCGGAGTGATGCTCGTGTTGCAATTGCACAGGAGAGACGCTAGCAAAATGCTCAAAGGTAACGGGCACAAGATTGCTCAATCTACTAGTGCAATGAACGTGGCAGAATTACTGAAACACGTCTCCAAAACAGTATGGAACTTTCACGTAAAGCTTTCTTTTTCCTCTTTTTTTTCTTTCGTTCTCTTTTTTTTTCTTTCTTTCTCTTTTTTTCTTTTCTTTCTTTTTTTATCAACAGAAACCTGAGCAATTAGTAACCAATCTGAATTTGCCAAATTCCTATCTGAGCAGCCCGTAGAGCAAAGGATATGCTAGTCTCAATAGGAAAGTGCTACGCAAAAGAAGAAAGGCCGACTATGGTTATCAAACGGAAACACAATCGGATTCGGATTGTTAATCTAAGCTACTAAACTGACTTGAAGGAACAGACTTGACAGCAACCAAACGACTCCGACTTGATAATGAAAACCTAAACAATCTAGTACGACTCTGATAAGAAAATAAGTAACGCAAAGTAAAGACTACGATCAACAACTAAAACTTGGAACCGATGCTATCTAGGCTATGGCAGCAAACTCTAAACCTAATCTTTTTGTATGGCTTTTTCTGTATAGGACTAAAACAAAACTAATCTAAGGGATTGATGGATGCTCACCGAGTAAACGCTGGAAATCATGATAAGGGGTGGCCCGATCTTCTCAGTGAGCTGATGGTGTCGATGATGAACTTGTTGGATAACTTGTGAGACGCTCACGAACTCTCCGGCTGTTCCCCCGTTGCCAATGCGACGGATCTTCAACCCTATGGATATTCGCAACACCACACACTTGCGCACGTAGCCGCCGACCACGAAGCGGTTCTGCAATCTCCCAATTCCCAATGGAACGACAGATAGCACTTGACTTTCAGTAGCAAATACGCCCTATCGAAACGAATTTGGTGTAGATAAATATTCCTGATCGATGCAAAGAGGAATATGATTTCAGAGGAATGCTTAAAGCAATTCAATCTGGTAGAGGTTTAATCAAAACGTGGTCTAACCCTAAAAGCCACAACTTACAAGGGTATATAAAGACCCCTGGATGTCCAACCAAGTGTTGGGGTCAAAATCAACTATATCTCTAACTTTCCTAACTTAAACGACTCTATCTGGAAAACTGGCAGAAACAACCGCAGTATTATTTTGACGACTGCGACTCGGTCACCGCGAATCGCGGGCTGCGGGTATACAGTTTGGAAAGCACACGACTCAAGCTTTCCAAATTGTATTTGCACGCTTTATTTGGAGCACGGACACGGATTCTGCACGTATATCAATTTCGGGCCTCCTAGCAGTCAATCCGAGTCTGGTTCTGATTTTCCTTCCTTTTATGTTGTGCATTTGCCTCCCTCTCCTCCCTCGTGCACTTGCTGATATTAGACATCGGTAGGCATTCTTCTTGCTGCAAATCTTCATCTTCATGTGCCAAGCTTGTCTTCTCTTCAAATCTGATCATACAAACATGCAAAGACTTAGGCAGTATAAAATTTTCATTAACACAAATGTCAGATTCAACAAAGAGTGAATTCACCTGTTGTTCTAATAGTTTTGCACGTGCTCTTGTAATTGGTCCAATTCTGATTTCATTGGACTTGTCATGTGCAGCAACATCACTAGTGGAAAACGATGGCAAAGGACTTGGGATGTCCTCATCAAGATTTAGAAGAGACATTTGCAAACTTGGGCAACATCAACTTGAAGCTTAATCATGAGAAGTGTGTTTTTGGTGTTCCATCCGGAAAGCTTCTCAGCTTCTTTGTATCTGAACGCAGAATCGAAGCAAATCCCGACAAGATCAAAGCAATTGAGCAGATTCAAGCACCCAAGCGTGTCAAGGACGTACGACGCCTTGCCGGCTGCGTTGCCGCTTTGAGCAGATTTATTTCCATGTCAGCTGAGCGCGCCTTGCCGTTTTTCAAGAACTTGAAAAAGGCAGGTCCTATGAAATGGACCCCGGAAGCGGAGGCTGTACTCCAGGATTTGAAGCAGTATCTTTCTTCTCCGCAAGTGCTAGTTGCGCCTAGACCACAGGAGCCGTTGTTGCTATATTTACCAGCAACTAATCAAGTGGTAAGTGCTGCGCTAGTGGCTGAAAGGGAAGCATAAGATGAAGATGCGGTAACACTAGGGCCAGACGTCGACAAGGCGAAATCTTCTCTGGCAGAACAGGGTGCCGACAAGTCTGATTCAGCGCAGACAGATGAACAAAGTCAACAAGTTGTGCCGAAGAATAAGATGGTGCAGTGCCCAGTTTACTTTGTATGCTCTCTTTTGCAAGGGGCTAGATCAAGGTACTCTGGGGCGCAAAAAGTGTTGTTTGGTCTCCTCATGGCCTCTCACGAGCTGCACCACTACTTTCAAGCACATCCTGTTACCGTCGTGATAGAGGCGAAGGTGTCCCGTCTTTCGATGAGATGGTGGCTATCGTTTTGGTGGAAGTCGACTTTCACGATCCGACTACGAACGTGCGACGACGTCGCGCCTTAGCAATCGCTAAACCAACTCCGAGAGGTTATTGACCACGCCGGAGCACGATCAACCTGACCACGAAGGTCTATTTCCTGCACGCAAACGAAGAACAAGTAAGAAACTAAGATTGCAATCTGGATATTGCGTATAAAAGAGGAAAGCTTTATTGATGAAGTGGGGTTCTGTGACGTCTTGGTCTGGTCGTGGAACACAAACGAAGGACGCGAAGTTGCAGCTATGGCGAACTTGTAATCTAAACAAAACCCAAATCTAAAACGATGCCCTAAGGGCTGTATATATGAGGGAATAGAAGGGGATTTCGTGGCCCCTTGGAGGAGGGGTCCGAAACCAGCCCTAACTCCGTTTCCCCACACACACGGACTCTAAAAATAGCCTAATAAGTGGTATTTCGAAATTACATGGGCCTGGCCCAAAAATAAGGTGACGCAGCACCTATATTAGCCTATGGACGAAATTTATGAAGTGGCCTCTTGTATATTTCGTCCAAGCCTCCAAGCACTCCTTATGGTGGCTTCAAAGTGCGAAAATCACCACTGGAAACTCCGTTGTTCCTTCCCGTGCGCGCACCTTCTCCCCCATGCTTAATCCCGCTCCAATGGCCATCCTTCTTGTCCATGCTAGGTCCTTCATTCATAAGTAAAACAAAAGTATCTAATTTAGGCAGCATCATATGTTCATGAACATTAGAAGGATTTCCAAGAAACGAAAGTACCTGATAATTTAGTTGGCGTGCGCGGGCTCTAGTAATTGGTCCAATCTGTGTAGCTGGTGGGGATGTCCTCATCACGTCGTCACTTCATTTGCGTGGAAGCATATCTTGAGAAATCCAGAGGCTACCGGAAGGATAGTGGAGTGGGCGTTGGAGCTGTCAAGCTTTGACTTGAAGTTTGAAAGCACATCAACAATTCAGAGCAGAGCTTTGGTAGAGTTCATTGCAGAATGGACCCCAACGCCAGACGAAGAGATTCAAGAAACATCTCTCCCCGGGAAGGAAGATGCCAATGATTGGATTATGTACTTTGACGGTGCTTTTACGCTCCAGGGCGCCGGTGCCAGCATGCTGCTTGTCGCACACACTAGAGAGCACCTCAAGTATGTAATCCAGATGCATTTTCCTAGGGAGCAGGCCACTAACAACACTACTAAGTATGAAGGATTGCTTGCCGGTCTCCGGATCGCAGTAGACCTTGGGATCAGGAAGTTGATCATCAGAGGCGACTCACAGCTTGTTGGTAGGCAAGTTAACAAGAACTACCAGAGCCGTTGATGGAAGCTTATGTGGATGAAGTGAGGAAATTGGAGCAACACTTTGACGGTTGGCAAATGGAGAATGTTCCTCGTGCCCCGAATGAAATTGCTGATGGCCTATCGAAGCGTGCCGCAAAGAGATTACCTGTGAAACCAGTAACTTTTGTGCAACAACTTAGCAATCAGTTACACTACCAATGCGACCATCAAAGCGGCGAAAGTCAAATACCGACACTTACTTTCTGGCAGATTTACCAGCAGACGCCGGGGAGCCTAGTGCCGGAAACAAGTCAACTCTTGCCGGTGAGCAGCAGGCTCCGACAGGATCTCGAGATCCCTGCCGTTGAGACAAGCGCTTTGGCATATGAAGAAGAACCTTTAGTCCTTATCGTCGAGCCACAGGCTCCAACATGGGGGCAGCAAATCATCCAGTACCTTCAAACAGGCGATCTTCCCGATGATCAAGAAGCAGCTGAGAAAGTAGCCCACTAGTCAAGTATGTATCAGTTTGTTGACAGCATCCTATACAGAAAGAGGCCGAATGGGGTGAAATTGAAGTGTATTTGTTGGGAAGATGGACAGAAGCTGTTGGCAGAGATACATGGTGGGATGTGTGGTTCCCATATTGGGTCACGCGCACTTGTCGGGAAAGCTTTCCGGCAAGGGTTTTATTGGCCGACAGCCCACCAAGACGCAGTTGCATTGGTAACTTCATGCGAGGCATGCCAGTTCCATGCAAAGAACATTCACAAGCCAGCTCAAGCACTTAAAACCATACCTCTCTCCTGGCCCTTCGCGGTCTGGGGGCTGGACATCCTCAGCCCATTCCCCCGTGCAACCGGGGGCTTCGAGTTCTTGTACGTAGCAATTGACAGGTTCACGAAGTGGCCTGAGGTGGAGCCGGTAAGGAAGGTGACGGCACAATCAGCTATCAAGTTCTTCAAAGGATTGGTTGCTCGTTTTGGCGTACCCAACAGGATCATCACCGACAATGGCACACAATTCACGAGTCGCGCCTTCACATCATACTGTCAAGAACTGGGCAGCAAGATCTGCTACGCCTCTGTTGCTCACCCGAGAAGCAATGGGCAGGTGGAGAGAGCTAATACTGAAGTGCTGCGAGGTCTCAAGACCAGAACCTTTGATAAGCCACACAAGCGCGGAAGGCGTTGGGTGGAAGAGTTACCGGTAGTTCTTTGGTCACTCAGAACAACACCGAATCGAGCTACCGGCCAGACACCCTTCTCCCTTGTATATGGTGCAGAAGCGATGCTCCCCACAGAACTCACGTACGGATCTCCTTGAGTCCAAGCTTTTGACAAAGTAGATCAGGAAGAGGAAGGCATGACGATGTCACGCTCTTGGAGGAGTATCGTTGCCGGGCTGTTGTGCGTGCTGCACGTTACCGGCAAGCTTTGCGCCGCTGTCATAGCCGCAAAGTGCATGCCCGGAAGCTTGAGGAAGGCGACCTTGTTCTTCGATGGATTCAGTCCACGAAGGGATCAAACAAGTTGACGTCGAAGTGGAAAGGCCCTTACCGGGTAGTTCAAGTCACTAGACCTGGCTCAGTCCATCTAGAGACCGAAGATGGCACCCCAGTGCAAAATTCATGGAATATTGAACATCTTCGCAAGTTCTACCTGTGATGCGCAGTTGCCTTTTGTACAAGTTGGCCGTCAAGGCATGTAAACCTTTGTACAGAGGCGGGCGTAGAACCCGTGCGTAGTGAAATAAAGCTAAGTGTTTCACAACTTTTCATCAATATGCATTTTCATTATGCATGTCAAATGAGATGTTGTGTTACATTTGCAACCCTTGTATGAGATGATTAACGCGCCGTCAGGCATTTCTACTTGTGTTCTTTTCTTCTCTTTTCTTAAGGGTAGAAAGGCTCATCCGCGTACAAGTTCTGGCGGGGGGGGGTAGTAACGTGTAGACACCAATGACGTTCAAGTTATCATCAAGTACAAGAAGTACAACAAAGAAAGCTAAGTTGCAAAACATTGAAACCAATTCATTGTTGTTTGTTTCTTTTTATCCTTGAACCATTTCTGTCTTTGTATAAAAAACCTACACGCGGAGGAACTTTGTCGGGATTAGTTGTGCTCCTAGTTATTTTGAGTCCGCTCAACAGCAAAGGTAGCTGCGCTAAGACCGGTAAGTGTTAACACCACCGCGAAGTGGCACTTCCGGCAATCTGCTAAGGACCCGTTCCTCAAGCGCTGTCAGCTAGAGCGTGTGCACCGAGAAATGTTTTCCGGCAAGCGTAGGGTACAAAAAGTACAAAGGCAAAATCACACAAGGGAAGAGCATACATCCATTCAGCATAGAAATTATATCTTACAAAGCAACAAGACAGATCTAATCCAAGATAAAATGTTTTTTGTTACATGTTCTATCAGTTGCAAGCACAAGTGGAGAAGCTAATTCCTGAGGTTGCCGCAGACGCGGTCGATCCTCTCGGAGGCCTTGTTGGCAATTGGCGTCGTTGCCTTCTCGGCGGCTTCAAAGTCGACACCTTCCGGGAAGCTCTTGAAGACTTGGGAGAGGTCAACGCCGGGGTTGTAGTGAACCACCTTGGTGAACATCAAGAGCACGCCGCGCACCAGGGTCCTCACCTCATCGGCAAACTTCTTCGAGCGGCCCTTGTGGTGAGCATCCAGTGCGACAAGGAGGCCCTCGAAGAAGAGCGTGAGCGTCGCACTTGTGGTTTGGTTGGGATCAAATTTGAAGCCCCAACTTCCCATCTCCATGATGGCCAGCTGCTTACTGATGCGTTCAGCGATATCGACAAGCTGGTTGATCCAAAGGGATACAACTTCCCTCATCTGCACAAACTTCTCCTCGGCGTCGGTTAACAGAACCTTGGTCTCCTCCAAGTCCTTTGTCAGGAGCCTGTTTTTGGCATGGGCAGCCTTAAGATTTTTCTCCATGCTGGAAAGTTTGGTCTGCAAGTCCAACTTGGCGTCGGAGGCATTTTGGAGTTCACTGTTCTTGGATGATAGCAACATCTGGAGCTCCACCAAGCTGTGAGCTGCTTTCTGTGTTGAGTCCTTGAGGGCGGTGATTTCCTCGTCCTTGCCGGCCAGCTCTTCTTCAAGCTTCTTAATCTTGGATTCAAGGTCTGCCTTGGCGGTGTCGGCAGCGTTGGCGGCATCAAGGGTCTCTTGAAGTTTCCCGGCGTGCTCCAAGGCTTGGGCTTGAAGGGCCTCAGTGTGCGCCTGCTCCAGCTCTTGAGTACGCTTGGTCAGGAGGGATTGGATTTCGTCATCTTTGGCGCGAAGCTTGGCGGCAAGGTCTTCCTCGTGGGCATCGAGGCTGACCTTGCATTGAGTTAGCGTGCTGTCAGCTGCCACGACCTTCTTGGCGGCTTCCACATGAGCCATTTTTGTCGCTGCCTGCTCCAAGACAAAAGCTTCCCTATCAGCGGCAAGTTGAACCTGCCGGTCTTTGATATCTTGGACCTGCTCAGCATACCAGGTCTTCGCTTCGTCGACTCGCTGCACAAATTCTTGCTCCGCTGTTTCGACATGTTACTTGCGAAGAGTAAGCTTCTCCCAGCGTCTGCTGAAGCACCGTTGAGCTGCCTTGAAATCATGCTCCATGTCTTCCAAAAAGATGTAGTCGGAGGCATTGTCATCAAGATTGCGCTCTTCGTCAGTGCCCATGGGGTGAGGGATGATAAGTTCGTCTTCTACCTCCTCCGGCGCGTGCGCTTCGGCACTGGACGAGCTGGAGAGGGCATCTCTACAGATCATGCTCATGGCCCTCCGGGATTGGCGTGTTGGAGGGGCTTCCGGCGCAACTGGATGGTTTTCAGTAGCTGGTGCGGCGTCTCCGGCTGCTCCCATCTCTACATCTGTTGCGACTGAGATTAGAGTCTTGCCGGCAACCTTATCAGCCTCCTCAGCCGCTCTTGCAGCTGCTCTTGCGGCCTCGTTGGCAGCGGCTGTGGCGGCATCTTTGACAGTAGCCTTGGCAGCTTCATCTTCAGCGACCTTGGCGATCAACTCCACGCCATTGACAGGGTCCCTCTCCTCTGGAGGTGCCAACTCTGTGAAGGAAGAAAGAGCCAGAAGAAGTTCAAACACAAGATCAAGAGATCAAAACAAAGAGAAACGATGCTGATGGAAATCGGGAAGTGCTTATGGAAAGTTGATTACCTGGTTGTTCATGTTGAGGGAGTTCAGTTTCCCCTACGGCAACATCAGTTGCCGTCGCTCGGCCGCCGGCAACGTCCGTTGCCGGTGCGTCCTCTACGCGGACAGGCTCATCCACAATAATCCTTTCCGGCGAGCTGCTCTTCGGAGGGATTGATGTTGAAGGCATAGTGAAGGGGTCCGCTTCCCGGCGCTCCTCTTCACGGCGACCATCTTCCATCTCCGTGTCAACATCAGCGCTTGCTGGTGGCATGTGACCGGTCTCCTATCGCCGGGGGCTAATCACAAACACATCAGGAGAGGCAGAGCCTTGTCCAACAGTTGTTGCCGGCTCACTTTCCTCAGCAACCCTTGCCTTCTTCTGGGTCCGATGCGCCATGGTCGTTTTGTCCCTGCAGGATCAAAGACAAACAAGCCATCAAATCAGCGATGGCAAAAAGTTAACAAGATAGTGAGTAGATGATGAGACAGACACTTACTTTTCCTTGTCGTCCTAAGAAAGGCGGGAGAGGTCCCAGTACGCCTGGGTACCGGAGTCAAGAGCCGCGGCAGGTGGAGAAGGCGATCTGGCGCGCTTCATGGCCGAAGAAGCTGGGGGCTGAGAAATCCTGCTTCTTCTATGGCCGGTGGAGTCTGCCACCGTGAAGATTGCCTCCGGGAAGCTTCTTGCTTGGAGGCCCGCTACCGAGAAGTTTGTTGCCGTGAGGTTCTGGTGCCAGCATTAGCGCCAGCAATGTTACTCCTTGTCGGCCCGGAGCTTGCCGGCCTCCTCTGTGCAGGCCTTCTCGAAGTGCTAGGCCCTCCGGCACCTGTTTTTGGGGCAACGACTGTAGGAGCAGGGGGCTCCACTTCCTCCTCCTTATCAGAGTCTGTGGCCTTGTCGTCATCATCTTCCTCCTCTCCAGAGCTGTTACCTGCGGCCTCCAGGAGCTCAACACCTCTAGTTTCTTCCGCTCTTCTAGTGATGAGCTTGAGCTCATGCTTCTTGGTGTCGTGGATCAGATCTTTTTCCACTCTGGTGGGCGTCTCCGCCAAGTCGTTGAACCACTTTTCCACAGTGGCTTTATTAGGTTGCTCCCAAGAGCTCTCCACGCCTTGGGCGGTACTTGTCGGCATCATGGCCAGGATCGAGTCTCTGGCAGCGTTGATGCACAGTGGGATCATGGTCTCCGGCAGCTTTTGCGAAGCCCCGTTGAAGAGCCGCTTGAAGAGCCAGGCGTGCTCGATCACCGTCAAGTTGTTGAAGAGGCCGGGGTGGAACCGCATCGTATCTGCATCATTGTTGTATTCCCAAGCTCTCTGGCTCCTCATCTGCAATGGCACAATCCGGCGCCACAAGAAATCAGCCCCAACCATCTCCATGGTCAAGCCCTGGGGTTGCAGGCTCAAGATTTGCTCCAGTGCCAATTTTAGCTTGCCGTCATTGGCCCCCAGGGCAGCCCAGTTTGAGTCCCTCGTGATCTTCTCGGTCCTCGGGCGGGAGTAGTCCGGGAAGTTTTCCTGCTTGATCCAACACCAATCTGCCCTCCACTCAACCCACTTGATGTGGAGCTTGCCCTTGATGTATTGCTCCTTCATTCTGGACCTGGAGATCCACATCACACTGTCGGAGAGGGCATCGTCTTCGATCCGCAGCGCATAGAAGTGACAGAACAGGGCTACATTTGGGACTACCCCCACAAAATTCTCGCACAGATGGGCGAAGACAGACGTGCATGTGACGACATTTGGAGCAAAATCCAAGAGCCAAAAACCGTATGTCCGCATCACCTCATCAAAGAAGTCTGAGAAGGGGCAACCAATCCATAGTAGAAATAATCCGCGAAGAAAGGATACTTATCAGCACTGTGGGGAACAGATGCTGGCAGTACTTCAGGGCCTTCGTGGTCCTTGGTCTTCCTCCCCCACATATAGGAATACATCTTGGTAATATCCAAGACATCCAGCTTGGATGGAAAGATAGTATTCTCCCTCCGCATCTTCACAAAGGCGGCTTTCCGCCTCTCCGCTTCTTCGCCGCGGTGGCTTTCTTCTTCTCCGCCACCTCTCCAGCCAGCTTGGTCGCGCCTTTCTTGGGGGCCATGGTGACGGGATGGATTGGGGGCTTGGCAGAGGAAGGAGGAGGTGCGATGGGTGTGGTTGCGGGGGCGCGAGGAAGACGAAGGCAAATGCAGTGGAGAGGAATGGACCAGAGCAAGCACAAAGAGTAGTAAATCGAGCACCGGACCCGCAATTGCCTTTTTATGGGGAAGGTGCGGGGGCTGGCTCTTTACTGCTCGACATGGCTGCGCTTTTTCAGGTGCACGATTGCAAGTTGCCTGCATTAAATGCGCCATGATGGGTGCACAGTAAAAGTAATCATGGCGACAGTTATCTTCTGCCACGCGTGTCTGTGCATTATGATGGGTCTAGTCCAAATGACGGTTCGCATGTGTGTCCGGCCCAGGCCCAGGGGCTCCTGTCGGTGTATTGAAAATGGGTGTTCAATACCCCTGACTATGCACAGACAGTAGTAGCCTCCTCGCCGGGAAGGGCTTGGCGGAGGACTAACTTATCTCAAGTGCTCAAGACTTGGTAGATAAAACCATGACGAAGACCTCCAGGCAAGTCATCGAGAAGTACTAAAGATGTACTGAAGATCAAGACTTACGTTGTCGGCAAGCTGCAAACCGGCAAGATCGGGGCCGGCAAGCTCCAGACCAGCAAGTTCCCTCCACCGCTCCACATCAGCGACTTGTCAGAGTCTCGCGGACTGATGGCGGACGCACAAGCTGTTAGGTTAAGCTTGTCGGGGCACGTGGCGGCTCCCCACCTAAAGATTGACTTTATTGACACCCGTCCAGAAGCCGTGTCAAGATAATATGTGGTAGCTGAGCTGACGATACTGGTGGAGCTGCGCTCCCTTGCCAGCATTCGTTCCCAGCGTGACACCTAATGGCGCAATAAATGCTTTTGTCCTATACCGTCTGGGTTAGGTATGATAGCACTGTAGCCACTATCCATCTGTTGTAATTACCATTTTCCCATTATCGTAGCCCTTTCATCTATAAAAGGAGGCTCACGACAACCTTTACAAAGGTCGGACCCCTGCTAGATTACCCGTAGAAGATGCACCTCCCGAGCACATTTTCGGCAAGGTTGTGCTCTTGTAATTGTAGGGCTCCAAAACAATCAACATTCCACCAAAGCAGGAGTAGGGTTTTACGCTTCATAGCGGCCCGAACCTGGGTAATTTGCTCATGTGATCTATGGTTACGTGTTGCTCTTTGCGTGTCGTGAGCCCACAGCCAAACGTAGAAGGGGCGATGGCCCCATAGATTGTCGTACGTCGACATGTAGTTGGAGCGGTAGAGGACCGATTGTACCGGTGTTCCTGATCGGTTGTACTGGTGTTTTTGGGCTGGGCAGAAATCCTCCATGCTCTTGGGGTCCATCTTGCTCCTTTCCTTCTCCTTGGCAGATTCCTTGGTACCTAAGCACACAAAGTGTCTCCGTTTGAGGTAGTAGCCATGTGTCAAGTGGGTCGAAGGGAAGTTCAACAAGGAGAGAGTTAACCTCGGTTTCGATAGCTCTTGCACGGGCTCTTGTCATCAGTCCTCTTGGTGATTGGAGTGATGATGGCACGTCCATGGGGATGACCGTAGGATGCTCCGCATCATCTCCCCCCTTGGGGATGATCCGCTGTTGGATCAATAACCTCATCAACATGGAAAGAAGATAGGTCCTTGACGTTGAATGTGTCGCTCATGTTGTACTTGTCACATGGGATGTCGATCTTGTAGGCATTGTCGTTGTAGCATGCTAGCACCTTGTATGGTCCATCGGCGCAAGGTAGAAGTTTTGACTTGCGCTCGTTGGGTCTTTGCGTAGGTGTAGCCACACAAGATCTCGGGGATTGAACACCATGGGGTGCTTGTTGGTGTTGAGCTTGTTCGCGAGGCATTGTACTTGGTGTTCAATCGTGTGCCTTGTATCTTCATGCACCTTCTTGAGGTAATTTTCTCTTGCGCTCGCGTCCATGTTCTTTCTCTCTTGTAGTGGTAGTGGATGGATGTCCAATGGCGACAAAGGGTTGAAGCCATAGACCACCTCGAAGGGGGACTTGTCGGTTCTAGAGTGCCGTGTTCGATTGTAGGCATACTCGGCGATGGGCAAGCATTCCTCCCACTCCTTGATGTTCTTCTTGATCAACACGCGGAGTGTAGAGAGTGTTCGGTTGGTGACCTCCGTTTGGCCGTCGGTTTGAGGGTGCTATGCCGAAGAGAAGAGTAGCTTGATTCCAAGCTTGGTGCATAGTATCTTCCAAAAGTAACTTAGGAACTTGACATCGCAGTCCGACATAATCGTCTTGGGCACTCCATGCAATCGCAATATTTCCCTACAAAAGAGATTTGCAACAAGTGAAGCATTGTCTATCTTGTTGCATGGAATAAAATGTGCCATCTTAGAGAAACGGTCCACAATGACAAATATAGAATCTTTGCCGTTTTGAGTTCTAGGCAAGCCAAGCACAATATCCATACTAATGTCTTCCCATGGGTGGTACGGAATAGGAAGTGGCATGCGTAGATTGAGCTTGAGACTTAGCTTTGCGGCATGTGGAGCACCAGTTGGTGTAGCGCGTGACATCACGAAACATCTCTGGCCAATAGTACTTGGAGGAGAGCGTCGCAAAGGTCTTATCGCGGTCGAAGTGTCCATAAGTCCTCCGCCGTGAGCCTCTTGCAAAAGCAACAAACGAAGAGAAGACTCGGGTACACAAAGTTTGTTAGCCTGCATAAGATAGCCATCTTGAGATAATATTGCTCCCAATAAGTGTTAGCTTGATATTCGGCATAAGGAATCGCAAATGAAGTATCATGCGCATATAAGTCTTTAATGTGCTCAAAGCCAACAACATTCAATTCAAGTTGAGTAACTAACATGCACTTGCGGGAAACAGCATCCGCCACTACATTTTCCTTGCCCTTGATATACTTGATGATATAAGGAAAGGACTCAATGAATTCACTCCATTTGGCATGCCGTTTATTCAACTTGGATTGACCTTTAAGGTGCGTCTCATGATCGGTATGTATGACAAACTCACGTGGTCGAAGGTAGTGCTCCCAAACAAGAAAGACTCTCACCAAAGCATATAATTCTTTGTCATAGATGGGTTAGTTAAGTTGAGCATCGGAAAGTTTCTCGCTAAAAAATGCAATGGGGCGCTTTTCATGCATCAACACGTCACCTATGCCATTACCGCTAGCGTCGTAATGCACTTCAAATGTTTTATCAAAGTTAGGTAATGCAAGTATTGGGGCATGTGTAAGTAAAGTTTAAGCTCATTAAATGCGGCATCTTGGGAAGGTCCCCAAACAAATGGTGCATTCTTCTTACTCAAAGCATGCAACGGTGAAGCAATAGTGCTAAAGTCCTTAACAAAGCGACGATAAAATCCGGCTAAACCAAGGAAACTACGCACTTGTTGTAAGTTGGTTGGTTGTGAACAAGTTTTAATAGCGTCAATTTTAGACTCATCAACTTCAACACCCTTAGAGGAGACAACAAAACCCAAGAAAAAAAGCTTATCGACACCAAAAGTGCATTTCTCCATGTTCGCATAAAGTCGCTCATTTCTAAGAACTTGTAAGACGTCTCGAAGATGTGTGACATATTCTTTAAGAGATTGGCTAAAAACAAGGATATCATCAAAGTATACCACAACACAAATGCCAATGTATTTTCAGTGGACATAATGCATGACATGCATAAATGTGCTAGGCGCTTGAGATAATCCCATAGGCATGACTAACCATTCATAGACACCAAACTTGGTTTTAAAAGCCATTTTACATTCGTCACCCTCTTGCATGCGAATTTGATAGTAGCCACTTTTGAGATCAATTTTTGAGAAAATGGTGGCTCCACTAAGTTCATCTAGCATGTCATCTAGGCGTTGAATGGGGTGACGATACCGAACAGTGATAGCATTAATGGGACGACAATCGGAGCACATACGGTAACTACCATCTTTCTTAGGCACAAGAATAAACGGAACGGCACATGGACTAAGGCTCTCGCGTACATACCTGTTTTCGAGGAGGTGTTGCAATTGCCTTTGAATCTCTTTAGTCTCATCGGAGTTGACGCGGTAAGGTGCCTTGTTCAGTAGAGGTGCGCCAGGGATGAGGTCGATGCAGTGCTCGATTCCCCGCAAAGGAGGGAGACCCTGAGGTAGCTCATCGGGAAACACGTTGGCGAACTCCTGCAAAAGATGAGACAAAACCAAAGGTAGATGTGGTGAAGTATTAGTCCTCACCGCTTCATCTTTGCACACAAGTACAAAGTGAAGAACACTCGATGGGTTCTCACTCACATCCCTCAAATCTCTTTTAGTGGCTAGGAGAACTAAGTTTTTCTTGTCGCTCATCGTGGAGTCACTCGATTTAGGCTTGTGGCGCTCACTTTCTTTTGGGTGGTTCACTCTCTCACTATTCTCTCCACAATGGCTTGATGCTTGCTTGTCGGTGATGACTTGACTTGGCGACATGGGTCGAAGCACGCATTCCTTGCCCTTCATCTTGAAGCTATAGTGATTGGTCCGCCCGTTGTGGATGACGTCGTGGTCGAATTGCCAAGATCTTCCTAGGAGGAGATGGCACACAGACATAGGAACCACGTAACACTCCAAGGTGTCTTCGTATGCACCTATCTTGCAGGATACTCTGATGGTGTGCTCCACTTGAATGATGCCGGAGTCACTTAGCCATTGGACCTTGTAGGGGCGAGGGTGCTTCTTCTTGACCAATTGAAGCTTGGAGCATAATTCTTCACTTGCCAAGTTGTGGCAACTTCCGCTGTAGAGATCACCTTGACGGAACGTCCTTGGATGCATGCTTTGGTGTGGAAGATATGGCAACGTTGGCATTTGTCTTCTTGTTGTTGAAGTGTCAAGATCTTGGAGACAATGAGAGCGGGGCTCGGATCGTTGTCACAAAAGATTTGTGCATCTTCATCTTCATTCACTAGGCGATGCTTGGCCACGTGCTCTAGTGCTTCCATTTCTTCCTCACTCATGGAGTCATAGGTGTTGTCATCATTGGCAATCATGGTGCGCCGTGTGGGGCACTCGAATGTCTTGTGGCCACGACCCTTGCAAGTGAACCATTGAATTGAACTTGTGATGTAGGGTGGAACCCTAATTTGATGATCTTTCCACACTTGGAGGGGGAAAAGAGAGGAACAACAAAAACAACCAAGGGAAATCACTCACACAAACCCAAATCACACATTCACCAGGATAGCATACATGAGATCCACAAGCATACAAGATCAATCCATGGAAACAAGCACAAAGGTAAAGTTCTTCCCACTCCAAAGGAGGTGAGGTCTTGGTGATCTAGGTGAGATCCTTCTCCCTTAGGAGGTCTTGATGATCCTATGATGGGGATCCTTCTCCCTAGAGAGGTCTTGATTCCCCAAGAGGAGATACAAGGAGCAAAGCTCTACTCAATGTCTCAATATCTTTGCTACCCTAGAAAGGTCGAGGAGGAGGTCTATTTATAGTCTAGGACAAAATGGGGGTGCGGGGGAGAGAGTACACGGCCGAAGGCCCTTTTGGCGCTGGCAGGGGCCGGATGTCCAGCCGTCGGGCCGGATGTCCGGCGGTTCATGGGGGTGCCGGATGTCCGGCCCTGGCGCCGGATGTCTGGCCTAGAGGTGCTCCCACGTTCTGTAACGGGCGGCCGGAAATCCGGGCAGGGCCGGATGTCCGGGCCTGGTCGGGCCAGATGTCCGGGCCTCCGGCCGGATGTCCGGGCCCTATTGCTCCTTCGATGCTGGGCTGCTACTGCTGTGCTTCTCCTCAGGGGCCAGATGTCCGGGCCAGGGGCCGGATGTCCGGCCGCTGACACTTTTCAGTAGTCCTCTTCCTCACGCTTGCCCGTCCGTGTACTTGTCGACTTGGTCTTCGTTCCGAGCATTCCCGAGGTGGTCTTCTTCATACCTGATCACACATAGCACTTCGGCTTGAGGTAGTAGCCATGTCTCACACGAGCCAAATGGAAGTTCATTAAGGAGAGATGTCACCTCGGTCTCGAGAGCTCTTGCACGTGCTCGTGTCATTGGCCCGCTTGGCACTTGAGGAGACGTAGGTAGGTCCATGGGGATGACCGTGGGATGCTCCGCCTCATCTCCCCCCACTTGAAAAAGATCCGTCCTCGGATCGGAATCCACATCACCATGGAAGGGAGATAAGTCCTTGATGTTGAAGATGTCGCTCACGTTGTACTTGTCGCGAGGGATGTCGATCTTGTAGGCATTGTTGTTGTAGCGTGCTAGCACCTTGAAGGGTCCGTCGGCTTGGGGTAGTCGTTTGGACTTGCGCTCGTTGGGGAAGCGGTCTTTGCGAAGGTGTAGCCACACATGATCTCCGGGGTTGAACACCATGGGGTGCTTGTTGATGTTGACCTTGGTCGCAAGTCATTGTACTTGGCGCTCGATCACGTGCCTTGTATTTTCGTGCATCTTCTTGAGGTAGCTCGCTCGTGCACTCGCGTCCATGTCGATGCGCTCTTGTAGAGGTAGCGGTAGAATGTCCAATGGGGACAACGGGTTGAAACCGTAGACGACCTCGAAGGGGGACTTGCCGGTAGTAGAGTGTCGTGCTCGATTGTAGGCATACTCGGCGACGGGTAAACATTCCTCCCACTCCCTTATGTTCTTCTTGATCAACACGCGGAGTAGTGTGGATAGAGTCCAGTTCGTGACCTCCATTTGGCCGTCGGTTTGTGGGTGATATGCCGATGAGAATAGGAGCTTGATTCCAAGCTTAGCGCATAGTGTCTTCCAAAAGTAGCTAAGGAACTTGACGTCGCGGTCCGACACGATCGTCTTGGGCACTCCATGCAATCGCAAGATTTCCCTACAAAAGAGATTTGCAACATGTGAAGCATCGTCTATCTTGTTACATGGAATAAAATGTGCCATCTTAGAGAAACGGTCCACGACAACAAATACCGAATCTTTGCCGTTTTGAATTTTAGGCAAACCAAGCACAAAATCCATACTAATATCTTCCCATGGATGATATGGAATAGGAAGTGGCATATATAGACCATGAGATTGAGCTTTGGACTTAGCTTTGCAGCATGTAGAGCACCGGTTGGTGTAGCGTGACACATCTCGAAACATCTTGGGCCAAAAGTAGTTCTTGGAGAGCGTAGCAAAGGTCTTGTCGCGTCCGAAATGTCCCATTAGTCCTCCACCATGAGCCTCTTGCAAAAGCAATAAACGAAGAGAAGACTCGGGGATACAAAGTTTGTTAGCTCTCATAAGATAATCGTCTTTCAAATAGTATCACTCCCAAGTGTTGTGTGATAAGCATTTGGCATATGGAATCGCAACTGAAACATCATGTGCATATAAGTCTTTGATGTGCTCAAATCCTATAACATTCAACTCAAGTTTAGTAACTAGCATGCACTTGCGGGAAAGAGTGTCCACCACAACATTTTCCTTACCTTTGATATACTTGATAACATAAGGAAATGACTCAATGAACTCACTCCATTTAGCATGACACTTGTTCAATTTCGTTTGACCCTTTAGGTACTTAAGCGTTTCATGATCCGTATGGATGACAAATTCACGTGGTCGGAGATAATGTTCCCACACCTGCAAGACTCTTACTAAAGCATATAACTCTTTGTCATAGATGGGGTAGTTAAGTTGCGCGCCGGAGAGTTTTTCACTAAAATATGCAATAGGTCGCTTCTCTTGCATCAATACACCACCAATGCCATTACCACTAGCGTCACAATGCACTTCAAAAGTTTTATCAAAGTTGGGTAATGCAAGTAATGGAGCATGTGTAAGCAAGTTCTTAAGCTCATCAAATGCGGCATCTTGAGATGGACCCCAAACAAATGGTGCATTCTTCTTACTCAATGCGTTCAATGGTGATGCAATAGTGCTAAAATCCTTCACAAAGCGATGATAAAATCCGGCTAAGCCAAGGAAACTACGCGCTTGAAGCAAATTGGTTGGTTGTGGCCAATTCTTAATAGCATCAATTTTAGTTTCATCAACTTGAACACCCTTAGATGAGACAACAAAGCCTAAGAAAACAAGCTTATCAACACCAAAAGTGCATTTTTCCATGTTAGCATAAAGTCGCTCGTCTCTAAGAACTTGCAATACGTCTCTAAGGTGTTTGACATGATCTTCAAGGGTTTCACTAAACACAAGCATGTCATCAAAGTATACCACAACACAAATGCCAATATATTTGCGAAGAACATAATGCATCACACGCATAAAAGTGCTAGGATCTTGCGATAAACCCATATGCATGACTAACCATTCATACAAGCCAAACTTAGTTTTGAAAGCGGTTTTCCATTCATCACCTTCTTGCATGCGTATTTGATAGTAGCCACATTTAAGATCAATTTTGGAGAAAATGGTGGCTCCACTAAGTTCATCTAGCATGTCATCTATGCGTGGAATGGGATGTCGATATCTAACGGTGATAGCATTTATAGGACGGCAATCGGAACACATGCAATAAGTACCATCTTTCTTAGGCACAAGAATTACCGGAACGGCACATGGACTCAAGCTCTCACGTACATACCCATTCTCCATGAGATGTTGGACTTTCCGTTGGATCTCTTTGGTCTCGTCGGGGTTGACGCGGTGCCTTGTTCGGTAGAGGTGCGCCGGGGATGAGGTCGATGCGGTGTTTGATTCCGCGAAGTGGAGGAAGTCCGGGAGGCAGCTCATTGGGAAACACATCCGCGAATTCCTGCAATAGATGAGACAATACCAAAGGAAGATGTTGTGAAGTATTAGTCCGCACCACTTCATCTTTGCACACAAGCACAAAGTGAAGAACTCTTGATGGGCTCTCACTCACATCTCTCAAATCTCTTTTGGTGGCTAAAAGAACTAGATCTCTCTTGTCGCTCATCGTGGAGTCACTCAATTTTGGCTTCTGGTGCTCACTCTCTTTTTGGTGGTTCACTTGCTCACTTGACTCTCCACGATGGGTAGATGCTTGCTTGTCCGCAATGACTTGACTTGGTGTCATAGGTCGAAGAACGAATTCCTTGCCCTTCATCTTGAAGCTATAGTGATTGGTCTGTCCATTGTGGATGACACCGCAGTCGAATTGCCAAGGTCTTCCAAGGAGGAGATGGCATATGGACATAGGAACCACATCACACTCCAAGGTGTCTTCATAGGCGCCAATCTTGAAGGACACTTGAACGGTGTGCTCCACTTGAATGGTGCCGGATTTGCTTAACCATTGGACCTTGTAGGGGCGAGGGTGCTTCTTCTTGAGCAATTGTAGCTTGGAGTATAATTCTTCACTTGCCAAGTTGTGACAACTTCCGCCGTCGATGATGACCTTGATGGAACGTCCTTGGATACCCGCTTTGGTATGGAAAATATGGCAACGTTGGTCTTCGTCTTGTTGTTGTTGAAGTGTCAAGATCTTGGAGACAACAAGAGCGGGGCTCGAATCATTGTCGCAAAACACTTGATCGTCTTCATCTTCATTCACTTGTCGATGCATGGCCACGTGCTCAAGTGCTTCCATTTCTTCTTCACTCATAGAGTCATACGTGCCGTCCGCGTTGGCGATCATGGTACGCCGTGTGGGGCACTCAAAAGACTTGTGGCCTTGACCTTTGCAAGTAAAGCACTTGATGTCACTTGTTTTGTCGGTGGCATCCGTATGAGTTGTTGATGACGAAGCTCTTGGCTTGGAGTTGCTTGTAGTAGTAGGAAGAGGACTCGAAGATGTCGAAGGGTTCTTGTAGCTTGACTTGTCAACGGTACTTGGTGTAGCTCGAGTCGTTGGAGGAGGTGTCGTAGTCATTGAAGCTTGAGTGTAAGAACTGTAGGTCTTGGAAGAGTACTTGGAGTACTTGTAGTCCTCTTGCACTTGACACTCCGCTTTGGTGGCTTGGTGCACTAGCTCGAGGAGGTTGGAGTACGGTTGGAAGTCCGCAATTTTCTTGATTGGATGGTTGAGACCATTCAAGAAATGCGCCATAGTTTGTTCATCATCTTCCTTGACGTTGGCTCTTATCATTGCAATCTCCATTTCTTTGTAGTATTCTTCAACCGACTTGGTTCCTTGCTTGAGGAGTTGAAGTTTCTTGAAAAGGTCGTGGCTATAGTGTGTAGGCACAAAGCAAGCTCTCATGACATCCTTCATTTGAGTCCACGTTGTGATAGGTGGTTCGCCTTTCTCTTGGCGTCTCTCGATCACTTGCTCCCACCAAATGAGAACATAATCTTGGAACTCAAGCGATGCCATGGCTACCTTCTCTTCCTCGTCATAGTTGTGTAGACGGAATATCTTGTCGACCTTTAAGGCCCATGAGAGGTAGTCTTCGGGGTCGTTGCTTCCGGAAAACTTGGGCATGTTGAACTTGAGCTATTGCCGTAGCGTTGTTCATCATTATGCCGATGTGGTCGTCGCTCTTGTCTTGGAGGTGGGTCATCATCCCCATTCTCTTCTTGCTCTACGCGATTGGCTTGATGGTGGGACGAGGTACTCTTGCCCGGTTCCTCCTTTCTTGATTCTCTTCTTGGTGTGCGGCTTCTTCATGGTGGCGTGCCTCTTCTTCTTCACGCACACGATGGTTGTGTTCGTTGAGGGCATGAGTGGCTTCGCGAAGGGCACGTTGTGCTTCGAGGGCTTGTTGTTCATGACATTGTTGCTCTTGCTGAAGTGGATCGCCGTCTTGGGCGTCTTGTTCTTGACGTCGTGAAACTTGCTCTTGGTGCTTGTCGTCTTGAACTTGATGGCGTTGACGTTCGCGCTCTCGAAGGCGTTGTTGCAAACCATTGCCATGTAATGGATGTGGTCGAGCTTGATATTCTTGCCGAGGATGTAGACGAGCTCGAGGAAGGCTTGCAGCCGATGAAGAATCCGAAGAATGGCGTCTTGACCATGTTCTCCTTGTCGAGGATGAAGTTCAGGAAGCGCGGTCAATCATCATGGCACGAAATTCATCCATTTGTGTAGTAAGCTTGGCATCGAGGTAGTCTCTTGTTCGCGTTTCGGAGTGACGCAAGTCGGTGGCGAGTTGTTCGATGCGATCGCCCAAAGCTTCACTTTCTTGATGCAAGGCTCGTTGTACTCCAAAGAGATGGCTCTTCGATACGTAGTCGTTCGGTGCTTCGTGCTCGTCGAAAAGAGGATTCGAAGATGTACTTGGCCTATCCATCATGATCAAGTAGAGGTGAGTAGGAAATGAGAGAACAAAACCAAAGTTACCTTTTTCGAAGATTGAAGATGTATCGAGTATCACTCAATGTATAGCTATGATAGTAGAATTGGTACCGGGTTTGTTTCTCACACCTACACAAAAAGGCTTATGGAGTAGCTTGGTTAGGATGGTGGCACAAAATAGTTGCAATTTGCAAGCAAGATATCAATAATGTTGAAAAAGATTCACAAGTTCGCAAGTGTAACAAGTAGACCAATAGCAATAAGTAGCACACGGAAACACACGCACGGATAGATAAATGAGGTCGTGCAACCAAGGAATGAGCTCAAAATGTGGAATCCACGGAAAATGCTCTTGTTGCACAACACTAGAGAGACACTAGCACGATTGCTCAATAGGCGGATACGAACTTGTGCACAACCTATAAGAGACAATACGTATGGACTTTCTATCTCACTTATACTATGTATGTATGAGTCCCGGTGAACTTGTCACAATGGTCCAAGATGATCAAATATGCTATGTAATGTGGCGATGCTATGGCTATTGCGTACAAGCTTGTTGTTGCTCTTTCTCTTTTGCTTAAAAGCTTCTCTTTGTTTTGATGGTTTCCTTTGGCCACTTTTGCGAAATGCTCTTGCATAGATAGCAATGATGTATATGCGGGAACAAAATTTTGGCACAAGAGATGATATGATGAAATATGCATGCTATGATAGCTATGCGGAACGGTATCACTAAAGTGCACAAGTAGCGTTGCCCGGCAATACTCAAATGGCTAGTCTCGTAGGAAAGCTACGCAAAAGATGGTCTCGGGGTTTCACAATGCAATGGCAAGGAGATGAATAAGTTGTAGTCGATGTTACCGTCCTTGCTTACGATTATGGTGTCACAATGGTGAAGTTGTTGTCGATGATGAGTCCGTGGCGATGATGAGCGGCGGTGATGTCGATGTCGAACCGTCGCTAAGTAGCCAAAACACGTTAGGAAATGGCAAACCGTGACTCAAAATCTCAAGGGGAAAAATTTGCGGTGGTTGCAGAAGTCGGTGGTGGAGTCACATGAGTATGCGATGGTAATGTGGAGATGTACGAGGGCTTGCGGAAGATACGGTGGGAAACGATGAAAAATCGAAGAAAAAAAACGAAGTGGTGAAGTGTTGGCTGCCAGGGGCCAGATGTCCGGGCCTGCAGACCGGATGTCTGGGATGTGGGATCCATGGATGAACTCGAAGAACAAGTGGAGAAAATAAAATTTCGTGGCAAAATTCAGAAGATTTTGTGGATGGAATTGATGGAGAAGGTGGGGGAAAGGTAGATCCACTTGAAACCAAGCAAATCCATGAATCAAAATCAACAAAACATCATCAAACCAACAAATCACAAAAAAATTGGTAGGGTTATTTTTGTGGGGAATTTTCGAAATTGGGCAAAATCAAACAAAATTGGGGCTAGAAAACGAGGGGAAAGACTCCAAAGTGTGAATCAACGTGGCTCTGATCCAAGATGATCTAGGGTGGAACCCTAATTTGACGATCTTTCCACAGTTGGAGGGGGAAAAGAGAGGAACAACAAAAACAACCAAGGGAAATCATTCAAAGAAACCCAAATCACACATCCACTAGGATAGCATACATGAGATCCACAAGCATACAAGATCAATCCATGGAAACAAGCACAAAGGTAAAGTTCTTCCCACTCCAAAGGAGGTGAGGTCTTGGTGATCTAGGTGAGGTTCTTCTCCCTTAGGAGGTCTTGATGATCCTATGATGGGGATCCTTCTCCCTAGAGAGGTCTTGATTCCCCAAGACGAGATACAAGGAGCAAAGCTCTACTCAATGTCTCAATATCTTTGCTACCCTAGAAAGGTTGAGGAGGAGGTCTATTTATAGTCTAGGACGAAATGGGGGTAAGGGGGAGAGAGTACACGGCCGAAGGCCCCTTTGGCGCTGGCAGGGGCTGGATGTCCGGCCGTCGGGCCAGATGTCCGGCGGTTCATGGGGGTGCCGGATGTCCGACCCTGGCGCCGGATGTCCGGCCTGGAGGTGCTCCCACGTTCTGTAACGGGCAGCCGGATGTCCGGGCCTCCGGCCGGATGTCCGGGCCCTGTAGGTCCTTCGATGCTGGGCTGCTGCTGCTGTGCTTCTCCTCAGGGGCCGGATGTCTGGGCCAGGGGTCGGATGTCCGGCCGCTAACACTTTTCAGCGGTCCTCTTCCACGCGCTTGTCCGTCAGTGTACTTGTCGACTTTGTCTTTGTTCCGAGCATTCCTGAGGCGGTCTTCTTCATACCTAATCACACATAGCACTTCGGCTTGAGGTAGTAGCCATGTCTCACACGAGTCAAATGGAAGTTCATTAAGGAGAGATGTCACCTCGGTCTCGAGAGCTCTTGCACGTGCTCGTGTCATTGGCCCGCTTGGCACTTGAGGAGACATAGGTAGGTCCATGGGGATGACCGTGGGATGCTCCGCATCAACTTGTCTTGGCGGTAGCATCCGTTGGAGTAGTTGATGTGGACGTTCTTGGCTTGTAGTTGCTTGAAGGAGTACGACTCGAAGATGTCGTAGTGATGCGGAGCATCCTACGGTCATCCCCATGGACCCACCTCCGTCTCCCCATGTACCAAGAGGACCAATGACACGAGCACGTGCAAGAGCTCTCGAGACCGAGGTGACATCACTCCTTAATGAACTTACATATGACTCGTGCGAGACATGGTTGCTACCTCATTCCAGAATGCTATGTGTGCTTAGGTACCAAGAGGACCCTCTCGGAGAAGCCCGAAACAATGGACAAGTCACCAAGTACACGGATGAAGGAGCACGAGAAGAGGAAGTCTGCTGAACATCAGCAGCCGGACATCCGGCCTACGGCCCGGACATCCGGCCCCTGGAGATTTCAACTACACCACCATTACCGCAGCTGACAAGTTCCCAGGACCCGGACATCCGGCCCTCCGACCCCGGACATCCGGCCCGTGCCCAGAAATCCGGCCCCTCCTTACAGAAAGCATCAGGGAATCGGCCAACCGAGCCCGGACATCCGGCCGACCCAACAGACATCCGGCTCTTCGTGAGCCGCCGGACATCTGGCCCCCAACCCGGACATCCGACACCTGCCTGTGCGCAGAGTACGGTCCATGGGCCCATGTACCCCTCTAGCTCGTCCCAACTTGTACTAGCACTATATAAAGACCTCCCCCTCCTCCATCTAGGGTTAGCAAAGGTTTGGCTCTTAGAGATAGAGCTTTGCTCATCCACTACCTCTCCCATGGAGATCAAGACCTCCATGAGACCCATGTGAGAAGATCCACTCCGAATTCAAGACCTCAACTCCTCTACGGATTGGGATGAACTAGTTACCGTGTATCCTCTTGTGTTGATTTTGGATCTTGTATCTCATTTATGTGTATGTGGATCTAGTGCATGTGATTTGGTTTGTGTCAATTGAGTGTTTTGTTCTTGTGTTCTTCTCTCCCTTTGCCTTTTCCCCCTCAAAGTGTGAAAAGATCGATGAACTAGGGTTCCACCCTACATCATCTTGGATCAGAGCCACGTTGATTCACACCTTGGAGTCTTTTCCCCTCATTTTCTAGCCCCATTTTTGTTGATTTTTCCCAATTTCGAAAATTCCCCACAAAAATAGCCATACCAATTTTTTTTGTGATTTGTTGGTTTGATGATGTTTTGTTGATTTTTTGATCCATGGATTTACTTGGTTTCGAGTGGATCTAGTTTTCCCCCACCTTCTCCATCAATTCCATCCACAAAATCCCCCCAATTTTGCCACCAAAAATTTCTTTTCCAACCTTGTTCATCGAGTTCATCCGTGGAGTGGGCACCCCGGACATCCGGCGGTGACCCCGGACATCCGGCCCGACGACCAGCCCGGACATCCGACCCCTGGCAACAAGCCCACCAAAAACTTCGCAATTCCTTCGATTTTTGATCTTTTTCCACCATTTCTTCCGCAATACTATCGCATACTCGTGTGACTCCACCACAAACTTCCACAACCACCACAAATTTTGTCACGTTGAACACTTGAGAATTTGAGTTGCGGTTCCGTTTCCTAACGTGTTTCGGCTACTTAGGGACGGTTCGTCATCGACATCACCGCCGCTCAACTTCGCCACGAACTCGTCATCGACCACGACCACTTCATCACTGTGACACCATAACCGTAAGCAAGGATGGTAACCTCAACGACAACTTGTTCATATCCTTGCCATTGCATTGTGAAACCCCGAGACCATCTTTTGCGTACCTTTGCTACGAGACTAGCCATTTGAGTATTGCCGGGCAATGTTACTTGTGCACTTTAGTGATACCGTTCCGCATAGCTATCATAGCATGCATATATACTCATATCATCTCTTGTGCCAAAATTTTGTTCCCGCATATACATCATTGCTATCTTGGTAAGAGCATTTCGCATAAGTGGCCAAAGAAAAATAGCAAGAACGAGAAGCTTTTAAGCAAAAGAGAAAGAGCAACAACAAGCTTGTAAGCAATAGCCATAGCATCGCCACATTACATATCCTATGTGATCATCTTGGATCATCATGACCGAGTTCACCTGGAATCATACATACGTCGCATACTTGAGATAGAAAGTCCATATGTTTTGTCTCTTATAGGTTGTGCACAAGTTCGTATCCGCCTATTGAGCAATCATGCTAGTGTCTCTGTAGTGTTGTGCAACAAGAACATTTTCCGTGGATTCCACATTTTGAGCTCATCCCTTGGTTGCATGACCTCATTTATCTATCCGTGCGTGTGTTTCCGTGTGATACTTATTGCTATTGGTCTACTTGTTACACTTGCGAACTTGTGAATCTTTTTCAACATTATTGATATCTTGCTAACAATTGCAGAAATTTTGTGCCACCTTCCTAACCAAACTACTCCAAAAGCTTTACTTGTGTAGGTGTGAGATTGACACGATCCGGTACCAATTGCACTATTTCCATAATACCATATTGGGTGATCATTGATCCATCTTCAACATTGGATAAGGTACATTGGTCTAGTTCGTTTCTTTCTTCCACTAACACTTGTTTGAGAATCATGGATAGGCCGAGCACTTCTATCAACCCCCTCTTCGATGAGCAAGAAGACGCACTGAACAAGTACGTCACCAAGGCTCACCTATTTGGCGTCCAATGAGCATTACATCAAGAGAGCGAAGCATTGGGCGAACGAATTGAACAACTCGCCTCCAACTTTCGACAAACCCTTGATGACAAGCTATCATCTCAAATGGAAGAGTTCCGCACCATGATGGCCAACCGTGATTCTTCCACTTCATCTACCTCAAAATCAAGACGGCGCCATTCGAGCCAAACCTCTTCGGACACTTCTTCGGATGCAAGTCTTCCACGAGCACGCTCCCGTCATCCCCAAGAACATGACGATCGGCAAGGTACAAGAAATCCATTCCATGGCAATGGTTTGCAAGACCGCCTTCGAGAGCGCGAACGACAAAACCGGCAAGCACGAGCCAACGGGGACCAAGAGCAAGTTCCACCACGACAACGTCAAGTACACCAAGTCGATGATGCTCTACAACAAGAACGACAACGTCGTGAGGAGCAAGCACTCAAAGCTCAACGTGCCCTACGCGAAGCAACACGCAACGTCACCGAACGCAACCGCCATGTGCGCGAACAAGAAGAGTTCCTCCGACGAGAGCGACAAGACGATGCCGCATGACTTGAGGAGCGCCAAGAGATGAGGAACCGTGCACGAGTTCCACGCCCTCACCGTCAAGTCAATCAAGATGAGCATGAGGATAAAGAGATAGAAGATCAACCTCCACGGCAAGAGCATCATCGCAACCGACGACAACGCAATGAGGAGCGCTACGGCAAGCTCAAGTTCAACATGCTTAAATTCTCCGGTGGAAATGATCCCGAAGAATACCTTTCATGGGCATTGAAGGTCGACAAGATATTCCATCTTCACAACTACGAAGAGGAAAAGAAGATGGCCATGGCATCTCTTGAGTTCCAAGACTATGTTCTCATTTGGTGGGAGCAAATGATCGAACGATGCCAAGAGAGAGGCGAACCACCCATCACCACTTGGAATCAAATGAAGGATGTCATGAGAGCTCATTTTGTGCCTACACACTATAGCCGTGACCTCTTCAAGAAACTTCAACTTCTCAAGCAAGGCACCAAGTCGGTTGAAGCGTACTACCAAGAGATGGAAATTGCAATGATAGGAGCCAACGTCAAGGAAGATGATGAACAAACTATGGCGCGTTTCTTGAATGGCCTCAACTATCCAATCAAGAAAATTGCGGACTTCCAACCGTACTCCAACCTCCTCAAGCTAGTGCACCAAGCAACCAAGGTGGAGCGACAAGTACAAGAAGACTACAAGTACTCCAAGTACTCTTCCAAGACCTACGGTTCATACACTCAAGCTTCAACGACTTCTACAACTCCTTCCATGACTCGAGCTACACCAAGTACCGGAGACAAGTCAAGCTCTAAGCAACCAACGACATCTTCGAGTCATCTTCCTACTACTACAAGCAACTCCAAGCAAAGAGCTTCGTCATCAACAACTCCTTCGGACGCCACCGACAAAACTAGTGACATCAAGTGCTTTACTTGCAAAGGCCGAGGCCACAAGTCGTTCGAGTGCCCAACACGACGCACTATGATAATGAACGCCGACGGCACCTACGATTCCATGAGTGACAATGAAATGGAAGCACTCGAGCAAGTGGCCATGCACCGCCAAGTGAATGAAGATGAAGATGCTCAAATCTTTTGCGATAAAGATTCAAGCCCCGCTCTTGTTGTCTCCATGGTCTTGACACTTCAACAACATCAAGATGAAGACCAACGTTGCCACATCTTTCATACCAAGGCGGGTATTCAAGGACGTTCCGTCAAGGTCATCATCGACGGCAGAAGTTGCCACAACTTGGCAAGTGATGAGTTATGTTCCAAGCTACAATTGGTTAAGAAGAAGCACCCTCGCCCCTACAGGGTCCAATGGCTAAGCGACTCCGGCACCATTCAAGTGGAGCACACCGTTCAAGTCTCCTTCAAGATTGGAGCATATGAAGATACATTGGAGTGTGATGTGGTTCCTATGTCCGTATGCCATCTCCTACTTGGATGATCTTGGCAATTTGATCGAGGCGTCACCCACAATGGACGGACCAATCAATATAGTTTCAAGATGAAGGGCAAGGAATTCATACTTCGACCAATGACACCAAGTCAAGTCATCGCGGACAAGCAAGCATCTACCTATCGTGGAGAGACAAGTAAGCGAGTGAACCACCAAAAATAGAGTGAGCGCCACAAGCCAAAAATGAGTGACTCCATGATGAGTGACAAAAGAGATCTAGTCCTCTTAGCCACCAAAAGAGATTTGAGGGATGTGAGTGAGAGCCCATCAAGTGTTCTTCACTTTGTGCTTTTATACAAAGATGAAGTTGAGCGGACTAATACTTCACAACATCTTCCTCTAGTGTTGTCTCATCTCTTGCAGGAATACAAGGACGTGTTTCCCGATGAGCTACCTCCCGGACTTCCTCCTCTACGCGGAATCGAACACCGCATTGATCTCATCCCCGGTGCACCTCTACCGAACAAGGCACCTTACCGCGCCAACCCCGACGAGACCAAAGAGATCCAAAGGCAAGTGCAACATCTCATGGAGAATGGGTATGTACGCGAGAGCTTGAGCCCATGTGCCGTTCCGGTAATTCTTGTGCCTAAGAAAGACGGTTCCTATCGCATGTGTTCCG
Source organism: Elymus sibiricus (assembly GCA_039707655.1). Lineage (NCBI taxonomy): Eukaryota > Viridiplantae > Streptophyta > Magnoliopsida > Poales > Poaceae > Elymus > Elymus sibiricus. The sequence continues at coordinate 200,252,984 of CM077668.1, forward strand.
ATTGCCGTCCCATAAATGCTATCACCGTTAGATATCGCCATCCCATTCCATGCCTAGATGACATGCTTGATGAACTTAGTGGAGCTACAATTTTCTCAAAAATTGACCTTAAAAGTGGCTATTATCAAATTCGCATGCAAGAAGGTGATGAATGGAAAACGGCTTTCAAAACCAAATTTGGCTTGTATGAATGGTTGGTCATGCCTATGGGCTTATCTCAAGCACCTAGTACTTTCATGCGTGTGATGCACTATGTTCTTCACAAACTAATTGGCATTTGTGTTGTGGTTTATTTTGATGACATCCTTGTGTTTAGTGAAACTCTCGAAGATCATGTCAAACACCTTAGAGAAGTATTGCAAATTCTTAGAGACGAGCGACTTTATGCTAACACTGAAAAAGGCACTTTTGGTGTTGATAAGCTTGTTTTCTTGGGCTTTGTTCTCTCATCTAAGGGTGTTCATGTTGATGAAACTAAAATAGATGCAATTAAAAATTGGCCACAACCAAACAATTTGCTTCAAGTGCGTAGCTTCCTTGGCTTAGCCGGATTTTATCGTCATTTTGTGAAGGATTTTAGCACTATTGCATCCCCATTGCACGCATTGAGTAAGAAGAATGCACCATTTGTTTGGGGTCCATCACAAGATGCCGCATTTCATGAGCTTAAGAACTTGCTTACACATGCTCCATTACTTGCATTACCCAACTTTGAGAAAACTTTTGAAGTGCATTGTGACGCTAGTGGTAATGGCATTGGTGGTGTGTTAATGCAAGAGAAGCGACCCATTGCATATTTTAGTGAGAAGCTATCCGGCGCGTGATACGTCTCCAAGGTATCTATAATTTTTGATTGTTCCATGCTATTATAGTATCAATCTTGGATGTTTTTATATGCAATTATATATCATTTTTTGGGACTAATCTATTAACCTAGTGCCCAGTGCCAGTTGTTGTTTTCTGCTTGTTTTTGGCTTTTCAGAGAAACAGTACCAAATGAAGTCCAAATGCCACGAAACTTTTTGGAGATTTTTTTCTGGACAAAAGAACCCTTGGAAGCTTCGGGAGGAGGCCAGAAGCCTCACGAGAGCTTCACAAGGCAACAGGGCGCGCCCCGGGGGGGGGCGTGTTGCCTTGTGGGGCCCACATGACTCTGTTTGACCTAATTCCACTTCTATAATTTCACAAATATTGGGAAACCCCCAAAGAGCCAGAAGAAATAACCTTTCCACTGCCGCAAGCCTCTATTCTCCCGTGATCCCATCTGGAGGCCTTTTCCGGTACTCTGCCGGAGGGGGAATCGATCACGGAGGGCTTCTACATCAACCTTGCTGCCCTTCTGATGATGTGTGAGTAGTTTACCACAGACCTACGGGTCCATAGCTAGTAGCTAGATGGCTTCTTCTCTCTCTTTGATCTTCAATACAATGTTCTCCTTGATGTTCTTGGAGTTCTATCCGATGTAATCTTCTTTTGGGATGTGTTTGTTGGGATCCGATGAATTGTGAGTTTATGATCAGATTATTCATGAGAAATATTTGAGTCTTCTCTGAACTCTTTTACGCATGATTGTTATAGCTTTGTATTTCTCTCCTATCTATCGGTTTAGTTTGGCCTACTAGATTGATTTATCTTGCAATGGGAGAGGTGCTTTGTGATGGGTTCAATCTTGCGGTGCTCAATCCTAGTGACAGAAGGGGACATGACACGTATTTGTATTGTTGCCATTAAGGATAAAAATATGGGGTTTATTCATATTGCTTGAATTTGCTTCTCTACATCATGTCATCCTGCTTAAAGCGTTACTCTGTTTCATACTTAATACCCTAGATGCATGCTGGATAGCGGTCGATGGGTGGAGTAATAGTAGTAGATGCAGGCAGGAGTCGGTCTACTTGTCTCGGACGTGATGCCTATATACATGATCATTGTCATGAATCCATCATAATTATTTGCTATTCTGTCAATTGCCCAACAGTAATTTCTTTACCCACCGTATGTGATGCGGAGCATCCTACGGGCATCACCGTGTCAAGAGCCCGTTTGGCAAGTGACACGTGCGACATCTACTCCACATACACAAAGGTGAATCATCTCCTTTACGCGTGTTCACTTGACCCCTTCGAGGATGGTATACTATTTGACACTCCACTCGTGTGCATACATAGGTATTGTCGGAGCACCACGGACGAGGAGGAGGAGTGCTAGCGCACGTGTACAACTACACCATCCGCGAGGGAAGCTTGGAAGAGAAGGAAGAAGAAGCATGGACCAGCTTCTGGAAAGCCCGGAACTTCCGGCCTCCAGCCCGAAACCTCCGGCCAGCCCGGAACTTCCGGCCCTCGACACTCCAGGCGACGCCCGGACGTGCAAACTCTCTGGATAGCCCGGAACCCGGCCGGAACCTGCCCGGAACCTCCGGCCCCCGGAACCTCCGACTTGCCCGGAACTTCCGGCCCCCGGCATCCAGCCCAGCCCCGAGCGCGACAACTCTCTAGATAGCCCGGAACCCGGCCGGAACCTGCCCGGAACTTCCGGCCTCCGGAACCTCCAGCCCTGCCTGCGTGCATTGACTTGGGTCGAGGCCCGTGTACCCCTTCGCCCCCTAGACTATATATACTCTTCTTCCACCTACGTTTTAGGGTTAGCAAATAGGATAGCTCATTTCTAGGTGAGCTTTGCTCCTTTACCACTCCTCCTCTTGAGAGAGAGAGAGAGAGAGACCACTCCATTGGAGTTCAAGACCTCCATTGGAGAAGATCCCCAAGGGATTCAAGACCCCCATCATGGGAAGATCCATCTCGGATTCAAGACCTCAACTCCTCATGGATTGGGATGAACTAGCTACCGTTTGTATCGTCCTTTGTTGACTTTGGATCGTGAATCTCTCCGTGTGTATGTGGATTTAGCACATGTGTGATTGTGTCTTGTCTATTTGAGTGTTTCCTCTCGTTTTCCCCTCTCGTGTTCTTCGTGTTCGTCGCGGGATCCGCTCCAATCGTGAAAGATCGACACCGTTAGGGTTCCACCCTACATCATCTTGGTATCATGAGCCACGTTGATCACGATTTTGGAGTCTCCCCCACCGTTTTCTAGCCTAATTTTGCTTCGTTTTGTCCCAATTTCGATAATCCCCACCAAAAATATCCATACCAATTTTTTTTTGTGATTTGTTGGTTGGATGATGTTTTGTTGATTTTGATCCATGGATTCGTTGTGTTTCAAGTGGATCTAGCCTTCCCCATCTTTTCCCCCATTTCCATCCACGAAATCTTCTCAATTTTGCCCCGGGAAATCGTGTTTTTCCGCCCCCGTTCTCAGATCTGGAATTTAGGGTTCGTCCCAGAAGAAATTCCACGACCCCCGGAACTTCCGGCATCCCCCGGAACTTCCGTCCATGCCCCGGAACTTCCGGGCTAAACAGAAAGTTTACCCAAAATCCACCGGTTTCCCCACACGTCTCCCGTGACCCCCGAAACTTCCGGCACCCCCCCGGAACTTCCGGAGCCCGGAACTTCCGGCCGTAACCCCGGAACTTCCGGCCTAACCAGAAACATTACACAGAATTTCAGCATCACCCTTCTTCACCATTTTCATCATAACTTTTCGCTCCGAACTCCGATTTGAGTGTTCTTTGGCTCGTTTTGAAGCTATCGACGTGCCCGAGGACCACAACTTGGTTTCACCAACGTTTGACTCCATCAAATTTTTGGAACTTTGGCAAACTTGCCTAGGCATCCACCATATCATCCGCAATACCACCATAGCCTTCCGCAACCTAATTCATTTTGATCCCCATAGCATTTGTGGTTGCTTGAGTAGTGATTCGAGTCTCCTAAGGTGTTTCGGCTACTTAGGGACGGTTACTACTTCATCCACCATAACTTCCGCAAGCCCGCCCACCATCCTCTTCCGCCACCTTAACCCATTTGACCGGGTTTCCACCAATACTTCCTCAACCACCACCGCTAATCCGCTACCACCATTTGACATTTGCCGTTGAGATTTTGAGTTCGCGGTTTTTCCATTTCCTAAGGTGTTTCGGCTAATTAGGAACGGTTCGACATCGAGAACACCGCCACTCATCATCGCCACGAGGTCGTCATCGTCATTGACCACTTCATCATCATCCGTCCTTGCTTACAAACGAGAACCACCGACGGTAACTTCGACGACACCATTGTATATTCCCCTTGCCATTGCATTGTTAACCCCTAGCCCATTTTGTGTCACTTGCCTATCGAGACTAGCCATTGAGTATTGCCGGCTACGTTACTTGTGCACATTAGTGATTATCGATCCGCCCTTCCATTGCATACATACCTCATCTTGGTATCATCATATCATCTTTTGTGTCACAAGATTGTTCCCGCATATACACACTTGCTATCTTGGTTTGAGCGTTGTGCATATTGGCCAAATTAAAAAAAAAAGCTTTTAAGCGAAGAGAAAAACAAAGAGCTTTTAAGCAAGAGCCATAGCATCATACCACATTGCATATCAAATTACCATCATTGATCATCTTGGATCATCGTGTGAGAAACACCGGGAACCATACATACATAGAATACTTGGGATAGAAAGTCGATACGTTTTGTCTTTCCTAGGGTGTGCACAAGTGTCGTATCAGCCTATTGAGCAATCGTGCTAGCGTCTCTCTTGAGTTGTGCAACACGAGCGTTTTCCATGGATTCCACATTTTGTGCTCATTCCTTGGTTGCACGACCCCATTTATCTATCTGTGTGTGTGTTTCCGTGTGCCATTCTTTGCTATTGGTCTACTTGTTTCATTAGCGAATTTGTGAATCTCTTTCAACATTATTGACTCTTACTAACAATTGCATCAAATTTTTGTGCCACTATCCTCACCAAGCTACTCCATAAGCTTTACTTGTGTAGGTGTGAGAATAGACAAGATCCGGTACCAATTGTGCTACTTCCATAATACATTATTGAGTGATCATTGATCCATCTTCAACATTGGATAAGGTACATTTGGTCTAGTTCTTTCCTTTCTACCACTCACATTTTTTTTTGCTTGAGCATGATGGATAGGCATAGCACATCTACACCAACAACGACGAGTTCGATACCATGAAAAATTTCATCGAAGCCAAGATGCAAGCTCACAAGGAGGAGCTCATAGCCCTCATCAAGACCGCCAAGAGGTCTCCCTCATCTTCGAGAAGACGCTCAAGTGCACATGCTTCTGAGCTACCATCGGCATCGACACCATCACCGACGAGAATGTGAAGGTCAAGAGCTCAACACCAACCACCGCTCCACGACTTCACCATCTACCTTGGCATCTTCGCCAAGCGGCTTCAAGGCATCTTCGCCTTTGGACATACGGCATCTTCGCCAACAAGCACCTTAAGAGAAGCTCCCCAAGCTCAAGTCCGTGACTTCCACGAGCTACTACGACCTCGACACCGACCACGAGCTTCCTTTGTATGGGACTCAAGACCCCGAGGAGTATCTCGAGTGGGAGCGCAAGATGGACGGCTACCTCCAGCTACATCAAGTCCCCTACGAAGATCAAGTGAAGTGCGCCACAAGTAACTCCCACGACTACGCGTCGACATGGTGGCTTCACACACCTTCGAAGAGCTTCAACATGAGTTGGCCCAAGACGAAGAAAGCGATGCGGCGAGAATTTGTGCCTTTCACCTACACGAAATATCTTCAACGCCAATTGGAGAACACCATCCAAGGATACAAGTCCCTCGACGAGTACTTCATGGAGATGAAGAAAGCCTTGCGACGAGCCGGCGTGGACGACCCCACTTGGATGAAGTTCTACTTCATGATGGGATTGAACAACGACATCTCCAAGACTATCTTCCTCGACAACTACGAGTCCCTCGACGACATCTACTTTGGTGCTCTCAAGGCGTAACAAGAACACATGAAGGCCAAGGCTTCTCCACCCCAAGCACACTTCGAGAAGGCCAAGCTCCAAGACGGCGAGCATGAGGGTAGTACCACCACGATGTCCAAGCCCGACGAGCTCCAAGACGATGCTCCCAAGTTCGACATCCCCGCCATCCCTCTTTGTGGCATTGACGATGCCGAGTCTACCATGACGTTGAAGACGGCACGAAGACGACTACGACTACGGAGCCAATCAAGGACCAAGTTTTGAAGGCGAGCGACACGGTGGCGAGCAAGGATGATGCTTCCATCTTTGGAGGCGCGAGTGATGATGTGCCATCTTCGGCCTTCATCCACGGCGACGGCGATGATGACTTGAGTGACTTATGCCACCATATTGAGAGTGAGAGTGACTTCACCACTAGCCCCATATATGATGAGATGACCCAATTCCCATGTGAGGAGAGCCACCACCACCACCACTTGAGTGATTTGAGTGACTCCACCATATGTGACATTGAGTGCCCCTATTTTGAGGGAGTGAGTGAGCCACCACATAGAGAGAGTGAGGTAGCTGATAGGGCATGTGAGGCCATTTCGATTTCTAACGACTTACCCTCTCTACCTCTATTGTGTCTTCTCATTTGGTGCTAGGTCCTATATATGATGACACGCCGATCCTTGACGACTTCGTCCTTCCTTTGGACAAGACGATGGCCATGGTGGACTATGATACACCCCCCACATGGTTCCATCACGATGATGATGACGACGAGTTGGTCCTTACCACCTCACCTACACCACATGAGTGGAATGAGAACGGTAACATAGGTGAAGGTGATGCTCTTGTCCCACTAGTGGACATTCTTGCCATTGATTGCTTGCATGATGTCGATCCACCTATTAACATGCTTGATGCTAGTGTGATTTCACCATGCGATGATTTACCCATTTATGATGAGTATGATGATTGCCATGTTGGAGTCTATTAGTTGTGATGCCATGTTGCATAGGATATCTTGTGATAATTCTCTCGGTCACATCATGTTTGCAACCCCTCTTGACTTGTCATATGGTATGAATGAGATCTCCCAAATGTCAAACTTGCAATCTCATCGTAGTGACTATGCATAAGCCATTAAAATAAACCCAATTTGCACATATGGCATAGATGACAAGCCCATGGTTATTGGCATTTGTTTTTCTTGTGATGATATTGATATGCTCCCTTTGCATCATTTCTCTCATATGCCATGCCATTACCACCTAGCTTCGGACTTGCATTGTTTGCCATGTTGTCAATTTTCTCCATATTATGCGTTCGCTATTGCTCATGAGGCGACCCCCATAGTTTCCTCATACATGTTAGGAGATTTTGATCCATCGTATGACTTGCATGATTTCCATAATTGTGTGCACGATATGCTCCCCATGAATAATGCTTTTGATGTGCCACACACTTGCTATAATATGCATCCTAATCATGTTATACATAACAATTATTCTTTCATGATGGATGACATGTTTCTCTACCGTGCCTCAAATTTCTTTGAGCATAGCTTGTTTTGTGCGAACTCTAACGTGCACATACACATCATGATGGATGATGTGTACATTTACCACGCACACACTTTGTTTCGTTTGTCCCCATGTTGTGTAGGTACACATGCTTCCTCGTCGACCTCGCAAGCGCAAGAGTTGACAAAACGAGCTCTAGAGAGCAATGATGATTTGGGATTCCGTGGATTGTCATTCCCACCGCTCCCACCGCGCAATGACTTTGCGCATTTCTTCTACATGGCCCTCACATGGTTATGGGTTATTGTTCATTACATCCTCTATGCCCATATTGCCATGTTCACTTTTGCATGATATGCTCATTTCCATTTAGATGACATGCTTGGGTGACCCATCCTTTGCATTACACATGATCCATACTTCTAGTACTTATATGTGTATTTGCACGCTTGGTGGAGATATTGATTGTTCTTGCCATGTCCCATTTCTCATTCATGCCTATGATCCTATTGATGCTTACCCCATTACTTGTCTTTCTTGTGATATGTCATGTGCATTGTCTATGTGTATTATTTGTTCACATGACATGATTGCCAAGATTTCCTCTAGTGTGTTGCATCTTCTCTCCACTAGTTTGCACGATATGATTGCTATGATTGCTAACCTTGTTGCATCACCGATGACTCATACTTGCTCGTTTCATGCGGTTGATAGCACCTATTCCCATGCTTTGCACATGATTGATATTGCTTCTTGTCATATGTCCCCATATGTTGCCTCTCTCGTGCTAGATGATTTGCCATGTATTGAGTACAACTATGATTTTAGTCTTGCTAATGAGATCGCCCCCATAGCTTTCTCCCATAGTATTGGAGCTTTTGACATCTTTCATGTGAAGCATGCTTGTCTTACCTCTTTGCACCATATGCATAGTGCCATGAACATTAAGATTGTTGCATCATATTATTCATGCCCTTTTGCTTCTAATGGTTATGTGCAAGAGAAGAGAACCATCATGATGGATGATGTGTTTATCTACCGTGCACATACGTTCTTTGCTTGGTTGTGTGCATGTGTAGGCTCCTTCGACATCGTGTCAACGTCCACTTCCCGTGAGTTGACCATCCGAGCTCTTGAGAGCGAGCCTAGTACACTTTCGACCGACTCGCTTCTACATCGCACTTGCTTGTGCTTCTGCATTATGAAGGACGCACAAGGACAAGCTTTTCAGGTGACATCCTTCTTGAGCATGGATATTGCGGATCATACTACTTGTGTTGCTTGCACCATGAGACTTATTGGTCATCTTGGGCCACTTGATTGCGCACATATTCGAGATCTTGCTTTGAGTTGTCATTTTCACCTTTCCATGCCTCATGACACATATGCCTTGTGTGTTGCATCCAACTTGTTGCCTACTCGCTCCTATAATATGCTTGGTTGCAACAATGTCATCACTCCACATATGCCATGTCCCATTAATTGTCACATGATTGACTTGATTGCCTCACACATGATGAACACTTGCTATTTCTATTGTGTCGAGTGCCACACTATCTTCACTACACCATGTGCACATTATGCTTGGTTTGTCTTGCACTTGACCCATGTGTTTAGACACCTCATTTTATTTGGTGTTGTGAATGATTCCTATGCCTACCATAGACCTTTTGTTGAGCACTTTGTGCATGATTGCTATGACATTGAGGTAGATGCTTGTTCATTTGTCACACACATTAGCATCTTCGCCTCACCTTTGCATGATTGTTTCCATGATGACTTTGCTTGTGCTCAATTAATATGCTTACATGTCATGTCTCATTTCTTTGTCAAACCGTATGCTATGCTTGATGACTACACTTGTTGGGTGAATCACCACTTGAATGTTTGGTTTTGCACTAACGCTAACCACATTTGTTTTTCCAAGTGTTTGTTGTCCTTGCTCCTTTTGAAGGAATCCCAAGACGGTGCGACATTGGAGAGTGACCATTTCGAGCTTCAAGATGACGAGTACTTGGTGATCGTCCACTACTACACGGCGAAGCCATCTCTTTCCCATGGTGATTTGGTTTTCGATCCGAGGTCGTATCTTTCCCAAGGGGGGGGGGAGATGATGCGGAGCATCCTACGGGCATCACCATGTCAAGAGCCCGTTTGGCAAGTGACACGTGCGACATCTGCTCCACATACACAAAGGTGAATCATCTCCTTTACGCGTGTTCACTTGACCCCTTTGAGGATGGTATACTACTTGACACTCCACTCATGTGCATACATAGGTATTGTCGGAGCACCACGGACGAGGAGAAGGAGTGCCAGCGCACGTGTACAACTACACCATCTGCGAGGGAAGCTTGGAAGAGAAGGAAGAAGAAGCATGGACCAGCTTCTGGAAAGCTCGGAACCTCCGGCCTCCAGCCCGGAACCTCCGGCCAGCCCGGAACTTCCGGCCCTCGACACTCCAGGCGACGCCCGGACGTGCAAACTCTCTGGATAGCCCGGAACCCGGCCGGAACCTCCGGCTTGCCCGGAACTTCCGGCCCCCGGCATCCAGCCCAGCCCCGAGCGCGACAACTCTCTGGATAGCCCGGAACCCGGCCGGAACTTGCCCGGAACTTCCGGCCTCCGGAACCTCCGGCCTTGCCCGGAACTTCCGGCCCTGCCTGCGTGCATTGACTTGGGCCGAGGCCCGTGTACCCCTTCGCTCCCTAGACTATATATACTCTTCTTCCACCTACGTTTTAGGGTTAGCAAATAGGATAGCTCATTTCTAGGTGAGCTTTGCTCCTTTACCACTCCTCCTCTTGAGAGAGAGAGAGAGAGACCACTCCATTGGAGTTCAAGACCTCCGTTGGAGAAGATCCCCAAGGGATTCAAGATCCCCATCATGGGAAGATCCATCTCGGATTCAAGACCTCAACTCCTCACGGATTGGGATGAACTAGCTACCGTTTGTATCGTCCTTTGTTGACTTTGGATCGTGAATCTCTCCGTGTGTATGTGGATTTAGCACATGTGTGATTGTGTCTTGTCTATTTGAGTGTTTCCTCTCGTTTTCCCCTCTCGTGTTCTTCGTGTTCTTCGCGGGATCCTCTCCAATCGTGAAAGATCGACACCGTTAGGGTTCCACCCTACATCAGTATGTTTCTGCGCTCGAGAGAGAAGCCTCTAGTGAAAACTATGGCCCCCGGGTCTATCTTTATCATATAAAAAACCTAAAAGTACCTTGCTGCAATTTATTTACTTTTATTTTAATTAGTATTTTATTTTAGCTATTTATCTCTATAAGATTTAATCCTTGCAAGTAACCGCTAAGAGGATTGACAGCCCTCTTATTTGCGTTGGGTGCAAGTGTTTGCTCTTGTGTGTGCAGGTGCGCTTTACGGAATTTTGCTTGGTTTCTCCTACTGGATTGATAACCTTGGTTCTTAACTGAGGGAAATACTTATCTCTACTGTACTGCATCATCCTCTCCTCTTCGGGGAAATACCAACGCAGACAACAAGTAGCAGGAAGAATTTCTGGCGTCGTTGCCGGGGAGACATCATCAAAATTACCAAGTACCTTCGCACAAATTATCATTCACTTGCATTTACTTTATTTACCTTTTATTTGCTTTTGCCTCTCATTTTCATCTCCCTCACTTCTATTTTTTTTTACAAAACACAAAAATATTTTATTTGCTTGTTTGCTTGCTTGCTTGCTTGCTTTTATTGCCTTCATGTCAAACACATAAGAACAGAAGGTAAAAGAAAATTTTAAGATAATATGGATCACCTTAAAGTTTTCTACTTGGATCATCTTCGATCCATTTGTGCTCGTGCTGAAACTCCAACTAGTTTAGTTGAGGGAAATATTTGATGTTATTATAGCTCCTTGAATAGCTCCTTGAATGAAAAGCATGATTGCAATGATGTTATTATAAATTCTATTAATGTCAATTGTGCTAATGATATGCAAAGCAACAAGCTTGGGGATGAAAATTTTGTTATGTGCACTACTTATTGCAATGATCATGATTGGGGTGATGATGCTTCTTATGATCTTGAAAATTTATTTAAGCCTCATGATGAATATGTTTGGAAGAGCGTCAAATTTAGGTAATAATGATCCCACTACTTTGGAGAATTATCAATCTTATGAAATTTTTGACAAAAGTGGGTTTGGAGAGGTCATGACTTTAGTTGATGTTAATCCCACTATCTTGGAAGATTATAATTTTTTTATGCATGTGGATCATAGAGAGATTATTGTTTATGATAGCTATATTGTTGAGCTTGATTATGATCCTAAATGTAATTATTATGAGAGAGGAAAATATGGTTGTAGAAATCTTCATGTTACTAAATTACCTCTTGTTATGTTGAAATTATTGATGCTCCATTCTTCCTATTGGCATATGCTAGATATTGCTTGCCTTGATAATTTGTTTGCTTATAAAATGCCTATGCATAGGAAGTATGTTAGACTTAAATGTGATTTTCACACATTTCATGATGCTATCTTCGTGTTTAAATTACTATCTTTCATGTGAGCATCCCTGAAATCTCAAGCCTATCTTAATGGCTATAAAGAAAGAGCTTGTTGAGAGACAACCCAATAAATTTTTACTTCTAATTTTTTTGTGTTTGCACAATTTTAGCTTCTGTTATGATTGTGTTTTTATGTTTTAATTAGTGTTTGTGCCAAGTAATGCCTTTGGGATGATGTTGATGATAGTATAATTGATGTTGTTTGGAAAACAAAAAGTTTTGTGTCCAGTGATGGAATTTTAGTTCTGTACTGGAGCATCAGAAATATCTGAAATTTTTACACAGTATTAGTATATTAATTTTTTATGTTTTCCTAAATTTTTAGAATTTTTGGAGTTAGAGAAGTATGGCTTTTAAATAGATATTTACAGAATGTTCTGTTTTAGACAGATTCTGTTTTTGTTGCATAGTTTGCTTATTTTGATGAATCTATGGATCGTATCGGGGGGTATGAGTCATGGAGAAGTTGGAGTACAGTAGCATTATGCCAGTATTAAATATGAATCAATTTACTATAGTACCTAAAGTTTAAGATTTGTTTGTTATACTAACAGATCTCACGAGGTTTCTGTTGAGTTTTGTGTGCTGAAGTTTTCAAGTTTTGGGTGAGACTACGATGGATAAAGGAATAAGGAGCGGCAAGAGCCTAAGCTTGGGGATGCCCAAGGCACCCCAAGGTAATATTCAAGGAAGACTCAAGCGTCTAAGCTTGGGGATGCCCCGAAAGTCATCCCCTCTTTCATCTACAATCTATCGGTAACTCACTTGGAGCTATATTTTTATTCATCACATGATATGTGTTTTACTTGGAGCGTCTTGTGCTATAGTTTTTTTGCTTTTTAGTTTGTCACAATCATCTTTGCTGAACACACCTTTTTGAGAGGGACACACATTACTCGTGATTTGTTAGAATACTCTATGTGCTTCACTTATATCATTTAAGCTAGGCAGTTTGATGTAGGGTGGAACCCTAGATGATGATCTTTTCACACTTAGGAGGGGGAAAAGGAGCAAATCCAAGAAGAACACAAGAAGAACACTCAAATAGACAAGATCCAATCACACATGCACTAGATCCACATACACATAGAGGGATACAAAGGTCCAAATCCAACAAAGCAGGATACACGGTAGCTAGTTCGTCTCGATCCGCGAAGGAGTCGAGGTCTTGAATCCGTAGAGGATCTTCTCACATGGGTCTCATGGAGGTCTTGATCTCCATGGGAGAGGTATGGATGAGCAAAGCTCTATCTCAAAGAGCTATCTACTTTGCTAACCCTAGAGGGAGGAGGGAGAGGTCCTTATATAGTGCCAGTACAAGCTAGGGCGAGATGGGAGAGGATATAGGGCCTGAGGCCGAATAAACGCAGGCGTCGGGCCGGATGTCCGGGTGCCAGGCCGGATGTCCGGCGGTTCGTCAGGGGGCCGGATGTCCGGGCCTGGTGCCGGATGTCCGGGCCGAAGTGGTCAAGTTACTGGTGTCTTCTGTCGGGGGGGTGCCGGATTTCCGGGCGGGCGCCGGATGTCCGGGCTGCACGGGCCGGATGTCCGGGCGGCCAGCTGGATGTCCGACGCGTGTAGCACCTCTGCTGTAGGGCTGCTGCTCCTGCTGTTGTTCCCAGGGGCCGGACGTCCGGGCGAGGGGCTGGATGTCCGGGTCCTGTAGACCTCCGGTGACCTTCTTCGCTGGTCCTTTTCATCCGTGAACTTGCCGACTTGTCCATTGTTCCGGGCTTCTCCGAGAGGGTCCTCCTGGTACCTAAGCACACATAGCATTTCGGAATGAGGTAGCAACCATGTCTCGCACGCGTCGTATGGAAATTCATTAAGGAGTGATGTCACCTCGTTTTCGACAGCTCTCGCACGTGCTCGAGTCATTGGTCCTCTTGGTGCTTGGGGAGACGTAGGTGGATCCATGGGGATGACTGTAGGATGCTCCGCATCATCTCCCCCCCTTGGGAAAGATCCGTCCTCGGATCGGAATCCGCATCACCATGGAAAGGGGATAAGTCCTTGACGTTGAATGTGTCGCTCACGTTGTACTTGTCACGAGGGATGTCGATCTTGTATGCATTGTCGTTGTAGCGTGCTAACACCTTGAACGGTCCGTCGGCTCGGGGTAGTAGTTTGGACTTGCGCTCGTTGGGGAAACGGTCTTTGCGAAGGTGTAGTCACACAAGATCGCCGGGGTTGAACACCATGGGGTGCTTGTTGATGTTGACCTTGGTTGCGAGGCGTTGTACTTGGCGCTCGATCATGTGCCACTTCATGCATCTTCTTGATGTAGCGTGCTCATGCACTCGCGTCCATGTCGATTCGCTCTTGTAGCGGTAGCGGTAGAATGTCCAATGGTGACAAAGGGTTGAAGCCGTAGACGACCTCGAAGGGGGATTTGCCGGTAGTAGAGTGTCTTGCTCAGTTGTAGGCGAACTCGACGATGGGCAAGCATTCCTCCCACTCCCGTATGTTCTTCTTGATCAACACGCGGAGTAGTGTGGAAAGAGTCCGGTTCGTGACCTCCGTTTGGCCGTCGGTTTGTGGGTGATATGCCGAAGAGAAGAGGAGCTTGATTCCGAGCTTGGCGCATAGGATCTTCCAAAAGTAGCTTAGGAACTTGACGTCGCGGTCTGATACAATCGTCTTGGGCACTCCATGCAATCTCAAGATTTTCCTACAAAAGAGATTTGCAACATGTGAAGCAGCGTCTATCTTGTTGCAAGGAATGGAATGTGCCATCTTAGAGAAATGGTCCACAACAACAAATACGGAATCTTTGCCGTTTTGAGTTCGAGGCAAGCCAAGCACGAAATCCATACTAATATCTTCCCATGGATGATATGGAATAGGAAGAGGCATATAAAGGCCATGAGATTGAGCTTTGGACTTAGCTTTGCGGCATGTAGAGCACCGGTTGGAGTAGCGAGAAATGTCTCGAAACATCTTTGGCCAAAAGTAGTTCTTGGAGAGCGTGGCGAAGGTCTTGTCGCGTCCAAAATGTCCCATGAGTCCTCCACCATGAGCTTCTTGCAAAAGTAACAAACGAAGAGAAGACTCGAGAATACAAAGTTTGTTAGCTTTCATAAGGTAACCATCCTTCAAGTAATATTGCTCCCAAGTTTTATGTGGTAAACATTTGGCATATGGAATATCAAATGATGCATCATGCGCATACAAGTTTTTAATGTGCTCAAATCCAATAACATTCAACTCAAGTTTGGTAACCAACATCCGCCACAACATTTTCCTTACCTTTGATATACTTGATAATATAAGGAAATGACTCAATGAACTCACTCCATTTAGCATGACGCTTGTTCAATTTGGTTTGTCCCTTAAGGTACTTAAGTGTTTCATGATCCGTATGGATGACAAACTCACGTGGACGTAGATAATGTTCCCACACATGCAAGACTCTCACTAAAGCATATAACTCTTTGTCATAGATGGGGTAGTTAAGTTGCGCGCCGGAGAGCTTCTCACTAAAATATGCAATAGGGCGCTTCTCTTGCATCAACACACCACCAATGCCATTACCACTAGCGTCACAATGCACTTCAAAAGTTTTATCAAAGTTGGGTAATGCAAGCAATGGAGCATGTGTAAGCAAATTCTTAAGCTCATGAAATGCGGCATCTTGAGATGGACCCCAAACAAATGGTGCATTCTTCTTACTCAATGCGTGCAATGGTGATGCAATGGTGCTAAAATCCTTCACAAAGCGACGATAAAAGCCTGCTAAGCCAAGGAAACTACGCACTTGAAGCAAATTGGTTGGTTGTGGCCAATTCTTAATAGCATCAATTTTAGTTTCATCCACTTGAACACCCTTAGAGGAGACAACAAAGCCCAAGAAAACAAGCTTATCAACACCAAAAGCGCATTTTCCATGTTAGCATAAAGTCGCTCATTTCTAAG
Organism: Elymus sibiricus; assembly: GCA_039707655.1. Classification (NCBI taxonomy): domain Eukaryota; kingdom Viridiplantae; phylum Streptophyta; class Magnoliopsida; order Poales; family Poaceae; genus Elymus; species Elymus sibiricus. The sequence goes on from CM077668.1 coordinate 200,268,823, forward strand.
AACTTTCAATACATCTCTAAGGTGTTTGACATGATCTTCAAGAGTTTCACTAAACACAAGGATGTCATCAAAGTAAACCACAACACAAATTCCAATATATTTGTGAAGAACATAATGGATCACACGCATAAAAGTGCTAGGAGCTTGCGATAAACCCATAGGCATGACTAACCATTCATACAAGCCAAATTTAGTTTTGAAAGTAGTTTTCCATTCATCACATTCGTGCATGCGTATTTGATAGTAGCGACTTTTAAGGTCAATTTAAGAGAAAATTGTGGCTCCACTAAGTTCATCTAGCATGTCATCTAGGCGTGGAATGGGATGGCGATATCTAACGGTGAGAGCATTTATAGGATGGCAATCGGAACACATGCGATAAGTACCATCTTTCTTAGGCACAAGGATAACTGGAACTGCACAAGGGCTCAAGCTTTCGCGTACATACCCATTCTCCATGAGAAGTTGCACTTGCCTTTGGATCTCTTTGGTCTCTTCGGGGTTGACGTGGTAAGGTGCCTTGTTCGGTAGAGGTGCGCCGGGGATGAGGTCGATGTGGTGTTCGATTCCGCGAAGTGAAGGAAGTCTGGGAGATAGCTCATCGGGAAACACGTCCGTGAATTCCTGCAATAAATGAGACAATACCAAAGGAAGATGTTGTGAAGTATTAGTCCGCACCACTTCATCTTTGCACACAAGCACAAAGTGAAGAACTCTTGATGGGCTCTCAATCACATCTCTCAAATCTCTTTTGGTGGCTAAAAGAACTAGATCTCTCTTGTCGCTCATCGTGGAGTCACTCAATTTTGGCTTCTGGTGCTCACTCTCTTTTTGGTGGTTCACTTGCTCACTTGACTCTCCACGATGGGTAGATGCTTGCTTGTCCGCAATGACTTGACTTGGTGTCATAGGTCGAAGAACGAATTCCTTGCCCTTCATCTTGAAGCTATAGACGTCCATTGTGGATGACACCGCGGTCGAATTGCCAAGGTCTTCCAAGGAGGAGATGGCATATGGACATAGGAACCACATCACACTCCAAGGTGTCTTCATAGGCGCCAATCTTGAAGGACACTTGAACGGTGTGCTCCACTTGAATGGTGCCGGATTTGCTTAACCATTGGACCTTGTAGGGGCGAGGGTGCTTCTTCTTGAGCAATTGTAGCTTGGAGTATAATTCTTCACTTGCCAAGTTGTGACAACTTCCGCCGTCGATGATGACCTTGATGGAACGTCCTTGGATACCCGCTTTGGTATGGAAAATATGGCAACGTTGGTCTTCGTCTTGTTGTTGTTGAAGTGTCAAGATCTTGGAGACAACAAGAGCGGGGCTCGAATCATTGTCGCAAAACACTTGATCGTCTTCATCTTCATTCACTTGTCGATGCATGGCCACGTGCTCAAGTGCTTCCATTTCTTCTTCACTCATAGAGTCATACGTGCTGTCCGCGTTGGCGATCATGGTACGCCGTGTGGGGCACTCAAAAGACTTGTGGCCTTGACCTTTGCAAGTAAAGCACTTGATGTCACTTGTTTTGTCGGTGGCATCCGTAGGAGTTGTTGATGACGAAGCTCTTGGCTTGGAGTTGCTTGTAGTAGTAGGAAGAGGACTCGAAGATGTCGAAGGGTTCTTGTAGCTTGACTTGTCAACGGTACTTGGTGTAGCTCGAGTCGTTGGAGGAGGTGTCGTAGTCATTGAAGCTTGAGTGTAAGAACTGTAGGTCTTGGAAGAGTACTTGGAGTACTTGTAGTCCTCTTGCACTTGACACTCCGCTTTGGTGGCTTGGTGCACTAGCTCGAGGAGGTTGGAGTACGGTTGGAAGTCCGCAATTTTCTTGATTGGATGGTTGAGACCATTCAAGAAATGCGCCATAGTTTGTTCATCATCTTCCTTGACGTTGGCTCTTATCATTGCAATCTCCATTTCTTTGTGAAGTATTAGTCTGCACCACTTCATCTTTGCACACAAGCACAAAGTGAAGAACACTTGATGGGCTCTCACTCACATCCCTCAAATCTCTTTTGGTGGCTAAAAGAACTAGGTCTCTCTTGTCGCTCATCGTGGAGTCACTCATGTTTGGCTTGTGGCGCTCACTCTCTTTTTGGTGGTTCACTCGCTCACTTTTCTCTCCATGATGGGTAGATGCTTGCTTGTCTGCGATGACTTGACTTGGTGTCATAGGTCGAAGAACGAATTCCTTGCCCTTCATCTTGAAGCTATAGTGATTGGTCCGTCCGTTGTGGATGACACCGCGATCGAATTGCCAAGTTCGTCCAAGGAGGAGATGGCACACGGACATAGGAACCACATCACACTCCAATGTATCTTCGTATGCTCCAATTTTGAAGGAGACTTGAACGGTGTGCTCCACTTGGATGGTGCCGGAGTTGCTCAGCCATTGGACCTTGTATGGGCGAGGGTGCTTCTTCTTGACCAATTGGAGCTTGGTACATAACTTGTCACTTGCCAAATTGTGGCAACTTCCGCCGTCGATGATGACCTTGACGGAACGTCCTTGAATACCCTCCTTGGTATGAAAGATCATGCAACATTGGTCTTCATCTTGATGTTGTTGAAGAGTCAAGACCTTGGAGACAACAAGAGCGGGGCTCGAATCATTGTCGCAAAACACTTGATTAACTTCTTCTTCATTCACTTGGCGGTGTATGGCCACTTGCTCGATGGCTTCCATTTCATCTTCACTCATGGAATCGTAGGTGCCGTCGGCGTTCATGATCATAGTGCGTCTTGTGGGACACTCGAAGTACTTGTGGCCTCGGCCTTTGCACGTAAAGCACTTGATGTCACTTGTTTTGTCGGTGGCATCCGAAGGAGTTGTTGATGACGAAGCTCTTTGCTTGGAGTTGCTTATAGTAGTAGGAAGACGACTCGAAGATGTCATTGGTTGCTTGGAGCTTGACTTGTCGCCGGTACTTGGTGTAGCTCGAGTCGTGGAAGGAGTTGTAGAAGTCGTTGAAGCTTGAGTGTATGAACCGTAGGTCTTGGAAGAGTACTTGGAGTACTTGTAGTCTTCTTGTACTTGTCGCTCCGCTTTGGTTGCTTGGTGCACTAGCTCGAGGAGGTTGGAGTATGGTTGGAAGTCCGCAATTTTCTTGATAGGATGGTTGAGGCCATTCAAGAAACGCGCCATTGTTTGTTCATCATCTTCCTTGACGTTGGCTCGTATCATTGCAATTTCCATCTCTTGGTAGTATGCTTCAACCGACTTGGTGCCTTGCTTGAGGAGTTGAAGTTTCTTGAAGAGGTCACGGCTATAGTGTGTAGGCACAAAACGAGCTCGCATGACATCCTTCATTTGATTCCAAGTGTTGATGGGTGGTTTGCCTCTCTCTTGACGCCGTTCGATCACTTGCTCCCACCAAATGAGAACATAGTCTTGGAACTCGAGAGATGCCATGGCTATCTTCTTTTCCTCGTCGTAGTTGTGAAGACGGAATATCTTGTCGACCTTCAACGCCCATGAAAGGTATTCATCGGGATCATTTCCACCAGAGAATTTAGGCATGGTGAACTTGAGCTTGCCGTAGCGCTCCTCATTGCGTTGTCGGCGGTTGCGATGACGCTCTTGCCGTGGAGGTTGATCTTCTAGCTCATCTTCGTCTTGTTCATCTTGATTGACTTGACGTGGTGGCCTTGGGATTCGTGCATGGTTCCGCATCTCTTGGCGCTCCTCAAGTCGTGCGGCTTCTTCTTGTTCGCGCACACGGCGGTTGCGTTCGGTGACGTTGCGAGTTGACTCGCGGAGGGCACATTGAGCTTCAAGTGCTTGTTCCTCACGACGTTGTCGTGCTTGTTGTAAGGCGTCTTCGTCTTGGTGGACTTGACGTTGGTGTGGTGGAACTTGATTTTGGTTCCCGTTGGCTTGTGCTTGTCGGTTTTGTCGTTCACGCTCTCGAAGGCGGTCTTGCAAACCATTGCCATGGAATGGGTGTCTTGAAGCTTGCCGGTCTTCATGTTCTTGGGAGAGATGAGAGCGTGCTTGTAGAAGACTTGCATCCGAAGAAGTGTCCGAAGAGTGGCGGCTCGAATGGCGCCGTCTTGATCTTGATGAAGATGAAGTGGAAGAATGGCGGTTGGCCATCATAGTGCGGAACTCTTCCATTTGAGATGAAAGCTTGGCGTCAAAGTAGTCCCTTGTTCGTGTTTCAGAGTGGCGCAAGTCGGTGGCGAGTTGCTCAATGCGATCTCCCAAAGCTTCACTTTCTTGATGTAGCGCTCGTTGGACTCCGAAAAGTTGCGCCTTGGTGACGTAGTTGTTCGGTGCGTCTTCTTGCTCATCGAAAAGGGGGTTGATAGAAGTGCTCGGCCTATCCATGATTCTCAAACAAGTGTTAGTGGTAGAAAGAAACGAACCAGACCAATGTACCTTATCCAATGTTGAAGATGGATCAATGATCACCCAATATGGTATTATGGAAATGGTGCAATTGGTACCGGATAGAGTCAATCTCACACCTACACAAGTAAAGCTTTTGGAGGAGTTTGGTTAGGATAGTGGCACAAAATTTCTGCAAATGTTAGCAAGATATCAATAATGTTGAAAAAGATTCACAAGTTCGCAAGTGTAACGAGTAGACCAATAGCAATAAGTAGCACACGGAAACACACGCACGGATAGATAAATGAGGTCGTGCAACCAAGGAATGAGCTCAAAAAGTGGGATCCACGGAAAATGTTCTTGTTGCACAACACTAGAGAGACGCTAGCACGATTGCTCAATAGGCGGATACGAACTTGTGCACAACCCTATAAGAGACAAACGTATGGCTTTCTATCTCACTTATGCTATGTATGTATGATTCCCGGTGAACTTGTCACAATGATCCAAGATGATCAAATATGCTATGTAATGTGGCGATGCTATGGCTATTGCTTACAAGCTTGTTTCTCTTTCTCTTTTGCTTAAAAGCTTCTTTTTCTTTTGATGGTTTCCTTTGGCCACTTATCTGAAATGCTAGTACGAAGGTAGCAATGATGTATATGCGGGAACAAAATTTGGCACCAGAGATGATATGTGTATGTATGCACGCTATGAGAGCTATGCGGAGCGGTATCACTAAAGTGCACAAGTAGCGTTGCCCGGCAATACTCAAATGGCTAGTGATGCGGAGCATCCTACGGTCATCTCCATGTACACCTCAACATATCCCCAAGACCCAAGAGGAACCACGCCAAGACCGCACGGAAGACGGAGGCTTGCAGCTGGAAGAAGAAGTCCTGCCCAGGCGACCCCGTGCCCACGGGCCTGTTGGACCCCGTGCGCACAGCCTATCCAGAAAGTCTCTGGATACCCCGTGCGCACGGGCCCCAATGACCCCGTGCGCACGGGCCCCTCTCCGCTGTAGCACCCCGTGCGCACGGGCCTCACTTACCCCGTGCGCACGGGCCACCCAGCGAGGTGGCTGTCTTTGCCTGTTTTCGCCCCCACTTCGTCCCTTACCTCCCACCTACTATATATTCCGTACCTAGGTCATTTGTTAGGGTTAGTAAAGGATATGATATGATCTAGAGAGTACTTTGCTCATCTACCCTCTCCCATGGAGATCAAGACCTCCATTGGGGAAGATCCTTAGGGATATCAAGACCCCCTTGTGGGAAGGATCTATCTAGATCATCAAGACCTCATCTCCTCTTGGATTTGGGATGAACTTTACCATGTATCTTTCCCTTTGTTGTTCTTGTACCTTGTGGATCTTATGTGTTGCTAATCTAGTGGATTTGTGATTGGACTTGTTCTTGAGTGTTTCTCTTGTGATTTCCCCTCTTGTTCTTCGTGTTCTTCGTGTTCCTCTTAGTAGCCACCTCCAATTCGTGAACATCGGGACAAGTCGGGGCACTTTGGCCCGTGCCCTACAACATCATGGTGTCATCAGCCATGTTGACACGAATTTGGAGCCCTACCCCCCCATGTTCTAGCCTAATTTTGCTTGTTTTGGTCCAATTTCAAAAATTCCCCACAAAAAGAGCCATACCAAAATTTTTGTGATTTGTTGTTCCTTGTGAGTTTTTGTTGATTTTGATCCATGGATCTGGTGTTTAGCAAGTAGATCCATCTCCTATTGCGTCCCCATAGCCCAATTTTTATTTCCCCCCTTCGATTTTGGAGTTGAAATCCCGATTTTTCCGCCACCCCCGTGTCCACGGGCTCCCCACCCCGTGCCCACGGGCCCCCGATAAGCCTCTGGACACCCCGTGCACACGGCCTCTGTACCGTGCGCACGGGACCCCGTGTCCACGGGCCTTAGACCCCGTGCGCACGGCCCTCCCAGGATCAGCCGCCACTGCTTCATTGTTTCGCCCATATCTCCCACTTCCGAACTCCGATTTGGGTGTTCTTTGGCTCGTTGAAAAGCTAGTGACGTGCCCGAGCTGCTCATGTTGGTTTTACCACCATTTGACTCCATCAAATTTTGTGCATTTTTGCATCTTTGCATAGGCCCTCCGCCATAACTTTCGCACCACCACCATAAACTTCCGCAACCTAACCCATTTTGGTTTCCATTGCATTTGTGGTTGTTTGAGTTGTGATTTGAGTCTCCTAAGGTGTTTCGGCTACTTAGGGACGGTTACATATTCATCACCACCGGCAACTTGTATCGTTACATCAACTACATCCACCACGACATTTCGCATCGACGACGACCATCCATCCTTTGAGACCATCTTCAACCGGAAGCAAGGCCGGTTACCCCCGACTTCGGGAAAGGTTAAGTGTGACGAAGGTATCCATTCCGTCATCAACTTTTCCTTCCTTGCCATTACATCTTGATAGCCCCACCATCTCTGCGAATACCTTCATACCTATTGAGACTAGCTATCCGAGTATTGCCGGGCTTCGCGAAAACTTGTGCACCATAGTGATACGATATCATATTGTTGCATCATTTGATATATCATATAGTGCAATTGCTTGCTCCCGTGCATATCTTGTGATACTTATCTCATGTGTTTGGTTGAGGCTCAATAAGCATAGTGGGAAGGAAGGAAAAAAAAAAAGAGAAGCTTTTAAGCAAGAAAGAAAGATCATAAGCTTATAAGCAAAAGAGTGTTGAGCATGAAAAGAGATACTTGTGCATGAGGATACATGGAATAGGAAACGTTTTGCTTGCATACATCCAAGTGGTGAATCGTGCCCAAACGTGCAATCAGGCGTCTCTCCTTGTGTTTGAGCAACACGAGCTTAGTCTTCGTTAGGCAATTCTGTATTGCTCATCCCTATAGTTGCACAAGCCCCATTATCCCACCGTGTGTGTTTCTTTATTGCCCTCCTATATAGTTGTGATCACTTGCTTTGCATTTTGAGTCCTTTGGATTTATTTCAACATTTACATATCTTGGACTTCAATTTGCATAAATTTGTGCCACTTGTCCTAACCAAGCCACTCGATAAGCTTTACTTTGTAGGTGTGAGTGAACAAGTCTGGTACCAATTCCACTATTCTTTCATTTCACATTGAGTGAAACGGGATACATTCTCAACTTTGGGAAAAGGTAGCTTGGTATTGTTTATCTCATTTCCTACTCACCTTTGCTCGAGTCTTGTGATGGATAGGCCAAGCACATCATCTCCGGTCTTCGACGACAACGACGGCGCGACCAACTACAACACCAAAACGCCTCGCTATGGACTACAACGACAAATGCAAGGTGTACAACATGCCTTGCGCGAGCGCATCGACAACCTCGCCAACGACATACGAAACTCCGAGGCGCGGAAAATAGACTACATCGACAACAAGTTGGACGCACACATGGATGACATCCGACACGTGTTGGTCAACTACAAGTCTTCTTCCCCTTCGTCATCTTCAAGGCGACGGCGACCAAGTAGCACATCTTCGAAGCGCCCAACCGACACAAGCGCACTTCGACCACGTCCTCATCTTCAAGACATCGCACACCATCGACATCAAGGTCAAGCACGACAACATCACCATCAAGATGAAGATGCTCAAGAGGCGAACACCAACAAGTTCCAACAAGCTCTACATCAAGCTACGAGAAGACCGCGAGACGAGCGCCACCAAGAAGAAGCTTCGGCGCCCAGTCCTAGGCGACCAACTACAAGCGAGGGTGACCCTTCCATCTTCGGAAGCCCCTCAAGGAAAATGGCTGAGCACGGGAAATTCCCTTCGGTCATGGAGACGAACAATGAGGTGCCACATCATATGGGCCTCCTACAAGACGGTGACAAGACGGTCGAGCATGGGCCATCCCCTTTGACCACGGCGACGAGAACGAACCTCTTCAACGACATGAAGACGACGCCCCCATGGGACTCCTACTCCGAGTCAAGTTACGAGACCGCAAATGAGACCCTCTGTTTGGTCTCGGAGGAGAGCGATGATTTGCCACATCCTATGGCATTAATCTTTGGAGGCGTTATGGATGAGGAGGTTGAGCATGGGACGACTCCCACAACCACGGCGGCGAACGATGTTGCGTATGGAGACGCTTGCACCTACATCTCTCCGACACCCACATATGACGAGATGACCCAATTCCCATGTGAGGAGAGCCACCAACACATGAGTGAGATGAGTGACTCCACCATATGTGACATTGAGTGCATTTCCTATGAGAGGATGAGAGTGACCACCACTAGCCCCACACATGAGTACATGCCGCATATCCTATGTGAGGTTGAGAGCCATCACCACCATTTGAGTGACTCGATCAACCATATGAGTGAGAGCATTTTAGCGGGAGTGAGTGAGCCACAACACTTAGTGAGTGAGGTAGTTGATAGGGCATGTGAGACCACTATGATTTCTAACGACTTACCCTCTACTCCACGTGTTTTTTCTTCGGTGCTAGATCTCCTACAAGACGAAGTGCCAATCCTCGACGAGTACATACCTCCAATGGGCAATACGATGGCCATTGTGGATGATGATGCACCCCCCACATGGTTCCATCAAGACGACAATGTTGATCACGCTTTGATTTTTGCCACCTCACCTACACCACATGAGTGGAGCTCCAAAGGTAACATAGGTGAAGGTGCTTCGCTTGTCCCACTAGTGGACTATCCTTACAATGATTGCTTCCATGATGTTGATCACTCTACGGATTCACCACATGCTATGTCTTCTACATGCTTAGATGTGCAACCCATTTATGATGAATATGCTGATGAGCATGTCGAGTTACCTAGTTGTGATGCTATGCTCCATAGGATATCTTGTGAAAATTCTATTGGTCACGTCATGTTTGACAATCCATTAACCTTGTCATATGCTATGAGTGAGATTTCTCATATTGCATCATTACAAACTCACCGTAGTAACTATGCATATCCAATTAAAATCAATCCCATTTGCACTTATGGCATAGATGACAAGATCATGGTTATTGGTATGTGTTTCTCTTGCGATGATATTGTTATACTTCCCTTAAGCAATTTGTGCAATTCATCTACTATGCCATGCCATGAAAATGATTGTAGATCGCATGATTCCATCCTTTGTGTGAACCATCCGCATATCATGAATAACAATGCTCTAGATGTTTCATGTGATGCATTACACACTTTGAGTCTCCATTATGCTATACATAACAACAAACCAATCATGATGGATGACATGTTTCTATATCATGCATCTCATTTATTTGAGCATTGGATATTTTGTGCTAACCAACACATGCACGTGCGCATCATAATGGATGATGTGTACATATACCACGCACACACAATTTTCCCTTTGTCTTTGTTTTGCGTAGGTACTCACGACTACTTGTCAACTTCTCAATCCCATGAGTTGACAAAACGAGCTCTTGAGAGCAACGATGCTTTGGGATTGCTTGGAATGCTTACCTGACAATCTCCCTCACGCAAGGACTACGCGCATTACTTTTACTTGACTCTCACACGGCTATGGGCTATTTACCACTTGTTACCTTATGCTCATTTTACCGTGTTCACTTTGCATGTTATACCTCCTTCAATGCCTTTGCCATGCAATTATGACCCTTGCTTGCATTTACCCATGATTTACCATTCCACTATTTCTATGTGTATTTGCATGCTTGGTGGAGATCCTTGTTGCTATTGCCATGTTTACCTTGTGCCCCATGCTATTGTTAATTCTTGTGTTGGGAGAGTCATGATGTTCCTTTGCTATTTATATAGAACTTCTTGCCAATACAATGATGATACATTATTCATATCTTGTTCTCATGCTTGTGATATGTCATGTGCACTATATATTCCCACTAATTGCACACATGACACGATTTCTATGATGACCTCTAGTATGTTGCATCTTCGCACTACTAGCTTGCATGACTTGATCACTAGGATTGCTTGCCTTGTTGCATCACCCATGATTCATACTTGCTCGTTTCATTGGGTTGATGGCCTATATGTTCTTGCCTGTCACATGATTTATCATGATCATTGTCCATTGTCTCCTTTAGTTGCATCTCTCATATCCACTTGTAGTGAGTGCAACCATGCTATGCTTATTGATCTTGGAGACTTGGACATCTCACTTGTGATGCATGCTTGTTTGATTGAGCTTAATGTCTTTGGTTGTACTCGCATAATATGCTTCCATACCATGCCACATTATCTTGTTCCTTCTCATGATAAGAATGATGATGACACTTGTTGGGTATATCACCACACGAATGATGGGTTTTGCATTCACGCTAACATCATTTGTTTTTCCGAGTGTTTGTCATTTCCTTTCGTTTTGAAGGATTCACAAGGCGGCGCCGTCACGAGACATATTGGTCATGAGATGGCATACGCGATGCACGACACCAACATTTTCTAGGAACTCGTAAAGGTGAACTCATTCCCTTTGAGCCACCCTCACATACACATATTGAACGGGCCAAACTTTCATTCTTGTTTGCTCCTTCTTGTCTACATGATACATCTCTTGGATGGAGGACCGACATTGAAGATGGGCCTTCAAGTACCTCGACATCGACTCCAAGGCTACGTCTTCATCCACTACATAGGCATCTTTGCCTTCGGCTGTACGGCATCTACGCCTACACCACGAGCTCAAGTCCGCGACTTCCACAAGCTCCTACGACAGCGACACCGGACGACAACTCATGCCACAACATGGAGAACTGCAAGTCCATCCATGCCTACCGGTTACATGGTGATGCGGTTTCCGATCCGAGGACGGATCTCTCCCAAGGCGGAGGGGAAGATGCAGAGCATCCTACGGTCATCTCCATGTACACCTCAACATCTCCCCAAGACCCAAGGGGAACCATGCCAAGACCGCACGGAAGACGGAGGCTTGCAGCTGTAAGAAGAAGTCCTGCCCAGGCGACCCCGTGCCCACGGGCCTGTTGGACCCCGTGCGCACGGCCTATCCAGAAAGTCTCTGGATACCCCGTGCGCACGGGCCCCAATGACCCCGTGCGCACGGGCCCCTCTCCGCTGTAGCACCCCGTGCGCACGGGCCTGTACCGTGCACACGGGACCCCCGTGCGCACGGGCCTCACTTACCCCGTGCGCACGGGCCACCCAGCGAGGTGGCTGTCTTTGCCTGCTTTCGCCCCCACTTCGTCCTTTACCTCCCACCTACTATATATTCCGTACCTAGGTCATTTGTTAGGGTTAGCAAAGGATATGATATGATCTAGAGAGTACTTTGCTCATCTACCCTCTCCCATGGAGATCAAGACCTCCATTGGGGAAGATCCTTAGGGATATCAAGACCCCCTTGTGGGAATGATCTATCTAGATCATCAAGACCTCATCTCCTCTTGGATTTGGGATGAACTTTACCATGTATCTTTCCCTTTGTTGTTCTTGTACCTTGTGGATCTTATGTGTTGCTTGTCTAGTGGATGTGTGATTGGACTTGTTCTTGAGTGTTTCTCTTGTGATTTCCCCTCCTTTTATTTGTGTTCTTCGTGTTCCTCTTCGTAGCCACCTCCAATTCGTGAACATCGGGACAAATTGGGGCACTTTGGCCCGTGCCCTACAACAGCTAGTCTCGTAGGAAAGCTACGCAAAAGATGGTCTCGTGGTTTCACAATGCAATGGCAAGGATATGAAAAGATGCCGTCGATGTTACCGTCCTTGCTTACGGTGAGGGTGTCACGATGGTGGAGATGGTGTTGTCGATGACGAGTTCCGAGGCGATGATGAGCGGCGGCGATGTCGATGTCGAACCGTTCCTAAGTAGCCGAAACACGTTAGAAAACGGAAACACATGACTCAAAATATCATATGGCACAAGGTGGTGGTTGCGGAAGTTGGTGGTGGAGTGGCTCGAGGGATTGCGGAAGAAACGGTGGGAAAAGGCGAAAAATGGAAGAAATTGGTGAAGTTTTGGTGTGCTGGTGCCCAGGGGCCGGATGTCCGGGCCAGATGGCCGGATGTCCGGGGCGCCGGAAGTCCGGGCTGTCTGGCCGGATGTCTGGGCTGCCAGATCCTGGACGAACTCGAAGAACAAGTGGAGAAAAGAAAAATTGGGGCAAAATTCGGACGAATTTGTGGATGGAAAGTGGGGAAAAGATGGGGGAAAGCTAGATCCACTCGAAACCAAGCAAATCCATGGATCAAAATCAACAAAACATCATCAAACCAACAAATCACAAAAAAATTGGTATAGCTATTTTTGTGGGGAATTTTCGAAATTGGGCAAAAACAAACAAAATTGGGGCTAGAAAGTGGAGGGGAAAGACTCCAAAGTGTGAATCAACGTGGCTCTGATCCAAGATGATGTAGGGTGGAACCCTAGATGACGATCTTTTCACACTTAGGAGGGGGAAAAGGAGCAAATCCAAGAAGAACACAAGAAGAACACTCAAATAGACAAGATCCAATCACACATGCACTAGATTCACATACACATAGAGGGATACAAAGGTCCAAATCCGCGAAGGAGTCGAGGTCTTGAATCCGTAGAGGATCTTCTCACATGGGTCTCATGGAGGTCTTGATCTCCATGGGAGAGGTATGGATGAGCAAAGCTCTATCTCAAAGAGCTATCTACTTTGCTAACCCTAGAGGGAGGAGGGGGAGGTCCTTATATAGTGCCAGTACAAGCTAGGGCGAGATGGGAGAGGATACAGGGCCTGAGCCCGAATAAACGCAGGCGTCGGGCCGGATGTCCGGGCGCCAGGCCGGATGTCCGGCGGTTCGTTAGGGGGCCGGATGTCCGGGCCTGGTGCCGGATGTCCGGGCCGAAGTGGCCAAGTTACTGGTGTCTTCTGTCGGGGGGGTGCCGGATTTCCGGGCGGGTGTCGGATGTCCGGGCTGCACGGGCCGGATGTCCGGCGCTTGTAGCTCCTCTATTGTAGGGCTGCTGCTGCTGCTGCTGTTGTTCCCGGGGGCCGGACCTCCGGGCCAGGGGCCGGATGTCCGGGTCCTGTAGACCTCCAGTGACCTTCTTTGCTGGTCCTTTTCATCCGTGAACTTGCCGACTTGTCCATTGTTCAGGGCTTCTCCGAGAGGGTCCTCCTGGTACCTAAGCACACATAGCATTTCGGAATGAGGTAGCAACCATGTCTCGCACGCGTCGTATGGAAATTCATTAAGGAGTTATGTCACCTCGTTTTCGAGAGCTCTCGCACGTGCTCGAGTCATTGGTCCTCTTGGTGCTTGGGGAGACGTAGGTGGATCCATGGGGATGACTGTAGGATGCTCCGCATCACAGTTGCTCTAGTGCTTCACTTATATCTTTTAGAGCACGGCGGTGGTTATATTTTAAATAAATAGTTGCACTCTCATGCTTCACTTATATCATTTTGAGAGTCTCATGATAGCAATGGTGATATGCACGGGTTGTGAATTTGGTCCTGATATGATAGGTATTCAAGAGGGATATAATAAAAACATTCATGTAGATCACTGAATATGATAAATTTGATTCCTTGCAATAGTTTTGCGATATTAAGATGGTAATATGTGGGAGGTATTAGTAGATAATTGTGGTTTAGTAAGAATAATTGTGTTAAGGTTTGTGATTCCCGAAGCATGCACGTATGATCTGTCGTTATGCTAAGAGGTGGAGCATGATTTATTATTGATTGTCTTCCTTTGTGTGGCTGTCGGGGGCACGCGATGGTTAACTCCTACCAACCTCCCCCCTAGGGGCATGCGTAGTAGTACTTTGCTTTGAGGGCTAATAAACTTTCGCAATAAGTATGTGAGTTCTTTATGACTAATGTGAGTCCATGGATCATACGCACTCTCACCCTTCCGCAATTTGCTAGCCTCTTCGGTACCGTGCATTGCCCTTTCTCACATCGAGAGTTGGTGCAAACTTCGCAGGTGCATCCAAACCCCGTGATATGATACGCTCTATCACACATAAGCCTCCTTATATCTTCCTCAAAACAGCGACCATACCTACCTATCATGGCATTTCCATAGCCATTCCGAGATATATTGCCATGCAACTTCCACCGTTCCATTTTTATGACATACATCATCATTGTCATATTGCTTTGCATGATCATATAGCTGACATAGTATTTGTGGCTCAGCCACCGTTCATCATTGATATACATGTTACGCTAGCATCATTGCACATCCTGGTACACTGCCAGAGGCATTCATATAGAGTCATATTTTGTTCTAGTATCGAGTTGTAATGTTGAGTTGTAAGTAAATAGAGGTGCGATGATCATCATTATTAGAGCATTGTCCCAGTGAGGTAAGAATGGTGGAGACTAATGAGTCCTCGAAAAAGTGGGGATGAGGTCCATGAGACCGTTCTAAAAAAAGGGGAGGCGAAAAAAGAGCCATGAAAAAAAATGAAAAAAAATAAATGAGAGAAAAAGAAAGAAGGAGCAATGTTACTATCCTTTTCCACACTAGTGCTTTAGAGTAGCACCATGTTTTTCATATAGAGAGTCTCCTATTTTGTCACTTTCATATACTAGTGGGAATTTTTCATTATAGAACTTGGCTTGTATATTCCGATGATGGGCTTCCTCAAATGCCCGAGGTCTTCATGAGCAAGCAAGTTGGATGCGCACCCACTTAGTTTTTCATGTTGAGCTTTCATACACTTATAGCTCTTAGTGCATCCGTTGCATGGCAATCCCTACTCCTCGCATTGACATCAATTGATGGGCATCTCCATAGCCCGTTGATTAGCCTCGTCGATGTGAGACTTTCTCCATTTTTGACTTCTCTTATTTATCCCTATCACCATGTTCTATTCCACCCATAGTGCTATATCCATGGCTTGCGCTCATGTATTGAGTGAGAGTTGAAAAAGCTGAAGCGCGTTAAAAAGTATGAACCAACTGCTTGGCTAAAACCGGGGTTGTGCATGATAAATATTTTGTGTTAAGAAGATGGAGCATGACAGGATTGTATGATTTTGTAGGGATAACGTTCTTTAGCATTTTTATTTTGAAAGACATGATTGTTTATTAGTATGCCTGAGTATTGATGTCTTTATATCAAATTATAGACTATTGCTTTGAATCACTTGGATCTTATTATTCATACCGTAAGAGAGAGATTACATGATGAAACATGATACGTAGCATTCCACATCAAAAATTCTGTTTTTATCATTTACCTACTCGAGGACGAGCAGGAATTAAGCTTTGGGATGCTTGATACGTCTCCAACGTAACTATAATTTTTGATTGTTCCATGCTATTATAGTATCAATCTTGGATGTTTTTATATGCAATTATATATCATTTTTTGGGACTAACCTATCAACCTAGTGCCCAGTGCCAGTTGCTGTTTTCTGCTTGTTTTTGGCTTTTCAGAGAAACAGTACCAAATGAAGTCCAAATGCCACGAAACTTTTTGGAGATTTTTTTCTGGACAAAAGAACCCTTGGAAGCTTCGGGAGGAGGCCAGAAGCCTCACGAGAGCTTCACAAGGCAACAGGGCGCGCCCCAGGGGGCGCGTCATGTTGCCTTGTGGGGCCCACGTGACTCCGTTTGACCTAATTCCACTTCTATAAATTCACAAATATTGGGAAACCCATAGAGAGCCAGAACAAATAACCTTTCCACTGCCACAAGCCTCTGTTCTTCCACGATCCCATCTGTAGGCCTTTTCCGGTACTCTGCCGGAGGGGGAATCGATCACGGAGGGCTTCTACATCAACCTTGCTGCCCTTCCGATGATGTGTGAGTAGTTTACCACAGACCTACGGGTCCATAGCTAGTAGCTAGATGGCTTCTTCTATCTCTTTGATCTTCAATACAATGTTCTCCTTGATGTTCTTGGAGTTCTATCCGATGTAATCTTCTTTTGCGGTGTGTTTGTTGGGATCCGATGAATTGTGAGTTTATGATCAGATTATTCATGAGAAATATTTGAGTCTTCTCTGAACTCTTTTATGCATGATTGTTATAGCTTTGTATTTCTCTCCGATCTATCGGTTTAGTTTGGCCTACTAGATTGATTTATCTTGCAATGGGAGAGGTGCTTTGTGATGGGTTCAATCTTGCGGTGCTCAATCCCAGTGACAGAAGGGGACATGACACATATTTGTATTGTTGCCATTAAGGATAAAAAGATGGGGTTTATTCATATTGCTTGAATGTGCTTCTCTACATCATGTCATCTTGCTTAAGGCGTCACTCTGTTTCATACTTAATACCCTAGATGCATGCTGGATAGCGGTCGATGGGTGGAGTAATAGTAGTAGATGCAGGCAGGAGTCGGTCTACTTGTCTCGAACGTGATGCCTATATACATGATCATTGCCATGAGTCCGTCATAATTATTTGCTATTCTGTCAATTGCCCAACAGTAATTTGTTTACCCACTGTAAGTTTCTACGCTCGAGAGAGAAGCCTCTAGTGAAAACTATGGCCCCCGGGTCTATCTTTATCATATAAAAAACCTAAAAATACCTTGCTGCAATTTATTTACTTTTATTTTAATTAGTATTTTAGTTTAGCTATTTATCTCTATAAGATTTAATCCTTGCAAGTAACCGCTAAGAGGATTGACAACCCTCTTATTTGCGTTGGGTGCAAGTGTTTGCTCTTGTGTGTGCAGGTGCGCTTAACGGAATTTTGCTTGGTTCTCCTACTGGATTGATAACCTTGATTCTTAACTGAGGGAAATACGTATCTCTACTGTACTGCATCATTCTCTCCTCTTCGGGGAAATACCAACGCAGACTACAAGTAGCAGCGCGCAACTTAACTACCCCATCTATGACAAAGAGTTATATGCTTAGTGAGAGTCTTGCATGTGTGGGAACATTATCTCTGACCACGTGAATTTGTCATCCATACGGATCATGAAACGCTTAAATACCTTAAGGGTCAAACTAAATTGAACAAGCGTCATGCTAAATGGAGTGAGTTCATTGAGTCATTTCCTTATGTTATCAAGTATATCAAAGGCAAGGAAAATGTTGTGGCGGACGCTCTCTCACGGAAGTGCATGCTCGGTACTCAACTTGAGTTGAATGTTATAGGATTTGAGCACATTAAAGACTTGTATGAGCATGATTCCTCATTTGCAAATCCTTATGCCAAATGTGTACCACATAAAACTTGGGAGCAATATTACTTGAAAGATGGTTATCTTATGCGAGCGAACAAACTTTGTATCCCCGAGTCTTCTCTTCGTTTGCTACTTTTGCAAGAAGCTCATGGTGGAGGACTTATGGGCCATTTTGGACGCGACAAGACATTCGCCACACTCTTCAAGAACTATTTTTGGCCAAAGATGTTTCGATACGTTTCACGCTACACCAACCGGTGCTCTACATGCCGCAAAGCTAAGTCCAAAGCTTAATCTCACACAAAATGAGGAATCATGCTCATACAAGCCACTTCCTATTCCATATTAACCATGGGAAGATATTAGTATCGATTTTGTGCTTGGTTTGCCTCGAACTCAAAATGGCAAAGACTCGGTATTTGTTGTTGTGGACCATTTCTCTAAGATGGCACATTTCATTCCTTGTAACAAGAGCGACGATGCGTTGCAAATCTCTTTTGTAGGGAAATCTTAAGATTGCATGGAGTGCCCAAGACGATTGTATCGGACCGCGACGTCAAGTTCCTAAGCTACTTTTGGAAGACACTATGCGCCAAGCTCAGAATCAAGCTCCTATTTTTTTCGGCTTATCATCCTCAAACCGACGGCCAAACGGAGGTCACCAACCGGACGCTCTGCACACTCCTTCGCGTGTTGATCAAGAAGAACATAAAGGAGTGGGAAGAATGCTTACCCATCGCCGAGTACGCCTACAATCGAGCAAGACATTCGACTACAGCAAGTCCCCCTTCGAGGTCGTCTACGGCTTCAACCCGTTGTCACCATTGGACATCCTACCGCTACCACTACAAGAGCGAATCGACATGGACGCGAGTGCACGAGTTACATCAAGAAGATGCATGAAGATACAAGGCACACGATCGAGCACCAACTACAACGACTCACAACCAAGGTCAACATCAACAAGCACCCCATGGTGTTCAACCCTGGAGATCTTGTGTGGCTACACCTTCTCAAGAAACGCTTCCCCAACGAACGCAAGTCCAAACTACTTCCTCGAGCCGATGGACCGTTCAAGGTGCTAGCACGCTACAACAACAACGCCTACAAGATCGACATCCCTCGAGATAAGTACAACGTGAGCAACATCTTCAACATCAAGGACTTATCTCCCTTCCATGGTGATGTGGATTCGGATCCGAGGACGGATCATTCCCGGGGGGGGGGAGATAATGCGGAGCATCCTACGGTCATCCCCATGGACCCACTGATGCGGAGCATCCTACGGTCATCCCCGTGTACACTACATCTACTCCCCAAGCCCCAAGTGGAGATACGACGAGAGCTCGAGCATGTGCCATTGGACACAAGGTGAACCCGCTCCTAAATGCTTCCCCTTTCCATTCATGCAAGACATGGTTGCTACCTAAGACAAAGACACTACATGTGCTCAGGAACCAAGGAGACGAGCATGGAGATGCTCGAAGCATAGGACAAGTCCACACGGAAGCGGATCAAGAAGTGCCTCAAGTGGACTCGCCGCGGAGCTACAGCGGCCGGACATCCGGCGCCACCAAACAGAGGAAGACCAAAGAAGACCAGAGAAGAACGGATAGCAGGAGCCCGGACATCCGGTGCCACCACATGAACGGAAGCTCAGACTCTACAGCGGCCGGACATCCGGCGCCCATCGAAGGGCCGGACATCCGGCGCCTCCCCGGAAATCCGGTCGAGGAGTACAGCAGCTGAGGCCAGCATCGGGCCGGACATCCAGCCCCCCAGCCCGGACATCCGGCGCCTCGTGAACGGCCGGACATCCGGCGACCGGCCCGGACATCCGGCACCTGCGCGCAGCCTCGGGCCAAAGTGCCTTGTAACCTCCCCTTTCTTACCCCTTCGTCCCTCACACTATAAATAGACCTCCTCCTCTCCTTTTCTAGGGTTAGCAAAGACATTGAGACATTTGAGTGAGCTTTGCTCCTTGTACCTCCTTCTTGGGGAATCAAGACCTCTTTCGGGAGAAGGATCCCCATCATAGGATCATCAAGACCTCCTAAGGGAGAAGGATCTCACAAGATCATCAAGACCTCAACTCCTTCAAGGATTGGGATGAACTAGTTTCCTCTTTACCTTCTTGTGTTGGATTTGGACCTTTGTATCCCTCTATGTGTATGTGGATTTAGCACATGTGTGATTGGATTTGTGCCAATTGAGTGTTTGTTCTTGTGTTCTTCTCTCAATTTGCCCCTTTTCCCCCTCCAAGTGTGAAAAGATCATCAAATAAGGGTTCCACACTACATCATCTTGGATCAGAGCCACGTTGATTCACACTTTGGAGTTCTTCCCCTCCACTTTCTAGGCCAATTTTGTTTGTTTTTGCCCAATTTCGAAAATCCACACAAAAAATAGCCATACCAATTATTATTTTGTGATTTGTTGGTTTGATGATGTTTTGTTGATTTTGATCCATTGATTTGCTGTGTTTCGAGTGGATCTAGCTTCTCCACAATTTTCCCCAACTTTCATCCACGAAATCTTCTCAATTTTGACCTTGGAATCATCTATTTCCGCCCCAAATCGAGTTTTTGAGCCCCAAATCGAGATCTGGAATTTGTCGGGCCGGACATCCGGCACCTGGAGCGCCAAAACGGGCAACGTTTCTGTCTAGACCCTTGTAGGGTCAGCCTCCCATGCTTCACCGTTTTGGCCATAACTTGCACATCCAGAGTCCAATTTTTGCCTTCTTTAGCTCGTTGGATAGCTATTGACATCCCCCACAAATCTAGATAGGTTCCAACACCATTTGACTCCATCAAATTTTTGGAACTTTAGCATCTTTGCCTAGACCCTCCACCATATCATCCGCAAAACCACCATCGCCTTCCGCAACCTAACCCATTTTGATCCCCCATTGCATTTGAGGTTGTTTGAGTTGTGGTTTGTGTCTCCTAAGGTGTTTCGGCTACTTAGGGATGGTGACTTCAACTATGACTCCGCATTGCCATTGCCAACTCCGACGCCACCATCGCATTCCGCTACCACCATTTGACATTTGCCATTTGAAATTTTGAGTTCGCGATTTTTTCTGTTTCCTAGGGTGTTTCGGCTAACTAGGAACGGTTCGACATCGACATCACCGCCGCTCATCATTGCCACGGACTCGACAACGACCACTTCACCTTGACACACCAACCGTAAGCAAGGACGGTAACCTCGATGACATCATTGTACATTCTCCTTGCCATTGCATTGTTAACCCCTGAGCCAATTTTGCGTCACTTGCCTACCGAGACTAGCCATTTGAGTATTGCCGGGCAACGCTACTTGTGCACTTTAGTGATACATGTTCCGCATAGCTATCATTGCGTGCATATATCATCATATCATCTCTTGTGCCATCATTTGTTCCCGCATATACAAAATTGCTATATTGGTTTGAGCATTTCGCATAGTGGCCATATCAAAAAAAAAGCTTTTAAGCAAAGAGAAAAAGAAAGCAAAGAGCTTGTGAACAATAGCCATAGCAACGCCACATTGCATAGCATATCACCATCATTGATCATCTTGGATCATCGTGTGGAAGTTCACCGGGAATCATACATACATATAGCATACTTGAGACAGAAAGTCGATACGTTTTGTCTCTTATAGGTTGTGCACAAGTTCGTATCCGCCTTTTGAGCAATCGTGCTAGCGTCTCTCTAGTGTTGTGCAACACGAGCATTTTCCGTGAATTCCACATTTTGTGCTCATTCCTTGGTTGCACAACCTCACTTATCTATCCGTGTGTGTGTTTCCGTGTGCCATTCTTTGCTATTGGTCTACTTGTTTCATTTGCGAATTTGTGAATCTTTTTCAACATTATTGACTCTTGCTAACAATTGCATCAAATTTTGTGCCACCTATCCTCACCAAGCTACTCCATAAGCTTTACTTGTGTAGGTGTGAGAACTGACAAGATCCGGTACCAATTGTGCTACTTCCATAATACCATATTGGGTGATCATTGATCCAGCTTCAACATTGGAAAGGTACATTTGGTCTAGTTCTTCCCTTCTTCCACTCACATTTGCTCGAGTCTTGTGATGGATAGGCAAAGCACATCATCTTTCGGTCTTCGACGACAACGACGGCGTGAACAACTACACCACCAAAACTCCCCACTTCAGACTACAACGACAAATGCAAGGTGCACAAGATGCCTTGCGAGAGCGCATCGAGAACCTCGCCATCGACATACGACACTCCGAAGCTCGAAAAAGAGACTACATCAATAACAAGTTGGACGCACACATGGATCAACTACGAAACATGTGGGCCACCTACAAGTCTTCTTCCCCTTCGTCATCTTCAAGGCGGCGGCGAGCAAGTCGCACATCTTCGGAGCGCCCAACTGACACAAGTGCAATTCGACCACGTCCTCATCTTCGAGACGACAAACAACATCGACATCAAGGTCAAGCGCGGCAACGTCAACATCAACACGAAGACGCTCGAGATGCGTGCACCAACAAGTCCCAACAAGCTCTACATTAAGCTACGGCCAACCTTCATGAGCACAAGAGAAGACCGCGAGACACGCGCCACCAAGAAGAAGTTTCGGCGCCAACTCCAAGGCGACCAACTACAAGCGAGGGTGACCCTTCCATCTTCGGAAGAACCCCAAGGAAGATGGCCGAGCATGGGAAGTTCCCTTCGGTCATGGAGACGAGCAACGAGGTGCCACATCATATGGGCCTCCTACAAGAAGACGACGACAAGACGGTCGAGCATGGACCATTCCCTTCGACCAAGCCAGTGAGCACGAACCTCTTCGACAACATGAAGACGGCGCCCCAATGGGACTCATACTCCGAGTCAAGCTACGAGACCGCACATGAGACTTTCTCTTAGGTCTCGGAGGAGAGCGATGATTTGCCACATCCTATGGCATTCATCTTTTGAGGCGTTATGGATGAGGAAATTGAGTATGGAGTCGTTTGCACCTACATCTCTCCGGCACCCATATATGATGAGATGCCCCAATTGCCATGTGAGGAGAGCTACCACCACATGAGTGAAACGAGTGACTCCACCATATGTGACATTGAGAGCATTTCCTATGAGAGGATGAGAGTGACCACCACTAGCCCCACACATGAGTACATGCCACATATCCTATGTGAGGTTGAGAGCCATCACCAACCCTTGAGTGACTTGACCAACCATATGAGTGAGAGCATCATAGCGGGAGTGAGTGAGCCACACCACTTAGTGAGTGAGGTAGTTGAGAGGGCATGTGAGGCCACTATGATTTCTAACGACTTAACCTCTACTCCGAGTGTATTTTCTTGTTTGGTGCTAGATCTCCTACAAGACGAAGTGCCAATCCTCGACGAGTCCATACCTCCAATGGGCAATACGATGGCCATGGTGGATGATGATGCACCCCCCACATGGTTCCATCAAGATGACAATGTTGATCAAGCTTCGATTTTTGCCACCTCACCTACACCACATGAGTGGAGCTCCAAAGGTAACATAGGTGAAGGTGCTTCGCTTGTCCCACTAGTGGACTATCTTGAATATGATTGCTTGCATGATGTTGATCACCTTGTGGATACACCACATACTATGTCTTCTACATGCTTAGATATGCCACCCATTTATGATGAATATGATGATGAGCATGTCGAATTACCTAGTTGTGATGCTATGCTCCATAGTATATCATGTGAAAATTCTATTGGTCACGTCATGTTCGATAATCCATTAAACTTGTCATATGCTATGAGTGAGATTTCCCATATTGCTTCATTACAATCTCACCATGGTGACTATGCATATCCCATTCATATAAATCCCATTTGCACTTATGGCATAGATGACAAGATCATGGTCATTGGAATTTGCTTCTCTTGTGATGATATTGCTATGCTTCCTTTGCATATTTTGTGCAATTCATCTACTATGCCATGCCATGAAAATAATTGTAGATCGCATGATTCCATCCCTTGTGTGCACCATATGCTTACCATTCATGACAATGCTCTAGAAAGTACTAGTGATGCATCTCACGCTTTAAGTCTCCATTATGATATACACAACAACAAACCTTTCATGATGGATGACATGTTTCTCTATCCTGCATCTCATTTATTTGAGCATTGGATATTTTGTGCTAACCGACACATGCACGTGCGCATCATAATGGATGATGTGTACATATACCACACACACACAATTTTCCCTTTGTCTTTGTTTTGTGTAGGTACTCACGAATACTCGTCAACTTCTCAATCCCATGAGTTGACGAAAAGAGCTCTTGAGAGCAACGATTTGGGATACCGTGGATTGTCCTCCACGCCGTTCCCTTCGCGCAAGGACTACGTGCTTTGCTTTTACTTGGCTCTCACACGGCTATGGGCTATTTACCACTTGTTACTTTATGCCCATTTAACCATGTTCACCTTGCATGTTATGCCTCTTTCTATGCCCTTGCCATGCAATTGTGACCCTTGCTTGCAATTACCCATGATACACCACTCTAATATTTCAATGTGTACTTGCATGCTTGGTGGAGATCCTTGTTGCTATTGCCATGATTACCATGTGCCCTATGCTATTGTTGCTTATTGTGTTGGGAGAGTCATACAGCGGTATGGCGTACTGACAGTGGTGGCAGGAAACCAATGGGGGGAGTGGCGGGAAACTGATTGGGGGAGTGGCGGGAAATGGTAGCGTGTTCGGATATATAACACCATTGACATGGAAAACTTAGGAAAGAAGGAAAAGCGAGCTCAACACGACACGTGCGCACACAGTGCTTACCCACAGGTGCCAGACGGTTGACCAGAACTGCTTTAAATTATTCAAGGTTCCTTTGGCCTTTTTATAGATTAATTGAGTTTTCTAGGAATTTATTGTGCAAAACTCAAATTTGAACCACAAGCACATGCTCCAGTGCACCAAAATGGGTTGAAAAATTATTTTTGTGTCCATGGGTGCATGTTTAGGTCCCATGCAAGAAATGGGAATGAATTACAAACATCTCGTCATCGTGGCTCGGCCGCAAACAATGAGGAACTTGGTTTTTAAATCCCCGTAAATCCAAAACTTGCCTGAAATTCATGAAACTTGGCATGGTGTCATGACATGGCACGTATATGCCATGGTAAAAAAATTGTCCAATTTGGGGCAAGTTTTGGTACAAGCCTCTTACAAACCATAGCTTCTCACAAGAAGCCTTGCGGTTCCGATAGGGAACGTGTCACCCTTGTGGGCGAAACGACATTCCGTGCATCTTCTTGCCTTGGATTTTTTTTTCTAGAGGCAACATAGACCAATAGGAGTGTCATGCTGAAATATGGAATTTTTTAGGGTTCCTTTGGCCTTTTTATGGATTAATTGAGTTTTCTAGGCATTTAATGTGCAAAATTCAAATTTGAGCTACAAGCACATGCTCCAGTGCACCAAAATGGCTTGAAAAATCATTATTGTGTCCTTGGGTGCATGTTTAGGTCCCATGCAAGAAATATGAATGAATTACAAACATCTCGGCATCGTGGCTCGAACGCAAACAGCGAGAAACTTGGTTTTTAAATCCCCGTAAATCCAAAACTCGCTTGAAAATCATGAAACTTGGCATGGTGTCATGACATGGCACATATATGCCGTGGTAAAAAAAATTGTCCAATTTTGGGCAAGTTTTGGTACAAGCCTCTTACAAACTGGAGCTTCTCACAAGAAGCGTCATGGTTCCGATAGGGAACGTGTCACCCTTATGGGCGAAACGACATTCCCTGCCTCTTCTCACCTTGGATTTTTTTTTCTAGAGGCAACATAGACCAATAAGAGTGTCGTGCTGAAATATTAAATTTTCCAGGGTACGTTTGGACTTTTTACAGATTAATTGAGTTTTCTAGGCATTTAATGTGCAAAATTCAAATTTGAACTACAAGCACATGCTCCAGTGCACAAAAATTGATTGAAAAATCATTTTTGTGTCCTTGGGTGCATGTTTAGGTCCCATGCAAGAAATGGGAATGAAATACAAACATCTCGGTGTCGCGGCTCGGCCGCAAACATTGAGAAACTTGGTTTTTAAATCCCCGTAAATCCAAAACTCACTTGAAATTCATGAAACTTGGCATGGTGTCATGACATGGCACATATATGCCGTGGTAAAAAAAATTCCAATTTGTGGCAAGTTTTGGTACAAGCCTCTTACAAACCGGAGCTTCTCACAAAGAAGCCTCATGGTTCCGATAGGGAACGTGTCACCCTTGTGGGTGAAACGACGTTCACTGCCTCTTCTCGCCCTGGATTTTTTTTCTAGCGGCAACATACACAAATAGGAGTGTCGTGCCGAAATATGGAATTTTTCAGGGTTCGTTTGGACTTTTTATAGATTAATTGAGTTTTCTAGGCATTTAATGTGCATAATTCAAATTTGAACTACAAGCACATGCTCCAGTTCCACCAAAATGGGTTGAAAAATCATTTTTGTTTCCTTGGGTGCATGTTTAGGTCCCATGCAAGAAATGGGAATGAATTACAAACATCTCAGCGTCGTGGCTCGGCCGCAGACATTGAGAAACTTGGTTTTTAAATCCCCGTAAATCCAAAACTCGCCTGAAATTCATGAAACTTGGCATGGTGTCTTGACATGGCACATATATGCTGTGGTAAAATGTTGGTCCAATTTGAGACAAGGAGCAAATATTAACAGCAAACGTAGGCATTTTGGCACAAATAGCTGCCACGTTATTATCGCAAACGGTTGTATTATTTGAACCATGGGCATTCCACCAACTATTTACGTGCCGCCGCATGTCCCACTATTTATTGGAATGGAGCTGCCGTGCGGGGAGCTGTTTGATTAGATGGGACGAGTGCGAGAAGTTCGCCGCGCAGGCTCGACGGGACGCGTGCGAGCAGTCTGCCGCGCAGGCTCGATGGGACGCGTGCGCGCAGTCCGCCGCGCAGACTCAGCGCGACACGAGGCTCGATGGGACGCGTGCGCGCAGTCCGCCGCGCAGACTCAGCGCGACACGAGGCTCGATGGGACGCGTGCGCGCAGTCCGCCGCGCAGACTCAGCGCGACACGTGCAGGCTCACCAGGAAGCGAGCCCGTAGACCTCCACCCGCTGTCCGCCTAGCTCCCAACTTCTCCATTAATGGCGGCCGAGCCGCTGTTTAACATGCGGTTAATGCACCTGGACGGAGGTAGTTTGCTTGTGATCCCATGGCCCTGCTCAACGTTTAGCATTGTTTTGTTCATGCCTCGCTGAGAACGCGCCTTTTAGCCTTTTTACGACTCGTATACATGTACAGTACCTACGAACGAAATAATACGACGACAAATTTACAGTGGCAATGGATAATAATTGTCTTACATATTTAAGATAATTTAAACTGCCACATGCGGCAACGCCAGAAAGACATAGGGGCAGGAGAAGAAGGAAGACGCAGAGAACGATCTGGGTCCCTGCTCTCTACTTCTTGATGAGTTGCTGGGCGCGGATCCTCCATCTCCTTCTTCATCGCCTCCAAGACCTTCTTTTCCTCTCGCCTCTCCCCCGCCATCTTCCGCAGTGGCTCCATGGCGCGGGATTTCTCATGGAGAGCGTCGATGCTCTGCTTCACATCCATATGACTTTGCTTGACAACAGCCACGGATTCCTCCACTAGCTACTCGCACTCGATGCGGAGCTTCACCACGTCATCACCAGTTTCCCGACGAGGGCTCTCAGAATCCTCCCCGAGGCACTGCTCTTCTCATGCTGCTTCTTCTAGCCGGTGGTCAGTTCCCTCTGCTTCTCGTACTTGTCGAGGAGCTTCGCATTGTGACCCATTTGTTGCTCGATGAGGCCGGTCGCCTTCCCAACCGAGGCATTCGTCTCCTCCAGCAGCTTCACTAAGAAGGCGTTCGCCTCCTTCTGCTTAATGAGCTCAGCGCGCATGTCGTCGCTGACTAAGGAATCCACCACTGCCGGCTCGTCCAGTTCGCCTCCGTGGAGAATGCGCTTGTGAGAGCCCTCGCCTTTCTGCGAGAGATCGTTCGAGGCCTCCGCGGCGCCGTAGGACATCTCTGCTGCAGCTAACGCAGCGCGACGGGATCTCTCTGTTGCTTTCGCGGCCTTGGTCTTTGCTCCCTGGTTATCTGTCGACCCAGAACTCCTCCCACCGGCCATGGCAGACGCAAGGTACGACTAACCAGAAATACCTATTTGTTTGGTGATGAGGAGAGGAATGTGCAGTAATTTTCTAGTGCGTAGTTTCCATAGCCGACTAGTAAACAACTGCTAAGTGGGAACACGTTTAGGTTTCGTAGGTGTGAACAGACTTGCAATTAATTATTGCATGGTAATTTGGAATGTGACGGGAAACAAGCTCAAAATTTACTGATGGTTTTGGGTTCGAGGCGCGAAACGGTTCCCGGATGGCGTACGTGGGCCCGCATTCTCGGTTGTGTACGTGTCTGCCCACTATCACACACGGTCCAGATATCGTCATCGTGTCCGAAGGATGGGCCGTCGCGCCTCCCACGGGTGCCAAACAGTTGACCAGAACTGCTATACGCAGGTTGCTCGCCGTTGAGGTGGCCGCGGCACACTCTGCTCGCGTCCCTCTACGCGCTCAGCTCGCCATTGAGGCGGTCACGGCGCGCTCTTCTCGCGTCCCTCCGTGCGTGCTCTGCTCGCGTCCCTCTGCGCGCGCTCTGCTCTGGTGTCCCTCCGTGCGCTCTTCTCGCATCCCTCCGCACGCGCTCTTTCAGCGGTTGGGGCCAGCGCACGATCACGTTTTGGGCACCATATGCATGCGGTTGCGCCACGCGCATCGCCACGATGCAGTTAATACATGCAGCACGATGGAGTTACACGCTGCAACAACTGCCATCCGAGTGTGCCAATACTCCTTCCCGCGGCCATTATAACCTTAGTCTCTTCAACCTTTCGATCACGTTCCACAACACAACAAGCACACCCACGACGACACATACAGAGAGGATATCTAGCGGCGCTCCAATGGAGTTTGGCGTGTATCCTGTGGACACCCATGTGAGGGGGAAGGACCTCTCAGTGGTGTACACCAATGACCCAGTCGTGGTGGAGGAGACCATCAACACCATGGAGCATTTGCTTGCTGAGGATGACAAGTACAAAGTGGTCGGCTTCGACCTCCAGTACACCGGCGGTCGTCCTGGGTTTGATTAGAAGGTTGCCGTCGCCCAGTTGTGCGTGTGCCATCATGTCCTCATCTACCACTACTGCCTGACCACAAGGCCATGCAGGCGTTTCGCCAGGTTTGTCAACAGCCCTGACTACGAGTTCGCTACGGTGGACACCATCGATGATGTAAAAGTGCTTGCGGCTTTGGGCTTGGCATGCGATAATCTTGTCGACATCCGTGGCCACTACAGGGTCTGGGGCAACATTAAGGAGAAGGCATCCCTGGTTGACCTCGCCGAGGCCATCATCGACCCCTACTACAGCAACATGAAGGATGCCTCCAAGGTCAATCCTTCACTCTGGTACAAGGCCTGGGTGCGGATGCTGGATGAAGATCACCTCATGTTCGTGGGCAAGAACGCGTACACATGCTACGAGATGTACAGACAGATCCTTGACATGAGGAAGTGCCTCCTTCATGTAGACGACGAGGGATTGAGACACAAGCAGAGCTTTAAACTTCGGCATACCGAAGTACTATCTAAAAATACAGAGTGTCCTTAGGACACTCGGCCTCGGTAATCTGGGCCCCTTCCATCGCCTTGCCGAGATACTGCTCCACAGTCCGGGACTTCCCTTCGGGGGGCCCGGCGGCCACAATCGCCGCTTCAACGCACGAGTAGTGTGTATTCACGCGGCCATATGCCCACTGAGCCCCCTCCAGGCACGCAGATCGCTTCCAGCGCACCAGCTGGGGGGGGGGGGGCTCCCGTAGCCTAGCAAAAAACCTGAAGAAGCTGGTCTGCAGGGCCTCCGCGGGCCAGAGATTGGCGCAGAGGTCTTGAATCATTGGCTTCGCCATGCGGAGGAGCTCCATCAACTGCTTCATCTGATTGTTCAGCAGGTCCGGATGCGAGGGTACCTGGAATTGTTGCCAGAACACCCTCTCCATAGCATGGCCCTCCCGCGCACCGTAATAACGGCCTGCGTCCTCCGCGCTCCTCGGAAGATCCGCGAAGGCCTCTGCGGATCGCCACAGCTGGGTGAGCTCGACGAACCCCTTGCGTCCCAAAACACATTGAAGCAAAAATGGCTTACCAGCAGTGATCTGCTTCACTTGCTGAAGCACCTCGCGGTCTGCACGAGCCTGGGTTTGGACCTCGGCGTGCGCCTGGCACAGCTTCTCGAGTTCGGTGCTCGCCACCTTTTCCTTCTCCTGAAGGGCGTCACGCTCTTTGTAGATGATCTCCAGGGTCTCCTCCACCTCCAGGACCCGTGCCTGGTCCTTGCCCTTGGCCACCTTCTCGGCAGGAAGCTCCTCTTCGGCCTTCACGGCCGCAGTCTTCTGCTGCTTAGCCTCTTGCCGAGCTTTTGACAGCTCGGCCTTAAGTGTCTCAAACTCTGCCATTGCAGCTGTCATGCAAAATAGCACGGTGTCAGAATTGAATCTTTTAAGAACAATTCCCAAAGTAAAATCGGCACCCTCAAAACTTCTTTGAATTTACCTTGAGACAGCTCAATCTACTTTTTCATCAGATCGAGGTCCTCCTTGGACATCTACAGTTTCCTGTTCATCTCCGCCACCTCCTCGGAGGCGGAGTTCGGGGCCGAGGTCGACACCTGAAAACATACACCCATGCCTTTGTCCCTGTTTTTTTGACTTACATCCTCTGGTCATTCCTTTTTGAAGAACGGCTAGAGTCTTGGGGGCTACTGGATTAGCACCTAAAACATACTCAAACATCGACCCCAAGGCAGGTTTTTCAAAACCAGCCTTGGGCTCGCAGGCTACTGGCCGGATACGCTCTTACAAACGACATGCGAGGCAAGGTGTCTTTGGACAAAGGCCCACTACTACAAGCAATCGTAAACTCGAATATTATTCATAATGACAACACAAAAAGCATAACTCGAAGCTCCTGACGAGGCCCTTGAAGACCTCGCACATTCCGGCCTCCGCAGACCGGAAGCCTTGTAGCGCCGTGCCGATCAAGGCACGGTGCTCTTCTACGATGGAGGAGCCCGTTAAGGCCGCCTCCATCTCCTCGGGCCACCCTGCGCTAACCCGCCTCGTGGTGGGAGGCGGGGGTGGAGCAACCTCTGAACCCACCATCAAGGTGCTGGGGACCAGGGTCTCCGGCTGCGTCACAAGCGCCGGTGACTGTTCGGGCTGGGCCGACGCCTGGCACAACCCTTCCTTTGGGTCCTCGGGGATTGGGTCCCCTTTGCCTGCTGTAGCCGAGGTGTCAACCTCAGCGATGACAACCGGTACCCGGCCCCCGATGTGTCGACTTGAGGGGCCGGACCGGATGACGCCTCTCCTAGGCCTTCGAAAGCCGAGGGAGTCTTGGCGGGCTCCGGCTCTCCACTGTCCGACGAGAGCAGATCGCCCGAAGTACCGCCGCTGAGGCGAGTCCCGGGCGGGCTGGCAAAAATTCTGTTATGAGTCTCATGAGAGGAACGGGCTTTCGAAGTCCAAATTGAGTGGTAATTGCATACCTTCGGGGAGCCGGTTTTTCCCTCCCAAGCGCGAGGAGGTCCTCGTCCGACTCGTCGGGGAAGCTGGACTTCTCCAGCAGGACTGGATCGGTGGAGGCCTTGCGCGGCCTCTTCGGGCCTTTCGGCCTCGCCTCCTCTTCGGCGCCCTTTGATGCCGCCCTCTTCCCATTAGGGGAAGACTTCCCTTCCCCCTCGTCTCCCTCCTTGTCTTTGTGGGTGGAGGAGGCGTGGGTCTCTTCGGACCGGGTGACCGAGGTCTCCCGAACTCGGAGACCCGCTCTGCCCCTCGGAGGTTTGGACTCCTTGGGGATCTGATGTAGGGTAGAACCCTAATCGTTGAGATTTGTCCCGATGTTCATGAGTTGGAGGTGGATTCGAGGAGGAACGCGAAGAACACGAAGAACACGAGGGAAAAACGTGGAGAAAACAAAGGGGAAAACACTCTATTAGACAAGATTCACTCCAAGTACTCCTCAAATCACAAGCAATACAAGAGGCGCATCAAGATCCAAGAACAACAAGGGAAATAAAGATACAAGGTAGTTCATCCAAATCTCTAGGAGAGATGGGTCTTGAATTCCATGGAGGAATCTTCCCATGAAGGGGTCTTGTACTCACACGGAGTCTTCTCTCTCAAGAGGAATCCCACAAGGGGAGATACATGAGCTAAGCTCTAATGTCTAGATCTAATCTTAGCTAACCCTAAATGGAGGAGGAGGAGGAGTATATATAGTGGTAGCCCACGAAGGGGTAAGTGAGGGGCGAAACGGGTACATGGGCCTCGACCGGGAGACATGCACACAGGCAAAGGCCGGATGATCCGGGTGGGCACCCGGATGATCCGGGCATTGTCCGGATGATCCGGGTGGGCACCCGGATGATCCAGCTGGGTCGTAGCCACTGTGGAGCAGTCGGACGTCCGGGACTCTATCCGGACGATCCGGGCATCTTCCGGATGATCCGGGCGGGGTCCCGGATGATCCAGCTTCAATGGAGGCCGTGCTGTGGTCTTTAGGGCGCGTAGCCGGATTGTTCGGGCCTGGGGCCAGATCATCCGGGCGTCGTCCGGATCGTCCGGGTGGGGGTCCGGATGATCCGGGCAAGTGCATACTTGTCCATTCTTCTCCTTTCTTCCGTCTTGTCTTCCATGCTTCCCTCGCGGATGGTGTAGACGTACACGTGCGCTCGCACTCCTCCTCGTCGATGGTGAAGCTCCGGTAATACCTATGCATGCATACGAGAGGAGTGTCAAGTAGTATACCATCCTCGAAGGGGTCAAGTGAACACGTGTAAAGGAGATGATTCACCTTTAGGTATGTGAAGTAGATGTCGCACGTGTCACTTGCCAAACAGACTCTTGACATGGTGATGTCTGTAGGATGCTCCGCATCATCCCCTCCCCCTTGGGAAAGATCCGTCCTCGGATCGAAATCCAAATCGCCATGGGAAAGAGATGTCGTCGCCGTGTAGAAGTGGACAATCACCAAGCACTCATCATCTTGAAGCTCGAAATGGGCACTCTCCAATGTTGCACCGTTGTGTGATTCCTTCAAAAGGAGCAAGGACAACAAACACTTGGAAAAACAAATGTGGTTAACGTTAGTGCGAAACCAATCATTCAAGAGGTGAGTCACCCAACAAGTGTCGTCATCATGCATATCATATGGTGTGACAAAGGATTGTGGCATGGCACATAAGCACATTAATTGAGCATAAGCAAAGGCATCATGGACACAAGAATGCAAATGGTAGGTAGATATGCTAATATGTGTGACAAGTGAACAAGCATCTACCTCAAATTCATAGCAAACATGCACAAAGCGATCAATGAAAGGTCTATGGTAGGCATACGAATCATTCACAACACCGAAGAAGATGAGATATCTAAACACATGGGTCAAGTGCAAGACAATCCAAGCATAATGTGCATATGGTGTTGTGAAGATAGTGTGGCACTCAACACAATAGAAAGAGCAATTGTTCATCATGTGTACAATCAAGTAAAGCATGTGACAATCATAGGTGCATGGCATATGTGAAGTGATGACATTGTTGCAATCAAACACATGGGAATAGCATGGTATAATCATGTTCGATGCAACACACAAGGCATATATATCATGATGCATGGCAATGTGGCAATGGCAAGTCGAAGCAATATCAATCATGTGCAAAGCATGGGAATAGGTGCTATCAACCGCATGAAACGAGCAAGTATGAATCATCGGTGATGCAACAAGGCAAGCAATCATAGTAATCATGTCGTGCAAACTAGTGGAGCGAAGATACAACACAGAGGAAATCATGGCAATCATGTCATGTGAGCAAATAATAGGCATAGACAATGCGCATGACATATCGCAAGCATGAAAAGAAAGCATGGCAAAATCATCATCATAGGCAAGGGGCACAAA
The DNA here is from genome assembly GCA_039707655.1 of Elymus sibiricus. Classification (NCBI taxonomy): domain Eukaryota; kingdom Viridiplantae; phylum Streptophyta; class Magnoliopsida; order Poales; family Poaceae; genus Elymus; species Elymus sibiricus. Next base: position 200,302,333 of record CM077668.1, read on the forward strand.
GCAAACATGGCAATAACAAGTGATATCTCCACCAAGCTTGCAAATACACATACAAGTACTAGAATCATGGATCATGTGAAATGCAAAGCATGTGTCACAAGTGCATGGTAAAGGCATAGGAGTGAGCATATTATGCAAAGTGAACATGGCAATATGGGCAACGGATATATAATGGACAATAACCCATAACCATGTGAGGGCCATGTAGAAGAACTGCGCGAAATTATTGCACAAAGAGGGTGGTTGGAGGGTAAGCACTCCATGGTGGCGCACGTCTTCATTGCTCTCTAGAGCTCGTTTCGTCAACTCGTGCGCTTGCGAAGTTGAAAAGTAAACATGTGTACCTACACAATAAGGAGACACACGAAACAAAGTGTGTGCGTGGTAAATGTACACATCATCCATCATGATGTGTATGTGCACGTGAGAGTTAGCACAAAACAAGAAATGCTCAAAGAAATTTGAGGCATGGTATATGAACATGTCATCCATCATAAAAGAATAGTTGTTATGTATAGGACGATGGGGACAAAAATTGAGCATGCAAGTATATGGCACAACAATAGCATTTCTATTCATGGGGAGCATATTGTGCACACAATTATTGGGATCATGCAATGAATAGGATGGATCAAAATCTTCTAACATGTATGAGGAAACTATGGGGGTCTCCTCATGTGTAATAGCGGAATCATAATATGGAGAAGTGGAACAACATCCAAAACAATGCATATCTGAAGCTAGGTGTTCATGGTATGGCATATGATGGAAATGATGCAAAGGGAGCATATCAATATCATCACAAGAAAAATAAATGCCAATAACCATGGGCTTGTCATCTATGCCATATGTGCAAATTGGGTTTATTTTAATGGCATATGCATAGTTACTACGATGAGATTGCAAATATGACATATGGTTGATCTCACTCATAGCATATGACAAGTCAAGCGGATTGTCAAACATGATGTGACCGAGAGAATTATCACAAGAAATCCTATGCAACATGGCATCACAACTAATAGACTCCACATGGCAATCATCAAACTCATCATAAATGGGTAAATCATCGCATGGGGAAATCATACTAGCATGAAGCGTGTCAATAGGAATATCAACATCATGCAAGCAATCAATGTCCACTAGTGGGACAAGAACATCACCTTCACCTATGTTACCTTTCTCATTCCACTCATGTGGTGTAGGTGAGGTGGCAAAGACTAAATTGTGGTCATCTTCATCGTGATGGAACCATGTGGGGGGTGCATCATATTCCACCACGGTCATCGTCTTGTCCAAAGGAAGGACGAAGTCGTTGAGGATCGGCGCGTCATCATATATGGGACCTAGCACCAAATGAGAAGACACAATAAAGGTAGAGGTCAAGTTGTTAGAAGTGCAAATGGCCTCACAAGACCTATCAACTAGCTCACTCTCTCTATGTGGTGGCTCACTCACTCCCTCAAAATAGGTGCACTCAAACTCACATATGGTGGAGTCACTCATCTCACTCAAGTGGTGGGGGTTGTGGTTCTCCTCACATGGGAATTGAAGCATCTCATCATATATGGGGCTAGTGGTGAACTCGCTCTCACTCTCAATATGGTGGCACAAGTCGCTCAACTCATCTCCACACGCCGCCGTGGTCGAAGGGAAAATCCCATGCTCAACCATCTCGTCACCGTCGCCGTGGATGAAGGCCGAAGATGGCACATCATCACTCGCCTCCATGACCGAAGGGAAAATCCCATGCTCGATCATCTCACTCTTGCCTCTAAAGATAGAAGCATCATCCTTGCTCGCCACCTTGTCACTCGCCTCCAAAGCATGTTCCTTGAGAGGCTCCATAGTCGTAGTCGTCACCGCGCCGTCTTCAAAAAGAGTCATGGTAGACTTGGCATTGTCAATGCCACAAAGAGGGATGGCAGTGAAGTCGAACTTGGGAGCGTCGTCGGGCTTGGACATCTTGGTGGTACTATCCTCATGCTCACCATCTTGGAGCTTGGTCGTCGCAAAGTGTGCTTGGGGTGGAGAAGCCTTGGCCTTCATAAGTTCTTGTTCCGCCTTGAGAGCACCAAAGTAGATGTCGTCGAGGGACTCATAGTTGTCGAAGAAGATAGTCTTGGAGATGTCGTTGTTCAATCCCATCATGAAGTAGAACTTCATCCAAATGGGGTCGTCCACACCGGCTCGTCGCAAGGCTTTCTTCATCTCCATGAAGTACTTGTCGAGGGACTTTGATCCTTGTATGGTGTTCTCCAATTGGCGTTGAAGATGTTCTGTGTAGGTGGAAGGCACAAATTCTCACCGCATCGCTTTCTTCATCTTGGGCCAACTCATATTGAAGCTCTTCAAAGGTGTGTGAAGCCACCATGTCGACGCGTAGTCGTGGAAGTTCCGTGTGGCGCACTTCACGTGATCTTTGGAGGGGACTTGATGTAGCTTGAGGTAGTCGTCCATCTTGCGCTCCCACTCGAGATACTCCTTGGTGAAGATGCCACATATCCAAAGGCGAAGATGCCATGAAGTCGCTTGGCGAAGATGCCAAGGTAGATGGTGAAGTCGTAGAGCGATGGTTGGTGTTGATCTCTTGACCTTCACGTTCATGTCGGTGATGGTGTCGATGCCGGTGTGATTTTGTCGGAGATGGTAGCTCGGAAGGATGTGCACTTGAGCGTCTTCTCGAAGATGAGGAAGACCTCTTGCCGGTCTTGATGAGGGCTTTTGAAAGATCGTGGATGTCGCCTAGAGGGGGGGTGAATAGGCGCTTTAAAATAATTACGGTTTAGGCTTGAACAAATGCGGAATAAAACTAGCGTTTAATTTGACAAGCACAAAACCTAAATCGACTAGGCTCACCTATGTGCACCAACAACTTATGCTAAGCAAGATGAACAACTAAGTGATAGCAAGATATATAACATGAAACAATATGGCTATCATAAAGTAAAGTGCATAAGTAAAGGGCTCGGGTAAGAAATAACCGAGGCACGCGGAGACGACGATGTATCCCGAAGTTCACACCCTTGCGGATGCTAATCTCCGTTTGGAGCGGTGTGGAGGCACAATGCTCCCCAAGAAGCCACTAGGGCCACCGTAATCTCCTCACGCCCTCGCACAATGCAAGATGTCGTGATTCCACTAAGGGACCCTTGAGGGCGGTCACCGAACCCGTACAAATGGCAACCCTTGAGGGCGGTCACCGAACCCGTACACTTTGGCAACCCTTGGGAGCGGTCACCGGTACCCGTCAAATTGCTCGGGGCGATCTCCACAACCTAATTGGAGACCCCGACGCTTGCCCGGAGCTTTACACCACAATGATTGAGCTCCGAGGCACCACCAACCGTATAGGGTGCCCAAGCACCCAAGAGGAACAAGCTCTAGGGTACCAAGCACCCAAGAGTAAAAAGCTTCTCAAACTTCACTTCCACGTATCACCGTGGAGAACTCAAACCGATGCACCAAATGCAATGGCAAGGGCACACGGAATGCCCAAGTCCCTCACTCTCAAATCCCACCAAAGCAACGAAAGCTATGGAGGAATATGAGAGGAAGAACAAGAAGGAGAACACCAAGAACTCCAAGATCTAGATCCAAGGGGTTCCCCTCACATAGAGGAGAAAGTGATTGGTGGAAACGTAGATCTCGATCTCCTCTCTCTTTTCCCTCAAGAACTAGCAAGAATCATTGGAGGGATTGAGAGATAGCAAGCTCAAAGAGATTCAACAATGGAGGAGAGAGAGCTTGTTCACGGATGGGGAACCATTGGGGAAGAAAGCCCCTTAAATAGGTCCCCCACAAATCCAACCGTTAATGCTCTGCCCGCAGCCGAGCGGTACTACCGCTCCTAGGAGCGGTACTACCAAACACTAGCCAGGGGTACCCAGAAAATGAGCGGTAGTGCCGCCAGAGCGGTACTACCGTCGCCCTAAGCGGTACTACCGCTTAGGGAGCCTGGCACAGAAGAGGCGGCGGTAGTAGGGGAAACTGGCGCGGTAGTACTGCGCCAAGCGGTACTACCGTTCAAGTGCCGTTCTACTACCGCTTAAGGAAAAAGGGACACGAAAGAAACACACCTGGGATCCTCCAAGCGGTACTGGCCACGGTAGTAAGAGCCGCAGTACCGCCGTAGCGGTACTACCGTACTACTACCGAGCTACTACCGAGAAATGGAAACGAGCAACAGAAACGAGCACAACACGGATTTCCCAGGCGGTAGTAGCAACGGTAGTCCATAGCGGAAGTACCTCCTAAGCGGTACTACCGTGGTACCGAGCGGTACTACCGCCTAAGCACTGAAAAAACTGTCCAGAGACTGAAACTGCCATAACTTCTGCAAATGAACTCCGAATAGAGCAAACTCAAGCTTGTTGGGTAGATGATGACAAATACTATCCAACAGCGACTGGTTATAATAAGAAGTAGCAGGGGAGATATGCCTAAGATATAGAGATGAGAAACCTCTATGAATGAAGAACCGGCATAAACTCCAACATCGAAAACATCATAGAAGATGCATATATGAACTCCGTTTTCGATGAACTCGAGCTTGTCATGAAGATGACCATAAGCTCAAAAACTCACAAAGAGAAACACCAAACAAGAACCAAGAAAGATGCTGCAATGATGCAAAGGTTTGAGCTCTCTACGAACGATACGATCAAGCTACTCACTTGAGAGCCCCCCTTGATAGTACGGCTATCAATCCTATAACCCGGTCTCCCAACTACCACCATGAGACCGGTAAAATAGAAAACCTATCAAGGGCAAACCTTTGCCTTGCACATAGTCCACTTGAGCTAGATGATGACGATCTTGACTTCCTCCAGTTGGACCACCTTTCTTGATTGCGCCGGCTCGATGAAGACTAGTTGATTGCTCCCCCATACTCCACTATGGGTGAGCCACTCTTCGGCACATCTTCACAAGTCCATTGTCACCACAATGGACGGCAAGCTTCAAGCATGTGATCTCTTCGTGATGCTCCACTTGAACTTGCACACCGCAATCTTGATGACGATCACCACTTGATGTCATCCTCCATGGGTTGTATGATATCTTCCTTTTGATGCACGCCCATGGAAACAAACCTAACCCCACAAAGAACTCTCGCATAGAACATGGGTTAGTACACAAAGCATAATGGACAATGCTTAACATACCGTGAGATCACTTGATCCCACTCGGTACATCTTCTACGCTTTGTGTGTTGATCAACTTGAATCACTCTTCATATTTAGTCTTGATCAACCTTGAATCTTTCCAATTCTCTTCATTAAGATGATGTCTTGAAGGTAAACATGAATGTCCACACAATCTTCTTCTTCAAGACATGCTTGCAATAGGCTCATCTCTTACATGACCAATCTTTGGATAACTCCATGAATAACCACCTTGGTCATCTCAAAATCTCCTTGAAACCAACAAATGTACTTCAAGAAAAGCCTATGGACAAACCCTTCAAATATAACTCAAGGCAACCATTAGTCCATAGGGATTGTCATCAATTACCAAAACCAAACATGGGGGCAGCGCATGTTCTTTCAGCTTTGAGCTCCTCCATTTGATCATTCATCTTGGCGTCCAAGTGGTTCTTCATGGCATTGAACTCGTCGTTGTAGTTGTAGACCGAAGGAGATGTGTCGCCCCTATCCATAGAAGCACTCGAGGAGGATTGAGAAAGAGATGGAATGACCATACCAAAGGTACCTCTTTCCGAAGTTGTAGATGGATCTCAAAAGACCACAATGAATGCAAGGAAAAGAGTGCACTTGGTGAAAAACCTTGTCCAATCCTCACAACCTACACAAATGGCTTATAGTGGAGCTCGGTGGGGTAAGTGGCACAAAATATCAAGCAAATTGAAGTCCAAGATATGTAAATGTTCAAATCAATCCAAAGGACTCAAAATGCAAAGCAAGTGATCACAAATATAGAGGAAGGTAGTAAAGAAACACACGCGGTGGGATAATGGGGCTTGTGCAACTATAGGGATGAGCAACACAAAATTTGCTAACGAAGACTATGCTTGTGTTGCACAAACACAAGGAGAGACGCTAGCTTGATTGCACGTTTGGGCACGATTCACCACTTGGCACCAATCCTATTCATGCAAGCAAAATGTTTCCTATTCCATGAATCCTTATGCACAAGTATATCTTTTCATGCTCAACTCTCTTTTGCTTATAAGCTTATGATCTTTCTCTCTTGCTTAAAAGCTTTTATTTTTCTCTTTTTTTTGACTTTTTCTCTTCCTTTCCACTATTTTTATTGAGCCTCAACCAAATATATGGGACAAGTATCACAAGATATGCACGGGAGCAAGCAATTGCACTATATGATATATCAAATGATGCAACAATATGATATCGTATCACTATGGTGCTCAAGTTTTCGCAAAGCCCGACAATACTCCGATAGCTAGTCTCAATAGGTATGAAGGTATTTGCAAAGAAGGTGGGGCTATCAAGATGTAATGGCAAGGAAAGAAAAGTGTATGACGGAATGTATACCTTCGTCACACTTAACCTTTCACGAACTCGGGGGGTAACCGGCCTTGCTTCTGGTTGAAGATGGTCTCAAAGGATGGATGGCCGTCGTCGATGCAGAAGCTCGGTGGTCGATGGAGATGATGACACGATACACGTCGTCCGGTGGATGATGAAGAAGTAACCATCCCTAAGTAGCCAAAACACCTTAGGAGACTCAAATCACAACTCAAACAACCACAAATGGAATGGGAACCAAAATGGGTTAGGTTGCGGAAGTTTTGGGTGGTGGTGCGGAAGTTATGGTGGAAGGCCTAGGCAAACATGCCAAATTTTGAAAATTTGATGGAGTCAAATGATGGTGGAAGTATTTTTGTGGGATGGGGAATGTCAATCGCTACAAAACGAGCTAAAAACGTCGAAATCGGAGTTCGGATGAATTAGTTATGGCCGAAACAAAAATTCAGCTGTGTCAGTTTCTGGGGTGCCCGGACATCCGGGAGTAGGTCCGGATGATCTGGGTTCATCAAGCCCGGTTTTGTTGTTTGGGCGTCGCGGGTGGTCCGGACATCCGGGGGAGCGTCCAGTTGATCCGGGTGATGCCCGGATGATTCGAGAGCAGGTCCGGATGATCCGGGTAGGTCAAACTACTCGGGATTTCCTCTCGGGGACGAATTTTTGGACGGAATTTTCGATTTTCGGGGTCAAATTTGAAGTGGAAAAGGAAAAATTGGGGCTAGGGAACGCCAAGGGAGGTAGATCCACTTGCCAAACACTAGATCCACGGATCAAAATCAACAAAAACTCACAAAAAACATCAAAATGCAAGAAAAATTTTGGGGCTCTTTTTGTGGAAATTTTCGAAGTTGGGGAGAAAAATTCGAACTAATGGCTAGAACATGGGGGGTAGGGCTCCAAATTCGTGGCAACGTGGCTCATGATACCAAGATGTATCAAGAGCAAGCTGGCTCTGATACCAAGATGATGTAGGGTAAAACCTAATCGTTGAGATTTGTCTCGATGTTCATGAATTGGAGGTGGTTTCATGGAGGAACGCGAAGAACACGAGGGAAAAACGTGGAGAAAACAAAGGGGAAAACAATCTATTGGACAAGATTCACTCCAAGTACTCCTCAAATCATAAGCAATACAAGAGGTGCATCAAGATCCAAGAACAACAAATGGAAATAAAGATACAAGGTAGTTCATCCAAATCTCTAGGAGAGATGGGTCTTGAATTCCATGGAGGAATCTTCCCATGAAGGGGTCTTGTACTCACACGGAGTCTTCTCTCTCAAGAGGAATCCCACAAGGGGAGATACATGAGCTAAGCTCTAATGTCTAGATCTAATCTTAGCTAACCCTAAATGGAAGAGGAGGAGGAGGAGTATATATAGTGCTAGCCCATGAAGGGGTAAGTGAGGGGCGAAACGGGTACATGGGCCTCGGCCCGGAGACATGCACGCAGGCAAAGGCCGGATGATCCGGGTGGGCACCCAGATGATCTGGCCGGGTCGTAGCCGCTGTGGAGCAGCCGGACATCCGGGACTCTGTCCGAACGATCCGGGCATCTTCTGGATGATCCGGGCGGGGTCCCGGATGATCCGGCTTCGATGGAGGCCGTGCTGTGGTCTTCGGGGCGCTTAGCCGGATTGTTCGGGCCTGGGGCCGGATCATCCGGGCATCGTCCGGATCGTCCGGGTGGGGGTCCGGATGATCCGGGCAAGTGCAGACTTGTCCATTCTTCTCCTTTCTTCCGTCTTCTCTTCCATGCTTCCCTCGTGGATGGTGTAGACGTACACGTGCGCTCGCACTCCTCCTCGTCAATAGTGAAGCTCCGGTAATACCTATGCATGCATACGAGAGGAGTGTCAAATAGTATACCATCCTCGAAGGGGTCAAGTGAACACGTGTAAAGGAGATGATTCACCTTTAGGTATGTGAAGTAGATGTCTCACGTGTCACTTGCCAAACGGACTCTTGACATGGTGATGTCCGTAGGATGCTCCGCATCAGGATCACCACATGTGGCTCCTCGGTTAAGAGGGCCACGAGCTGGGGAGTCCTCTCCCCCTCGGGCTGCGGCGCCGGGCCCAGCATCCCTTGTGCCTTGGGGATCCACTTCTGCAAATATTTGATTGGTCAGCCAAAATTTGTGCGGGGCCAAGAAACACACAGTGTAGAACTGAGTATTGAAATTTACCACGGGGGCGTCGTGGGCGGCTGCGAAGCCGAAGTCGCTCCCGGCCTCGGGGATACCGTCCTTGGACTGCTTGAACAACAGCTTCCACATCCCAGCCAGGGTGGAGCGGAAGAAGTGGTGGATGGGCACCACGTCCTTGGGCTTGTACGCCCACATCGAGGTAACCCGAGACTGAAGCGGCAGGATGCGGCGGTGGAGCATGACGTTCATCACGTCTGCCAGCTTGATGTCCCTCTGGTTTATCCAGAATTCAATCTTCTGGATCAACACCTTCACCTCCGTCGGGTTCCCCCAGTCCATGCCCTTCCTCTTCCAGGACACGAGCTTCTTCGGAGAACCAGCTGAGAACTCGACCTCGGCCTGGCCAGCATCGAGCGGCTCAAAGATGTAAAAGCACTCGCGCTGCCAGTCCTTGACGGTCTCTATGAAGGTGCCCTTGAACCAGACCGCCCTCTGGTTCTTGCTGATCATCGCACCCCTGCACTCAAAGAGCTCGGAGTCGCTGGATCTCGGCTTGACGCCGAAAATCTTCAGCCACAACCCAAAGTGTGGCTCGATGCGGAGGAAGGCCTCGCAGACCGTGATGAAGTAGGCGAGGTGGAGGATAGAGTTCGGGGCTAGATGGTGAAAATCTAGCCCGTAGTAGAACATGATCCCACGCATGAAAGGGTGCAGCAGGAACCCTAGACCTCTGATGAGGTGGGGAACGAAGAAGACCCTCTCCCCAGCCTCGGGAGTGGGTATGCGCTGCTTCAGAGTCGGCGCGCGAGTGCGGACCTCTTCAGAGATGTACCCCGCACTGTGCAGCTCCAAAATGGTGCCCTCTGTCATGGAGGAGCTGCCCCAATGCCCCTTGAGGTTGGGCTCCGCCATTGTTGAGGAGAAAGGCGCTGAGGAAGTGGGAAGAGCTCGGGATTGGATCTGGATGACGGAGCTTGAGAGGCGGTAGGCAGGAAAGGAAGGGAGCGTGTTCTCTCTGCTGCTACCCCCTCGCTCTTATATAGGCTTATGAAAAGGCTAAGAGTCCCTCATGCCGCGCCATTGAAATCGCCATTACCCATAAAAGATGTTGTTATGTCTTTAGGGAGAAACAAGATCTTAATGATATCCCTTAAAAAGTGGGCACGATCTCCATTTTGATGGGCGTGCCAGTAAAAGGATTGCCTCGGGCCGCGATTCGAGTGAGCAGTAACTACTCACCTGGTCGTGGGTGGTGCTGCTTCGATAAAGTTGTCAGGCCGAAAGCACTGTTCACACCTACGCAGCAGGCCTTTGAGGCTAAGTAGTCTCGCGACCTCGGATGCAGATCGTGTTCTTGTTGGGGTCCGAACAAGGGATACCACCCCCTTCGAGGAGTGGTCTGTGGCGGCCACGAATAAAGAAAAGTGTCAACTAAAAGGGAGGAACTCATCTGTCGAGCCAAGGACTCCGGATCCGAAGTTGTTAAAGGCTAAGGGGTCGTCCTCGGCATAGAAGACCAGTTCGGGGGCTACTGCCGGTGTCGTGGACTAGGGGGTGCCAACCTAGTCGGCCCATAGTCCTCGGGCTGGGCCTGAAGACCCTCATTCTCATTCAGATGGACTCCGGAAGCCACGATGAGATTGAGCTTGCATCTGCCGAAGACTTGGAGTATACACCAAGACATCTCCTGCCGCCTCCACACGCATCCCTGGATACCGACTATGTAACCCTAGATGCCCTACCTGGCGTGTATATAAGCCAAGGGGTTTAGCCTGTAGAGCACACGGAATCATAATCATCATCCACCTAGCCCTAGGGTTAGACTTCTCCTTATGATCTCGAGGTAGATCAAGCTTGTACTCGATACTTCACCATCAATATAATCAAAGCAGGACGTAGGGTATTACCTCTTCGAGAGGGCCCGAACCTGGGTAAACACTGTCTCCTTCATCCCTGTTACCATTGATTCGAGATCCACAGCTCGGGACTCCCTACCCCGAGGTCTGCCGGTTTTTACACCGACAACACCCACTTAGTTTTCAGTTTGAGCTTTCATACACTTATAGCTCCTAGTGCATCCGTTGCATGGCAATCCCTACTCCTCTCATTGACATCAATTGATGGGCATCTTCATAGCCCATTGATTAGCCGCGTCGATGTGAGACTATCTTCTTTTTGACTTCCCCTTATTAACCTCTATCATCATATTCTATTCCACCCATAGTTCTATGTCCATGGCTTGCGCTCATGTATTGCGTGGGGGTTGAAAAAGCTGAAGCACGTTAAAAAGTATGAACCAATTGCTTCATTGTCTCTGGGGTTGTGCATGATAAATACTTTATGTTAAGAAGATGGAGCATGACAGGATTATATGATTTTGTAGGGATAACTTTCTTTAGCATTTTTATTTTGAAAGACATGATTGTTTGTTAGTATGCCTGAGTATTGATGTCTTTATATCAAATTATAGACTATTGCTTTGAGTCATTCGGATCTTAATATTCATACCGTAAAAGAGAATTACATGATGAACATTTAGGTAGCATTCCACATCAAAAATTCTGTTTTTATCATTTACGTACTCGAGGTCGAGCAGGAATTAAGCTTGGGGATGCTGATACGTCTCCAACGTATCTATAATTTTTTATTGTTCCATGCTATTATAGTATCAATCTTGGATGTTTTATATGCAATAATATACTATTTTATATCACTTTTTGGGACTAACCTATTAACCTAGTGCCCAGTGCCAGTTGCTGTTTTCTGCTTGTTTTTTGGTTTTTCAGGAAATCAGTACCAAACGAAGTCCAAATGCTACAAAACTTTTTGACGATTTTTTTCTGGACAAAATAGACGCTGGAAGCTTCGGGAGGAGGCCAGAAGCCTCACGAGGAGGCCACAAGGCAACAGGGCGCGGCCCCAGGGGGCGTGCCCTGATGCCTTGTGGGCCTCTCGTGGCTCCTTTTGACCTAATTCCATCTCTATAAATTCTCAAATATTGGGAAACCAAAAGAGAGCCCCACGAAATAACTTTTTTGCCGCCGCAAGCTTCTGTTCTTCCGCGATCCCATCTGGAGGCCTTTTCCGGTGATCTGCCGGAGGGGGAATCGATCATGGAGGGCTTCTACATCAACCTTGCTGCCCCTCCGATGACGTGTGAGTAGTTTACCACAGACCTATGGGTCCAAAGCTAGTAGCTAGATGGCTTCTTCTCTCTCTTTGATCTTCAATACAATGTTCTCCTCGATCTCCTTGGAGTTCTATTCGATGTAATCTTCTTTTGCGGTGTGTTTGTTGGGATTCGATGAATTGTGGGTTTATGATCAGATTATTCATGAGAAATATTTGAGTCTTTTCTGAACTTATTTATGTATGATTGTTATCGCTTTGTATTTCTCTCCGATCTATCCGTTTGGTTTGGCCAACTAGATTGATTTATCTTGCAATGGGAGAGGTGGTTTGTAATGGGTTCAATCTTGCGGTGTTCTATATCCCAGTGACAAAGTAGGGGACAAGACACGTATTTGTATTGTTGCCAATAAGGATAAAACAATGGGGTTTATTCATATTGCTTGAGTTTACTTTGTCTACATCATGTCATCTTGCTTAAGGCATTACTCCGTTTTTAACTTAATACTCTAGATGCATGCTGGATAGCGGTTGATGGGTGGAGTAATGGTAGTAGATGCAGGCAGGAGTCGGTCTACTTGTCTCGGATGTGATGCCTATATACATGATCATTGCCATGAACCCGTCATAACTATGCGCTTTTCTATCAATTGCCCAACAGTAATTTGTTTACCCACTGTATGCTATGTGTTCGAGAGAGAAGCCTCTAGTGAAAACTATGGCCCCCGGGTCATAAGGGGTGTCCCGATCTTCTCAGTAAGCGGCGGTGGTGATGATGATGGTGTAGGATAACTTGTATGTCGCCGATGAACTCTCCCTCGCTTGATCCCTGATGCCAATGCAAAAGGTCTCAACCCTTTGGATATTCACAACGTCACACACTTGCGCACGCAGTCGTCGACCACGAACGGTATAATTGCAATATACTAATTCCCAATGGAACAGCAGATCACACTTGACTTGAAGTATATAAACACCAGATCGCAACAAAGTGGTGAAGGTAGAATACTCCTGATCGAATCAAAGAGGAATATTGATTACAGAGGAATGCTTAAAGCAATTCAATCTGAAAAGAGGTTTAATCAAAACGTGGTCTCCCCCTAACTAACCCTAAGGAAGGGTATTTATATCCTAAGATAGTTGGAAGGGGTACACGGGCCGTCAGCCCAAAAGCCTGCGCGCAGGCAGCACGGTAGTACCGCTTATGGCATGCGGTACTACCGCTCCAAGCGGTACTACCGCTTAAGTACCGCTCTAGTACCGGTTAGGTCGCTTGGATGCTAGAAATATTTTGCTAAGCGGTACTGAGTACGGTAGCACGGGGTGGTACTACTGCTTTAAGCGGTACTACCGCTGGTGTGGGGCGGTAGTACCGTCCTGGAAACTGCAGGGTCCTCCTCCCTGCCCAGCTGCATTGCCTCCTTGCTCTCCTTCTTGCTCCCGTGTGCTAGGCCTTCCTCTCCAATGTACCTAATGACACACACACACAAGGATTTAGGTAGTATAAAGCTCTCATTAAAATAAATAGCATTATCAACTAAGAGAGAATTCACCTTATGATATTTGTCAACGAGGCTCAATATTTCTTTCCAGCTTAAGCAAGCAGAATCATCATATTTCGTGAATATTTCCTCATCACCGGGTCATTTATCCATCATATATAAAATCCAAAAATACCTTGCTACAATTATATTTCCTTTATTTTGTTTTGCAAGTTACTTATCTATCTATCACTATCAGAATTAATCCTTGCAAGTAACCGCCAAGGGGATTGACAACACTCTTGTTCGCGTTGGGTGCAAGTATTTGCTTTTGTGTGTGTAGGTGCTGCTAGCGAGGTTCTGTGTGGCTCTCCTACTGGATTGATAACCTTGGTTCTTAACTGAGGGAAATACTTATCTCTACTATACTGCACCATACTCTCCTCTTCGAGGAAATCCCAACGCAGCTCACAAGTAGCAGTATTCATGACGCATGCCTCATGCTTCTGACCATGGATTAATGGTGGTATTCTAGGTAAATGACGAATGTAGTCACCACACTAGTTCTTTGAAAATTGCAAGTTAACAAGACGGTCGCACTCCATATCCGGGAACGAGCGTTCTCGGTTGACCATTGCATGAGAATGCGGCGTAACGCCTAAACAACTCTCTGGACAGTGGATACTTAGCTTATTTGGCACTTTATAGTGTTGATGGTGACGCCACCAGGGCGCCTACTGGGCTTCAAGCGCTGACCAGGTCCAGGTCCACACTAACGGTGTGGGTCCCATCTTCAGCTCGCCCAATCTTGATGACGAAGGAGTTCTTCTGCTCGACCGGCCACCACAGTAACGCCGGCTCCATGCACACTGAATGGTTCATCGGCTCGGGCCTCGAGACAGCAAGCCGGCGTCTGCAAGCCCCCAAGAGGTGGCTAGCTTCCTTTGCCCGGGTGCATACATGAGCAAGGGCATATAGCTCTGCCACGGTATGCACCCAACGAGACGCCATCACCTCGCAGAACCGAGGGCTGCGAGCATTGAGGTAGAAAGTCGTGATGATGGAAGCAGCAGGGAGCCCTTAAATCTTGTCTTTCATTCGCGGAAAGCACCGGATGTAGTCCCAAAGCGACTCACCCAGCTCCTGCTTGAGGTGCTGGAGCGACGCGTACGTGGGGCCAGTCACCCCGATGTCCTTCCCTCGACGGTTGATCTTGGTAGTAGCCGCCCGGGGGCACCTTGGATGGTATCCCACCTCGCCGCTCTCGGGGGCGAACCGCACAGTCTGAGCTTTTCCAGACGTGGGGTCTAACGGTACCATACACCGGGGGTACCCGACCTCCGAGAAACAAGGTCGCCAGGCCTACCTTGGAGCCCGGACGTAGCCTAGGCCCCTCCCCACTAACGGTGGGCCTCCTCCAGAAGGATACTACTTCTACCGCAAGACATGTACTCTAGTAGACAACTTGGGCATCAAGCTATGTAAACCGACTTGGCCCATGTAAACCTAGCCCTCACCCATCTATATAATAAGGGGAGGTAGGGTCTCCCAAGGGGCGCGGCTGACATCTCTCCCATCTCTCCAAGACCTCTATCCAAAAGGTCTAACGGATCCAAGTCATGTATACCTCATACGAGGCCATATCAATACAATCAGACATGCAGGATGTAGGGTATTACTCCACCATAGAGGCCTGAACCTGGGTAAATCCGTGTCCTGTGTGTAACCCAATCTAATCCTCTATGCACTCCGCTCCATGAGAAACCCTATGCAGGGATCTCACGGGATTTCACTCTGTCAGTTGGCGCGCCAGGTAGGGGCTGGTGTGCATAGATACTATGTTCAGATGGGATGCTTCATCAACACCAACTTCGATCTCAATCGGGGTCACTGAGAATCTTCCATGGAGGTCGAGGGCTCGACATCAACATAGCCTCCGTTCGACATGCAGAGTTTTCTGGACAGCTGATTCGTTTTGGTCATCCCCGCCTCCTTGAGCATCGTATTGATGATTCCTTCAGATGGATTGTGCGAAATTGAGTCTACAACAACCCTCAAAATTTCAGTGTGATCTGATCTACGAGTCTCCGGCAATCTCAGAAATACTGAGACCCTAACGAATCTGGACGGGAATCCGCGCGAGCTCAGAAAACCTAGTCCATCGGGCAACTCCGACATCCTTTAGATGATCTAGCCGTTGATCCGTTGCGGATTTGTGTTGTCAACAACCCTTCAAAATTTGAGGTCGATCCGACCGTTCAAACTCTGGAATGAGCCTGAAGAGTGCATCAATGGTATGCATATGTTTTCTACGCGAAAATAAATCCGACCTGAATTCATCTTTCTTCATGATCGGGCTATCAAACTTTATCGCGCGGAGACCTTCACAACCTGGATACCTTCACCACGGAGAACTTCTACGCCACGGACCTCCATGGTGCGGACCTCCACGGCAGGGACCTCCACCGCGCGGACCTCCATCGTGCGGACCTCCATGGTGTAGACCTCCTCCGCACGCGGACCTCCATGGTGCAGACCTTCGTCGCGGACCTAAAAGGTGTAAACCTTTACCACCGCGGACCTCCACGGCAGGGACCTCCATCGCGTAGACCTTCTCCAACATGGATTTCCATGGTGCGGACCTCCACGGCAGGGACCTCCACCGCGCGGACCACCATCGAACGGATCTCCATCACGTGGATCTTCACCGCGCGGACCACCTCCGCTGGAGGTCTACCGTCGGCCTCCTGGCGTAGACCTCATCTTCACCGCGCGGACCTCCTCCACTGGAGGTCTACCGTCGGCCTCCTCGCGCCGACCTCATCATCATTGCACGGACCTCCTTAGCCAGAGGTCTCACCACGCGAGCTCCATCGCGTGGCCACCAATCTGCAAACCTCGCTAGAACCAGCTCGAGGGCACTGCCTCACCGTTTACAACCAGGTGCTATCTATCTAATTATTCAACCATATGTATTACCTTGACAAAAAAAATTGTCCACGTCTGCCAATGCTATTTTATGCACATAAACAAACGATGTTCCTGTCACATCGTTGCTCCGCCGCCCTGGCCTAATCGTGGGACCTCATCGTGCGAGCCTCCCCGCTCCGACCTCGTTACCCGACGGACTCGCGCAACAGCGCGCGAGCTTCAACACGAACAACAATCCGTAAACCTCGCCGCAACCGGCTCGAGGGCATCGCCTCACCCCTCATGAACACGGGCGACATTGATTTATTCATTTATTTTTCTCATCCACGTCAAATTTTATGAGAAAATTTTCTACCAGTATACTCTATGTATGCAGATTACAATCAAGACGTATGTCACTTCAGTGAGCTGGCCTCGTCGCTCCATGAGCATGGAGCTCTACGCCCTCACACTTGCTCCGCACGTCCAGACCTACCTCGCTGCGATGGCTCGAGGCCTCTGGTTCCGTCATGCCTAGCTCTGTAGGGCTCCATCTCGGGGTCTCTAGCTTGCTACCCATGGCTAAGAGGGCAGTATACATAATTACTTTGCTCTCGCATATTCATTCATACAAGAATTTCTTCTTCTGCTTGTACTACTTCATGTATGCAGATAAATCGATGACAGCTCCATGTTGTCACCTCAACGAGCTGACCTCATCGCTCCACCAATGCGAAACGTCGAGTCACTTCATGCAACAACAACAGAAAATCAGGTCTGATCATATCACGACCTTGAATGCCGAGCATCTCTGTTTATTTTATGTATAAACATTTAAGTATCACGTACTTTTTGCATAGATAAACTACAACTCTGCATATCATGTACATTTACCTCAAACATATTCAGGTTGGAAAATAAGGAGGTCGCAATGACATCCCACACTTTTTCATTTCCCTTTTATAGTTTGCTAAATAAACATGACACACAGCAATTCAGCACAACCATTATACTGAACCCCTTGGGAGAGACGAATTGTGGAAGAACAAACGAATCTCTTTGTTGAGGGACTCGGGGGCTGCATCGCTATAAGCTGACGCTAGTCGCTATAGGTGGACCCCCCCCCCCCCCCCCCGCAGCTCCACCCGAAGGCTGCATCATACATTCCTGCTTCTTGATCCGGACCCTTGTGGTGCTTCTTCGAATGACATCCCACAGCTTCGTGCTCCGGGGCTGCTTATGTGTGATAGAGCGTATCATATCACAAACCATGAAAATATCATGCTAGCTATCTTACGATCATGCAAAGCAATATGACAATGAATGCTCAAGTCATGTATATGATGATGATGGAAGCTGCATGGCAATATATCTCGGAATGGCTATGGAAATGCCATAATAGGTAGGTATGGTGGCTGTTTTGAGGAAGATATAAGGAGGCTTATGTGTGATAGAGCGTATCATATCACGGGGTTTGGATGCACCGGCGAAGTTTGCACCGACTCTCGAGGTGAGAAAAGGGCAATGCACGGTACTACAGAGGCTAGCAAATTGCGGAAAGGTGAGAGTGCGTAATAGTCCATGAACTCACATTAGTCATAAAGAACTCATATACTTATTGTGAAAGTTTTGTTAGCCCTCGAAGCAAAGTACTACTCGCATGCCCCTAGGGAGGAGGTTGGTAGGAGTTAACCATCGCACACCCCCGATTAAGGATTTCAATCAGACATAAAAATGCTCAAAGATCCCCACCATGCCATGTCGGACACTTAAATGAGTAGTTAATAACAAGCTTTAATATCGATATTCCAACTAACCAATGATCATGAACCAATACCCTTTCATATTACGACATCAATATAATTAAACCATACGCCTCATATTTAGTGATCTACAAGAAAGTTTTTATTATACCACTCTTTTATACCTATCATTTTCAGACTAGTCTTATCACTCGAGCATATTACCACTTCCTATTTAAGACTCAAAAAGATTTAAGTGAAACATGAGAGTGCAAGTATTCTAACAAATTAAGATGATTGTGTGTCTGTCTCAAAAGGTGTGTCCAACAAACAATGATTGTGGCAAACTAAAAAGCAAACAAAACTATGGCACAAGACGCTACACGTAAAACTCATATCATGTGATGAATAAAAATATAGCTCCAAGTAACATACCGATGAATTGTGGACGAAAGAGGGGATGCCATCCGGGGCATCCCCAAGCATAGACGCTTGGGTCTTCCTTGAATATTACCTTGGGGTGCCTTGGGCATCCCCAAGCTTAGGGTCTTGCGGCACCTTATTCCTTCATCCATCGTGATCTCACCCAAAACTTGAAAACTTCAGCACACAAAACTCAACAGAAACTTCGTGAGATCCGTTAGTATAATAAATCAAATTATCCACTTTAGGTACTGTTATGAACTCAATCATAATTTTTCTTGCGTAATACCTACTTTATTCTAACTTCTCCATGACTTATACCCCCGATATAATCCATAGCATCATTAAAACAATCACACTATGCAATAAAAACAGAATTTGTCTGAAACAGAATAGTGCGCAATGACAGAATATTTATCCATACTTTTGTAACTCCAAAAATTCTCAAACATTAGGACAACGTAAACAATTTGTACCCCAATACTGTGTAAAAAGTTCGGATTTTTCTGACCTTCCAGTAAAAATGTAAAATCAAATACTGGGCGCAAAAACTTTCTGTTTTGAAACAACATCAATTGTACTATCATTTAAATCATCCCAAAGGCATTACATGGCACAAACACTAATTAAAAGATAAAAAGACAATCATTACACTAGAAATAATCATGTGACTGAAGAAAATAAAAATTGTAATAAAGATAAATATTGGGTTGCCTCCCAACAAGCGCTATTGTTTTATGCCCCTAGCTAAGTGTTGTCATCCTTCGTTTCTAACTCCTCAATTATAAACCCATGCTTCCTAGGAGGTTTTTCATGCATATTTTTAATAATCACACTCCTAGGTACAAAGTTGAGGAATTTGTTTTTGGTAATAGGTCCCTTTATCATATCAATGAAGTTGGGGTGCACACTAATCATTTTAATATCCTCGTTTCCCTTACTAGATGAAGCACCTCTATTTTTTGGAACGTACATAAACTTAGAATTCTTATTTGGAGGAGCACTCTCAATAATTTTCACGGAATAAAAAGCTGAACCCAAATTATTAATAATTTCTTCCAATTTATCAATTCTAGCTGGACTTTGTTCTACTCTTTCATTAATTATTGATTCTTTTTCCTTTATCATCTTTAATGTGGTTCCTACCTTTGAGTCAAATTGAGTAACTTGATTGTGGACCTTTTTGTCTAGATTCTCAGTATGTTCAATAGTAGGCATTTTATTTTCAATAGCATCTAACCTTCGCATAACATGTTCCAAAGTCAATGGTGTTTCATTAATAGTAATAGGTGGTGATCCCACTAAATTTCCCATAGCATTGAAAGCATCCATATGGTGACTACTCAAAAAATTCCCTCCAGTGATAGTGTCTAGCACAAATCAATACCAAGTAGTAACACCCACATAGAAATTGCGAAGAAGAACAGTAGTGGATTGCTTACGAGTAGACCTAGAGTATCGCAAATCCTATACCAAGCATCTTTAAAATTCTATCCTCCCCTTTGTTTAAAATTTAGAACTTCATTTGCAGGGGTACAAGTAACAAGTGAAGAACTAGCCACAGTGGCAAATTAAGCAAGCAAGCAAAATAAAATATTTTTGTGTTTTTGATTTTTTTAACGAGACTAATAAAGCAAGTAAAGGCAAATAAAAATTAGAAAAAGTAAATGATAATTTGTGTGAAGGAACCTGTAGGTATTTGATGATGTCTCCCCAGCAACGGCGCCGGAAATTCTTTCTGCTACTTGTGAGTTGCGTTGGGATTTTCCCCGAAGAGGAAGGGTGAAGCAATATAGTAGCGGATAGTATTTCCCTCAGTGAGAACCAAGGTGATCGAACCAATAGGAGAACCAAGCAAATTCCTAGTAAGCAATACCTACACACACAAGAGCAAATACTTGCACCCAACGCGGGCAAGAGGGTTGTCAATCCCCTTGAACTCGTTACTTGCAAGGATTAAATCTGGTAATGTTAGATATATAAATTGAAAAGTAAATAAAAAGTAAAATAATTGAAGCAAGGTATTTTTGGTTTTAGTAATATAATTAAAGTAGACCCGGGGGCCATAGTTTTCACTAGAGGCTTCTCTCTTGAAACATAGCATACGGTGGGTAGACAAATTACTGTTGGGCAATTGATAGAAAAGCGCATAGTTATGATGTTATTCATGGCAATGATCATGTATATAGGCATCACGTCAGTGACAAGTAGACCAAAATGGTTCTGCATCTACTACTATTACTCCACTTCGAGAGTGCTTCTATGCTTGCCTATCTACGTATTAAGTTCATAACAAACAGAGTAATGCATGAAGTATGATGACATGATGTAGACAGAATAAAACCAAACAATATGACTGAACCCCGTCGTTTTACCCATAATCGCAACAATACAAATATGTGCCTCGCTACCCCTTCTGTCACGAGGTGAGGACACCGCAAGATTGAACCCATTACAAAGCACCTCTCCCGCTTAAGATAAATCAATCTAGTTGGCCCAACCAAACGGATAGATTGGAGAGAAATACAAAGCTATAATAATCATGCATAATAAAGTTCAGAAAAGACTCAATTACTTTCAATGAATAATCTTATCATAAACCCACAATTCATCGGATCCCAACAAACACACCGCAAAAGATGATTACATCGGATAGAACTCCATGGAGATCATGGAGAACTTTGTATTGAAGATCAAAGAGAGAGAGAAAGCCATCTAACTACTAGCTATGGAACCGTAGGTCTGTGGTGAACTACTCACACATCATCGGAAGGGCAGCAAGGTTGATGTAGAAGCCCTCCGTGATCGATTCCCCCTCCGGCAGAGTACCGAAAAAGGCCTCCAAATGGGATCGTGGAAGAACAGAAGCTTGTGGCGGCGGAAGAATTGTTTCAGGTGGCTCTCTAGGGTTTTTTGGAATATTTTGGAATTTATAGCGTTGGAATTAGGTCAGACGGAGCCACGAGGGGCCCACAAGGCATCAGGGCGCGCCTACCCCGAAGGCGCGCCTGTTGCCTTGCCGTCTCCTCGTAGGTCTTCTGGTCCTCCCCTGAAGCTTCTAGGGTCTCTTTTGTCCAGAAAAAAATAGTCAAAAAGTTTCATAGCGTTTGGACTCCGTTTGGTACAGATTTTCTGTAATACCAAAAACAAGCAGAAAACAGCAACTTGCACTAGGCACTGAGTTAATAGGTTAGTCCCCAAAAATGATATAAAATTGCATACAAAGTATCTAAGAATGATAATATAATAGCATGAAACAATCAAAAATTATAGATACGTTGGAGGCGTATCACTTCCCAAGCGCCCACTACCCCCATGTTCGTTTCACACCATTCTTTGCAGCTTTGCATCGACCAACCTCGGGGGCTAGCGACGCGTGGGCCCATGCGTTGGAAGGACCTGACCCTGACAACGTATGCGGCACGCGTCCGGCCCAGACCGGGCTGATGGAGTCCCCGGAGTAGGGGGTACTCACCACGTCGTCTCCCCGGTGGGTCGGGCCGAGGACCCCCATGGCGGTTCACTAATGGACCACTTCGGGTAGCCCATAATGTATAAAGGGAGATTCCAGAAGACTTGACGCACAAGCCGAAGACTCCTCTCCACCAACGTATCTGACTAGGACTCTTGTTATCCTAGGCCTCCGGTACATTACATAAGCCGAGGCCAGGCTAGTCGATAGATCATATTCATTACAACTTAGATCAACAATCTCGTCGTAGATACATGTACTCTGTACTATACCCCATATCAATACAATCAAAAGCAGGACGTAGGGTATCTTTTCGAGAGAGCCCGAACCGAGGTAAAATCCTGTGTCCATGTTACCATCGCTCCAAGAAGCCTAGCTTAGGACCCCTACCTCGAGATATCCCGTATTTAGCAGCGACATTGGTGGCCCATACAGGTCCCCGATGGTAGTCGACGCGGTGCGTTGGGAATTCAGATCGGCTCCGACGCGTTCTACGCCTCGGAACCAAGCTTCAATGTCGATGTCGGCATCTTCGTCGCTGGCTTGACTGGTCACCCCGGCTGGACCGAGGACTACGCTCCACGTCGGATCGTTAAGATCGGACGGGTGTCTTCATCATCATCAACTCCGATCTCAACCGAGATCATGGAGGAATCGTCCATGGAGCTCGGGGGCTCAACGTCCACATTGCCCTCGCGCGGTCGTGCAGTTTTTCTGGACAGCGGATTTGTGTTCGTCGTCCCTGCCTCCTCGAGCGTCATGATTTCTTCAGTGTAATTGTGAGCAATTGAGTGTACAACAACTCTGTAAAGTTTTGCCGTATTCCGATGGAGGTATCTCTGGCAATCTGTGATATACCGGAGCCCTATCGAATCTGGATGGGAATCTAGACATGTTTGGGACGAGAAGTCCAGCGGCCAGCTTGGACATCTTTTGGAAGATCCAACCGTTCATCGGCTGTGCAATTCCCTTATCGATAGCCCCTCAAAAATTCAACTCAATCCGACCATTCAAACTCTGGGAAATGTTCGAGGAGTGCATCAATTTTTGGATCTGTTTTCTGTGCGAGAATGAATCCGACCCGAGTTCATCTTTTTCATGAACGGGTTTGTAGGAAAGAAGTATGGCTACCAGAGGGGGGTTAATGGAAGTTTTAAAATTTCTATCGGAAACTTCAAAACTCTCAGAACCAAGTAGCGGAGGGAGTGCTAACAGATTTCAGTGAGCGAAAGTAAACTAATGAACAAAAACTAAGTGCATGTATCGAAGGTAATCACATGGTTGAATCAAGTCTTGCAATACAGATTGAATGAAAATGAGTGAAGGAATAACCAGTGATGCTTGATGGCGGCAGAGAATTTGTTAGACCAGTTCGTCCTTCTTCACAAGGACTACGTCTGGTTGGAGGGGCTATGATTTAACACAGAAGATAAACTCTCTTCGCCCTATTCTCCTCGACAATTTATTCGTCAACCAATGCCGATTACTCGTGGTAGATGCTTGAGGTGATCTCCGAACCTTTATAGACTTCTTATTCAAGAACCACAATCACTCTTGGTTTCTGAAGAAATTGACACCTAACCGTCTAGAGAGTTTGCAGCTCTCAAGAGTAATAGGCGGAGCGTACTAGACTTAGATTTGAGTGATGCTAAACCACTATCTAATTTTTTGGCTCTAAGGTTTTTCTCTCGATGGATTTTAAACTCAAATCACTCTGGAGAGGGGGTTGCTCAACAATCTTCTCGGAATCAAACGAAGCAGCCACCGGACAAAGCCGGTGCGGGGTGGCTATTTATAGCCGCAGCCTTCCCGGATGGGAAATGACCATTTTGGACAAGCTGTCCAGCCAATGGCCAACCGACACGTTCTCAATGGTCGGATTTGAAAGCAACGATAACATTACTTGAAGAACAAGTAATGCTAACTCTTTGGTCGGAGACAAATCTCACGCAGTGAAGAAGATCACAGTCTCTTGCTGGCAAGTATTTGCTCGGAACACAAAGAGATTTCTCTCTCAACTTACATAGGATTGAGTTTAGCATCAAAGACTCAAAGCTTCGAACACAATACCCCTCTTGGTAGTACGGTGGTCCTATGACTCAATAAAGAGAAAGAAGAACAACGAAATAAATTATACGTCTTCACTTCATCTTCGACTTATCTCGTCTGCAGTCACTTCCTTCGGATGCCACCGAACAAATTGCTTCACGTCAGCAATTTTTAGGGGGTCACTCTTGATAGCATAATCTTCGTGGATAATACTCGCTGTCACGCAGGGTATTTCCTTCGGAGTTTATATCAAACTCCTCATGACATCAGGGACTTGTGACTCTGTGTGCACTAGCAAACACATTGGCCCCTTACTGTTTATGTCAACAATCTTCAAAACATAAGGAGGCAGATCATTGCACCAACAATGTCCCTCTTTTTGAACGATTGTTGACAAAACAGATAATCATCGAAAGGAGATAGATAAGCAATAAGTAACAACAATGAGAGTGATAAAGTGTTACTGATCTCGAGGATGAAATACACTCCCCCTGAATGTATGCAGGGAATTAATTTTGTGATGAGATTTTCCCGCAATAATTTGTATGTATGGAGGAAATTTCAACCGTTCGAGATAATGATTCACACTCATGAGATAAAATCCATTGCTAGCATAGTGCAATCATTCGTAACTTTCGATAATAAATCCACCTACAAAATAGATACTTCGAAGGAATAGATACCGCAGGGGGGTTATTAACATTACAACACAGAAGCTACTGAGAGTTTTACAACTTAGTACAGATAACCACGAAACAGAAGTTGCAAACTGGAGAGAAAAAAACAAGTTCAAGCAAACACCAGAAAGCAAATCTATCGAACTCAATGTAATTATCCCCCTTTTTCTCAACAACTGGCAAAAAGGTGACGAATAACAAAGTTTAGGAAACACAAGAAAGTTCACTCCGAGGCATCGCCAGATGAACTATCCGAGCAAAGATCTTCTTCGGAGGTGATTGGAATTCCGTCGTCTTCAGCAGCAGTGGGATTTTCTTGAGGCACATGGACTGGTTGCTGAGCGGACGAACTTGGCACATTTGGATCGGACACAGGAGGAACATTCGACAGAGGATTGCCTTCAATAGGTTTGACAGTTGGTGAAGTGGCTTCAGACTCTTCGGGCAACTTGCGAATCTGTAGATGAAGAATATCTGTGGGACACTACCGTAGGATGGTCCTAATGCGACACATGTATACGAGACGAATCGACCAAACTTTGTGCGATCCATTAATCGCAAACGGTATCATAATAAAACCATCTCCAATAAAACAAACTGTGTGCGATGGCGGATCCATCATGCACGATTCAGAAAAGATTTGCGTGTGCGAATTGTGGCATACAGTTGATCCATACGAACTGTTTGCAATGAGCCAAAACAACAGAAATGGTCAGCCAGATCAAGGTGTGTGCGATAGATGGCATACAGTTCACTCGGATGAACCATTTGTGATGAGCCAAAACAATAGAAACGGTCAACCAGATCAAGGTGTGCACGATATACGGCAAACAAGTCACTCGGATGAACTGTTTGTGATGATCTAGAAGAACACAAACGATTCCGCTTGACAAGATGTGTGTGGTACCCGACAAACATGTCCGTAATTAGAATTGTGTGGGAAGACTTATAATAACACATACGATTCCTGCTAATAAGATGTGTATGTTGTGGGCAAACGCTTGCTGCTATACAATTGTCAGCGATTGATGAAATCATCACCGATGGGTTCCGTAGTTTAGTCCGTGTGTGATGTGATTTGCTCTGTCTGCACAACATCTATGCTCTGTCTACAGAGCAACAACATATATACTTATAAGAACATGATTGCATAACCAAATTAAACATCCAATTACATAACTGACTACAGATAGCATTTGCACACACAAAAGTAAACAATTACATGCATAATAAACTAGGAGAAATGATAATTTAATAATCATCTACTTCTTCTTGTGACGCTTGCTGCCACTGCTCTTCTTGAGGCTCGATCCCTCGTCGTCTACATGAAGGAGGCACTTCCTCATGTCAAGGATCCGCCTATACATCTCGTAGCATGTGTACGCGTTCTTGCCTGCGAACATGAGGTGATCTTCATCCAGCCTCCGCACCCAGGCGTTGTGCTAGATTGAAAGATTGATCTTGGAGGCATCCTTCATGTTACTGTACTAAGGGTCGATGATGGCCTCGGCGAGGTCAACCAGGGATGCCTTCTCCTTAATGTTGCCCCAGACCCTGTAGTGGCCACGGATGTCGACAAGCTTCTCGCAGGCCAAGCCCGAAGTCGTGAGCACTTTTGCATCAACGATGGTGTTCACCGTAGCGAACTTGTAGTCGGGGCTGTTGATAAACCTGGCAACACACTCGCATGGCCTTGTGGCCAGGCAGTAGTGGTAGACGAGGACATGATGGCGCATGCACAACTAGGCGATGGCAACCTTCTGATCAAACCTAGGACAACCGCCGGTGTACTGGAGGTCAAAGCCGACCACTTTGTACTTGTCATCCTCAGCAAGCAACTGCTCCATGGTGTTGATGGTCTCCTTCACCATGACCAGGTCGTCGGTGCACACCACCGAGAGGTCCTTCCCCCTCACGTGGGTGTCCATAGGATACACGCCGAACTCCATTGGAGCGCCGCTAGATATCCTCTCTGTATGTGTCATCGTGGGTCTACTTGTTGTGTTTTGGGGCGTAATCGAGAGGTTGAAGGCCGCGGGAATAAATGGGGAGGCCAAATGGCCTGGAGTATTGGCACGTCCGAATGGCAGTTGTTGTAGCGTGTAACTCCATCGTGCCACACGTATTAACTGCATCGTGGCGACACGGGCGGCGCAACTGCATGCATATGGCGCCCAAAACGTGATCATGCGCCGGCCCCAACCGCTGAAAGAGCGCGCGCGGAGGGACACGAGCAGAGGGCGCGGAGGGACGCCATAGCAGAGCGCGCGCGGAGGGACGTGAGCAAAGCGTGCCGCGGCCTCCTCAACGGCGAGCAGAGCGCGCGGAGAGACGGGAGCAGAGCGCGTCGCGGCCGCCTCAACCGCGAGCAACCACATGCATATAGTAGTTGAACACACAGGGAATAGCCGTCCACAAGCCAGCGGATGCGAGCCGGCGGCGTCCTGGAGAACGCTGACGTTGCGGTTCACATCACACCATTCGACTAAACTGTGTGTGCACCAACTCATACTTACCAATACAGACGTGTCCCGCAATCCACGCCAATGCTTCCCGCCTCTTCCCTCATTGGTTTCCCGCCACCAGCGAGTGGCTAGCCCTATATGATCCAGGCGGCAACACACCGTAGCGACACTGCACGCAGATCTAGTCCACACCCATCTACCATTAATTATTCCAAGCATGCTAGGCAACCATAGCTTCGATGTCGGCCCCTTCGTAGATTACATCTTCGACAAGGAGAACGAGCCGGAGCAGGTCGCGGAGCAAGAGTTTCATCGGCCGATGCAGGCGCCATGGACCATCGGCAGCGATATCGCCGTGCCGTTCCTTGGGCGCACACTGGACGTATTGCAGAGGAAGTGGGAAGAGTTGTTTGCCATCCACCACGCAAAAGATCCAGAGCTGCTAGGCGGCATGATCAATGACCCACCCGAAGAGCCATCGTCATCGGTTCCCATCGAGAGCCTGATGCCCCGCCAGGAGTGGGCAGAGGTTCTCTGCGATTCAGTTATGAGAAAGCCTGTCCGCCACCTCATCATTGCCGCTAGCGACCGTGTCATCCTTGATCCCGACGATGTGGTGGCCAGGCTCGAGCGCCTCGTTGGCAGAGATGACATCCCCGGCAAAGTAGAGCAACACCACCGTAATATCTTGGGGATGCAGGTCATGGATGGAATTTGCTACCAGTGGAGAGACATGGAGATGGAGCGGTGCCGTGGGCGTGTCATGCGCGCGATTACACGCCGTCAAGCTCTACTGGACGAGGCCCAGTAGCCCCAAGAGCCTCCCAGCGCCAGCAGCTCCGCAGGCGGTGATGTCTACTACACACAACTTATTCTTGTAGACTCGTGTTGGGCCTCCAAGCGCAGAGTTTTGTAGGACAGTAGCAATTTTCCCTCAAGTGGATGACCTAAGGTTTATCAATCCGTGGGAGGCGTAAGTTGAAGATGGTATCTCTCAAACAACCCTGCAACCAAATACAAGAAATCTCTTGTGTCCCCAACACACCCAATACAATGGTAAATTGTATAGGTGCACTAGTTCGGCGAAGAGATGGTGATAAAAGTGTAGTATGGATAGTAGATATAGGTTTTTGTAATCTGAAAATATAAAAACAGCAAGGTAGCAAGTAACAAAAGTGAGCACAAACGGTGTTGCAATGCTTAGAAACAAGGCCTAGGGTTCATACTTTCGCTAGTGCAATCTCTCAACAATGCTAATATAATTGGATCATATAACAATCCCTCAACGTGCGATAAAGAATCACTCCAAAGTTCCTATTAGCGGAGAACATAAGATAGAAATTGTTTGTAGGGTACGAAACCACCTCAAAGTTATCCTTTCTGATCGATCTATTGAGCCATTCCTATAAGTGTCACAAATAGCTCTAGAGTTCCTACTAAAATAACACCATATGATACGCATCAACTAACTCTAATGTCACCTAGATACTCCAATATCACCATAAGTATCCGTGAGTTGATTATTCGATATGCATCAAACAACTTCATAATCATAATATTCAATCCACACAAAGAACTTCAAAGAGTACCCCAAAGTTTCTTATCAGAGAAAAGATAATGAAAACGTGCAACCAACCCCTATGCCTAGATCACCCCAAGGTCACGGGAATCCGCGAGTTGATCACCAAAACATACATCAAGTAAACCAGTAGAATACCCCATTGTCACCACGGGTATCCACATGCAAGACATACATCAAGTGTTCTCAAATCTGAAATATTCAATCTGACAATAACGAAACCTCAAAGGGAAAGATTCGATTCATCACAACAAGGATAGAAAGTGAAGAAACACCATATGATCCAACTATATTAACAAAGTTCGCGATGCATCAAGATCGTGCCAAATCAAGAACACAAGAGAGAGAGAGATCAAACACATAGCTACTGGTACAAACCCTCAGCCCCGAGGGTGAACTACTACCTCCTCGTCATGGAGACCGCCGGGATGATGAAGATGGCCTCCGGTGATGCTTCCCCCTCTCCGGCAGGGTGCCGGAAAAGGGCTGTAGATGAGATCGTGGAGGTACAGAGGCTTGCGGCGGCGTTAAAACTCATCTAGGTTAACTTTCGGGGGTTTCTCTATTTATAGGATTTTTCAGTGCTGGAATCGGGTCAGACGGAGCCACGTGGACCCCATGAGGTACCAGGGCGCGCCTGGGGGGGTGGCGCGCCCTGGTGCCTCGTGGGCACTGGGTGGCCCCCCTCCAGTGGGTCTTGGTTCCAGTTTTTTTAATTTACTCCATAAAAAATCTCCAAAAAGTTTCATCCAATTCCAAGAACTTTTATTTCTGCATAAAAAACAACACCATGGCAATTCTGCTGAAAACAGCGTTAGTCCGGGTTAGTTCTAATCAAATCATACCAAAACCATATAGAATTGTTATAAACATGGCATGAATACTTCATAAATTATAGATACGTTGGAGACGTATCAACATCCCCAAGATTAATTCCTGCTCGTCCTCGAGTAGGTAAATGATAAAAGAAATAATTTATGAAGTGTGAATGCTAGCATAGTGCATAGGTTTGATCAATGATAATTTCAATCACTTTTTCTAGCATCAATATATATCATAATTAGTAGCTCATCTCATAAAACTTCTCATGATCAAGTAGCAAGCTATTCACATGTTTAAAGTATAGGCCATAAACTTTCTTGATAACTAACAAACTATGTTCTCAGTCATCAAACAATTGCAATTCATCTTATTTTCATTAAGGGTCTATGTAAGAGCTTTGATCTAGCAAATTCCACATACTCAACTATCATTTAGTCTTCCATGATTGCTGACACTCAAAGCATATTTTTAGAACAAACCGTTTCAGTCAAACACATAGGAAGATAGGGGCTTAATGTTTTGCTTCCCAACTTATTTATCTCATGGATAATGTCAACAATAATAACTCATGATCACCTATATTCAACTGGATATATGTGCCTGGATCTTTCCCTACCACATAATGCTTGCCAACTAAAGAATAAATAGAGTGGAATAGGGATGAACATTAATGACTCTTGCATAAAAGTAAATACAGAAAAGTAAAAGATAGGCCCTTCGCAGAGGGAAGCAGAGGTTGTCATGCGCTTTTTGTTGTTGGATGCACAAACCCTTAATGCAAAGGAACGTCACGTTATGTTGCCCCTTGTGATAGCAACCTTTATTATGTAGTCCGTCGCTTTTATTTCTTTACCATCACAAGTTCGTACAACGCTTATTTTCCCTTGCAATAAAAGATCATACATATTTTAGGAGCAATTTTTATTGCTTTTTGCTCCGATGACAACTTACTTGAAGGATCTTATTCAATCCATAGGTAGATATGGTGGACACTCATGGCAAGAAACTGAGTTTAAGGGTTTTTGGATGCACAAGTAGTATCTCTACTTAGTATGAATTTTTGGCTAGCAAAAGATCCTAAGCAAGCACCACATGTTAGAGGATCCATGACAATATAACTTCTGTGTGAATATAAACAAACATAACTCATTACGTTGTCTTCCTTGTCCAACGTCAACTACTTGATCAAGCTTGAAAATAATTAATGGGGGCTCACAATCATAGAAGATGTTCAAGATAGTATATTTATATGTGAAATTTCTCTTCCTTCAAAATTCTTTCATGAATTGTTCAAGTGACCAATGCTATGTTTGTTAACTTTCAATAAATTTTAACACTTATACTTCTTGTATGTGAAGTCACTACTCCCCATGGGACAAGCATATGAAGCATATAAATTTCAACTTTATGATATTTAATTCATTTCAACAATTTACTCATAGGATATAAGTGAAGCACAAGAGTAAATGACAAACTACTCCAAGAAGATATAAGTGAAGATCAAATGAGTAGTTAAGTAATTAATTACCTATGTGAGAATTCTCTCTCATTTAAGAATTTCAGATCTTAAGTATTTTATTCAAGCAGCAAAGAAAATAAAAGAAAATGACATTCCAAGGATAGCACATATCATGTGAAGAAGCAAAAACTTAGGCTCAACCAAAACTGACCGATAGTTGTTGAAGAAGAAAGGTGGGATGCCTACCGGGGCATCCCCAAGCATAGATGCTTGAGACTTCTTGAAATATTAATTTGGGATGCCTTGGGCATCCCCAAGCTTGAGCTCTTGTGTCTCCTTAATTCCTCTCATATCACGGTTTCCCTAAATCTTAAATACTTCATCCACACAAAACTCAACAAGAACTCGTGAGATAAGTTAGTATAAATCAACTCAAAACCTTAACATTCTCTACTGTAACAAATCACTAAAATTATAATTAAAGATTGCATACTAAATGCCTCTACATATTTAATACTCCTATACTCAAATAGAAACATTAAACACGCAAACATATGCAAACAATGCAACTATAACAGCAATCTGCCAAAACAGAATAGTCTGTAAAGGGTGAATAAGAATTCATACTTCCCTAACTCCAAAAATTCTGAAAACTTACCATGTGACAGAGGACTCATGCATGCTTACTGTGTAAAAATTTCAGATTTTTCTCATGTTCTGACTATTCAGGAATATTCTGGACATAACAGAAAACTTTCTGTTTTCAAACAGCAACACATGAACTTGCAAACTGAGCATGGTAAAGGCTATAATTGGCATTTTATTGAACTAAAAGATACAAAACATGATTAACACCAAGCAAATATCAACAGAAGAAAATGACGCTTCAAGCAAAACTCATATTATGTGACGAATAAAAATATAGCTCCGAGTGTGGTTACCGATAGTGTTGAAGACGAAAGAGGGGATGCCTTCCGGGGCATCCCCAAGCTTAGACGCTTGAGTCTTCCTCAAATTTTACCTTGGGGTGCCTTGGGCATACCCAAGCTTAGGGTCTTTCCACTCCTTATTCTCCTCATATCGATATCTCACCCAAAACTTGAAAACTTCAATCACACAAAACTTAACGGAACTTCATGAGATAGGTTAGTATGATAAAAATAAATCATCCACTTAGGTACAGTCAAGACAAGATTCATAATTGTTCTCACATAATGCCTACTGTATTCTATCATTTCCACAATTTACATTACTCAATATAAGCTATGGAAACACTAAAACAAGCAAACTATGAATCGAAAACAGAATCTGTCAAAAACAGAACAGCGTGTAGTAAGCGATTTAAAACCCATACTTCTGTACCTCCAAAAATTCTGACAAATTAGGACAACATAAAAAATTTGTAACCCAATACTATGTAAAAATTTCAGAATTGTTTCACGCTCCATTACAGAATAGAAATTCCAGCACTGGACGCAAAAGTTTCTGTTTTTGCACAGAATCAAATCAACAAGCATCCACACTATCCCAAAGGCTTTACTTGGCACATTATTGAAAGAAAACATATAAAACATGATTACTATAGTAGCTTAATAATGTGGACACACAAAAACAGTAGGTATAAGTATTGGGTTGTCTCCCAACAAGCGCTTTTCTTTAATGCCTTTTAGCTAGGCATGATGATTTTAATGATGCTCACATAAAAAGTGAAGAATTGAAACATAACGGGAGCATCATGAATCATATGTTCCTCTCTCATAATAATTTTCAGTAGCATCATGAATGGATTCATCAATATAGCTATCATATAAAGCATTCTTTTCATGATCCACAAGCATAGAATTTTTATTACTCTCCACACAAGCAATTTTCTTCTCATTCATAATAGTGGGAGTATTGTATGAAACTCGAATACTATAAATTGTTTCCACATTAAAAGAATGATGTTCAGTAAAAGGATTATAACAAGTATTATAATAATAATCATCACTATTTTTCATAGCATAAGTATCATCACAATAATCATCATAGATAGGAGGCATGAAATCATCATAACAAATTTGATCATTCAAAGTAGGGGGACTAAAAAGATCATCTTCATTAAGTATAGCATCTCCAAGCTTGGGACAAACATCAATTGCAGCAAATAAATTCTCAAACATGTCATTCTCATCAAACGTAGCATCCCTAAGCTTGTGGCGTGGCATATCATTAGCATAATCACTATTATCATCAATAGTATGAATAGCACCAATAGTATAACAATTATTATCATCACAATTTTCTAAGTTGGTGCCAAAAAGATTTTCAAGATTATAAGAAGTATCATTATTTTCCCAATCATAATCATCATAATGAGTAATAGGCATAATAAAATCACCCTCAATAGTTCCTTCGGACATTGTACCATAAGACAAATAAGCAATATCATCATCAAGTATATCATCTTCCACAATTACTTTTGATTCACTCTCATGAGGTACAACAATAATAGGGGCAACATTATTTGGAAGGGATATCTTTTTACCTCTACTCTTTCTTCTTTTCTTCTTCTTCACCACGTCATGTGTGGGTTTAATCAATTTTTCCGAGCTTCTTATTGATGAGATTGGTTGAATAGGAAGCTCCTCCTCGTCACCTATTTCATCATGAGAGACAATAGGACGGAAAGTGGAAATCTTTACCCTTTCATTAGTGTTCCTTTTATATTCTATTGGTTTTCCCATCTTTCTGTAGTTGGCAATATAAGCATTCTCATTGCAATTTACCACACAAAACATATAGATTTCCTCTAGATTAGTTTCAATGTTGTCTGTGAGAATGAATACTTCAAACCAACTATTTTTATGTGTCAATTCCTCACACCCCAAAAATAGATAAAGCTCATTATATAGTTCGAGCGCGGTCAAGTCATTACAATATTTAGCCATGATTCGATCATGAAAAAGTATGCATTGAAAATTAAGGTGACCAACTTTATTGCAAAGTTCACAAGTAATGGGATGAAGAAAGCATAATTTTGTAGCAAATTCATCATCACTTTGAGCAAAAAATTGGTTCTATCATGTTTATGCTTCTTACAAAATCTATCATCCCTATAAGGCATGTCTTCACAAACTTTATGCACTCCACAAAAATTGACATGCTTATAAGAAACATTTTTTTCATGACTAGTGCAATCATCATTAGTATTTTGGATATTCATAGAATTCATACTAAGAACATTGCAATCATGCTCATCATTCAAAGATTTTATGCCAAATATTTTATTGAATTCTTCTTCTATCAATTGAGCACAAATTTCTGCTCCATCATTTTCAAGAAAGACATGATAAAGACGAATAATATGGGGCAACCTCAATTCCATTTTTTTGTAGTTTCTTTTATAAAACCAAACTAGTGATAAAACAAGAAACTAAAAGATTCGATTGCAAGATCTAAAGATATACCTTCAAGCACTCACCTCCCGGCAACGGCGCCAGAAAAGAGTTTGATGTCTACTACACAACTTATTCTTGTAGACTCGTGTTGGGCCTCCAAGCGCAGAGTTTTGTAGGACAGTAGCAATTTTCCCTCAAGTGGATGACCTAAGGTTTATCAATCCGTGGGAGGCGTAAGTTGAAGATGGTATCTCTCAAACAACCCTGCAACCAAATACAAGAAATCTCTTGTGTCCCCAACACACCCAATACAATGGTAAATTGTATAGGTGCACTAGTTCGGCGAAGAGATGGTGATAAAAGTGTAGTATGGATAGTAGATATAGGTTTTTGTAATCTGAAAATATAAAAACAGCAAGGTAGCAAGTAACAAAAGTGAGCACAAACGGTATTGCAATGCTTAGAAACAAGGCCTAGGGTTCATACTTTCGCTAGTGCAATCTCTCAACAATGCTAATATAATTGGATCATATAACAATCCCTCAACGTGCGATAAAGAATCACTCCAAAGTTCCTATTAGCGGAGAACATAAGATAGAAATTGTTTGTAGGGTACGAAACCACCTCAAAGTTATCCTTTCCGATCGATCTATTGAGCCATTCCTATAAGTGTCACAAATAGCTCTAGAGTTCGTACTAAAATAACACCATATGATACGCATCAACCAACTCTAATGTCACCTAGATACTCCACCACAAGTATCCGTGAGTTGATTATTCGATATGCATCAAACAACTTCATAATCATAATATTCAATCCACACAAAGAACTTCAAAGAGTAACCCAAAGTTTCTTATCAGAGAAAAGATAACGAAAACGTGCAACCAACCCCTATGCCTAGATCACCCCAAGGTCACGGGAATCCGCGAGTTGATCACCAAAACATACATCAAGTAAACCAATAGAATACCCCATTGTCACCACGGGTATCCACATGCAAGACATACATCAAGTGTTCTCAAATCTGAAATATTCAATCCGACAATAACGAAACCTCAAAGGGCAAGATTCGATTCATCACAACAAGGATAGAGAGGGAAGAAACACCATATGATCCAACTATATTAACAAAGCTCGTGATACATCAAGATCGTGCCAAATCAAGAACACGAGAGAGAGAGAGAGATCAAACACATAGCTACTGGTACAAACCCTCAGCCCCGAGGGTGAACTACTCCCTCCTCGTCATGGAGACCGCCGGGATGATGAAGATGGCCTCCGGTGATGCTTCCTTCTCTCCGGCAGGGTGCTGGAAAAGGGCTGTAGATGAGATCGTGGAGGTACAGAGGCTTGCGGCGGCGTAAAAACTCATCTAGGTTAACTTTCGGGGGTTTCTCTATTTATATGATTTTTCAGCATTGGAATCAGGTCAGACGGAGCCACATGGGCCCCACGAGGTACCAGGGCGCGCCCTGGTGCCTCGTGGGCACTAGGTAGCCCCCTCCAGTGGGTCTTGGTTCCAGTATTTTTTATTTACTCCATAAAAAATCTCCAAAAATTATCATCCAATTCCAAGAACTTTTATTTCTGCACAAAAAAACACCATGGCAATTCTGCTGAAAACAGCGTCAGTCCGGGTTAGTTCTAATCAAATCATGCCAAAACCATATAGAATTGTTATAAACATGGCATGAATACTTTATAAATAATAGATACGTTGGAGACGTATCAGGCGGCGACGGATACCATAGCCGCGGGTCCGAACAGACGGAATGAACGGCCGCAAGGGTGCTGCTGAAGTGCTGATCATGGAGTCCGAGAAGATCGTCGTCGGAAGGCCACCAGCGCAGCCTTTTAGCCTATATTTTATTATAATTGTATGGAAATGTCGCTTATCGACATTTTAAGTCGCTAATCATATGTAAAGGCGACAAATTTTGCCCCTAATTTATAGGAAGTACCAACGTTTGTTTGAGCATTTCTGTCTTTTAATTTATAAAACCAGTTTTGGTCAACCGTCTGGCACCCGTGGGAGGCGCGACGGCCCATCCATCGGGCACGATGATGATATGTTGACCGTGTGTAATAGTGGGCAGACACATACACATCCGGGAACGCGGGCCCACGACTCGTCCGCTTCGACAACATTTCGGAGGCCAGATCCGGCTTGTAAAATTGACTTTCGGATGATTTTATCTTTGTCGTGTACTCTGCCACCCTCTACCACCCGTCCGTGGGCTAAGCCAAGGACCGATATATGGGCAATAACGTATGGAACAGTACACCATCCTTCCATTAACAAACCAGAAAGACTAAGGTTCAGTCTGGACAGAAGGAGGAGGCTCTTTGTTGCATCGAAACCGATGAATTCATGCTTCACATGTTCTATCACCCATCCCGCTACCCCCCTCTCTTTTTCACCAGCAGATGCATTATTCTTGGATGATAAAGTACGTAACACCTCATTCTCATTATGTTTATGCCCACGAAAAATTATAGGTCACTCCGAATGGTGCAAGATGGCTCGTCGATGCGATCAAGTTACCCTGAAAGTTGTATTCACGGTCTGTCCCCCGATGTTGTATCCATAAAACGGCCACAATTTGGCCATACAAACTCCGTTGGAGCTCCATGACCCGCCAAATAGATCACAACGACAAGATGTATGCGTCCATATCCCTCTTATCCGCTTCGACAACATTTCGGAGGCCAGATCCGGCTTGTAAAATTGACTTTCGGATGATTTTGTCTTTGCCATGTACTCTGCCACCCGCTACCACCCTTCCGTGAGCTCACCCACAGACCGATATATGGGCTATAACGTATGGAACAATACACAATCCTTCCATTCACGAACCAAAAAGACTACAGGTTCAGTCTGGACAGAAGGAGGAGGCTCTTTGTTGCATCGAAACCGATGAAATCATGCTTCACATGTTTTATCACCCATCCCGCTACCACCCTCACTTTTTTCACCAGCATATACAATTATCTTGGAAGATAAAGTACGTAGCACCTCTTCCTCATTATGTTTATGCACACAAAAAATTATAGGTCATTCGAATGGTGCAAGATGGCTCATCGATGCGATCAAGTTACCTTGAAAGTTGTATTCACGCTTTGTCCCATACAAACTCCGTTGGAGCTCCATGAACTGCCAAATCGATCATAACGAAAAGTTGTATTCGTCCATATCCCACTCGTCTGCTTCAACAACATTTCGAAGGCCAGATCAGGCTTGTAAAATTGACTTTCGGATGATTTTATCTTTGTCGTGTACTCTGCCACCCTTTACCACCCGTCCGTAAGCTAAGCCAGGGACCGATATATGGGCAATAACGTATGGAACAATACACCATCCTTCCATTAACGAACCAGAAAGACTAAGGTTCAATCTGGACAGAAGGAGGAGGCTCTTTGTTGCATCGAAACCGATGAATTCATGCTTCACATGTTCTATCACCCATCTCGCTACCACCCTCTCTTTTTCACCAGCAGATGCATTATTCTTGGATGATAAAGTACGTAACACCTCATCCTCATTGTGTTTATGCCCACGAAAAATTATAGGTTACTCCGAATGGTGCAAGATGGCTCGTCGATGCGATCAAGTTACCCTGAAAGTTGTATTCACGGTCTGTCCCCCGCTGTTGTATCCATAAAGAGGCCACAATTTGGCCATACAAACTCCGTTGGAGCTCCATGACCCGCCAAATCGATCACAACGAAAAGTTGTATGTGTCCATATCCCACTCGTCCGCTTCGACAACATTTCGGAGGCCAGATCCGGCTTGTAAAATTGACTTTCGGATGATTTTATCTTTGCCCTGTACTCTACCACCCGTCCGTGAGCTAAGCCAAGGACCAATATATGGGCAATAACGTATGGAACAATACACCATCCTTCCATTAACGAACCAGAAAGACTAAGGTTCAGCCTGGAAAGAAGGAGGAGGCTCTTTGCTGCATCGAAACCGATGAATTCATGCTTCACATGTTCTATCACCCATCCCGCTACCACCCTCTCTTTTTCCCCAGTAGATGCATTATTCTTGGATGATAAAGTAAAGTACGTAACACCTATTATGTTTATGCCCACGAAAAATTATAGGTCACTCCGAATGGTGCAAGATGGCTCGTCGATGCGATCAAGTTACCCTGAAAGTTGTATTCACGGTCTGTCCCCCGATGTTGTATCCATAAAACGGCCACAATTTGGCCATACAAACTCCGTTGGAGCTCCATGACCCGCCAAATCGATCACAACGACAAGATGTATGCGTCCATATCCCACTCGTCCGCTTCAACAACATTTCCGAGGCAAGATCCGGCTTGTAAAATTGACTTTCGGATGATTTTATCTTTGCCGTGTACTCTGCCACCCGCTACCACCATTCCGTGAGCTCACCCACAGACCGATATATGGGCTATAACGTATGGAACAATACACCATCCTTCCATTCTTGAACCAAAAAGACTACAGGTTCAGACTGGGCAGAAGGAGGAGGCGCTTTATTGCATCGAAACCGATGATATCATGCTTCACATGTTCTATGACCCATCCCGCTACCACCCTCACTTTTTTCACCAGCAGATGCAATATTCTTGGATGATAAAGTACGTAGCACCTCATCCTCATTATGTTTATGCACACGAAAAATTATAGGTCATTCCGAATGGTGCAAGATGGCTCGTCTATGCGATCAAGTTACCCTGAAAGTTGTATTCACGCTCTGTCCCCCGATGTTGTATCCATAAAACGGCCACAAGTTGGCCATACAAACTCCGTTGGAGCTCCATGACCCGCCAAATCGATCACAACGAAATATTGTATGCGTCCATATCCCACTTGTCCGCTTCGACAACATTTCGGAGGCCAGATCCGGCTTGTAAAATTGACTTTCGGATGATTTTATCTTTGCCGTGTACTCTGCCACCCTCTACCACCCGTCCGTGAGCTAAGCCAAGGACCGATATATGGGCAATAACGTATGGAACAATACACCATCCTTCCATTAACGAACCAGAAAAACTAAGGTTCAGTCTGGACAGTAGGAGGAGGTTCTTTGTTGCATCGAAACCGGTGAGTTCATGCTTCACATGTTCTATCACCCATCCCGCTACCCTCTTTTTCACCAGCAGATGCATTATTCTTGGATGATAACGTACGTAACACCTCATCCTCATTATGTTTATGCTCACGAAAAATTATAGGTCACTCCGAATGGTGCAAGATGGCTCGTCGATGCGATCAAGTTACCCTGAAAGTTGTATTCACGGTCTGTCCCCCGATGTTGTATCCATAAAACGGCCACAATTTGGCCATAGAAACTCCGTTGGAGCTCCATGACCCGCCAAATCGATCACAACGACAAGATGTATGCGTCCATATCCCTCTCGTCCGCTTCGACAACATTTCGGAGGCCAGATCCGGATTGTAAAATTGACTTTCGGATGATTTTGTCTTTGCCGTGTACTATGCCACCCTATACCACCCTTCCGTGAGCTCACCCACGGACCGATATATGGGCTATAACGTATGGAACAATACACCATCCTTCCATTCACGAACCAAAAAGACTACAAGTTCAGTCTGGACAGAAGGAGGAGGCTCTTTGTTGCGTCGAAACCGATGAAATCATGCTTCGCATGTTCTATCACCCATCCCGCTACCACCCTCACTTTTTTCACCAGCAGATGCAATATTCTTGGATGATAAAGTACGTAGCACCTCATCCTCATTATGTTTATGCACACGAAAAATTATAGGTCATTCTGAATGGTGCAAGATGGCTCGTCGATGTGATCAAGTTACCCTGAAAGTTGTATTCATGCTCTGTCCCCCGATGTTGTATCCATAAAACGGCCACAATTTGGCCATACAAACTCCATTGGAGCTCCGTGAACCTCCAAATCGATCATAACGAAAAGTTGTATGCGTCAATATCCCACTCGTCTGCTTCGACAACATTTCGACGGCTAGATCCGGCTTGTAAAATTGACTTTCGGATGATTTTATCTTTGTCGTGTACTCTACCACCCTCTACCACCCATCCGTCCGTATGGAACAATACACCATCCTTCCATTAACGAACCAGAAAGACTAAGGTTCAATCTGGACATAAGGAGGAGGCTCTTTGTTGCATCAAAACCGATGAATTCATGCTTCACATGTTCTATCACCCATCCCGCTACCACCCTCTCTTTTTCACCAGCAGATGCATTATTCTTGGATGATAAAGTACGTAACACCTCATCCTCATTATGTCCACGAAAAATTATAGGTCACTCCGAATGGTGCAAGATGGCTCATCGATGCGATCAAGTTACCCTGAAAGTTGTATTCACGGTCTGTCCCCCGCTGTTGTATCCATAAAGAGGCCACAATTTGGCCATACAAACTCCGTTGGAGCTCCATGACCCGCCAAATCGATCACAACGACAAGATGTATGCGTCCATATCCCACTCGTCCGCTTCGACAACATTTCGGAGGTCAGATCCGGCTTGTAAAATTGACTTTCTGATGATTTTATCTTTGCCGTGTACTCTGCCACCCTCTACCACCCGTCCGTGAGCTAAGCCAAGGACCGATATATGGGCAATAACGTATGGAACAATACACCATCCTTCCATTAACGAACCAGAAAGACTAAGGTTCAGTCTGGACAGTAGGAGGAGGCTCTTTGTTGCATCGAAACCGATGAATCCATGCTTCACATGTTCTATCACCCATCCCGTTACCCTCTCTTTCACCAGCAGATGCATTATTCTTGGATGATAAAGTACATAACACCTCATCCTCATTATGCTTATGCCCAGGAAAAATTATAGGTCACTCCGAATGGTGCAAAATGGCTCGTCGATGCGATCAAGTTACCCTGAAAGTTGTATTCACGGTCTGTCCCCCGTTGTTGTATCCATAAAACGGCCACAATTTGGCCATACAAACTCCGTTGGAGCTCCATGACCCTCCAAATCAATCACAATGACAAGATGTATGCGTCCATATCCCTCTCGTCCGCTTCGACAACATTTCGGTGGCCAGATCCGGATTGTAAAATTGACTTTCGGATGATTTTGTCTTTGCCGTTTACTATGCCACCCTAAACCACCCTTCGGTGAGCTCACCCACGGACCGATATATGGGCTATAACGTATGGAACAATACACCATCCTTCCATTCACGAACCAAAAAGACTACAAGTTCAGTCTGGACAGAAGGAGGAGGCTCTTTGTTGCATCGAAACCGATGAAATCATGCTTCACATCTTCTATCACCCATCCCGTTACCACCCGCACTTTTTTCACCAGCAGATGCAATATTCTTGGATGATAAAGTACGTAGCACCTCATCCTCATTATGTTTATGCACACGAAAAATTATAGGTCACTCCGAATGGTGCAAGATGGCTCGTCGATGCGATCAAGTTACCCTGAAAGTTGTATTCACGGTCTGTCCCCCGATGTTGTATCCTTAAAACGGCCACAATTTGGCCATACAAACTCCGTTGGAGCTCCATGACCCGCCAAATCGATCACAACGACAAGATGTATGCGTCCATATCCCACTCGTCCGCTTCAACAACATTTCCGAGGCAAGATCCGGCTTGTAAAATTGACTTTCGGATGATTTTATCTTTGCCGTGTACTCTGCCACCCGCTACCACCCTTCCGTGAGCTCACCCACAGACCGATATATGGGCTATAACGTATGGAACAATACACCATCCTTCCATTCTTGAACCAAAAAGACTACAGGTTCAGACTGGGCAGAAGGAGGAGGCGCTTTGTTGCATCGAAACCGATGATATCATGCTTCACATGTTCTATCACCCATCCCGCTACCACCCTCACTTTTTTCACCAGCAGATGCAATATTCTTGGATGATAAAGTACGTAACACCTCATTCTCATTATGTTTATGCCCACGAAAAATTATAGGTCACTCCGAATGGTGCAAGATGGCTCGTCGATGCGATCAAGTTACCCTGAAAGTTGTATTCACGGTCTGTCCCCCAATGTTGTATCCATAAAACGGCCACAATTTGGCCATACAAACTCCGTTGGAGCTCCATGACCCGCCAAATCGATCACAAC
Organism: Elymus sibiricus; assembly: GCA_039707655.1. Lineage (NCBI taxonomy): Eukaryota > Viridiplantae > Streptophyta > Magnoliopsida > Poales > Poaceae > Elymus > Elymus sibiricus. The sequence continues at coordinate 200,344,675 of CM077668.1, forward strand.
GACAAGATGTATGCGTCCATATCCCACTCGTCCACTTCAACAACATTTCCGAGGCAAGATCCGGCTTGTAAAATTGACTTTCGGATGATTTTATCTTTGCCGTGTACTCTGCCACCCGCTACCACCCTTCCGTGAGCTCACCCACGGACCGATATATGGGCTATAACGTATGGAACAATACACCATCCTTCCATTCTTGAACCAAAAAGACTACAGGTTCAGACTGGACAGAAGGAGGAGGCTCTTTGTTGCATCGAAACCGATGATATCATGCTTCACATGTTCTATCACCCATCCCGCTACCACCCTCACTTTTTTCACCAGCAGATGCAATATTCTTGGATGGTAAAGTACGTAGCACCTCATCCTCATTATGTTTATGCACACGAAAAATTATAGGTCATTCCGAATGGTGCAAGATGGCTCGTCTATGCGATCAAGTTACCCTGAAAGTTGTATTCATGCTCTGTCCCCCGATGTTGTATCCATAAAACGGCCACAATTTGGCTATACAAACTCCGTTGGAGCTCCATGACCCGCCAAATCGATCACAACGAAAAATTGTATGCGTCCATATCCCACTCGTCCGCTTCGACAACATTTCGGAGGCCAGATCCGGCTTGTAAAATTGACTTTCGGATGATTTTATCTTTCCCATGTACTCTGCCACCCTCTACCACCCGTCCGTGAGCTAAGCCAAGGACCGATATATGGGCAATAACGTATGGAACAGTACACCATCCTTCCATTAACGAACCAGAAAGACTAAGGTTCAGTCTGGACAGTAGGAGGAGGCTCTTTGTTGCATCGAAACCGATGAATTCATGCTTCACATGTTCTATCACCCATCCCGCTACCCTCTTTTTCACCAGCAGATGCATTATTCTTGGATGATAACGTACGTAACACCTCATCCTCATTATGTTTATGCTCACGAAAAATTATAGGTCACTCCGAATGGTGCAAGATGGCTCGTCGATGCGATCAAGTTACCCTGAAAGTTGTATTCACGGTTTGTCCCCCGATGTTGTATCCATAAAACGGCCACAATTTGGCCATACAAACTCCGTTGGAGCTCCATGACCCGCCAAATCGATCACAACGACAAGATGTATGCGTCCATATCGCACTCGTCCGCTTCGACAACATTTCCGAGGCAAGATCCGGCTTGTAAAATTGACTTTCGGATGATTTTGTCTTTGTCGTGTACTCTGCCACGCGCTACCACCCTTCCGTGAGCTCACCCACGGACCGATATATGGGCAATAACGTATGGAACAATACACCATCCTTCCATTCACGAACCAAAAAGACTACAGGTTCAGTCTGGACAGAATGAGGAGGCTCTTTGTTGCATCGAAACCGATGAAATCATGCTTCACATGTTCTATCACCCATCCCGCTACCACCCTCACTTTTTTCACCAGCAGATGCAATATTCTTGGATGAAAAAGTACATAGCACCTCATCCTCATTATGTTTATGCACACGAAAAATTATAGGTCATTCCGAATGGTGCAAGATGGCTCGTCGATGCGATCAAGTTACCCTGAAAGTTGTATCCACGGTCTGTCCCCCGCTGTTGTATCCATAAAGAGGCCACAATTTGGCCATGCAAACTCCGTTGGAGCTCCATGACCCGCCAAATCGATCACACCGAAAAGTTGTATGCGTCCATATTCCACTCGTCCGCTTCGACAACATTTCAGAGGTCAGATCCGGCTTGTAAAATTGACTTTCTGATGATTTTATCTTTGCCATGTACTCTGCCACCCTCTACCACCCGTCCGTGAGCTAAGCCAAGGACCGATATATGGGCAATAACGTATGGAACAATACACCATCCTTCCATTAACGAACCAGAAAGACTAAGGTTCAGTCTGGACAGTAGGAGGAGGCTCTTTGTTGCATCGAAACCGATGAATCCATGCTTCACATGTTCTATCACCCATCCCGTTACCCTCTCTTTCACCAGCAGATGCATTATTCTTGGATGATAAAGTACGTAACACCTCATCCTCATTATGTTTATGCCCACGAAAAATTATAGGTCACTCTGAATGGTGCAAAATGGCTAGTCGATGCGATCAAGTTACCCTGAAAGTTGTATTCACGGTCTGTCTCCTGATGTTGTATCCATAAAACGGACACAATTTGGCCATACAAACTCCGTTGGAGCTCCATGACCCGCCAAATCGATCACAACGACAAGATGTATGCGTCCATATCCCTCTCGTCCGCTTCGACAACATTTCGGTGGCCAGATCCGGATTGTAAAATTGACTTTCGGATAATTTTGTCTTTACCCTGTACTATGCCACCCTAAACCACCCTTCCGTGAGCTCACCCACGGACCGATATATGGGCTATAACGTATGGAACAATACACCATCCTTCCATTCACGAACCAAAATTACTACAAGTTCAGTCTGGACAGAAGGAGGAGGCTCTTTGTTGCATCGAAACCGATGAAATCATGCTTCACATGTTCTATCACCCATCCCGTTACCACCCGCACTTTTTTCACCAGCAGATACAATATTCTTGGATGATAAAGTACGTAGCAACTCATCCTCATTATGTTTATGCACATGAAAAATTATATGTCATTCCGAATGGTGCAATATGGCTCGTCGATGTGATCAAGTTACCCTGAAAGTTGTATTCACGCTCTGTCCCCCGATGTTGTATCCATAAAACGGCAACAATTTGGCTATACAAACTCCATTGGAGCTCCGTGAACCGACAAATGGATCATAACGAAAAGTTGTATGCGTCCATATCCCACTCGTCTGCTTCGACAACATTTCGAAGGCCAGATCCGACTTGTAAAATTGACTTTCATATGATTTTATCTTTGTCGTGTACTCTGCCACCCTCTACCATCCGTCCATAAGCTAAGCCAAGGACCAATATATGGGCAATTACGTATGGAACAATACACCATCCTTCCATTAACGAACCAGAAAGACTAAGGTTCAATCTGGACAGAAGGAGGAGGCTCTTTGTTGCATCGAAACCGATGAATTCATGCTTCACATGTTCTATCACCCATCCCGCTACCACCCTCTCTTTTTCACCAGCAGATGTATTATTCTTGGATGATAAAGTACGTAAAACCTCATCCTCATTATGTTTATGCCCACAAAAAATTATAGGTCACTCCGAATGGTGCAAGATGGCTCATCGATGCGATCAAGTTACCCTGAAAGATGTATTCACGGTGTGTCCCCCAATGTTGTATCGATAAAACGACCACAATTTGGCCATACAAACTCCGTTGGAGCTCCATGACCCGCCAAATCGATCACAACGAAAAGTTGTATGCGTCCATATCCCACTCGTCCGCTTCGACAACATTTCGGAGGCCAGATCCGACTTGTACAATTGACTTTTGGATGATTTTATCTTTCCGTGTACTCTGCCACCCTCTACAACCCGTCCGTGAGCTATGCCAAGGACCGATATATGGGCAATAACGTATGGAACAATACACCATCCTTCCATTAACGAACCAGAAAGACTAAGGTTCAGTCTGGACAGAAGGAGGAGTCTCTTTGTTGCATCGAAACCGATGAATTCATGCTTCACATGTTCTATCTCCCATCCCGCTACCACCCTCTCTTTTTCACCAGCAGATACATTATTCTTGGATGATAAAGTACGTAACACCTCATCCTCATTATGTTTATGCCCACGAAAAATTATAGGTCACTCCGAATGGTGCAAGATGGCTCGTCGCTGCGATCAAGTTATCCTGAAAGTTGTATTCACGGTATGTCCCCCGCTGTTGTATCCATAAAACGGCCACAATTTGGCCATGCAAACTCCGTTTTAGCTCCATGACCCGCCAAATCGATCACAACAAAAAGTTGTATGCGTCCATATCCCACTCGTCCGCTTTGACAACATTTCGGAGGCCAGATCCGGCTTGTAAAATTGACTTTCAGAAGATTTTGTCTTTGCCGTGTACTCTGCCACCCTCTACCACCTGTCCGTGAGCTAAGCCAAGGACCGATATATGGGCAATAACGTATGGAACAATACACCATCCTTCCATTAACGAACCAGAAAGACTAAGGTTCAGTATGGACAGTAGGAGGAGGCTCTTTGTTGCATCGAAACCGATGAATTCATGCTTCACATGTTCTATCACCCATCCCGCTACCCTCTTTTTCACCAACAGATGCATTATTCTCGGATGATAAAGTACGTAACACCTCATCCTCATTATGTTTATGCCCACGAAAAATTATAGGTCACTCCGAATGGTGCAAGATGGCTCGTCGATGCGATCAAGTTACCCTAAAAGTTGTATTCACGGTCTGTCCCCCGATGTTGTATCCATAAAACGGCCACAATTTGGCCATACAAACTCCGTTGGAGCTCCATGACCCGCCAAATCGATCACAACGAAAAGTTGTATGCGTCCATATCCCACTCGTCCGCTTCGACAACATTTCGGAGGCCAGATCCGACTTGTACAATTAACTTTCAGATGATTTTATCTTTGCCGTGTACTCCGCCACCCTCTACCACCCGTCCGTGAGCAATGCCAAGGACCGATATATGGGCAATAACGTATGGAACAATACACCATCCTTCCGTTAACGAACCAGAAAGACTAAGGTTCAGTCTGGACAGAAGGAGGAAGCTCTTTGTTGCATCGAAACCGATGAATTCATGCTTCACATGTTCTATCACCCATCCCGCAACCACCCTCTCTCTTTGATACGGGGTTGCCCGATCTTCACAGGGGATCTGCTTGAGGAACGAATCAAAGCCACCTGAAGGGTACGAAGGAAACCCTCGATCCCAGCCAACAACGCTGTCGGGTAAAGGATAACTAGTGCAACCTGACGAGACCGAAGCTAGCTACTGCATATGCAACAACCAGCAACAAGTATTCGCCCAACCACACTCTTAGGATTCCAATCCACGCAACCACGCACAAAGTTGGAAGCACGAACTGGTCGCCGCCTCAACGGCTGCTGTTGTAAATTCACAAAGTGAGTTTACCCTCTCACAAGGCAAGATTACAAGAGCTAAGGAGGAAGTGAACTCTCAAACAAGATTCTGGTTGCACTTAGCTAACCTATGCTGAAATCAAATTGTCAAAGAGTTCTGGCTGAAGTGAGGGAAGGGGTATTTATACTAGGAACATCCCTCCTAGCTTAGGTGTGAAACTAGTCCAAAAGAGAGGCTCAAATTCGTGGTAACCAGCTGGTCAAGGGAGCAAACACATGGAGCCTCGCGCAGCAATTAATGCTCTGGACAACTTGCATTGGAACTCTCATATCCTTTGACTCGGGACTCCAAATGTTGCACCATTTGATTTTCCTGAAAGTAGACTTCAAATGCTGTCCAATTTGTACTCTCACACGTGCTGGAACCTCATATATTTGTGTTGCATGATGCAGCAAGTTCTGAGACGAATTCTGGAACTATGCATGCAACAATAGATTGTTGAGATGGCTTGCTATTCTTCCTTGAGGTGTAATTAGTTGCCCTTGTCACCAAAACATGGTTTACATCAGAGTTGAAACTTGTTCTCTTCAAACTTGTTGTATGGGCTTCAGAACTTGTTTCTTCATGAGCTGAATTTGTTTCTTCATGTGCTGAAAGTTGTTGGTTGTCCTCAACATTGTACCTGAGTAAAATCAGCACAGATGATTTAGGCAGTATAAAGTTCTCATGGATAGTTGAAGTATGATCAGCTAGGAGCGCGTTCACCTCTTGTTCTATATGTTTGGCACGGCTCCTTGTCATGGGACCCAAATAGGTCTTCTTTGTAGCAGCTTCATTTGAGAGCTGAGTTTTATCATGAGGAGAGGATGACAAACGAGGTGAACCTGGGATGTCCTCATCATCCTCCCCCTCTTCAAAAGGAGTCGTCCTCGACTCTTGACCCTCTTGATCGAAGCATGGAGACAAATCCGCAACGTTGAATGTTGGACTCACAGCATAGTCTCCAGGAAGCTCGATCTTGTAAGCATTGTCATTGATCTTTGCCAAGACTTTGAATGGTCCATCTCCACGAGGCATTAGCTTGGATTTGCGCTTCTCAGGAAAACGATCTTTGCGCAAATGTATCCAAACCAGATCTCCGGGCTCAAAAGTCACCCTCTTGCGGTTTTTGTTTGCCTTAGCTGCATAGTACTTGGATTTCCTTTCTATCTCTTCTCTGGTCTTCTCATGAATCTTCTTCACATATGCAGCACGCTTTGAAGCCTCCATGTTACATCTCTCTTGTAATGGAAGAGGCAACAAGTCAATTGGTGCAAGTGGTTTGAATCCATATACCACCTCAAATGGGCACATGCTTGTGGTAGAGTGAACTGCTCTGTTGTAAGCAAACTCCACGTGTGGCAAACACTCTTCCCACTCCTTCAAAATCTTCTTGATCATTGTACGCAGCAAGGCTGAGAGTGTGCGGTTGACCACCTCTGTTTGCCCATCAGTTTGTGGGTGACATGTCATTGAAAACAGCAGCTTGGTTCCCAACTTTGCCCATAATGTTTTCCAAAAATAGCTCATGAACTTCACATCACGATCTGAAACAATGCTCCTCGGCATTCCATGCAAGCGAACAACTTCCCTGAAAAACAAATCAGCAACATGTGAAGCATCGTCGTTCTTGTGGCACGGAATGAAGTGTGCCATTTTTGAGAACCTATCAACTACAACAAAAACTGAATCCCTCCCCCTCTTAGTCCTAGGTAGTCCTAAAACAAAATCCATGCTAATATCTTCCCAAGGAGCATTTGGAACTGGTAGGGGAGTATATAAACCATGGGGGTTCAGTTTAGACTTAGCTTTGTGGCATGTGATGCATCGCTGAACAAATCTCTCAACGTCCTTCCTCATCTTTGGCCAATAAAAATGATCAGCCAACAGCTCATATGTCTTCTCACGACCAAAGTGTCCCATTAATCCTCCTGCATGTGATTCCTGCAACAACAAGGGTCTAACAGAGGAATCTGGAACACACAGTTTGTTAGCCCTAAAAAGGAACCCATCATGCACATGGTATTTATCCCAACCTTTGCCATCTTTACATTTTGCATATGGTTCTGAAAATATATGATCAGTGCAATACAGTTCTTTTAGGCTCTCAAGTCCCGGTACCTTCACTTCTAATTGTGTCAAAAGAACATGCCTACGGGACAAAGCATCAGCAAACATGTTTTCCTTTCCTTTCTTGTACTTCACAACATATGGGAAAGTTTCAATGAATTCAACCCACTTAGCATGCCTACGATTCAGTTTAGCTTGGCCTTTCAAATGTTTCAAAGCCTCACGAACCAGAAAGACTAAGGTTCAATCTGGACAGAAGGAGGAGGCTCTTTGTTGCATCGAAACCGATGAATTCATGCTTCACATGTTCTATCACCCATCCCGCTACCACCCTCTCTTTTTCACCAGCAGATGTATTATTCTTGGATGATAAAGTACGTAAAACCTCATCCTCATTATGTTTATGCCCACAAAAAATTATAGGTCACTCCGAATGGTGCAAGATGGCTCATCGATGCGATCAAGTTACCCTGAAAGATGTATTCACGGTCTGTCCCCCAATGTTGTATCGATAAAACGGCCACAATTTGGCCATACAAACTCCGTTGGAGCTCCATGACCCGCCAAATCGATCACAACGAAAAGTTGTATGTGTCCATATCCCACTCGTCCGCTTCGACAACATTTCGGAGGCCAGATCCGACTTGTACAATTGACTTTTGGATGATTTTATCTTTCCGTGTACTCTGCCACCCTCTACCACCCGTCCGTGAGCTATGCCAAGGACCGATATATGGGCAATAACGTATGGAACAATACACCATCCTTCCATTAACGAACCAGAAAGACTAAGGTTCAGTCTGGACAGAAGGAGGAGTCTCTTTGTTGCATCGAAACCGATGAATTCCTGCTTCACATGTTCTATCTCCCATCCCGCTACCACCCTCTCTTTTTCACCAGCAGATACATTATTCTTGGATGATAAAGTACGTAACACCTCATCCTCATTATGTTTATGCCCACGAAAAATTATAGGTCACTCCGAATGGTGCAAGATGGCTCGTCGCTGCGATCAAGTTATCCTGAAAGTTGTATTCACGGTATGTCCCCCGCTGTTGTATCCATAAAACGGCCACAATTTGGCCATGCAAACTCCGTTTTAGCTCCATGACCCGCCAAATCGATCACAACAAAAAGTTATATGCGTCCATATCCCACTCGTCCGCTTCGACAACATTTCGGAGGCCAGATCCGGCTTGTAAAATTGACTTTCAGATGATTTTGTCTTTGCCGTGTACTCTGCCACCCTCTACCACCTGTCCGTGAGCTAAGCCAAGGACCGATATATGGGCAATAACGTATGGAACAATACACCATCCTTCCATTAACGAACCAGAAAGACTAAGGTTCAGTATGGACAGTAGGAGGAGGCTCTTTGTTGCATCGAAACCGATGAATTCATGCTTCACATGTTCTATCACCCATCCCGCTACCCTCTTTTTCACCAGCAGATGCATTATTCTCGGATGATAAAGTACGTAACACCTCATCCTCATTATGTTTATGCCCACGAAAAATTATAGGTCACTCCGAATGGTGCAAGATGGCTCGTCGATGCGATCAAGTTACCCTGAAAGTTGTATTCACGGTCTGTCCCCCGATGTTGTATCCATAAAACGGCCACAATTTGGCCATACAAACTCCGTTGGAGCTCCATGACCCGCCAAATCGATCACAACGAAAAGTTGTATGCGTCCATATCCCACTCGTCCGCTTCGACAACATTTCGGAGGCCAGATCCGACTTGTACAATTAACTTTCAGATGATTTTATCTTTGCCGTGTACTCCGCCACCCTCTACCACCCGTCCGTGAGCTATGCCAAGGACCGATATATGGGCAATAACGTATGGAACAATACACCATCCTTCCATTAACGAACCAGAAAGACTAAGGTTCAGTCTGGACAGAAGGAGGAGGCTCTTTGTTGCATCGAAACCGATGAATTCATGCTTCACATGTTCTATCACCCATCCCGCAACCACCCTCTCTTTTTGATACGGGGTTGCCCGATCTTCACGGGGGATCTGCTTGAGGAACGAATCAAAGCCACCTGAAGGGTACGAAGGAAACCCTCGATCCCAGCCAACAACGCTGTCGGGTAAAGGATAACTAGTGCAACCTGACGAGACCGAAGCTAGCTACTGCATATGCAACAACCAGCAACAAGTATTCGCCCAACCACACTCTTAGGATTCCAATCCACGCAACCACGCACAAAGTTGGAAGCACGAACTGGTCGCCGCCGCAACGGCTGCTGTTGTAAATTCACAAAGTGAGTTTACCCTCTCACAAGGCAAGATTACAAGAGCTAAGGAGGAAGTGAACTCTCAAACAAGATTCTGGTTGCACTTAGCTAACCTATGCTGAAATCAAATTGTTAAAGAGTTCTGGCTGAAGTGAGGGAAGGGGTATTTATACTAGGAACATCCCTCCTAGCTTAGGTGTGAAACCAGTCCAAAAGAGAGGCTCAAATTCGTGGTAACCAGCTGGTCAAGGGAGCAAACACATGGAGCCTCGCGCAGCAATTAATGCTCTGGACAACTTGCATTGGAACTCTCATATCCTTTGACTCAGGACTCCAAATGTTGCACCGTTTGATTTTCCTGAAAGTAGACTTCAAATGTTGTCCAATTTGTACTCTCACACGTGCTGGAACCTCATATATTTGTGTTGCATGATGCAGCAAGTTCTGAGACGAATTCTGGAACTATGCATGCAACAATAGATTGTTGAGATGGCTTGCTATTCTTCCTTGAGGTGTAATTAGTTGCCCTTGTCACCAAAACATGGTTTACATCAGAGTTGAAACTTGTTCTCTTCAAACTTGTTGTATGGGCTTCAGAACTTGTTTCTTCATGAGCTGAATTTGTTTCTTCATGTGCTGAAAGTTGTTGGTTGTCCTCAACATTGTACCTGAGTAAAATCAGCACAGATGATTTAGGCAGTATAAAGTTCTCATGGATAGTTGAAGTATGATCAGCTAGGAGCGCGTTCACCTCTTGTTCTATATGTTTGGCACGGCTCCTTGTCATGGGACCCAAATAGGTCTTCTTTGTAGCAGCTTCATTTGAGAGCTGAGTTTTATCATGAGGAGAGGATGACAAACGAGGTGAACCTGGGATGTCCTCATCATCCTCCCCCTCTTCAAAAGGAGTCGTCCTCGACTCTTGACCCTCTTGATCGAAGCATGGAGACAAATCCGCAACGTTGAATGTTGGACTCACAGCATAGTCTCCAGGAAGCTCAATCTTGTAAGCATTGTCATTGATCTTTGCCAAGACTTTGAATGGTCCATCTCCACGAGGCATTAGCTTGGATTTGCGCTTCTCAGGAAAACGATCTTTGCGCAAATGTATCCAAACCAGATCTCCGGGCTCAAAAGTCACCCTCTTGCGGTTTTTGTTTGCCTTAGCTGCATAGTACTTGGATTTCCTTTCTATCTCTTCTCTGGTCTTCTCATGAATCTTCTTCACATATGCAGCACGCTTTGAAGCCTCCATGTTACATCTCTCTTGTAATGGAAGAGGCAACAAGTCAATTGGTGCAAGTGGTTTGAATCCATATACCACCTCAAATGGGCACATGCTTGTGGTAGAGTGAACTGCTCTGTTGTAAGCAAACTCCACGTGTGGCAAACACTCTTCCCACTCCTTCAAAATCTTCTTGATCATTGTACGCAGCAAGGCTAAGAGTGTGCGGTTGACCACCTCTGTTTGCCCATCAGTTTGTGGGTGACATGTCGTTGAAAACAGCAGCTTGGTTCCCAACTTTGCCCATAATGTTTTCCAAAAATAGCTCATGAACTTCACATCACGATCTGAAACAATGCTCCTCGGCATTCCATGCAAGCGAACAACTTCCCTGAAAAACAAATCAGCAACATGTGAAGCATCGTCGTTCTTGTGGCACGGAATGAAGTGTGCCATTTTTGAGAACCTATCAACTACAACAAAAACTGAATCCCTCCCCCTCTTAGTCCTAGGTAGTCCTAAAACAAAATCCATGCTAATATCTTCCCAAGGAGCATTTGGAACTGGTAGGGGAGTATATAAACCATGGGGGTTCAGTTTAGACTTAGCTTTGTGGCATGTGATGCATCGCTGAACAAATCTCTCAACGTCCTTCCTCATCTTTGGCCAATAAAAATGATCAGCCAACAGCTCATATGTCTTCTCACGACCAAAGTGTCCCATTAATCCTCCTGCATGTGATTCCTGCAACAACAAGGGTCTAACAGAGGAATCTGGAACACACAGTTTGTTAGCCCTAAAAAGGAACCCATCATGCACATGGTATTTATCCCAACCTTTGCCATCTTTACATTTTGCATATGGTTCTGAAAATATATGATCAATGCAATACAGTTCTTTTAGGCTCTCAAGTCCCGGTACCTTCACTTCTAATTGTGTCAAAAGAACATGCCTACAGGACAAAGCATCAGCAAACATGTTTTCCTTTCCTTTCTTGTACTTCACAACATATGGGAAAGTTTCAATGAATTCAACCCACTTAGCATGCCTACGATTCAGTTTAGCTTGGCCTTTCAAATGTTTCAAAGCCTCACGAACCAGAAAGACTAAGGTTCAATCTGGACAGAAGGAGGAGGCTCTTTGTTGCATCGAAACCGATGAATTCATGCTTCACATGTTCTATCACCCATCCCGCTACCACCCTCTCTTTTTCACCAGCAGATGTATTATTCTTGGATGATTAAGTACGTAAAACCTCATCCTCATTATGTTTATGCCCACAAAAAATTATAGGTCACTCCGAATGGTGCAAGATGGCTCATCGATGCGATCAAGTTACCCTGAAAGATGTATTCACGGTCTGTCCCCCAATGTTGTATCGATAAAACGGCCACAATTTGGCCATACAAACTCCGTTGGAGCTCCATGACCCGCCAAATCGATCACAACGAAAAGTTGTATGTGTCCATATCCCACTCGTCCGCTTCGACAACATTTCGGAGGCCAGATCTGACTTGTACAATTGACTTTTGGATGATTTTATCTTTCCGTGTACTCTGCCACCCTCTACCACCCGTCCGTGAGCTATGCCAAGGACCGATATATGGGCAATAACGTATGAAACAATACACCATCCTTCCATTAACGAACCAGAAAGACTAAGGTTCAGTCTGGACAAAAGGAGGAGTCTCTTTGTTGCATCGAAACCGATGAATTCATGCTTCACATGTTCTATCTCCCATCCCGCTACCACCCTCTCTTTTTCACCAGCAGATACATTATTCTTGGATGATAAAGTACGTAACACCTCATCCTCATTATGTTTATGCCCACGAAAAATTATAGGTCACTCCGAATGGTGCAAGATGGCTCGTCGCTGCGATCAAGTTATCCTGAAAGTTGTATTCACGGTATGTCCCCCGCTGTTGTATCCATAAAACGGCCACAATTTGGCCATGCAAACTCCGTTTTAGCTCCATGACCTGCCAAATCGATCACAACAAAAAGTTATATGCGTCCATATCCCACTCGTCCGCTTCGACAACATTTCGGAGGCTAGATCTGGCTTGTAAAATTGACTTTCAGATGATTTTGTCTTTGCCGTGTACTCTGCCACCCTCTACCACCTGTCCGTGAGCTAAGCCAAGGACCGATATATGGGCAATAACGTATGGAACAATACACCATCCTTCCATTAACGAACCAGAAAGACTAAGGTTCAGTATGGACAGTAGGAGGAGGCTCTTTGTTGCATCGAAACCGATGAATTCATGCTTCACATGTTCTATCACCCATCCCGCTACCCTCTTTTTCACCAGCAGATGCATTATTCTCGGATGATAAAGTACGTAACACCTCATCCTCATTATGTTTATGCCCACGAAAAATTATAGGTCACTCCGAATGGTGCAAGATGGCTCGTCGATGCGATCAAGTTACCCTGAAAGTTGTATTCACGGTCTGTCCCCCGATGTTGTATCCATAAAACGGCCACAATTTGGCCATACAAACTCCGTTGGAGCTCCATGACCCGCCAAATCGATCACAACGAAAAGTTGTATGCGTCCATATCCCACTCGTCCGCTTCGACAACATTTCGGAGGCCAGATCCGACTTGTACAATTAACTTTCAGATGATTTTATCTTTGCCGTGTACTCCGCCACCCTCTACCACCCGTCCGTGCGCTATGCCAAGGACCGATATATGGGCAATAACGTATGGAACAATACACCATCCTTCCATTAACGAACCAGAAAGACTAAGGTTCAGTCTGGACAGAAGGAGGAGGCTCTTTGTTGCATCGAAACCGATGAATTCATGCTTCACATGTTCTATCACCCATCCCGCAACCACCCTCTCTTTTTGATACGGGGTTGCCCGATCTTCACGGGGGATCTGCTTGAGGAACGAATCAAAGCCACCTGAAGGGTACGAAGGAAACCCTCGATCCCAGCCAACAACGCTGTCGGGTAAAGGATAACTAGTGCAACCTGACGAGACCGAAGCTAGCTACTGCATATGCAACAACCAGCAACAAGTATTCGCCCAACCACACTCTTAGGATTCCAATCCACGCAACCACGCACAAAGTTGGAAGCACGAACTGGTCGCCGCCTCAACGGCTGCTGTTGTAAATTCACAAAGTGAGTTTACCCTCTCACAAGGCAAGATTACAAGAGCTAAGGAGGAAGTGAACTCTCAAACAAAATTCTGGTTGCACTTAGCTAACCTATGCTGAAATCAAATTGTTAAAGAGTTCTGGCTGAAGTGAGGGAAGGGGTATTTATACTAGGAACATCCCTCCTAGCTTAGGTGTGAAACCAGTCCAAAAGAGAGGCTCAAATTCGTGGTAACCAGCTGGTCAAGGGAGCAAACACATGGAGCCTCGCGCAGCAATTAATGCTCTGGACAACTTGCATTGGAACTCTCATATCCTTGACTCAGGACTCCAAATGTTGCACCGTTTGATTTTCCTGAAAGTAGACTTCAAATGCTGTCCAATTTGTACTCTCACACGTGCTGGAACCTCATATATTTGTGTTGCATGATGCAGCAAGTTCTGAGACGAATTCTGGAACTATGCATGCAACAATAGATTGTTGAGATGGCTTGCTATTCTTCCTTGAGGTGTAATTAGTTGCCCTTGTCACCAAAACATGGTTTACATCAGAGTTGAAACTTGTTCTCTTCAAACTTGTTGTATGGGCTTCAGAACTTGTTTCTTCATGAGCTGAATTTGTTTCTTCATGTGCTGAAAGTTGTTGGTTGTCCTCAACATTGTACCTGAGTAAAATCAGCACAGATGATTTAGGCAGTATAAAGTTCTCATGGATAGTTGAAGTATGATCAGCTAGGAGCGCGTTCACCTCTTGTTCTATATGTTTGGCACGGCTCCTTGTCATGGGACCCAAATAGGTCTTCTTTGTAGCAGCTTCATTTGAGAGCTGAGTTTTATCATGAGGAGAGGATGACAAACGAGGTGAACCTGGGATGTCCTCATCATCCTCCCCCTCTTCAAAAGGAGTCGTCCTCGACTCTTGACCCTCTTGATCGAAGCATGGAGACAAATCCGCAACGTTGAATGTTGGACTCACAGCATAGTCTCCAGGAAGCTCAATCTTGTAAGCATTGTCATTGATCTTTGCCAAGACTTTGAATGGTCCATCTCCACGAGGCATTAGCTTGGATTTGCGCTTCTCAGGAAAACGATCTTTGCGCAAATGTATCCAAACCAGATCTCCGGGCTCAAAAGTCACCCTCTTGCGGTTTTTGTTTGCCTTAGCTGCATAGTACTTGGATTTCCTTTCTATCTCTTCTCTGGTCTTCTCATGAATCTTCTTCACATATGCAGCACGCTTTGAAGCCTCCATGTTACATCTCTCTTGTAATGGAAGAGGCAACAAGTCAATTGGTGCAAGTGGTTTGAATCCATATACCACCTCAAATGGGCACATGCTTGTGGTAGAGTGAACTGCTCTGTTGTAAGCAAACTCCACGTGTGGCAAACACTCTTCCCACTCCTTCAAAATCTTCTTGATCATTGTACGCAGCAAGGCTAAGAGTGTGCGGTTGACCACCTCTGTTTGCCCATCAGTTTGTGGGTGACATGTCGTTGAAAACAGTAGCTTGGTTCCCAACTTTGCCCATAATGTTTTCCAAAAATAGCTCATGAACTTCACATCACGATCTGAAACAATGCTCCTCGGCATTCCATGCAAGCGAACAACTTCCCTGAAAAACAAATCAGCAACATGTGAAGCATCGTCGTTCTTGTGGCACGGAATGAAGTGTGCCATTTTTGAGAACCTATCAACTACAACAAAAACTGAATCCCTCCCCCTCTTAGTCCTAGGTAGTCCTAAAACAAAATCCATGCTAATATCTTCCCAAGGAGCATTTGGAACTGGTAGGGGAGTATATAAACCATGGGGGTTCAGTTTAGACTTAGCTTTGTGGCATGTGATGCATCGCTGAACAAATCTCTCAACGTCCTTCCTCATCTTTGGCCAATAAAAATGATCAGCCAACAGCTCATATGTCTTCTCACGACCAAAGTGTCCCATTAATCCTCCTGCATGTGATTCCTGCAACAACAAGGGTCTAACAGAGGAATCTGGAACACACAGTTTGTTAGCCCTAAAAAGGAACCCATCATGCACATGGTATTTATCCCAACCTTTGCCATCTTTACATTTTGCATATGGTTCTGAAAATATATGATCAATGCAATACAGTTCTTTTAGGCTCTCAAGTCCCGGTACCTTCACTTCTAATTGTGTCAAAAGAACATGCCTACAGGACAAAGCATCAGCAAACATGTTTTCCTTTCCTTTCTTGTACTTCACAACATATGGGAAAGTTTCAATGAATTCAACCCACTTAGCATGCCTACGATTCAGTTTAGCTTGGCCTTTCAAATGTTTCAAAGCCTCACGAACCAGAAAGACTAAGGTTCAATCTGGACAGAAGGAGGAGGCTCTTTGTTGCATCGAAACCGATGAATTCATGCTTCACATGTTCTATCACCCATCCCGCTACCACCCTCTCTTTTTCACCAGCAGATGTATTATTCTTGGATGATTAAGTACGTAAAACCTCATCCTCATTATGTTTATGCCCACAAAAAATTATAGGTCACTCCGAATGGTGCAAGATGGCTCATCGATGCGATCAAGTTACCCTGAAAGATGTATTCACGGTCTGTCCCCCAATGTTGTATCGATAAAACGGCCACAATTTGGCCATACAAACTCCGTTGGAGCTCCATGACCCGCCAAATCGATCACAACGAAAAGTTGTATGTGTCCATATCCCACTCGTCCGCTTCGACAACATTTCGGAGGCCAGATCCGACTTGTACAATTGACTTTTGGATGATTTTATCTTTCCGTGTACTCTGCCACCCTCTACCACCCGTCCGTGAGCTATGCCAAGGACCGATATATGGGCAATAACGTATGAAACAATACACCATCCTTCCATTAACGAACCAGAAAGACTAAGGTTCAGTCTGGACAAAAGGAGGAGTCTCTTTGTTGCATCGAAACCGATGAATTCATGCTTCACATGTTCTATCTCCCATCCCGCTACCACCCTCTCTTTTTCACCAGCAGATACATTATTCTTGGATGATAAAGTACGTAACACCTCATCCTCATTATGTTTATGCCCACGAAAAATTATAGGTCACTCCGAATGGTGCAAGATGGCTCGTCGCTGCGATCAAGTTATCCTGAAAGTTGTATTCACGGTATGTCCCCCGCTGTTGTATCCATAAAACGGCCACAATTTGGCCATGCAAACTCCGTTTTAGCTCCATGACCTGCCAAATCGATCACAACAAAAAGTTATATGCGTCCATATCCCACTCGTCCGCTTCGACAACATTTCGGAGGCTAGATCTGGCTTGTAAAATTGACTTTCAGATGATTTTGTCTTTGCCGTGTACTCTGCCACCCTCTACCACCTGTCCGTGAGCTAAGCCAAGGACCGATATATGGGCAATAACGTATGGAACAATACACCATCCTTCCATTAACGAACCAGAAAGACTAAGGTTCAGTATGGACAGTAGGAGGAGGCTCTTTGTTGCATCGAAACCGATGAATTCATGCTTCACATGTTCTATCACCCATCCCGCTACCCTCTTTTTCACCAGCAGATGCATTATTCTCGGATGATAAAGTACGTAACACCTCATCCTCATTATGTTTATGCCCACGAAAAATTATAGGTCACTCCGAATGGTGCAAGATGGCTCGTCGATGCGATCAAGTTACCCTGAAAGTTGTATTCACGGTCTGTCCCCCGATGTTGTATCCATAAAACGGCCACAATTTGGCCATACAAACTCCGTTGGAGCTCCATGACCCGCCAAATCGATCACAACGAAAAGTTGTATGCGTCCATATCCCACTCGTCCGCTTCGACAACATTTCGGAGGCCAGATCCGACTTGTACAATTAACTTTCAGATGATTTTATCTTTGCCGTGTACTCCGCCACCCTCTACCACCCGTCCGTGCGCTATGCCAAGGACCGATATATGGGCAATAACGTATGGAACAATACACCATCCTTCCATTAACGAACCAGAAAGACTAAGGTTCAGTCTGGACAGAAGGAGGAGGCTCTTTGTTGCATCGAAACCGATGAATTCATGCTTCACATGTTCTATCACCCATCCCGCAACCACCCTCTCTTTTTGATACGGGGTTGCCCGATCTTCACGGGGGATCTGCTTGAGGAACGAATCAAAGCCACCTGAAGGGTACGAAGGAAACCCTCGATCCCAGCCAACAACGCTGTCGGGTAAAGGATAACTAGTGCAACCTGACGAGACCGAAGCTAGCTACTGCATATGCAACAACCAGCAACAAGTATTCGCCCAACCACACTCTTAGGATTCCAATCCACGCAACCACGCACAAAGTTGGAAGCACGAACTGGTCGCCGCCTCAACGGCTGCTGTTGTAAATTCACAAAGTGAGTTTACCCTCTCACAAGGCAAGATTACAAGAGCTAAGGAGGAAGTGAACTCTCAAACAAAATTCTGGTTGCACTTAGCTAACCTATGCTGAAATCAAATTGTTAAAGAGTTCTGGCTGAAGTGAGGGAAGGGGTATTTATACTAGGAACATCCCTCCTAGCTTAGGTGTGAAACCAGTCCAAAAGAGAGGCTCAAATTCGTGGTAACCAGCTGGTCAAGGGAGCAAACACATGGAGCCTCGCGCAGCAATTAATGCTCTGGACAACTTGCATTGGAACTCTCATATCCTTGACTCAGGACTCCAAATGTTGCACCGTTTGATTTTCCTGAAAGTAGACTTCAAATGCTGTCCAATTTGTACTCTCACACGTGCTGGAACCTCATATATTTGTGTTGCATGATGCAGCAAGTTCTGAGACGAATTCTGGAACTATGCATGCAACAATAGATTGTTGAGATGGCTTGCTATTCTTCCTTGAGGTGTAATTAGTTGCCCTTGTCACCAAAACATGGTTTACATCAGAGTTGAAACTTGTTCTCTTCAAACTTGTTGTATGGGCTTCAGAACTTGTTTCTTCATGAGCTGAATTTGTTTCTTCATGTGCTGAAAGTTGTTGGTTGTCCTCAACATTGTACCTGAGTAAAATCAGCACAGATGATTTAGGCAGTATAAAGTTCTCATGGATAGTTGAAGTATGATCAGCTAGGAGCGCGTTCACCTCTTGTTCTATATGTTTGGCACGGCTCCTTGTCATGGGACCCAAATAGGTCTTCTTTGTAGCAGCTTCATTTGAGAGCTGAGTTTTATCATGAGGAGAGGATGACAAACGAGGTGAACCTGGGATGTCCTCATCATCCTCCCCCTCTTCAAAAGGAGTCGTCCTCGACTCTTGACCCTCTTGATCGAAGCATGGAGACAAATCCGCAACGTTGAATGTTGGACTCACAGCATAGTCTCCAGGAAGCTCAATCTTGTAAGCATTGTCATTGATCTTTGCCAAGACTTTGAATGGTCCATCTCCACGAGGCATTAGCTTGGATTTGCGCTTCTCAAGAAAACGATCTTTGCGCAAATGTATCCAAACCAGATCTCCGGGCTCAAAAGTCACCCTCTTGCGGTTTTTGTTTGCCTTAGCTGCATAGTACTTGGATTTCCTTTCTATCTCTTCTCTGGTCTTCTCATGAATCTTCTTCACATATGCAGCACGCTTTGAAGCCTCCATGTTACATCTCTCTTGTAATGGAAGAGGCAACAAGTCAATTGGTGCAAGTGGTTTGAATCCATATACCACCTCAAATGGGCACATGCTTGTGGTAGAGTGAACTGCTCTGTTGTAAGCAAACTCCACGTGTGGCAAACACTCTTCCCACTCCTTCAAAATCTTCTTGATCATTGTACGCAGCAAGGCTAAGAGTGTGCGGTTGACCACCTCTGTTTGCCCATCAGTTTGTGGGTGACATGTCGTTGAAAACAGCAGCTTGGTTCCCAACTTTGCCCATAATGTTTTCCAAAAATAGCTCATGAACTTCACATCACGATCTGAAACAATGCTCCTCGGCATTCCATGCAAGCGAACAACTTCCCTGAAAAACAAATCAGCAACATGTGAAGCATCGTCGTTCTTGTGGCACGGAATGAAGTGTGCCATTTTTGAGAACCTATCAACTACAACAAAAACTGAATCCCTCCCCCTCTTAGTCCTAGGTAGTCCTAAAACAAAATCCATGCTAATATCTTCCCAAGGAGCATTTGGAACTGGTAGGGGAGTATATAAACCATGGGGGTTCAGTTTAGACTTAGCTTTGTGGCATGTGATGCATCGCTGAACAAATCTCTCAACGTCCTTCCTCATCTTTGGCCAATAAAAATGATCAGCCAACAGCTCATATGTCTTCTCACGACCAAAGTGTCCCATTAATCCTCCTGCATGTGATTCCTGCAACAACAAGGGTCTAACAGAGGAATCTGGAACACACAGTTTGTTAGCCCTAAAAAGGAACCCATCATGCACATGGTATTTATCCCAACCTTTGCCATCTTTACATTTTGCATATGGTTCTGAAAATATATGATCAGTGCAATACAGTTCTTTTAGGCTCTCAAGTCCCGGTACCTTCACTTCTAATACAGTCCTTTCTTGTACTTCACAACATATGGGAAAGTTTCAATGAATTCAACCCACTTAGCATGCCTACGATTCAGTTTAGCTTGGCCTTTCAAATGTTTCAAAGCCTCATGATCAGAATGTACAATAAATTCCTTAGGCCATAAGTAATGTTGCCAAGTTTCAAGCACTCTAACCAAAGCATACAACTCTTTATCATAAACAGAATAATTCAGTTGCGCACCACTCAGCTTCTCACTAAAATATGCTACTGGTTTTCTTTCTTGCATTAAGACACCTCCAATACCTATTCCACTAGCATCACATTCTATTTCAAAAGTTTTAGTGAAATCAGGTAGAATCAGCAAAGGTGCTTCAGTTAATTGTTTCTTAAGCTCAAGAAATGCTTCTTCTTGTGGTGCACCCCATTTGAAAGGAATACCTTTCTTTGTCAATTCATTCAAAGGTGCAGCAATTGTACTAAAATCTTTAACAAACCTCCTGTAGAAACCAGCAAGGCCATGAAAACTTCTCACTTGGCTTACATTCACTGGAGTTGGCCAATTCTTGATTGCATCCACCTTAGATTCATCCACTTCAATTCCCTGTCCTGAAACAACATAGCCAAGAAAAACAACCTTGTTTGTGCAAAAGGAGCACTTCTCAACGTTAGCATATAATTTTTCTGTCCTTAGCACATTCAGCACTTGTTTTAGATGTTCAATATGTTCCTCAATGGATCTGCTATAGATTAGAATGTCATCAAAGTACACAACAACAAATTTGCCAATGTAAGCTCTCAAAACATGGTTCATCAATCTCATGAAAGTACTTGGTGCATTAGTTAACCCAAAAGGCATGACTAACCACTCATACAACCCAAATTTTGTTTTGAAAGCAGTTTTCCATTCATCTCCTTCTTTCATCCTAATCTGATGGTATCCACTTCTCAAATCAATTTTAGAGAAAACAGTAGAGCCACTCAATTCATCAAGCATATCATCTAACCTAGGAATAGGATGACGATACCTAATGGTTATAATATTGATGGGCCTACAGTCCATTACCATTCGCCATGTTGCATCTTTCTTAGGCACCAAAATCACAGGTACAGCACAAGGACTTAAACTTTCACGAACATAACCTTTCCTTAAAAGTTCTTGTACCTGCCTTTCTATCTCCTTTGTTTCTTCAGGATTGGTGCGGTAGGGAGCTCGATTTGGAAGTGATGCTCCTGGAATGAGGTCAATCTGATGTTCTATGCCGCGCAAGGGAGGTAGACCAGCGGGTACTTCCTCCGGAAAAACATCCTCGAAATCCTGCAAGACATCACAAACAGCACTAGGGAGACAAGTTAGGTCGTTAGCTGAAAGCAAAACGTCTTTGTACACAAGTACAACGACCACTTGATTTGGGTTGAGCCTCACATCTCTCAATTCTGATTTGGTGGCTAACATTACTAAGTTCTCTCCCTCTCTTTTATTTTTCTCTCTCAAATTTGGCTTGTGGCGCTCACTCACAGATTTGTGGATCTCTCTCCCACTCTTTTTCTCTCCCTCTTTCTTACTCACTACTTTTACTTCAGAAACTTTTTGCATGTGCTCAGCCATAATTTGTTGGGGAGTCATGGGCCTTAGCACCAAGTCTTTGCCTTTCCACTTGAGGGTGTATTGATTGGTTCTGCCACAATGTTTTGCTGAAAGATCATATTGCCACGGTCTGCCCAACAGCAAGTGACACACCTTCATGGGCACCACATCACACTCAACGGTGTCATTATAATCTCCAATCTTGAATTGCACCTGTACCATGTGTGTGACCTTAATCTCTCCACATTCACTCAACCATTGGATATGATATGGGTGGGGGTGTTGCAGCAGCTTCAGCCCAAGCTTATCACACATTTCTTTACTTGCAAGATTGTGACAACTCCCACCATCAACAATTACTTTGCATACCTTGTCTTGCACTTTGGCTCTAGTTTGAAACAGATTATGTCATTGTCCATTCTCAGCTTCTTTGATCTGCACACTCAAAACTTTAGTGACAACAAGAGAAGCACCTTGCTCATAATCACAATAGGTATGCTCATCACCATCTGAATTTTCACCATTTTCAATTTCTTCCTCAGGTTCGCTACAAGACTCATATTCTCCATTCTCTGTGATCAGCATGGTACGCTTGTTGGGACAATCTTTCTTCATATGGCCACGTCCCTTACATGTAAAGCACTCTATATCACTAGTTTTCCCAGTGGAGCCAATGGAGGATGAACTTGGGGCTGCAAATTTGCTCTTTTCTTTTGCATTTGATACCTCATTCCTGCTCGTGGCTGCACGTGCATGGGACTGATTTCCACCTCCAGAACTAGTCATGATGCCTCGACCAACATTGAATTGAGGTACAAACTTACTCCCACTTGATGTAGCTCTAGCTGTGAAGGATGTAGTTCTGTTTTGCCTGGAGTCTTCTTGCAATTGACGTTCAGCCTTAGAAGCAAGATGTACAAGTTCTACCACATTACGATATGGCTGCAGATCAACCACTCGTTTGACATTAGGATTCAGCCCATAGAGAAACCTTGCCATGGACTGCTCCTCATCTTCATGTATGTTGGCTCTTATCATTGCCTTCTCCATCTCCTTATGATACTCCTCAACAGATAACTTTCCTTGCCTCAAATTCTGGAGCTTATCAAAGGTATCACGCCTATAATGCCTTGGAACAAATCTTGCCCTCATCTCTCTTTTCATTTCTGCCCATGTAGCAACAGCAGGTTCTCCTTCTTCTTCTCGCTGAATCTGAACTTGCTCCCACCATATTAGAGCATAATCTTCAAACTCAAGTGAGGCCATTGCTAACTTCTTCTCTTCAGAGTAGTTGTGCATGCGGAAAATCTTGTCAACCTTCAATTCCCATGTGAGATAAATTTCTGGATCAGATCCACCATCAAACTTGGGCATGGTAAATTTCAGCTTTCCAAACCTCTCCTCTTCCTCTCGTTCACTTTCGGCGATGAAATCTAACATTCTGGTGCATGCCATCTTCATCTTCGTCAAACTCATCTTCACTACCTTCATGGTGCAGATTTGCTCTCCGGTGGCCTCCTCTAAGACCACGACCAGTAGCAGCTTCATGATGAGCACGTCCATTAGCATGAGCATTTCCACGTCCGGGACCGGGAGGTTGCATGGCATGGGGAGCAGCAGCACGGTTTCTTCTAGCTTGTGCATTGGAGGCAGCACCTTCCCCATCAATTGCATTATGTTCATCACCATGGACACTTGCTTCTTCTCGGTTTTGACGAAGCTCTCGCACAATATCAGCAACAATATCAGCCCTCATGGCTGCCATGTTTTGAGTGAGCTGCTCATTAACATTACCCATAAGTTGCTGCAAATCTCTTGACAACTTCTCTTGCTTCTCTTCAATTGGATCAAGGCTGTTTCTGAATTCTCGGCGTAGATGATCACGTAATGCATTGAAGTGAAACCGTGTGACAGGCTGATTGAGATGCCCATGTCCTTCAACATCATATTCGTCTTCATCACCTGCCATGGTTAGTTTTCCAAAATCCCTATAGTACTAGAAGCATATATGTGGGTAACAACTCAAGCTCACCTCACTTACCAACCGAAGCTCATGTAACTTCCAAGTGAGGGCAGAATCGTGCTCAACCGTGGTGCCGGTAGTTGGTATACAAAGAGTGCTGAATCAAGCGAATACAAGTCTAGGGTTGCACATGCGGGGCTGTTTGGTGGGGCTTGGGTGGGATATATATGTAGCAAAAGATTGACTAATCTGTAATCTAGATATTGTTGAACCAAGTAATCATCCACACAAGATTCTAATGCCCTTCGTTGCTGAATGAGATATAAGTGAGGTACATGCAACTCATACCAAGGAATCAGATTTGCTAGAAAGCAAGGATTGAAGATGTTGCACACTTGACAAGTTTCAGCTCACAATACAAACAGGGATTTCTCAAGATATAAGTGAAGAACAGTCCCAAATTTCTCTCTTTTGTTTCTTGCACACACTTTCTTTCTTTGGGCAGATCTCTTTTTTTTTTGCCTCTTTTTTTTTTTGCTTTTTTTTTTGACAAACTTCAACAAGGGACTTGGATCTGAACACACACTTTGGGGGATCCACGAAAATTACAATGGATGAGCTCAAACAACAAGAACATGCAGCTGAAACTTTGGCAGAAAACACACATGAACTGATCTGATTTTTTTGGGTGGAAAACACGATGGGAATCAGATCTAACAAGGATGGATGGAAAGTACACGGTGTGGGCTTTCCAAAATGCACAAAAACATCCAAAACGGACTCCGGATGACAAAGATACACAAGATTTGGTGGAGGATGCAGATCTGAAATCTGTGGACGAAAACAAACACAAACACACAAGAATGGATGGGGAAACTCAGCAACTAAAAACAAAAGATCTAGTGGACAAGAACTTGATAAAAGTCACCAAATGACAGATTAAAGGCTGCAAAGGGCTTGGTAAAGGTATATTTTTTTGTGGGGCCATTTTCTGAACTTTAGGATGAACAAGAACACGAACTAAACTAGGGATACAAGATCCTACCGTGTCAACCGAAGCTCTGATGCCAAGATGATACGGGGTTGCCCGATCTTCACGGAGGATCTGCTTGAGGAACGAATCAACGCCACCTGAAGGGTACGAAGGAAACCCTCGATCCCAGCCAACAACGCTGTCGGGTAAAGGATAACTAGTGCAACCTGACGAGACCGAAGCTAGCTACTGCATATGCAACAACCAGCAACAAGTATTCGCCCAACCACACTCTTAGGATTCCAATCCACGCAACCACGCACAAAGTTGGAAGCACGAACTGGTCGCCGCCTCAACGGCTGCTGTTGTAAATTCACAAAGTGAGTTTACCCTCTCACAAGGCAAGATTACAAGAGTTAAGGAGGAAGTGAACTCTCAAACAAGATTCTGGTTGCACTTAGCTAACCTATGCTGAAATCAAATTGTCAAAGAGTTCTGGCTGAAGTGAGGGAAGGGGTATTTATACTAGGAACATCCCTCCTAGCTTAGGTGTGAAACCAGTCCAAAAGAGAGGCTCAAATTCGTGGTAACCAGCTGGTCAAGGGAGCAAACACATGGAGCCTCGCGCAGCAATTAATGCTCTGGACAGCTTGCATTGGAACTCTCATATCCTTTGACTCAGGACTCCAAATGTTGCACCGTTTGATTTTCCTGAAAGTAGACTTCAAATGCTGTCCAATTTGTACTCTCACACGTGCTGGAACCTCATATATTTGTGTTGCATGATGCAGCAAGTTCTGAGACGAATTCTGGAACTATGCATGCAACAATAGATTGTTGAGATGGCTTGCTATTCTTCCTTGAGGTGTAATTAGTTGCCCTTGTCACCAAAACATGGTTTACATCAGAGTTGAAACTTGTTCTCTTCAAACTTGTTGTATGGGCTTCAGAACTTGTTTCTTCATGAGCTGAATTTGTTTCTTCATGTGCTGAAAGTTGTTGGTTGTCCTCAACATTGTACCTGAGTAAAATCAGCACAGATGATTTAGGCAGTATAAAGTTCTCATGGATAGTTGAAGTATGATCAGCTAGGAGCGCGTTCACCTCTTGTTCTATATGTTTGGCACGGCTCCTTGTCATGGGACCCAAATAGGTCTTCTTTGTAGCAGCTTCATTTGAGAGCTGAGTTTTATCATGAGGAGAGGATGACAAACGAGGTGAACCTGGGATGTCCTCATCATCCTCCCCCTCTTCAAAAGGAGTCGTCCTCGACTCTTGACCCTCTTGATCGAAGCATGGAGACAAATCCGCAACGTTGAATGTTGGACTCACAGCATAGTCTCCAGGAAGCTCAATCTTGTAAGCATTGTCATTGATCTTTGCCAAGACTTTGAATGGTCCATCTCCACGAGGCATTAGCTTGGATTTGCGCTTCTCAGGAAAACGATCTTTGCGCAAATGTATCCAAACCAGATCTTCGGGCTCAAAAGTCACCCTCTTGCGGTTTTTGTTTGCCTTAGCTGCATAGTACTTGGATTTCCTTTCTATCTCTTCTCTGGTCTTCTCATGAATCTTCTTCACATATGCAGCACGCTTTGATGCCTCCATGTTACATCTCTCTTGTAATGGAAGAGGCAACAAGTCAATTGGTGCAAGTGGTTTGAATCCATATACCACCTCAAATGGGCACATGCTTGTGGTAGAGTGAACTGCTCTGTTGTAAGCAAACTCCACGTGTGGCAAACACTCTTCCCACTCCTTCAAAATCTTCTTGATCATTGTACGCAGCAAGGCTAAGAGTGTGCGGTTGACCACCTCTGTTTGCCCATCAGTTTGTGGGTGACATGTCGTTGAAAACAGCAGCTTGGTTCCCAACTTTGCCCATAATGTTTTCCAAAAATAGCTCATGAACTTCACATCACGATCTGAAACAATGCTCCTCGGCATTCCATGCAAGCGAACAACTTCCCTGAAAAACAAATCAGCAACATGTGAAGCATCGTCGTTCTTGTGGCACGGAATGAAGTGTGCCATTTTTGAGAACCTATCAACTACAACAAAAACTGAATCCCTCCCCCTCTTAGTCCTAGGTAGTCCTAAAACAAAATCCATGCTAATATCTTCCCAAGGAGCATTTGGAACTGGTAGGGGAGTATATAAACCATGGGGGTTCAGTTTAGACTTAGCTTTGTGGCATGTGATGCATCGCTGAACAAATCTCTCAACGTCCTTCCTCATCTTTGGCCAATAAAAATGATCAGCCAACAGCTCATATGTCTTCTCACGACCAAATTGTCCCATTAATCCTCCTGCATGTGATTCCTGCAACAACAAGGGTCTAACAGAGGAATCTGGAACACACAGTTTGTTAGCCCTAAAAAGGAACCCATCATGCACATGGTATTTATCCCAACCTTTGCCATCTTTACATTTTGCATATGGTTCTGAACATATATGATCAGTGCAATACAGTTCTTTTAGGCTCTCAAGTCCCGGTACCTTCACTTCTAATTGTGTCAAAAGAACATGCCTACGGGACAAAGCATCAGCAAACATGTTTTCCTTTCCTTTCTTGTACTTCACAACATATGGGAAAGTTTCAATGAATTCAACCCACTTAGCATGCCTACGATTCAGTTTAGCTTGGCCTTTCAAATGTTTCAAAGCCTCATGATCAGAATGTACAATAAATTCCTTAGGCCATAAGTAATGTTGCCAAGTTTCAAGCACTCTAACCAAAGCATACAACTCTTTATCATAAACAGAATAATTCAGTTGCGCACCACTCAGCTTCTCACTAAAATATGCTACTGGTTTTCTTTCTTGCATTAAGACACCTCCAATACCTATTCCACTAGCATCACATTCTATTTCAAAAGTTTTAGTGAAATCAGGTAGAATCAGCAAAGGTGCTTCAGTTACTTGTTTCTTAAGCTCAAGAAATGCTTCTTCTTGTGGTGCACCCCATTTGAAAGGAATACCTTTCTTTGTCAATTCATTCAAAGGTGCAGCAATTGTACTAAAATCTTTAACAAACCTCCTGTAGAAACCAGCAAGGCCATGAAAACTTCTCACTTGGCTTACATTCACTGGAGTTGGCCAATTCTTGATTGCATCCACCTTAGATTCATCCACTTCAATTCCCTGTCCTGAAACAACATAGCCAAGAAAAACAACCTTGTTTGTGCAAAAGGAGCACTTCTCAACGTTAGCATATAATTTTTCTGTCCTTAGCACATTCAGCACTTGTTTTAGATGTTCAATATGTTCCTCAATGGATCTGCTATAGATTAGAATGTCATCAAAGTACACAACAACAAATTTGCCAATGTAAGCTCTCAAAACATGGTTCATCAATCTCATGAAAGTACTTGGTGCATTAGTTAACCCAAAAGGCATGACTAACCACTCATACAACCCAAATTTTGTTTTGAAAGCAGTTTTCCATTCATCTCCTTCTTTCATCCTAATCTGATGGTATCCACTTCTCAAATCAATTTTAGAGAAAACAGTAGAGCCACTCAATTCATCAAGCATATCATCTAACCTAGGAATAGGATGACGATACCTAATGGTTATAATATTGATGGGCCTACAGTCCATTACCATTCGCCATGTTGCATCTTTCTTAGGCACCAAAATCACAGGTACAGCACAAGGACTTAAACTTTCACGAACATAACCTTTCCTTAAAAGTTCTTGTACCTGCCTTTCTATCTCCTTTGTTTCTTCAGGATTGGTGCGGTAGGGAGCTCGATTTGGAAGTGATGCTCCTGGAATGAGGTCAATCTGATGTTCTATGCCGCGCAAGGGAGGTAGACCAGCGGGTACTTCCTCCGGAAAAACATCCTCGAAATCCTGCAAGACATCACAAACAGCACTAGGGAGACAAGTTAGGTCGTTAGCTGAAAGCAAAACGTCTTTGTACACAAGTACAACGACCACTTGATTTGGGTTGAGCCTCACATCTCTCAATTCTGATTTGGTGGCTAACATTACTAAGTTCTCTCCCTCTCTTTTATTTTTCTCTCTCAAATTTGGCTTGTGGCGCTCACTCACAGATTTGTGGATCTCTCTCCCACTCTTTTTCTCTCCCTCTTTCTTACTCACTACTTTTACTTCAGAAACTTTTTGCATGTGCTCAGCCATAATTTGTTGGGGAGTCATGGGCCTTAGCACCAAGTCTTTGCCTTTCCACTTGAGGGTGTATTGATTGGTTCTGCCACAATGTTTTGCTGAAAGATCATATTGCCACGGTCTGCCCAACAGCAAGTGACACACCTTCATGGGCACCACATCACACTCAACGGTGTCATTATAATCTCCAATCTTGAATTGCACCTGTACCATGTGTGTGACCTTAATCTCTCCACATTCACTCAACCATTGGATATGATATGGGTGGGGGTGTTGCAGCAGCTTCAGCCCAAGCTTATCACACATTTCTTTACTTGCAAGATTGTGACAACTCCCACCATCAACAATTACTTTGCATACCTTGTCTTGCACTTTGGCTCTAGTTTGAAACAGATTATGTCGTTGTCCATTCTCAGCTTCTTTGATCTGCACACTCAAAACTTTAGTGACAACAAGAGAAGCACCTTGCTCATAATCACAATAGGTATGCTCATCACCATCTGAATTTTCACCATTTTCAATTTCTTCCTCAGGTTCGCTACAAGACTCATATTCTCCATTCTCTGTGATCAGCATGGTACGCTTGTTGGGACAATCTTTCTTCATATGGCCACGTCCCTTACATGTAAAGCACTCTATATCACTAGTTTTCCCAGTGGAGCCAATGGAGGATGAACTTGGGGCTGCAAATTTGCTCTTTTCTTTTGCATTTGATACCTCATTCCTGCTCGTGGCTGCACGTGCATGGGACTGATTTCCACCTCCAGAACTAGTCATGATGCCTCGACCAACATTGAATTGAGGTACAAACTTACTCCCACTTGATGTAGCTCTAGCTGTGAAGGATGTAGTTCTGTTTTGCCTGGAGTCTTCTTGCAATTGACGTTCAGCCTTAGAAGCAAGATGTACAAGTTCTACCACATTACGATATGGCTGCAGATCAACCACTCGTTTGACATTAGGATTCAGCCCATAGAGAAACCTTGCCATGGACTGCTCCTCATCTTCATGTATGTTGGCTCTTATCATTGCCTTCTCCATCTCCTTATGATACTCCTCAACAGATAACTTTCCTTGCCTCAAATTCTGGAGCTTATCAAAGGTATCACGCCTATAATGCCTTGGAACAAATCTTGCCCTCATCTCTCTTTTCATTTCTGCCCATGTAGCAACAGCAGGTTCTCCTTCTTCTTCTCGCTGAATCTGAACTTGCTCCCACCATATTAGAGCATAATCTTCAAACTCAAGTGAGGCCATTGCTAACTTCTTCTCTTCAGAGTAGTTGTGCATGCGGAAAATCTTGTCAACCTTCAATTCCCATGTGAGATAAATTTCTGGATCAGATCCACCATCAAACTTGGGCATGGTAAATTTCAGCTTTCCAAACCTCTCCTCTTCCTCTCGTTCACTTTCGGCGATGAAATCTAACATTCTGGTGCATGCCATCTTCATCTTCGTCAAACTCATCTTCACTACCTTCATGGTGCAGATTTGCTCTCCGGTGGCCTCCTCTAAGACCACGACCAGTAGCAGCTTCATGATGAGCACGTCCATTAGCATGAGCATTTCCACGTCCGGGACCGGGAGGTTGCATGGCATGGGGAGCAGCAGCACGGTTTCTTCTAGCTTGTGCATTGGAGGCAGCACCTTCCCCATCAATTGCATTATGTTCATCACCATGGACACTTGCTTCTTCTCGGTTTTGACGAAGCTCTCGCACAATATCAGCAACAATATCAGCCCTCATGGCTGCCATGTTTTGAGTGAGCTGCTCATTAA
Organism: Elymus sibiricus; assembly: GCA_039707655.1. Lineage (NCBI taxonomy): Eukaryota > Viridiplantae > Streptophyta > Magnoliopsida > Poales > Poaceae > Elymus > Elymus sibiricus. The sequence goes on from CM077668.1 coordinate 200,375,259, forward strand.
CATTACCCATAAGTTGCTGCAAATCTCTTGACAACTTCTCTTGCTTCTCTTCAATTGGATCAAGGCTGTTTCTGAATTCTCGGCGTAGATGATCACGTAATGCATTGAAGTGAAACCGTGTGACAGGCTGATTGAGATGCCCATGTCCTTCAACATCATATTCGTCTTCATCACCTGCCATGGTTAGTTTTCCAAAATCCCTATAGTACTAGAAGCATATATGTGGGTAACAACTCAAGCTCACCTCACTTACCAACCGAAGCTCATGTAACTTCCAAGTGAGGGCAGAATCGTGCTCAACCGTGGTGCCGGTAGTTGGTATACAAAGAGTGCTGAATCAAGCGAATACAAGTCTAGGGTTGCACATGCGGGGCTGTTTGGTGGGGCTTGGGTGGGATATATATGTAGCAAAAGATTGACTAATCTGTAATCTAGATATTGTTGAACCAAGTAATCATCCACACAAGATTCTAATGCCCTTCGTTGCTGAATGAGATATAAGTGAGGTACATGCAACTCATACCAAGGAATCAGATTTGCTAGAAAGCAAGGATTGAAGATGTTGCACACTTGACAAGTTTCAGCTCACAATACAAACAGGGATTTCTCAAGATATAAGTGAAGAACAGTCCCAAATTTCTCTCTTTTGTTTCTTGCACACACTTTCTTTCTTTGGGCAGATCTCTTTTTTTTTTTGCCTCTTTTTTTTTTTGCTTTTTTTTTTGACAAACTTCAACAAGGGACTTGGATCTGAACACACACTTTGGGGGATCCACGAAAATTACAATGGATGAGCTCAAACAACAAGAACATGCAGCTGAAACTTTGGCAGAAAACACACATGAACTGATCTGATTTTTTTGGGTGGAAAACACGATGGGAATCAGATCTAACAAGGATGGATGGAAAGTACACGGTGTGGGCTTTCCAAAATGCACAAAAACATCCAAAACGGACTCCGGATGACAAAGATACACAAGATTTGGTGGAGGATGCAGATCTGAAATCTGTGGACGAAAACAAACACAAACACACAAGAATGGATGGGGAAACTCAGCAACTAAAAACAAAAGATCTAGTGGACAAGAACTTGATAAAAGTCACCAAATGACAGATTAAAGGCTGCAAAGGGCTTGGTAAAGGTATATTTTTTTGTGGGGCCATTTTCTGAACTTTAGGATGAACAAGAACACGAACTAAACTAGGGATACAAGATCCTACCGTGTCAACCGAAGCTCTGATGCCAAGATGATACGGGGTTGCCCGATCTTCACGGAGGATCTGCTTGAGGAACGAATCAACGCCACCTGAAGGGTACGAAGGAAACCCTCGATCCCAGCCAACAACGCTGTCGGGTAAAGGATAACTAGTGCAACCTGACGAGACCGAAGCTAGCTACTGCATATGCAACAACCAGCAACAAGTATTCGCCCAACCACACTCTTAGGATTCCAATCCACGCAACCACGCACAAAGTTGGAAGCACGAACTGGTCGCCGCCTCAACGGCTGCTGTTGTAAATTCACAAAGTGAGTTTACCCTCTCACAAGGCAAGATTACAAGAGTTAAGGAGGAAGTGAACTCTCAAACAAGATTCTGGTTGCACTTAGCTAACCTATGCTGAAATCAAATTGTCAAAGAGTTCTGGCTGAAGTGAGGGAAGGGGTATTTATACTAGGAACATCCCTCCTAGCTTAGGTGTGAAACCAGTCCAAAAGAGAGGCTCAAATTCGTGGTAACCAGCTGGTCAAGGGAGCAAACACATGGAGCCTCGCGCAGCAATTAATGCTCTGGACAGCTTGCATTGGAACTCTCATATCCTTTGACTCAGGACTCCAAATGTTGCACCGTTTGATTTTCCTGAAAGTAGACTTCAAATGCTGTCCAATTTGTACTCTCACACGTGCTGGAACCTCATATATTTGTGTTGCATGATGCAGCAAGTTCTGAGACGAATTCTGGAACTATGCATGCAACAATAGATTGTTGAGATGGCTTGCTATTCTTCCTTGAGGTGTAATTAGTTGCCCTTGTCACCAAAACATGGTTTACATCAGAGTTGAAACTTGTTCTCTTCAAACTTGTTGTATGGGCTTCAGAACTTGTTTCTTCATGAGCTGAATTTGTTTCTTCATGTGCTGAAAGTTGTTGGTTGTCCTCAACATTGTACCTGAGTAAAATCAGCACAGATGATTTAGGCAGTATAAAGTTCTCATGGATAGTTGAAGTATGATCAGCTAGGAGCGCGTTCACCTCTTGTTCTATATGTTTGGCACGGCTCCTTGTCATGGGACCCAAATAGGTCTTCTTTGTAGCAGCTTCATTTGAGAGCTGAGTTTTATCATGAGGAGAGGATGACAAACGAGGTGAACCTGGGATGTCCTCATCATCCTCCCCCTCTTCAAAAGGAGTCGTCCTCGACTCTTGACCCTCTTGATCGAAGCATGGAGACAAATCCGCAACGTTGAATGTTGGACTCACAGCATAGTCTCCAGGAAGCTCAATCTTGTAAGCATTGTCATTGATCTTTGCCAAGACTTTGAATGGTCCATCTCCACGAGGCATTAGCTTGGATTTGCGCTTCTCAGGAAAACGATCTTTGCGCAAATGTATCCAAACCAGATCTCCGGGCTCAAAAGTCACCCTCTTGCGGTTTTTGTTTGCCTTAGCTGCATAGTACTTGGATTTCCTTTCTATCTCTTCTCTGGTCTTCTCATGAATCTTCTTCACATATGCAGCACGCTTTGATGCCTCCATGTTACATCTCTCTTGTAATGGAAGAGGCAACAAGTCAATTGGTGCAAGTGGTTTGAATCCATATACCACCTCAAATGGGCACATGCTTGTGGTAGAGTGAACTGCTCTGTTGTAAGCAAACTCCACGTGTGGCAAACACTCTTCCCACTCCTTCAAAATCTTCTTGATCATTGTATGCAGCAAGGCTAAGAGTGTGCGGTTGACCACCTCTGTTTGCCCATCAGTTTGTGGGTGACATGTCGTTGAAAACAGCAGCTTGGTTCCCAACTTTGCCCATAATGTTTTCCAAAAATAGCTCATGAACTTCACATCACGATCTGAAACAATGCTCCTCGGCATTCCATGCAAGCGAACAACTTCCCTGAAAAACAAATCAGCAACATGTGATGCATCGTCGTTCTTGTGGCACGGAATGAAGTGTGCCATTTTTGAGAACCTATCAACTACAACAAAAACTGAATCCCTCCCCCTCTTAGTCCTAGGTAGTCCTAAAACAAAATCCATGCTAATATCTTCCCAAGGAGCATTTGGAACTGGTAGGGGAGTATATAAACCATGGGGGTTCAGTTTAGACTTAGCTTTGTGGCATGTGATGCATCGCTGAACAAATCTCTCAACGTCCTTCCTCATCTTTGGCCAATAAAAATGATCAGCCAACAGCTCATATGTCTTCTCACGACCAAAGTGTCCCATTAATCCTCCTGCATGTGATTCCTGCAACAACAAGGGTCTAACAGAGGAATCTGGAACACACAGTTTGTTAGCCCTAAAAAGGAACCCATCATGCACATGGTATTTATCCCAACCTTTGCCATCTTTACATTTTGCATATGGTTCTGAACATATATGATCAGTGCAATACAGTTCTTTTAGGCTCTCAAGTCCCGGTACCTTCACTTCTAATTGTGTCAAAAGAACATGCCTACGGGACAAAGCATCAGCAAACATGTTTTCCTTTCCTTTCTTGTACTTCACAACATATGGGAAAGTTTCAATGAATTCAACCCACTTAGCATGCCTACGATTCAGTTTAGCTTGGCCTTTCAAATGTTTCAAAGCCTCATGATCAGAATGTACAATAAATTCCTTAGGCCATAAGTAATGTTGCCAAGTTTCAAGCACTCTAACCAAAGCATACAACTCTTTATCATAAACAGAATAATTCAGTTGCGCACCACTCAGCTTCTCACTAAAATATGCTACTGGTTTTCTTTCTTGCATTAAGACACCTCCAATACCTATTCCACTAGCATCACATTCTATTTCAAAAGTTTTAGTGAAATCAGGTAGAATCAGCAAAGGTGCTTCAGTTAATTGTTTCTTAAGCTCAAGAAATGCTTCTTCTTGTGGTGCACCCCATTTGAAAGGAATACCTTTCTTTGTCAATTCATTCAAAGGTGCAGCAATTGTACTAAAATCTTTAACAAACCTCCTGTAGAAACCAGCAAGGCCATGAAAACTTCTCACTTGGCTTACATTCACTGGAGTTGGCCAATTCTTGATTGCATCCACCTTAGATTCATCCACTTCAATTCCCTGTCCTGAAACAACATAGCCAAGAAAAACAACCTTGTTTGTGCAAAAGGAGCACTTCTCAACGTTAGCATATAATTTTTCTGTCCTTAGCACATTCAGCACTTGTTTTAGATGTTCAATATGTTCCTCAATGGATCTGCTATAGATTAGAATGTCATCAAAGTACACAACAACAAATTTGCCAATGTAAGCTCTCAAAACATGGTTCATCAATCTCATGAAAGTACTTGGTGCATTAGTTAACCCAAAAGGCATGACTAACCACTCATACAACCCAAATTTTGTTTTGAAAGCAGTTTTCCATTCATCTCCTTCTTTCATCCTAATCTGATGGTATCCACTTCTCAAATCAATTTTAGAGAAAACAGTAGAGCCACTCAATTCATCAAGCATATCATCTAACCTAGGAATAGGATGACGATACCTAATGGTTATAATATTGATGGGCCTACAGTCCATTACCATTCGCCATGTTGCATCTTTCTTAGGCACCAAAATCACAGGTACAGCACAAGGACTTAAACTTTCACGAACATAACCTTTCCTTAAAAGTTCTTGTACCTGCCTTTCTATCTCCTTTGTTTCTTCAGGATTGGTGCGGTAGGGAGCTCGATTTGGAAGTGATGCTCCTGGAATGAGGTCAATCTGATGTTCTATGCCGCGCAAGGGAGGTAGACCAGCGGGTACTTCCTCCGGAAAAACATCCTCGAAATCCTGCAAGACATCACAAACAGCACTAGGGAGACAAGTTAGGTCGTTAGCTGAAAGCAAAACGTCTTTGTACACAAGTACAACGACCACTTGATTTGGGTTGAGCCTCACATCTCTCAATTCTGATTTGGTGGCTAACATTACTAAGTTCTCTCCCTCTCTTTTATTTTTCTCTCTCAAATTTGGCTTGTGGAGCTCACTCACAGATTTGTGGATCTCTCTCCCACTCTTTTTCTCTCCCTCTTTCTTACTCACTACTTTTACTTCAGAAACTTTTTGCATGTGCTCAGCCATAATTTGTTGGGGAGTCATGGGCCTTAGCACCAAGTCTTTGCCTTTCCACTTGAGGGTGTATTGATTGGTTCTGCCACAATGTTTTGCTGAAAGATCATATTGCCACGGTCTGCCCAACAGCAAGTGACACACCTTCATGGGCACCACATCACACTCAACGGTGTCATTATAATCTCCAATCTTGAATTGCACCTGTACCATGTGTGTGACCTTAATCTCTCCACATTCACTCAACCATTGGATATGATATGGGTGGGGGTGTTGCAGCAGCTTCAGCCCAAGCTTATCACACATTTCTTTACTTGCAAGATTGTGACAACTCCCACCATCAACAATTACTTTGCATACCTTGTCTTGCACTTTGGCTCTAGTTTGAAACAGATTATGTCGTTGTCCATTCTCAGCTTCTTTGATCTGCACACTCAAAACTTTAGTGACAACAAGAGAAGCACCTTGCTCATAATCACAATAGGTATGCTCATCACCATCTGAATTTTCACCATTTTCAATTTCTTCCTCAGGTTCGCTACAAGACTCATATTCTCCATTCTCTGTGATCAGCATGGTACGCTTGTTGGGACAATCTTTCTTCATATGGCCACGTCCCTTACATGTAAAGCACTCTATATCACTAGTTTTCCCAGTGGAGCCAATGGAGGATGAACTTGGGGCTGCAAATTTGCTCTTTTCTTTTGCATTTGATACCTCATTCCTGCTCGTGGCTGCACGTGCATGGGACTGATTTCCACCTCCAGAACTAGTCATGATGCCTCGACCAACATTGAATTGAGGTACAAACTTACTCCCACTTGATGTAGCTCTAGCTGTGAAGGATGTAGTTCTGTTTTGCCTGGAGTCTTCTTGCAATTGACGTTCAGCCTTAGAAGCAAGATGTACAAGTTCTACCACATTACGATATGGCTGCAGATCAACCACTCGTTTGACATTAGGATTCAGCCCATAGAGAAACCTTGCCATGGACTGCTCCTCATCTTCATGTATGTTGGCTCTTATCATTGCCTTCTCCATCTCCTTATGATACTCCTCAACAGATAACTTTCCTTGCCTCAAATTCTGGAGCTTATCAAAGGTATCACGCCTATAATGCCTTGGAACAAATCTTGCCCTCATCTCTCTTTTCATTTCTGCCCATGTAGCAACAGCAGGTTCTCCTTCTTCTTCTCGCTGAATCTGAACTTGCTCCCACCATATTAGAGCATAATCTTCAAACTCAAGTGAGGCCATTGCTAACTTCTTCTCTTCAGAGTAGTTGTGCATGCGGAAAATCTTGTCAACCTTCAATTCCCATGTGAGATAAATTTCTGGATCAGATCCACCATCAAACTTGGGCATGGTAAATTTCAGCTTTCCAAACCTCTCCTCTTCCTCTCGTTCACTTTCGGCGATGAAATCTAACATTCTGGTGCATGCCATCTTCATCTTCGTCAAACTCATCTTCACTACCTTCATGGTGCAGATTTGCTCTCCGGTGGCCTCCTCTAAGACCACGACCAGTAGCAGCTTCATGATGAGCACGTCCATTAGCATGAGCATTTCCACGTCCGGGACCGGGAGGTTGCATGGCATGGGGAGCAGCAGCACGGTTTCTTCTAGCTTGTGCATTGGAGGCAGCACCTTCCCCATCAATTGCATTATGTTCATCACCATGGACACTTGCTTCTTCTCGGTTTTGACGAAGCTCTCGCACAATATCAGCAACAATATCAGCCCTCATGGCTGCCATGTTTTGAGTGAGCTGCTCATTAACATTACCCATAAGTTGCTGCAAATCTCTTGACAACTTCTCTTGCTTCTCTTCAATTGGATCAAGGCTGTTTCTGAATTCTCGGCGTAGATGATCACGTAATGCATTGAAGTGAAACCGTGTGACAGGCTGATTGAGATGCCCATGTCCTTCAACATCATATTCGTCTTCATCACCTGCCATGGTTAGTTTTCCAAAATCCCTATAGTACTAGAAGCATATATGTGGGTAACAACTCAAGCTCACCTCACTTACCAACCGAAGCTCATGTAACTTCCAAGTGAGGGCAGAATCGTGCTCAACCGTGGTGCCGGTAGTTGGTATACAAAGAGTGCTGAATCAAGCGAATACAAGTCTAGGGTTGCACATGCGGGGCTGTTTGGTGGGGCTTGGGTGGGATATATATGTAGCAAAAGATTGACTAATCTGTAATCTAGATATTGTTGAACCAAGTAATCATCCACACAAGATTCTAATGCCCTTCGTTGCTGAATGAGATATAAGTGAGGTACATGCAACTCATACCAAGGAATCAGATTTGCTAGAAAGCAAGGATTGAAGATGTTGCACACTTGACAAGTTTCAGCTCACAATACAAACAGGGATTTCTCAAGATATAAGTGAAGAACAGTCCCAAATTTCTCTCTTTTGTTTCTTGCACACACTTTCTTTCTTTGGGCAGATCTCTTTTTTTTTTGCCTCTTTTTTTTTTTGCTTTTTTTTTTGACAAACTTCAACAAGGGACTTGGATCTGAACACACACTTTGGGGGATCCACGAAAATTACAATGGATGAGCTCAAACAACAAGAACATGCAGCTGAAACTTTGGCAGAAAACACACATGAACTGATCTGATTTTTTTGGGTGGAAAACACGATGGGAATCAGATCTAACAAGGATGGATGGAAAGTACACGGTGTGGGCTTTCCAAAATGCACAAAAACATCCAAAACGGACTCCGGATGACAAAGATACACAAGATTTGGTGGAGGATGCAGATCTGAAATCTGTGGACGAAAACAAACACAAACACACAAGAATGGATGGGGAAACTCAGCAACTAAAAACAAAAGATCTAGTGGACAAGAACTTGATAAAAGTCACCAAATGACAGATTAAAGGCTGCAAAGGGCTTGGTAAAGGTATATTTTTTTGTGGGGCCATTTTCTGAACTTTAGGATGAACAAGAACACGAACTAAACTAGGGATACAAGATCCTACCGTGTCAACCGAAGCTCTGATGCCAAGATGATACGGGGTTGCCCGATCTTCACGGAGGATCTGCTTGAGGAACGAATCAACGCCACCTGAAGGGTACGAAGGAAACCCTCGATCCCAGCCAACAACGCTGTCGGGTAAAGGATAACTAGTGCAACCTGACGAGACCGAAGCTAGCTACTGCATATGCAACAACCAGCAACAAGTATTCGCCCAACCACACTCTTAGGATTCCAATCCACGCAACCACGCACAAAGTTGGAAGCACGAACTGGTCGCCGCCTCAACGGCTGCTGTTGTAAATTCACAAAGTGAGTTTACCCTCTCACAAGGCAAGATTACAAGAGTTAAGGAGGAAGTGAACTCTCAAACAAGATTCTGGTTGCACTTAGCTAACCTATGCTGAAATCAAATTGTCAAAGAGTTCTGGCTGAAGTGAGGGAAGGGGTATTTATACTAGGAACATCCCTCCTAGCTTAGGTGTGAAACCAGTCCAAAAGAGAGGCTCAAATTCGTGGTAACCAGCTGGTCAAGGGAGCAAACACATGGAGCCTCGCGCAGCAATTAATGCTCTGGACAGCTTGCATTGGAACTCTCATATCCTTTGACTCAGGACTCCAAATGTTGCACCGTTTGATTTTCCTGAAAGTAGACTTCAAATGCTGTCCAATTTGTACTCTCACACGTGCTGGAACCTCATATATTTGTGTTGCATGATGCAGCAAGTTCTGAGACGAATTCTGGAACTATGCATGCAACAATAGATTGTTGAGATGGCTTGCTATTCTTCCTTGAGGTGTAATTAGTTGCCCTTGTCACCAAAACATGGTTTACATCAGAGTTGAAACTTGTTCTCTTCAAACTTGTTGTATGGGCTTCAGAACTTGTTTCTTCATGAGCTGAATTTGTTTCTTCATGTGCTGAAAGTTGTTGGTTGTCCTCAACATTGTACCTGAGTAAAATCAGCACAGATGATTTAGGCAGTATAAAGTTCTCATGGATAGTTGAAGTATGATCAGCTAGGAGCGCGTTCACCTCTTGTTCTATATGTTTGGCACGGCTCCTTGTCATGGGACCCAAATAGGTCTTCTTTGTAGCAGCTTCATTTGAGAGCTGAGTTTTATCATGAGGAGAGGATGACAAACGAGGTGAACCTGGGATGTCCTCATCATCCTCCCCCTCTTCAAAAGGAGTCGTCCTCGACTCTTGACCCTCTTGATCGAAGCATGGAGACAAATCCGCAACGTTGAATGTTGGACTCACAGCATAGTCTCCAGGAAGCTCAATCTTGTAAGCATTGTCATTGATCTTTGCCAAGACTTTGAATGGTCCATCTCCACGAGGCATTAGCTTGGATTTGCGCTTCTCAGGAAAACGATCTTTGCGCAAATGTATCCAAACCAGATCTCCGGGCTCAAAAGTCACCCTCTTGCGGTTTTTGTTTGCCTTAGCTGCATAGTACTTGGATTTCCTTTCTATCTCTTCTCTGGTCTTCTCATGAATCTTCTTCACATATGCAGCACGCTTTGAAGCCTCCATGTTACATCTCTCTTGTAATGGAAGAGGCAACAAGTCAATTGGTGCAAGTGGTTTGAATCCATATACCACCTCAAATGGGCACATGCTTGTGGTAGAGTGAACTGCTCTGTTGTAAGCAAACTCCACGTGTGGCAAACACTCTTCCCACTCCTTCAAAATCTTCTTGATCATTGTACGCAGCAAGGCTAAGAGTGTGCGGTTGACCACCTCTGTTTGCCCATCAGTTTGTGGGTGACATGTCGTTGAAAACAGCAGCTTGGTTCCCAACTTTGCCCATAATGTTTTCCAAAAATAGCTCATGAACTTCACATCACGATCTGAAACAATGCTCCTCGGCATTCCATGCAAGCGAACAACTTCCCTGAAAAACAAATCAGCAACATGTGAAGCATCGTCGTTCTTGTGGCACGGAATGAAGTGTGCCATTTTTGAGAACCTATCAACTACAACAAAAACTGAATCCCTCCCCCTCTTAGTCCTAGGTAGTCCTAAAACAAAATCCATGCTAATATCTTCCCAAGGAGCATTTGGAACTGGTAGGGGAGTATATAAACCATGGGGGTTCAGTTTAGACTTAGCTTTGTGGCATGTGATGCATCGCTGAACAAATCTCTCAACGTCCTTCCTCATCTTTGGCCAATAAAAATGATCAGCCAACAGCTCATATGTCTTCTCACGACCAAAGTGTCCCATTAATCCTCCTGCATGTGATTCCTGCAACAACAAGGGTCTAACAGAGGAATCTGGAACACACAGTTTGTTAGCCCTAAAAAGGAACCCATCATGCACATGGTATTTATCCCAACCTTTGCCATCTTTACATTTTGCATATGGTTCTGAACATATATGATCAGTGCAATACAGTTCTTTTAGGCTCTCAAGTCCCGGTACCTTCACTTCTAATTGTGTCAAAAGAACATGCCTACGGGACAAAGCATCAGCAAACATGTTTTCCTTTCCTTTCTTGTACTTCACAACATATGGGAAAGTTTCAATGAATTCAACCCACTTAGCATGCCTACGATTCAGTTTAGCTTGGCCTTTCAAATGTTTCAAAGCCTCATGATCAGAATGTACAATAAATTCCTTAGGCCATAAGTAATGTTGCCAAGTTTCAAGCACTCTAACCAAAGCATACAACTCTTTATCATAAACAGAATAATTCACTTGCGCACCACTCAGCTTCTCACTAAAATATGCTACTGGTTTTCTTTCTTGCATTAAGACACCTCCAATACCTATTCCACTAGCATCACATTCTATTTCAAAAGTTTTAGTGAAATCAGGTAGAATCAGCAAAGGTGCTTCAGTTAATTGTTTCTTAAGCTCAAGAAATGCTTCTTCTTGTGGTGCACCCCATTTGAAAGGAATACCTTTCTTTGTCAATTCATTCAAAGGTGCAGCAATTGTACTAAAATCTTTAACAAACCTCCTGTAGAAACCAGCAAGGCCATGAAAACTTCTCACTTGGCTTACATTCACTGGAGTTGGCCAATTCTTGATTGCATCCACCTTAGATTCATCCACTTCAATTCCCTGTCCTGAAACAACATAGCCAAGAAAAACAACCTTGTTTGTGCAAAAGGAGCACTTCTCAACGTTAGCATATAATTTTTCTGTCCTTAGCACATTCAGCACTTGTTTTAGATGTTCAATATGTTCCTCAATGGATCTGCTATAGATTAGAATGTCATCAAAGTACACAACAACAAATTTGCCAATGTAAGCTCTCAAAACATGGTTCATCAATCTCATGAAAGTACTTGGTGCATTAGTTAACCCAAAAGGCATGACTAACCACTCATACAACCCAAATTTTGTTTTGAAAGCAGTTTTCCATTCATCTCCTTCTTTCATCCTAATCTGATGGTATCCACTTCTCAAATCAATTTTAGAGAAAACAGTAGAGCCACTCAATTCATCAAGCATATCATCTAACCTAGGAATAGGATGACGATACCTAATGGTTATAATATTGATGGGCCTACAGTCCATTACCATTCGCCATGTTGCATCTTTCTTAGGCACCAAAATCACAGGTACAGCACAAGGACTTAAACTTTCACGAACATAACCTTTCCTTAAAAGTTCTTGTACCTGCCTTTCTATCTCCTTTGTTTCTTCAGGATTGGTGCGGTAGGGAGCTCGATTTGGAAGTGATGCTCCTGGAATGAGGTCAATCTGATGTTCTATGCCGCGCAAGGGAGGTAGACCAGCGGGTACTTCCTCCGGAAAAACATCCTCGAAATCCTGCAAGACATCACAAACAGCACTAGGGAGACAAGTTAGGTCGTTAGCTGAAAGCAAAACGTCTTTGTACACAAGTACAACGACCACTTGATTTGGGTTGAGCCTCACATCTCTCAATTCTGATTTGGTGGCTAACATTACTAAGTTCTCTCCCTCTCTTTTATTTTTCTCTCTCAAATTTGGCTTGTGGCGCTCACTCACAGATTTGTGGATCTCTCTCCCACTCTTTTTCTCTCCCTCTTTCTTACTCACTACTTTTACTTCAGAAACTTTTTGCATGTGCTCAGCCATAATTTGTTGGGGAGTCATGGGCCTTAGCACCAAGTCTTTGCCTTTCCACTTGAGGGTGTATTGATTGGTTCTGCCACAATGTTTTGCTGAAAGATCATATTGCCACGGTCTGCCCAACAGCAAGTGACACACCTTCATGGGCACCACATCACACTCAACGGTGTCATTATAATCTCCAATCTTGAATTGCACCTGTACCATGTGTGTGACCTTAATCTCTCCACATTCACTCAACCATTGGATATGATATGGGTGGGGGTGTTGCAGCAGCTTCAGCCCAAGCTTATCACACATTTCTTTACTTGCAAGATTGTGACAACTCCCACCATCAACAATTACTTTGCATACCTTGTCTTGCACTTTGGCTCTAGTTTGAAACAGATTATGTCGTTGTCCATTCTCAGCTTCTTTGATCTGCACACTCAAAACTTTAGTGACAACAAGAGAAGCACCTTGCTCATAATCACAATAGGTATGCTCATCACCATCTGAATTTTCACCATTTTCAATTTCTTCCTCAGGTTCGCTACAAGACTCATATTCTCCATTCTCTGTGATCAGCATGGTACGCTTGTTGGGACAATCTTTCTTCATATGGCCACGTCCCTTACATGTAAAGCACTCTATATCACTAGTTTTCCCAGTGGAGCCAATGGAGGATGAACTTGGGGCTGCAAATTTGCTCTTTTCTTTTGCATTTGATACCTCATTCCTGCTCGTGGCTGCACGTGCATGGGACTGATTTCCACCTCCAGAACTAGTCATGATGCCTCGACCAACATTGAATTGAGGTACAAACTTACTCCCACTTGATGTAGCTCTAGCTGTGAAGGATGTAGTTCTGTTTTGCCTGGAGTCTTCTTGCAATTGATGTTCAGCCTTAGAAGCAAGATGTACAAGTTCTACCACATTACGATATGGCTGCAGATCAACCACTCGTTTGACATTAGGATTCAGCCCATAGAGAAACCTTGCCATGGACTGCTCCTCATCTTCATGTATGTTGGCTCTTATCATTGCCTTCTCCATCTCCTTATGATACTCCTCAACAGATAACTTTCCTTGCCTCAAATTCTGGAGCTTATCAAAGGTATCACGCCTATAATGCCTTGGGACAAATCTTGCCCTCATCTCTCTTTTCATTTCTGCCCATGTAGCAACAGCAGGTTCTCCTTCTTCTTCTCGCTGAATCTGAACTTGCTCCCACCATATTAGAGCATAATCTTCAAACTCAAGTGAGGCCATTGCTAACTTCTTCTCTTCAGAGTAGTTGTGCATGCGGAAAATCTTGTCAACCTTCAATTCCCATGTGAGATAAATTTCTGGATCAGATCCACCATCAAACTTGGGCATGGTAAATTTCAGCTTTCCAAACCTCTCCTCTTCCTCTCGTTCACTTTCGGCGATGAAATCTAACATTCTGGTGCATGCCATCTTCATCTTCGTCAAACTCATCTTCACTACCTTCATGGTGCAGATTTGCTCTCCGGTGGCCTCCTCTAAGACCACGACCAGTAGCAGCTTCATGATGAGCACGTCCATTAGCATGAGCATTTCCACGTCCGGGACCGGGAGGTCGCATGGCATGGGGAGCAGCAGCACGGTTTCTTCTAGCTTGTGCATTGGAGGCAGCACCTTCCCCATCAATTGCATTATGTTCATCACCATGGACACTTGCTTCTTCTCGGTTTTGACGAAGCTCTCGCACAATATCAGCAACAATATCAGCCCTCATGGCTGCCATGTTTTGAGTGAGCTGCTCATTAACATTACCCATAAGTTGCTGCAAATCTCTTGACAACTTCTCTTGCTTCTCTTCAATTGGATCAAGGCTGTTTCTGAATTCTCGGCGTAGATGATCACGTAATGCATTGAAGTGAAACCGTGTGACAGGCTGATTGAGATGCCCATGTCCTTCAACATCATATTCGTCTTCATCACCTGCCATGGTTAGTTTTCCAAAATCCCTATAGTACTAGAAGCATATATGTGGGTAACAACTCAAGCTCACCTCACTTACCAACCGAAGCTCATGTAACTTCCAAGTGAGGGCAGAATCGTGCTCAACCGTGGTGCCGGTAGTTGGTATACAAAGAGTGCTGAATCAAGCGAATACAAGTCTAGGGTTGCACATGCGGGGCTGTTTGGTGGGGCTTGGGTGGGATATATATGTAGCAAAAGATTGACTAATCTGTAATCTAGATATTGTTGAACCAAGTAATCATCCACACAAGATTCTAATGCCCTTCGTTGCTGAATGAGATATAAGTGAGGTACATGCAACTCATACCAAGGAATCAGATTTGCTAGAAAGCAAGGATTGAAGATGTTGCACACTTGACAAGTTTCAGCTCACAATACAAACAGGGATTTCTCAAGATATAAGTGAAGAACAGTCCCAAATTTCTCTCTTTTGTTTCTTGCACACACTTTCTTTCTTTGGGCAGATCTCTTTTTTTTTTGCCTCTTTTTTTTTTGCTTTTTTTTTGACAAACTTCAACAAGGGACTTGGATCTGAACACACACTTTGGGGGATCCACGAAAATTACAATGGATGAGCTCAAACAACAAGAACATGCAGCTGAAACTTTGGCAGAAAACACACACGAACTGATCTGATTTTTTTGGGTGGAAAACACGATGGGAATCAGATCTAACAAGGATGGATGGAAAGTACACGGTGTGGGCTTTCCAAAATGCACAAAAACATCCAAAACGGACTCCGGATGACAAAGATACACAAGATTTGGTGGAGGATGCAGATCTGAAATCTGTGGACGAAAACAAACACAAACACACAAGAATGGATGGGGAAACTCAGCAACTAAAAACAAAAGATCTAGTGGACAAGAACTTGATAAAAGTCACCAAATGACAGATTAAAGGCTGCAAAGGGCTTGGTAAAGGTATATTTTTTTGTGGGGCCATTTTCTGAAGTTTAGGATGAACAAGAACATGAACTAAACTAGGGATACAAGATCCTACCGTGTCAACCGAAGCTCTGATGCCAAGATGATACGGGGTTGCCCGATCTTCACGGAGGATCTGCTTGAGGAACGAATCAACGCCACCTGAAGGGTATGAAGGAAACCCTCGATCCCAGCCAACAACGCTGTCGGGTAAAGGATAACTAGTGCAACCTGACGAGACCGAAGCTAGCTACTGCATATGCAACAACCAGCAACAAGTATTCGCCCAACCACACTCTTAGGATTCCAATCCACGCAACCACGCACAAAGTTGGAAGCACGAACTGGTCGCCGCCTCAACGGCTGCTGTTGTAAATTCACAAAGTGAGTTTACCCTCTCACAAGGCAAGATTACAAGAGTTAAGGAGGAAGTGAACTCTCAAACAAGATTCTGGTTGCACTTAGCTAACCTATGCTGAAATCAAATTGTCAAAGAGTTCTGGCTGAAGTGAGGGAAGGGGTATTTATACTAGGAACATCCCTCCTAGCTTAGGTGTGAAACCAGTCCAAAAGAGAGGCTCAAATTCGTGGTAACCAGCTGGTCAAGGGAGCAAACACATGGAGCCTCGCGTAGCAATTAATGCTCTGGACAGCTTGCATTGGAACTCTCATATCCTTTGACTCAGGACTCCAAATGTTGCACCGTTTGATTTTCCTGAAAGTAGACTTCAAATGCTGTCCAATTTGTACTCTCACACGTGCTGGAACCTCATATATTTGTGTTGCATGATGCAGCAAGTTCTGAGACGAATTCTGGAACTATGCATGCAACAATAGATTGTTGAGATGGCTTGCTATTCTTCCTTGAGGTGTAATTAGTTGCCCTTGTCACCAAAACATGGTTTACATCAGAGTTGAAACTTGTTCTCTTCAAACTTGTTGTATGGGCTTCAGAACTTGTTTCTTCATGAGCTGAATTTGTTTCTTCATGTGCTGAAAGTTGTTGGTTGTCCTCAACATTGTACCTGAGTAAAATCAGCACAGATGATTTAGGCAGTATAAAGTTCTCATGGATTGTTGAAGTATGATCAGCTAGGAGCGCGTTCACCTCTTGTTCTATATGTTTGGCACGGCTCCTTGTCATGGGACCCAAATAGGTCTTCTTTGTAGCAGCTTCATTTGAGAGCTGAGTTTTATCATGAGGAGAGGATGACAAACGAGGTGAACCTGGGATGTCCTCATCATCCTCCCCCTCTTCAAAAGGAGTCGTCCTCGACTCTTGACCCTCTTGATCGAAGCATGGAGACAAATCCGCAACGTTGAATGTTGGACTCACAGCATAGTCTCCAGGAAGCTCAATCTTGTAAGCATTGTCATTGATCTTTGCCAAGACTTTGAATGGTCCATCTCCACGAGGCATTAGCTTGGATTTGCGCTTCTCAGGAAAACGATCTTTGCGCAAATGTATCCAAACCAGATCTCCGGGCTCAAAAGTCACCCTCTTGCGGTTTTTGTTTGCCTTAGCTGCATAGTACTTGGATTTCCTTTCTATCTCTTCTCTGGTCTTCTCATGAATCTTCTTCACATATGCAGCATGCTTTGAAGCCTCCATGTTACATCTCTCTTGTAATGGAAGAGGCAACAAGTCAATTGGTGCAAGTGGTTTGAATCCATATACCACCTCAAATGGGCACATGCTTGTGGTAGAGTGAACTGCTCTGTTGTAAGCAAACTCCACGTGTGGCAAACACTCTTCCCACTCCTTCAAAATCTTCTTGATCATTGTACGCAGCAAGGCTGAGAGTGTGCGGTTGACCACCTCTGTTTGCCCATCAGTTTGTGGGTGACATGTCGTTGAAAACAGCAGCTTGGTTCCCAACTTTGCCCATAATGTTTTCCAAAAATAGCTCATGAACTTCACATCACGATCTGAAACAATGCTCCTCGGCATTCCATGCAAGCGAACAACTTCCCTGAAAAACAAATCAGCAACATGTGAAGCATCGTCGTTCTTGTGGCACGGAATGAAGTGTGCCATTTTTGAGAACCTATCAACTACAACAAAAACTGAATCCCTCCCCCTCTTAGTCCTAGGTAGTCCTAAAACAAAATCCATGCTAATATCTTCCCAAGGAGCATTTGGAACTGGTAGGGGAGTATATAAACCATGGGGGTTCAGTTTAGACTTAGCTTTGTGGCATGTGATGCATCGCTGAACAAATCTCTCAACGTCCTTCCTCATCTTTGGCCAATAAAAATGATCAGCCAACAGCTCATATGTCTTCTCACGACCAAAGTGTCCCATTAATCCTCCTGCATGTGATTCCTGCAACAACAAGGGTCTAACAGAGGAATCTGGAACACACAGTTTGTTAGCCCTAAAAAGGAACCCATCATGCACATGGTATTTATCCCAACCTTTGCCATCTTTACATTTTGCATATGGTTCTGAAAATATATGATCAGTGCAATACAGTTCTTTTAGGCTCTCAAGTCCCGGTACCTTCACTTCTAATTGTGTCAAAAGAACATGCCTACGGGACAAAGCATCAGCAAACATGTTTTCCTTTCCTTTCTTGTACTTCACAACATATGGGAAAGTTTCAATGAATTCAACCCACTTAGCATGCCTACGATTCAGTTTAGCTTGGCCTTTCAAATGTTTCAAAGCCTCATGATCAGAATGTACAATAAATTCCTTAGGCCATAAGTAATGTTGCCAAGTTTCAAGCATTCTAACCAAAGCATACAACTCTTTATCATAAACAGAATAATTCAGTTGCGCACCACTCAGCTTCTCACTAAAATATGCTACTGGTTTTCTTTCTTGCATTAAGACACCTCCAATACCTATTCCACTAGCATCACATTCTATTTCAAAAGTTTTAGTGAAATCAGGTAGAATTAGCAAAGGTGCTTCAGTTAATTGTTTCTTAAGCTAAAGAAATGCTTCTTCTTGTGGTGCACCCCATTTGAAAGGAATACCTTTCTTTGTCAATTCATTCAAAGGTGCAGCAATTGTACTAAAATCTTTAACAAACCTCCTGTAGAAACCAGCAAGGCCATGAAAACTTCTCACTTGGCTTACATTCACTGGAGTTGGCCAATTCTTGATTGCATCCACCTTAGATTCATCCACTTAAATTCCCTGTCCTGAAACAACATAGCCAAGAAAAACAACCTTGTTTGTGCAAAAGGAGCACTTCTCAACGTTAGCATATAATTTTTCTGTCCTTAGCACATTCAGCACTTGTTTTAGATGTTCAATATGTTCCTCAATGGATCTGCTATAGATTAGAATGTCATCAAAGTACACAACAACAAATTTGCCAATGTAAGCTCTCAAAACATGGTTCATCAATCTCATGAAAGTACTTGGTGCATTAGTTAACCCAAAAGGCATGACTAACCACTCATACAACCCAAATTTTATTTTGAAAGCAGTTTTCCATTCATCTCCTTCTTTCATCCTA
This sequence comes from Elymus sibiricus, assembly GCA_039707655.1. Classification (NCBI taxonomy): domain Eukaryota; kingdom Viridiplantae; phylum Streptophyta; class Magnoliopsida; order Poales; family Poaceae; genus Elymus; species Elymus sibiricus. The sequence goes on from CM077668.1 coordinate 200,394,003, forward strand.
ATCTGATGGTATCCACTTCTCAAATCAATTTTAGAGAAAACAGTAGAGCCACTCAATTCATCAAGCATATCATCTAACCTAGGAATAGGATGACGATACCTAATGGTTATAATATTGATGGGCCTACAGTCCATTACCATCCGCAAGATGGCTCGTCGATGCGATCAAGTTACCCTGAAAGTTGTATTCACGCTCTGTCCCCCGATGTTGTATCCATAAAACGGCCACAATTTGGCCATACAAACTCCGTTGGAGCTCCATGAACCGCCAAATCGATCATAACAAAAAGTTGTATGCGTCCATATCCCACTAGTCTGCTTCGACAACATTTCGAAGGCCAAATCCGGCTTGTAAAATTGACTTTCGGATGATTTTATCTTTGTCGTGTATTCTGCCACCCTCTACCACCCGTCCGTAAGCTAAGCCAAGAACCGATATATGGGCAATAACGTATGGAACAATACACCATCCTTCAATAAACGAACCAGAAAGACTAAGGTTCAATCTGGACAGAAGGAGGAGCCTCTTTGTTGCATCGAAACCGATGAATTTATGCTTCACATGTTCTATCACCCATCCCGCTACCACCCTCTCTTTGTCACCAGCAGATGCATTATTCTTGGATGATAAAGTACGTAACACCTCATCCTCATTATGTTTATGCCCACGACAAATTATAGGTCACTCCGAATGGTGCAAGATGGCTCGTCGATGCGATCAAGTTACCCTGAAAGTTGTATTCACGGTCTGTACCCCGCTGTTGTATCCATAAAACGGCCACAATGTGGCCATGCAAACTCCGTTGGAGCTCCATGACCCGCCAAATCGATCACAACGAAAAGTTGTATGCGTCCATATCCCACTCGTCCGCTTCGACAACATTTCGGAGGCCAGATCCGGCTTGTAAAATTGACTTTCGGATGATTTTGTCTTTGCCGTGTACTCTGCCACCCTCTACCACCCGTCCGTGAGCTAAGCCAAGGACCGATATATGGGCAATAACGCATGGAACAATACACCATCCTTCCATTAACGAACCAGAAAGACTAAGGTTCAATCTGGACAGTAGGAGGAGGCTGTTTGTTGCATCGAAGCCGATGAATTCATGCTTCACATGTTCTATCACCCATCCCGCTACCCTCTTTTTCACCACAGATCCATTATTCATGGATGATAAAGTACGTCACACCTCATCCTCATTATGTTTATACCCCCGACAAATTATAGGTCACTCCGAATGGTGCAAGATGGCTCATCGATGCGATCAAGTTACCCTGAAAGTTGTATTCACGGTCTGTCCCCCGATGTTGTATCCATAAAATGGCCACAATTTGGCCATACAAACTCCGTTGGAGCTCCATGACCCGCCAAATCGATCACAACAACAAGATGTATGCGTCCATATCCCTCTCGTCCGCTTCGACAACATTTCGGAGGCCAGATCCAGCTTGTAAAATTGACTTTCGGATGATTTTGTCTTTGCCGTGTACTCTGCCACCCGCTACCACCCTTCCCTGAGCTCACCCACGGACCGATATATGGGCTATAACGTATGGAACAATACACCATCCTTCCATTCACGAACCAAAAAGACTACAGGTTCAGTCTGGACAGAAGGAGGAGGCTCTTTGTTGCATCGAAACCGATGAAATCATGCTTCACATGTTCTATGACCCATCGCGCTACCACCCTCACTTTTTTCACCAGCAGATGCAATATTCTTGGATGATAAAGTCCGTAGCACCTCATCCTCATTATGTTTATGCACACGAAAAATTATAGGTCATTCGGAATGGTGCAAGATGGCTCGTCGATGCGATCAAGTTACCCTGAAAGTTGTATTCATGCTCTGTCCCCCGATGTTGTATCCATAAAACGGCCACAATTTGACCATACAAACTCCGTTGGAGCTCCATGAACCGCCAAATCGATCATAACAAAATGTTGTATGCGTCCATATCCCACTCGTCTGCTTCGACAACATTTCGAAGGCCAGATCCGGCTTGTAAAATTGACTTTCGGATGATTTTATATTTGTCGTGTACTCTGCCACCCTCTACCACCCGTCCGTAAGCTAAGCCAAGGACCGATATATGGGCTATAACGTATGGATCAATACACCATCCTTCCATAAACGAACCAGAAAGACTAAGGTTCAATCTGGACAGAAGGAGGAGGCTCTTTGTTGCATCGAAACCGATGAATTCATGCTTCACATGTTCGATCACCCATCCCGCTACCACCCTCTCTTTTTCACCAGCAGATGCATTATTCTTGGATGATAAAGTACGTAACACCTCATCCTCATTATGTTTATGCCCATGAAAAATTATAGGTCACTCTGAATGGTGCAAGATGGCTCGTCGATGCGATCAAGTTACCCTGAAAGTTGTATTCACGGTCTGTCCCCCGATGTTGTATCCATAAAACGGCCACAATTTGGCCATACAAACTCCGTCGGAGCTCCATGACCCGCCAAATCAATCACAACGAAAAGTTGTATGCATCCATATCCCACTCGTCTGCCTCGACAACATTTCGGAGGCCAGATCCGACTTGTACAATTGACTTTCAGATGATTTTATCTTTGCCGTGTACTCTGCCACCCTCTACCACCTGTCCGTGAGCTATGCCAAGGACCGATATATGGGCAATAACATATGGAACAATACACCATCCTTCCATTAACGAACCAGAGAGACTAAGGTTCAGTCTGGACAGAAGGAGGAGGCTCTTTGTTGCATCGAAACCGATGAATTCATGCTTCACATGTTCTATCACCCATCCCGCAACCACCCTCTCTTTTTCACCAGCAGATGTATTATTCTTGGATGATAAAGTACGTAACACCTCATCCTCATTATGTTTATGCCTACGAAAAATTATAGGTCACTCCGAATGGTGCAAGATGGCTTGTTGCTGCAATCAAGTTACCCTGAAAGTTGTATTCACGGTATGTCCCCCGCTGTTGTATCCATAAGACGGCCAAAATTTGGCAATGCAAACTCCGTTTGAGCTCCATGACCCGCCAAATCGATCACAACGAAAAGTTGTATGCGTCCATATCCCACTCGCCCGCTTCGACAATATTTCGGAGGCCAGATCCGGCTTGTCAAATTGACTTTCGGATGATTTTGTCTTTGCCGTGTACTCTGCCACCGTCTACCACCCGTCCGTGAGCTAAGCCAAGGACCGATATATGGGCAATAACGTATGGAACAATACACCATCCTTCCATTAACGAACCAGAAAGACTAAGGTTCAATCTGGACAGAAGGAGGAGGCTCTTTGTTGCATCGAAACCGGTGAATTCATGCTTCACATGTTCTATCACTCATCCCGCTACCACCCTCTCTTCTTCACCAGCAGATGCATTATTCTTGGATGATAAAGTACGTAACACCTCATCCTCATTATGTTTATGTCCACGAAAAATTATAGGTCACTCCGAATGGTGCAAGATGGCTCATCGATGCGATCAAGTTACCCTAAAAGTTGTATTAACGGTCTGTCCCCTGCTGTTGTATCCATAAAACGGCCACAATTTGGCAATGCAAACTCCGTTTGAGCTCCATGACCCGCCAAATCGATCACAACGAAAAGTTGTATGCGTCCATATCCCACTCGTCCGCTTTGACATCATTTTGGAGGCCAGATCCGACTTGTAAAATTGACTTTTGGATGATTTTATCTTTGCCGTGTACTCTGCCACCCTCTACCACCCGTCCGTGATCTAAGCCAAGGACCGATATATGGGCAATAACGTATGGAACAATACACCATCCTTCCATTAACAAACCAGTAAGACTAAGGTTCAGTCCGGACAGAAGGAGGAGGCTCTTTGTTGCATCGAAACCGATGAATTCATGCTTCACATGTTCTATCACCCATCCCGCTACCACCCTCTCTTTTTCACCAGCAGATGCATTATACTTGGATGATAAAGTACGTAACACCTCATCCTCATTATGTTTATGCCCCCGAAAAATTATAGGTCACTCCGAATGGTGCAAGATGGCTCATCGATGCGATCAAGTTACCCTGAAAGTTGTATTCACGGTCTGTCCCCCGATGTTGTATCCATAAAACGGCGACAATTTGGTCATACAAACTCCGTTGGAGCTCCATGACCCGCCAAATCGATCACAACGACAAGATGTATGCGTCCATATCCCTCTCGTCCGCTTCGACAACATTTCGGAGGCCAGATCCAGCTTGTAAAATTGACTTTCGGATGATTTTGTCTATGCCGTGTACTCTGCCACCCGCTACCACCCTTCCCTGAGCTCACCCACGGACCGATATATGGGCTATAACGTATGGAACAATACACCATCCTTCCATTCACGAACCAAAAAGACTACAGGTTCAGTCTGGACAGAAGGAGGAGGCTCTTTGTTGCATCGAAACCGATGAAATCATGCTTCACACGTTCTATCACCCATCGCGCTACCACCCTCACTTTTTTCACCAGCAGATGCAATATTCTTGGATGATAAAGTACGTAGCACCTCATCCTCATTATGTTTGTGCACACGGAAAATTATAGGTTATTCCGAATGGTGCAAGATGGCTCGTCGATGCGATCAAGTTACCCTGAAAGTTGTATTCACGCACTGTCCCCCGATGTTGTATCCATAAAACGGCCACAATTTGGCCATACAAACTCCGTTGGAGCTCCATGAACCGCCAAATCGATCATAACAAAAAGTTGTATGCGTCCATATCCCACTCGTCTGCTTCGACAACATTTCGACGTCCAGGTCCGGCTTGTAAAATTGACTTTCGGATGATTTTATATTTGTCGTGTACTCTGCCACCCTCTACCACCCGTCCGTAAGCTAAGCCAAGGACCGATATATGGGCTATAACGTATGGACCAATACACCATCCTTCCATAAACGAACCAGAAAGACTAAGGTTCAATCTGGACAGAAGGAGGAGGCTCTTTGTTGCATCGAAACCGATGAATTCATGCTTCACATGTTCTATCACCCATCCCGCTACCACCCTCTCTTTTTCACCAGCAGATGCATTATTCTTGGATGATAAAGTACGTAACACCTCATCCTCATTATGTTTATGCCCACGAAAAATTATAGGTCACTCGGAATGGTGCAAGATGGCTCGTCGATGCGATCAAGTTACCCTGAAAGTTGTATTCACTGTCTGTACCCCGCTGTTGTATCCATAAAACGGCGACAATGTGGCCATGCAAACTCCGTTGGAGCTCCATGACCCGCCAAATCGATCTAAACGAAAAGTTGTATGCGTCCATAAACCACTCGTCCGCTTCGACAACATTTCGGAGCCCAGATCCGGCTTGTAAAATTGACTTTCGGATGATTTTGTCTTTGCCGTGTACTCTGCCACCCTCTACCACCCGTCCGTGAGCTAAGCCAAGGACCGATATATGTGCAATAACGTATGGAACAATACACCATCCTTCCATTAAAGAACCAGAAAGACTAACGTTCAGTCTGGACAGTAGGAGGAGGCTGTTTGTTGCATCGAAGCGGATGAATTCGTGCTTCACATGTTCTATCACCCATCCCGCTACCCTCTTTTTCACCAGCAGATGCATTATTCTTGGATGATAAAGTACGTCACACCTCATCCTCATTATGTTTATGCCCCCGAATAATTATAGGTCACTCCGAATGGTGCAAGATGGCTCATCGATGCGATCAAGTTACCCTGAAAGTTGTATTCACGGTCTGTCCCCCGATGTTGTATCCATAAAACGGCCACAATTTGGTCATACAAACTCTGTTGGAGCTCCATGACCCGCCAAATCGATCACAACGACAAGATGTATGCGTCCATATCCCTCTCGTCCTCTTCGACAACATTTCGGAGGCCAGATCCAGCTTGTAAAATTGACTTTCGGATGATTTTGTCTTTGCCGTGTACTCTGCCACCCGCTACCACCCTTCCCTGAGCTCACGCACGGACCGATATATGGGCTATAACGTATGGAACAATACACCATCCTTCCATTCACGAACCAAAAAGACTACAGGTTCAGTCTGGACAGAAGGAGGAGGCTCTTTGTTGCATCGAAACCGATGAAATCATGCTTCACATGTTCTATCACCCATCGCGCTACCACCCTCACTTTTTTCACCAGCAGATGCAATATTCTTGGATGATAAAGTACGTAGCACCTCATCCTCATTATGTTTATGCACACAAAAAATTATAGGTCATTCCGAATGGTGCAAGATGGCTCGTCGATGCGATCAAGTTACCCTGAAAGTTGTATTCACGCTCTGTCCCCCGATGTTGTATCCATAAAACGGCCACAATTTGGCCATACAAACTCCGTTGGAGCTCCATGAACCGCCAAATCGATCATAACAAAAAGTTGTATGCGTCTATATCCCACTCGTCAGCTTCGACAACATTTCGAAGTCCAGGTCCGACTTGTAAAATTGACTTTCGGATGATTTTATATTTGTCGTGTACTCTGCCACCCTCTACCACCCATCCGTAAGCTAAGCCAAGGACCGATATATGGGCAATAACGTATGGAACAATACACCATCCTTCCATAAACAAACCAGAAAGACTAAGGTTCAATCTGGACAGAAGGAGGAGGCTCTTTGTTGCATCGAAACCGATGAATTCAAGCTTCACATGTTCTATCACCCATCCCGCTACCACCCTCTCTTTTTCACCAGCAGATGCATTATTCTTGGATGATAAAGTACGTAACACCTCATCCTCATTATGTTTATGCCCACGAAAAATTATAGGTCACTCCGAATGGTGCAAGATGGTTCGTCGATGCGATCAAGTTACCCTAAAAGTTGTATTCACGGTCTGTACCCCGCTCTTGTATCCATAAAACGGCCACAATTTGACCATGCAAACTCCGTTGGAGCTCCATGACCCGCCAAATCGATCACAACTAAAAGTTGTATGCGTCCATATCCCACTCGTCCGCTTCGACAACATTTCGGAGGCCAGATCCGGCTTGTAAAATTGACTTTCGGATGATTTTGTCTTTGCCGTGTACTCTGCCACCCTCTACCACCCGTCCGTGAGCTAAGCCAAGGACCGATATATGGGCAATAACGTATGGAACAATACACCATCCTTCCATTAACGAACCAGAAAGACTAAGGTTCAGTCTGGACAGTACGAGGAGGCTGTTTGTTGCATCGAAGCCGATGAATTCATGCTTCACATGTTCTATCACCCATCCCGCTACCCTCTTTTTCACCAGCAGATGCATTATTCTTGGATGATAAAGTACGTCACACCTCATCCTCATTATGTTTATGCCCCCGAAAAATTATAGGTCACTCCGAATGGTGCAAGATGGCTCGTCGATGCGATGAAGTTACCCTGAAAGTTGTATTCACGGTCTATCCCCCGATGTTGTATCCATAAAACGGCCACAATTTGGCCATACAAACTCTGTTGGAGCTCCATGACCCGCCAAATCGATCACAACGACAAGATGTATGCGTCCATATCCCTCTCGTCCGCTTCGACAACATTTCGGAGGCCATATCCAGCTTGTAAAATTGACTTTCGGATGATTTTGTCTTTGCCGTGTACTATGCCACCCGCTACCACCCTTCCCTGAGCTCACCCACGGACCGATATATGGGCTATAACGTATGGAACAATACACCATCCTTCCATTCACGAACCAAAAAGACTACAGGTTCAGTCTGGACAGAAGGAGAAGGCTCTTTGTTGCATCGAAACCGATGAAATCATGCTTCACATGTTCTATCACCCATCGCGCTACCACCCTCACTTTTTTCACCAGCAGATGCAATATTCTTGGATGATAAAGTACGTAGCACCTCATCCTCATTATGTTTATGCACACGAAAAATTATAGGTCATTCCGAATGGTGCAAGATGGCTCGTCGATGCGATCAAGTTACCCTGAAAGTTGTATTCACGGTATGTCCCCCGCTGTTGTATCCATAAAACGGCCACAATTTGGCCATGCAAACTCCGTTGGAGCTCCATGACCCGCCAAATCGATCACAACGAAAAGTTGTATGCGTCCATATCCCACTCGTCCGCTTCGACAACATTTCGGAGGCCAGATCCGGCTTGTAAAATTGACTTTCGGATGATTTTGTCTTTGCCGTGTACTCTGCCACCCTCTACCACCCGTCCGTGAGCTAAGCCAAGGACCGATATATGGGCAATAACCTATGGAACAAGACACCATCCTTCCATTAACGAACCAGAAAGACTAAGGTTCAGTCTGGACAGTAGGAGGAGGCTCTTTGTTGCATCGAAACCGATGAATTCATGCTTCACATGTTCTATCACCCATCGCGCTACCACCCTCACTTTTTTCACCAGCAGATGCAATATTCTTGGATCATAAAGTACGTAGCACCTCATCCTCATTATGTTTATGCACACGAAAAATTATAGGTCATTCGGAATGGTGCAAGATGGCTCGTCGATGCGATCAAGTTACCCTGAAAGTTGTATTCACGCTCTGTCCCCCGATGTTGTATCCATAAAACGGCCACAATTTGGCCATACAAACTCCGTTGGAGCTCCATGAACCGCCAAATCGATCATAACAAAAAGTTGTATGCGTCCATAAACCACTCGTCCGCTTCGACAACATTTCGGAGCCCAGATCCGGCTTGTAAAATTGACTTTCGGATGATTTTGTCTTTGCCGTGTACTCTGCCACCCTCTACCACCCGTCCGTGAGCTAAGCCAAGGACCGATATATGGGCAATAACGTATGGAACAATACACCATCCTTCCATTAAAGAACCAGAAAGACTAACGTTCAGTCTGGACAGTAGGAGGAGGCTGTTTGTTGCATCGAAGCCGATGAATTCGTGCTTCACATGTTCTATCGCCCATCCCGCTACCCTCTTTTTCACCAGCAGATGCATTATTCTTGGATGATAAAGTACGTCACACCTCATCCTCATTATGTTTATGCCCCCGAAAAATTATAGGTCACTCCGAATGGTGCAAGATGGCTCATCGATGCGATCAAGTTACCCTGATAGTTGTATTCACGGTCTGTCCCCCGATGTTGTATCCATAAAACGGCCACAATTTGGTCATACAAACTCCGTTCGAGCTCCATGACCCGCCAAATCGATCACAACGACAAGATGTATGCGTCCATATCCCTCTCGTCCGCTTCGACAACATTTCAGAGGCCAGATCCAGCTTGTAAAATTGACTTTCGGATGATTTTGTCTTTGCCGTGTACTTTGCCACCCGCTACCACCCTTCCCTGAGCTCACCCACGGACCGATATATGGGCTATAACGTATGGAACAATACACCATCCTTCCATTCACGAACCAAAAAGACTACAGGTTCAGTCTGGACAGAAGGAGGAGGCTCTTTGTTGCATCGAAACTGATGAAATCATGCTTCACATGTTCTATCACCCATCGCGCTACCACCCTCCTTTTTTCACCAGCAGATGCAATATTCTTGGATGATAAAGTACGTAGCACCTCATCCTCATTATGTTTATGCACACGAAAAATTATAGGTCATTCCGAATGGTGCAACATGGCTCGTCGATGCGATCAAGTTACCCTGAAAGTTGTATTCACGCTCTGTCCCCCGATGTTGTATCCATAAAACGGCCACAATTTGGCCATACAAACTCCGTTGGAGCTCCATGAACCGCCAAATCGATCATAACAAAAAGTTGTATGCGTCCATATCCCACTCGTCTGCTTCGACAACATTTCAAAGTCCAGGTCCGGCTTGTAAAATTGACTTTCGGATGATTTTATATTTGTCGTGTACTCTGCCACCCTCTACCACCCGTCCGTAAGCTAAGCCAAGGACCGATATATGGGCTATAACGTATGGAACAATACACCATCCTTCCATAAACAAACCAGAAAGACTAAGGTTCAATCTGGACAGAAGGAGGAGGCTCTTTGTTGCATCGAAACCGATGAATTCATGCTTCACATGTTCTATCACCCATCCCGCTACCACCCTCTCTTTTTCACCAGCAGATGCATTATTCTTGGATGATAAAGTACGTAACACCTCATCCTCATTATGTTTATGCCCACGAAAAATTATAGGTCACTCCGAATGGTGCAAGATGGCTCGTCGATGCGATCAAGTTACCCTGAAAGTTGTATTCACGGTCTGTACCCCGCTCTTGTATCCATAAAACGGCCACAATTTGACCATGCAAACTCCGTTGGAGCTCCATGACCTGCCAAATCGATCACAACGAAAAGTTGTATGCGTCCATATCCCACTCGTCCGCTTCGACAACATTTCGGAGGCCAGATCCGGCTTGTAAAATTGACTTTCGGATGATTATGTCTTTGCCGTGTACTCTGCCACCCTCTACCACCCGTCCGTGAGCTAAACCAAGGACCGATATATGGGCAATAACGTATGGAACAATACACCATCCTTCCATTAACGAACCAGAAAGACTAAGGTTCAGTCTGGACAGTACGAGGAGGCTGTTTGTTGCATCGAAGCCGATGAATTCATGCTTCACATGTTCTATCACCCATCCCGCTATCACCCTTCCCTGAGCTCACCCACGGACCGATATATGGTCTATAACGTATGGAACAATACACCATCCTTCCATACACGAACCAAAAAGACTACAGGTTCAGTCTGGACAGAAGGAGAAGGCTCTTTGTTGCATCGAAACCGATGAAATCAAGCTTCAGATGTTCTATCACCCATCGCGCTACCACCCTCACTTTTTTCACCAGCAGATGCAATATTCTTGGATGATAAAGTACGTAGCACCTCATCCTCATTATGTTTATGCACACGAAAAATTATAGGTCATTCCGAATGGTGCAAGATGGCTCGTCGATGCGATCAAGTTACCCTGAAAGTTGTATTCACGGTATGTCCCCCGCTGTTGTATCCATAAAACGGCCACAATTTGGCCATGCAAACTCCATTGGAGCTCCATGACCCGCCAAATCGATCACAACGAACAGTTGTATGCGTCCATATCCCACTCGTCCGCTTCGACAACATTTCGGAGGCCAGATCCGGCTTGTAAAATTGACTTTCGGATGATTTTGTCTTTGCCGTGTACTCTGCCACCCTCTACCACCCGTCCGTGAGCTAAGCCAAGGACCGATATATGGGCAATAACCTATGGAACAAGACACCATCCTTCCATTAACGAACCAGAAAGACTAAGGTTCAGTCTGGACAGTAGGAGGAGGCTCTTTGTTGCATCGAAACCGATGAATTCATGCTTCACATGTTCTATCACCCATCGCGCTACCACCCTCACTTTTTTCACCAGCAGATGCAATATTCTTGGATCATAAAGTACGTAGCACCTCATCCTCATTATGTTTATGCACACGAAAAATTATAGGTCATTCGGAATGGTGCAAGATGGCTCGTCGATGCGATCAAGTTACCCTGAAAGTTGTATTCACGCTCTGTCCCCCGATGTTGTATCCATAAAACGGCCACAATTTGGCCATACAAACTCCGTTGGAGCTCCATGAACCGCCAAATCGATCATAACAAAAAGTTGTATGCGTCCATAAACCACTCGTCCGCTTCGACAACATTTCGGAGCCCAGATCCGGCTTGTAAAATTGACTTTCGGATGATTTTGTCTTTGCCGTGTACTCTGCCACCCTCTACCACCCGTCCGTGAGCTAAGCCAAGGACCGATATATGGGCAATAACGTATGGAACAATACACCATCCTTCCATTAAAGAACCAGAAAGACTAACGTTCAGTCTGGACAGTAGGAGGAGGCTGTTTGTTGCATCGAAGCCGATGAATTCGTGCTTCACATGTTCTATCGCCCATCCCGCTACCCTCTTTTTCACCAGCAGATGCATTATTCTTGGATGATAAAGTACGTCACACCTCATCCTCATTATGTTTATGCCCCCGAAAAATTATAGGTCACTCCGAATGGTGCAAGATGGCTCATCGATGCGATCAAGTTACCCTGATAGTTGTATTCACGGTCTGTCCCCCGATGTTGTATCCATAAAACGGCCACAATTTGGTCATACAAACTCCGTTCGAGCTCCATGACCCGCCAAATCGATCACAACGACAAGATGTATGCGTCCATATCCCTCTCGTCCGCTTCGACAACATTTCAGAGGCCAGATCCAGCTTGTAAAATTGACTTTCGGATGATTTTGTCTTTGCCGTGTACTTTGCCACCCGCTACCACCCTTCCCTGAGCTCACCCACGGACCGATATATGGGCTATAACGTATGGAACAATACACCATCCTTCCATTCACGAACCAAAAAGACTACAGGTTCAGTCTGGACAGAAGGAGGAGGCTCTTTGTTGCATCGAAACTGATGAAATCATGCTTCACATGTTCTATCACCCATCGCGCTACCACCCTCCTTTTTTCACCAGCAGATGCAATATTCTTGGATGATAAAGTACGTAGCACCTCATCCTCATTATGTTTATGCACACGAAAAATTATAGGTCATTCCGAATGGTGCAACATGGCTCGTCGATGCGATCAAGTTACCCTGAAAGTTGTATTCACGCTCTGTCCCCCGATGTTGTATCCATAAAACGGCCACAATTTGGCCATACAAACTCCGTTGGAGCTCCATGAACCGCCAAATCGATCATAACAAAAAGTTGTATGCGTCCATATCCCACTCGTCTGCTTCGACAACATTTCAAAGTCCAGGTCCGGCTTGTAAAATTGACTTTCGGATGATTTTATATTTGTCGTGTACTCTGCCACCCTCTACCACCCGTCCGTAAGCTAAGCCAAGGACCGATATATGGGCTATAACGTATGGAACAATACACCATCCTTCCATAAACAAACCAGAAAGACTAAGGTTCAATCTGGACAGAAGGAGGAGGCTCTTTGTTGCATCGAAACCGATGAATTCATGCTTCACATGTTCTATCACCCATCCCGCTACCACCCTCTCTTTTTCACCAGCAGATGCATTATTCTTGGATGATAAAGTACGTAACACCTCATCCTCATTATGTTTATGCCCACGAAAAATTATAGGTCACTCCGAATGGTGCAAGATGGCTCGTCGATGCGATCAAGTTACCCTGAAAGTTGTATTCACGGTCTGTACCCCGCTCTTGTATCCATAAAACGGCCACAATTTGACCATGCAAACTCCGTTGGAGCTCCATGACCCGCCAAATCGATCACAACGAAAAGTTGTATGCGTCCATATCCCACTCGTCCGCTTCGACAACATTTCGGAGGCCAGATCCGGCTTGTAAAATTGACTTTCGGATGATTATGTCTTTGCCGTGTACTCTGCCACCCTCTACCACCCGTCCGTGAGCTAAACCAAGGACCGATATATGGGCAATAACGTATGGAACAATACACCATCCTTCCATTAACGAACCAGAAAGACTAAGGTTCAGTCTGGACAGTACGAGGAGGCTGTTTGTTGCATCGAAGCCGATGAATTCATGCTTCACATGTTCTATCACCCATCCCGCTATCACCCTTCCCTGAGCTCACCCACGGACCGATATATGGTCTATAACGTATGGAACAATACACCATCCTTCCATACACGAACCAAAAAGACTACAGGTTCAGTCTGGACAGAAGGAGAAGGCTCTTTGTTGCATCGAAACCGATGAAATCATGCTTCAGATGTTCTATCACCCATCGCGCTACCACCCTCACTTTTTTCACCAGCAGATGCAATATTCTTGGATGATAAAGTACGTAGCACCTCATCCTCATTATGTTTATGCACACGAAAAATTATAGGTCATTCCGAATGGTGCAAGATGGCTCGTCGATGCGATCAAGTTACCCTGAAAGTTGTATTCACGGTATGTCCCCCGCTGTTGTATCCATAAAACGGCCACAATTTGGCCATGCAAACTCCATTGGAGCTCCATGACCCGCCAAATCGATCACAACGAACAGTTGTATGCGTCCATATCCCACTCGTCCGCTTCGACAACATTTCGGAGGCCAGATCCGGCTTGTAAAATTGACTCTCGGATGATTTTGTCTTTGCCGTGTACTCTGCCACCCTCTACCACCCGTCCGTGAGCTAAGCCAAGGACCGATATATGGGCAATAACCTATGGAACAAGACACCATCCTTCCATTAACGAACCAGAAAGACTAAGGTTCAGTCTGGACAGTAGGAGGAGGCTCTTTGTTGCATCGAAACCGATGAATTCATGCTTCACATGTTCTATCACCCATCGCGCTACCACCCTCACTTTTTTCACCAGCAGATGCAATATTCTTGGATGATAAAGTACGTAGCACCTCATCCTCATTATGTTTATGCACACGAAAAATTATAGGTCATTCCGAATGGTGCAAGATGGCTCGTCGATGCGATCAAGTTACCCTGAAAGTTGTATTCACGCACTGTCCCCCGATGTTGTATCCATAAAACGGCCACAATTTGGCCATACAAACTCCGTTGGAGCTCCATGAACCGCCAAATCGATCATAACAAAAAGTTGTATGCGTCCATAAACCACTCGTCCGCTTCGACAACATTTCGGAGCCCAGATCCGGCTTGTAAAATTGACTTTCGGATGATTTTGTCTTTGCCGTGTACTCTGCCACCCTCTACCACCCGTCCGTGAGCTAAGCCAAGGACCGATATATGGGCAATAACGTATGGAACAATACACCATCCTTCCATTAAAGAACCAGAAAGACTAACGTTCAGTCTGGACAGTAGGAGGAGGCTGTTTGTTGCATCGAAGCCGATGAATTCGTGCTTCACATGTTCTATCGCCCATCCCGCTACCCTCTTTTTCACCAGCAGATGCATTATTCTTGGATGATAAAGTACGTCACACCTCATCCTCATTATGTTTATGCCCCCGAAAAATTATAGGTCACTCCGAATGGTGCAAGATGGCTCGTCGATGCGATCAAGTTACCCTGATAGTTGTATTCACGGTCTGTCCCCCGATGTTGTATCCATAAAACGGCCACAATTTGGTCATACAAACTCCGTTCGAGCTCCATGACCCGCCAAATCGATCACAACGACAAGATGTATGCGTCCATATCCCTCTCGTCCGCTTCGACAACATTTCAGAGGCCAGATCCAGCTTGTAAAATTGACTTTCGGATGATTTTGTCTTTGCCGTGTACTTTGCCACCCGCTACCACCCTTCCCTGAGCTAAGCCAAGGACCGATATATGGGCTATAACGTATGGAACAATACACCATCCTTCCATTCACGAACCAAAAAGACTACAGGTTCAGTCTGGACAGAAGGAGGAGGCTCTTTGTTGCATCGAAACTGATGAAATCATGCTTCACATGTTCTATCACCCATCGCGCTACCACCCTCCTTTTTTCACCAGCAGATGCAATATTCTTGGATGATAAAGTACGTAGCACCTCATCCTCATTATGTTTATGCACACGAAAAATTATAGGTCATTCCGAATGGTGCAACATGGCTCGTCGATGCGATCAAGTTACCCTGAAAGTTGTATTCACGCTCTGTCCCCCGATGTTGTATCCATAAAACGGCCACAATTTGGCCATACAAACTCCGTTGGAGCTCCATGAACCGCCAAATCGATCATAACAAAAAGTTGTATGCGTCCATATCCCACTCGTCTGCTTCGACAACATTTCAAAGTCCAGGTCCGGCTTGTAAAATTGACTTTCGGATGATTTTATATTTGTCGTGTACTCTGCCACCCTCTACCACCCGTCCGTAAGCTAAGCCAAGGACCGATATATGGGCTATAACGTATGGAACAATACACCATCCTTCCATAAACAAACCAGAAAGACTAAGGTTCAATCTGGACAGAAGGAGGAGGCTCTTTGTTGCATCGAAACCGATGAATTCATGCTTCACATGTTCTATCACCCATCCCGCTACCACCCTCTCTTTTTCACCAGCAGATGCATTATTCTTGGATGATAAAGTACGTAACACCTCATCCTCATTATGTTTATGCCCACGAAAAATTATAGGTCACTCCGAATGGTGCAAGATGGCTCGTCGATGCGATCAAGTTACCCTGAAAGTTGTATTCACGGTCTGTACCCCGCTCTTGTATCCATAAAACGGCCACAATTTGACCATGCAAACTCCGTTGGAGCTCCATGACCCGCCAAATCGATCACAACGAAAAGTTGTATGCGTCCATATCCCACTCGTCCGCTTCGACAACATTTCGGAGGCCAGATCCGGCTTGTAAAATTGACTTTCGGATGATTATGTCTTTGCCGTGTACTCTGCCACCCTCTACCACCCGTCCGTGAGCTAAACCAAGGACCGATATATGGGCAATAACGTATGGAACAATACACCATCCTTCCATTAACGAACCAGAAAGACTAAGGTTCAGTCTGGACAGTACGAGGAGGCTGTTTGTTGCATCGAAGCCGATGAATTCATGCTTCACATGTTCTATCACCCATCCCGCTATCACCCTTCCCTGAGCTCACCCACGGACCGATATATGGTCTATAACGTATGGAACAATACACCATCCTTCCATACACGAACCAAAAAGACTACAGGTTCAGTCTGGACAGAAGGAGAAGGCTCTTTGTTGCATCGAAACCGATGAAATCATGCTTCAGATGTTCTATCACCCATCGCGCTACCACCCTCACTTTTTTCACCAGCAGATGCAATATTCTTGGATGATAAAGTACGTAGCACCTCATCCTCATTATGTTTATGCACACGAAAAATTATAGGTCATTCCGAATGGTGCAAGATGGCTCGTCGATGCGATCAAGTTACCCTGAAAGTTGTATTCACGGTATGTCCCCCGCTGTTGTATCCATAAAACGGCCACAATTTGGCCATGCAAACTCCATTGGAGCTCCATGACCCGCCAAATCGATCACAACGAACAGTTGTATGCGTCCATATCCCACTCGTCCGCTTCGACAACATTTCGGAGGCCAGATCCGGCTTGTAAAATTGACTTTCGGATGATTTTGTCTTTGCCGTGTACTCTGCCACCCTCTACCACCCGTCCGTGAGCTAAGCCAAGGACCGATATATGGGCAATAACCTATGGAACAAGACACCATCCTTCCATTAACGAACCAGAAAGACTAAGGTTCAGTCTGGACAGTAGGAGGAGGCTCTTTGTTGCATCGAAACCGATGAATTCATGCTTCACATGTTCTATCACCCATCGCGCTACCACCCTCACTTTTTTCACCAGCAGATGCAATATTCTTGGATGATAAAGTACGTAGCACCTCATCCTCATTATGTTTATGCACACGAAAAATTATAGGTCATTCCGAATGGTGCAAGATGGCTCGTCGATGCGATCAAGTTACCCTGAAAGTTGTATTCACGCACTGTCCCCCGATGTTGTATCCATAAAACGGCCACAATTTGGCCATACAAACTCCGTTGGAGCTCCATGAACCGCCAAATCGATCATAACAAAAAGTTGTATGCGTCCATAAACCACTCGTCCGCTTCGACAACATTTCGGAGCCCAGATCCGGCTTGTAAAATTGACTTTCGGATGATTTTGTCTTTGCCGTGTACTCTGCCACCCTCTACCACCCGTCCGTGAGCTAAGCCAAGGACCGATATATGGGCAATAACGTATGGAACAATACACCATGCTTCCATTAAAGAACCAGAAAGACTAACGTTCAGTCTGGACAGTAGGAGGAGGCTGTTTGTTGCATCGAAGCCGATGAATTCGTGCTTCACATGTTCTATCGCCCATCCCGCTACCCTCTTTTTCACCAGCAGATGCATTATTCTTGGATGATAAAGTACGTCACACCTCATCCTCATTATGTTTATGCCCCCGAAAAATTATAGGTCACTCCGAATGGTGCAAGATGGCTCGTCGATGCGATCAAGTTACCCTGATAGTTGTATTCACGGTCTGTCCCCCGATGTTGTATCCATAAAACGGCCACAATTTGGTCATACAAACTCCGTTCGAGCTCCATGACCCGCCAAATCGATCACAACGACAAGATGTATGCGTCCATATCCCTCTCGTCCGCTTCGACAACATTTCAGAGGCCAGATCCAGCTTGTAAAATTGACTTTCGGATGATTTTGTCTTTGCCGTGTACTTTGCCACCCGCTACCACCCTTCCCTGAGCTAAGCCAAGGACCGATATATGGGCTATAACGTATGGAACAATACACCATCCTTCCATTCACGAACCAAAAAGACTACAGGTTCAGTCTGGACAGAAGGAGGAGGCTCTTTGTTGCATCGAAACTGATGAAATCATGCTTCACATGTTCTATCACCCATCGCGCTACCACCCTCCTTTTTTCACCAGCAGATGCAATATTCTTGGATGATAAAGTACGTAGCACCTCATCCTCATTATGTTTATGCACACGAAAAATTATAGGTCATTCCGAATGGTGCAACATGGCTCGTCGATGCGATCAAGTTACCCTGAAAGTTGTATTCACGCTCTGTCCCCCGATGTTGTATCCATAAAACGGCCACAATTTGGCCATACAAACTCCGTTGGAGCTCCATGAACCGCCAAATCGATCATAACAAAAAGTTGTATGCGTCCATATCCCACTCGTCTGCTTCGACAACATTTCAAAGTCCAGGTCCGGCTTGTAAAATTGACTTTCGGATGATTTTATATTTGTCGTGTACTCTGCCACCCTCTACCACCCGTCCGTAAGCTAAGCCAAGGACCGATATATGGGCTATAACGTATGGAACAATACACCATCCTTCCATAAACAAACCAGAAAGACTAAGGTTCAATCTGGACAGAAGGAGGAGGCTCTTTGTTGCATCGAAACCGATGAATTCATGCTTCACATGTTCTATCACCCATCCCGCTACCACCCTCTCTTTTTCACCAGCAGATGCATTATTCTTGGATGATAAAGTACGTAACACCTCATCCTCATTATGTTTATGCCCACGAAAAATTATAGGTCACTCCGAATGGTGCAAGATGGCTCGTCGATGCGATCAAGTTACCCTGAAAGTTGTATTCACGGTCTGTACCCCGCTCTTGTATCCATAAAACGGCCACAATTTGACCATGCAAACTCCGTTGGAGCTCCATGACCCGCCAAATCGATCACAACGAAAAGTTGTATGCGTCCATATCCCACTCGTCCGCTTCGACAACATTTCGGAGGCCAGATCCGGCTTGTAAAATTGACTTTCGGATGATTATGTCTTTGCCGTGTACTCTGCCACCCTCTACCACCCGTCCGTGAGCTAAACCAAGGACCGATATATGGGCAATAACGTATGGAACAATACACCATCCTTCCATTAACGAACCAGAAAGACTAAGGTTCAGTCTGGACAGTACGAGGAGGCTGTTTGTTGCATCGAAGCCGATGAATTCATGCTTCACATGTTCTATCACCCATCCCGCTATCACCCTTCCCTGAGCTCACCCACGGACCGATATATGGTCTATAACGTATGGAACAATACACCATCCTTCCATACACGAACCAAAAAGACTACAGGTTCAGTCTGGACAGAAGGAGAAGGCTCTTTGTTGCATCGAAACCGATGAAATCATGCTTCAGATGTTCTATCACCCATCGCGCTACCACCCTCACTTTTTTCACCAGCAGATGCAATATTCTTGGATGATAAAGTACGTAGCACCTCATCCTCATTATGTTTATGCACACGAAAAATTATAGGTCATTCCGAATGGTGCAAGATGGCTCGTCGATGCGATCAAGTTACCCTGAAAGTTGTATTCACGGTATGTCCCCCGCTGTTGTATCCATAAAACGGCCACAATTTGGCCATGCAAACTCCATTGGAGCTCCATGACCCGCCAAATCGATCACAACGAACAGTTGTATGCGTCCATATCCCACTCGTCCGCTTCGACAACATTTCGGAGGCCAGATCCGGCTTGTAAAATTGACTTTCGGATGATTTTGTCTTTGCCGTGTACTCTGCCACCCTCTACCACCCGTCCGTGAGCTAAGCCAAGGACCGATATATGGGCAATAACCTATGGAACAAGACACCATCCTTCCATTAACGAACCAGAAAGACTAAGGTTCAGTCTGGACAGTAGGAGGAGGCTCTTTGTTGCATCGAAACCGATGAATTCATGCTTCACATGTTCTATCACCCATCGCGCTACCACCCTCACTTTTTTCACCAGCAGATGCAATATTCTTGGATGATAAAGTACGTAGCACCTCATCCTCATTATGTTTATGCACACGAAAAATTATAGGTCATTCCGAATGGTGCAAGATGGCTCGTCGATGCGATCAAGTTACCCTGAAAGTTGTATTCACGCACTGTCCCCCGATGTTGTATCCATAAAACGGCCACAATTTGGCCATACAAACTCCGTTGGAGCTCCATGAACCGCCAAATCGATCATAAAAAAAGTTGTATGCGTCCATATCCCACTCGTCTGCTTCGACAACATTTCGAAGTCCAGGTCCGGCTTGTAAAATTGACTTTCGGATGATTTTATATTTGTCGTGTACTCTGCCACCCTCTACCACCCGTCCGTAAGCTAAGCCAAGGACCGATATATGGGCTATAACGTATGGACCAATACACCATCCTTCCATAAACGAACCAGAAAGACTAAGGTTCAATCTGGACAGAAGGAGGAGGCTCTTTGTTGCATCGAAACCGATGAATTCATGCTTCACATGTTCTATCACCCATCCCGCTACCACCCTCTCTTTTTCACCAGCAGATGCATTATTCTTGGATGATAAAGTACGTAACACCTCATCCTCATTATGTTTATGCCCACGAAAAATTATAGGTCACTCGGAATGGTGCAAGATGGCTCGTCGATGCGATCAAGTTACCCTGAAAGTTGTATTCACGGTCTGTACCCCGCTGTTGTATCCATAAAACGGCGACAATGTGGCCATGCAAACTCCGTTGGAGCTCCATGACCCGCCAAATCGATCTAAACGAAAAGTTGTAAGCGTCCATAAACCACTCGTCCGCTTCGACAACATTTCGGAGCCCAGATCCGGCTTGTAAAATTGACTTTCGGATGATTTTGTCTTTGCCGTGTACTCTGCCACCCTCTACCACCCGTCCGTGAGCTAAGCCAAGGACCGATATATGTGCAATAACGTATGGAACAATACACCATCCTTCCATTAAAGAACCAGAAAGACTAACGTTCAGTCTGGACAGTAGGAGGAGGTTGTTTGTTGCATCGAAGCGGATGAATTCGTGCTTCACATGTTCTATCACCCATCCCGCTACCCTCTTTTTCACCAGCAGATGCATTATTCTTGGATGATAAAGTACGTCACACCTCATCCTCATTATGTTTATGCCCCCGAATAATTATAGGTCACTCCGAATGGTGCAAGATGGCTCATCGATGCGATCAAGTTACCCTGAAAGTTGTATTCACGGTCTGTCCCCCGATGTTGTATCCATAAAACGGCCACAATTTGGTCATACAAACTCCGTTGGAGCTCCATGACCCGCCAAATCGATCACAACGACAAGATGTATGCGTCCATATCCCTCTCGTCCTCTTCGACAACATTTCGGAGGCCAGATCCAGCTTGTAAAATTGACTTTCGGATGATTTTGTCGTTGCCGTGTACTCTGCCACCCGCTACCACCCTTCCCTGAGCTCACCCACGGACCGATATATGGGCTATAACGTATGGAACAATACACCATCGTTCCATTCACGAACCAAAAAGACTACAGGTTCAGTCTGGACAGAAGGAGGAGGCTCTTTGTTGCATCGAAACCGATGAAATCATGCTTCACATGTTCTATCACCCATCGCGCTACCACCCTCACTTTTTTCACCAGCAGATGCAATATTCTTCGATGATAAAGTACGTAGCACCTCATCCTCATTATGTTTATGCACACGAAAAATTATAGGTCATTCCGAATGGTGCAAGATGGCTCGTCGATGCGATCAAGTTACCCTGAAAGTTGTATTCACGCTCTGTCCCCCGATGTTGTATCCATAAAACGGCCACAATTTGGCCATACAAACTCCGTTGGAGCTCCATGAACCGCCAAATCGATCATAACAAAAAGTTGTATGCGTCCATATCCCACTCGTCAGCTTCGACAACATTTCGAAGTCCAGGTCCGGCTTGTAAAATTGACTTTCGGTTGATTTTATATTTGTCGTGTACTCTGCCACCCTCTACCACCCGTCCGTAAGCTAAGCCAAGGACCGATATATGGGCTATAATGTATGGAACAATACACCATCCTTCCATAAACAAACCAGAAAGACTAAGGTTCAATCCGGACAGAAGGAGGAGGCTCTTTGTTGCATCGAAACCGATGAATTCATGCTTCACATGTTCTATCACCCATCCCGCTACCACCCTCTCTTTTTCACCAGCAGATGCATTATTCTTGGATGATAAAGTACGTAACACCTCATCCTCATTATGTTTATGCCCACAAAAAATTATAGGTCACTCCGAATGGTGCAAGATGGCTCGTCGATGCGATCAAGTTACCCTGAAAGTTGTATTCACGGTCTGTACCCCACTGTTGTATCCATAAAACGGCCACAATTTGACCATGCAAACTCCGTTGGAGCTCCATGACCCGCCAAATCGATCACAACGAAAAGTAGTATGCGTCCATATCCCACTCGTCCGCTTCGACAACATTTCGGAGGCCAGATCCGGCTTGTAAAATTGACTTTCGGATGATTTTGTCTTTGCAGTGTACTCTGCCACCCTCTACCACCCGTCCGTGAGCTAAGCCAAGGACCGATATATGGGCAATAACGTATGGAACAATACACCATCCTTCCATTAAAGAACCAGAAAGACTAACGTTCAGTCTGGACAGTGGGAGGAGGCTGTTTGTTGCATCGAAGCCGATGAATTCGTGCTTCACATGTTCTATCACCCATCCCGCTACCCTCTTTTTCACCAGCAGATGCATTATTCTTGGATGATAAAGTACGTCACACCTCATCCTCATTATGTTTATGCCCCCGAAAAATTATAGGTCACTCCGAATGGTGCAAGATGGCTCGTCGATGCGATGAAGTTACCCTGAAAGTTGTATTCACGGTCTATCCCCCGATGTTGTATCCATAAAACGGCCACAATTTGGTCATACAAACTCCGTTGGAGCTCCATGACCCGCCAAATCGATCACAACGACAAGATGTATGCGTCCATATCCCTCTCGTCCGCTTCGACAACATTTCGGAGGCCAGATCCAGCTTGTAAAATTGACTTTCGGATGATTTTGTCTTTGCCGTGTACTCTGCCACCCGCTACCACCCTTCCCTGAGCTCACCCACGGACCGATATATGGGCTATAACATATGGAACAATACACCATCCTTCCATTCACGAACCAAAAAGACTACAGGTTCAGTCAGGACAGAAGGAGGAGGCTTTTTGTCGCATCGAAACCGATGAAATCATGCTTCACATGTTCTATCACCCATCGCGCTACCACCCTCACTTTTTTCACCAGCAGATGCAATAATCTTGGATGTTAAAGTACGTAGCACCTCATCCTCATTATGTTTATGCACACGAAAAATTATAGGTCATTCCGAATGGTGCAAGATGGCTCGTCGATGCGATCAAGTTACCCTGAAAGTTGTATTCACGCTCTGTCCCCCGATGTTGTATCCATAAAACGGCCACAATTTGGCCATACAAACTCCGTTGGAGCTCCATGAACCGCCAAATCGATCATAACAAAAAGTTGTATGCGTCCATATCCCACTCGTCTGCTTCGACAACATTTCGAAGTCCAGGTCCGGCTTGTAAAATTGACTTTCGGATGATTTTATATTTGTCGTGTACTCTGCCACGCTCTACCACCCGTCCGTAAGCTAAGCCAAGGACCGATATATGGGCTATAACGTATGGAACAATACACCATCCTTCCATAAACGAACCAGAAAGACTAAGGTTCAATCCGGACAGAAGGAGGAGGCTCTTTGTTGCATCGAAACCGATGAATTCATGCTTCACATGTTCTATCACCCATCCCGCTACCACCCTCTCTTTTTCACCAGCAGATGCATTATTCTTGGATGATAAAGTACGTAACACCTCATCCTCATTATGTTTATGCCCACGAAAAATTATAGGTCACTCCGAATGGTGCAAGATGGCTCGTCGATGCGATCAAGTTACCCTGAAAGTTGTATTCACGGTCTGTACCCCGCTGTTGTATCCATAAAACGGCCACAATTTGACCATGCAAACTCCGTTGGAGCTCCATGACCCGCCAAATCGATCACAACGAAAAGTTGTATGCGTCCATATCCCACTCGTCCGCTTCGACAACATTTCGGAGGCCAGATCCGGCTTGTAAAATTGACTTTCGGATGATTTTGTCTTTGCCGTATACTCTGCCACCCTCTACCACCCGTCCGTGAGCTAAGCCAAGGACCGATATATGGGCAATAACGTATGGAACAATACACCATCCTTCCATTAACGAACCAGAAAGACTAAGGTTCAGTCTGGACAGTAGGAGGAGGCTGTTTGTTGCATCGAAGCCGATGAATTCATGCTTCACATGTTCTATCACCCATCCCGCTACCCTCTTTTTCACCAGCAGATGCATTATTCTTGGATGATAAAGTACGTCACACCTCATCCTCATTATGTTTATGCCCCCAAAAAATTATAGGTCACTCCGAATGGTGCAAGATGGCTCATCAATGCGATGAAGTTACCCTGAATGTTGTATTCACGGTCTATCCCCCGATGTTGTATCCATAAAACGGCCACAATTTGGCCATACAAACTCTGTTGGAGCTCCATGACCCGCCAAATCGATCACAACGACAAGATGGATGCGTCCATATCCCTCTCGCCCGCTTCGACAACATTTCGGAGGCCATATCCAGCTTGTAAAATTGACTTTCGGATGATTTTGTCTTTGCCGTGTACTCTGCCACCCGCTACCACCCTTCCCTGAGCTCACCCACGGACCGATATATGGGCTATAACGTATGGAACAATACACCATCCTTCCATTCACGAACCAAAAAGACTACATGTTCAGTCTGGACAGAAGGAGAAGGCTCTTTGTTGCATCGAAACCGATGAAATCATGCTTCACATGTTCTATCACCCATCGCGCTACCACCCTCACTTTTTTCACCAGCAGATGCAATATTCTTGGATGATAAAGTACGTAGCACCTCATCCTCATTATGTTTATGCACACGAAAAATTATAGGTCATTCCGAATGGTGCAAGATGGCTCGTCGATGCGATCAAGTTACCCTGAAAGTTGTATTCACGGTATGTCCCCCGCTGTTGTATCCATAAAACGGCCACAATTTGGCCATGCAAACTCCGTTGGAGCTCCATGACCCGCCAAATCGATCACAACGAAAAGTTGTATGCGTCCATATCCCACTCGTCCGCTTCGACAACATTTCGGAGGCCAGATCCGGCTTGTAAAATTGACTTTCGGATGATTTTGTCTTTGCCGTGTACTCTGCCACCCTCTACCACCCGTCCGTGAGCTAAGCCAAGGACCGATATATGGGCAATAACCTATGGAACAATACACCATCCTTCCATTAACGAACCAGAAAGACTAAGGTTCAGTCTGGACAGTAGGAGGAGGCTCTTTGTTGCATCGAAACCGATGAATTCATGCTTCACATGTTCTATCACCCATCCCGCTACCCTCTTTTTCACCAGCAGATGCATTATTCTTGGATGATAAAGTACGTAACACCTCATCCTCATTATGTTTATGCCCACGAAAAATTATAGGTCACTCCGAATGGTGCAAGATGGCTCGTCGATGCGATCAAGTTACCCTGATAGTTGTATTCACGGTCTGTCCCCCGATGTTGTATCGATAAAACGGCCACAATTTGGCCATACAAACTCCGTTAGAGCTCCATGACCCGCCAAATCGATCACAACGAAAAGTTGTATGCCTCCATATTCCACTCGTCCGCTTCGACAATATTTTGGAGGCCAGATCCGACTTGTACAATTGACTCTCAGATGATTTTATCTTTGTCGTGTACTCTGCCACCCTCTACCACCCATCCGTGAGCTATGCCAAGGACCGATATATGGGCAATAACGTATGGAACAATACACCATCCTTCCATTAACGAACCAGAAAGACTAAGGTTCAGTCTGGACAGAAGGAGGAGGCTCTTTGTTGCATCGAAACCGATGAATTCATGCTTCCCATGTTCTATCACCCATCCCGCAACCAGCCTCTCTTTTTCACCAGCAGATGCATTATTCTTGGATGATAATGTACGTAACACCTCATCCTCATTATGTTTATGCCCACGAAAAATTATAGGTCACTCCGAATGGTGCAAGATGGCTCGTCGCTGCGATCAAGTTACCCTGAAAGTTGTATTCACGGTATGTCCCCCGCTGTTGTATCCATAAAACGGCCACAATTTGGCAATTCAAACTCCGTTGGAGCTCCATGACCCGCCAAATCGATCACAACGAGAAGTTGTATGCGTCCATATCCCACTCGTCCGCTTCGACAACATTTCGGAGGCTAGATCCGGCTTGTAAAATTGACTTTCGGATGATTTTGTCTTTGCCGTGTACTCTGCCACCCTCTACCACCCGTCCGCTAACCAAGGACTGATATATGGGCAATAACGTATGGAACCATACACCATCCTTCCATTAACGAACCAGAAAGACTAAGGTTCAGTCTGGACAGTAGGAGGAGGCTCTTTGTTGCATCGAAACCGATGAATTCATGCTTCACCTGTTCTATCACCCATCCCGCGACCCTCTTTTTCACCAGCAGATGCATTATTCTTGGATGATAAAGTACGTAGCACCTCATCCTCATTATGTTTATGCCCACGAAAAATTATAGGTCACTCCGAATGGTGCAAGATGGCTCGTCGATGCGATCAAGTTACCCTGAAAGTTGTATTCACGGTCTATCCCCCGATGTTGTATCCATAAAACGGCCACAATTTGGCCATACAAACTCCGTTGGAGCTCCATGCCCGCCAAATCGATCACAACGACAAGATGTATGCGTGCATATCCCTGTCGTCCGGTTCGACAACATTTCGGAGGCCAGATCCGGCTTGTAAAATTGACTTTCGGATGATTTTATCTTTGTCGTGTACTCTGCCACCCTCTACCACCCGTCCGTAAGCTAAGCCAAGGACCGATATATGGGCAATAACGTATGGAACAATACACCATCCTTCCATAAACAAACCAGAAAGACTAAGGTTCAATCTGGACAGAAGGAGGAGGCTCTTTGTTGCATCGAAACCGATGAATTCATGCTTCACATGTTCTATCACCCATCCCGCTACCACCCTCTCTTTTTCACCAGCAGATGCATTATGCTTGGATGATAAAGTACGTAACACCTCATCCTCATTATGTTTATGCCCACGAAAAATTATAGGTCACTCCGAATGGTGCAAGATGACTCGTCGATGCGATCAACTTACCCTGAAAGTTGTATTCACGGTCTGTCCCCCGATGTTGTATCCATAAAACGGCCACAATTTGGCCATACAAACTCCGTTGGAGCTCCATGACCCGCCAAATCGATCACAACAAAAAGTTGTATGCGTCCATATCCCACTCGTCCGCTTGGACAACATTTCGGAGGCCAGATCCGACTTGTACAATTGATTTTCGGATGATTTTATCTTTGCCGTGTACTCTGCCACCCTCTACCACCCGTCCGTGAGCTATGCCAAGGACCGATATATGGGCAATAACGTATGGAACAATACACCATCCTTCCATTAACGAACCAGAAAGACTAAGGTTCAGTCTGGACAGAAGGAGGAGGCTCTTTGTTGCATCGAAACCGATGAATTCATGCTTCACATGTTCTATCACCCATCCTGCTACCACCCTCTCTTTTTCACCAGCAGATGCATTATTCTTGGATGATAAAGTACGTAACACCTCATCCTCATTATGTTTATGCCCACGAAAAATTATAGGTCACTCCGAATAGTGCAAGATGGCTCGTCGCTACGATCAAGTTACCCTGAAAGTTGTATTCACGGTATGTCCCCCGCTGTTGTATCCATAAAACGGCCAGCATTTGGCCATGCAAACTCCGTTGGAGCTCCATGACCCGCCAAATCGATCACAACGAAAAGTTGTACGCGTCCATATCCCACTCGTCCGCTTCGACAACATTTCGGAGGCCAGATCCGGCTTGTAAAATTGACTTTCGGATGATTTTGTCTTTGTCGTGTACTCTGCCACCCTCTACCACCCGTCCGTAAGCTAAGCCAAGGACCGATATATGGGCAATAACGTATGGAACAATAGACCATCCTTCCATAAACAAACCAGAAAGACTAAGGTTCAATCTGGACAGAAGGAGGAGGCTCTTTGTTGCATCGAAACCGGTGAATTCATGCTTCACATGTTCTATCACCCATCCCGCTACCACCCTCTCTTTTTCACCAGCAGATGCATTATTCTTGGATGATAAAGTACGTAACACCTCATCCTCATTATGTTTATGTCCACGAAAAATTATAGGTCACTCCGAATGGTGCAAGATGGCTCATCGATGCGATCAAGTTACCCTGAAAGTTGTATTAACGGTCTGTCCCCCGCTGTTGTATCCATAAAACGACCACAATTTGGCCATACAAACTCCGTTGGAGCTCCATGACCCGCCAAATCGATCACTACGAAAAGTTGTATGCGTCCATATCCCACTCGTCCGCTTCGACAGCATTTCGGAGGCCAGATCCGGCTTGTAAAATTGACTTTCGGATGATTTTATCTTTGCCGTGTACTCTGCCACCCTCTACCACCCGTCCATGAGCTAAGCCAAGGACCGATATATGGGCAATAACGTATGGAACAATACACCATCCTTCCATTAACGAACCAGAAAGACTAAGGTTCAGTCTGGACAGAAGGAGGAGGCTCTTTGTTGCATCGAAACCGATGAATTCATGCTTCACATGTTCTATCACCCATCCCGCTACCACCCTCTCTTTTTCAACAGCAGATGCATTATGCTTGGACGATAAAGTACGTAACACCTCATCCTCATTATGTTTATGCCCACGAAAAATTATAGGTCACTCCGAATGGTGCAAGATGGCTCGTCGATGCGATCAAGTTACCCTGAAAGTTGTATTCACGGTCTGTCCCCCGATGTTGTATCCATAAAACGGCCACAATTTGGCCATACAAACTCCGTTGGAGCTCCATGACCCGCCAAATCGATCACAACGAAAAGTTGTATGCGTCCATATCCCACTCGTCCGCTTCGACAACATTTCGGAGGCCAGATCCGACTTGTACAATTGATTTTCGGATGATTTTATCTTTGCCGTGTACTCTGCCACCCTCTACCACCCGTCCGTGAGCTATGCCAAGGACCGATATATGGGCAATAACGTATGGAACAATACACCATCCTTCCATTAACGAACCAGAAAGACTAAGTTTCAGTCTGGACAGAAGGAGGAGGCTCTTTGTTGCATCGAAACCGATGAATTCATGCTTCACATGTTCTATCACCCATCCTGCTACCACCCTGTCTTTTTCACCAGCAGATGCATTATTCTTGGATGATAAAGTACGTAACACCTCATCCTCATTATGTTTATGCCCACGAAAAATTATAGGTCACTCCGAATAGTGCAAGATGGCTCGTCGCTACGATCAAGTTACCCTGAAAGTTGTATTCACGGTATGTCCCTCGCTGTTGTATCCATAAAACGGCCACAATTTGGCCATGCAAACTCTGTTGGAGCTCCATGACCCGCCAAATCGATCACACCGAAAAGTTGTACGCGTCCATATCCCACTCGTCCGCTTCGACAACATTTCGGAAGCCAGATCCGGCTTGTAAAATTGACTTTCGGATGATTTTGTCTTTGCCGTGTACTCTGCCACCCTCTACCACCCGTCCGTGAGCTAAGCCAAGGACCGATATATGGGCAATAACGTATGGAACAATACACCATCCTTCCATTAATGAACCAGAAAGACTAAGGTTCAATCTGGACAGAAGGAGGAGGCTCTTTGTTGCATCGAAACCGGTGAATTCATGCTTCACATGTTCTATCACCCATCCCGCTACCACCCTCTCTTTTTCACCAGCAGATGCATTATTCTTGGATGATAAAGTACGTAACACCTCATCCTCATTATGTTTATGCCCACGAAAAATTATAGGTCACTCCGAATGGTGCAAGATGGCTCATCGATGCGATCAAGTTACCCTGAAAGTTGTATTCACGGTCTATCCCCCGATGTTGTATCCATAAAACGGCCACAATTTGTCCATACAAACTCCGTTGGAGCTCCATGACCCGCCAAATCTATCACAACGACAAGATGTATGCGTCCATATCCTTCTCGTCCGCTTCGACAACATTTCGGAGGCCAGATCCGGCTTGTAAAATTGACTTTCGGATGATTTTGTCTTTGCCTTGTACTCTACAACCCTCTACCAACCGTCCGTGAGCTAAGCCAAGGACCGATATATGGGCAATAACGTATGGAACAATACACCATCCTTCCATTAACGAACCAGAAAGACTAAGGTTCAGTCTGGACAGTAGGAGGAGGCTGTTTGTTGCATCGAAGCCGATGAATTCATGCTTCACATGTTCTATCACCCATCCCGCTACCCTCTTTTTCACCAGCAGATGCATTATTCTTGGATGATAAAGTACGTCACACCTCTTCCTCATTATGTTTATGCCCCCGAAAAATTATAGGTCACTCCGAATGGTGCAAGATGGCTCGTCGATGCGATGAAGTTACCCTGAAAGTTGTATTCACGGTCTATCCCCCGATGTTGTATCCATAAAATGGCCACAATTTGGCCATACAAACTCCGTTGGAGCTCCATAACCCGCCAAATCGATCACAACGACAAGATATATGCGTCCATATCCCTCTCGTCCGCTTCGACAACATTTCAGAGGCCATATCCAGCTTGTAAAATTGACTTTCGGATGATTTTGTCTGTGCCGTGTACTCTGCCACCCGCTACCACCCTTCCCTGAACTCACCCACGGACCGATATATGGGCTATAACGTATGGAACAATACACCATCCTTGCATTCACGAACCAAAAAGACTACAGGTTCAGTCTGGACAGAACGAGGAGGCTCTTTGTTGCATCGAAACCGATGAAATCATGCTTCACATGTTCTATCACCCATCGCGCTACCACCCTCACTTTTTTCACCAGCAGATGCAATATTCTTGGATGATAAAGTACGTAGCACCTCATCCTCATTATGTTTATGCACATGAAAAATTATAGGATATTCCGAATGGTGCAAGATGGCTCGTCGATGCGATCCAGTTACCCTGAAAGTTGTATTCACGGTCTGTCCCCCGATGTTGTATCCATAAGACGGCCACAATTTGGCCATACAAACTCCGTTGGAGCTCCATGACCCGCCAAATCGATCACAACGAAAAGTTGTACGCGTCCATATTCCACTCGTCCGCTTCGACAACATTTCGGAGGCCAGATCCGACTTGTACAATTGACTTTCGGATGATTTTATCTTTGCCGTGTACTCTGAAACCTCTACCACCCGTCCGTGAGCTATGCCAAGGACCGATATATGGGCAATAACGTATGGAACAATACACCATCCTTCCATTAACGAACCAGAAAGACTAAGGTTCAATCTGGACAGAAGGAGGAGGCTCTTTGTTGCATCGAAACCGGTGAATTCATGCTTCACATGTTCTATCACCCATCCCGCTACCACCCTCTCTTTTTCACCAGCAGATGCATTATTCTTGGATGATAAAGTACGTAACACCTCATCCTCATTATGTTTATGCCCACGAAAAATTATAGGTCACTCCGCATGGTGCAAGATGGCTCATCGATGCGATCAAGTTACCCTGAAAGTTGTATTCACGGTCTATCCCCCGATGTTGTATCCATAAAACGGCCACAATTTGTCCATACAAACTCCGTTGGAGCTCCATGACCCGCCAAATCGATCACAACGAAGAGTTGTATGCGTCCATATCCCACTCGTCCGCTTCGACAGCATTTCGGAGGCCAGATCCGGCTTGTAAAATTGACTTTCGGATGATTTTATCTTTGCCGTGTACTCTGCCACCCTCTACCACCCGTCCGTGAGCTAAGCCAAGGACCGATATATGGGCAATAACGTATGGAACAATACACCATCCTTCCATTAACGAACCAGAAAGACTAAGGTTCAGTCTGGACAGAAGGAGGAGGCTCTTTGTTGCATCGAAACCGATGAATTCATGCTTCACATGTTCTATCACCCATCCCGCTACCACCCTCTCTTTTTCAACAGCAGATGCATTATGCTTGGACGATAAAGTACGTAACACCTCATCCTCATTATGTTTATGCCCACGAAAAATTATAGGTCACTCCGAATGGTGCAAGATGGCTCGTCGATGCGATCAAGTTACCCTGAAAGTTGTATTCACGGTCTGTCCCCCGATGTTGTATCCATAAAACGGCCACAATTTGGCCATACAAACTCTGTTGGAGCTCCATGATCCGCCAAATCGATCACAACGAAAAGTTGTATGCGTCCATATCCCACTCGTCCGCTTCGACAACATTTCGGAGGCCAGATCCGACTTGTACAATTGACTTTCGGATGATTTTATCTTTGCCGTGTACTCTGCCACCCTCTACCACCCGTCCGTGAGCTATGCCAAGGACCGATATATGGGCAATAACGTATGGAACAATACACCATCCTTCCATTAACGAACCAGAAAGACTAAGTTTCAGTCTGGACAGAAGGAGGAGGCTCTTTGTTGCATCGAAACCGATGAATTCATGCTTCACATGTTCTATCACCCATCCTGCTACCACCCTCTCTTTTCCACCAGCAGATGCATTATGCTTGGACGATAAAGTACGTAACACCTCATCCTCATTATGTTTATGCCCACGAAAAATTATAGGTCACTCCGAATGGTGCAAGATGGCTCGTCGATGCGATCAAGTTACCCTGAAAGTTGTATTCACGGTATGTCCCCCGCTGTTGTATCCATAAAACGGCCACAATTTGGCCATGCAAACTCCGTTGGAGCTCCATGACCCCCCAAATCGATCACAACGAAAAGTTGTACGCGTCCATATCCCACTCGTCCGCTTCGACAACATTTCGGAAGCCAGATCCGGCTTGTAAAATTGACTTTCGGATGATTTTGTCTTTGCCGTGTACTCTGCCACCCTCTACCACCCGTCCGTGAGCTAAGCCAAGGACCGATATATGGGCAATAACGTATGGAACAATACACCATCCTTCCATTAACGAACCAGAAAGACTAAGGTTCAATCTGGACAGAAGGAGGAGGCTCTTTGTTGCATCGAAACCGGTGAATTCATGCTTCACATGTTCTATCACCCATCCCGCTACCACCCTCTCTTTTTCACCAGCAGATGCATTATTCTTGGATGATAAAGTACGTAACACCTCATCCTCATTATGTTTATGTCCACGAAAAATTATAGGTCACTCCGAATGGTGCAAGATGGCTCATCGATGCGATCAAGTTACCCTGAAAGTTGTATTAACGGTCTGTCCCCCGCTGTTGTATCCATAAAACGACCACAATTTGGCCATACAAACTCCGTTGGAGCTCCATGACCCGCCAAATCGATCACAACGAAAAGTTGTATGCGTCCATATCCCACTCGTCCGCTTCGACAGCATTTCGGAGGCCAGATCCGGCTTGTAAAATTGACTTTCGGATGATTTTATCTTTGCCGTGTACTCTGCCACCCTCTACCACCCGTCCGTGGGCTAAGCCAAGGACCGATATATGGGCAATAATGTATGGAACAATACACCATCCTTCCATTAAAGAACCAGAAAGACTAAGGTTCAGTCTGGACAGAAGGAGGAGGCTCTTTGTTGCATCGAAACCGATGAATTCATGCTTCACATGTTCTATCACCCATCCCGCTACCACCCTCTCTTTTTCAACAGCAGATGCATTATGCTTGGACGATAAAGTACGTAACACCTCATCCTCATTATGTTTATGCCCACGAAAAATTATAGGTCACTCCGAATGGTGCAAGATGGCTCGTCGATGCGATCAAGTTACCCTGAAAGTTGTATTCACGGTCTGTCCCCCGATGTTGTATCCATAAAACGGCCACAATTTGGCCATACAAACTCCGTTGGAGCTCCATGACCCGCCAAATCGATCACAACGGAAAGTTGTATGCGTCCATATCCCACTCGTCCGCTTCGACAACATTTCGGATGCCAGATCCGACTTGTACAATTGATTTTCGGATGATTTTATCTTTGCCATGTACTCTGCCACCCTCTACCACCCGTCCGTGAGCTATGCCAAGGACCGATATATGGGCAATAACGTATGGAACAATACACCATCCTTCCATTAACGAACCAGAAAGACTAAGTTTCAGTCTGGACAGAAGGAGGAGGCTCTTTGTTGCATCGAAACCGATGAATTCATGCTTCACATGTTCTATCACCCATCCTGCTACCACCCTCTCTTTTTCACCAGCAGATGCATTATTCTTGGATCATAAAGTACGTAACACCTCATCCTCATTATGTTTATGCCCACGAAAAATTATAGGTCACTCCGAATAGTGCAAGATGGCTCGTCGCTACGATCAAGTTACCCTGAAAGTTGTATTCACGGTATGTCCCCCGCTGTTGTATCCATAAAACGGCCACAATTTGGCCATGCAAACTCTGTTGGAGCTCCATGACCCGCCAAATCGATCACACCGAAAAGTTGTACGCGTCCATATCCCACTCGTCCGTTTCGACAACATTTCGGAAGCCAGATCCGGCTTGTAAAATTGACTTTCGGATGATTTTGTCTTTGCCGTGTACTCTGCCACCCTCTACCACCCGTCCGTGAGCTAAGCCAAGGACCGATATATGGGCAATAACGTATGGAACAATACACCATCCTTCCATTAACGAACCAGAAAGACTTAGGTTCAATCTGGACAGAAGGAGGTGGCTCTTTGTTGCATCGAAACCGGTGAATTCATGCTTCACATGTTCTATCACCCATCCCGCTACCACCCTCTCTTTTTCACCAGCAGATGCATTATTCTTGGATGATAAAGTACGTAACACCTCATCCTCATTATGTTTATGCCCACGAAAAATTATAGGTCACTCCGAATGGTGCAAGATGGCTCATCGATGCGATCAAGTTACCCTGAAAGTTGTATTCACGATCTATCCCCCGATGTTGTATCCATAAAACGGCCATAATAAGGATGATCTGTTACGTACTATATCATGCAAGAGGAATGCATCTGCTGGTGAAAAAGTGAGGGTGGTAGCGGGATGGGTGATAGAACATGTGAAGCATGAATTCTTTGGTTTCGATGCAACAAAGAGCCTCCTCCTTCTGTCCAGACTAAACCTGCAGTCTTTCTGATTCGTGAATGGAAGGATGGTGTAGTGTTCCATAGGTTATTGCCCATATATCTGTCCGTGGGTGACCTGACGGAAGGGTGGTAGAGGGTGGCAGAGTACACGGCAAAGATAAAATCATCCGAAACTCAATTTTACAAGCCAGATGTGGTCTCTGAAATGTTGTCGATGCGGACGAGTGGGATATGGACGCATACATCTTTTCGTTGTGATCGATTTGGCGGGTCATGGTGCTCCAACGGAGTTTGTATGGCCAAATTGTGGCCGTTTTATGGATACAACATCGGGGGACAGACCGTGAATAGAAGTTTCAGGGTAACTTGATCGCATCGACGACCAATCTTGCACCATTCGGAATGACCTATAATTTTTCGTGTGCAACGAGGATGAGGTGTTACGTACTTTATCATCCAAGAATAATGCATCTGCTGGTGAAAAAGTGAGGGTGGTAGCGGGATGGGTGATAGAACATGTAAAGCATGAATTCTTCGGTTTCGATACAACAAAGAGCCACCTACTTCTGTCCTGACTGAAAATGTAGTCTTTCTGGTTCATGAATGGAAGGATGGTATATTGTTCCATATGTTATTGCCCATATATCTGTCCGTGGGTGAGCTCACGGAAGGGTGGTAGAGGGTGGCAGAGTACACGGCAAAGATAAAATCATCCGAAAGTCAATTTTAGAAGCCGGATCTGGCCTCCGAAATGTTGTGGAAGCGGACGAGTGGGACATGGACGCAGACAACTTTTCTTTGTGATCGATTTGGCGGGTCATGGAGCTCCAACGAAGTTTGTATGGCTAAATTGTGGCCGTTTTATGGATACAACATCGGGGGACAGACCGTGAATACTACTTTTAGGGTAACTTGATCGCATCGATGAGCCATCTTGCACCATTCAGAATGTCCTATAAATTTTCGTGTGCATAAGCATAATGAGGATGAGGTGTTACGTACTTTATCATCCAAGAATAATGCATCCGCTGGTGAAAAAGTGATGGTGGTAGCGGGATGGGTGATAGAACATGTGAAACATGAATTCTTCTGTTTCGATGCAACAAAGAGCCTCCTCCTTCTGTCCAGACTAAACCTGTAGTCTTTCTGGTTCGTGAATGGATGGATGGTGTATTGTTCCATACATTATTGCCCACATATCTGTCCATGGGTGAGCTCACGGAAGGGTGGTAGAGGGTGGCAGAGTACACGACAAACATAAAATCATCCGAAAGTCAATTTTACAAGCCGGATCTGGCCTTCGATATGTTGTCGAAGCGGACGAGTGGGATATGGACGCATACTACTTTTCATTGTGATCGATTTGGTGGGTCATGGAGCTCCAATGGAGTTTGTATGGCCAAATTGTGGCCGTTTTATGTATACAACATCGGGGGACAGACCGTGAATACAACTTTCAGGGTAACTAGATCGCATCGACGAGCCAACTTGCACCATTCGGAATGACAAATAATTTTTCATGTGCATAAACATAATGAGGATGATCTGCTACGTACTTTATCATCCAAGAGTAATGCATCTGCTGGTGAAAAAGTGAGGGTGGTAGCGGGATGGGTGATAGAACATGTGAAGCATGAATTCTTTGGTTTCGATGCAACAAAGAGCCTCCTCCTTCTGTCCAGACTAAACCTGCAATCCTTCTGATTCGTGAATGGAAGGATGGTGTATTGTTCCATACGTTATTGCCCATATATCTGTCCGTGGGTGAGCTCACGGAAGGGTGGTAGAGAGTGGCAGAGTACATGGCAAAGATAAAATCATCCGAAACTCAATTTTACAAGCCGGATGTGGCCTCCGAAATTTTGTCGAAGCGGACGAGTAGGATATGGACGCATACATCTTTTTGTTGTGATCGATTTGGCGGGTCATGGAGCTCCAACGGAGTTTGTATGGCCAAATTGTGGCCGTTTTATGGATACAACATCAGGGGACAGACCGTGAATACAACTTTCTGGGTAACTTGATCGCATCGACGAGCCATCTTGCATCATTCGGAATGACCTATAATTTTTCGTGTGCATAAACATAACGAGGATGAGGTGTTACGTACTTTATCATCCAAGAATAATGCATCTGCTAGTGAAAAAGTGAGGGTGGTAGCGGGATGGGTGATAGAACATGCGAAGCTTGAATTCTTCGGTTTCGATGCAACAAAGAGCCACCTCCTTCTGTCCAGACTGAACCTGTTGTCTTTCTGGTTCGTGAATGGAAGGATGGTATATTGTTCCATATGTTATTGCCCATATATCTGTCCGTGGGTGAGCTCACGGAAGGGTGGTAGAGGGTGGCAGAGTACACGGCAAAGATAAAATCATCCGAAAGTCAATTTTACAAGACGGATCTGGCCTCCGAAATGTTGTTGAAGCGGACGAGTGGGACATGGACGCAGACAACTTTTCGTTGTGATCGATTTGGTGGGTCATGGAGCTCCAACGAAGTTTGTATGGCCAAATTGTGGCCGTTTTATGGATACAACATCGGGGGACAGACCGTGAATAGAACTTTCAGGGTAAGTTGATCGCATCGACGAGCCATCTTGCACCATTCAGAATGTCCTATAAATTTTTGTGTGCATAAGCATAATGAGGATGAGGTGTTACATACTTTATCATCCAAGAATAATGCATCCGCTGGTGAAAAAGTTGTAGGGGAACGTAGCAGAAAACAAAAAATTTCCGACCTACACACCAGCCCTGGAACACTATGGAGACTGCATACAAGGTTTGATCTGTTTCGTTACCGACTCGTAGCGCAGCTAAAGTAGTGTCGATGACGATCGGCGGTGCAGATCTCCGCAGCTAGGATTTACAACCTACAAACCGCGAGGATGTACTCCCACATCTGCCCCTCGGACAGCCCTCCGGGAGGCGGTCGGACAGTCCCTCGGACGGTGTCGCGGACAGCCCTTCGGGAATACCTTCGAAACTCGGACGGTCACTCGGACAGCCCTTCGGGAGGACCTTCGAAACTATGACGGTCACTTGGACAGCCCTTTGGGAGGCACTCTCGAACTAAGACCGAAACTACGATCTCTCTATAGAGTTGCACACATACGGTGTCATCTATCCGGCAGGGCTTCACCGTCCAGAACTAGTTCCTGTCGGAAACTAGACAGCCTTTCAGCTCTATGAAACTATTTCGCTGGGAGGGAGAGAGAAGCCAGAAATGTCATGGCACTTGTATGTGAGAAGGAGTGAGTCTGGAGGCAGCCCCTCCACCTCTATTTATAGGAAAGCCAAGGGGTAGGTTGGTTTAACAATAAAACCCAAAATGCACATGAAGGAAGTCCTTCACAAGGGCATAAAGGTGAACCCATGGGACAAGTGGGGCCCCATGCATGAGCACCTCATGTGGCCGGCCACTTCAAGGGGGGCCCCCCACATGGGGAGCTTCCTTGGCTCCCAAGTCCTCTAGAAGCCTTTTGGGAAATATCCCAAAAGGTGCTTTCCAAAAAAAATATCCAAAAAGCACTTTCACTATTCATGAAGACATTTTTCTACGTCCGTTAAATCCCAAATTATTTCTGTGTGCCTAGAAAAATTCCAGTACCCACCAAAATAATTTTGAACGCATTCCGAAACAATTCCGGAACAATGTTTCTTCAGCGAAAAAGCTATCACAGCGGTTCCGGCTGCTCCGGAACATTTCCGGTTTTTCCTCCGGAAAATTCCCAGAAGTTTCCAGAACGATTCTGGCACCCTCCAAGAATTTCCAGACATGTGCCGGAACCAATTTGACTTAATGGAATACCCTGAAACAATTTTTCAGTTTTACCGGAACTATTCCGATATCCTCTCCGGAACGTTTCCGTTTCGTCCGAAACTTTTCCGGTGATTTTCTCTCAGACTCCCCGTCTAGTATTCAGCAGATAGATGACCCTTAAGCGTGTGACCCTATAGGTTCGGTGAAGTATAGACATGACCGGAACTCTTTTCAATCAATGATCAACAACGGAGCCGTGGACACCCATATTGACCCCTATACCCACACGAATGAATATTCGAGTGAACCTCCAGTTGCCGTGTGCTATTCCTGTTGCTTCGCGATATGTTACAAATACCCGAGGTGAGAAACATCGGCATCCCCGTGGATCAACACTTGTCCACAATGCCAGTTACCTCGTTGCCGGTTTTTGTTCTCTTTTCTCGTTTCTGTGTTCCGGCATCTCTGTGATCAAATCACACTTGTGTCTGGCCAGACGATGATGGATACCGTAACACCGAGAGGGCCCAGAGATATCTCTCCATTGTCGGAGGAGCAAATCCCAATCTTGAGCTATCAAGTTACTTGACATACTTTTCCATGAACCCGTAAGCCGCCGTAATAGCCACCCATTTACGGATGACGTTTAACAAACCCCAAAGTTCATGAAGCAAGCATGAAGAAACTCGACACTCTCATGGTCTAAGGAATTAAGCAAACATTAACTTCTCTGTGTTATTAACCATTAACTTATGACGAATGAATCTCATAGCATAACATCAATCGGGTCGATTCAACACAAGTGTTCTACTAACATTGTGCCCTCAAAGTTGCCGGCATAGTCATGCCCATGATCAGGAAAACAGAACCATCATGCAACACTTGAGCTAGTCTTAGAGGCCAGACTAGGAATACATTTTACCGTTTATTATTCCACACGTGCATATGAGTCTTCCTTCAAGCCTCGTGGTTATTACAGACTCGAGAACCATAGCAGTTATAGCATGGAACATAAACATAATTATGATCATGGAGATAAATAATAACATTTCTTATTGCCTCTAGGGCATATCTCCTACAGACTCCCACTTGCACTAGAGTCAATAATCTAGTCAATGCTAATGCACATTTCACCTGTGGCACACCGGTGTAAAAATGCTTCGCATGTGGTATAGCCTGATGTCCAACGGATCTGACAACTTCAGTTCCGTGTGTATCTTTGCATGTCCTCGTGTTTTCACGCTTTCACAAAATTCATATTTTGTGTGGACTTGGCTTCGTATATATGTGAATCACTGGTCAAAACCTTGATTCCTCAGACTGAGCTATGGAGCAACTATCTTCAATAGTGTTCCATTGACCAAAGCCATCTTGGAATCATACTAAGTTCATGAACGAACTGTATGATTCAACATCTTCTATGTCGCTTCGAAAGCGGCAACATACTTAGCCTTAGTTATAGAATTCGCCATAGTTACCTGTTTGGAACGATTTCCAAACACCGTGCCACCATATTGTGTATTACACAAAACCCTTAACTTAAATCGAAAATCGCATGGAGTATTGATGAAGACTGTATCGATGTAATTACTTACAACGAGCACTTCATAATCTCTGCTTGCGAGAAAACATGTCATCAGTGCTACTATAGTACTCAATGACATTTTTCACTGTTGTCCCATGATCAGTACTTTTGATCACTTTGGTATCTATACTCGCAACACCTTGGGAGTATCGGACATATCTGGTTGTTTTACATACCATGGAATACATGACTAATCCAAACACGAAAGTGTGTGGAATTTCCATCATGTATTTCGCTCATCAGTGTTTTGAGACACCGAGTCTTCCAAAAACCCTTTCCATGTGACTTCGGCAAGAATCACTCCTTGGTGTTTTAATGCTAAAAAGTTTTAGCATCTTGTCAATATGTATTTTTGGCTTTAGCCTATTAGGCAATTCTATCTCGCAGATAAATATGCCTAATGTCAAGGCTATTTAGCCCAAGCACTTCATCGAAAAACTATTTTCAATGAAGTCCTAATTCGTGTCAAGAAATTTATATTATTTCCAATCAACAATGTGTCAAGCACACAAGGTTTTAAGAAATATTATTATGCTCCCACTTACTTTCTTGAAATCTTCACTACACCATGTGCACATTATGCTTGGTTTGTCTTGCACTTGACCCATGTGTTTAGACACTTCATTTTATTTGGTGTTGTGAATGATTCCTATGCCTACCATAGACCTTTTGTTGAGCACCTTGTGCATGCTTGCTATGACATTGAGGTAGATGCTTGTTCCTTTGTCACACATATTAGCATCTTTACCTCACCTTTGCATGATTGTTTCCATGATGACTTTGCATGTGCTCACTTGATATGCTTAAATGCCATGTCTCACTTCCTTGTCAAACCATATGCTATGCTTGATGACTACACTTGTTGGGTGAATAACCACTTGAATGTTTGGTTTTGCACTAACGCTAACCACATTTATTTTTCCAAGTGTTTGTTGTCATTGCTCCTTTTGAAGGAATCACATGACGGTGCGACATTGGAGAGTGCCCATTTCGAGCTTCAAGATGATGAATGCTTGGTGATCGTCCACTTCTACACGGCGACGCCATCTCTTTCCCATGGTGATTTGGGTTTTGATCCGAGGACAGATCTTTCCCAAGGGGGAGGGGATGATGCAGAGCATCCTACGGACATCACCATGGCAAGTGACACGTGTCACATCTACTTCACATACATAAAGGTGAATCATCTCCTTTACACGTGTTCACTTGTGCCCTTCGAGGATGGTATACTACTTGACCCCTCTCTCGTATGCATACATAGGTGTGAGCGGAGCTACACATTCTTCGAGGAGGAGTCCAAGCTCAAGAGAACGACTACATCATCCAAGAGGGAAGCTTGGAAGTGGAGGAGGAACCGTCAAGAAAAGGACGTGAAGCCCGCAAGGAAGACGGAGGCAAGCAGCGAGAAGAAGAAGCACGAATCAGAAGACCCCGTGCGCACGGCCCTCTGGACCCCGTGCGCACGGCCTATCCAGAGAGTTCCTGGATACCCCGTGCGCACGGGCACCTGTACTGTAGCCGCCGTCTACCCCATGCGCACGGGCGTGTACCGTGCACACGGGACCCCCGTGCACACGAGCCTCACTTACCCCGTGCGCACGGGCTCTACAGGAAGTTGGCGGAGGGTTGCCTGTTTTGCCCCTCCACTCGTCCCTCACCTGCAGCCACCTATATAACTCGTGCCTGGAGCATATTTTAGGGTTAGCAAAGATTATGAGACATTAGAGAGAGATTTGCTCCTTGTATCTCCCCTTGTGGGAACCCTCTTGAGAGAGGCACACTCCATTGGAGTTCAAGACCTCCATTGGAGAAGATCCTTAGGGATATCAAGACCCCCTTGTGGGAAGGATCTATCTAGATCATCAAGACCTCATCTCCTCTTGGATTTGGGATGAACTTTACCATGTATCTTTCCCTTCGTTGTTCTTGTACCTTGTGGATCTTATGTGTTGCTAGTCTAGTGGATGTGTGATTGGACTTGTTCTTCAGTGTTTCTCTTGTGATTTCCCCTCGTATTCTTCGTGCTCTACGTGTTCCTCTTTGTAGCCACCTCCAATTCGTGAACATCGGGACAAATCGGGGTACTTTGGCCCGTGCCCTACAACAACATGGTAAAGAATGCATGTTCGAAGCTAGGTGGTCATGGCATGGCATATGGGATGAAATGCACAAATTTTGCAAAGGAAGCATATAAATATCATCACAAGAAAAGCAAATGCCAATAACCATGGGCTTGTCATCTATGCCATATGTGCAAATTGGGTTCATTTTAATGGTATATGCATAGTCACTACGATGAGATTGCAAATATGACATATGGAAGATCTCATTCATAGCATATGACAAGTCAAGAGGGGACGCAAACATGATGTGACCGAGAGAGTTATCACAAGATATCCTATGTAACATGGCATCACAACTAATAGACTCCACATGGCAATCATCATACTCATCATAAATGGGTAAATCATCGCATGGGGAAATCATACTAGCATCAAGCGTGTCAATAGGAGGATCGACATCATGCAAGCAATCAATGTCAAGAATATCCACTAGTGGGACAAGAGCATCACCTTCACCTATGTTACCTTTCT
Source organism: Elymus sibiricus (assembly GCA_039707655.1). Classification (NCBI taxonomy): domain Eukaryota; kingdom Viridiplantae; phylum Streptophyta; class Magnoliopsida; order Poales; family Poaceae; genus Elymus; species Elymus sibiricus. Next base: position 200,437,258 of record CM077668.1, read on the forward strand.
CATTCCACTCATGTGGTGTAGGTGAGGTGGCAAGGACCAACTCGTGGTCATCATCATCGTGATGGAACCATGTGGGGGGTGTATCATAGTCCACCATGGCCATCGTCATGTCCAAACGGAGGATGTAGTCGTCGAGGATCGAGGCGTCATCGTATATGGGACCTAGCACCAAATGAGAAGACACAATAGAGGTAGAGGTTAAGTCGTTAGAAATCGAAATGGCCGCACATGCCCTATCAACTACCTCACTCTCTCTATGTGGTGGCTCACTCACTCCCTCAAAATAGGTGCACTCAATGTCACATATGGTGGAGTCACTCAAATCACTCAAGTGGTGGTGGTGGTGGCTCTCCTCATATGGGAGTTGGGTCATCTCATCATATATGGGGCTAGTGGTGAAGTCACTCTCACTCTCAATATGGTGGCATAAGTCGCTCAAGTCATCATCGCCGTCGCCGTGGATGAAGGCCGAAGATGGCACATCATCACTCTCGCCTCCAAAGATGAAAGCATCATCCTTGCTCGCCACCTCGTCGCTCGCCTCCAAATCTTGATCCTGGAGTTGCTCCGTAGCCGTAGTCGTCGCCGCGCCGTCTTCAAAAAGAGTCGTGGTAGACTCGGCATCGTCAATGCCACAAAGAGGTATGGCGGTGAAGTCGAACTTGGAAGCATCGTCTTGGAGCGCGTCGGGCTTGGACATCTCGGTGGTACTAGCGTCATGCTCGCCGTCTTGGAGCGTGGTCGTCGCGAAGTGTGCTCGGGGTCGAGTGGACTTGTAGTTGTTGGTGAAGTCGAAGTAGCCCGTGGAAGTAGTGGGCTTGAGCTCGTGGAGTAGGCGAAGATGCCGTACATCCAAAGGCGAAGATGCCTTGAAGTCTCGTGGTGAAGATGCCAACGTTGGTGATGAAGCTGCAGAGTCGTAGTCGATGTTGCTGTACTGTAGCCCGTGCACACGGGGGTGCAGTAGGCCGTGTGCACGGGGTCCCGTGTGCACGGGGGTCGCAGGCCCGTGTGCACGGGGTTGGCAGAGAAGCCAACATGCTCCTGGAAGGCTGCTCTTCCGTTCTTGTGGTACGCCCTTGATGAACTTGAGCGTCCTGGTCTTGTCGGTGTCGATGCCGGTGTGTCCTTGCCGAAGATGGTAGTTCGGGAGTCTTTGCACTTGAACGTCTTCTCGAAGATGATGAAGACTTCTTGTCGGTTTTGATGAGGGCCTTGAGCTCCTCCATGTACTTGTCCATCTTGGCGTCGATGAAGTTCTTCATGGCATCGAACTCGTCGTCGTGGTTGTAGACCGGAGATGATGTGCTTCGCCTATCCATCACAAGACTCGAACAAAGGTGAGTTGGAAATGAGATAAACAATACCAAGCTACCTTTTCCCAAAGTTGAGAATGTATCCCGTTTCACTCAATGTGAAATGAAAGAATAGTGGAATCGGTACCGGACTTGTTCACTCACACCTACAAAGTAAAGCTTATCGAGTGGCTTGGTTAGGACAAGTGGCACAAATTCATGCAAATTGAAGTCCAAGATATGTAAATGTTGAAATCAAGCCAAAGGACTCAAAATGCAAAGCAAGTGATCACAAATATATAGAGGAAGGCAATAAAGAAACACACACGGTGGGATAATGGGGCTTGTGCAACTATAGGGATGAGCAATACAAAATTGCCTAACGAAGACTAAGCTCGTGTTGCACAAACACAAGGAGAGACGCTAGCTTGATTGCACGTTTGGGCACGATTCACCACTTGGCACCAACCTATATGTATGCAAGCAAAACGTTTCCTATTCCATGTATCCTCATGTACAAGTATCTCTTTTCATGCTCAACACTCTTTTGCTTATAAGCTTTTGATCTTTCTTTTTCTTTCTTAAAAGATTTTTTTTTGCTCTCTTCTCTTCCTTTCCACTATGCTTATTGAGCCTCAACCAAACACATGAGATAAGTATCGCAAGATATGCACGGGAGCAAGCAATTGCACAATATGATATATCAAATGATGCAACAATATGATATCGTACCACTAAGGTGCACAAGTTTTCGCGAAGCCCGGCAATACTCGGATAGCTAGTCTCAATAGGTATGAAGGTATTCGCAAAGATGGTGGGGCTATCAAGATGTAATGGCAAGGAAGGAAAAGTTGATGACGGAATGTATACCTTTGTCACACTTAACCTTTCACAAAGTCGGGGGTAACCGGCCTTGCTTCCGGTTGAAGATGGTCTCAAAGGATGGATGGTCGTCGTCAATGCGAAATGTCGTGGTGGATGTAGTCGATGTATCGATACAAGTCGCCGGTGGTGATGAAGATGTAACCGTCCCTAAGTAGCCGAAACACCTTAGGAGACTCAAATCACAACTCAAACAACCACAAATGTAATGGGAACCAAAATGGGTTAGGTTGCGGAAGTTTTATGGTGGTGGTGCGGAAGTTATGGCGGAGGGCCTATGCAAAGATGCAAAAATGCACAAAATTTGGTGGAGTCAAATGGTGGTAAAACCAAGATGTGCAGCTCGGGCACGTCGCTAGATTTTCAACGAGCCAAAGAACACCCAAATCGGAGTTCGGAAGTGGGAGATATGGGCGAAATAGTGAAGCAGTGGCGGCTGATCCTGGGAGGGCCGTGCGCACGGGGTCAAAGGGCCGTGGGCACGGGGTGTCCAGAGACGTACCGGGGCCCGTGGGCATGGGGGTGGCGGAAAAAACGCGATTTCAAGGTCAAATTCGAAGGGGGCAAAGAAAATTTAGGCCAAGGGGACGCAATAGAGAGTGGATCTACTTGCTAAACACCAGATCCATGGATTGAAATCAACAAAAACGCACTAGGAACAACAAATCACAAAAAAAATTGGTATGGCTCTTTTTGTGGGGAATTTTCAAATTGGGACGAAATCAAACAAAATTAGGCTAGAAAATGGGGGGGGGGGGGTAGGGCTCCAAATTCGTGTCAACGTGGCTCATGATACCAAGATGTTGTAGGGCACGGGCCAAAGTGCCCCGATTTGTTCCGATGTTCACGAATTGGAGGTGGCTACGAAGAGGAACGAGTAGAGCACGAAGAAAACGAGGGGAACACACAAGAACAAGTCCAATCACACATCCACTAGACTAGCAACACATAAGATCCACAAGGTACAAGAACAACAAAGGGAAAGATACATGGTAAAGTTCATCCCAAATCCAAGAGGAGATGAGGTCTTGATGATCTAGATAGATCTTTCCCACAAGGGGGTCTTGATATCCCTAAGGATCTTCTCCAATGGAGGTCTTGAACTCCAATGGAGTGTGCCTCTCTCAAGAGGATTCCCACAAGGGGAGATACAAGGAGCAAAATTCTCTCTAATGTCTCATAATCTTTTCTACCCAACAAATGAGGAGGAGGAGGAGTATATATAGTCCTAGGCAATTAAGGGGGTAAGGAGGGGCGAAATGGGAATACATGGCAAAGCCCAACACACACACGCAGGAGGCCCCGTGCGCACGGGGTAAGTGGAGTCCGTGCGCACGGGGTATCCAGAGACCTGGCGACTTAGCCCGTGCGCACGGGCATGTACCGTGGGCATGGGGTCCCGTGTGCACGGGGTCTAAGGGCCCGTGCGCACGGGGTGTCCAGAAGCTTCACAGCTCGTCTCCTTCTCGTGGACATCCGTTGATGCACGTGGAACCTCGCCTTCTTCTTGACGGCTCCTTCTCCGCATCCAGGCTTCCCTCTTGGATGGTGTAGTTGTTCCCTTGCACTTGCCCTCCTCCTCGTCATCCGTGAAGTTCCTACAATACCTATGCATGCACACGAGAGGAGTGTCAAGTAGTATACCATACTCGAAGGGGTCAAGTGAACAAGTGTAAAGGAGATGATTCACCTTTATGTATATGACGTAGATGTGGCACGTGTCACTTGCCAAACGGACTCTTGACATGGTGATGTCCGTAGGATGGTCCGCATCACACCTCATCCTCATTATGTTTATGCACACGAAAAATTATAGGTCATTCCGAATGGTGCAAGATGGCTCGTCGATGCAATCAAGTTACCCTGAAAGTTGTATTCACGGTCTGTCCCCCGATGTTGTATCCATAAAATGGCCACAATTTGGCCATACAAACTCCGTTGGAGCTCCATGACCCACCAAATCGATCACAACGAAAAGTTGTATGCGTCCATATCCCACTCGTCCGCTTCGACTACATTTCGGAGGCCAGATCCGGCTTGTAAATTTGACTTTCGGATGATTTTATCTTTGCCATGTACTCTGCCACCCTCTACCACCCTTCCATGAGCTCACCCACGGACAGATATATGGGCAATAACGTATGGAACAATACACCATCCTTCCATTCTCGAACCAGAAAGACTACAGGTTCAGTCTAGACAGAAGGAGGAGGCTCTTTGTTGCATCGAAACCGAAGAATTCATGCTTCACATGTTCTATCACCCATCCCGCTACCACCCTCACTTTTTCACCAGCAGATGCATTATTCTTGGATGATAAAGTACGTAACACCTCATTCTCATTATGGTTATGCCCACGAAAAATTATAGGTCATTCCGAATGGTGCAAGACGGCTCGTCGATGCGATAAAGTTACCCTGAAAGTTGTATTCACGGTCTGTCCCCCGATGTTGTATCCATAAAATGGCAACAATTTGGCCATACAAACTCCATTTGAGCTCCATGACCCACCAAATCGATCACAATGAAAAGTTGTATGCGTCCATATCCCACTCGTCCGCTTCGACAACATTTCGGAGTCCACATCCGGCTTGTAAATTTGACTTTCGGTTGATTTTATCTTGGCCGTGTACTCTACCACCCTCTACCACCCTTCCGTGAGCTCTCCCACGGACAAATATATGGGCAATAACATATGGAACAATACACCATCTTTCCATTCACGAACCAGAAAGACTACAGGTTTAGTCTGGACAGAAGGAGGAGGCTCTTTGTTGCATCGAAACCGAAGAATTCATGCTTCACATGTTCTATCACCCATCCCGCTACCACCCTCACTTTTTCACCACCAGATGCATTATTCTTGGATGATAAAGTACGTAACACCTCATCCTCATTATGTTTATGCCCACAAAAAATTATAGGTCATTCCGAATGGTGCAAGATGGCTCGTCGATGCGATCAAGTTACCTTGAAAGTTGTATTCACGCTCTGTCCCCCGATGTTGTATCCATAAAACAGCCACAATTTGGCCATACAAACTCCGTTGGAGTTCCATGACCCGCCAAATCGATCACAACGAAAAGTTGTATGCGTCCATATCCCACTCGTCCGCTTCGACAACATTTCGGAGGCCAGATCCGGCTTGTAAAATTGACTTTCGGATGATTTTATCTTTGCCATGTACTCTGCCACCCTCTACCACCCTTTCGGGAGCTAAGCCACGGACCGATATATGGGCAATAACGTATGGAACAATACACCATCCTTCCATTCACGAACCAGAAAGACTAAGGTTCGGTCTGGACAGAAGGAGGAGGCTCTTTGTTGCATCGAAACCGAAGAATTCATGATTCACATGTTCTATCACCCATCCCGCTACCCCCTCACTTTTTCACCAGCAGATGCATTATTCTTGGATGATAAAGTACATAACACCTCATCCTCATTATGTTTATGCACTTGAAAAATTATAGGTCATTCCGAATGGTGCAAGATGGCTCGTCAATGCAACCAAGTTACCCAGAAAGTTGTATTCACGGCCTGTCCCCCGATGTTGTATCCATAAAACGGCCACAATTTGGCCATACAAACTCCGTTGGAGCTCCATGACCCGCCAAGTCGATCACAACAAAAAGTTGTATGCGTCCATATCCCACTCGCCCGCTTCGACAACATTTCGGAGGCCAGATCCTGCTTGTAAATTTGACTTTTGGATGATTTTATCTTTGCCGTGTACTCTGCCACCATCTACCACCTTTCCGTGAGCTCACCCACGGACAGATATATGGGTAATAATGTATGGAACAATATACCATCCTTCCATTCACGAACCAGAAAGATTACAGGTTCAGTCTGGACAGAAGGAGGAGGCTCTTTGTTGCATCGAAACCGAAGAATTCATGCTTCACATGTTCTATCACCCATCCCGCTACCACCCTCACTTTTTCACCAGCAGATGCATTATTCTTAGATGATAAAGTATGTAACACCTCATCCTCATTATGGTTATGCACACAAAAAATATAGGTCATTCCGAATGGTGCGAGATGGCTCGTCGATGCGATCAAGTTACCCTGAAAGTTGTATTCATGGTCTGTCCCCCGATGTTGTATCCATAAAACGGCAACAATTTGGCCAATCAAACTCTGTTGGAGCTCCATGACCTGCCAAATCGATCACAACGAAAAGTTGTATGCGTCCATATCCCACTCGTCCTCTTTGACAACATTTTTGAAGCCAGATCCGGCTTGTAAATTTGACTTTCAGTTGATTTTATCTTTGCCGTGTACTCTGCCACCGTCTACCACCCTTCCGTGAGCTCACCCACGGACAGATATATGGACAATAACGTATGGAACAATACACCATCCTTCCATTCACGAACCAGAAAGACTACAGGTTCAGTCTGGAGAGAAGGAGGAGGCTCTTTGCTGCATCGAAACCGAAGAATTCATGCTTCACATGTTCTATCACCCATCCTGCTACCACCCTCACTTTTTCACCAGCAGATGCATTATTCTTGGATGATAAAGTACATAGCACCTCATCCTCATTATGTTTATGCCCATGAAAAATTCTAGGTTATTCCGAATGGTGCAAGATGTCTCGTCGATGCGATCAAGTTACCCTGAAAGTTGTATTCACGCTCTGTCCCCCGATGTCGTATCCATAAACCGGCCACAATTTGGCCATACAAACTCCGTTGGAGCTCCATGACCCGCCAAATCAATCACAACGAAAAGTTGTATGCGTCCGTATCCCACTCGTCCGCTTCGACAACATTTCGGAGGCCAGATCTGACTTGTAAAATTGACTTTTGGATGATTTTATCTTTGCCATGTACTCTGCCACCCTCTACCACCCTTCTGTGACCTAAGCCACGGACCGATATATGGGCAATAATGTATGGAACAATACACCATCCTTCCATTCACGAACCAGAAAGACTAACTTTCAGTCTGGACAGAAGGAGGAGGCTCTTTGTTGCATCGAAACCGAAGAATTCATGCTTCACATGTTCTATCACCCATCCCGCTACCACCCTCACTTTTTCACCAACAGATGCATTATGCTTGCATGATAAATTACGTAACACCTCATCCACATTATGTTTATGCACACGAAAAATTATAGGTCATTCTGAATGGTGCAAGATGGCTCGTCGATGCCATCAAGTTACCATTTAAGTTGTATTCGCGGTCTGTCTCTCGATGTTGTATCCATAAAACGACCACAATTTGGCCATACATTCTCCGTTGGAGCTCCATGACCCGCCAAATCGATCACAACGAAAAGTTGTATGCGTCCATATCCCACTCGTCCGCTTTGACAACATTTCGGAGGCCAGATCCGGCTTGTAAATTTGACTTTTGGATGATTTTATCTTAGTAGTGTACTCTGCCACCCTCTACCACCCTTCCGTGAGATCAACCACGGACAGATATATGGGCAATAACGTATGGAACAATACACCATCCTTCCATTCACGAAGCAGAAAGACTACAGGTTCGCTCTGGACAGAAGGAGGAGGCTCTTTGTTGCATCGAAACCGAAGAATTCATGCTTCACATGTGCTGTCACCCATCCCGCTACCACCCTCACTTTTTCACCAACAGATGTATTATTCTTGGACGATAAAGTATGTAACACCTCATCCTCATTATGGTTATGCACACGAAAAATTATAGGTCATTCCGAATGGTGCAAGATGGCTCGTCGATGCGATCAAGTTACCCTGAAAGTTGTATTCACGGTCTGTCCCCCGATGTTGTATCCATAAAACGGCCACAATTTGGATATACAAACTCCGTTGGAGCTCCATGACCCGCCAAATCGATCACAACGAAAAGTTGTATGCGTCCATATCCCACTCGTCCACTTCGACAACATTTTTTAGACCAGATCCGGCCTGTAAATTTGACTATCGGTTGATTTTATCTTTGCCGTGTACTCTGGCACCCTCTTCCACCATTCCGTGAGCTCACCCACGAACAGATATATGGGCAATAACGTATGGAACAATATACCATCTTTCCATTCACGAATCAGAAAGACTACAGGTTTAGTCTGGACAGAACTAGGAGGCTCTTTGTTGCATCGAAACCAAAGAATTAATGCTTCACATGTTCTATCACCCATCACGCTACCACCCTCACTTTTTCACCAGTAGATGCATTACTCTTGGATGATAAAGTACGTAACACCTCATCCCCATTATGTTTATGCCCACGAAAAATTATAGGTCATTCCGAATGGTGCAAGATGGCTCGTCGATGCGATGAAGTTACCCTGAAAGTTGTATTCATGCGCTGTCCCCCGATGTTGTATCCATAAAACGGCCACAATTTGGCCATAAAACTCCGTTGGAGCTCCATGACCCGGCAAATCGATCACAACGAAAAGTTGTATGCGTCCATATCCCACTCGTCCACTTCGACAACATTTCGGACGCCAGATCCGGCTTGTAAATTTGACTTTCGGATGATTTTATCTTTGCCATGTACTCTGCCACCCTCTACCACCCTTCCGTGAGCTAAGCCACGGACCGATATTTGGGCAATAACGTATGGAACAATACACCATCCTTCCATTCACGAACCAGAAAGAGTAAGGTCCAGTCTGGACAGAAGGAGGAGGCTCTTTGTTGCATCGAAACCGAAGAATTCATGATTCACATGTTCTATCACCCATCCCGCTACCCCCTCACTTTTTCACCAGCAGATACATTATTCTTGGATGATAAAGTACGTAACACCTCATCCTCATTATGTTTATGCACACGAAAAATTATAGGTCATTCCGAATGGTGCAAGATGGCTCGTCGATGCGATCAAGTTACCTTGAAAATGTATTCACGGTCTGTCCCCCGATGTTGTATCCATAAAATGGCCACAATTTGGCCATACAAACTCCGTTGGAGCTCCATGACCCGCCAAATCGATCACAACAAAAAGTTGTATGCGTCCATATCCCACTCATCCGCTTCGACATCATTTCGGAGGCCAGATCCGGCTTGTAAATTTGACTTTTGGATGATTTTATCTGTGCCGTGTACTCTGCCACCCTGTACCACCATTCCGTGAGCTCACCCACGGACAGATATACGGGCAATAACGTATGCAACAATACACCATCCTTCCATTCACGAACCAGAAAGACTACAGGTTCAGTCTGGACAGAAGGAGGAGGCTCTTTGTTGCATCGAAACTGAAGAATTCATGTTTCACATGTTCTATCACCCATCTCGCTACCACCCTCAATTTTTCACCAGCAGATGCATTATTCTTGGATGATAAAGTATGTAACACCTCAACCTCATTATGGTTATGCACACAAAAAATTATAGGTCATTCCGAATGGTGCAAGATGGCTCGTCGATGCGATCAAGTTACCCTGAAAGTTGTATTCACGGTCTGTCCCCCGATGTTGTATCCATAAAACGGCCACAATTTGGCCATACAAACTCCGTTGGAGCTCCATGACCCGCCAAATCGATCACAACGAAAAGTTGTATGCGTCCATATCCCACTCGTCCGCTTCGACAACATTTTTTAGGCCAGATCCGGCATGTAAATTTGACTGTCGGATGATTTTATCTTTGACGTGTACTCTGCCACCCTCTACCACCCTTCCGTGAGCTAACCCATGGACAGATATATGTACAATAACGTATGGACCAATACACCATCCTTCCATTCATGAACCAGAAAGACTACAGGTTCAGTCTGGAGAGATGGAGGAGGCTCTTTGTTGCATCGAAACTGAAGAATTCATGCTTCACATGTTCTATCTCCCATCCCGCTACCACCCTCACTTTTTCACCCGCAGATGCATTATTCTTGGATGATAAAGTACATAACACCTCATCCTCATTATGTTTATGCCCATGAAAAATTATAGGTCATTCCGAATGGTGCAAGACGGTTCGTCGATGCGATCATGTTACCCTGAAAGTTGTATTCACGCTCTGTCCCCCGATGTTGTATCCATAAAAAGACAACAATTTGGCCATACAAACTCCGTTTGAGCTCCATGACCCGCCAAATCGATCACAACGAAAAGTTGTATGCGTCCATATCCCACTCGTCCGCTTCGACAACATTTCGGAGTCCAGATCCGGCTTGTAAATTTGACTTTCGGTCGATTTTATCTTTGCCGTGTACTCTGCCACCCTCTAGCACCCTTCCGTGAGCTCTCCCACGGACAGATATATGGGCAATAACATATGGAACAATATACCATCCTTCCATTCACGAACCAGAAAGACAACAGGTTCAGTCTAGACAGAAGGAGGTGTCTCTTTGTTGCATCGAAACCGAAGAATTCGTGCTTCACATGTTCTATCACCCATCCCGCTACCACCCTCACTTTTTCACCGGGAGATGCATTATTCTTGGATGATAAAGTACGTAACACCTCATCCTCATTATGTTTATGCCCACAAAAAATTATAGGTCATTCCGAATGGTGCAAGATGGCTCGTCGATGCGATCAAGTTACCCTGAAAGTTGTATTCACGCTCTGTCCCCCGATGTTGTATCCATAAAACGGCCACAATTTGGCCATACAAACTCCGTTGGAGCTCCATGACCCGCCAAATCGATCACAACGAAAAGTTGTATGCGTCCATATCCCACTCGTCCACTTCGACAACATTTCGGAGGCCAGATCCGGCTTGTAAATTTGACTTTTGGATGATTTTATCTTTGTCGTATACTCTGCCACTCTCTACCACCTTTCCGTGAGCTCACCCACGGACATATATATGGGCAATAACGTATGGAACAACACACCATCCTTCCATTCACGAAGCAGAAAGACTACAGGTTCAGTCTGGACAGAAGGAGGAGGCTCTTTGTTGCATCGAAACCGAAGAATTCATGCTTCACATGTTCTGTCACCCATCCCACTACCACACTCACTTTTTCACCAACAGATGCATTATTCTTGGATGATAAAGTATGTAAAACCTCATCCTCATTATGGTTATGCACACGAAAAATTATAGGTCATTCCGAATGGTGCAAGATGGCTCGTCGATGCGATCAAGTTACCCTGAAAGTTGTATTCACGCTCTGTCCCCCGATGTTGTATCCATAAAACGGCCACAATTTGGCCATACAAACTCCGTTGGAGCTCCATGACCCGCCAAATCGATCACAACGAAAAGTTGTATGCGTCCATATCCCACTTGTCCGCTTCGACAACATTTTTGAGGCCAGATCCGGCCTGTAAATTTGACTTTCGGTTGATTATATCTTTGCCGTGTACTCTTGCACCCTCTTCCACCCTTCCGTGAGCTCACTCACGGACAGATATATGGGCAATAATGTATGGAACAATATACCATCCTTCCATTCACGAACCAGAAAGACTAAAGGTTCAGTCTGGACAGAAGGAGGATGCTCTTTGTTGCATCGAATCCAAAGAATTCATGCTTCACATGTTCTATCACCCATCCCGCTACCACCCTCACTTTATCACCAGAAGATGCATTACTCTTGGATGATAAAGTACGTAACACCTCATCCTCATTATGTTTATGCCCACGAAAAATTATAGGTCATTCCGAATGGTTCAAGATGGCTCGTCGATGCGATGAAGTTACCCTGAAAGTTGTATTCACGCTCTGTCCCCCGATGTTGTATCCATAAAACGGCCACAATTTGGCCATAAAACTCCGTTGCAGCTCCATGACCCGCCAAATCGATCACAACGAAAAGTTGTATGCGTCCATATCCCACTCGTCCGGTTCGACAACATTTCGGAAGCCAGATCCGGCTTGCAAATTTGACTTTCGGATGATTTTATCTTTGCCATGTACTCTGCCACCCTCTACCACCCTTCCGTGAGCTAAGCCACGGACCGATATTTGGGCAATAACGTATGGAACAATACACCATCCTTCCATTCACGAACCAGAAAGAGTAAGGTTCAGTCTGTACAGAAGGAGGACGCTCTTTGTTGCATCAAAACCGAAGAATTCATGATTCACATGTTCTATCACCCATCCCGCTACCCCCTCACTTTTACACCAGCAGATGCATTATTCTTGGATGATAAAGTACGTAACACCTCAACCTCATTATGGTTATGCACACAAAAAATTATAGGTCATTCCGAATGGTGCAAGATGGCTCGTCGATGCGATCAAGTTACCTTGAAAGTTGTATTCACGGTCTGTCCCCCGATGTTGTATCCATAAAACGGCCACAGTTTGGCCATACAAACTCCGTTGGAGCTCCATGGCCCGCCAAATCGATCGCAACGAAAAGTTGTATGCGTCCATATCCCACTCGTCCGCTTCGACAACATTTCAGAGGCCAGATCCAGCTTGTAAATTTGACTTTTGGATGATTTTGTCTTTGCCGTCTACTCTGCCACCCTCTACCACCCTTACGTGAGCTCACCCACGGACAGATATATGGGCAATAACGTCTAGAACAATATACCATCCTTCCATTCACGAACCAGAAAGACTACAGGTTCAGTCTGGACAGAAGGAGGAGGCTCTTTGTTTCATCGAAACTGAAGAATTCATGATTCACATGTTCTATCACCCATCTCGCTACCACCCTCACTTTTTCACCAGCAGATGCATTATTCTTGGATGATAAAGTATGTAACACCTCAACCTCATTATGGTTATGCACAAAAAAAATTATAGGTCATTCCGAATGGTGCAAGATGGCTCGTCGATGCGATCAAGTTACCCTGAAAGTTGTATTCACGGTCTGTCCCCCGATGTTGTATCCATAAAACGGCCACAATTTGGCCATACAAACTCCGTTGGAGCTCCATGACCCGCCGAATCGATCGCAACGAAAAGTTGTGTGCGTCCATATCCCACTCGTCCGCTTCGACAACATTTTTGAGGCCAGATCCGGCATGTAAATTTGACTTTCGGTTGATTTTATATTTGCCGTGTACTCTGCCACCCTCTACCACCCTTCCATGAGCTCACCCACAGACAGATATATGTACAATAACGTATGGAACAATACACCATCCTTCCATTCACGAACCAGAAAGACTACAGGTTCTGTCAGGAGAGAAGGAGGAGGCTCTTTGTTGCATCGAAACCAAAGAATTCATGCTTCACATGTTCTATCACCCATCCCGGTACCACCCTCACTTTTTCACCAGCAGATGCATTACTCTTGGATGATAAAGTACATGACACCTCATCCTCATTATGTTTATGCCCATGAAAAATTATAGGTCATTCCGAATGGTGCAAGATGGCTCGTCGATGCGATCAAGTTACCCTGAAAGTTGTATTCACGGTATGTCCCCCGATGTTGTATCCATAAAACGGCCACAATTTGGCCATACAAACTCCATTGGAGCTCCATGACCCACCAAATCGATCACAACAAAAAGTTGTATGCGTCCATATCCCACTCATCCGCTTCGACATCATTTCGGAGGCCAGATCCGGGTTGTAAAATTGACTTTTGGATGATTTTATCTTTGCCGTGTACTCTGCCAACCTCTACCACCCTTCCGTGAGCTCACCCACGGACAGATATATGGGCAATAATGTATGCAACAATACACCATCCTTCCATTCACGAACCAGAAAGACTACAGGTTCAGTCTGGACAGAAGGAGGAGTAGGGCATTCCGAATGGTGCAAGATGGCTCGTCGATGCGATCAAGTTACCTAGAAAGTTGTATTCACGGTCTGTCCCCCGATGTTGTATCCATAAAACGGCCATAATTTGGCCATACAAACTCCGTTGGAGCTCCATGACCAGCCAAATCGATCACAACGAAAAGATGTATGCGTCCATATCCCACTCGTCCGCTTCAACAAAATTTCGGAGGCCACATCCGGCTTGTAAAATTGAGTTTCGGATGATTTCATCTTTGCCGTGTACTCTGCCACCCTCTACCACCCTTCCGTGAGCTCACCCACGGACAGATATATGGGCAATAACGTATGGAACAATACACCATCCTTCCATTCACGAATCAGAAAGACTGCAGGTTTAGTCTGGACAGAAGGAGTAGGCTCTTTGTTGCATCGAAACCAAAGAATTCATGCTTCACATGTTCTATCACCCATCCCGCAACCACCCTCACGCATGACTCTTGGATGACAATTACGTAACAGGTTATCCTCATTATGTTTATGCACATGAAAAATTATTTGTCATTCCGAATGGTGCAAGTTGGCTCGTCGATGCGATCTAGTTACCCTCAAAGTTGTATTCACGGTCTGTCCCCCGATGTTGTATCCATAAACCGGCCACAATTTGGCCATACAAACTCCGTTGGAGCTCCATGACCCACCCAATCGATCATTGAAAACTTGTATGCGTCCATATCCCACTCGTCCGCTTCGACAACATTTCGAAGGCAATATCCGGCTTGTAAAATTGACTTTCGGATGATTTTATCTTTGTCGTGTACTCTGCCACCCTCTACCACCCTTCCGTGAGCTCACCCACGGACAGATATATGGGCAATAACGTATGGAACAATACACCATCCATCCATTCACGAACCAGAAAGACTACAGCTTTAGTCTGGACAGAAGGAGGAGGCTCTTTGTTGCATCGAAACAGAAGAATTCATGTTTCACATCTTCTATCACCCATCCCGCTACCACCATCACTTTTTCACCAGCGGATGCATTATTCTTGGATGATAAAGTATGTAACACCTCATCCTCATTATGCTTATGCACACAAAAATTTATAGGACATTCTGAATGGTGCAAGATGGCTCGTCGATGCGATCAAGTTACCCTGAAAGTTCTATTCACGGTCTGTCCCCCGATGTTGTATCCATAAAACGGCTACAATTTGGCAATACAAACTTCGTTGGAGCTCCATGACCCGCCAAATCGATCACAACGAAAAGTTGTCTGCGTCCATGTCCCACTCGTCCGCTTCAACAACATTTCGGAGGCCAGATCCGGCTTGTAAAATTGACTTTCGGATGATTTTGTCTTTGCCGTGTACTCTGCCACCCTCTACCACCCTTCCGTGAGCTCACCCACTGACAGATATATGGGCAATAACGTATGGAACAAAACACCATCCATCCATTCACGAACCAGAAAGACTACAGGTTTAGTCTGGACAGAAGGAGGAGGCTCTTTGTTGCATCGAAACCGAAGAATTCATGCTTCACATGTTCTATCACCCATCCCGCTACCACCCTCACTTTTTCACCAGCAGATGCATTATTCTTGGATGATAAAGTACGTAACACCTCATCCTCGTTATGTTTATGCACACGAAAAATTATAGGTCATTCCGAATGGTGCAAGATGGCTCGTCGATGCGATCAAGTTACCTAGAAAGTTGTATTCACGGTCTGTCCCCCGATGTTGTATCCATAAAACGGCCACAATTTGGCCATACAAACTCCGTTGGAGCTCCATGACCCGCCAAATCGATCACAACGAAAAGATGTATGCGTCCATATCCCACTCGTCCGCTTCGACAAAATTTCGGATGCCACATCCGGCTTGTAAAATTGAGTTTCGGATGATTTCATCTTTGCCGTGTACTCTGCCACCCTCTACCACCCTTCCGTGAGCTCACCCACGGACAGATATATGGGCAATAACGTATGGAACAATACACCATCCTTCCATTCACGAATCAGAAAGACTGCAGGTTTAGTCTGGACAGAAGGAGTAGGCTCTTTGTTGCATCGAAACCAAAGAATTCATGCTTCACATGTTCTATCACCCATCCCGCTACCACCCTCACGCATGACTCTTGGATGACAAAGTACGTAACAGATCATCCTCATTATATTTATGCACATGAAAAATTATTTGTCATTCCGAATGGTGGAAGTTGGCTCGTCGATGCGATCTAGGTACCCTGAAAGTTGTATTCACGGTCTGTCCCCCGATGTTGTATCCATAAAACGGCCACAATTTGGCCATACAAACTCCGTTGGAGCTCCATGACCCACCCAATCGATCACATTGAAAACTTGTATGCGTCCATATCCCACTCGTCCGCTTCGACAACATTTCGAAGGCAATATCCGGCTTGTAAAATTGACTTTCGGATGATTTTATCTTTGTCGTGTACTCTGCCACCCTCTACCACCCTTCCGTGAGCTCACCCACGGACAGATATATGGGCAATAACGTATGGAACAATACACCATCCATTCATTCACGAACCAGAAAGACTACAGCTTTAGTCTGGACAGAAGGAGGAGGCTCTTTGTTGCATCGAAACAGAAGAATTCATGTTTCACATCTTCTATCACCCATCCCGCTACCACCATCACTTTTTCACCAGCGGATGCATTATTCTTGGATGATAAAGTATGTAACACCTCATCCTCATTATGCTTATGCACACAAAAATTTATAGGACATTCTGAATGGTGCAAGATGGCTCATCGATGCGATCAAGTTACCCTGAAAGTTCTATTCACGGTCTGTCCCCCGATGTTGTATCCATAAAACGGCTACAATTTGGCCATACAAACTTCGTTGGAGCTCCATGACCCGCCAAATCGATCACAACGAAAAGTTGTCTGCGTCCATGTCCCACTCGTCCGCTTCAACAACATTTCGGAGGCCAGATCCGGCTTGTAAAATTGACTTTCGGATGATTTTGTCTTTGCCGTGTACTCTGCCACCGTCTACCACCCTTCCGTGAGCTCACCCACTGACAGATATATGGGCAATAACGTATGGAACAAAACACCATCCATCCATTCACGAACCAGAAAGACTACAGGTTTAGTCTGGACAGAAGGAGGAGGCTCTTTGTTGCATCGAAACCGAAGAATTCATGCTTCACATGTTCTATCACCCATCCCGCTACCACCCTCACTTTTTCACTAGCAGATGCATTATTCTTGGATGATAAAGTACGTAACACCTCATCCTCATTATGTTTATGCACACGAAAAATTATAGGTCATTCCGAATGGTGCAAAATGGCTCGTCGATGCAATCAAGTTACCTAGAAAGTTGTATTCACGGTCTGTCCCCCGATGTTGTATCCATAAAACGGCCACAATTTGGCCATACAAACTCCGTTGGAGCTCCATGACCCGCCAAATCGATCACAACGAAAAGATGTATGCGTCCATATCCCACTCGTCCGCTTCGACAAAATTTCGGATGCCACATCCGGCTTGTAAAATTGAGTTTCGGATGATTTCATCTTTGCCGTGTACTCTGCCACCCTCTACCACCCTTCCGTGAGCTCACCCACGGACAGATATATGGGCAATAACGTATGGAACAATACACCATCCTTCCATTCACGAATCAGAAAGACTGCAGGTTTAGTCTGGACAGAAGGAGTAGGCTCTTTGTTGCATCGAAACCAAAGAATTCATGCTTCACATGTTCTATCACCCATCCCGCTACCACCCTCACGCATGACTCTTGGATGACAAAGTACGTAACAGATCATCCTCATTATGTTTATGCACATGAAAAATTATTTGTCATTCCGAATGGTGGAAGTTGGCTCGTCGATGTGATCTGGGTACCCTGAAAGTTGTATTCACGGTCTGTCCCCCGATGTTGTATCCATAAAACGGCCACAATTTGGCCATACAAACTCCGTTGGAGCTCCATGACCCACCCAATCGATCACATTGAAAACTTGTATGCGTCCATATCCCACTCGTCCGCTTCGACAACATTTCGAAGGCAATATCCGGCTTGTAAAATTGACTTTCGGATGATTTTATCTTTGTCGTGTACTCTGCCACCCTCTACCACCCTTCCGTGAGCTCAACCACGGACAGATTTATGGGCAATAACGTATGGAACAATACACCATCCATCCATTCACGAACCAGAAAGACTACAGCTTTAGTCTGGACAGAAGGAGGAGGCTCTTTGTTGCATCGAAACAGAAGAATTCATGTTTCACATCTTCTATCACCCATCTCGCTACCACGATCACTTTTTCACCAGCGGATGCATTATTCTTGGATGATAAAGTATGTAACACCTCATCCTCATTATGCTTATGCACACAAAAATTTATAGGACATTCTGAATGGTGCAAGATGGCTCATCGATGCGATCAAGTTACCCTGAAAGTTCTATTCACGGTCTGTCCCCCGATGTTGTATCCATAAAACGGCCATAATTTGGCCATACAAACTTCGTTGGAGCTCCATGACCCGCCAAATCGATCACAACGAAAAGTTGTCTGCGTCCATGTCCCACTCGTCCGCTTCAACAACATTTCGGAGGCCAGATCCGGCTTGTAAAATTGACTTTCGGATGATTTTATCTTTGTCGTGTACTCTGCCACCCTCTACCACCCTTCCGTGAGCTCACCCACGGACAGATATATGGGCAATAACATATGGAACAATATACCATCCTTCCATTCACGAACCAGAAAGACAACAGGTTCAGTCTGGACAGAAGGAGGTGGCTCTTTGTTGCATCGAAACCGAAGAATTCGTGCTTCACATGTTCTATCACCCATCCCGCTACCACCCCCACTTTTTCACCAGCAGATGCATTCTTCTTGGATGATAAAGTACGTAACACCTCATCCTCGTTATGTTTATGCACACGAAAAATTATAGGTCATTCCGAATGGTGCAAGATGGCTCGTCGATGCGATCAAGTTACCTAGAAAGTTGTATTCACGGTCTGTCCCCCGATGTTGTATCCATAAAACGACCATAATTTGGCCATACAAACTCCGTTGGAGCTCCATGACCAGCCAAATCGATCACAACGAAAAGATGTATGCGTCCATATCCCACTCGTCCGCTTCAACAAAATTTCGGAGGCCACATCCGACTTGTAAAATTGAGTTTCGGATGATTTCATCTTTGCCGTGTACTCTGCCACCCTCTACCACCCTTCCGTGAGCTCACCCACGGACAGATATATGTTCAATAACGTATGGAACAATACACCATCCTTCCATTCACGAATCAGAAAGACTGCAGGTTTAGTCTGGACAGAAGGAGTAGGCTATTTGTTGCATCGAAACCAAAGAATTCATGCTTCACATGTTCTGATAGAGGCAACGGTGTCCCGATCTTTCAATGAGATGATAACTATCGATTTGGTGGAGACGACTTTGACGATCCGACTTCGAACGTGCACGACGTTGCGCCTTAGCAATCGCTAAACCAATCTCCAAGAGGTTATTGACCACGCCGGAGCACGATCAACCTGACCACGAAGGTCTATTCCTGCAAGCAATCGAAGAACAAGCAAGAATATGATAATGCAATCTGAATATTGCGAATATAGATGAAGTATTGATAATGGTGGGGTTCCGAAAGCGGTCTTGGTCTGGTCGTTGGACACAAACGAAGTACACGAAGTTGCAATGGCTAACTTTTAACTAAACAAAACCCAAATCTAAAACGATGCCCTAAGGGCTGTATATATGAGGTAATAGAAGGGGATTTCGTGGCCCCTTGGAGGAGGGGTCCGAAACCAGCCCTAACTCCGTTTCCCCACACATACGGACTCTAAAAATAGCCTAATAAGTGGTATTTCGAAATCATGGGCCTGGCCCAAAAATAAGGTGACGCAGCACCTATATTAGCCTATGGACGAAATTTATGAAGTGGCCTCTTGTATATTTCGTCCAAGCCTCCAAGCACTCCTTATGGTGGCTTCAAAGTGCGAAAATCACCACTGGAAACTCCGTTGTTCCTTCCCGTGCGCGCACCTTCTCCCCCATGCTTGATCCTGCTCCAATGGCCATCCTTCTTATCCATGCTAGGTCCTTCGTTCATAAGTAAAACAAAAGTATCTAATTTAGGCAGCATCATATGTTCATGAACATTAGAAGGATTTCCAAGAAACGAAAGTACCTGATAATTTAGTTGGCGTGCGCGGGCTCTATTATTGGTCCAATCTGTGTAGCTGGTGGTGATGTGGGTGTAACATTAGTAGGGATGTCCTCATCATCCTCCCCTTCTTGAACTGAAGTCGTCCTCGACGGAAGCTCATCATCCTCACCCATATAAGGCTTCAAATCTGCAATGTTAAAAGTGGGACTAACCCCAAAATCTGCAGGCAGCTCAAGTTTATATGCATTATCATTTATTTTCTCTAACACCTTGAAAGGACCATCAGCACGTGGCATTAGCTTCGACTTGCGCAATTCAGGAAACCTATCCTTACGCAAATGTAACCAAACAAGATCTCCAGGTGCAAAGACAACATGTTTTCTACCCTTATCTCTAGCAAGTTTATATTTAGCATTCATACGCTCAATGTTCTCCTTAGTTAACGCATGCATCTTTAATATCAATTCAGCACGTTCTTTAGCATCAAAATTGACCTTCTCCGAAGATGGAAGAGGCAACAAATCAATAGGTGCACGAGGTAAGAAACCATACACTACTTCAAAAGGGCACATCTTAGTTGTAGAATGCAGCGAACGATTATAAGCAAATTCAATATGAGGCAAGCATTCTTCCCACATTTTCAGGTTATTCTTCAACACAACCCTAAGCATAGTAGACAGTGATCTATTCACTACTTCAGTTTGTCCATCAGTTTGGGGGTGACATGTAGTACTAAAAAGCAGTTTAGTCCCCAATTTAGCCCATAAACATCTCCAAAAGTGGCTAAGAAATTTAACATCACGATCTGAAACAATTGTATTTGGCACACCATGCAAGCGAATAATTTCACGAAAGAACAAATCAGCAACATTAGCAGCATCATCACTTTTATGACAGGGTATAAAGTGTGCCATTTTCGAAAATCTATCCACGACAACAAATATGCTATCCCTCCCCTTCTTTGTTCGAGGTAAACCTAAAACAAAGTCCATAGATATATCCTCCCAAGGAACACTAGGTACAGGCAAAGGCATATATAAACCATGAGGATTGAGTCGTGACTTAGCTTTTTTACATGTAGTGCAGCGAGCAACAAAACGCTCAACATCCCGTCTCATCTTTGGCCAAAAGAAATGTGTAGCAAGTACGTCCTCCGTCTTCTTCATGCCAAAGTGTCCCATTAATCCCCCTCCATGCGCCTCCTGTAACAACAAAAGACGAACGGAGCTAGCTGGAATGCATAGCTTGTTAGCACGAAACACAAATCCATCATTAATGACGAACTTATTCCATGTTCTCCCTTCTTTACAATTCTGCAACACATCTTGAAATTCGGCATCATGCATATATTGATCTTTGATGGTCTCCAAACCAAATATTTTAAAGTCAAGTTGTGAAAGCATAGTATAACGACGAGACAATGCATCAGCAATAACATTTTCGTTACCCTTCTTGTGTTTAATGACATAAGGGAAAGTCTCAATGAATTCAACCCATTTAGCATGCCTATGGTTCAGTTTTGCTTGACTTTTAATATGTTTCAAAGATTCATGATCAGAATGTATAACAAATTCTTTGGGCCATAAATAATGTTTCCATGTTTCCAAAGTCCGAACAAGAGCATATAATTCCTTATCATAAGTAGAATAATTCAGACTAGGCCCACTCAATTTTTCAGAAAAGTATGCAACAGGTTTACCATCTTGTAATAACACACCTCCTAATCCAATTCCACTAGCATCACATTCAAGCTCAAAAGTCTTATTAAAATCAGGAAGTTGGAGTAATGGAGCATGTGTTAACTTATCTTTCAATGCCGTGAAGGCTTCTTCCTGTGCGGTACCCCAAATAAAAGGCACATCCTTCTTTGTAAGCTCATTTAGAGGTGCAGCAATGGTGCTGAAATCCCTCACAAAACGCCTATAGAAACCAGCGAGTCCAAGAAAACTCCTCACTTGTGTGACCGTTTTGGGCTGCGGCCAACTCTCAATAGCTTCAATCTTGGCTTTATCAACTTCAATTCCCTGTGGAGTAACAACATAGCCAAGAAAAGAAACTCGGTCGGTGCAAAAGTTGCACTTCCCAAGGTTACCAAACAAACGTGCATCACGTAGAGCGAGAAAAACAACACGTAAATGTTCCAAATGTTCCTCCAAAGATCTACTATAAATCAGTATATCATCAAAATAGACTACCACAAATCGTCCAATGAAAGCACGTAAAACCTCGTTCATTAATCTCATGAAAGTGCTAGGTGCATTAGTTAACCCAAAAGGCATGACTAACCACTCATATAATCCAAACTTAGTTTTAAATGCTGTTTTCCATTCATCTCCCAATTTCATACGAATTTGATGGTATCCACTACGCAAATCAACTTTGGAGAAAATTGTAGAGCCACTTAATTCATCAAGCTTAATTCATCAAGCATATCATCTAGCCTAGGAATAGGATGACGATAACGAATAGTAATATTATTAATGCCTCTACAATCAACACACATACGCGATGTACCATCCTTTTTAGGCACTAGAATAATAGGAACAGCACAAGGACTAAGAGATTCACGTATATAACCTTTGTCGAGCAGCTCCTGTACTTGACGCATAATCTCCTTCGTCTCCTCTGGATTGGTACGGTATGGCGCACGGTTGGGCAGCGATGCACCGGGAATGAAGTCAATCTGATGCTCAATCCCTCGAATAGGTGGTAATCCCGGTGGCACGTCTTGTGGAAAGACGTCAGCGAACTCCTGCAAAATGTTAGTGACAGCAGGAGGCAAAGAGGGAGGCATGTCCTCGAATGAAAATAATACATCTTTGCATAAAAAAGCATAGCAAACAGATGTAGTGACATCCAAATCAGTAATATCAGATTTAGTGGCAAGTAAACAACCACTCTTCAGTTTTATTTCAGATATAACACTAGATGATTGTTTATGAGGCTTATTATGTTGCTCAAATTCCTTTGCCACAATCTGATTTTCACTCTCACTTTGCTTCTGTTTTGCTTTACTAGCTCTAGCAATGTCATCGCACCTCATCCTCATTATGTTTATGCACACGAAAAATTATAGGTCATTCCGAATGGTGCAAGATGGCTCGTCGATGCGATCAAGTTACCCTGAAAGTTGTATTCACGGTCTGTCCCCCGATGTTGTATCCATAAAACGGCCACAATTTGGCCATACAAACTCCGTTGGAGCTCCATGACCCGCCAAATCGATCGCAACGAAAATTTGTATGCATCCATATCCCACTCGTCCGCTTCGACAACATTTCGGAGGCCAGATCCGGTTTGTAAAATTGACTTTCGGATGATTTTATCTTTGCCGTGTACTCTGCCACCGTCTACCACCCTTCCGTGAGCTAAGCCACGGACCGATATATGGGCAATAACGTATGGAACAATACACCATCTTACCATTCACGAACCAGAAAGACTACAGGTTCAGTCTGGACAGAAGAAGGAGGCTCTTGGTTGCATCGAAACCGATGAATTCATGCTTCACATGTTCTATTACCTCGCTACCACCCTCACTTTTTCATCAGCAGATGCATTATTCTTGGATGATAAAGTACGTAACACGTCATCCTCATTATGTTTATGCACACGAAAAATTATAGGTCATTCCGAATGGTGCAAGATGGCTCGTCGATGCGATCAAGTTACACTGAAAGTTTTATTCACGGTCTGTCCCCCAATGTTGTATCCATAAAACAGCCACAATTTGGCCATACAAACTCCGTTGGAGCTCCATGACCCGCCAAATCAATCACAATGAAAAGTTGTATGCGTCCATATCCCACTAGTCCGCTTCGACAACATTTCGGAGGCCAGATCCGGCTTGTAAATTTGACTTTTGGATGATTTCATCTTTGCCGTGTAGTCTGCCACCCTCCACCACCCTTCTGTGAGCTCACCCACAGACAGATATATGGGCAATAACGTATGGAACAATACAGCATCCTTCCATTCATGAACAAGAAAGACTACAGGTTCAGTCTGGACAGAAGGAGGAGGCTCTTTGTTTCATCGAAACCGAAGAATTCATGCTTCACATGTTCTATCACCCATCCCGCTACCACCCTCACTTTTGCACCAGCAGATGCATTATTCTTGGATGATAAAGTACGTAGCACCTCATCCTCATTATGTTTATGCACACGATAAATTATAGGTCATTTCGAATGGTGCAAGATGGCTCGTCGATGCGATCAAGTTACCCTGAAAGTTGTATTCACGGTCTGTCCCCCGATGTTGTATCCATAAAACGGCCACAATTTGGCCATACAAACTCCGTTGGAGCTCCATGACCCGCCAAATCGATCGCAACGAAAAGTTGTATGCATCCATATCCCACTCGTCCGCTTCGACAACATTTCGGAGGCCAGATCCGGTTTGTAAAATTGACTTCCGGATGATTTTATCTTTGCCGTGTACTCTGCCACCCTCTACCACCCTTCCGTGAGCTAAGCCACGGACCAATATATGGGCAATAACGTATGGAACAATACACCATCTTTCCATTCACGAACCAGAAAGACTACATGTTCAGTCTGGACAGAAGGAGGCTCTTTGTTGCATCGAAACCGATGAATTCATGCTTCACATGTTCTATCACCCCGCTACCACCCTCACTTTTTCATCAGCAGATGCATTATTCTTGGATGATAAAGTACGTAAACCTCATCCTCATTATGTTTATGCAAACGAAAAATTATAGGTCATTCTGAATGGTGCAAGATGGCTCGTCGATGCGATCAAGTTACACTGAAAGTTTTATTCACGGTCTGTCCCCCGATGTTGTATCCATAAAACGGCCACAATTTGGCCATACAAACTCCGTTGGAGCTCCATGACCCGCCAAATCAATCACAACGAAAAGTTGTATGCGTCCATATCCCACTCGTCCGCTTCGACAACATTTCGGAGGCCAGATCCGGCTTGTAAATTTGAATTTTGGAAAATTTTATCTTTGCCGTGTAGTCTGCCACCCTCTACCACCCTTCTGTGAGCTCACCCACAGACAGATATATGGGCAATAACGTATGGAACAATACACCATCCTTCCATTCATGAACTAGAAAGACTACAGGTTCAGTCTGGACAGAAGGAGGAGGCTCTTTGTTGCATCGAAACCGAAGAATTCATGCTTCACATGTTCTATCACCCATCCCGCTACCACCCTCACTTTTGCACCAGCAGATGCATTATTCTTGGATGATAAAGTACGTAGCACCTCATCCTCATTATGTTTATGCACACGATAAATTATAGGTCATTTCGAATGGTGCAAGATGGCTCGTCGATGCGATCAAGTTACCCTGAAAGTTGTATTCACGGTCTGTCCCCCGATGTTGTATCCATAAAACGGCCACAATTTGGCCATACAAACTCCGTTGGAGCTCCATGACCCGCCAAATCGATCGCAACGAAAAGTTGTATGCATCCATATCCCACTCGTCCGCGTCGACAACATTTCGGAGGCCAGATCCGGTTTGTAAAATTGACTTCCGGATGATTTTATCTTTGCCGTGTACTCTGCCACCCTCTACCACCCTTCCGTGAGCTAAGCCACGGACCAATATATGGGCAATAACGTATGGAACAATACACCATCTTTCCATTCACGAACCAGAAAGACTACAGGTTCAGTCTGGACAGAAGGAGGCTCTTTGTTGCATCAAAACCGATGAATTCATGCTTCACATGTTCTATCACCCCGCTACCACCCTCACTTTTTCATCAGCAGATGCATTATTCTTGGATGATAAAGTACGTAAACCTCATCCTCATTATGTTTATGCAAACGAAAAATTATAGGTCATTCTGAATGGTGCAAGATGGCTCGTCGATGCGATCAAGTTACACTGAAAGTTTTATTCACGGTCTGTCCCCCGATGTTGTATCCATAAAACGGCCACAATTTGGCCATACAAACTCCGTTGGAGCTCCATGACCCGCCAAATCAATCACAACGAAAAGTTGTATGCGTCCATATCCCACTCGTCCGCTTCGACAACATTTCGGAGGCCAGATCCGGCTTGTAAATTTGAATTTTGGATAATTTTATCTTTGCCGTGTAGTCTGCCACCCTCTACCACCCTTCTGTGAGCTCACCCACAGACAGATATATGGGCAATAACGTACGGAACAATACACCATCCTTCCATTCATGAACTAGAAAGACTACAGGTTCAGTCTGGACAGAAGGAGGAGGCTCTTTGTTGCATCGAAACCGAAGAATTCATGCTTCACATGTTCTATCACCCATCCCGCTACCACCCTCACTTTTTCACCAGCAGATGCATTATTCTTGGATGATAAAGTACGTAGCACCTCATCCTCATTATGTTTATGCACACGAAAAATTATAGGTCATTCCGAATGGTGCAAGATGGCTCGTCGATGCGATCAAGTTACCCTGAAAGTTGTATTCACGGTCTGTCCCCCGATGTTGTATCCATAAAACGGCCACAATTTGGCCATACAAACTCCGTTGGAGCTCCATGACCCGCCAAATCGATCGCAACGAAAATTTCTATGCATCCATATCCCACTCGTCCGCTTCGACAACATTTCGAAGGCCAGATCCGGTTTGTAAAATTGACTTTCGGATGATTTTATCTTTGCCGTGTACTCTGCCACCGTCTACCACCCTTCCGTGAGCTAAGCCACGGACCGATATATGGGCAATAACGTATGGAACAATACACCATCTTACCATTCACGAACCAGAAAGACTACAGGTTCAGTCTGGACAGAAGAAGGAGGCTCTTGGTTGCATCGAAACCGATGAATTCATGCTTCACATGTTCTATTACCTCGCTACCACCCTCACTTTTTCATCAGCAGATGCATTATTCTTGGATGATAAAGTACGTAACACGTCATCCTCATTATGTTTATGCACACGAAAAATTATAGGTCATTCCGAATGGTGCAAGATGGCTCGTCGATGCGATCAAGTTACACTGAAAGTTTTATTCACGGTCTGTCCCCCAATGTTGTATCCATAAAACAGCCACAATTTGGCCATACAAACTCCGTTGGAGCTCCATGACCCGCCAAATCAATCACAATGAAAAGTTGTATGCGTCCATATCCCACTCGTCCGCTTCGACAACATTTCGGAGGCCAGATCCGGCTTGTAAATTTGACTTTTGGATGATTTCATCTTTGCCGTGTAGTCTGCCACCCTCTACCACCCTTCTGTGAGCTCACCCACAGACAGATATATGGGCAATAACGTATGGAACAATACAGCATCCTTCCATTCATGAACAAGAAAGACTACAGGTTCAGTCTGGACAGAAGGAGGAGGCTCTTTGTTTCATCGAAACCGAAGAATTCATGCTTCACATGTTCTATCACCCATCCCGCTACCACCCTCACTTTTGCACCAGCAGATGCATTATTCTTGGATGATAAAGTACGTAGCACCTCATCCTCATCACACGATAAATTATAGGTCATTTCGAATGGTGCAAGATGGCTCGTCGATGCGATCAAGTTACCCTGAAAGTTGTATTCACGGTCTGTCCCCCGATGTTGTATCCATAAAACGGCCACAATTTGGCCATACAAACTCCGTTGGAGCTCCATGACCCGCCAAATGGATCGCAACGAAAAGTTGTATGCATCCATATCCCACTCGTCCGCTTCGACAACATTTCGGAGGCCAGATCCGGTTTGTAAAATTGACTTCCGGATGATTTTATCTTTGCCGTGTACTCTGCCACCCTCTACCACCCTTCCGTGAGCTAAGCCACGGACCAATATATGGGCAATAACGTATGGAACAATACACCATCTTTCCATTCACGAACCAGAAAGACTACATGTTCAGTCTGGACAGAAGGAGGCTCTTTGTTGCATCGAAACCGATGAATTCATGCTTCACATGTTCTATCACCCCGCTACCACCCTCACTTTTTCATCAGCAGATGCATTATTCTTGGATGATAAAGTACGTAAACCTCATCCTCATTATGTTTATGCAAACGAAAAATTATAGGTCATTCTGAATGGTGCAAGATGGCTCGTCGATGCGATCAAGTTACACTGAAAGTTTTATTCACGGTCTGTCCCCCGATGTTGTATCCATAAAACGGCCACAATTTGGCCATACAAACTCCGTTGGAGCTCCATGACCCGCCAAATCAATCACAACGAAAAGTTGTATGCGTCCATATCCCACTCGTCCGCTTCGACAACATTTCGGAGGCCAGATCCGGCTTGTAAATTTGAATTTTGGAAAATTTTATCTTTGCCGTGTAGTCTGCCACCCTCTACCACCCTTCTGTGAGCTCACCCACAGACAGATACATGGGCAATAACGTATGGAACAATACACCATCCTTCCATTCATGAACTAGAAAGACTACAGGTTCAGTCTGGACAGAAGGAGGAGGCTCTTTGTTGCATCGAAACCGAAGAATTCATGCTTCACATGTTCTATCACCCATCCCGCTACCACCCTCACTTTTTCACCAGCAGATGCATTATTCTTGGATGATAAAGTACGTAGCACCTCATCCTCATTATGTTTATGCACACGAAAAATTATAGGTCATTCCGAATGGTGCAAGATGGCTCGTCGATGCGATCAAGTTACCCTGAAAGTTCTATTCACGGTCTGTCCCCCGATGTTTCATCCATAAAACGGCCACAATTTGGCCATACAAACTCCGTTGGAGCTCCATGACCCGCCAAATCGATCGCAACGAAAAGTTGTATGCATCCATATCCCACTCGTCCGCTTCGACAACATTTCGGAGGCCAGATCCGGTTTGTAAAATTGACTTTCGGATGATTTTATCTTTGCCGTGTACTCTGCCACCGTCTACCACCCTTCCGTGAGCTAAGCCACGGATCGATATATGGGCAATAACGTATGGAACAATACACCATCTTACCATTCACGAACCAGAAAGACTACAGGTTCAGTCTGGACAGAAGAAGGAGGCTCTTGGTTGCATCGAAACCGATGAATTCATGCTTCACATGTTCTATTACCTCGCTACCACCCTCACTTTTTCATCAGCAGATGCATTATTCTTGGATGATAAAGTACGTAACACGTCATACTCATTATGTTTATGCACACGAAAAATTATAGGTCATTCCGAATGGTGCAAGATGGCTCGTCGACGCGATCAAGTTACACTGAAAGTTTTATTCACGGTCTGTCCCCCGATGTTGTATCCATAAAACGGCCACAATTTGGCCATACAAACTCCGTTGGAGCTCCATGACCCGCCAAATCAATCACAATGAAAAGTTGTATGCGTCCATATCCCACTCGTCCGCTTCGACAACATTTCGGAGGCCAGATCCGGCTTGTAAATTTGACTTTTGGATGATTTTATCTTTGCCGTGTAGTCTGCCACCCTCTACCACCCTTCTGTGAGCTCACCCACAGACAGATATATGGGCAATAACGTATGAACAATACACCATCCTTCCATTCATGAACAAGAAAGACTACAGGTTCAGTCTGGACAGAAGGAGGAGGCTCTTTGTTTCATCGAAACCGAAGAATTCATGCTTCACATGTTCTATCACCCATCCCGCTACCACCCTCACTTTTTCACCAGCAGATGCATTATTCTTGGATGATAAAGTACGTAGCACCTCATCCTCATTATGTTTATGCACACGAAAAATTATAGGTCATTTCGAATGGTGCAAGATGGCTCGTCGATGCGATCAAGTTACCCTGAAAGTTGTATTCACGGTCTGTCCCCCGATGTTGTATCCATAAAACGGCCACAATTTGGCCATACAAACTCCGTTGGAGCTCCATGACCCGCCAAATCGATCGCAACGAAAAGTTGTATGCATCCATATCCCACTCGTCCGCTTCGACAACATTTCGGAGGCCAGATCCGGTTTGTAAAATTGACTTCCGGATGATTTTATCTTTGCCGTGTACTCTGCCACCCTCTACCACCCTTCCGTGAGCTAAGCCACGGACCAATATATGGGCAATAACGTATGGAACAATACACCATCTTTCCATTCACGAACCAGAAAGACTACATGTTCAGTCTGGACAGAAGGAGGCTCTTTGTTGCATCGAAACCGATGAATTCATGCTTCACATGTTCTATCACCCCGCTACCACCCTCACTTTTTCATCAGCAGATGCATTATTCTTGGATGATAAAGTACGTAAACCTCATCCTCATTATGTTTATGCAAACGAAAAATTATAGGTCATTCTGAATGGTGCAAGATGGCTCGTCGATGCGATCAAGTTGCACTGAAAGTTTTATTCACAGTCTGTCCCCCGATGTTGTATCCATAAAACGGCCACAATTTGGCCATACAAACTCCGTTGGAGCTCCATGACCCGCCAAATCAGTCACAACGGAAAGTTGTATGCGTCCATATCCCAATCGTCCGCTTCGACAACATTTCGGAGGCCAGATCCGGCTTGTAAATTTGACTTTTGGATGATTTTATCTTTGCCGTGTAGTCTGCCACCCTCTACCACCCTTCTGTGAGCTCACCCACAGACAGATATATGGGCAATAACGTATGGAACAATACACCATCCTTCCATTCATGAACTAGAAAGACTACAGGTTCAGTCTGGACAGAAGGAGGAGGCTCTTGGTTGCATCGAAACCGAAGAATTCATGCTTCACATGTTCTATCACCCATCCCCCTACCACCCTCACTTTTTCACCAGCAGATGCATTATTCTTGGATGATAAAGTACGTAGCACCTCATCCTCATTATGTTTATGCACACGAAAAATTATAGGTCATTCCGAATGGTGCAAGATGGCTCCTCGATGCGATCAAGTTACCCTGAAAGTTGTATTCACGGTCTGTCCCCCGATGTTGTATCCATAAAACGGCCACAATTTGGCCATACAAACTCCGTTGGAGCTCCATGACCCGCCAAATCGATCGCAACGAAAAGTTGTATGCATCCATATCCCACTCGTCCGCTTCGACAACATTTCGGAGGCCAGATCCGGTTTGTAAAATTGACTTTCGGATGATTTTATCTTTGTCGTGTACTCTGCCACCGTCTACCACCCTTCCGTGAGCTAAGCCACGGACCGATATATGGGCAATAACGTATGGAACAATACACCATCTTACCATTCACGAACCAGAAAGACTACAGGTTCAGTCTGGACAGAAGAAGGAGGCTCTTGGTTGCATCGAAACCGATGAATTCATGCTTCACATGTTCTATTACCTCGCTACCACCCTCACTTTTTCATCAGCAGATGCATTATTCTTGGATGATAAAGTACGTAACACGTCATCCTCATTATGTTTATGCACACGAAAAATTATAGGTCATTCCGAATGGTGCAAGATGGCTCGTCGACGCGATCAAGTTACACTGAAAGTTTTATTCACGGTCTGTCCCCCGATGTTGTATCCATAAAACGGCCACAATTTGGCCATACAAACTCCGTTGGAGCTCCATGACCCGCCAAATCAATCACAATGAAAAGTTGTATGCGTCCATATCCCACTCGTCCGCTTCGACAACATTTCGGAGGCCAGATCCGGCTTGTAAATTTGACTTTTGGATGATTTTATCTTTGCCGTGTAGTCTGCCACCCTCTACCACCCTTCTGTGAGCTCACCCACAGACAGATATATGGGCAATAACGTATGAACAATACACCATCCTTCCATTCATGAACAAGAAAGACTACAGGTTCAGTCTGGACAGAAGGAGGAGGCTCTTTGTTTCATCGAAACCGAAGAATTCATGCTTCACATGTTCTATCACCCATCCCGCTACCACCCTCACTTTTTCACCAGCAGATGCATTATTCTTGGATGATAAAGTACGTAGCACCTCATCCTCATTATGTTTATGCACACGAAAAATTATAGGTCATTTCGAATGGTGCAAGATGGCTCGTCGATGCGATCAAGTTACCCTGAAAGTTGTATTCACGGTCTGTCCCCCGATGTTGTATCCATAAAACGGCCACAATTTGGCCATACAAACTCCGTTGGAGCTCCATGACCCGCCAAATCGATCGCAACGAAAAGTTGTATGCATCCATATCCCACTCGTCCGCTTCGACAACATTTCGGAGGCCAGATCCAGTTTGTAAAATTGACTTCCGGATGATTTTATCTTTGCCGTGTACTCTGCCACCCTCTACCACCCTTCCGTGAGCTAAGCCACGGACCAATATATGGGCAATAACGTATGGAACAATACACCATCTTTCCATTCACGAACCAGAAAGACTACAGGTTCAGTCTGGACAGAAGGAGGCTCTTTGTTGCATCAAAACCGATGAATTCATGCTTCACATGTTCTATCACCCCGCTACCACCCTCACTTTTTCATCAGCAGATGCATTATTCTTGGATGATAAAGTACGTAAACCTCATCCTCATTATGTTTATGCAAACGAAAAATTATAGGTCATTCTGAATGGTGCAAGATGGCTCGTCGATGCGATCAAGTTACACTGAAAGTTTTATTCACAGTCTGTCCCCCGATGTTGTATCCATAAAACGGCCACAATTTGGCCATACAAACTCCGTTGGAGCTCCATGACCCGCCAAATCAGTCACAACGGAAAGTTGTATGCGTCCATATCCCACTCGTCCGCTTCGACAACATTTCGGAGGCCAGATCCGGCTTGTAAATTTGACTTTTGGATGATTTTATCTTTGCCGTGTAGTCTGCCACCCTCTACCACCCTTCTGTGAGCTCACCCACAGACAGATATATGGGCAATAACGTATGGAACAATACACCATCCTTCCATTCATGAACTAGAAAGACTACAGGTTCAGTCTGGACAGAAGGAGGAGGCTCTCTGTTGCATCGAAACCGAAGAATTCATGCTTCACATGTTCTATCACCCATCCCGCTACCACCCTCACTTTTTCACCAGCAGATGCATTATTCTTGGATGATAAAGTACGTAGCACCTCATCCTCATTATGTTTATGCACACGAAAAATTATAGGTCATTCCGAATGGTGCAAGATGGCTCCTCGATGCGATCAAGTTACCCTGAAAGTTGTATTCACGGTCTGTCCCCCGATGTTGTATCCATAAAACGGCCACAATTTGGCCATACAAACTCCGTTGGAGCTCCATGACCCGCCAAATCGATCGCAACGAAAAGTTGTATGCATCCATATCCCACTCGTCCGCTTCGACAACATTTCGGAGGCCAGATCCGGTTTGTAAAATTGACTTTCGGATGATTTTATCTTTGCCGTGTACTCTGCCACCGTCTACCACCCTTCCGTGAGCTAAGCCACGGACCGATATATGGGCAATAACGTATGGAACAATACACCATCTTACCATTCACGAACCAGAAAGACTACAGGTTCAGTCTGGACAGAAGAAGGAGGCTCTTGGTTGCATCGAAACCGATGAATTCATGCTTCACATGTTCTATTACCTCGCTACCACCCTCACTTTTTCATCAGCAGATGCATTATTCTTGGATGATAAAGTACGTAACACGTCATCCTCATTATGTTTATGCACACGAAAAATTATAGGTCATTCCGAATGGTGCAAGATGGCTCGTCGACGCGATCAAGTTACACTGAAAGTTTTATTCACGGTCTGTCCCCCGATGTTGTATCCATAAAACGGCCACAATTTGGCCATACAAACTCCGTTGGAGCTCCATGACCCGCCAAATCAATCACAATGAAAAGTTGTATGCGTCCATATCCCACTCGTCCGCTTCGACAACATTTCGGAGGCCAGATCCGGCTTGTAAATTTGACTTTTGGATGATTTTATCTTTGCCGTGTAGTCTGCCACCCTCTACCACCCTTCTGTGAGCTCACCCACAGACAGATATATGGGCAATAACGTATGAACAATACACCATCCTTCCATTCATGAACAAGAAAGACTACAGGTTCAGTCTGGACAGAAGGAGGAGGCTCTTTGTTTCATCGAAACCGAAGAATTCATGCTTCACATGTTCTATCACCCATCCCGCTACCACCCTCACTTTTTCACCAGCAGATGCATTATTCTTGGATGATAAAGTACGTAGCACCTCATCCTCATTATGTTTATGCACACGAAAAATTATAGGTCATTTCGAATGGTGCAAGATGGCTCGTCGATGCGATCAAGTTACCCTGAAAGTTGTATTCACGGTCTGTCCCCCGATGTTGTATCCATAAAACGACCACAATTTGGCCATACAAACTCCGTTGGAGCTCCATGACCCGCCAAATCGATCGCAACGAAAAGTTGTATGCATCCATATCCCACTCGTCCGCTTCGACAACATTTCGGAGGCCAGATCCAGTTTGTAAAATTGACTTCCGGATGATTTTATCTTTGCCGTGTACTCTGCCACCCTCTACCACCCTTCCGTGAGCTAAGCCACGGACCAATATATGGGCAATAACGTATGGAACAATACACCATCTTTCCATTCACGAACCAGAAAGACTACAGGTTCAGTCTGGACAGAAGGAGGCTCTTTGTTGCATCAAAACCGATGAATTCATGCTTCACATGTTCTATCACCCCGCTACCACCCTCACTTTTTCATCAGCAGATGCATTATTCTTGGATGATAAAGTACGTAAACCTCATCCTCATTATGTTTATGCAAACGAAAAATTATAGGTCATTCTGAATGGTGCAAGATGGCTCGTCGATGCGATCAAGTTACACTGAAAGTTTTATTCACAGTCTGTCCCCCGATGTTGTATCCATAAAACGGCCACAATTTGGCCATACAAACTCCGTTGGAGCTCCATGACCCGCCAAATCAGTCACAACGGAAAGTTGTATGCGTCCATATCCCACTCGTCCGCTTCGACAACATTTCGGAGGCCAGATCCGGCTTGTAAATTTGACTTTTGGATGATTTTATCTTTGCCGTGTAGTCTGCCACCCTCTACCACCCTTCTGTGAGCTCACCCACAGACAGATATATGGGCAATAACGTATGGAACAATACACCATCCTTCCATTCCTGAACTAGAAAGACTACAGGTTCAGTCTGGACAGAAGGAGGAGGCTCTCTGTTGCATCGAAACCGAAGAATTCATGCTTCACATGTTCTATCACCCATCCCGCTACCACCCTCACTTTTTCACCAGCAGATGCATTATTCTTGGATGATAAAGTACGTAGCACCTCATCCTCATTATGTTTATGCACACGAAAAATTATAGGTCATTCCGAATGGTGCAAGATGGCTCCTCGATGCGATCAAGTTACCCTGAAAGTTGTATTCACGGTCTGTCCCCCGATGTTGTATCCATAAAACGGCCACAATTTGGCCATACAAACTCCGTTGGAGCTCCATGACCCGCCAAATCGATCGCAACGAAAAGTTGTATGCATCCATATCCCACTCGTCCGCTTCGACAACATTTCGGAGGCCAGATCCGGTTTGTAAAATTGACTTTCGGATGATTTTATCTTTGCCGTGTACTCTGCCACCGTCTACCACCCTTCCGTGAGCTAAGCCACGGACCGATATATGGGCAATAACGTATGGAACAATACACCATCTTACCATTCACGAACCAGAAAGACTACAGGTTCAGTCTGGACAGAAGAAGGAGGCTCTTGGTTGCATCGAAACCGATGAATTCATGCTTCACATGTTCTATTACCTCGCTACCACCCTCACTTTTTCATCAGCAGATGCATTATTCTTGGATGATAAAGTACGTAACACGTCATCCTCATTATGTTTATGCACACGAAAAATTATAGGTCATTCCGAATGGTGCAAGATGGCTCGTCGACGCGATCAAGTTACACTGAAAGTTTTATTCACGGTCTGTCCCCCGATGTTGTATCCATAAAACGGCCACAATTTGGCCATACAAACTCCGTTGGAGCTCCATGACCCGCCAAATCAATCACAATGAAAAGTTGTATGCGTCCATATCCCACTCGTCCGCTTCGACAACATTTCGGAGGCCAGATCCGGCTTGTAAATTTGACTTTTGGATGATTTTATCTTTGCCGTGTAGTCTGCCACCCTCTACCACCCTTCTGTGAGCTCACCCACAGACAGATATATGGGCAATAACGTATGAACAATACACCATCCTTCCATTCATGAACAAGAAAGACTACAGGTTCAGTCTGGACAGAAGGAGGAGGCTCTTTGTTTCATCGAAACCGAAGAATTCATGCTTCACATGTTCTATCACCCATCCCGCTACCACCCTCACTTTTTCACCAGTAGATGCATTATTCTTGGATGATAAAGTACGTAGCACCTCATCCTCATTATGTTTATGCACACGAAAAATTATAGGTCATTTCGAATGGTGCAAGATGGCTCGTCGATGCGATCAAGTTACCCTGAAAGTTGTATTCACGGTCTGTCCCCCGATGTTGTATCCATAAAACGGCCACAATTTGGCCATACAAACTCCGTTGGAGCTCCATGACCCGCCAAATCGATCGCAACGAAAAGTTGTATGCATCCATATCCCACTCGTCCGCTTCGACAACATTTCGGAGGCCAGATCTGGTTTGTAAAATTGACTTCCGGATGATTTTATCTTTGCCGTGTACTCTGCCACCCTCTACCACCCTTCCGTGAGCTAAGCCACGGACCAATATATGGGCAATAACGTATGGAACAATACACCATCTTTCCATTCACGAACCAGAAAGACTACAGGTTCAGTCTGGACAGAAGGAGGCTCTTTGTTGCATCAAAACCGATGAATTCATGCTTCACATGTTCTATCACCCCGCTACCACCCTCACTTTTTCATCAGCAGATGCATTATTCTTGGATGATAAAGTACGTAAACCTCATCCTCATTATGTTTATGCAAACGAAAAATTATAGGTCATTCTGAATGGTGCAAGATGGCTCGTCGATGCGATCAAGTTACACTGAAAGTTTTATTCACAGTCTGTCCCCCGATGTTGTATCCATAAAACGGCCACAATTTGGCCATACAAACTCCGTTGGAGCTCCATGACCCGCCAAATCAGTCACAACGGAAAGTTGTATGCGTCCATATCCCACTCGTCCGCTTCGACAACATTTCGGAGGCCAGATCCGGCTTGTAAATTTGACTTTTGGATGATTTTATCTTTGCCGTGTAGTCTGCCACCCTCTACCACCCTTCTGTGAGCTCACCCACAGACAGATATATGGGCAATAACGTATGGAACAATACACCATCCTTCCATTCATGAACTAGAAAGACTACAGGTTCAGTCTGGACAGAAGGAGGAGGCTCTCTGTTGCATCGAAACCGAAGAATTCATGCTTCACATGTTCTATCACCCATCCCGCTACCACCCTCACTTTTTCACCAGCAGATGCATTATTCTTGGATGATAAAGTACGTAGCACCTCATCCTCATTATGTTTATGCACACGAAAAATTATAGGTCATTCCGAATGGTGCAAGATGGCTCCTCGATGCGATCAAGTTACCCTGAAAGTTGTATTCACGGTCTGTCCCCCGATGTTGTATCCATAAAACGGCCACAATTTGGCCATACAAACTCCGTTGGAGCTCCATGACCCGCCAAATCGATCGCAACGAAAAGTTGTATGCATCCATATCCCACTCGTCCGCTTCGACAACATTTCGGAGGCCAGATCCGGTTTGTAAAATTGACTTTCGGATGATTTTATCTTTGCCGTGTACTCTGCCACCGTCTACCACCCTTCCGTGAGCTAAGCCACGGACCGATATATGGGCAATAACGTATGGAACAATACACCATCTTACCATTCACGAACCAGAAAGACTACAGGTTCAGTCTGGACAGAAGAAGGAGGCTCTTGGTTGCATCGAAACCGATGAATTCATGCTTCACATGTTCTATTACCTCGCTACCACCCTCACTTTTTCATCAGCAGATGCATTATTCTTGGATGATAAAGTACGTAACACGTCATCCTCATTATGTTTATGCACACGAAAAATTATAGGTCATTCCGAATGGTGCAAGATGGCTCGTCGACGCGATCAAGTTACACTGAAAGTTTTATTCACGGTCTGTCCCCCGATGTTGTATCCATAAAACGGCCACAATTTGGCCATACAAACTCCGTTGGAGCTCCATGACCCGCCAAATCAATCACAATGAAAAGTTGTATGCGTCCATATCCCACTCGTCCGCTTCGACAACATTTCGGAGGCCAGATCCGGCTTGTAAATTTGACTTTTGGATGATTTTATCTTTGCCGTGTAGTCTGCCACCCTCTACCACCCTTCTGTGAGCTCACCCACAGACAGATATATGGGCAATAACGTATGAACAATACACCATCCTTCCATTCATGAACAAGAAAGACTACAGGTTCAGTCTGGACAGAAGGAGGAGGCTCTTTGTTTCATCGAAACCGAAGAATTCATGCTTCACATGTTCTATCACCCATCCCGCTACCACCCTCACTTTTTCACCAGTAGATGCATTATTCTTGGATGATAAAGTACGTAGCACCTCATCCTCATTATGTTTATGCACACGAAAAATTATAGGTCATTTCGAATGGTGCAAGATGGCTCGTCGATGCGATCAAGTTACCCTGAAAGTTGTATTCACGGTCTGTCCCCCGATGTTGTATCCATAAAACGGCCACAATTTGGCCATACAAACTCCGTTGGAGCTCCATGACCCGCCAAATCGATCGCAACGAAAAGTTGTATGCATCCATATCCCACTCGTCCGCTTCGACAATATTTCGGAGGCCAGATCCGGTTTGTAAAATTGACTTCCGGATGATTTTATCTTTGCCGTGTACTCTGCCACCCTCTACCACCCTTCCGTGAGCTAAGCCACGGACCAATATATGGGCAATAACGTATGGAACAATACACCATCTTTCCATTCACGAACCAGAAAGACTACAGGTTCAGTCTGGACAGAAGGAGGCTCTTTGTTGCATCAAAACCGATGAATTCATGCTTCACATGTTCTATCACCCCGCTACCACCCTCACTTTTTCATCAGCAGATGCATTATTCTTGGATGATAAAGTACGTAAACCTCATCCTCATTATGTTTATGCAAACGAAAAATTATAGGTCATTCTGAATGGTGCAAGATGGCTCGTCGATGCGATCAAGTTACACTGAAAGTTTTATTCACAGTCTGTCCCCCGATGTTGTATCCATAAAACGGCCACAATTTGGCCATACAAACTCCGTTGGAGCTCCATGACCCGCCAAATCAGTCACAACGGAAAGTTGTATGCGTCCATATCCCACTCGTCCGCTTCGACAACATTTCGGAGGCCAGATCCGGCTTGTAAATTTGACTTTTGGATGATTTCATCTTTGCTGTGTAGTCTGCCACCCTCTACCACCCTTCTGTGAGCTCACCCACAGACAGATATATGGGCAATAACGTATGGAACAATACAGCATCCTTCCATTCATGAACAAGAAAGACTACAGGTTCAGTCTGGACAGAAGGAGGAGGCTCTTTGTTTCATCGAAACCGAAGAATTCATGCTTCACATGTTCTATCACCCATCCCGCTACCACCCTCACTTTTGCACCAGCAGATGCATTATTCTTGGATGATAAAGTACGTAGCACCTCATCCTCATTATGTTTATGCACACGATAAATTATAGGTCATTTCGAATGGTGCAAGATGGCTCGTCGATGCGATCAAGTTACCCTGAAAGTTGTATTCACGGTCTGTCCCCCGATGTTGTATCCATAAAACGGCCACAATTTGGCCATACAAACTCCGTTGGAGCTCCATGACCCGCCAAATCGATCGCAACGAAAAGTTGTATGCATCCATATCCCACTCGTCCGCTTCGACAACATTTCGGAGGCCAGATCCGGTTTGTAAAATTGACTTCCGGATGATTTTATCTTTGCCGTGTACTCTGCCACCCTCTACCACCCTTCCGTGAGCTAAGCCACGGACCAATATATGGGCAATAACGTATGGAACAATACACCATCTTTCCATTCACGAACCAGAAAGACTACATGTTCAGTCTGGACAGAAGGAGGCTCTTTGTTGCATCGAAACCGATGAATTCATGCTTCACATGTTCTATCACCCCGCTACCACCCTCACTTTTTCATCAGCAGATGCATTATTCTTGGATGATAAAGTACGTAAACCTCATCCTCATTATGTTTATGCAAACGAAAAATTATAGGTCATTCTGAA
Organism: Elymus sibiricus; assembly: GCA_039707655.1. Classification (NCBI taxonomy): domain Eukaryota; kingdom Viridiplantae; phylum Streptophyta; class Magnoliopsida; order Poales; family Poaceae; genus Elymus; species Elymus sibiricus. Next base: position 200,477,371 of record CM077668.1, read on the forward strand.
TGGTGCAAGATGGCTCGTCGATGCGATCAAGTTACACTGAAAGTTTTATTCACGGTCTGTCCCCCGATGTTGTATCCATAAAACGGCCACAATTTGGCCATACAAACTCCGTTGGAGCTCCATGACCCGCCAAATCAATCACAACGAAAAGTTGTATGCGTCCATATCCCACTCGTCCGCTTCGACAACATTTCGGAGGCCAGATCCGGCTTGTAAATTTGAATTTTGGAAAATTTTATCTTTGCCGTGTAGTCTGCCACCCTCTACCACCCTTCTGTGAGCTCACCCACAGACAGATATATGGGCAATAACGTATGGAACAATACACCATCCTTCCATTCATGAACTAGAAAGACTACAGGTTCAGTCTGGACAGAAGGAGGAGGCTCTTTGTTGCATCGAAACCGAAGAATTCATGCTTCACATGTTCTATCACCCATCCCGCTACCACCCTGACTTTTTCACCAGCAGATGCATTATTCTTGGATGATAAAGTACGTAGCACCTCATCCTCATTATGTTTATGCACACGAAAAATTATAGGTCATTCCGAATGGTGCAAGATGGCTCGTCGATGCGATCAAGTTACCCTGAAAGTTCTATTCACGGTCTGTCCCCCGATGTTTCATCCATAAAACGGCCACAATTTGGCCATACAAACTCCGTTGGAGCTCCATGACCCGCCAAATCGATCGCAACGAAAAGTTGTATGCATCCATATCCCACTCGTCCGCTTCGACAACATTTCGGAGGCCAGATCCGGTTTGTAAAATTGACTTTCGGATGATTTTATCTTTGCCGTGTACTCTGCCACCGTCTACCACCCTTCCGTGAGCTAAGCCACGGATCGATATATGGGCAATAACGTATGGAACAATACACCATCTTACCATTCACGAACCAGAAAGACTACAGGTTCAGTCTGGACAGAAGAAGGAGGCTCTTGGTTGCATCGAAACCGATGAATTCATGCTTCACATGTTCTATTACCTCGCTACCACCCTCACTTTTTCATCAGCAGATGCATTATTCTTGGATGATAAAGTACGTAACACGTCATACTCATTATGTTTATGCACACGAAAAATTATAGGTCATTCCGAATGGTGCAAGATGGCTCGTCGACGCGATCAAGTTACACTGAAAGTTTTATTCACGGTCTGTCCCCCGATGTTGTATCCATAAAACGGCCACAATTTGGCCATACAAACTCCGTTGGAGCTCCATGACCCGCCAAATCAATCACAATGAAAAGTTGTATGCGTCCATATCCCACTCGTCCGCTTCGACAACATTTCGGAGGCCAGATCCGGCTTGTAAATTTGACTTTTGGATGATTTTATCTTTGCCGTGTAGTCTGCCACCCTCTACCACCCTTCTGTGAGCTCACCCACAGACAGATATATGGGCAATAACGTATGAACAATACACCATCCTTCCATTCATGAACAAGAAAGACTACAGGTTCAGTCTGGACAGAAGGAGGAGGCTCTTTGTTTCATCGAAACCGAAGAATTCATGCTTCACATGTTCTATCACCCATCCCGCTACCACCCTCACTTTTTCACCAGCAGATGCATTATTCTTGGATGATAAAGTACGTAGCACCTCATCCTCATTATGTTTATGCACACGAAAAATTATAGGTCATTTCGAATGGTGCAAGATGGCTCGTCGATGCGATCAAGTTACCCTGAAAGTTGTATTCACGGTCTGTCCCCCGATGTTGTATCCATAAAACGGCCACAATTTGGCCATACAAACTCCGTTGGAGCTCCATGACCCGCCAAATCGATCGCAACGAAAAGTTGTATGCATCCATATCCCACTCGTCCGCTTCGACAACATTTCGGAGGCCAGATCCGGTTTGTAAAATTGACTTCCGGATGATTTTATCTTTGCCGTGTACTCTGCCACCCTCTACCACCCTTCCGTGAGCTAAGCCACGGACCAATATATGGGCAATAACGTATGGAACAATACACCATCTTTCCATTCACGAACCAGAAAGACTACAGGTTCAGTCTGGACAGAAGGAGGCTCTTTGTTGCATCAAAACCGATGAATTCATGCTTCACATGTTCTATCACCCCGCTACCACCCTCACTTTTTCATCAGCAGATGCATTATTCTTGGATGATGAAGTACGTAAACCTCATCCTCATTATGTTTATGCAAACGAAAAATTATAGGTCATTCTGAATGGTGCAAGATGGCTCGTCGATGCGATCAAGTTACACTGAAAGTTTTATTCACAGTCTGTCCCCCGATGTTGTATCCATAAAACGGCCACAATTTGGCCATACAAACTCCGTTGGAGCTCCATGACCCGCCAAATCAATCACAACGGAAAGTTGTATGCGTCCATATCCCACTCGTCCTCTTTGACAACATTTCGGAGGCCAGATCCGGCTTGTAAATTTGACTTTTGGATGATTTTATCTTTGCCGTGTAGTCTGCCACCCTCTACCACCCTTCTGTGAGCTCACCCACAGACAGATATATGGGCAATAACGTATGGAACAATACACCATCCTTCCATTCATGAACTAGAAAGACTACAGGTTCAGTCTGGACAGAAGGAGGAGGCTCTTTGTTGCATCGAAACCGAAGAATTCATGCTTCACATGTTCTATCACCCATCCCGCTACCACCCTCACTTTTTCACCAGCAGATGCATTATTCTTGGATGATAAAGTACGTAGCACCTCATCCTCATTATGTTTATGCACACGAAAAATTATAGGTCATTCCGAATGGTGCAAGATGGCTCCTCGATGCGATCAAGTTACCCTGAAAGTTGTATTCACGGTCTGTCCCCCGATGTTGTATCCATAAAACGGCCACAATTTGGCCATACAAACTCCGTTGGAGCTCCATGACCCGCCAAATCGATCGCAACGAAAAGTTGTATGCATCCATATCCCACTCGTCCGCTTCGACAACATTTCGGAGGCCAGATCCGGTTTGTAAAATTGACTTTCGGATGATTTTATCTTTGCCGTGTACTCTGCCACCGTCTACCACCCTTCCGTGAGCTAAGCCACGGACCGATATATGGGCAATAACGTATGGAACAATACACCATCTTACCATTCACGAACCAGAAAGACTACAGGTTCAGTCTGGACAGAAGAAGGAGGCTCTTGGTTGCATCGAAACCGATGAATTCATGCTTCACATGTTCTATTACCTCGCTACCACCCTCACTTTTTCATCAGCAGATGCATTATTCTTGGATGATAAAGTACGTAACACTGACCTCATTATGTTTATGCACACGAAAAATTATAGGTCATTCCGAATGGTGCAAGATGGCTCGTCGACGCGATCAAGTTACACTGAAAGTTTTATTCACGGTCTGTCCCCCGATGTTGTATCCATAAAACGGCCACAATTTGGCCATACAAACTCCGTTGGAGCTCCATGACCCGCCAAATCAATCACAATGAAAAGTTGTATGCGTCCATATCCCACTCGTCCGCTTCGACAACATTTCGGAGGCCAGATCCGGCTTGTAAATTTGACTTTTGGATGATTTTATCTTTGCCGTGTAGTCTGCCACCCTCTACCACCCTTCTGTGAGCTCACCCACAGACAGATATATGGGCAATAACGTATGAACAATACACCATCCTTCCATTCATGAACAAGAAAGACTACAGGTTCAGTCTGGACAGAAGGAGGAGGCTCTTTGTTTCATCGAAACCGAAGAATTCATGCTTCACATGTTCTATCACCCATCCCGCTACCACCCTCACTTTTTCACCAGCAGATGCATTATTCTTGGATGATAAAGTACGTAGCACCTCATCCTCATTATGTTTATGCACACGAAAAATTATAGGTCATTTCGAATGGTGCAAGATGGCTCGTCGATGCGATCAAGTTACCCTGAAAGTTGTATTCACGATCTGTCCCCCGATGTTGTATCCATAAAACGGCCACAATTTGGCCATACAAACTCCGTTGGAGCTCCATGACCCGCCAAATCGATCGCAACGAAAAGTTGTATGCATCCATATCCCACTCGTCCGCTTCGACAACATTTCGGAGGCCAGATCCGGTTTGTAAAATTGACTTCCGGATGATTTTATCTTTGCCGTGTACTCTGCCACCCTCTACCACCCTTCCGTGAGCTAAGCCACGGACCAATATATGGGCAATAACGTATGGAACAATACACCATCTTTCCATTCACGAACCAGAAAGACTACAGGTTCAGTCTGGACAGAAGGAGGCTCTTTGTTGCATCAAAACCGATGAATTCATGCTTCACATGTTCTATCACCCCGCTACCACCCTCACTTTTTCATCAGCAGATGCATTATTCTTGGATGATAAAGTACGTAAACCTCATCCTCATTATGTTTATGCAAACGAAAAATTATAGGTCATTCTGAATGGTGCAAGATGGCTCGTCGATGCGATCAAGTTACACTGAAAGTTTTATTCACAGTCTGTCCCCCGATGTTGTATCCATAAAACGGCCACAATTTGGCCATACAAACTCCGTTGGAGCTCCATGACCCGCCAAATCAGTCACAACGGAAAGTTGTATGCGTCCATATCCCACTCGTCCGCTTCGACAACATTTCGGAGGCCAGATCCGGCTTGTAAATTTGACTTTTGGATGATTTTATCTTTGCCGTGTAGTCTGCCACCCTCTACCACCCTTCTGTGAGCTCACCCACAGACAGATATATGGGCAATAACGTATGGAACAATACACCATCCTTCCATTCATGAACTAGAAAGACTACAGGTTCAGTCTGGACAGAAGGAGGAGGCTCTTTGTTGCATCGAAACCGAAGAATTCATGCTTCACATGTTCTATCACCCATCCCGCTACCACCCTCACTTTTTCACCAGCAGATGCATTATTCTTGGATGATAAAGTACGTAGCACCTCATCCTCATTATGTTTATGCACACGAAAAATTATAGGTCATTCCGAATGGTGCAAGATGGCTCCTCGATGCGATCAAGTTACCCCGAAAGTTGTATTCACGGTCTGTCCCCCGATGTTGTATCCATAAAACGGCCACAATTTGGCCATACAAACTCCGTTGGAGCTCCATGACCCGCCAAATCGATCGCAACGAAAAGTTGTATGCATCCATATCCCACTCGTCCGCTTCGACAACATTTCGGAGGCCAGATCCGGTTTGTAAAATTGACTTTCGGATGATTTTATCTTTGCCGTGTACTCTGCCACCGTCTACCACCCTTCCGTGAGCTAAGCCACGGACCGATATATGGGCAATAACGTATGGAACAATACACCATCTTACCATTCACGAACCAGAAAGACTACAGGTTCAGTCTGGACAGAAGAAGGAGGCTCTTGGTTGCATCGAAACCGATGAATTCATGCTTCACATGTTCTATTACCTCGCTACCACCCTCACTTTTTCATCAGCAGATGCATTATTCTTGGTTGATAAAGTACGTAACACGTCATCCTCATTATGTTTATGCACACGAAAAATTATAGGTCATTCCGAATGGTGCAAGATGGCTCGTCGATGCGATCAAGTTACACTGAAAGTTTTATTCACGGTCTGTCCCCCGATGTTGTATCCATAAAACGACCACAATTTGGCCATACAAACTCCGTTGGAGCTCCATGACCCGCCAAATCAATCACAATGAAAAGTTGTATGCGTCCATATCCCACTCGTCCGCTTCGACAACATTTCGGAGGCCAGATCCGGCTTGTAAATTTGACTTTTGGATGATTTTATCTTTGCCGTGTAGTCTGCCACCCTCTACCACCCTTCTGTGAGCTCACCCACAGACAGATATATGGGCAATAACGTATGAACAATACACCATCCTTCCATTCATGAACAAGAAAGACTACAGGTTCAGTCTGGACAGAAGGAGGAGGCTCTTTGTTTCATCGAAACCGAAGAATTCATGCTTCACATGTTCTATCACCCATCCCGCTACCACCCTCACTTTTTCACCAGCAGATGCATTATTCTTGGATGATAAAGTACGTAGCACCTCATCCTCATTATGTTTATGCACACGAAAAATTATAGGTCATTTCGAATGGTGCAAGATGGCTCGTCGATGCGATCAAGTTACCCTGAAAGTTGTATTCACGGTCTGTCCCCCGATGTTGTATCCATAAAACGGCCACAATTTGGCCATACAAACTCCGTTGGAGCTCCATGACCCGCCAAATCGATCGCAACGAAAAGTTGTATGCATCCATATCCCACTCGTCCGCTTCGACAACATTTCGGAGGCCAGATCCGGTTTGTAAAATTGACTTCCGGATGATTTTATCTTTGCCGTGTACTCTGCCACCCTCTACCACCCTTCCGTGAGCTAAGCCACGGACCAATATATGGGCAATAACGTATGGAACAATACACCATCTTTCCATTCACGAACCAGAAAGACTACAGGTTCAGTCTGGACAGAAGGAGGCTCTTTGTTGCATCAAAACCGATGAATTCATGCTTCACATGTTCTATCACCCCGCTACCACCCTCACTTTTTCATCAGCAGATGCATTATTCTTGGATGATAAAGTACGTAAACCTCATCCTCATTATGTTTATGCAAACGAAAAATTATAGGTCATTCTGAATGGTGCAAGATGGCTCGTCGATGCGATCAAGTTACACTGAAAGTTTTATTCACAGTCTGTCCCCCGATGTTGTATCCATAAAACGGCCACAATTTGGCCATACAAACTCCGTTGGAGCTCCATGACCCGCCAAATCAGTCACAACGGAAAGTTGTATGCGTCCATATCCCACTCGTCCGCTTCGACAACATTTCGGAGGCCAGATCCGGCTTGTAAATTTGACTTTTGGATGATTTTATCTTTGCCGTGTAGTCTGCCACCCTCTACCACCCTTCTGTGAGCTCACCCACAGACAGATATATGGGCAATAACGTATGGAACAATACACCATCCTTCCATTCATGAACTAGAAAGACTACAGGTTCAGTCTGGACAGAAGGAGGAGGCTCTTTGTTGCATCGAAACCGAAGAATTCATGCTTCACATGTTCTATCACCCATCCCGCTACCACCCTCACTTTTTCACCAGCAGATGCATTATTCTTGGATGATAAAGTACGTAGCACCTCATCCTCATTATGTTTATGCACACGAAAAATTATAGGTCATTCCGAATGGTGCAAGATGGCTCCTCGATGCGATCAAGTTACCCTGAAAGTTGTATTCACGGTCTGTCCCCCGATGTTGTATCCATAAAACGGCCACAATTTGGCCATACAAACTCCGTTGGAGCTCCATGACCCGCCAAATCGATCGCAACGAAAAGTTGTATGCATCCATATCCCACTCGTCCGCTTCGACAACATTTCGGAGGCCAGATCCGGTTTGTAAAATTGACTTTCGGATGATTTTATCTTTGCCGTGTACTCTGCCACCGTCTACCACCCTTCCGTGAGCTAAGCCACGGACCGATATATGGGCAATAACGTATGGAACAATACACCATCTTACCATTCACGAACCAGAAAGACTACAGGTTCAGTCTGGACAGAAGAAGGAGGCTCTTGGTTGCATCGAAACCGATGAATTCATGCTTCACATGTTCTATTACCTCGCTACCACCCTCACTTTTTCATCAGCAGATGCATTATTCTTGGTTGATAAAGTACGTAACACGTCATCCTCATTATGTTTATGCACACGAAAAATTATAGGTCATTCCGAATGGTGCAAGATGGCTCGTCGATGCGATCAAGTTACACTGAAAGTTTTATTCACGGTCTGTCCCCCGATGTTGTATCCATAAAACGACCACAATTTGGCCATACAAACTCCGTTGGAGCTCCATGACCCGCCAAATCAATCACAATGAAAAGTTGTATGCGTCCATATCCCACTCGTCCGCTTCGACAACATTTCGGAGGCCAGATCCGGCTTGTAAATTTGACTTTTGGATGATTTTATCTTTGCCGTGTAGTCTGCCACCCTCTACCACCCTTCTGTGAGCTCACCCACAGACAGATATATGGGCAATAACGTATGAACAATACACCATCCTTCCATTCATGAACAAGAAAGACTACAGGTTCAGTCTGGACAGAAGGAGGAGGCTCTTTGTTTCATCGAAACCGAAGAATTCATGCTTCACATGTTCTATCACCCATCCCGCTACCACCCTCACTTTTTCACCAGCAGATGCATTATTCTTGGATGATAAAGTACGTAGCACCTCATCCTCATTATGTTTATGCACACGAAAAATTATAGGTCATTTCGAATGGTGCAAGATGGCTCGTCGATGCGATCAAGTTACCCTGAAAGTTGTATTCACGGTCTGTCCCCCGATGTTGTATCCATAAAACGGCCACAATTTGGCCATACAAACTCCGTTGGAGCTCCATGACCCGCCAAATCGATCGCAACGAAAAGTTGTATGCATCCATATCCCACTCGTCCGCTTCGACAACATTTCGGAGGCCAGATCCGGTTTGTAAAATTGACTTCCGAATGATTTTATCTTTGCCGTGTACTCTGCCACCCTCTACCACCCTTCCGTGAGCTAAGCCACGGACCAATATATGGGCAATAACGTATGGAACAATACACCATCTTTCCATTCACGAACCAGAAAGACTACAGGTTCAGTCTGGACAGAAGGAGGCTCTTTGTTGCATCAAAACCGATGAATTCATGCTTCACATGTTCTATCACCCCGCTACCACCCTCACTTTTTCATCAGCAGATGCATTATTCTTGGATGATAAAGTACGTAAACCTCATCCTCATTATGTTTATGCAAACGAAAAATTATAGGTCATTCTGAATGGTGCAAGATGGCTCGTCGATGCGATCAAGTTACACTGAAAGTTTTATTCACAGTCTGTCCCCCGATGTTGTATCCATAAAACGGCCACAATTTGGCCATACAAACTCCGTTGGAGCTCCATGACCCGCCAAATCAGTCACAACGGAAAGTTGTATGCGTCCATATCCCACTCGTCCGCTTCGACAACATTTCGGAGGCCAGATCCGGCTTGTAAATTTGACTTTTGGATGATTTTATCTTTGCCGTGTAGTCTGCCACCCTCTACCACCCTTCTGTGAGCTCACCCACAGACAGATATATGGGCAATAACGTATGGAACAATACACCATCCTTCCATTCATGAACTAGAAAGACTACAGGTTCAGTCTGGACAGAAGGAGGAGGCTCTTTGTTGCATCGAAACCGAAGAATTCATGCTTCACATGTTCTATCACCCATCCCCCTACCACCCTCACTTTTTCACCAGCAGATGCATTATTCTTGGATGATAAAGTACGTAGCACCTCATCCTCATTATGTTTATGCACACGAAAAATTATAGGTCATTCCGAATGGTGCAAGATGGCTCCTCGATGCGATCAAGTTACCCTGAAAGTTGTATTCACGGTCTGTCCCCCGATGTTGTATCCATAAAACGGCCACAATTTGGCCATACAAACTCCGTTGGAGCTCCATGACCCGCCAAATCGATCGCAACGAAAAGTTGTATGCATCCATATCCCACTCGTCCGCTTCGACAACATTTCGGAGGCCAGATCCGGTTTGTAAAATTGACTTTCGGATGATTTTATCTTTGCCGTGTACTCTGCCACCGTCTACCACCCTTCCGTGAGCTAAGCCACGGACCGATATATGGGCAATAACGTATGGAACAATACACCATCTTACCATTCACGAACCAGAAAGACTACAGGTTCAGTCTGGACAGAAGAAGGAGGCTCTTGGTTGCATCGAAACCGATGAATTCATGCTTCACATGTTCGATTACCTCGCTACCACCCTCACTTTTTCATCAGCAGATGCATTATTCTTGGTTGATAAAGTACGTAACACGTCATCCTCATTATGTTTATGCACACGAAAAATTATAGGTCATTCCGAATGGTGCAAGATGGCTCGTCGATGCGATCAAGTTACACTGAAAGTTTTATTCACGGTCTGTCCCCCGATGTTGTATCCATAAAACGACCACAATTTGGCCATACAAACTCCGTTGGAGCTCCATGACCCGCCAAATCAATCACAATGAAAAGTTGTATGCGTCCATATCCCACTCGTCCGCTTCGACAACATTTCGGAGGCCAGATCCGGCTTGTAAATTTGACTTTTGGATGATTTTATCTTTGCCGTGTAGTCTGCCACCCTCTACCACCCTTCTGTGAGCTCACCCACAGACAGATATATGGGCAATAACGTATGAACAATACACCATCCTTCCATTCATGAACAAGAAAGACTACAGGTTCAGTCTGGACAGAAGGAGGAGGCTCTTTGTTTCATCGAAACCGAAGAATTCATGCTTCACATGTTCTATCACCCATCCCGCTACCACCCTCACTTTTTCACCAGCAGATGCATTATTCTTGGATGATAAAGTACGTAGCACCTCATCCTCATTATGTTTATGCACACGAAAAATTATAGGTCATTTCGAATGGTGCAAGATGGCTCGTCGATGCGATCAAGTTACCCTGAAAGTTGTATTCACGGTCTGTCCCCCGATGTTGTATCCATAAAACGGCCACAATTTGGCCATACAAACTCCGTTGGAGCTCCATGACCCGCCAAATCGATCGCAACGAAAAGTTGTATGCATCCATATCCCACTCGTCCGCTTCGACAACATTTCGGAGGCCAGATCCGGTTTGTAAAATTGACTTCCGGATGATTTTATCTTTGCCGTGTACTCTGCCACCCTCTACCACCCTTCCGTGAGCTAAGCCACGGACCAATATATGGGCAATAACGTATGGAACAATACACCATCTTTCCATTCACGAACCAGAAAGACTACAGGTTCAGTCTGGACAGAAGGATGCTCTTTGTTGCATCAAAACCGATGAATTCATGCTTCACATCTTCTATCACCCCGCTACCACCCTCACTTTTTCATCAGCAGATGCATTATTCTTGGATGATAAAGTACGTAAACCTCATCCTCATTATGTTTATGCAAACGAAAAATTATAGGTCATTCTGAATGGTGCAAGATGGCTCGTCGATGCGATCAAGTTACACTGAAAGTTTTATTCACAGTCTGTCCCCCGATGTTGTATCCATAAAACGGCCACAATTTGGCCATACAAACTCCGTTGGAGCTCCATGACCCGCCAAATCAATCACAACGGAAAGTTGTATGCGTCCATATCCCACTCGTCCGCTTTGACAACATTTCGGAGGCCAGAACCGGCTTGTAAATTTGACTTTTGGATGATTTTATCTTTGCCGTGTAGTCTGCCACCCTCTACCACCCTTCTGTGAGCTCACCCACAGACAGATATATGGGCAATAACGTATGGAACAATACACCATCCTTCCATTCATGAACTAGAAAGACTACAGGTTCAGTCTGGACAGAAGGAGGAGGCTCTTTGTTGCATCGAAACCGAAGAATTCATGCTTCACATGTTCTATCACCCATCCCGCTACCACCCTCACTTTTTCACCAGCAGATGCATTATTCTTGGATGATAAAGTACGTAGCACCTCATCCTCATTATGTTTATGCACACGAAAAATTGTAGGTCATTCCGAATGGTGCAAGATGGCTCGTCGATGCGATCAAGTTACCCTGAAAGTTGTATTCACGGTCTGTCCCCCGATGTTGTATCCATAAAACGGCCACAATTTGGCCATACAAACTCCGTTGGAGCTCCATGACCCGCCAAATCGATCGCAACGAAAAGTTGTATGCATCCATATCCCACTCGTCCGCTTCGACAACATTTCGGAGGCCAGATCCGGTTTGTAAAATTGACTTTCGGATGATTTTATCTTTGCCGTGTACTCTGCCACCCTCTACCACCCTTCCGTGAGCTAAGCCACGGACCGATATATGGGCAATAACGTATGGAACAATACACCATCTTACCATTCACGAACCAGAAAGACTACAGGTCCAGTCTGGACAGAAGAAGGAGGCTCCTTGTTGCATCGAAGCCGATGAATTCATGCTTCACATGTTCTATTACCTCGCTACCACCCACACTTTTTCATCAGCAGATGCATTATTCTTGGATGATAAAGTACGTAACACGTCATCCTCATTACGTTTATGCACACGAAAAATTATAGGTCATTCCGAATGGTGCAAGATGGCTCGTCGATGCGATCAAGTTACACTGAAAGTTTTATTCACGGTCTGTCCCCCGATGTTGTATCCATAAAACGGCCACAATTTGGCCATACAAACTCCGTTGGAGCTCCATGACCCGCCAAATCAATCACAATGAAAAGTTGTATGCGTCCATATCCCACTCGTCCGCTTCGACAACATTTCGGAGGCCAGATCCGGCTTGTAAATTTGACTTTTGGATGATTTTATCTTTGCCGTGTAGTCTGCCACCCTCTACCACCCTTCTGTGAGCTCACCCACAGACAGATATATGGGCAATAACGTATGGAACAATACACCATCCTTCCATTCATGAACAAGAAAGACTACAGGTTCAGTCTGGACAGAAGGAGGAGGCTCTTTGTTTCATCAAAACCGAAGAGTTCATGCTTCACATGTTCTATCACCCATCCCGCTACCACCCTCACTTTTTCACCAGCAGATGCATTATTCTTGGATGATAAAGTACGTAGCACCTCATCCTCATTATGTTTATGTACACGAAAAATATAGGTCATTTCGAATGGTGCAAGATGGCTCGTCGATGCGATCAAGTTACCCAGAAAGTTGTATTCACGGTCTGTCCCCCGATGTTGTATCCATAAAACGGCCACAATTTGGCCATACAAACTCCGTTGGAGCTCCATGACCCGCCAAATCGATCGCAACGAAAAGTTGTATGCATCCATATCCCACTCGTCCGCTTCGACAACATTTCGGAGGCCAGATCCGGTTTGTAAAATTGACTTTCGGATGATTTTATCTTTGCCGTGTACTCTGCCACCCTCTACCACCCTTCCGTGAGCTAAGCCACGGACCGATATATGGGCAATAACGTATGGAACAATACACCATCTTACCATTCACGAACCAGAAAGACTACAGGTCCAGTCTGGACAGAAGAAGGAGGCTCCTTGTTGCATCGAAGCCGATGAATTCATGCTTCACATGTTCTATTACCTCGCTACCACCCACACTTTTTCATCAGCAGATGCATTATTCTTGGATGATAAAGTACGTAACACGTCATCCTCATTACGTTTATGCACACGAAAAATTATAGGTCATTCCGAATGGTGCAAGATGGCTCGTCGATGCGATCAAGTTACACTGAAAGTTTTATTCACGGTCTGTCCCCCGATGTTGTATCCGTAAAACGGCCACAATTTGGCCATACAAACTCCGTTGGAGTTCCATGACCCGCCAAATCAATCACAATGAAAAGTTGTATGCGTCCATATCCCACTCGTCCGCTTCGACAACATTTCGGAGGCCAGATCCGGCTTGTAAATTTGACTTTTGGATGATTTTATCTTTGCCGTGTAGTCTGCCACCCTCTACCACCCTTCTGTGAGCTCACCCACAGACAGATATATGGGCAATAACGTATGGAACAATACACCATCCTTCCATTCATGAACAAGAAAGACTACAGGTTCAGTCTGGACAGAAGGAGGAGGCTCTTTGTTGCATCGAAACCGAAGAGTTCATGCTTCACATGTTCTATCACCCATCCCGCTACCACCCTCACTTTTTCACCAGCAGATGCATTATTCTTGGATGATAAAGTACGTAGCACCTCATCCTCATTATGTTTATGTACACGAAAAATATAGGTCATTCCGAATGGTGCAAGATGGCTCGTCGATGCGATCAAGTTACCCAGAAAGTTGTATTCACGGTCTGTCCCCCGATGTTGTATCCATAAAACGGCCACAATTTGGCCATACAAACTCCGTTGGAGCTCCATGACCCGCCAAATCGATCGCAACGAAAAGTTGTATGCATCCATATCCCACTCGTCCGCTTCGAAAACATTTCGGAGGCCAGATCCGGTTTGTAAAATTGACTTCCGGATGATTTTATCTTTGCCGTGTACTCTGCCACCCTCTACCACCCTTCCGTGAGCTAAGCCACGGACCGATATATGGGCAATAACGTATGGAACAATACACCATCTTTCCATTCACGAACCAGAAAGACTACAGGTTCAGTCTGGACAGAAGGAGGCTCTTTGTTGCATCGAATCCGATGAATTCATGCTTCACATGTTCTATCACCCCGCTACCACCCTCACTTTTTCATCAGCAGATGCATTATTCTTGGATGATAAAGTACGTAAACCTCATCCTCATTATGTTTATGCAAACGAAAAATTATAGGTCATTCTGAATGGTGCAAGATGGCTCGTCGATGCGATCAAGTTACACTGAAAGTTTTATTCACGGTCTGTCCCCCGATGTTGTATCCATAAAACGGCCACAATTTGGCAATACAAACTCGGTTGGAGCTCCATGACCCGCCAAATCAATCACAACGAAAAGTTGTATGCGTCCATATCCCACTCGTCCGCTTCGACAACATTTCGGAGGCCAGATCCGGCTTGTAAATTTGACTTTTGGATGATTTTATCTTTGCCGTGTAGTCTGCCACCCTCTACCACCCTTCTGTGAGCTCACCCACAGACAGATATATGGGCAATAACGTATGGAACAATACACCATCCTTCCATTCATGAACAAGAAAGACTACAGGTTCAGTCTGGACAGAAGGAGGAGTCTCTTTGTTTCATCAAAACCGAAGAGTTCATGCTTCACATGTTCTATCACCCATCCCGCTACCACCCTCACTTTTTCACCAGCAGATGCATTATTCTTGGATGATAAAGTACGTAGCACCTCATCCTCATTATGTTTATGCACACGAAAAATTGTAGGTCATTCCGAATGGTGCAAGATGGCTCGTCGATGCGATCAAGTTACCCTAAAAGTTGTATTCACGGTCTGTCCCCCGATGTTGTATCCATAAAACGGCCACAATTTGGCCATACAAACTCCGTTGGAGCTCCATGACCCGCCAAATCGATCGCAACGAAAAGTTGTATGCATCCATATCCCACTCGTCCGCTTCGACAACATTTCGGAGGCCAGATCCGGTTTGTAAAATTGACTTTCGGATGATTTTATCTTTGCCGTGTACTCTGCCACCCTCTACCACCCTTCCGTGAGCTAAGCCACGGACCGATATATGGGCAATAACGTATGGAACAATACACCATCTTACCATTCACGAACCAGAAAGACTACAGGTCCAGTCTGGACAGAAGAAGGAGGCTCCTTGTTGCATCGAAGCCGATGAATTCATGCTTCACATGTTCTATTACCTCGCTACCACCCACACTTTTTCATCAGCAGATGCATTATTCTTGGATGATAAAGTACGTAACACGTCATCCTCATTACGTTTATGCACACGAAAAATTATAGGTCATTCCGAATGGTCCAAGATGGCTCGTCGATGCGATCAAGTTACACTGAAAGTTTTATTCACGGTCTGTCCCCCGATGTTGTATCCATAAAACGGCCACAATTTGGCCATACAAACTCCGTTGGAGTTCCATGACCCGCCAAATCAATCACAATGAAAAGTTGTATGCGTCCATATCCCACTCGTCCGCTTCGACAACATTTCGGAGGCCAGATCCGGCTTGTAAATTTGACTTTTGGATGATTTTATCTTTGCCGTGTAGTCTGCCACCCTCTACCACCCTTCTGTGAGCTCACCCACAGACAGATATATGGGCAATAACGTATGGAACAATACACCATCCTTCCATTCATGAACAAGAAAGACTACAGGTTCAGTCTGGACAGAAGGAGGAGGCTCTTTGTTGCATCGAAACCGAAGAGTTCATGCTTCACATGTTCTATCACCCATCCCGCTACCACCCTCACTTTTTCACCAGCAGATGCATTATTCTTGGATGATAAAGTACGTAGCACCTCATCCTCATTATGTTTATGTACACGAAAAATATAGGTCATTCCGAATGGTGCAAGATGGCTCGTCGATGCGATCAAGTTACCCAGAAAGTTGTATTCACGGTCTGTCCCCCGATGTTGTATCCATAAAACGGCCACAATTTGGCCATACAAACTCCGTTGGAGCTCCATGACCCGCCAAATCGATCGCAACGAAAAGTTGTATGCATCCATATCCCACTCGTCCGCTTCGAAAACATTTCGGAGGCCAGATCCGGTTTGTAAAATTGACTTCCGGATGATTTTATCTTTGCCGTGTACTCTGCCACCCTCTACCACCCTTCCGTGAGCTAAGCCACGGACCGATATATGGGCAATAACGTATGGAACAATACACCATCTTTCCATTCACGAACCAGAAAGACTACAGGTTCAGTCTGGACAGAAGGAGGCTCTTTGTTGCATCGAATCCGATGAATTCATGCTTCACATGTTCTATCACCCCGCTACCACCCTCACTTTTTCATCAGCAGATGCATTATTCTTGGATGATAAAGTACGTAAACCTCATCCTCATTATGTTTATGCAAACGAAAAATTATAGGTCATTCTGAATGGTGCAAGATGGCTCGTCGATGCGATCAAGTTACACTGAAAGTTTTATTCACGGTCTGTCCCCCGATGTTGTATCCATAAAACGGCCACAATTTGGCAATACAAACTCGGTTGGAGCTCCATGACCCGCCAAATCAATCACAACGAAAAGTTGTATGCGTCCATATCCCACTCGTCCGCTTCGACAACATTTCGGAGGCCAGATCCGGCTTGTAAATTTGACTTTTGGATGATTTTATCTTTGCCGTGTAGTCTGCCACCCTCTACCACCCTTCTGTGAGCTCACCCACAGACAGATATATGGGCAATAACGTATGGAACAATACACCATCCTTCCATTCATGAACAAGAAAGACTACAGGTTCAGTCTGGACAGAAGGAGGAGTCTCTTTGTTTCATCAAAACCGAAGAGTTCATGCTTCACATGTTCTATCACCCATCCCGCTACCACCCTCACTTTTTCACCAGCAGATGCATTATTCTTGGATGATAAAGTACGTAGCACCTCATCCTCATTATGTTTATGCACACGAAAAATTGTAGGTCATTCCGAATGGTGCAAGATGGCTCGTCGATGCGATCAAGTTACCCTAAAAGTTGTATTCACGGTCTGTCCCCCGATGTTGTATCCATAAAACGGCCACAATTTGGCCATACAAACTCCGTTGGAGCTCCATGACCCGCCAAATCGATCGCAACGAAAAGTTGTATGCATCCATATCCCACTCGTCCTCTTCGACAACATTTCGGAGGCCAGATCCGGTTTGTAAAATTGACTTTCGGATGATTTTATCTTTGCCGTGTACTCTGCCACCCTCTACCACCCTTCCGTGAGCTAAGCCACGGACCGATATATGGGCAATAACGTATGGAACAATACACCATCTTACCATTCACGAACCAGAAAGACTACAGGTCCAGTCTGGACAGAAGAAGGAGGCTCCTTGTTGCATCGAAGCCGATGAATTCATGCTTCACATGTTCTATTACCTCGCTACCACCCACACTTTTTCATCAGCAGATGCATTATTCTTGGATGATAAAGTACGTAACACGTCATCCTCATTACGTTTATGCACACGAAAAATTATAGGTCATTCCGAATGGTCCAAGATGGCTCGTCGATGCGATCAAGTTACACTGAAAGTTTTATTCACGGTCTGTCCCCCGATGTTGTATCCATAAAACGGCCACAATTTGGCCATACAAACTCCGTTGGAGTTCCATGACCCGCCAAATCAATCACAATGAAAAGTTGTATGCGTCCATATCCCACTCGTCCGCTTCGACAACATTTCGGAGGCCAGATCCGGCTTGTAAATTTGACTTTTGGATGATTTTATCTTTGCCGTGTAGTCTGCCACCCTCTACCACCCTTCTGTGAGCTCACCCACAGACAGATATATGGGCAATAACGTATGGAACAATACACCATCCTTCCATTCATGAACAAGAAAGACTACAGGTTCAGTCTGGACAGAAGGAGGAGTCTCTTTGTTTCATCAAAACCGAAGAGTTCATGCTTCACATGTTCTATCACCCATCCCGCTACCACCCTCACTTTTTCACCAGCAGATGCATTATTCTTGGATGATAAAGTACGTAGCACCTCATCCTCATTATGTTTATGTACACGAAAAATATAGGTCATTTCGAATGGTGCAAGATGGCTCGTCGATGCGATCAAGTTACCTAGAAAGTTGTATTCACGGTCTGTCCCCCGATGTTGTATCCATAAAACGGCCACAATTTGGCCATACAAACTCCGTTGGAGCTCCATGACCCGCCAAATCGATCGCAACGAAAAGTTGTATGCATCCATATCCCACTCGTCCGCTTCGACAACATTTCGGAGGCCAGATCCGGTTTGTAAAATTGACTTTCGGATGATTTTATCTTTGCCGTGTACTCTGCCACCCTCTACCACCCTTCCGTGAGCTAAGCCACGGACCGATATATGGGCAATAACGTATGGAACAATACACCATCTTACCATTCACGAACCAGAAAGATTAGAGGTCCAGTCTGGACAGAAGAAGGAGGCTCCTTGTTGCATCGAAGCCGATGAATTCATGCTTCACATGTTCTATTACCTCGCTACCACCCACACTTTTTCATCAGCAGATGCATTATTCTTGGATGATAAAGTACGTAACACGTCATCCTCATTACGTTTATGCACACGAAAAATTATAGGTCTTTCCGAATGGTCCAAGATGGCTCGTCGATGCGATCAAGTTACACTGAAAGTTTTATTCACGGTCTGTCCCCCGATGTTGTATCCATAAAACGGCCACAATTTGGCCATACAAACTCCGTTGGAGTTCCATGACCCGCCAAATCAATCACAATGAAAAGTTGTATGCGTCCATATCCCACTCGTCCGCTTCGACAACATTTCGGAGGCCAGATCCGGCTTGTAAATTTGACTTTTGGATGATTTTATCTTTGCCGTGTAGTCTGCCACCCTCTACCACCCTTCTGTGAGCTCACCCACAGACAGATATATGGGCAATAACGTATGGAACAATACACCATCCTTCCATTCATGAACAAGAAAGACTACAGGTTCAGTCTGGACAGAAGGAGGAGGCTCTTTGTTTCATCAAAACCGAAGAGTTCATGCTTCACATGTTCTATCACCCATCCCGCTACCACCCTCACTTTTTCACCAGCAGATGCATTATTCTTGGATGATAAAGTACGTAGCACCTCATCCTCATTATGTTTATGTACACGAAAAATATAGGTCATTTCGAATGGTGCAAGATGGCTCGTCGATGCGATCAAGTTACCTAGAAAGTTGTATTCACGGTCTGTCCCCCGATGTTGTATCCATAAAACGGCCACAATTTGGCCATACAAACTCCGTTGGAGCTCCATGACCCGCCAAATCGATCGCAACGAAAAGTTGTATGCATCCATATCCCACTCGTCCGCTTCGACAACATTTCGGAGGCCAGATCCGGTTTGTAAAATTGACTTTCGGATGATTTTATCTTTGCCGTGTACTCTGCCACCCTCTACCACCCTTCCGTGAGCTAAGCCACGGACCGATATATGGGCAATAACGTATGGAACAATACACCATCTTACCATTCATGAACCAGAAAGACTACAGGTCCAGTCTGGACAGAAGAAGGAGGCTCCTTGTTGCATCGAGGCCGATGAATTCATGCTTCACATGTTCTATTACCTCGCTACCACCCACACTTTTTCATCAGCAGATGCATTATTCTTGGATGATAAAGTACGTAACACGTCATCCTCATTACGTTTATGCACACGAAAAATTATAGGTCATTCCGAATGGTCCAAGATGGCTCGTCGATGCGATCAAGTTACACTGAAAGTTTTATTCACGGTCTGTCCCCCGATGTTGTATCCATAAAACGGCCACAATTTGGCCATACAAACTCCGTTGGAGTTCCATGACCCGCCAAATCAATCACAATGAAAAGTTGTATGCGTCCATATCCCACTCGTCCGCTTCGACAACATTTCGGAGGCCAGATCCGGCTTGTAAATTTGACTTTTGGATGATTTTTTCTTTGCCGTGTAGTCTGCCACCCTCTACCACCCTTCTGTGAGCTCACCCACAGACAGATATATGGGCAATAACGTATGGAACAATACACCATCCTTCCATTCATGAACAAGAAAGACTACAGGTTCAGTCTGGACAGAAGGAGGAGGCTCTTTGTTTCATCAAAACCGAAGAGTTCATGCTTCACATGTTCTATCACCCATCCCGCTACCACCCTCACTTTTTCACCAGCAGATGCATTATTCTTGGATGATAAAGTACGTAGCACCTCATCCTCATTATGTTTATGTACACGAAAAATATAGGTCATTTCGAATGGTGCAAGATGGCTCGTCGATGCGATCAAGTTACCTAGAAAGTTGTATTCACGGTCTGTCCCCCGATGTTGTATCCATAAAACGGCCACAATTTGGCCACACAAACTCCGTTGGAGCTCCATGACCCGCCAAATCGATCGCAACGAAAAGTTGTATGCATCCATATCCCACTCGTCCGCTTCGACAACATTTCGGAGGCCAGATCCGGTTTGTAAAATTGACTTCCGGATGATTTTATCTTTGCCGTGTACTCTGCCACCCTCTACCACCCTTCCGTGAGCTAAGCCACGGACCAATATATGGGCAATAACATATGGAACAATACACCATCTTTCCATTCACGAACCAGAAAGACTACAGGTTCAGTCTGGACAGAAGGAGGCTCTTTGTTGCATCGAATCCGATGAATTCATGCTTCACATGTTCTATCACCCCGCTACCACCCTCACTTTTTCATCAGCAGATGCATTATTCTTGGATGATAAAGTACGGAAACCTCATCCTCATTATGTTTATGCAAACGAAAAATTATAGGTCATTCTGAATGGTGCAAGATGGCTCGTCGATGCGATCAAGTTACACTGAAAGTTTTATTCACGGTCTGTCCCCCGATGTTGTATCCATAAAACGGCCACAATTTGGCCATACAAACTCCGTTGGAGCTCCATGACCCGCCAAATCAATCACAACGAAAAGTTGTATGCGTCCATATCCCACTCGTCCGCTTCGACAACATTTCGGAGGCCAGATCCGGCTTGTAAATTTGACTTTTGGATGATTTTTTCTTTGCCGTGTAGTCTGCCACCCTCTACCACCCTTCTGTGAGCTCACCCACAGACAGATATATGGGCAATAACGTATGGAACAATACACCATCCTTCCATTCATGAACTAGAAAGACTACAGGTTCAGTCTGGACAGAAGGAGGAGGCTCTTTGTTGCATCGAAACCGAAGAATTCATGCTTCACATGTTCTATCACCCATCCCGCTACCACCCTCACTTTTTCACCAGCAGATACATTATTCTTGGATGATAAAGTACGTAGCACCTCATCCTCATTATGTTTATGCACACGAAAAATTGTAGGTCATTCCGAATGGTGCAAGATGGCTCGTCGATGCGATCAAGTTACCCTGAAAGTTGTATTCACGGTCTGTCCCCCGATGTTGTATCCATAAAACGGCCACAATTTGGCCATACAAACTCCGTTGGAGCTCCATGACCCGCCAAATCGATCGCAACGAAAAGTTGTATGCATCCATATCCCACTCGTCCGCTTCGACAACATTTCGGAGGCCAGATCCGGTTTGTAAAATTGACTTTCGGATGATTTTATCTTTGCCGTGTACTCTGCCACCCTCTTCCACCCTTCCGTGAGCTAAGCCACGGACCGATATATGGGCAATAACGTATGGAACAATACACCATCTTACCATTCACGAACCAGAAAGACTACAGGTCCAGTCTGGACAGAAGAAGGAGGCTCCTTGTTGCATCGAAGCCGATGAATTCATGCTTCACATGTTCTATTACCTCGCTACCACCCACACTTTTTCATCAGCAGATGCATTATTCTTGGATGATAAAGTACGTAACACGTCATCCTCATTACGTTTATGCACACGAAAAATTATAGGTCATTCCGAATGGTGCAAGATGGCTCGTCGATGCGATCAAGTTACACTGAAAGTTTTATTCACGGTCTGTCCCCCGATGTTGTATCCATAAAACGGCCACAATTTGGCCATACAAACTCGGTTGGAGCTCCATGACCCGCCAAATCAATCACAACGAAAATTTGTATGCGTCCATATCCCACTCGTCCGCTTCGACAACATTTCGTAGGCCAGATCCGGCTTGTAAATTTGACTTTTGGATGATTTTTTCTTTGCCATGTAGTCTGCCACCCTCTACCACCCTTCTGTGAGCTCACCCACAGACAGATATATGGGCAATAACGTATGGAACAATACACCATCCTTCCATTCATGAACTAGAAAGACTACAGGTTCAGTCTGGACAGAAGGAGGAGGCTCTTTGTTGCATCGAAACCGAAGAATTCATGCTTCACATGTTCTATCACCCATCCCGCTACCACCCTCACTTTTTCACCAGCAGATACATTATTCTTGGATGATAAAGTACGTAGCACCTCATCCTCATTATGTTTATGCACACGAAAAATTGTAGGTCATTCCGAATGGTGCAAGATGGCTCGTCGATGCGATCAAGTTACCCTGAAAGTTGTATTCACGGTCTGTCCCCCGATGTTGTATCCATAAAACGGCCACAATTTGGCCATACAAACTCCGTTGGAGCTCCATGACCCGCCAAATCGATCGCAACGAAAAGTTGTATGCATCCATATCCCACTCGTCCGCTTCGACAACATTTCGGAGGCCATATCCGGTTTGTAAAATTGACTTCCGGATGATTTTATCTTTGCCGTGTACTCTGCCACCCTCTACCACCCTTCCGTGAGCTAAGCCACGGACCGATATATGGGCAATAACGTATGGAACAATACACCATCTTACCATTCACGAACCAGAAAGACTACAGGTCCAGTCTGGACAGAAGAAGGAGGCTCCTTGTTGCATCGAAGCCGATGAATTCATGCTTCACATGTTCTATTACCTCGCTACCACCCACACTTTTTCATCAGCAGATGCATTATTCTTGGATGATAAAGTACGTAACACGTCATCCTCATTACGTTTATGCACACGAAAAATTATAGGTCATTCCGAATGGTGCAAGATGGCTCGTCGATGCGATCAAGTTACACTGAAAGTTTTATTCACGGTCTGTCCCCCGATGTTGTATCCATAAAACGGCCACAATTTGGCCATACAAACTCCGTTGGAGTTCCATGACCCGCCAAATCAATCACAATGAAAAGTTGTATGCGTCCATATCCCACTCGTCCGCTTCGACAACATTTCGGAGGCCAGATCCGGCTTGTAAATTTGACTTTTGGATGATTTTATCTTTGCCGTGTAGTCTGCCACCCTCTACCACCCTTCTGTGAGCTCACCCACAGACAGATATATGGGCAATAACGTATGGAACAATACACCATCCTTCCATTCATGAACAAGAAAGACTACAGGTTCAGTCTGGACAGAAGGAGGAGGCTCTTTGTTTCATCAAAACCGAAGAGTTCATGCTTCACATGTTCTATCACCCATCCCGCTACCACCCTCACTTTTTCACCAGCAGATGCATTATTCTTGGATGATAAAATACGTAGCACCTCATCCTCATTATGTTTATGTACACGAAAAATATAGGTCATTTCGAATGGTGCAAGATGGCTCGTCGATGCGATCAAGTTACCTAGAAAGTTGTATTCACGGTCTGTCCCCCGATGTTGTATCCATAAAACGGCCACAATTTGGCCATACAAACTCCGTTGGAGCTCCATGACCCGCCAAATCGATCGCAACGAAAAGTTGTATGCATCCATATCCCACTCGTCCGCTTCGACAACATTTCGGAGGCCAGATCCGGTTTGTAAAATTGACTTCCGGATGATTTTATCTTTGTCGTGTACTCTGCCACCCTCTACCACCCTTCCGTGAGCTAAGCCACGGACCAATATATGGGCAATAACGTATGGAACAATACACCATCTTTCCATTCACGAACCAGAAAGACTACAGGTTCAGTCTGGACAGAAGGAGGCTATTTGTTGCATCGAATCCGATGAATTCATGCTTCACATGTTCTATCACCCCGCTACCACCCTCACTTTTTCATCAGCAGATGCATTATTCTTGGATGATAAAGTACGTAAACCTCATCCTCATTATGTTTATGCAAACGAAAAATTATAGGTCATTCTGAATGGTGCAAGATGGCTCGTCGATGCGATCAAGTTACACTGAAAGTTTTATTCACGGTCTGTCCCCCGATGTTGTATCCATAAAACGGCCACAATTTGGCCAAACAAACTCCGTTGGAGCTCCATGACCCGCCAAATCAATCACAACGAAAAGTTGTATGCGTCCATATCCCACTCGTCCGCTTCGACAACATTTCGGAGGCCAGATCCGGCTTGTAAATTTGACTTTTGGATGATTTTTTCTTTGCCGTGTAGTCTGCCACCCTCTACCACCCTTCTGTGAGCTCACCCACAGACAGATATATGGGCAATAACGTATGGAACAATACACCATCCTTCCATTCATGAACTAGAAAGACTACAGGTTCAGTCTGGACAGAAGGAGGAGGCTCTTTGTTGCATCGAAACCGAAGAATTCATGCTTCACATGTTCTATCACCCATCTCGCTACCACCCTCACTTTTTCACCAGCAGATACATTATTCTTGGATGATAAAGTACGGAGCACCTCATCCTCATTATGTTTATGCACACGAAAAATTGTAGGTCATTCCGAATGGTGCAAGATGGCTCGTCGATGCGATCAAGTTACCCTGAAAGTTGTATTCACGGTCTGTCCCCCGATGTTGTATCCATAAAACGGCCACAATTTGGCCATACAAACTCCGTTGGAGCTCCATGACCCGCCAAATCGATCGCAACGAAAAGTTGTATGCATCCATATCCCACTCATCCGCTTCGACAACATTTCGGAGGCCAGATCCGGTTTGTAAAATTGACTTTCGGATGATTTTATCTTTGCCGTGTACTCTGCCACCCTCTTCCACCCTTCCGTGAGCTAAGCCACGGACCGATATATGGGCAATAACGTATGGAACAATACACCATCTTACCATTCACGAACCAGAAAGACTACAGGTCCAGTCTGGACAGAAGAAGGAGGCTCCTTGTTGCATCGAAGCCGATGAATTCATGCTTCACATGTTCTATTACCTCCCTACCACCCACACTTTTTCATCAGCAGATGCATTA
The DNA here is from genome assembly GCA_039707655.1 of Elymus sibiricus. Taxonomy (NCBI): domain Eukaryota; kingdom Viridiplantae; phylum Streptophyta; class Magnoliopsida; order Poales; family Poaceae; genus Elymus; species Elymus sibiricus. The sequence continues at coordinate 200,502,638 of CM077668.1, forward strand.
TTCTTGGATGATAAAGTACGTAACACGTCATCCTCATTATGTTTATGCACACGAAAAATTATAGGTCATTCCGAATGGTGCAATATGGCTCGTCGATGCGATCAAGTTACACTGAAAGTTTTATTCACGGTCTGTCCCCCGATGTTGTATCCATAAAACGGCCACAATTTGGCCATACAAACTCCGTTAGAGCTCCATGACCCGCCAAATCAATCACAATGAAAAGTTGTATGCGTCCATATCCCACTCGTCCGCTTCGACAACATTTCGGAGGCCAGATCCGGCTTGTAAATTTGACTTTTGGATGATTTTATCTTTGCCGTGTAGTCTGCCACCCTCTACCACCCTTCTGTGAGCTCACCCACAGATAGATATATGGGCAATAACGTATGGAACAATACACCATCCTTCCATTCATGAACAAGAAAGACTACAGGTTCAGTCTGGACAGAAGGAGGAGGCTCTTTGTTTCATCGAAACCGAAGAGTTCATGCTTCACATGTTCTATCACCCATCCCGCTACCACCCTCACTTTTTCACCAGCAGATGCATTATTCTTGGATGATAAAGTACGTAGCACCTCATCCTCATTATGTTTATGTACACGAAAAATTATAGGTCATTTCGAATGGTGCAAGATGGCTCGTCGATGCGATCAAGTTACCCAGAAAGTTGTATTCACGGTCTGTCCCCCGATGTTGTATCCATAAAACGGCCACAATTTGGCTATACAAACTCCGTTGGAGCTCCATCACCCGCCAAATCGATCGCAACGAAAAGTTGTATGCATCCATATCCCACTCGTCCGCTTCGACAACATTTCGGAGGCCAGATCCGGTTTGTAAAATTGACTTCCGGATGATTTTATCTTTGCCGTGTACTCTGCCACCCTCTACCACCCTTCCGTGAGCTAAGCCACGGACCAATATATGGGCAATAACGTATGGAACAATACACCATCTTTCCATTCACGAACCAGAAAGACTACAGGTTCAGTCTGGACAGAAGGAGGCTCTTTGTTGCATCGAATCCGATGAATTCATGCTTCACATGTTCTATCACCCCGCTACCACCCTCACTTTTTCATCAGCAGATGCATTATTCTTGGATGATAAAGTACGTAAACCTCATCCTCATTATGTTTATTCAAACGAAAAATTATAGGTCATTCTGAATGGTGCAAGATGGCTCGTCGATGCGATCAAGTTACACTGAAAGTTTTATTCACGGTCTGTCCCCCGATGTTGTATCCATAAAACGGCCACAATTTGGCCATACAAACTCCGTTGGAGCTCCATGACCCGCCAAATCAATCACAACGAAAAGTTGTATGCGTCCATATCCCACTCGTCCGCTTCGACAACATTTCGGAGGCCAGATCCGGCTTGTAAATTTGACTTTTGGATGATTTTTTCTTTGCCGTGTAGTCTGCCACCCTCTACCACCCTTCTGTGAGCTCACCCACAGACAGATATATGGGCAATAACGTATGAACAATACACCATCCTTCCATTCATGAACAAGAAAGACTACAGGTTCAGTCTGGACAGAAGGAGGAGGCTCTTTGTTTCATCGAAACCGAAGAATTCATGCTTCACATGTTCTATCACCCATCCCGCTACCACCCTCACTTTTTCACCAGTAGATGCATTATTCTTGGATGATAAAGTACGTAGCACCTCATCCTCATTATGTTTATGCACACGAAAAATTATAGGTCATTTCGAATGGTGCAAGATGGCTCGTCGATGCGATCAAGTTACCCTGAAAGTTGTATTCACGGTCTGTCCCCCGATGTTGTATCCATAAAACGGCCACAATTTGGCCATACAAACTCCGTTGGAGCTCCATGACCCGCCAAATCGATCGCAACGAAAAGTTGTATGCATCCATATCCCACTCGTCCGCTTCGACAACATTTCGGAGGCCAGATCCGGTTTGTAAAATTGACTTTTGGATGATTTTATCTTTGCCGTGTACTCTGCCACCCTCTTCCACCCTTCCGTGAGCTAAGCCACGGACCGATATATGGGCAATAACGTATGGAACAATACACCATCTTACCATTCACGAACCAGAAAGACTACAGGTCCAGTCTGGACAGAAGAAGGAGGCTCCTTGTTGCATCGAAGCCGATGAATTCATGCTTCACATGTTCTATTACCTCCCTACCACCCACACTTTTTCATCAGCAGATGCATTATTCTTGGATGATAAAGTACGTAACACGTCATCCTCATTATGTTTATGCACACGAAAAATTATAGGTCATTCCGAATGGTGCAATATGGCTCGTCGATGCGATCAAGTTACACTGAAAGTTTTATTCACGGTCTGTCCCCCGATGTTGTATCCATAAAACGGCCACAATTTGGCCATACAAACTCCGTTGGAGCTCCATGACCCGCCAAATCAATCACAATGAAAAGTTGTATGCGTCCATATCCCACTCGTCCGCTTCGACAACATTTCGGAGGCCAGATCCGGCTTGTAAATTTGACTTTTGGATGATTTTATCTTTGCCGTGTAGTCTGCCACCCTCTACCACCCTTCTGTGAGCTCACCCACAGATAGATATATGGGCAATAACGTATGGAACAATACACCATCCTTCCATTCATGAACAAGAAAGACTACAGGTTCAGTCTGGACAGAAGGAGGAGGCTCTTTGTTTCATCGAAACCGAAGAGTTCATGCTTCACATGTTCTATCACCCATCCCGCTACCACCCTCACTTTTTCACCAGCAGATGCATTATTCTTGGATGATAAAGTACGTAGCACCTCATCCTCATTATGTTTATGTACACGAAAAATTATAGGTCATTTCGAATGGTGCAAGATGGCTCGTCGATGCGATCAAGTTACCCAGAAAGTTGTATTCACGGTCTGTCCCCCGATGTTGTATCCATAAAAGTGCCACAATTTGGCTATACAAACTCCGTTGGAGCTCCATCACCCGCCAAATCGATCGCAACGAAAAGTTGTATGCATCCATATCCCACTCGTCCGCTTCGACAACATTTCGGAGGCCAGATCCGGTTTGTAAAATTGACTTCCGGATGATTTTATCTTTGCCGTGTACTCTGCCACCCTCTACCACCCTTCCGTGAGCTAAGCCACGGGCCAATATATGGGCAATAACGTATGGAACAATACACCATCTTTCCATTCACGAACCAGAAAGACTACAGGTTCAGTCTGGACAGAAGGAGGCTCTTTGTTGCATCGAATCCGATGAATTCATGCTTCACATGTTCTATCACCCCGCTACCACCCTCACTTTTTCATCAGCAGATGCATTATTCTTGGATGATAAAGTACGTAAACCTCATCCTCATTATGTTTATTCAAACGAAAAATTATAGGTCATTCTGAATGGTGCAAGATGGCTCGTCGATGCGATCAAGTTACACTGAAAGTTTTATTCACGGTCTGTCCCCCGATGTTGTATCCATAAAACGGCCACAATTTGGCCATACAAACTCCGTTGGAGCTCCATGACCCGCCAAATCAATCACAACGAAAAGTTGTATGCGTCCATATCCCACTCGTCCGCTTCGACAACATTTCGGAGGCCAGATCCGGCTTGTAAATTTGACTTTTGGATGATTTTTTCTTTGCCGTGTAGTCTGCCACCCTCTACCACCCTTCTGTGAGCTCACCCACAGACAGATATATGGGCAATAACGTATGGAACAATACACCAACCTTCCATTCATGAACTAGAAAGACTACAGGTTCAGTCTGGACAGAAGGAGGAGGCTCTTTGTTGCATCGAAACCGAAGAATTCATGCTTCACATGTTCTATCACCCATCCCGCTACCACCCTCACTTTTTCACCAGCAGATACATTATTCTTGGATGATAAAGTACGTAAACCTCATCCTCATTATGTTTATTCAAACGAAAAATTATAGGTCATTCTGAATGGTGCAAGATGGCTCGTCGATGCGATCAAGTTACACTGAAAGTTTTATTCACGGTCTGTCCCCCGATGTTGTATCCATAAAACGGCCACAATTTGGCCATACAAACTCCGTTGGAGCTCCATGACCCGCCAAATCAATCACAACGAAAAGTTGTATGCGTCCATATCCCACTCGTCCGCTTCGACAACATTTCGGAGGCCAGATCCGGCTTGTAAATTTGACTTTTGGATGATTTTTTCTTTGCCGTGTAGTCTGCCACCCTCTACCACCCTTCTGTGAGCTCACCCACAGATAGATATATGGGCAATAACGTATGGAACAATACACCATCCTTCCATTCATGAACAAGAAAGACTACAGGTTCAGTCTGGACAGAAGGAGGAGGCTCTTTGTTTCATCGAAACCGAAGAGTTCATGCTTCACATGTTCTATCACCCATCCCGCTACCACCCTCACTTTTTCACCAGCAGATGCATTATTCTTGGATGATAAAGTACGTAGCACCTCATCCTCATTATGTTTATGTACACGAAAAATTATAGGTCATTTCGAATGGTGCAAGATGGCTCGTCGATGCGATCAAGTTACCCAGAAAGTTGTATTCACGGTCTGTCCCCCGATGTTGTATCCATAAAAGTGCCACAATTTGGCTATACAAACTCCGTTGGAGCTCCATCACCCGCCAAATCGATCGCAACGAAAAGTTGTATGCATCCATATCCCACTCGTCCGCTTCGACAACATTTCGGAGGCCAGATCCGGTTTGTAAAATTGACTTCCGGATGATTTTATCTTTGCCGTGTACTCTGCCACCCTCTACCACCCTTCCGTGAGCTAAGCCACGGGCCAATATATGGGCAATAACGTATGGAACAATACACCATCTTTCCATTCACGAACCAGAAAGACTACAGGTTCAGTCTGGACAGAAGGAGGCTCTTTGTTGCATCGAATCCGATGAATTCATGCTTCACATGTTCTATCACCCCGCTACCACCCTCACTTTTTCATCAGCAGATGCATTATTCTTGGATGATAAAGTACGTAAACCTCATCCTCATTATGTTTATTCAAACGAAAAATTATAGGTCATTCTGAATGGTGCAAGATGGCTCGTCGATGCGATCAAGTTACACTGAAAGTTTTATTCACGGTCTGTCCCCCGATGTTGTATCCATAAAACGGCCACAATTTGGCCATACAAACTCCGTTGGAGCTCCATGACCCGCCAAATCAATCACAACGAAAAGTTGTATGCGTCCATATCCCACTCGTCCGCTTCGACAACATTTCGGAGGCCAGATCCGGCTTGTAAATTTGACTTTTGGATGATTTTTTCTTTGCCGTGTAGTCTGCCACCCTCTACCACCCTTCTGTGAGCTCACCCACAGACAGATATATGGGCAATAACGTATGGAACAATACACCAACCTTCCATTCATGAACTAGAAAGACTACAGGTTCAGTCTGGACAGAAGGAGGAGGCTCTTTGTTGCATCGAAACCGAAGAATTCATGCTTCACATGTTCTATCACCCATCCCGCTACCACCCTCACTTTTTCACCAGCAGATACATTATTCTTGGATGATAAAGTACGTAGCACCTCATCCTCATTATGTTTATGCACACGAAAAATTGTAGGTCATTCCGAATGGTGCAAGATGGCTCGTCGATGCGATCAAGTTACCCTGAAAGTTGTATTCACGGTCTGTCCCCCGATGTTGTATCCATAAAACGGCCACAATTTGGCCATACAAACTCCGTTGGAGCTCCATGACCCGCCAAATCGATCGCAACGAAAAGTTGTATGCATCCATATCCCACTCGTCCGCTTCGACAACATTTCGGAGGCCAGATCCGGTTTGTAAAATTGACTTTCGGATGATTTTATCTTTGCCGTGTACTCTGCCACCCTCTTCCACCGTTCCGTGAGCTAAGCCACGGACCGATATATGGGCAATAACGTATGGAACAATACACCATCTTACCATTCACGAACCAGAAAGACTACAGGTCCAGTCTGGACAGAAGAAGGAGGCTCCTTGTTGCATCGAAGCCCATGAATTCATGCTTTACATGTTCTATTACCTCCCTACCACCCACACTTTTTCATCAGCAGATGCATTATTCTTGGATGATAAAGTACGTAACACGTCATCCTCATTATGTTTATGCACACGAAAAATTATAGGTCATTCCGAATGGTGCAATATGGCTCGTCGATGCGATCAAGTTACACTGAAAGTTTTATTCACGGTCTGTCCCCCGATGTTGTATCCATAAAACGGCCACAATTTGGCCATACAAACTCCGTTGGAGCTCCATGACCCGCCAAATCAATCACAATGAAAAGTTGTATGCGTCCATATCCCACTCGTCCGCTTCGACAACATTTCGGAGGCCAGATCCGGCTTGTAAATTTGACTTTTGGATGATTTTATCTTTGCCGTGTAGTCTGCCACCCTCTACCACCCTTCTGTGAGCTCACCCACAGATAGATATATGGGCAATAACGTATGGAACAATACACCATCCTTCCATTCATGAACAAGAAAGACTACAGGTTCAGTCTGGACAGAAGGAGGAGGCTCTTTGTTTCATCGAAACCGAAGAGTTCATGCTTCACATGTTCTATCACCCATCTCGCTACCACCCTCACTTTTTCACCAGCAGATGCATTATTCTTGGATGATAAAGTACGTAGCACCTCATCCTCATTATGTTTATGTACACGAAAAATTATAGGTCATTTCGAATGGTGCAAGATGGCTCGTCGATGCGATCAAGTTACCCAGAAAGTTGTATTCACGGTCTGTCCCCCGATGTTGTATCCATAAAACGGCCACAATTTGGCTATACAAACTCCGTTGGAGCTCCATCACCCGCCAAATCGATCGCAACGAAAAGTTGTATGCATCCATATCCCACTCGTCCGCTTCGACAACATTTCGGAGGCCAGATCCGGTTTGTAAAATTGACTTCCGGATGATTTTATCTTTGCCGTGTACTCTGCCACCCTCTACCACCCTTCCGTGAGCTAAGCCACGGACCAATATATGGGCAATAACGTATGGAACAATACACCATCTTTCCATTCACGAACCAGAAAGACTACAGGTTCAGTCTGGACAGAAGGAGGCTCTTTGTTGCATCGAATCCGATGAATTCATGCTTCACATGTTCTATCACCCCGCTACCACCCTCACTTTTTCATCAGCAGATGCATTATTCTTGGATGATAAAGTACGTAAACCTCATCCTCATTATGTTTATTCAAACGAAAAATTATAGGTCATTCTGAATGGTGCAAGATGGCTCGTCGATGCGATCAAGTTACACTGAAAGTTTTATTCACGGTCTGTCCCCCGATGTTGTATCCATAAAACGGCCACAATTTGGCCATACAAACTCCGTTGGAGCTCCATGACCCGCCAAATCAATCACAACGAAAAGTTGTATGCGTCCATATCCCACTCGTCCGCTTCGACAACATTTCGGAGGCCAGATCCGGCTTGTAAATTTGACTTTTGGATGATTTTTTCTTTGCCGTGTAGTCTGCCACCCTCTACCACCCTTCTGTGAGCTCACCCACAGACAGATATATGGGCAATAACGTATGGAACAATACACCAACCTTCCATTCATGAACTAGAAAGACTACAGGTTCAGTCTGGACAGAAGGAGGAGGCTCTTTGTTGCATCGAAACCGAAGAATTCATGCTTCACATGTTCTATCACCCATCCCGCTACCACCCTCACTTTTTCACCAGCAGATACATTATTCTTGGATGATAAAGTACGTAGCACCTCATCCTCATTATGTTTATGCACACGAAAAATTGTAGGTCATTCCGAATGGTGCAAGATGGCTCGTCGATGCGATCAAGTTACCCTGAAAGTTGTATTCACGGTCTGTCCCCCGATGTTGTATCCATAAAACGACCACAATTTGGCCATACAAACTCCGTTGGAGCTCCATGACCCGCCAAATCGATCGCAACGAAAAGTTGTATGCATCCATATCCCACTCGTCCGCTTCGACAACATTTCGGAGGCCAGATCCGGTTTGTAAAATTGACTTTCGGATGATTTTATCTTTGCCGTGTACTCTGCCACCCTCTTCCACCCTTCCGTGAGCTAAGCCACGGACCGATATATGGGCAATAACGTATGGAACAATACACCATCTTACCATTCACGAACCAGAAAGACTACAGGTCCAGTCTGGACAGAAGAAGGAGGCTCCTTGTTGCATCGAAGCCGATGAATTCATGCTTCACATGTTCTATTACCTCCCTACCACCCACACTTTTTCATCAGCAGATGCATTATTCTTGGATGATAAAGTACGTAACACGTCATCCTCATTATGTTTATGCACACGAAAAATTATAGGTCATTCCGAATGGTGCAATATGGCTCGTCGATGCGATCAAGTTACACTGGAAGTTTTATTCACGGTCTGTCCCCCGATGTTGTATCCATAAAACGGCCACAATTTGGCGATACAAACTCCGTTGGAGCTCCATGACCCGCCAAATCAATCACAATGAAAAGTTGTATGCGTCCATATCCCACTCGTCCGCTTCGACAACATTTCGGAGGCCAGATCCGGCTTGTAAATTTGACTTTTGGATGATTTTATCTTTGCCGTGTAGTCTGCCACCCTCTACCACCCTTCTGTGAGCTCACCCACAGATAGATATATGGGCAATAACGTATGGAACAATACACCATCCTTCCATTCATGAACAAGAAAGACTACAGGTTCAGTCTGGACAGAAGGAGGAGGCTCTTTGTTTCATCGAAACCGAAGAGTTCATGCTTCACATGTTCTATCACCCATCCCGCTACCACCCTCACTTTTTCACCAGCAGATGCATTATTCTTGGATGATAAAGTACGTAGCACCTCATCCTCATTATGTTTATGTACACGAAAAATTATAGGTCATTTCGAATGGTGCAAGATGGCTCGTCGATGCGATCAAGTTACCCAGAAAGTTGTATTCACGGTCTGTCCCCCGATGTTGTATCCATAAAACGGCCACAATTTGGCTATACAAACTCCGTTGGAGCTCCATCACCCGCCAAATCGATCGCAACGAAAAGTTGTATGCATCCATATCCCACTCGTCCGCTTCGACAACATTTCGGAGGCCAGATCCGGTTTGTAAAATTGACTTCCGGATGATTTTATCTTTGCCGTGTACTCTGCCACCCTCTACCACCCTTCCGTGAGCTAAGCCACGGACCAATATATGGGCAATAACGTATGGAACAATACACCATCTTTCCATTCACGAACCAGAAAGACTACAGGTTCAGTCTGGACAGAAGGAGGCTCTTTGTTGCATCGAATCCGATGAATTCATGCTTCACATGTTCTATCACCCCGCTACCACCCCCACTTTTTCATCAGCAGATGCATTATTCTTGGATGATAAAGTACGTAAACCTCATCCTCATTATGTTTATTCAAACGAAAAATTATAGGTCATTCTGAATGGTGCAAGATGGCTCGTCGATGCGATCAAGTTACACTGAAAGTTTTATTCACGGTCTGTCCCCCGATGTTGTATCCATAAAACGGCCACAATTTGGCCATACAAACTCCGTTGGAGCTCCATGACCCGCCAAATCAATCACAACGAAAAGTTGTATGCGTCCATATCCCACTCGTCCGCTTCGACAACATTTCGGAGGCCAGATCCGGCTTGTAAATTTGACTTTTGGATGATTTTTTCTTTGCCGTGTAGTCTGCCACCCTCTACCACCCTTCTGTGAGCTCACCCACAGACAGATATATGGGCAATAACGTATGGAACAATACACCAACCTTCCATTCATGAACTAGAAAGACTACAGGTTCAGTCTGGACAGAAGGAGGAGGCTCTTTGTTGCATCGAAACCGAAGAATTCATGCTTCACATGTTCTATCACCCATCCCGCTACCACCCTCACTTTTTCACCAGCAGATACATTATTCTTGGATGATAAAGTACGTAGCACCTCATCCTCATTATGTTTATGCACACGAAAAATTGTAGGTCATTCCGAATGGTGCAAGATGGCTCGTCGATGCGATCAAGTTACCCTGAAAGTTGTATTCACGGTCTGTCCCCCGATGTTGTATCCATAAAACGACCACAATTTGGCCATACAAACTCCGTTGGAGCTCCATGACCCGCCAAATCGATCGCAACGAAAAGTTGTATGCATCCATATCCCACTCGTCCGCTTCGACAACATTTCGGAGGCCAGATCCGGTTTGTAAAATTGACTTTCGGATGATTTTATCTTTGCCGTGTACTCTGCCACCCTCTTCCACCCTTCCGTGAGCTAAGCCACGGACCGATATATGGGCAATAACGTATGGAACAATACACCATCTTACCATTCACGAACCAGAAAGACTACAGGTCCAGTCTGGACAGAAGAAGGAGGCTCCTTGTTGCATCGAAGCCGATGAATTCATGCTTCACATGTTCTATTACCTCCCTACCACCCACACTTTTTCATCAGCAGATGCATTATTCTTGGATGATAAAGTACGTAACACGTCATCCTCATTATGTTTATGCACACGAAAAATTATAGGTCATTCCGAATGGTGCAATATGGCTCGTCGATGCGATCAAGTTACACTGGAAGTTTTATTCACGGTCTGTCCCCCGATGTTGTATCCATAAAACGGCCACAATTTGGCGATACAAACTCCGTTGGAGCTCCATGACCCGCCAAATCAATCACAATGAAAAGTTGTATGCGTCCATATCCCACTCGTCCGCTTCGACAACATTTCGGAGGCCAGATCCGGCTTGTAAATTTGACTTTTGGATGATTTTATCTTTGCCGTGTAGTCTGCCACCCTCTACCACCCTTCTGTGAGCTCACCCACAGATAGATATATGGGCAATAACGTATGGAACAATACACCATCCTTCCATTCATGAACAAGAAAGACTACAGGTTCAGTCTGGACAGAAGGAGGAGGCTCTTTGTTTCATCGAAACCGAAGAGTTCATGCTTCACATGTTCTATCACCCATCCCGCTACCACCCTCACTTTTTCACCAGCAGATGCATTATTCTTGGATGATAAAGTACGTAGCACCTCATCCTCATTATGTTTATGTACACGAAAAATTATAGGTCATTTCGAATGGTGCAAGATGGCTCGTCGATGCGATCAAGTTACCCTGAAAGTTGTATTCACGGTCTGTCCCCCGTTGTTGTATCCATAAAACGGCCACAATTTGGCCATACAAACTCCGTTGGAGCTCCATGACCCGCCAAATCGATCGCAACGAAAAGTTGTATGCATCCATATCCCACTCGTCCGCTTCGACAACATTTCGGAGGCCAGATCCGGTTTGTAAAATTGACTTTCGGATGATTTTATCTTTCCCGTGTACTCTGCCACCCTCTACCACCCTTCCGTGAGCTAAGCCACGGACCGATATATGGGCAATAACGTATGGAACAATACACCATCTTACCATTTACGAACCAGAAAGACTACAGGTTCAGTCTGGACAGAAGAAGGAGGCTCTTTGTTGCATCGAAACCGATGAATTCATGCTTCACATGTTCTATTACCTCGCTACCACCCTCACTTTTTCATCAGCAGATGCATTATTCTTGGATGATAAAGTACGTAACACGTCATCCTCATTATGTTTATGCACACGAAAAATTATAGGTCATTCCGAATGGTGCAAGATGGCTCGTCGATGCGATCAAGTTACACTGAAAGTTTTATTCACGGTCTGTCCCCCGATGTTGTATCCATAAAACGGCCACAATTTGGCCATACAAACTCCGTTGGAGCTCCATGACCCGCCAAATCAATCACAATGAAAAGTTGTATGCGTCCATATCCCACTCGTCCGCTCCGACAACATTTCGGAGGCCAGATCCGGCTTGTAAATTTGACTTTTGGATGATTTTATCTTTGCCGTGTAGTCTGCCACCCTCTACCACTCATCTGTGAGCTCACCCACAGACAGATATATGGGCAATAACGTATGGAACAATACACCATCCTTCCATTCATGAACAAGAAAGACTACAGGTTCAGTCTGGACAGAAGGAGGAGGCTCTTTGTTTCATCGAAACCGAAGAATTCATGCTTCACATGTTCTATCACCCATCCCGCTACCACCCTCACTTTTTCACCAGCAGATGCATTATTCTTGGATGATAAAGTACGTAGCACCTCATCCTCATTATGTTTATGCACACGAAAAATTATAGGTCATTTCGAATGGTGCAAGATGGCTCGTCGATGCGATCAAGTTACCCTGAAAGTTGTATTCACGGTCTGTCCCCCGATGTTGTATCCATAAAACGGCCACAATTTGGCCATACAAACTCCGTTGGAGCTCCATGACCCGCCAAATCGATCGCAACGAAAAGTTGTATGCATCCATATCCCACTCGTCCGCTTCGACAACATTTCGGAGGCAAGATCCGGTTTGTAAAATTGACTTCCGGATGATTTTATCTTTGCCGTGTACTCTGCCACCCTCTACCACCCTTCCGTGAGCTAAGCCACGGACCAATATATGGGCAATAACGTTTGGAACAATACACCATCTTTCCATTCACGAACCAGAAAGACTACAGGTTCAGTCTGGACAGAAGGAGTCTCTTTGTTGCATCGGAACCGATGAATTCATGCTTCACATGTTATATCACCCCGCTACCACCCTCACTTTTTCATCAGCAGATGCATTATTCTTGGATGATAAAGTACGTAACACGTCATCCTCATTATGTTTATGCACATGAAAAATTATAGGTCATTCCGAATGGTGCAAGATGGCTCGTTGATGCGATCAAGTTACACTGAAAGTTTTATTCACGGTCTGTCCCCCGATGTTGTATCCATAAAACGGCCACAATTTGGCCATACAAACTCCGTTGGAGCTCCATGACCCGCCAAATCAATCACAATGAAAAGTTGTATGCGTCCATATCCCACTCGTCCGCTTCGACAACATTTCGGAGGCCAGATCCGGCTTGTAAATTTGACTTTTGGATGATTTTATCTTTGCCGTGTAGTCTGCCACCCTCTACCACCCTTCTGTGAGCTCACCCACAGACAGATATATGGGCTATAACGTATGGAACAATACACCATTCTTCCATTCACGAACCAAAAAGACTACAGGTTCAGTCTGGACAGAAGGAGGATGATGTAGGTTGGAACCCTAACGGTGTCGATCTTTCACGATTGGAGGGGATCCCGCGAAGAACACGAAGAACACGAGAGGGAGACACGAGAGAAAACACTCAAATCGACAAGGTCCAATCACACATATGCTAGATCCACATACACATAACGAGGTACACGATCCAAAGTCAACATAAGAGGATACAAAGGGTAGTTCTTCCCAATCCGTGAGGGGTTGAGGTCTTGAATCCGAGAGGGATCTTCCCATGATGGGGGTGTTGAATCCACTTGGGGGATCTTCTCCGAGGAGGTCTTGGTCTCCAATGGAGTAGGGGTACAAGTGGATGAGCAAAGCTCTATCTCCAAAACGAGCTATCACAATGCTAACCCTAAAACATAGGTAGGAGACGGGTATATATAGTCTAGGTGGGTGAAGGGGTACATGGGCCTTGGGTCCGAGAGGTGATGGACGACAGGCGTCGGACGTCCGGTACTTACCGGTCGTCCGGTGGCTCATGAGGGTCCGGACGCCCGGTATGCATCGGACTTCCGACGTTTACGCTCTGTTGGCCGCTGTCGGATTTCCGGACGATGCCAGACGTCTGGTGCGTCGGTTGTCCGGTAGACTTTGGAAATCTGTCGTTTTGGTTCTGTTGATGCAGCGCCGGATTTCCGGAGACGGTCAGACGTCCGGTCGCTGGAGGATGTCGGTCGTCGGCTGAGTCTTCTGGGTGGCGGATGCTCCAGGCGTCGGACGTCCGACAGGTGCCGGTCGTCCGGTGACTGTAGTTTCCAGCCGGCTTCCCTTCTTGTTTCCCACGCTTGGCGTCCTTGCCATCTTGTCCATTGGTCCTGGCTTCTCCGCGAGGGTCCTCTTGGCACCTAAGCACACATAGTGTTTCGCAATGAGGTAGCATCCATGTCTCGCACGCGTCGTATGGAAATTCAGTAAGGAGTGATGTCACCTCGTTTTCGAGAGCTCTCGCACGTGCTCGAGTCATTGGTCCTCTTGGTGCTTGGGGAGACGTAGGTGGATCCATGGCGATGACCGTAGGATGCTCCGCATCATCTCCCCCCCCTTGGGAAAGATCCGTCCTCGGATCGGAATCCGCATCACCATGGAAAGGGGATAAGTCCTTGACGTTAAAGATGTCGCTCACGTTGTACTTGTCACGAGGGATGTCAATCTTGTATGCATTGTCGTTGTAGCGTGCTAGCACCTTGAATGGTCCATCGGCGCGAGGAAGTAGTTTGGACTTGCGTTCGTTGCGGAAGCGTTCCTTTCGAAGGTGTAGCCACACGAGATCTCCGGGGGTGAACACCATGGGGTGCTTGTTGTTGTTGACCTTGGTCGCGAGACGTTGTACTTGGCGTTCGATCACATGCCTTGTATCTTCGTGCATCTTCTTGAGGTAGCCCGCTCGTGCACTTGCGTCCATGTCGGTGCGCTCTTGTAGCGGGAGCGGAAGGATGTCCAATGGTGACAAAGGGTTGAAACCGTAGACGACCTCAAAGGGGGACTTGCCGGTAGTAGAGTGTCTTGCTCGGTTGTAGGCGAACTCAGCGATGGGCAAGCATTCCTCCCACTCCCTTATGTTCTACTTGATCAACACGCGAAAGAGTGTGGATAACGTCCGGTTCGTGACCTCCGTTTGGCCGTCGGTTTGTGGATGATATGCCAAAGAGAAGAGGAGCTTGATTCCGAGCTTGGCGCATAGGGTCTTCCAAAAGTAGCTTAGGAACTTGACGTCGCGGTCCGATACAATCGTCTTGGGCACTCCATGCAATCTCAAGATTTCCCTACAAAAGAGATTTGCAACATGTGAAGCATCGTCTATCTTGTTGCAAGGAATGAAATGTGCCATCTTAGAGAAACGATCCACAACAACAAATACAGAATCTTTGTCGTTTTGAGTTCGAGGTAAACCAAGTACGAAATCCATACTAATATCTTCCCATGGGTGATATGGAATAGGAAGTGGCATATATAAACCATGAGATTGAGCTTTGGACTTAGCTTTGCGGCATGTAGAGCACCGGTTGGTGTAGCGTGTTACGTCTCGAAACATCTTTGGCCAAAAGTAGTTCTTGGAGAGCGTAGCGAATGTTTTGTCACGTCCAAAATGTCCCATGAGTCCACCATGAGCTTCTTACAAAAGTAGCAAACGAAGAGAAGACTCGGGGATACAAAGTTTGTTAGCTTTTATAAGATAACCATCTTTCAAGTAATATTGCTCCCAAGTTTTATGAGGTAAACATTTGGCATAAGGAGTTGCAAATGATGAATCATGTTCATACAAGTCTTTAATGTGCTCAAATCCTATGACATTCAATTCAAGTCGAGTAACCAACATGCATTTGCGGGAAAGAGCGTCCGCCACAACATTTTCCTTACCTTTGATATACTTGATAACATAAGGAAATGATTCAATGAACTCTCTCCACTTAGCGTGACGCTTATTCAATTTAGTTTGACCCTTAAGGTACTTAAGCGTTTCATGATCCGTATGGATGACAAATTCACGTGGACGGAGATAATGTTCCCACACATGCAAGACTCTTACCAAAGCATATAACTCTTTGTCATAAATGGGGTAGTTAAGTTGCGCGCCGGAGAGCTTCTCACTAAAATATGCAATAGGTCGTTTCTCTTGCATTAACACACCACCAATACCATTACCACTAAAGTCACATTGCACTTCAAAAGTCTTATCAAAGTTGGGTAATGCAAGCAATGGGGCATGTGTAAGCAAATTCTTAAGCTCATGAAATGCGGCATCTTGAGATGGACCCCAAACAAATGGTGCATTCTTCTTACTCAATGCGTGCAATGGCGATGCAATGGTGCTAAAATCCTTCACAAAGCGACGATAAAATCCTGCTAAGCCAAGGAAACTACGCACTTGAAGCAAATTGGTTGGTTGTGGCCAATTTTTAATAGCATCAATTTTAGTTTCATCCACGTGAACACCCTTAGATGAGACAACAAAGCCCAAGAAAACAAGCTTATCAACACCAAAACTGCATTTGTCCATGTTAGCATAAAGTCGCTCGTCTCTAAGAGTTTGCAATACGTCTCTAAGGTGTTTGACATGATCTTCAAGAGTTTCACTAAACACAAGGATGTCATCAAAGTAGACCACAACACAAATGCCAATATATTTGCGAAGAACATAATGCATCACACGCATAAAAGTGCTAGGAGCTTGTGATAAACCCATAGGCATGACTAACCATTCATACAAGCCAAATTTGGTTTTGAAAGCGGTTTTCCATTCATCACCTTCTTGCATGCGAATTTGATAGTAGCCACTTTTAAGGTCAATTTTAGAGAAAATTGTGGCTCCGCTAAGTTCATCTAGCATGTCATCTAGGCGTGGAATTGGATGGCGATATCTAACGGTGATAGCATTTATAGGACAGCAATCGGAACACATGCGATAGGTACCGTCTTTCTTAGTCACAAGAATTACCGGAACGGCACATGGACTCAAGCTCTCGCGTACATACCCATTCTCCATGAGATGTTGGACTTGCCGTTGGATTTCTTTGGTCTCGTCGGGGTTGACGCGGTATGGTGCCTTGTTCGGTAGAGGTGCGCCGGGGATGAGGTCGATGCGGTGTTCTATTCCGCGTAGAGGAGGTAGTCCGGGAGGGAGCTCATCGGGAAACACGTCCTTGTATTCCTGCAAGAGATGAGACAACACTAGAGGAGGATGTTGTGAAGTATTAGTTTGCTCAGCTTCACCTTTGCATAAAAGCACAAAGTGAACAACACTGGATGGGCTCTCACTCACATCCCTCAAATCTCTTTTGGTGGCTAGTAGAACTAAGTTTTTCTTGTCGCGCATCGTGGAGTCACTCAATTTTGGCTTGTGGCGCTCACTCTCTTTGTGGTGGTTCACTCTCTCACTAGTCTCTCCACGATGGCCCGATGCTTGATTGTTGGCGATGACTTGACTTGGAGACATTGGCCGAAGAACGAATTCCTTGCCCTTCATCTTGAAACTATAGTGGTTGGTTCGTCCGTTGTGGATGACGCCGCGATCGAATTGCCATGGTCGCCCAAGTAGGAGGTGGCATACGGACATGGGAACCACATCACACTCCAAGGTGTCTTCGTAGGCGCCGATCTTGAAGGTGTCTTGGACGGTGTGCTCCACTGGGATTGTGCCGGAGTCGCTAAGCCATTGGACCTTGTAGGGGCGAGGGTGCTTCTTCTTGACCAATTGTAACTTGGAGCATAATTCTTCACTTGACAAATTGTGGCAACTTCCGCCGTCGATGATGACCTTGACGGAACGTCCTTGGATACCCGCTTTGGTGTGGAAGATGTGGCAACGTTGGTCTTCTTCTTGGTGTTGTTGAAGTGTCAAGACCTTGGAGACAACAAGAGCGGGGCTCGAATCATTGTCGCAAAACACTTGATGATCGTCTTCTTCATTCACTTGGCGGTACATGGCCACTTGCTCGATGGCTTCCATTTCATCTTCACTCATTGAGTCATAGGTGCCGTCGTCGTTGAGGATCATTGTGCGTCAAGTCGGACATTCGAAGGACTTGTGGCCTCGGCCCTTGCAAGTGAAGCACTGGATGTCACTTGTCTTGTCGGCATCCGTAGGAGGTGTCGAAGATGAAGGCTTTTGCTTGGAGCTGCTTGTAGTAGTAGTAGGAGGAGGAAGACGACTCGAAGATGTCGAAGGGTGCTTGGAGCGTGACTTGTCGCCGGTACTTGGTGTAGCTCGAGTCGTTGGAGTAGTCGTTGAAGCTTGAGTGTATCAACCGTAGGTCTTGGAAGAATACTTGGAGTACTTGTAGTCCTCTTGCACTTGTCGTTCCGCCTTGGTCGCTTGGTGCACTAGCTCGAGGAGGTTGGAGTACGGTTGGAAGTCCGCTATTTTCTTGATGGGATGGTTGAGGCCATTCAAGAAAAGCGCCATAGTTTGTTCATCATCTTCCTTGACATTGGCTCGTATCATGGAAATTTCCATTTCTTGATAGTATTCTTCAACCGACTTTGTTCCTTGCTTGAGGAGTTGGAGTTTCTTGAAGAGGTCGCGGTTGTAATGTGTAGGCACAAAACGAGCTCTCATGACATCCTTCATTTGGTTCCATGTCGCGATGGGTGGCTCACCCTTCTCTTGACGTCTTGCGATCACTTGCTCCCACCAAATGAGAACATAGTCTTGAAATTCAAGAGATGCCATGGCGATCTTCTTTGCTTCGTCGTAGTTGTGAAGGCGAAAAATCTTGTCGACCTTCAATGCCCATGAAAGGTATTCTTCGGGATCATTTCCACCGGAGAATTTAGGCATGGTGAACTTGAGCTTGCCGAAACGGTGTTCCTCATCATGTCGTGGTCGATGGTGATGACGCTCTTGCCGTGGTGGAGGATCTTGAGCCTCTTGCTCCTCGTGCTCCTCTTGATTAACTTGGCGTTGAGGGCGTGGGATTCGTGCACGGTTCCTCATATCTTGGCACTCCTCGCGGTGGGCGGCTTCATCTTGTCGCTCTCGTCGGAGGGCCTCTTCTTGTTCGCGCACACGGCGGTTGCGTTCATTGACGGCTCGTGTGGCTTCTTGTAGAGCACGTTGGGCTTCAAGGGCTTGTTGCTCGCGGTGTTGTCGCTCTTGTTGAAGGGCGTCGCCATCATGATTCTCGTGGTGATCGTGGCGTTGTGGAGCTTGCTCTTGTTCCATTTGATCCTTAGCTTGGCGACGTAGTCGTTCACGTTCCCGGAGGCGGTCTTGTAAACCGTTGCCATGAAATGGGTTTTGTGGAGCTTGATGATCTTCATGGTCTTGGCGACGATGCGGGCGAGCTCGTGGAGGACTTGCATTCGAAGACGTGTCGGAAGAGTATCGACTTGAATGACGCCGTCTTGATGATGACGACGTGGAAGAAGAGCGATTGGCCATCATGGTTCGTATGTCGTCCTTGAGAGATGCCATCGATGTGTCGAAGTAGTCTCTTGTACGTTGCTCGGATTGTCGCAAGTCGGAGGCGAGTTGGTCGATGCGGTCGCCCAATGCTTCATTCTCTTGATGCAAAGCTCTTTGTGCGCCAAATAGGTGATTCTTGGTGACGTAGTTGCTCGGTTCCTCGTCTTGCTCGATGAAGAGTGGATTGGAAGAAGTGGTTGGCCTATCCATCATGACAAGCAAATATGTGAGTGGAAGAAAGGAAAGAACTAGACCAAATGTACCTTATCCGATGTTGAAGATGGATCAATGATCACTCGATATTGTATTATGGAAATAGCACAATTGGTACCGGATCTTGTCAATTCTCCCACCTACACAAATAAAGCTTTTGGAGTAGCTTGGTGAGGATGGTGGCACAAAATTTATGCAAGTTGCAAGTAAGATATCAATAATGTTGAAAAAGATTCACAAGATTGCAAGTGTAACAAGTAGACCAATAGCAATAAGTAGTACACGGAAACACACGCACGGATAGATAAATGAGGTCGTGCAACCAAGGAATGAGCTCAAAATGTGGAATCCACGGAAAATGCTCTTGTTGCACAACACTAGAGAGACGCTAGCACGATTGCTCAATAGGCGGATACGAACGTGTGCACAACCTATAAGAGACAAAATGTATGGCTGTCTATCTCACTTATGCTATGTATGTATGAGTCCCGGTGAACTTGTCACAATGATCCAAGATGATCAAATATGCAATGCAATGTGGCGATGCTATGGCTATTGCTTACAAGCTTGTTGCTCTTTCTCTTTTGCTTAAAAGCTTTCTTTCTTTTGATCTTTTCTTTTTGGCCACTTATGCGAGATGCTCTCACGATGGTAGCAATGATGTATATGCGGGAACACAATTTGGCACACGAGATGATATGAGTATATATGCACGCTATGATAGCTATGCGGAGCGGTATCACTAATGTGCACAAGTATCGTTGCCCGGCAATACTCAAATGACTAGTCTCGTAGGAAAGCTACGCAAAAGATGGTCTCAGGGTTTCACAATGCAATGGCAAGGGTATGAACAAGTTGTCGTCGATGTTACCGTCCTTGCTTACGGTTAGGGTGTCACAAAGGTGGAGTTGGTGTTGTCGATGACGAGTCCGTGGAGATGATGAGCGGCGGTGATGGCGAAGTCGAACCGTTCCTAAGTAGCCGAAACACGTTAGGAAACGGAAGCCGCGACTCAAAATCTCAAATGGCAGACGGACAAAATGGGTGGTGTTTGCGGAAGTAGGCGGTGGAGTCACACGAGTATGCGTATTGCGGAACTGCGGTGGTAGAAATTGGAGGTGGTAATGTGGAAGTTGGAGAGTGGCTGAAATTTGCTGGCACAAAATTCAGTTGCGTCAGGTTTGGCCGGACGTCCGGTAATTGTCGGATGTCCGGTGTCTGTCGGACGTCCGGTAAACGCCGGTTGTCCGGTAACTGGGAGATTTCGGGCTGCGGGATGAACTCGTGGATATGAAGGTGGGGAAGAAAATTTGGGGCAAAATTCGAGGAATTTCGTGGATGGAAATGGTGGAGAAAGTGGGGAAAAGCTAGATCCACCCGAAACCAAGCAAATCCATGGATCAAAATCAACAAAATATCATCAAACTCACAGATCACAAAAATTTTGGTATGGCTATTTTTGGTGGGGATTTTCGAATTTAGGACGAAACAAAGGAAAACCAGGCTAGAAAACGGCGGGGGAGACTCCAAAATCGTGATCAACGTGGCTCATGATACCAAGATGATGTAGGGTGGAACCCTAATGGTGTCGATCTTTCACGATTGGAGGGGATTCCGCGAAGAACACGAAGAACACGAGAGGGAGACACGAGAGAAAACACTCAAATCGACAAGGTCCAATCACACATATGCTAGATCCACATACACATAACGAGGTACACGATCCAAAGTCAACACAAGAGGATACAAAGGGTAGTTCTTCCCAATCCGTGAGGGGTTGAGGTCTTGAATCCGAGAGGGATCTTCCCACGATGGGGGTCTTGAATCCACTTGGGGGATCTTCTCCGAGGAGGTCTTGGTCTCCAATGGAGTAGGGGTACAAGTCGATGAGCAAAGCTCTATCTCCAAAACGAGCTATCACAATGCTAACCCTAAAACATAGGTAGGAGACGGGTATATATAGTCTAGGTGGGTGAAGGGGTACATGGGCCTCGGGTCCGAGAGGTGATGGACGACAGGCGTCGGACGTCCGGTACTTACCGGTCGTCCGGTGGCTCATGAGGGTCCGGACGCCCGGTATGCATCGGACTTCCGACGTTTACGCTCTGTTGGCCGCTGTCGGATTTCCGGACGATGTCGGACGTCTGGTGCGTCGGTTGTCCGGTAGACTTCGGAAATCTGTCGTTTTGGTTCAGTTGATGCAGCGCCGGATTTCCGGAGACGGTCGGACGTCCGGTCGCTGGAGGATGTCGGTCGTCGGCAGAGTCTTCTGGGTGGCGGATGCTCCAGGCGTCGGATGTCCGACAGGTGCCGGTCGTTCGGTGACTGTAGTTTCCAGCCGGCTTCCCTTCTTGTTTCCCACGCTTGGCGTCCTTCCCATCTTGTCCATTGGTCCTGGCTTCTCCGCGAGGGTCCTCTTGGCACCTAAGCACACATAGTGTTTTGGAATGAGGTAGCATCCATGTCTCGCACGCGTCGTATGGAAATTCAGTAAGGAGTGATGTCACCTCGTTTTCGAGAGCTCTCGCACGTGCTCGAGTCATTGGTCCTCTTGGTGCTTGGGGAGACGTAGGTGGATCCATGGGGATGACCGTAGGATACTCCGCATCAGAGGAGGCTCTCTGTTGCATCGAAACCGATGAAATCATGCTTCACATGTTCTATCACCCATCCCGCTATCACCCTCACTTTTTCACTAGCAGATGCATTATTCTTGGATGATAAAGTACGTAGCACCTCATCCTCATTATGTTTATGCACACGAAAAATTATAGGTCATTCCGAATGGTGCAAGATGGCTCGCCGATGCGATAAGTTACCCTGAAAGTTGTATTCACGCTCTGTCCCCCGATGTTGTATTCATAAAACGGCCACAATTTGGCCATACAAACTCCGCTGGAGCTCCATGAACCGCCAAATCGATCATAACGAAAAGTTGTATGCGTCCATATCCCACTAGTCTGCTTCGACAACATTTCGAAGGCCAGATCCGGCTTGTAAAATTGACTTTCGGATGATTTTATCTTTGCCATGCACTCGGCCACCCTCTACCACCCTTCCGTGAGCTCACCCACGGACAGATATATGGTCAATAACTTATGGAACAATACACCATCCTTCCATTGACGAACCAGAAAGACTACAGGTTCAGTCTGGACAGAAGTTGGAGGCTCTTTGTTGCATCGAAACCGAATAATTCATGCTTCACATGTTCTATCACCCATCCCGGTACCACCCTCACTTATTCACCAGCAGACGCATTATTCTTGGATGATAAAGTACGTAGCACCTCATCCTCATTATGTTTATGCACATGAAAAATTATAGGTAATTCCGAATGGTGCAAGATGGCTCGTCGATGCGATCAAGTTACCCTGAAAGTTGTATTCACGATGTGTCCCCCGATGTTGTATCCATAAAACGGCCACAATTTGGCCATACAAACTCCGTTGGAGCTCCATGACCCGCCAAATCGATCACAACGAAAAGTTGTATGCGTCCATATCCCACTCGTCCGCTTCGACAACATTTCGGAGGCCAGATCCGGCTTATAAAATTGACTTTCGGATGATTTTATCTTTGCCGTGTACTCGGCCACCGTCTACCACCATTCCGTGAGCTCACCCACGGACAGATATATGGGCAAGAACGTATGGAACAATACACCATCCTTCCATTCATGAACCAGAAAGACTACAAGTTCAGTCTGGACAGAAGGAGGAGGCTCTTTGTTGCATCGAAACCGAATAATTCATGCTTCACATGTTCTATCACCCCTCCCGCTACCACCCTCACTTTTTCACCAGCAGATGCATTAGTCTTGGATGATAAAGTACGTAGCGTCTCATCCTCATTATGTTTATGCACACGAAAAATTATAGGTCATTCCGAATGGTGCAAGATGGTTCGTCGATGCGATCAAGTTACCCTGAAAGTTGTATTCACGATGTGTCCCACGATGTTGTATCCATAAAACGGCCACAATTTGGCCATACAAACTCCGTTGGAGCTCCATGACCCGCCAAATTGATCACAACGAAAAGGTGTATGCATCCATATCCCACTCGTCCGCTTCGACAACATTTTGGAGGCCAGATCCGGCTTGTAAAATTGACTTTCGGATGATTTTATCTTTGCCGTGTACTCTGCCACCCTCTACCACCCTTCCGTGAGCTAAGCCACGGAACGATATATGGGCAAGAACGTATGGAACAATACACCATCCTTCCATTCATGAACCAGAAAGACTACAGGTTCAGTCTGGACAGAAGAAGGAGGCTCTTTGTTGCATCGAAACCGATGAATTCATGCTTCACATGTTCTATCATCCGTCCCGCTACCACCCTCACTTTTTCTCCAGCAGATGCATTATTCTTGGACGATAAAGTATGTAACACCTCATCCTCATTATGTTTATGCAAGCAAAAAATTATATGTCATTCTGAATGGTGCAAGATGGCTCGTCGATGCGATCAAGTTACCCAGAAAGTTGTATTCACGGTCTGTCCCCCGATGTTGTATCCATAAAATGGCCACAATTTGGCCATACAAACTCCGTTGGAGCTCCATGACCAGCCAAATCGATCACAATGACAAGATGTATGCGTCCACATCCCACTCGTCC
This sequence comes from Elymus sibiricus, assembly GCA_039707655.1. Taxonomy (NCBI): domain Eukaryota; kingdom Viridiplantae; phylum Streptophyta; class Magnoliopsida; order Poales; family Poaceae; genus Elymus; species Elymus sibiricus. The sequence goes on from CM077668.1 coordinate 200,526,529, forward strand.
GCTTCGACAACATTTTCGAGGCCAGATCCGGCTTGTAAAATTGACTTTCGGATGATTTTATCTTTGCCGTGTACTCAGCCACCCGCTACCACCCTTCCATGAGCTCACCCACAGACCGATATATGGGCTATAACGTATGGAACAATACTCCATCCTTCCATTCACGAACCGAAAAGACTACAGGTTCAGTCTGGACAGAAGGAGGAGGCTCTTTGTTGCATCGAAACCGATGAAATCATGCTTCACATGTTCTATCACCCATCCCGCTTCCACCCTCACTTTTTCACCAGCTGATGCATTATTCTTGGATGATAAAGTACGTAGCACCTCCTCCTCATTATGTTTATGCACACGAAAAATTATAGGTCATTCCGAATGGTGCAAGATGGCTCGTCGATGCGATCAAGTTGACCTGAAAGTTGTATTCACGCTCAGTCCCCCAATGTTGTATCCATAAAACAGCCACAATTTGGCCATACAAACTCCGTTGGAGCTCCATGAACCGCCAAATCGATCATAACGAAAAGTTGTATGCGTCCATAACCCACTCGTCTGCTTCGACAACATTTCGAAGGCTAGATCCAGCATGTAAAATTGACATTCGGATAATTTTATCTTTGCCGTGTACTCTGCCACCCTCTACCACCCGTCCGTGAGCTAAGCCAAGGACCGATATATGGGCAATAACGTATGGAACAATACACCATCCTTCCATTAACGAACCAGAAAGACTAAGGTTCAGTCTGGACAGAAGGAGGAGGCTCTTTGTTGCATCGAAACCGATGAATTCATACTTCACATGTTCTATCACCCATCCCGCTACCACCCTCTCTTTTTCACCAGCAGATGCATTATTCTTGGATGATAAAGTACGTAACACCTCATCCTCAATATGTTTATGCACACGAAAAATTATAGGTAATTCCGAATGGTGCAAGATGGCTCGTCGATGCGATTAAGTTACCCAGAAAGTTGTATTCACGGTCTGTCCCCCGATGTTGTATCCATAAAATGGCCACAATTTGGCCATACAAACTCTGTTGGAGCTCCATGACCCGCCAAATCGATCATAACGAAAAGTTGTATGCGTCCATATCCCACTCATCCGCTTCGACAACATTTTGGAGGCCAGATCCGGCTTGTAAATTTGACTTTCGGATGATTTTGTCTTTGCCGTGCACTCGGCCACCCTCTACCACCATTGCGTGAGCTCACCCACGGACAGATTTATGGGCAATAACTTATGGAACAATACACCATCCTTCCATTGACGAACCAGAAAGACTACAGGTTCAGTCTGGACAGAAGGAGGAGGCTCTTTGTTGCATCGAAACCGAATAATTCATGCTTCACATTTTCTATCACCCATCCCGGTACCACCCTCACTTTTTCACCAGCCGATGCATTATTCTTGGATGATAAAGTACGTAGCACCTCATCCTCATTATGTTTATGCACATGAAAAATTATAGGTCATTGCGAATGGTGCAAGATGGCTCGTCGATGCGATCAAGTTACCCTGAAATTTGTATTCACGATGTGTCCCCCGATGTTGTATCCATAAAACGGCCACAATTTGGCCATACAAACTCCGTTGGAGCTCCATGACCCGCCAAATCTATCACAACGAAAAGTTGTATGCATCCATATCCCACTCGTCCGCCTCGACAACATTTCGGAGGCCAGATCCGGCTTGTAAAATTGACTTTCGGATGATTTTATCTTTGTCGTGTACTCTGCCACCCTCTACCACCCTTCCGTGAGCTAAGCCACGCACCGATATATGGGCAAGAACGTATGGAACAATACACCATCCTTCCATTCATGAACCAGAAAGACTACAGGTTCAGTCTGGACAGAAGAAGGAGGCTCTTTGTTGCATCGAAACCGATGAATTCATGCTTCACATGTTCTATCATCCGTCCCGCTACCACCCTCACTTTTTCACCAGCAGATGCATTATTCTTGGATGATAAAGTATGTAACACCTCATCCTCATTATGTTTATGCAAGCGAAAAATTATAGGTCATTCTGAATGGTGCAAGATGGCTCGTCGATGCGATCAAGCTACCCAGAAAGTTGTATTCACGGTCTCTCCCCCGATGTTGTATCCATAAAATGGCCACAATTTGGCCATACAAACTCCGTTGGAGCTCCATGACCCGCCAAATCGATCACAATGACAAGATGTATGCGTCCACATCCCACTCTTCCGCTTCGACAACATTTTGGTGGCCAGATCCGGCTTGTAAAATTGACTTTCGGATGATTTTATCTTTGCCGTGTACTCAGCCACCCGCTACCACCCTTCCGTAATCTCACCCACAAACCGATATATGGGCTATAACGTATGGAACAATACACCATCCTTCCATTCACGAACCAAAAAGACTACAGGTTCAGTCTGGACAGAAGGAGGAGGCTCTTTGTTCCATCGAAACCGATGAAATCATGCTTCACATGTTCTATCACCCATCCCGCTACCACCCTCACTTTTTCACCAGCTGATGCATTATTCTTGGATGATAAAGTGTAGCACCTCCTCGTCATTATGTTTAAGCACACGAAAAATTATAGGTCATTCCGAATGGTGCAAGATGGCTCGTCGATGCGATCAAGTTACCCTGAAAGTTGTATTCACGCTCTGTCCCCCAATGTTGTATCCATAAAACAGCCACAATTTGGCCATACAAACTCCGTTGGAGCTCCATGAACCGCCAAATCGATCATAACGAAAAGTTGTATGCGTCCATAACCCACTCGTGTGCTTCGACAACATTTCGAAGGCCAGATCCAGCATGTAAAATTGACATTCGGATGATTTTATCTTTGCCGTGTACTCTGCCACCCTCTACCACCCGTCCGTGAGCTAAGCCAAGGACCGATATATGGGCAATAACGTATGGAACAATACACCATCCTTCCATTAACGAACCAGAAAGACTAGAGGTTCAGTCTGGACAGAAGAAGGAGGCTCTTTGTTACATCGAAACCGATGAATTCATGCTTCACATGTTCTATCATCCGTCCCGCTACCACCCTCACTTTTTCACCAGCAGATGCATTATTCTTGGACGATAAAGTATGTAACACCTCATCCTCTTTATGTTTATGCAAGCGAAAAATTATAGGTCATTCGGAATGGTGCAAGATGGCTCGTCGATGCGATCAAGTTACCCAGAAAGTTGTATTCGCGGTCTGTCCCCCGATGTTGTATCCATAAAATGGCCACAATTTGGCCATACAAACTCCGTTGGAGCTCCATAACCGCCAAATCAATCACAACGAAAAGTTGTATGCGTCCATATCCCACTCATCCGCTTCGACTACATTTCGGATGGCAGATCCGGCTTGTAAATTTGACTTTTGGATGATTTTTTCTTTGCCGTGCACTCTGCCACCCTCTACCACCATTCCGTGAGCTCACCCACGGACAGATATATGGGCAATAACGTATGGAACAATACACCATCCCTCCATTGACGAACCAGAAAGACTACAGGTTCAGTCTGGACAGAAGGAGGAGGCTCTTTGTTGCATCAAAACCGAATAATTCATGATTCACATGTTCTATCACCCATCCCGGTACCACCCTCACTTTTTCACCAGCCGATGCATTATTCTTGGATGATAAAGTACGTAGCACCTCATCCTCATTATGTTTATGCACATGAAAAATTATAGGTCATTCCGAATGGTGCAAGATGGCTCGTCGATGCGATCAAGTTACCCTGAAAGTTGTATTCATGATGTGTCCCCCGATGTTGTATCCATAAAACGGCCACAATTTGGCCATACAAACTCCGTTGGAGCTCCATGACCCGCCAAATCGATCACAACGAAAAGTTGTATGCATCCATATCCCACTCGTCCGCTTCGACAACATTTTGGAGGCCAGATCCGGCTTGTAAAATTGACTTTCGGATGATTTTATCTTTGCCGTGTACTCTGCCACCCTCTACCACCCTTCCGTGAGCAAAGCCACGGACCGATATATGGGCAAGAACGTATGGAACAATACACCATCCTTCCATTCATGAACAAGAGAGACTACAGGTTCAGTCTGGACAGAAGAAGGAGTCTCTTTGTTGCATCGAAACCGATGAATTCATGCTTCACATGTTCTATCATCCGTCCCGCTACCACCCTCACTTTTTCACCAGCAGATGCATTATTCTTGGACGATAAAGTATGTAACACCTCATCCTTATTATGTTTATGCAAACAAAAAATTATAGGTCATTCTCAATCCTGCAAGATGGCTCGTCGATGCGATCAAGTTACCCAAAAAGTTGTATTCACGGTCTGTCCCCCGATGTTGTATCCATAAAATGGCCACAATTTGGCCATACAAACTCCGTTGGAGCTCCATGACCCGCCAAATCGATCACAAGGAAAAGTTGTATGCGTCCATATCCCACTCGTCCGCTTCGACAACATTTCGGAGGCCAGATCCGGCTTGTAAAATTGACTTTCGGATGATTTTATCTTTGCCGTGTACTCTGCCACCCTCTACCACCCTTCCGTGAGCTAAGCCACGGACCGATATATGGGCAATAACGTATGGAACAATACACCATCTTTCGATTCACGAACAAGAAAGACTACAGGTTCAGTCTATCCCACTCATCCACTTCGATAACATTTCGGAGGCCAGATCCGGCTTGTAAATTTGAATTTCGGATGATTTTGTCTTTGCCGTGCACTCTGCCACCCTCTACCACCCTTCTGTGAGCTCACCCACGGACAGATATATGGGCAATAACGTATGGAACAATACACCATCCTTCCATTGACGAACCAGAAAGACTACAGGTTCAGTCTGGACAGAAGGAGGAGGCTCTTTGTTGCATCGAAACCGAATAATTCATGCTTCACATGTTCTATCACCCATCCTGGTACCACCCTCACTTTTTCACCAGCAGATGCATTATTCTTGGATGATAAAGTACGTAGCACCTCATCCTCATTATGTTTATGCACAAGAAAAATTATAGGTCATTCCGAATGGTGCAAGATGGCTCGTCGATGCGATCAAGTTACCCTGAACGTTGTATTCACGATGTGTCCCCCGATGTTGTATCCATAAAACGGCAACAATTTGGCCATACAAACTCCGTTGGAGCTCCATTACCCGCCAAATCGATCACAACGAAAAGTTGTATGCATCCATATCCCACTCGTCCGCTTCGACAACATTTCGGAGGCCAAATCCGGCTTGTAAAATTGACTTTCGGATGATTTTATCTTTGCCGTGCACTCTGCCACCCTCTACCACCCTTCCGTGAGCTCACCCACGGACTGATATATGGGCAATAACGTATGGAACAATACACCATCCCTCCATTGCCGAACCAGAAAGACTACAAGTTCAGTATGGACAGAAGGAGGAGGCTCTTTGTTGCATCGAAACCGAATAATTCATGCTTCACATGTTCTATCACCCATCCCGCTACCACCCTCACTTTTTCACCAGCAGATGCATTAGTCTTGGATGATAAACTACGTAGCGTCTCATCCTCATTATGTTTATGCACACGAAAAATTATAGGTCATTCCGAATGGTGCAAGATGGCTCGTCGATGCGATCAAGTTACCGTGAAAGTTGTATTCACGGTCTGTCCCCCGATGTTGTATCCATAAAACGGCCACAATTTGGCCATACAAACTCCGTGGGAGCTCCATGACCCGCGAAATCGATCACAACGAAAAGTTGTATGCGTCCATATCCCACTCGTCCGTTTCGACCACATTTCGGAGGCCAGATCCGGCTTGTAAAATTGACTTTCGGATGATTATATCTTTATTGTGTACTCTGCCACCCTCTACCACCCTTCCGTGAGCTAAGCCACGGACCGATATGTGGGCAATAACGTATGGAATAATACACCATCTCTCCATTCACGAACCAGAAAGACTACAGGTTCAGTGTGGACAGAAGAAGGAGGCTCTTTGTTGCATCGAAACCGATGAATTCATGCTTCACCTGTTCTATCACCCCGCTACCACCCTCACTTTTTCACCAGAAGATGCATTATTCTTGGATGATAAAGTACGTAACACCTCATCCTCATTATGTTTATGCGCACGAAAAATTATAGGTCATTGCGAATGGTGCAAGATGGCTCGTCGATGCGATCAAGTTACACTGAAAGTTGTATTCACGGTCTGTCCCCCAAAGTTGTATCCATAAAACGGCCATAATTTGGCCATACAAACTCCGTTGGAGCTCCATGACCCGCCAAATCAATAACAACGAAAAGTTGTATGCGTCCATATCCCACTCGTCCGCTTCGACAACATTTCGGAGGCCAGATCCGGCTTGTAAATTTGAATTTTGGATGATTTTATCTTTGCCGTGTACTCTGCCACCCTCTACCACCCTTCCGTGAGCTCACCCAAAAACAGATATATGGGCAATAACGTATGGAACAATACACCATCCTTCTATTCATGAACTAGAAAAACTATAGGTTCAGTCTGAATAGGAGGAGGAGGCTCTTTGTTGCATTGAAACCAAAGAATTCATGCTTCACATGTTCTATCACCCATCCCGCTACCACCTTCACTTTTTCACCAGCAGATGCATTATTCTTGGATGATAAAGTATGTAACACCTCATCCTCATTATGTTTATGCAAACGAAAAACTATAGGTCATTCTCAATGCTGCAAGATGGCTCGTCGATGCGATCAAGTTACCCAGAAATTTGTATTCACGGTCTGTCCCCCGATGTTGTATCCATAAAATGGCCACAATTTGGCCATACAAACTCCGTTGGAGCTCCATGACCCGCCAAATCGATCACAACGAAAAGTTGTATGCGTCCATATCCCACTCATCCGCTTCGACAACATTTTGGAGGCCAGATCCGGCTTGTAAATTTGACTTTCGGATGATTTTGTCTTTGCCGTGCACTCGGCCACCCTCTACCACCCTTCCGTGAGCTCACCCACGGACAGATATATGGGCAATAACGTATGGAACAATACACCATCCTTCCATGGACGAACCAGAAAGTCTACAGGTTCAGTCTGGACAGAAGGAGGAGGCTCTTTGGTGCATCGAAACCGAATAATTCATGCTTCACATGTTCTTTCACCCATCCCGGTACCACCCTCACTTTTTCACCAGCAGATGCATTATTCTTGGATGATAAAGTACGTAGCACCTCATCCTCATTATGTTTATGCACATGAAAAATTATAGGTCATTCCGAATGGTGCAAGATGGCTCGTCGATGCGATCAAGTTACCCTGAAAGTTGTATTCACGATCTGTCCCCCGATGTTGTATCCATAAAACGGCCACAATTTGGCCATATAAACTCCGTTGGAGCTCCATGAACCGCCAAATCGATCATAACGAAAATTTGTATACGTCCATATCCCACTCGTCTGCTTCGACAACATTTCGAAGGCCAGATCCCGCTTGCAAAATTGACTTTCGGATGATTTTATCTTTGCCGTGTACTCTGCCACCCGTCCGTGAGCTAAGCCAAGGACCGATATATGGGCAATAACGTATGAAACAATACACCATCCTTCCATTAACGAACCAGAAAGACTAAGGTTCAGTCTGGATAGAAGGAGGAGGCTCTTTGTTGCATCGAAACCGATGAATTCATGCTTCACATGTTCTATCACCCATCCCGCTACCACCCTCTCTTTTTCACCAGCAGATGCATTACTCTTGAATGATAAAGTACGTAACACCTCATCCTCATTACGTTTATGCACACGAAAAATTATAGGACATTCCGAATGGTGCAAGATGGCTCGTCGATGCGATCAAGTTACCCTGAAAGTTGTATTCATGGTCTATCCCCCGAAGTTGTATCAATAAAACGACCTCAATTTGGCCATACAAACTTTGTTGGAGCTCCATGACCCGCCAAATCTATCACAACGACAAGATGTATGCGTCTATATCCCACACGTCCGCTTCAACAACATTTCGGAGGCCAGATCCGGCTTGTACAATTGAGTTTCGGATGATTTTATCTTTGCCGTGTACTCTGCCACCCTCTACCACGCTTCCCCGAGCTCACCCACGGACTGATATATGGGCAATAACGTATGGAACAATACACCATCCTTCCATTCACGAACAAGAAAGACTACAGGTTCAGTCTGGACAGAAGAAGGAGGCTCTTTGTTGCATCGAAATCGATGAATTCATGCTTCACATGTTCTATCACCCGTCCCGCTACCACCCTCACTTTCACCAGCAGATGCATTATTCTTGGATGATAAAGTATGTAACACCTCATCCTCATTATGTTTATACAAACGAAAAATTATAGGTCATTCTGAATGGTGCAAGATGGCTCGTCGATGCGATCAAGTTACCCAGAAAGTTGTATTCACGGTCTGTCCCCGATGTTGTATCGATAAAATGGCCACAATTTGGCCATACAAACTCCGTTGGAGCTCCATGACCCGCCAAATCGATAACAACGACAAGATGTATGCGTCTATATCCCACTCGTCCACTTCGTCAACATTTCGGAGGCCAGATCCGGCTTGTAGAATTGACTTTCGGGTGATTTTATCTTTGCCGTGTACTTTGCCACCATCTACCACCCTTCCCTGAGCTCACCCACGGACCGATATATGGGCAATAACGTATGGAACAATACACCATCCTTCCATTCACGAACCAGAAAGACTACAGGTTTAGTCTGGACAGAAGAAGAAGGCTCTTTGTTGCATCGAAACTGATGAGTTCATGCTTCACATGTTCTATCACCCGTCCCGCTACCACCCTCACTTTTTCACCAGCAGATGCATTATTCTTGGACGATAAAGTATGAAACACCTCATCCTCATTATGTTTATGCAAACGAAAAATTATAGGTCATTCTGAATGGTGCAAGATGGCTCGTCGATGCGATCAAGTTACCCAGAAGGTTGTATTCACGGTCTGTCCCCCGATGTTGTATCCATAAAACGGCCACAATTTGGCCATACAAACTCCGTGGGAGCTCCATGACCCGCCAAATCGATCACAACGAAAAGTTGTATGTGTCCATATCCCACTCATCCGCTTCGACGACATTTCGGAGGCCAGATCGGGCTTGTAAATTTGACTTTCGGATGATTTTGTCTTTGCCGTGCACTCTGCCACCCTCTACCACCCTTCCGTGAGCTCACCCACGGACAGATATATGGGCAATAACGTATGGAACAATACACCATCCTTCCATTGACGAACCAGAAAGACTACAGGTTCAGTCTGGACAGAAGGAGGTGGCTCTTTGTTGCATCGAAACCGAATAATTCATGCTTCACATGTTCTATCACCCATCCCGGTACCACCCTCACTTTTTCACCAGCAGATGCATTATTCTTGGATGATAAAGTACGTAGCACCTCATCCTCATTATGTTTATGCACATGAAAAATTATAGGTCATTCCGAATGGTGCAAGTTGGCTCGTCGATGCGATCAAGTTACCCTGAAAGTTGTATTCACGATGTGTCCCCCGATGTTGTATCCATAAAACGGCCACAATTTGGCCATACAAACTCCGTTGGAGCTCCATGAACCGCCAAATCGATCACAACGAAAAGTTGTATGCATCCATATCCCACTCGTCCGCTTTGACAACATTTCGGAGGCCAGATCCGGCTTGTAAAATTGACTTTCGGATGATTTTATCTTTGTCGTGTACTCTGCCACCCTCTACCACCCTTCCGTGAGCTAAGCCACGGACCGATATATGGGCAAGAACGTATGGAACAATACACCATCCTTCCATTCATGAACCAGAAAGACAACAGGTTCTGTCTGGACAGAAGAAGGAGGCTCTTTGTTGCATCGAAACCGATGAATTCATGCTTCACATGTTCTATCATCCGTCCCGCTACCACCCTCACTTTTTCACCAGCAGATGCATTATTCATGGACGATAAAGTATGTAACACCTCATCCTGATTATGTTTATGCAAGCGAAAAATTATAAGTCATTCTGAATGGTGCAAGATGGCTCGTCGATGCGATCAAGTTACCCAAAAAGTTGTATTCACAGTCTGTCCCCCGATGTTGTGTCCATAAAATGGCCACAATTTGGCCATACAAACTCCGTTGGAGCTCCATGACCCGCCAAATCGATCACAACGAAAAGTAGTATGCGTCCATATCCCACTCATCCGCTTCGACAACATTTCGGAGGGCATATCCTGCTTGTAAATTTGACTTTTGGATGATTTTTTCTTTGCCGTGCACTCTGCCACCCTTTACCACCCTTCTGTGAGCTCACCCACGGACTGATATATGGGCAATAACGTATGGAACAATACACCATCCTTCCATTGACGAACCAGAAAGACTACAGGTTCAGTCTGGACAGAAGGAGGAGGCTCTTTGTTGCATCGAAACCGAATAATTCATGCTTCACATGTTCTATCACCCCTCCCGCTACCACCCTCACTTTTTCACCAGCAGATGCATTAGTCTTGGATGATAAAGTACGTAGCGTCTCATCCTCATTATGTTTATGCACACGAAAAATTATAGGTCATTCCGAATGGTGCAAGATGGCTCGTCGATGCGATCAAGTTACCCTGAAAGTTGTATTCACGGTCTGTCCCCCGATGTTGTATCCATAAAACGGCCACAATTTGGCCATACAAACTCCGTGGGAGTTCCATGACCCGCGAAAACGATCACAACGAAAAGTTGTATGCGTCCATATCCCACTCGTTTGCTTCGACAACATTTCGGAGGCCAGATCCGGCTTGTAAAATTGACTTTTGGATGATTTTATCTTTGTTGTGTAATCTGCCACCCTCTACCACCCTTCCGTGAGCTAAGCCACGGACCGATATATGGGCAACAAAGTATGGAATAATACACCATCTCTCTATTCACAAACCAGAAAGACTACATGTTCAGTCTGGACAGAAGAAGGAGGCTCTTTGTTGCATCGAAACCGATGAATTCATGCTTCACCTGTTCTATCACCCCGCTACCACCCTCACTTTTTCACCAGCATATGCATTATTCTTGGATGATAAAGTACGTAACACCTCATCCTCATTATGCTTATGCACACGAAAAATTATAGGTCATTCCGAATGGTGCAAGATGGCTCGTCGATGCGATCAAGTTACACTGAAAGTTGTATTCACGGTCTGTCCCCCGAAGTTGTATCCATAAAACGGCCATAATTTGGCCATACAAACTCCGTTGGAGCTCCATGACCCGCCAAATCAATAACAACGAAAAGTTGTATGCGTCCATATCCCACTCGTCCGCTTCGACAACATTTGGGAGGCAAGATCCGGCTTGTAAATTTGACTTTTGGATGATTTTATCTTTGCCGTGTACTCTGCCACCCTCTACCACCCTTCCGTGAGCTCACCCACAGACTGATATATGGGCAATAACGTATGGAACAATACACCATCCTTCTATTCATGAACTAGAAAAACTATATGTTCAGTCTGAATAGGAGGAGGAGGCTCTTTGTTGCATCGAAACCGAAGAATTCATGCTTCACATGTTCTATCACCCATCCCGCTACCACCCTCACTTTTTCACCAGCAGATGCATTATTCTTGGATGATAAAGTACGTAACACCTCATCCTCATTATGTTTATGCCCACGAAAAATTATAGGTCACTCCGAATGGTGCAAGATGGCTCGTCGATGCGATCAAGTTACCCTGAAAGTTGTATTCATTGTCTGTCCCCCGATGTTGTATCCTAAAAACGGCCACAATTTGGCCATACAAACTCCGTTGGAGCTCCATGACCCGCCAAATCGATCACAATGACAAGATGTATGCGTCCACATCCCACTCGTCCGCTTTGACAACATTTTGGAGGCCAGATCCGGCTTGTAAAATGGACTTTCGGATGATTTTATCTTTGCCGTGTACTCTGCCACCCGCTACCACCCTTCCAAGAGCGCACCCACAGACCGATATATGGGCTATAACGTATGGAACAATACACCATCCTTCCATTCACGAACCAAAAAGACTACAGGTTCAGTCTGGACAGAAGGAGGAGGCTCTTTGTTGCATCGAAACCGATGAAATCATGCTTCACATGTTCTATCACCCATCCCGCTACCACCCTCACTTTTTCACCAACTGATGCATTATTCTTGGATGATAAAGTACGTAGCACCTCCTCCTCATTATGTTTATGCACACGAAAAATTATAGGTCATTCCGAATGGTGCATGATGGCTCGTCGATGCGATCAAGTTACCCTGAAAGTTGTATTCACGCTCTGTCCCCCAATGTTGTATACATAAGACAACCACAATTTGGCCATACAAACTCCGTTGGAGCTCCGTGAACCGCCAAATCTATCTCAACAGCAAGATGTATGCGTCTATATCCCACTCGTCCGCTTCAACAACATTTCGGAGGCCAGATCCGGCTTGTACAATTGACTTTCAGATGATTTTATCTTTGCCCTGTACTCTCCCACCCTCTACCACCCTTCCCTGAGCTCACCCATGGACCGATATATGGGCAATAACGTATGATACAATACACCATCCTTCCATTCGCGAACCAAAAAGACTACAGGTTCAGTCTGGACAGAAGGAGGAGGCTCTTTGTTGCATCGAAACCGATGAATTCATGCTTCACATGTTCTATCACCTATCCCGCGACCACCCTCACTTTTTCACCAGCAGATGCATTATTCTTGGATGATAAAGTATGTAGCACCTCATCCTCATTATGTTTATGCACACGAAAAATTATTGGTCATTCCGAATGGTTCAAGATGGCTCGTCGATGCGATCGAGTTACCCTGAATGTTGTATTCACGGTATGTCCCCCGATGTTGTATCCATAAAACGGCCACAATTTGGCCATACAAACTCCGCTGGAGCTCCATGAACCGCCAAATCGATCATAACGAAAAGTTGTATGCATCCATATCCCACTCGTCTGCTTCGACAACATTTCGAAGGCCAGATCCGGCTTGTACAATTGACTTTCGGATGATTTTATCTTTGCCGTGTGCTCTGCACACCCTCTACCACCCTTCCCTGAGCTCACCCATGGACCGATATATGGGCAATAACGTATGGAACAATACACCATCCTTCCATTCACGAACCAGAAAGACTACAGGTTCAGTCTGGACAGAATAAGGAGGCTCTTTGTTGCATCGAAACCGATGAATTCATGCTTCACATGTTCTATCACCCGTGCCGCTACCACCCTCACTTTTTCACCAGCAGATGCATTATTCTTGGACGATAAAGTATGTAACACCTCATCCTCATTATGTTTATGCAAACGAAAAATTATAGGTCATTCTGAATGGTGCAAGATGGCTCATCGAAGCGATCAAGTTACCCAGAAAGTTGTATTCACGGTCTGTCCCCGATGTTGTATCGATAAAATGGCCACAATTTGGCCATACAAACTACGTTGGAGCTCCATGACCCGCCAAATCTATCACAACGACAAGATGTATGCGTCTATATCCCACTCGTCCGCTTCGACAACATTTCGGAGGCCAGATCCGGCTTGTACAATTGACTTTCGGATGATTTTATCTTTGCCGTGTACTCTGCCACCCTCTACCACCCTTCCGTGAGCTAAGCCAAGGACCGATATATGGGCAATAACGTATGGAACAATACACCATCCTTCCATTAACGAACCAGAAACACTAAGGTTCAGTCTGGACAGAAGGAGGAGGCTCTTTGTTGCATCGAAACCGATGAATTTATGCTTCACATGTTCTATCACCCATCCCGCTACCACCCTCACTTTTTCACCAGCAGATGCATTATTCTTGGATGATAAAGTACGTAACACCTCATCCTCATTATGTTTATGCACACGAAAAATTATAGGTCATCACGAATGGTGCGAGATGGCTCGTTGATGCGATCAAGTTACCCTGAAAGTTGTATTCACGGTCTGTCCCCCGATGTTGTATCCATAAAAAGGCCACAATTTGGCCATACAATCTCCGTTGGAGCTCCATGACCTGCCAAATCTATCACAATAACAAGATGTATGCGTCTATATCCCACTCGTCCGCTTCGACAACATTTCAGATGCCAGATCCGGCTTGTACAATTGACTTTCGGATGATTTTATCTTTGCCGTGTACTCTCCCACCCTCTACCACCCTTCCCTGAGCTCACCCACGGACCGATATATGGGCAATAACGTATGGAACAATACACCGTCCTTCCATTCACGAACCGAAAGACTACAGGTTCAGTCTGGACTGAAGAAGGAGGCTCTTTGTTGCATCGAAACCGATGAATTCAGGCTTCACATGTTCTATCACCCGTGCCGCTACGACCCACACTTTTTCACCAGCAGATGCATTATTCTTGGATGATAAAGTATGTAACACCTCATCCTCATTATGTTTATGCAAACGAAAAATTATAGGTCATTCTGAATGGTGCAAGATGGCACGTCGATGCGATCAAGTTACCCAGAAAGTTGTATTCACGGTCTGTCCCCGATGTTGTATCGATAAAACGGCCACAATTTGGCCATACAAACTCCGTTGGAGCTCCATGACCCGCCAAATCGATCACAACGAAAAGTTGTATGCGTCCATATCCCACTCCTCCGCTTCGACATCATTTCGGAGGCCAGATCTGGCTTGTAAATTTGACTTTCGGATGATTTTGTCTTTGCCGTGCACTCTGCCACCCTCTACCACACTTCCGTGAGCTCACCCACGGACAGATATATGGGCAATAATATATGGAACAATGCACCATCCTTCCATTGACAAACCAGAAAGACTACAGGTTCTGTCTAGACAGAAGGAGGAGGCTCTTTGTTGTATCGAAACCGAATAATTCATGCTTCACATGTTCTATCACCCATCCCGCTACCACCCTCACTTTTTCACCAGCAGATGCATTATTCTTGGATGATAAAGTACGCAACACCTCATCCTCATTATGTTTATGCCCACAAAAAATTATTGGTCACTCCGAATGGTGCAAGATGGCACGTCGATGCGATCAAGTTACCCTGAAAGTTGTATTCACGGTCTATCCCCCGATGTTGTATCCATAAAACGGCCACAATTTGGCCATACAAACTCTGTTGGAGCTCCATGACCCGCCAAATCTATCACAACAACAAGATGTATGCGTCTATATCCCACTCGTCCGCTTCGACAACATTTCGGAGGCCAGATCCGGCTTATACAATTGACCTTCGGCTGATTTTATCTTTGCCGTGTACTCTGCCACCCTCTACCACCCTTCCCTGAGCTCACCCACGGACCGATATATGGGCAATAACGTATGGAACAATACACCATCCTTCCATTCGCGAACCAAAAAGACTAAAGGTTCAGTCTGGACAGAAGGAGGAGGCTCTTTGTCGCATCGAAACCGATGAATTCATGCTTCACATGTTCTATCACCCACCGCGTTACCACCCTCACTTTTTCACCAGCAGATGCATTATTCTTGGATGATAAAGTATGTAGCACCTCATCCTCATTATGTTTATGCACACGAAAAATTATTGGTCATTCCGAATGGTGCAACATGGCTCGTCGATGCGATCAAGTTACCCCGACTGTTGTATTCACGGTCTGTCCCCCGATGGTGTATCCATAAAACGGCCACAATTTGGCCTTACAAACTCCACTGGAGCTCCATGAACCGCCAAATCGATCATAACAAAAAGTTGTATGCGTCCATATCCCACTCGTCTGCTTCGACAACATTTCGAAGGCCAGATCCGGCTTGTAAAATTGACTTTCGGATGATTTTATCTTTGCCGTGTACTCTGCCACCCTCTACCACCCGTCCGTGAGCTTGCCCAAGGACCGATATATGGGCAATAACATATGGAACAATACACCATCCTTCCATTAACGAACAAGAAAGACTAAGGTTCAGTCTGGACAGAAGGAGGAGGCTCTTTGTTGCATCGAAACCGATGAATTCATGCTTCACATGTTCTATCAGCCATCCCACTACCACCCTCACTTTTTCACCAACAGATGCACTATTCTTGGATGATAAAGTACGTAGCACCTCATCCTCATTATGTTTATGCACACAAAAAATTATAGGTCATTCCGAATGGTGCAAGATGGCTCATCGATGCGATCGAGTTACCCTGAAAGTTGTATTCACGGTCTGTCCCCCGATGTTGTATCCATAAAACGACCACAATTTGCCCATACAAACACCGTTGGAGCTCCATGACCTGCCAAATCGATCACAACGAAAAGTTTTATGCGTCCATATCCCACTCGTCCGCTTCGACAACATTTCGTAGGCCAGATCCGGCTTGTACAATTGACTTTCGGCTGATTTTTTCTTTGTCGTGTACTCTGCCACCCTCTACCACCCTTCCCTGAGCTCACCCACGGACCGATATATGGGCAATAACGTATGGAACAATACACCATCCTTCCATTCACGTACCAGAAAGACTACAGGTTCAGTCTGGACAGAAGAAGGAGGCTCTTTGTTGCATCGAAACCGATGAATTCATGCTTCACATGTTCTATCACCCGTCCCGCTACCACCCTCACTTTTTCACCAGCAGATGCATTATTCTTGGACGATAAAGTATGTAACACCTCATCCTCATTATGTTTATGCAAACGAAAAATTATAGGTCATTCGGAATGGTGCAAGATGGCTCGTCGATGCGATCAAGTTACCCAGAAAGTTGTATTCACGGTCTGTCCCCCGATGTTGTATCCATAAAACGGCCAGCATTTGGCCATACAAACTCCGCTGGAGCTCCATCAACCGCCAAATCGATCATAACGAAAAGTTGAATGCGTCCATATCCCACTCGTCTGCTTCGACAACATTTCGAAGGCCAGATCCGGCTTGTAAAATTGACTTTCGGATGATTTTATCTTTGCCGTGTACTCTGCCACCCTCTACCACCCATCCGTGAGCTAAGCCAAGGACCGATATATGGGCAATAACATATGGAATTATAGACCATCCTTCCTTTAACGAACCAGAAAGACTAAGGTTTAGTCTGGACAGAAGGAGGAGGCTCTTTGTTGCATCGAAACCGATGAATTCATGCTTCACATGTTCTATCACCCATCCCACTACCACCCTCACTTTTTCACCAGCAGATGCATTTTTCTTGGATGATAAAGTACGTAACACCTCATCCTCATTATGTTTATGCACACGAAAAATGATAGGTCATTCCGAATGGTGCAAGATGGCTCGTCGATGCGATCAAGTTACCCTGAAAGTTGTATTCACGGTCTGTCCCCCGATGTTGTATCCATAAAATGGCCACAATTTGGCCATACAAACTCCGTTGGAGCTCCATGACCCGCCAAATCTATCTCAACAACAAGATGTATGCGTCTATATCCCACTCGTCCGCTTCGACAACATTTCGGAGGCCAGATCCGGCTTGTACAATTGACTTTCGGTTGATTTTATCTTTGCCGTGTACTCTGCCATCCTCTACCACCCTTCCCTGAGCTCACCCACGGACCGATATATGGGCAATAACGTATAGAACAATACACCATCCTTCCATTCACGAACCAGAAAGACTACAGGTTCAGTCTGGACAGTAGAAGGAGGCTCTTTGTTGCATCGAAACCGATGAATTCATGCTTCTAATGTTCTATCACCCGTCCTGCTACCACCCTCACTTTTTCACCAGCAGATGCATTATACTTGGACGATAAAGTATGTAACACCTCATCCTCATTATGTTTATGCAAAGGAAAAATTATAGGTCATTCTGAATGGTGCAAGATGGCTCATCGATGCGATCAAGTTACCCACAAAGTTGTATTCACGGTCTGTCCCCCGATGTTGTATCCATAAAATGGCCACAATTTGGCCATACAAACTCCATTGGAGCTCCATGACCCGCCAAATCGATCACAATGAAAAGTTGTATGCATCCATATCCCACTCATCCGCTTCGACAACATTTCGGAGGCCAGATCCGGCTTGTAAATTTGACTTTCGGATGATTTTGTCTTTGCCGTGCACTCTGCACCCTCTACCACCCTTCCGTGAGCTCACCCACGGATAGATATATGGGCAATAACGTATGGAACAATACACCATCCTTCCATTGACGAACCAGAAAGACTACAGGTTCAGTCTGGACAGAAGGAAGAGGCGCTTTGTTGCATCGAAACCGAATAATTCATGCTTCACATGTTCTATCACCCATCCCGCTACCACCCTCACTTTTTCACCAGTAGATGCATTATTCTTGGATGATAAAGTACGTAACACCTCATCCTCCTTATGTTTATGCACATGAAAAATTATAGTACATTCCGAATGGTGCAAGATGGCTCGTCGATGCGATCAAGTTACACTGAAAGTTGTATTCACGGTCTGTCCCCCGATGTTGTATCCATAAAACAGCCACAATTTGGCCATACAAACTCCGTTGGAGCTCCATGACCCGCTAAATCTATCACAACGACAAGATGTCTGCGTCTATATCCCACTCGTTCGCTTCGACAACATTTCGGAGGCCAGATCCGGCTTGTACAATTGACTTTCGGATGATTTTATCTTTGCCGTGTACTCTGCCACCCTCTACCACCCTTCCCTGAGCTCACCCACGGACCGATATATGGGCAATAACGTATGGAACAATACACCATCCTTCCATTCACGATCCAAAAAGACTACAGGTTCAGTCTGGACAGAAGAAGGAGGAGGCTCTTTGTTGCATCGAAACCGATGAATTCATGCTTCACATGTTCTATCGCCCATCCCGCTACCACAATCATTTTTTCACTAGCAGATGCCATATTCTTAAATGATAAAGTATGTAGCACCTCATCCTCATTATGTTTATGCACACAAAAAATTATAGGTCATTCCGAATGGTGCAAGATGGCTCGTCGATGCGATCAAGTTACCCTGAAAGTTGTATTCACGGTCTGTCCCCCGATGTTGTATCCATAAAACGGCCACAATTTGGCCATACAAACTCCGTTGGAGCTCCATGACCCGCCAAATCGAGCACAACGAAAAGTTGTATGCGTCCATATTCCACTCGCCCGCTTCAACAACATTTCGGAGGCCAGATCCGGCTTGTAAAATTGACTTTCGTATGATTTTATCTTTGCCGTGTACTTTGCCACCCTCTACCACCCATCCGTGAGCTAAGGCACGGACCGATATATGGGCAATAATGTATGGAACAATACACCATCTTTCCATTCACGAACCAGAAAGATTACAAGTTCAGTCTGGACAGAAGAAGGCGGCTCTTTGTTGCATGAAACGGATGAATTCATGCTTCACATGTTCTATCACCCCGCTACCACCCTCACTTTTTCACCTGCAGATGCATTATTCTTGGATGATAAAGTACGTAACACCTCATCCTCATTATGTTTATGCACACGAAAAATTATAGGTCATTCTGAATGGTGCAAGATGGCTCGTCGATGCGATCAAGTTACCCAGAAAGTTGTATTCACGGTCTGTCCCCGATGTTGTATCGATAAAACGGCCACAATTTGGCCATACAAACTCCGTTGGAGCTCCTTGACCCGCCAAATCGATCACAACGAAAAGTTGTATGCGTCCATATCCCATTCCTCCGCTTCGACATCATTTCGGAGGCCAGATCTGGCTTGTAAATTTGACTTTCGGATGATTTTGTCTCTGCCGTGCACTCTGCCACCCTCTACCGCCCTTCCGTGAGCTCACCCACGGACAGATATATGGGCAATAACATATGGAACAATACACCATCCTTCCATTGACAAACCAGAAAGACAACAGGTTCAGTCTAGACAGAAGGAGGAGGCTCTTTGTTGCATCGAACCGAATAATTCATGCTTCACATGTTCTATCACCCATCCCGCTACCACCCTCACTTTGTCACCAGCAGATGCATTATTCTTGGATGATAAAGTACGCAACCCCTCATCCTCATTATGTTTATGCCCACAAAAAATTATTGGTCACTCCGAATGGTGCAAGATGGCTCGTCGATGCGATCAAGTTACCCTGAAAGTTGTATTCACGGTCTATCCCCCGATGTTGTATCCATAAAACGGCCACAATTTGGCCATACAAACTCTGTAGGAGCTCCATGACCCGCCAAATCTATCACAACAACAAGATGTATGCGTCTATATCCCACTCGTCCGCTTCGACAACATTTCGGAGGCCAGATCCGGCTTATACAATTCACTTTCGGATGATTTTATCTTTGCCGTGTACTCTGCCACCCTCTACCACCTTCCCTGAGCTCACCCACGGACCGATATATGGGCAATAACGTATGGAACAATACACCATCCTTCCATTCACGAACCGAAAAGACTAAAGGTTCAGTCTGGACAGAAGGAGGAGGCTCTTTGTCGCATCGAAACCGATGAATTCATGCTTCACATGTTCTATCACCCACCCCGTTACCACCCTCACTTTTTCACCAGCAGATGCATTATTCTTGGATGATAAAGTATGTAGCACCTCATCCTCATTATGTTTATGCACACGAAAAATTATTGGTCATTCCGAATAGTGCAAGATGGCTCGTCGATGCGATCAAGTTACCCTGACTGTTGTATTCACGGTCTGTCCCCCGATGGTGTATCCATAAAACGGCCACAATTTGGCCATACAAACTCCACTGGAGCTCCATGAACCGCCAAATCGGTCATAACGAAAAGTTGTATGCGTCCATATCCCACTCGTCTGCTTCGACAACATTTCGAAGGCCAGATCCGGCTTGTAAAATTGACTTTCGGATGATTTTATCTTTGCCGTGTACTCTGCCACCCTCTGCCACCCGTCCGTGAGCTAAGCCAAGGACCGATATATGGGCAATAACATATGGAACAATACACCATCCTTCCATTAACGAACCAGAAAGACTAAGGTTCTGTCTGGACAGAAGGAGGAGGCTCTTTGTTGCATCGAAACCGATGAATTCATGCTTCACATGTTCTATCAGCCATCCCACTACCACCCTCACTTTTTCACCAACAGATGCACTATTCTTGGATGATAAAGTACGTGGCACCTCATCCTCATTATGTTTATGCACACAAAAAATTATAGGTCATTCCGAATGGTGCAAGATGGCTCGTCGATGCGATCAAGTTACCCTGAAAGTTGTATTCACGGTCTGTCCCTCGATGTTGTATCCATAAAACGGCCACAATTTGCCCATACAAACACCGTTGGAGCTCCATGACCCGCCAAATCGATCACAACGAAAAGTTTTATGCGTCCATATCCCACTCGTCCGCTTCGACAAAATTTCGGAGGTTAGATCCGGCTTGTACAATTGACTTTCGGATGATTTTTTCTTTGTCGTGTACTCTGCCACCCTCTACCACCCTTCCCTGAGCTCACCCACGGACCGATATATGGGCAATAACGTATGGAACAATACACCATCCTTCCATTCACGTACCAAAAAGACTACAGGTTCAGTCTAGACAGAAGAAGGAGGATCTTTGTTGCATCGAAACCGATGAATTCATGCTTCACATGTTCTATCACCCATCCCGCTACCACCCTCACTTTTTCACCAGCAGATGCATTATTCTTGGACGATAAAGTATGTAACACCTCATCCTCATTATGTTTATGCAAACAAAAAATTATAGGTCATTCTGAATGGTGCAAGATGGCTCGTCGATGCGATCAAGTTACCCAGAAAGTTGTATTCACGGTCTATCCCCGATGTTGTATCCATAAAAAGGCCACAATTTGGCCATACAAACTCCGTTGGAGCTCCATGACCCGCCAAACCGATCACAACGACTAGATGTATGCGTCCATATCCCACTCCTCCGCTTCGACATCATTTCGGAGGCCAGATCTGGCTTGTAAATTTGACTTTCGGATGATTTTATCTTTGCCGTGCACTCTGCCACCCTCTACCACCCTTCCCTGAGCTCACCCACGGACCGATATATGGGCAATAACGTATGGAACAATACACCATCCTTCCATTCATGAACTAGAAAGACTACAGGTTCAGTCTGGACAGAAGCAGGAGGCTCTTTGTTACATGGAAACCGATGAATTCATGCTTCCCATGTCCTATCACCCGTCCCGCTACCACACTCACTTTTTCACCAGCAGATGCATTATTATTGGATGATAAAGTACGCAACACCTCATCCTCATTATGTTTATGCCCACGAAAAATTATTGGTCACTCCGAATGGTGCAAGATGGCTCGTCGATGCGATCAAGTTACCCTGAAAGTTGTATTCACGGTCTGTCCCCCGATGTTGTATCCATAAAACGACCACAATTTGCCCATACAAACTCCGTTGGAGCTCCATGACCCGCCAAATCGATCACAACGAAAACTTTTATGCGTCCATATCCCACTCTTCCGCTTCGACAACATTTCGGAGGCCAGATCCGGCTTGTACAATTGACTTTCGGATGATTTTTCCTTTGTCGTGTACTCTGCCACCCTCTACCACCCTTCCCTGAGCTCACCCACGGACCGATATATGGGCAATAATGTATGGAACAATACACCATCCTTCCATTCACGTACCAGAAAGACTACAGGTTCAGTCTGGACAGAAGAAGGAGGCTCTTTGTTGCATCGAAACCGATGAATTCATGCTTCACATGTTCTATCACCCCGCTACCACCCTCACTTTTTCACCAGCAGATGCATTATTCTTGGATGATAAAGTACGTAACACCTCATCCTCATTATGTTTATGCACACGAAAAATTATAGGTTATTCTGAATGGTGCAAGATGGCTCGTCGATGCGATCAAGTTACCCAGAAAGTTGTATTCACGGTCTGTCCCCGATGTTGTATCGATAAAACGGCCACAATTTGGCCATACAAACTCCGTTGGAGCTCCATGACCCGCCAAATCGATTACAACGAAAAGTTGTATGCGTCCATATCCCACTCCTCCGCTTCGACATAATTTCGGAGGCCAGATCTGGCTTGTAAATTTGACTTTCGGATGATTTTGTCTCTGCCGTGCACTCTGCCACCCTCTACCACCCTTCCGTGAGCTCACCCACGGATAGATATATGGGCAATAACGTATGGAACAATACACCATCCTTCCATTGACAAACCAGAAAGACTACAGGTTTAGTCTGGACAGAAGGAGGAGGCTCTTTGTTGCATCGAAACCGATGAATTCATCAAAACATAATGAGGTTGGGTAACTTGACCCACCAAATCTATCTCAACAACAAGATGTATGCGTCTATATCCCACTCGTCCGCTTCGACAACATTTCGAAGGCCAGATCCGGCTTGTACAATTGACTTTCGGATGTTTTATCTTTGCCGTGTACTCTGCCACCCTCTACCACCCTTCCCTGAGCTCACCCACGGACCGATATATGGGCAATAACGTATGGAACAATACACCATCCTTCCATTCGCGAACCAAAAAGACTACAGGTTCAGTCTGGACAGAAGGAGGAGGCTCTTTGTTGCATCGAAACCGATGAATTCATGCTTCACATGTTCTATCACCCATCCCGCTACCACCCTCACTTTTTCACCAGCAGATGCATTATTCTTGGATGATAAAGTGTGTAGCACCTCATGCTCATTATGTTTATGCACACGAAAAATTATAGGTCATTCCGAATGGTGCAAGATGGCTCGTCGAAGCGATCGAGTTACCCTGAATGTTGTATTCACGGTCTGTCCCCCGATGTTGTGTCCATAAAACGGCCAGCATTTGGCCATACAAACTCCGCTGGAGCTCCATCAACCGCCAAATCGATCATAACGAAAAGTTGTATGCGTCCATATCCCACTCGTCTGCTTTGACAACATTTCGAAGGCCAGATCCGGCTTGTAAAATTGACTTTCGGATGATTTTATCTTTGCCGTGTACTCTGCCACCCTCTACCACCCATCCGTGAGCTAAGCCAAGGACCGATATATGGGCAATAACATATGGAATTATACACCATCCTTCCTTTAACGAACCAGAAAGACTAAGGTTCAGTCTGGACAGAAGGAGGAGGCTCTTTGTTGCATCGAAACCGATGAATTCATGCTTCACATGTTCTATCACCCATCCCGCTACCACCCTCGCTTTTTCACCAGCAGATGCGTTTTTCTTGGATGATAAAGTATGTAACACCTCATCCTCATTATGTTTATGCACACGAAAAATGATAGGTCATTCCGAATGGTGCAAGATGGCTCGTCGATGCGATCAAGTTACCCTGAAAGTTGTATTCACGGTCTGTCCCCCGATGTTGTATCCATAAAACGGCCACAATTTGGCCATACAAACTCCGTTGGAGCTCCATGACCCGCTAAATCTATCTCAACAACAAGATGTATGCGTCTATATCCCACTCGTCCGCTTCGACAACATTTCGGAGGCCAGATCCGGCTTGTACAATTGACTTTCGGATGATTTTATCTTTGCCGTGTACTCTGCCATCCTCTACCACCCTTCCCTGAGCTCACCCACGGAAGGATATATGGGCAATAACGTATAGAACAATACACCATCCTTCCATTCACGAACCAGAAAGACTACAGGTTCAGTCTGGACAGTAGAAGGAGGCTCTTTGTTGCATCGAAACCGATGAATTCATGCTTCTAATGTTCTATCACCCGTCCCGCTACCACCCTCACTTTTTCAAAGGGCAGATGCATTATACTTGGACGATAAAGTATGTAACACCTCATCCTCATTATGTTTATGCAAAGGAAAAACTATAGGTCATTCTGAATGGTGCAAGATGGCTCATCGATGCGATCAAGTTACCCACAAAGTTGTATTCACGGTCTGTCCCCCGATGTTGTATCCATAAAATGGCCACAATTTGGCCATACAAACTCCATTGGAGCTCCATGACCCGCCAAATCGATATCAATGAAAAGTTGTATGCGTCCATATCCCACTCATCCGCTTCGGCAACATTTCGGAGGCCAGATCCGGCTAGTAAAGTTGACTTTCGGATGATTTTGTCTTTGCCGTGCACTCTGCCACCCTCTACCACCCTTCCGTGAGCTCACCCACGGATAGATATATGGGCAATAACGTATGGAACAATACACCATCCTTCCATTGACGAACCAGAAAGACTACAGGTTCAGTCTGGACAGAAGGAGGAGGCTCTTTGTTGCATCGAAACCGAATAATTCATGCTTCACATGTTCTATCACCCATCCCGCTACCACCCTCACTTTTTCACCAGTAGATGCATTATTCTTGGATGATAAAGTACGTAACACCTCATCCTCCTTATGTTTATGCACACGAAAAATTATAGTACATTCCGAATGGTGCAAGATGGCTCGTCGATGCGATCAAGTTACACTGAAAGTTGTATTCACGGTCTGTCCCCCGATGTTGTATCCATAAAACAGCCACAATTTGGCCATACAAACTCCGTTGGAGCTCCATGACCCGCCAAATCTATCACAACGACAAGATGTCTGCGTCTATATCCCACTCGTTCGCTTCGACAACATTTCGTAGGCCAGATCCGGCTTGTACAATTGACATTCGGATGATTTTATCTTTGCCGTGTACTCTTCCACCCTCTACCACCCTTCCCTGACCTCACCCACGGACCGATATATGGGCAATAACGTATGGAACAATACACCATCCTTCCATTCACGAACCAAAAAGACTACAGGTTCAGTCTGGACAGAAGGAGGAGGCTCTTTGTTGCATCGAAACCGATGAATTCATGCTTCACATGTTCTATCACCCATCCCGCTACCACCCTCACTTTTTCACCAGCAGATGCATTATTCTTGGATGATAAAGTGTGTAGCACCTCATGCTCATTATGTTTATGCACACGAAAAATTATAGGTCATTCCGAATGGTGCAAGATGGCTCGTCGATGCGATCGAGTTACCCTGAATGTTGTATTCACGGTCTGTCCCCCGATGTTGTATCCATAAAACGGCCAGAATTTGGCCATACAAACTCCGCTGGAGCTCCATCAACCGCCAAATCGATCATAACGAAAAGTTGTATGCATCCATATCCCACTCGTCTGCTTCGACAACATTTCGAAGGCTAGATCCGGCTCGTAAAATTGACTTTCGGATGATTTTATCTTTGCCGTGTACTCTGCCACCCTCTACCACCCATCCGTGAGCTAAGCCAAGGACCGATATATGTGCAATAATGTATGGAACAATACACCATCTTTCCATTCACGAACCAGAAAGACTACAAGTTCAGTCTGGACAGAAGAAGGAGGCTCTTTGTTGCATCGAAACCGATGAATTCATGCTTCACATGTTCTATCACCCCGCTACCACCCTCACTTTTTCACCAGCAGATGCATTATTCTAGGATGATAAAGTACGTAACACCTCATCCTCATTATGTTTATGCACACGAAAAATTATAGGTCATTCTGAATGGTGCAAGATGGCTCGTCGATGCGATCAAGTTACCCAGAAAGTTGTATTCACGGTCTGTCCCCGATGTTGTATCGATAAAACGGCCACAATTTGGCCATACAAACTCCGTTGGAGCTCCATGACCCGCCAAACCGATCACAACGACTAGATGTATGCGTCCATATCCCACTCCTCCGCTTCGACATCATTTCGGAGGCCAGATCTGGCTTGTAAATTTGACTTTCGGATGATTTTATCTTTGCCGTGCACTCTGCCACCCTCTACCACCCTTCCCTGAGCTCACCCACGGACCGATATATGGGCAATAACGTATGGAACAATACACCATCCTTCCATTCATGAACTAGAAAGACTACAGGTTCAGTCTGGACAAAAGCAGGAGGCTCTTTGTTACATGGAAACCGATGAATTCATGCTTCCCATGTTCTATCACCCGTCCCGCTACCACCCTCACTTTTTCACCAGCAGATGCATTATTATTGGATGATAAAGTACGCAACACCTCATCCTCATTATGTTTATGCCCACGAAAAATTATTGGTTACTCCGAATGGTGCAAGATGGCTCGTCGATGTGATCAAGTTACCCTGAAAGTTGTATTCACGGTCTGTCCCCCGATGTTGTATCCATAAAACGGCCACAATTTGCCCATACAAACTCCGTTGGAGCTCCATGACCCGCCAAATCGATCACAACGAAAAGTTTTATGCGTCCATAGCCCACTCGTCCGCTTCGACAACATTTCGGAGGCCAGATCCGGCTTGTACAATTGACTTTCGGATGATTTTATCTTTGCCGTGTACTCTGCCACCCTCTACCACCCTTCCCTGAGCTCACCCACGGACCGATATATGGGCAATAACGTATGGAACAATACACCATCCTTCCATTCGCGAACCAAAAAGACTACAGGTTCAGTCTGGACAGAAGGAGGAGGCTCTTTGTTGCATCGAAACCGATGAATTCATGCTTCACATGTTCTATCACCCATCCCGCTACCACCCTCACTTTTTCACCAGCAGATGCATTATTCTTGGATGATAAAGTGTGTAGCACCTCATGCTCATTATGTTTATGCACACGAAAAATTATAGGTCATTCCGAATGGTGCAAGATGGCTCGTCGATGCGATCGAGTTACCCTGAATGTTGTATTCACGGTCTGTCCCCCGATGTTGTATCCATAAAACGGCCAGCATTTGGCCATACAAACTCCGCTGGAGCTCCATCAACCGCCAAATCGATCATAACGAAAAGTTGTATGCGTCCATATCCCACTCGTCTGCTTCGACAACATTTCGAAGGCCAGATCCGGCTTGTAAAATTGACTTTCGGATGATTTTATCTTTGCCGTGTACTCTGCCACCCTCTACCACCCATCCGTGAGCTAAGCCAAGGACCGATATATGGGCAATAACATATGGAATTATACACCATCCTTCCTTTAACGAACCGGAAAGACTAAGGTTCAGTCTGGACAGAAGGAGGAGGCTCTTTGTTGCATCGAAACCGATGAATTCATGCTTCACATGTTCTATCACCCATCCCGCTACCACCCTCACTTTTTCACCAGCAGATGCATTTTTCTTGGATGATAAAGTACGTAACACCTCATCCTCATTATGTTTATGCACACGAAAAATGATAGCTCATTCCGAATGGTGCAAGATGGCTCGTCGATGCGATCAAGTTACCCTGAAAGTTGTATTCACGGTCTGTCCCCCGATGTTGTATCCATAAAACGGCCACAATTTGCCCATACAAACTCCGTTGGAGCTCCATGACCCGCCAAATCGATCACAACGAAAAGTTTTATGCGTCCATATCCCACTCGTCCGCTTCGACAACATTTCGGAGGCCAGATCCGCCTTGTACAATTGACTTTTGGATGATTTTTTCTTTGTCGTGTACTCTGCCACCCTCTACCACCCTTCCCTGAGCTCACCCACGGACCGATATATGGGCAATAACGTATGGAACAATACACCATCCTTCCATTCACGTACCAGAAAGACTACAGGTTCAGTCTGGACAGAAGAAGGAGGCTCTTTGTTGCATCGAAACCGATGAATTCATGCTTCACATGTTCTATCACCCCGCTACCACCCTCACTTTTTCACAAGCAGATGCATTATTCTTGGATGATAAAGTACGTAACACCTCATCCTCATTATGTTTATGCACACGAAAAATTATAGGTCATTCTGAATGGTGCAAGATGGCTCGTCGATGCGATCAAGTTACCCAGAAAGTTGTATTCACGATCTGTCCCCGATGTTGTATCGATAAAACCGCCACAATTTGGCCATACAAACTCCGTTGGAGCTCCATGACCCGCCAAATCGATTACAACGAAAAGTTGTATGCGTCCATATCCCACTCCTCCGCTTCGACATCATTTCGGAGGCCAGATCTGGCTTGTAAATTTGACTTTCGGATGATTTTGTCTCTGCCGTGCACTCTGCCACCCTCTACCACCCTTCCGTGAGCTCACCAACGGATAGATATATGGGCAATAACGTATGGAACAATACACCAACCTTCCATTGACAAACCAGAAAGACTACAGGTTCAGACTGGACAGAAGGAGGAGGCTCTTTGTTGCATCGAAACCGATGAATTCATCAAAACATAATGAGGATGGGTAACTTGACCCACCAAATCTATCTCAACAACAAGATGTATGCGTCTATATCCCACTCGTCCGCTTCGACAACATTTCGAAGGCCAGATCCGGCTTGTACAATTGAGTTTCGAATGATTTTATCTTTGCCGTGTACTCTGCCACCCTCTACCACCCTTCCCTGAGCTCACCCACGGACCGATACATGGGCAATACGTATGGAACAATACACCATCCTTCCATTCGCGAACCAAAAAGACTACAGGTTCAGTCTGGACAGAAGGAGGAGGCTCTTTGTTGCATCGAAACCGATGAATTCATGCTTCACATGTTCTACACCCATCCCGCTACCACCCTCACTTTTTCACCAGCAGATGCATTATTCTTGGATGATAAAGTGTGTAGCACCTCATGCTCATTATGTTTATGCACACGAAAAATTATAGGTCATTCCGAATGGTGCAAGATGGCTCGTCGATGCGATCGAGTTACCCTGAATGTTGTATTCACGGTCTGTCCCCCGATGTTGTATCCATAAAACGGCCAGCATTTGGCCATACAAACTCCGCTGGAGCTCCATCAACCGCCAAATCGATCATAACGAAAAGTTGTATGCGTCCATATCCCACTCGTCTGCTTCGACAACATTTCGAAGGCCAGATCCGGCTTGTAAAATTGACTTTCGGATGATTTTATCTTTGCCGTGTACTCTACCACCCTCTACCACCCATCCGTGAGCTAAGCCAAGGACCGATATATGGGCAATAACATATGGAATTATACACCATCCTTCCTTTAACGAACCGGAAAGACTAAGGTTCAGTCTGGACAGAAGGAGGAGGCTCTTTGTTGCATCGAAACCGATGAATTCATGCTTCACATGTTCTATCACCCATCCCGCTACCACCCTCACTTTTTCACCAGCAGATGCATTTTTCTTGGATGATAAAGTACGTAACACCTCATCCTCATTATGTTTATGCATACGAAAAATGATAGGTCATTCCGAATGGTGCAAGATGGCTCGTCGATGCGATCAAGTTACCCTGAAAGTTGTATTCACGGTCTGTCCCCCGATGTTGATACGGGGTCGCCCGATCTTCACGGAGGATCTACTTGACGAACGAATCAACACCACCTGAAGGGTACGAAGGAAACCCTCGATCCCAGCCAACAACGCTGTCGGGTAATGGATAACTAGTGCAACCTGACGAGACCGAAACTAGCTACTGCATATGCAACAACCAGCAACAAGTATTCGCCCAACCACACTCTTAGGATTCCAATCCACGCAACCACGCACGAAGTTGGAAGCACGAACTGGTTGCCGCCTCAGCGGCAACTGTTGTAAAATCACAAAGTGAGTTTACCCTCTCACAAGGCAAGATTACAAGAGCTAAGGAGGAAGTGAACTCTCAAACAAGATTCTGGTTGCACTTAGCTAACCTATGCTGAAATCAAATTGCCAAAGAGTTGTGGCTGAAGTGGGGGAAGGGGTATTTATACTAGGAACAGCCCTCCTAGTTTAGGTGTGAAACCAGTCCAAAAGAGAGGCTCAAATTCGTGGTAACCAACTGGTCAAGGGAGCAAACACATGGAGCCTCGCGCAGCAATTAATGCTCTGGACAGCTTGCATTGGAACTCTCATATCCTTTGACTCAGGACTCCAAATGATGCACCGTTTGATTTTCCTGAAAGTAGACTTCATATGCTGTCCAATTTGTACTCTCACACGTGCTGGAACCTCATATATTTGTGTTGCATGATGCAGCACGTTCTGGGACGAATTCTGGAACTGTGCATGAAACAATAGATTGTTGAGATGGCTTGCTATTCTTCCTTGAGGTGTAATTAGTTGCCCTTGTCACCAAAACATGGTTTACATCAGAGTTGAAACTTGTTCTCTTCAAACTTGTTGTATGGGCTTCAGAACTTGTTTCTTCACGAGCTGAACTTGCTGAAAGTTGTTGGTTGTCCTCAACATTGTACCTGAGTAAAATCAGCATAGATGATTTAGGCAGTATAAAGTTCTCATGGATAGTTGAAGTATGATCAGCTAGGAGCGCATTCACCTCTTGTTCTATTTGTTTGGCACGACTCCTTGTCATGGGACTCAAATAGGTCTTCTTTGTAGAAGCTTCATTTGATAGCTGAGATTTATGATGAGGAGAAAATGACAAACGAGATGAACCTGGGATGTCCTCATCATCCTCCCCCTCTTCAAAAGGAGTCATCCTCGACTCTTGTCCCTCTTGAGCGAAGCATGGATATTGACCAACAATATTCAATGTGAACAATAGCTGGGCTCCTGAGTTCCTTCTCATCTTCACCTTTGGTTTGTGTAGATCATCATCCACATGCCTGCATAATAGTAATGATAGTAGCAGCTCGGCCACCCTTAAAACAAATAATATGGAACCCAAAGTATATGCGTTCACCTGATCGTCAACATGGCACAATAGTATGTGCGTTCCATGAATGCTCGTTATGATGGATTTCTCAAGTTGATGTTGTTGCATCTCAATATGAAACGTGCTTCTCGCCTTGTCATGATGTTTATAAATGAAGCTTACTGTTTGGTTGCAACTATACAATCTTACTTGCCTAGGATGGTCCTCATCATCCTCCCTTCCTTCAAGAAAAAACGTCCTCGGTTTTTGATAACCTGTAGCACCACTAAAAGAAACAAACAACGTGTATGCATGGTATATGAAGACGTCACACATTTTGTTGTTACCAAGATTTTGCGCATTCCAAATTTCAGAAAAGTTATCTTTATAGCAGAAAACCATATTTCTCATTGGGTCAACGTAAGTTCTGGGTTTGTAAAAATTGTTGCTTGTTTTGCAAATATAAGTTAGGGACATAGCAAAATCATTCACATCATTCCTACTCCTAGAAAAGCATGTTGTTATCATTTCAAAGCCAAAATCAGAAGTATGTATGTCCAACAGAACATATTTCACAAGCAAGATTATCTCATATGATAGTTCATATTTTCGCATAGTAAACCCGTGCAAATGCGGTGAACAAATTTTTAGTATCAACCATTCATCAACTCGAGATCTGAGAAGTTTAGTGCATGCAAAACATGAACTTATGGGGACCAACAAATCAGTGACACATTCACCACAAGCATACAGTTTCTTTTCACATGACACAAACTGTTTCACATGAGAATGGTTGCCCAATTGATTAGCATTCAGTTCTGCAAGTCTATTGCAAGCAATGCATATTTTGTCCACAACAAACTTCCCGCCAACACCATAATCTCCAATCAAATTAAACTTAAAACAGTAGGTGTAGGTTTCATAGAGAGAGTATGAATGTGTGATTTCAGAAATGTTCATGACAGGATAACTCAATTCAATAGATTTAGCAAGCGTGGCACAATATAAAGCATGAACATGAGATATTTTATCAAGCATTTTGTCATGCCTTACTAATTTCACACTATCAAAATGATAGGCAATCATGTGATCCAATGGTTCATGCATGGTAGAACAAGCAATCATAGGAGGCGTTGTTGCAGCAGGGTTATACTTACAATCATTCTCTTGCTCTTGCTGCAATCTCGCTTCAATACCATCTTTCTTTTCTTCATCAAGCTGTTGTTCCTCCTGAGCACATGGTGAATCATCAACTCTGGTTTGCTTCTCTTCATGTTCCTCAATGTGGTGGGAAAGTGTATCAGCACCAGACTCCCTTTCTTCAAAGCAAACCTGTACATTGCGAGAGATAATGCAAGGAATAGAAATGTTTATGTTAGTTTCAGAATCCTCACATTTTGTATCAGCTAATACTCTCTTTTCCTTTGGTGTATCTCTCGAACTCTCATTTGTGGGACTCTCAATCTCACTTTGCGTGGAATCACACAGCTCACTTTTTGTAATATCACTCTCACTCTTTTTGGCTATGTGGCTCTCATTCTCACTTGGGATTTGATGTGTATTTGTTGCTACAGAATTTTGACCAATTGTGAGGCTCTTTTCTCGTGTTGCAAGCACCTTTTTCTCATCACAAGTCTTCTTACTTGTAGTGAACGACCAATTGTCCATCTTGTTCTCCGCATAGCTTAGCCTCTTCACACGACTGGTTCTTGAACGAAATTGAATACTCATGTTGAATGGACGTGCACGTTCTTTGTGAATTCTCCTTTCTTCATCTATGGCAAAAGTCACAAGGTCCTGCATACTACCATCATATTTCAAACGAACTGTAGCAGCCACATCACGATTCAGACCACTTTTAAAATATGCCCTTGCTGCAGATTTATCCATAACATTGGCACGATACATTGCTACCTTCAGCTCATCATAATAGGCTTGGATAGATCTGAGACCTTGCTTAATGCTCTTCATGTGACGCAACAAATAGTCTTCATATCTTGTTGGTACAAACTCCTTCCTCATGATCTCCTTCAACTCGACCCATGTTCTTACAAACCTCCTTTTGCGGTGGTGCTTCCACCACTTACAAGCATACTCTTCAAACTCCATGGTTGCTCGAAGCACTTGTTTTGTTTCTGGAAATTTCTTCAACTCCAACTCCATGAATTGTACCCATTCAAGGTATTCCTCCGGATCAGCACTTCCGTAGAAAGGAAGTTCCACGTACTCACGACCTGCCATGGTTAGTTTTGCAAAAGCCCTATAGTACTAGAAGCATATATGTGGGTAAAAACTCAAGCTCACCTCACTTACCAACCGAAGCTCATGTAACTTCCAAGTGAGAGCAGAATCGTGCTCAACCGTGGTGCCGGTGGTTGGTATACAAAGAGTGATGAATCAAGCGAATACAAGTCTATGGTTGCACATGCGGGGCTGTTTGGTGGGGCTTGGGTGGGATATATATGTAGCAAAAGATTGACTAATCTGCAATCTAGATATTGTTGAACCAAGTAATCATCCACACAAGATTCTAATGCCGTTCGTTGCTGAATGAGATATAAGTGAGGTACATGCAACTCATACCAAGGAATCAGATTTGCTAGAAAGCAAGGATTGAAGATGTTGCACACTTGACAAGTTTCAGCTCACAATACAAACAGGGATTTCTCAAGATATAAGTGAAGAACAGTCCCAAATTTCTCTCTTTTGTTTCTTGCACACACTTTCTTTCTTTGGGCAGATCTCTTTTTTTTTGCCTCTTTTTTTTTTGCTTTTTTTTGACAAACTTCAACAAGGGACTTGGATCTGAACACCCACTTTGGGGGATCCACGAAAATTACAATGGATGAGCTCAAACACCAAGAACATGCAGCTGAAACTTTGGCAGAAAACACACACGAACTGATCTGATTTTTCTGGCTGGAAAACACGGTGGGAATCAGATCTAACAAGGATGGATGGAAAGTACACGGTGTGGGCTTTCCAAAATGCACAAAAACACCCAAAACGGACTCCGGATGACAAAGATACACAAGATTTGGTGGAGGATGCAGATCTGAAATCTGTGGACGAAAACAAACACAAACACACAAGAATGGATGGGGAAACTCAGCAACTAAAAACAAAAGATCTAGTGGACAAGAACTTGATAAAACTCACCAAATGACAGATTAAAGGCTGCAAAGGGCTTGGTAACGGTATATTTTTTTGTGGGGCTATTTTCTGGACTTTAGGATGAACAAGAACACGAACTAAACTAGGGATACAAGATCCTACCGTGTCAACCGAAGCTCTGATGCCAAGATGATACGGGGTCGCCCGATCTTCACGGAGGATCTGCTTGACGAACGAATCAACGCCACCTGAAGGGTACGAAGGAAACCCTCGATCCCAGCCAACAACGCTGTCGGGTAATGGATAACTAGTGCAACCTGACGAGACCGAAACTAGCTACTGCATATGCAACAACCAGCAACAAGTATTCGCCCAACCACACTCTTAGGATTCCAATCCACGCAACCACGCACGAAGTTGGAAGCACGAACTGGTTGCCGCCTCAACGGCTACTGTTGTAAAATCACAAAGTGAGTTTACCCTCTCACAAGGCAAGATTACAAGAGCTAAGGAGGAAGTGAACTCTCAAACAAGATTCTGGTTGCACTTAGCTAACCTATGCTGAAATCAAATTGCCAAAGAGTTGTGGCTGAAGTGGGGGAAGGGGTATTTATACTAGGAACAGCCCTCCTAGTTTAGGTGTGAAACCAGTCCAAAAGAGAGGCTCAAATTCGTGGTAACCAACTGGTCAAGGGAGCAAACACATGGAGCCTCGCGCAGCAATTAATGCTCTGGACAGCTTGCATTGGAACTCTCATATCCTTTGACTCAGGACTCCAAATGATGCACCGTTTGATTTTCCTGAAAGTAGACTTCATATGCTGTCCAATTTGTACTCTCACACGTGCTGGAACCTCATATATTTGTGTTGCATGATGCAGCACGTTCTGGGACGAATTCTGGAACTGTGCATGAAACAATAGATTGTTGAGATGGCTTGCTATTCTTCCTTGAGGTGTAATTAGTTGCCCTTGTCACCAAAACATGGTTTACATCAGAGTTGAAACTTGTTCTCTTCAAACTTGTTGTATGGGCTTCAGAACTTGTTTCTTCACGAGCTGAACTTGCTGAAAGTTGTTGGTTGTCCTCAACATTGTACCTGAGTAAAATCAGCATAGATGATTTAGGCAGTATAAAGTTCTCATGGATAGTTGAAGTATGATCAGCTAGGAGCGCATTCACCTCTTGTTCTATTTGTTTGGCACGACTCCTTGTCATGGGACTCAAATAGGTCTTCTTTGTAGAAGCTTCATTTGATAGCTGAGATTTATGATGAGGAGAAAATGACAAACGAGATGAACCTGGGATGTCCTCATCATCCTCCCCCTCTTCAAAAGGAGTCATCCTCGACTCTTGTCCCTCTTGAGCGAAGCATGGATATTGACCAACAATATTCAATGTGAACAATAGCTGGGCTCCTGAGTTCCTTCTCATCTTCACCTTTGGTTTGTGTAGATCATCATCCACATGCCTGCATAATAGTAATGATAGTAGCAGCTCGGCCACCCTTAAAACAAATAATATGGAACCCAAAGTATATGCGTTCACCTGATCGTCAACATGGCACAATAGTATGTGCGTTCCATGAATGCTCGTTATGATGGATTTCTCAAGTTGATGTTGTTGCATCTCAATATGAAACGTGCTTCTCGCCTTGTCATGATGTTTATAAATGAAGCTTACTGTTTGGTTGCAACTATACAATCTTACTTGCCAAGGAGGAGGCTCTTTGTTGCACCATCCTTCCATTCGTGAACCAAAAAGACTACAGGTTCAGTCTGGACAGAAGGAGGAGGCTCTTTGTTGCATCGACACCGATGAATTCATGCTTCACATGTTCTATCACCCATCCCGCTACCACCCTCACTTTTTCAGCAGCAGATGCATTATTCTTGGATGATAAAGTGTGTAGCACCTCATGCTCATTATGTTTATGCACACGAAAAATTATAGGTCATTCCGAATGGTGCAAGATGGCTCGTCGATGCGATCGAGTTACCCTGAATGTTGTATTCACGGTCTGTCCCCCGATGTTGTATCCATAAAACGGCTAGAATTTCGCCATACAAACTCCGCTGGAGCTCCATCAACCGCCAAATCGATCATAACGAAAAGTTGTATGCATCCATATCCCACTCGTCTGCTTCGACAACATTTCGAAGGCTAGATCCGGCTTGTAAAATTGACTTTCGGATGATTTTATCTTTGCCGTGTACTCTGCCACCCTCTACCACCCATCCGTGAGCTAAGCCACGGACCGATATATGGGCAATAATGTATGGAACAATACACCATCTATCCATTCACGAACCAGAAAGACTACAAGTTCAGTCTGGACAAAAGAAGGAGGCTCTTTGTTGCATCGAAACCGATGAATTCATGCTTCACATGTTCTATCACCCCGCTACCACCCTCACTTTTTCACCATCAGATGCATTATTCTAGGATGATAAAGTACGTAACACCTCATCCTCATTATGTTTATGCACACGAAAAATTATAGGTCATTCTGAATGGTGCAAGATGGCTTGTCGATGCGATCAAGTTACCCAGAAAGTTGTATTCACGGTCTGTCCCCGATGTTGTATCGATAAAACGGCCACAATTTGGCCATACAAACTCCGTTGGAGCTCCATGACCCGCCAAACCGATCACAACGACTGGATGTATGCGTCCATATCCCACTCCTCCGCTTCGACATCATTTCGAAGGCCAGATCTAGCTTGTAAATTTGACTTTCGGATGATTTTATCTTTGCCGTGCACTCTGCCACCCTCTACCACCCTTCCCTGAGCTCACCCACGGACCGATATATGGGCAATAACGTATGGAACCATACACCATCCTTCCATTCATGACCTAGAAAGACTACAGGTTCAGTCTGGACAGAAGCAGGAGGCTCTTTGTTACATGGAAACCGATGAATTCATGCTTCCCATGTTCTATCACCCGTCCCGCTACCACCCTCACTTTTTCACCAGCAGATGCATTATTATTGGATGATAAAGTACGCAACACCTCATCCTCATTATGTTTATGCCCACGAAAAATTATTGGTCACTCCGAATGGTGCAAGATGGCTCGTCGATGCGATCAAGTTACCCTGAAAGTTGTATTCACGGTCTGTCCCCCGATGTTGTATCCATAAAACGGCCACAATTTGCCCATACAAGCTCCGTTGGAGCTCCATGACCCGCCAAATCGATCACAACGAAAAGTTTTATGCGTCCATATCCCACTCGTCCGCTTCGACAACATTTCGGAGGCCAGATCCGCCTTGTACAATTGACTTTCGGATGATTTTTTCTTTGTCGTGTACTCTGCCACCCTCTACCACCCTTCCCTGAGCTCACCCACGGACCGATATATGGGCAATAACGTATGGAACAATACACCATCCTTCCATTCACGTACCAGAAAGACTACAGGTTCAGTCTGGACAGAAGAAGGAGGCTCGTTGTTGCATCGAAACCGATGAATTCATGCTTCACATGTTCTATCACCCTGCTACCACCCTCACTTTTTCACAAGCAGATGCATTATTCTTGGATGATAAAGTACGTAACACCTCATCCTCATTATGTTTATGCACACGAAAAATTATAGGTTATTCTGAATGGTGCAAGATGGCTCGTCGATGCGATCAAGTTACCCAGAAAGTTGTATTCACGGTCTGTCCCCGATGTTGTATCGATAAAACGGCCACAATTTGGCCATACAAACTCCGTTGGAGCTCCATGACCCGCCAAATCGATTACAACGGAAAGTTGTATGCGTCCATATCCCACTCCTCCGCTTCGACATCATTTCGGACGCCAGATCTGGCTTGTAAATTTGACTTTCGGATGATTTTGTCTCTGCCGTGCACTCTGCCACCCTCTACCACCCTTCCGTGAGCTCACCAACGGATAGATATATGGGCAATAACGTATGGAACAATACACCATCCTTCCATTGACAAACCAGAAAGACTACAGGTTCAGTTTGGACAGAAGGAGGAGGCTCTTTGTTGCATCGAAACCAATGAATTCATCAAAACATAATGAGGATGGGTAACTTGACCCACCAAATCTATCTCAACAACAAGATGTATGCGTCTATATCCCACTCGTCCGCTTCGACAACATTTCGAAGGCCAGATCCGGCTTGTACAATTGACTTTCGGATGATTTTATCTTTGCCGTGTACTCTGCCACCCTCTACCACCCTTCCCTGAGCTCACCCACGGACCGATATATGGGCAATAACGTATGGAACAATACACCATCCTTCCATTCGCGAACCAAAAAGACTACAGGTTCAGTCTGGACAGAAGGAGGAGGCTCTTTGTTGCATCGAAACCGATGAATTCATGCTTCACATGTTCTATAACCCATCCCGCTACCACCCTCACTTTTTCACCAGCAGATTCATAATTATTGGATGATAAAGTGTGTAGCACCTCATGCTCATTATGTTTATGCACACGAAAAATTATAGGTCATTCCGAATGGTGCAAGATGGGTCGTCGATGCGATCGAGTTACCCTGAATGTTGTATTCATGGTCTGTCCCCCGATGTTGTATCCATAAAACGGCCAGCATTTGGCCATACAAACACCGCTGGAGCTCAATCAACCGCCAAATCGATCATAACAAAAAGTTGTATGCGTCCATATCCCACTCGTCTGCTTCGACAACATTTCGAAGGCCAGATCCGGCTTGTAAAATTGACTTTCGGATGATTTTATCTTTGCCGTGTACTCTGCCACCCTCTACCACCCATCCGTGAGCTAAGCCAAGGACCGATATATGGGCAATAACATATGGAATTATACACCATCCTTCCTTTAACGAACCAGAAAGACTAAGGTTCAGTCTGGACAGAAGGAGGAGGCTCTTTGTTGCATCGAAACCGATGAATTCATGCTTCACATGTTCTATCACCCATCCCGCTACCACCCTCACTTTTTCACCAGCAGATGCATTTTTCTTGGATGATAAAGTACGTAACACCTCATCCTCATTATGTTTATGCACACGAAAAATGATAGGTCATTCCGAATGGTGCAAGATGGCTCGTCGATGCGATCAAGTTACCCTGAAAGTTGTATTCACGGTCTGTCCCCGGATGTTGTATCCATAAAACGGCCACAATTTGGCCATATAAACTCCGTTGGAGCTCCATGACCCGCCAAATCTATCTCAACAACAAGATGTATGCGTCTATATCCCACTCGTCCGCTTCGACAACATTTCGGAGGCCAGATCCGGCTTGTACAATTGACTTTCGGATGATTTTATCTTTGCCGTGTACTCTGCCATCCTCTACCACCCTTCCCTGAGCTCACCCACGGACCGATATATGGGCAATAACGTATAGAACAATACACCATCCTTCCATTCACGAACCAGAAAGACTACAGGTTCAGTCTGGACAGTAGAAGGAGGCTCTTTGTTGCATCGAAACCGATGAATTCATGCTTCTAATGTTCTATCACCCGTCGCGCTACCACCCTCACTTTTTCACCAGCAGATGCATTATACTTGGACGATAAAGTATGTAACACCTCATCCTCATTATGTTTATGCAAAGGAAAAACTATAGGTCATTCTGAATGGTGCAAGATGGCTCATCGATGCGATCAAGTTACCCACAAAGTTGTATTCACGGTCTGTCCCCCGATGTTGTATCCATAAAATGGCCACAATTTGGCCATACAAACTCCATTGGACCTCCATGACCCGCCAAATCGATATCAATGAAAAGTTGTATGCGTCCATATCCCACTCGTCCGCTTCGGCAACATTTCGGAGGCCAGATCCGGCTAGTAAATTTGACTTTCGGATGATTTTGTCTCTACCGTGCACTCTGCCACCCTCTACCACCCTTCCGTGAGCTCACCCACGGATAGATATATGGGCAATAACGTATGGAACAATACACCATCCTTCCATTGACGAACCAGAAAGACTACAGGTTCAGTCTGGACAGAAGGAGGAGGCTCTTTGTTGCATCGAAACCGAATAATTCATGCTTCACATGTTCTATCACCCATCCCGCTACCACCCTCACTTTTTCACCAGTAGATGCATTATTCTTGGATGATAAAGTACGTAACACCTCATCCTCCTTATGTTTATGCACACGAAAAATTATAGTACATTCCGAATGGTGCAAGATGGCTCGTCGATGCGATCAAGTTACACTGAAAGTTGTATTCACGGTCTGTCCCCCGATGTTGTATCCATAAAACAGCCACAATTTGGCCATACAAACTCCGTTGGAGCTCCATGACCCGCCAAATCTATCACAACGACAAGATGTCTGCGTCTATATCCCACTCATTCGCTTCGACAACATTTCGAAGGCCAGATCCGGCTTGTACAATTGACTTTCGGATGATTTTATCTTTGCCGTGTACTCTGCCACCCTCTACCACCCTTCCCTGAGCTCACCCACGGATCGA
Organism: Elymus sibiricus; assembly: GCA_039707655.1. Taxonomy (NCBI): domain Eukaryota; kingdom Viridiplantae; phylum Streptophyta; class Magnoliopsida; order Poales; family Poaceae; genus Elymus; species Elymus sibiricus. The sequence goes on from CM077668.1 coordinate 200,567,441, forward strand.
TATATGGGCAATAACGTATGGAACAATACACCATCCTTCCATTCGCGAACCAAAAAGACTACAGGTTCAGTCTGGACAGAAGGAGGAGGCTCTTTGTTGCATCGAAACCGATGAATTCATGCTTCACATGTTCTATCACCCATCCCGCTACCACCCTCACTTTTTCACCAGCAGATGCATTATTCTTGGATGATAAAGTGTGTAGCACCTCATGCTCATTATGTTTATGCACACGAAAAATTATAGGTCATTCCGAATGGTGCAACATGGCTCGTCGATGCGATCGAGTTACCCTGAATGTTGTATTGACGGTCTGTCCCCCGATGTTGTATCCATAAAACGGCCAGAATTTGGCCATACAAACTCCGCTGGAGCTCCATCAACCGCCAAATCGATCATAACGAAAACTTGTATGCATCCATATCCCACTCGTCTGCTTCGACAACATTTCGAAGGCTAGATCCGACTTGTAAAATTGACTTTCGGATGATTTTATCTTTGCCGTGTACTCTGCCACCCTCTACCACCCATCCGTGAGCTAAGCCACGGACCGATATATGGGCAATAATGTATGGAACACTACACCATCTTTCCATTCACGAACCAGAAAGACTACAAGTTCAGTCTGGACAGAAGAAGGAGGCTAATTGTTGCATCGAAACCGATGAATTCATGCTTCACATGTTCTATCACCCCGCAACCACCCTCACTTTTTCACCAGCAGATGCATTATTCTAGGATGATAAAGTACGTAACACCTCATCCTCATTATGTTTATGCACACGAAAAATTATAGGTCATTCTGAATGGTGCAAGATGGCTCGTCGATGCGATCAAGTTACCCAGAAAGTTGTATTCACGGTCTGTCCCCGATGTTGTATCGATAAAACGGCCACAATTTGGCCATACAAACTCCGTTGGAGCTCCATGACCCGCCAAACCGATCACAACGACTAGATGTATGCGTCCATATCCCACTCCTCCGCTTCGACATCATTTCGGAGGCCAGATCTGGCTTGTAAATTTGACTTTCGGATGATTTTATCTTTGCCGTGCACTCTGGCACCCTCTACCACCCTTCCCCGAGCTCACCCACGGACCGATATATGGGCAATAACGTATGGAACAATACACCATCCTTCCATTCATGAACTAGAAAGACTACAGGTTCAGTCTGGACAGAAGCAGGAGGCTCTTTGTTACATGGAAACCGATGAATTCATGCTTCCCATGTTCTATCACCCGTCCCGCTACCACCCTCACTTTTTCACCAGCAGATGCATTATTATTGGATGATAAAGTACGCAACACCTCATCCTCATTATGTTTATGCCCACGAAAAATTATTGGTCACTCCGAATGGTGCAAGATGGCTCGTCGATGCGATCAAGTTACCCTGAAAGTTGTATTCACGGTCTGTCCCCCGATGTTGTATCCATAAAACGGCCACAATATGCCCATACAAACTCCGTTGGAGCTCCATGACCCGCCAAATCGATCACAACGAAAAGTTTTATGCGTCCATATCCCACTCGTCCGCTTCGACAACATTTCGGAGGCCAGATCCGCCTTGTACAATTGACTTTCGGATGATTTTTTCTTTGTCGTGTACTCTGCCACCCTCTACCACCCTTCCCTGAGCTCACCCACGGACCGATATATGGGCAATAACGTATGGAACAATACACCATCCTTCCATTCACGTACCAGAAAGACTACAGGTTCAGTCTGGACAGAAGAAGGAGGCTCTTTGTTGCATCGAAACCGATGAATTCATGCTTCACATGTTCTATCACCCCGCTACCACCCTCGCTTTTTCACAAGCAGATGCATTATTCTTGGATGATAAAGTACGTAACACCTCATCCTCATTATGTTTATGCACACGAAAAATTATAGGTCATTCTGAATGGTGCAAGATGGCTCGTCGATGCGATCAAGTTACCCAGAAAGTTGTATTCACGGTCTGTCCCCGATGTTGTATCGATAAAACGGCCACAATTTGGCCATACAAACTCCGTTGGAGCTCGATGACCCGCCAAATCGATTACAACGAAAAGTTGTATGCGTCCATATCCCACTCCTCCGCTTCGACATCATTTCGGAGGCCAGATCTGGCTTGTAAATTTGACTTTCGGATGATTTTGTCTCTGTCGTGCACTCTGCCACCCTCTACCACCCTTCCGTGAGCTCACCAACGGATAGATATATGGGCAATAACGTATGGAACAATACACCATCCTTCCATTGACAAACCAGAAAGACTACAGGTTCAGTCTGGACAGAAGGAGGAGGCTCTTTGTTGCATCGAAACCGATGAATTCATCAAAACATAATGAGGATGGGTAACTTGACCCACCAAATCTATCTCAACAACAAGATGTATGCGTCTATATCCCACTCGTCCGCTTCGACAACATTTCGAAGGCCAGATCCGGCCTGTACAATTGACTTTCGGATGATTTTATCTTTGCCGTGTACTCTGCCACCCTCTACCACCCTTCCCTGAGCTCACCCACGGACCGATATATGGGCAATAACGTATGGAACAATACACCATCCTTCCATTCGCGAACCAAAAAGACTACAGGTTCAGTCTGGACAGAAGGAGGAGGCTCTTTGTTGCATCGAAACCGATGAATTCATGCTTCACATGTTCTATCACCCATCCCGCTACCACCCTCACTTTTTCACCAGCAGATGCATTATTCTTGGATGATAAAGTGTGTAGCACCTCATGCTCATTATGTTTATGCACACGAAAAATTATAGCTCATTCTGAATGGTGCAAGATGGCTCGTCGATGCGATCGAGTTACCCTGAATGTTGTATTCACGGTCTGTCCCCCGATGTTGTATCCATAAAACGGCCAGCATTTGGCCATACAAACTCCGCTGGAGCTCCATCAACCGCCAAATCGATCATAACGAAAAGTTGTATGCGTCCATATCCCACTCGTCTGCTTCGACAACATTTCGAAGGCCAGATCCGGCTTGTAAAATTGACTTTCGGATGATTTTATCTTTGCCGTGTACTCTGCCACCCTCTACCACCCATCCGTGAGCTAAGCCAAGGACCGATATATGGGCAATAACATATGGAATTATAGACCATCCTTCCTTTAACGAACCAGAAAGACTAAGGTTCAGTCTGGACAGAAGGAGGAGGCTCTTTGTTGCATCGAAACCGATGAATTCATGCTTCACATGTTCTATCACCCATCCCGCTACCACCCTCACTTTTTCACCAGCAGATGCATTTTTCTTGGATGATAAAGTACGTAACACCTCATCCTCATTATGTTTATGCACACGAAAAATGATAGGTCATTCCGAATGGTGCAAGATGGCTCGTCGATGCGATCAAGTTACCCTGAAAGTTGTATTCACGGTCTGTCCCCCGATGTTGTATCCATAAAACGGCCAAAATTTGGCCATACAAACTCCGTTGGAGCTCCATGACCCGCCAAATCTATCTCAACAACAAGATGTATGCGTCTATATCCCACTCGTCCGCTTCGACAACATTTCGGAGGCCAGATCCGGCTTGTACAATTGACTTTCGGATGATTTTATCTTTGCCGTGTACGCTGCCATCCTCTACCACCCTTCCCTAAGCTCACCCACGGACCGATATATGGGCAATAACGTATAGAACAATACACCATCCTTCCATTCACGAACCAGAAAGACTACAGGTTCAGTCTGGACAGTAGAAGGAGGCTCTTTGTTGCATCGAAACCGATGAATTCATGCTTCTAATGTTCTATCACCCGTCCCGCTACCACCCTCACTTTTTCACCAGCAGATGCATTATACTTGGACGATAAAGTATGTAACACCTCATCCTCATTATGTTTATGCAAAGGAAAAACTATAGGTCATTCTGAATGGTGCAAGATGGCTCATCGATGCGATCAAGTTACCCACAAAGTTGTATTCACGGTCTGTCCCCCGATGTTGTATCCATAAAATGGCCACAATTTGGCCATACAAACTCCATTGGAGCTCCATGACCCGCCAAATCGATCACAATGAAAAGTTGTATGCGTCCATATCCCACTCATCCGCTTCGGCAACATTTCGGAGGCCAGATCCCGCTAGTAAATTTGACTTTCGGATGATTTTGTCTTTCCCGTGCACTCTGCCACCCTCTACCACCCTTCCGTGAGCTCACCCACGGATAGATATATGGGCAATAACGTATGGAACAATACACCATCCTTCCATTGACGAACCAGAAAGACTACAGGTTCAGTCTGGACAGAAGGAGGAGGCTCTTTGTTGCATCGAAACCGAATAATTCATGCTTCACATGTTCTATCACCCATCCCGCTACCACCCTCACTTTTTCACCAGTAGATGCATTATTCTTGGATGATGAAGTACGTACCACCTCATCCTCCTTATGTTTCTGCACACGAAAAATTATAGTACATTCCGAATGGTGCAAGATGGCTCGTCGATGCGATCAAGTTACACTGAAAGTTGTATTCACGGTCTGTCCCCCAATGTTGTATCCATAAAACAGCCACAATTTGGCCATACAAACTCCGTTGGAGCTCCATGACCCGCCAAATCTATCACAACGACAAGATGTCTGCGTCTATATCCCACTCGTTCGCTTCGACAACATTTCGAAGGCCAGATCCGGCTTGTACAATTGACTTTCGGATGATTTTATCTTTGCCGTGTACTCTGCCACCCTCTACCACCCTTCCCTGAGCTCACCCACGGACCGATATATGGGCAATAACATATGGAACAATACACCATCCTTCCATTCGCGAACCAAAAAGACTACAGGTTCAGTCTGGACAGAAGGAGGAGGCTCTTTGTTGCATCGAAACCGATGAATTCATGCTTCACATGTTCTATCACCCATCCCGCTACCATCCTCACTTTTTCACCAGCAGATGCATTATTCTTGGATGATAAAGTGTGTAGCACCTCATGCTCATTATGTTTATGCACACGAAAAATTATAGGTCATTCCGAATGGTGCAAGATGGCTCGTCGATGCGATCGAGTTACCCTGAATGTTGTATTCACGGTCTGTCCCCCGATGTTGTATCCATAAAACGGCCAGAATTTGGCCATACAAGCTCCGCTGGAGCTCCATCAACCGCCAAATCGATCATAACGAAAAGTTGTATGCGTCCATATCCCACTCGTCTGCTTCGACAACATTTCGAAGGCTAGATCCGGCTTGTAAAATTGACTTTCGGATGATTTTATCTTTGCCGTGTACTCTGCCACCCTCTACCACCCATCCGTGAGCTAAGCCACGGACCGATATATGGGCAATAATGTATGGAACAATACACCATCTTTCCATTCACGAACCAGAAAGACTACAAGTTCAGTCTAGACAGAAGAAGGAGGCTCTTTGTTGCATCGAAACCGATGAATTCATGCTTCACATGTTCTATCACCCCGCTACCACCCTCACTTTTTCACCAGCAGATGCATTATTCTTGGATGATAAAGTACGTAACACCTCATCCTCATTATGTTTATGCACACGAAAAATTATAGGTCATTCTGAATGGTGCAAGATGGCTCGTCGATGCGATCAAGTTACCCAGAAAGTTGTATTCACGGTCTGTCCCCGATGTTGTATCGATAAAACGGCCACAATTTGGCCATACAAACTCCGTTGGAGCTCCATGACCCGCCAAATCGATCACAACGAAAAGTTGTATGCGTCCATATCCCACTCCTCCGCTTCGACATCATTTCGGAGGCCAGATCTGGCTTGTAAATTTGACTTTCGGATGATTTTGTCTTTGCCGTGCACTCTGCCACCCTCTACCACCCTTCCGTGAGCTCACCCACGGACAGATATATGGGCAATAACGTATGGAACAATTCACCATCCTTCCATTGACAAACCAGAAAGACTACAGGTTCAGTCTAGACAGAAGGAGGAGGCTCTTTGTTGCATCGAAACCGAATAATTCATGCTTCACATGTTCTATCACCCATCCCGCTACCACCCTCACTTTTTCACCAGCAGATGCATTATTCTTGGATGATAAAGTACGCAACACCTCATCCTCATTATGTTTATGCCCACAAAAAATTATTGGTCACTTCGAATGGTGCAAGATGGCTCGTCGATGCGATCAAGTTACCCTGAAAGTTGTATTCACGGTCTATCCCCCGATGTTGTATCCATAAAACGGCCACAATTTGGCCATACAAACAATGTTGGAGCTCCATGACCCGCCAAATCTATCACAACAACAAGATGTATGCGTCTATATCCCACTCGTCCGCTTCGACAACATTTTGGAGGCCAGATCCGGCTTATACAATTGACTTTCGGATGATTTTATCTTTGCCGTGTACTCTGCCACCCTCTACCACCCTTCCCTGAGCTCACCCACGGACCGATATATGGGCAATAACGTATGGAACAATACACCATCCTTCCATTCGCGAACCAAAAAGACTAAAGGTTCAGTCTGGACAGAAGGAGGAGGCTCTTTGTCGCATCGAAACCGATGAATTCATGCTTCACATGTTCTATCACCCACCCCGTTACCACCCTCACTTTTTCACCAGCAGATGCATTATTCTTGGATGATAAAGTATGTAGCACCTCATCCTCATTATGTTTATGCACATGAAAAATTATTGGTCATTCCGAATGGTGCAAGATGGCTCGTCGATGCGATCAAGTTACCCTGACTGTTGTATTCACGGTCTGTCCCCCGATGGTGTATCCATAAAACGGCCACAATTTGGCCATACAAACTCCACTGGAGCTCCATGAACCGCCAAATCGATCATAACGAAAAGTTGTATGCGTCCATATCCCACTCGTCTGCTTCGACAACATTTCGAACGCCAGATCCGGCTTGTAAAATTTACTTTCGGATGATTTTATCTTTGCCGTGTACTCTGCCACCCTCTACCACCCGTCCGTGAGCTAAGCCAAGGACCGATATATGGGCAATAACATATGGAACAATACACCATCCTTCCATTAACGAACCAGAAAGACTAAGGTTCAGTCTGGACAGAAGGAGGAGGCTCTTTGTTGCATCGAAACCGATGAATTCATGGTTCACATGTTCTATCAGCCATCCCACTACCACCCTCACTTTTTCACCAACAGATGCACTATTCTTGGATGATAAAGTACGTAGCACCTCATCCTCATTATGTTTATGCACACAAAAAATTATAGGTCATTCCGAATGGTGCAAGATAGCTCGTCGATGCGATCAAGTTACCCTGAAATTTGTATTCACGGTCTGTCCCCCGATGTTGTATCCATAAAACGACCACAATTTGGCCATACAAACTCCGTTGGAGCTCCGTGATCCGCCAAATCTATCTCAACAACAAGATGTATGCGTCTATATCCCACTCGTCCGCTTCGACAACATTTCGAAGGCCAGATCCGGCTTGTACAATTGACTTTCGGATGATTTTATCTTTGCCGTGTACTCTGCCACCCTCTACCACCCTTCCCTGAGCTCACCCACGGACCGATATATGGGCAATAACGTATGGAACAATACACCATCCTTCCATTCGCGAACCAAAAAGACTACAGGTTCAGTCTGGACAGAAGGAGGAGGCTCTTTGTTGCATCGAAACCGATGAATTCATGCTTCACATGTTCTATCACCCATCCCGCTACCACCCTCACTTTTTCACCAGCAGATGCATTATTCTTTGATGATAAAGTGTGTAGCACCTCATGCTCATTATGTTTATGCAAACGAAAAATTATAGGTCATTCTGAATGGTGCAAGATGGCTCGTCGATGCGATCAAGTTACCCAGAAAGTTGTATTCAAGGTCTGTCCCCGATGTTGTATCGATAAAATGGCCACAATTTGGCCATACAAACTCCGTTGGAGCTCCATGACCCGCCAAACTGATCACAATGACTAGATGTATGCGTCTATATCCCACTCGTCCGCTACGACAACATTTCGGAGGCCAGATCCGGCTTGTACAATTGACTTTCGGATGATTTTATCTTTGCCGTGTACTCTGCCACCCTCTACCACCCTTCCCTGAGCTCACCCACGGACCGATATATGGGCAATAACGTATGGAACAATACACCATCCTTCCATTCATGAACTAGAAAGACTACAGGTTCAGTCTGGACAGAAGCAGGAGGCTCTTTGTTACATGGAAACCGATGAATTCATGCTTCCCATGTTCTATCACCCGTCCCGCTACCACCCTCACTTTTTCACCAGCAGATGCATTATTATTGGATTATAAAGTACGCAACACATCATCCTCATTATGTTTATGCCCACGAAAAATTATTGGTCACTCCGAACGATGCAAGATGGCTCGTCGATGCGATCAAGTTACCCTGAAATTTGTATTCACGGTCTGTCCCCCGATGTTGTATCCATAAAACGACCACAATTTGGCCATACAAACTCCGTTGGAGCTCCATGACCCGCCAAATCTATCTCAACAACAAGATGTATGCGTCTATATCCCACTCGTCCGCTTCGACAACATTTCGAAGGCCAGATCCGGCTTGTACAATTGACTTTCGGATGATTTTATCTTTGCCGTGTACTCTGCCACCCTCTACCACCCTTCCCTGAGCTCACCCACGGACCGATATATGGGCAATAACGTATGGAACAATACACCATCCTTCCATTCGCGAACCAAAAAGACTACAGGTTCAGTCTGGACAGAAGGAGGAGGCTCTTTGTTGCATCGAAACCGATGAATTCATGCTTCACATGTTCTATCACCCATCCCGCTACCACCCTCACTTTTTCACCAGCAGATGCATTATTCTTGGATGATAAAGTGTGTAGCACCTCATGCTCATTATGTTTATGCACACGAAAAATTATAGGTCATTCCGAATGGTGAAAGATGGCTCGTCGATGCGATCGAGTTACCCTGAATGTTGTATTCACGGTCTGTCCCCCGATGTTGTATCCATAAAACGGCCAGAATTTGGCCATACAAACTCCGCTGGAGCTCCATCAACCGCCAAATCGATCATAACGAAAAGTTGTATGCATCCATATCCCACTCGTCTGCTTTGACAACATTTCGAAGGCCAGATCCGGCTTGTAAAATTGACTTTCGGATGATTTTATCTTTGCCGTGTACTCTGCCACCCTCTACCACCCATCCGTGAGCTAAGCCAAGGACCGATATATGGGCAATAACATATGGAATTATACACCATCCTTCCTTTAACGAACCAGAAAGACTAAGGTTCAGTCTGGACAGAAGGAGGAGGCTCTTTGTTGCATCGAAACCGATGAATTCATGCTTCACATGTTCTATCACCCATCCCGCTACCACCCTCACTTTTTCACCAGCAGATGCATTTTTCTTGGATGATAAAGTACATAACACCTCATCCTCATTATGTTTATGCACACGAAAAATGATAGGTCATTCCGAATGGTGCAAGATGGCTCGTCGATGCGATCAAGTTACCCTGAAAGTTGTATTCACGGTCTGTCCCCCGATGTTGTATCCATAAAACGACCACAATTTGCCCATACAAACTCCGTTGGAGCTCCATGACCCGCCAAATCGATCGCAACGAAAAGTTGTATGCATCCATATCCCACTCGTCCGCTTCGACAACAAGATGTATGCGTCTATATCCCACTCGTCCGCTTCGACAACATTTCGGAGGCCAGATCCGGCTTGTACAATTGACTTTCGGATGATTTTATCTTTGCCGTGTACTCTGCCATCCTCTACCACCCTTCCCTGAGCTCACCCACGGACCGATATATGGGCAATAACGTATAGAACAATACACCATCCTTCTATTCACGAACCAGAAAGACTACAGGTTCAGTCTGGACAGTAGAAGGAGGCTCTTTGTTGCATCGAAACCGATGAATTCATGCTTCTAATGTTCTATCACCCGTCCCGCTACCACCCTCACTTTTTCACCAGCAGATGCATTATACTTGGACGATAAAGTATGTAACACCTCATCCTCATTATGTTTATGCAAAGGAAAAATTATAGGTCATTCTGAATGGTGCAAGATGGCTCATCGATGCGATCAAGTTACCCACAAAGTTGTATTCACGGTCTGTCCCCCGATGTTGTATCCATAAAATAGCCACAATTTGGCCATACAAACTCCATTGGAGCTCCATGACCCGCCAAATCGATCACAATGAAAAGTTGTATGCGTCCATATCCCACTCATCCGCTTCGACAACATTTCGGAGGCCAGATCCGGCTTGTAAATTTGACTTTCGGATGATTTTGTCTTTGCCGTGCACTCTGCCACCCTCTACCACCCTTCCGTGAGCTCACCCACGGATAGATATATGGGCAATAACGTATGGAACAATACACCATCCTTCCATTGACGAACCAGAAAGACTACAGGTTCAGTCTGGACAGAAGGAGGAGGCTCTTTGTTGCATCGAAACCGAATAATTCATGCTACACATGTTCTATCACCCATCCCGCTACCACCCTCACTTTTTCACCAGTAGATGCATTATTCTTGGATGATAAAGTACGTAACACCTCATCCTCCTTATGTTTATGCACACGAAAAATTATAGTACATTCCGAATGGTGCAAGATGGCTCGTCGATGCGATCTAGTTACACAGAAAGTTGTATTCACGGTCTGTCCCCCGATGTTGTATCCATAAAACAGCCACAATTTGGCCATACAAACTCCGTTGGAGCTCCATGACCCGCCAAATCTATCACAACGACAAGATGTCTGCGTCTATATCCCACTCGTTCGCTTCGACAACATTTCGGAGGCCAGATCCGGCTTGTACAATTGACTTTCGGATGATTTTATCTTTGCCGTGTACTCTGCCACCCTCTGCCACCCTTCCCTGAGCTCACCCACGGACCGATATATGGGCAATAACGTATGGAACAATACACCATCCTTCCATTCACGATCCAGAAAGACTACAGGTTCAGTCTGGACAGAAGAAGGAGGAGGCTCTTTGTTGCATCGAAACCGATGAATTCATGCTTCACATGTTCTATCGCCTATCCCGCTACCACCCTCATTTTTTCACTAGCAGAAGCATTATTCTTAAATGATAAAGTATGTAGCACCTCATCCTGATTTTGTTTATGCACACAAAAAATTATAGGTCATTCCGAATGGTGCAAGATGGCTCGTCGATGCGATCAAGTTACCCTAAAAGTTGTATTCACGGTCTGTCCCCCGATGTTGTATCCATAAAACGGCCACAATTTGGCCATACAAACTCCGTTGGAGCTCCATGACCCGCCAAATCGAGCACAACGAAAACTTGTATGCGTCCATATTCCACTCGTCCGCTTCAACAACATTTCGGAGGCCAGATCCGGCTTGTAAAATTGACTTTCGGATGATTTTATCTTTGCCGTGTACTCTGCCACCCTCTACCACCCATCCGTGAGCTAAGCCACGGACCGATATATGGGCAATAATGTATGGAACAATACACCATCTTTCCATTCACGAGCCAGAAAGACTACAAGTTCAGTCTGGACGGAAGAAGGAGGCTCTTTGTTGCATCGAAACTGATGAATTCATGCTTCACATGTTCTATCACCCCGCTACCACCCTCAATTTTTCACCAGCAGATGCATTATTCTTGGATGATAAAGTACGTAACACCTCATCCTCATTATGTTTATGCACACGAAAAATTATAGGTCATTCTGAATGGTGCAAGATGGCTCGTCGATGCGATCAAGTTACCTAGAAAGTTGTATTCACGGTCTATCCCCGATGTTGTATAGATAAAACGGCCACAATTTGGCCATACAAACTCCGTTGGAGCTCCATGACCCGCCAAATCGATCACAACGAAAAATTGTATGCGTCCATATCCCACTCCTCCGCTTCGACATCATTTCGGAGGCCAGATCTTGCTTGTAAATTTGACTTTCGGATCATTTTGTCTCTGCCGTGCACTCTGCCACCCTCTACCACCCTTCCGTGAGCTCACCCACGGACAGATATATGGGCAATAACGTATGGAACAATACACCATCCTTCCGTTGACAAACCAGAAAGACTACAGGTTTAGTCTAGACAGAAGGAGGAGGCTCTTTGTTGCATCGAAACCGAATAATTCATGCTTCACATGTTCTATCACCCATCCCGCTACCACCCTCACTTTTTCACCAGCAGATGCATTATTCTTGGATGATAAAGTACGCAACACCTCATCCTCATTATGTTTATGCCCACAAAAAAATTATTGGTCACTCCGAATGGTGCAAGATGGCTCGTCGATGCGATCAAGTTACCCTGAAAGTTGTATTCACGGTCTATCCCCCGATGTTGTATCCATAAAACGGCCACAATTTGGCCATACAAACTCTGTTGGAGCTCCATGACCCGCCAAATCTATCACAACAACAAGATGTATGCGTCTATATCCCACTCGTCCGCTTCGACAACATTTCGGAGGCCAGATCCGGCTTATACAATTGACTTTCGGATGGTTTTATCTTTGCCGTGTACTCTGCCACCCTCTACCACCCTTCCCTGAGCTCACCCACGGACCGATATATGGGCAATAACGTATGGAACAATACACCATCCTTCCATTCATGAACCAAAAAGACTAAAGGTTCAGTCTGGACAGAAGGAGGAGGCTCTTTGTCGCATCGAAACCGATGAATTCATGCTTCACATGTTCTATCACCCACCCCGTTACCACCCTCACTTTTTCACCAGCAGATGCATTATTCTTGGATGATAAAGTATGTAGCACCTCATCCTCATTATGTTTATGCACACAAAAAATTATTGGTCATTCCGAATGGTGCAAGATGGCTCGTCGATGCGATCAAGTTACCCTGACTGTTGTATTAACGGTCTGTCCCCCGATGGTGTATCCATAAAACGGCCACAATTTGGCCATACAAACTCCACTGGAGCTCCATGAACCGCCAAATCGACCATAACGAAAAGTTGTATGCGTCCATATCCCACTCGTCTGCTTCGACAACATTTCGAAGGCCAGATCCGGCTTGTAAAATTGACTTTCGGATGATTTTATCTTTGCCGTGTACTCTGCCACCCTCTACCACCCGTCCGTGAGCTAAGCCAAGGACCGATATGTGGGCAATAACATATGGAACAATACACCATCCTTCCATTAACGAACCAGAAAGACTAAGGTTCAATCTGGACAGAAGGAGGAGGCTCTTTGTTGCATCGAAACCGATGAATTCATGCTTCACATGTTCTATCAGCCATCCCACTACCACCCTCCCTTTTTCACCAACAGATGCACTATTCTTGGATGATAAAGTACATAGCACCTCATCCTCATTATGTTTATGCACACAAAAAATTATAGGTCATTCCGAATGGTGCAAGATGCTCGTCGATGCGATCAAGTTACCCTGAAAGTTGTATTCACGGTCTGTCCCCGATGTTATATACATAAAACGGCCACAATTTGCCCATACAAACACCGTTGGAGCTCCAAGACCCGCCAAATCGATCACAACGAAAAGTTTTATGCGTCCATATCCCACTCGTCCGCTTCGACAACATTTCGGAGGCCAGATCCGGCTTGTATAATTGACTTTCGAATGATTTTTTCTTTGTCGTGTACTCTGCCACCCTCTACCACCCTTCCCTGAGCTCACCCACGGACCGATATATGGGCAATAACGTATGGAACAATACACCATCCTTCCATTCACGTACCAGAAAGACTACAGGTTCAGTCTGGACAGAAGAAGGTGGCTCTTTGTTGCATCGAAACCGATGAATTCATGCTTCACATGTTCTATCACCCGTCCCGCTACCACCCTCACTTTTTCACCAGCAGATGCATTATTCTTGGATGATAAAGTATGTAACACCTCATCCTCATTATGTTTATGCAAACGAAAAATTATAGGTCATTCTGAATGGTGCAAGATGGCTCGTCGATGCGATCAAGTTACCCAGAAAGTTGTATTCAAGGTCTGTCTCCGATGTTGTATCGATAAAATGGCCACAATTTGGCCATACAAACTCCGTTGGAGCTCCATGACCCGCCAAACCGATCACAACTATGTATGCATCTATATCCCACTCGTCCGCTTCGACAACATTTCGGAGGCCAGATCCGGCTTGTACAATTGACTTTCGGATGATTTTATCTTTGCCGTGTACTCTGCCACCCTCTACCACCCTTCCCTGAGCTCACCCACGGACCGATATATGGGCAATAACGTATGGAACAATACACCATCCTTCCATTCATGAACTAGAAAGACTACAGGTTCAGTCTGGAAAGAAGCAGGAGGCTCTTTGTTACATGGAAACCGATGAATTCATGCTTCCCATGTTCTATCACCCGTCCCGCTACCACCCTCACTTTTTCACCAGAAGATGCATTTTTATTGGATGATAAAGTACGCAACACCTCATCCTCATTATGTTTATGCCCAAGAAAAATTATTGGTCACTCCGAATGGTGCAAGATGGCTCGTCGATGCGATCAAGTTACCCTGAAAGTAGTATTCACGGTCTGTCCCCCGATGTTGTATACAAACTCCGTTGGAGCTCCATGACCCGCCAAATCTATCTCAACAACAAGATGTATGCGTCTATATCCCACTCGTCCGCTTCGACAACATTTCAAAGGCCAGATCCGGCCTGTACAATTGACTTTCGGATGATTTTATCTTTGCCGTGTACTCTGCCACCCTCTACCACCCTTCCCTGAGCTCACCCACGGACCGATATATGGGCAATAACGTATGGAACAATACACCATCCTTCCATTCGCGAACCAAAAAGACTACAGGTTCAGTCTGGACAGATGGAGGAGGCTCTTTGTTGCATCGAAACCGATGAATTCATGCTTCACATGTTCTATCACCCATCCTGCTACCACCCTCACTTTTTCACCAGCAGATGCATTATTCTTGGATGATAAAGTGTGTAGCACCTCATGCTCATTATGTTTATGCACACGAAAAATTATAGGTCATTCCGAATGGTGCAAGATGGCTCGTCGATGCGATCGAGTTACCCTGAATGTTGTATTCACGGTCTGTCCCCCGATGTTGTATCCATAAAACGGCCAGAATTTGGCCATACAAACTCCGCTGGAGCTCCATCAACCGCCAAATCGATCATAACGAAAAGTTGTATGCGTCCATATCCCACTCGTCTGCTTCGACAACATTTCGAAGGCCAGATCCGGCTTGTAAAATTGACTTTCGGATGATTTTATCTTTGCCGTGTACTCTGCCACCCTCTACCACCCGTCCGTGAGCTAAGCCAAGGACAGATATAGGGGCAATAACGTATGGAACAATACACCATCCTTCCATTCACGAACCAGAAAGACTACAGGTTCAGTGTGGACAAAAGGACGAGGCTCTTTGTTGCATCGAAACCGAAGAATTCGTGCTTCACATGTTCTATCACCCATCCCGCTACCACCCTCATTTTTTCACTAGCAGATGCATTATTCTTAAATGATAAAGTACGTAACACCGCATCCTCATTATGTTTATGCACACGAAAATCTATAGGTCATTCCGAATGGTGCAAGATGGCTCGTTGATGCGATCAAGTTACATTAAAAGTTGTATTCACGGTCTGTCCCCCGATGTTGCATCCATAAATAGGCCACAATTTGGCCATACAAACTACGTTCGAGCTCCATGACCCGCCAAATCGATCACAACGAAAAGTTGACTGTGTCCATATCCCACTCGTCCGCTTCGACAACATTTCGGAGGCCAGATCTGGCTCGTAAAATTGACTTTCGGATGATTTTATCTTTGCCGTGTACTCTGCCACCCTATACCACCTTTCGTGAGCTCATCCACGGACCGATATATAGGTAATAACGTATGGAACATTACACCATCCTTCCATTCATGAACCAGAAAGACTAAGGTTCAGTCTGGACAGAAGGAGGAGGCTCTTTGTTGCATCGAAATCGATGAATTCATGCTTCACATGTTTTATCACCCATCCCGCTACCTCCCTCACTTTTTCACCAGCAGATGTATTATTCTTGGATGATAAAATACGTAACACCTCATCCTCATTGTGTTTATGCACACAAAAAATTATAGGTCATTCCGAGTGGTGCAAGACGGCTCGTCAATGCGATCAAGTGACCCTCAAAGTTGTATTCATGGTCTGTCCCCCGATGTTGTATCCACAAAACGGCCACAATTTGGCCATACAAACTCTGTTGGAGCTCCATGGCCCGCCAAATCGATCATAACGAAAACTTGCATGCATCCATATCCCACTCGTCCGCTTCGACAACATTTCGGAGGCCAGCTCCGGCTTGTAAATTTGACTTTCGGTTGATTTTATCTTTGCCGCGTACTCTGCCACCCTCAACCACCCTTCCGTCAGCTAACCCACGGACAGATATATGGGCAATAACATATGGAACAATACACCATCCTTCCATTCACGAACCATAAACACTACAGGTTCAGTCTGGACAAGAGGAGGAGGCTCTTTGTTGCATCGAAACCGATGAATTCATGATTCACATGTTCTATCACTCGTCCCGCTACCACCCTCACTTTTTCACTAGCAGATGTATTATTCTGGGATGATAAAGTACGTAACACCTCATCCTCATTATGTTTATGCACACAAAAAATTATAGGTCATTCTGAATGGTGCAAGACGGCTCGTCGATGCGATCAAGTTACCATGAAAGTTGTATTCATGGTCTATCCCCCGATGTTGTATCCACAAAATGGCCACAATTTGGCCATACATATCCCACTCGTCCGCTTCGACAACATTTCGGAGGCCAGATCCGGCTTGTAAAATTGACTTTCTGATGATTTTATCTTTGCCGTGTACTCTGCCACCCTCTACCACCCTTCCGTGAGCTCACCCACGGATCGATATACGGGCAATAACGTATGGAACAATACACCATCCTTCCATTCATGAAACAGAAAGACTACAGGTTCAGTCTTGACAGATGAAGGAGGCTCTTTGTTGCATCGAAACTGATGAATTCATGCTTCACATGTTCTATTACCTGTCCCGCTACCACCCTCACTTTTTCACCAGCAGATGCATTATTCTTGGATGATAAAGTACATAACACCTCATCCTTATTATGTTTATGCACATGAAAAATTATAGGTCATTCCGAATGGTGCAAGATGGCTCGTCGATGCGATCAAGTTACCCTGAAAGTTGTATTCACGGTCTGTCCCCCGATGTTGTATCCATAAAACGGCCTTAATTTTGCCATACAAACTCCGTTGGAGCTCCATGACCCGCCAAATTGATCACAACGAAAACTTGTATGCGTCCATATCCCACTCGTCCACTTCGAGAACATTTCGGAGGCCAGCTCCGTCTTGTAAATTTGACTTTCGGTTGATTTTATCTTTGCCGTGTACTCTACCACCCTTCCGTGAGCTCATCCACAGACAGTTATATGGGCAATAACATAAGGAACAATACACCATCGTTCCATTCACGAACCAGAAAGACTACAGGTTCAGTGTGGACAATAGGAGGAGGCTCTTTGTTGCATCGAAACCGAAGAATTCATGCTTCACATGTTCTATCACCCATCCCGCTACCACCCTCACTTTTTCACTAGCAGATGCATTATTCTTAAATGATAAAGTACGTAACACCTCATCCTCATTATGTTTATGCACACGAAAAATTATAGGTCATTCCGAATGGTGCAAGATGGCTCGTCGATGTGATCAAGTTACATTAAAAGTTGTATTCACGGTCTGTCCCCCAATGTTGCATCCATAAATAGGCCACAATTTGGCCATACAAACTCCGTTGGAGCTCCATGACCTGCCAAATCGATCACAACGAAACGTTGTATGTGTCCATATCCCACCCGTCCGCTTCGACAACATTTCGAAGGCCAGATCTGGCTTGTAAAATTGACTTTCAGATGATTTTATCTTTGCCGTGTACTCTGCCACCCTCTACCACCCTTCCGTGAGCTCAGCCACGGATCAATATATGGGCAATAACGTATGGAACAATACACCATCCTTCCATTCACGAACCAGAAAGACTACAGGTTGAGTCTGGACAGGAGGAGGAGGATCTTTGTTGCATCGAAACCGATGAATTCATGATTCACATGTTCTTTCACCCATCCCGCTACCACCCTCACTTTTTCACCAGCACATGTATTATTCTTGGATGATAAAGTACGTAACAACTCATCCTTATTATGTTTATGCACACACAAAATTATAGGTTCCGAATGCTGCAAGACGGCTTGTCGATGCTATCAAGTTACCCTGAAAGTTGTATTCATGGTCTGTCCCCCGATGTTGTATCCACAAAACGGCCACAATTTGGCCATACAAACTCTGTTGGAGCTCCATGACCCGCCAAATCGATCACAACGACAAGATGTATGCATCCATATCCCACTCATCCGCTTCGACAACATTTCGGAGGCCAGATCTGGCTTGTAAAATTGACTTTCGGATGATTTTATCTTTGCCGTGTACTCTGCCACCCTGTACCACCCTTCCGTGAGCTCACCCACGGATCGATATACGGGCAATAACGTATGGAACAATACACCATCCTTCCATTCATGAAACAGAACGACTACAGGTTCAGTCTAGACAGAAGAAGGAGGCTCTTTGTTGCATCGAAACTGATGAATTCATGCTTCACATGTTCTATCACCTGTCCCGCTACCACCCTCACTTTTTCACCAGCAGATGCATTATTCTTGGATGATAAAGTACATAACACCTCATCCTCATTATGTTTATGCACACGAAAAATCATAGGTCATTCCTAATGGTGCATGATGGCTCGTCGATGCGATCAAGTTACCGTGAAAGTTGTATTCACGGTCTGTCCCCCGATGTTGTATCCATAAAACAGCCACAATTTGGCCATACAAACTCCGTTGGAGCTCCATGACCCGCCAAATTGATCACAACGAAAAGTTGTATGCGTCCATATCCCACTCGTCCGCTTCGACAACAGTTCGGAGGCCTGATCCGGCTTGTAAATTTGACTTTTGGTTGAGTTTATCTTTGCCGCGTACTCTGCCACGTGCTCGTGTCATTTGTGTTGCGGTTTACTTTGATGGCATCCTTGTGTTTAGTGAAACCCTCGAAGATCATGTCAAACACCTTAGAGAAGTTTTGCAAATTCTTAGAGACGAGCGACTTTATGCGAACATGGAAAAATGCACTTTTGGTGTTGATAAGCTTGTTTTCTTGTGCTTTGTTGTCTCATCTAAGGGTGTTCATGTTGGTGAAAGTAAAATTGATGCTATTAAGAATTGGCCACAACCAACCCATTTGCTTCAAGTGCGTAGCTTCCTTCGCTTAGCAGGTTTTTATTGTCGCTTTGTGAAGGACTTTAGCACTATTGCATCACCATTGCACGCATTGAGTAAGAAGAATGCACCATTTGTTTGGGGTCCATCTCAAGATGCCGCATTTCATGAGCTTAAAACCTTGCTTACACATGCTCCATTACTTGCATTACCCAATTTTGAGAAAACTTTTTGAAGTGCATTGTGACGCTAGTGGTAATGGTATTGGTGGTGTGTTAATGCAAGAGAAACGACCCATTGCATATTTTAGTGAGAAGCTCTCTGGCGCGCAACTTAACTACCCCATCTATGACAAAGAGTTATATGCTTTAGTGAGAGTCTTGCATGTGTGGGAACATTATCTCCGTCCACATGAATTTGTCATCCATACGGATCATGAAACGCTTAAGTACCTTAAGGGCCAAACAAAATTGAATAAGCGTCATGCTAAATGGAGTGAGTTCATTGAGTCATTTCCTTATGTTAAGGAAAATGTTGTGGCGGACGCTCTTTCCCGCAAGTGCATGTTGGTTACCAAACTTGAGTTGAATGTCATTGGCTTTGAGCACATTAAAGACTTGTATGAGCATGATTCGTCATTTGCAACTCCTTATGCCAAATGTTTACCTCATAAAACTTGGGAGCAATATTACCTGAAAGATGGTTATCTTATGCGAGCTAACAAACTTTGTATCTCCGAGTCTTCTCTTCGTTTGCTACTTTTGCAAGAAGCTCATGGTGGAGGACTCATGGGACATTTTGGACGAGACAAGACATTCGCTACGCTCTCCAAGAACTACTTTTGGCCCAAGATGTTTTGCGACGTCTCACGCTACACCAACTGGTGCTCTACATGCCGCAAAGCTAAGTCCAAAGCTCAATCTCATGGTTTATATATGCCACTTCCTATTCCATATGACCCATGGGAAGATATTAGCATGGATTTCGTGCTTGGTTTGCCTCGAACTCAACACGGCAAAGATTCCATATTTGTTGTTGTGGACCGTTTCTCTAAGATGGCACATTTCATTCCTTGCAACAAGATAGACGATGCTTCACATGTTGCAAATCTCTTTTGTAGGGAAATTTTGCGTTTGCATGGAGTGCCAAAGACGATCGTGTCGGACCGAGACGTCAAGTTCCTTAGCTACTTTTGGAAGACACTATGCGCCAAGCTCGGAATCAAGCTCCTCTTCTCATCGGCATATCACCCTCAAACCGACGGCCAAACGGAGGTCACGAACCGGACACTTTCCACACTACTCCGCTTGTTGATCAAGAAGAACATAAGGGAGTGGGAGGAATGTTTACCCATCGCCGAGTTCGCCTACAATCGAGAAAGACACTCTACTACCGGCAAGCCCCCCTTCGAGGTCGTCTACGGTTTCAACCCTTTGTCACCATTGGACATCTTACCGCTACCGCTACAAGAGCAAACCGACATGTACGCGAGTGCACGAGCAAGTTACCTCAAGAAGATGCATGAAGATACAAGGAACACGATCGAGCGCCAAGTACAACGCCTCGCGACCAAGGTCAACATCAACAAGCACCGCATGGTGTTCAACCCCGGAGATCTTGTCTGGCTACACCTTCGCAAAGACCGCTTCCCCAACGAGCGCAAGTCCAAACTACTTCCCCGAGCCGATGGACCATTCAAGGTGCTAGCACGCTACAACGACAATGCATACAAGATCGACATCCCTCGTGCCAAGTACAACGTGAGCAACATCTTCAACGTCAAGGACTTATCTCCCTTCCATGGTGATGCGGATTCCGATCCGAGGATGGATCTTTCGCAAGGGGGGGGGGAGATGATGCGGAGCATCCTACGGTCATCCCCATGGACCCACCTACGTCTCCCCAATCACCAAGAGGACCAATGACACGAGCACGTGCAAGAGCTCTCGAAACCGAGGTACAAAGGAATCGGCCAAGGAGAAGGAATGGAGCAAGATGGACACCAAGGACTTGGAAATTACTATGCCCAGCCCAGGAACACCGGTACAACCGCCCCACTACCGGTCAACAACCGGTCCACCGGTTTAACCGCTCCACTACCGCCCAAGTACCGGTCAACCTTCTGTATTCAAGCGGAGCAAGGCCGGTACCAGCCCGATTATTCCCCCAGCGCCAGCCAGCCCGGTACAACCGGTCCCCCAAGCGGTACAACCGGTCCTCCCTTCAACGAACACCTCCAGGAACCGGTGCCTGAGCCCCAGCGGTACAACCGCCCGCAAGTCCGGTACAACCGGTCAGCCTGCGCGCTGTGAAAGGGCAACGACCCATGTATCCCTCTACTTACCCCTTGGACTATAAATACTCATCTCCTAGCTCCGAATTAGGGTTAGCAAAGTAGATAGCTCTTTGAGATTAGAGCTTTTCTCACCCGTACCTCTCCCATGGAGATCAAGACCTCCATGAGACCCATGTGAGAAGATCCACTCCGGATATCAAGACCTCGACTCGTTCGCGGATCGGGATGAACTAGCTACCGTGTATCCTCCTTTGTTGGATTTGGACCTTTGTATCCCTCTATGTGTATGTGGATCTAGTGCATGTGTGATTTGGATCTTGTTGATTTGAGTGTTCTTCTCGTGTTCTTCGTGGATTTCCTCCTTTTCCCCCTCCTAAGTGTCAAAAGATCGTCATCTAGGGTTCCACCCTACATCATCTTGGATCAGAGCCACGTTGATTCACACTTTGGAGTTCTTCCCCTCCACTTTCTAGCCCCGATTTTGTTGTTTTTGCCCAATTTCGAACATTCCCCACAAAAATAGCCATACCAAATTTTTTGTGATTTGTTGGTTTGATGATGTTTTGTTGATTTTGATCCATGGATTTGCGGTGTTCCAAGTGGATCTAGCTTTCCCCCACCTTCCCCATCACGAAATTTCCCAATGGTGCAAGAAGGCTCGTCCATGCGATCAAGTTACCCTGAAAATTGTATTCACGGTCTGTCCCCCGATGTTGTATCCATAAAACGGCGACAATTTGGCCATACAAACTCCGTTGGAGCTCGATGACACGCCAAATCGATCACAACGAAAAGTTGGATGTGTTCATATCCCACTCGTCCACTTCGACAATATTTCGGATGCCAGATCCGGCTAGTAAAATTGACTTTCGGATGATTTTATCTTTGTCGTGTACTCTGCGACCCTCTACCACCCTTCCGTGAGCTCACCCACGGACCGATATATGGGCAATAATGTATGGAACAATACACCATCCTTCCATTCACGAACCAGAAAGACTACAGGTCCAGTCTGGACAGAAGGAGGAGGATCTTTGTTGCATTGAAACCGATGAATTCATGCTTCACATGTTCTATCACCCATCCCGCTACCTCCCTCACTTTTTCACCAGCAGATGCATTATTCTTGGATGCTAAAGTACGTAACACCTCATCCTCATTATGTTTATGCACATGAAAAATTATAGGTCATTCCGAATGGTGCAAGATGGCTCGTCGATGCGATCAAGTTACCCTGAAAGTTGTATTCACGGTCTGTCCTCCGATGTTGTATCCATAAAGCGGCCACAATTTGGCCATACAAACTCCGTTGGAGCTCCATGATCCGCCAAATCGATCACAACGAAAAGTTTTATGTGTCCATATCCCTCTCGTCCGCTTCGACAACATTTCGGAGGCCAGATCCGGCTTGTAAAATTGACTTTCGGATAATTTTATCTTTGCCGTGTACTCTGCGACCCTCTACCACCCTTCCGTGAGTCCATATCCTGCTCGTTCGCTTCGACAACATTTCGGAGGCCAGATCCTACTTGTAAATTTAACTTTCGGATGATTTTATCTTTGCCGTGTAGTCGGCCACCCTCTACCACCCTTCCGTGAGCTCAACGACGGACAGATATGCGGGCAATAACGTATGGAACAATACACCATCCTTCCATTCACGAACCAAAAAGACTACAGATTCAGTCTGTACAGAAGGAGGCTCTTTGTTGAATCGTAACCGATGAATTCATGCTTCACATGTTCTATCACCCATCCCGCTACCACCCTCACTCTTTCACCAGCAGATACATTATTCTGGGATGATAAAGTACGTAACACCTCATCCTCATTATGTTTATGCCCACGAAAAATTATAGGTCATTTCGAATGGTGCAAAATGGCTCGTCGATGCGATCAGGTTACCCTGAAAGTTGTATTCACGCTCTGTCCCCCGATGGTGTATCCATAAAACGGCCAAAATTTGGCCATACAAACTCCGTTGGAGCTCCATGACCCGCCAAATCGATCACAACGACAAGATATATGCGTCCATATCCCACTCATCCCCTTCGACAACATTTCGGAAGCCAGATCCGGCTTGTAAAATTGACTTTAGGATCATTTTATCTTTGCCGTGTACTCTGCGACCCTCTACCACCCTTCCGTGAGCTCACGCACGGACCGATATATGGGCAATAATATATGGAACAATACACCATCCTTCCATTCACGAACTAGAAAGACTACAGTTCCAGTCTGGACAGAAGGAGGAGACTCCTTGTTGCATTGAAACCGATGAATTCATGCTTCACATGTTCTATCACCCATCCCGCTACCACCCTCACTTTTTCACCAGCAGATGCATTGTTCTTGGATGATAAAGAACGTAACAGATCATCCTCATTATGTTTATGCACAGAAAAAATTATAGGTCATTCCGAATGGTGCAAGATGGCTCGTCGTTGCGATCAAGTTACCCTGAAAGTTGTATTCACGGTCTGTCCCCCGATGTTGTATCCATAAAACGGCCACAATTTGGCCATACAAACTCCGTTGGAGCTCCATGACCTGCCAAATCGATCACAACAACAAGATGTATGCGTCCATATCCCACTCGTCCGCTTCGACAACATTTCGGAGGCCAGATCCGGCTTGTAAAATTGACTTTAGGATGATTTTATCTTTGTCGTGTACTGTGCCACCCTCTACCACCCTTCCGTGAGCTCACCCACGGACCGATATATGGGCAATAACGTATGGAATAATACGCCATCCTTCCATTCACGAACCAGGAAAACTATAGGTTCAGTCGTGGTAGAAGGACGAGGCTCTTTGTTGCAACGAAACCGTAGAATTCATGCGTCACATGTTCTATCACCCATCCCGCTACCACCCTCACTTTTTCACCAGCAGATGCATTATTCTTGGATGATAAAGTTCGTAACACCTCATCCTCATTATGTTTATGCACACAAAAAATTATAGGTCATTCCGAATGGTGCAAGATGGCTCGTCGATGTGATCAAGTTACCCTGAAAGTTGTATTCACGGTCTGTCCCCCGATGTTGTATCCATAAAAGGGCCACAATTTGGCCATACAAACTCCGTTGGAGCTTCATGACCCGCCAAATCGATCACAATGAAAATTTGTATGCGTCCATATCCTACTCGTCCGCTTTGACAACATTTCGAAGGCCAGATCCGGCTTGTAAAATTGACTTCCGGATGATTTTATCTTTGCCGTGTACTCTGCCACCCTCTACCACCCTTCCGTGAGCTCACCCACAGACCGATAAATAAGCCATAACGTATGGAACAATACACCATCCTTCCATTCATGAACCAGGAAGACTACAGGCTCAGTTTAGACAGAAGGAGGAGGATCCTTGTTGCAACGAAACCGAAGAATTCATGCTTCACATGTTCTATCACCCATCCCACTACCACCCTCACTTTTTCTCCAACAGATGCATTATTCTTGGATGATAAAGAACATATCAAATCATCCTCATTATGTTTATGCACACGAAAAATTATATGTCATTTCGAATGGTGCAAGATGGCTCGTCGATGCGATCAAGTTACCCTGAAAGTTGTATTCATGGTCTGTCCCCCGATGTTGTATCCATAAAACGGCCACAATTTGGCCATACAAACTCTGTTGGAGCTCTATGACCCGCCAAATCGATCACACGAAAAGTTGTATGCGTCCATATCCCACTCGTCCGCTTCGACAACATTTGGGAGGCCAGATCGGCTTGTAGAATTGAATTTTGGATGATTTTATCTTTCCCGTGTACTCTGCCACCCTCTACCAGCCTTCCGAGAGCTAACCCACACACCGATATATGGGCAATAACGTGTGGAATAATACACCATCCTTCCATTCATGAACCAGAAAGACTACAGGTTCAGTCTGGACAGAAGGAGGAGGCTCTTTGTTGCATCGAAACCGAAGAATTTATGCTTCACATGTTCGATCGCCCATCCCGCTACCACCCTCACTTTTTCACCAGCAGATGCATTATTCTTGGATTATAAAGTACGTAACACCTCATCCTCATTATGTTTATGCACACGGAAAATTATAGGTCATTCCGAATGGTGCAAGATGGCTCTTCGATGCGATCAAGTTACCCTGAAAGTTGTATTCACGGTCTGTCCCCCGATGCTGTATCCATAAAACGGCCACAATTTGGCCATACAAACTCCGTTGGAGCTCCATGACCCGCCAAATCGATCACACGAAAAGTTGAATGCGTCCATATCCCACTCGTCCGCTTCGACAACATTTCGGAGGCCAAATCCGGCTTGTAAAATTGACTTTTGGATGATTTTATCTTTCCCGTGTAGTCTGCCACCCTCTACCACCCTTCCGTGAGCTCACCCACGGACCGATATATGGGCAATAATGTATGGAAGAATACACCATCCTTCCATTCACGGACCAGAAAGACTACAGGTTCAGTCTGGACAGAAGGAGGAGGCTCTTTGTTGCATCGAAACCGAAGAATTCATGCTTCACATGTTCTTCCACCCATCCCGCTACCACCCTCACTTTTTCGCCAGTAGATGCATTTTTTTGGATGATAAAGAACGTAATAGATCATCCTCATTATGTTTATGCACACGAAAAATTATAGGTCATTCTGAATGGTGCAAGATGGCTCGTCGATGCGATCAAGTTACCCCGAAAGTTGTATTCATGGTCTGTCCCCCGATGTTGTATCCATAAAACGGCCACAATTTGGCCATACAAACTCCGTTGGAGCTCCATGACCCGCCAAATCGATCACAACAAAATGTTATATGCGTCCATATCCCACTCGTCTACTTCGACAACATTTTGGAGGCCAGATCCGGCTTGTAAAATTGACTTTCGGATGATTTTATCTTTGCCGTCTACTCTGCCACCCTCTACCACCCTTCCGTGATGATGCGGAGCATCCTATGGTCATCCCCATCGACCCACCTACGTCTCCCCAAGTAGCAAGAGGACCAATGACGTGAGCACGTGCAAGAGCTCTCGAGACCGAGGTGACATCACTCCTTAATGAACTTCCATATGACTCGTGCGAGACATCGTTGCTACCTCATTCCGAAATGCTATGTGTGCTTAGGTACCAAGAGGACCCTCTCGGAGAAGCCCGAAACAATGGACAAGTTGCCAAGTACTCGGATGAAGAAGCATGAGAAGAGGAAGTGCTGCTGAGCATCAGCAGCCGGACATCCGGCCCCTGGAGACTACAACTGCATTACCAGACCAGCCGCCGCCAAGTCCCCAGGACCTGGACATCCAGCCTCGCCCCGGACATCCGTCCCGTCGACCCCGGACATCGAGCCCTTGCCCGGAAATCCGGCACCTCCCTACAGAAAGCAGCAGCAAAACGGCCAACACAGCCCGGACATCCGGCCGACCCGCCGGACATCCGGCTTTTCGTGAGCCGCCGGACATCCGGCCCCAGCCCGGACATCCGGCACCTGCTTGTGTGCAGAGTACGGGCCAAGGGCCCATGTATTCCCCCAACTCGCCCCAACTTGTACCAGCACTATATAAGGACCTCCCCCTCCTCCATCTAGGGTTAGCAAAGTGTTGGGGAACGTAGTAATAATTCAAATTTTCCTACGTGTCACCAAGATAAATCTAGGAGATGCTAGCAACGAGAGAGAGGGAGTGCATCTTCATACCCTTGAAGATCGCTAAGCGGAAGCGTTACAAAGAACGCGGTTGATGGAGTCGTACTCGCGGCGATTCAAATCGCGGAAGATCCGATCCAAGCGCTGAACGGACGGCGCCTCCGCGTTCAACACGCGTACAGCCCGGGGACGTCTTGATGAGGACATCTATACTGTGACTCCATCTCTACCTCATGAACAACCTGTTGCTACAAAGAAGATGTCCAATGATGAAATCAGGATTGGACCCATTACAAGAGCTCGTGCTAAACTACTAGAACAACAGGTGAATTCTCTCTTAGTTGATAATGCTATTTATTTTAATGAGAGCTTTATACTGCCTAAATCCTTGTGTGTGTGTGTCATTAGGTACATTGGAGAGGAAGGCATAGCACAAGGGAGCAAGGAGGAGAGCAAGGAGGCAGTGCAGCTGGGCAGGGAGGAGGACCCTGCAGTTTCCAGGGCGGTAGTACCGCCCCACACCAGCGGTAGTACCGCTTAAAGCGGTAGTACCGCCCAGTGCTACCGTACTCAGTACCGCTTAGCAAAATAGTTCTGGCATCCAAGCGACCTAACCGGTACTAGCGCGGTACTTAAGCGGTAGTACCGCTTGGAGCGGTAGTACCGCATGCTATAAGCGGTACTACCGTGCTGCCTGCGCGCAGGCTTTTGGGCTGACGGCCCGTGTACCCCTTCCAACTATCTTAGGATATAAATACCCTTCCTTAGGGTTAGTTAGAGGCAGACCACGTTTTGATTAAACCTCTTTTCAGATTGAATTGCTTTAAGCATTCCTCTGTAATCAATATTCCTCTTTGATTCGATCAGGAGTATTCTACCTTCACCACTTTGTTGCGATCTGGTGTTTATCCTACTGCAAGATTCAAGTGTCTTCTGCTGTTCCATTGGGAATTGGTAGATTGCAAACCGCTTCGTGGTCGGCGGCTACGTGCGCAAGTGTGTGAAGTTGCGAATATCGAATAGGGTTGAGAACTGTAGCATTGGCAACGGGGGAACAGCCAGAGATTCGTCAGCGTCCCACAAGTTATCATCCACCTACATCGAGCTCAACGAGAAGATCGGGACACCCCTTATCACGTCTCCTCCTTCTTGATCCAGCAAGGGGGGAAGGAGAAGTTGAGGGAGAGCTCCGGCAGCACAACGGCGTGGTGGCGGTGGAGCTCGTGGTTCTCCGGCGGAGCTTCGCTAAGCGCTACGGAGGAGGAGGAGGTGTAGGAAGGGGGAAGGGCTACGCCAGGGGAAGGGTGTGCGGCTGCCCTCCCACCCCTCCACTATTTATAGGGGGAAGGGGAGAGGGGGTCGGTCCCCTAAATCCATCTAGAGGGGGGGGGGCGGCGGCCCCCCTAGGGTTTCCAACCCTAGGCGCCTTGGGCCCTTGGGGGGCGGCGGTCCCCCTAGGGTTTCCAACCCTAGGCGCCTTGGGCCCTTGGGGGGGGGCGCACCAGCCCACTAAGGGGCTGGTTCCCACCCAACTACAGCCCATTAGGTCCTCCGGGGCAGGTGGACCCCCAGAACCCCTTCGGTGGTCCCGGTACAATACCGATAAACCCCGAAACCATTACGGTGACTGAAACTGGACTTCCCATATATAAATCTTCACCTCCGGACCTTTCCGGAACTCCTCGTGACGTCCGGGATCTCATCCGGGACTCCGAACAACTTTCGGTAACCACATACAATTACAACTCTAGCGTCACCGAACCTTAAGTGTGTAGACCCTACGGGTTCGGGAACCATGCAGTCATGACCGAGACAGCTCTCCGGCCAATAACCAATAGCGGGATCTGGATACCCATACTGGCTCCCACATGTTCCACGATGATCTCATCGGATGAACCACGATGTCGGGGATTCAATTAATCCCGTATACAATTCCCTTTGTCCATCGGTATGTTACTTGCCCGAGATTCGATCGTCGGTATCCCTATACCTTGTTCAATCTCGTTACCGGCAAGTCTCTTTACTCGTTCCGTAACACATGATCCTGTGACTAACTCCTTAGTCACATTGAG
Organism: Elymus sibiricus; assembly: GCA_039707655.1. Taxonomy (NCBI): domain Eukaryota; kingdom Viridiplantae; phylum Streptophyta; class Magnoliopsida; order Poales; family Poaceae; genus Elymus; species Elymus sibiricus. Next base: position 200,596,687 of record CM077668.1, read on the forward strand.
CTCATTATGATGATGTATTATCGAGTGGGCCCAGAGATACCTCTCCGTCACATGGAGTGACAAATCCCAGTCTCGATTCGTGCCAACCCAACAGACACTTTCGGAGACACCTGTAGTGCACCTTTATAGTCACCCAGTTACGTTGTGACGTTTGATACACCCAAAGCATTCCTACGGTATCCGGGAGTTGCACAATCTCATGGTCTAAGGAAATGATACTTGACATTAGAAAAGCTCTAGCAGACGAACTACACGATCTTGTGCTATGCTTAGGATTGGGTCTTGTCCATCACATCATTCTCCTAATGATGTGATCCTGTTATCAACGACATCCAATGTCCATGGCCAGGAAACCATGACCATCTATTGATCAACGAGCTAGTCATCTAGAGGCTCACTAGGGACATGGTGTGGTCTATGTATTCACACATGTATTACGGTTTCCGGCTAATACAATTATAGCATGAACAATAGACAATTATCATGAACAAGGAAATATAATAATAACCATTTTATTATTGTCTCTAGGGCATATTTCCAACAGTCTCCCACTTGCACTAGAGTCAATAATCTAGTTACATTGTGATGAACCGAACACCCATAGAGTTCTGGTGCTGATCATGTTTCGCTCGTGAAAGAGGTTTAGTCAACGGATCTGCGACATTCAGATCCGTATGTACTTTACAAATATCTATATCTCCATCCTGAATGTAACCACGAATGGAGTTGAAGCGGCGCTTGATGTGCTTGGTCTTCTTGTGAAACCTGGGCTCCTTGGCAATGGCAATAGCTCCAGTGTTGTCACAGAAGAGAGTCATCGGGCCTGACGCATTGGGAATCACTCCTAGGTCGGTGATGAACTCCTTCATCCAGACTCCTTCCTGTGCTGCTTCCGAAGAAGCTATGTACTCCGCTTCACATGTAGATGCCGCCACGACGCTTTGCTTGCAACTGCACCAGCTGACCGCCCCACCATTCAAAATATACACGTATCCGGTTTGTGACTTGGAGTCATCTGGATCTGTGTCGAAGCTAGCATCGACGTAACCCTTTACGACGAGCTCTTCGGCACCTTCATAAACGAGAAACATATCCTTAGTCCTTTTCAGGTACTTAAGGATATTCTTGACCGCTGTCCAGTGTTCCATTCCGGGATCACTTTGGTACCTCCCTACCAAACTTATGGCAAGGTTCACATCAGGTCTGGTACACAGCATGGCATACATAATAGAGCCTATGGCTGAGGCATAAGGGATGACACTCATCTTTTCTCTATCTTCTGCCGAGGTCGGGCATTGAGTTGTGCTCAATCTCACACCTTGCAATACAGGCAAGAACCCCTTCTTGGACTGATCCATATTAAACTTCTTCAATATCTTGTCAAGGTATGTGCTTTGTGAAAGACCAATGAGGCGTCTCGATCTATCTCTATAGATCTTGATGCCTAATATGTAAGCAGCTTCTCCAAGGTCCTTCATTGAAAAACACTTATTCAAGTAGGCCTTTATGCTTTCCAAAAGTTCTATATCATTTCCCATCAACAATATGTCATCCACATATAAAATGAGAAATGCTACAGAGCTCCCACTCACTTTCTTGTAAATACAGGCTTCTCCATAAGTCTGTATAAACCCAAACGCTTTGATCACCTCATCAAAGCGAATGTTCCAACTCCGAGATGCTTGCACCAGCCCATAGATGGAGCGTTGGAGCTTGCATACCTTGTCAGCATTCTTAGGATCGACAAAACCTTCCGGCTGCATCATATACAATTCTTCCTTAAGGAAACCGTTAAGGAATGCCGTTTTGACGTCCATTTGCCAGATCTCATAATCATAAAATGCGGCAACTGCTAACATGATTCGGACGGACTTCAGCATCGCTACGGGTGAGAAGGTCTCATCGTAGTCAACTCCTTGAACTTGTCGATAACCCTTAGCGACAAGCCGAGCCTTATAGACGGTCACATTACCATCCGCGTCAGTCTTCTTCTTAAAGATCCATTTATTTTCTATGGCTTGCCGATCATCGGGCAAGTCCACCAAAGTCCATACTTTGTTCTCATACATGGATCCTATCTCGGATTTCATGGCTTCAAGCCATTTGTTGGAATCTGGGCCCGCCATGGCTTCTTCATAGTTCGAGGGTTCATCGTTGTCTAACAACATGATTTCCAGGACAGGGTTGCCGTACCACTCTGGTGCGGAATGTGTCCTCGTGGACCTACGAAGTTCAGTAGTAACTTGATCAAAAGTTTCATGATCATCATCATTAACTTCCTCTCTAGTCGGTGCAGGCACCACAGAAACATTCTCCTGCGCTGCGCTACTTTCCAGTTCGAGAGGGGGTACAATTACCTCATCAAGTTCTACTTTCCTCCCACTTACTTCTTTCGAGAGAAACTCTTTCTCTAGAAAGGATCCATTCTTGGCAACACAGATCTTGCCTTCGGATCTGAGGTAGAAGGTATACCCAATAGTTTCCTTAGGGTATCCTATGAAGACGCACTTTTCCGATTTGGGTTCGAGCTTTTCAGGTTGAAGTTTCTTGACATAAGCATCGCATCCCCAAACTTTCAGAAACGACAGCTTAGGTTTCTTCCCAAACCATAATTCATATGGTGTCGTCTCAACGGATTTAGACGGTGCCCTATTTAAAGTGAATGCGGCAGTCTCTAATGCATATCCCCAAAATGATAGCGGTAAATCAGTAAGAGACATCATAGATCGCACCATATCCAATAGAGTGCGATTACGACGTTCGGACACACCATTACGCTGAGGTGTGCCAGGCGGCGTGAGTTGTGAAACAATTCCACATTTCCTTAAGTGCGTGCCAAACTCGTGACTCAAATATTCTCCTCCACGATCAGATCGTAAAAACTTTATTTTCTTGTCACGTTGATTCTCTACCTCACTCTGAAATTCCTTGAACTTTTCAAAGGTCTCAGACTTGTGTTTCATCAAGTAGACATACCCATCTCTGCTTAAGTCATCAGTGAGGGTGAGAACATAACGATAGCCACCGCGAGCCTCAACGCTCATCGGTCCACATACATCGGTATGTATTATTTCCAACAAGCTGGTTGCTCGCTCCATTGTTCCGGAGAACGGAGTCTTAGTCATCTTGCCCATGAGGCATGGTTCGCACGTGTCAAATGATTCATAATCAAGAGACTCCAAAAGCCCATCTGCATGGAGTTTCTTCATGCGTTTGACACCAATATGACCAAGGCGGCAGTGCCACAAGTATGTGGGACTATCATTATCAACCTTACATCGTTTGGCATTCACACTATGAATATGTGTAACATCACATTCGAGATTCACTAAAAATAAACCATTGACCAGCGGGGCATGACCATAAAACATATCTCTCATATAAATAGAACAACCATTATTCTCGGATTTAAATGAGTAGCCATCTCGCATCAAACGAGATCCAGATACAATGTTCATGCTCAAAGCTGGTACTAAATAACAATTATTGAGGTTTAAAACTTATCCCGAAGGTAGATGTAGAGGTAGCGTGCCGACGGCGATCACATCGACCTTGGAACCATTCCCGACGCGCATCGTCACCTCGTCCTTTGCCAGTCTCCACTTATTCCGCAGCTCCTGTTTTGAGTTACAAATGTGAGCAACCGCACCGGTATCAAATACCCAGGAGCTACTACGAGCGCTGGTAAGGTACACATCAATAACATGTATATCATATATACCTTTGACGTTGCCGGCCTTCTTATCTGCTAAGTACTTGGGGCAGTTCCGCTTCCAGTGACCGGTTCCCTTGCAATAAAAGCACTCAGTCTCAGGCTTGGGTCCATTCTTGGGCTTCTTCCCGGCAACTGATTTACCGGGCGCGGCAACTGCTTTGCCGTCCTTCTTTAAGTTCTTCTTACCCTTGCCTTTCTTGAAACTAGTGGTTTTATTCACCATCAGCACTTGATGTTCCTTTTTGATTTCCACCTCCGCTGATTTCAGCATCGAATATAACTCAGGAATGGACTTCTCCATCCCTTGCATATTGTAGTTCATCACAAAGCTCTTATAGCTAGGTGGAAGCGACTGGAGGATTCTGTCAATAACCGAGTCATCCGGAAGATTAACTCCCAGCTGAGACAAGCGGTTGTGCAACCTAGACATTTTGAGTATGTGCTCGCTGACAGAACTATTTTCCTCCATCTTACAACTGAAGAACTTGTCGGAGACTTCATATCTCTCGACCCGGGCATGAGCTTGGAAAACCATTCTCAGCTCTTGGAACATCTCATATGCTCCGTGTTGCTCAAAACGCTTTTGGAGCCCCGGTTCTAAGCTGTAAAGCATGCCGCACTGAACCAGGGAGTAATCATCACTACGCGACTGCCAGGCGTTCATAACGTCTTGAGTTGCTGGGAAAACGGGTGCGTCACCTAGCGGTGCATCAAGGACATATAATTTCTTGGAAGCTATGAGGATGATCCTCAAGTTACGGACCCAGTCCGTATAGTTGCTTCCATCGTCTTTCAGCTTGGTTTTCTCTAGGAACGCGTTGAAGTTGAGGGCAACATTAGCGTGGGCCATTGGATCTACAAGATAGATTGTAAAGACAATTTTAGACTAAGTTCATGATAATTAAGTTCATCTAATCAAATTATTTAATGAACTCCCACTCAGATAGACATCCCTCTAGTCATCTAAGTGATACATGATCCATATCGACTAGGCTGTGTCCGATCATCACGTGAGACGGACTAGTCATCAATGGTGAACATCTCCATGTTGATCGCATCTACTATACGACTCATGTTCGACCTTTCGGTCTCTCGTGTTCCGAGGCCATGTCTGTACATGCTAGGCTCGTCAAGTCAACCTAAGTGTTTCGCGTGTGTAAATCTGGCTTACACCCCTTGTATGCGAACGTTAGAATCTATCACACCCGATCATCACGTGGTGCTTCGAAACAACGATCCTTCGCAACGGTGCACACTTAGGGGGAACACATTTCTTGAAATTTTAGTGAGGGATCATCTTATTTATGCTACCGTCGTTCTAAGCAAATAAGATGTAAAAACACGATAAACATCACATGCAAATCATAAAGTGACATGATATGGCCAATATCATCTTGCGCCTTTGATCTCCATCTTCGGGGCGCGGCATGATCACCATCGTCACCGGCACGACACCATGATCTCTCCATCATCATGATCTCCATCATCGTGTCTTCATGAAGTTGTCTCGCCAACTATTACTTCTACTACTATGGCTAACGGTTAGCAATAAAGTAAAGTAATTACATGGCGTTTTTGATTGACACGCAGGTCATACAATAAATTATGACAACTCCTATGGCTCCTGCCGGTTGTCATACTTATCGACATGCAAGTCGTGATTCCTATTACAAGAACATGATCAATCTCATACATCACATATATTTCATCACATCCTTTTGGCCATATCACATCACATAGCATACCCTGCAAAAACAAGTTAGACGTCCTCTAATTGTTGTTGCAAGTTTTACGTGGCTGCTATGGGTTTCTAGCAAGAACGTTTCTTACCTACGCAAAAGCCACAACGGTGATATGCCAATCGCTATTTACCCTTCATAAGGACCCTCTTCATCGAATCCGATCCGACTAAAGTGGGAGAGACAGACACCCGCTAGCCACCTTATGCAACAAGTGCATGTCAGGCGGTGGAACCAGTCTCACGTAAGCGTACGTGTAAAGTCAGTCCGGGCCGCTTCATCCCACAATACCGCCGAATCAAGATAGGACTAGTAACGGCAAGCAAATTGACCAAATCATCGCCCACAACTACTTGTGTTCTACTCGTGCATAGAATCTACGCATAGACCTAGCTCTGATGCCACTGTTGGGGAACGTAGTAATAATTCAAAATTTTCCTACGTGTCACCAAGATCAATCTAGGAGATGCTAGCAACGTGAGAGAGGGAGTGCATCTTCATACCCTTGAAGATCGCTAAGCGGAAGCGTTACAAAGAACGCGGTTGATGGAGTCGTACTCGCGGCGATTCAAATCGCGGAAGATCTGATCCAAGCGCCGAACGGACGGCGCCTCCGCGTTCAACACACGTACAGCCCGGGGACGTCTCCTCCTTGATCCAGCAAGGGGGGAAGGAGAAGTTGAGGGAGAGCTCCGGCAGCACGACGGCGTGGTGGCGGTGGAGCTCGTGGTTCTCCGACAGAGCTTCGCTAAGCGCTACGGAGGAGGAGGAGGTGTAGGAAGGGGGAAGGGCTGCGCCAGGGGAAGGGTGTGCGGCTGCCCTCCCACCCCTCCACTATTTATAGGGGGAAGGGGAGAGGGGGTCGGCCCCCTAGATCCATCTAGAGGGGGGGCGGCGGCCCCCCGGGATCCATCTAGAGGGGGGGCGGCGGTCCCCCCTAGGGTTTCCAACCCTAGGTGCCTTGGGCCCTTGGGGGGCGGCGGTCCCCCTAGGGTTTCCAACCCTAGGCGCCTTGGGCCCTTGGGGGGGGGCGCACCAGCCCACTAAGGGGCTGGTTCCCACCCAACTACAGCCCATTAGGTCCTCCGGGGCAGGTGGACCCTCCCGGTGGACCCCCGGAACCCCTTCGGTGGTCCCGGTACAATACCGATAAACCCCGAAACCTTTCCGGTGACTGAAACTGGACTTCCCATATATAAATCTTCACCTCCGGACCATTCCGGAACTCCTCGTGATGTCCGGGATCTCATCCGGGACTCCGAACAACTTTCGGTAACCACATACAATTACAACTCTAGCGTCACCGAACCTTAAGTGTGTAGACCCTACGGGTTCGGGAACCATGCAGTCATGACCGAGACACCTCTCCGGCCAATAACCAATAGCGGGATCTGGATACCCATATTGGCTCCCACATGTTCGACGATGTCGGGGATTCAATTAATCCCGTATACAATTCCCTTTGTCCATCGGTATGTTACTTGCCCGAGATTCGATCGTCGGTATCCCTATACCTTGTTCAATCTCGTTACCGGCAAGTCTCTTTACTCGTTCCGTAACACATGATCCCGTGACTAACTCCTTAGTCACATTGAGCTCATTATGATGATGTATTATCGAGTGGGCCCAGAGATACCTCTCCGTCACACGGAGTGACAAATCCTAGTCTCGATTCGTGCCAACCCAACAGACACTTTCGGAGACACCTGTAGTGCATCTTTATAGTCACCCAGTTACGTTGTGACGTTTGATACACCCAAAGCATTCCTACGGTATCCGGGAGTTGCACAATCTCATGGTCTAAGGAAATGATACTTGACATTAGAAAAGCTCTAGCAGACGAACTACACGATCTTGTGCTATGCTTAGGATTGGGTCTTGTCCATCACATCATTCTCCTAATGATGTGATCCCGTTATCAACGACATCCAATGTCCATGGCCAGGAAACCATGACCATCTATTGATCAACGAGCTAGTCATCTAGAGGCTCACTAGGGACATGGTGTGGTCTATGTATTCACACATGTATTACGGTTTCCGGCTAATACAATTATAGCATGAACAATAGACAATTATCATGAACAAGGAAATATAATAATAACCATTTTATTATTGCCTCTAGGGCATATTTCCAACACAAAGTAGATAGCTCTTTGAGATAGAGCTTTGCTCATCCATACCTCTCCCATGGAGACCAAGACCTCCATGAGACCCATGTGAGAAGATCCTCTCCGGATGCAAGACCTCGACTCCTTTGCGGATCGGGACGAACTAGCTACCGTGTATCCTCCTTTGTTGGTTTTGGATCTTGTACCCCTACTATGTGTATGTGGATCTAGTGCATGTGTGATTGGATCTTGCCTATTTGAGTGTTCTTCTTGGATTTGCTCCTTTTTCCCCTCCTCAGTGTGAAAAGATCGTCATCTAGGGTTCCACCCTCTATCATCTTGGAATCAGAGCCAGGTTGATTCACACTTTGGAGTTCTTCCCCTCCACTTTCTAGCCCCAATTTTGTTTGTTTTACCCAATTTCGAAAATTCCCCACAAAAATAGCCATACCAATTTTTTTTTTGTGATTTGTTGGTTTGATGATGTTTTGTTGATTTTGATCCATGGATTTCTTGGTTTTGAGTGGATCTAGCTTTCCCCCACCTTCTTCATCAATTTCATCCACAAAATCGTCCGAATTTTGCCCCGAAATCCCAATTTATCCACTTGTTCTTCAAGTTCATCAACGGGATCCAGCCCCCGGACATCCGGCCTCCAGGTAACAGCCCGGACATCCGGCCCCTGGGAACCAGCACGCCAACACTTCGCAATTTCATCAATTTTTCGCCATTTCCCACTGTTTCTTCCGCAACGACTTGAGCCACTCCACCACCGATTTCCGCAACCACCACTTTGTGCCATTTGAGATTTTGAGTCGCAGGTTTTCCGTTTCCTAACGTGTTTTGGCTGCTTAGGAATTGTTCGACATCGACATTACCGCCGCTCATCATCGCCACGGAATTCGACCTCGACAACGACCACTCCACCATTTTGACACCAAGACCGTAAGCAAGGACGGTAACCTCGACGACAACTTATTCATCCCCTTGCCATTACATTGTGAACCCAAGGCCACCTTTTGCGTCGCTTTCCTACGAGACTAGCCATTTGAGTATTGCCGGGCAACGCTACTTGTGCACTTTAGTGATACCATTCCGCATAGCTATCATAGCGTGCATATATACTCATATCATCTCTTGTGCCAAAATTTTGTTCCTGCATATACATCATTGCTATCTTTGTAAGAGCATTTCGCATAAGTGGCCAAAGGAAATTAGCAACAACAAGAAGCTTTTAAGCAAAAGAGAAAGAGCAACAACAAGCTTGTAAGCAATAGCCATAGCATCGCCACATTACATATCATATTTGATCATCTTGGATCATCGTGACCGAGTTCGCCGGGAATCATACATACGTCGCATACTTGAGATAGAAAGTCCATACGTTTGTCTCTAATAGGTTGTGCACAAGTTCGTATCCGCCTATAGTGCAATCGTGCTAGCGTCTCTCTAGTGTTGTGCAACAAGAGCATTTTCCGTGGATCCCACATTTTGAGCTCATTCCTTGGTTGCACGACCTCATTTTATCTTTCCGTGTGTGTGTTTCCGCGTGTCCATCATTGCTATTGGTCTACTTGTTTCACTTGCAAATTTGTGAATCTTTTTCAACATTATTGCTATCTTGCTAACAATTGCAGAAATTTTGTGCCGCTATCCTAACCAAACTCCTCCAAAATCTTTACTTGTGTAGGTGTGAGATTGACACGATCCGGTACCAATTGCACTATTTTCATAATACCATATTGGGTGATCATTGATCCATCTTCAACATTGGACAAGGTATATTGATCTAGTTCATTTCTTCCTTCCACTAACACTTGTTTGAGAATCATGTTTAGGCCGAGCACTTCTATCAACCCCCTCTTCGATGAGCAAGAAGACGCACCGAACAACTACGTCACCAAGGCTCACCTCTTCAGCGTCCAACGAGCATTACATCAAGAGAGCGAAGCATTGGACGAACGAATTGAACAACTCGCCTCCGACTTTCGCCCAACACTTGATGACAAGTTATCATCTCAAATGGAAGAATTCCGCACCATGTTGGTCAACCGTGATTCTTCTACTTCATCTACTTCAATATCAAGACGGCGCCATTCGAGCCAAACCCCTTCGGACACTTCTTCGGATGCAAGTCTTCCACGAGCACGCTCTCATCGCTCCCAAGAACATGACAATTGGCAAGCTACAAGAAACCCATTCCATGGCAATGGTTTGCAAGACCGCCTTCGAGAGCGCGAATGACAAAAACGGCAAGCACAAGCCAACGGGAACCAAGATCAAGTTCCACAATGCCAATGTCAAGTACACCAAGACGACGACGCCCTACAACAAGAACGACAACGTCGTGAGGAGCAAGCACTTGTAGCTCAACGTGCCCTACACGAGGCAACTCGCAACGTCGCCGAATGCAACCGCCGCATGCGCGAACAAGAAGAAGCCGCACGACTTGAGGAGCGCCAAGAGATGAGGAACCGTGCATGTATCCCAAGACCACAACGTCAAGCCAATCAAGATGAGCATGAGGAGCAAGAGCTTGAAGATCATCCTCCACGGCAAGAGCGTCATCGCAATCGCCGTCAACATAATGAGGAGCGCTACGGCAAGCTCAAGTTCATCATGCCTAAATTCTCCGGTGGAAATGAACCCGAAGAATACCTTTCATGGGCATTGAAGGTCGACAAGATATTCCGTCTTCACAACTACGAAGAGGAAAAGAAGATTGCCATGGCATCCCTCGAATTCCAAGACTATGTTCTTATTTGGTGGGAGCAAGTGATTGAACGACGCCAAGAGAGTGGCGAACCACCCATCACCACTTGGAATCAAATGAAGGATGTCATGCGAGCTCGTTTTGTGCCTACACACTATAGCCGTGACCTCTTCAAGAAACTTCAACTTCTCAAGCAAGGCACCAAGTCGGTTGAAGCGTACTACGAAGAGATGGAAATTGCAATGATACGAGCCAACATCAAGGAAGATGATGAACAAACTATGGCGCGTTTCTTGAATGGCCTCAACTATCCAATCAAGAAAATTGCGGACTTCCAAGGCTCACATCTATCAAGAGAGCGAGGCATTGGATAGGCCGAGCACTTCTATCAACCCCCTCTTCGATGAGCAAGAAGACGCACCGAACAACTATGTCACCAAGGCTCACATCTTCGGCGTCCAACGAGCATTACATCAAGAGAGCGAGGCATTGGGCGAACGAATTGAACAACTCACCTCTGACTTTCGCCAAACACTTGATGACAAGTTATCATCTCAAATGGAAGAGTTCCGCACCATGTTGGTCAACCGTGATTCTTCTACTTCATCTACTTCAAGATCAAGACGGCGCCATTCGAGCCAAACCGCTTCGGACACTTCATCGGATGCAAGTCTTCCAAGAGCACGCTCTCATCACTCCCAAGAACATGACGATCGGCAAGCTACGAGAAACCCATTCCCTGGCAATGGTTTGCAATCATGAACAAGAAGAAGCCGCACGACTTGAGGAGCGCCAAGAGATGAGGAACCGTGCGCGTATCCCAAGACCACAACGTCAAGCCAATCAAGATGAGCATGAGGAGCAAGAGCTAGAAGATCATCCTCCACGGCAAGAGCGTCATCGCAATCGTCGTCAACGTAATGAGGAGCGCTACGGCAAGCTTCACCATGCCTAAATTCTCCGGTGGAAATGATCCCGAAGAATACCTTTCATGGGCATTGAAGGTCGACATCTCTCGAGTTCCAAGACTATGTTCTCAGTTGGTGGGAGCAAGTGATTGAATGACGCCAAGAGAGAGGCGAACCACCCATCACCACTTGGAATCAAATGAAGGATGTCATGTGAGCTCGTTTTGTGCCTACACACTATAGCCGTGACCTCTTCAAGAAACTTCAACTTCTCAAGCAAGGCACCAAGTCGGTTGAAGCGTACTACCAAGAGATGAAAATTGCAATGATACGAGCCAACGTCAAGGAAGATGATGAACAAACTATGGCGCTTTTCTGAATGGCCTCAACTATCCAATCAAGAAAATTGCGGACTTCCAACCGTACTCCAACCTCCTCGAGCTTGTACACCAAGCAACCAAAGTGGAGCGACAAGTACAAGAAGACTACAAGTACTCCAAGTACTCTTCCAAGACCTACGGTTCATACACTCAAGCTTCAATGACTTCTACAACTCCTTCCACGACTCGAGCTACACCAAGTACCGGCGACAAGTCAAGCTCCAAGCAACCAACGACATCATCGAGTCGTCTTCCTACTACTACAAGCAACTCCAAGCAAAGAGCTTCGTCATCAACAACTCCTTCGGATGCCACCGACAAAACAAGTGACATCAAGTGCTTTACTTGCAAAGGCCGAGGTCACAAGTCATTCGAGTGCCCAACAAGACGCACTATGATCATGAACGCCGACAGCACCTACGATTCCATGAGTGAAGATGAAATGGACGCCATCGAGCAAGTGGCCATGCACCGCCAAGTGAATGAAGATGAAGATGCTCAAATATTTTGCGACAATGATTCAAGCCCCGCTCTTGTTGTCTCCAAGGTCTTAACTCTCCAACAACATCAAGATGAAGACCAATGTTGCCACATCTTTCATACCAAGGCGGGTATTCAAGGACGTTCCGTCAAGGTCATCATCGACGGCGGAAGTTGCCACAACTTGGCAAGTGATGAGTTATGTTCCAAGCTACAATTGGTCAAGAAGAAGCACCCTCGCCCCTACAAGGTCCAATGGCTAAGCGACTCCGGCACCATTCAAGTGGAGCACACCGTTCAAGTCTCCTTCAAGATTGGAGCATATGAAGATACATTGGAGTGTGATGTGGTTCCTATATCCATATGCCATCTCCTACTTGGACGACCGTGGCAATTTGATCGAGGCGTCACCCACAATAGATGGACCAATCAATATAGTTTCAAGATGAAGGGCAAGGAATTCATACTTCGACCAATGACACCAAGTCAAGTCATCGCGGACAAGCAAGCATCTACCCATCGTGGAGAGAAAAGTGAGCGAGTGAACCACCAAAAAGAGAGTGAGCGCCACAAGCCAAACATGAGTGACTCCACGATGCTCGACAAAAGAGATCTAGTCCTCCTAGCCACCAAAAGAGATTTGAGGGATGTGAGTGAGAGCCCATCAAGTGTTCTTCACTTTGCGCTTGTGTGCAAAGATGAAGTGGTGTGGACTAATACTTCACAACATCTTCCTTTGGTATTGTCTCATTTATTGCAGGAATTCGCGGACGTGTTTCCCGATGAGCTACCTCCCGGACTTCCTCCACTACGCGAAATCGAACACCGTATAGACCTCATTCCTGGCACACCTCTACCTAACAAGGCACCTTACCGCGTCAACCCCGACGAGACCAAAGAGATCCAACGGCAAGTCCAACATCTCATGGAGAATGGGTATGTACGCGAGAGCTTGAGTCCATGTGCCGTTCCGGTAATTCTCGTGCCTAAGAAAGATGGTACTTATCGCATGTGTTCCGATTGCCGTCCTATAAATGCTATCACCGTTAGATATCGCCATCCCATTCCACGCCTAGATGACATGCTTGATGAACTTAGTGGAGCCACCATTTTCTCAAAAAATGATCTTAAAAGTGGCTACTATCAAATACGCATGCAAGAAAGTGATGAATGGAAAACGGCTTTCAAAACCAAATTTGGCTTGTATGAATGGTTGGTCATGCCTATGGGCTTATCTCAAGCACCTAGCACTTTTATGCGTGTGATGCATTATGTTCTTCGCAAATATATTGGCATTTGTGTTGTGGTTTACTTTGATGACATCCTTGTGTTTAGTGAAACTCTTGAAGATCATGTCAAACACCTTAAAGACGTATTGCAAGTTCTTGGAGACGAGCGACTTTATGCTAACATGGAAAAATGCACTTTTGGTGTTGATAAGCTTGTTTTCTTGGGCTTTGTTGTCTCCTCTAAGGGTGTTCAAGTGGATGAAACTAAAATTGATGCTATTAAGAATTGGCCACAACCAACCAATTTGCTTCGAGTGCATAGTTTCCTTGGCTTAGCCGGATTTTATCATCGCTTTGTGAAGGATTTTAGCACCATTGCATCACCATTGCACGCATTGAGTAAGAGGAATCCACCATTTGTTTGGGGTCCATCTCAAGATGCCGTATTTCATGAGATTAAGAACTTGCTTACACATGCTCCATTGCTTGCATTACCCAACTTTGATAAAACTTTTGAAGTGCACTATGACGCTAGTGGTAATGGTATTGGTGGTGTGTTAATGCAAGAGAAGCGACCCATTGCATATTTTTAGTGAGAAGCTATCCGGCGCGCAACTTAACTACCCCATCTATGACAAAGAGTTATATGCTTTAGTGCGAGTCTTGCATGTGTGGGAACATTATCTCCGACCACGTGAATTTGTCATCCATACAGATCATGAAACGCTTAAGTACTTTAAGGGTCAAGCAAAATTGAACAAGCATCATGCTAAATGGAGTGAGTTCATTGAGTCATTTCCTTACATTATCAAGTATATCAAAGGCAAGGAAAATGTTGTGGCAGACGCTCTCTAATGCAAGTGCATGCTCGTTACTCAACTTGAGTTGAATGTTATAGGATTTGAGCACATTAAAGACTTGTATGAGCATGATTCTTCTTTTGCAAATCCTTATGCGAAATGTTTACCACGTAAAACTTGAGAGCAATATTACTTGAAGGATGGTTATCTTATGAAAGGTAACAAACTTTGTATTCCCGAGTCTTCTCTTCGTTTGTTACTTTTGCAAGAAGCTCATGGTGGAGGACTCATGGGACATTTTGGACGCGACAAGACCTTCGCTACGCTCTCCAAGAACTACTTTTGGCCAAAGATGTTTTGAGACATTTCTCGCTACACCAACCGGTGCTCTACATGCCGCAAAGCTAAGTCCAAAGCTCAATCTCATGGTCTATATATGCCACTTCCTATTCCATATCACCCATGGGAAGATATTAGTGTGGATTTCGTGCTTGGTTTGCCTCGAACTCAAAACGGCAAAGATTCGGTATTTGTTGTTCTGGACCGTTTTTCTAAGATGGCACATTTCATTCCTTGCAACAAGATAGACGATGCTTCACATGTTGCAAATCTCTTTTGTAGGGAAATCTTGAGATTGCATGATGTGCCCAAGACGATTGTATCGGACCGCGACGTCAACTTCCTAAGCTACTTTTGGAAGACCCTATGCGCCAAGCTCGAAATCAAGCTACTTTTCTCTTCGGCATATCATCCACAAACTAACGGCCAAACAGAGGTCACCAACCAGACACTGTCCACACTCCTTCACGTGTTGATCAAGAACAACATAAGGGAGTGGGAAGAATGCTTGCCCATCGCCGAGTACGCCTACAGCCGAGCAAGACACTCTACTACCGGCAAATCCCCCTTCGAGGTCGTCTACGGTTTCAACCCGTTGTCACCATTGGACATCCTACCGCTACCACTACAAGAGCGAACCGACATGGACGCGAGTGCACGGGCGAGCTACATCAAGAAGATGCATGAAGATACAAGGCACACGATTGAGCACCAAGTACAACATCTCACGACCAAGGTCAACATCAACAACCACCACATGGTGTTCAACCCCGGAGATCTTGTGTGGCTACACTTTCGCAAGGAACGCTTCCCCAACGAACGCAAGTCCAAACTACTTCCTCGAGCCGATGGACCGTTCAAGGTGCTAGCACGCTACAACAACAATGCATACAAGATCGACATTCCTCGTGACAAGTACAACGTGAGCGACATCTTCAACGTCAAGGATTTATCACCCTTCCATGGTGATGTCGATTACGATCGGAGGACGGATCTTTCCCAGGGGGGGGGGGGGAATGATGCGGAGCATCCTACAGTCATCCCCATGGACCCACCTATGTCTCCCCAAGTACCAAGAGGACCAATGACGCGAGCACGTGCAAGAGCTCTCGAGACCGAGGTGACATCACTCCTTAATGAACTTCCATATGACTCGTGCGAGATATGGTTGCTACCTCATTCCGAAATGCTATGTGTGCTTAGGTACCAAGAGGACCCTCTCGGAGAAGCCCGGAACAATGGACAAGTCGCCAAGTACTCGGATGAAGAAGCACAAGAAGAGGAGGTGCTGCTGAGCATCAGCAGCAGAACATCCGGCCCCTGGAGACTACAACAGCATCACCAAATCAGCCGCCGCCAAGACCCCAGGACCCGGACATCCGGCACGTCGACCCCGGACATCCGGCCCTTGCCCGGAAATCCGGCACCTCCCTACAGAAAGCAGCAGCAAAACGGCCAACACAGCCCGGACATCCGGCCGACCCGCCGGACATCCGGCTCTTCGTGAGCCGCCGGACATCCGACCCCAGCCCGGACATCCGGCACCTGCCTGTGCGCAGAGTACGGGCCAAGGGCCCATGTATTCCCCCAACTCACCCCAACTTGTACTAGCACTATATAAGGACCTCCCCCTCCTCCATCTAGGGTTAGCAAAGTAGATAGCTCTTTGAGATAGAGCTTTGCTCATCCATACCTCTCCCATGAAGACCAAGCCCTCCATGAGACCCATGTGAGAAGATCCTCTCTGGATTCAAGACCTCGACTCCTTCGCGGATCGGGATGAACTAGCTACCGTGTATCCTCCTTTGTTTGTTTTGGATCTTGTACCCCTACTATGTGTATGTAGATCTAGTGCATGTGTGATTGGATCTTGCCTATTTGAGTGTTCTTCTTGTGTTCTTCTTGGATTTGCTCCTTTTCCCCCTCCTAAGTATGAAAAGATCGTCATCTAGGGTTCCACCCTACATCACGTGAGCTAACCCACGGACCAATATATGGGCAATAACGTATGGAACAATACACCATCCTTCCATTCACAAACCAGAAAGACTACAGGTTCAGTCTGGACAAAAGGAGGAGGCTCTTTGTTGCATTGAAACCGATGAATTCATGCTTCACATGTTCTATCACCCATCCCGCTACCACCCTCACTTTTTCACCAGCAGATGCATTATTCTTGGATGCTAAAGTACGTAACACCTCATCCTCATTATGTTTATGCCCACGAAAAATTATAGGTCATTCCGAATGGTGCAAGATGGCTCGTCGATGCGATCAAGTTACCCTGAAAGTTGTATTCATGCTCTGTCCCCCGATGTTGTATCCATAAAACGGCCACAATTTGGCCATACAAACTCCGTTGGAGCTCCATGACCCGCCAAATCGATCACAACGACAAGATGTATGCGTCCATATCCCACTCGTCCGCTTCGATAACATTTCGGAGGCCAGATCCGGCTTGTAAAATTGACTTCAGGATGACTTTATCTTTGCCGTGTACTCTGCCAGCCTCTACCACCCTTCCGTGAGCTCACCAACGGACCGATATATGGGCAATATCGTATGGAACAATACACCATCCTTCCATTCACAAACCAGAAAGACTACAGGTTTAGTCTGGACAGAAGGAGGCGGCTCTTTGTTGCATCGAAACCGATGAATTCATGCTTCACATGTTCTATCACCCATCCCGCTACCACCCTCACTTTTTCACCAGCAGATTGTAACATCCCAATTTTCAATTTGGATGTTTATAAATAGATCATTCATATGCATCCATGATTTATGCATTTTTGCCCTTCATTTCTTTTATTTGAATTTTGATCCAAGGAACTTTGTGCAATTCAAGGACCAAAAGAGAGAATTGGAAATTTCCAATTCAAGGATCAAATTTGGTTTCACTAAATTCATTTCCTTTACTTCCAAAAATAAAATAAAGAGAGAAGATAAAAGGACTTCTTCAAAAACAGAAAGGAAATATTGGAAATTGAATTTGAAAATCAAACATATTTATTTGGATTTATTTTGCAAAATATTTTGATGCAAATTTTATTAGCTTAGTAAAAATATTTATGTTTAAAATATTGCATTTAGGACAGAAAATAGTTCACATGGTCTAGTATATGACCAAGTATTTATGTGAATTTTCTTAAATTTTTTGATTTATTTTTAGATTTTATTTGGAGTGTTTTTGTTTTTGGAAATTAGAAATAGAAAAATAGGTTGCTATTTTTCAAAAAAAAAGGGAAATCCGGCCAGCCCAGCGCTAGCCAGCGCCCACGCCAGACGGCCCATCTGGCCATACGGCCCAGCCGCCGGCCCCGCGAGCGAACCGGGATCGCTTCGGTCGCCCGCTGCCTCTCCCCTCTCCCCGCGGACACTGACCGCCGGGCCCCACTCCTTTCTTCCTCCCCATGCCGCGCCTGGCGTCCGCCTTCGCCACGAGTTCGCCGGTCGTGTTCAAATCTTGTTCGGGATTCGATCTCGAGTCGCCCCCTCCTCCAAGCAAGGTGTCCTATAAATACTTCGCCCCCTCCTCTCTCGATCCCCCTAAAACCCCAACGCCAAAACCCTCCGTAGCCCACACCCTCGCCATCCGGATCTCCGCCACCGAAGCTTTTCTCACTGTCGATTCCGACGCCGGTGAGTCCCCTCGAGCTCCCTTCCTCTGTACTTCGGCATGTCTCGACCATGCGCGTCGTTTTGACATGATTTTGCACTTCCTCTCCCTCTACAGAGACTGCCCCGACCACGCATGCTCTCGCCAGAGCGCGCGGATCACCCGAGCCCCGCCACCGACCTCACCGCCATCCGTCGTCCCCGAGCATCACCAACACCACCACCGGAGCCCCCTCGTTCGGCCGCATCCAACCGACCTCACCGCCGCCTTCCCCGACCACCGGAACCTCGCCGCCAACGACGCCCGAGCCGCCCTCGCCGCCGTTTCCCCCGTAGTAAGCAACCGCCGCCCGTCACCGTCCGATCTGCTTTTGACGGCTTGGATTAGATCGCCTAGTTTCTATTTTATTTTTGAATCGGTATGCTAAATTCCGGCCGTTCGCCACTTAAGCTATGCGGCGAACACAACCACAACCATCCGATCGGGATCCGATCGATCGGAGTAGATCTGTTTTTTTTTTTTTATTTTCTCCGAGCTATTTTCGCTATGGATCGGACACCCGCCCACAGTAGACAACCACAGCCACCCACCGCTCGCCACATGGCACCTCTGCCACGGTCGGCCGAGATCTAAGCTTTTCAGTATTATTCTTTATTTCAAATATGTCCTGATTTTGTTTTTAGCATATCTTTAATTCTACAGATCCAAATTCATTGATTCTTTTTCCTACGGTTTCATAAAAATCCCATCTATCCATAGAACCAATCGAAAAATATTTTTGACAATTTAAAATTTGAATTTGAACAGATTCATATATAAACTTGTTTTGGCTATAATTTGAAATCTATAACTCCGATTTAATTGATTCTTTTTGCAAATTGAAGATTAGGACGTGTACTTTCTGTAGAACCCAAAATCACATATTTTTGCTACTGTTAAAATTGCGTTATGTACAGAAACTTTATTTGGTTGTTTTTGGAGTTTTCCCAAGTATTTTCTTCGTTTTCTTTTTGGATCTTTGCTTGATTTCTTATGTGTGTCAATGTTTGCTTCGTTAGATCATCCGGAGTGCGAAGCGGCTACTACGAATCTTTAGAGTTCAACGATCGTCAGCAAGGCAAGTTCACACCTTGATTATACTTTTCTATACCCAGTTTTTACTATGCATTAGTTACACCCTTAAAATTTGCATGAGTAGGATTGGGAAATTGTGGCATTGCTATGTAGTTCAGGAGGTAGGAACCTATGACCTTTGATCACCCCGGGAATATTCGTTATGTCATATATTGCTTAGCCATGCTCGTAGACGGGGTTGGTATGTGTGATTCATGCAAGTTGCGAAAGATATAATAATTTGGGTTAACTTAAGGTGGCAACTTTAACACACATCTGGGTGGATTGATTGGGGCACCTGCAGAAACCAGTGCTTGCCCAAGGGGATCCCGGAGTACCCGTGTGATCACCCTAGGATTGCCACCTAGGCTCAAAGGGATCATACGACACTTCATGACTAGAAACTTCCGTGTGCAGCCACAAGCCATTATGGGCTCTAGCATAGTTGAGTAAGTTGTGTGACCTCTTTCCAGATAGGCTAGCAGATGTAGGGGAATGTAGGTGTACCGGTCTACCTAGGGTTAAGGGGAAATGCTTCTGAAAGACTGTGTCTCGATCTTCCGATCATGGAGGTGGTCGAGTCTTGTGGGGAAAAGTGCGCAAACCTCTGCAGAGTGTAAAAACTAATCATGATTAGCCGTGTCCCCAGTTATGGACAAATTTGAGTATCTAGAAGTGAATTATTGGTTGATCTCATCACTTTATTTTAATTAATGAATTGGGTTATTGAAAATTTTGGTTAAGGGATTGAGTTGGAGGAACCACCTCAATAATGGCATAAACTTGGTAGTAAATAAAATTTATTCCTTTGTTGTAGGGAAAAATTAGCTTTATGCAAAAAAATTAACTTAGAGCCTCCACAGCCAAATATGCATATAGAGATAGACATTTTCATTATTATTATATGGTGTGAAATTGCCAGCATATTCCATGTGCTGACCTACACGGCTGCAACGTCTCATGTTGCAGAGTTTTCCGACGGATTAAGGTGCGATAGGTCGTTGTTCTGCACTCAGTTTGCCGTGGAGTTGATGGACTCATTTACCTTCGAAGCTTCCGCAATTATTTTATTTAGTTGGCCTTCAGCCATATTTTATGTAATAAATACTCTTTTGAGGACCTCGATGTAATAAAGTGTGTGATTGAACTCTGTTATAAATCCTCGAGTACTGTGTGTGTCAGCATACCGATCCAGGGATGACACTTAAGCATAGAGACTCTGATCCATTTGGGTCGGGTCGCTACAAGATGGTATCAGAGCACACGCTGACTGTAGGACGCGACCACTAGGAATGGAAAAGCCTTAGAAAAAAAATTATAATTTCCCTATATATCTGTTGGTCTTATGCTCCTCTCTATTCATTTCTAACCCTTCTCTATTTCAACAATATAGATGTCGACCTCCAGGACCAAGTTTGCCCAGCCCGACGAGACCATAACCTTTGGACAACGCCTGAAGAACGTCGTGAAGTACCTGAACATCGCCCTGCCCATTTTCACTGGAACCTTCACCGCAACCTTCCTGGAGGAGAAGCGTTGGAGAATTGACGTCCACATTCCCGGACGTACCTTTGGAAATATCACCAGGGATATTGATTTTTTCTTCAATGCGCCAACCTGGACCTTAGGCAGGAGTATTGCCGCACAAAACACCTTTGGACGCATTTGTGAGGAATACAACCAGGATCTCGAGGGAACCATCTACAGGATATGCGGACGCAGGGATCGCCACGGAGAAGTAGTCTGCACCAGGGAAGATGAGTCGATCGCATCATACATACAAGATCAGGAGCAGCACATCCGCCGAATGGAGAACTAGATGTACGACAGCATGAAGAACACCAGGAAGCTGATAACCCAGAATATCGAGCTGGAGGATGAAATCAAGGCAACTCGCGATGGATATGAGGAGGAAATCAGCGTGCTACTGGAAAGGTACGAAAAACTGAAGAAGAAGCTGGAAAGAGCCGAGGAGAAGCTGGACCAGGGAGAAAACCTTCACAATGATGACAGTGATGCACCTTCATCAGCAACGATGCCGATTATGAAGACAACAATGATGATGAGAACATGATGGAGTCTTCTACCGATCAGAACTTTTAGCCGACCACCATTTTAGATATTAGTATTCCGATTTATTTTCAATTAGAGTTTTCCGAGTAGTTCGATGTCGTTTGTGAGATTTTGTAATAGTTAGCTTAGACTCGATTGTGTGAACCTTGATTGAAATTGAATGGTGTGATTTGGAGTTTTATTTGTCTCATTTGCATATGGGTAGTGTGATTTTCTCATTAGGCCCTTATTCTATTCTAATTTCTCATCCACTCCAAACCCATCAGATGCCTCCGAGACGTGACCCGGGATTTCCACCGGAACTTACCCAGTTGATCCAGAACCAGAATGCTCTCATGCAGATGCTCCTCCAGAACCAGAACCAGAACAACAACAACAACCCGCCACCCCAAGCTGACAACCTTACCCGTTTCCTGAGGTTGAACCCACCCGTGTTCTCTAGTAGCACGGAGCCGATCGTCGCAGATGACTAGCTTCGCAAGATCGGAAGGGAACTGACCACCGCAGGATGCACTGATGCTGAGAAGGTGCGCTTTGCCGCACATCAACTGGATGGACCAGCAGCTTCGTGGTGGGAGAATTACACCGCCACATTCCCCATAGCCAATGTGACATGGGATCAGTTCCAGCAGGCCTTTCGCACCGCACATGTTTCAGCTGGAGCTATGAGTCTGAAGAAGCGTGAGTTCCGCAACTTACGCCAGAGAAATCATTCTGTTGGTGATTATGTGGAGGAATTCAGCAAGTTCTCCAGGTATGCTCCCAGAGACGTGGCTGATGATGCCGCTAAACAGGAGAAATTTCTAGAGGGACTGAACGATGATCTGGGACTTCAGTTGACCGTGGCTACCTTCAACAATTATTAAGAGTTAGTTGACAAGGCTCTCATTCTGGAAGGCAAGCAGCAGCAGATAGAGAACCACAAGAGGAAGTACGGACAGGGAAAGTACAACTCTGGAGTTCAACAGAAGCCCCGCCACAACCCGTACTCGGGAAATAATGGATCAGGATCCAGCAAGTATGGTGGACACAATCACCATAACCATGGAGGACATCCTCATCATGGAGGAAATGGACATAACCATAATGGCCATAAGAATGGCAATGGGAGCGGAGGAAACGGCAACCAGCATCGCTCCAACCCCGCTACACCAGCGAAGAAGGATCTGAGCCACATCACCTGTTTCAAGTGCAAGAACACAGGACACTATGCCACCGATTGCCCTGAGGCCAAGAACGGGAACGGCAATGGAAGCTCTGGAGGCAAGAAGCCCAATCCCTTCACCAGAGGTCAGGTGAACCATGTCGATGTGGAGGAAGTTTATGACCAGCCTGACGCCGTTGTTGGTAAGTTCTTGGTTAATTCATTTACAGCCCTTGTTCTTTTTGACACTGGTGCATCGCATTCATTCATATCAAGGGGGTTTGTGGATAAGTTTAAGTTGCCGACCGTAGCCCTTAAAACACCCATGTTAGTAAGTTCCCCAGGAGCAGATTCTACGGCTAGTCGGGGATGTTTTTAGTTGCCGTTGACCATAGGGAGGCATGTTTTTCCCACAGACCTCATCATCCTAGAATCACAAAGATTGGACGTAATTCTAGGCATGGACTGGTTATCCAGGTATGAAGGAAATATTGATTGTGCCCGTAAGACGATTCTTCTCACCACCCCAGATGGAAAACGGATCAAGTATGTGTCAAGGCATACGCCAAGGAGGAATCAGATGAATTCTCTTTCTGGAGTTGTTCAGGAGGAAGTACCAGTTGTGAAGGACTATCCCGATGTGTTTCCAGAGGAATTGCCTGGCATGCCATCGGATTGCGACATTGAGTTTTTGATCGAGCTATTGCCAGGCACACGACCGATATCCAAGAGACCGTATCGGATGCCCGCAAATGATTTGGAGGAAATTAAGAAGCAGATTAAGGAATTACTGGAGAAAGGGTATATCCGACCGAGTTCATCACCTTGGGGAGCCCCAGTTCTTGTAGTGGAGAAGAGGGATGGAACCTTGAGAATGGTTGTGGATTATCGTTCGTTGGACGAAGTGACCATCAAGAACAAGTACCCCTTGCCAATGATCAATGACCTGTTTAACCAGTTAGTCGGAGCTAGTGTATTCTCCAAGATCGATCTTCGATCAGGATACCACCAGTTGAAGATCCGAGAGCAGGATATCCCCAAGACAGCTTTTACCACGAGGTATGGGCTTTATGAGTATATAGTCATGTCTTTTGGTTTGACTAATGCCCCTGCCTATTTTATGAGCATGATGAACAAGGTATTCATGGAGTTTTTGGATAAGTTCATCGTCATGTTCATTGACGATATATTGGTTTACTCGAAGAATGAGGAAGAACACAAGGAACATTTGCGCTTGGTACTGGAGAAGCTCAGGGAACATCAGTTATACGCCAAGTTCAGCAAATGCGAGTTTTGGTTGAAGGAAGTCGGATTTCTCGGACATGTTGTATCAAGAGAAGGAATAGCAGTAGACCCTTCAAAGGTAGAAGCCATCACCGAATGGAAGGAACCCACCTCAGTCAGAGAGATTCGTAGTTTCCTCGGACTTGCAGGATATTACCGGAGATTTATTGAGAATTTCTCGAAGATCGCGAAGCCCATGACGGATCTATTGAAGAAAGACACCAAGTTTGTTTGGACCGACGAATGTGAGGCCAGCTTCCAGGAGTTGAAGAAACGTTTGGTTACAGCCCCAGTGCTAATTCTTCCGAATATACGCAAGGATTTTCAGGTGTATTGCGACACTTCACATCAGGGACTTGGAGGCGTTCTTATGCAAGAAGGAAGAGTTGTATCTTATACCTCACATTAGCTACGACCTCACGAGTTGAACTATGCCACGCATGATTTGGAATTAGCAGCCGTAGTGCACGCGCTCAAGACCTGGAGACATTTTCTTATCGGAAATAGTTGCGATGTTTACACGGATCACAAGAGTTTGAAATACATCTTCACGCAGAAGGAGTTGAATCTCAGGCAGAGGAGATGGTTGGAGCTCATAAAGGATTATGACATGAGATTGCATTATCACCCGGGAAAGGCCAATGTTGTGGCAGATGCGTTGAGTCATAAGAGTTATGTTAATACTCTCACAGCAGGAGGATTACCTGGAGTTAGCCGATGATCTCACAGATCTCCGATTGGAGATAGTTCCATGAGGTTTTGTTGCCGCAATGGAAATTCAATCCACCTTGTTGGGAAAGATCCGAGAAGCCCAGAAATTAGACAAAGGCATTGCGGAGATAAAGGAAAGGATGAACCAAGGAAAGGCAGAAGGATTTCATGAGGATGAACTCGGAACCTTATGGTTTGAGCAGCGTATTTATGTGCCCAATGACCCAGAGATCAGGAAGTCGATTCTTCAGGAGGCTCATGATTCGCTTTACTCGATACACCCAGGCAACACCAAGATGTATTTGGACTTGAAGGAAAGTTTCTAGTGGACAGGTATGAAGAAGGATATTGCCGAGTATGTAGCAGTATGCGACGTATGCCAGAGAGTTAAAGCAGAGCACCAGAAACCAGCACGATTACTTCAACCGTTACCGATACCCGATTGGAAGTGGGACAAGCTTGGCATGGACTTCATCACAGGATTACCCAGGACCCGATCAGGTTATGATTCTATTGGGGTAGTAGTTGATCGCTTGACCAAGGTAGCTCACTTCATCCCTATGAAAACCACCTATACGAGCGCTAAGTTGGCCAAGATATACATGACCAGGATCGTATGTCTGCATGGAGTTCTGAGGACCATCGTATCAGATAGAGGAACACAATTTACCTCAAAGTTTTGGCATCAGTTACACAAAACTTTGGGTACCAGGCTGGAGTTCTGTACAACTTTTCATCCACAGACAGATGGACAGACGGAGAGAGTCAATCAGATTCTGGAGGACATGTTGAGAGCTTGTGCGCTAGATTATGGATCCAGTTGGGATGATAATTTACCTTACGTAGAATTCTCATACAATAACAGCTACCAGACCAGTTTGAAGATGGCCCCTTTCGAAGCTTTGTACGGAAGGAGGTGCAGGACACCATTGATGTGGGATGAAGTTGGAGACCGTAAATTATTCGGACCAGATTTAATCAAGGATTCAGAGGAGAAAGTCAAGTTGATCCGTGACAGACTCAAGATAGCCCAGTCCAGGCAGAAGAGTTATGCCGATACTAAGCGCAAGGAGGTAACCTATGAAGTCGGAGACAGAGCATACCTTCGCGTGTCGGCGCTTTGAGGAGTTAAACGGTTTGGAGTCAAAGGAAAGTTAGCACCACGATTTGTGGGGCCATACAGAGTTTTAGAACGCATGGGAGAAGTTGCCTACAAGTTGGAATTACCCGAAGCTCTGTCAGAAGTTCATCATGTGTTTCACGTTTCCCAGTTGAAGAAGTGCCATGCAGAGATGGCCGATATTCCCTTGAGAGACACGGTGATGAGGACATCCCAGGTTCACCTCGTTTGTCATCCTCTCCTCATGATAAAACTCAGCTCTCAAATGAAGCTGCTACAAAGAAGACCTATTTGGGTCCCATGACAAGGAGCCGTGCCAAACATATAGAACAAGAGGTGAACGCGCTCCTAGCTGATCATACTTCAACTATCCATGAGAACTTTATACTGCCTAAATCATCTGTGCTGATTTTACTCAGGTACAATGTTGAGGACAACCAACAACTTTCAGCACATGAAGAAACAAGTTCAGCTCATGAAGAAACAAGTTCTGAAGCCCATACAACAAGTTTGAAGAGAACAAGTTTCAACTCTGATGTAAACCATGTTTTGGTGACAAGGGCAACTAATTACACCTCAAGGAAGAATAGCAAGCCATCTCAACAATCTATTGTTGCATGCATAGTTCCAGAATTCGTCCCAGAACTTGCTGCATCATGCAACACAAATATATGAGGTTCCAGCACGTGTGAGAGTACAAATTGGACAGCATTTGAAGTCTACTTTCAGGAAAATCAAACGGTGCAACATTTGGAGTCCCGAGTCAAAGGATATGAGAGTTCCAATGCAAGCTGTCCAGAGCATTAATTGCTGCGCGAGGCTCCATGTGTTTGCTCCCTTGACCAGCTGGTTACCACGAATTTGAGCCTCTCTTTTGGATTGGTTTCACACCTAAGCTAAGAGGGCTGTTCCTAGTATAAATACCCCTTCCCTCACTTCAGCCACAACTCTTTGGCAATTTGATTTCAGCATAGGTTAGCTAAGTGCAACCAGAATCTTGTTTGAGAGTTCACTTCCTCCTTAGCTCTTGTAATCTTGCCTTGTGAGAGAGGGTAAACTCACTTTGTGATTTTACAACAGTAGCCGTTGAGGCAGCGACCAGTTCGTGCTTCCAACTTCGTGCGTGGATTGGAATCCTAAGAGTGTGGTTGGGCGAATACTTGTTGCTGGTTGTTGCATATGCAGTAGCTAGCTTCGGTCTCGTCAGGTTGCACTAGTTATCCTTTACCCGACAGCGTTGTTGGCTGGGATCGACGGTTTCCTTCGTACCCTTCAGGTGGCGTTGATTCGTTCCTCAAGCAGATCCTCCGTGAAGATCAGGCAACCCCGTGTCATCTTGGCATCAGAGCTTCGGTTGACACGGTAGGATCTTGTATCCCTAGTTTAGTTCATGTTCTTGTTCATCCTAAAGTCAGAAAATAGCCCCACAAAAAAATATACCTTTACCAAGCCTTTTGCAGCCTTTAATCTGTTATTTGGTGAGTTTTATCAAGTTCTTGTCCACTAGATCTTTTGTTTTTAGTTGCTGAGTTTCCCCCATCCATTCTTGTGTGTTTGTGTTTGTGTTCGTCCACAGATTTCAGATCTGCATCCTCCACCAAATCTTGTGTATCTTTGTCATCCGGAGTCCATTTTGGGTGTTTTTGTGCATTTTGAAAAGCCCACACCGTGTACTTTCCATCCATCCTTGTTAGATCTGATTCCCACCGTGTTTTCCAGCCAGAAAAATCAGATCAGTTCGTGTGTGTTTTTTGCCAAAGTTTCAGCTGCATGTTCTTGTTGTTTGAGCTCATCCATTGTAATTTTCGTGGATCCCCCAAAGTGTGTGTTCAGATCCAAGTCCCTTGTTGAAGTTTGTCAAAAAAAAGAGCAAAAAAAAAGGAGGCAAAAATAAAGAGATCTGCCCAAAGAAAGAAAGTGTGTGCAAGAAGCAAAAGAGAGAAATTTGGGACTGTTCTTCACTTATATCTTGAGAAATCCTTGTTTGTATTGTGAGCTGAAACTTGTCAAGTGTGCAACATCTTCAATCCTTGCTTTCTAGCAAATCTGATTCCTTGGTATGAGTTGCATGTACCTCACTTATATCTCATTCAGCAACTAAGGGCATTAGAATCTTGTGTGGATGATTACTTGGTTCAACAATATCTAGATTACAGATTAGTCAATCTTTTGCTACATATATATCCCACCCAAGCCCCACCAAACAGCCCCGCATGTGCAACCCTAGACTTGTATTCGCTTGATTCATCACTCTTTGTATACCAACTACCGGCACCACGGTTGAGCACGATTCTGCCCTCACTTGGAAGTTACATGAGCTTCGGTTGGTAAGTTAGGTGAGCTTGAGTTGTTACCCACATATATGCTTCTATTACTATAGGGATTTTGGAAAACTAACCATGGCAGGTGATGAAGACGAATATGATGTTGAAGGACATGGGCATCTCAATCAGCCTGTCACACGGTTTCACTTCAATGCATTACGTGATCATCTACGCCGAGAATTCAGAAACAGCCTTGATCCAATTGAAGAGAAGTAAGAGAAGTTGTCAAGAGATTTGCAGCAACTTATGGGTAATGTTAATGAGCAGCTCACTCAAAACATGGCAGCCATATTGTTGCTGATATTGTGCGAGAGCTTCATCAAAACCGAGAAGAAGCAAGTGTCCATGGTGTTGAACATAATGCAACTGATGGGGAAGGTGCTGCCTCCAATGCACAAGCTAGAAGAAACCGTGCTGCTGCTCCCCATGCCATGCGACCTCCCGGTCCCGGACGTGGAAATGCTCATGCTAATGGACATGCTCATCATGAAGCTGCTACTGGTCGTGGTCTTAGAGGAGGCCACCGGAGAGCAAATTTGCACCATGAAGGTAGTGAAGATGAGTTTGACGAAGATGAAGATGGCATGCACCAGAATGTTAGATTTCATCGTCGAAGAAACAATGGTCGTGAATGAGAGGAAGAGGAGAGGTTTGGAAAGCTGAAATTTACCATGCCCAAGTTTGATGGTGGATCTGATCCAGAAATTTATCTCACATGGGAATTGAAGGTTGACAAGATTTTCCGCATGCACAACTACTCTGAAGAGAAGAAGTTAGCAATGGCCTCACTTGAGTTTGAAGATTATGCTCTAATATGGTGGGAGCAAGTTCAGATTCAGCGAGAAGAAGAAGGAGAACCTGCTGTTGCTACATGGGCAGAAATGAAAAGAGAGATGAGGGCAAGATTTGTCCCAAGGCATTATAGGCGTGATACCTTTGATAAGCTCCAGAATTTGAGGCAAGGAAAGTTATCTGTTGAGGAGTATCATAAGGAGATGGAGAAGGCAATGATAAGAGCCAACATACATGAAGATGAGGAGCAGTCCATGGCAAGGTATCTCTATGGGCTGAATCCTAATGTCAAACGAGTGGTTGATCTGCAGCCATATCGTAATGTGGTAGAACTTGTACATCTTGCTTCTAAGGCTGAACGTCAATTGCAAGAAGACTCCAGGCAAAACAGAACTACATCCTTCACAGCTAGAGCTACATCAAGTGGGAGTAAGTTTGTACCTCAATTCAATGTTGGTCGAGGCATCATGACTAGTTCTGGAGGTGGAAATCAGTCCCATGCACGTGCAGCCTTGAGCAGGAATGAAGTATCAAATGCAAAAGAAAAGAGCAAATTTGCAGCCGCAAGTTCATCCTCCATTGGCTCCACTGGGAAAACTAGTGATATAGAGTGCTTTACATGTAAGGGACGTGGCCACATGAAGAAAGATTGTCCCAACAAGCGTACCATGCTGATCACAGAGAATGGAGAATATGAGTCTTGTAGCGAACCTGAGGAAGAAATTGAAAATGGTGAAAATTCAGATGGTGATGAGCATACCTATTGTGATTATGAGCAAGGTGCTTCTCTTGTTGTCACTAAAGTTTTGAGTGTGCGGATCAAAGAAGCTGAGAATGGACAACGACATAATCTGTTTCAAACTAGAGCCAAAGTGCAAGACAAGGTATGCAAAGTAATTGTTGATGGTGGGAGTTGTCACAATCTTGCAAGTAAAGAAATGTGTGATAAGCTTGGGCTGAAGCTGCTACAACACCCCCACCCATATCATATCCAATGGTTGAGTGAATGTGGAGAGATTAAGGTCACACACATGGTACAGGTGCAATTCAAGATTGGAGATTATAATGACACCGTTGAGTGTGATGTGGTGCCCATGAAGGTGTATCACTTGCTGTTGGGCAGACCGTGGCAATATGATCTTTCAGCACAACATTGTGGCAGAACCAATCAATACACCCTCAAGTGGAAAGGCAAAGACTTGGTGCTAAGGCCCATGACTCCCCAACAAATTATGGCTGAGCACATGCAAAAAGTTTCTGAAGTAAAAGTAGTGAGTAAGAAAGAGGGAGAGAAAAAGAGTGAGAGAGAGATCCACAAATCTATGAGTGAGCGCCACAAGCCAAATTTGAGAGAGAAAAATAAAAGAGAGGGAGAGAACTTAGTAATGTTAGCCACCAAATCAGAATTGAGAGATGTGAGGCTCAACCCAAATCAAGTGGTCGTTGTACTTGTGTACAAAGACGTTTTGCTTTCAGCTAACGACCTAACTTGTCTCCCTAGTGCTGTTTGTGATGTCTTGCAGGATTTCAAGGATGTTTTTCCGGAGGAAGTACCCGCTGGTCTACCTCCCTTGCGCGGCATAGAACATCAGATTGACCTCATTCCAGGGGCATCACTTCCAAATTGAGCTCCCTACCGCACCAATCCTGAAGAAACAAAGGAGATAGAAAGGTAGGTACAAGAACTTTTAAGGAAAGGTTATGTTCGTGAAAGTTTAAGTCCTTGTGTTGTACCTGTGATTTTGGTGCCTAAGAAAGATGCAACATGGCGAATGGTAATGGACTGTAGGCCCATCAATATTATAACCATTAGGTATCGTCATCCTATTCCTAGGTTAGATGATATGCTTGATGAATTGAGTGGCTCTACTGTTTTCTCTAAAATTGATTTGAGAAGTGGATACCATCAGATTAGGGTGAAAGAAGGAGATGAATGGAAAACTGCTTTCAAAACAAAATTTGGGTTGTATGAGTGGTTAGTCATGCCTTTTGGGTTAACTAATGCACCAAGTACTTTCATGAGATTGATGAACCATGTTTTGAGAGCTTACATTGGCAAATTTGTTGTTGTGTACTTTGATGACATTCTAATCTATAGCAGATCCATTAAGGAACATATTGAACATCTAAAACAAGTGCTGAATGTGCTAAGGACAGAAAAATTATATGCTAACGTTGAGAAGTGCTCCTTTTGCACAAACAAGGTTGTTTTTCTTGGCTATGTTGTTTCAGGACAGGGAATTGAAGTGGATGAATCTAAGGTGGATGCAATCAAGAATTGGCCAACTCCAGTGAATGTAAGCCAAGCGAGAAGTTTTCATGGCCTTGCTGGTTTCTACAGGAGGTTTGTTAAAGATTTTAGTACAATTGCTGCACCTTTGAATGAATTGACAAAGAAAGGTATTCCTTTCAAATGGGGTGCACCACAAGAAGAAGCATTTCTTGAGCTTAAGAAACAATTAACTGAAGCACCTTTGCTAATTCTACCTGATTTCACTAAAACTTTTGAAATAGAATGTGATGCTAGTGGAATAGGTATTGGAGGTGTCTTAATGCAAGAAAGAAAACCAGTAGCATATTTTAGTGAGAAGCTGAGTGGTGCGCAACTGAATTATTCTGTTTATGATAAAGAGTTGTATGCTTTGGTTAGAGTGCTTGAAACTTGGCAACATTACTTATGGCCTAAGGAATTTATTGTACATTTTGATCATGAGGCTTTGAAACATTTGAAAGGCCAAGCTAAACTGAATCGTAGGCATGCTAAGTGGGTTGAATTCATTGAAACTTTCCCATATGTTGTGAAGTACAAGAAAGGAAAGGAAAACATGGTTGCTGATGCTTTCTCCCGTAGGCATGTTCTTTTGACACAATTAGAAGTGAAGGTACCGGGACTTGAGAGCCTAAAAGAACTGTATTGCACTGATCATATATTTTCAGAACCATATGCAAAATGTAAAGATGGCAAAGGTTGGGATAAATACCATGTGCATGATGGGTTCCTTTTTAGGGCTAACAAACTGTGTGTTCCAGATTCCTCTGTTAGGCCCTTGTTGTTGCAGGAATCACATGCAGGAGGATTAATGGGACACTTTGGTCGTGAGAAGACATATGAGCTGTTGGCTGATCATTTTTATTGGCCAAAGATGAGGAAGGACGTTGAGAGATTTGTTCAGCGATGCATCACATGCCACAAAGCTAAGTCTAAACTGAACCCCCATGGTTTATATACTCCCCTACCAGTTCCAAATGCTCCTTGGGAAGATATTAGCATGGATTTTATTTTAGGACTACCTAGGACTAAGAGGGGGAGGGATTCAGTTTTTGTTGTAGTTGTTAGGTTCTCAAAAATGGCACACTTCATTCCGTGCCACAAGAACGGCGATGCTTCACATGTTGCTGATTTGTTTTTCAGGGAAGTTGTTCGCTTGCATGGAATGCCGAGGAGCATTGTTTCAGATCGTGATGTGAAGTTCATGAGCTATTTTTGGAAAACATTATGGGCAAAGTTGGGAACCAAGCTGCTGTTTTCAACGACATGTCACCCACAAACTGATGGGCAAACAGAGGTGGTGAACCGCACACTCTCAGCCTTGCTGCGTACAATGATCAAGAAGAATTTGAAGGAGTGGGAAGAGTGTTTGCCACACGTGGAGTTTGCTTACAATAGAGCAGTTCACTCTACCACAAGCATGTGCCCATTTGAGGTGGTATATGGATTCAAACCACTTGCACCTATTGACTTGTTGCCTCTTCCATTGCAAGAGAGATGTAACATGGAGGCTTCAAAGCGTGCTGCATATGTGAAGAAGATTCATGAGAAGACCAGAGAAGATATAGAAAGGAAATCCAAGTACTATGCAGCTAAGGCAAACAAAAACCGCAAGAAGGTTACTTTTGAGCCCGGAGATCTGGTTTGGATACATTTGCGCAAAGATCATTTTCCTGAGAAGCGCAAATCCAAGCTAATGCCTCGTGGAGATGGACCATTCAAAGTCTTGGCAAAGATCAATGACAATGCTTACAAGATCGAGCTTCCTGGAGACTATGCTGTGAGTCCAACATTCAACGTTGCTGATTTGTCTCCATGCTTCGATCAAGAGGGTCAAGAGTCGAGGACGACTCCTTTTGAAGAGGGGGCGGATGATGAGGACATCCCAGGTTCACCTCGTTTGTCATCCTCTCCTCATGATAAAACTCAGCTCTCAAATGAAGCTGCTACAAAGAAGACCTATTTGGGTCCCATGACAAGGAGCCGTGCCAAACATATAGAACAAGAGGTGAACGCGCTCCTAGCTGATCATACTTCAACTATCCATGAGAACTTTATACTGCCTAAATCATCTGTGCTGATTTTACTCAGGTACAATGTTGAGGACAACCAACAACTTTCAGCACATGAAGAAACAAGTTCAGCTCATGAAGAAACAAGTTCTGAAGCCCATACAACAAGTTTGAAGAGAACAAGTTTCAACTCTGATGTAAACCATGTTTTGGTGACAAGGGCAACTAATTACACCTCAAGGAAGAATAGCAAGCCATCTCAACAATCTATTGTTGCATGCATAGTTCCAGAATTCGTCCCAGAACTTGCTGCATCATGCAACACAAATATATGAGGTTCCAGCACGTGTGAGAGTACAAATTGGACAGCATTTGAAGTCTACTTTCAGGAAAATCAAACGGTGCAACATTTGGAGTCCCGAGTCAAAGGATATGAGAGTTCCAATGCAAGCTGTCCAGAGCATTA
This sequence comes from Elymus sibiricus, assembly GCA_039707655.1. Lineage (NCBI taxonomy): Eukaryota > Viridiplantae > Streptophyta > Magnoliopsida > Poales > Poaceae > Elymus > Elymus sibiricus. The sequence continues at coordinate 200,630,027 of CM077668.1, forward strand.
ATTGCTGCGCGAGGCTCCATGTGTTTGCTCCCTTGACCAGCTGGTTACCACGAATTTGAGCCTCTCTTTTGGATTGGTTTCACACCTAAGCTAAGAGGGCTGTTCCTAGTATAAATACCCCTTCCCTCACTTCAGCCACAACTCTTTGGCAATTTGATTTCAGCATAGGTTAGCTAAGTGCAACCAGAATCTTGTTTGAGAGTTCACTTCCTCCTTAGCTCTTGTAATCTTGCCTTGTGAGAGAGGGTAAACTCACTTTGTGATTTTACAACAGTAGCCGTTGAGGCGGCGATCAGTTCGTGCTTCCAACTTCGTGCGTGGATTGGAATCCTAAGAGTGTGGTTGGGCGAATACTTGTTGCTGGTTGTTGCATATGCAGTAGCTAGCTTCGGTCTCATCAGGTTGCACTAGTTATCCTTTACCCGACAGCGTTGTTGGCTGGGATCGACGGTTTCCTTCGTACCCTTCAGGTGGCGTTGATTCGTTCCTCAAGCAGATCCTCCGTGAAGATCGGGCAACCCCGTATCACACGGTGCCACTGGAGGCAATACAGTTGGATAGTGATCTGACATATGAGGAGAAGCCCGTCAAGATTCTCGAGACTGCAAGCAGGGTTACCCGCAGCAAGGTCATCAAGTTCTGCAAGGTTCAATGGAGTCACCATACCGAGGAAGAAGCCACATGGGAACGAGAAGAAGATCTCCGGCAGGACCACCCACACCTTTTTGCTGACCAACCCGAATCTTGAGGGCGAGATTCATCTTAAGGGTGGTAGGTTTGTAACATCCCAATTTTCAATTTGGATGTTTATAAATAGATCATTCATATGCATCCATGATTTATGCATTTTTGCCCTTCGTTTCTTTTATTTGAATTTTGATCCAAGGAACTTTGTGCAATTCAAGGACCAAAAGAGAGAATTGGAAGTTTCCTTAAATCCATTTTGAAAATTCTTTGAAATTCAACATATGGAATTTGGATCAAATTTGGTTTCACTAGATTCATTTCCTTTATTTCCAGAACTAAAATAAAGAGGGAAGATAAAAGGACTTCTTCAAAAACAGAAAGGAAATATTGGAAATTGAATTTGAAAATCAAATATATTTATTTGGATTTATTTTGCAAAATATTTTGATGCAAATTTTATTAGCGTAGTAAAAATAATTATTTTAAAATATTGCATTTAGGACAGAAAATAGTTTACATGGTCTAGTATATGACCAAGTATTTATGTGAATTTTCTGAAATTTTTAGATTTATTTTTAGATTTTATTTGGAGTGTTTTTGTCTCTGGAAATTAGAAATAGAAAAAGAGGTTGCTGTTTTTTTTTTTAAAAAAAAAGGGAAATCCGGCCAGCTCAGCGCTAGCCAGCGCCTGCGCCAGACGGCCCATCTGGCCATACGGCCCAGCCGCCGCCCCCGCGAGCGAACCGGCTTCGCTTCGGTCGCCCGCTGCCTCTCCCCTCTCCCCGAGGACACTGACCGCCGGGTCCCACTCCTTTCTTTCTCCCCACGCCGCGCCTGGAGTCCGCCTTCGCCCCGAGTTCGCCGGCCGTGTTCAAATCTCGTTCGGGATTCGATCCCGAGTCCCCCCTCCTCGAAGCAAGATGTCCTATAAATACTTCGCCTCCTCCTCTCTCGACCCCCCTAAAAGCCCAACGCCAAAACCCTTCGTAGCCCACACCATCGCCGTTCGGATCTCCGCCACCGAAGCTTTTCTCACCGTCGATTCCGATGCCGGTGAGTCCCCTTGAGCTCCCCTCCTCTGTACTTCGGCATGTCTCGACCATGCATGTCGTTTTGACATGATTTTGCGCTTCCTCTCCCTCTACAGAGACTGCCCGACCTCGCACGCTCTCGCCGGAGCGCGCGGATCACCCGAGCCCTGCCATCGACCTCACCGCCGTCCGTCGTCCCCGAGCATCACCAACACCACCACCGGAGCCCCCTTGTTCGGCCGCATCCAACCGACCTCACCGCCGCCTTTTCCGACCACCGGAACCTCGCCACCGACGACGCCCTCGCCGCCCTCGCCATCGTTTCCCCCGCAGTAAGCCACTGCCGCCCGTCACCGTCCGATCTGCTTTTGACGGCTCGGATTAGATTGCCTAGTTTTTTTATTTTTGAATCGGTATGCTTTAAATTCCGGCCGTTCGCCACTTAAGCTATGCGGCGAACACAACCACAACCGTCCGATCGGGATAGATCTTTTTATTATTATTTTCTCCGAGCTGTTTTCGCTATGGATCGGCCACCCACCCCCAGCAGACAACCGCAGCCACCCACCGCTCGCCACGTGGCACCTCTGCTACGGTCGGCCGAGATCTAAGCTTTTCAGTATTTTTCTTTATTTCAAATATGTCCTGATGTTGTTTTTAGCATATCTTTAATTCTACAGATCCAAATTCATTGATTCTTTTTCCTACAGTTTCATAAAAATCCCATCTATCCAGAGAAGCAATCTAAAAATATTTTTGACAATTTAAAATTTGAATTTGAACAGATTCATATATAAACTTGTTTTGGCTATATTTCGAAATCTATAACTCCGATTTAATTGATTCTTTTTGCAAATTGAAGATTAGGACGTGTACTTTCTGTTAGATTTTTTGCTACTGTTAAAATTGCGTTCTGTACAGAAACTTTATTTGGTTGTTTTTGGAGTTTTCCAAAGTATTTTCTTCGTTTTCTTTTTGGATCTTTGCTTGATTTCTTATGTGTGTCAATGTTTGCTTCATTAGATCATCCAGAGTGCGAAGCTTGCTACAACAAATCTTTAGAGTTCAACGATCGTCAGCAAGGCAAGTTCACACCATGATCATACTTTTCTATACCCAGTTTTTACTATGCATTAGTTACACCCTTAAAATTTGCATGAGTAGGATTGGGAAATTGTGGCATTGCTATGTAGTTCATGAGGTAGGAACCTATGACCTTTGATCACCCCGAGAATATTCGTTATGTCATATATTGCTTAGCCATGTTCGTAGATGGGGTTGGTATGTGTGATTCATGCAAGTTGCGAGAGATATAATAATTTGGGTTAACTTAAGGTGGCAACATTAACACACATCTGGGTGGATTGATTGGGGCACCTGGAGAAACCAGTGCTTGCCCAAGGGGATCCCGGAGTACCCGTGTGATCACCCTAGGATTGCCACCTAGGCTCAAAGGGATCATACGGCACTTCAAGACTAGAAACTTCCGTGTGCAGCCACAAGCCATTATGGGCTCTGGCATAGTTGAGTAAGTTGTGTGACCACTTTCCGGGTAGGCTAGCAGATGTAGGGGAATGTAGGTGTACCGGTCTACCCAGGGTTAAGGGGAAATGCTTCTGAAAGACTGTGTCTCGATCTTTCGATCATGGAGGTGGTCGAGTCTTGTGGGGAAAAGTGCGCAAACCTCTGCAGAGTGTAAAAACTAATCATGATTAGCCGTGTCCCCGGTTATGGACAAATTTGATTATCTAGAAGTGAATTATTAGTTGATCTCATTACTTTATTTTAATTAATGAATTGGGTTATTGAAAATTTTGGTTAAGGGATTGAGTTGGAGGAACCACCTCAATAATGGCATAAACTTGGTAGTAAATAAAATTTATTCCTTTGTTGTAGGGAAAAATTAGCTTTATGCAAAAATTGAACTTAGAGCCTCCACAGCCAAATATGCATATAGAGATAGACATTTTCATTATTATTCTATGGTGTGAAATTGCCAGCATATTCCATGTGCTGACCTACATGGCTGCAACGTCTCATGCTGCAGAGTTTTCCAACGAGGATTAAGGTGCGATAGGTCGTTGTTCTGCACTCAGTTTGCCGTGGAGTTGATGGACTCATTTACCTTCGAAGCTTCCGTAGTTATTTTATTTAGTTGGCCTTCAGCCATATTTATGTAATAAATACTCTTTTGAGAACCTCGATGTAATAAAGTGTGTGATTGAACTCTGTTATAAATCCTCGAGTACTGTGTGTGTTAGCATACCGATCCAGGGATGACAATTAAGCACAGAGACTCCGATCCATTTGGGTCTATCGCTACACAGATGAATAATTCATTTGATGATAAAGTATGTAACACCTCATCCTCATTATGTTTATGCACATGAAAAATTATAGGTCATTCCGAATGGTGCAAGATGGCTCGTCGATGCGATCAAGTTACCCTGAAAGTTGTATTCACGGTCTGTCCCCCGATGTTGTATCCATAAAACGGCCACAATTTGGCCATACAAACTCCGTTGGAGTTCCATAACCCGCCAAATCGATCACAACGACAAGATGTATGCGTCCATATCCCACTCGTCCGCTTCGACAACATTTCGGAGGCCAGATCCGACTTGTAAAATTGACTTTCGGATGATTTTATCTTTGTCGTGTACTCTGCCACCCTCAACCACCCTTCCGTGAGCTCACCCACGGACCGAGGCAATAACGTATGGAACAATACACCATCCTTCCATTCACAAACCAGGAAGACTACAGGTTCAGCCGTGACAGAAGGAGGAGGCTCTTTGTTGCAACGAAACCGAAGAATTCATGCGTCACATGTTCTATCACCCATCCCGCTACCACCCTCACTTTTTCACCAGCAGATGCATTATTCTTGGATGATAAAGTACGTAACACCTCATCCTCATTATGTTTATGCACACGAAAAATTATAGGTCATTCGAAATGGTGCAAGATGGCTCGTCGATGCAATCAAGTTACCCTGAAAGTTGTATTCACGGTCTGTCCCCCGATGTTGTATCCATAAAACGGCCACAATTTGGCCATACAAACTCCGTTGGAGCTCCATGACCCGCCAAATCGATCACAACGAAAAGTTGTATGCGTCCATATCCCACTCGTCCGCTTCGACAACATTTCGGAGGCCAGATCCGGCTTGTAAAATTGACTTTCGGATGATTTCATCTTTGCCGTGTACTCTGCCACCCTCTACCACCCTTCCGTGAGCTCACCCATGGACCGATATATGGGCAATAACGTGTGGAACAATACACCATCCTTCCATTCATGAAACAGAAAGACTACAGGTTCAGTCTGGACAGGAGGAGGAGGCTCTTTGTAGCATCGAAACAGATGAATTCATGCTTCACATGTTCTATCACCCATCCCGCTACCACCCTCACTTTTTCACCAGCAGATGCATTATTCTTGGATGATAAAGTACGTAACACCTCATCCTCATTATGTTTATGCACACGAAAAATTATAGGTCATTCCGAATGGTGCAAGATGGCTCGTCGATGCGATCAAGTTATCCTGAAAGTTGTATTCACGGTCTGTCCCCCGATGTTGTATCCATTAAATGGCCACAATTTGGCCGTACAAACTCCGTTGAAGCTCCATGACCCGCCAAATCGATCACAACAAAAAGTTGTATGCGTCTATATCCCACTCGTCCGCTTCGACAACATTTTGGAGGCCAGATCCGGCTTGTAAAATTGACTTTCAGATGATTTTATCTTTGCCCTCTGCCACCCTCTACCACCCTTCCGTGAGCTCACCCACAGACCCATATATGGGCAATAACGTATGGAACAATACACCATCCTTCCATTCACAAACCAGAAAGACTACAGGTTCAGTCTGGACAGAAGGAGGAGGCTTTTTGTTGCATCAAAACCGAAGAATTCATGCTTCACATGTTCTATCACCCATCCCGCTACCACCATCACTTTTTCACCAGCAGATGCATTATTCTTGGATGATAGAGTACGTAACACCTTGATGCAGAGCATCCTACGGTCATCCCCATGGATCTACCTATGTCTCCTCAAGTGCCAAGCAGACCAATGACACGAGCACTGTCAAGAGCTCTCGAGACCGAGGTGACATCTCTCCTTAGTGAACTTCCATTTGACTCATGTGAGACATGGCTACTACCTCAAGCTGAAGTGCTATGTGTGATCAGGTATGAAGAAGACCGCCTCGGGAATGCTCAGAACAAAGACCAAGTCGACAAGTACACGGACGAACGAGCGCGAGGAGGAAGACCGCTGAAAAACTACAGCGGCCGGACATCCGGCCCCTGAAGAGAAGCACATCAGCAGCAGTCCAGCAGCGGAGCAGCTACAGGGCCCGGACATCCAGCCGGAGGCCCGGACATCCGGCCCGACCTGGCCCGGACATCCGGCCCCTGCCCTGATTTCCAGCCGCCCATCATAGAACCTGGAATGCCTCCATGAACCGCCGGACATCCGGCCCGACGGCTGGACATCCGGCCCCTGCCAGCGCGCCTTTGGCCATTCGGCCGTGTAATCTCTCCCCCTCACCCCCACTTCATCCTAGACTATAAATAGACCTCCTCCTCATCCTTTCTAGGGTTAGCAAAGTATATTGAGACATTGAGTAGAGCTTTGCTCCTTATATCTCCTCTTAGGGAATCAAGACCTCTCTAGGGAGAAGGTTCCCCATCATAGGATCATCCAGACCTCCTAAGGGAGAAGGATCTCACCTAGATCACCAAGACCTCACCTCCTTTGGAGTGGGAAGAACTTTACCCTTGTGCTTCTTTCCTTGGATTGTCCTTGTATGCTTGTGGATCTCATGTATGCTATCCTAGTGGATGTGTGATTTGGGTTTGTTTGAGTGATTTCACTTGTTTGATTTTGTTGTTCCTCTCTTTTCCCCCTCCAAGTGTGGAAAGATCGTCAAATTAGGGTTCCACCCTACATCATCTTGGATCAGAGCCACGTTGATTCACACTTTGGAGTGTTTCCCCTCGTTTTCTAGCCCCAATTTTGTTTGATTTTGCCCAATTTCGAAAATTTCCCACAAAAATAGCCCTGCCAATTTTTTTGTGATTTGTTGGTTTGATGATGTTTTGTTGATTTTGATCCATGGATTTGCTTGGTTTCGAGTGGATCTAACTTTCCCCCACCTTCTCCATCAATCCCATCCACAAAATCTCACCAATTTTGCCTCAAAAAATTTCTTGTTCATCGAGTTCATCCGCGGAGTGGGCACCCCGGACATCCGGCCCGACGGCCAGCCCGGACATCCGGCCCCTGGCAACCAGCCCACCAAACCTTCCCAATTTCTTCGATTTTTCATATTTTTCCATCGTTTCTTCCGCAATACCATCGCATACTCGTGTGACTCCACCACAACCTTCCGCAACCACCGCAAATTTTGCCATGTTTGCCACTTGAGATTTTGAGTCGCGGTTTGCCGTTTCCTAACGTGTTTCGGCTACTTAGGGACGGTTCGACATCGACTTCACCGCCGCTCATCATCGCCATGGATTCGTCATCGACAACCACTTCACCATTGTGACACCATAACCGTAAGCAAAGACGGTAACATCGACGACAACTTGTTCTTATCCTTGCCATTGCATTGTTAACCCTTGAGACCATCTTTTGCGTAGCTTTCCTACGAGACTAGCCATTTGAGTATTGTCGGGCAACGCTACTTGTGCACTTTAGTGATACCGTTCCGCATAGCTATCATAGCATGCAAATATCATCATATCATCTCTTATGCCAAAATTTTGTTCCTGCATATACATCATTGCTATCTTCGTTAGAGCATTTCGCATAAGTGGCCAAAGGAAACCATCAAAAGAAAGAGAAGCTTTTAAGCAAAAGAGAAAGAGAAACAACAAGCTTGTAAGCAATAGCCATAGCATCGCCACATTACATAGCATATTTGATCATCTTGGATCATTGTGACAAGTTCACCGGGACTCATACACACATAGCATAAGTGAGATAGAAAGTCCATACGTTTTGTCTCTTATAGGTTGTGCACAAGTTCGTATCCGCCTATTGAGCAATTGTGCTAGTGTCTCTCTAGTGTTGTGCAACAAGAGCATTTTCCGTGGATTCCACATTTTGAGCTCATTCCTTGGTTGCACGACCTCATTTATCTATCCGTGCGTGTGTTTCCGTGTGCTACTTATTGCTATTGGTCTACTTGTTACACTTGCGAACTTGTGAATCTTTTTCAACATTATTGATATCTTGCTTGCAAATTGCAACTATTTTGTGCCACCATCCTAACCAAGCTACTCCATAAGCCTTTTTGTGTAGGTGTGAGAAACAAACCCGGTACCAATTCTACTATCATAGCTATACATTGAGTGATACTCGATACATCTTCAATCTTCGAAAAAGGTAACGTTGGTTTTGTTCTCTCATTTCCTACTCACCTCTACTTGATCATGATGGATAGGCCAAATACATCTTTGAATCCTCTCTTCAACGAGCACGAAGCACTGAATGACTACGTATCCAAGAGCCATCTCTTTGGGGTACAACGAGCCTTGCATCAAGAAAGTGAAGCTTTAGGCGATCGCATCGAGCAACTCGCCACCGACTTGCGTTACTCCGAAACGTGAACAAGGGACTACCTCGACGCCAAGCTTACTACACAAATGCATGAATTTCGTGCCATGATGATTGACCGCGCTTCCTCAACTTCGTCCTCGACAAGGAGAACACGGTCAAGACGCCATTCTTCAGATTCTTCATCGGATGCAAGTCTTCCTCGAGGTCGTCTACATCATCGGCAAGAACATCAAGCTCAACCACATCCATTACATGGCAATGGTTTGCAACAACGCCTTCGAGAGCGCGAACGTCAACGCCATCAAGTTCAAGATGACAGGCACCAAGAGCAAGTTCCACGACGTCAACAACAAGACGCCCAAGACGGTGATCCACTTCAGCAAGAGCAACAACGTCGTGAACAACAAGCCCTCGAAACACAACGTGCCCTTCGCGAAGCCAACCATGCCCTCGACGAACGCAACTATCATGTGCGTGAAGAAGAAGAGGCACGTCACCAAGAATAAGCCGCACACCAAGAAGAGAATCAAGAACGGAGGAACCGGGCAAGAGTACCTCGTCCCCACCGTCAAGCCAACCGCGTAGAGCAAGAAGAGAATGGGGATGATGACCCACCTCCAAGACAAGAGCGATGACAACATCGGCATAATGATGAACAATGCTACGGCAAGCTCAAGTTCAACATGCCCAAGTTTTCCGAAAGTAATGACCCCGAAGACTACCTCTCATGGGCCTTAAAGGTGGACAAGATATTCCGTCTACACAACTATGACGAGGAAGAGAAGGTAGCCATGGCATCACTTGAGTTCCAAGACTATGTTCTCATTTGGTGGGAGCAAGTGATCGAGAAACACCAAGAGAAAGGCGAACCACCTATCACAACGTGGACTCAAATGAAGGATGTCATGAGAGCTCGTTTTGTGCCTACACACTATAGCCGCGACCTCTTCAAGCAACTTCAACTCCTCAAGCAAGGAACCAAGTCGGTTGAAGAATACTACAAAGAAATGGAGATTGCAATGATACGAGCCAACGTCAAGGAAGATGATGAACAAACTATGGCGCGTCTCTTGAATGGCCTCAACCATCCAATCAAGAAAATAGCGGACTTTCAACCTTACTCCAACCTCCTCGAGCTAGTGCACCAAGCCACCAAAGCGGAGCGTCAAGTGCAAGAGGGTTACAAGTTCTCCAAGTACTCTTCCAAGACCTACGGTTCTTACAATCAAGCTTCAACGACTACGACACCTCCTCCAACGACTCGAGCTACACCAAGTACCGGTGACAAGTCAAGCTACAAGAACCCTTCGACATCTTCGAGTAGTCTTCCTACTACTACAAGAAACTCCAAGCCAAGAGCTTTGTCATCAACAACTCCTACGGATGCCACCGACAAAACAAGTGACATCAAGTGCTTTACTTGCAAAGGCCGAGGCCACAAGTCTTTTGAGTGCCCCACACGGCGTACCATGATCGCTAACGCGGACGACACCTATGATTCTATGAGTGAAGAAGAAATGGAAGCACTTGAGCACATGGCCATGCATCGACAAGTGAATGAAGATGAAGATGATCAAGTGTTTTGCGACAATGATTCAAGCCCCGCTCTTGTTGTCTCCAAGATCTTGACACTTCAACAACAACAAGACGAAGACCAACGTTGCCATATCTTCCATACCAAAGCGGGTATCCAAGGATGTTCCGTCAAGGTCATCATCGACGGCGAAAGTTGTCACAACTTGGCAAGTGAAGAATTATGTTCCAAGCTACAATTGGTCAAGAAGAAGCACCCTCGCCCCTACAAGGTCCAATGGCTTAGCGACTCCGGAACCATTCAAGTGGAGCATACCGTCCAAGTATCCTTCAAGATCGGCGCCTACGAAGACACCTTGGAGTGTGATGTGGTTCCTATGTCCATGTGCCATCTACTCCTTGGACGAGCTTGGCAATTCAACCGCGGTGTCATCTACAACGGATGGACCAATCACTATAGCTTCAAGATGAAGGGCAAGGAATTCGTTCTTCGACCAATGACACCAAGTCAAGTCATCGCGGACAAGCAAGCATCTACCCATCGTGGAGAGTCAAGTGAGCGAGTGAACCACCAAAAAGAGAGTGAGCGCCACAAGCCAAAAATGAGCGACTCCACGATGAGCGACAAGAGAGACCTAGTTCTTTTAGCCACCAAAAGAGATTTGAGGGATGTGAGTGAGAGCCCATCAAGTGTTCTTCACTTTGTGCTTGTGTGCAAAGATGAAGTGATGCGGACTAATACCTCATAATATCTTCCTTTGGTATTGTCTCATCTATTGCAGGAATTCGCGGACGTGCTTCCCGATGAGCTACCTCCCGAACTTCCTCCACTTCGCGAAATCGAACACCGCATCGACCTCATCCCCGGCGCACCACTACCGAACAAGGCACCTTACCGCGTCAACCCCAACGAGACTAAAGAGATCCAACGGCAAGTCCAACATCTCATGGAGAATGGGTATGTACGCGAGAGCTTTAGTCCATGTGCCGTTCCGGTAATTCTTGTGCCTAAGAAAGATGGTACGTATCGCATGTGTTCCGATTGCCATCCTATAAATGCTATCACCGCTAGATATCACCATCCCATTCCACGCCTAGATGATATGATAGATGAACTTAGTCGAGCCACCAATTTCTCCAAAATTGATCTTAAAAGTGGCGACTATCAAATACGCATGCAAGAAGGTGATGAATGGAAAACGGCATTCAAAACCAAGTTTGGCTTGTATGAATGGTTAGTCATGCCTATGGGTTTATCGGAAGCTCCTAGCACTTTTATGCGTGTGATGCATTATGTTCTTCGCAAATATATTGGCATTTGTGTTGTGGTATACTTTGATGACATCCTTGTGTTTAGTGAAACCCTTGAAGATCATGTCAAACACCTTAGAGACGTATTGCAAGTTCTTAGAGACGAGCGACTTTATGATAACATGGAAAAATGCACCTTTGGTGTTGATAAGCTTGTTTTCTTAGGCTTTGTTGTCTCATCTAAGGGTGTTCAAGTTGATGAAAATAAATTGATGCTATTAAGAATTGGCCACAACCAACCAATTTGCTTCAAGTGCATAGCTTCCTTGGCTTAGCCGGATTTTATCGTCGCTTTGTGAAGGATTTTAGCACTATTGCATCACCATTGCACGCATTGAGTAAGAAGAATGCACCATTTGTTTGGGGTCCATCTCAAGATGACGCATTTCATGAGCTTAAGAACTTGCTTACACATGCTCCATTACTTGCATTACCCAAGTTTGATAAAACTTTTGAAGTGCATTGTGACGCAAGTGGTAATGGTATTGGTGGTGTGTTGATGCAAGAGAAGCGACCTATTGCATACTTTAGCGAAAAACTCTCTGGCGCACAACTTAACTACCCCATCAATGACAAAGAGTTATATGCTTTAGTAAGAGTCTTGCATGTGTGGGAACATTATCTCCGACCACGTGAGTTTGTCATTCATACGGATCATGAAACGCTTAAATACCTTAAGGGTCAAACAAAATTGAACAAGCGTCATGCTAAATGGAGTGAGTTCATTGAGTCATTTCCTTATGTTATCAAGTATATCAAAGGTAAGGAAAATGTTGTGCCGGACGCTCTTTCACGCAAGTGCATGCTCGTTACTAAACTTGAGGTTAATGTTATAGGCTTTGAGCACATTAAAGACTTGTATGCGCATGATGTTTCATTTGCGATTCCATATGCCAAATGCTTATCACACAACACATGGGAGCGATACTATTTGAAAGATGATTATCTTATGCGAGCTAACAAACTTTGTATCCCCGAGTCTTCTCTTCGTTTGTTGCTTTTGCAAGAGGCTCACGGTGGAGGACTCATGGGACATTTCGGATGTGACAAGACATTTGCTACGCTCTCCAAGAACTACTTTTGGCCCAAGATGTTTCGAGATGTGTCACGCTACACCAACCGGTGCACTACATGCCGCAAAGCTAAGTCCAAAGCTCAATCTCATGGTCTATATATGCCACTTCCTATTCCATATCATCCATGGGAAGATATTAGTATGGATTTCGTGCTTGGTTTGCCTCGAACTCAAAACGGCAAAGATTCGGTATTTGTTGTTGTGGACCATTTCTCTAAGATGGCACATTTTATTCCATGCAACAAAATAGACGATACTTCACATGTTGCAAATCTATTTTGTAGGGAAAGCTTGCGATTGCATGGAGTGCCCAAGACGATCGTGTCAAACCACGACGTCAAGTTCCTTAGCTACTTTTGGAAGACACTATGCGCCAAGCTCGGAATCAAGCTCCTATTCTCATCGGCATATAACTGACGGCCAAACGGAGGTCACGAACCGGACTCTCTCCACACTACTCCGCGTGTTGATCAAAAAGAACATAAGGGAGTGGGAGGAATGTTTACCCATCGCCGAGTACGCCTACAATCGAGCACGACACTCTACTACCGGCAAGTCCCCCTTTGAGGTCGTCTACGGTTCCAACCCGTTGTCTCCATTGGACATTCTACCACTACCTCTAAAAGAGCGCATTGACATGGACGCGAGTGCACGAGCGAGCTGTAACACCCCGATTTTTGGCCCTTTCTTTTTCTTTTGGATTTCTTCGAATTTTTATTTGGAGTTCTTTTTCCGTGGCTATGTGGTCTTGAAACCTGGGAAGATCTTCTCTCCTGCCACTTCCTAGTGGCTTGTCATTCTCAAATCTATCCCAAGGCCATGTCATTTCCATCTTAGCCCAACCCCAATATTTATTTCTTGGGAATATTCCTTTTTCTATTAAAGGAATAACCATGTTTGCTTTAGGTTGTGAAGCAACCTATATTCCTGGCTTTCCTAAAATTCCCACAAAATTCTCATAAATTCTTTGGATCATATCTCCCACCAATATGCCAAAACCCATCCTTTCCTAGTTCAAAAATAATTCAGGAATATTCATTTTCCATTCTGTCCAGAAAGGCACTTTTTGAAGGAAGTGCTATTTATCTTTTCTTGATTGCCCTCAAACATTTTGGGCACTCTTTCCCATCCAAATCATTGCCACATGCCAAAATTCAACTTCATTTGCCTAGTAAATCTCCCTTAGAAAATTTCCAAAGTTTCTGTGCAGAGAGAAGCTTTGTGAAGGAAGTACTAGCTAGGCTTATCCAAATGAGTTGAAATTTTGGTAGATCATTTATATGGTAAAATAATTGCTCTACACCAAATTTCATATCCATCCAACTATCTATGTGAGCACACCTTCAAATCTTGGTTTCTGGTCACAATTTCAGTTTGTGAAGCAACTATATTTTATATTGCTTCAAAAATTCTAAAATTATTTCAGGACCTAAATGTCCCTATATAATTTGAGCATGCCAAAATTCACATCATTTTGACAATCCATTTTCTCTACAAAATTACCCCAAGTTTCTATCCAGTGTGGATCATTGTGAAGGAAATACCATTTATACTCATCCAAATGGGATGAAATTTTTATGGTACCTTCATATGCCCAAATCATCATCCTCCACCAATTTTCAGCCCAATCCAAGCATCCCTGTGAGTGCTACTTCCTGATCTAGCTTTTGGACCAGATTTGGCAGTTGTAAAGCAACTATGTTAAATATTGGTCCAAATTATTTCAAAATTCACAGGATCATAGTCCTTCCTACCCTAAGCCTCTGTGACATCCTGGTTAGCTCTTATCCCCTCTAATTTGATCACTAGATCATGCCTAAGTTTGCAACAGCAAACTTCAGTCGATCCCTCACATCAGCACACAGTTGCTTTCCTCGATCCATCACCTCAGGGAGGACCCACTTAGGACGGACTACACGCTAGACTTGGTTTTGCTGGCCAGAGCGCACCGCGTGCGCCTGGGCACGCGGTGACCACGTGGCTGGGAGGCCATTGTCGCGCTCTGTTCGTCGTTTGCTTAGGGCACTCCTCTGCTCGCCGTTTCCGCGCGTCCTAGCGTGTCCCAGAGCTTCGTGGCAGCCTCGCGCTCACTCTCCCGCCCTGGCCCCCTCCTCCTTCACCCTCCTCGCGCCACGGCAACCCCGACCGCGTGCGCACAGTGGCCGAGTGGCCGACCGGACTCCGCGCCGCCCGCGTCTGCCCTCCTCTGGCGCTCCACTATCCCTCTCCCGTCGCCGTCTGAGCCAGTCCGCGTGCGCACGCGTACGCGGGCGCGTTAGTGCATCCACCCGAGTGCCGTGGCGGCATCCGGTGAAGGCATCGGCGCCGCGGCTATATAAGCCCTCCCCGAGGTCTCCCGAGACCACCAGCAGCCTCTCCTCTCTCCTAGCAGTCGCCCCAACCACCCAATTGAGCTCGAGGACCTCCCCTGACCTCCCACGGTCGCCATGGCCGCCGCCCCTGCCCCCTTAAATTTGCACAATGCCGAGCTCCTCTCCTTGTTCTTTCTTCACCACTGGAGCCCCTCAACCCCAGCGATGCCCTCCCGAACCTCAGCTACCTCTCCCCGCTTCCAAAATCCCGCGCCCATTTGCGCCCGAAGCCGCCGTCCGCCCCGGCCGGGGTTGCGCCCGCTCCTGTCATCCTCGAGGCTCGGGCACCACCTGGGTGGATGCGCCACTTCGCCCTGAGCACGCCGGTGTGCAGAGCATCGCGAGCGGTGGTCGGTTGCTCCGGCAATCGCCGTCGGGGTCCTTGCCTCCCCTCGGCCAAGCTCAGGCGCAGGAGGAGGAAGACAACTCTGCCAGCGGGCCCCCTCTCCTCATCGGCCCCACTCGTCATCCACCGAGCGACGGGCCCAGCCCGTTAAGTGGAAACGTATTCTTCGGAATACGTTTTCCACAAATGAAAGCGGCAATGGCCACGGCCTCGGGGCAAAATACGCTTTCCCGCGATGGAAGCATATTCGCTGGAATGCGCTTTCGCTCTCAGTCGCCGGCCGAAAGTACTAAGTTGCGGGCGTTCGCCCGTTAAGCGCAGAAATGAATATTTTTATTTAATTATCTGCCTAACGAATGAACGGCCGTATCTCTGCAACCGTAACTCCGATTCAGGTGATTCCAACGCCCATGATCTCAGTTCATCGAGCCCGTTCCGATGGTATAATTTTCATGAGGTTGTCACACTATGAAAATGACCATTTTGCCCTTGCCCTTGAAACAGCTCCGCCGAGAGGGAAACTTTTTCGGCGATTCTTTCCGTGAGTTCATCACACCTCTCCCCGGTGGTTCCTCCATCCCCAGGCAAGCCACAACAGCCACTTGCATGATGGCATTGCAATAGCCATGGTTTCCACTTGAATATTTGAATAAATGTTTGCTCGTATTATTATTTTGAATATTACCGATATGCTTGTGAATCCATGCTCGTTCTTATGCCTTGTTCATTTGCATCTAGTAAGTAAATGATTATTTGCTAGTATTATTATCATGTTAGTTCTCGGATTTATTTTTGATGCTAGTGATCATGTTATGCTCACATGAATAGTTACCGTTTGTATGATAATACTTGTGATGTTCATGATCATCGTTATGCTATGCTCATTTGCATCCCGTAGAATAAATGATTTCTGACCACTGGAATGAATCTTTTTTTAGACATCGTTTATGTTATGATGTTAAATGGTCATGTTGCCCATCCATGGTTACACTGATATTATGCTCATATGCATTGTTATTTCATTATGTTATTATGACTCAGCTCATCACCATTCAAGTTGAACCTGACATTAATCGAACTTGAACAAATCTGTTGGCTGAGTCATGGTGCCACCGAATCGAGCTAACCAGTGCAGCCACACTTGCCCTATGGGGGGCCCTAATGCGGTCTATTGTCATGCCTCTCGCCAGTGCCTCCTACTAGGGAAGGTTATGGGTGCGCGCTACCCTAATCAGGTAGGCGGCCATAGCCTTGAAGGCCCGAGTTTTGATGGTACCGAGGTCCCCATTTGGGACGATGTTTATGTTTGGCCACGACGGTGGCAGCCACAGAGGTGGCGGGTGTCACATGTTGGCACCGGGGTCACCCAGGACATAGCCCAAAGGGGAGTTTGTCGGAGTGGCTGGGAGAGTGTCATGCAATAGATTGGTTTTGTCGGAATGTCGTTGGTCCACCCGAATGGGAGCACGAGGCCACGAGTTCCGTAGTGTGGGTACGGTGTACTAACCTCTGCAGAGTGTATAATCTATCGATAGCCGCGTCCTCGGTCATGGACACCGTTGGTAGTAGGTCACACTATGGGTCAACAGTAATAATAATCTGAATAATAACAACCCCGGTTCGATGAGAAAAGAAGTTGGTTGATCTTTATGTGATCATGAGAGGATCACGATGGTATCGCGGATACCGATGTTGATTGATTATGAGGTGATCGAGTGATGGTCACGATGGTAAGTTTGTAATTACCAAATAACCTCCGAGCAGAGTAAGTTGGTCCATGAGACCTTAAACGTCGACCCCCTTGCATGCTAGTGCTAGTATCATCATGTTCATATCATAAATTATATGTGCATGCCATGCTCATGTTATTCTAGTGGTATCATGCTCATCATTAATGTTTAAACTGTAAATGCCATGCTGTTGTATGTCTTGATTGCTTTGGTTGCTGTGAGCTTGCGAGTACATTCAAAGTACTCACCTGGCGTGTCATGCCAGATTGTAGGTGATGCCGTGATTGCTTGTTTGTCGAGGATCCTGAGGTTGCGCTCTAGGATGCGTCCCAGCCAGAGTCCCTGCAGAGTGGAGTTCATCACCGTCGCCGTTGTTCCGCTGCTAGAGTTTATTCCGCTTCGAGATGTTCCGCTGCTTGCATAGAGCTACCTTAGCAGGCGTAGTGTTGCCGTGCCGATGTAATCTTTTGTAATATCAGACCCTTGTACCCCGATTATTCGTAATAAAGAGCTGATTTGTTCTATGCCAAGCAGTGCCGTATTCCAGAAGACTTGATCTCTGGGCTGGAATACGGGGTGTTCCGGTCTCTCTGAGCCGGGATGCCACACGAGCTACCTCAAGAAGATGCACGAAGATACAAGGCACGCGATCGAGCGCCAAGTACAACGACTCGTGACCAAGGTCAACATCAACAAGCCCATTGTGTTCAACATCGGAGATCTTGTGTGGCTACACCTTTGCAAAGACCGCTTCCCCAACGAGCGCAAGTCCAAACAACTACCCCGAGCCGATGGACCCTTCAAGGTGCTAGCACGCTACAACAACAATGCCTACAAGATCGACATCCCTCGCGACAAGTACAACATGAGCGACATCTTCAACATCAAGGACTTATCTCCCTTCCATGGTGATGTGGATTTCGATCTGAGGATGGATTTTTTCAAGGGGGGGAGATGATGCGGAGCATCCTACGGTCATCCCCATGGATCTACCTATGTCTCCTCAAGTGCCAAGCGGACCAATCACATGAGCACGTGCAAGAGCTCTCGAGACCAAGGTGACATCTCTCCTTAGTGAACTTCCATTGGACTCGTGTGAGACATGGCTACTACCTCAAGCCGAAGTGCTATGTGTGATCAGGTATGAAGAAGACCGCCTCGGGAATGCTCGGAACGAAGACCAAGTCAACAAGTACACGGACCGACGAGCGCGCGGAGGAAGACCGCTGAAAAACTACAGCGGCCAGACATCCGACCCCTGGCTCGGACATCCGGCCCCTAAAGAGAAGCACAGCAGCAGCAGTCCAGCAGCGAAGCAGCTACACGGCCCGGACATCCGGCCAGAGGCCCGGACATCCGGCCCCTGCCCGGATTTCCGGCCGCCCATCACAGAACCTGGAACGCCTCCAGGCCGGACATCCGGCACCCCCATGAACCGCCGGATATCCGGCCCGACGGCCGGACATCCGGCCCCTGCTAGCGCGCCTTTCGCCATTCGGCCGTGTAATCTCTCCCCCTCACCCCCACTTCGTCCCACACTATAAATAGACCTCCTCCTCATCCTTTCTAGGGTTAGCAAAGTATATTGAGACATTGAGTAGAGCTTTGCTCCTTGTATCTCCTCTTGGGGAATCAAGACTTCTCTAGGGAGAAGGATCCCCAACATAGGATCATCAAGACCTCCTAAGGTAGAAGGATCTCACCTAGATCACCAAGACCTCACCTCCTTTGGAGTGGGAAGAACTTTACCCTTGTGCTTCTTTCCTTGGATTGTCCTTGTATGCTTGTGGATCTCATGTATGCTATCCTAGTGGATGTGTGATTTGGGTTTGTTTAAATGATTTCCCTTGTTTGATTTTGTTGTTCCTCTCTTTTCCCCCTCCAAGTGTGGAAAGATCGTCAAATTAGGGTTCCACCCTACATCACACCTCATCCTCATTATGTTTATGCACACAAAAAATTATAGGTCATTCCGAATGGTGCAAGATGGCTCGTCGATGTGATCAAGTTACCCTGAAAGTTGTATTCATGGTCTGTCCCAAGATCTTGTATCCATAAAACGGCCACAATTTGACCATACAAACTCCGTTGGAGCTCCATGACCCGCCAAATCAATCATAACAAAAAGTCGTATGCATCCATATCCCACTCGTCGGCTTCGACAACATTTCGGAGGCCAGATCCGGCTTGTAAAATTGACTTTCGGATGATTTTATCTTTGCCGTGTACTCTGCCACCCTCTACCACCCTTCCGTGAGCTCACCCACGGACCGATATATGGGCAATAACGTATGGAACAATACACCATCCTTCAATTCACGAACCAGAAAGAATACAGGTTTAGTCTGGACAGAAGGAGGAGGCTCTTTGTTGCATCAAAACCGATGAATTCATGCTTCACATGTTCTATCACCCACCCCGCTACCACCCTCACTTTTTCACCAGCAGATGCATTATTCTTGGATGATAAAGTACGTAGCACCTCATCCTCATTATGTTTATGCACACAAAAAATTACAGGTCATTCCGAATGGTACAAGATGGCTCGTCGATGCGATCAACTTACCCTGAAAGTTGTATTCATGGTCTGTCCCCCGATGTTGTATCCATAAAACGGCCACAATTTGGCCATACAAACTCCATTGGAGCTCCATGACCTGCCAAATCGATCACAACGAAAAGTTGTATGTGTCCATATCCCACTCCTCTGCTTCGACAACATTTAAGAGGCCAGATCTGGCTTGTAAAATTGACTTCGGATGATTTTATCTTTGACGTGTACTCTGCCACCTTCTACCAAACTTCCGCGAGCTCACCCACGGACCGATATATGGGCAATAACGTATGGAACAATACACCATCCTTCCATTCATGAACCAAAAATATTATAGGTTCAGTCTGAACAGAAGGAGGAGGCACTTTGTTGCATCGAAACCGAAGAATTCATGCTTCACATGTTCTATCACCCATCCCGCTACTACCATCACTTTTTCACCAGCAGATGCATTATTCTTGGATGATAAAGTAGGAACACCTCATCCTCATTATGTTTTTGTACACGAAAAATTATAGGTCATTTCAAATGGTGCAAGATGGCTCATCGATGCGATCAAGTTACCCTGAAAGTTGTATTCACGGTCTATCCCCCGATGTTGTATCCATAAAACGGCCACAATTTGGCCATACAAACTCCGTTGGAGCAACACAACCCGCCAAATCGATCACAACGAAAAGTTGTATGCATCCATATCCCACTCGTTCGCTTTGACAACATTTCGGAGGCCAGATCTGGCTTGTAAAATTGACTTTCGCATGATTTTATCTTTGCCGTGTACTCTGCCACCCTCTACCACCCTTCCGTGAGCTCACCCACGGACCGATATATGGGCAATAATGTATGCAACAATACACTATCCTTCCATTCACGAACCAGAAAGACTACAGGTTCAGTCTGGACAGAAGGAGGGGGCTCTTTGTTGCATCAAAACCAAAGAATTCATGCTTCACATGTTCTATCACCCATCCCGCTACCACCCTCACTTTCTCACCAGCAGATGCATTATTCTTGAATGGTAAATTACGTAACACCTCATCCTCATTATGTTTATGCACACAAAAAATTATAGGTCATTCCGAATGGTGCAAGATGGCTCGTCGATGCGTGCAAGTTACCCTGAAAGTTGTATTCACGGTCTGTCCCCCGATGTTGTATCCATAAAACGGCCACAATTTGGCCATACAAACTCTGTTGGAGCTCCATGACCTGCCAAATCGATCACAACGAAAAGTTGTATGCATCCATATCCCACTCGTCCACTTCGACAACATTTCGGAGGCCAGATCCGGCTTGTAAATTTGACTTTCGGATGATTTTATCTTTGCCGTGTACTCCGCCACCCTCTATCAACCTTCCGTGAGCTCACCCACGGACCGATATATTGGCAATAACGTATGGAACAATATGATGGAAATATGCCCTAGAGGCAATAATAAAGTTGTTATTATTTTATATTTCCTTGTTCATGATAAAGGTTTATTATTCATGCTAGAATTGTATTGACCGGAAACTTAAATACATGTGTGAATACATAAACAAATACCGTGTCCCTAGTGAGCCTCTACTAGACTAGCTCGTTGATCAAAGATGGTTAAGATTTCCTAACCATAGACATGAGTTGTCATTTGATAACGGGATCACATCATTAGGAGAATGATGTGATGGACAAGACCCATCTGTTAGCTTAGCATATGATCGTTCTGTTTATTGCTACTGCTTTCTTGAATGTCAAATACATGTTCCTCCGACCATGAGATCATGCAACTCCCGGATACCGGAGGAATACCTTGTGTGCTATCAAACGTCACAACGTAACTGGGTGATCATAAAGATGCTCTACAGGTATCTCCGAAGGTGTCTGTTGAGTTGGCATGGATCGAGACTGGGATTTGTCACTCCGTGTTTCGGAGAGGTATCTCTGGGCCCTCTCGGTAATGCACATCATAAGAAGCTTGCAAGCAAAGTGACTAAGGAGTTAGTTACGGGATGATGTATTACGGAACGAGTAAAGAGACTTGCCGGTAACGAGATTGAACTAGGTATGGAGATACCGACGATCGAATCTCGGGCAAGTAACATACCGACGGACAAAGGGAATTACGTATGTTGTTATTGCGGTTCGACCGATAAGATCTTCGTGGAATATGTAGGAACCAATATGGGCATACAGGTTCCGCTATTGGTTATTGACCGGAGAGGCGTCTCAGTCATGTCTACATCATTCTCGAACCCGTAGGGTCCACACGCTTAACGTTCGTTGACGATATAGTGTTATATGAGTTATGTGAATTGGTAACCGAATATTGTTCGGAGTTCCGGATGAGATCCCGGACGTCACGAGGAGTCTCGGAATGGTCGAGAGGTAAAGATTTATATATGGGAAGTCATATTTTGGGTTCCGAAAAAAGGTGCAGTTTTTTTGGTATTGTACCGGGAAGCTTCCAGAAGATTCCGGAGTATTCCGGAGGGGTCCGGAAGTCCACAAGTGGGTCCACCACGTCCCAAGGGCTGGCATGGGCTAAGGGGAGGCACCCTGGCCTTATTGGGCCAGGCGCACCAAGTCCTCAAAAGCCCACGCAGCTAGGGAAGGAAAAAAAGGAGAGTCCTAGTAGGAATAGGATTGGACTTTGGAGTCCAAGTCCACGTGTGTACTATTCACGTGGTACTGTTCACGTGGTACTGTTCACGTGGCACTATTCCTTCTACTCCAAGCCCCTACACATATATATAAATAGAGGAGAGGGGGCGCCCCAAAGAACACACAACATTGTCTTAGCCGTGTGCGGCGCCCCCCTCCACAGTTCCGTCCCTCGGTCATATTTTCGCAGTGCTTGGGCGAAGCCCTGCGGAGATAGCTTCACCATCACCGTCACCACGCCGTCGTGCTGCCGGAACTCATCCACTACCTCGCCGTCTTGCTAGATCAAGAAGTCGAGGACGTCACCGAGCTGAACGTGTGCTGAACGCGGAGGTGCCGTACGTTCGGTACTCGGTCGATTGGATCGTGAAGTTGTTCGACGACATCAACCGCGTTGTTCTAAGGCGCTTACGGTCTACGAGGGTACGTAGACACACTCCACCTCTCGTAGCTATGCATCTCCATGGATAGATCTTGCATGTGCGTAGAATTTTTTTTGTTTTCCATGCAATGTTCCCCAATAGTGGTATCAGAGCCAGGTCTATGCGTAGATGATATGCACGAGTAGAACACAAAGAGTTGTGGGCGGTGATCGTCATACTGCTTACCACCAACGTCTTATTTTGATTCGGCGGTATTGTAAGATGAAGCGGCCCGGACCAACCTTACATGTCCACGTACATGAGACCGGTTCCACCGACAGACATGCAACTTGTTTTGCATAAAGGTGGCTGGCGGGTGTCTGTTTCTCCTACTTTAGTTGAATCGAATTTGACTGCGGCCGGTCCTTGTTGAAGGTTAAAACATCAAACTTGATAAATCACTGTTGTGGTTTTGTGCCGTAGGTAAGAACGGTTCTTGCTAGAAGCCCGTAGCAGCCACGTAAAACTTGCAACAACAAAGTAGAGGACGTCTAACTTGTTTTTGTAGGGTATGCTGTGATGTGATATGGTCAAGACATGATGTGATATACGTTATTGTATGAGATGATCATGTTTTGTAATTTATCGGCAACCGGCAGGAGCCTTATGGTTGTCTCTTTATTGTATGAAATGCAAGCGCCATGTAATTGCTTTACTTTATCGCTATGCGTTAGCAATAGTTGTAGAAGCAATAGTTGGCGAGACGACCACGACGCAACGATGGAGATCAAGGTGTCGAGCCGGTGACGATGGAGATCATGACGATGCTTTGGAGATGGAGATCAAAAGCACAAGATGATGATGGCCATATCATGTCACATATTTTGATTGCATGTGATGTTTATCCTTTATGCATCTTATTTTGGAGATGTTTTATCGCTATACTCGGGTTGAGAGATGTTTTATCGCTATACTCGGGTTGAGAGATATGAAGTCTCCAACAAGTTCTTTAGCTGTAAGATGGAGGAGAACAGTTCTGTCAGTGAACACATACTCAGAATGTCTGGGTACCACAACCACTTGACTCAACTGGGAATTGATCTTCCAGTTGAGAGTGTTATTGACAGAGTTCTTCAGTCACTGCCACCAAGCTATAAAGGCTTCGTGATGAACTATAATATGCAAGGGATGGAGAAGACAATTCCCGAGCTCTTCGCGATGCTGAAATCAGCGGAGGTAGAAATCAAGAAGGAGCATCAAGTGTTGATGGTTAACAAGACCACTAGTTTCAAGAAAAAGGGCAAGGGAAAGAAGGGGAACTTCAAGAAGAACGACAAGCAAGCTGCCGCTCCCACGAAGAAACCCAAAGTTGGACCCAAGCCTGAAACTGAGTGCTTCTACTGCAAAGGAACTGGTCACTGGAAGCGGAACCGCCCCAAGTATTTGGCGGATAAGAAGGATGGCAAAGTGAACAAAGGTATATTTGATATACATGTTATTGATATGTACCTCACTAGTGCTCGTAGCAGCGTCTGGGTATTTGATACCGATTCAGTTGCTAATATTAGTAACTTGAAGCAGGAGCTGCAGAGTAACGGAGACTAGCTGAGGGCGAGGTGACGATATGTGTTGGAAGTGTCTCCAAGATTGATATGATCAATATCGACACACTCGTAATACCTTTGGTGCTTGCGTTGAGCATAAAACATTATATTTGGATATTGTTTATTGCAAGACGGTTATTCATTTAAGTCAGAGAATAATGGTTATTCTGTTTATATGAATAATATCCCTCGTGATCATGCACCCTTGTGAATGGTTTATTCTTGTTGAATCTCGATCATAGTGATACACATATTCATAATATTGATGCCAAAAGATGCAAAGTTGATAATGATAGTGCAACATACTTGTGGCACTGCCGTTTAGGTCATATTGGTGTAAAGCGCATGAAGAAACTCCATGCTGATGGACTTTTGGAATCTCTTGATTATGAATCATTTGATACTTGCGAACCATGCCTCATGGGCAAGATGACTAAAACTCCGTTCTCCGAAACAATGGAGCAAGCTACTGATTTGTTGGAAATAATACATACCGATGTATGCGGTCCGATGAATATTGAAGCACGCGGCGGGTATCGTTATTTTCTAACCTTCACAGATGATTTGAGTAGGTATGGGTATATCTACTTGATGAAACACAAGTCTGAAACATTTGAAAAGTTCAAAGAATTTCAGAGTGAAGTAGAGAATCATCGTAACAAGAAAATAAAGTTTCTACGATCCGATCACGGAGGCGAATATTTGAGTTACGAGTTTGGCCTTCATTTAAGAAAATGTGGAATTGTTTCACAACTCACGCCACCTGGAACACCACAACGTAATGGTGTGTCTGAACGTCGTAACTGTACTTTATTGGATATGGTGCGTTCTATGATGTCTCTTACCGATTTGCCACTATCGTTTTGGGGTTATGCATTAGAGACAGCTGCATTCACGTTAAATAGGGCACCGTCTAAATCCGTTGAGACGACACCGTATGAACTGTGGTTTGGCAAGAAACCTAAGCTGTCGTGTTTTAAAGTTTGGAGATGCGATGCTTATGTGAAAAAGCTTCAAACCTGATAAGCTCGAACCCAAAGCGGAGAAGTGCGTCTTCATAGGATACCCTAAAGAAACAATTGGGTACACCTTCTACCATAGATCCGAAGGCAAGGTCTTTGTTGCCAAGAATGGATTCTTTCTAGAGAAGGAGTTTCTCTCGAAAGAAGTGAGTGGGAGGAAAGTAGAACTTGATGAGGTAATTGTACCTTCTCTCGAATTGGAAAGTAGCTCATCAGAGAAAACCGTTCCCGTGATGCCTACACCAATAAGAGAGGAAGATAATGATAAAGATCATGAAACTTCAGATCAAGTTACTACTGAACTTCGTAGGTCGACCAGAGTACGTTCCGCACCAGAGTGGTACGGTAATCCTGTTCTGGAAGTTATGTTGTTAGACAACGGCGAACCTACGAACTATGAAGAAGCTATGATAAGCCCGGATTCCGACAAATGGCTTGAGGCCATGAAATCTGAGATAGGAGCCATGTATGAGAACAAAGTGTGGACTTTGGTGGACTTGCCCGATGATCGGCAAGCCATTGAGAATAAATGGATTTTTAAGAGGAAGACGGATGCTGATGGTAATATCACTGTCTACAAAGCCCGACTTGTCGCGAAAGGTTTTCGACAAGTTCAAGGGGTTGACTACGATGAGACTTTCTCACCCGTAGCGATGCTTAAGTCTGTCCGAATCATGTTAGCAATTGCCGCATTTTATGATTATGAAATCTGGCAAATGGATGTCAAAACTGCATTCCTTAATGGTTTTCTCAAAGAAGAGTTGTATATGATGCAACCAGAAGGTTTTATCGATCCTAAGGGTATTAACAAAGTGTGCAAGCTCCAGCGATCCATCTACGGACTGGTGCAAGCATCTCGGAGTTGGAATATATGCTTTGATGAGGTGATCAAAGCATATGGTTTTGTACAGACTTACGGTGAAGCCTGTATTTACAAGAAAGTGAGTGGGAGCTCTGTAGCATTTCTAATATTATATGTGGATGACATATTGTTGATTGGAAATGATATAGAATTTATGGATGGCATAAAAGGATACTTGAATGAAAGACCTCGGTGAAGCTGCTTATATATTGGGCATCAAGATCTATAGAGATAGATCAAGACGCTTGATAAGACTTTCAATGAGTACATACCTTGACAAGATTTTGAAGGAGTTCAAAATGGATCAGTCAAAGAAGGAGTTTTTGCCTGTATTGTAAGGTGTAAAGTTGAGTAAGACTCAAAGCTCGACCACGGCAGAAGATAGAGAGAGAATGAAAGTCATTCCCTATGCCTCAGCCATAGGTTCTATAATGTATGCCATGCTGTGTACCACACCTAATGTGTGCCTTGCCACGTGTCTGGCAAACGGGGTACAAGAGTGATCCAGGAGTGGATCACTGGATAGCGGTCAAAATTATCCTTAGTAACTAAAGGACTAAGGAAATGTTTCTCGATTATGGAGGTGATAAAGAGTTCGTCGTAAAGGGTTACGTCGATGCAAGCTTTGACACCAATCTGGATATCTCTGAGTAGCAAACCGGATACGTATAATGGAGCAGTCATTTGGAATAGCTCCAAGTAAAGCGTGATAGCAGCATCTACAGTATGACACAAGGATTTGCAAAGTACACATGGGTCTGAATATTGCAGACCCATTGACAAAAATTCTCTCTCACGAGCAAAACATGATCACACCTTAGAACTCTTTGAGTGTTAATCACATGGTGATGTGAACTAGATTATTGACTCTAGTGAACTCTTGGGTGTTAATCACATGGCGATGTGAACTTGATTATTGACTCTAGTGCAAGTGGGAGACTGATGGAAATATGCCCTAGAGGCAATAATAAAGTTGTTATTATTTTATATTTCCTTGTTCATGATAAAGGTTTATTATTCATGCTAGAATTGTATTGACCGAAAACTTAAATACATGTGTGAATACATAAAAAATACCGTATCCCTAGTGAGCCTCTACTAGACTAGCTCGTTGATCAAAGATGGTTAAGGTTTCCTAACCATAGACATGAGTTGTCATTTGATAACGAGATCACATCATTAGGAGAATGATGTGATGGACAAGACCCATCTATTAGCTTAGCATATGATCGTTCTGTTTATTGCTACTGCTTTCTTGAGTGTCAAATACATGTTCCTCTGACCATGAGATCATGCAACTCCCGGATACCGGAGGAATAACTTGTGTGCTATCAAACGTCACAACGTAACTGGGTGATCATAAAGATGCTCTACAGGTATCTCCGAAGGTGTCTGTTGAGTTGGCATGGATCGAGACTGGGATTTGTCACTCCGTGTTTCGGAGAGGTATCTCTGGGCCCTCTCGGTAATGCACATCATAAGAAGCTTGCAAGCAAAGTGACTAAGGAGTTAGTTACGGGATGATGTATTATGGAACGAGTAAAGAGACTTGCCGGTAACGAGATTGAACTAGGTATGGAGATACCGTCGATCGAATCTCGGGCAAGTAACATACCGACGGACAAAGGGAATTACGTATGTTGTCATTGCGGTTCGACCGATAAGATCTTTGTGGAATATGTAGGAACCAATATGGGCATCCAGGTTCCGCTATTGGTTATTGACCGGAGAGGCGTCTCAGTCATGTCTACATCATTCTCGAACCCGTAGGGTTCGCACGCTTAACGTTCGTTGACGATATAGTGTTATATGAGTTATGTGAATTGGTAACCGAATATTGTTCGGAGTTCCGGATGAGATCCCGGACGTCACGAGGAGTCTCGGAATGGTCGAGAGGTAAAGATTTATATATGGGAAGTCATATTTTGGGTTCCGGAAAAAGGTGCAGTTTTTTCGGTATTGTACCGGGAAGCTTCCAGAAAGTTCCGGAGGATTCCGGAGGGGTCCGGAAGTCCACAAGTGGGTCCACCACGTCCCAAGGGCTGGCATGGGCTAAGGGGAGGCGCCCTGGCCTTATTGGGTCAGGCGCACCAAGTCCTCAAAAGCCCACGCAGCTAGGGAAGGAAAAAAAGGAGAGTCCTAGTAGGAATAGGATTGGACTTTGGAGTCCAAGTCCACGTGTGTACTGTTCACGTGGTACTGTTCATGTGGCACTATTCCTTCTACTCCAAGCCCCTACACATATATATAAATAGAGGAGAGGGGGCGCCCCAAAGAACACACAACATTGTCTTAGCCGTGTGCGGCGCCCCCCTCCACAGTTCCGTCCCTCGGTCATATTTTCGCAGTGCTTGGGCGAAGCCCTGCGGAGATAGCATCACCATCACCGTCACCACGCCGTCGTGCTGCCGGAACTCATCCACTACCTCGCCGTCTTGCTAGATCAAGAAGTCGAGGACGTCACCGAGCTGAACGTGTGCTGAACGCGGAGGTGCCGTACGTTCGGTACTCGGTCGGTTGGATCGTGAAGTTGTTCGACGACATCAACCGCGTTGTTCTAACGCTTCCGCTTACGATCTTGCGTATGCGTAGAATTTTTTTTCATTTTCCATGCAACGTTCCCCAACACAATACACCATCCTTCCATTCACGAACCAGAAAGACTACAGGTTCAGTCTGGACAGAAGGAGGAGGCTCTTTGTTGCATCGAAACAGAAGAATTCATGCTTCACATGTTCTATCACCCATCTCGCTACCGCCATCACTATTTCACCAGCAGATGCATTATTCTTCGATGGTAAAATAGGAACACCTCATCCTCATTATGTTTATGTACATGAAAAATTATAGGTCATTCCGAATGGTGCAAGATGGCTCGTTGATGCGATCAAGTTACCCTGAAAGTTGTATTCACGGTCTGTCCCCCGATGTTGTATCCATAAAACGGCCACAATTTGGCCATACAAACTCTGTTGGAGCTCCATGACCCGCCAAATCGATCACTACGAAAAGTTGTATGCGCCCATATCCCACTCGTCCGCTTCGACAACATTTCGGAGGCCAGATCCGGCTTGTAAAATTGACTTTCGGATGATTTTATCTTTGCCGTGTACTCTTCCACCCTCTACCACCCTTCCGTGAGCTCACCACGGACCGATATATGGGCAATAACGTATGAAACAATACACCATCTGATGCGGAGCATCCTATGGACATCACCATGCCAAGAGTCTGTTTGGCAAGTGACACGTGCGACATCTACTTCACATACACAAAGGTGAATCATCTCCTTTACACATGCTCACTTGACCCCTTCGAGGATGTTATACTACTTGACACTTCTCCCGTGTGCATGCATAGATATTGTTGGAGCTTCACGGATGTCGAGGAGGAGTGCAAGCGCCAAGGAACAACTACACCATCCGCGAGGGAAGCATGGAAGAGAACGAAGAAGAGGACTGTGTCAGCCCAGAAGTACCAGTTCAACCGGTCCGAACACCGGTACAACCGGTCCACTACCGCCCAACTACCGGTACACATTCTGTAATCAAGCGAGGCAAGACCGGTACCACCCCGGTTGTTCGCACAGCTGCAGCCTGACCGGTACAACCGGTCCTCCCACCGGTACAACCGGTCCCTACTTCCACGAACACCTCCAGGAACCGGTACAGGAGCTCCCAGCGGTACAACCGGTTGGGTGACCGGTACAACCGGACTGCCTGCGCGCAGTGACCCTTGTATCTCTCTCCCACTTACCCCTGCGTGGCTTGTTCTATAAATAGACCTTCCCCTCCTTCATTCTAGGGTCAGCAAAGTATTGGCTCATCTAGTTGAGCCTAGCTCCTACCACTACTCCTGTTGAGAGAGAGAGAGTGACCTCTCCCATGGAGATCAGGACCTCCATGTGAGCATGTGAGAAGATCCCCTAGTGGATTCAAGACCTCATTTCCTTCATAGGATTTGGCATGAACTGTACCTTGTATCTTTCCCTTTGATTGTTCATGTACCTTGTGGATCCATGTGTTTGTTAGTATAGTGGATGTGTGATTGGACTTGTTCTTGAGTGTTTACCTTGTGATTTCCCCGTGTTCTTCCTCGTGTTCTTCATAGGATCCCCTCCAATTCGTTAAAGATCGTCAATTAGGGTTCCACCCTACATCATCTTGGATCAGAGCTTAGGTTCTCACGAATTTTGAGCCCTACCCCCTCGTTTTCTAGCCTAATTTTGTTTGTTCTTGTCCAATTTCGAAAATCCCCACCAAAATTAGCCCACCCAATTTTTTTTTGCATTTTGTTGGTTCTTGTGAGATTTTTTTGTGTTTGATCCACAATTTTGTTGTTTGGCAGTAGATCTAGCTTTGCCCTACCATCTCCAACTTCCCCACCACGAAATTCCCCAAAAAATTTCGTTTCCCCACCAATTTTCGGCTTAGAACTCGTGTTTTTCCGCCCAGATCTGAAACCTGTGAATTTTCCCGAGCAGAGCGGTACAACTGGCCCCCAAGGCGGTACAACCGCTACCCCGTCCCCTGATACTTCCGCCAACACAAAACTGGAACCCCAAGACGCTCCAGGAGCGGTACAACCACCCTCGGAAGTGGTACAACCACCCCTCCCAGTTTTAGCATCGGCTGATTGACCGTTTTGACCATAACTTTCACATCCGGAGTCCGATTTTGACGTTCTTTAGCTCGTTGGATAGCTATTGACATCCCCCATCCATATAGATAGGTACCACCATCATTTGACTCCATCAAATTGTGTGAAGTTTGGCAAGTTTGCCTAGGTCCTCCACCATATCATCCGCAAAACAACCATTGACTTCCGCAACCAAACCCATTTTGATCCTCATTGCATTTGTGGTTGTTTGAGTTGTGATTCGAGTCTCCTAAGGTGTTTCGGCTACTTAGGGATGATTACTTCTTCATCAACCACCACCTCCACTTCACCTTTTGACACCGCAACCGTAAGCAAGGACGGTAACCTCGACGACATCATTGTACATTCCTTGCCATTGCATTGATAGCCCCGAGCTTATTGCGCCACTTACCTATCGAGACTAGCGAGTTGAGAATTTCCGGGCCACACTATTTGTGCACCTTAGTGATACGCTTACTCCGCATAGCTAGTTTGAGTGTGCAATCATCTTGCTATCATCATTGTGCCATTAAGTCTCTCCCGTGCATATCTTACATACTTGTCTCATATCTTAGCGCGAGCATCAAGCATAGTGGCAAAGGAAGCATGTAAAAAAAGCTTTTAAGCAAAAGAGGAGATACAAAAAGCTTGTAAGCAATAGAAATAGCATTGAGCCATCTTGCATAGTATATCATATTGGAGCATACATACATAGCATACTTGGGATTGAAGATGGCACGTTTTACTCGCTTAGGTTGGTGCACAAGAGTATCTAGCCCATTTGAGCAATCGAGCTATTGTCTCTCTAGTATCCATGCAACAAGAGCTTTTTGCGTGGTAACACATTTTCTGCTCATTCCTTGGTTGCATGGATCCCATCTATCTTTTCGTGTGTGTGTTTCCGGGCCATACCATATAGCTATTGATCTATTTGCTTTACATTGCAATTTTGTGAATCTTCCTCAACATTATCGATATCTTGGACTAACACTTGCTTGAATTTTGTGCCACTTGTCCTAACCAAGCCACTCAATAAGCTTTACTTTGTAGGTGTGAGTGAACAAGTCCGGTACCAATTCCACTATTCTCTCAATTCACATTGAGTGACGCGGGATACATCCTCAACTTTGGGAAATGCTAGCTTGGTATTTTTATCTCATTTCCTACTCACCTTTGTTCGAGTCTTATGATGGATAGGCAAAGCACATCTACTTCGGTCTACACCAACAACGACGAGTTTGATGCCATGAGGAACCACTTGGACGCCAAGATGGATGCTCAAATGGAGGAGCTCAAAGCCCTCATCAAGTCCGCCAAGAGGTCTTCATCATCTTCGAGAAGACGCTCAAGTGCACATGCTTCCGAGCTACCATCTCCGGCAAGGTCACATCGGCATCAACACCATCACCGACAAGAACGTGAAGGTCAAGAGCTCAACACCAACCACCGCTCTCCGACTTCACCATCTACCTTGGCATCTTCGCCAAGCGACTTCAAGGCATCTTCGCCTTTGGATATGCGGCATCTTCGCCGACAAACACCTCAAGATTACGCTCAAGAGAAGCTCCCCAAGCTCAAGTCCGCGACTTCCATGAGCTACTACGACTTTGACATCGACCATGAGATTCCTTTCTATGGGAGTCATGACCCCGAAGAGTACCTCGAGTGGGAGCGCAAGATGGACGACTACCTCAAGCTACATCAAGTCCCCTACGAAGATCACGTGAAGTGCGCCACACGGAACTTCCACGACTACGCGTCGACATGGTGGCTTCACACACCATCGAAGAGCTTCAACATGAGTTGGCCCAAGACGAAGAAAGCGATGCAGCAAGAATTTGTGCCTTCCACCTACACGGAACATCTACTTCGCCAATTGGAGAACACCATCCAAGGATCCAAGTCCCTCGACGAGTACTTCATGGAGATGAAGAAAGCCTTCCGACGAGCCGGCATGGACGACCTCATTTGGATGAAGTTCTACTTCATGATGGGATTGAACAAAGACATCTCCAAGACTATCTTCCTCGACAACTATGAGTCTCTCGACGACATCTACTTTGGTGCTCTCAAGGCGGAACAAGAACACAAGAAGGCCAAGGCTTCTCCACCCCAAGCACACTTCACGACGACCAAGCTCCACGAAAACGAGCATGAGGATAGTACCACCATGATGTCCAAGCCCGACAAGCTCCAAGACGACGCTCCCAAGTTCGACTTCACCGCCATCCCACTTTGTGGCATTGACGATGCCGAGTCTACCACGACTCTTTTTGAAGACAGCGCGGCAACGACTACGACTACGGAGCCAATCAAGGACCAAGTTTTCGAGGTGAACGACAAGGTGGCGAGCAAGGATGATGCTTCCATCTTTGGAGGCGAGAGTGAGATGATCGAGCATGGGATTTTCCCTTCGGTCAAGGAGGAGAGTGATGATGTGCCATCTTCGGCCTTCATCCACGGCGACGATGTCAAGATGGTTGAGCATGGGATTTTCCCTTCGAGCACGGCGGCGTTTCGAGATGAGTTGAGAGACTTGTGCTACCATATTGAGAGTGAGAGTGATTTCACCACTAGCCCCATATATGATGAGCTGCCCCAATTCCCATGTGAGGAGAGCCACAAACCCACCACTTGAGTGAGATGAGTGACTCCACCATATGTGACTTTGAGTGCACCTACTTTGAGGGAGTGAGTGAGCCACCACATAGAGAGAGTGAGATAGTTGATCGGTCTTGTGAGGACATTTTGAACTCTAATGACTTAACCTCTACCTCTATTGTGTCTTCTCATTTGGTGCTAGCTCCCATATATCATGACGCGCCGATTCTCGACGACTTCGTCCTTCCTATGGACAAGACGATGGCCATGCTGGAATGTGATGCACCCCCCACATGGTTCCATCAAGATGAAGATGACCACAATTTGGTCTTTGCCACCTCACCTACACCACATGAGTGGAATGACAAAGGTAACATAGGTGTAGGTGATGAGCTAGTCCCACTAGTGGACATTGATTGCTTGCATGATGTCGATCCTCCTATTGACACGCTTCTTGCTAGTATGATTTCCCCATGCGATGATTTACCCATTTATGATGAGTTTGATGATTGTCATGTGGAGTCTATTAGTTGTGATGCCATGTTGCATAGGATTTGTTGTATGAATTCTCTCGGTCACATCATGTTTGACAATCCGCTTGACTTGTCATATGCTATGCATGAGATCAACAATATGTCCAATTTGCAATCTCATCGTAGTAACTATGCATATGCCATTAAAACAAACCCAATTTGCACATATGGCATAGATGACAAGCCCATGGTTATTGGCATTTGTTTTTCTTATGATGATATTGATATGCTCCCTTTGCGTCATTGCCATCATATGCCATGCCATGACCACCTAGCTTCGGACATGCATTGTTTGCCATGTTGTCAATTTTCTCCATGTAATGCTTCCAATATTGCTATTGAGGGGACCCCCATAGTTTCCTCATACATGTTAGGAGATTTTGATCCATCCCATCCATTGCATGATCCTAATATTTGTGTGCACAATATGCTCCCCATGAATGACGATGATATTGATGTGCCATATACTTGCATGCTCAATTTATGTCCCCATCGTGTTATACATAACAACTATTCTTTCATGATGGATGACATGTTCATATACCATGCCTCAAATTTCTTTGAGCATTGCTTGTTTTGTGCTAACTCTCATGTGCACATACACATCATGATGGATGATGTGTACATTTACCACACACACACTTTGTTTCGTTTGTTTCCTTGTTGTGTAGGTACACATGCTTCCTCGTCAACCTCGCAAGCGCACGAGTTGATGACACGAGCTCTAGAGAGCAATGAAGATGTGTGCCACCATGGAGTGCTTAACCTCCACCCACCCTCTTTCAGACGAGCCTTCGCGCATTTCTTCTACATGGCCCTCACATGTGTTGTAGGGCACCGGTCAAAGGGCCCCGATTTGTCTCGATGTTCACGAATTGGAGATGGCTACGAAGAGGAACACGTAGAGCACGAAGAATACGAGCGGAAAACACAAGAGAAACACTCAAGAACAAGTCCAATCACACATCCACTAGACTAGCAACACATAAGATCCACAAGGTACAAGAACAACAAAGGGAAAGATACATGGTAAAGTTCATCCCAAATCCAAGAGGAGATGAGGTCTTGATGATCTAGATAAATCCTTCCCACAAGGGGGTCTTGATATCCACTTGGGATCTTCTCCTAGGAGGTCTTGATCTCCATGGGAGAGGGTAGATGAGCAAAGTACTCTCTAGATCATATCATATCCTTTGCTACCCCTAAATAGAGGAGGAGGAGGAGTATATATAGTCCTAGGCAATGAAGGGGTAAGCAGGGGCATAATAGGGATTACATGGGCAAGGCCCAACAGCAACTCGCAGGAGGCCCCGTGCGCACGGGGTAAGTGGAGCCCGTGCGCACGGGGTAAGTGGAGCCCGTGCGCATGGGGTATCCAGAAACCTGACGCCTTAGCCCGTGCGCACGGGCTTGTACCATGGGCACGGGGTCCCGTGTGCACGGGGTCCAGGGCCCGTGCGCACGGGGTGTCCAGAGGCCTCGCCGTCAGCCTTCTCGTGGATGCCTGTCGACGCATGTGGAACCTCGCCGTCTTCTTGACGGTTCCTTCTCCGCTTCCAAGCTTCCCTCTTGGATGGTGTAGTTGTTCCCTTGCGCTTGCACTTGTCCTCGCTATGTGTGAAGCTCCGATAGAACCTATGCATGCACACGGAAGGATTGTCAAGTAGTATACCATCCTCGAAGGGGTCAAGTGAACACGTGTAAAGGAGATGATTCACCTTTATGTATGGAAAGTAGATGTGGCACGTGTCACTTGCCAAACGGACTCTTGACATGGTGATGTCCGTAGGATGCTCCGCATCATCCCCTCCCCCTTGGGAAAGATCCGTCCTCGGATCAAAAACCAAATCACCATGGGAAAGAGATGGCATCGACGTGTACAAGTGGACGATCACCAAGCATTCAACATCTGTAAGCTCGAATTGGGCACTCTCCAATGTCGCACCGTCTTGTGATTCCTTCAAAAGGAGCAATGACAACAAACACTTGGAAAAACAAATGTGGCTAGCGTTAGTGCAAAACCAAGCATTCAAGTGGTGATTCACCCAACAAGTGTTGTCATCATGCATAGCATTAGGTGTGACAAGGAAGTGTGGCATGTCAAGTAAGCATATCAATTGAGCACTTGTCACACATATTAGCATCTTTACCACACAATCCTTTGTCACACTTTACGATATACATGATGACGACACTTGTTGGGTGAATCACCACTTGAATGCTTGGTTTTGCACTAACGCTAACCACATTTGTTTTTCCAAGTGTTTGTTGTTCTTGCTCCTTTTGAAGGAATCACAAGACGGTGCGACATTGGAGAGTGCCCATTTCGAGTGACAAGATGATAAGTTCTTGGTGATCGTCCACTTCTACATGGCGACGACATCTCTTTCCCATGGTGATTTGGATTTCGATCCGAGAACGGATCTTTCCCAACGGGGAGGGGATGATGCGGAGCATCCTACAGACATCACCATGTCAAGAGTCCGTTTGGCAAGTGACACGTGCGACATCTACTTCACATACACAAAGGTGAATCATCTCCTTTACACGTGCTCACTTGACCCCTTCGAGGATGGTATACTACTTGACACTTCTCCCGTGTGCATGCATAGGTATTGTTGGAGCTTCACGGATGTTGAGGAGGAGTGCAAGCGCCAAGGAACAACTACACCATCTGTGAGGGAAGCATGGAAGAGAACGAAGAAGAGGACTGTGTCAGCCCAGAAGTACCAGTACAACAGGTCCGAACACCGGTACAACCGGTCCACTACCTCCCAACTACCGGTACACGTTTTGTAATCAAGCGGCGCAAGACCGGTACCGCCCCGGTTGTTCCCACAGCTGTAGCCTGACCGGTACAACCGGTCCTCCCACCAGTACAACCGGTCCCTACTTCCACGAACACCTCCAGTAACCGGTATAGGAGCTCCTAGCGGTACAACCGGTTGGGTGACCGGTACAACCGGCCTGCCTGCGTGTAGTGACCCATGTATCTCTCTCCCACTTACCCCATCGTGGCTTCTACTATAAATAGACCTTCCCCTCCTCCATTCTAGGGTCAGCAAAGTATTGGCTCATCTAGTTGAGCCTAGCTCCTACCACTACTCCTCTTGAGAGAGAGAGAGAGTGACCTCCCCCATGGAGATCAAGACCTCCATGTGAGCATGTGAGAAGATCCCCTAGTGGATTCAAGACCTCATCTCCTTCATAGGATTTGGGATGAACTCTACCATGTATCTTTCCCTTTGATTGTTCATGTACCTTGTGGATCCAAGTGTTTGTTAGTCTAGTGGATGTGTGATTGGACTTGTTCTTGAGTGTTTCCCTTGTGATTTCCCCGTGTTCTTCCTCGTGTTCTTCGTGTTCTTCGTAGGATCCCCTCCAATTCATGAAAGATCGTCAATTAGGGTTCCACCCTACATCACCATCCTTCCATTCACGAACCAGAAAGACTACAGGTTCAGTCTGGACAGAAGGAGTAGGCTCTTTGTTGCATCGAAACCAAAGAATTCATGCTTCACATGTTCTATCACCCATCCCGCTACCAACCTCACTTTTTCACCAGCAGATGCATTATTCTTGGATGACAAAGTACGTAACACCTCATCCTCATTATGTGTATGCACACGAAAAATTATAGGTCATTCCGAATGATGCAAGATGGCTCGTCGATGCGATCAAGTTACCCTTAAAGTTGTATTCACAGTCTGTCCCCCGATGTTGTATCCATAAAACGGCCACAATTTGGCCATACAAACTCCGTTGGAGCTCCATGAACCGCCAAATCAGTCACAACAAAAATTTGTATGCGTCCTTATCCCACTTGTCCGCTTTGACAACATTTCGGAGGCCAGATCCGGCTTGTAAAATTGACTTTCGGATGATTTTATCTTTGCCATGTACTCTGCCACCCTCCACCACCCTTCCGTGAGCTCACCCACGGACCGATATATGGGTAATAACGTATGGAACAATACACCATCCTTCCATTGATGAATTAGAAAGACTACATGTTCAGTCTGGACAGTAGGAGGAGGCTTTTTGTTGCATCGAAACTGAAGAATTCAAGTTTCGCATGTTCTATCACCCATCCCGCTACCAACATCACTTTTTCACTAGCAGATGCATTATTCTTGGATGATAAAGTACGTACCACCTCACCCTCATTATGTTTATGCGCACGAAAAATTATAGGTCATTCCGATTGGTGCAAGATGGCTCGTCGATGCGATCAAGTTATCTTTGCCGCATACTCTGCCACCCTCAACCACCCTTCCGTGAGTTCACGGATGGACCGATATCTGGGCAATAACGTATGGAACAATACACCATCCTTCCATTCATGAAACAGAAAGACTACAGGTACAGTTTGGACAGAAGGAGGAGGCTCTTTGTTGCATCGAAACCAAAGAATTCATGCTTCACATGTTCTAAACCCATCCCGCTACCACCCTCACTTTTTCACCAGCAGATGCATTATTCTTGGATGATAAAGTACGTAACACCTCATCCTCATTATGTTTATGCACACAAAAAATTATAGGTCATTCCGAATGGTGCAAGATGGCTCGTCGATGCGATCAAGTTACCCTGAAAGCTGTATTC
Organism: Elymus sibiricus; assembly: GCA_039707655.1. Lineage (NCBI taxonomy): Eukaryota > Viridiplantae > Streptophyta > Magnoliopsida > Poales > Poaceae > Elymus > Elymus sibiricus. Next base: position 200,668,115 of record CM077668.1, read on the forward strand.
ACTGTCTGTCTCCCGATGTTGTATCCATAAAACGGCCACAATTTGGCCATACAAACTCCGTTGGAGCTCCATGACCTGCCAAATCGATCACAACGAAAAGTTGTATGTGTCCATATCCAATTCGTCCGCTTTGACAACATTTCGGAGGCCAGATCCGTCTTGTAAAATTAACTTTCGGATGATTTTATCTTTGCCGTGTACTCTGCCACCCTCTACCACCCTTCCGCGAGTTCACCCATGGACCTATATATGGGCTATAACGTATGGAACAATACACCATCCTTCCATTCATGAACCAGAAAGATTACAGGTTCAGTCTGGACAGAAGGAGGAGGCTCTTCGTTGCATCGAAACAGAAGAATTCATGCTTCACATGTTATATCACCCATCCGGCTACCACCATCACTTTTTCACCAGCAGATGCATTATTCTTGGATGATAAAATACGTTACACCTCACCCTCATTATATTTATGCACACGAAAAATTATAGGTTATTCCAAATGGTGCAAGATGGCTCGTCGATGTGATCAAGTTATCCTAAAAGTTGTAGTCACGGTCTGTCCCCCGATGTTGTATCCATAAAACGCCACAATTTGGCCACACAAACTCCGTTGGAGCTCCATGACAAGACAAATCGATCATAACGAAAAGTTGTATGCGTCCATATCCGACTCGTGCGCTTCGACAACATTTCGGAGGCCAAATCCGGCTTGTAAAATTGACTTTCGGATGATTTTATCTTTGTCGTGTACTCTGCCACCCTCTTCCACCCTTCCGTGAGTTCTCCCACGGATCGATATCTGGGCAATAACTTATGGAACAATACATCATCCTTCCATTCATGAACCAGAAAAACTACAGGTACAGTTTGGACAGAAGGAGGAGGCTCTTTGTTGCATCGAAACCAAAGAATTCATGCTTCACCTGTTCTATCACCCATCCCGCTACCACCCTCACTTTTTCACCAGCAGATGCATTATTCTTGGATGATAAAGTACGTAACACCTCATCCTCATTATTTTCATGCACACAAAAAATTATAGGTCATTCCGAATGGTGCAAGATGGCTCGTCGATGCGATCATGTTACCCTAAAAGTTGTATTCACGGTCTGTCCCCCGATGTTTTATCCAGAAAACGGCCACAATTTGGCCATACAAACTCCGTTGGAGGTCCATGACCCGCCAAATCGATCACAATGAAAAGTTGTATGCGTCCATATCCCACTCGTTCGCTTTGACATCATTTCGGAGGCCAGATCCGGTTTGTAAAATTGACTTTCTGATAATTTTGTTTTTGCCGTGTACTCTGCCTCCCTCTACCACCCTTCCGCGAGTTCGCCCATGGACCGATATATAGGCTATAACGTATGGAACAATACACCATCCTTCCATTCACAAACCAGAAAGATTACAGGTTCAGTCTGGACAGAAGGAGGAGGCTCTTTGTTGCATCGAAACAGAAGAATTCATGCTTCACATGTTCTATCACCCATTTCGCTACCACCATCACTTTTTCACCAGCAGATGCATTATTTTTGGATGATAAAGTAGGAAGACCACATCCTCATTATGTTTATGTACTTGAAAAATTATAGGTCATTCCGAATGGTGCAAGATGGCTCGTCGATGCGATCAAGTTACCCTGAAAGTTATATTCATGGTCTGTCCCCCGATGTTGTATCCATAAAACGGCCACAATTTGGCCATACAAACTCTGTTGGAGCTCCATGACCCGCCAAATCGATCACAACGAAAAGTTGTATTCGTCCATATCCCACTCGTCCGCTTCGACAACATTTCAGAGGCCAGATCCGGCTTGTAAAATTGACTTTCGTATGATTTTATCTTTGCCGTGTACTCTGCCACCCTCAACCACCCTTCCGTAAGCTCACCACAGACCCATATTTGGGCAATAACGTGTGGAACAATACACCATCCTTCCATTCATGAACCAGAAAGACTACAGGTTCTGTCTGGATAGAAGGAAGAGGCTCTTTGTTGCATCGAAACCGAAGAATTCATGCTTCACATGTTCTATCACCCATCCCGCTACCACGCTCACTTTTTCACCAGCAGATGCATTATTCTTGGATGATAAAATATGTAACACCTCATCCTCATTATGTTTATGCACACGAAAAATTATAGGTCATTCCGAATGGTTCAAGATGGCTCGTCGATGCTATCAAGTTACCCTGAAAGTTGTATTCACTTTTTGTCCCCCGATGTTGTATCAATAAATGGCCACAATTTGGCCATACAAACTCCGTTGGAGCTCCATGATCCCCCAAATCGATCACAATGAAAATTTGTATGCGTCCTTATCCCAGTCGTCTGCTTCGACAACATTTCGGAGGCCAGATACGGCTTGTAAAATTGACTTTCGGATGATTTTATCTTTCCCGTGTACTCTGCCACCCTCTAACACCCTTCCGTGAGCTCACCTGTGGACCGATATATGGGCAATAACATATGGAACAATACACCATCCTTCCATTCACGAACTAGAAAGACTACAGGTTCAGTCTGGACAGTAGGAGGAGGCTATTTATTGCATCGAAACTGAAGAATTCATGCTTCACCTAGTCTATCACCCATCCCGCTACCACCATCACTTTTTCACTAGAAGATGCATTATTCTTGGATTATAAAGTACGTAACACCTCACCCTCATTATGTTTATGCACACGAAAAATTATAGGTCATTCCGAATGGTGCAAGATGGCTTGTCGATGCGATCAAATTACCCTGAAAGTTGTAGTCACGGTCTGTCCCCCGATGTTGTATCCATAAAACGGCCACAATTTGGCCACACAAACTCCGTTGGAGCTCCATGACGCACCAAATCAATCACAACGAAATGTTATATACGTCCATATCCCACTCGTCCGCTTCGACAACATTTCGGAGGCTAGATCCGGCTTGTAAAATTAACTTTCGGATGATTTTATATTTGCCGTGTACTCTGCCACCTTCTACCACCCTTCCGTCAGTTCACCCAAGGACTGGTATCAGGGCAATAACATATGGAACAATACACCATCCTTCCATTCACGAACCAGAAAGACTACAGGTTCAGTCTGGACAAAAGGAGGAGGCTATTTGTTGCATTGAAACCATAGAATTCATGCTTCACATGTTCTATCACCCATCCCGCTACCACCCTCACTTTTGCACCAGCAGATGCATTATTCTTGGATGATAAAGTACGTAACACCTCATCCTCATTATGTTTACGCACACAAAACATTATAGGTCATTCCGAATGGTGCAAGATGGCTCGTCGATGCGATCAAGTTACCTTGAAAGTTGTATTCACGGTCTGTCCCCCGATGTTGTATCCACAAAACGGCCACAATTTGGCCAAACAAACTCCGTTGGAGCTCCATGACCCGCCAAATTGATCACAACGAAAATTTGTATGCGTCCTTATCCCACTTGTCCGCTTCGACAACATTTCGGAGGCCAGATCCGGCTTGTAAAATTGACTTTCGGATGATTTTATATTTGCCGTGTACTCTGCCACCCTCTACCACCCTTCCATGAGCTCACCCACGGATCGATATATGGGCAATAACGTATGGAACAATACACCATCCTTCCATTCACGAACTAGAAAGACTACAGGTTCAGTCTGCACAGTAGGAGGAGGCTCTTTGTTGCATCGAAACTGAAGAATTCATGCTCCACATGTTCTATCACCCGTCCCGCTACCACCATCACTCTTTCACCTGTAGATGCATTATTCTGGGATGATAAAGTACGTAACACCTCACCCTCATTATGTTTATGCACACGAAAAATTATAGGTCATTCCGAATGGTGCAAGTTGGCTCGTCGATGCGATCAAGTTATCCTAAAAGTTGTAGTCACGGTCTGTCCTCCGATGTTGTATCCATAAAACGGCCATAATTTGGCCACACAAAGTCCGTTGGAGCTCCATGACCCGCCAAATCGATCACAATGAAAATTTGTATGCGTCCAAATCCCACTCGTCCGTTTCGACAACATTTCAGAGGCCAGATCCGGCTTATAAAATTGACTTTCGGATGATTTTATCTTTGTCATGTACTCTGCCACCCTCTACCACCCTTCCACGAGTTCACCCATGGACCGATATATGGGCTATCACGTATGGAACAATACACCATCCTTCAATTCACGAACCAGAAATATTACAGGTTCAGTCTGGACAGAAGGAGGAGGCTCTTTGTTGCATCGAAACAGAAGAATTCATGCTTCACATGTTCTATCACCCATCCCGCTACCACCATCACTTTTTCACCAGCAGATGCATTATTCTTGGATGATAAAGTAGGAACACCACATCCTCATTATGTTTATGTACACGAAAAATTATTGGTCATTCCGAATGGTGCAAGATGGCTCGTCGGTGCGATCAAGTTACCCTGAAAGTTATATTCACGGACTGTCCCCAGATGTTGTATCCATAAAACGGCCACAATTTGGCCATACAAACTCTGTTGGAGCTCCATCACCCGCCAAATCGATCACAACGAAAAGTTGTATTCGTCAATATCCCACTCGTCCGCTTCGACAACATTTCGAAGGCCAGATCCGGCTTGTAAAATTGACTTTCGTATGATTTTATCTTTGCCGTGTACTCTGCCACCCTCTACCACCCTTCCGTGAGCTCACCACGGACCGATATATGGGCAATAACGTATGGAACAATACACCATCCTTCCACTCATGAACCAAAAAGACTACAGGTTCAGTCTGGACAGAAGGAGGAGGCTCTTTGTTGCATCAAAACCGAAGAATTCATGCTTCACATGTTCTATCACCCATCCCGCTACCACCCTCACTTTTTCACCAGCAGATGCATTTTTCTTGGATGATAAAATATGTAACACCTCATCCACATTATGTTTATGCACATGAAAATTATAGGTCATTCCGAATGGTGCAAGGTGGCTCGTCGATGCTATCAAGTAACCCTGAAAGTTGTATTTGCGTTCTGTCCCCCGATGTTGTATCCATAAAACGGCCACAATTTGGCCATACAAACTCTGTTGGAGCTCCATGATCCGCTAAATCGATCACAACGAAAATTTGTATGCGTCCTTATGCCACTCGTCCTCTTCGACAACATTTCGAAGGCCAGAAACGGCTTGTAAAATTGACTTTTGGATGATTTTATCTTTGCCGTGTACTCGGCCACCCTCTACCACCCTTCCGTGAGCTCACCCACAGACCGATATATGGGCAATAACATACGGAACAATACACCATCCTTCCATTCACAAACTAGAAAGACTACACGTTCAGTCTCGACAGTAGGAGGAGGCTCTTTGTTGCATCGAAACTGAAGAATTCATGCTTCACATGTTCTATCACCCATCCCGCTACCACCATCACTTTTTCACTAGCAGTTGCATTATTCTTGGATGATAAAGTACGTAACACCTCACCCTCTTTATGTTTATGCACACGAAATATTATAGGTCATTCCGAATGGTGCAAGATGGCTCGTCGATGCAATCAAGTTATCCTAAAAGTTGTAGTCACGGTCTGTCCCCCGATGTTGTATCCATAAAACGGCCACAATTTAGCAACACAAACTCCGTTGGAGCTCCATGACAAGCCAAATTGATCAGAACGAAAAGTTGTATACGTCCATATCCCACTCGTGCACGTCGACAACATTTCGGAGGCCAGATCCGGCTGTTAAAATTGACTTTCGGATGACTTTATCTTTGCCGTGCACTCTGCCACCCTCTACCACCCTTCCGTGAGTTCACCCACGGACCGATATCTGGGCAATAACGTATGGAACAATACACCATCCTTCCATTCATGAACCAGAAAGACTACAGGTTCAGTTTGGACAGAAGGAGGAAGCTCTTTGTTGCATCGAAACCAAAGAATTCATGCGTCACATGTTCTATCACCCATCCCGCTACCACCCTCACTTTTTCACCAGCAGATGCATTATTCTTGGATGATAAAGTACGTAACACCTCATCCTCATTATGTTTATGTACACAAAAAATTATAGGTCTTTCCGAATGGTGCAAGTTGGCTCGTCGATGCGATCAAGTTACCCTGAAAGTTGTATTCACGGTCTGTCCCCCGATGTTGTATCCATAAAACGACCACAATTTGGCCATACAAACTCCGTTGGAGCTCCATGACCCACCAAATCGATCACAACGAAAAGTTGTATTCGTCCATATCCCACTCGTCCACTTTGACAACATTTCGGAGGCCAGATCCGGCTTGTAAAATTGACTTTCGGATGATTTTATCTTTGCCGTGTACTCTGCCACCCTCTGTCACCTTTCCGCGAGTTCACCCATGGACCGATATATGGCCTATAACGTATGGAACAATACACCTTCCTTCCATTCATGAACCAGAAAGAATACAGGTTCAGTTTGGACAGAAGGAGGAGGCTCGTTGTTGCATCGAAACAGAAGAATTCATGCTTCACATGTTCTATCACCCATCCTGCTACCACCATCACTTTTTCACCAGCAGATGCATTATTCTTGGATGATAAAGTAGGAACACCACATCGTCATTATGTTTATGTACACAAAAAATTATAGCTCATTCCGAATGGTGCAAGATGGCTCGTCGATGCGATCAAGTTACCCTGAAAGTGATAGTCATGGTCTGTCCCCCGATGTTGTATCCATAAAACAGCCACAATTTGGCCATACAAACTCCGTTGGAGCTCCATGACAAGCCAAATCGATCATAACAAAAAGTTGTATTCGTCCATATCTCACTCATCCGCTTCGACAACATTTCGGAGGCCAGATCCGACTTGTAAAAGTGACTTTCGTATGATTTTATCTTTGCCGTGTACTCTGCCACCCTCTACCACCCTTCCGTGAGCTCACCACGGACCGATATATGGGCAATAACGTATGGAACAATACACCATCCTTCCATTCATGAACCAGAAAGACTACAGGTCTAGTCTGGACAAGAGGAGAAGGATCTTTGTTGCATCGAAACTGAAGAATTCATGCTTCACATGTTCTATCACCCATCCCGCTACCACCCTCACTTTTTCACCAGCAGATGCATTATTCTTGGATGATAAAATATGTAACACCTCATCCTCATTATGTTTATGCACACGAAAAATTATAGGTCATTCCGAATGGTGCGATATGGCTCGTCGATGCGATCAAGTTACCCTAAAAGTTGTATTCCCTGTCTGTCCCGCAATGTTGTATCCATAAATGGCCACAATTTGGCCATACAAACTCCGTTGGAGCTCCATGACCCACCAAATCGATCAGAACGGAAATTTGTATGCGTCCTTATGCCACTCGTCTGCTTCGACAACATTTCGGAGGCCAAATACGGCTTGTAAAATTGACTTTCGGATGATTTTATCTTTGAGGTGTACTCTGCCACCCTCTACCACCCTTCCGCGAGCTCACTCACGGACCGATATATGGGCAATAACATATGGAACAATACACCATCCTTCCATTTACGAACTAGAAAGACTACAGGTTCAGTCTGGACAGTAGGAGGCTCTTTGTTGCATCGAAACTGAAGAATTCATGCTTCACCTGTTCTATCACCCATCCCGCTACCACCATCACTTTTTCACTAGCAGTTGCATTATTCTTGGATGATAAAGTACGTAACACCTCACCCTCATTATGTTTATGCACACAAAAAATTATAGGTCATTCCGAATGGTGCAAGATGGCTCGTCGATGCGATCAAGTTACCCTGAAAGTTGTAGTCACGGTCTGTCCCCCGATGTTGTATCCATAAAACGGCCACAATTTGGCCACACAAACTCCGTTGGAGCTCCATGACCCGCCAAATCTATCACAACGAAATGTTGTACGCGTCCATATCCCACTCGTCCGCTTCGACACCATTTCAGAGGCCAGATCCGGCTTGTAAAATTGACTTTCGGATGATTTTATCTTTGCCGTGTACTCTGCCACCCTCTACCACCCTTCCGTGAGTTCACCCACGGACTGATATCAGGGCAATAACATATAGAACAATACACCATCCTTCCATTCACGAACTAGAAAGACTACAGGTTCAGTCTGGACAGAAGGAGGAGGCTCTTTGTTGCATCGAAACCAAAGAATTCATGCTTCACATGTTCTATCACCCATCCCGCTACCACCCTCACTTTTTCACCAGCAGATGCATTATTCTTGGATGATAAAGTATGTAACACCTCATCCTCATTATGTTTATGCACACAAAAAATTATAGGTCATTCCTAATGGTGCAAGATGGCTCGTCGATGCGATCAAATTACCCTGAAAGTTGTATTCACGGTCTGTCCCCCGATGTTGTATCCATAAAACGGCCACAATTTGGCCATAGAAACTCCGTTGGAGCTCCATGACCCGCCAAATCGATCACTACGAAAAGTTGTATGCGTCCATATCCCACTCGTCCGCTTTGACAACATTTCGGAGGCTAGATCCGGCTTGTAAAATTGACTTTCGGATGATTTTATTTTTGCCGTGTACTCTGCCACCCTCTACCACCCTTCCGCAAGTTCACTCACGGACCGATATATGGGCTATAATGTATGGAACAATACACCATCCTTCCATTCGGGAACTAGAAAGACTACAGGTTCAGTCTGGACTGTAGGAGGAGGCTCTTTGTTGCATCGAAACAGAAGAATTCATGCTTCACCTGTTCTATCACCCATCCCGCTACCACCATCACTTTTTCACTAGCAGTTGCATTATTCTTGGATGATAAAGTACGTAACACCTCACCCTCTTTATGTTTATGCACACGAAATATTATAGGTCATTCCGAATGGTGCAAGATGGCTCGTCGATGCAATCAAGTTATCCTAAAAGTTGTAGTCACGGTCTGTCCCCCGATGTTGTATCCATAAAACGGCCACAATTTAGCAACACAAACTCCGTTGGAGCTCCATGACAAGCCAAATTGATCAGAACGAAAAGTTGTATACGTCCATATCCCACTCGTGCACGTCGACAACATTTCGGAGGCCAGATCCGGCTGTTAAAATTGACTTTCGGGTGACTTTATCTTTGCCGTGCACTCTGCCACCCTCTACCACCCTTCCGTGAGTTCACCCACGGACCGATATCTGGGCAATAACATATGGAACAATACACCATCCTTCCATTCATGAACCAGAAAGACTACAGGTTCAGTTTGGACAGAAGGAGGAGGCTCTTTGTTGCATCGAAACCAAAGAATTCATGCGTCACATGTTCTATCACCCATCCCGCTACCACCCTCACTTTTTCACTAGCAGATGCATTATTCTTGGATGATAAAGTACGTAACACCTCATCCTCATTATGTTTATGTACACAAAAAATTATAGGTCTTTCCGAATGGTGCAAGTTGGCTCGTCGATGCGATCAAGTTACCCTGAAAGTTGTATTCACGGTCTGTCCCCCGATGTTGTATCCATAAAACGACCACAATTTGGCCATACAAACTCCGTTGGAGCTCCATGACCCACCAAATCGATCACAACGAAAAGTTGTATTCGTCCATATCCCACTCGTCCACTTTGACAACATTTCGGAGGCCAGATCCGGCTTGTAAAATTGACTTTCGTATGATTTTATCTTTGCCGTGTACTCTGCCACCCTCTACCACCATTCCGTGAGCTCACCACGGACCGATATATGGCCAATAACGTATGGAACAATACACCATCCTTCCGTTCACTAACCAGAAAGACTACAGGTTCAGTCTGGACAGAAGGAGGAGGCTCTTTGTTGCGTCGAAACAGAAGGAGGAGGCTCTTGGTTGCATCGAAACAGAAGAATTCATGCTACACATGTTCTATCACCCATCCCGCTACCACCATCACTTTTTCACCAGCAGATTCATTATTCTTGGATGATAAAGTAGGAACACCACATCCTCATTATGTTTATGAACACGAAAAAATATAGGTCATTCCGAATGGTGCAAGATGGCTCGTCGATGCGATCAAGTTACCCTGAAAGTTATATTCATGGTCTGTCCCCCGATGTTGTATCCAAAAAACGGCCACAATTTGGCCATACAAACACCGTTAGAGCTCCATGACTCGCCAAATCGATCACAACGAAAAGTTGTATTCATTCATATCCCACTCGTCCGCTTCGACAATATTTCGGAGGCCAGATCCGGCTTGTAAAATTAACTTTCGTATGATTTTCTCTTTGCCGTGTACTCTGCCACCCTCTACCACCCTTCCGTGAGTTCACCCACGGACTGATATCAGGGCAATAACATATGGAACAATACAACATCCTTCCATTCACGAACTAGAAAGACTACAGGTTCAGTCTGGACAGAAGGAGGAGGCTCTTTGTTGCATCGAAACCAAAGAATTCATGCTTCACATGTTCTATCACCCATCCCGCTACCACCCTCACTTTTTCACCAGCAGATGCATTATTCTTGGATGATAAAGTATGTAACACCTCATCCTCATTATGTTTATGCACACAAAAAATTATAGGTCATTCCGAATGGTGCAAGATGGCTCGTCGATGCGATCAAATTACCCTGAAAGTTGTATTCACGGTCTGTCCCCCGATGTTGTATCCATAAAACGGCCACAATTTGGCCATACAAACTCCGTTGGAGCTCCATGACCCGCCAAATCGATCACTACGAAAAGTTGTATGCGTCCATATCCCACTCGTCCGCTTTGACAACATTTCGGAGGCCAGATCCGGCTTGTAAAATTGACTTTCGGATGATTTTATTTTTGCCGTGTACTCTGCCACCCTCTACCACCCTTCCGCAAGTTCACTCACGGACCGATATATGGGCTATAACGTATGGAACAATACACCATCCTTCCATTCACGAACTAGAAAGACTACAGGTTCAGTCTGGACAATAGGAGGAGGCTCTTTGTAGCATCGAAACAGAAGAATTCATGCTTCACCTGTTCTATCACCCATCCCGCTACCACCATTACTTTTTCACTAGCAGATACATTATTCTTGGATGATAAAGTACATAACACCTCACCCTTATTATGTTTATGTACACGAGAAATTATAGGTCATTCCGAATGGTGCTAGATGGCTCGTCGATGCGATCAAGTTACCCTGAAAGTTATATTCATGGTCTGTCCCCCGATGTTGTATCCATAAAACGGCCACAATTTGGCGAGACAAACTCCGTTGGAGCTCCATGACCCGCCAAATCAATCACAACGAAAAGTTGTATTCGCCCATATCCCACTCGTCCGTTTTGACAACATTTCGGAGGCCAGATCCGGCTTGTAAAATTGACTTTCGTATGATTTTATCTTTGCCGTGTACTCTGCCTCCCTTTACCACCATTCCGTGAGCTCACCACGGACCGATATATGGGCAATAACGTATGGAACAATACACCATCCTTCCGTTCACGAACCAGAAAGACTACAGGTTCAGTCTGGACAGAAGGAGGAGGCTCTTTGTTGCGTCGAAACAGAAGAATTCATGCTTCACATGTTCTATCACCCATCCCGCTACCACCATCACTTTTTCACCAGCAGATTCATTATTCTTGGATGATAAAGTAGGAACACCACATCCTCATTATGTTTATGTACACGAAAAAATATAGGTCATTCCGAATGGTGCAAGATGGCTCGACGATGCGATCAAGTTACCCTGAAAGTTATATTCATGGTCTGTCCCCCGATGTTGTATCCAAAAAACGGCCACAATTTGGCGATACAAACTCCGTTGGAGCTCCATGACTCGACAAATCGATCACAACGAAAAGTTGTATTCGTCCATATCCGACTCGTCCTCTTGGACAACATGTCGGAGGCCAGATCCGGCTTGTAAAATTAACTTTCGTATGATTTTCTCTTTGCCGTGTACTCTGCCACCCTCTACCACCCTTCCGTGAGCTCACCACGAACCGATATCTGGGCAATAACGTATGGAACAATACACCATTCTTCCATTCATGAACCAGAAAGACTACAGGTTCAGTCTGGACCGAAGGAGGAGGCTCTTTGTTGCATCGAAACCGAAGAATTCATGCTTCACATGTTCTATCACCCATCCCGCTACCACCATCACTTTTTCACCAGCAGATGCATTATTCTTGAATAATAAAATATGTAACACCTCATCCTCATTATGTTTATGCACACGAAAAATTATAGGTCATTCCGAATGGTGCAAGATGGCTCGTCGATGCGATCAAGTTACCCTGAAAGTTGTATTCACTGTCTGTCCCCCGATGTTGTATACATAAATGGCCACAATTTGGCCATACAAACTCCGTTGGAGCTTCATGACGCACCAAATCGATCACAAAGAAAATTTATATGCGTCCTTATCCCACTCGTCTGCTTCGACAACATTTCGGAGGCCAGATACGGCTTGTAAAATTGACTTTCGGATGATTTTATCTTTGCCGTGTACTCTGCCACCCTCTTCCACCCTTTCGTGAGCTCACCCACGGACCGATATATGGGCAATAACGTATGGGACAATACACCATCCTTCCATTCACGAACTAGAAAGACTACAGGTTCAGTCTGGACAGTAGGAGGAGGCTCTTTGTTGCATCGAAACTGAAGAATTCATGCTTCGCCTGTTCTATCACCCATCCCGCTACCACCATCACTTTTTCACTAGCAGATGCATTATTCTTGGATGATAAAGTATGTAACACCTCACCCTCATTATGTTTATGCACACGAAAAATTATAGGTCATTCCGAATGGTGCAAGATGGCTCGTCGATGCGATCAAGTTACCCTGAAAGTTGTAGTCACGGTCTGTCCCCCGATGTTGTATCCATAAAAGGGCCACAATTTGGCCACACAAACTCCGTTGGAGCTCCATGACCCGCCAAATAGATCACAACGAAAAGTTATATGTGTCCATATCCCACTCGTCCGCTTCGACAACATTTCGGAGGCCAGATCCGGCTTATAAAATTGATTTTCGGATGATTTTATCTTTGTCGTGTACTCTGCCACCCTCTACCACCCTTCCGTGAGTTCACCCACGAACCGATATCTGGGCAATAACATATGGAACAATACACCATCCTTCCATTCACGAACCAGAAAGACTACATGTTCGGTATGGATAGAAGGAGGAGGCTCTTTATTGCATCGAAACCAAAGAATTCATGCTTCACATGTTCTATCACCCATCCCGCTACCACCCTCACTTTTTCACCGGCAGATGCATTATTCTTGGATGATAAAGTACGTAACACCTCATCCTCATTCTGTTTTTGCACACGAAAAATTATAGGTCATTCCGACTGGTGCAAGATGGCTCGTCGATGCGATCAAGTTACCTTGAAAGTTGTATTCACGGTCTGTCCCCCGATGTTGTATCCATAAAACGTCCACAATTTGGCCATACAAACTCCGTTGGAGCTCTATGACCCACCAAATCGATCACAACGAAAAGTTAAATGCGTCCATATCCCACTCGTCCACTTTGACAACATTTTGGAGGCCAGATCCGGCTTGCAAAAGTGACTTTCGGATGATTTTTTCTTTGCCGTGTACTCTGCCACCTTCTACCACCCTTCCGTGAGCTCACCCACGGACCGATATATGGGCAATCACATATGGAACAATACACCATCCTTCCATTCACAAACCAGAAAGACTACAGGTTCAGTCTGGACAGAAGGAGGAGGCTCTTTGTTGCATCGAAACTGAAGAATTCATGCTTCACCTGTTCTATCACCCATCCCGCTACCACCATCACTTTTTCACTAGCAGATGCATTATTCTTGGATGATAAAGTACGTAACACCTCATCCTCATTATGTTTATGCACACAAAAAATTATAGGTCATTCCAAATGGTGCAAGATGGCTTGTCGATGCGATCAAGTTACCCTGAAAGTTGTATTCACGTTCTGTCCCCCGATGTTGTATCCATAAAACGGCCACAATTTGGCCATACAAACTCCGTTGGAGCTCCATGACCCGCCAAATCGATCACAACAAAAATTTGTATGCGTCCTTATCCCACTCGTCCGCTTTGTCAACATTTTGGAGGCTAGATCTGGCTTGTAAAATTGACTTTCAGATGATTTTATCTTTGCCGTGTACTCTACCATCCTCTACCACCCTTCCGTGAGTTCACCCATGGACCGATATATGGGTAATAACGTATGGAACAATACACCATCCTTCCATTCAGGAACCAGAAAGACTACAGGTTTAGTCTGGACAGAAGGAGAAGGCTCTTTGTTGCATCGAAACCAAAGAATTCATGCTTCACATGTTCTATCACCCATCCCGCTACCACCCTCACTTTTTCACCAGCAGATGCATTATTCTTGGATGATAAAGTATGTACCACCTCATCCTCATTATGTTTATGCACACGAAAAATTATAGGTTATTCCGAATGGTGCAAGATGGCTCGTGGATGCGATCAAGTTACCCTAAAAGTTGTAGTCATGGTCTGTCCCCCGATGTTGTATCCATAAAACGGCTACAATTTGGCCATACAAACTCCGTTGGAGCTCCATGACCCGCCAAATCGATCACAATAAAAAGTTGTATGCGTCTATATCCCACACGTCCGCTTCGACAATATTCCGGAGGCCAGATCTGGGTTGTAAAATGGACTTTCGGATGATTTATCTTTGCCGTGTACTCTGCCACCCTCTACCACCCTTCCGTGAGTTCACCCACAGACCGATATATGGGCAATAACGTATGGAACAATACACCATCCTTCCATTCACGAACCAGAAAGACTACAGGTTTAGTCTGGACAGAAGGAGGAGGCCCTTTGTTGTATCGAAACCAAAGAAATTGTATGTCTTGGAAGAGTACTTGGAGTACTTGTAGTCCTCTTGTACTTGTCGCTCTGCTTTGGTTGCTTGGTGCACTAGCTCAAGGAGGTTGGAGTACGGTTGGAAGTCCGCAATTGCGCCATAGTTTGTTCATCATCTTCCTTGACGTTCGCTCGTATCATTGCAATTTCCATCTCTTGGTAGTATGCTTCAACCGACTTGGTGCCTTGCTTGAGGAGTTGTAGTTTCTTGAAGAGGTCACGGCTATAGTGTGTAGGCACAAAACGAGCTCTCATGACATCCTTCATTTGATTCCAAGTGGTGATGGGTGGTTCGCCTCGCTCTTGGCGTCGTTCGATCACTTGCTCCCACCAAATGAGAACATAGTCTTGGAACACAAGCGATGCCATGGCAATCTTCTTTTCCTCTTCGTAGTTGTTAAGACAGAATATCTTGTCGACCTTCAATGCCCAAGAAAGGTATTCTTCGGGATCATTTCCACCAGAGAATTTAGGCATGTTCAACTTGAGCTTGCCGTAGCGCTCCTCATTGCGTTGTCGGCGGTTGCGATGACGCTCTTGCCGTGGAGGTTGATCTTCTAGCTCTTGCTCCTCATGCTCATCTTGATTGACTTGTCGGTGAGGGCATGGAATTTGTGCACGGTTCCTCATCTCTTGGCTCTCCTCAAGTCGTGCGGCATCGTCTTGTCGCTCTCGTCGGAGGGCCTCTTCTTGTTCGCGCACACGGCGGTTGCGTTCGGCGACGTTGCGAGTTGCTTCACGTAGGGCACGTTGAGCTTCTTGTGCTCGCTCCTCATGACGTTGTCGTTCTTGTTGTAGAGTGTCGTCGTCTTGGTGTACTTGACGTTGATGTTATGGGACTTGATCTTGGTCCACGTTGTCTCGTGCTTGTCGGTTTTGTCATTCGCGCTCTCGAAGGCGGTCTTGCAAACCATTGCCATGGAATGGGTTTCTTGAAGCTTGCCGGTCATCATGTTCTTGGGGACGATGAGAGCGTGCTCGTGGAAGACTTGCATCCGAAGAAGTGTCCGAAGAGTGTCGGCTCGAATGCCGCCGTCTTGATCTTGATGAAGACGAAGTGGAAGAATCGCGGTTGACTATCATGGTTCGGAACTCTTCCATTTGAGATGATACTTGTCATCAAAGGTTTGTCGAAAGTCGAGTGTTCGTCCAATGCTTCGCTCTCTTGATGTAATGCTCATTGGATGCCAAAGAGGTGAGCCTTGGTGACGTATTCGTTCGTTGCATTGCCATGCTCGTCGAAGAGAGGATTGGTAGAAGTGCTCGGCCTATCCATGATTCTCAAACAAGTGTTAGTGGAAGAAAGAAACTAACGAGACCAATGTACTTTATCCAATGTTGAAGATGGATCAATGATCACCCAATATGGTATTATGGAAATAGTGCAATTGGTACCGGACCGTGTCAATCTCACACCTACACGAGTAAAGCTTTTGGAGGAGTTTGGTTAGGATGGTGGCACAAAATTTCTGCAATTCTTAGCAAGATGTCAATATTGTTGAAAAAGATTCACAAACTTGCAAGTGAAACAAATAGACCAATAGCAATGAGTAGCACACGGACACACACACACGGATAGATAAATGAGGTCGTGCAACCAAGGAATGAGCTCAAAATGCGGAATCCACAGAAAACGCTCGTGTTGCACAACACTAGAGAGACGCTAGCACGATTGCTCAATAGGCGGATATGAACTTGTGCACAACCTATAAGAGACAAAACATATGGACTTTCTATCTCAAGTATGCTACGTATGTATGATTCCCGGTGAACTCGGTCACGATGATCCAAGATGATCAAGTATGATATGTAATGTGGCGATGCTATGGCTATTGCTTACAAGCTTGTTGTTGCTCTTTTCTCTTTGCTTAAAAGCTTCTCTTTCTTTTGATATTTTCCTTTGGCCGCTTATGTAAAATGCTCATACGATGATAGCAATGATGTATATGCGAGAACAAAACTTTGGCACAAGAGATGATATATGATATATGCACGCTATAATAGCTATGCGGAACGGTATCACTAAGTGCACAAGTAGCGTTTCCCGGCAATACTCAAATGGCTAGTCTCGTAGGAAAGCGATGCAAAAGAGGGCCTTGTGGTTAACAATGCAATGGCAAGGAAATGAACAACTTGTTGTCGAGGTTACCGTCCTTGCTTACGGTTGTGGTGTCACGATGGTGAGACAGTCATTGTCAATGTCGAGGAAGAGGGAGTGCACGGTCTTCAGTATGTTGGCGAAGATGTCGCTGCACCGTTGTCAAGATGCCCTTCTCGTAGAAGTGTCGATGTTGTGGAAGTCGTCAGGTTATTGCAAGTGAAGAACAAGGTGGAGATGATTCTGAACAAGAGACGCAATACATGGCTGCTGAAGACGCTGACAGGTATGAAAGTTTAGTTGCTCAACGTGTTTTGAGTGTGCAGGTCACACAAGCTGAGAAAAATCAGAGGCACAATTTGTTCCATACAAAGGGAGTTGTGAAGGAACGTTCTGTTCGCATCATCATAGATGGAGGGAGCTGCAACAACTTGGCTAGCATGGAGATGGTGGAGAAGTTGTCTCTCACCACGAGACCACATCCGCATCGTTACTACATACAATGGTTCAACATGTACTGTTCGTGTGCATTTTAGTATCTCTACATATGCTGATTCTTTTGATTGTGATGTGGTACCCATGCAAGCATGTTCCCTATTACTTGGTAGACTATGGCAATTTGATAAAAAAATTGTACACCATGGTAGGAACAATCAGTATACTCTTGTTCATAAGGATAAACATATTACATTGCTTCCTATGTCTCCTGATTCCATTTTGAAAGATGATATTAATAGAGCTAGTAAAGCAAAACAGGAGCAAAATAAGAGTGAAAATCAGATTGTGGCAAAAGAATTTGAGCAACAAATGAAGCCTAATAACAAACCATCTAGTGTTGCTTCTGAAATTAAATTGAAAAGTGGATGTTTACTTGCCACCAAATCTGATATTGATGATCTAGGTTTCAGCAAATCTGTTTGCTATGCTTTTGTGTGCAAAAAGGCATTATTTTCATTTGAGGACGTGCCTTCCTCTTTGCCTCCTGCTGTCACTAACATTTTGCAGGAGTTCGCTGACATGTTTCCACAAGACGTGCCACCGGGATTACCACCTATTCGAGGGATTGAGCATCAGATTGACTTAATTCCTGGTGCCTCACTACCCAACCGTGCACCATACCGTACCAATCCAAAGGAGACAAAGAAGATTATGTGTCAAGTACAGGAACTGCTCAACAAAGGTTATATACGTGAATCCCTTAGTCCTTGTGATGTTCCTATTATTTTAGTGCCGAAAAAGGATGGTACCTCGCGTATGTGTGTTCATTGTAGATCCATTAATAATATTACTATTCGCTATCGTCGTCCTATTCCTAGGCTAGATGATATGCTTGATGAATTGAGTGGTTCTACCATATTCTCCAAAGTTGATTTGCGTAGTGGATACCATCAAATTCGTATGAAATTGGGAGATGAATGGAAAATAGCATTTAAAACTAAGTTTGGCTTATATGAGTGGTTAGTCATGCCTTTTGGGTTAACTAATGCACCTAGTACTTTCATGAGATTAATGAACGAGGTTTTACGTGCTTTCATTGGACGATTTGTGGTAGTCTATTTTGATGATATACTAATTTATAGCATATCTTTGGAGGAACATTTGGAACATTTACGTGATATTTTTATTGCGCTACGTGATGCACGTTTGTTTGGTAACCTTTGGAAGTGCACCTTTTGCACCGACCGAGTATCTTTTCTTGGCTATGTTGTTACACCACAGGGAATTGAAGTTGATAAAGCCAAGATTGAAGCTATTGAGAGTTGGCCGCAGCCCAAAACGGTCACACAAGTGAGGAGTTTTCTTGGCCTCGCTGGTTTCTATAGGCGTTTTGTGAGAGATTTCAACACCATTGCTGCACCTCTCAATGAGCTTACAAAGAAGGATGTGCCGGGTACCGCACAGGAAGAAGCCTTCACGGTATTGAAAGATAAGTTGACACATGCTCCTTTACTCCAACTTCCTGATTTTAATAAGACTTTTGAGCTTGAATGTGATGCTAGTGGAATTGGATTAGGAGGTGTGTTATTACAAGATGGTAAACCTGTTGCATACTTTTTTGAAAAATTGAGTGGGCCTAGTCTGAACTATTCTACTTATGATAAAGAATTATATGCTCTTGTTCGGACTTTGGAAACATGGCAACATTATTTATGGCCCAAACAATTTGTTATACATTCTAATCATGAATCTTTGAAACATATTAAAAGTCAAGCAAAACTGAACCATAGACATGCTAAATGGGTTGAATTCATTGAGACTTTCCCTTATGTCATTAAACACAAGAAGGGTAAAGAAAATGTTATTGCTGATACATTGTCTCGTCGCTATACTATGCTTTCTCAACTTGACTTTAAAATATTTGGTTTGGAGACCATCAAAGATCAATATGTGCATGATGCTGAATTTAAAGATGTAATGCAGAATTGTAAAGAAGGAAGAACATGGAACAAGTTCATCATTAATGATGGGTTTGTGTTCTGTGCTAACAAGCTATGCATTCCAGCTAGCTCCGTTCGTCTTTTGTTGTTCCTGGAGGCGCATGGAGGAGGATTAATGGGACACTTTGCCGTGAAGAAGACGGAGGATGTACTTGCTACACATTTGTTTTGGCCAAAGATGAGACGGGATGTTGAGTGTTTTGTTGCTCGCTGCACTACATGTCAAAAAGCTAAGTCACGACTCAATCCTCATGGTTTATATATGCCTTTGCCTGTCCCTAGTGTTCCTTGGGAGGATATATCTATGGACTTTGTTTTAGGTTTACCTCGAACAAAGAAGGGGAGGGATAGCATATTTGTTGTCGTGGATAGATTTTCGAAAATGGCACACTTTATACCATGTCATAAAAGCGATGATGCTGCTAATGTTGCTGATTTGTTCTTTCGTGAAATTATTCGCTTGCATGGTCTGCCAAATACTATTGTTTCAAATCGTGATACTAAGTATCTTAGCCACTTTTGGAGATGTTTATGGGCTAAGTTGGGGACGAAATTGCTTTTTAGTACTACATGTCACCCCCGAACTGATGGACAAACTGAAGTAGTCAATAGAACATTGTCTACTATGCTTAGGGCTGTTTTAAAGACTAATCTGAAAATGTGGGAAGAATACCTCATATTGAATTTGCTTATAACCGTTCATTGCATTCTACCACTAAGATGTGCCCTTTTGAGATTGTGTATGGTTTTCTACCTCATGCACCTATTGATTTGCTGTCTCTGCCATTTTCGAAGAAGGTTAATTTTGATGCTAAACAACGTGTTGAGTTGATCTTAAAAATGCATGAGTTAACTAAAGAAAACATTGAGCGTATGAATGCTAAATATAAACTTGCTGGAGATAAGGATAGAAAACGTGTTGTTTTTGCACCTGGAGATCTTGTTTGGTTACATTTGCGTAA
The DNA here is from genome assembly GCA_039707655.1 of Elymus sibiricus. Classification (NCBI taxonomy): domain Eukaryota; kingdom Viridiplantae; phylum Streptophyta; class Magnoliopsida; order Poales; family Poaceae; genus Elymus; species Elymus sibiricus. Next base: position 200,688,412 of record CM077668.1, read on the forward strand.
GGATAGGTTTCCTGATTTGCGCAAGTCAAAGCTAATGCCACGTGCTGATGGTCCTTTTAAGGTGTTAGAGAAAATAAATGATAATGCATATAAACTTGACCTGCCTGCAGATTTTGGGGTTAGTCCCACTTTTAACATTGCAGATTTGAAGCGTTATGTGGGTGAGGAATATGAGCTTTCGTCGAGGACGACTTCAATTCAAGAAGGGGAGGATGATCAGGACATAACTACTACAGTTACATCCACAACCCCTGCCGCTACATATACTGGACCAATTACTAGAGCTTGCGCACGCCAATTAAATTACCAGGTACTTTCGTTTCTTGGTAATGATCCTAATGTTCATGAGAATATGATATTGCCTAAATTAGATACATTTGTTTTGCTTACAAATGAAGGGCCCAGCATGGACAAGAAGGATAAACATTGGAGCATGATCAAGCATAGAGAGGTTGGCGCGCGCAAGGGGAACAAGAACGGAGTTTCCAGTGATGATTTCAGGACTTTGAAGCCACCATAATGAGTGCATGAAGGCTTGGATGAAATATACAAGATGCCACTTCATAAATTTCGTCCAGAGGCTATTATAGGTGCTGCGTCACCTTATTATTAGGCCAGGCCCATGTAATTTCGAAATACTTCAGTATAGGCTGTTTTTAGAGTCCGTATGTGTGGGGAAACCAAGTTAGGGTTGGTTTTGGACCCCTCCAAGGGGTCACGAAATTGCCCCTACTCCCCCATATATACATCCCTTAGGGCGTCGTTTAGACTTTGGGTTTTGTTTAGATTAAAAGTTCGCCATAGCTGCAACTTCGCGTACTTTGTTTGTGTTCAACGACCAGACCAAGACGTCACAGAACCCCACTTTCATTAATAAAGCTTTCTTCTTATATTCGCAATATTCAGATTGCAATTTCAATTTCTTGCTTGTTCTTTGTTTGCACGCAGTAAATAGACCTTCGTGGTCAGGTTGATCATGCTCCGGCGTGGTCAATAACCTCTCGAAGTTGGTTTAGCGATTGCTAAGGTGCGATGTCATCGCACGTTCATAGTCGGATCATCAAAGTTGACTTCTACCAAACGATAGCCACCATCTCATCAAAAGACGGGATGCCTTCGCCTCTATCAGTTCCACCCTACATCATCTTGGTATCATGAGCCACGTTGATCACGAATTTGGAGTCCTACCCCCCACTTTCTATCCTAATTTTGTTTGTTCTTGCCCAATTTCAAAAATCCCCACCAAAAAGAGCCCCAAATTTTTTCTTCCATTTTGATGTTCTTGTGAGATTTTGTTGTGTTTGATCCATGGATTTGCTGTGTTTCAAGTGGATCTAGTTTTTCCCCATCTTCTTCATCAATTTCATCCATGAAATCCGTCGAATTTTGACCCCAAAATCATCGAATTCCACCCCAAATCGAGTTTTTCGAGCCCCAAATCAAATCTGGGATTTGTCGGGCCGGACATCCGGGCCTTGGGTCAGACATCCAGCTCCTGGAGCGCAAAATCGTGCAAGTTTCTGGACACAGAGCCCCGGATTTCCGGTCTAGACCCCGGACATCCGGCCCCTGGGATTTCAGCCTCCCGTGTTTCACCGTTTTGAACATAACTAATTCATCTGGAGTCTGATTTTCGCGTTCTTTAGCTCGTTGGATAGCTATTGACATCCCCGATCCCACAAAAATACTACCACCATCATTTGACTCCATCAAATTTTGTGCATTTTCGCATCTTTTCCTAGGCCCTCCACCATATCATCCGCATTACCACCACCGACTTCCGCAACCTAATCCATTTTGATCCCCATTGCATTTGTGGTTGTTTGAGTTGCGATTTGAGTCTCCTAAGGTGTTTCGGCTACTTAGGGACGGTTGCTTCTTCATCAACCACCACCTTAACTTCCGCATAACCTTGCCCACCATACCCTTGCACCACCATAACCCATTTTTACCGATTTTGTTTGAGATTTTTTGTTTGCGGTTTCCGTTTCCTAAGGTGTTTCGGCTAATTAGGAATAGTTCAACATCGACATCACTGCAACTCATGATCGCCACGGACTCGTCATCGACAACGACCTCTTCACCTTTGACACCGCAACCGTAAGCAAGGACGGTAACTTCGACGACATCATTGTATATTTCCTTGCCATTGCATTGATCGCCCCGAGCCTATTGTGTCCCTTACCTATCGAGACTAGCGAGTTGAGAATTGCCGGGCCACGCTCATTGTGCACCTTAGTGATATGCTTACGCCGCATAGCTACATTTAGTGTGCAATCATCTTGCTATCTCATTGTGCCATAAGTCTCCCCCGTGCATATCTTACATACTTGTCTCATATCTTGGCTCGAGCATCAAGCATTGTGACAAAGCAAAAAAAAAAAGAGCAAAAGCTTTTAAGCAAAGGAGGAGATACAAAAAAGCTTGTAAACAATAGAAATAGCATTGAGCCATTTTGCATAGTATATCATATTGGATCATACATACATAGCATACTTGGGATTGAAGACAGCACTGTTACTCGCATAGGTTGGTGCACAAGCGTATCTAGCCCATTTGAGCAATCGAGCTATTGTCTCTCTAGTATCCGTGCAACATGAGCGTTTTCCGTGGTAACATATTTTGTGTTCATTCCTTGGTTGCCCGGATCCCACTTATCTATCCGTGTGTGTGTTTCCTTGTGCAACTATAGCTATTGATCTATTTGCTTTACATTGCAATTTTGTGAATCTTCCTCAACATTTTCGATATCATTGACTAACACTTGCTTGAACTTTGTGCCACTTGTCCTAACCAAACCACTCAATAAGCTTTACATTGTAGGTGTGAGTTAACAAGTCCGGTACCAATTCCACTATTCTTTCAATTCACATTGAGTGATGCGGGATACATCCTCAACTTTGGGAAAAGGTATCTTGGTATTGTTTATCTCATTTCCTACTCACCTTTGCTCGAGTCTTGTGATGGATAGGCAAAGCACATCTACTTTGGTCTACAACCACAACGACTAGTTTGATGCCATGAAGAACCACTTGGACGCCAAGATGGACAAGCACTTGGAGGAGCTCAAAGCCCTCATTAAGACCGGCAAGAGGTCTTCCTCATCTTTGAGAAGACGCTCAAGTGTACATCCTTCCGAGCTACCATCTCCAGCAAGATTACATCGGCATCGACACCATCACCGACAAGAACGTGAAGGTCAAGAGCTCAACACCAACCACTGCTCTACAACTTCACCATCTACCTTGGCATCTTCGCCAAGCGACTTCAAGGCATCTTCGCCTTTGGACATGCGGCATCTTCGCCGACAAGCACCTCAAGATTACGCTCAAGAGAAGCTCCCCAAGCTCAAGTCCGTGACTTCCTGATGCGGAGCATCCTACGGTCATCCCCATGGACCCACCTACGTCTCCGCAAGTACCAAGAGGACCAATGACGCGAGCACGTGCAAGAGCTCTCGACACCGAGGTGACATCACTCCTTAATGAACTTCCATATGACTCGTGCGAGACATGGTTGCTACCTCATTCCGAAATGCTATGTGTGCTTAGGTACCAAGAGGACCCTCTTGGAGAAGCCCGGAACAATGGACAAGTCGCCAAGTACTCGGATGAAGAAGCACGAGAAGAGGAAGTGCTGCTGAGCATCAGCAGCCGGACATCCGGCCCATGGAGACTACAACAGCATCACTAGATCAGCCGCCGCCAAGTCCCCAGGACCCAGACATCCGGCCTTGCCCCGGACATCCGGCCCGTCGACCCCGGACATCCGGCCCATGCCCGGAAATCTGGCACATCCCTACAGGAAGCAGCAGCAAAACGGCCAACACAGCCCGGACATCCGGCCGACCCGCCGGACATCCGGCCGACCCGCCGGACATCCGGCTCTTCATGAGCCGCCGAACATCCGGCCCCAGCCCGGACATCCGGCACCTGCATGTGCGTAGAGTACGGGCCAAGGGCCCATGTATTCCCCCAACTCGCCCCAACTTGTACTAGCACTATATAAGGACCTCCCCCTCCTCCATCTTGGGTTAGCAAAGTAGATAGCTCTTTGAGATAAAGCTTTGCTCACCCATACCTCTCCCATGGAGACCAAGACCTCCATGAGACCCATGTGAGAAGACCCTCTCCGGATTCAAGATCCCCAACTTGTACTAGCACTATATAAGGACCTCCCCCTCCATGAGATCCATCGATTTGCTTGGTTTCGAGTGGATCTAGCTTTCCCCCACCTTCTCCATCAATTTCATCCACAAAATCGTCCGAATTTTGCCCTGAAATCCCAATTTACCCACTTGTTCTTCAAGTTCATCCATGGGATCCAGCCCCCGGACATCCGGCCCGCAGGCCCGGACATCCAGCCTCCAGGCAACAGCCCGGATATCCGGCCCCCAAGCTCGGACATCCGGCCCCTGGGAACCAGCATGCCAACACTTTGCAATTTCATCAATTTTTCGCCATTTCCCACCGTTTCTTCCGCAACCACTTGAGCCACTCCACCACCGATTTCCGCAACCACCACTTTGTGCCATTTGAGATTTTGAGTCACGGGTTTTCTCTTTCCTAACGTGTTTCGGCTACTTAGGAACGGTTCGACATCGACATCACCGCCGCTCATCATCGCCACGGAATTCGACATCGACAATGACCACTCCACCATTTTGACACCAACACCATAAGCAAGGACGGTAACCTCGACGACAACTTATTCATCCCCTTGCCATTACATTGTGAACCCAAGGCCCCCTTTTGCATCGCTTTCCTACGAGACTAGCCATTTGAGTATTGTCGGGCAACGCTACTTGTGCACTTTAGTGATACCGTTCCGCATAGCTATCATAGCGTGCATATATACTCATATCATCTCGTTTGCCAAAAAATTTGTTCCCGCATATACATCATTGCTATCTTAGTAAGAGCATTTCGCATAAGTGGCCAAAGGAAATTAGCAACAACAAGAAGCTTTTAAGCAAAAGAGAAAGAGCAACAACCAGCTTGTAAGCAATAGCCATAGCATCGCCACATTACATATCATATTTGATCATCTTGGATCATCGTGACCGAGTTCACCGGGAATCATACATACGTCGCATACTTGAGATAGAAAATCCATACGTTTGTCTCTAATAGGTTGTGCACAAGTTCGTATCCGCCTATAATGCAATCGTGCTAGCGTCTCTCTAGTGTTGTGCAACAAGAGAATTTTCCATGGATCCCACATTTTGAGCTCATTCCTTGGTTGCACGACCTCATTTATCTTTCCGTGTGTGTTTCCGCGTGTCCATCATTGCTATTGGTCTACTTGTTTCACTTGCAAATTTGTGAATCTTTTTCAACATTATTGCTATCTAACAATTGCAGAAATTTTGTGCCACTATCCTAACCAAACTCCTCCAAAAGCTTTACTTGTGTAAGTGTGAGATTGACACGATCCGGTACCAATTGCACTATTTCCATAATACCATATTGGGTGATCATTGATCCATCTTCAACATTGGATAAGGTACATTGGTCTAGTTCGTTTCTTTCTTCCACTAACACTTGTTTGAGAATCATGGATAGGCCGAGCACTTCTATCAACCCCCTCTTCGATGAGCAAGAAGACGCACCGAACAACTACGTCACCAAGGCTCACCTCTTCGACGTCCAACGAGCATTACATCAAGAGAGCGAAGCATTGGGCGAACGAATTGAACAACTCGCCTCCGACTTTTGCCAAACACTTGATGACAAGTTATCATCTCAAATGGAAGAATTCTGCACCATGTTGGTCAACCGTGATTCTTCTACTTCATCTACTTCAAGATCAAGACGGCGCCATTTGAGCCAAACCCCTTCGGACACTTCTTCGGATGTAAGTCTTCCACGAGCACGCTCTCATCGCTCCCAAGAACATGATGATCGGCAAGCTACAAGAAACCCATTCCATGGCAATGGTTTGCAAGACCGCCTTCGAGAGCGCGAACGACAAAAACGACAAGCACAAGCCAACGGGAACCAAGATCAAGTTCCACAACGCCAACGTCAAGTACACCAAGACGACGATGCCCTACAACAAGAACGACAACGTCGTGAGGAGCAAGCACTTGAAACTCAACGTGCCCTACGTGAGGCAACTCGCAACATCGCTGAAAGCAACCGCCACGTGCGCGAACAAGAAGAAGCCGCACGACTTGAGGAGTGCCAAGAGATGAGGAACCATGCGCGTACCCCAAGACCACAACGTCAAGCCAATCAAGATGAGCACGAGGAGCAAGAGCTAGAAGATCATCCTCCGCGGCAACATCGTCATCGCAATCGCCGTCAACGTAATGAGGAGCGCTACAGCAAGCTCAAGTTCACCATGCCTAAATTCTCCGGTGGAAATGATCCCGAAGAATGCCTTTCATGGGCATTGAAGGTCGACAAGATATTCCATCCTCACAACTACGAAGAGGAAAAGAAGATTGCCATGGCATCTCTTGAGTTCCAAGACTATGTTCTCATTTGGTGGGAGCAAGTGATTGAACGACACCAAGAGAGAGGCGAACCACCCATCACCACTTGTAATCAAATGAAGGATGTCATGCAAGCTCGTTTTGTGCCTACACACTATAGCCGTGACCTCTTCAAGAAACTTCAACTTCTCAAGTAAGGCACCAAGTCGGTTGAAGCGTACTACCAAGAGATGGAAATTGCAATGATACGAGCCAACGTCAAGGAAGATGATGAACAAACTATGGCGCGTTTCTTGAATGGCCTCAACTATCCAATCAAGAAAATTGCGGACTTCCAACCATACTCCAACCTCCTCGAGTTCGTACACCAAGCAACCAAAGCGGAGCGATAAGTACAAGAAGACTACAAGTACTCCAAGTACTCTTCCAAGACCTACGGTTCATACACTCAAGCTTCAACGACTTCTACAACTCCTCCCACGACTCGAGCTACACCAAGTACCGGCAACAAGTCAAGCTCCAAGCAACCAACGACATCGTCGAGTCGTCTTCCTACTACTACAAGCAACTCCAAGCAAAGAGCTTCGTCATCAACAACTCCTTCGGATGCCACCGACGAAACAAGTGACATCAAGTGCTTTACATGCAAAGGCCAAAGCCACAAGTCGTTTGAGTGCCCAACAAGATGCACTATGATCATGAATGCCAACGACACCTACGATTCCATGAGTGAAGATGAAATGGACACCATCGAGCAAGCGGCCATGCACCGCCAAGTGAATGAAGATGAAGATGCTCAAATCTTTTGCGACAATGATTCAAACCCCGCTCTTGTTGTCTCCAAGGTCTTAACTCTCCAACAACATCAAGATGAAGACCAACGTTGCCACATCTTTCATACCAAGGTGGGTATTCAAGGACGTTCCGTCAAGGTCATCATCGACGGCGGAAGTTGCCACAACTTGGCAAGTGATGAGTTATGTTCCAAGCTACAATTGGTCAAGAAGAAGCACCCTCGCCCCTACAAGGTCCAATGGCTAAGCAACTCCGGCACCATTCAAGTGGAGCACACCGTTCAAGTCTCCTTCAAGATTGGAGCATATGAAGATACGTTGGAGTGTGATGGAGTTCCTATGTCCGTATGCCATCTCCTACTTGGACGACCGTGGCAATTTGATCGAGGCGTCACCCACAATGGATGGACCAATCAATATAGTTTCAAGATGAAGGGCACGGAATTCATACTTTGACCAATGACACCAAGTCAAGTCATCGCGGACAAGCAAGCATCTACCCATCCTGGAGAGAAAAGTGAGCGAGTGAACCACCAAAAAGAGAGTGAGCGCCACAAGCCAAACATGAGTGACTCCATGATGAGCGACAAAAGAGATCGAGTCCTCCTAGCCACCAAAAGAGATTTGAGGGATGTGAGTGAGAGCCCATCAAGTGTTCTTCACTTTGTGCTTGTGTGCAAAGATGAAGTGGTGCGGACTAATACTTCAGAACATCTTCCTTTGGTATTGTCTCATTTATTGCAGGAATTCGCGGACGTGTTTCCCGATGAGCTACCTCCGGGACTTCCTCCGCTACGCGGAATCGAACACTGTATAGACCTAATTCCCGGCGCACCTCTACCTAACAAGGCACCTTACCGCGTCAACCCCGATGAGACCAAAGAGATCCAACGGCAAGTCCAACATCTCATGGAGAATGGGTATGTACGCGAGAGCTTGAGTCCATGTGCCGTTTCGGTAATTCTCGTGCCTAAGAAAGATGGTACTTATCGCATGTGTTCCGATTGCCGTCCTATAAATGCTATCACCGTTAGATATCGCCATCCCATTCCACGCCTAGATGACATGCTTGATGAACATAGTGGAGCCACCATTTTCTCAAAAATTGATCTTAAATGTGGCTACTATCAAATACGAATGCAAGAAGGTGATGAATGGAAAATGACTTTCAAAACCAAATTTGGCTTGTATGAATGGTTGGTCATGCCTATGGGCTTACCTCAAGCACCTAGCACTTTTATGCGTGTGATGCATTATATTCTTCGCAAATATATTGGCATTTGTGTTGTGGTTTACTTTGATGACATCCTTCTGTTTAGTGAAACTCTTGAAGACCATGTCAAACACCTTAGAGACGTATTGCAAGTTCTTAGAGACGAGCGACTTTATGCTAACATGGAAAAATGCACTTTTGGTGTTGATAAGTTTGTTTTCTTGGGCTTTGTTATCTCCTCTAAGGGTGTTCAAGTGGATGAAACTAAAATTGATACTATTAAGAATTGGCCACAACCAACCAATTTGCTTCAAGTGCGTAGTTTCCTTGGCTTAGCCGGCTTTTACCATCGCTTTGTGAACGATTTTAGCACCATTGCATCACCATTGCACGCATTGAGTAAGAAGAATGCACCATTTGTTTGGGGTCCATCTCAAGACGCCACATTTCATGAGCTTAAGAACTTGCTTACACATGCTCCATTGCTTGCATTACCCAACTTTGATAAAACTTTTGAAGTACATTGTGACGCTAGTGGTAATGGTATTGGTGGTGTGTTAATGCAAGAGAAGCGACCCATTGCATATTTTAGTGAGAAGCTATCCGGCACGCAACTTAACTACCCCATCTATGACAAAGAGTTATATGCTTTAGTGCGGGTCTTGCATGTGTGGGAACATTATCTTCAACCACGTGAATTTGTCATCCATACGGATCATGAAATGCTTAAATACCTTAAGGGTCAAACAAAATTGAACAAGTGTCATGCTAAATGGAGTGAGTTCATTGAGTCATTTCCTTACATTATCAAGTATATCAAAGGCAAGGAAAATGTTGTGGCGGACGCTCTCTCACGCAAGTGCATGCTCGTTACTAAACTTGAGTTGAATGTTATAGGATTTGAGCACATTAAAGACTTGTATGAGCATGATCATTCTTTTAAAAATCCTTATGCCAAATGTTTACCACATAAAACTTGGGAGCAATATTACTTGAAGGATGGTTATCTCATGAAAGCTAACAAACTTTGTATTCCTGAGTCTTCTCTTCGTTTGTTACTTTTGCAAGAAGCTCATGGTGGAGGACTCATGGGACATTTTGGACGCGACAAGACCTTCGCTACGCTCTCCAAGAACTACTTTTGGCCAAAGATGTTTCGAGACGTTTCTCGCTACACCAACCGGTGCTCTACATGCCGCAAAGCTAAGTCCAAAGCTCAATCTCATGGTCTATATATGCCACTTCCTATTCCATATCACCCATGGGAAGATATTAGTATGGATTTTGTGCTTGGTTTACCTCGAACTCAAAACGGCAAAGATTCGGTATTTGTTGTTGTGGACCGTTTCTCTAAGATGGCACATTTCATTCCTTGCAACAAGATAGATGATGCTTCACATGTTGCAAATCTCTTTTGTAGGGAAATCTTGAGATTGCATGGAGTGCCCAAGACGATTGTATCGGACCGCGACGTCAAGTCCCTAAGCTACTTTTGGAAGACCCTATGCTCCAAGCTCGGAATCAAGCTACTTTTCTCTTCGGCATATCATCCACAAATTGACGGCCAAACGGAGGTCACCAACCGGACGCTGTCCACACTCCTTCGCGTGTTGATCAAGAAGAACATAAGGGAGTGGGAAGAATGCTTGCCCATCGCCGAGTACGCCTACAGCCGAGCAAGACACTCTACTACCGGCAAGTCCCCCTTCGAGGTCGTCTATGCTTTCAACCCGTTGTCACCATTGGACATCCTACCGCTACCACTACAAGAGCGAACTGACATGGACGCGAGTATGAGCGAGCTACATCAAGAAGATGCATGAAGATACAAGGCACACGATCGAGCGCCAAGTACAACGTCTTGCGACCAAGGTCAACGTCAACAAGAACCACATGGTGTTCAACCCCGGAGATCTTGTGTGGCTACACCTTCGCAAGGAACGCTTCCCCAACGAACGCAAGTCCAAACTACTTCCTCGAGCCGATGGACCGTTCAAGGTGCTAGCACGCTACAACAATAATGCATACAAGATCGACATCCCTCGGGACAAGTTCAACGTGAGCGACATCTTCAACATCAAGGATTTATCTCCCTTCCATGGTGATGTGGATTACGATCCGAGGATGGATCTTTCCCAAGGGGGGGTGATGCGGAGCATCCTACGGTCATCCCCATGGACCCACCTACGTCTCCCCAAGTACCAAGAGGACCAATGACGTGAGCACGTGCAAGATCTCTCGAGACCGAGGTGACGTCACTCCTTAATGAACTTCCATATGACTCATGCGAGACATGGTTGCTACCTCATTCCGAAGTGCTTAGGTACCAAGAGGACCCTCTCGGAGAAGCCCAGAACAATGGACAAGTCGCCAAGTACTCGGATGAAGAAGCACGAGAAGAGGAAGTGCTGCTGAGCATCAGCAGCCGGACATCTGGCCGACGGCCCGAACATCCGGCCCCTGGAGACTACAACAGCATCACCAGATCAGCCGCAGCCAAGTCCCCAGGACCCGGACATCCGGCCTCGCCCCGGACATCCGGCCCGTCGACCCCGGACATCCGGCCCTTGCCCGGAAATCCGGCACCTCCCTACAGAAAGCAGCAGCAAAACGGCCAACACAGCCCGTGATAGAGGCGAAGGTGTCCCATCTTTCGATGAGATGGTGGCTATCGTTTTCGATGGAGCAGACTTACGATCCGACTACGAACGTGCGAGGACGTCGCGCCTTAGCAATCGCTAAACCAACTCCGAGAGGTTATTGACCACGCCGGAGCACGATCAACCTGACCACGAGGGTCTATTTCCTACAAGCAAACGAAGAACAAGCAAGAAACTGAGATTGCAATCTGGATATTGCGAATATAAGAGGAAAGCTTTATTAATCAAGTGGGGTTCTGTGACATCTTGGTCTGGTCGTTGAACACAAACGAAGTACGCGATGTTACAGCTATGGCGAACTTTTAATCTAAACAAAACCCAAGGTCTAAACGATGCCCTAAGGGCTGTATATATGGAGGAGTAGGGGGAATTTCGTGACCCCTTGGAGGAGGGGTCCGAAATCAACCCTAACTCTGTTTCCCCACACATACGGACTCTAAAAACAGCCTATACTGATGTATTTCGAAATTACATGGGCCTGGCCCAAAAATAAGGTGACACAGCACCTATAATAGCCTCTGGACGAAATTTATGAAGTGACATCTTGTACATTTCGTCCAAGATTATGGTGGCTTCAAAGTCCTGAAATCATCACTTGAAACACCATTGAGGTCTCCCGTGCACACACCTTCCGCTCCATGCTTGATCCCGCTCCAACGGCCATCCCTCTTGTCCATGCTAGGCCCTTCATTTGTAAGCAAAACAAAAGTATCTAATTTAGGCAGCATCATATGTTCATGAACATTAGAAGGGTTTCCAAGAAACGAAAGTACCTGGTAATTTAATTGGCATGCGCGAGCTCTAGTAATTGGTCCCATGTATTTACAGCAGGGGCTGTGGGTGTAACTGTGGTAGTGATGTCCTCATCATCCTCCCCTTCTTTCATTGAAGTCGTCCTCGATGGAAGCTCATATTCCTCACCCAAATAAGGCTTCAAATCTGCAATGTTAAAAGTGGGACTAACCCCAAAATCTGGAGGCAGCTCAAGTTTATATGCATTATCATTTATTTTCTCTAACACCTTAAAAGGACCATCAGCACGTGGCATTAGTTTTGACTTGCGCAAATCAGGAAACCTATCCTTACGCAAATGTAACCAAAAAAGATCTCCAGGTGCAAAGACAACACGTTTTCTACCCTTATCTCCAGCAAGTTTATATTTAGCATTCATACGGTCAATGTTTTCCTTAGTTAACTCATGCATTTTTAAGATCAATTCAGCACGTTGTTTAGCATCAAAATTAACCTGCTCCGAAGATGGAAGAGGCAACAAATCAATAGGTGCACGAGGTAGGAAACCATACACAACTTCAAAAGGGCACATCTTAGTAGTAGAATGCAGCGAACGATTATAAGCAAATTCAATATCAGGTAAGCATTCTTCCCACATTTTCAGATTAGTCTTTAAAACAGCCCTAAGCATAGTACACAATGTTCTATTGACTACTTCTGTTTGTCCATCAGTTTGGGGGTGACATGTAGTACTAAAAAGCAATTTCGTCCCCAACTTAGCCCATAAACATCTCCAAAAGTGGCTAAGAAATTTAGTATCACGATCTGAAACAATTGTATTTGGCACACCATACAAGCGAATAATTTCACGAAAGAACAAATCAGCAACATTTGCAGCAGCATCACTTTTATGACATGGTATAAAGTGTGCCATTTTCGAAAATCTATCCACGACAACAAATATGCTATCCCTCCCCTTCTTTGTTCGAGGTAAACCTAAAACAAAGTCCATAGATATATCTTCCAAGGAACAGTAGGTACAGGCAAAGGCATATATAAACCATGAGGATTGAGTCGTGACTTAGCTTTTTGACATGTAGTGCAGCGAGCAACAAAACGCTCAACATCCCGTCTCATCTTTGGCCAAAAGAAATGTGTAGCAAGTACGTCCTCCGTCTTCTTCACGCCAACGTGTCCCATTAATCCTCCTCCATGCGCCTCCTGCAACAACAAAAGACGAACGTAGCTAGCTGGAATGCATAGCTTGTTAGCACGGAACACAAATCCATCATTAATGACGAACTTGTTCCATGTTCTTCCTTCTTTACAATTCTGCATTACATCTTGAAATTCAGCATCATGCACATATTGATCTTTGATGGTCTCCAAACCAAATATTTTAAAGTCAAGTTGAGATAGCATATTATATCGACGAGACAATGCATCAGCAATAACATTTTCTTTACCCTTCTTGTGTTTAATGACATAAGGGAAAGTCTCAATGAATTCAACCCATTTAGCATGTCTACAATTCAGTTTTGCTTGACTTGTAATATGTTTCAAAGATTCATGATCAGAATGTATAACAAATTCTTTGGGCCATAAATAATGTTGCCATGTTTCTAAAGTCCGAACAAGAGCATATAATTCTTTATCATAAGTAGAATAGTTCAGACTAGGCCCACTCAATTTTTCAGAAAAGTATGCAACAGGTTTACCATCTTGTAATAACACACCTCCGAATCCAATTCCACTAGCATCACATTCAAGCTCAAAAGTCTTATTAAAATCAGGAAGTTGGAGTAAAGGAGCATGTGTCAACTTATCTTTCAATACCGTGAAGGCCTCTTCCTGTGCAGTACCCCAAACAAAAGGCACATCCTTCTTTGTAAGCTTATTGAGAGGTGCAGCAATGGTGCTGAAATCTCTCACAAAACGCCTATAGAAACCAGCGAGGCCAAGAAAACTCCTCACTTGTGTGACCGTTTTGGGCTGCGGCCAACTCTCAATAGCTTCAATCTTGGCTTTATCAACTTCAATTCCCTGTGGAGTAACAACATAGCCAAGAAAAGATACTTGGTCGGTGCAAAAGGTGCACTTCCCAAGGTTACCAAACAAACGTGCATCACGTAGCACAATAAAAACAGCACGTAAATGTTCCTCCAAAGATCTGCTATAAATCAGTATATCATCAAAATAGACTACCACAAATCGTCCAATGAAAGCACATAAAACCTCATTCATTAATCTCATGAAAGTACTAGGTGCATTAGTTAACCCAAAAGGCATGACTAACCACTCATATAAGCCAAACTTAGTTTTAAATGCTGTTTTCCATTCATCTCCCAATTTCATACGAATTTGATGGTATCCACTACGCAAATCAACTTTGGAGAAAATTGTAGAGCCACTTAATTCATCAAGCATATCATCTAGCCTAGGAATAGGATGACGATAACGAATAGTAATATTATTAATGCCTCTACAATCAACACACATACGCGATGTACCATCCTTTTTTGGCACTAGTATAATAGGAACAGCACAAGGACTAAGAGATTCGCGTATATAACCTTTGTCGAGCAGCTCCTGTACTTGACGCATAATCTCCTTCGTCTCCTCTGGATTGGTACGGTATGGCGCATGGTTGGGAAGTGATGCACCGGGAATTAAGTCAATCTGATGCTCAATCCCTCGAATAGGTGGTAATCCCGGTGGCACGTCATGTGGAAAAATGTCAGCGAACTCCTGCAAAATGTTAGTGACAGCAGGAGGCAAAGAGGGTGGCATGTCCTCGAATGAAAATAATGCCTCTTTGCACACAAAAGCATAGCAAACAGATTTGCTAAAATCTAGATCATCAATATCAGATTTGGTGGCAAGCAAACATCCACTTTTCAATTTAATTTCAGAAGCAACATGAGATGATGGTTTGTTATTAGGCTTCATTTGGTGCTCAAATTCTTTTGCCACAATCTGATTTTCACTCTTGTTCTGCTCCTGCTTTGCTTTACTAGCTCTATTCACGTCGTCTTTCAAAATGTGTTCAGGAGTCATAGGAAGCAACGTAATATGTTTATCCTTATGAACAAGAGTATACTGATTGTTTCTACCATGGTGTACAGAATTTTTATCGAATTGCCATGGTCTACCAAGTAATAAGGAACATGCTTGCATGGGTACCACATCACAATCAACATAATCAGCATATGTAGCTATACTAAAATGCACACGAACAGTACGTGTTACCTTAACTTTCCCGCTGTTGTTGAACCATTGTATGTAGTAAGGATGTGGATGTGGTCTTGTGGTGAGAGACAGCTTCTCCACCATCTCCATGCTAGCCAAGTTGTTTTGAGACACTCGCCATTATAGCGATTTTTCGCTGAAAAAAAAAGAGCGCAAAAAAAAAGGTGTCCCGTCTTTCGATGAGATGGTGGACTGTAGGTATGAAGAACAGATGCAATCTAGACTACGAAAACTGGTAAAATCTCACCGAGCAACCTGGATATCTGATACCACTTGATAGAGGCGAAGGTGTCCTGTCTTTCGATGAGATGGTGGCTATCGTTTTCGATGGAGCAGACTTTGACGATCCGACTACGAACGTGCGAGGACGTCGCGCCTTAGCAATCGCTAAACCAACTCCGAGAGGTTATTGACCACGCCGGAGCACGATCAACCTGACCACGAGGGTCTATTTCCTGTGAGCAAACGAAGAACAAGCAAGAAACTGAGATTGCAATCTGGATATTGCGAATATAAGAGGAAAGCTTTATTAATCAAGTGGGGTTCTGTGACGTCTTGGTCTGGTCGTTCAACACAAACAAAGTACGCGAAGTTGCAGCTATGGCGAACTTTTAATCTAAACAAAACCCAAGGTCTAAACGACGCCCTAAGGGCTGTATATATGGAGGAGTAGGGGGGAATTTCGTGACCCCTTGGAGGAGGGGTGCGAAATCAACCCTAACTCTATTTCCCTACACATACAGACTCTAAAAACAACCTATATTGATGTATTTCGATATTACATGGGCCTGGCCCAAAAATAAGGTGACACAGCACCTATAATAGCCTCTGGACGAAATTTTTGAAGTGACATCTTGTACATTTCGTCCAAGATTATGGTGGCTTCAAAGTCCTGAAATCATCACTTGAAACACCATTGAGGTCTCCCGTGCACACACCTTCCGCTCCATGCTTGATCCCGCTCCAACGGCCATCCCTCTTGTCCATGCTAGGCCCTTCATTTGTAAGCAAAACAAAAGTATCTAATTTAGGCAGCATCATATGTTCATGAACATTAGAAGGGTTTCCAAGAAACGAAAGTACCTGGTAATTTAATTGGCGTGCGCGAGCTCTAGTAATTGGTCCCATGTATGTAACAGCAGGGGCTGTGGGTGTAACTGTGGTAGTGATGTCCTCATCAGCCCGGACATCCGGCCGACCCGCCGGACATCCGGCCCCAGCCCGGACATCCGGTACCTGCCTGTGCACAGAGTACGGGCCAAGGGCCCATGTATTCCCCCAACTTGCCCCAACTTGTACTAGCACTATATAAGGACCTCCCCCTCCTCCATCTAGGGTTAGCAAAGTAGATAGCTCTTTGAGATAGAGCTTTGCTCATCCATACCTCTCCCATGGAGACCAAGACTTCCATGAGACCCATGTGAGAAGATCCTCTCTGGATTCAAGACCTCGACTCCTTCACGGATCGGGACGAACTAGCTACCGTGTATCCTCCTTTGTTGGTTTTGGATCTTGTACCCCTACTATGTGTATGTGGATCTAGTGCATGTGTGATTGGATCTTGCCTATTTGAGTGTTCTTCTTGTGTTCTTCTTGGATTTGCTCCTTTTCCTCCTCCTAAGTGTGAAAAGATCGTCATCTAGGGTTCCATCCTACATCACTTCCATGAGCTACAACGACCTTGACACCGACCATGAGATTCCTTTCTATGGGACTCAAGACCCCGAGGAGTATCTCGAGTGGGAGCGCAAGATGGACGACTATCTCAAGCTACATCAAGTCCCCTCCGAAGATCAAGTGAAGTGCGCCACAAGTAACTTCCACGACTACGCGTCGACATGGTGGCTTCACACACCTTCGAAGAGCTTCAACATGAGTTGGCCCAAGACGAAGAAAGCGATGCGGCGAGAATTTGTGCCTTTCACCTACACAGAACATCTTCAACGTCAATTGGAGAACACCATCCAAGGATCCAAGTCCCTCGACGAGTACTTCATGGAGATGAAGAAAGCCTTGCGACGAGCCGGCGTGGACGACCCCATTTGGATGAAGTTCTACTTCATCATGGGATTGAACAATGACATCTACAAGACTATCTTCCTCGACAACTATGAGTCCCTCGACGACATATACTTTGGTGCTCTCAAGGCGGAACAAGACACATGAAGGCCAAGGCTTCTCCACCCTAAGCACACTTCGCGTCGACCAAGCTCCATGACAACGAGCATGAGGATAGTACCACCACGATGTCCAAGCCCGATGAGCTCCAAGACGATGCTCCCAAGTTTGACTTCACCGCCATCCCTCTTTGTGGCATTGACGATGCCGAGTCTACCACGACTCTTTTTGAAGACGGCGCGGCGACGACTACGACTACAGAGCCTCTCAAGGAACATGCTTTGGAGGCGAGCGACAAGGTGGCGAGCAAGGATGATCCTTCCATCTTTGGAGGCGAGATTGAGATGATCGAGCATGGGGTTTTCCCTTCGGTCATGGAGGCGAGTGATGATGTACCATCTTCAGCCTTCATCCATGGCGACGGTGATGAGACGGTTGTGAATGGGATTTTCCATTCAACCACGATGGTGTTTGGAGATGACTTGAGTGACATGAGCACCCATATTGAGAGCGAGAGCGAGTTCACCACTAGCCCCATATATGATGAGTTGCCCCAATTCCCATGTGAGGAGAGCCACAAACCCCACCACTTGACTGAGATGAGTGACTCCACCATATGTGACTTTGAGTGCACCTACCTTGAGGGAGTGAGTGAGGCACCACATAGAGAGAGTGAGATAGTTGATAGGTCTTGTGAGGCCATTTTGAACTCTAACGACTTAACCTCTACCTCTATTGTGTCTTCTCATTTGGTGCTAGGTCCCATATATGATGACGCGCCGATCCTCGACGACTTCGTCCTTCCTTTGGACAAGACGATGGCCATGGTGGAATATGATGCACCCCCCACATGGTTCCATCACGATGAGGATGACCACGATTTGGTCTTTGTCACCTCACCTACACCACATGTGTGGAATGAAAAAGGAACATAGGTGAAGGTGACGAGCCAGTCCCACTAGTGGACATTGATTGCTTGCATGATGTTGATCCTCTTATTGACACACTTATTACTAGTATGATTTCCCCATGCGATGATTTACCCATTTATGATGAGTTTGATGATTGCCATGAGGAGTCTATTAGTTGTGATGCCATGTTGCATAGGATTTCTTGTGTGAATTATCTCGGTCACATCATGTTTGACAATCCGCTTGACTTGTCATATGCTATGCATGAGATCAACAATATGTCCAATTTGCAATCTCATCGTAGTAACTATGCATGTGCAATTAAAATTAACCCAATTTGCACATATGGCATAGATGACAAGCCCATGGTTATTGGCATTTATTTTTTCTTGTGATGATATTGATATGCTTCCTTTGCATCATTGTTCATATATGCCATGCCATGAACACCTAGCTTCGGACATGCATTATTTGTCATGTTGTCAATTTTCTCCATATGATGTTTCCACTATTGCTCATGAGGAGACCCCCATAGTTTCCTCATACATTTTAGGAGATTTTGATCACTCCCATCCATTGCATGATCCTCATAATTATGTGCACCATATGCCCCCCATGAATACAAATGATATTGATGTGCCATATACTTGCATGTTCAATTTGTGTCCCCATCGTGTTATACATAACAACTATTCTTTCATTGTGGATGACATGTTCATATACCATGCCTCAAATTTCTTTGAGCATTGCTTGTTTTGTGCTAACTCTCACGTGCACATACACATCATGATGGATGATGTGTACATTTACCACGCACACATTTTCTTTCGCTTGTGTCTTTCTTGTGTAGGTCATAACACTTACTCGTCAACCTCGCAAGCGCACGAGTTCACGAAACGAGCTCTAGAGAGTAATGAAGATGTGCGCCACCATGGAGTGCTTACCCTCCACCCGCCCTCTATGCGACGAGCCTTCGCGCATATCTTCTACATGGCCCTCACATGGTTATCCTTTGTCCATTATCTATCCTTTGCCCGTATTGCCGTGTTCACTTTGCATGATATGCTCATTTTCATTTGGATGACATGCTTTGGTGACCCATGCTTTGCATTACAAATGATCCATGATTCTAGTACTTGTATGTGTATTTGCAAGCTTGGTGGAGATATTGATTGTTCTTGCCATGCTCCATTTGTCATTCATCCCTACGATCATATTGATGCTTACCCCATTACCTGTCTTTCTTGCGATATGTCATGTGCATTGCCTATATCTACTATTTGCTCACATGACATGATTGCCATGATTTCCTCTAGTATGTTGCATCTTCGCACTACTAGTTTGCACGACATGATTGCTACGCTTGCCTATGTTGCATCACCGATGATTCATACTTCCTCGTTTCATGCGGTTGATGGCATCCATTTCCATGTTTTTCACATGATTGATATTGCTTCTTGTCATATATCTCCATATGTTGCCTCTCTCATGCTAGATCATTTGCCATGTATTGAGTGCAACAATGATTTTAGTCTTGCTAATGAGATCGCCCCCATAGCTTTCTCCCATATTATTGGAGTTTGTGACAAATTTCATGTGAAGCATGCTTGTCTTACCTCTTTGCACCATATGCATAGTGCCATGAACATTAAGATTATTGCATCATATTATTCATGCACTTGTGATACTAATGGTTATGTGCAAGAGAAGAGAATCATCATGATGGATGATGTGTTTATCTACCGTGCACATACATTCCTTGCTTTGTTGTGTGCATGTGTAGGATTCTTCGACATCGTGTCAACTTCAACTTCCTGTGAGTTGACCATTCGAGCTCTTGAGAGCGAGCCACTTTCGACCGACGTGCTTCTATAGCACAATTGCTACCACTTCGGCATTGTGAAGGACGCACAAGGACATGCTTTCGAGGTGATATCCTTCTCTTTGGAGAACCACAAAACCATGAGCATGAATATTGTGGATCATACTTCATGTGTTGCTTGCCCCATGACACTTTGCACACATGCTAGAGATCTTACTTTGACTTGTCATTTCCACATTGCCATGCCTCATGATATATATGCCTTGTGTGTTGCATCAAACATGATTATCCCATGCTATTCCCATGTGTTTGATTGCAACAATGTCATTTCTTCACATATGCCATGTCCCATTCTACATGCTTGACTTGATTGCCTCACACATGATGAACAATTGCTCTTTCTATTGTGTTGAGTGCCACACTATCTTCACTACACCATGTGCACATTATGCTTGGTTTGTCTTACATGTTACTCATGTGTTTAGACATCTCATTTCCTTTGGTGTTGTGAATGATTCATATGCCTACCATCGACCGTTTATTGAGCGCTTTATGCATACTTGCTATGACCTCAAGGAAGATGCTTGTTATCTTGTCACACATATTTGCACCTCTACCTCCCATTTGCATGCTTGTTTACATGATGATATTGATTGTGCTCAAATTATGTGCTTACATGACATGTCACTATCCTTTGTCACACCATATGATATGCATGATGACGACACTTGTTGGGTGAATCACCTCTTGAATGATTGGTTTTGCACTAACGCTAACCACATTTGTTTTTCCAAGTGTTTGCTGTCTTTGCTCCTTTTGAAGGAATCACGAGATGGTGCGACATTGGAGAGTGCCCATTTCGAGCTTCAAGATGAAGAGTGCTTGGTGATCGTCCACTTCTACACGACGACGACATCTCTTTCCCATGGTGATTTGGTTTTTGATCCGAGGACGGATCTTTTCCAAGGGGGAGGGGATGATGTGGAGCATCCTACGGACATCACCATGTCAAGAGTCCATTCGGCAAGTGACACGTGCAGCATCTACTTCACATACATAGAGGTGAATCATCTCCTTTACACGTGTTCACTTGACCCCTTCGAGGATGGTATACTACTTGACACTTCTCCCGTGTGCATGCATAGGTATTGTCGGAGCTTCACGGATGACGAGGAGGAGTGCAAGCGCCAAGGAACAACTACACCATCCGCAAGGGAAGCATGGGAGCGGAGACGGAGCTGCTGAAGCTACAGCGGCCGGACATCCGGCGCCTGTGCAACCGAGAGGGACTGCACCCACAGACGGCCAAAGGGCATCAGCGGCCGGACATCCGGCGCGAGCCCGAACATCCGGCGCGAGCCCGGACATCCGGCGCCTCAACGCCGCCCGGACATCCGGCCTTCCCCCGGAAATCCGGCGAAGGCCAACAGAAGACTGGCCACCGTCGGGCCGGACATCCGGCCCCAGCCCCGGACATCCGGCGCCTCGCGAGAGGCTGGACATCTGGCCCTCAGCCCGGAGATCCAGCGCCGCCTGCGCACACCTTCGGGCCCGAGGCCCATGTATCTCTCTCCCACACCCCACTTCGTGGCTAGCACTATACATACCTCCTCCCCTCCTCCTTTCTAGGGTTAGCTAAGAATAGATCAAGACATTAGAGCTTAGCTCATGTATCTCCCCTTGTGGGATTCCTCTTGAGAGAGAGAAGACTCCATTGGAGTGCAAGACCTCCTATGGAGAAGATCCCTAGTGGATGCAAGACCTCGTAAGGGAGAAGGATCTACCTAGATCATCAAGACCTCATCTCCTCTTGGATTTGGGATGAACTCTACCTTGTATCTTTCCCTTTGATTGTTCATGTACCTTGTGGATCTTGTGTGTTTGTTAGTCTAGTGGATGTGTGATTGGAGTTGTTCTTGAGTGTTCCTCTTGTATTTTCCCCATGTTCTTTCCCGTGTTCTTCGTAGGAACCCCCTCCAATTCGTGAAAGATCGTCAATTAGGGTTCCACCCTACATCAAGAAAGGTTTAGTGCTTTTAGCCACCAAAAGAGACATAAGGGATGTGAGTGAGAGCCCATCGAGCGTTCTTCACTTTGTGCTTGTGTGCAAAGATGAAGCGGTGAGGACTAATACTTCACAACATCTACCTTTGGTGTTGTCTCATCTATTACAGGAATTCGTGGACGTTTTTCCCGATGAGCTACCTCCCAGACTTCCTCCACTTCGCGGAATCGAACACCACATCGACCTCATCCCTGGCGCACCTCTACCGAACAAGGCACCTTACCACCTCATCCCCGAAGAGACCAAAGAGATTCAAAGGCAAGTGCAACATCTCATGGAGAATGGGTATGTACGCGAGAGCTTAAGTCCATGTGCCGTTCTGGTTATTCTTGTGCCTAAGAAAGATGGTAGCTATCGCATGTGTTCCGATTGTCGTCCAATTAATGCTATCACCGTTAGATATCTCCATCCCATTCCACGCCTTGATGACATGCTTGATGAACTTAGTGGAGCCACCATTTTCTCAAAAAATGATCTTAAAAGTGGCTATTATCAAATTCGCTTGCAAGAGGGTGATGAATGGAAAACGGCTTTCAAAATCAAATTTGGATGGTATGAATGGTTGGTCATGCCTATGGGCTTATCTCAAGCACCTAGTACTTTCATGCGTGTGATGCACTATGTTCTTCGCAAACTAATTGGCATTTGTGTTGTGGTATACTTTGATGGCATTCTTGTGTTTAGCCAATCGCTTGAAGATCATGTCGTACATCTTAGGGAAGTTTTGCAAGTTCTTAGAAACGAGCGCCTTTATGCTAATATGGTAAAATGCACTTTTGGTGTTGACAAGCTTGTTTTCTTGGGCTTTGTAGTCTCCTCTAAGGGTGTTCAAGTTGATTAAGCTAAAATTGATGCTATTAAAACTTGGACACAACCAACCAATTTGCTTCAAGTGCATAGTTTCCTTGGCTTAGCCGGATTTTATCGTCGCTTTGTGAAGGATTTTAGCACTATTGCATCACCATTGCACGCATTGAGTAAGAAGAATGCACTGTTTGTTTGGGGTCCATCTCAACATGCCACATTTCATGAGCTTAAGAACTTGCTTACGCATGCTCCATTACTTGCATTACCCAACTTTGAGAAAACATTTGAAGTGCATTGTGACGCTAGTGGTAATGGCATAGGTGGCGTGTTGATGCAAGAGAAGCGACCCATTGCATATTTTAGTGAGAAACTCTCCGGCGCACAGCTTAACTACCCCATTTATGACAAAGCTTTATGCATTAGTGAGAGTCTTGCATGTGTGGGAACACTACCTTCGCCCTCGTGAATTTGTTATTCATACGGATCATGAAACGCTTAAATACCTTAAGGGTCAAACAAAATTGAATAAGCGTCATGCTAAATTGAGTCTTTTCCTTATGTTATCAAGTACATCAAAGGTAAGGAAAATGTTGTGGCGGACGCTCTTTCCCGCAAGTGCATGCTAGTTACTCAACTTGAGTTGAATGTTATAGGATTTGAGCACATTAAAGGACTTATAGGCACATGATGCTTCCTTTGCCTTTCAATATGCCAAATGCTTAACACACAAAACTTGGGAGCGATACTATTTGAGAGATGACTATCTTATGCGAGCTAACAAACTTTGTATCCCCGAGTCTTCTCTTCGTTTGTTGCTTTTGCAAGAGGCTCACGGTGGAGGACTCATGGGACATTTTGGACGAGACAAGACATTTGCCACGCTCTCCAAGAACTAATTTTGCCCAAAGATGTTTCAAGACGTGTCACGCTACACCAACCATTGCTCTACATGCCGCAAAGCTAAGTCCAAAGCTCAGTCTCATGGTCTATATATGCCACTTCCTATTCCATATCAACCATGGGAAGATATTAGTATGGATTGTGTGCTTGGTTTGCCTCGAACTCAAAATGGCACGGATTCGGTATTTGTTGTTGTGGACCGTTTCTCTAAGATGGCACATTTTATTCCATGTAACAAGACTGACGATGCTTCACATGCTGCAAATCTCTTTTGTAGAGAAATCTTGCAATTGCATGGAGTGCCCAAGACGACCGTGTCAGACCGCGACGTCAAGTTCCTTAGCTACTATTGGAAGACACTATGCGCCAAGCTCGGAATCAAGCTCCTATTCTCTTCGGCGTATCATCCACAAACCGACGACCAAACATAGGTCACGAACCGGACACTCTCCACACTCCTACGCATGTTGATCAAGAAGAACATAAGGCAGTGGGAGGAATGCTTGCCCATCACCGAGTATGCCTACAATCGAGCACGACACTCTACTACCGGCAAGTCCCCCTTTGATAAGGGGTGGCCCGATCTTCTCAGTGAGCTGATGGTGTCGATGATGAACTTGTTGGATAACTTGTGAGACGCTCACAAACTCTTCGGCTGTTCCCCCGTTGCCAACGCGACGGATCTTCAACCCTATGGATATTCGCAACACCACACACTTGCGCACGTAGCCGCCGACCACGAAGCGGTTCTACAATCTCCCAATTCCCAATGGAACGACAGATAGCACTTGACTTTCATTAGCAAATACACCCTATCGAAATGAATTTGGTGTAGATAAATATTCCTGATCGATGCAAAGAGGAATATGATTTCAGAGGAATGCTTAAAGCAATTTAATCTGGTAGAGGTTTTATCAAAACATGGTCTAACCCTAAAATCCACGACTTACAAAGGTATATAAAGACCCCTGGACGTCCAACCTAGTGTTGGGGTCGAAATCAACTATATCTCTAACTTTCCTAACTTAAATGACTCTATCTGGAAAACTAGCAGAAACAACCGCCATATTGTTTTGACGACTGCAACTCGGTCACCGCGAATCGCGGGCTGCGGGTATACAGTTTGGAAATCACATGACTCAAGCTTTCCAAATTGTATTTGCACGCTTTATTTGGAGCACGGACACGGATTCTGCACGTATATCAATTTCGGGCCTCCTGGCAGTCAATCCGAGTCTGGTTCTGATTTTCCTTCCTTTTATGTTGTGCACCTGCCTCCCTCTCCTCCCTTGTGCACTTGCTGATATTAGACATCGGTAGGCATTCTTCTTGCAGCAATTCTTCATCCTCACGTGCCAAGCTTGTCTTCTCTTCAAATCTGATCATACAAACATGTAAAGACTTAGGTAGTATAAAATTCTCATTAACACAAATATCAGATTCAACTAAGAGTGAATTCACCTGTTGTTCTAATAGTTTTGCACGTGCTCTTGTAATTGGTCCAATTCTGATTTCATTGGACTTGTCATGTGCAGCAACATCACTAGTGGAAAACGATGGCAAAGGACTAGGGATGTCCTCATCACCCTTCGAGGTCGTCTACGGCTTCAACCCGTTGTTTCCATTGGACATTCTACCGCTACCGCTACAAGAGCGCATCGACATGGACGCGAGTGCACGAGCGAGCTACCTCAAGAAGATGCATGAAGATACATGGCACATGATTGAGCGCCAAGTACAACGACTCGCGACCAAGGTCAGCATCAACAAGCACCCCATGGTGTTCAACCCCAGAGATCTTTTGCGGCTGCACCTTCGCAAAGAACGCTTCCCCAACGAGCGCAAGTCCAAACTACTTCCTAGAGCCGATGGACCGTTCAAGGTGCTAGCACGCTACAACAACAACGCCTACAAGATCGACATCCCTCGCGACAAGTACAACGTGAGCGACATCTTCAACGTCAAGGACTTATCTCCCTTCCATGGTGATGTGGATTATGATCCGAGGACGGATCCTTCCCAAGGGGGGGGGAGATGATGCGGTGCATACTACGGTCATCCCCATGGACCCATCTCCGTCTCCCCAAGCACCAAGAGGACCAATGACACGAGCACGTGCAAGAGCTATCGAGACTGAGGTAACATCTCTCCTTAACGACATTCCGTATTGATGTAGGATGGAACCCTAGATGACGATCTTTCACGAATTGGAGGAGGTTCCTACGAAGAACACGACGGACACGAGGGGTAAACGGGGAGAAATCACAAGAGGAAACACTCAAGAACAAGTCCAATCACACATCCACTAGACTAAAAATCACATGGATCCACAAGGTACATGAACAATCAAAGGGAAAGATACAAGGTAGAGTTCATCCCAAATCCTATGAAGGAGATGAGGTCTTGAATCCACTAGGGGATCTTCTCACATGCTCACATGGAGGTCTTGATCTCCATGGGAGAGGTCACTCTCTGATGTAGGGTGAAACCCTAGTTCGTCGATCTTTTCACAATTGGAGGGGGAAAAGGCAAGAACACGAAGAACACAAGAACACAATCACTCCATTGGCACAATCACAAGTCACACATACACTAGATCCACATACACATATGATGAATCATGATACAAAGTCAACACGGGAGGATACACGGTAGCTAGTTCATCCCGATCCGGTAAGGAGTTGAGGTCTTGATATCCGAAGTGGATCTTCTCCTCGAGGAGGTCTTGATCTCCGGAGGAGAGGTATGGAGGAGCAAAGCGCTAAACTCAAGAGCCAACACTTTGCTAACCCTAAAAACATAGAGGGGGTGGAGTACTTATAGTCTAGTGGGCGGAATAGTCATAAGGGCCTCGGGCCGAATTACACAGGAAACAGGGGCCCAGACGATCTGGGTGGCCGTCTGGATGATCCGGCCTACGGGAGCCCGGATGATCCAGGCAGTCGCCCGGACGTCCGGGCAGGTGAAAAGCGTGCGCGGGAGGGCCGGACATCCGGGCCGCCGTCCGGACATCCGGGCTGGTCCGGATGATCCGGGCGGGGTCCGGATCGTCCGACTAAGTGGGGTGGCTTGCTGTAGCCGGGGCGCCGTGTAGCCAGATCATCCGGACGCCGGTCCGGATCGTCCGGGCTGAGGCTGGATCATCCGGGCCGGGGTCCGGATCATCCGGGCCGGGGTCAGGATCATCCGGGCTGCTGCTACTGTGCTCTTTTCCTTCTTCTTCTTCTTCTTGTTCTTCTTCCTCCTTCGTTCGGCCATGCTCCTTAGCTTCTCCAAGATGATCCTCGTGGCACGTGAGTATGCATAAGATCTCCGATTGAGGTAGCATCCAATTCTGATGTGCATCGAAGTGGAATTGAGAGAGGAGTGATGTCACCTCGTTCTCGATGGCTCTTGCTCGTGCTCGTGTCATTGGTCCTTGTGGCACTTGAGGTGACTTAGGTGGGTCCATGGGGATGACCTCGGGATGCTCCGCATCATCTCCCCCCCTTGGGAAAGATCCGTCCTCGGATCAAGATCCACATCACCATGGAAGGGAGATAAGTCCTTGACGTTGAAAATGGCGCTCACGTTGTACTTGTCGTGTGATATGTCGATCTTGTAGGCGTTGTCATTGTACCGTGCTAGCACCTTGAATGGGCCATCGGCTCGAGGAAGTAACTTTGACTTGCGTTCGTTGGGGAAGCGTTCTTTGCGAAGGTGTAGCCACACAAGATCTCAGGGGTTGAACACCATGGGATGCTTGTTGATGTTGACCTTGGTTGCGAGTCGTTGTACTTGGCGTTCGATTGCTTGCCTTGTATCTTCATGCATCTTCTTGAGGTATGTAGCTCGTGCACTTGCGTCCATGTCGATGCGCTCTTGGAGTGGTAGCGGTAGGATGTCCAATGGAAACAACGGGTTGAAGCCATAGACGACCTCGAAGGGGGACTTCCGGTAGTCGAATGTCTTGCTCGATTGTAGGCATACTCGGCGATGGGTAAGCATTCCTCCCACTCCCTTATGTTCTTCTTGATCAACACGCGAAGGAGTGTGGAGAGCGTCCGGTTCGTGACCTTCGTTTGGCCGTCGGTTTGAGGATGATAAGCCGAAGAGAATAGTAGCTTGATTCCGAGCTTGGCGCATAGTATCTTCCAAAAGTAGCTTAGGAACTTGACATCGCGGTCTGACACAATCGTCTTGGGCACTCCATGTAATCTCAAGATATCCCTACAAAAGAGATTTGCAACATGTGAAGCATCATCGCTCTAGTTACAAGGAATGAAATGTGCCATCTTAGAGAAACGGTCCACAACAACAAATACTGAGTCTTTGCCATTTTGAGCACGAGGCAAACCAAGCACAAAATCCATACTAATATATTCCCATGGTTGATATGGAATAGGGAGTGACATATATAGACCATGAGATTGAGCTTTAGACTTAGCTTTGCGGCATGTAGAACACTGTATGGTGTATCGTGAAACGTCTCGAAACATCTTAGGCCAAAAGTAGTTGTTGGAGAGCGTAGCGAAGGTCTTGTCACGTCCAAAATGTCCCATGAGTTCTCCACCATGAGCTTCTTGCAAAAGTAGCAAACGAAGAGAAGACTCGGGAATACAAAGTTTGTTACCATTCATAAGATAACCATCCTTCAAGTAATATTGCTCCCAAGTTTTATGTGGTAAACATTTGGCATACGGAATTGCAAATGATGGATCATGCGCATACAAGTCTTTAATGTGCTCAAATCCTATGACATTCAACTCAAGTTGAGTAACCAACATGCATTTGCGGGATAGAGCGTCCACCACAACATTTTCCTTACCTTTGATATATTTGATAACATAAGGAAATGACTCAATGAACTCACTCCACTTAGCATGACGCTTGTTCAATTTAGTTT
Organism: Elymus sibiricus; assembly: GCA_039707655.1. Classification (NCBI taxonomy): domain Eukaryota; kingdom Viridiplantae; phylum Streptophyta; class Magnoliopsida; order Poales; family Poaceae; genus Elymus; species Elymus sibiricus. The sequence continues at coordinate 200,717,007 of CM077668.1, forward strand.
GACCCTTTAAGTACTTAAGCGTTTCATGGTCCGTATGGATGACAAATTCACGTGGACGGAGATAATGTTCCCACACATGCAATACTCTCACTAAGGCATATAACTCTTTATCATAGATCGGATAGTTAAGTTGTGCACCGGAGAGTTTTTCACTAAAATATGCAATAGGTCGTTTCTCGTGCATTAACACACCACATATGCCATTAGCACTAGCGTCACAATGCACTTCAAATTTTTTCTCAAAGTTGGGTAATGCAAGTAATGGAGCATGTGTAAGCAAGTTCTTAAGCTCATGAAATGCGGCATCTTGGGACGGACCGCAAACAAATGGTGCATTCTTCTTACTCAATGCGTGCAATGGTGATGCAATAGTGCTAAAATCCTTCACAAAGCGTCTATAAAATCCGGCTAGACCAAGGAAGCTACGCACTTGAAGCAAATTTGTTGGTTGTGGCCAATTTTTAATAGCATCAATTTTAGTTTCATCAACATGAACACCCTTAGATGAGACAACAAAACCCAAGAAAACAAGCTTATCAACACCAAAAGTGCATTTTCCCATGTTAGCATAAAGTCGCTCATCTCTAAGAACTTGCAATACGTCTCTAAGGTGTTTGACATGATCTTCAAGAGTTTCACTAAACACAAGGATGTCATCAAAGTAAACCACAACACAAATGCCAATATATTTGCCAAGAACATAATGCATCACACGCATAAAAGTGCTAGGAGCTTGCGATAAACCCATAGGCATGACTAACCATTCATACAAGCCAAATTTAGTTTTGAAAGTGGTTTTCCATTCATCACCTTCTTGCATGCGAATTTGATAATAGCCACTTTTAAGGTCAATTTTACAGAAAATGGTGGCTCCACTAAGTTCATCAAGCATGTCATCTAGGCGTGGAATGGGATGGCGATATCTAACGGTGATAGCATTTATGGGACGGCAATCAGAACACATGCGATAGGAACCATCTTTCTTAGGCACAAGAATTACCGGAACGGCACAAGGACTCAAGCTCTCGCGTACATACCCATTCTCCATGAGATGTTGCACTTGCCTTTGGATCTCTTTGGTCTCGTCGGGGTTTACGCGGTAAGGTGCCTTGTTCAGTAGAGGTGCACCGGGGATGAGATCAACGCGGTGTTTGATTCCGCGTAGAGGAGGTAGTCCGGGAGGTAGCTCATCGGGACACACGTCATTGTATTCCTGCAAGAAATGAGACAACACTAGAGGAAGATGTTGTGAAGTATTAGTACGCTCAACTTCACCTTTGCATAAAAGCACAAAGTGAAGAACACTTGATGGGCTCTCACTCACATTCCTCAATTCTCTTTTGGTGGCTAAAAGAACTAGATCTCTTGTGTCGCTCATCGTGGAGTCACTCATTTTTGGCTAGTGGTGCTCACTCTCTTTTTGGTGGTTCACTCGTCACTTGTCTCTCCACGATGGGTAGATGCTTGCTTGTCCGCGATGACTTGACTTGGTGTTATTGGTCGAAGTATGAATTCCTTGCCCTTCATCTTGAAGCTATAGTGGTTGGTCCGACCATTGTGGGTGATGCCTCGATCGAATTGCCATGGTCGTCCAAGTAGGGGATGGCATACGGACATAGGAACCACATCACATTCCAATGTATCTTCATATGCTCCAATCTTCAAGGAGACTTGAACGGTGTGTTCCACTTGAATGGTGCCGGAGTCGCTTAGCCATTGGACCTTGTAGGGTCGAGGGTGCTTCTTCTTGACCAATTGTAGCTTGGAACATAACTCTTCACTTGCCAAGTTGTGGCAACTTCCGCCGTCGATGATGACCTTGATGGAACGTCCTTGAATACCCGCCTTGGTATGAAAGATCTGGCAATCTTGGTCTTCATCTTGATGTTGTTGAAGTGTCAAGACCTTGGAGACAACAAGAGCGGGGCTTGAATCATTATCGCAAAAGATTTGAGCATCTTCATCTTCATTCACTTGGCGGTGCATGGCCACTTGCTCGAGGGCTTCCATTTCATCTTCACTCATGGAATCGTAGGTGCCGTCGGCATTCATGATCATAGTGCGTCATGTTGGGCACTCGAAGGACTTGTGGCCTCGTCCTTTGCAAGTGAAACACTTGATGTCGCTCGTCTTGGCGTCATCCGTAGGAGTTGTTGATGACGAAGGCTTTTGCTTTGATGTACTTGTATGATTACTCAAAGATGTCATAGGTTGCTTGGAGCTTGACTTGTCGCCGGTACTTGGTGTAGATCGAGTCGTGGAAGGAGTGGTAGAAGTCGTTGAAGCTTGATTGTATGAACCGTAGGTCTTGGAAGAGTACTTGGAGTATTTGTAGTCCTCTTGTACTTGTCGCTCTGCTTTGGTTGCTTAGTGCACTAGCTCGAGGAGGTTGGAGTACTGTTGGAAATCCGCAATTTTCTTGATGGGATGGTTGAGGCCATTCAAGAATCTCGCCATAGTTTGTTCATCATCTTCCTTGACATTGGCTCGTATCATTGCAATCTCCATTTCTTGATAATATTCTTCAACGGACTTGGTGCCTTGCTTGAGGAGTTGTAGTTTCTTGAAGAGGTCACGGTTATAGTGTGTAGGCACAAAGCGAGCTCGCATGACATCTTTCATTTGGTTCCAAGTGGTGATGGGTGGCTCGCCCTTCTCTTGACGTCGTTGGATCACTTGCTCCCACCAAATGAGAACATAGTCTTGGAACTCAAGAGATGCCATGGCAATCTTCTTTTCCTCTTGGTAGTTGTGGAGACGGAATATCTTGTCAACCTTCAATGCCCAAGAGAGGTATTCTTCGGGATCATTCCCACCGGAGAATTTAGGCATGGTGAACTTGAGCTTGCCGTAGCGCTCCTCATTGTGTTGTTGGCGGTGACGATGACGCTCGTGTCTTGGAGGGTCTTCTAGCTCTTGCTCGTCGTGCTCATCTTGATTGTCTTGACGTCGAGGTCGTGGAATTCTTGCACGGTTCCTCATCTCTTGGCGCTCCTCATTTCTTGCGGCCTCATCTTATTGCTCGCGTTGGGGGGCCTCATGTTGTTCTCGCACACGGCGGTTGGCGACGTTGCGAGTTGCTTCTTGTAGGGCACGTTGAGCTTCAAGTGCTTGCCCCTCACGACGGTGTCGTTCTTGTAGTAGAGCGTCGTCGTCTTGTGGTACTTGACGTTGGTGTTGTGCAACTTGATATTGCTCCATGTTGTTGTTTGCTTGCCGGTTTTGGCATTCGCGCTCTCGAAGACGGTCTTGCAAACCATTGCCACGGAATGGGTTTCTTGGAGCTTGCCCGTCTTCATGTACTTGAGGGCGATGAGAGCGTGCTCGTGGAAGACTTGCATCCGAAGAAGTGTCCGAAGAGTTGCGGCTTGAGTGGGGCCGTCTTGATCTTGAACTTCACGAAGTGGAAGAAGCGCGGTTGACGATCATGGCATGGAACTCTTCCATTTAAGATGATAGCTTGTCGTCAAGAGTTTGTCGAAAGTCGGAGGCGAGTTGTTCGATCCGTTCGCCTAAAGCTTCACTTTCTTGATGTAATGCTCGTTGGACGCCAAAGAGGTGTGCCTTGGTAACATAGTCGTTCGGTGCATCCTCTTGCTCATCGAATAGAGGATTCGAAGAAGTGCCCGACCTATCCATGATTCTCTAACAAGTGTTAGTGGAAGAAGGGAACGAACTAGACCAATGTACCTTGTCCAATGTTGAAGATGGATCAATGATCACTTGATATGGTATTATGGAAATAGTGCAATTGGTACCGGATCATGTCAATTCTCACACCTACACAAGTAAAGCTTTTGGAGAAGTTTGGTTAGGATGGTGGTACAATTTTTTTGCAAATGTAAGCAAGATATCAATAATGTTGAGAAAGATTCGCAAATTCGCAAGTGAAACAAGTAGACCAAGCAAAGTTACACGGAACACACACACGGATAGATAAATGAGGTCGTGCAACCAAGGAATGAGCACAAAATGTGGAACACCCGGAAACGCTCGTGTTGCACAACTCTAGAGAGACGCTAGCACGATTGCTTACTAGGCGGATACGACACTTGTGCACAACCTATGGAGACAAAATGATCAACTTCAATCTCAAAGATGCTTTGTATCTATGAGTCCCGGTGAACTTGTCACGATGATCCAAGATGATCAAATATGATATGTTATGTGGCGATGCTATGGCTATTGCTTACAAGCTTGTTGTTGCTCTTTTCTCTTTGCTTAAAAGCTTTTCTTTCTTTTGCTCTTTTTCTTTTGGCCACTTATGTGATATGCTCTCATGATGGTAGCAATGATGCGTATGCGGGAACAAATTTTGGCACAAGAGATGATATGATGATATGATGGTAACACTAGAGTGCACAAGTTATCGTTGCCCAGCAATACTCAAATGGCTAGTCTCGTATGAAAGCGACGCAAAAGAGGGCCCTTGGGTTAACAATGCAATGGCAAGGGGAGAAACGAGTTGTCGTCGAGGTTACCGTCCTTGCTTACGGTGGTGGTGTCACGATGGTGAGATGGTCGTTGTGGATGTCGAGTCCGTGGCGATGATGAGTGGCGGTGACGTCGATGTTGAACCGTGCCTAGATAGCCAAAACACACTTGGAAACGGAAAACCACAACTCAAAATCTCAAGGTAAATTTCAAATGGAGGTGTCGGGGTGTGGTGGTGGTCTAGGGGTAATGGTGAAGGTGGTGGAGCTATGGTGGAGCTTGGGGGATGAAGTGGAAGCGGTGGCAGTGGTTAAACGGTGGCAGAAAAAATTTCAGAAAAATCAGTGGAGGCCGGCTGATCTGGGCACCCGTCGGGATGATCCGGGCGCAGCCGGATGATCTGGGTGACCAGCCGGATGATCCGGGCAGGTCAACCTCGCGCGGGGAGGGCTCGGGAGGGGCTCCAAAAATCCCAAAAAATTCGAAAAATCATGGATTTTCGGAGGGGATTCAGGGTGGGGAGGGTAGGGAAGGGTAGATCCACTTGCAACACACGAAATCCACGGATCAAAATCAACAAAACATCATCAAACTCACAAATCACAAAAAAAATTGGAGGGCTATTTTTGTGGGAAATTTTCAAAATTGGGGAAACACAACAAAATTGAGGGTAGCAAATGGACGGGAAGGACTCCCAATTGTGAATCAATGTGGCTCTGATCCAAGATGATGTAGGGTGAAACCCTAGTTCGTCGATCTTTTCACAATTGGAGGGGGAAAAGGCAAGAACACGAAGAACACAAGAACACAATCACTCCATTGACACAATCACAAGTCACACATACACTAGATCCACATACACATACGATGAATCACGATACAAAGTCAACACGGGAGGATACACGGTAGCTAGTTCATCCCGATCCAGTAAGGAATCGAGGTCTTGATATCCGGAGTGGATCTTCTCCTCGAGGAGGTCTTGATCTCCGGAGGAGAGGTATGGAGGAGCAAAGCTCTAAACTCAAGAGCCAACACTTTGGTAACCCTAAAAACATACAGGGGATGGAGTACTTATAGTCTAGTGGGCGGAATAGTCATAAGGGCCTCGGGCCGAATTACACACGAAACGGGGGCCCGGACGAACCGGGTGGCCGTCCGGATGATCCGGCCTACGGGAGCCCGGATGATCCGGGAGGTCGCCCAGACGTCCGGGCAGGTCAAAAGCACGCGCGGGAGGGCCGGACATCCGGGCCGCCGTCAGGACATCCGGGCTGGTCCGGATGATCCGGGACGGGGTCCGAATCGTCCGGCTAAGTGGGGTGGCTTGCTGTAGCCGGGGCGCCGTGTAGCCGGATCATCCGGACGCCGGTCCGTATCGTTCGGGCTGAGGCCGGATCATCCGGGCCGGGGTCCGGATCATCCGGGCTGCTGCTGATGTGCTCTTTTCCTTCTTCTTCTCCGCGTTCTTCTTCCTCCTTCGTTCGGCCATGCTCCTTAGCTTGTCCAAGATGATCCTCGTGGCACCTGAGTATGCATAAGATCTCCGCTTGAGGTAGCATCCAATTCTCATGTGCATCGAAGTGGAATTGCGAGAGGAGTGATGTCACCTTGTTCTCGATGGCTCTTGCTCGTGCTCGTGTCATAGGTTCTTGTGGCACTTGAGGTGACGTAGGTGGGTCCATGGGGATGACCCCGAGATGCTCTGCATCACTCTCTCTCTCTCTCTCTCTCTCTCTCTCTCTCTCAAGAGGAGTAGTGGTAGGAGCTAGGCTCAACTAGATGAGCCAATACTTTGCTATCCCTAGAAAGGAGGTGGGGGAGGAGTATATATAGGCTAGTCCACGAAGAGGTAAGTGAGAGGGGGATACATGGGCCTCTGGCCCGTCTCTGCGCACAGGCAGGGCCGGATGTCCGGCGGCTCACGAGGAGCCGGATGTCCGGGGTCTTGGCCGGATCTCCGGGCTGGGCTGGCCCGGTTCTTGCTGCTCTCTGGATACGTCGAGGCCGGATTTCCGGGGTGGGATGCCGGATGTCCGGGACAGTGGCGAGGCGCCGGATGTCCGGGGCTCGTGCCGAATGTCTGGCCACTGATGCTCTTCGGCCCCTGTTGGTGCTGCTCCTGCGTGGCTGCACAGGCACCGGATGTCCGGCCTCTGGCCTAGATGTCCGGGCTGTAGCTCCGCAGCTCCGTCTTCTTCCGCATCCGCTTCCATGCTTCCCTCGCAGATGGTGAAGTTGTTCCTTGGCGCTTTCACTCCTCCTCGACATCCGTGAAGCTCCGACAATACCTATGTATGCACACGAGTGGAGTGTCAAGTAGTATACCATCCTCGAAGGGGTCAAGTGAACACGTGTAAAGGAGATGATTCACCTTCATGTATGTGAAGTAGATGTCGCACGTGTCACTTGCCGAACGGACTCTTGACATGGTGATGTCCGTAGGATGCTCCGCATCATCCCCTCCCCCTTGGGAAAGATCCGTCCTCGGATTGAAATCCAAATCACCATGGGAAAGAGATGTCGTCGCCGTGTAGAAGTGGACGATCACCAAGAACTTATCATCTTGTAGCTCGAAATGGGCACTCTCCAATATCGCACCGTCTCGTGATTCCTTCAAAAGGAGCAAAGACAACAAACACTTGGAAAAACAAATGTGGTTAGCGTTAGTGCAAAACCAATCATTCAAGCGGTGATTCACCCAACAAGTGTTGTCGTCATGTATAGCATAAGGTGTGACAAAGGAATGAGACATGGCTTGTAAGCACATATATTGAGCACAATCAAGTGTATCATGGAAACAAGCATGTAAATGTGAGGTAGTGATGCAAATATGTGTGACAAGAGAACAAGCATCTACCTCAAGGTCATAGCAAGTATGCACAAAGCAATCGATGAAAGGTCTATGGTAGGCATAGGAAACATTCACAACACCAAAGGAAATGAGATGTCTAAACACATGAGTAACATGCAAAACAAACCAAGCATAATGTGCACATGATGTAGTGAAGATAGTGTGGCACTCAACACAATAAAAAAGAGCAATTGTTCATCATGTGTGAGGCAATCATGTCAAGCATGTAGCAACCAATGTGACATGGCATATGTGAAGAAATGACATTGTTGCAATCAAACACATGGGAATAGTATGGGATAATCATGTTCGATGCAACACACAAGGCATATATATCATGAGGCATGGCAATGTGGCAATGACAAGTGAAAACAAGATCTCTAGCATGTGTGCAATGTGTCATGGTGCAAGCAACACATGAAGTATGATCCACAATATTCATGCTCATGGTTTTGGGGTTCTCAAAAGAGAAGGATATCACCTTGAAAGCATGTCCTTGTGCGTCCTTCACAATGCCGAAGTGGTAGAAAATGCATGGTAGAAGCGCGTCGGTCGAAAGTGGCTCGCTCTCAAGAGCTCGAATGGTCAACTCACGTGAAGTGGAATTTGACACGTAGTCGAAGTATCCTACACATGCACACAACAAAGCAAAGAACGTATGCGCATGGTAGATAAACACATCATCCATCATGATGGTTCTCTTCTCTTGCACATAACCATTAGTAGCAAAAATGCATGAATAATATGATGCAACAATCTTAACTTTCATGGCACTATGCATATGGTGCAAAGAAGGAAGACAAGCATGCTTCACATGAAATATGTCAAACGCTCCAAACATATGGGAGAAAGCTATGGGGACGATCTCATTAGCATGACTAAAAGCATTGTTGCACTCAATACATGGCAAATCATCTAGCATGAGAGAGGCAACATATGGAGCAAATGGACCACATTTAATAGCAATCATGTGCAAAGCATGGAAATGGATGCCATCAACCGCATGAAACGAGCTAGTATGAATCATCGGTGATGCAACAAGGCAATCAATCATAGTAATAATGTTGTGCAAACTAGTGGAGCGAAGATGCAACACACTAGAGGAAATCATGGCAATCATGTCATGTGAGTAAATAATAGGTATAGACAATGCACATGACATATAGCAAGCATGAAAATGAAACATGATCAAAGTGTCATCATAGGCATGGATCACAAATGGAACATAGCAATAACAAGCAATATCTCCACCAAGCTTGCAAATACACGTACAAGCACTAGAATCATGAACACATGTGAAATGCAAAGCTTGGGTCACCAAAGCATGTCATCCAAATGGAAATGAGCATATCATGCAAAGTGAACATGGCAATATGGGCATAGAATATGTAATGGACAATAACCCATAACCATGTGAGGGTCATGTAGAAGAAATGTGCGAAATTCTTGCACAAAGAGGGCGGGTGGAGGGTAAGAACTCCATTTTTGTGCACGTCTTCATTGCTCTCTAGAGCTCGTTTCGTCAACTCGTGCGCTTGCGAGGTTGACAAGTAAGCATGGGTACCTACACAACAAATAGGCAAACGAAACAAAGTGTGTGCGTGGTAAATGTACACATCATCCATTATGATGTGTATGTGCACGTGAGAGTTAGCACAAGATAAGCATCACTCAAAGAAATTTGAAGCATGGTATATGAACATGTCATCCATCATGAAAGAATAGTTGTTATGCATAACACGATGGAGACACAAATTGAGCATGCAAGTATATGGCACAACAATAGCATCGTTATTCATGGGGAGCATATTGTGCACATAATTATGGGGATCATGCAAAGGATGGGATGGATCAAAATCTCCTAAAATGTTTGAGGAAACTATGGGGGTCTCCTCAATAGCAATAGCGGAAACATCATATGGAGAAAATTGATAACATGGCAAATAATGCATATCCGAAGCTAGGTGGTCATGGCATGGCATATGATGGCAAAGATGCACAGGGAGCATATCAATATCATCACAAGAAAAACAAATGCCAATAACCATGGGTTTGTCATCTATGCCATATGTGCAAATTGGGTTAATTTTAATGGCATATGCATTGTTACTACGATGAGATTGCAAGTTGGTCATATTGTTGATATCATGCATAGCATATGACAAGTCAAGCGGATTGTCAAACATTATGTGACCGAGAGAATTCACACAAGAAATCCTATGCAACATGGCATCACAACTAATAGACTTCACATGGCAATCATCAAACTCATCATAAATGGGTAAATCATCGCATGGGGAAATCATACTAGCATGAAGCATGTGAATAGGATGATCAACATCATGAAAGCAATCAATGTCCACTAGTGGGACTAGCTCATCACCTTCACCTATGTTACCTTTGTCATTCCACTCATGTGGTGTAGGTGAGGTAGCAAAGACCAAGTCATGGTCAACATCATCATCTTGATGGAACCATGTGGGGGGTGCATCATATTCCACCATGGCCATCGTCTTGTCCAAAGGAGGGACGAAGTCAACGATGGTCGACGCGTCATCATATATGGGACCTAGCACCAAATGAGAAGACACAATAGAGGTAGAGGTTAAGTCGTTAGAATTCAAAATGGCCTCACAAGACCTATCAACTTCCTCTCTCAACTCTTGTGGTGGCTCACTCACTCCCTCAAAATAGGTGCACTCAAACTCACATATGGTGGAGTCACTCATCTCACTGAAGTGGTGGGGGTTGTGGCTCTCCTCACATGGAAATTGGGGCAACTCGTCATATACGGGGCTAGTGGTGAACTCGCTCTCACTCTCAATATGGGTGCTCATGTCGCTCAAGTCATCGTCGCCGTCGCCGTTGATGGAGGTCGAAGATGGCACATCATCACTCTCCTCCATGACCGAAGGGAATATCCCATGCTCGATCATCTCACTCTTGCCTCCAAAGATGGAAGCATCATCCTTGCTCGCCACCTTGTCGCTCGCCTCCAAATCTTGTTCCTTGAGAGGCTCCGTAGTCATAGTCGTCGCCACGCCGTCTTCAAAAAGAGTCGTGGTAGACTCGGCATTGTCGATGCCACAAAGAGGGTTGGCGGTGAAATCAAACTTGGGAGCGTCGTCTTGGAGCTCGTCGGGCATGGACATCATGGTGGTACTATCCTCATGCTCGCCGTCGTGGAGATTGGTCGTCGCGGAGTGTGCTTGGGGTGGAGAAGCCTTGGCCTTCATGTGCTCTTGTTCCGCCTTGAGAGCACCTGATACGGGGTTGCCCGATCTTCACCGAGGATCTGCTTGAGGAACGAATCAACGCCACCTGAAGGGTACGAAGGAAACCCTCAATCCCAGCCAACAACGCTGTCGGGTAATGGATAACTAGTGCAACCTGACGAGACCGAAGCTAGCTACTGCATATGCAACAACCAGCAACAAGTATTCGCCCAACCACACTCTTAGGATTCCAATCCACGCAACCACGCACGAAGTTGGAAGCACGAACTGGTCGCCGCCTCAACAGCTACTGTTGTAAAATCACAAAGTGAGTTTACCCTCTCACAAGGCAAGATTACAAGAGCTAAGGAGGAAGTGAACTCTCAAACAAGATTCTGGTTGCACTTAGCTAACCTATGCTGAAATCAAATTGCCAAAGAGTTGTGGCTGAAGTGGGGGAAGGGGTATTTATACTAGGAACAGCCCTCCTAGTTTAGGTGTGAAACCAGTCCAAAAGAGAGGCTCAAATTCGTGGTAACCAACTGGTCAAGGGAGCAAACACATGGAGCCTCGCGCAGCAATTAATGCTCTGGACAGCTTGCATTGGAACTCTCATATCCTTTGACTCAGGACTCCAAATGATGCACCGTTTGATTTTCCTGAAAGTAGACTTCATATGCTGTCCAATTTGTACTCTCACACGTGCTGGAACCTCATATATTTGTGTTGCATGATGCAGCACGTTCTGGGACGAATTCTGGAACTGTGCATGCAACAATAGATTGTTGAGATGGCTTGCTATTCTTCCTTGAGGTGTAATTAGTCGCCCTTGTCACCAAAACATGGTTTACATCAGAGTTGAAACTTGTTCTCTTCAAACTTGTTGTATGGGCTTCAGAACTTGTTTCTTCATGAGCTGAACTTGTTTCTTCATGAGCTGAACTTGTTTCTTCATGTGCTGAAAGTTGTTGGTTGTCCTCAACATTGTACCTGAGTAAAATCAGCACAGATGATTTAGGCAGTATAAAGTTCTCATGGATAGTTGAAGTATGATCAGCTAGGAGCGCATTCACCTCTTGTTCTATTTGTTTGGCACGACTCCTTGTCATGGGACTCAAATAGGTCTTCTTTGTAGAAGCTTCATTTGATAGCTCAGATTTATGATGAGGAGAAAATGACAAACGAGATGAACCTGGGATGTCCTCATCATCCTCCCCCTCTTCAAAAGGAGTCATCCTCGACTCTTGTCCCTCTTGAGCGAAGCATGGATATTGACCAACAATATTCAATGTAAACAATAGCTGGGCTCCTGAGTTCCTTCTCATCTTCACCTTTGGTTTGTGTAGATCATCATCCACATGCCTGCATAATAGTAATGATAGTAGCAGCTCGGCCACCCTTAAAACAAATAATATGGAACCCAAAGTATATGCGTTCACCTGATCGTCAACATGGCACAATAGTATGTGCGTTCCATGAATGCTCGTCATGATGGATTTCTCAAGTTGATGTTGTTGCATCTCAATATGAAACGTGCTTCTCGCCTTGTCATGGTGTTTATAAATGAAGCTTACTGTTTGGTTGCAACTATACAATCTTACTTGCCTAGGATGGTCCTCATCATCCTCCCTTCCTTCAAGAAAAAATGTCCTCGGTTTTTGATAACCTGTAGCACCACTAAAAGAAACAAACAACGTGTATGCATGGTATATGAAGACGTCACACATTTTGTTGTTACCAAGATTTTGCGCATTCCAAATTTCAGAAAAGTAATCTTTATAGCAGAAAACCATATTTCTCATTGGGTCAACGTAAGTTCTGGGTTTGTAAAAATTGTTGCTTGTTTTGCAAATATAAGTTAGGGACATAGCAGAATCATTCACATCATTCCTACTCCGAGAAAAGCATGTTGTTATCATTTCAAAGCCAAAATCAGAAGTATGTATGTCCAACAGAACATATTTCACAAGCAAGATTATCTCATATGATAGTTCATATTTTCGCATAGTAAACCCGTGCAAATGCGGCGAACAAATTTTTAGTATCAACCATTCATCAACTCGAGATCTGAGAAGTTTAGTGCATGCAAAACATGAACTTATGGGGACCAACAAATCAGTGACACATTCACCACAAGCATACAGTTTCTTTTCACATGACACAAACTGTTTCACATGAGAATGGTTGCCCAATTGATTATCATTCAGTTCTGCAAGTCTATTGCAAGCAATGCATATTTTGTCCACAACAAACTTCCCGCCAACACCATAATCTCCAATCAAATTAAACTTAAAACAGTAGGTGTAGGTTTCATAGAGAGAGTATGAATGTGTGATTTCAGAAATGTTCATGACAGGATAACTCAATTCAATAGATTTAACAAGCGTGGCACAATATAAAGCATGAACATGAGATATTTTATCAAACATTTTGTCATGCCTTACTAATTTCACATTATCAAAATGATAGGCAATCATGTGATCCAATGGTTCATGCATGGTAGAACAAGCAATCATAGGAGGCGTTGTTGCAGCAGGGTTATACTTACAATCATTCTCTTGCTCTTGCTGCAATCTCGCTTCAATACCATCTTTCTTTTCTTCATCAAGCTGTTGTTCCTCCTGAGCACATGGTGAATCATCAACTCTGGTTTGCTTCTCTTCATGTTCCCCAATGTGGTGGGAAAGTGTATCAGCACCAGACTCCCTTTCTTCAAAACAAACCTGTACATTGCGAGAGATAATGGAAGGAATAGAAATGTTTATGTTAGTTTCAGAATCCTCACATTTTGTATCAGCTAATACTCTCTTTTCCTTTGGTGTATCTCTCGAACTCTCATTTGTGGGACTCTCAATCTCACTTTGCGTGGAATCACACAGCTCACTTTTTGTAATATCACTCTCACTCTTTTTGGCTATGTGGCTCTCATTCTCACTTGGGATTTGATGTGTATTTGTTGCTACAAAATTTTGACCAATTGTGAGGCTCTTTTCTCGTGTTCCAAGCACCTTTTTCTCATCACAAGTCTTCTTACTTGTAGTGAACGACCAATTGTCCATCTTGTTCTCCGCATAGCTTAGCCTCTTCACACGACTGGTTCTTGAAGGAGATTGAATACTCATGTTGAATGGACGTGCACGTTCTTTGTGAATTCTCCTTTCTTCATCTATGGCAAAAGTCACAAGGTCCTGCATACTACCATCATATTTCAAACGAACTATAGCAGCCACATCACGATTCAAACCACTTTTAAAATATGCCCTTGCTGCAGATTTATCCATAACATTGGCACGATACATTGCTACCTTCAGCTCATCATAATAGGCTTGGACAGATCTGAGACCTTGCTTAATGCTCTTCATGTGACGCAACAAATAGTCTTCATATCTTGTTGGTACAAACTCCTTCCTCATGATCTCCTTCAACTCGACCCATGTTCTTACAAACCTCCTTTTGCGGTGGTGCTTCCACCACTTACAAGCATACTCTTCAAACTCCATGGTTGCTCGAAGCACTTGTTTTATTTCTGGAAATTTCTTCAACTCCAACTCCATGAATTGTACCCATTCAAGGTACTCCTCCGGATCAGCACTTCCGTAGAAAGGAAGTTCCACGTACTCACGACCTGCCATGGTTAGTTTTGCAAAAGCCCTATAGTACTAGAAGCATATATGTGGGTAACAACTCATGCTCACCTCACTTACCAACCAAAGCTCATGTAACTTCCAAGTGAGAGCAGAATCGTGCTCAACCGTGGTGCCGGTGGTTGGTATACAAGGAGTGATGAATCAAGCGAATACAATTCTAGGGTTGCACATGCGGGGGCTGTTTGGTGGAGCTTGGGTGGGATATGTATGTAGCAAAAGATGCACTAATCTGCAATCTAGATATTGTTGAACCAAGTAATCATCCACACAAGATTCTAATGCCCTTAGTTGCTGAATGAGATATAAGTGAGGTACATGCAACTCATACCAAGGAATCAGATTTGCTAGAAAGCAAGGATTGAAGATGTTGCACACTTGACAAGTTTCAGCTCACAATACAAACAAGGATTTCTCAAGATATAATGGAAGAACAGTCCCAAATTTCTCTCTTTTGCTTCTTGCACACACTTTCTTTCTTTGGGCAGATCTTTTTTTTTTGCTCTTTTTTTTTTGACAAACTTCAACAAGGGACTTGGATCTGAACACACACTTTGGGGGATCCACGAAAATTACAATGGATGAGCTCAAACAACAAGAACATGCAGCTGAAACTTTGGCAAAAAACACACACGAACTGATCTGATTTTTCTGGCTGGAAAACACGGTGGTAATCAGATCTAACAAGGATAGATGGAAAGTACACGGTGTGGGCTTTCCAAAATGCACAAAAACACCCAAAACGGACTCCGGATGACAAAGATACACACGATTTGGTGGAGGATGCAGATCTGAAATCTGAGCACGAAAATGAACACAAACACACAAGATTGGATGGGGGGGAAACTCAGCAACTAAAAACAAAGATCTAGTGGACAAGAACTTGATAAAACTCACCAAATAACAGATTAAGGGCTGCAAAAGGCTAGGTAAAGGTATTTTTTTGTGGGGCTATTTTCTGGACTTTAGGATGAACAAGAACATGAACTAAACTAGGGATAAAAGATCCTACCGTGTCAACCGAAGCTCTGATGCCAAGATGATACGGGGTTGCCCGATCTTCACGGAGGATCTGCTTGAGGAACGAATCAACGCCACCTGAAGGGTACGAAGGAAACCCTCGATCCCAGCCAACAACGCTGTCGGGTAATGGATAACTAGTGCAACCTGACGAGACCGAAGCTAGCTACTGCATATGCAACAACCAGCAACAAGTATTCGCCCAACCACACTCTTAGGATTCCAATCCACGCAACCACGCACGAAGTTGGAAGCACGAACTGGTCGCCGCCTCAACGGCTACTGTTGTAAAATCACAAAGTGAGTTTACCCTCTCACAAGGCAAGATTACAAGAGCTAAGGAGGAAGTGAACTCTCAAACAAGATTCTGGTTGCACTTAGCTAACCTATGCTGAAATCAAATTGCCAAAGAGTTGTGGCTGAAGTGGGGGAAGGGGTATTTATACTAGGAACAGCCCTCCTAGTTTAGGTGTGAAACCAGTCCAAAAGAGAGGCTCAAATTCGTGGTAACCAACTGGTCAAGGGAGCAAACACATGGAGCCTCGCGCAGCAATTAATGCTCTGGACAGCTTGCATTGGAACTCTCATATCCTTTGACTCAGGACTCCAAATGATGCACCGTTTGATTTTCCTGAAAGTAGACTTCATATGCTGTCCAATTTGTACTTTCACACGTGCTGGAACCTCATATATTTGTGTTGCATGATGCAGCACGTTCTGGGACGAATTCTGGAACTGTGCATGCAACAATAGATTGTTGAGATGGCTTGCTATTCTTCCTTGAGGTGTAATTAGTCGCCCTTGTCACCAAAACATGGTTTACATCAGAGTTGAAACTTGTTCTCTTCAAACTTGTTGTATGGGCTTCAGAACTTGTTTCTTCATGAGCTGAACTTGTTTCTTCATGTGCTAAAAGTTGTTGGTTGTCCTCAACATTGTACCTGAGTAAAATCAGCACAGATGATTTAGGCAGTATAAAGTTCTCATGGATAGTTGAAGTATGATGAGCTAGGAGTGCATTCACCTCTTGTTCTATTTGTTTGGCACGACTCCTTGTCATGGGACTCAAATAGGTCTTCTTTGTAGAAGCTTCATTTGATAGCTCAGATTTATGATGAGGAGAAAATGACAAACGAGATGAACCTGGGATGTCCTCATCATCCTCCCCCTCTTCAAAAGGAGTCATCCTCGACTCTTGTCCCTCTTGAGCGAAGCATGGATATTGACCAACAATATTCAATGTGAACAATAGCTGGGCTCCTGAGTTCCTTCTCATCTTCACCTTTGGTTTGTGTAGATCATCATCCACATGCCTGCATAATAGTAATGATAGTAGCAGCTCGGCCACCCTTAAAACAAATAATATGGAACCCAAAGTATATGCGTTCACCTGATCGTCAACATGGCACAATAGTATGTGCGTTCCATGAATGCTCGTCATGATGGATTTCTCAAGTTGATGTTGTTGCATCTCAATATGAAACGTGCTTCTCGCCTTGTCATGGTGTTTATAAATGAAGCTTACTGTTGTTTGGTTGCAACTATACAATCTTACTTGCCTAGGATGGTCCTCATCAGCACCAAAGTAGATGTCGTCGAGGGACTTGTAGTTGTCGAGGAAGATAGTCTTGGAGATGTCGTTGTTCAATCCCATCATGAAGTGGAACTTCATCCAAATGGGGTTGTCCATGCCGGCTCGTCGCAAGGCGTTCTTCATCTCCATGAAGTACTCGTCGAGGGACTTGGATCCTTGGATGGTGTTCTCCAATTGGCGAAGAAGATGTTCCGTGTAGGTGTTAGGCAAAAACTCTCGCCGCATCGCTTTCATCGTCTTGGGCCAACTCATGTCAAAGCTCTTCGAAGGTGTGTGAAGCCACCATGTCGAAGCGTAGTCATGGAAGTTACTTGTGGCGCACTTCACTTGATCTTCGAAGGGGACTTGAAGTAGCTTGAGGTAGTCGTCCATCTTGCGCTCCCACATGAGGTACTCTTCAGGGTCGTGACTCCCATAGAAAGGAATCTCATGGTCGATGTCGAAGTCGTAGTAGCTCGTGGAAGTCGCGGACTTGAGCTTTGGAAGCTTCTCCTAAGGGTACTCTTGAGGTGCTTGTCGGCGAAGATGCCGCATGACCAAAGGCGAAGATGCCTTGAAGTCGCTTGGCGAAGATGCCAAGGTAGATGGTGAAGTCGTAGAGCGGTGGTTGGTGTTGAGCTCTTGACCTTCACGTTGTAGTCGTTGATGGTGTCGATGCCGATGTGATCTTGCCGGAGATGGTAGCTCGGAATCATGTGCACTTGAGCGTCTTCTCAGAGATGAGCAAGACCTCTTGCCGGTCTTGATGAGGGCTTTGAGCTCCTCCATTTGAGCATCCATCTTGACGTCCAAGTGGTTCTTCATGGCATCAAACTCGTCGTTGTGGTTGTAGACCGAAGTAGGTGTGCTTTGCCTATCCATCACAAGACTCGAGTAGAGGGTGAGTAGGAAATGAGATAAACAATGCCAAGATACCTTTTCCCAAAGTTGAGGATGTATCCTGCGTCACTCAATGTGAAATGAGAGAATAGTGGAATTGGTGCCGGACTTGTTCACTCACACCTACAAAGTAAAGCTTATCGAGTGGCTTGGTTAGGGCAAGTGGCACAAAGTTCAAGCAAATGTTAGTCCAAGATATCGATAATGTTGAGGAAGATTCACAAAATTGTAATGTAAAGCAAATAGATCAATAGCTATGGTGGTACAAGGAAACACACACACACGGATTGATAAGTGGGATCCACGCAACCAAGGAATGAGCACAAAAATGTGTTACCATGGAAAAAGCTCGTGTTGCATGGATACTAGAGATACAATAGCTCGATTGCTCAAATGGGCTAGATACGCTTGTGCACCAACCTAAGCGAGTAAACGTGCCGTCTTCAATCCCAAGTATGCTATGTATGTATGCTCCAAGAGTATGTACGATGCAAAATGGCTCAATGTTATTGCTATTGCTTATAAGCTCTTTTGTATCTCCTCTTTTGCTTAAAAGCTTTTTCTCTTTTTTTTTGTATGTATGCTTTGTCACAATGCTTGATGCTCGAGCCAAGTATGATATGAGACAAGTATGTAAGATATGCACGGGAGAGACTAATGGCACAAAGATGATAGCAAGATGATTGCACGCTAAATGTAGCTATGCGGCGTAAGCGTATCACTAAGGTGCACAATGAGCGTGCCCGGCAATTCTCAACTCGCTAGTCTCGATAGGTAAGGGACGCAAAAGGCTCAAGGTGATCAATGCAATGACAAGGAAATGTACTATGATGTCGTCGAAGTTACCGTCCTTGCTTACGGTTGCGGTGTCAAAGGTGAAGTGCTCGTTGTCGATGTTGAGTCCATCGCGATGATGAGTGGTGGTGATGTCGATGTTGAACCGTTCCTAATTAGCCGAAACACCTTAGGAAACGGAAACCGCGAACTCAAAATTTCAAATGTCAAATGTCAAATGGTGGTAGCGGAATGCGGTGGTGGTTGCGGAGTTGGCAATGCGGAAGTGGAGTTGAAGTCACCGTCCCTAAGTAGAAACGGAAACACGTTAGGAGACACAAACCACAAATCAAACAACTTCAAATGCTATGGGGATCAAAATGGGTAAGGTTGCGGAAGTCGGTGGTGGTATTGCGGAAGTTATGATGGAGGGCCTAGGCAAACTTGCCAAATTTTCAAACATTTGATGGAGTTAAATGGTGTTGGAAGTATTTTTGTGGGATGGGGGATGTCAATAGCTACAAAACGAGCTAAAGAACGTCAAAATCGGACTCTGAATGAATTAGTTATGGCCGAAACGGTGAAACACGGGAGGCTGAAACTCCAGGGGCCGGATGTCCGTGGTCTAGGCCGGAAATCCGAGGCTCTATGTCCAGAAACTTGCGCGATTTTGTGCTCCAGGAGCCGGATGTCCGGCCCATGGCCCGGATGTCTGACCCGACAAATCCCAGATTTGATTTGGGGCTCGAAAACTCGATTTGGGGCAGAAATTGATGATTTGTGGGTCAAAATTGGACGGATTTCATGGATGGAAGTTGGGGAAAAGATAGATCCACTCGAAACACAACAAATCCATGGATCAAACACAACAAAATCTCACAAGAACCAACAAAATGCAAAAAAATTGGTGAGGCTATTTTTGGTGGGGATTTTCGAAATTGGGCAAGAACAAACAAAATTAGGCTAGAAAGTGGGGGGTAGGACTCCAAATTCATGATCAACGTGGATCTAATCCAAGATGATGTAGGGTGGAACCCTAGATGATGATCTTTCACGAATTGGAGGAGGTTCCTACGAAGAACACGAAGAACACGAGGGGAAAACGGGGAGAAATCACAAGAGGAAACACTCAAGAACAAGTCCAATCACACATCCACTAGACTAACAAAGACATGGATCCACAAGGTACATGAACAATCTAAGGGAAAGATACAAGGTAGAGTTCATCCCAAATCCTATGAAGGAGATGAGGTCTTGAATCCACTAGGGGATCTTCTCACATGCTCACATGGAGGTCTTGATCTCCATGGGAGGTCACTCTCTCTCTCAAGAGGAGTAGTGGTAGGAGCTAGGCTCAACTAGATGAGCCAATACTTTGCTATCCCTAGAAAGGAGGTGGGGGAGGAGTATATATAGGCTAGTCCACGAAGAGGTAAGTGAGAGGGGGATACATGGGCCTCTGGCCCGTCTCTGCGCGCAGGCAGGGCCAGATGTCCGGGCTGGGGGCCGGATGTCCGGCGGCTCACGAGGAGCCGGATGTCCCAGGTCTTGGCCGGATGTCTGGGCTGGGCTGGCCCGGTTCTTGCTGCTCTCTGGATACATCGAGGCCGGATTTCCGGGGTGTGATGAGGACATCACTACTATAGTTACACCCACAACCCCTGCTGCTACATATACTGGACCAATTACTAGAGCTCGCGCACGATAGATAAATTACCAGGTACTTTCGTTTCTTGGTAATGATCCTAATGTTCATAAGAATATGATGCTGCCTAAATTAGATACATTTTTTTGCTTACAAATGAAGGGCCCAGCATGGACGAGAAGGATGAACGTTGGAGCATGATCAAGCATAGAGAGGATGGCGCGCGCAAGGGGAACAAGAACGGAGTTTCAAGTGATGATTTCAGGACTTTGAAGCCACCATAATGAGTGCATGAAGGCTTGGACGAAATATACAAGATGCCACTTCATAAATTTCGTCCAGAGGCTATTATAGGTGCTGCGTCACCTTATTTTTGGGCCAGGCCCATGTAATTTCGAAATACTTCAGTATAGGCTGTTTTTAGAGTCCGTATGTGTGGGGAAACCAAGATAGGGTTGGTTTCGGACCCCTCCTCCAAGGGGTCACGAAATTCCCCCCTACTCCCCCATATATACAGCCCTTCGGGCGTCGTTTTAGACTTGGGTTTTGTTTAGATTAAAAGTTTGCCATAGCTGCAACTTCGCGTACTTCGTTTGTGTTCAACGACCAGACCAAGACGTCACAGAACCCCACGTTCAGTAATAAAGCTTTCCTCTTATATTCGCAATATTCAGATTGCAATTTCAATTTCTTGCTTGTTCTTCGTTTGCACGCAGGAAATAGACCTTCGTGGTCAGGTTGATCGTGCTCCGGCGTGGTCAATAACCTCTCGAAGTTGGTTTAGCGATTGCTAAGGTGTGACGTCATCGCACGTTTGGTTGAAGTCGACTTTGATGATCCGACTACGAACGTGCGATGATGTCGCGCCCTAGCAATCGCTAAACCAACTTCGAGAGGTTATTGACCATGCCGGAGCACGATCAACCTGACCACGAAGGTCTATTTCCTGCGTGCAAACAAAGAACAAGCAAGAAATTGAAGTTGCAATCTGAATATTGCAAATATAAGAGGAATTCTTTATTAATGAACGTGGGGTTCTGTGACATCTTGGTCTGGTCGTTGAACACAAACGAAGTACGTGAAGTTGCAGCTATGGCGAATTTTTAATCTAAACAAAACCCAAGTATAAAATGATGCCCTAAGGGCTGTATATATGGGGGAGTAGGGGAGAATTTTGTGACCCCTTGGAGGAGGGGTCCGAAACCAACCCTATCTTGGTTTCCCCACACATACGGACTCTAAAAATAGACTATACTGAAGTATTTCGAATTACATGGGCCTGGCCCAAAAATAAGGTGACGCAGCACCTATAATAGCCTCTGGACAAAATTTATGAAGTGGCATCTTGTATATTTCATCCAAGCCTTCATGCATTTATTATGGTAGCTTCAAAGTCCTGAAATCATCACTTGAAACTCCGTTCTTGTTCCCCTTGCGCGCGCCATCCTCTCTATGCTTGATCATGCTCCAACGTTCATCCTTCTCGTCCATGCTGGGCCCTTCATTTGTAAGCAAAACAAATGTATCTAATTTAGGCAGCATCATATTCTTATGAACATTAGGATCATTACCATGAAACGAAAGTACCTGGTAATTTAACTGGCGTGCGCGAGCTCTAGTAATTGGTCCAGTATATGTAGCAGCAGGGGTTGTGGGTGTAACTGTAGTAGTGATGTCCTCATCAGGGTGGGATGCCGGATGTCCGGGACAGTGGGGAGGCGCCGGATGTTCGGGGCTCGTGCCGGATGTCCGGCCGCTGATGCTCTTCGGCCTCTGTTGGTGCAACTCCTTCATGGCTGCACAGGTGCCGGATGTCCGTCCTCTGGCCCGGGTGTCCGGCCGCTGTAGCTCAGCAGCTCCGTCTTCTTCCGTCTCCGCTTCCATGCTTCCCTCACGGATGGTGTAGTTGTTCCTTGGCGCTTGCACTCCTCGTCGACATCCATGAAGCTTCGACAATACCTATGTATGCACACGAGTGGAGTGTCAAGTAGTATACCATCCTCGAAGGGGTCAAGTGAACACGTGTAAAGGAGATGATTCACCTTCATGTATGTGAAGTAGATGTCACACGTGTCACTTGCCGAACGGACTCTTGACATGGTGTCCGTAGGATGCTCCGCATCACGTATGATCCACGTGAGACATGGGTACTACCTCATTCCGAATGCTATGTGTGCTTAGGTACCAAGAAGACCCTCTCGGAGAAGCCCGAAACAACGGACAAGTCCCCAAGTACATGGATGAAGGAGATCGAGAAGAGGAAGTGCTGCCTTGCATCAGCAGTCGGACATCCGGCCCCTGGAGACTTCGCTAACATCACCAGAACAGCAGCTGCCAAGCCCAGGCCCCGAACATCTGCCCCCCTGCCAAAAATCTGTTCCTCCTGTCCAGAATGCAACCGAGCCGGCCAGACGCCCGGCAGGACATCCGGCACCCCTGTGAACCGCCGGACATCCGGCCCCTGCCAGCATGTTTCGGCCATCCGGCCATGTAATCCCTCTCCTCTCCCCTTCTACCTCGTGGACTACAATAAATACTCACCTACCTCCTCCTAGCTAGGGTTAGCAAAGTATATGACATGATTTAGAGAGAGCTTTGCTCATCTACCTCCCCTCTCCCATGGAGACCAAGACCTCCTAGGAGAAGATCCCCTAGTGGATATCAAGACCCCATCTAGGGAAGGATCCCAATCATACGATCATCAAGACCTCAACTCCTCCTAGGATTGGGATGAACTAGTTACCTTGTATCCTCTTGTGTTGACTTTGGATCTTGTATCTCTCTTATGTGTATGTGGATCTAGTGCATGTGTGACTGGATCTAGTTGATTGAGTGTTTTGTTCTTGTGTTTCTGTCTCAATTTGCCCTTTTCCCCCTCCAAGTGTGAAAAGATCGTCATCTAGGGTTCCACCCTACATCAGCAAGTGACACGTGCAACATCTACTTCACATACATAATGGTGAATCATCTCCTTTACACGTGTTCGCTTGACCCGATGGTATATTACTTGACACTCCCCTCGTTTGCACACATAGGTATTGTCGGAGCTTCATGAAAGTCGAGGAGGAGTGCAAGCGCCAAGGAACAACTACACCATCTGCGAGGGAAGCATGGAAGAGAAGGAAGAAGAGGATTGTGCCAGCCCAGAATTACCGGCACAACCGGTCAACTACCGGTCCACCAATACAATCGGTCCACTACTGCCCAACTACCGGTCCACGTTCTGTAATCGAGCGGTGCAAGACCGGTACCACCCCGGTTGTTCCCACAGCCGCAGCCTGACCGGTACAATCGGTCCTCACACTGGTACAACTGGTCCCTACCTCCGCGAACACCTCCAGGAACCGGTACATGAGCTCCAAGCGGTACAACCGGTTGAGTGACCGGTACAACCGGCCTGCCTACGTGCAGTGAAAGGGGCCACGGCCCATGTAACCCCAACTTACACCTTGGACTATAAGTACTCGTCTCCTAGCTCCGAATTAGGATAAGCTAAGAATAGATCTAGACATTAGAGCTTAGATCATGTATCTCCATTGGAGTGCAAGGCCTCCATATGGAGAAGATCCCTAGTGGATACAAGACCTCCACATGTGGAGAAGGATCTACCTAGATCATCAAGACCTCATCTCCTCTTGAATTTGGGATGAACTCTACCTTGTATCTTTCCCTTTGTTGTTCATGTATCTTTGTGGATCTTTTGTGGATTTGAGTCTAGTGGATGTGTGATTGGACTTGTTCTTGAGTGTTTCTCTTGTGATTTCCCCATGTTCTTCGTGTTCTTCGTAGGATCGCCCTCCAATTCGTTAAAGATCGGCAATTAGGGTTCCACCCTACATCACCTCACCTCCTATGGAGTGAGAAGAACTTTACCTTGTTGCTTGTTTCCATGGATTGATCTTGTATACTTGTGGATCTCATGTATGCTATCCTAGTGGATGTGTGATTTGGGTTTGTTTGAGTGATTTCCCTTTGTTGTTCTTGTTTGTTCTTCCATTTTCCCCCTCCAAGTGTGAAAAGATCATCACATTAGGGTTCCACCCTACATCACAATGGTGCTGAAATCTCTCACAAAACGCCTAAAGAAACCAGCGAGGCCAAGAAAACTCCTCACTTGTGTGACCATTTTGGGCTGCGGCCAACTCTCAATAGCTTCAATCTTGGCTTTATCAACTTCAATTCCCTGTGGAGTAACAACATAGCCAAGAAAAGATACTCGGTCGGTGCAAAAGATGCACTTCCCAAGGTTACCAAACAAACGTGCATCACGTAGCGCAATAAAAAACAGCACATAAATGTTCCAAATGTTCCTCCAAAGATCTGCTATAAATCAGTACATCATCAAAATAGACTACCACAAATCGTCCAATGAAAGCACGTAAAACCTCGTTCATTAATCTCATGAAAGTAAAAGGTGCATTAGTTAACCCAAAAGGCATGACTAACCACTCATATAAGCCAAACTTAGTTTTAAATGCTGTTTTCCATTCATCTCCCAATTTCATACGAATTTGATGGTATCCACTACGCAAATCAACTTTGGAGAATATGGTAGAACCACTCAATTTATCAAGAATATCATCTAGCCTAGGAATAGGATGACGATAGTGAATAGTGATATTATTAATCGATCTACAATCAACACACATACGCGAGGTACCATCCTTTTTCGGCACTAAAATAATAGGAACAGTACAAGGACTAAGGGATTCGCGTATATAACCTTTGTCGAGCAGCTTCTGTACTTGACGCATAATCTCCTTCGTCTCCTCTGGATTGGTACAGTATGGTGCACGGTTGGGTAGTGAGGCACTGGGAATTAAGTCAATCTGATGCTCAATCCCTCGAATAGGTGGCAATCCCGGTGGCATGTCTTGTGGAAAGACATCAGCGAACTCCTGCAAAATGTTAGTGACAGCAGGAGGCAAAGAGGAGGGCACATCCTCGAATGAAAATAATGCCTCTTTTCACACAAAAGCATAGCAAACAGATTTGCTAAAATCTAGACATTAATATCAGATTTGGTGGCAAGTAAACATCCACTTTTCAATTTAATTTCAGAAGCAACACTAGATGGTTTGTGATGCGGAGCATCCTACGGACATCACCATGTCAAGAGTCCGCTCGGCAAGTGACACGTGCGACATGTACTTCACATACATAAAGGTGAATCATCTCCTTTACACGTGCTCACTTGAACCCTTCGAGGATGGTATACTACTTGACACTTCTCCCGTGTGCATGCATAGGTATTGTCGGAGCTTCACGAATGTCGAGGAGGAGTGCAAGCGCCAAGGAACAACTACACCATCCGCGAGGGAAGCGTGGAAGCGGAGACGGAAGAAGACGGAGTTGCTGAAGCTACAGCGGCCGGACATCCGGACCAAGGCCGGACATCCGGCGCCTGTACAGTCGAAGGAACTGCACCAGCAAATGACCACGCTGCATCAGCGGCCGGACATCCGGCGACGCCCCGGACATCCGGCGCTACGCGGATAGGCCGGACATCCGGCCACCTGATGGATATCCGGCGAAGGACACCTGAGACCACCAGAAGTTTGGCCACCGTCGGGCCAGACATCCGGCCACGCCCCGGACATCCGGCGCCTCACGAGAGGCCAGACATCCGGCCCCCCTGCCTGCTCGCACGGACAGGGCCCGAGGTCCATGTATCTCTCTCCCACTTACCCCTTCGTGGCTTGTACTATAAATGGACCTTCCCCTCCTCCATTCTAGGGTTAGCTAAGATTAGAACTACACATTGGAGCTTAGCTCATGTACCTCCCCTTGTGGGATTCCTCTTGAGGGAGAAGGATCTCACTAGATCATCAAACCTCCTAAGGGAGAAGGATCTATCTAGATCATCAAGACCTCATGATGCGGAGCATCCCACGGTCATCCCCATGGACCTACCTACGTCTCCTCAAGTGCCAAGCGGGCCAATGGCACGAGCACATGCAAGAGCTCTCAAGACCGAGGTGACATCTCTCCTTAATTGATGTAGTGCATCCAATGGTCATCCCCATGGACGTACCTTCGTCTCCCAAGACACCACATGGACCCATGACAAGAGCCCGTGCAAGAGCTATCGAAAACGAGGTTAACTCTCTCCTTGTTGAACTTCCCTTAGACCCACTTGAGACATGGATACTACCTCAAATGGAGATACTTTGTATGCTTAGGTACCAAGGAATCAGCCAAGGAGGAGTGGAGCAAGATGGACACCAAGGACTTGGAGATGGATTGTGCACAGCCCAGAATTACCGGTACAACTGGTCCGAACACCGGTACAACCGCTCCACTGGTACAACCGCTCCACTACCGGTTAACGTTCTGTAATCAAGCGGCGCAAGACCGGTACCAGCCCGGTTGTTCCCCCAGCATCAACCAGACCGGTACAACCGGTCCTCCCAGTGGTACAACCGGCCCCTCTTCCCACGAACGCCTCCAGGAACCGGTACCTGAGCTCCCAGCGGTACAACCGGTCTGATGTCCGGTACAACCGGTCAGCCTGCGTGCTGTGAAAGGGCAACGACCCTTGTATCCCCCAACTTACCCCTTGGACTATAAATACTCGTCTCCTAGCTCCGAATTAGGGTTAGCAAAGTAGTTGGCTCTTGAGATAGAGCTTTGCTCATCCATACCTCTCCCATGGAGATCAAGACCTCCATGAGACCCATGTGAGAAGATCCACTCCGAATTCAAGACCTCAACTCCTCTACGGATTGGGATGAACTAGCTACCGTGTATCCTCTTGTGTTGACTTTGGATCGTGTATCCTCGTATGTGTATGTGGATCTAGTGTATTGGATTGTGTCAATCGAGTGATTTGTGTTCTTGTGTTCTTGCCTTTTCCCCCTCCAATTGTGAAAAGATCGATGAATTAGGGTTCCACCCTACATCATCTTGGTATCAGAGCCAGGTTGATTCATAATTTGGAGTCCTTCCCCTCCATTGCTACCCTCAATTTTGTTGATTTTTCCCAATTTCGAAAATTCCCCACAAAAATAGCTCTACCAAAATTTTTGTGATTTGTTGGTTTGATGATGTTTTGTTGATTTTGATCCATGGATTTGCTGTGTTTCAAGTGAATCTAGCTTTTCCCCACCCTGAAATTTGCCAAAATTTTTTGTTTCCCCACCAATTTTCATCTTAGAGCTCGTGTTCTTCCGCCCAGTTTTTTCCTGTGATTACCGGTTGTATCGCTCAACCACCGGTCAACTACCGCTCAATCGGTACAACCGCCCGGTCAACCGGTACAACCGCCCAACCTGACGACTTCCACAACATCGACACTTCTACGAGAAGGGCATCTTGACAACGGTGCAGCGGCATCTTTGCCAACGTACTGAAGATAGTGCACTCCCTCTTCCTCGACATCGACAATGACCGTCTCACCATCGTGACACCACAACCGTAAGCAAGGACGGTAACCTCGACAACAACTTGTTCATTTCCTTGCCATTGCATTGTTAACCACAAGGCCCTCTTTTGCGTTGCTTTCCTACGAGACTAGCCATTTGAGTATTGCCGGGCAATGCTACTTGTGCACTTAGTGATACCATTCCGCATAGCTATTATAGCGTGCATATATCATATATCATCTCTTGTGCCAAAATTTTGTTCCCGCATATACATCATTGCTATCATCGTACGAGCATTTTACATAAGTGGCCAAAGAAAAATATCAAAAGAAAGAGAAGCTTTTAAGCAAAGAGAAAAGAGCAACAACAAGCTTGTAAGCAATAGCCATAGCATCGCCACATTACATATCATACTTGATCATCTTGGATCATCGTGACCGAGTTCACCGGGAATCATACATACGTAGCATACTTGAGATAGAAAGTCCATACATTTTGTCTCTTATAGGTTGTGCACAAGTTCATATCCTCCTATTGAGCAATCGTGCTAGCGTCTCTCTAGTGTTGTGCAGCACGAGCGTTTTCCGTGGATTCCACATTTTGAGCTCATTCCTTGGTTGCACGACCTCATTTATCTATCCGTGTGTGTGTTTCCGTGTGCTACTCATTGCTATTGGTCTACTTGTTTCACTTGCAAGTTTGTGAATCTTTTTCAACATTATAATATCTTACTAAAAATTGCTGAAATTTTGTGCAACCATCCTAACCAAACTCCTCCAAAAGCTTTACTCGTGAAGGTGTGAGATTGACACGGTCCGGTACCAATTGCACTATTTCCATAATACCATATTGGGTGATCATTGATCCATCTTCAACATTGGATAACATTGGTCTAGTTCGTTTCTTTCTTCCACTAACACTTGTTTGAGAATCATGGATAGGCCGAGCACTTCTACCAATCCTCACTTCGACGAGCATGGCGATGCAATGAACGAATACGTCACCAAGGCTCACCTCTTTGGCGTCCAACGAGCATTACATCAAGAGAGCGAAGCATTGGCCGAACGCATTGAACAACTCGCCTCCGACTTTCGACAAACCCTTGATGACAAGCTATCATCTCAAATGGAAGAGTTCCGAACCATGATGGTCAACCGCGATTCTTCCACTTCGTCTTCATCAAGATCAAGACGGCGCCATTCGAGCCGACACTCTTCGGATGCAAGTCTTCCACGAGCACGCTCTCATCATCCCCAAGAACATGACGACCGGCAAGCTTCAAGAAACCCATTCCATGGCAATGGTTTGCAAGACCGCCTTCGAGAGTGCGAATGACAAAACTGGCAAGCACGAGACAACGTGGACCAAGATCAAGTCCCACAACGTCAACGTCAAGTACACCAAGACGACGACACTCTACAACAAGAACGACAACATCGTGAGGAGCAAGCACAAGAAGCTCAACGTGCCCTACGAGAAGCAACTCGCAACATCGTCGAACGCAACCGTCATGTGCGCGAACAAGAAGAGGCCCTCCGACGAGAGCGACAAGACGATGCCGCACGACTTGAGGAGTGCCAAGAGATGAGGAACCGTGCACGAATTCCACGCCCTCACCGACAAGTCAATCAAGATGAGCACGAGGAGCAAGAGCTAGAAGATCAACCTCCACGGCAAGAGCGTCATCGCAACCGCCGACAACGCAATGAGGAGCGCTACGGCAAGCTCAAATTCAACATGCCTAAATTCTCCGGTGGAAATGATCCCGAAGAATACCTTTCTTGGGCATTGAAGGTCGACAAGATATTCCGTCTTGACAACTACGAAGAGGAAAAGAAGATTGCCATGGCATCGCTTGAGTTCCAAGACTATGTTCTCATTTGGTGGGAGCAAGTGATCGAACGACGCCAAGAACGAGGCGAACCACCCATCACCACTTGGAATCAAATCAAGGATGTCATGAGAGCTCGTTTTGTGCCTACACACTATAGTCGTGACCTCTTCAAGAAATAACAACTCCTCAAGCAAGGCACCAAGTCGGTTGAAGCATACTACCAAGAGATGGTAACTGCAATGATACGAGCCAACGTCAAGGAAGATGATGAACAAACTATGGCACGTTTCTTGAATGGCCTCAACTATCCAATCAAGAAAATTGTGGACTTCCAACCGTACTCCAACCTCCTCGAGCTAGTGCACCAAGCAACCAAAGCGGAGCGACAAGTACAAGAGGACTACAAGTACTCCAAGTACTCTTCCAAGACCTACGGTTCACACAACCAAGCTTCAACGACTACGACACCTCCTACTACGACTCGAGCTACACCAAGTACCGGCGACAAGTCAAGCTCCAAGCAACCAATGACATCTTCGAGTCGTCTTCCGACAAGTACCTCCAAGCTTAGACCTTCGTCATCGACTCCTACACTGGATGATACCGCCAAGACAAGTGACGTCAAGTGCTTTACTTGCAAAGGCCGAGGCCACAAGTCATTCGAGTGCCCAACACGACGCACTATGATAATGAACCCCGACGGCACCTATGATTCCACGAGTGAAGATGAAATTGAAGCCCTCGAGCAAGTGGCCATTCACCACCAAGTGAATGAAGATGAAGATGCTCAAATCTATTGCGATAATGATCCGAGCCCCGCTCTTGTGGTCTCCAAGGTCTTGGCACTTCAACAACATCAAGATGAAGCCAAAACATTGCCATATCTTCCATACAAAAGTGATATGGGGTGTCCTGATCTTCTTAGTAAGCGGCGGTGGTGATGATGAAGATGATAGATAACTTGTATGTCGCCGATGAACTCTCCCTCGCTTGATCCCTGATGCCAATGCAAAAGGTCTCAACCCTTTGGATATTCACAACGTCACACACTTGCGCACGTAGCCGTCGACCACGAAACAGTATAATTGCAATATACTAATTCCCAATGGAACAGCAGATTACACTCAACTTGCAATATATGATCTCCAGATCGATACGAATTGGAGATGAGGATTCAAGATGAATGCTTACAAGCAATCTCAAGAACTAGGGTTTATCTTAAACGTGGTCTAACCTTAACTAACTCTAGGGGACGGGTATTTATAGTCTAAAACGAGATCGAAGGGGTACACGGACTGGACAGCCCAAAACCTGCGCGCAGGCAGAGCGGTACTACCGCTTATGGCAAGCGGTACTACCGCTTGTACAAATATCAAGTGCCGTCCTTGTTCCGTTTGGTGTCCAGGAGATACCAGTACCGATTTCGTAAGCGGCAGTAGTGCGGTAGTCGGTGGCCGGTACTACCGTGATAAGCGGTACTACCGCGATGGACGCGCGGTACTGCCGCGATGAGCTTGCCGGGCTTGCCGGTGACAAGCTTGCCGGGCTTGCCGGGCTGGCTTGCCGCGATGGAAGCGGTACTACCGCGATGGAAGCGGTACTACCGCCCTGGGAACTCTGCAGGGTCTTCACTTCCAGGCCTTCCTCCTTTCCTTGCTGCAATGCCTCCTTCCTCCCTTGTGCCATGCCTTCCTCTCCAATGTACCTAACAATACATACACACAAGGATTTAGGCAGTATAAAGCTCTCATCAAAATGAATAGCATTATCAACTAAGAGAGAATTCACCTGTTGTTCTAGTAACTTAGCACGAGCTCTTGTAGTTGGTCCAATCCTGAGTTCATCATTGGACGTCTTCGTTGCAGCAACAGGTTGTTCATCTTCATACGGTAGGAATGGAACCATAGTAGGGATGTCCTCATCATCCTCCCCCCCTTCAAAAGGCGTCGACCCCGACGCTCCAAGGTCATCGACATCACATGGGGACAAATCAGCAACGTTGAAACTGTTGCTAACGCCACCAAAGTCAGCAATTGGAAGATCAATCGAGTAGGCATTGTCATTTATCTTGGCTAACACCTTGTAAGGACCAGCACCACGCGGCCTAAGTTTAGAACGTCTCAGCTATGGAAACCTGTCCTTGCGAAGATGCACCCAAACCATATCTCCAGGCTGGAACAAAACTTTCTTCCTTGATTGGTTTCGTGCAGCAGCAATGTTCTTGCCTGTCTTCTCAATAGCCACTCGTGTCTTCTCATGAATCTTCTTCACATAATCTGCTCTGTTTGATGCCTCCATATTAATCCTCTCATGCAATGGAAGAGGCAGCAAATCTAGTGGTGTAATTGGTTTGAAGCCATACACCACCTCAAAAGGACAAAACTGGGTGGTAGTGTGCACAGCCCTGTTATAGGCGAACTCAACATGTGGCAAACACTCCTCCCACTCACGCAGATTTTTCTTGATCATAACTCGCAGCAATTGGGACAATGTTCGATTCACCACCTCCGTTTGACCATCAGTTTGTGGGTGACATGTAGTACTGAACAGCAACTTCGTTCCGAGCTTTCCCCACAATGTCTTCCAGAAGTAGCTCATAAACTTCACGTCCCTGTCAGAAACAATTGTCTTTGGCACTCCATGCAAGCGTACGATGTCCCTGAAAAACAGGTTAGCAATATGCGACGCATCGTCGCTTTTGTGGCATGCAATAAAATGGGCCATCTTAGAAAATCGATCCACGACCACAAATATAGAATCATGACCTCGGTTAGTGCGTGGCAAACCTAACACAAAATCCATACTTATATCCTCCCATGGTGTGGTAGGTGTAGGTAGTGGCGTATACAAACCGTGAGGCTTCAGTTTTGACTTGGACTTGTTACATGTAATGCAGCGCCGAACAAACTTGGACACATCACGCCTCATCTTGGGCCAATAAAAATGATCAGTGAGCATGAGCAATGTCTTTTCACGCCCAAAGTGACCCATCAATCCTCCTGCATGTGATTCCTGCAACAATAGCAAACGGACGAACGATTCTGGAACACAAAGTTTGTTAGCTCGAAACAAGTATCTATCATGGATGTGGTATTTCTCCCATGCATTTCGAAGCAAACACAAACCATATGGTTCAGCAAAATCATGATCAGTTGCATACAAATCACACAAACTCTCTAAACCAGGAATTTGAACATCGAGATGTGTCAAGAGCATGTTCTTCCTAGAGAGAGCATCAGCAACAATGTTATCTTTTCCCTTCTTATGCTTAATGATATACGGAAAAGACTCAATAAACTCAACCCATTTAGCTAAGCGCCGATGCAGATTTGATTGAGCTTTCAAATATTTCAATGCTTCATGATCAGAATGTATGATAAATTCTTTTGGCCATAAATAATGTTGCCAAACCTCAAGAACTCTAACAAGCGCATACAATTCTTTATCATAAACAGGATAATTCAGTCTAGCACCAGAAAGTTTCTCGCTGAAATAAGCAATAGGTCGACCTTCTTGCATCAACACACCACCAATACCTATACCACTAGCATCACATTCAACTTCAAATTGTTTGGAAAAATCTGGTAGTGCAAGTAATGGTGCAGAAGTAAGCAAACGTTTCAGCTCGTCAAAAGCATGATCTTGGGCTGCGCCCCACACAAAAGACACACCTTTCTTCGTTAATTCATTCAATGGTGCAGCAATAGTACTAAAGTCTTTCACAAAACGGCGATAGAAACCAGCAAGACCGTGAAAACTTCGTACTTGACTAACATTCATGGGAGTAGGCCAATTTTGAATTGCGTCAATCTTAGATGAATCTACGTCTACCCCATGCTTAGATAAAACGTATCCCAGAAATATCACTTTATCTTTTGCAAATGTGCACTTCTCAAGATTAGCATACAATTTATGATCACGCAACACTTGCAAAACCTGTCTAATATGATCACAATGTTCAGATTCATTGCGGC
Source organism: Elymus sibiricus (assembly GCA_039707655.1). Taxonomy (NCBI): domain Eukaryota; kingdom Viridiplantae; phylum Streptophyta; class Magnoliopsida; order Poales; family Poaceae; genus Elymus; species Elymus sibiricus. The sequence goes on from CM077668.1 coordinate 200,750,235, forward strand.
TGTAAACAAGTATATCATCAAAATATACAACCACAAAACGACCAATAAACTTTCTCAAAACATGATTCATTAATCTCATGAAGGTACTAGGTGCATTAGTAAGACCAAAAGGCATAACTAACCACTCATATAAACCAAATTTAGTTTTGAAAGCAGTTTTCCATTCATCCCCTTCCTTCATCCGAATTTGATGGTAACCACTACGTAAATCAATCTTAGAGAAAACAGCAGCACCACTCAATTCATCTAGCATATCCTCTAAGCGTGGAATAGGATGACGATATCGAATAGTGATGTTGTTAATAGCTCTACAATCTACGCACATGCACCATGTACCATCTTTCTTAGGCACCAAAATAACAGGAACAGCACAAGGACTAAGAGAAACACGAATATACCCTTTGTCTAGTAGTGCTTGCACTTGCTTCTGTATTTCCTTCGTTTCTTCGGGGTTGGTCCTGTATGGCGCTCGGTTGGGGAGGGTGGCGCCTGGTATGAGATCAATTTGGTGCTCAATTCCACGCAATGGTGGCAGCCCCGCTGGTACCTCCTCCGGAAACACATCGCCATATTCCTGCAAAACAGTAGACACACCAAGAGAAACAGGTTGTGTATCATGAGAAACTAAAACCTCGCCTTTGTACATAAGCACAAGAGGCAGGGCTGTAGGATCCGCTCGAAATTCTCTCATGTCTTCTTTGGTGGCTAACAAAAGCAAACTAGGCACTCTCGCACTTTTCGTTATATTGTCACTCACGGCTATTACATTGTTCGCTCGGGCAGGTGGCTGTTCGATATTCACGTCTGTTTTCTGACGAGACTCATTCACAATTTGTTGCAGTGACATAGGCTGTAGATTTATTTTCTTGCCCTTGAACTCCAAGTGATAAGTATTGGCACGGCCATTGTGGAGCACATGGCGGTCATAGAGCCATGGCCGACCCAATAAAAGATGGCAAACTGTCATAGGCACCACATCAAATTCAATGGAATCCTTGTATGGTCCTATCTCAAAATTTACGCGCACCATATGACTCACCTTCATCTCACCATTGTCACTCAACCATTGTACGTAATATGGATTGGGGTGAGGGAAATATTTCAGATTTAGCTTGGCACATAACTCCTTGCTTGCAAGATTGCGGCAGCTACCTCCATCAATGATCACCTTGCAAGCTTTGTTGGGGCCAACTAGTGCTTTTGTTTGGAACAGATTGCAGCGCTGTGACTCAACGTGTGGCTGCACACTAAGAGCACGCTGCGAGACAACAAGAGTAGGCGCGGACGAGGCAAAAGCATCTATGTCGTCTTCACGTGTGTACCCATCGCCATCGGAAGCATATGGATCAGCGTCATCTCCAGTCTCATATTCATTGTCATCGTTCACAATCATCACTTTTCTGTTTGGGCACTCTCTCTTGAAGTGTCCCTTGCCTCCACATGTCTGACATAGCATATCTCTATTACGGGCTGTAGACATATTGGAACCTGAGCTAGCAGCAGGAGCAGCAGGTTGCCTTGATTGTGAAACAGTGGGGGCTGGTTTGGTTGCAGAAGAAGAGGGGCGGTTGGCAGCGCCCTCACTAGGTGTGTAAGGGGGCGGCTGTGTTCTGTTGGAGAACCGCCCAGCTGTAGCATAACGGCCTTTAATTTGAGCTTCTTCGGCCAACTAGGACTCAGCTTCTCTTGCATGATGGAGCAGCTCGTTCATTGTATTGTATTGTTGATGCCTAACAATACCCTTGATGTTATATTTCAGCCCATGGAGAAAACGTTGCATAGTCATCTCAACAGATTCTCGAACTCGAGCACGCTGCATCAACATCTCCATCTCCATGTAATATGCATCAACCGTCATGGAACCTTGCTTCAATTGTGTCAATTTATCAAAAACTGTCCGCAAGTAATTAGTGGGAACAAAACGAGCTCGCATGATCTCCTTCATATTGCGCCATGTAAGAACAGGTAACTCATTGTCTTCTCGTCGTTCGCGCACAATGCTATCCCACCAACGCAAAGCATAACCATCAAATTCTGAGGAAGCAAGCTTGATCTTCCTATCTTCAGTGTAGTCATGCAAACGCCATAATTTCTCCATCTTGAGCTCCCAAGTGAGGTACTCCTCGACATCAGTGGAGCCTTCAAATCTGGGAATTGTGAACTTAGGCTTGCCCAAGCCATCATCCTCCTGAAGTGGTACACGCCGAGCACCAGGTGGTGGTGGACGACCATGCCCGTGAAAGCCACGCCCACGGCCATTATTGCCCACCATGTTGTCATTGTCGCCATGAACACTATCAGCATCTTCATGGCCATCATGTCGGCGTTGCTCAATAGCCATACGCAGCCCATTGACTGAAGTTGTCAATTGCTGTATGCTTGTTTGGAGATCATTGACTTGTGTTTGCATAGCATTGACGGTAGTGTCAGTGGCATCCACTTTCATTTGTATAGCTTGAACATCAGCATCAATATTGTCAGTGGATCTATTGATAACCCCTGTCAAATGATCGCGGAGAGCTTCATATTCCCTCCATGTAACAGTAGCATCACCAGTCTTTTTCTGCATCACATCAACATCACTAGAAGACATGATTAGTAGGTTAGTGCAAAAATCAAAATCTGTTTGGTGGCACACTCACAACTCACTCAAAAACTGACAAGAAAAGGAAATCTTACCGTTCCAAAGTGAATAGGAATGCGTACCCGTTCGGATGTATGACTAGTGCACGGATGTGATGAGGTGAATATCAGGGTATAAGAACAATCACACGACAAACCAGGGTATATGGTGGAGCTTGGTTGGGATACCTAACAACACCAATTCACAAATCCTAGTGCTGATCGTGTGATACAAAAAGACCCACGGAAACTCACACGGTGGAGCTAAATGGGGCAATTGCAACTCTGAAAATGAGCTCAAATTTGATGTATGTGTCGAAGTAATGCTCGTGTTGCAATGCACAGGGAGAGACGCTAGCAAAAAGCTCAAAAACAGGGCACAAGATTGCTTAATTCTACAAGTGCAAACAGCAAGATAATACAAATCCAACACTGCAAGAGATAGCAGCAACTTCCGGCCACTGTTTCTCTCTCCTCTTTTTTTTTTCCAGCCCAGACTTGAGCAACAAACAACGAATCTGATCTTGCCAATCTCAGATGCACTTACCAAAAATCCTAACTGAGCAGCCCGTAGAGCACAAGGATATGCTAGTCTCAATAGGAAGGTGCAAAGCAAAAGAAGAAAGGCTGACTATGGTTATCAAACAGATTCAGATCAGTAATCGAAGCAACTAAAACTATAGAAAACAAACTGGAGGAACAGATCTGATCGGGGTGAAGCTAAGGTACGCAAAGAAAAGACTACGACCAACAACTAAGACTTGGAAACGATGTTATCTAGGTGATGGCAAAAAACCCTAACCCTAATCTTTTTTGTGAGGCTTTTTCTGGATAGGAGTAAAAACACAACTAATCTATGGATGATTTGGTGGATGCTTACCGAGGCAACACTGGAAATCTGATACCAAGATGATATGGGGTGTCCCGATCTTCTCAGTAAGCGGTGGTGGTGATGATGAAGATGATAGATAACTTGTATGTCGCCGATGAACTCTCCCTCGCTTGATCCCTGATGCCAATGCAAAAGGTCTCAACCCTTTGGATATTCACAACGTCACACACTTGCGCACGTAGCCGTCGACCACGAAACGGTATAATTGCAATATACTAATTCCCAATGGAACAGCAGATTACACTCAACTTGCAGTATATGATCTCCAGATCGATACGAATTGGAGATGAGGATTCAAGATGAATGCTTACAAGCAATCTCAAGAACTAGGGTTTATCTTAAACGTGGTCTAACCTTAACTAACTCTAGGGGACGGGTATTTATAGTCTAAAACGAGATCGAAGGGGTACACGGACTGGACAGCCCAAAACCTGCGCGCAGGCAGAGCGGTACTACCATGATAAGCGGTACTACCGCTTGTACAAATATCAAGTGCCGTCCTTGTTCCGTTTGGTGTCCAGGAGATACCAGTACCGATTTCGTAAGCGGCAGTAGTGCGGTAGTCGGTGGCCGGTACTACCGTGATAAGCGGTACTACCGCGATGACGCGCGGTACTACCGCGATGAGCTTGCCGGGCTTGCCGGTGACGAGCTTGCCGGGCTTGTCGGGCTGGCTTGCCGCGATGGAAGCGGTACTACCGCGATGGAAGCGGTACTACCGCCCTGGGAACTCTGCAGGGTCTTCACTTCCAGGCCTTCCTCCTTTCCTTGCTGCAATGCCTCCTTGCTCCCTTGTGCCATGCCTTCCTCTCCAATGTACCTAACAATACATACACACAAGGATTTAGGCAGTATAAAGCTCTCATCAAAATGAATAGCATTATCAACTAAGAGAGAATTCACCTGTTGTTCTAGTAACTTAGCACGAGCTCTTGTAGTTGGTCCAATCCTGAGTTCATCATTGGACGTCTTCGTTGCAGCAACAGGTTGTTCATCTTCATACGGTAGGGATGGAACCATAGTAGGGATGTCCTCATCAAAAAGCGTGTATCCAAGGACGTTCCGTCACGGTCATCATCGACGGCGGAAGTTGCCACAACTTGGCAAGTGAAGAGTTATGCTCTAAGCTACAATTGGTTAAGAAGAAGCACCCTCGCCCATACAAGGTCCAATGGTTGAGCGACTCCGGCATCATTCAAGTGGAGCACACCGTTCAAGTCTCCTTCAAGATTGGCGCGTATGAAGACACCTTGGAGTGTGATGTGGTTCCTATGTCCGTATGCCATCTACTTCTTGGGAGACCTTGGCAATTCGATCGCGGCGTCACCCACAATGGACGGACCAATCACTATAGCTTCAAGATGAAGGGCAAGGAATTCGTTCTTAGACCAATGACACCAAGTCAAGTCATCGCGGACAAGCAAGCATCTACCCATCGTGGAGAGTCAAGTGAGCGAGTGAACCACCAAAAAGAGAGTGAGCGCCACAAACCAAAAATGAGCGACTCCACGATGAACGATAAGAGAGACCTAGTTCTTTTAGCTACCAAGAGAGATTTGAGGGATGTGAGTGAGAGCCCATCAAGTGTTCTTCACTTTGTGCTTGTGTGCAAAGATGAAGTGGCGCGGACTAATACTTCACAACATCTTCCTTTCGTATTGTCTCATTTATTGCAGGAATTCGCGGACGTGTTTCCCGATGAGCTACCTCCCGAACTTCCTCCACTACGCGGAATCGAACACCGTATCGACCTCATTCCCGGCGCACCTCTACCGAACAAGGCACCTTACCGCGTCAACCCCGACGAGACCAAAGAGATCCAACGGCAAGTCCAATATCTCATGGAGAATGGGTATGTACATGAGAGCTTGAGTCCATGTGCTGTTCCGGTAATTCTTGTGCGAAAGAAAGATGGTACCTATCGCATGTGTTCCGATTGCCGTCCTATCAATGCTATGACCGTTAGATATCGCCATCCCATTCCCCGCTTAGATGACATGCTTGATGAACTTAGTGGAGGCACAATTTTCTCTAAAATTGACCTTAAAAGTGGCTATTATCAAATACGCATGCAAGAAGGTGATGAATGGAAAATGGCTTTCAAAACCAAATTTGGTTTGTATGAATGGTTAGTCATGCCCATGGGTTTATCGCAAGCTCGTAGCACTTTTATGCGTGTGATGCATTATGTTCTTCGCAAATATATTGGCATTTGTGTTGTGGTTTATTTTGATGACATCCTTGTGTTTAGTGAAACTCTTGAAGATCATGTCAAACGCCTTAGAGACGTATTGCAAGTTCTTAGAGACGAGCGACTTTATGCTAATATGGAAAAATGCACTTTTGGTGTTGATAAGCTTGTTTTCTTGGGCTTTGTTGTCTCATCTAAGGGTGTTCATGTTGATGAAACTAAAATTGATGCTATTAAAAATTGGCCACAACCAACCAATTTGCTTCAAGTGCGTAGCTTCCTTGGCTTAGCCGGATTTTATCATCGCTTTGTGAAGAATTTTAGCACTATTGCATCACCATTGCACACATTGAGTAAGAAGAATGCACCCTTTGTTTGGGGTCCATCTCAAGATGCCGCATTTCATGAGCTTAAGAACTTGCTTACACATGCTCCATTACTTGCATTACCAAGTTTGATAAAACTTTTGAAGTGCATTGTGACGCTAGTGGTAATGGCATTGGTGGGGTGTTGATGCAAGAGAAGCGCCCTATTGCATACTTTAGCGAAAAACTCTCCGGCGCGCAACTTAACTACCCCATCTATGACATAGAGTTATATGCTTTAGTGAGAGTCTTGCATGTGTGGAAACATTACCTTCGCCCTCGTGAATTTGTTATCCATACGGATCATGAACGTTTAAGTACTTTAAGGGTCAAACTAAATTGAATAAGCGTCATGCTAAGTGGAGTGAGTTCATTGAGTCATTTCCTTATGTTATCAAGTATATCAAAGGTAAGGAAAATGTTGTGGCGGACGCTCTTTCCCAAAAGTGCATGTTGGTTACTCAACTTGAGTTGAATGTCATAGGATTTGAGCACATTAAAGACTTGTATGAGCATGATTCGTCATTTGCAATTACTTATGCCAAATGTTTACCTCATAAAACTTGGGAGCAATATTACTTGAAAGATGGTTATCTTATGCGAGCTAACAAACTTTGTATTCCCGAGTCTTCACTTCGTTTGCTACTTTTGCAAGAAGCTCGTGGTGGAGGACTCATGGGACATTTTGGACGTGACAAGACATTCGCTACGCTGTCCAAGAACTACTTTTGGCCAAAGATGTTTCGAGACGTTTCACGCTACACCAACCGGTGCTCTACATGCCGCAAAGCTAAGTCAAAAGCTCAATCTCATGGTCTATATATGCCACTTCCTATTCCATATCACCCATGGGAAGATATTAGCATGGATTTTGTGCTTGGTTTGCCTCGTACTCAAAATGGCAAAGATTCGGTATTTGTTGTTGTTGACCGTTTCTCTAAGATGGCACATTTCATTTCTTGTAACAAGAGCGACGATGCTTCACATGTTGCAAATCTCTTTTGTAGGGAAATCTTGAGATTGCATGGAGTGCCCAAGACGATTGTATCGGACCGCGACATCAAGTTCCTAAGCTACTTTTGGAAGACCCTATGCGCCAAGCTCGGAATCAAGCTACTATTCTCTTCGGCATATCATCCACAAACCGACGGCCAAACGGAGGTCACCAACCGGACGCTATCCACACTCCTTCGTGTGTTGATCAAGAAGAACATAAGGGAGTGGGAGGAATGCTTACCCATCGCTGAGTACGCCTACAATCGAGCAAGACATTCTACTACCGCAAGTCCCCCTTCGAGGTCGTCAACGTCTTCAACCCGTTGTCTCCATTGGACATCCTACCGCTTGTAACATCCCAAAATTCTAAATTTTGGAATGTTATATTAACTAAATAAATATGATTGATTGTTTGATTGATTGATTGAAAGTGAGTGAAATTTGAAACTTTTTGAAAGTTTAATGAGAGGGAATGAAAGAACTTTCCCAAAACTTTCATTCTTGCAATTGATCTCCTTGAATTCAAATTAAATTCAAATACAAAACCCTGGAGTGAAGATGACATGATTTCTTCCATTAAAGAAATGAAAAAGGGGTTTTGAAAAGATTTGAATTCCACTTGAAAATATTTCAAATTCAGAAACTTTATGCAACTCATTGATTTTCATGAGGGAAGATAAAATGACTTCTTCAAATTATATGAAATATGAGTTGGAAGTTAAAAGAAAGGATTTGAAAGTGGTTTAAAATTCAAACTCAAACTCAATTTGGACTTATTTGGTTTTTTTTCAATTTATTTTTTTCCAAAAATAAAATATATGGAAAATAGGATAACATGATTCCCTTCAACAGAAAAATGGAGAAAAATAAATTCGAATTCATTTTGGTATTTTAAAATAATTTTATTTGCATTTTAAATGCAACAGCAGCACTATTTGCTTTATCTGAATTTTTGTGTATTTTAGTTGTATTTCAAAATATGTTCATGTTTTAGGAAATCTTTTTCTGAAAATTTTGATATATTATTTGCCTATATAATATTTCAATTTATTTTTGTTTCATGTCTTTTGTTTGACTGGTTGTGTTAAAAAAAATGGCGAAGCCCACTTAGCCTACCGGCCCAGCTAGCGCCAGCAGGCCCAGCCACGCGCTCCCGCGCCCGAAACCCCTCTCGCTCGGTCGCCCGACCCGCACCGCATCTTCCCGCACCCGCTGCCACTGGGGCCCATGCCGTCTTCCTCCCCCGAAACGGTCGCGCCCGAATCTCGCCGCCACCCGACGCGCCGCCCGCTCCGATCTTCCCAGAACCGCCTCCCGCGTCGACCTCCTCCCCAAGATTCTTGCCCTATAAATACCCTCACCCCTCCTCTCTCGATCCCCTTCGAAAACCCTCGCCAAAACCCTCCACGTTCGCCGTCCTCGCCGTTCCGATCTCGCCGGCCGAAACTACCTCTGCCGACGAATACGACGCCGGTGAGCTTCCCCAGCCCCTTTTGTTCTGGCCATCGGCCTAGCCCATCGTCGCACATTGCTTTGACAAATTTTTGTCCACGGTTTCCGCCTACAGGGAGCTACACGAGCTCGACGCCGTCGCCGGAGCACCCGGAGCTCCGCCGCTTCATCCCGTCGCCGTCCGTCGTCCTCGATCTCCATCGACCACACCCCCGACTTCGTCTCACTCCGCTGCATCTCACCGACCACTCCGCCGTCGCCCTCGACCACCGGAGCGCCGTCGTCGTCAACGCCCGAGCCGCCACTACCTCCATCGTCGTCGACCTCCCCTCTGTAAGCGCCGGCGAAAGCCTCCACCGTCCGATCTTCATCCAGTGGCTAGGATAGATCGTTTTTATTTTTATTTTAGGCCGAACCGTTTTTCTGTAGGGCTCGGTTAACCGCTCCAAACGCTCGTGCGCACAACCCCATAGCCCAATTAGAATCTGCCACGTAGACGCCGCCCGATCGATAGCGATTTTCTTTTATTTTCGTTCTGTTTTTAAAAACAGAAAGTTCTTATCTTAGGAAATTCATATCTATTAGGATTTTTAGTGTTTTGATTTGATTCCTTTTGCATTAGATTAGAAATTTTATTAAGTTTCTGTAGATGTCAAGTTTGACTAGATTTGAAAGTTTGAATTTGAATTTGCATGAATTTTGCTCGAATCACTAGATTGGCTATAACTTGAGCTAGGAATAATATTTTTGAGTGATTCTTTTTGCTACTGGCTCTTTGTGACTTTGTTTATCAGTAGTAATTAATTGGAGAATTTTATAATTATTTTAAAATTAGGTTTTAACGAAAACAGTGCTATTTTAGTGTTTTATAGCTTTTGTGTTTATTCTTTTAATTTTAATTGCTTTAAAGTGATTTCTTTTGTTTTCTTTGACAGGTTCATATTAGTTTCTGTATAGTTAACAGTAGCAATTTCATTTGTAGTAAAAAAATATTTTTAGTATTTTATTTCTTTCATCTTACTAGAAAACTTGTTTTGATAATTATAGGAGTTTTACAAATGATTTTAATATGATTCTTTTTGCATAAAATTTTCTTTGAGTTCTTCTTTCTGTCATTTAGTAAAAACTTTATTTTTGTTTCTGTTAAAAAAATATTTGGTGGCAGAAAACCTTTGTAGCTTGTTTTACTTGTAGTAAGGCTTTGCTTTGAGTTTTATAGTTTTCTTTGGTTTTTATTTGAGTTTTGTTATTGATTTCTTTATTTTTTTATTTGTTATTTTGATTGCTAGAATTGCTTGCTAGAATGCTTACTTATGTGAATGCTATGTCTGATTAATATAGATTTCATCGGAGCGACGAGTAGTTCTATCAAGTTCAGTTTCCGAGAGCGTTAATATCTTCACCAACTTACCAGGCAAGTTCACTTTGACCATCTGTTTTACCTAAGTTTTATTTGCATGTAGTATCATCCCTTCAATAATTCCTCCAGTAGTGATATTAAATCTTGTAATTGAGTAGAATGCATGAGGTAGGAACCCATCTCCCTGTTACCAAGCCCGGGACGTTGTTTAGTTTTAATGCTACGCTAAAGTAGACGGGGTTTGGTATGAGTGCCCGGGAGTGGTGTGAGAAGGTGGACTCTACGTCAATGACGACAACTTCATGATGGCATCTGCAAGGACTACTCAAGATTTCAAGACTCGAGACAAGATTTTAATACACACTACTGGGTAAAGGATGGATTTGATGGGCACCCTGGAGTAACCAGTGGATGGCCGGGATGCATGGAGAAGCGCCATGACATCTTGCGGAAAGCTTCACCCAGACTCAAAGAGACGGAAGAATACTTCATGCCCGGAAGCTTACCTGTGCAACCGCAAGTCATTATGGGCTCTGGCTTGGTTGACCTTAGTTGTGACTCTGGCTGGGACGGTGCTAGCAGATGTAGAACTACGGTAGGATTGGATGAGCACCGGACAGTGGTCAGAGGAACTCTTCGGAAGACCATGTTTCGGTCGTCTTGTTCTGAAACACCCTGAAGTGCGGGAACGTAAAAAGAGGGATCAAATCTTTTGGGTAAAGTGCACAACACTCTGCAGAGTTAAAACCTAATCGATTAGCCGTGTCCCCGGTTACGGACAATTTGAGCCTCTGGACTTGGATCTATCTCGGAACTCTCAACACTGGACTGATAATTAATTGTGGGCAACTTATAAGTGTTCTGGGTTATGAGACATCGGTTGGCGGAACCATGTCCTAGTAGATAACTCTGTAGTGATGACTCCTGATATTTCTTTGATGTAGGGAAAATAAAACCAGCTTTTACGCAGAAACTCAGACACAGAGCCACAATGCCATATTGCATATAGAATAGTTTTATCATCTGCTTTTCCTATGGTGATCTTGCCGGTACATTCAATGTACTGACCTACACGGCTGCAACGTATCATGTTGCAGGATTTCTACGACGAGTAAGAGTTAGGATATAGGGTTACGATCTACACTCAACCTGCCGATGGCGTTGATGGGACTCCACACCCGATTGACTGTTTCCACTGAGACTTATGAGGTATATATCAGTTTTACGTTATTTATACATGTGATTGCACTTTGATATATACATTGACGTACTGTGTGTGCCAGCATACCGATCCAGGGATGGCACAGATACACTGAGGCTTGACCGTTTGAGGTCGGGTCGCTACAGAGATGGTATCAGAGCACATGTTGACTGTAGGACGTGACCCTAGAAATCGGAAAGCCCATAGGACAGGATATATCTAAAACTTTATTTTCAAAAAGACCCTTACTTCTCATTTTATCAAATGGTCCCTCTTACCTCAATTAGTTAGAATATATCCCTTCCCCTTTTGACCACACGGAGGATCAACCGAAGCCTCTCCAAGAAGGACCAGATATCGGACAACTGATGGTCACTTCGGAGTAATGAAGATTTCACCATGCATTAGAATAATTGAAGCTACAACAGTTGAAGACTCTGAAGACCGGAAGAATTTGAAGACCCTGAAGAATCCCAATATTATTATGACCTTTATAAGACCAAAACCCCTGATGTATACCCACGTTAGATACGATGGTTTGTGAGTTGCCATTTGTGTGTGTTTTTCCGACAGCCACAAAAAAACCTATTTTCAAAACTATTGTTTGTATTGTGTGAATATCCCTTTATCCTTCTCTCGTATCTCATCCCAAAACCCTTGGACCCAATAGATGATGAATGAAGATGGACTTGTATTCTCTGGACCGATGACACAGCCGGAGGCAGAGCTATGGATTCAGAACATGGAGAATCATCTCGGAAACAACTTGGTTGCAAGGAAGTATGAGGTTCAATACGCTCTTCAGTACTTTACAGAAAGTGATGCAACCTGGTGGAAAAGGCATCAAGCCATACAAGGGTGTAATGGAGCAAAGACTTGGGAGGAATTCAAGAAGACTCTGCTAAGATCCCGTCTTATCCGAAAGCATTATGATAACCCAAGGAAGAAACCTTGTGCCTGCAAGATATGCGGAGAAATAGGACACACCCAGGAAGAACACAAGGATGGATGCCCTCATTGTGAAGGAAATCACCCAGCTGAGGAATGCCCGACTGGGCAGGTGACATGTTTCTTGTGTGAAGGAACTACCCATTTCCCGGCTCAATGCCAAATGTACCCCAAGGTAGAAGAAGTCATCAAGCAGTAGGAGGAAGCCATGAAGGAAGGTGTTAAAGATACAGATGAACAAGGCCTAATCAGATTTTACTCCAATGCCTGCTATTCATGTGGAGAAGAAGGACATTTTTCACAGTATTGCACGAAGAAGGGAACTTAGTATATTGGTGAGTTCCCGATAGAAGAAGTGGAGTTTGATCCACACTAAATAGAAGGTTTGATCGGAACAAAGAAGTACAGGAAGAGAAAACAAAGACCTCCCCAGAACAGCCCAATTTCTGCCGAAAAGGACCAGAGTCATATTATATGTTTCAAGTGCAAGAAGTCAGGTCACTATTTCGATAGATGTCCAGGAAAGAAACTAAAAATCCAAGGAGCCTTCATAATCACAAAGAAGCCCCGAGACATGTCGGAAGTCATTTGTTTTCGCTACAAGGAGGCAGGACATTTTGCCAGGGAATGTCCAGATCAGAAGAAAGCTGGAGCTAAGTAGTCGAGATTTTGATATTGGTAATAAGTGTAGTAGGAAGCAGTTATATTTTCATAAGTATGATGAGTTGAGTTATGTAATGGAAGTCTCGGAGATTGTAATAATTCATGAATCAATAAAGTTGATATGTCATATGCTGAAAGGCTTTATGAAGTTGTTATGCTGTTAACATTTATCTTGGAACTGATTATGTGGGTAAACATGGATGAAAATGAGTTGTTGATGCATAAACTGCGATTTTGATAAAGCACAAGGATACAATAGAATATGGTCAATGGATAACCCAGTACATCTTGTTCTAAGGATGACAATACCCTGTAAGATGTCGGGAATTGAATTTGAAGTTTTGTTTGGATGATATGATATGTTTACCCAAGGAGATTCATACATTATTCTGAATACCCCTTCTGTCTTACAACTGTAGATGACAACCCTTTATGAGTCTTTCCTCAAGGGCCCGGAAACCATCATGACCCTGACTAGTGATCATGATTACCCAAAGATCCCGAAGGACATGATGAATCATATTCACCTTGAAGGAGATGCAGTCTACAAGGGCTACCCCTTCATAGAAAATGGAGTGGAACTTTGGTACGTGGAGGTACACCTCCACCGTGTGAAAGGAGTTTGCCCAAAGACTATGGGGCAATACTTTTTCATTTCTCGTGTACCACGAACCACGTTCTTCGACTCTGTTCGTGAAGCTGCCATGGAAGCCATACGTCATATCGGAGAAATACTTGAAGCAAGACTCCGTCATACTCAAGAGTACCTGAGAGAGCTGCATGCAGAGATGATGGAGATGAAGCTCATGGCCACCATGATGAAGCAAAAGATTGATGATTTCAAGGAGCATATCTCACAATTCCAGTGGGACTGAAGCTTCCAAGGAGGATACATGAATAAAGATGAAATTAATGCTTGACCATACCAAACCTTGTGGATGGCAGCATTTGTAATAAAGTACTTTTGAATGTTGGAATTTTGAGAAGTTGTTAAGGATGTAATAAAGGATTTGATATGAATATGATTTATGGATGAACCAGTGCGTGTTATTTTAATTGTCATGCTTTTGTGTGAACACTTGACCAATGGAAAGGAAAGTGTATTCCACAGAGTGGAGTTGGACAAAATGAGTTGGAGTTTTGTTTTCGTTATGATGGTTACCCCAAGAGTATGAAGGAATGAAGTATTATTGGAGTTAAAGGAGGTGTAATGTTGGAAGATGGAACATTTGTAATTCCAAGGATGAGTTAAAGCTGTACAAGTATTGAAGTGGGCCCATAACCCACATGACCCAGGATTCGCTAAGGAAAACAAGCCCAATCTTGTTGAAAAAAGAATCTTGAAGAAGCTACGATTTCATCAGCAGACGTTTCATAGGAGGTTACGTAAACCTCGAGAGTTGTGAAGAAACGGTAGATGTATGTTTGGCTTGCAGAACCAATGGATTTACCCGAACCCGAATCGATGACAAGAGAGATTCTGCAATGCCTATGAGAATGCCCGAGTGTTAGCAAACGAGATTTGCTAAACCTTATACAGAGTAATGATTTGGGTGCGACATGGCTTGGCCACCATGACGACTTACTCTTATCATTCGCTCTCGCTATTTGGAATGGAAAATCTGGAGTGACTTACCTATAGTAGAGAGAGACGACGGTCGTTGAAACCTTCTTTAAGCCTTAGAATGGTATGATAAGAAACCCTGGTACCAGGCAGTTGTTGCCAAACGTAGGTTATACGGTGAGATTCAACCCAAACCTTTTTCCTGCAGGAAACCACAAACTGTTGACCACCATGAGATTTCTGATAATTGTCTAGTATTGACGACAGACCTGTCAGCTAAGGAGACCCAGTCTTGGGAACAGCCCTATTTGGATGAAAGGACACATGATTATGAGCAAAGAGGTCATGCCTTATCGGAAAGGCATCAAAGAAGGAATTGTCCCGAAGATATGAGAGGACTGACATTGTCAACCCAAAAGGTGGAATACCGGAGTTTGAAGGAACCAAGACTCTGATTTTAAGTGTGGTAGCACCCCAGACCTTTCCGAGCAAAGGATTTGCTGGAAGACCCCCAACCCTAACCCTTTCTTGCTAGCCTCTCCGAATCTCGAGGACGAGATTTATTTTAAGTGTGGTAGGTTTGTAACATCCCAAAATTCTAAATTTTGGAATGTTATATTAACTAAATAAATATGATTGATTGTTTGATGGATTGATTGAAAGTGAGTGAAATTTGAAATTTTTTAAAAGTTTAATGAGAGGGAATGAAAGAACTTTCCCAAAACTTTCATTCTTGCAATTGATCTCCTTGAATTCAAATTCAATTCAAATACAAAACCCTGGAGTGAAGATGACATGATTTCATCCATTAAAGAAATGAAAAAGGGTTTTTGAAAAGATTTGAATTCCACTTGAAAATATTTCAAATTCGGAAACTTTATGCAACTCAATGATTTTCATGAGGGAAGATAAAATAACTTCTTCAAATTATTGAAATATGAGTTGGAAGTTAAAAGAAAGGATTTGAAAGTGGTTTAAAATTCAAACTCAAACTCAATTTGGACTTATTTGGTTTTTATTTAATTTATTTTTTTCCAAAAATAAAATATATGGAAAATAGGGTAACATGATTCCCTTCAACAGAAAAATGGATAAAAATAAATTCGAATTCATTTTGGTATTTTAAAATAATTTTATTTGCATTTTAAATGCAACAACAGCACTATTTGCTTTATCTGAATTTTTGTGTATTTTAGTTGTATTTCAAAATATGTTCATGTTTTAGGAAATCTTTTTCTGAAAATTTTGATATATTATATGCCTATATAATATTTCAATTTATTTTTGTTTCTTGTCTTTTGTTTGACTGGTTGTGTTAAAAAAAATGGCGAAGCCCACTTAGCCTACCGGCCCAGCTAGCGCCAGCAGGCCCAGCCGCGCGCTCCCGCGCCCGAAACCCCTCTCGCTCGGTCGCTCGACCCGCACCGCATCTCCCCGCACCCGCTGCCACTGGGGCCCACGCCGTCTTCCTCCCCCGAAACGGTCGCGCCCGAATCTCGCCCCCACCCGACGCGCCGCCCGCTCCGATCTTCCCGGAACCGCCTCCCGCGTCGACCTCCTCACCAAGATTCTTGCCCTATAAATACCCTCACCCCTCCTCTCTCGATCCCCTTCGAAAACCCTCGCCAGAACCCCCCACGTTCACCGTCCTCGCCGTTCCGATCTCGCCGGCCGAAACTACCTCCGCCGACGAATACGACGCCGGTGAGCTTCCCCAACCCCTTTTGTTCCGGCCATCGGCCTAGCCCATCGGCCTAGCCCATCGTCGCGCATTGCTTTGACAAATTTTTGTCCACGGTTTCCGCCTACAGGGAGCTACACGAGCTCGACGCCGTCGCCGGAGCACCCGGAGCTCCGCCGCTTCATCCCGTCGCCGTCCGTCGTCCTCGATCTCCATCGACCACACCCCCGACTTCGTCTCACTCCGCTGCATCTCCCCGACCACTCCGCCGTCGCCCTCGACCACCGGAGCACCGTCGTCGTCAACGCCCGAGCCACCACTGCCTCCATCGCCGTCGACCTCTCCTCTGTAAGCCGGCAAAAGCCTCCACCGTCCGATCTTCATCCAGTGGCTAGGATAGATCGTTTTTATTTTTATTTTAGGCCGAACCGTTTTTCTGTAGGGCTCGGTTAACCGCTCCAAACGCTCGCGCGCACAACCCCTTAGCCCAATTAGAATCTGCCACGTAGACGCCGCCCGATCGATAGCGTTTTTCTTTTATTTTCGTTCTGTTTTTAAAAACAGAAAGTTCTTATCTTAGGAAATTCATATCTGTTAGGATTTTTAGTGTTTTGATTTGATTCCTTTTGCATTAGATTAGAAATTTTATTAAGTTTCTGTAGATGTCAAGTTTGACTAGATTTGAAAGTTTGAATTTGAATTTGCATGAATTTTGCTCGAATCACTAGATTGGCTATAGCTTGAGCTAGGAATAATATTTTTGAGTGATTCTTTTTGCTACTGGCTCTTTGTGACTTTGTTTATCAGTAGTAATTAATTGAAGAATTTTATAATTATTTTAAAATTAGGTTTTAATGAAAACAGTACTGTTTTAGTGTTTTATAGCTTTAGTGTTTATTCTTTTAATTTTAATTGCTTTAAATTGATTTCTTTTGTTTTCTTTGACAGGTTCATATTAGTTTCTGTATAGTTAACAGTAGCAATTTCATTTGTAGTAAAAAAATATTTTTAGTATTTTATTTCTTTCATCTTACTAGAAAACTTGTTTTGATCATTATAGGAATTTTACAAATGATTTTAATATGATTCTTTTTGCATAAAATTTTCTTTGAGTTCTTCTTTCTGTCATTTAGTAAAAACTTTATTTTTGTTTCTGTTAAAAATTTATTTGGTGGCAGAATACCTTTGTAGCTTGTTTTACTTGTAGTAAGCCTTTGCTTTGAGTTTTATAGTTTTCTTTGGTTTTTATTTGAGTTTTGTTATTGATTTCTTTATTTTTTTATTTGTTGATTGTTATTTTTATTGCTAGAATTGCTTGCTAGAATGTTTGCTTATGTGAATGCTATGTCTGATTAATTTAGATTTCATCGGAGCGACGAGTAGTTCTATCAAGTTCAGTTTCTGAGAGCGTTAATATCTTCACCAACTTACTAGTAAAGTTCACTTTGACCATCTGTTTTACCTAAGTTTTATTTGCATGTAGTATCATCCCTTCAATAATTCCTCCAGTAGTGATATTAAATCTTGTAGTTGAGTAGAATGCATGAGGTAGGAACCCATCTCCCTGTTACCAAGCCCGGGACGTTGTTTAGTTTTAAGGCTACGCTAAAGTAGACGGGGTTTGGTATGAGTGCCCGGGAGTGGTGTGAGAAGGTGGACTCTACGTCAATGACGACAACTTCATGATGGCATCTGCAAGGACTACTCAAGATTTCAAGACTCGAGACAAGATTTTAATACACACTACTGGGTAAAGGATGGATTTGATGGGCACCCTGGAGTAACCAGTGGATGGCCGGGATGCATGGAGAAGCGCCATGACATCTTGCGGAAAGCTTCACCCAGACTCAAAGAGATGGAAGAATACTTGATGCCCGGAAGCTTACCTGTGCAACCGCAAGTCATTATGGGCTCTGGCTTGGTTGACCTTAGTTGTGACTCTGGCTGGGACGGTGCTAGCAGATGTAGAACTACGGTAGGATTGGATGAGCACCGGACAGTGGTCAGAGGAACTCTTCGGAAGACCATGTTTCGGTCGTCTTGTTCTGAAACACCCTGAAGTGCGGGAACGTAAAAAGAGGGATCAAATCTTTTGGGTAAAGTGCACAACACTCTGCAGAGTTAAAACCTAATCGATTAGCCGTGTCCCCGGTTACGGACAATTTGAGCCTCTGGACTTGGATCTATCTCGGAACTCTCAACACTGGACTGATAATTAATTGTGGGCAACTTATAAGTGTTCTGGGTTATGAGACATCGGTTGGCGGAACCATGTCCTAGTAGATAACTCTGTAGTGATGACTCCTGATATTTCTTTGATGTAGGGAAAATAAAACCAGCTTTTACGCAGAAACTCAGACATAGAGCCACAATGCCATATTGCATATAGAATAGTTTTATCATCTGCTTTTCCTATGGTGATCTTGCCGGTACATTCAATGTACTGACCTACACGGCTGCAACGTATCATGTTGCAGGATTTCTACGACGAGTAAGAGTTAGGATATAGGGTTACGATCTACACTCAACCTGCCGATGGCGTTGATGGGACTCCACACCCGATTGACTGTTTCCACTGAGACTTATGAGGTATATATCAGTTTTACGTTATTTATACATGTGATTGCACTTTGATATATACATTGACGTACTGTGTGTGCCAGCATACCGATCCAGGGATGGCACAGATACACTGAGGCTTGACCGTTTGAGGTCGGGTCGCTACAGAGATGGTATCAGAGCACATGTTGACTGTAGGACGTGACCCTAGAAATCGGAAAGCCCATAGGACAGGATATATCTAAAACTTTATTTTCAAAAAGACCCTTACTTCTCATTTTATCAAATGGTCCCTCTTACCTCAATTAGTTAGAATATATCCCTTCCCCTTTTGACCACACGGAGGATCAACCGAAGCCTCTCCAAGAAGGACCAGATATCGGACAACTGATGGTCACTTCGGAGTAATGAAGATTTCACCATGCATTAGAATAATTGAAGCTACAACAGTTGAAGACTCTGAAGACCGGAAGAATTTGAAGACCCTGAAGAATCCCAATATTATTATGACCTTTATAAGACCAAAACCCCTGATGTATACCCACGTTAGATACGATGGTTTGTGAGTTGCCATTTGTGTGTGTTTTTCCGACAGCCACAAAAAAACCTATTTTCAAAACTATTGTTTGTATTGTGTGAATATCCCTTTATCCTTCTCTCGTATCTCATCCCAAAACCCTTGGACCCAATAGATGATGAATGAAGATGGACTTGTATTCTCTGGACCGATGACACAGCCGGAGGCAGAGCTATGGATTCAGAACATGGAGAATCATCTCGGAAACAACTTGGTTGCAAGGAAGTATGAGGTTCAATACGCTCTTCAGTACTTTACAGAAAGTGCTGCAACCTGGTGGAAAAGGCATCAAGCCATACAAGGGTGTAATGGAGCAAAGACTTGGGAGGAATTCAAGAAGACTCTGCTAAGATCCCGTCTTATCCGAAAGCATTATGATAACCCAAGGAAGAAACCTTGTGCCTGCAAGATATGCGGAGAAATAGGACACACCCAGGAAGAACACAAGGATGGATGCCCTCATTGTGAAGGAAATCACCCAGCTGAGGAATGCCCGACTGGGCAGGTGACATGTTTCTTGTGTGAAGGAACTACCCATTTCCCGGCTCAATGCCAAATGTACCCCAAGGTAGAAGAAGTCATCAAGCAGTAGGAGGAAGCCATGAAGGAAGGTGTTAAAGATACAGATGAACAAGGCCTAATCAGATTTTACTCCAATGCCTGCTATTCATGTGGAGAAGAAGGACATTTTTCACAGTATTGCACGAAGAAGGGAACTTAGTATATTGGTGAGTTCCCGACAGAAGAAGTGGAGTTTGATCCACACTAAATAGAAGGTTTGATCGGAACAAAGAAGTACAGGAAGAGAAAACAAAGACCTCCCCAGAACAGCCCAATTTCTGCCGAAAAGGACCAGAGTCATATTATATGTTTCAAGTGCAAGAAGTCAGGTCACTATTTCGATAGATGTCCAGGAAAGAAACTAAAAATCCAAGGAGCCTTCATAATCACAAAGAAGCCCCGAGACATGTCGGAAGTCATTTGTTTTCGCTGCAAGGAGGCAGGACATTTTGCCAGGGAATGTCCAGATCAGAAGAAAGCTGGAGCTAAGTAGTCGAGATTTTGATATTGGTAATAAGTGTAGTAGGAAGCAGTTATATTTTCATAAGTATGATGAGTTGAGTTATGTAATGGAAGTCTCGGAGATTGTAATAATTCATGAATCAATAAAGTTGATATGTCATATGCTGAAAGGCTTTATGAAGTTGTTATGCTGTTAACATTTATCTTGGAACTGATTATGTGGGTAAACATGGATGAAAATGAGTTGTTGATGCATAAACTGCGATTTTGATAAAGCACAAGGATACAATAGAATATGGTCAATGGATAACCCAGTACATCTTGTTCTAAGGATGACAATACCCTGTAAGATGTCGGGAATTGAATTTGAAGTTTTGTTTGGATGATATGATATGTTTACCCAAGGAGATTCATACATTATTCTGAATACCCCTTCTGTCTTACAACTGTAGATGACAACCCTTTATGAGTCTTTCCTCAAGGGCCCGGAAACCATCATGACCCTGACTAGTGATCATGATTACCCAAAGATCCCGAAGGACATGATGAATCATATTCACCTTGAAGGAGATGCAGTCTACAAGGGCTACCCCTTCATAGAAAATGGAGTGGAACTTTGGTACGTGGAGGTACACCTCCACCGTGTGAAAGGAGTTTGCCCAAAGACTATGGGGCAATACTTTTTCATTTCTCGTGTACCACGAACCACATTCTTCGACTCTGTTCGTGAAGCTGCCATGGAAGCCATACGTCATATCGGAGAAATACTTGAAGCAAGACTCCGTCATACTCAAGAGTACCTGAGAGAGCTGCATGCAGAGATGATGGAGATGAAGCTCATGGCCACCATGATGAAGCAAAAGATTGATGATTTCAAGGAGCATATCTCACAATTCCAGTGGGACTGAAGCTTCCAAGGAGGATACATGAATAAAGATGAAATTAATGCTTGACCATACCAAACCTTGTGGATGGCAGCATTTGTAATAAAGTACTTTTGAATGTTGGAATTTTGAGAAGTTGTTAAGGATGTAATAAAGGATTTGATATGAATATGATTTATGGATGAACCAGTGCGTGTTATTTTAATTGTCATGCTTTTGTGTGAACACTTGACCAATGGAAAGGAAAGTGTATTCCACAGAGTGGAGTTGGACAAAATGAGTTGGAGTTTTGTTTTCGTTATGATGGTTACCCCAAGAGTATGAAGGAATGAAGTATTATTGGAGTTAAAGGAGGTGTAATGTTGGAAGATGGAACATTTGTAATTCCAAGGATGAGTTAAAGCTGTACAAGTATTGAAGTGGGCCCATAACCCACATGACCCAGGATTCGCTAAGGAAAACAAGCCCAATCTTGTTGAAAAAAGAATCTTGAAGAAGCTACGATTTCATCAGCAGACGTTTCATAGGAGGTTACGTAAACCTCGAGAGTTGTGAAGAAACGGTAGATGTATGTTTGGCTTGCAGAACCAATGGATTTACCCGAACCCGAATCGATGACAAGAGAGATTCTGCAATGCCTATGAGAATGCCCGAGTGTTAGCAAACGAGATTTGCTAAACCTTATACAGAGTAATGATTTGGGTGCGACATGGCTTGGCCACCATGACGACTTACTCTTATCATTCTCTCTCGCTATTTGGAATGGAAAATCTGGAGTGACTTACCTATAGTAGAGAGAGACGACGGTCGTTGAAACCTTCTTTAAGCCTTAGAATGGTATGATAAGAAACCCTGGTACCAGGCAGTTGTTGCCAAACGTAGGTTATACGGTGAGATTCAACCCAAACCTTTTTCCTGCAGGAAACCACAAACTGTTGACCACCATGAGATTTCTGATAATTGTCTAGTATTGACGACAGACCTGTCAGCTAAGGAGACCCAGTCTTGGGAACAGCCCTATTTGGATGAAAGGACACATGATTATGAGCAAAGAGGTCATGCCTTATCGGAAAGGCATCAAAGAAGGAATTGTCCCGAAGATATGAGAGGACTGACATTGTCAACCCAAAAGGTGGAATACCGGAGTTTGAAGGAACCAAGACTCTGATTTTAAGTGTGGTAGCACCCCAGACCTTTCCGAGCAAAGGATTTGCTGGAAGACCCCCAACCCTAACCCTTTCTTGCTAGCCTCTCCGAATCTCGAGGACGAGATTTATTTTAAGTGTGGTAGGTTTGTAACATCCCAAAATTCTAAATTTTGGAATGTTATATTAACTAAATAAATATGATTGATTGTTTGATGGATTGATTGAAAGTGAGTGAAATTTGAAATTTTTTAAAAGTTTAATGAGAGGGAATGAAAGAACTTTCCCAAAACTTTCATTCTTGCAATTGATCTCCTTGAATTCAAATTCAATTCAAATACAAAACCCTGGAGTGAAGATGACATGATTTCATCCATTAAAGAAATGAAAAAGGGTTTTTGAAAAGATTTGAATTCCACTTGAAAATATTTCAAATTCGGAAACTTTATGCAACTCAATGATTTTCATGAGGGAAGATAAAATAACTTCTTCAAATTATTGAAATATGAGTTGGAAGTTAAAAGAAAGGATTTGAAAGTGGTTTAAAATTCAAACTCAAACTCAATTTGGACTTATTTGGTTTTTATTTAATTTATTTTTTTCCAAAAATAAAATATATGGAAAATAGGGTAACATGATTCCCTTCAACAGAAAAATGGATAAAAATAAATTCGAATTCATTTTGGTATTTTAAAATAATTTTATTTGCATTTTAAATGCAACAGCAGCACTATTTGCTTTATCTGAATTTTTGTGTATTTTAGTTGTATTTCAAAATATGTTCATGTTTTAGGAAATCTTTTTCTGAAAATTTTGATATATTATATGCCTATATAATATTTCAATTTATTTTTGTTTCTTGTCTTTTGTTTGACTGGTTGTGTTAAAAAAAATGGCGAAGCCCACTTAGCCTACCGGCCCAGCTAGCGCCAGCAGGCCCAGCCGCGCGCTCCCGCGCCCGAAACCCCTCTCGCTCGGTCGCTCGACCCGCACCGCATCTCCCCGCACCCGCTGCCACTGGGGCCCACGCCGTCTTCCTCCCCCGAAACGGTCGCGCCCGAATCTCGCCCCCACCCGACGCGCCGCCCGCTCCGATCTTCCCGGAACCGCCTCCCGCGTCGACCTCCTCACCAAGATTCTTGCCCTATAAATACCCTCACCCCTCCTCTCTCGATCCCCTTCGAAAACCCTCGCCAGAACCCCCCACGTTCACCGTCCTCGCCGTTCCGATCTCGCCGGCCGAAACTACCTCCGCCGACGAATACGACGCCGGTGAGCTTCCCCAACCCCTTTTGTTCCGGCCATCGGCCTAGCCCATCGGCCTAGCCCATCGTCGCGCATTGCTTTGACAAATTTTTGTCCACGGTTTCCGCCTACAGGGAGCTACACGAGCTCGACGCCGTCGCCGGAGCACCCGGAGCTCCGCCGCTTCATCCCGTCGCCGTCCGTCGTCCTCGATCTCCATCGACCACACCCCCGACTTCGTCTCACTCCGCTGCATCTCCCCGACCACTCCGCCGTCGCCCTCGACCACCGGAGCACCGTCGTCGTCAACGCCCGAGCCACCACTGCCTCCATCGCCGTCGACCTCTCCTCTGTAAGCCGGCAAAAGCCTCCACCGTCCGATCTTCATCCAGTGGCTAGGATAGATCGTTTTTATTTTTATTTTAGGCCGAACCGTTTTTCTGTAGGGCTCGGTTAACCGCTCCAAACGCTCGCGCGCACAACCCCTTAGCCCAATTAGAATCTGCCACGTAGACGCCGCCCGATCGATAGCGTTTTTCTTTTATTTTCGTTCTGTTTTTAAAAACAGAAAGTTCTTATCTTAGGAAATTCATATCTGTTAGGATTTTTAGTGTTTTGATTTGATTCCTTTTGCATTAGATTAGAAATTTTATTAAGTTTCTGTAGATGTCAAGTTTGACTAGATTTGAAAGTTTGAATTTGAATTTGCATGAATTTTGCTCGAATCACTAGATTGGCTATAGCTTGAGCTAGGAATAATATTTTTGAGTGATTCTTTTTGCTACTGGCTCTTTGTGACTTTGTTTATCAGTAGTAATTAATTGAAGAATTTTATAATTATTTTAAAATTAGGTTTTAATGAAAACAGTACTGTTTTAGTGTTTTATAGCTTTAGTGTTTATTCTTTTAATTTTAATTGCTTTAAATTGATTTCTTTTGTTTTCTTTGACAGGTTCATATTAGTTTCTGTATAGTTAACAGTAGCAATTTCATTTGTAGTAAAAAAATATTTTTAGTATTTTATTTCTTTCATCTTACTAGAAAACTTGTTTTGATCATTATAGGAATTTTACAAATGATTTTAATATGATTCTTTTTGCATAAAATTTTCTTTGAGTTCTTCTTTCTGTCATTTAGTAAAAACTTTATTTTTGTTTCTGTTAAAAATTTATTTGGTGGCAGAATACCTTTGTAGCTTGTTTTACTTGTAGTAAGCCTTTGCTTTGAGTTTTATAGTTTTCTTTGGTTTTTATTTGAGTTTTGTTATTGATTTCTTTATTTTTTTATTTGTTGATTGTTATTTTTATTGCTAGAATTGCTTGCTAGAATGTTTGCTTATGTGAATGCTATGTCTGATTAATTTAGATTTCACCGGAGCGACGAGTAGTTATATCAAGTTCAGTTTCTGAGAGCGTTAATATCTTCACCAACTTACCAGTAAAGTTCACTTTGACCATCTGTTTTACCTAAGTTTTATTTGCATGTAGTATCATCCCTTCAATAATTCCTCCAGTAGTGATATTAAATCTTGTAGTTGAGTAGAATGCATGAGGTAGGAACCCATCTCCCTGTTACCAAGCCCGGGACGTTGTTTAGTTTTAAGGCTACGCTAAAGTAGACGGGGTTTGGTATGAGTGCCCGGGAGTGGTGTGAGAAGGTGGACTCTACGTCAATGACGACAACTTCATGATGGCATCTGCAAGGACTACTCAAGATTTCGAGACTCGAGACAAGATTTTAATACACACTACTGGGTGAAGGATGGATTTGATGGGCACCCTGGAGTAACCAGTGGATGGCCGGGATGCATGGAGAAGCGCCATGACATCTTGCGGAAAGCTTCACCCAGACTCAAAGAGACGGAAGAATACTTCATGCCCGGAAGCTTACCTGTGCAACCGCAAGTCATTATGGGCTCTGGCTTGGTTGACCTTAGTTGTGACTCTGACTGGGACGGTGCTAGCAGATGTAGAACTACGGTAGGATTGGATGAGCACCGGACAGTGGTCAGAGGAACTCTTCGGAAGACCATGTTTCGGTCGTCTTGTTCTCAAACACCCTGAAGTGCGGGAACGTAAAAAGAGGGATCGAATCTTGTGGGTAAAGTGCACAACACTCTGCAGAGTTAAAACCTAATCGATTAGCCGTGTCCCGGGTTACGGACAATTTGAGCCTCTGGACTTGGATCTATCTCGGAACTCTCAACACTGGACTGATAATTAATTGTGGGCAACTTATAAGTGTTCTGGGTTATGAGATATCGGTTGGCGGAACCATGTCCTAGTAGATAACTCTGTAGTGATGACTCCTGATATTTCTTTGATGTAGGGAAAATAAAACCAGCTTTTACGCAAAAACTCAGACACAGAGCCACAATGCCATATTGCATATAGAATAGTTTTATCATCTGCTTTTCCTATGGTGATCTTGCCGGTACATTCAATGTACTGACCTACACGGCTGCAACGTATCATGTTGCAGGATTTCTATGACGAGTAAGAGTTACGATATAGGGTTACGATCTACACTCAACCTGCCGATGGCGTTGATGGGACTCCACACCCGATTGACTGTTTCCGCTGAGACTTATGAGGTATATATCAGTTTTACATTATTTATACATGTGATTGCACTTTGATATATACATTGACGTACTGTGTGTGCCAGCATACCGATCCAGGGATGGCACAGATACACAGAGGCTTGACCGTTTGAGGTCGGGTCGCTACACCGCTACCACTCCAAGAGCGCATCCACATGGACGCGAGTGCATGAGCTACATACCTCAAGAAGATGCTTGAAGATACAAGGCAAGCAATCGAGCGCCAAGTACAATGACTCGCGACCAAGGTCAACATCAACAAGCACCCCATGGTGTTCAACCCCGGAGATCTTGTGTGGTTACACCTACGCAAAGAACGCTTCCCCAACGAACGCAAGTCAAAGCTACTTCCTTGAGCCGATGGACCGTTCAAGGTGCTAGCACGCTACAATGACAATGCCTACAAGATTGACATACCACGAGACAAGTACAACGTGAGAGACATCTTCATCGTCAAGGACTTATCTTCGTTCCATGGTGATGTGGTTCTCGATCCGAGGACGGATCTTTCCCAACGGTGGGGAGATGATGCGGAGCATCCAACGGTCATCCCCATGGACGTACCTTCGTCTCCCAAGACACCACGTGGACCCATGACAAGAGCTATCGAAAACGAGGTTAACTCTCTCCTTGTTGAACTTCCCTTAGACCCACTTGAGACATGGCTACTACCTCAAATGGAGATGCTTTGTATGCTTAGGTACCAAGGAATCAACCAAGGAGAAGGAGTGGAGCAGATGGACACCAAGGACTTGGAGATGGATTGTGCACAACCCAGAATTACCGGTACAACCGGTCCGAACACCGGTACAACCGCTCCACTACCGCCCAACTACCGGTTAATATTCTGTAATCAAGCGGCGCAAGACCGGTACCAGCCCGGTTGTTCCCCCAGCATCAACCAGACCGGTACAACTGGTCCTCCCAGCGGTACAACCGGCCCCTCTTCCCACGAACGCCTCCAAGAACCGGTACCTGAGCTCCCAGCGGTACAACCGGTCTGATGTCCGGTACAATCGGTGAGCCTGCATGCTGTGAAAGGGCAATGACCCTTGTATCGCCCAACTTACCCCTTGGACTATAAATACTCGTCTCCTAGCTCCGAATTAGGGTTAGCAAAGTACTTGGCTCTTGAGATAGAGCTTTGCTCATCCATACCTCTCCCATGGAGATCAAGACCTCCATGAGACCCATGTGAGAAGATCCACTCCGGATTCAAGACCTCAACTCCTCTACGGATAGGGATGAACTAGCTACTGTGTATCCTCTTGTGTTGACTTTGGATCGTGTATCCTCGTATGTGTATGTGGATCTAGTGTATGTGTGACTTGGATTGTGTCAATTGAGTGATTTGTGTTCTTGTGTTCTTGCCTTTTCCCCCTCCAATTATGAAAAGATCGACGAATTAGGGTTCCACCCTACATCATTAATGAACTTCCATTTGACTCGTGTGAGACATGGCTACTACCTCAAGCGAGAATGCTATGTGTGATCAGGTACGAAGAAGATCGCCTCGGGAAAGCTCGGAACGAAGACCAAGTCGACAAGTGCACGGACGAACAAGCGCGAGGAAGAAGACCGCTGAAAAGTATCAGCGGCTGAACATCCGGCCCCTGGCCCGGACATCCGGCCCCTGATGGAGATGACAGCAGCAGCAGCCCAGCAGCGAAGAAGCTACAGGGCCTGAACATCCGACCGGAGGCCCGGACATCCGGCCCCTGCCCGGATTTTCGGCCGCCCATCACAAAACGTGGGAGCGCCTCCAGGCCGGACATCCGGCGCCAGGCCCGAACATCCGGCCCCCCGATGAACCGCCGGACATCCGGCCCCTGCCAGCATGCCTTCGGCCATCCGGCCGTGTAATCTCTCCCCCTCACCCCCACTTCATCCTAGACTATAAATAGACCTCCTCCTCAACCTTTCTAGGGTTAGCAAATTATATTGAGACATTGAGTAGAGCTTTGATCCTTGTATCTCCTCTTGGGGAATCAAGACCTCTCTAGGGAGAAGGATCCCCATCATAGGATCATCAAGACCTCCTAAGGGAGAAGGATCTCATCTAGATCACCAAGACCTCACCTCCTTTGGAGTGGGAAGAACTTTACCTTTGTGCTTGTTTCCATGGATTGATCTTGTATGTTGTGGATCTCATGTATGCTATCCTAGTGGATATGTGATTTGGGTTTGTTTGAGTGATTTCCCTTGGTTGTTCTTGTTGTTCCTCTCTTTTCCCCCTCCAAGTGTGGAAAGATCGTCAAATTAGGGTTCCACCCTACATCATCTTGGATCAGAGCCACGTTGATTCACACTTTGGAGTCTTTCCCCTCATTTTGTAGCCCCAATTTTGTTTGATTTTGCCCAATTTCGAAAATTCCCCACAAAAATAGCCCTACCAAATTTTTTGTGATTTGTTGGTTTGATGATGTTTTGTTGATTTTGATCCATGGATTTGCTTGGTTTCCAGTGGATCTAGCTTTCCCCCACCTCCATCAATTCCATCCACAAAATCTCCCCAATTTTGCCTCGAAATTTTTCTTGTTCATCGAGTTCATCTGTGGAGTGGGCACCCCGGACATCCGGCCCGACGACCAGCACGGACATCCGGCGGGCAGCCCGGACATCCGGCCCCTGGCAACCAGCCGACCAAAAACTTCGCAATTTCTTTGACTTTTTGTCATTTCCCACTGTTTCTTCTGCAAGCCCTCATACATCTCCTCATTACCATCGCATACTCGTGTGACTCCACCACCGACTTCCGCAACCACCGCAAATTTTGCCACGTTTGCCTTTTGAGATTTTGAGTCGCGGTTTGCCGTTTCCTAACGTGTTTCGGCTACTTAGGGACGGTTCGACGTCGACTTCACTGCCGCTCATCCTCGCCATAGACTCGTCATCGACAACTTCACCATTGTGACACCATAACCGTAAACAAGGACGGTAACATCGACGATAACTTATTCATCTCCTTGCCATTGCATTTGTTAACCCTTGAGACCATCTTTTGCGTCACTTTCCTACGAGACTAGCCATTTGAGTATTGCTGGGCAACGCTACTTGTGCACTTTAGTGATACCGTTCCGCATAGCTATCATAGCGTGCATATTTCATCATATCATCTCTTGTGCCAAAATTTTGTTCCCGCATATACATCATTGCTATCTACGCAAGAGCATTTCGCAAAAGTGGCCAAAGGAAACCATTAAAAGAAAGAGAAGCTTTTAAGCAAAAGAGAAAGAGAAACAACATGCTTGTAAGCAATAGCCATAGCATCGCCACATTACATAGCATATTTGATCATCTTGGATCATTCTGACAAGTTCATCGGGACTCATACATACATAGCATAAGTGAGATAGAAAGTCCATATGTTTTGTCTCTTATAGGTTGTGCACAAGTTCGTATCCGCCTATTGAGCAATCGTGCTAGTGTCTCTCTAGTGTTGTGCAACAAGAGCATTTTCCGTGGATTCCACATTTTGAGCTCATTCCTTGGTTGCACGACCTCATCTATCTATCCGTGCGTGTGTTTCCGTGTGCTACTTATTGCTATTGGTCTACTTGTTACACTTGCGAACTTGTGAATATTTTTCAACATTATTGATATCTTGCTTGCAAATTGCAACTATTTTGTGCCACCATCCTAACCAAGCTACTCCATAAGCCTTTTTGTGTAGGTGTGAGAAACAAACCCGGTACCAATTCTACTATCATAGCTATACATTGATTGATACTCGATACATCTTCAATCTTCGGAAAAGGTAACTTTGGTTTTGTTCTCTCATTTCCTACTCACCTCTACTTGATCATGATGGATAGGCCAAGTACATCTTTGAATCCTCTCTTCGACGAGCACGAAGCACCGAACGACTACGTATCCAAGAGCCATCTCTTTGGGGTACAACGAGCCTTGCATCAAGAAAGTGAAGCTTTGGGCGATCGCATCGAGCAACTCGCCACCGACTTGCGTCACTCCGAAACGCGAACAAGATACTATCTCGATGCCAAGCTTACTACACAAATGGACGAATTTTGTGCCATGATGATTGACCGCGCTTCCTCAACTTCGTCCTCGACAAGGAGAACACGGTCAAGACGCCATTCTTCGGATTCATCATCGGATGCAAGTCTTCCTTGAGCTCGTCTACATCCTCGGCAACAACGCCTTCGAGAGCGCGAACATCAACGACATCAAGTTTAAGACAACACGTACCAAGAACAAGTTCCACGACGTCAACAACAAGACGCCCAAGACGGCGATCCACTTCGGCAAGGGCAAAAATGTCATGAACAACAAGCCCTCGAAGCACAACGTGCCCTTCGCGAAGCCAACCATGCCCTCGACGAACGCAACCGTCATATGCGTGAAGAAGAGGAGGCACGTCACCAAGAAGAAGCCGCACACCAAGAAGAGAATCAAGAAAGGAGGAACCGGGTAAGAGTACCTCGTCCCCACCGTCAAGCCAACCGCGTAGAGCAAGAAGAGAACGGGGATGACGACCCACCTCCAAGACAAGAGCGACAACAACATCGGCATAATGATGAACAATGCTACGGCAAGCTCAAGTTCAACATGCCCAAGTTTTCCGGAAGCAACGACCTCGAAGACTACCTCTCATGGGCCTTAAAGGTGGACAAGATATTTCGTCTACACAACTATGACGAGGAAGAGAAGGTAGCCATGGCATCGCTTGAGTTCCAAGACTATGTTCTCATTTGGTGGGAGCAAGTGATCGAGAGACGCCAAGAGAAAGGCGAACCACCTATCACAACGTGGACTCAAATTAAGGATGTCATGAGAGCTCGCTTGGTGCCAACACACTATAGCCACGACCTATTTAAGAAACTCCAACTCCTCAAGCAAGGAACCAAGTCGGTTGAAGAATACTACAAAGAAATGGAGATTGCAATGATACGAGCCAACGTCAAGGAAGATGATGAACAAACTATGGCGCATTTCTTGAATGGTCTCAACCATCCAATGAAGAAAATTGCGGACTTCCAACCTTACTCCAACCTCCTCGAGCTAGTGCACCAAGCCACCAAAGTGGAGCGTCAAGTGCAAGAGGACTACAAGTACTCCAAGTACTCTTCCAAGACCTACGGTTCTTACAATCAAGCTTCAACGACTACGACAACTCCTCCAACGACTCGACCTACACCAAGTACCGGTGACAAGTCAAGCTACAAGAACCCTTCGACATCTTCGAGTCGTCTTCCTACTACTACAAGCAACTCCAAGCCAAGAGCTTCGTCATCAACAACTCCTACGGATGCCACCGACAAAACAAGTGACATCAAGTGCTTTACTTGCAAAGGCCGAGGCCACAAGTCTTTTGAGTGCCCACACGGCGTACCATGATCGCCAACGTGGACGGCACCTATGACTCTATGAGTGAAGACGAAATGGAAGCACTTGAGCACGTGGCCATGCATCGACAAGTGAATGAAGATGAAGACGATCAAGTGTTCTGCGACAATGATTCGAGCCCTGCTCTTGTTGTCTCCAAGATCTTGACACTTTAACAATAACAAGACGAAGACCAACGTTGCCATAACTTCCATACCAAAGCGGGTATCCAAGGACGTTCCGTCAAGGTCATCATCGACAGCGGAAGTTGTCACAACTTGGCAAGTGAAGAATTATGCTCCATACTACAATTGCTAAAGAAGAAGCACCCTCGCCCCTACAAGGTACAATGGTTAAGCGACTCCGGCACCATTCAAGTGGAGGACACCATTCAAGTGTCCTTCAAGTTTGGCGCCTATGAAGACACCTTGGAGTGTGATGTGGTTCCTATGTCCGTATGCCATCTCCTCCTTGGAAGACCTTGGCAATTCGACCGCGGCATCATCCACAACGGACGGACTAATCACTATAGCTTCAAGATGAAGGGCAAGGAATTCATACTTCGACCAATGACACCAAGTCAAGTCATCGCGGACAAGCAAACATCTACCCATCGTGGAGAGTCAAGTGAGCGAGTGAACCACCAAAAAGAGAGTGAGCGCCACAAGCCAAAAATGAGCGACTCCACGATGAGCGACAAGAGAGACCTAGTTCTTTTAGCCACCAAAAGAGATTTGAGGGATGTGAGTGAGAGCCCATCAAGTGTTCTTCACTTTGTGCTTGTGTGCAAAGATGAAGGGGTGCGGACTAATACTTCACAACATTTTCCTTTGGTATTGTCTCATCTATTGCAGGAATTCGCGGACATGTTTCCCAATGAGCTACCTCCCGGACTTCCTCCACTTCGTGGAATCGAACTCCGCATCGACCTCATCCCCGGCGCACCTCTACCGAACAAGGCACCTTACCGCGTCAACCCCGACGAGACCAAAGAGATCCAACGTCAAGTCCAACATCTCATGGAGAATGGGTATGTACGCGAGAGCTTGAGTCCTTGTGTCGTTCCGGTCATTCTTGTGCCTAAGAAAGATGGTACTTATTGAATGTGTTCCGATTGCCGTCCTATAAATGCTATCACCGTTAGATATCGTGATGGAGGGTGGAACCCTAGATGACGATCTTTTCACACTTAGGAGTGGGAAAAGGAGCAAATCCAATAAGAACACAAGAAGAACACTCAAATAGGCATGATCCAATCACACATGCACTAGATCCACATACACATAGTAGGGGTACAAGATCCAAAACCAACAAAGGAGGATACACGGTAGCTAGTTCGTCCCGATCCATGAAGGAGTCGAGGTCTTGAATCCGGAGAGGATCTTCTCACATGGGTCTCATGGAGGTCTTGGTCTCCATGGGAGAGGTTTGGATGAGCAAAGCTCTATCTCAAAGAGCTATCTACTTTGCTAACCCTAGATGGAGGAGGGGGAGGTCCTTATATAGTGCTAGTACAAGTTGGGGCGAGTTGGGGGAATACATGGGCCCTTGGCCCGTACTCTGCGCACAGGCAGGTGCCGGATGTCTGGGCTGGGGCCGGATGTCCGGCGGCTCACGAAGAGCCGGATGTCCGGCGGGTCGGCCGGATGTCCGGGCTGTGTTGGCCGTTTTGCTGCTGCTTTCTGTAGGAAGGTGCCAGATTTCTGGGCAAGGGCCAGATGTCCGGGGTCAACGGGCCGGATGTCTGGGGTCAACGGGCCGGATGTCTGGGGCGAAGCCGGATGTCTGGGTCCTGGGGACTTGGCGACGGCTGATCTGGTGATGCTGTTGTAGTCTCCAGGGGCCGGATGTCCGGGCCGTAGGCCGGATGTCCGGGCCGTAGGCCGGATGTCCGGCTGCTCATGCTCAGCAGTACTTGGCGACTTGTCCATTGTTCTGGGCTTCTTCGAGAGGGTCCTCTTGGTACCTAAGCACACATAGCATTTCAGAATGAGGTAGCAACCATGTCTCGCACGAGTCATATGGAAGTTCATTAAGGAGTGATGTCCCCTCGGTCTCGAGAGCTCTTGCACGTGCTCGCGTCATTGGTCCTCTTGGTACTTGGGGAGACGTAGGTGGGTCCATGGGGATGACCGTAGGATGCTCCACATCAACTCCCCCCCTTGGGAAAGATCCGTCCTCGGATCGTAATCCACATCACCATGGAAGGGAGATAAATCCTTGATCTTGAAGATGTCTCTCACGTTGTCTTTGTCACGAGGGATGTCGATCTTGTATGCATTGTTGTTGTAGCGTGCTAGCACCATGAACGGTCCATCGGCTCGAGGAAGTAGTTTGGACTTGTGTTCGTTGGGGAAGCGTTCCTTGCGAAGGTGTAGCCACACAAGATCTTCGAGGTTGAACACCATGTGGTGCTTGTTGATCTTGACCTTGGTCACGAGACGTTGTACTTGGCGCTCGATCGTGTGCCCTGTATCTTCATGCATCTTCTTGATGTAGCTCGCTCGTGCACTCGCGTCCATGTTGGTTCGCTCTTGTAGTGGTAGCGGTAGGACGTCCAATGGTGACATGGTTGAAACCATAGACGACCTCGAAGGGGGACTTGCCGGTAGTAGAGTGTCTTGCTCAGTTGTAGGCGTACTCGGCGATGGGCAAGCATTCTTCCCACTCCCTTATGTTCTTCTTGATCAACACGCGAAGGAGTGTGGACAACGTCCAGTTGGTGACCTCCGTTTGGCCGTCAGTTTGTGGATGATATGCCGAAGAGAAAAGTAGCTTGATTCCAAGCTTGGCGCATAGGGTCTTCCAAAAGTAGCTTAGGAACATGACGTCGCGGTCCGATACAATCGTCTTGGGCACTCCATGCAATCTCAAGATTTCCCTACAAAAGAGATTTGCAACATGTGAAGCATCGTCTATCTTGTTGCAAGGAATGAAATGTGCCATCTTAGAGAAACGGTCCACAACAACAAATACCGAATCTTTGCCGTTTTGAGTTCGGGGTAAACCAAGCACAAAATCCATACTAATATCTTCCCATGGGTGATATGGAATAGGAAGTGGCATATATAGACCATGAGATTGAGCTTTGGACTTAGCTTTGCGACATGTAGAGCACCAGTTGGTGTAGCGAGAAACGTCTCGAAACATCTTTGGCCAAAAGTAGTTCTTGGAGAGCATAGCGACGGTCTTGTCGCGTCCAAAATGTCCCATGAGTACTCCACCATGAGCTTCTTGCAAAAGTAACAAACGAAGAGAAGACTCGGGAATACAAAGTTTGTTAGCTTTCATGAGATAACCATCCTTCAAGTAATATTGCTCCCAAGTTTTATGTGGTAAACATTTGGCATAAGGATTTGCAAAAGAAGAATCATGCTCATACAAGTCTTTAATGTGCTCAAATCCTATAACATTCAACTCAAGTTTAGTAACGAGCATGCACTTGCGTGAGAGAGCGTCCGCCACAACATTTTCCTTGCCTTTGATATACTTGATGATGTAAGGAAATGACTCAATGAACTCACTCCATTTAGCATGACGCTTGTTCAATTTTGTTTGACCCTTAAGGTATTTAAGCGTTTCATGATCCGTATGGATGAAAAATTCGTGTGGTCGGAGATAATGTTCCCACACATGCAAGACCCGCACTAAAGCATATAACTCTTTGTCATAGATGGGGTAGTTAAGTTGCGCGCCGGATAGCTTCTCACTAAAATATGCAATGGGTCGCTTCTCTTGCATTAACACACCCCAAATACCATTACCACTAGCGTCACAATGTACTTCAAAAGTTTGATTAAAGTTGGGTAATGCAAGCAATGGAGCATGTGTAAGCAAGTTCTTAAGCTCATGAAATGCGGCGTCTTGAGATGGACCCCAAACAAATGGTGCATTCTTCTTACTCAATGCGTGCAATGGTGCTAAAATCCTTCACAAAGCGATGGTAAAAGCTGGCTAAGCCAAGGAAACTACGCACTTGAAGCTGGTTGGTTGTGGCCAATTCTTAATAGCATCGATTTTAGTTTCATCCACTTGAACACCCTTTGAGGAGACAACAAAGCCCAAGAAAACAAGCTTATCAACACCAAAAGTGCATTTTTCCATGTTAGCATAAAGTCGCTCGTCTCTAAGAACTTGCAATACGTCTCTAAGGTGTTTGACATGGTCTTCAAGAGTTTCACTAAACACAAGGATGTCATCAAAGTAAACCACAACACAAATGCCAATATATTTGCGAAGAACATAATGCATCACACGCATAAAAGTGCTAGGTGCTTGAGATAAGCCCATAGGCATGACCAACCATTCATACAAGCCAAATTTGGTTTTGAAAGCCGTTTTCCATTCATCACCTTCTTGCATGTGTATTTGATAGTAGCCACTTTTAAGATCAATTTTTGAGAAAATGGTGGCTCCACTAAGTTCATCAAGCATGTCATCTAGGCGTGGAATGGGATGGCGATATCTAACGGTGATAGCATTTATAGGACGGCAATCGGAACGCATGCGATAAGTACCATCTTTCTTAGGCACGAGAATTACCGGAACGGCAGATGGACTCAAGCTCTCGCGTACATACCCATTCTCCATGAGATGTTGGACTTGCTGTTGGATCTCTTTGGTCTCGTCGGGTTTGACGCGGTAAGTGTTGGGGAACGTTGCATGGGAAACAAAAAATTTTCCTACGCACACACAAGATCTATCCATGGTGATGAGCATCTACGAGAGGGAGAGTGAATCTACATACCCTTGTAGATCGCTAAGCGGAAGCGTTTAAGAAACGCGGTTGATGTAGTCGAACGTCTCCGCGATCCAAATCGCAAGTCGTCCCTCGATCCGATCACGAACTAGCGCCGAACGGACGGCACCTCCGCGTTCAACACACGTACGGCTTGATGACGCCTTCACCTCCTCGATCCAGCGAGCGATGGTGAAGTAGTGGTTGAGTTCCAGCAGCACGACAGCGTGGTGATGGTGGTGAGGAACAATCTCTGCAGGGCTTCGCCAAGCGCTACGGAGATTATGACGGAGGAACTAGAGGGTTAGGGTTGCCGCACACGGCTTGGGGAAATCTTGATGTGTCCCGTGTGCTAGCCCTGCCCCTCTATTTATATGTTGAGCCTTGGGGTCTAAACTTGGAGTAAAAGCCTCCTCCAGGTCGGTTTTGCCCGCACAAGGTCGGTTTGGCCCGCAGGGAAAGAGTCCAACTCGGATCCCTGCCGAACCGTGCACAGCCGCGCACAAGCGGTAGTACCGCTCACAAGCGGTAGTACCGCTTGAGCGGTAGTACCGCTTCACCAAGCGGTAGTACCGCTTACGCGGCAGCAAAACTACTTTTTGCACTTTCCAATACCTCGTGGGCTTTATCCCTTTGGCCCATATAAAGTGTTGCTGTACCCGAACACTTCGGTAAACATCCGGAACCCCTTCCGGTGAATTCCGGAACCCTTCCGGAGATCAAAACACTATTATCACATATATCAATCTTTACTTCCAGACTATTCCGGAGATCCTCGTCATGTCCGGGATCTTATCCGGGACTCCGAACAACCTTCGGTCACCAACATAACTCAACTATACTAATCGTCACCAAACGTTAAGTGTGTAGACCCTGCGGGTTCGAGAACTATGTAGACATGACCGAGACACCTCTACGGCCAATAACCAATAGCGGGACCTGGATGCCCATATAGGCTCCTACATATTCTACGAAGATCTTTTATCGGTCGAACCTCTATGTCAAGGATTCAGTTAATCCCGTATGCTGTTCCCTTTGTTCTTCGGTATGTTACTTGCCCGAGATTCGATCGTCGGTATCTCTATACCTAGTTCAATCTCGTTACCGGCAAGTCTCTTTACTCGTTCCGTAATACAAGATCCTGTGGCTAACTCTTTAGTCACTTTGCTTGCAAGGCTCAATGTGATGTTGTATTACCGAGTGGGCCCTGAGATACCTCTCCGTCACACGGAGTAACAAATCCCAGTCTTGATCCATGCCAACCCAACAGACACCCTCGGAGATACCTGTAGAGCACCTTTATAGTCACCCAGTTACGTTGTGACGTTTGATACACACAAGGTATTCCTCCGGTGTCAGTGAGTTGCATGATCTCATGGTCAAAGGAACAGATACTTGACATGCAGAAAACAATAGCAATAAACTGACACGATCATATGCTACGTTCGTAGTTTGGGTCTTGTCCATCACATCATTCTCCTAATGATGTGATCCCGTTATCAAATGACATCTCATGTCAATGGCTAGGAAACCTTAACCATCTTTGATCAACGAGCTAGTCAACTAGAGGCTTACTAGGGACACAGTGTTGTCTATGTATCCACACATGTATTTGAGTTTCCAATCAATACAATTATAGCATGGATAATAAACGATTATCATAAACAAGGAAATATAATAATAACCAATT
This sequence comes from Elymus sibiricus, assembly GCA_039707655.1. NCBI lineage: Eukaryota > Viridiplantae > Streptophyta > Magnoliopsida > Poales > Poaceae > Elymus > Elymus sibiricus. Next base: position 200,787,979 of record CM077668.1, read on the forward strand.
TATTATTGCCTCTAGGGCATATTTCCAACAGTCTCCCACTTGCACTAGAGTCAATAATCTAGTTCACATCACTATGTGATTTACATTGTAATGAATCGAACACCCATGCAGTTCTGGTGTTGTTCATGTTTAGCCCTTGGAAGAGGTTTAGTCATCGGATCTGCAACATTTAGATCCGTGTGTACTTTGCAAATATTTATGTCGTCCTCCTTGATGTAATCGCGGATGGAATTGAAACGTCGCTTTATGTGTCTGGTCCTCTTGTGAAATCTTGGTTCCTTGGCTAGAGCAATGGCACCAGTGTTATCACAAAACAGAGTCATTGGGTTAAGCGCACTAGGCACTACTCCAAGATCTGTCATGAACTCCTTCATCCAGACACCTTCCTTCGCCGCCTCCGAGGCTGCGATGTACTCCGCTTCGCATGTAGAATCAGCTACCACGCTTTGCTTGGAACTGCACCAGCTAACCGCACCCCCATTAAGAATAAATACGTATCCGGTTTGAGACTTAGAGTCATCCGGATCAGTGTCAAAGCTTGTATCGACGTAACCTTTTACGACGAGCTCTTGATCACCTCCATAAACGAGAAACATGTCCTTAGTCCTTTTCAGGTACTTCAGGATATTCTTGACCGCCGTCCAGTGTTCCATTCCTGGATCACTTTGAAACCTTCCGACCATACTTATGGCAAGGCTGACATCGGGTCTTGTGCACAGCATTGCATACATAATAGAGCCTATGGCTGAAGCATAGGGGATGACACTCATCTTTTCTCTATCTTCTGCAGTCACTGGGCATTGAGTCTTACTCAACTTCACACCTTGCAAAACAGGCAAGAACCCCTTCTTGGACTGATCCATTTTGAACTTCTTCAAAATCTTATCAAGGTATGTGCTTTGTGAAAGTCCTATTAAGCGTCTTGATCTATCTCTATAGATCTTGATGCCTAATATGAAAGCAGCTTCTCCTAGGTCCTTCATTGAAAAACTCTTGTTCAAATATTCCTTCACGCTTTCCAACATTTCTATATTGTTTCCAATCAGCAATATGTCATCCACATATAATATTAGAAACGCTATAGAGCTCCCACTCACTTTCTTGTAAATACAAGCTTCTCCGTAAACTTGTATAAACTCGAACGCTTTGATCACTTCATCAAAGCGAAGATTCCAACTCCGAGATGCTTGCACCAGTCCATAAATGGATCGCTGGAGTTTGCAAACTTTGTCAGCATTCTCTGGATCGACAAAACCTTCTGGTTGCATCATATACAACTCTTCCTTAAGGAAACCGTTAAGGAATGCTGTTTGACATCCATCTGCCAAATTTCATAATCGAAAAAGGCAGCTATTGCTAACATGATTCTGACGGACTTAAGCATCGCTACGGGTGAGAAGGTCTCATCGTAGTCAACTCCTTGAACTTGTGAAAAACCCTTTGCCACAAGTCGAGCTTTATAGACGGTGACATTACCGTCCGCGTCCGTCTTCCTCTTAAAGATCCATTTGTTCTGAATGGCCTTACGCCCTTCAGGTAATACTTCCAAAGTCCATACTTTGTTTTCATACATGGCTCCCATCTCGGATTTCATGGCCTCTAACCACTTCTCGGAATCCGGGCCCATCATCGCTTCTCCATAGCTCGTAGGTTCATCGTTGTCTAACAACATGACCTCTAAGACAGGGTTGCCGTACCACTCGGGAGCAGTACGCGTCCTTGTCGACCTACGAGGTTCGATAGCAACTTGATCCAAAGCTTCATGATCATCATCATTAACTTCCTCTTCAGCTAATGTAGGCTCCACAGAAACAACTTTCTGCGCTGCGCTACTCTCAGGTTGAAGTAAAGGTTCAACAACCTCATCAAGTTCTATCTTCCTCCCACTCAACTCTTTCGAGAGAAACTCTTTCTCAAGAAATGTTCCGTTTTTAGCGACAAACACTTTGCCTTCGGATCTGAGATAGAAGGTATACCCAACTGTCTCTTTTGGGTATCCTATGAAGACGCATTTCTCCGCTTTGGGTTCCAGCTTTTCAGGCTGAAGCTTTTTGACATAAGCATCACATCCCCAAACTTTAAGAAACGACAGCTTTGGCTTCTTGCCAAACCAAAGTTCATATGGCGTCGTCTCAACGGATTTCGATGGTGCCCTATTTAAAGTGAATGCAGCTGTCTCTAATGCATAACCCCAAAACGATAGTGGCAAATCGGCAAGAGACATCATAGATCGCACCATATCCAATAAAGTTCGATTACGACGTTCGGACACACCATTACGCTGTGGTGTTCCAGGCGGTGTCAGTTGTGAAACAATTCCACATTGTCTTAAGTGACTGCCAAACTCATAACTCAGATATTCTCCTCCTCGATCAGATCGTAGGAATTTAATCTTCTTGTTACGATGATTCTCAACTTCACTCTGAAATTGTTTGAACTTTTCAAATGTTTCAGACTTGTGTTTCATTAAGTAAATATACCCATATCTACTTAAGTCATCAGTGAAGGTGAGTAAGTAACGATAACCACCGCGCGCTTCAATACTCATCGGACCGCACACATCAGTATGTATGATTTCCAATAAGTCACTTGCCCGTTCCATTGTTCCAGAGAACGGCGTTTTAGTCATCTTGCCCAAGAGGCATGGCTCACATGTGTCAAGTGATTCAAAATCAAGTGACTCCAAAAGTCCATCAGCATGGAGCTTCCTCATGCGTTTTACGCCAATATGACCTAAACGGCAGTGCCACAAGAAAGTGGTATTATCATTATCAATTCTACATCTTTTGGCATCAATGTTATGAACATGTGTATCATTACTATCGAGATTCAATAAGAATAAACCCCTCACATCGGGTGCATGACCATAAAAGATATTACTCATATAAATAGAACAACCATTATTCTCTGATTTAAATGAGTAACCGTCTCGCAATAAACAAGATCCAGATATAATGTTCATGCTTAACGCAGGCACCAAATAACACTTATTTAGGTTCATCACTAATCCCGACGGTAATCGAAGAGCGAGCGTGCCGACGGCGATCACATCAACCTTGGAACTATTTCCCACGCGCATCGTCACTTCGTCCTTTGCCAGCCTCCGTCTATTCCGCAGTTCCTGTTTTGAGTTGCAAATATGAGCAACCGCACCGGTATCAAATACCCAGGCACTACAACGAGGGTTGGTAAGGAACATATCAATAACATGTATATCATATATACCTTGTTTGTTGTTGGCCGCCTTCTTGTCAGCCAAATACTTGGGGCAGTTCCGCTTCCAGTGTCCAGTTCCCTTGCAATAAAAACACTCAGTTTCTGGTTTGGGTCCAGCCTTGGGTTTCTTCGCGAGAGGAGCAACTGCTTTGCCACTCTTCTTAGAGTTACCCTTCTTACCCTTGCCATTTTTCTTGAAACTAGTAGTTTTATTGACCATCAACACTTGATGCTCCTTCTGAATTTCAGACTCAGCGACTTTCAGCATCGCAAACAGCTCGGTGACTGACTTGTTCATCCCGTGCATGTTATAGTTCAACACGAAGCTCTTGTAGCTAGGTGGCAATGATTGAAGAACTCTGTCAGTGATAGCCTCTGGCGGAAGGGGCATCCCTAACTCAGCCAGACGGGTGGAGTACCCAGACATTCTGAGCACGTGATCACTGATAGACCCGTTCTCCTCCATCTTGCAAGCATAGAACTTATCGGAGATCTCATATCTCTCGATCCGGGCATTCTTCTGAAAGATAAACTTCAACTCCTGGAACATCTCATATGCTCCATGACGTTCAAAACGTCTTTGAAGTCCCGGTTCTAAGCCATACAACATTGCACATTGAACTATTGAGTAATCATCAGAACGAGCCTGCCAGGCGTTCACAACGTCTAGAGACTCAATTGGAGTGGGTGGATCACCAAGCGGTGCATCAAGGACATAAGCCTTCTGGGAAGCCGTAAGGATAATCCTTAGATTACGGGCCCAGTCCACAAAGTTACTTCCATCATCTTTCAACTTAGCTTTCTCTAGGAACGCATTAAAATTCAGGGGTGCTACTGCGCGAGCCATGATCTACAACATAAATATAGCAAAGACAACTTAGACTATTGTTCTAGATAATGAGTTTAGTTAATCATATTATTTAAAAACTCCCACTCAAATTGACATCCCTCCGGTCATTCGAGTGTAACATGATCCAAATCTACCAACTCAAGTCCGATCATCACGTGAGTTGAGGTGGTTTCAATGGTGAACATCTTCATGTTGATCATATCTACTATATGACTCATGTTCGACCTTTCGGTCTCTTGTGTTCCGAGGCCATGTCTGTACATGCTAGGCTCGTCAAGTTTAACCCGAGTGTTCCGCGTGTGCAACATGGCTTGCACCCGTTGTATGTGAACGTGGATTCTATCACACCCGATCATCACGGCGTGTCTCGAAACGACGAACTTTCGCAATGGTGCACACTCGGGGAGAACACAATTTATCTTGAAATTTAAGTGAGGGATCACCTTATAATGCTACCGTCGTCCTAAGCAAAATAAGATGCATAAAAGGATTAACATCACATGCAAATCATAAGTGACATGATATGGCCATGAACTTGTGCTTTTGATCTCCATCTCCAAAGCACCGGCATGATCTCCATCGTCACCGGCATGACACCATGATCTCCATCATCTTGATCTCCATCAACGTGTCGCCATAAGGTTGTCGCGCCGACTGTTGCTTCCACGACTATTGCTAACGTTTAGCGATAAAGTAAAGCATTACATAGCGCTTAATGATTGACACGCAGGTCATACAATAATTAAAGACAACTCTATGGCACCTGCCAGTTGCCGTACTCATCGACATGCAAGTCGTGATATTCTATACAACACATGATCATCTCATACATCACATATATCTCATCATGTAATTGGCCATATCACATCACAACATACCCTGCAAAAACAAGTTAGACGTCCTCTAATTGTTGTTGCAAATTTTACGTGGCTGCTACGGGTTTGCAAGAACCGTTCTTACCTACGCAAAACCACAACGTGGTGTAGTGATTGCTTTTTGATCTTCTAAAAGAACCCTCTAGCCATCTTTATGCAACGAAGTTACATGTCAGTTGAAGGAACCTGTCTCGCGTAAGTGTACGCGTAATGTCGGTCCGGGCCGCTTCATCTCACAGTACCGCCGAATCAAATATCAACTAGTAACGGCAAGCAATATGTATACACCCACGCCCACAACTCGTTTGTGTTCTACTCGAGATCTCATCTACGCATAGACCTAGCTCATGATGCCACTGTTGGGGAACGTTGCATGGGAAACAAAAAAATTTCCTACGCACACACAAGATCTATCCATGGTGATGAGCATCTACGAGAGGGAGAGTGAATCTACATACCCTTGTAGATCGCTAAGCGGAAGCGTTTAAGAAACGCGGTTGATGTAGTCGAACGTCTCCGCGATCCAAATCGCAAGTCGTCCCTCGATCCGATCACGAACTAGCGCCGAACGGACGGCACCTCCGCGTTCAACACACGTATGGCTTGATGACGCCTTCACCTCCTCGATCCAGCGAGCGATGGTGAAGTAGTGGTTGAGTTCCAGCAGCACGACGGCGTGGTGATGGTGGTGAGGAACAATCTCTGCAGGGCTTCGCCAAGCGCTACGGAGATTATGACGGAGGAACGAGAGGGTTAGGGTTGCCGCACACGGCTTGGGGAAATCTTGATGTGTCCCGTGTGCTAGCCCTGCCCCTCTATTTATATGTTGAGCCTTGGGGTCTAAACTTGGAGTAAAAGCCTCCTCCAGGTCGGTTTTGCCCGCACAAGGTCGGTTTGGCCCGCAGGGAAAGAGTCCAACTCGGATCCCTGCCGAACCGTGCACAGCCGCGCACAAGCGGTAGTACCGCTCACAAGCGGTAGTACCGCTTGAGCGGTAGTACCGCTTCACCAAGCGGTAGTACCGCTTGGGCGGTAGTACCGCTTCACAAAACGGTAGTACCGCTTACGCGGCAGCAAAACTACTTTTTGCACTTTCCAATACCTCGTGGGCTTTATCCCTTTGGCCCATATAAAGTGTTGCTGTACCCGAACACTTCGGTAAACATCCGGAACCCCTTCCGGTGAACTCCGGAACCCTTCCGGAGATCAAAACACTATTATCACATATATCAATCTTCACCTCCATACTATTCCGGAGATCCTCGTCATGTCCGGGATCTTATCCGGGAGTCCGAACAACCTTCGGTCACCAACATAACTCAACTATACTAATCGTCACCAAACGTTAAGTGTGTAGACCCTGCGGGTTCAAGAACTATGTAGACATGACCGAGACACCTCTAAGGCCAATAACCAATAGCGGGACCTGGATGCCCATATAGGCTCCTACATATTCTACGAAGATCTTTTATCGGTCGAACCTCTATGTCAAGGATTCAGTTAATCCCGTATGCTGTTCCCTTTGTTCTTCGGTATGTTACTTGCCCGAGATTCGATCGTCGGTATCTCTATACCTAGTTCAATCTCGTTACCGGCAAGTCTCTTTACTCGTTCCGTAATACAAGATCCTGTGGCTAACTCTTTAGTCACTTTGCTTGCAAGGCTCAATGTGATGTTGTATTACCGAGTGGGCCCTGAGATACCTCTCCGTCACACGGAGTAACAAATCCCAGTCTTGATCCATGCCAACCCAACAGACACCCTCGGAGATACCTGTAGAGCACCTTTATAGTCACCCAGTTACGTTGCGACGTTTGATACACACAAGGTACTCCTCCAATGTCAGGGAGTTGCATGATCTCATGGTCATAGGAACAGATACTTGACATGCAGAAAACAATAGCAATAAACTGACACGATCAAATGCTACGTACTTAGTTTGGGTCTTGTCCATCACATCATTCTCCTAATGATGTGATCCCGTTATCAAATGACATCTCATGTCAATGGCTAGGAAACCTTAACCATCTTTGATCAACGAGCTAGTCAACTAGAGGCTTACTAGGGACACAGTGTTGTCTATGTATCCACACATGTATTTGAGTTTCCAATCAATACAATTATAGCATGGATAATAAACGATTATCATAAACAAGGAAATATAATAATAACCAATTTATTATTGCTTCTAGGGCATATTTCCAACAGTAAGGTGCCTTGTTAGGTAGAGGTGCACCGGGAATGAGGTCTATACGGTGTTCGATTCCGCGTAGTGGAGGAAGTACCAGAGGTAGCTCATCGGGAAACACATCCGCGAATTCCTGCAATAAATGAGACAATACCAAAGGAAGATGTTGTGAAGTATTAGTCTGCACCACTTCATCTTTGCACACAAGCACAAAGTGAAGAACACTTCATGGGCTCTCACTCACATCCCTCAAATCTCTTTTGGTGGCTAGGAGGACTAGATCTCTTTTGTCGCTCATCGTGGAGTCACTCATGTTTGGCTTGTGGCGCTCACTCTCTTTTTGGTGGTTCACTCGCTCACTTTTGTTTCCACAATAGGTAGATGCTTGCTTGTCCGCGATGACTTAACTTGGTGTCATTGGTCGAAGTATGAATTCCTTGCCCTTCATCTTGAAACTATATTGATTGGTCCATCCATTGTGGGTGACGCCTCGATCAAATTGCCACGGTCGTCCTAGTAGGAGATGGCATATGGACATAGGAACCACATCACACTCCAATGTATCTTCATATGCTCCAATCTTGAAGGAGATTTGAACGGTGTGCTCCACTTGAATGGTGCCGGAGTCGCTTAGGCATTGGACCTTGTAGGGGCGAGGGTGCTTCTTCTTGACCAATTGTAGGTTGGAACATAACTCATCACTTGCCAAGTTGTGGCAACTACCGCCGTCGATGATGACCTTGACGGGACGTCCTTGAATACCCGCCTTGGTATGAAAGATGTGGCAACGTTGGTCTTCATCTTGATGTTGTTGGAGAGTCAAGACCTTGGAGACAACAAGAGCGAGGCTTGAATCATTATCGCAAAAGATTTGAGCATCTTCATCTTCATTCACTTGGCGGTGCATGGCCACTTGCTCGATGGCGTCCATTTCATCTTCACTCATGGAATCGTAGGTGCCGTCGGTGTTCATGATCATAGTGCGTCTTGTTGGGCACTCAAACGACTTGGGGCCTCGGCCTTTGCAAGTAAAGCACTTGATGTCACTTGTTTTTTCGGTGGCATCCGAAGGAGTTGTTGATGACGAAGCTCTTTGCTTGGAGTTGCTTGTAGTAGTTGGAAGACGACTCGAAGATGTCGTTGGTTGCTTGGAGCTTGACTTGTCGCCGGTACTTGGTGTAGCTCGAGTCGTGGACGGAGTTGTAGAAGTCGTTGAAGCTTGAGTGTATGAACCGTAGGTCTTGGAAGAGTACTTGGAGTACTTGGAGTCTTCTTGTACATGTCGCTCCGCTTTGGTTGCTTGGTGCACTAGCTCAAGGAGGTTGGAGTACGGTTGGAAGTCCGTAATTTTCTTGATTGGATAGTTGAGGCCATTCAAGAAACGCGCCATAGTTTGTTCATCATCTTCCTTGACGTTGGCTTGTATCATTGCAATTTCCATCTCTTGGTAGTACGCTTCAACCGACTTGGTGCCTTGCTTGAGAAGTTGAAGTTTCTTGAAGAGGTCACGGCTATAGTGTGTAGGCACAAAACGAGCTCTCATGACATCCTTCATTTGATTCCAAGTGGTGATGGGTGTTCGCCTCTCTCTTGGCGTTGTTCAATCACTTGCTCCCACCAAATGAGAACATAGTCTTGGAACTCAAGAGATGCCATGGCAATCTTCTTTTCCTCTTCGTAGTTGTGAAGACATAATATCTTGTCGACCTTCAATGCCCACGAAAGGTATTCTTCGGGATCATTTCCACCGAAGAATTTAGGCATGGTGAACTTGAGCTTGCCGTAGCGCTCCTCATTACGTTAACGGCGATTGCGATGACGCTCTTGCCGTGGAGGATGATCTTCTAGCTCTTGCTCCTCGTGCTCATCTTGATTGGCTTGACGTTGTGGTCTTGCGATACGCGCACGGTTCCTCATCTCTTGGCGCTCCTCAAGTCATGCGGCTTCTTCTTGTTCGCGCACGCGATGGTTGCGTTCGGTGATGTTGCGAGTTGCCTCGTGTAGGGCACGTTGAGCTTCAAGTGCTTGCTCCTCACGACGTTGTCGTTCTTGTTGTAGGGCGTCGTCGTCTTAGTGTACTTGACGTTGGCGTTGTGGAACTTGATCTTGGTTCCCGTTGGCTTGTGCTTGCCATTTTTGTCGTTCGTGCTCTTGAAGGCGGTCTTGCAAACCATTGCCATGGAATGGGTTTCTTGTAGCTTGCCGATCGTCATGTTCTTGGGAGCGATGAGAGCGTGCTCGTGGAAGACTTGCATCCGAAGAAGTGTCCAAAGGGGTTTGGCTCGAATGGCGCCATCTTGATCTTGAAGTAGATGAAGTAGAAGAATCACGGTTGACCAACATGGTTCGGAACTCTTCCATTTGAGATGATAACTTGTCATCAAGTGTTTGGTGAAAGTCGGAGGCGAGTTGTTCAATTCGTTCACCCAATGCTTCGCTCTCTTGATGTAATGCTCGTTAGACGCCGAAGAGGTGAGCCTTGGTGACGTAGTTGTTCGGTGCGTCTTCTTGCTCATCGAAGAGGGGGTTGATAGAAGTGCTCGGCCTATCCATGATTCTCAAACAAGTGTTAGTGGAAGAAAGAAACGAACTAGACCAATATACCTTATCCAATGTTGAAGATGGATCAATGATCACCCAATATGGTATTATGGAAATAGTGCAATTGGTACCGGATCGTGCCAATCTCACACCTACACAAGTAAAGCTTTTGGAGGAGTTTGGTTAGGATAGTGGCACAAAATTTCTGCAATTGTTAGCACGGTGTTGAAAAAGATTCACAAATTTGCAAGTGAAACAAGTAGACCAATAGCAATGACGGACACGCGAAAACACACACACGGAAAGATAAACGAGGTCATGCAACCAAGGAATGAGCTCAAAATGTGGGATCCACGGAAAATGCTCTTGTTGCACAACATTAGAGAGACGCTAGCACGATTGCACTATAGGCGGATACGAACTTGTGCACAACCTATTAGAGACAAACGTATGGACTTTCTATCTCAAGTATGCGATATATGTATGATTCCCGGTGAACTCGGTCACGATGATCCAAGATGATCAAATATGATATGTAATGTGGCGATGCTATGGCTATTGCTTACAGGCTTGTTGTTGCTCTTTCTCTTTTGCTTAAAAGCTTCTTGTTGTTGGTAATTTCCTTTGGCCACTTATGCGAAATGCTCTTACTAAGATAGCAATGATGTATATGCGGGAACAAACTTTTGGCACAAGAGATGATATGAGTATATATGCACGCTATGATAGCTATGCGGAACGGTATCACTAAAGTGCACAAGTAGCGTTGCCCGACAATACTCAAATGGCTAGCCTCGTAGGAAAGCGACGCAAAAGGGGGCCTTGGGTTCACAATGTAATGGCAAGGGGATGAATAAGTTGTCATCGAGGTTACCGTCCTTGCTTACGGTGTTGGTGTCAAAATGGTGGAGTGGTCGTTGTCGATGTCGAATTCTGTGGCGATGATGAGCGGCGGTGATGTCGATGTCGAACTGTTCCTAAGTAGCTGAAACACGTTAGGAAACGGAAAACCCGCGACTCAAAATCTCAAATGGCACAAAGTGGTGGTTGCGGAAATCGGTGGTGGAGTGGCTCAAGTGGTTGCGGAAGAAACGGTGGGAAATGGCAAAAAATTGATGAAACTGCGAAGTGTTGGCGTGTTGGTTCCCAGGGGCCGGATGTCCGGGCTTGGGGGCCGGATGTCCGGGCTGTTGCCTGGAGGCCGAATGTCCGGGCCTGCGGGCCGGATGTCCGGGGGCTGGATCCCGTGGATGAACTTGAAGAACAAGTGGGTAAATTGGGATTTCAGGGCAAAATTCGGACGATTTTGTGGATGAAATTGATGAAGAAGGTGGGGGAAAGCTAGATCCACTCGAAACCAAGCAAATCCAAGGATCAAAATCAACAAAACATCATCAAACCAACAAATCAAAAAAAATTGGTATGGCTATTTTTGTGGAGAATTTTTGAAATTGGGCAAAACAAACAAAATTGGGGCTAGAAAGTGGAGGGGAAGAACTCCAAAGTGTGAATCAACGTGGCTCTGATACCAAGATGATGTAGGGTGGAATCCTATATGACGATCTTTTCACACTTAGGAGGGGGAGAAGGAGCAAATCCAAGAAGAACACTCAAATAGGCAAGATCCAATCACACATGCACTAGATCCACATACACATAGTAGGGGTACAAGATTCAAAACCAACAAAGGAGGATACACGGTAGCTAGTTCGTCCCGATCCGTGAAGGAGTCGAGGTCTTGAATCCGGAGAGGATCTTCTCACATGGGTCTCATGGAGGTCTTGGTTTCCATGGGAGAGGTCTGGATGAGCAAAGCTCTATCTCAAAGAGCTATCTACTTTGCTAACCCTAGATGGAGGAGGGGGAGGTCCTTATATAGTGCTAGTACAAGTTGGGGCGAGTTGGGGGAATACATGGGCCCTTGGCCCGTACTCTGCGCACAGGCAGGTGCCGGATGTCCAGGCTATGTTGGCCGTTTTGCTGCTGCTTTCTGTAGGGAGGTGCCGGATTTCCGGGCAAGGGCCGGATGTCCGGGGTTGACGGGCCGGATGTCCGGGTCCTGGGGACTTGGCGGCGGCTGATCCCCATATGGAAGTTCATTAAGGAGTGATGTCATCTCGGTCTCGAGAGCTCTTGCACGTGCTCGCTTCATTGGTCCTCTTGGTACTTGGGGAGACGTAGGTCGGTCCATGGGGATGACCGTAGGATGCTCCGCATCATATCACCATCCCATTCCACGCCTAAATGACATGCTAGATGAACTTAGTGGAGCCACCATTTTCTCCAAAATTGATCTTAAAAGTGCCTACTATCAAATACGCATGCAAGAAGATGATGAATGGAAAACCGCTTTCCAAACTAAGTTTTGCTTGTATGAATGGTTAGTCATGCCTATGGGTTTATCGCAAGCACCTAGCACTTTCATGCGTGTGATGCATTACGTTCTTCGCAAATATATTGGCATTTGTGTTGTGGTATACTTTGATGACATCCTTGTGTTTAGTAAAACCCTTGAAGATCATGTCAAACACCTTAGAGACATATTGCAAGTTCTTAGAGATGAGTGACTTTATGCTAGCATGGAAAAATGCACTTTTGGTGTTGATAAGCTTGTTTTCTTAGGCTTTGTTGTCTCATCTAAGGGTGTTCAAGTTGATGAAACTAAAATTGATGCGATTAAGAATTGGCCACAACCAACCAATTTGCTTCAAGTGCGTAGCTTCCTTGGCTTAGCCGGATTTTATCGTCGTTTTGTGAATGATTTTAGCACTATTGCATCGCCATTGCACGCATTGGGTAAGAAGAATGCACCATTTGTTTGGGGTCCATCACAAGATGCCGCATTTCTTGAGCTTAAGAACTTGCTTACACATGCTCCATTACTTGCATTACCCAACTTTGATAAAACTTTTGAAGTGCATTGTGACGCTAGTGGTAATGGCATAGGTGGTGTGTTGATGCAAGAAAAGCAACCTATTGCATACTTTAGCGAAAAACTATCCGGCGTGCAACTTAATTACCACATCTATGACAAAGACTTATATGCTTTAGTAAGAGTCTTGCATGTGTAGGAACATTATCTCCGACCACGTGAGTTTGTCATCCATACGGATCATGAAACGCTTAAATACCTTAAGGGTAAAACAAAATTGAACAAGCGTCGTGCTAAATGCAGTGAGTTCATTGAGTCATTTCCTTATGTTATCAAGTATCTCAAAGGTAAGGAAAATATTGTGGCGGATGCTCTTTCACGCAAGTGCATGCTAGTTACTAAACTCGAGTTGAATGTTATAGGATTTGAGCACATAAAAGACTTATATGCGCATGATGTTTCCTTTGCGATTCCATATGCCAAATGCTTATCACACAACACTTGGGAGCGATACTATTTGAAAGATGATTATCTTATGCGAGCTAACAAACTTTGTATCCCCGAGTCTTCTCTTCGTTTGTTGCTTTTGCAAGAGGCTCACGGTGGAGGACTCATGGGACATTTCGGATGTGACAACACTATTGCTACGCTCTCCAAGAACTACTTTTCGCCAAAGATGTTTCGGGATGTCTCACGCTACAACAACCGGTGCTCTACATGCCGCAAAGCTAAGTCCAAAGCTCAATCTCATGGTCTCTATATGCCTCTTCCTATTCCATATCACCCATGGGAAGATATTAGTATGGATTTTGTGCTTGGTTTGCCTAGAACTCAAAACGGCAAAGATTCGGTATTTGTTGTTGTGGACCGTTTCTCTAAGATGGCACATTTTATTCCATGTAACAAGATAGACGATGCTTCACATGTTGCAAATCTCTTTTGTAGGGAAATCTTGCGATTGTATGGAGTGCCCAAGACGATCGTGTCGGACCGTGACGTCAAGTTCCTTAGCTACTTTTGAAAGACACTATGCGCCAAGCTCGAAATCAAGCTCCTATTCTCATCGGCATATCACCCACAAACCGACGGCCAAACGGAGGTCACGAACCGGACTCTATCCACACTACTCCGCGTGTTGATCACGAAGAACATAAGGGAGTGGGAGGAATGTTTACCCATCGCCGAGTACGCCTACAATCGAGCACGACACTCTACTACCGGCAAGTCCCCCTTCGAGGTCGTCTATGGTTTCAACCCGTTGTACCCATTGCACATTCTACCGCTACCTCTACAAGAGCGCATCGACATGGATGCGACAGCACGAGCGAGCTACCTCAAGAAGATGCACGAAGATACAAGGCACGCGATCGAGCGCCAAGTACAATGACTCGCGACCAAGGTCAACATCAACAAGCACCCCATGGTGTTCAACCCCGGAGATCTTGTGTGGTTACACCTTCGCAAAGACCGCTTCCCCAACGAGCGCAAGTCCAAACTACTACCCCGAGCTGACGGACCCTTCAAGGTGCTAGCATGCTACAGCAACAATGCCCACAAGATCAACATCCCTCGCAACAAGTATAACGTGAGTGACATCTTCAACATCAAGGACCTATCTCCCTTCCATGGTGATGTGGATTCCGATCCGAGGACGGATCTTTTTCAAGGGGGGGGGAGATGATGCGGAGCATCCCACGGTCATCCCCATGGACCTACCTACGTCTCCTCAAGTGCCTAGCGGGCCAATGACATGAGCACGTGCAAGAGCTCTCGAGACCGAGGTGACATCTCTCCTTAATGAACTTCCATTTGACTTGTGTGAGACATGGTGATGTAGGGTGGAACCCTAGTTCATCGATCTTTTCACACTTGGAGGGGGAAAAGGCAAAAGGGAGAGAAGAAAACAAGAACAAAACACTAAATTGACACAAACCAAATCACACATGCACTAGATCCACATACACATAGATGAGATACAAGATCCAAAGTCAACACAAGAGGATACACGGTAACTGATATGGGGTGTCCCGATCTTCTCGTTGAGCTCGATGTAGGTGGATGATAACTTGTGGGACGCTGACGAATCTCTGGCTGTTCCCCCGTTGCCAATGCAACAGTTCTCAACCCTATTCGATATTCGCAACTTCACACACTTGCGCACGTAGCCGCCGACCATGAAGCAGTTTGCAATCTACCAATTCCCAATGGAACAGCAGAAGACACTTGAATCTTGCAGTAGGATAAACACCAGATCGCAACAAAGTGGTGAAGGTAGAATACTCCTGATCGAATCAAAGAGGAATATTGATTACAGAGGAATGCTTAAAGCAATTCAATCTGAAAAGAGGTTTAATCAAAACGTGGTCTGCCTAACTAACCCTAAGGAAGGGTATTTATATCCTAAGATAGTTGCAAGGGGTACACGGGCCGTCAGCCCAAAAGCCTCGAACAAAACGTCTATAAAAACCAGCAAGACCATGAAAGCTTCGTACTTGACTAACATTCAAAGGAGTAGGCCAATTTTTAATAGCTTCAATTTTAGATTCATCTACCTCAACTCCATGAGCAGAAACAACATAACCCAGAAATATGACCTTATCTTGGCAAAATGTGCATTTATCTAGATGACCATAAAGCTTAGCATCACGCAACACTTGCAAAACTTGTCGAATATGATCAGAATGTTCAGATGCATTGCGGCTGTAAATAAGTATATCATCAAAATAGACAACCACAAATTTACCAATAAAGTGCCTCAAAACATGGTTCATTAACCTCATGAAAGTACTAGGTGCATTAGTTAACCCAAAAGGCATGACTAACCACTCATATAAACCAAACTTTGTTTTAAAGGTTGTCTTCCATTCATCCCCTTGTTTCATCCTAATTTGATGATAACCACTACGCAAGTCAATTTTAGAGAAAATAACAGCACCACTCAATTCATCTAGCATATCTTCCAAACGTGGAATAGGGTGACGATATCGAATAGTGATGTTATTTATAGCTCGACAATCTACGCACATGCGCCATGTACCATCTTTCTTAGGAACTAAAATTACAGGAACAACACAAGGACTTAAGCTCACGCGAATATAACCTTTGTCGAGAAGCTCTTGTACTTGTTTCTGAATTTCCTTAGTTTCCTCGGGGTTGGTGCGGTATGGCGCCCGATTGGGCAGCGACGCTCCTGGTATCAAATCAATTTGATGCTCGATACCCCGCAATGGTGGCAAACCAGCAGGGACCTCCGCCGGAAACACGTCACCAAATTCCTGTAACACATTAGAAACACCAAGAGAGAGAGGAGTCATATCATTAGAAATCAAAATTTCACCCCTGCACAGAAGCACAAGAGGAACAGCAGTGGGATCCTCACGGAACTCTCTCAAATCAGATTTGGTGGCTAACATGACTAAGGAATTCACTCCCTCACATTTACTTTTACCGCTCAAATTTGGCTTGTGGCTCTCACTCACCGGAAGTGTAGTCTCTCGCCTATCTAATCTCTCGCTCGCTTTCTCAAGATTCACTTCAATTTTTTGACGAGATTCAGTTACAATTTGCTGCGGAGTCATGGGTCGCAAAATAATGTCCTTGCCATGCCAAGTCAACTGGTATGTGTTGGCTCTCCCATTGTGAAGAACGTTTCTATCATATTGCCATGGGCGGCCCAACAACAAGTGACAAACAGTCATAGGAACCACATCAAACTCAATGGAGTCTTTATATGGTCCAATCTGAAAGTCCACACGCACCATGTGGCTGACCTTCATCTCTCCAGTATCGCTCAACCACTGAATATAATAAGGGTGTGGGTGCGGTAAATATTTCAGCTTTATTTTGGCACAGAGCTCTTTACTAGCCAAATTGCGACAACTACCACCATCAATGATCACTTTGCACGCCTTGCCAGGACCAATAATAGCCTTTGTTTGAAACAAATTACACCGCTGATTATCAGCACTAGGCTGAACACTTAACACTCGTTCCGAGCAAACGATAGTAGGAAAGTGTGTTGCATAAGCATCGATAGCCCCATCAGTGGTATCCTCATTCTCCCAATCTTCAGAAGTAGGATCAGCATCATCACCGGTCTCATACTCTAAATCCTCATTAATCAACATGACCTTCTTATTGGGACAATCCTTCTTGAAGTGACCTTTGCCTCCACATGTATGACAATGCATATCCCTATTTCTTGCTGTAGACATAGATGAACCAGGAGCACTCGCAGCAGGGTGCACCGGTTTCTTTGCAGTAGAAACAGCAGAATCTGACTTGTTACTGGAAGGAACAGGAAAACCAGAAGTATCACTTTGTGGGGGCGCCCCACCAGTAGGTCGTGGGGTGAAACGACCACGAGCAGAAGCAGAACGAGAGGTAAACTTGGCTTCTTCGGCCAACAGAATTTCTGCTTCACGGGCTTGATGTAACAAATCTGACATGTCTTGATATTGGTGATGCCGAACAATACGCTTGATATTGTATGTCAAACCAGAAAGAAATCGCTGCATGGTCTGTTCGGGCTGTTCACGGACTCGGGCACGCTGCATAATCAACTCCATCTCTTGAAAATAATCATCCACAGACATTGTACCTTGCCGCAAATTCTGCAACTTATCATAGAGAGAACGAATATAGTTGCGTGGAACAAACCGGGCACGCATCACTTCCTTCATATTGCGCCATGTAAGAATTGGAGGATCTCCATCCTCCCGTCTTGTACGCACAAGATGATCCCACCAACGCAAAGCATAACCATCAAATTCAGAAGATGCCAACTTGATTTTTCTGTCCTCGGTGTACTCATGTAAACGCCACAATCTCTCTATCTTGAGCTCCCAACTAAGATATTCTTCCACATCAGTAGAGCCCTCAAATGTGGGAATAGAGAATTTCGGCTTACCCAGCCCATCCTCATCACGGTGAGGTTGCTGAATATCAGTATCACGGCGTGCACCCAAAACAGCAAACCCACGGCCACCACCACGGCCGCCATTACCACGGCCACCATGACCACGGCCACCATGAACCATAATATTGGCAGCATGAGCAGCGTTTGCAGCTGCGTCAGCTACATGACCACCATGAACACTTGCCTCACCATCATCATCAAGATCATCATCTTGCTCCCGAATGCGCCGTTGACCCACGGAAGCTTGCAAAGCAGCTACGGCATGCGTCAAATCCGTAACGGACTGCTGAAGTGTAGTCATAGTGTCACAAGTTGTATTCATGGTATCTTGAGTGTCAGCAAGCTTTAAGTCAATAGCACGCACATCCTCGTGTATACCATCACAAGCATAATTAAATTGGTTCGTCAAATGATCACGAAGTGCCGCATATTCATTCCAATGCACCACGGATTGAGGATCCTTTTGCTGCTGGACATCAAAAGACTCTTCGGACATGATTAGGGAATTAGAACGCACAGAAAGAAAAATATAGTGGGTGTATGTGGAAAACTCTCAACGCACTCAAAACTGAAAGAAACAAGGTATCTTACCGTTCCAAAGTGAATTAGAATCGCTTACCAACTTGGATAGGCAGAACTTGCACGGATGTGAGGAAGCGAATACCGAGGGAAAAACTATCACACGACAAACCAGGGTATATAGTGGAGCTTGGTTGGGATACCTAACAACACCGAAGATAAAGCCTAGTGCTGATCGTGTGAGTCACACCCAAGGAAACACAAACGGTGGAGAGAAACTTGGCAAAGCAACGCTCGCACGGTACGCAGCTCCACAACTGCGAAAGATAATAACAAGGAACTGCCCTCGATTCTTCTCTTTCTTTCTTTCTTTCTTTCTTTTTTTTTCAAATGTCACGTGAACAGTGCCGTGAACAGTAACGCGGATTTTTTTTTTAACTACTTGGAAACAAATCTGGAAATCTAAACTCCAATGGAAATAGATCTGATCACAAGGATAAACCCAACGACCAGCAACTAAAACCAATCTACGATGCAATCTAGGCTATGGCAAACTATGAAGAACCCTAATATTTTTGTGAGGCTTTTTCTGGATAGGAGGAAAACAACACTAATCTAAGGGATTGATGGATGCTCACCGAGTAAACACTGGATATCTGATACCAAGATGATATGGGGTGTCCCGATCTTCTCGTTGAGCTCGATGTAGGTGGATGATAACTTGTGGGACGCTGACGAATCTCTGGCTGTTCCCCCGTTGCCAATGCAACAGTTCTCAACCCTATTCGATATTCGCAACTTCACACACTTGCGCACGTAGCCGCCGACCACGAAGCGGTTTGCAATCTACCAATTCCCAATGGAACAGCAGAAGACACTTGAATCTTGCAGTAGGATAAACACCAGATCGCAACAAAGTGGTGAAGGTAGAATACTCCTGATCGAATCAAAGAGGAATATTGATTACAGAGGAATGCTTAAAGCAATTCAATCTGAAAAGAGGTTTAATCAAAACGTGGTCTGCCTCTAACTAACCCTAAGGAAGGGTATTTATATCCTAAGATAGTTGGAAGGGGTACACGGGCCGTCAGCCCAAAAGCCTGCGCGCAGGCAGCACGGTAGTACCGCTTATAGCATGCGGTACTACCGCTCCAAGCGGTACTACCGCTTAAGTACCGCTCTAGTACCGGTTAGGTCGCTTGGATGCCAGAACTATTTTGCTAAGCGGTACTGAGTACGGTAGCATGGGGCGGTACTACCGCTTTAAGCGGTACTACCGCTGGTGTGGGGCGGTACTACCGCCCTGGAAACTGCAGGGTCCTCCTCCCTGCCCAGCTGCACTGCCTCCTTGCTCTCCTCCTTGCTCCCTTGTGCTATGCCTTCCTCTCCAATGTACCTAATGACACATACACACAAGGATTTAGGCAGTATAAAGCTCTCATTAAAATAAATAGCATTATCAACTAAGAGAGAATTCACCTATTGTTCTAGTAGTTTAGCACGAGCTCTTGTAATGGGTCCAATCCTGATTTCATCATTGGACATCTTCTTTGTAGCAACAGGTTGTTCATGAGGTAGAGATGGAGTCATAGTATAGATGTCCTCATCAGTACCGCTTATGGCATGCGGTACTACCGCTCCAAGCGGTACTACCGCTTAAGTACCGCTCTAGTACCGGTTAGGTCGCTTGATGTACCAAGATGATATGGGGTGATGCCGAACAATACGCTTGATATTGTATGTCAAAACAGAAAGAAATCGCTGCATGGTCTGTTCGGGCTGTTCACGGACTCGGGCACGCTGCATAATCAACTCCATCTCTTGAAAATAATCATCCACAGACATTGTACCTTGCCGCAAATTCTGCAACTTATCATAGAGAGAACGAATATAGTTGCGTGGAACAAACCGGGCACGCATCACTTCCTTCATATTGCGCCATGTAAGAATTGGAGGATCTCCATCCTCCCGTCTTGTACGCACAAGATGATCCCACCAACGCAAAGCATAACCATCAAATTCAGAAGATGCCAACTTGATTTTTCTGTCCTCGGTGTACTCATGTAAACGCCACAATCTCTCTATCTTGAGCTCCCAACTAAGATATTCTTCCACATCAGTAGAGCCCTCAAATGTGGGAATAGAGAATTTCGGCTTACCCTGCCCATCCTCATCACGGTGAGGTTGCTGAATATCAGTATCACGGCGTGCACCCAAAACAGCAAACCCACGGCCACCACCACGGCCGCCATTACCACGGCCACCATGACCACGGCCACCATGAACCATAATATTGGCAGCATGAGCAGCGTTTGCAGCTGCGTCAGCTACATGACCACCATGAACACTTGCCTCACCATCATCATCAAGATCATCATCTTGCTCCCGAATGCGCCGTTGACCCACGGAAGCTTGCAAAGCAGCTTCGGCATGCGTCAAATCCGTAACGGACTGCTGAAGTGTAGTCATAGTGTCACAAGTTGTATTCATGGTATCTTGAGTGTCAGCAAGCTTTAAGTCAATAGCACGCACATCCTCGTGTATACCATCACAAGCAGAATTAAATTGGTTCGTCAAATGATCACGAAGTGCCGCATATTCATTCCAATGCACCACGGATTGAGGATCCTTTTGCTGCTGGACATCAAAAGACTCTTCGGACATGATTAGGGAATTAGAACGCACAGAAAGAAAAATATAGTGGGTGTATGTGGAAAACTCTCAACGCACTCAAAACTGAAAGAAACAAGGTATCTTACCGTTCCAAAGTGAATTAGAATCGCTTACCAACTTGGATAGGCAGAACTTGCACGGATGTGAGGAAGCGAATACCGAGGGAAAAACTATCACACGACAAACCAGGGTATATAGTGGAGCTTGGTTGGGATACCTAACAACACCGAAGATAAAGCCTAGTGCTGATCGTGTGAGTCACACCCAAGGAAACACAAACGGTGGAGAGAAACTTGGCAAAGCAACGCTCGCACGGTACGCAGCTCCACAACTGCGAAAGATAATAACAAGGAACTGCCCTCGATTCTTCTCTTTCTTTCTTTCTTTCTTTCTTTTTTTTTCAAATGTCACGTGAACAGTGCCGTGAACAGTAACGCGGATTTTTTTTTTAACTACTTGGAAACAAATCTGGAAATCTAAACTCCAATGGAAATAGATCTGATCACAAGGATAAACCCAACGACCAGCAACTAAAACCAATCTACGATGCAATCTAGGCTATGGCAAACTATGAAGAACCCTAATATTTTTGTGAGGCTTTTTCTGGATAGGAGGAAAACAACACTAATCTAAGGGATTGATGGATGCTCACCGAGTAAACACTGGATATCTGATACCAAGATGATATGGGGTGTCCCGATCTTCTCGTTGAGCTCGATGTAGGTGGATGATAACTTGTGGGACGCTGACGAATCTCTGGCTGTTCCCCCGTTGCCAATGCAACAGTTCTCAACCCTATTCGATATTCGCAACTTCACACACTTGCGCACGTAGCCGCCGACCACGAAGCGGTTTGCAATCTACCAATTCCCAATGGAACAGCAGAAGACACTTGAATCTTGCAGTAGGATAAACACCAGATCGCAACAAAGTGGTGAAGGTAGAATACTCCTGATCGAATCAAAGAGGAATATTGATTACAGAGGAATGCTTAAAGCAATTCAATCTGAAAAGAGGTTTAATCAAAACGTGGTCTGCCTCTAACTAACCCTAAGGAAGGGTATTTATATCCTAAGATAGTTGGAAGGGGTACACGGGCCGTCAGCCCAAAAGCCTGCGCGCAGGCAGCACGGTAGTACCGCTTATAGCATGCGGTACTACCGCTCCAAGCGGTACTACCGCTTAAGTACCGCTCTAGTACCGGTTAGGTCGCTTGGATGCCAGAACTATTTTGCTAAGCGGTACTGAGTACGGTAGCATGGGGCGGTACTACCGCTTTAAGCGGTACTACCGCTGGTGTGGGGCGGTACTACCGCCCTGGAAACTGCAGGGTCCTCCTCCCTGCCCAGCTGCACTGCCTCCTTGCTCTCCTCCTTGCTCCCTTGTGCTATGCCTTCCTCTCCAATGTACCTAATGACACATACACACAAGGATTTAGGCAGTATAAAGCTCTCATTAAAATAAATAGCATTATCAACTAAGAGAGAATTCACCTATTGTTCTAGTAGT
The DNA here is from genome assembly GCA_039707655.1 of Elymus sibiricus. Lineage (NCBI taxonomy): Eukaryota > Viridiplantae > Streptophyta > Magnoliopsida > Poales > Poaceae > Elymus > Elymus sibiricus. Next base: position 200,810,140 of record CM077668.1, read on the forward strand.
TTAGCACGAGCTCTTGTAATGGGTCCAATCCTGATTTCATCATTGGACATCTTCTTTGTAGCAACAGGTTGTTCATGAGGTAGAGATGGAGTCATAGTATAGATGTCCTCATCAGTACCGCTTATGGCATGCGGTACTACCGCTCCAAGCGGTACTACCGCTTAAGTACCGCTCTAGTACCGGTTAGGTCGCTTGATGTACCAAGATGATATGGGGTGATGCCGAACAATACGCTTGATATTGTATGTCAAAACAGAAAGAAATCGCTGCATGGTCTGTTCGGGCTGTTCACGGACTCGGGCACGCTGCATAATCAACACCATCTCCTGAAAATAATCATCCACAGACATTGTACCTTGCCGCAAATTCTGCAACTTATCATAGAGAGAACGAATATAGTTGCGTGGAACAAACCGGGCACGCATCACTTCCTTCATATTGCGCCATGTAAGAATTGGAGGATCTCCATCCTCCCGTCTTGTACGCACAAGATGATCCCACCAACGCAAAGCATAACCATCAAATTCAGAAGATGCCAACTTGATTTTTCTGTCCTCGGTGTACTCATGTAAACGCCACAATCTCTCTATCTTGAGCTCCCAACTAAGATATTCTTCCACATCAGTAGAGCCCTCAAATGTGGGAATAGAGAATTTCGGCTTACCCTGCCCATCCTCATCACGGTGAGGTTGCTGAATATCAGTATCACGGCGTGCACCCAAAACAGCAAACCCACGGCCACCACCACGGCCGCCATTACCACGGCCACCATGACCACGGCCACCATGAACCATAATATTGGCAGCATGAGCAGCGTTTGCAGCTGCGTCAGCTACATGACCACCATGAACACTTGCCTCACCATCATCATCAAGATCATCATCTTGCTCCCGAATGCGCCGTTGACCCACAGAAGCTTGCAAAGCAGCTACGGCATGCGTCAAATCCGTAACGGACTGCTGAAGTGTAGTCATAGTGTCACGAGTTGTATTCATGGTATCTTGAGTGTCAGCAAGCTTTAAGTCAATAGCACGCACATCCTCGTGTATACCATCACAAGCAGAATTAAATTGGTTCGTCAAATGATCACGAAGTGCCGCATATTCATTCCAATGCACCACGGATTGAGGATCCTTTTGCTGCTGGACATCAAAAGACTCTTCGGACATGATTAGGGAATTAGAACGCACAGAAAGAAAAATATAGTGGGTGTATGTGGAAAACTCTCAACGCACTCAAAACTGAAAGAAACAAGGTATCTTACCGTTCCAAAGTGAATTAGAATCGCTTACCAACTTGGATAGGCAGAACTTGCACGGATGTGAGGAAGCGAATACCGAGGGAAAAACTATCACACGACAAACCAGGGTATATAGTGGAGCTTGGTTGGGATACCTAACAACACCGAAGATAAAGCCTAGTGCTGATCGTGTGAGTCACACCCAAGGAAACACAAACGGTGGAGAGAAACTTGGCAAAGCAACGCTCGCACGGTACGCAGCTCCACAACTGCGAAAGATAATAACAAGGAACTGCCCTCGATTCTTCTCTTTCTTTCTTTCTTTCTTTCTTTTTTTTTCAAATGTCACGTGAACAGTGCCGTGAACAGTAACGCGGATTTTTTTTTTAACTACTTGGAAACAAATCTGGAAATCTAAACTCCAATGGAAATAGATCTGATCACAAGGATAAACCCAACGACCAGCAACTAAAACCAATCTACGATGCAATCTAGGCTATGGCAAACTATGAAGAACCCTAATATTTTTGTGAGGCTTTTTCTGGATAGGAGGAAAACAACACTAATCTAAGGGATTGATGGATGCTCACCGAGTAAACACTGGATATCTGATACCAAGATGATATGGGGTGTCCCGATCTTCTCGTTGAGCTCGATGTAGGTGGATGATAACTTGTGGGACGCTGACGAATCTCTGGCTGTTCCCCCGTTGCCAATGCAACAGTTCTCAACCCTATTCGATATTCGCAACTTCACACACTTGCGCACGTAGCCGCCGACCACGAAGCGGTTTGCAATCTACCAATTCCCAATGGAACAGCAGAAGACACTTGAATCTTGCAGTAGGATAAACACCAGATCGCAACAAAGTGGTGAAGGTAGAATACTCCTGATCGAATCAAAGAGGAATATTGATTACAGAGGAATGCTTAAAGCAATTCAATCTGAAAAGAGGTTTAATCAAAACGTGGTCTGCCTCTAACTAACCCTAAGGAAGGGTATTTATATCCTAAGATAGTTGGAAGGGGTACACGGGCCGTCAGCCCAAAAGCCTGCGCGCAGGCAGCACGGTAGTACCGCTTATAGCATGCGGTACTACCGCTCCAAGCGGTACTACCGCTTAAGTACCGCTCTAGTACCGGTTAGGTCGCTTGGATGCCAGAACTATTTTGCTAAGCGGTACTGAGTACGGTAGCATGGGGCGGTACTACCGCTTTAAGCGGTACTACCGCTGGTGTGGGGCGGTACTACCGCCCTGGAAACTGCAGGGTCCTCCTCCCTGCCCAGCTGCACTGCCTCCTTGCTCTCCTCCTTGCTCCCTTGTGCTATGCCTTCCTCTCCAATGTACCTAATGACACATACACACAAGGATTTAGGCAGTATAAAGCTCTCATTAAAATAAATAGCATTATCAACTAAGAGAGAATTCACCTATTGTTCTAGTAGTTTAGCACGAGCTCTTGTAATGGGTCCAATCCTGATTTCATCATTGGACATCTTCTTTGTAGCAACAGGTTGTTCATGAGGTAGAGATGGAGTCATAGTATAGATGTCCTCATCAGTACCGCTTATGGCATGCGGTACTACCGCTCCAAGCGGTACTACCGCTTAAGTACCGCTCTAGTACCGGTTAGGTCGCTTGATGTACCAAGATGATATGGGGTGATGCCGAACAATACGCTTGATATTGTATGTCAAAACAGAAAGAAATCGCTGCATGGTCTGTTCGGGCTGTTCACGGACTCGGGTACGCTGCATAATCAACACCATCTCCTGAAAATAATCATCCACAGACATTGTACCTTGCCGCAAATTCTGCAACTTATCATAGAGAGAACGAATATAGTTGCGTGGAACAAACCGGGCACGCATCACTTCCTTCATATTGCGCCATGTAAGAATTGGAGGATCTCCATCTTCCCGTCTTGTACGCACAAGATGATCCCACCAACGCAAAGCATAACCATCAAATTCAGAAGATGCCAACTTGATTTTTCTGTCCTCGGTGTACTCATGTAAACGCCACAATCTCTCTATCTTGAGCTCCCAACTAAGATATTCTTCCACATCAGTAGAGCCCTCAAATGTGGGAATAGAGAATTTCGGCTTACCCTGCCCATCCTCATCACGGTGAGGTTGCTGAATATCAGTATCACGGCGTGCACCCAAAACAGCAAACCCACGGCCACCACCACGGCCGCCATTACCACGGCCACCATGACCACGGCCACCATGAACCATAATATTGGCAGCATGAGCAGCGTTTGCAGCTGCGTCAGCTACATGACCACCATGAACACTTGCCTCACCATCATCATCAAGATCATCATCTTGCTCCCGAATGCGCCGTTGACCCACAGAAGCTTGCAAAGCAGCTACGGCATGCGTCAAATCCGTAACGGACTGCTGAAGTGTAGTCATAGTGTCACGAGTTGTATTCATGGTATCTTGAGTGTCAGCAAGCTTTAAGTCAATAGCACGCACATCCTCGTGTATACCATCACAAGCAGAATTAAATTGGTTCGTCAAATGATCACGAAGTGCCGCATATTCATTCCAATGCACCACGGATTTAGGATCCTTTCGCTGCTGGACATCAAAAGACTCTTCGGACATGATTAGGGAATTAGTACGCACAGAAAGAAAAATATAGTGGGTGTATGTGGAAAACTCTCAACTCACTCAAAACTGAAAGAAACAAGGTATCTTACCGTTCCAAAGTGAATTAGAATCGCTTACCAACTTGGATAGGCAGAACTCGCACGGATGTGAGGAAGCGAATACCGAGGGAAAAACTATCACACGACAAACCAGGGTATATAGTGGAGCTTGGTTGGGATACCTAACAACACCGAAGATAAGGCCTAGTGCTGATCGTGTGAGTCACACCCAAGGAAACACAAACGGTGGAGAGAAACTTGGCAAAGCAACTCTCGCACGGGACGCAGCTCCACAACTGCGAAAGATAATAACAAGGAACTGCCCTCTATTCTTCTCTTTCTTTCTTTCTTCCTTGTTTTTTTTTTCACCTGTCACGTGAACAGTACCGTGAACAGTAACGCGGATTTTTTTTTAACTACTTGGAAACAAATCTGGAAAGCTAAACTCCAATGGAAATAGATCGGATCACAAGGATGAACCCAACGACCAGCAACTAAAACCAATCTACGATGCAATCTAGGCTAGGGCAAACTATGAAGAAACCTAATATTTTTGTGAGGCTTTTTCTGGATAGGAGGAAAAACAACACTAATATAAGGGATTGATGGATGCTCACCGAGTAAACACTGGATATCTGATACCAAGATGATATGGGGTGTCCCGATCTTCTCGTTGAGCTCGATGTAGGTGGATGATAACTTGTGGGACGCTGACGAATCTCTGGCTGTTCCCCCGTTGCCAATGCAACAGTTCTCAACCCTATTCGATATTCGCAACTTCACACACTTGCGCACGTAGCCGCCGACCACGAAGCGGTTTGCAATCTACCAATTCCCAATGGAACAGCAGAAGACACTTGAATCTTGCAGTAGGATAAACACCAGATCGCAACAAAGTGGTGAAGGTAGAATACTCCTGATCGAATCAAAGAGGAATATTGATTACAGAGGAATGCTTAAAGCAATTCAATCTGAAAAGAGGTTTAATCAAAACGTGGTCTGCCTCTAACTAACCCTAAGGAAGGGTATTTATATCCTAAGATAGTTGGAAGGGGTACACGGGCCGTCAGCCCAAAAGCCTGCGCGCAGGCAGCACGGTAGTACCGCTTATAGCATGCGGTACTACCGCTCCAAGCGGTACTACCGCTTAAGTACCGCTCTAGTACCGGTTAGGTCGCTTGGATGCCAGAACTATTTTGCTAAGCGGTACTGAGTACGGTAGCACTGGGCGGTACTACCGCTTTAAGCGGTACTACTGCTGGTGTGGGGCGGTACTACCGCCCTGGAAACTGCAGGGTCCTCCTCCCTGCCCAGCTGCACTGCCTCCTTGCTCTCCTCCTTGCTCCCTTGTGCTATGCCTTCCTCTCCAATGTACCTAATGTCACACACACACACAAGGATTTAGGCAGTATAAAGCTCTCATTAAAATAAATAGCATTATCAACTAAGAGAGAATTCACCTGTTGTTCTAGTAGTTTAGCACGAGCTCTTGTAATGGGTCCAATCCTGATTTCATCATTGGACATCTTCTTTGTAGCAACAGGTTGTTCATGAGGTAGAGATGGAGTCATAGTATAGATGTCCTCATCATCTCCGTGCATCATGCTCCTCGCACTGCACCTTAGGTAACCTTGGCGGCTTAGCCTTGCGCAACTTCTCCTTGTGTACCACCAACTCCACATCAGACTTTATTTGATCATTCTGCATAGGTTTCAAAGTCCGTTGTGTGCCATCATGCACAAAAGAATATGTATTTGCTCTCCCCGCATGTGTAACATTGCGATCATACTGCCATGGACGTCCAAGTAACAGCCCACATACCTCCAATGGCAACACATCACACTCTACCTCATCAACATAGTCACCTACTGTAAAGGGCACACGCACCTTATGGGTAACTTTCAGCATACCGCAGCTATTCAACCACTGTATATGCTTAGGTTCAGGAATACGCCATGTGGATAACCCCAATGATGTCACCATTGCCTTGCTTATGCCATTAGTACAGCTACCACCATCAATCATCAACTTGCATGCTTTGCCCTTAAGCATACACTGAGTCTGAAATAAACTCCATCGCTGACCCTTGTCAACTATTTTGCAAGACTCCTCATGTATCCTTTTGAGTTGCATATTTAGCCCACTCAATGGTTCAACCTGATCCACTGCAGTTTCAGCGCACACAACAACTTGCTCAACATCAGGCTGCTGTTCTTCAGAAAACTTTGTCGCGTCTGCGCTGACCATTTGCAAGGGAACAACTGTCTTCACACCCATTGCAGGAGGCGGAAAAGACACAGCAACCTCCTCGGAATAAGGCTGCGCCCTCTTGTCAACATCAGCCCTCCGCTGCACAACCTTTGTCGCCTTCACAGGTTTGGTACAAGATACCCGACGACGAGGAGACAGAAAACAACCACGCAAAAAATTACTGAAATCATACCAAGTTGCATCTATAATGTCCTTCTCACACATCTCGTCATCCCACCAACGAGGTACCTCCTCATCCACACGTCGCAGTGCAAGAACCAAACGTGTAGAATCGTCCAAATGCTCGAATGTATTACATCTGGAGAAACCCTGTAGCATAAGATGTTCCCACGATGCATATTCAGCATCCGTTGATAAATAGTTCAGCCGCCACTTGAATACATCACCAGACTTCTCCCCAGAAAGACACCGTTTGCCATAAAAATCTCCCGGAAAAGTTTTGAAAAATCTAGCCATATCTTGTATTTTCACGGAGGTCACACAAGCGGTACTACCGCGATGGAAGCGGTACTACCGTTTGACACAGTACTACCGCGCTGGCCGCGGTACTACAGCCCTGATGATCGGATCTTGATCCTCCTACTGGCGCTGCTGCCAAACTGGAATCCCGCCGCGCAGCAGAGAAGAATCTGCAGCGCGTTCTCCTGCCTTCCTTCAACCTCTAGTAGCCTCCTCGCAAATCAATCCGACGGAACCAATCTGCACAAACACAGCAGCAATCTGCAGCCTCTATGCACAATCACCTCCCAGCAAATCAATCTGCACAAGAGCCTCCAAGCAAACTCTTCCCAGTCAACCGATCTAGATGAGAGCGATCAACACAACCTCGCGGTGATCAACCTGAAAATCTGATACCAAATGATACGGAAGATTGGGCCCGATCTTTCACCGCAAGAACCACCTGATAGTAAATCTTCTAATCACGGGAGCAATCCACGCAACCTGAAGAAGAGGAACGAATCCAGCCAGCAACGTGATGAAGATCACCACGCCTCAAAACCAAAGCACGATAATCCTTGATGAAAACAAGAACCCTCGCAGCAATCTTTATTCGATAAACGGCATCGCCGTCCCCGGAGGGATGCTTCATCAAGAGACACACATGATAGTGTTTAAAACCTAAAACTTCTGAACCCCCTAACTAACCCTAGCCGACGGGTATTTATACTCTAAGAAAATAACGAAGAGGTACACGGGCTGCAAAGCCCAAAATCTGCGCGCAGGCAGCGCGGTACTACCGCTTATGGCAAGCGGTACTACCGCTTCAAGCGGTACTACCGCTTATGGGAATGGTACTACCGCTCGGATGTCCAGTACCGATTTTGTAAGCGGCAGTAGGACGGTAGTAAGCAGCGGTAGTACCGTATAGCGGTACTACCGCTTATGTAAGCGGTACTACCGCCTAGTTTGGTGGAGTCCTGAAAGTGGGCTTCACCTCCTCTGTCATGCCCGTATCATGTAAGAAATATTTCTGGCATCCAAGCGACCTAACCGGTACTAGAGCGGTACTTAAGCGGTACTACCGCTTAAGTACCGCTCTAGTACCGGTTAGGTCGCTTGGATGCCAGAAATATTTTTGGCTAAGCGGTACTGAGTACGGTAGCACGGGGCGGTACTACCGCTTTAAGCGGTACTACCGCTGGTGTGGGGCGGTAGTACCGCCCTGGAAACTGCAGGGTCCTCCTCCCTGCCCAGCTGCATTGCCTCCTTGCTCTCCTTCTTGCTCCCTTGTGCTATGCCTTCCTCTCCAATGTACCTAATGACACACACACACAAGGATTTAGGCAGTATAAAGCTCTCATTAAAATAAATAGCATTATCAACTAAGAGAGAATTCACCTTATGATATTTGTCAACGAGGCGCAATATTTCTTCCCAGTTTAAGCAAGCAGAATCATCATATTTCGTGAATATATCCTCATCATCCTCCCTTTCTTCAAGAAAAGCCGTCCGCGGCTTTGGGTAAGCTAAAAATGGCAGAAACAAAAAGAACAACGTGTACGCATAATATATGTATATATAACATGCTGTATCATTTTTGTTGTCATGAAAAAGAGTCCCAGTATGCAATAAATTGCAAGTATACAAGACAAAATGTCCATGCGAAAACAAATAATATCTGAGGAATCGGCAATCATAATTGCAAGGATAAGTGAAGTACATATAGTCATGACCAGAATGAGGAACACACATGTACAATGTCTTATTGTTCAGTATTAAGTCCAAAGTCCTCACAGAAGATCGATGATCAAATGTGCTATAAGCAAGGTCAAACCAGTCCAAAATATTGAAAGATACATATATTGGATACCATGCTTCAACTGTGCCACTCTGATATATAGAACAAACGTATGTATGGTCATGAGCAGGACTCGCAGCGTGTAAGATGCAACTCAGTTTGCAAATATAAGTGAAGTCTATAGCAGGAGCATATAAATGCAACAGGTATTGGGACAAACACAATTGATTAGATTCGGCTATAGCAAGATAAGAACAATCCAAAATAGCTGAAATTTGTTTTGGCCGCAATAAATCAACGAGAACAGAATGATATTTCGTATTCTCATGAAAATGAGGTACTGTCCCAAAGCAAAATGACTTTGTCACATAGCATATAGGACGTAAAACATCAAGTTTCAAATCAGCAATCCTATCACAGGTAATGCATATGTGATCCACCAGAAAATTATCAGTCATGCTATATGCACCAATTAAATTAAATGTGAAACTATAGGCATATGTGCTAGAATTTAGATAAGAGATTTCAGAAATCTTCTTCATAGCACAACTCAAACGCAGAGGTTCATTTAGCATGATGGAATACACAATATCAACAGGTGGTATTCGAGCAAGTACTTCCTTATGTGTCATAAGTACCACATGATCAAAGTTTGAAATAGGTAATATATCACATGGTGCTGAAACAGCGGTGCAAGGCAAATCACAATGAGGCAGCAGCAAAGGAATAGACTCACAATATGTCGCACGTGCTGGCTGTAGCTCGAAATCAGTACCTATATCAACGACAGTCTCCTCAGATGTAGGAGGCACTTGGACCTCCTCCTCAAGTGACAATGCACGGTCCTGTGATGCAGGTTGTAAAACATACGGCTCCCTTTCTTCAAAAGCAACCTGCATATCACAAGAAACAACACTAGGAGTAGAGATGATTACATTAGGTGAATCCGCACATGTTTCATCTACTCCCACTTGCAGGTTTTATGGAACACTCAAACTCTCACTCGTATGGCGTACACTCATATCTACACAAATGGTGGAATCATTAACGTTGGGGTTCTCAATTGTGCAGAGGGTGGAAACATTCAACTTAGGTGCAAGAACAGGATCATCATGGGGCTTTTTCTTAGTGGTTGCAGGCGGACGTAGGTTTTGACGCCTAAGCTCCTGAAACTGCATAATGCGAGTAGGTGATAACCACGTGTGCTTCCTATTCCAAAAGATGGAGGGGTCAGGATGACCACTACCAAAAACGACCTGAAAGTGATCACACCAAAATCTTCCCAACATGAGATGGCAGAAATGAAGCGCTCTAGGAACCACATCACATGCAATATGTCGAGTATGACCATAAATGGTTAGAGGAACAGATGCGGACCTAGTAATTGGCAGTGCATGAGCAGAAGTAGCTAACAGATATGGATCACGTTTGGGACATGTACGCAACTGCAGCTTTTCAACAACCTCAACACTAACCAAGTTCGTTAAAGAACAATTATCAATGGTAACAGCAACATCTCTACCATTGATGTCTGCCGTGAAGTGGAACAAACCCGAAACAGGCACCACTCGAAAATCCTCCTCCCAGAATTTGTTGCTGCAATAGAATTTCAATGGGAATGGAACCTCCTCATCATCATCTGCCATGGTTAGAAAAATACAAAGGAAGTTGCAGCAAAGTATATATATATGGTGGAAACTCGCAGCTCACTCAAAAACTGACAAGAAAAGGAAATCTTACCGTTCCAAAGTGAATAGTAATCGCGTACCAACTTGGATAGGCAGAACTTGCACGGATGTGAGGAAGCGAATACCGAGGGAAGAACTATCACACGACAAACCAGGGTATATAGTGGAGCTTGGTTGGGATACCTAACAACACCGAAGACAAGTCCTAGTGCTGATCGTGTGAGCCAACAACCAAGGAAAACACACACGGTGGAGAAAAATGTGGCAGAGCAACTATCAAAACAGGATGTGTTGCAATGCACTCGAGAGACACTAGCAATGCTCAATGTAAACAGGCACAAGATTGCTCAATTCTACTAGTGCACAATCGCAAGAATCTAACAGTGCAATAGATAGCAACAACGTCCAGCCACTGTTTCTCTCTTTTCTTTCTTTCGCGCTGTTTTTTTTTTTCAACTGTCACGTGAACAGCCTGTTTTTTTTCTCTCTCCTCTTTTTTTTTTTTTTTGAGGCCACAATAGATCGCAAGCAGCGGCAACTGTTCTTGGATCACGTCCAGAAAGTGCAAAGCACCAAAACCTATATGAGCAGCCTGTAGAGCGGAAACTAGTCTCCTGGGTAAGTTCCTAACACCTTTTGTGTAGACAGGCTGTGGCTATGGATTGGAATTTGCAAAACAGGATAGCTGATCGAACAATAATCCAATCTACGATGCAATCTACGATGGAAACTAAAAACCAATGGATTCGAAGGAAAAAGCTACGCAAAAAGAAAGACACAACGACCAGCAACTAAAACCAATCTACGATGCAATCGAGGCTATGGCAAAAACCCTAACCCGAATCTTTTTGTGAGGCTTTTTCTGGATAGGATGAAAAACAACACTAATCTAAGGGATTGATGGATGCTCACCGAGTAAACACTGGATATCTGATACCAAGATGATATGGGGTGTCCCGATCTTCTCGTTGAGCTCGATGTAGGTGGATGATAACTTGTGGGACGCTCACGAATCTCTGGTTGTTCCCCCGTTGCCAATGCAACAGTTCTCAACCCTATTCGATATTCGCAACTTCACACACTTGCGCACGTAGCCGCCGACCACGAAGCGGTTTGCAATCTACCAATTCCCAATGGAACAGCAGAAGACACTTGAATCTTGCAGTAGGATAAACACCAGATCGCAACAAAGTGGTGAAGGTAGAATACTCCTGATCGAATCAAAGAGGAATATTGATTACAGAGGAATGCTTAAAGCAATTCAATCTGAAAAGAGGTTTAATCAAAACGTGGTCTGCCTAACTAACCCTAAGGAAGGGTATTTATATCCTAAGATAGTTGGAAGGGGTACACGGGCCGTCAGCCCAAAAGCCTGCGCGCAGGCAGCACGGTAGTACCGCTTATGGCATGCGGTACTACCGCTCCAAGCGGTACTACCGCTTAAGTACCGCTCTAGTACCGGTTAGGTCGCTTGGATGCCAGAAATATTTTGGCTAAGCGGTACTGAGTACGGTAGCACCGGGCGGTACTACCGCTTTAAGCGGTACTACCACTGGTGTGGGGCGGTAGTACCGCCCTGGAAACTGCAGGGTCCTCCTCCCTGCCCAGCTGCATTGCCTCCTTGCTCTCCTTCTTGCTCCCTTGTGCTATGCCTTCCTCTCCAATGTACCTAATGACACACACACACAAGGATTTAGGCAGTATAAAGCTCTCATTAAAATAAATAGCATTATCAACTAAGAGAGAATTCACCTTATGATATTTGTCAACGAGGCGCAATATTTCTTCCCAGTTTAAGCAAGCAGAATCATCATATTTCGTGAATATATCCTCATCAGTAACTAGTTCATCCCAATCCGTAGAGGAGTTGAGGTCTTGAATCCGGAGTGGATCTTCTCACATGGGTCTCATGGAGGTCTAGATCTCCATGGGAGAGGTAGTGGATGAGCAAAGCTCTATCTCTAAGAGCCAAACCTTTGCTAACCCTAGATGGAGGAGGGGGAGGTTCTTATATAGTGCTAGTACAAGTTGGGACGAGGTTGGAGGATACATGGCCCATTGGGCCATTTAAGTCTGCGCAGGGGCCGAATGTCCGGGCATCGACCCGGATGTCCGGCGGTTCAGGTGGGGGCCGGATGTCTGGGGGTAGGGGCCGGATGTCCGACCGGTCTTCGGCCGGATCCAGCAGCTCTCTATACATCGGGGGGAGGATTTCCGGCAGGGGGCGGATGTCCGGGGTGGACGGGCCGGATATCCGGCGGCGGGGCCGGATGTTCGGGGCCTGGGCCTTGTCAGCTGCTGATCTGAGGGGGAGGTTGATGTCTCCAGGGGCCGGATATCCGGGCCGTAGGCCGGATGTCCGGCAGCTGATGCTCAGCTGCACTTCCTCTTCCCGAGCTCCTTCATCCATGCACTTGGCGACTTGTCCATTGTTCCGGGCTTCTCGGAGAGGATCTTCTTGGTACCTAAGCAAACATAGCATTCTGGAATGAGGTAGTAACCATGTCTCGCACGAATCAAATGGAAGTTCATTAAGGAGTGATGTCACCTCGGTCTCGAGAGCTCTTGCACGTGCTCGAGTCATTGGTCCTCTTGGTACTTGGGTAGACGGAGGTGGGTCCATGGGGATGACCGTAGGATGCTCCGCATCATGTCCCCCCCCCCTTGGGAAAGATCCGTCCTCGGATCGGAATCCACATCACCATGGAAGGGAGATAAGTTCTTGATGTTGAAGATGTTGCTCATGTTGTACTTGTCTCGAGGGATGTCGATCTTGTAGGCGTTGTTGTTGTAGTGTGCTAGCACCTTGAATGGTCCATCGGCTCGAGGAAGTAGTTTGGACTTGCGTTCGTTGGGGAAGCGTTCCTTGCGAAGCTGTAGCCACACAAGGTCTCCAGGGTTGAACACCATGGGGTGCTTGTTGATGTTGACCTTGGTCGCGAGTCGTTGTACTTGGCACTCGATCGTGTGCCTTGTATCTTCATGCATCTTCTTGATGTAACTCTCTCGTGCACTCGCGTCCATGTCAATTCGCTCTTGTGGTGGTAGCGGTAGGATGTCCAATGGTCACAACGGGTTGAAGTCGTAGACGACCTCGAAGGGGGACTTGCCGGTAGTCGAATGTCTTGCTCGATTGTAGGTGTACTCGATGATGGGTAAGCATTCTTCCCACTCCTTTATGTTCTTCTTGATCAACACGCGAAGGAGTGTGGAGAGCGTCCGGTTGGTGACCTCCGTTTGGCCGTCGGTCTGAGGATGATAAGCCGAAGAAAATAGGAGCTTGATTCCGAGCTTGGCGCATAGTATCTTCCAAAACTAGCTTAGTAACTTGACGTCGCGGTCCGATACAATCGTCTAACTCCCCAATTTTTGGCCCTGTCTTTTTCTTTTGGATTTCTTCGAATTTTTATTTGGAGTTCCTTTTTCCGTGGCTATGTGGTCTTAAAACCTGGGGAGATAATCTCTTCTTCCTCTCCCAAGTGGCTTGACACTCTCAACTCTTTCTCAATACCATGTCATTTCCATCTTAGACCCAACCCTAATTTTTATTCCTTGGGAATATTCCTTTTTCTATTAAAGGAGTAACCTTGTTTGCTCTAGGTTGTGAAGCAACCTATATTTCTGTCTTTCCTAAAATTCCCACAAAATTCTCATAAATTCTTTGGATCATATATTCCACAAATATGTCAAAACCCATCCTTGCCTAGTTCAAAAATAATTCAGGAATATTCATTTCCTATTCTATCCGGTATGGCGCTTTGTGAAGGAAGTGCTATTTATATTTTCTTGGTTACCCTCAAACTTTTTAGGCACTCTCATATCCAAATAATTGTCACATGCGAAAATTCAGCTTCATTTGCCTAGTAAATCTTCCTCAGCAAATTTCCAAAGTTTCTGTCCAGAGAGAAGCTTTGTGAAGGAAGTACTAGCTAGGTTAATTCAAATGAGTTGAAATTTTGGTAGATCATTCATATGTCAAATCATTACTCTCCACAAAATTTCATCTCCATCCAATAATCTATGTGAGCACACCATCCAATCTTTGTTCCTGGTCATAATTTCAGTTTGTGAAGCAACTATATTTTGTATTGCTTCATAAAATCTGAAATTAATCCAGGACCTAAATATCCCTATATCCTTTGAGCATGCCAAAATTCACATCATTTTGCCAAGCCATTTTCCCCACAAAATTCCCCCAAGTTTCTGTCCAGTGTGGAGCGTGGTGAAGGAAGTACCATTTTTATTCATACAAATGGTATGAAATTTTTATGCTGCCTTCATATGCCCAAATCATCACCCTCTACCAATTTTTAGCCCAATCAAATCATCCATGTGAGTGCTACTTCATGATCTAGTTTCTGGCCCAATTTTTGCAGTTGTGAAGCAACTATGTTAAATCCTGGTGCAAATCATTTCATATTTCACAGGATGGTAGTCCTTCCTACCCTAAACCTCTGTGACATCCTGGTTAGCTCTTATCTCATCCCATTTGACCACAACTTCATGATCAAGTTTGCTACAGCAAACTTCTGTTGAAGCTACCCATGAGCACAGAGGTGATTTAGCCTAACCAAGACCATAGTGCTTCTCTAGCAAGTAGGGTCCACACGCTAGACATCCTGTTGCTGGCCAGAATGCACCGCGTGCGCCTGTGCACGCGGTGACCACGCGGTCTGGCATGCCAAAAGCGTGCTCTGGACATCGGGGCCCCTCTGCCGCCGCCCAAACGTCGTCCTCGCGACACCACACCGTGTCCACAGCGCTGCTCGGCCTCTCCTGCGTCCACGCGTCCCCTCTGGCCCCCTCTCCCCCTCCTCTTTCCTCTCCGGCGAGCCACGCCGCACCGCATGCCCGTGGCCGTCGTCGCCTTGCCCCTGTCCTCTTCCTCCCCGTAGCATCTCCGCACCGCGTGAACCCCCCTGGCCTCTCTCCCCCCTCCGCGCGTGCGCACGCGTACGCGGACGCGTCAGAGCGGCGCCCACCCGCCCTTGGCGGCACCCGAGCACGGGCATCTCACCGCGGCTATATAAGCCACTCCCGAGCCTGCCTGATGAGGACATCTCTACACTTGTTCCATCTCCAACCCATGCTGATGAACAACCAATTGCTGCAAAGAAGGTGTCTAATGATGAACTCAGAATTGGACCAATCACAAGAGCTCGTGCAAAGCTATTAGAACAACAGGTGAATTCACTCCTAGCTGATTATGATAATTTTATTCATGAGAATTTTATACTGCCTAAGTCTTTGCATATATGTATGATCAGGTATGAACATGAGGCAAGCATTGCACGTGGGAGCAAGGAGTTGCAGCAAGAACATCCACTACTGATTTCCAATATCAGCAAGAGCGCGAGGGAGGAGAGGGAGGTATGCGCGCCAGGAGTAACGAAGGAAATCACACAATAATAAAGGCAAACATGTTGGCGCACTAGGACAGCCAATGGAGAGTTGTTTTCACGTCTAAGGTGCACCACATGAGATAGGCCTGCGTGCCAAATAAGGCCGAACTCATGTTAGGTCGGTTTGTATCAGTTTGAGTCAAACTGAGTCGGTTTGTGTTGAACCCAAGTTGGGTTCGGTTCTGGTTTGTGTGATGGACGCCCCCACCTCTATAAGTACTTTTGGGGCGCCCACAATTAGGGTTAGACCACGTTAAAATTAAACCCTAGTTTCGTTGAACTTGCTATCAAGCATTCATCTGAAATTGCATCTCCAATTCGTATCGATCTGGAGATTTGAACTACAAGTTGAGTGTAATCTGCTGTTCCATTGGGAATTAGTGAATTGCAATTATACCGTTTCGTGGTCGACGGCTACGTTGCGCAAGTGTGTGAAGTCGTGAATATCCGAAGGGTAGAGAGCTATTGCATTGGCATCAGGGATCTAGCGAGGAGAGATCATCGGCGACACCCAGTTATCTATCATCATCATCATACCACCACCAGCTTACTGAGAAGATCGGGCCACCCCATATCATCTTGGTATCAGATTTCCAGTGTTGCCTCGGTAAGCATCCACCGAATTCACCCATAGTTTAGTTGTTTTTCTTCCTATACAGAAAAAGCCAAAAATATTAGGGTTCTTAGTTTTCGCCATAGCATAGATTGCATCGAAGTCAAGTTTTAGTTTGTTGGTCGTTTCTTTTGCGTAGCTTTTCTTCTGTTCAGAGTCGTAGATCATCTAGGGTTTTGTTTCCGCGTCGTTAGGGTTTAGTTTTTCTAGTCGGAGTCCTGGTTGAAGTATAATCCGAGTCGGCTGTTTAATTCCTTTTGTTGTCCTGCTTTGATCTAGTCCGAGTTGGCTTTGATCTAGAGTTAGGGTTTTTCTGTTTCTTTTACTTTGCGTCCACATAGCGTTCTTGTCTTTTCTTTGTGAGCCATAGACACAGCCTTTCTACTATATATTGTGTAGGCACTTTACCTACGAGACTAGCATATCCGTGTGCTCCTCGGGCTGCTCATTAGGTTTATCAGTGCATCATTTTACTGTTCAAGCGACCCAAAGTTGAAAAAAAGAGAGCAAAAAACACACACAAAAAAGAGTACAAAAAAATCAGAGAAGAAAAAGAGCTTTGTTTCATTGAGAGGCCGTCGCATACATACATATCTCTTGTGCACTAGTAGTTTGAGCAATCTTGTGCCTGTTTACATTGAGCATTGCTAGTGTCTCTCTTGTGCATTGCAACATATCATGTCTTTATAGTTGCTTTGCCACATTTATCTCCACTGCGTGAGTTTCCTTGGGTGTGTATCACACGATCAGCACTAGGACTTGTCTTCGGTGTAGTTAGGATACCATACATATAGCTCCACCATATAATCCTGCTTTGTCGTGTGATTGCTCTTATACCCTGGTATTCACTTCATCACATCCGTGCATTGGTCATCTATCCGAACAGGTACGCATTACTATTCACTTTGGAATGGTAAGCTTCACCTTTCTTGTCGGTTTTTGAGTGAGTTGTGAGTGTTCCACCAAAACGATTTTTGATTTAGTGCACTAACCTGCTAATCATGTCTGAGAGTGGTGTTGATGTGATGCAGAAAAAGGCTGGTGACAAGTGTGTTACATGGAGGGAATATGAAGCTCTCCGCGATCATTTGACAGGGGTTATCAATAGATCCACTGACAATATTGATGCTGATATTCAAGCTATACAAATGAAAGTGGATGCAACTGAAACTACCGTCAATGCTATGCAAACACAAGTCAATGATCTCCAAACAAGCATACAGCAATTGACAACTTCAATCAATGGGCTGCGTGTAGCTATTGAGCAACGCCAACATGACGACCATGAAGATGATGATAGTGTCCATGGAGACAATGAAAACATGGTGGGCAATAATGGCCGTGGGCGTGGCTTTCAAGGGCATGGTCGCCCACCACCACTTGGTGCTCGACGTGTACCACTTCAGGAGGATGATGGCTTGGGCAAGCCTAAGTTCACAATTCCCAGATTTGAAGGCTCCACTGATGTAGAAGAGTACCTCACTTGGGAGCTCAAGATGGAGAAATTATGGCGTTTGCATGACTACACTGAAGATAGGAAGATCAAGCTTGCTTCCTCAGAATTTGATGGTTATGCTTTGCGTTGGTGGGATAGCATTGTGCGCGAACGACGAGAAGACAATGAGTTACCTATTCTTACATGGCGCAATATGAAGGAGATCATGCGAGCTCGTTTTGTTCCCACTAATTACTTGCGGACAGTTTATGATAAATTGACACAATTGAAGCAAGGTTCCATGACGGTTGATGCATATTACATGGAGATGGAGATGTTGCTGCAGCGTGCTCGAGTTAGAGAATCTGTTGAGATGACTATGCAACGTTTTCTCCATGGGCTGAAATATAACATCAAGGGTATTGTTAGGCATCACCAATACAATACAATGAACGAGCTGCTCCATCATGCAAGAGAAGCTGAGTCCCAGTTGGCCGAAGAAACTCAAATTAAAGGCCATTATACTACAGCAGGGCGGTTCTCCAACAGAACACAGCCGCCCCCTTACACACCTAGTGAGGGCGCTGTCAGCCGCCCCTCTTCTTCTGCAACAAAACCAGCCTCCACTGTTTCACAATCAAAGCAACCTGCTGCTCCTGCTGCTAGCTCAGGTTCCAACATGTCTACAGCCCGTAATAGAGATATGCTATGTCATACATGTGGAGGCAAGGGACACTTCAAGAGAGAGTGCCCAAACAGAAAAGTGATGATTGTGAACGATGACAATGAATATGAGACTGGAGATGACGCTGATCCATATGCTTCCGATGACGATGGGTACACACGTGAAGGCGGCATAGATGCCTTTGCTTCTCCAGCGCCTACTATTGTTGTCTCGCAGCGTGCTCTTAGTGTGCAGCCACATGCTGATTCACGGCGCTGCAATCTGTTCCAAACAAAAGCACTAGTTGGCCCCAACAAAGCTTGCAAGGTGATCATTGATGGAGGTAGCTGCTGCAATCTTGCAAGCAAGGAGTTATGTGCCAAGCTAAATCTGAAATATTTACCTCACCCAAATCCATATTACATACAATGGTTGAGTGACAATGGTGAGATGAAGGTGAATCATATGGTGCGCGTAAATTTTGAGATAGGACCATACAAGGATTCCATTGAATTTGATGTGGTGCCTATGACAGTTTGCCATCTTTTATTGGGTCGGCCATGGCTCTATGACCGCCATGTGCAACACAATGGCCGTGCCAATACTTATCACTTGGAGTTCAAGGGCAAGAAAATAAATCTACAGCCTATGTCACCGCAGCAAATTGTGAATGAGTCTCGTCAGAAAATAGAAGTAAATATCGAACAGCCACCTGCACTAGAGAACAATGTAATAGCCGTGAGTGATAATATAACGAAAAGTGCGAGAGTGCCTAGTTTGCTTCTATTAGCCACCAAAGAAGACATGAGAGAATTTAGTGAGGATCCTACAGCCATGCCACTTGTGCATATGTACAAAGGCGAGGTTTTAGTTTCTAACGACATGACCCCTATTTCTCTTGGTGTGTCTAATGTTTTGCAGGAATATGGCGATGTGTTTCCCGAAGAAGTTCCAGCGGGGTTGCCTCCAATGCGTGACATTGAGCATCAAATTGACCTCATACCTGGCGCCACATTACCTAACCGTGCACCCTACAGAACCAACCCCGAAGAAACAAAGGAGATACAGCAACAAGTGCAAGCGCTTCTGGACAAAGTGTATATTCGTGTCAGCCTTAGCCCTTGTGCTGTTCCTGTTATTTTGGTTCCTAAGAAAGATGGTACATGGCGCATGTGTGTAGATTGTAGAGCTATAAATAACATCACTATTCGATATCGTCATCCTATTCCACGCTTAGAGGATATGCTAGATGAATTGAGTGGTGCTGCTGTTTTCTCTAAGATTGATTTGCGTAGTGGTTACCATCAAATTCGGATGAAGGAAGGGGATGAATGGAAAACTGCTTTCAAAACTAAATTTGGTTTATATGAGTGGTTAGTTATGCCTTTTGGTCTTACTAATGCACCTAGTACCTTCATGAGATTAATGAATCATGTTTTGAGAGAGTTTATTGGTCGTTTTGTGGTTGTATATTTTGATGATATATTTATTTACAGCCGCAATGAATCTGAACATTGTGATCATATTAGACAAGTTTTGCAAGTGTTGCGTGATGCTAAATTGTATGCTAATATTGAGAAGTGCACATTTGCAAAAGATAAGGTCATATTTCTGGGATACGTTGTATCTAAGCATGGGGTAGAAGTAGATTCATCTAAAATTGAAGCAATTCAAAATTGGCCTACTCCCATGAATGTTAGTCAAGTACGAAGTTTTCACGGTCTTGCTGGTTTCTATCGGCGTTTTGTGAAAGACTTTAGTACTATTCCTGCACCATTGAATGAATTAACTAAGAAAGGAGTGCCTTTTGTTTGGGGCGCTACACAAGATCATGCATTTGATGAGCTGAAACGTTTGCTTACTTCTGCACCATTACTTGCACTACCAGATTTTTCTAAGCAATTTGAAGTTGAATGTGATGCTAGTGGTATAGGAATTGGTGGTGTGTTGATGCAAGAAGGTAGACCTATTGCTTATTTCAGCGAGAAACTTTCTGGTGCTAGACTGAATTATCCTGTTTATGACAAAGAATTGTATGGCACTTGTTAGAGTTCTTGAGGTTTGGCAACATTATTTGTGGCCAAAAGAATTTATCATACATTCTGATCATGAAGCTTTAAAATATCTGAAAGCTCAATCTAACTTGCATAGGCGCCTAGCTAAGTGGGTTGAGTTCATTGAGTCGTTTCCCTACATAATTAAGCATAAGAAAGGGAAAGATAATGTTGTTGCTGATGCTCTATCTAGGAAGAACATGTTATTGACACATCTAGATGTTAAAATTCCTGGTTTAGAGAGCTTGTGTGATTTGTATGCAACTGATCATGATTTTGCTGAACCATATCGTTTGTGTATGCTTAGAAACGCATGGGACAAGTACCACATACATGCTAGATTTTTGTTTCGTGCTAACAAACTATGTGTTCCAAAATCGTCGGTGCGTTTGCTATTGTTGCAGGAATCACATGCAGGAGGATTGATGGGTCACTTTGGGCGTGAGAAGACGTTGCTCATGCTAGCTGATCACTTTTATTGGCCCAAGATGAGGCGCGACGTGGACAGGTTTGTTAGGCGCTGCATTACATGTAACAAGTCCAAGTCAAAACTGAAGCCTCACGGTTTGTATACGCCACTACCTACACCTACCACACCATGGGAAGATATAAGTATGGATTTTGTGTTAGGTTTGCCACGCACTAAAAGAGGTCATGATTCTATATTTGTGGTAGTGGATAGATTTTCTAAGATGGCACATTTTATTGCATGCCACAAAAGCGACGATGCGTCGCATATTGCTAACCTGTTTTTCAGGGACATCGTACGCGCATGGAGTGCCAAAGACGATTGTTTCTGACAGGGACGTGAAGTTTATGAGCTACTTCTGGAAGACACTATGGGGAAAGCTAGGAACGAAGCTGCTGTTCAGTACTACATGTCATCCCCAAACCGATGGTCAAATGGAGGTGGTGAATAGAACATTGTCACAATTGCTGCGAGCTATGATCAAGAAAAATCTGCGTGAGTGGGAGGAGTGTTTGCCACATGTTGAGTTTGCATATAACAGAGCGGTGCACACTACTACCCAGCTTTGTCCTTTTGAGGTGGTGTATGGCTTCAAACCAATCACACCGCTAGATTTGCTGCCTCTTCCATTGCATGAGAGAGTAAATATGGAGGCATCAAAAATAGCAGATTATGTGAAGAAAATTCATGAGAAGACACGAGAGGCTATTGAGCAGAAAGGAAAGAACATTGCTGCTGCAAGAAACCAATCAAGAAAGAAAGTTTTGTTCCAGCCTGGAGATATGGTGTGGGTGCATCTGCGCAAGGATAGGTTCCCACAGCTGCGGAGTTCCAAGTTGAGGCCGCGTGGTGCTGGTCCTTACAAGGTGCTAGCCAAGATAAATGACAATGCCTACTTGATTGTTATTCCTATTGCTGAGTTGGGTGATGTTAGCAACAGTTTCAACGTTGCTGATTTGTCACCATATGATGGAGAAGACCTTGGAGCGTCGAGGTCGACGCCTTTTGAAGGGGGGGGGAGATGATGAGAACATCTCTACACTTGTTCCATCTCTAACCCATGCTGATGAACAACCAATTGCTGCAAAGAAGGTGTCTAATGATGAAATCAGAATTGGACCAATCACAAGAGCTCGTGCAAAGCTATTAGAACAACAGGTGAATTCACTCCTAGCTGATTATGATAATTTTATTCATGAGAATTTTATACTGCCGAAGTCTTTGCATATATGTATGATCAGGTATGAACATGAGGCAAGCATTGCACGTGGGAGCAAGGAGTTGCAGCAAGAACATCCACTACTGATTTCCAATATCAGCAAGAGCGCGAGGGAGGAGAGGGAGGTATGCGCGCCAGGAGTAACGAAGGAAATCACACAATAATAAAGGCAAACATGTTGGCGCACTAGGACAGCCAATGGAGAGTTGTTTTCACGTCTAAGGTGCACCACATGAGATAGGCCTGCGTGCCAAATAAGGCCGAACCCATGTTAGGTCGGTTTGTATCAGTTTGAGTCAAACTGAGTCGGTTTGTGTTGAACACAAGTTGGGTTCGGTTCTGGTTTGTGTGATGGACGCCCCCACCTCTATAAGTACTCTTGGGGCGCCCACAATTAGGGTTAGACCACGTTAAAATTAAACCCTAGTTTCGTTGAACTTGCTATCAAGCATTCATCTGAAATTGCATCTCCAATTCGTATCGATCTGGAGATTTGAACTACAAGTTGAGTGTAATCTGCTGTTCCATTGGGAATTAGTGAATTGCAATTATACCGTTTCGTGGTCGACGGCTACGTTGCGCAAGTGTGTGAAGTCATGAATATCCGAAGGGTAGAGAGCTGTTGCATTGGCATCAGGGATCTAGCGAGGAGAGATCATCGGCGACACCCAGTTATCTATCATCATCATCATACCACCACCAGCTTACTGAGAAGATCGGGCCACCCCATATCACTGCCCGAGCTCTCCAGCTTCCTCTCCGATCTCCTAGTACCCCGCCCAGTCACTCGAACGAGCTCGAGGAGCCCTCCCAGACCGCCATTGCTGCCATGGCCGCGGTCTCTGTTCGCTCGAATTGGAGCTGCCCAAGCCGTCTCTCTCCCTCTAACCATCACCAATGGCCTCACCTAGGCACGGCGAGCCTCCCCATACCCTCTCTTTCTCCCCGGAGTGCCCGTGGGCACGGCTTCCATAATGGCCGACGGCCACCGCCACGGGCATCCGAGCCGCCATCGCAACAGCTCTCCCCGGCACGCGTGCGGTACCTGCGTGGGTGCGGCACTCCATCCCAAGCCCGCCGGTGCCCTCGTCGTGGCCGGGGGTGGCCGGAGTAGGCGGGGCCAGCGCTGGCCGCACCCCTGCCTTGCTCCTCCTTTGTTCATCGCGAGGTTGAAGAAAGGGAGCGGGAGGAGAGAGAGAAGTCAACGCGGGACCCACGCGTCAGTGACCCAGCAGCCGGGCCCGCGTGTTTTAAGTGAAGGCGGTTTTCGGAAAATACGTTTTCGGTTAATGAAAGCGCATTCTGGTTCTCCTTCGGCCAGGAATGCGTTTTCCAGAAGCGAAGACGTATTTTCAAAAATACGCTTCCTATCTCCAGCCGCCGGCCGAAACTATTAAATAGCGGACGTTCATCAGTTAAGCGCAGAAATGCATACTTTTTATTTGTTTTTCTGCCTAACGAACGAACGTCCACAACTTTTTAACCGTGACTCCGATTCAGGTGATTCAAAAGCTCACGTTCTCTATTCGTCGAGCCCGTTCTGTTGGCATCATTTTCACCAGGTTGTAACATTCTGAAAATGACCATTTTGCCCCTGCCCTCTATTCAGCTCCGCCGAGAGAGAACCGTTTCTGGCAAATTTTTCCGCGAGTGCCTCGCACTTCTCCCCGGTGAATCCTTCATCCCCAGGCAAGCCACAACAGCCACTTGCATGATGGCCTTGCAGTAGCCATGGTTTCCACTAGAATAGTTAAATAATTGCTTGTTCATTTAATGATTTTGTTAATGCTTTGAATATGCTTGTGAATCCATGTCCATGCTTATGCCATGTTCATGTTCATCTAGTAAGTGAAATGGTTAATTGCTAATTTTATTATTATCATGTTTCATTCTTGTAATCATTCCCGATGCTATTGATAATAATATGCTCATATGAATAGTTATCGGTTGGTTATGAAAATACTTGTGAGATTCATGCCCATCTCAATGCCATGCTCATTTGTATCCGATAGGATAAATGATTTATCATTGTTGATGTGATGTTGTTATATGGTTATGTTGCCAATCCATGGTTACACTGATATCATGCTCATGTGCATTGTTATTTCTTTATGTTTTTATGACTCGGCTCATCACCATTCAAGTTGAACCTGACATTAATCGAACTTGAACAAATCTATTGGTTGAGTCATGGTGCCACCGAATCGAGCTCACCAGTGCAACCACACTTGCCTGGATGGGGAGGCCCTAATGCGGTCTATTATCATGCCTCTCGCCGGTGCCTCCAACTAGGGAAGGTTATGTGCGTGCACTGCCCTGATCGGGTAGGCGGCCATAAGTCTTGTGTGCCCGAGTTGTATGGATCCAGAGTCCCCGTTTGGGACAGTTTTGTTATTGTGGCCACGACGGTGGCGGCCACGAAGGTGGCGGATGTCACGAGTTCACATCGGGGCCACCCAGGACATAGCCCAAAGGGGAGTTTGTCGAAGTGGCCGGGAGAGTGTCATGCAATAGATTGGTTTTGTCGGAATGTCGTTGGTCCACCCGAATGGGAGCACGAGGCCATGAATTCCGTGGTGTGGGTACAGTGTACTAACCTCTGCAGAGTGTATAATCTATCAATAGCCGCGTCCTCGGTCATGGACACAGTTCATAGTAGGTCACACTATGGGTCAACAGAAATAATAACCTGGATAATAAACAACCCTGGTTCCATGAGAAAAGAAGTTGGTTGATCTTTATGTGGTCATGCGATGATCACAGGGAGAGATCAAGCTCCGTGTGGTCATTTGATGATCACGATGGTACAATTGATACCAAGCTTGGTTGATCCTGAGGTGGTCATGTGATGTTCACGACGGTAAGTTTGTTACATATGGTGGTTATGAGATGACCTCCGAGAAGAGTAAGTTGGTCCATGAGACATTAAATGTCGACCCCCTTGCATGCTAGTGCTAGTATCATCATGTTCATATCATGAATTATATGTACCTGCCATGCTCATGTTGTACTAGTTGTATTATGCTCATCATTTAACCTGTAAATGCCATGCTGTTGTTTGTCTTGATTGCTTTGGTTGCTGTGAGCTTGCGAGTACATTCAAAGTACTCACCTGGCGTGTCATGCCAGATTGCAGGTCATGCCGTGATTGATTGCTTGTCGAGGATCCCGATGTTGCGCTCTAGGACGTGTCCCAGCCAGAGTCCCTGCAGAGTGGAGTCCATCACCGGTGTCGCTGTTCCGCTGCTAGAAGTTATTCTGCTACGAGTTGTTCCGCTGCTAGCATAGAGCTATCTGAGCAGGCGTAGTATTGCCATGCCCCTATTATCCTTTGTAGTATCGGACCCTTGTACCCCGATTATTTGTAATAAAGAGCTGATTTGTTCTATGCCAAGCAGTGCCGTATTCCAGAAGACTTGATCTCTAGGCTGGAATACGGGGTGTTCCGGTTCCTCTGAGCCGGGGTGTCACAAATCGTCTTGGGCACTCCATGCAATCTTAATATTTCCCTACAAAAGAGATTTGCAACATGTGAAGCATCGTCGCTCTTGTTACAAGGAATGAAATGTGCCATCTTAGAGAAACGGTCCATAACAACAAATACCGAGTCTTTGCCATTTTGAGTTCGAGGCAAACCAAGCACAAAATCCATACTAATATCTTCCCATGGTTGATATGGAATAGGAAGTGGCATATTTAGACCATGAGATTGAGCTTTGGACTTAGCTTTGCGGCATGTAGAGCACCGGTTCCGGTGGTGCAGGTGAAGACGGCGCTGTGGGAATGGAGGTGGCGCGATAGACGAGGCAAACGTCGGGGCAGCTCCTTGGAGGTGGAGGACGGGGCGGCTGAACCGGTGGGACGACGATAGATCCTCATCCGGTTCGGTGGACGAGGGACGTCGAGCTGTTGCGGCGGACGATGTCGTCGGGGAAGAGGCTCCGGCTGGGCGGCGGTCGGGTGGCGGACGGAGGAGCGTGGGGTTTCGCGGGTTTTGGCAGCCTCGGTGTGCGAATGGGGGGGCGGAGGGGGTGGGAGGGGGGAACCATGGCTAAGGGATACACTTGTCCGAAATGTGGGGTAAGTTACGAAAGTACCCCTACCCGTTTGGACAATGGGACGTCGAGGCGGGATTTTTGGCTGAGCGATAGAAGGGGGATTTCGCGTGTCGGGGCGGCGCGACCGATTTCGAAGGAGGGAGGGAGTTTTCGCGCGCGTTGAAATTTCAGGATAACAAGGCGCGGGTTGAAGGGGCAGGAGTTTCGCAGCACAAGAGACAAAGAGATAGCTTGAAATTTTGGGATAACAAGGCGCGGCTTGAAATTTCGGGAGAACAAGCTTAACGTATAAAAAAACCAATTCGCACCAAACAAGAGAGAGCCATGTCCCGTTTTATATATGAATACAAATGCCATTCAAAAACAACAATGAACAACTTAAAAATTCGGGAGAACAAGCTTACCGTGTACAGTACCATATCAATTCGTACTTCCCTCAACAACAACAAAAAACAATTTGTACCGTCTACCGTATGGACTAAAATTGAGGCCATTTTCCGTATTTGAATGGGATTGTTGTCAGGTTAGTTATACCATCATCTAAATATTATCTTCACAACACACGACATGAATATAGTACTAAATTCCCATTTAAATATGAACTACATGTACCATATGATCTCGAATTCAAATATGTGTATCCGTTTTATGTTGAATTCAAATTGTAGTACATGTATGCTCTAGCTAGATGTTCGGAATCTAAACGATGTTTGATATGTATAATGTGTTTAATACACAACACACACACACACATCATTTAGATGTTAGCTGCCAAAGCCACCCATTATCTCCAATTTGAATAGTTTTGTCCATTCATGGATGAAATGTGGTCAAACGATGCCTACCAACGGTATATCAAATTCAAATCAATTTGGCCTTGTTCGATGTGTATATAGTATAGCATGCTCGATTCAAAACCACACCACATATCTCCATTATATCATGCATGCATGGGTTTCAAACATCATGATCTCTTATTCAAATATTTGAATTCACTTTTATATTGATTATGATCTCACCAAGTCTTTTGCACCCACACAGTCGTCTTCTCTTTATCGTTGTACCACTAACTTTCTCTCGTGCATGCATGCACACACACTCTCCCACTCGGCATTATCCATCGCACACACACACACAATATCTTTCTTCAGGTCTGTCTACCACGATCTCTCAAGCTAGGTAGATCTCTCCATCGCCCTCTCTTTCCCACACACACACACCGATCGATATACCCCTTCTAGCTAGTAGGTCTGCCTACCACACACACATGTACACACAGTCCCTTCCCCCTCTCACCATCCATCCCTCACGCCCCAGCTATGAGGCGCGCAAGCCCACACGCACGCGCGCGAGCACGCTCTCGCCCCGTCATCTCTTATTATCGATCTCTCACTCGTACAGGTCTTTCCCTGTTTTCCACACAAAGCGATCGATCTATATCTAGTCAGGTCTCGCCCTTTTTCCCACGTACACATCGATCAATCTACCTCTCTAAATAGGACTGCCTAGCTACCACACACACATTTGTCTATCCATCGTCTCACCTCTCATCATCCATGCCTTCTGCTTCATCTCTCAGACGCGCGCAACCGCGCACGTTCTCGCCCCCTCTCTTAAAATATCGATCTCGCACTTGTACACTCCTTCCGAGTCTCCGTCCAGTTGGCCTCTCGCACCATCTCCCAACACCCCCTCTCCCAGTGCTTGTAGGCTCGTAGAGTTCTTCCCTCCATCTGTCTCTATCGATATATCGCGCAGACGACCCCTCACCTCCCTTCTCGTATATCACCCGCATGCACATACATATATGTATAATATAGGCCTCTCTTTCACACAAATTGCAACATTGACACATACTCCATCTATATTTCCCTCCCCCCCTCCCCCAACCACACACAAATTCACGAATCTCCCGTGATTTCTTGCACACACCATCTCTCTCTCTCTCAGACACACAAACTATGTGTACGAAAGAGAAGAGGTGCACGCACGCACTCGTTCCCACATACAAACGCGTGGGTACACAGTGGAGCACATTTGTATAAGAAATGTGCGTGGGTAGAAAGGCTTTAGATGATGTGGCACTAGTACTTCCAGTATGTGCAAAAGCACGTAAGTTAGAATTCCAATGGCACGCTACAAAATGTCTCTCTTTTTTCAGTCAATATATTATGATTAAAATGATGTGGGTGCACCCATGAGGCCACGTGACACATGGGGGAGGGGTTGTTGCGAGCTTCTTCTGTGGATTGATCACAGTGACGCGCTGCTGGTTCCAGAAGAATGTTGTAGACACAACAGGGTACACACGTGAATGATTGAATTCAAGGTTGATTATATAGAAAATATATTCGCAAAAAAAAGATTATATAGAAAATAGCCAGCAGCGGGCTCCTCGCTATCGCTACGAGAGGTTGGCGGGCATCCGGCTCCGCCACGTACGCATCCGAGAACGCGAGCCCACGTACGCCTCTGACAAGCGTAGTAGTACTGCCCACCGCTTTGACTTTTGCAGTGCCGGGTCCATCCCATTGTAAAAAAAAATTACCACGCCGCCCTACCCTTTCTTAGGCAGGCTATAAGAGATGCCACATCAGATTTTTGCCTAGTTGGAGGAAAGAGAAGAAGAGAGAGAAGAGAAGCGGGCTACTAACTTATAGCCGGCTATAGCACGAGCTCCAACACTCTTTGTGAGAGGAAGAGGTGGGCCATATATAATGGTATAGTATATTAGTATGACTAACTATTGTATGAGTGGGCTATTAGGTTGGCTATAAGGGGCTGTTTGGATTGTGGCCGACGGTTACCACGCCAAAATTTTGGCGTTGACTGACTATATGGGTGAACGTTTGGATTGAAGCCCAACGACCATTGCCATGCCAATATTTTGGTTGTCCAGTTCAGATCTGACGCCCATGCGTGGGCGGAACGCGGGCGGCCGATTCCTCCGCCAAATTTTTGGCTCGCCCTGATTTGGTGAGGCCATCCTGGGCGTAATCCAAATGGCCCCTAAGTGACATGACAACTCCATATAGCCGGCTATTGGCTATACTATTAACCATGCTCTTAATCGGGATTTGTATCGACCAATCTCGTCAAGGAGTAGGCGGTAAACTTACAGCATGTCGGCTTCGCGTCGCACCAACACACGGTCGGTCCGGCCCGCCGCTCACCGAAGGGACGCGCATCGACTTGGTACATCACTCACATGTGCGACCGCATGTGAGCAAACCGACAGTCCAAGCTCCCCGCCTACCGCCTAATGCCCGGCCTATCGGGATTTCAAGCAAACCGGCAGTTGCGAACGATCGCGTGGCAGTTTCATGTGCAGGGGAGGGGCGTGGTGTGTTAGTAAAACAAATGCCATGGCATTCTTTTTTTAGTGCTGTTTTCGTCCAATAACTTCCACCGTCGGATGCAGATCTTACGGTTATTGGGGCGTTCACCAGGAATAGTCTCATGGTGAACTATTGACTAGCCTCTTTTTCACACGCACTGTGTTGACACATAAGTATCATCTCTCTCCCCTCCTACCCACGCAACACGCCTACACTGATGACTTTCTCGGGACTTCTGGCACACACCATCTCTCTATAGGTCGATGTCACACACATACACTAGTACTCTAGGTTTAGTACATACACAAAGAGGAGAGGTGCACGCATGCACTCGTCCTTTCTCACACTGTCACACACACGCACGGGTACTCTTTCCGATACACACCATCTCTCTCTTTTTTGCGGGGACACACCATCTCTCTATACCACGCTCTCTCTCTCCCCCACACACACTGGTGGAGTACGTGCACGAAGAGAAGATGTGCACGCATGCACTCATTCCTTCGCACACACACGCGGGTAGACAGTGGAACACATTTTTGTACGAAGAGCCACCCCATGTGATAATTTGACGCGTGTAGAGTCGTTCACTTAATGGATGGTCAATTAATACAGCGCATGCAAATTGAGTGGCGTGACCTCGCGAGGGAGGAAGTACTATTACTATCATCCACTGCATGCATGCGAGTAGTTAAATCATGGGTTGCTAGTACTACGAGGCAACGTCATCAATTTTTGCCTAGGTTACTGTTGGTGGCCTTTGTATTTAAAAATGGACAGAGTGGAGTACTATGCTCGCCTACTAGGGCTCTCCCACCGCCTACGCTCGCCTCCTCGCCTCGACCATCCGATTCCGCCATGGATAATCCCTTAGATCCCAGCATCCCGCAGGCTGCCCTCTCCCTGCGGCCCGCAGCACTGCCGCCTTTGAGCGAAACCCACATGTGTTTCAGAGGGGATCCATTGCTCTGGAATCACAGATCGGTGGCGCCGGAGGACATGCCAGGGCTGCGTTTCAGGTGGTGGGTAGCAAGGGCAAATCGGATCGAGGAAGCGTCGCATCGATTGGAGACAAGTTCGAAGGAGCTGCACCTGGCGAAGCACAAGGCGGAGGCGCATGTCAATCTCAGGGGTGAGATGCTGAGGGAAGTCAGCATCTGGCAGCGTCGCGTTGATTTCGAGCTGGGGCTAATGGCAAAGATCATATTCACGGAGTCGACTGCGGAGGAGAGAACGCACATGCCTACGGAATGGCATGAGAAGCCGGTGCAACTGTTCAAATGGGCGGTAGGAGAAGCCAAACTGCTCAACCAGAAGCGGCGGCGGCGCTGGGGATGCATCGTAGGCGAGGTGACCTGCCCTCCTTCCCCGACAGCGATGGACTGACCTACTTAGTTGCTACTCCAGTGAACACGCGGCGCCATGGCGGTTTGCAACCGCGACAATCACTCCATCTATGTATTGTATTTCTATGAAAATACTCCATCTATATGTGTTGTATTTCTATGAAAATAGTTGGTCGTTTGGAAAAAATGGTCATTGATTTATCACGAGTTTTTGAATGCTTGGTCGCGAGAACTCATCGGGAGCCATTCCAAAACCATCAAAAAAAATTCGAGCTATTTTTCCATCACATTCCAAAGTACCATGCTATAATTAATTGCAAACCTGTTCACACCGATCTAACCTAAACGTGTTTCCACTTTGCAGCATATTAGTACTAGGTTATAAAAAGGGAAACTAACTACTTGAATATTACTGCACATTCCTCCTCATAAGCCTTTCTTATTCATCGTTCCTTGCGTCTGCCATGGACGGTAGGAAGAGCTCTGGGCCGAGAAAGAACAAGGGAGCGACGACCTTGGCCGTGGAAAAAAAAGAGAGGCCCCGCCGCGCCACGGAGGCCTCGAAAGATCTCTCATGGGCAGGAGAGGGCTCTCAGAAGCACATTCGCCGCGGAGGCAAACATGCCGAGCGGGCAATGCTGAAGTCGTTAGCCCGCGACGACATGCCCGCTCAGCTCAACAAGCAGAAGGAGTTGATCGCCGGCTTGCTGAAGCTGGTGAAGGAGAGCAATGCCTCGGTTGATAAGGCGACCGGCGAAATCGTGGAACTTCGGGAGGACAAAGCGAAGCTCTGCCACGAGCTCGACCTGCTGAAGGAGGAGATCGCCGGCTGGGAGAAGCTGCGAGAGAAGAGCAGTGCCTCGGTGAAGATGCTGACCGCGGTCATCGGGGAACTTAGGGATGACATGGCGAAGCTCTGCACTGAGAATGTGGCTGCTATCAAGCAACATCATGCAGACGTGAAAGAAATCATCCACGCTTGCCTCGAGAAATCCCGTGCCATGGAAGCAATGAAGAAGATGGCGGACGAGAGGCGAGAGGAGATGAAGGTCATGGAGGCGATGAAGAAGCAGTTAGAACTCCATGCCCAGCAACCCTTCATGAAGTAGAGAGCAGCACCCAGACCGTTGTCTGCGTCTTCCTTTTTTCTTTTTCTTTTTGCGGGTAATCTTCCTTCTTCATTTGCCCCTGTGTCTTCTTCTTTTTCCACTGTGTCTTTCAGGCGTTTCCGCATGTGTCCTTCTAAATTATCCTGAATAGGTAAGACAATTATTATCCATTGCCATTCTCATCATATTATTTCGTTTGTACTAGGCTGCGAGGCACGACTAAAACAGTGCTAACGATGAGCGGTGCCATGGGATCACAAGCAAACTAGATCATTTTTTATCGCCATATCGCCGTGTTTCGCACTCCTCCGCGTCGGGCTAGTACTCCAGTGGAAAACTAGAGTATACAGCACGGTTCTTTGCTCCTCCTTAGGTCGTCGGCAACAATTATACCTCCTTTCGCCGACATGTGGGACAGCCAGCATCCGGGTCGACGTGTCATGCACCAGATTAGAGTGGGGAACGGAAGGGGAGACTTACCCCTCGCAGTAATAATGACTATAACGAGCAGTCAAATCACAAGGCCCCACTCCAGCAGTAATGAGCCGTCAAATCACAAAGCCCCACCTTTCCCGCAGTAAGTTGAATCCGCTACTCCCTCGTCCTCCTCACCTCTCTGTCAAAACGACCAGGTGAAACTTGCCCCCCACTCGCCTATAGTTCTGTAAGTATCGATGGATTGCGCCATGGAGCAAAACTAACAAGCTCAAATTAAAGAAAAAGGTGGGACATATACATCACACTCCTCGCGTTCGTGTCGCACCTACATGGTCGGTCCGGCACGCCACTCACGGAATGGAACGCGCGTCGGCTGAGTTACTACTAAAGTAGAAAAGAGAGAACAACGATACTAGTACAGTACATAGTACTACTATACTAGTATATGATGCAGGATGAGGGATAGCCACCAGCTGGATCGACGTTTCATGCACCAAATTATGCATAGTACTACGTGCTTAGATGGGGTGCTAAGTCTTTCTTTGACAACTAAACTCCTTCATGCGTTGCGTAAACTTCTCTCATTTAAGTCTTTTGCATAGGTCCGCGCGCTTCGCATTCGTTCTTCCTGGGGTCACCAAACTCCTCTCTCTTCTCTTTACTCCTACCTTGTCACATCAGATTTTTTTGCATATGTGGCATGCTTAGCACCTGTACACCATGGAGGGGGAGACTCACCCCGGTCGTAGCGCCACAGTAATAATGACTATAATGAGCAGTCAAATCACAAGGCCCCACCTTTTCATCAGTAAAGAGCCGTCAAATCACACAACCTCACCTTTCCAGCAGTAAGTTGAATCCGCCACTCCCTCGTCCTCCTCGCCTCTTTGTCGAACCGACTAGGCGAAACTACCCCGCCTAACGCACGGGAAAAGCCCCACCCTCCACTTTTAAATAGTATAATTTTGTATCGATGGATTGCGCCATGGAGCAAAACAAAAAAGAAAACGGTGGTACTACATGTATACAGCACGCACGTCGCGTTCGCGTTGCACCCCACACGGTCAGTCGGTCCGGCACGCCACTCACGGAATGGAACGCGAGTCATCTTGCATTTGCACTCACATGTGGGACCGCAATTGAGCAGCCGACCATAGGCACACTCTCCCCCGTCCCTCAGGCCCGACGCGTCGGCTAAGTTGTACTAGAAGAGAGACACCAGCAATAGTAGTACTAGAGTAGTGTTGTACACACATCGTTGCCTGGACGATCCCTGCACGACAGGGGAGATCAGTTCGTCCATCCATGTGACCAGAGTCCAACAGACGGCTGGATTTGCTATCGTGTACATATCGTGCAGGCTGTGTCGTACTAACATACGGCTGTAGTTGTGTTGATAAATCTAAAAAAAAAGTAGGATTAGCACTAAGTATATTGCAATACCAATAAAATTTGAATCCATTCTCGGTATGAATACAAATCTAGTCCACTCACCCTAGGCGGCTAGGGCAACCTCTCCCCTCCCTGCTTCACCAATGAGCCGGTGGATTCACCCCTCCCCTCTTCCCACCGCTCCGTCGACCGGTGGCGTGGAGGGGAATCCCGGTGCCTATGCTCCGGTTATTAGTTTATTTTAGGGGTTTTAGTCCTCGCACGCGCAACGCTCAGGCGGACGATGTCGGCGCTTCTTATTCCGAGTCTGTCTTCCGAGCTCCGATCCTCCTTGAGTTCATTCGTCTAGACATAGTCGATGGAACTCCAGCGTAGATTCTTGTCGTCTCCTTTGGGTCGGTGAGGTTAAGGTTTCTTGTCATCTGGCGAGATTTGGTGTCATGTGCTTCTGATCAATGCGAGGGTTAAACAACGACAACTGCGTTCCTCCAGGGCGCTGGTTATTAGGGGCACATGCACGAAGACTACTCGGTTGCCATCAAGAAGGTGAAGCCGGCTACGTTCGGACATCGGCAACATCGATTGACG
This sequence comes from Elymus sibiricus, assembly GCA_039707655.1. Classification (NCBI taxonomy): domain Eukaryota; kingdom Viridiplantae; phylum Streptophyta; class Magnoliopsida; order Poales; family Poaceae; genus Elymus; species Elymus sibiricus. Next base: position 200,844,363 of record CM077668.1, read on the forward strand.
CCTTTTCTACTAGTTTGCTCTTTGAGCTTTGATCCTCGTCGAGTTTGTCTGTCGGGACGTAGTCGATGGAGCTCCGGCGTAGATTCATGTTGTCTCCTTGGGGCACTGAGGTTAGCGTTTCTTGTCATATGGGAGAATTTGGTGTTATATTAATTAGGTGCCTTAGATCAATGATGACAACTATGCCTCCGGGGCGCTGCTCCTTAGGGGCACGTGCACGAAGACTCCTCGACAGTCATTGATGGGTCAAGTCGGTTCCGGTAGGATAGCAGCGACAACGACGTGTCGACGGCTCTTTCTGACTGCAGTTGGTTGTTCACTGGTCTCGGAATTTGGATGCATTTTTTATCAAAGATGCTATGTACTTGCAAACATTTACAATAGACCCGGTCTCCCTCAAAAAAGGTTGCATATAGTTTATGTTCAAAATCAGAACAATGATTGATGGCTCTTACATTTTTTTTGCAAATGCTAAGATCGCGAATTTTCAGAAATTTGATTCCCTTTATGTTGGAAACAATACATTTCAAGCTCTAGCTAGCTATTCGAAATGTAAATTGTGCATGTTTTATAAGTATAGCGTGGTAAGCAAACAAAATGTATGATGTGTCCATGGATGCAATGTGTTCAGGTGCCATCGACATCTCAAATTCAAAAGAGTTCGAGCTTGTTCGTTATTTATTTTCAGCCGTGATAATTTGACCCGTGTGGTTGTTCAATTAATGGAGGGCCGGGGACCAGAAGTGAACAAGACAAAGTGCGACCTGGCTCATACGCAATTTTAAACTATTGTTTTTATGGAGAGAAAAAATAAAACTACTCCACTATATGTATATAAGCAGGAGCCTCCGCTCTTGCTTGCTAGGGTTGCTCTCTTCACACACTCATCCTCTCCAGATCTAAACACGACAGTGCTGGCCACACTCTCTCTCTGCTCACCGCTGGTCACAGATCCGGCCGGATCCCCTCCGCCGGGGAAGGGGTGAAGGTGCAACGTTCACGCGGTCCTCGTCGGCGACGGAGCAAACCCACTGCCGGTGCGTCCCGATACGCATGCCTTGCCATTCTTTCCCACACAGCGCTGGCTAGGGAGGGCATTCGACCCAGTCTTCCTCGCTGCTATGGTGTGGGCAGATCCGGCCTCCCGCCGCCCACCTAGCCAAATCCCGACGAACCTCAGGTATAACTTCCTTCGAAACCGGCCTAGCTCTACTGCCCCAGGTCCCCACGTAGATGCATGTGAGTCTTTTTCTACTTCTTAGCCCCCCTCGTAAATTGGCTCGATCGGCTGTTCCAAAGCCACCTAAATTATTACTATTAGAGGTAAAGCTAGTTCATGCAGTCGAATCTATGACTTGGTTCAAAGCGGGAAGAACGGGGGGAAAGTTCTAGCATGACTCTAGGACTTGGTTCAAAGAGGAAAGATTGGGGGGGTGGGGGTAGTAGAGACTGGCTACCCAACCGGTCTCTTGGTTGAAAAGGGAAATAAAGGGAAAACAAAGTACAAACTGGATATAAAACCGATCTACTGGTTGAAAAAGGAAAGAAAGTGGGGACTGGGGGACAAGTCAACAGAGTATTTCCAGCACTAGATTTGCTGCCCTCACATAGTAAAAGGTGGCTATAGTGTACAAAAATGGGACCAACCCAGATAACCTGTTTGGATGTTTGTTTGCATCACCACTTTATGCATCGGGGGAGGTACATGGTGCCGGTGCACCCACTGTCCGATGCCCTTATGGCAATTTTTAGCTGTTGTTAATCTAATGCCGCTGGTAAAATGTAGCAATCTCACTGTTAAAGTAAGGACATGTTTAACCAATGTTGTTTTTTAATGTAATGCCCCAGTAATATGAAGCAATGGTCATGTTTTAATGTCCTGCTATATTTCCCATTAAGATAAGTAAGTTGCTTCTTTTCATTAGAAATGCAACTGTCCTGGTCTGCCTACTGTAACATGCCCTTATACCAACTCTTTAGCACCTGTTAATCTAATGTAGCTGGTAAAATCAAGCAATGGCACCATTAAAGTAATGTCAAAGTTAACAGTTGTCATTGTTAATCTTAATGCCCCCGGTAGTACGAAGCAATGCTGCAGCTTTAGAAATTGGTACTGTCCTTCTACGATTGCCATTAAGATAAGGACTATGCTTCTTTTCATTTGACGTATGTTTCATCACTTGTTATTCACCCGCCTTTCTACCTGTTTGTGCAAACAGAGATATACATTTCACCTCGTTGCTATTGCGACCTTTTGGTGAACTGCCCAAAACACTTCTTTTTTGGAAAGAGTGTCTTGTGCAGTTCTACTAAAATGTCAAACCGGCAACATCTCTTGATTTTAGTGGAACCGCACAAAGGGTGATTGGAGTTCCTAACCTTCTCGTTGAACTCTGTGGTTAATCTCCTCCAACAGTTAATTAGCCTTTGCAAGATTAGCCGTCACTGTCACCACAATAGCACTTTGCACATATTTGTGTAACGAACATGGACGCTTGATTTTAGTTGAACTGCACAAAAGCATATCCAAATTATTGTTGCACATTCCACGAACTTGACGACCAACCTTGATGTTGCTCAGTTTTAGTGCAACTAATGAAGAAGCTGCCAGCTCATGGGACCAAGTACTTCTTGCTAACTGCATGATGCAAACATTGCTTCATTTTAGGTGAGCTGCATAAAAAGGTTGCATGAATATAATCATCCATGTTGGTGACTGGTGTCAACCCATCTACTATGGCGTTGACTGCAGATATGGTTCCCATGACGAGGTATGTTCGTTTTTGGTACTACCCTTTGCCAAAACGATCCTGCATGTTGACTCTGCATGTAGCTAGTGATCTTGTCCTAATGTTTTGGCACTGCCATGAGAAAGCAATAATGTTATGTATTATTTCGCACCTTAATCTAATGCCACTAATAATTTGAGGCAATGTTTTGGCATCGCTAGTGCCACTGATAAAATGAAGTAATAATATAGTTAAAATAGAGCTACTGTCTTTGCTATCATTTCATTTCCAATGTAGATAATGAAAGTGCTTCTCTTTGTTAGTATACATTTCATCAAATAGTCCCATTCTTAAAGTAATGACACGTTTAAGTATCTCTGCAAACAGGGATGCTTAATTTTAGTTGAACTGCACAAAAAAGTGATTGGAATGATGCAAGGCCCTTCCTGGCTCATCACTTGTAGAAGGTGTATCCAGGAGAATTGGTTCGATGTGCCCTATTAGGCCTACCGTTGAGTCCACTCATCGGTCCCTATGACGCCTACCGTCGAGGCGGCGCGGGGCCCCTCTCTCCCTCGCAGCACGGCGGGCGCCATAGTTTTAGTTGAATTGCACAAAAATGAGATTGGAATGACTCAAGTCCCCTTCTACTGCCGCACTGAATTTGTTCACAGTTTTCAACGAATTGCCTTCATGGCAAGATACAATGACCTGAAGAATAACTTGATCTCACTAAGTCATCTCACATAGGTCAGTCCTGTTCTTCATTCACATCATCATGCTTTGTCAAACTGTGCTACTGTTGTATTTTCTTTTAATAAACTTATTGTATCGCAATCTTTTCCCATTAAGAAAATGAAGTTGCTTCTATTTATTTGTGTATGTTTCATCAACTAGTGCCACAATTATATTAATCACGCTTTTTCATTATCTGTACAAATAGGGTTATTCAGCTACATTTTAGTGGAGCTGCACAAATGTTTGGATGGAACCCGCATATGCAGAGTGTGAGTGCCACCATCTAAAATAATGTGGCTTCCAACGGGCACAGATGCTCGGATGGTTCCACAAGTTCTTGGCGACCAGCTTATGCAGAACATGTTAATCTGCCAGTGTTTGACATGCGTGCCCATAAACTAGACTGGTTTCAGTATTGCAGCAAATCCTTGAATCAAATAGCTTTCATGAATTAGGTTTATGGTTTGCTGGATATATTGGCACTTCTCCAGGGATTACTCTTTTCTCAGAGAAGCATCAATCGATTTTTCTTTACATGTACACATTCTCACAACTTTGTTTTAGTTTTAAAGTTAATATTGGCTCTGATCTGTGAATCAATGAGATGCATAGGCATCTTTGTTGCACTTATTATGGGAATCTTATGAGTTGGTTGTGAATCTTGGAAGCTGTGAAACAAGGCATGATGATGCAGGCGACAGCAACCCAATCAAGCTCTTCAATACTCCCTCCGTTTCTTTTGACTTTGACCAAATTTATATAAAAAAAGATCAACATCTACAATACCAAAGATATATGGTATATGAATGTTAATTTTGTGATGCATCTAATAATATTGATTTCATATTGTTAATCTTGGTATTTTTTCCTATCAAGTTAGTCCAACATTACAAATTTTGACTTTGACCAAATTATATATGCAAACTAAAAAGAAAGTTTTAGGGTGGTAGGCAGTTTTGTAAGCCTTCCGTTGGTCAGTACTAGGTAACGTGGGGTCAGTACTCAAGTTTATGTGGGGCCGCTTCGTAAGTGAGGGGTAAATTAGTTATTAGGATGGATCCACTGACAGCGCGCTGCCGCCCTCGTCCATTCCAAAACCGCCACCCGCCGCTCCTCTTGCATTCCAAGACCACCGCCGCTCCTCTCCTCTTCCATTCCAAAACCGCCGCCGCTCCTCTTCCATTCCAAAACCACCACCGGCGAGTGAAGGTGCTGTGGAGAAGTAGATCGATGGAGGAGTACAACCGATACATGACGATCGCAGACGGCGACCCTGTGAAGCTAGCCAAGATGATGGAGATACAGTCTTGGTTTGATAACCAGTGGCAATTAGCGGCGACGGTGATGACGATGGCCAAATATCTGAAAAAGAGCGAAAAGGCGGCGATCCACCCGAATGGAGTCGCACGGGAGTCCATAGAGCTGCTCCTCTGGGCCATGGAGCAGACAGATTCGCCGAATCCGGTCATGAGGCGGAGGTGGTGGGAGTATCGATACAAGATCGAGCATCCAGAGGACAGCCACACGGTGCCGTTTGTGAGGGTGCCGTGTCAGAGCGAGCCGATGGAGTCTTCGTCGACCGTACCCAACCGCAAGAGGGGAAAAGCAGTTGGCGTGACGACGCTTCCCCGCTGTTCTCCAAGGCTCCCTCGCCATTCACCTCGTCTCACAGGGCAGCGGTCTGCCGCCAAGGAATAGGAGGGGTGTGCCCCGACGAATAATCATAGGAGGAGCTTAGGGTTATCAGTATTTGCAGGTTGTGAATTGTGTTTTGTGTTGTGTATTTTGGGTACTTTCAGATATGAATGTCTTTTGAATTTCAGATCTTTGCAGTATTGAGCATATGAAGTGTTTTCTGAATTCCAAAGATCTATTTTTAGTACTTTCAAAAATGTAGTTTCATATAAAAGTGCAGACCATGTGATTTTCAGAGAAGAAACTGCAAGTTTCAGTTTCAGATAAGAAGCAGCAAGTTTCAAATGCAGAGCATTTATATCAACACGCCCTTTTCAAAATGGGACAACAGCATGTTCCAAATTTTATTCATGGTTGAAAATGGAACTAACAGCAAGCTAACATCATGTTGATCAACATTCATGTATAGCACATCTTCATATGATGCACAGTCAAAAAGATATGCTCTTTTCAAAATGCCCAGACAATGTTGAGAGTGCAAAAAACAGAGAAAACTAGGGACGAAATTCCGGCTAGTGTTGGAGGTGGTGTGTGTGGATGACAAGGGGAGACTCACATGTTAGTAATAGCAGAGGCAAAAAAATTGGGAATATAGGGGTAATCGATCCCGGCCCGAGCAGGTGCGAGTAAGGGGGTATAGCTACTGGGCTACTGCGGCGTACTGAACACAAAGAAGGCGCACAAACTACTACTACACTGCCCCGTCTTCCCCAGCTCCGGTTCGTTCCCGTCCTGTACGTGGAGAGGCTGATAGTCGGGACCCACAAGGTCCATGGCCCTACGCAAGCAAGTGCCTCATTGGAAAAAAAGCTTTCTCTCGGAAATGGATATTCGTTTCTCCTAATGTTATACTGACGTGGGGCCCACGGGTCTGTCAATGTAGTCAATAAACGAGATAAATTTACAACAAAGACTGTCATCGGGGAGCTAGCGGGTATAATTTTTTCAGAGGGCGAACAAGTATCAGCTGGGTTGTGGCCTGCCCAGCCTAGGTTTTGTTTTTTAACATGTGCAGGGCGCAACACACGACATGCCCATTTTAAACTTATTGTTTTGAGCTCCAGCATGTATCTACTGGCCCATGGGCCTCCCAGCCTAGGTTTTATTTTGTCTTAAACATCCGCAGCCCAACTTATGTTTTTTTTGAAGAAAACGCATAACTCTTTTCTATTTTTCTATATATAAGAATAAGAAAGCCAGGTCCAACTTATGTTTTCCCTTCTAACTATTTTATATATATATTTAAATTATTTTATGTTGTTATATATTATTATCATATTTTAATAGATACATATATATAAAAATATCCCACATCTTATTAACTTATAAAAAATAAATGTTTAACAGAAGTTCGCAAGGAAAGTCCTGGTTTTTTTTAGAACGAAAATCCTGGTGATTGCGTACAAAAGCTTGCTCGGATTTAAGGACCAATGTAATAATAACGCGCTCATTTTTTTAGCAATAACGCGCTAATTATCTAATTTTATATATAATAAAATGCCCGTCCCCGGTTTATTTTTTGATAACATTGCTCCGTCCAACCCAACATTATATTTACAACAAGCCTAGCAAATTCGTGTATTTCGAGAAAGTGCAAATGGGCTGTGATTTCTAAGAAGAAAATTAAATGGACCGCATAGATGCTACATCATTTGTTCACCCATCCCAACAAATGGACTATAAATTCTAAAAAACATGGGTTGAATATGTGCCACATTGTTGCAGGCTGACATGTGGGCCAATAGGTCAAAGTCCACGCAAGGCATTGTCAACTTGGTCAACAAATAATTCTGACATCCATAGCCATTGGATTTCCATCCAACAGCCGGCATGCATCTTCAATCTGTCGTCTTCTCCTCCAGCGCCGCTGGGAACGCCCGCTCCCGCCTCCGGCGGCTAGCGGCTCTGCTTAGCACGCCTCGCTGCGAAGCGCTACCCCACCGCCGGCCAGGCCATCCCTCCAACCCTCCACACCTCCTGTTATTCTCCGCCGACTGCAGCCCCACGCCGCACCAGAACTCGTTAACCCTCGTAGTCCTCTCCGTCTGTGACTCCACTGCCGCGTCTTCCCCATCTCCTGGTCGTTCCCGTCTGGGGCCTCGCCGTCGTCCACCACCTTTGTGCGCTCGGCGCGGCGTGGTCAACGTGGTCAACAAACGAGAGTCATCGGAAGAGGACTGTACGTGGAGAGGCTGACAGTGGGGACGCACCAGGTCCATGGATGCACGCATGCAACTGCCTCCTTATTACACGAAAAACAATTATTCTTCCCCCTGACAGCTTGGACCCACCAGCTACATCTTCTCACGCAAGGAAGTGCCTCCTTATTACGTGGGAAAAAATGTTTCATCCCCCTGACAGCTAGGACCCAGCAGCTACATCTTCGCACACAAGGAAGTGCCTCCTTATTATAGGCAAAAAAAAATATTCCTCCTCCTGACAACTAGGACCCACCAGCTATATCTTCGCACGTAAGGAGGCTGACATTGTGGGCCAATAGGTCGAAGCCTACGGAAGGCGTTGTCAACTTAATCAACAAATGATTCTGACATATGTAGTCGTTGGATGTACATCCAACGGCCGGCATGCATCTTCAATCTCTCGTCTTCTTCCTCCAGCGCCAGCAGGACCTCCTGCTCCTGCCTCCGGCGGCCAGCGACGCTGCTTCGCACGCCTCGCTGCGAAGCGCTACACCACCGCCGGCCAGGCCATCCCTCCACCCCTCCATCCCTCCTGTTATTCTCCGCCGACTGCAGCCCCAGGTCAAACCGAACCAGTCAACCCTCGTACGTCATACTCCTCTCTGTCTGCGACTCCAATGCCGTGTCTTCCCCATCTCCTGGTCATTCTCGTCTGGGGCCTCGCCGTCGTCCACCGCCTTCGTGCGCTCGGCACGGCGTGGTCAACAAACGAGAGTCATCGGAAGAGGACTGTACGTGGAGAGGTGATGTGGAGCATCCTTCGATCATCCCCATGGATACTTCACCACCTCACCAAGCACCAAGCGGAGCTATGACAAGAGCTCGCGCACGTGCCATCGAGAACGAGGTGAATTCACTCATTTATGACTTACACATAGATATGGATGGAACTTGGATGCTACTTCACAAAGGAATGTTATGTATCCTTAGGCATGATGGAGTCGACCACCAAGAAGCTAGGGAGCCTTGTCAAGTCCAGGGAGAAGGAGGGGAGCACCGCTAGGAAGACGGAGTCAAGCAACGGGAAGAAGGAGTGCCCAGGCGACCCCCTGCCCACGGGCTATTTGGACCCCGTGTGCACGGCCTGTCCAGAAAGTCTCTGGACACCCCGTGCGCATGGGCCCCAAAGACCCCGTGTGCACGGGCCTCCCCGCTGTAGCACACCCCGTGTGCACGGGCTTGTACCGTGCCCACGGGACCCCCGTGCGCACGGGCCTCACTTACCCCGTGCGCACGGGCCATCCAGCAAGGTGGCTGTCTTATGTCTGTTTTGCCCTCTCTTCGTCCCCTACCTCCCACCTACTATATATTCTGTACCTGAGACATTTGTTAGGGAGGCAAAGTGTATTGAGATATTCATAGAGGGCTTTGCTCATCTACCACTCCTCTTGGAGATCAAGACCTCCTAGAGAGAAGATCCCCTTGTGGATTCAAGACCCCCTCTAGGGAAGGATCCCCATCATAGGATCATCAAGACCTCACCTCCTTTGGAGTGGGAAGAACCTTACCTTTGTGCTACTTTCCTTTGATTGTCTATGTATGCTTGTGGATCTATGTATGCTACTCTAGTGGATGTGTGATTTGGGCTTGTTTGAGTGATTTCTGTCTTGTGTTCTTGTGAGTTCATCCCTCTTACACTCCAAGTGTGAAAAGATCTCCACCTAGGGTCCCTACCCTACAACATCACGGTATCATGAGCCATGTTGATTCACATCTTGGAGTCCCTACCCCCACTTTCTAGCCTGATTTTGCTTTGTTTTGTCCCAATTTCGAAAATCCCCACAAAAATAGCCCTACCAATTTTTTTTTTGCATTTGTTAGATCTTGTGAGATTTTGTTGTTTTGTTCCACAAATTTCGTGTTTGGCAACTGGATCTGCCCCTTTTCCACCTTCCCCCATCTTTCCCACCACCAATTCCTCCGGAATTTTCGAATTTTGCCACGGATTTTGGGGCTGTTCATCCGCAGCCGCCGACCCCGTGCGCACGGGCCCCCGATACCCCATGCACACGGAGCCCCGTGCACACGGGCCCCAGATACCCCGTGCGCACGGCCTCACCAGAGAGTTGTTCCACTTCCTGCTTTCGTCCAGTTTTCATCTTCCGCACTAACACACGTGTTTCTTTGAGATTTTGAGTTGCGGTTGCCGTGTCCTAAGGTGTTTCGGCTACTTAGGGACGGTTCGTCATCATCATCACCGCCATTCATCATCGCCCCGACCTCGACTTCGACATCGACCACTTCATTTCATACCAACCGTAAGCAAGGACGGTAACCTTGACGACATCGTATACTTACCCTTGCCATTGTATTGATAACCTTGAGCCATTTTGCGTCACTTACCCATCGAGACTAGCAAGTTGAGAATTGCCGGGCCACGCATTTGTGCACCATAGTGATAGGCCTACTCCGCATAGCTACATTTAGCGTGCAGTTATCTTGCTATCATCATCGTGCCATAAGTCTCTCCCGTGCATATCTCACTTACTTGTCATAGATATCGGCTCTAGCATCAAGCATTTTGGCATAGTCAAAAAAAAACAGAGGAAGCTTTTAAGCAAAAGAGAAGAAACAAAGAGCTTGTAAGCAATAGCATTGAGCCTTTTTGCATAGTAGATCATATAGGACATACATATCATACTTGGGATTGAAGACAAGCACGTTACTCTCTTAGGTTGGTGCACAAGCGTATCTAGCCCATTTGAGCAATCGAGCTAGTGTCTCTCTCGCATCCGTGCAACAAGAGCATTTTCCGTGGTTCCACATTTTGAGCTCATTCCTTGGTTGTACGGATCCCATTCATCTTCGTGTGTGAGTTTCCAAGTGTTCTATTAGGGTGTTGATCGATTTGTCTTACTTGCAATTTGTGAATCTTCTCAACATTTTCGATATCTTGACTAACACTTGTTTGAATTTTGTGCCACTCATCCTAACCAAGCTACTCCATAAGCCTTACTTTGTAGGTGTGAGAAACAAACCCGGTACCAATTCTACTATTGTTGCATTACATTGAGTGATACTTGATACATCCTCAATCATCAGAAAAGGTAACTTTGGTATTGTTCTCTCATTTCCTACTCACCACCACTTGACTATGATGGATAGGCCAAGTACATCGGCGAACCCGCTCTTTGAAGAGCAAGAGGAGACGCATGACTACGTCACCAAAGGTCATCTCTTCGGCGTCCAAGGAGCGCTACACCAAGAAAGTGAAGCTTTGGGAGATCGCATCGAGCAACCCACCACCGACTTGCGCCACTCCGAAACACGAACAAGGGACTACTTCGACGCCAAGCTTTCATCGCAAATGGAGGAATTGCGGGACATCATGGCCAACCGCGCTCCTTCCACGACTTCATCTTCAAGACGGCGTCACTCAAGTCGACACTCTTCGGATTCTTCTTCACGCTCAAGTCCATCTCGAGCACGTTCTCATCGGCGCACCAATCATGACAATCATCAAGCTCCACAAAATCCATTCCATGGCAATGGGTTACAAGACCGACTTCGCGCACGAGAACGGCAAGCGCGCCAAGGCCAAGTACCATCACGTTCAAGACAAAATGACCAAGACGTCGACGCCCTCCGGCAAGAACTACTACGCCGAGAAGAACAAGCACTTGAAGCGCAACGTGCTCTCCGAGAAGCAACTCATGCCGTGAACGAGCACAACCGTCGTGTACGTGAACAAGAAGAAGCGTTATGACATGAACAACAAGACGAAGAAGCTCACCTTGAGGAGCGCCAAGAAAGACGAAATCGAGCTCGGATTCCACCTCCAAGACCACCGCGCCAAGCAAATCGAGCGGAGCATGAGGATGACGATCCACCACCACGGCAGGAGCGACATCACCAACGAAGAAATGATGAGGAACAACGTTTCGGCAAGCTCAAGTTCAACATGCCCAAGTTCCACGGCGGCAACGATCCCGAAGAATATCTCTCATGGGCATTGAAGGTCGACAAGATATTTCGCCTTCACAATTACGACGAAGAAAAGAAGATCGCCATGGCATCTCTCGAGTTCCAAGACTATGTTCTCGTTTGGTGGGAGCAAGTGATTGCAAGACGTCAAGAGAAGGGCGAGCCACCCATCGCGACTTGGAATCAAATGAAGGATGTCATGAGAGCTCGTTTTATGCCTACACATTACAACCGCGACCTCTTCAAGAAACTCCAACTCCTCCAGCAAGGAACCAAGTCGGTTGAAGAATACTATCAAGAAATGGAAGTTTCCATGATACGAGCCAATGTCAAGGAAGATGATGAAACTATGGCACGTTTCTTGAATGGCCTCAACCATCCCATCAAGAAGATAGCGGACTTCCAACCGTACTCCAACCTCCTCGAGCTAGTGCACCAAGCGACCAAGGCGGAGTGACAAGTGCAAGAGGACTTCAAGTACTCCAAGTACTCTTCCAAGACCTACGGCTCATACACTCAAGCTTCAACGACTACGACAACTCCTTCCATGACTCGAGCTACCCCAAGTACCGGCGACAAGTCAAGCTCCAAGCAACCTTCGACATCGTCGAGTCGTCTTCCTCCTACTACAAGCAGCTCCAAGCAAAAGCCTTCGTCCTCGACACCTCCTACGGATGCTAACAAGACAAGTGACATCAAGTGCTTCACTTGCAAGGGCCGCGGCCACAAGTCTTTCGAGTGTCCAACTCGACGAACAATGATCCTCAACGACGACGACACCAACGACTCAATGAGCGAGGATGAAATGGAAGCTCTCGAGCATGTGGCTATGCACCGACAAGTGAATGACGACGAAGATGCACAAATCTATTGCGGCAATGATGCGAGCCCCGCTCTTGTTGTCTCCAAGGTCTTGACACTTCAACAACATCAAGACGAGGACCAACGTTGCCACATCTTCCACACCAAAGCGGGCATCCAAGGACGTTCCGTCAAGGTCATCATCGACGGCGGAAGTTGCCACAATTTGGGAAGTGAAGAATTATGCTCCAAGCCAATTGGTCAAGAAGACGCACCCTCGCCCCTACAAGGTCCAATGGCTTAGCGACTCCGGCACAATCCAAGTGGAGCACACCGTCCAAGTATCCTTCAAGATTGGCACCTACGAAGATACCTTGGAGTGTGATGTGGTTCCCATGTCCGTATGCCACCTCCTACTTGGGCGCCCTTGGCAATTCGATCGCGGCGTCATCCACAACGGCCGGACCAACCAATATAGCTTCAAGATGAAGGGCAAGGAATTCGTTCTCCGACCAATGTCTCCAAGTCAAGTCGTCGCCGACAATAAAGCATCAAGCCATCGTGGAGAGACTAGTGAGAGAGTGAACCACCACAAAGAGAGTGAGCGCCACAAGCCCAAATTGAGTTCTACTAGCCACCAAAAGAGAGTGTGCACGGGCCTCCCCGCTGTAGCACACCCCGTGCGCACGGGCTTGTACCGTGCCCATGGGACCCCCGTGCGCACGGGCCTCACTTACCCCGTACGCACGGGCCATCCAGCGAGGTGGCTGTCTTATGTCTGTTTTGCCCTCTCTTCGTCCCCTACCTCCCACCTACAATATATTCCGTACCTGAGAAATTTGTTAGGGAGGCAAAGTGTATTGAGATATTCATAGAGGGCTTTGCTCATCTACCACTCCTCTTGGAGATCAAGACCTCCTAGAGAGAAGATCCCCTTGTGGATTCAAGACCCCCTCTAGGGCAGGATCCCCATCATAGGATCATCAATACCTCACCTCCTTTGGAGTGGGAAGAACCTTACCTTTGTGCTACTTTCCTTTGATTGTCTATGTATGCTTGTGGATCTATGTATGCTACTCTAGTGGATGTGTGATTTGGGTTTGTTTGAGTGATTTCTCTCTTGTGTTCTTGTGAGTTCATCCCTCTTACACTCCAAGTGTGAAAAGATCTCCACCTAGGGTCCCTACCCTAAAACAAGAGGCTGGCAGCTGGGACCCACGAGGTCCATGGTCGCACGCAAGGAAAGGGCCCCCTTATTACGCCGGAAAAATTTTTCCTCCCCCTGACAGCTGGGACCCACCAGCTACATCTTCGCATGCAAGGAAGTGCCTCCTTATTGCGTGAAAAAATGATTCCTCCCCATGACAGCTGGGACCCACCAGCTATATCTTCGCACACAAGGAAGTGCCTCCTTATCCCCCAGACAGTTGGGACCCACCAGGTCGAAGCGTACGTATCATTATTTGTCCGGTCGCAAGCATGTAAGTACATACTGGTCGATCGGTCTCTCTGTCACGATGAACTGTGGCCGTGTAAGGAGCGGCACGTGTCGTAGTAGAGCCCCCGACGTAGCAGTTCACGTAGCCCCGTCTAAATTGTGTACACGTACGTACAGCCACACCACAAAAAATACGGCAACGTACATACATATACGAGCGGGGTCTCGAACGCGTATTCGCGCAGACGTACGGCCAGGGCTCGTGTACATGGAGAGAGGCAACGGACGGCAGCAATGGCCTCCTGTTCATCGGCAGCCAACCGGCTGGGCCAGAATGGAGGAAACAACGTCGGGAGCTAAGCGACAGGGTCGGAACGCGTCCTGTTCATCGGGAGGCAACATGCTTGGACGGAACAGCCGAAACGGGGTCCTGTTCATCGACTCGGGGCCTAGCGTACCGCAAAACGAAGGAAACGGCCTTCTGTTCGACCACCTACGGTCGAAACGGGGTCCTATTCATCGGCTGGGGGTCTGGCGTACCGCAAAACGGAGGAAACGGACTTCTGTTCAACCGCCTACAGTCGAAACGGGGTCCTGTTGATCGGGAGGGGTCTGGCATACCACAAAACGGAGGAAACGGACTTCTACCCAACTGCCTACGATCGAAACGGAGTCCTGTTCATCGGGAGGGGTGTGGCGTACCGCAAAACGGGACTCCACGGGCTACTGTTCATCCATCGTCGACTTCCTTAGCCTCCACCGGTTACTGTTCATCCAGCCTCCACGGGGTCCTGGTCATCCACCCCCAACTGGCTGGGGTATGGCGTACCGCGGCACGGCCTCCTCGGGGTCCTGTTCATCCAGCGCCAACCACCTTCACACGGCCAGGGTACTGTTCAGCCACAGCCAACCCACCGGCTGGGGTGGGGCGTACGAGCGGGCGGCAGTAACGGGAACTGTTCATCCACAGCCAACCAACCGGCTCGATCGATGCGTCTCGACTCGTGTCTACGTGTATCGCGTGCGCGGCAGCAACGGGCACTGTTCATCGAGAGGCAACCCAACCGGCTAGCTACGTCTCGCACGGGGGCTCGATCGGCTTCAGTAAGCAGCGAGAAGGATCGATCGGGTTCAGTTAGCAGCGAAGGAATCGCTCAGGTTCAGTTAGCAGTGAAGGGATCGATCGGCTTCAGTTAGCAGCGAAGGGATCGATTGGCTTTAGTACGTAGTGCGAGGGAATCGATCGCTCGTGTTCAGTACGTAGTGCGAGGGCGATCGATCGCTTGGGTTCAGTAAGCGAACGTACGCCTCGCTCGGGTTTAGTTAACGAGCGCCTCGCACACACGCGCGCGTACGAGAGAGAAAAAAAGCAAAACCACACTGCATCGCTCGGCCCGACCACCCACCGTAACCGGGAACTCCCCGAAAATTTCCTCGCCCTCACTTCTACCACGATTTTTTACGTCATGGACGGCTCAAAGAATGTCATGCGGGTACGTCTCCGGCCCACCCAGGACGAAAAGCCGATTTTCTGTCATAATTTTTTGTCATAGAAGTAGGAGCCCACCACATCTATGATGATACGTGTTTTTGTCACAATTATTGTCATAGAAGTGTCACAACCATGACAGAAAAAGTTTTCATTCGGGCCATAATGTCACGGATGTGTCTTTTTTTGTAGTGGGAGTTGAGGTCTTGAATCCGGTGTGGATCTTCTCACATGGGTCTCATGGAGGTCTTGATCTCCATGGGAGAGGTATGGATGAGCAAAGCTCTATCTCAAAGAGCCAACTACTTTGCTAACCCTAGATGGAGGAGGGGAAGGTCTTTATATAGTGCTAGTACAAGTTGGGACGAGTTGGAGGGGTACTTGGGCCATTGGCCCGTTCACTGTGCGCATACAGGGGCCGGATGTCCAGGGTGAGGGTCGGATGTTCGGGCAGGGGGCCGGATGTCCGGGCTGTCTGCGGCCGATTCCATATGCTCTCTGGACAGGGGGCGGATTTCCGGCAGGGGGGCTGGATATCCGGGACGGATGGGCCAGATGTCCGGCTGCGGGGCCGGATGTCCGGGGCCTAGCGGCTTGTCGGCTGCTGATCTGGTGGTGTAGTTGAAGTCTCCAGGGGCCGGATGTCCGGGCCGTAGGCCGAATGTCCGGCAGCTGATGCTCTGCTGCACTTCCTCTTCTCGAGTTCCTTCATCCGTGTACTTAGCGACTTGTCCATTGTTCCGGCCTTCTCCAAGAGGGTCCTCTTGGTACCTAAGCACACATAGCATTCCGGAATGAGGTAGTAACCATGTCTCACGCGGATCATACGGAATGTCATTTAGGAGAGATGTCACCTCGGTCACGATAGCTCTTGCAGGTGTTCATGTCATTGGTCCTCTTGGCACTTGGGGAGACGGAGGTGGGTCCATGGGGATGACCGTGGGATGCTCCGCATCATCTCCCCCCCCTTGGGAAATATCTGTCCTCGGATCGTAATTCACATCACCATGGAAGGGAGATAAGTCCTTGATGTTGAAGATGTCGCTCACGTTGTACTTGTCGTGTGGGATGTCGATTTTGTAAGCGTTGTTATTGTAGCGTGCTAGCACCTTGAAGGGTCCATTGGCTCGAGGATGTAGTTTGGACTTGCGTTCGTTGGGAAAGCGGTCTTTGTGTAGGTGTAGCCACACAAGATCTCCGGGGTTGAACACCATGGGGTGCTTGTTGATGTTGACCTTGGTCGCGAGTCATTGTACTTGGCGCTCGATCGTGTGCCTTGTATCTTCATGCACCTTGTTGAGGTAACTTGCTCATGCACTCGCGTCCATGTTGATGCGCTCCTGTAGTGGTAGAGGTAGGATGTCCAATGGGGACAACGGGTTGAAACCGTAGACGACCTCGAAGGGGGACTTGCCGGTAGTCGAATGTCTTGCTTGATTGTAGGCATACTCGACGATGGGTAAGCATTCCTCCCACTCCCTTATGTTCTTCTTGATCAACACGTGAAGGAGGGTGGATAGCGTCCGGTTGGTGACCTCCGTTTGGCTGTCGGTTTGTGGATGATATGCCGAAGAGAATAGGAGCTTGATTCCAAGCTTGGCGCAAAGTGTCTTACAAAAGTAACTTAGGAACTTGACGTCACGGTCCGAAACAATCGTCTTGGGCACTCCATGCATTCTCAAGATTTCCCGACAAAAGAGGTTGGCAACATGTGAAGCATCGTCTATCTTGTTGCATGGTATGAAATGTGCCATCTTAGAGAAACGGTCCATAACAACAAATACCGAATCTTTTCCGTTTTGAGTTCGAGGCAAACCAACCACAAAATCCATACTAATATCTTCCCATGGGTGATATGGAATAGGAAGTGGCATATATAGACCATGAGATTGAGCTTTGGACTTAGCTTTGCGGCATATAGAGCATCGGTTGGTGTAGCGTGAAACATCGCGAAACATCTTTGGCAAAAATAGTTCTTGGAGGGCGTGGCGAATTTCTTGTCGCGTCCAAAATGTCCCATGAGTCCTCCACCATGAGATTCTTGCAAAAGTAGCAAACGAAAAGAAGACTCGGGAATACAAAGTTTGTTAGCTCTCATAAGATAATCATCTTTCAAATAGTATTGCTCCCAAGTGTTATGAGTTAGGCATTTGGCATAAGGAATCGGAAATGAAGAATCATGCTCATACAAGTCTTTAATGCGCTCAAAGCCAATGACATTCAACTCAAGTTGCGTAACCAACATGCACTTGCGGGAAAGAGCGTCCGCCACAACATTTTCCTTACTTTTGATATACTTGATAACATAAGGAAATGACTCAATGAACTCACCTCCATTTAGCATGACGCTTATTCAATTTAGTTTGACCCTTAAGGTACTTAAGCGTTTCATGATCCGTATGGATGACAAACTCACGTGGTCGGAGATAATGTTCCCACACATGCAAGACTCTCACTAAAGCATATAACTCTTTGTCATAGATGGTGTAGTTAAGTTGCGCACCGAAGAGTTTTTCGTTAAAGTATGCAATGGGTTGTTTCTCTTGCATCAACACACCACCTATGCCATTACCACTAGCGTCACAATGCATTTCAAAAGTTTTATCAAAGTTGGGTAATGCAAGCAATGGAGCATGTGTAAGCAAGTTCTTAAGCTCATGAAATGCGGCATCTTGGGATGGACCCCAAAGAAATGGTGCATTCTTCTTACTCAATGCGTGCAATGGTGATGCAATAGTGCTAAAATTCTTCACAAAACGATGATAAAATCCAGCTAAGCCAAGGAAGCTACGCACTTGAAGCAAATTGGTTGGTTGTGGCCAAGTTTTAATATCATCAATTTTAGCTTCATCAACTTGAACACCCTTAGAAGAGACTACAAAGCCTAAGAAAACTAGCTTGTCAACACCAAAAGTGCATTTGTCCATGTTTACATAAAGTTTCTCATCTCTAAGAACTTGCAAGACGTCTCTAAGGTGTTTCACATGATCATTAAGTGATTGGCTAAAGACAAGAATGTCATCAAAGTATACCACAACACAAATGCCAATGTATTTGCGAAGAACATAATGCATCACACGCATGAAAGTGCTAGGTGCTTGCGATAAACCCATAGGCATGACTAACCATTCATACAAGCCAAATTTGGTTTTGAAAGCCGTTTTCCATTCATCCCCTTCTTGCATGCGTATTTGATAGTAGCCACTTTTAAGATCAATTTTGGAGAAAATGGTGGCTCCACTAAGTTCATCTAGCATGTCATCTAGGCGCGGAATGGGATGGCGATATCTAACGGTGATAGCATTTATGGGACGGCAATCGGAACACATGCGATAGGTACCATCTTTCTTGGGCACAAGAATTATCGGAACGGCACATGGACTCAAGCTCTCGCGTAGATACCCATTCTCCATGAGATGTTGGACTTGCCGTTGGATCTCTTTGGTCTCGTCCGGGTTGACGCGGTAAGGTGCCTTGTTTGGTAGAGGTGCGCCGGGGATGAGAGCTATGTGGTGTTCGATGCCGCGAAGTGGAGGAAGTCCGGGGGGTAAGTCATTGGGGAAAATGTCCGCGAATTCCTGCAATATATGAGACAATACCAAAGGAAGATGTTGTGAAGTATTAGTCCGCACCACTTCATCTTTGCACACAAGCACAAAGTGAAGAACACTTGATGGGCTCTCACTCACATCCCTCAAATCTCTTTTGGTGGCTAAAAGCACTAAATCTTTCTTGTCGCTCATCGTGGAGTCGCTCATTTTTGGCTTGTGGCGCTCACTCTCTTTTTGGTGGTTCACTCGCTCACTAGTCTCTCCATGATGGGTAGATGCTTGCTAGTCGGCGATGACTTGACTTGGTGACATTGGTCGAAGCACGAATTCCTTGCCCTTCATCTTGAAGCTATAGTGATTGGTCCATCCGTTGTGGATGACGCCGCGGTCGAATTGCCAAGGTCTTCCAAGGAGGAGATGGCATACGGACATGGGAACCACACCACACTCCAAGGTGTCTTCATATGCGCCAATCTCGAAGGACACTTGAACGGTGTGTTCCACTTGAATGGTGCCGGAGTCGCTTAAACACTGGACCTTGTAGGGGCGAGGGTGCTTCTTCTTGAGCAATTGTAGCTTGGAACATAACTCTTCACTTGCCAAATTGTGGCAACTTCCGCCGTCGATGATGACCTTGACGGAACGTTCTTGGATACCCACTTTGGTATGGAAGATGTGGCAACATTGGTCTTCGTCTTGATGTTATTGAAGTGTCAAGACCTTGGAGACAACAAGAGCGGGGCTCGGATCATTATCACAAATGACTTGAGCGTCTTCATCTTCATTCACTTGTCGGTGCATCGCCACGTGCTCAAGTGCTTCCATTTCTTCTTCGCTCATGGAGTCATAGGTGCCGTCGGCGTTGGCAATCATGGTGCACCATGTGGGGCAATTGAATGATTTATGGCCTCGGCCCTTGCAAGTGAAGCCTTTGATGTCACATGTCTTGGTATCATCCATATGAGTTGTCGATGACGAAGGCTTTTGCTTGGATGTACTTGAAGGAGGACAACTCGAAGATGTCGTTGTGATGCGGAGCATCCTACGGTCATCCCCATGGCCCCACCTCCATCTCCCCAAGTACCAAGAGGACCAATGACTCGAGCACGTGCGAAAGCCCTTGAGACCGAGGTGACATCACTCCTTAATGAACTTCCATATGACTCGTGCGAGACATGGTTACTACCTCATTCCGGAATGCTATGTGTGCTTAGGTACTAAGAAGGACCCCTCGGAGAAGCCCGGAACAATGGACAAGTCACCAAGTACACGGATGAAGGAGCTCGGAAAGAAGAAGTGCAGCTGAGCATCAGCCGCCGGACATCCGGCCTACGGCCCGGACATCCGGCCCCTGGAGATGTCAACCTCCCCCTCATACCAGCAGCTGACAAGGCCCAGGCCCCGGACATCCGGCCCCGCCGCTAGACATCCGGCCCGTCCACCCCGGACATCCGCCCCCCTGCCGGAAATCTGGCCCTCCATGTACAGAGAGCTGCAGGATTCGGACGAAGACCGACCGGACATCCGGCCCCTACCCCCGGACATCCGGCCCCCACCAGAACCGCCGGACATCCGGCCCGTGGCCCGGACATCCGGCCCATGCGCAGACTTAAAAGGCCCAATGGGCCATGTATCCCCCCAACTCGCCCCCAACTTGTACTAGCATTATATAAGGACCTCCCCCTCCTCCATCTAGTGTTAGCAAAGGTTTGGCTCTTAGAGATAGAGCTTTGCTCATCCACTACCTCTCCCATGGAGATCAAGACCTCCATGAGACCCATGTGAGAAGATCCACTCTGGATTCAAGACCTCAACTCCTCTACGGATTGGGATGAACTATCTACCGTGTATCCTCTTGTGTTGACTTTGGATCTTGTATCTCATCTATGTGCATGTGGATCTAGTGCATGTGTGATTTGGTTTGGGTCAATTGAGTGTTTTGTTCTTATGTTCTTCTCTCCCTTTGCCTTTTCCCCCTCCAAGTGTGAAAAGATCGACGAACTAGGGTTCCACCCTACATCATCTTGGATCAGAGCCACGTTAATTCACACCTTGGAGTCTTTTCCCCTCATTTTCTAGCCCCAATTTTGTTGATTTTGCCCAATTTCGAAAATTCCACACAAAAATAGCCATACCAAAAAATTTGTGATTTGTTGGTTTGATGTTGTTTTGTTGATTTTGATCCTTGGATTTGGTTGGTTTCGAGTGGATCTAGTTTTTGCCCACCTTCTCCATCAATTCCATCCACAAAATCTTCCAAATTTTGCCCAAAATTTTCTTTTTCCCCACTAGTTCTTCGAGTTCATCCGTGGATTGGAGACCCCGGACATCCGGCGGCCCGGACATCCGGCCCCTGTCGGCCAACACTTCATCTCTTCGTATTTTTCCACGATTTTTGATCTTTTTCCACCGTTTCTTCCGCAATACCATCGCATACTCGTGTGACTCCACCACAAACTTCCGCAACCTCCACAAATTTTGTCACGTTTTCCACTTAAGAATTTGAGTTGCGGTTCCGTTTCCTAACGTGTTTCGGCTACTTAGGGACGGTTCGTCACCGACATCACCGCCGCTCAACTTCGCCACGGACTCGTCATCGACCACGACCACTTCTTCATTGTGACACCATAACCGTAAGCAAGGACGGTAACCTCGACGACAACTTGTTCATATCCTTGCCATTGCATTGTGAAACCCCGAGACCATCTTTTGCGTAGCTTTCCTTCGAGACTAGCCATTTGAGTATTGCCGGGCAACGCTACTTGTGCACTTTAGTGATAGCTATCATAGCGTGCATATATACTCATATCATCTCTTGTGCCAAAATTTTGTTCCCGCATATACATCATTGCTATCTTGATAAGAGCATTTTGCATAAGTGGCCAAAGGAAAATAGCAAGAACGAGAAGCTTTTAAGCAAAAGAGAAAGAGCACCAACAAGCTTGTAAGCAATAGCCATAGCATCGCCACATTACATAGCATATTTGATCATCTTGGATCATCGTGACCGAGTTCACCGGGAATCATACATACATCGCATACTTGAGATAGAAAGTCCACACGTTTTGTCTCTTATAGGTTGTGCACAAGTTCGTATCCGCCTATTGAGCAATCGTGCTAGTGTCTCTCTAGTGTTGTGCAACAAGAGCATTTTCCGTGGATTCCACATTTTGAGCTCAATTCCTTGGTTGCACGACCTCATTTATCTTTCCGTGTGTGTATTTCCGTGTGATACTTCTTGCTATTGGTCTACTTGTTACACTTACAAATTTGTGAATCTTTTTCAACATTATTGATATCTTGCTAGCATTCTCAGAAATTTTGTGCCCCTATCCTAACCAAACTCCTCCAAAAGCTTTACTTGTGTAGGTGTGATATTGACACGATCCGGTACCAATTGCACTATTTCCATAATACCATATTGGGTGATCATTGATCCATCTTCAACATTGGATAAGGTACATTGGTCTAGTTCGTTTTTTCTTCCACTAACACTTGTTTGAGAATCATGGATAGGCCGAGCACTTCTACCAATCCTCTCTTCGACGAGCATGGCGATGCAACGAACGAATACGTCACCAAGGCTCACCTCTTTGGCGTCCAACGAGCATTACATCAAGAGAGTGAAGCATTGGGCGAACGAATTGAACAACTCACCTCCGACTTTCGACAAACCCTTGATGACAAGCTATGATCTCAAATGAAAGAGTTACGCACCATGATGGTCAACCGCGATTCTTCCACTTCATCTTCATCAAGATCAAGACGGCGCCATTCGAGCCGACACTCTTCGGACACTTCTTCGGATGCAAGTCTTCCACGAGCATGCTCTCATCGTCCCCAAGACAATGACGACCGGCAAGCTTCAAGAAATCCATTCCATGGCAATGGTTTGCAAGACCGCCTTCGAGAGCAGGAATGACAAAACCGGCAAGCACGAGACAACGCGGACCAAGTTCCCCCACGCCAATGTCAAGTACACCAAGACGACGATGCTCTACAACAAGAACGACAACGTCGTGAGGAGCAAGCACTTGAAGCTCAACATGCCCTACGCGAGGCAACTCGTAACGTCGCCGAACGCAACCGCCGCGTGCGCGAACAAGAAGAGGCCGCATGACTTGAGGAGCGCCAAGAGATGAGGAACCATGCACGTATCCCAAGACCACAACGTCAAGTCAATCAAGATGAGCACGAGGAGCAAGAGCTAGAAGATCATCCTCCACGGCAAGAGCGTCATCGCAATCGCCGTCAACGTAATGAGGAGCGCTACGGAAAGCTCAAGTTCAACATGCCTAAATTCTCCGGTGGAAATGATCCCGAAGAATACCTTTCATGGGCATTGAAGGTCGACAAGATATTCCGTCTTCACAACTACGAAGAGGAAAAGAAGATTGCCATGGCATCTCTTGAGTTCCAAGACTATGTTTTCATTTGGTGGGAGCAAGTGATCGAACGACGCCAAGAGAGCGGCAAACCACCCATCACCTCTTGGAATCAAATGAAGGATGTCATGAGAGCTCGTTTTGTGCCTACACACTATAGCCGTGACCTCTTCAAGAAACTTCAACTTCTCAAGCAAGGCACCAAGTCGGTTTAAGCGTACTACCAAGAGATGGAAATTGCAATGATACAAGCCAACGTCAAGGAAGGTGATGAACAAACTATGGCGCGTTTCTTGAATGGCCTCAACTATCCAATCAAGAAAATTGCGGACTTCCAACCGTGCTCCAACCTTCTTGAGCTAGTGCACCAAGCAACCAAAGCGGAGCGACAAGTACAAGAAGACTACAAGTACTCCAATGTTTGGATGGAACCCGCATATGCAGAGTGTGAGTGCGACCATCTAAAATAACGTGGCTTCAAACGGGTACAGATGTTTGGATGGTTCCACAAGTTCTTGGCGACCAGCTTATGCAGAACATGTTAATCTACCAGTGTTTGACATGCGTGCCCATAAAAAGGACTGGTTTCAGTATTGCAGCAAATCCTTGAATCAAATTGCTTACATGAATTAGGTTTATGGTTTGCTGGATATATTGGCACTTCTCCAGGGATTACTCTTTTCTCAGAGAAGCACCAGTCGATTTTTCTTTACATGTACACATTCTCACAACTTTGTTTTAGTTTTAAAGTTAATATTGGCTCTGATCTGTGAATCAATGAGATGCATAGGCATCTTTGTTGTACTTATTATGGGAATCTTATGAGTTGGTTGTGAATCTTGGAAGCTGTAAAACAAGGCATGATGATGCAGGCGACAGCAACCCTATCAAGCTCTTCAATACTCCCTCCGTTTCTTTTGACTTTGACCAAATTTATATTAAAAAAGATCAACATCTACAATACCAAAGATATATGGTATATGAAAGTTAATTTTGTGATGCATCTAATAATATTGATTTCATATTGTGAATGTTGGTATTTTTTCCTATCAAGTTAGTCCAACATTACAAAGTTTGACTTTGACCAAAATATATATGCAAACTAAAAAGAAAGTTTTAGGGTGGTAGGAATTTTTATAAGCCTTCCGTTGGTCAGTACTAGGTAACGTGGGGTCAGTACTCAAGTTTATGTGGGGTCGCTTCGTAAGTGAGGGGTAAATTAGTTATTAGGATGGATCCACTGACAGCGCGCCGCCGCCCTCGTCCATTCCAAAACCGCCGCCCGCTGCTCCTCTTGCATTCCAAGACCACCGCTGCTCCTCTCCTCTTCCATTCCAAAACCGCCGCCGCTCCTCTTCCATTCGAAAACCACCGCCGGTGAGTGAAGGTGCTGTGGAGAAGTAGATCAATGGAGGAGTACAACCGATACATGACGATCGTAGACGGCGACCCTGTGAAGCTAGCCAGGATGATGGAGATACAGTCTTGGTTTGACAACCAGCGGCAATTAGCGGCGATGGTGATGGCGATGGCCAAATATCAGAAAAAGAGCGAAAAGGCGGCGATCCACCCGAATGGAGTCGCACGGGAGTCCATAGAGCTGCTCCTCTGGGCCATGGAGCAGACAGATTCACCGAATTCGGTCGTGAGGCGGAGGTGGTGGGAGTATCGATCCAAGATCGAGCATCCAGAGGATCAAGGATCGAGCAGCCACACGGTGCCATTTGTGAGGGTGCCGTGTCAGAGCGAGACGGTGGAGTCTTCGTCGACCGTACCCAACCGTAAGAGGGGAAAAGCAGTTGGTGCGACGACGCTTCCCCGCCGTTCTCCAAGGCTCCCTCGCCATTCACCTCATCTCACGGGGCGGCGGTCTGCCGCCGAGGAATAGGAGGGGAGTGCCCTGACGAATAATCATAGGAGGAGCTTAGGGTTATCAGTATTTGCAGGTTGTGAATTGTGTTTTGTGTTGTGCATTTTGGGTACTTTCAGATATGAATGTCTTTTGAATTTCAGATCTTTGCAGTATTGAGCATATGAAGTATTTTCTGAATTCCAGAGATCTATTTTTAGTACTTTCAAAAATGTAGTTTCATATAAAAGTGCAGACCATGTGATTTTCAGAGAAGAAACTGCAAGTTTCAATTTCAGATAAGAAACTGCAAGTTTCAGAGGCAGAGCATTTATATCAACACGCCCTTTTCAAACAGGGATAACAGCATGTTCCAAATTTTATTCATGGTCAAAAATGGAACTAACAGCAAGCTAACATCATGCTGATCAACATTCATGTATAGCACATCTTCATATGATGCACAGTCAAAAAGATATGCTATTTTCAAAATGCCCAGACAATGTTGAGAGTGCGAAAAACAGAGAAAACTAGGGATGAAATTCCGGCTAGTGTTGGAGGTGGTGTGTGTGAATGACAAGGGGAGACTTACATGTCAGTAATAGCAGAGGCAAAAAAATTGGGAATATAGGGGTAATCGATCCCGGCCCGAGCAGGTGCGAGTAAGGGGGTATAGCTACTGGGCTACTGCGGCGTACTGAACACAAAGAAGGCGCGCAAACTACTACTACACTGCCCCGCCTTCCCCGGCTCCGGTTCATTCCCGTCCTGTACGTGGAGAGGCTGACAGTCGGGGCCCACAAGGTCCATGGCCCTACGCAAGCAAGTGCCTCATTGGAAAAAAAAGCTTTCTCTCAAAAATGGATATTCATTTCTCCTAATGTTATATTGACGTGGGGCCCACGGGTCTGTCAACGTAGTCAATAAATGAGATAAATTTACAACGAAGACTGTCATCGGGGAGCTAGCGGGTATAATTTTTTCAGAGGGCGAACAAGTACCAGCTGGGTTGTGGCCTGCCCAGCCTAGGTTTTGTTTTTTAACATGTGCAGGGCGCAGCCCACGATATGCCCGTTTTAAACTTATTGTTTTGAGCTCCAGCATGTATCTACTGGCCCATGGGCCTCCCAGCCTAGGTTTTATTTTGTCTTAAACATCCGCAGCCCAACTTATGTTTTTTTGAAGAAAACACAGAACTCTTTTCTATTTTTCTATATATAAGAATAAGAATGCCAGGTCCAACTTATGTTTTCCCTTCTAACTATATTATATATATTTAAATTATTTTATGTTATTATATATTATTATCATATTTTAATAGATACATATATATAAAAATATCCCACGTCTTATTAACTTATAAAAAATAAATGTTTAACAAAAGTTCGCAAGGAAAGTCCTGGTTTTTTTTTGACAACGAAAATCCTGGTGATTGTGTACAAAAGCTTGCTCGGATTTAAGGACCAATGTAATAATAATGCGCTCATTTTTTTGAGCAATAACGCGCTAATTATCTAATTTTATATATAATAAAATGCCCATCCCCGGTTTATTTTTTGATAACATTGCTCCGTCCAACCCAACATTATATTTACAACAAGCCCAGCAAATTCGTGTATTTCGAGAAAGTGCAAATGGGCTGTGATTTCTAAGAAGAAAATTAAATGGACCGCATAGATGCTACATCATTTGTTCACCCATCCTAGCAAATGGACTGTAAATTCTAAAAAACATGGGTTGAATATGTGCCACATTGTTGCAGGCTGACATGTGGGCCAATAGGTCGAAGCCCACGCAAGGCGTTGTCAACTTGATCAACAAATGATTCTGACATCCATAGCCATTGGATTTACATCCAACGGCCGGCATGCATCTTCAATCTGTCGTCTTTTTCCTCCAGCGCCGCCGGGAATTCCCGCTCCCGCCTCCGGCGGCTAGCGGCTCTGCTTAGCACGCCTTGCTGCGAAGCGCTACCCCACCGCCGGCCAGGCCATCCCTCCAACCCTCCACACCTCCTGTTATTCTCCGTCGACTGCAGCCCCACGCCGCACCAGAACCAGTTAACCCTCGTAGTCCTCACCGTCTGCGACTCCACTGCCGCGTCTTCCCCATCTCCTGGTCGTTCCCGTCCGGGGCCTCGCCGTTGTCCACCGCCTTGGTGCGCTCAGCGCGGCGTGGTCAACATGGTCAACAAACGAGAGTCATCGGAAGAGGACTGTACGTGGAGAGGCTGACAGTGGGGACGCACCAGGTCCATGGATGCATGCATGCAACTGCTGCCTTATTACGCGAAAAACAATTATTCTTCCCCCTGACAGCTTGGACCCACCAGCTACATCTTCTCACACAAGGAAGTGCCTCCTTATTACGTGGGAAAAAATGTTTCATCCCCCTGACAGCTGGAACCCAGCAGCTACATCTCCGCACGCAAGGAAGTGCCTCCTTATTACGGGCAAAAAAAATTATTCCTCCTCCTGACAGCTAGGACCCACCAGCTATATCTTCGCACGTAAGGAGGCTGACATTGCGGGCCAATAGGTCAAAGCCTACGGAAGGCGTTGTCAACTTACTCAACAAATGATTCTGACATATGTAGTCGTTGGATGTACATCCAACGGCCGGCATGCATCTTCAATCTCTCGTCTTCCTCCTCCAGCGCCGGCGGGACCTCCTGCTCCCGCCTCCGGCGGCCAGCGACGCTGCTTCGCACGCCTCGCTGCGAAGCGCTACACCACCGCCAGCCAGGCCATCCCTCCAACCCTCCACCCCTCCTGTTATTCTCCGCCGACTGCAGCCCCAGGTCGCACCGAACCAGTCAACCCTCGTACGTCGTACTCCTCTCCGTCTGCGACTCCACTGCCGCATCTTCCCCATCTCCTGGTCGTTCCCGTCCGGGGCCTCGCCGTCGTCCACCGCCTTCGTGCGCTCGGCGCGGAGTGGTCAACAAACGAGAGTCATCGGAAGAGGACTGTACGTGGAGAGGCTGACAGCTGGGACCCACGAGGTCCATGGTCGCACGCAAGGAAAGTGCCTCCTTATTACGCTGGAAAGAAAGTTTCCTCCCCTTGACAGCTGGGACCCACCAGCTACATCATCGCAAGCAAGGAAGTGCCTCCTTATTGCGCGAAAAAAATGATTCCTCCCCATGACAGCTAGGACCCACCAGCTATATCTTCGCACGCAAGGAAGTGCCTCCTTATCCCCCAGACAGCTGGGACCCACCAGGTCGAAGCGTACGTATCGTTATCTGTCTGGTCGCAAGCATGTACGTACATACTGGTCGATCGGTCTCTCTGCCACGATGAACTGTGGCCGTGTAAGGAGCGGCACGTGTCGTAGTAGAGCCCCCGACGTAGCAGTTCAGGTAGCCCCGTCTAAATCGTGTACATGTACGTACAGCCACACGGCAAAAAATATGGCAACGTACATACATATACGAGCGGGGTCTCGAATGCGTACTCGCACAGACGTACGGCCAAGGCTCGTGTACATGGAGAGAGGCAACGGACGGCAGCAATGGCCTCGTGTTCATCGGCAGCCAACCGGCTAGGCCAGAACGGAGGAAACAGCGTCGGGAGCGAAGCGACTGGGTCAGAACGCGTCATGTTCATCGGGAGCCAACCTGCTTGGACGGAACAGCCGAAATGGGGTCCTATTCATCAACTCGGGGTCTGGCGTACCACAAAACGGAGGAAACGGCCTTCTGTTCGACCACCTACAGTCGAAACAGGGTCCTATTCATCGGCTGGGGGTCTGGCATACCGCAAAACGGAGGAAACGGACTTCTGTTCAACCGCCTACGGTCGAAACGGGGTCCTGTTGATCGGGAGGGGTCTGGCATATCGCAAAACGGAGGAAATGGACTTCTACCCAACTGCCTACGGTCGAAACGGAGTCATGTTCATCGGGAGGGGTGTGGCGTACCGCAAAACGGGACTCCATGGGCTACTGTTCATCCACCGTCGACTTCCTTAGCCTCCACCGGCTACTGTTCATCCAGCCTCCACGGGGTCCTGTTCATCCAGCCTCCACCGGCTACTGTTCATCCAGCCTCCACGGGGTCCTGTTCATCCACCCCCAACCGGCTCGGGTATAGCGTACGGTGGCACGGCCTCCTCGGGGTCATGTTCATCCAGCGCCAACCACCTTCACACGGCCAGGGTATTGTTCATCCACAGCCAACCCACCGGCTGGGGTGGGGCGTACGAGCGGGCGACAGTAACGGGAACTGTTCATCCACAGCCAACCAACCGGCTCGATCGATGCGTCTCGACTCGTGTCTACGTGTATTGTGTGCGCGGCAGCAATGGGCACTGTTCATCGAGAGGCAACCCAACCGGCTAGCTACGTCTCGCACGGGGGCTCGATCGGCTTCAGTAAGCAACGAGAAGGATCGATCGGGTTCAGTTAGCAGCGAAGGAATCGCTCGGGTTCAGTTAGCAGCGAAGGGATCGATCGGCTTCAGTTAACAGCGAAGGAATCGATCGGCTTTAGTACGTAGTGCGAGGGAATCGATCGCTCGTGTTCAGTACGTAGTGCGAGGGTGATCGATCGCTCGGGTTCAGTAAGCGAACGTATGCCTCGCTCGGGTTCAGTTAGCGAGCGCCTCGCACACACGCGTGCGTACGAGAGAGAAGCACACCAAACCACACTGCATCGCTCGGCCCGACCACCAACCGTAACCGGGAACTCCCCAAAAATTTCCTCGCCCTCACTTCTACCACGATTTTTTACGTCATGGACGGCCCAAAGAATGTCATGCGGGTGCGTCACCGGCCCACCCAGGACGAAAAGCCCATTTTCTGTCATAATTTTTTGTCATAGAAGTAGGAGCCCACCACATCTATGATGATACGTGCTTTTGTCACAATTATTGTCATAGAAGTGTCACAACCATGACAGAAAAAGTTTTCGCTCAGGCCATAATGTCACGGATGTGTCTGTTTTTTGTAGTGGGAGTTGAGGTCTTGAATCCGGTGTGGGTCTTCTCACATGGGTCTCATGGAGGTCTTGATCTCCATGGGAGAGGTATGGATGAGCAAAGCTCTATCTCAAAGAGCCAACTACTTTGCTAACCCTAGATGGAGGAGGGGAAGGTCTTTATATAGTGCTAGTACAAGTTGGGACGAGTTGGAGGGGTACTTGGGCCATTGGCCCGTTCACTGTGCACATACAGGGGCCGGATGTCCGGCGGCTCACGTCGGGCCGGATGTCCGGGCTGTCTGCGGCCGATTCCAGATGCTCTCTGGACAAGGGGGGCGGATTTCCGGCAGGGGGGCCGGATATCCGAGACGGACGGACCGGATGTCCGGGGCCTAGGGGCTTGTCGGCTGCTGATCTGGTGGTGTAGTTGAAGTCTCCAGGGGCCGGATGTCCGGGCCGTAGGCCGGATGTCCGGCAGCTGATGCTCAGCTGCACTTCCTCTTCTCGCGTTCCTTCATCTGTGTACTTGGCGACTTGTCCATTGTTCCGGCCTTCTCCGAGAGGGTCCTCTTGGTACCTAAGCACACATAGCATTCCGGAATGAGGTAGTAACCATGTCTCACGTGGATCATACGGAATGTCATTTAGGAGAGATGTCACCTTAGTCTCGATAGCTCTGGCACGTGTTCGTGTCATTGGTCCTCTTGGCACTTGGGGAGACGGTGGTGGGTCCATGGGGATGACCGTGGTATGCTCCGCATCATCTCCCCCCCCCCCCCCGTGAAAGATCCGTCCTCGGATCGTAATCCACATCACCATGGAAGGGAGATAAGTCCTTGACGTTGAAGATGTCGCTCACGTTGTACTTGTCGTGTGGGATGTCGATTTTGTAAGCGTTGTTATTGTAGCGTGCTAGCACCTTGAACGATCCATCGGCTCGAGGAAGTAGTTTGGACTTGCGTTCGTTGGGAAAGCGGTCTTTGCGTAGGTGTAGCCACACAAGATCTCCGGGGTTGAACACCATGGGGTGCTTGTTGATGTTGACCTTGGTCGCGAGTCGTTGTACTTGGCGCTCGATCGTGTGCCTTGTATCTTCATGCACCTTCTTGAGGTAACTTGCTCGTGCACTCGCGTCCATGTTGATGCGCTCTTGTAGTGGTAGAGGTAGGATGTCCAATGGGGACAACGGGTTGAAACCGTAGACGACCTCGAAGGGGGACTTGCCGGTAGTCGAATGTCTTGCTCGATTGTAGGCGTACTCGACGATGGGTAAGCATTCCTCCCACTCCCTTATGTTCTTCTTGATCAACACGCGAAGGAGGGTGGATAGCGTCCGGTTGATGACCTCCGTTTGGCTGTCGGTTTGTGGATGATATGCCGAAGAGAATAGGAGCTTGATTCCGAGCTTGGCGCAAAGTGTCTTACAAAAGTAACTTAGGAACTTGACGTCGCGGTCCGAAACAATCGTCTTGGGCACTCCATGCAATCTCAAGATTTCCCTACAAAAGAGGTTGGCAACATGTGAAGCATCGTCTATCTTGTTGCACGGTATGAAATGTGCCATCTTAAAGAAGCGGTCCACAACAACAAATACCGAATCTTTTCCGTTTTGAGTTCGAGGCAAACCAAGCACAGAATCCATACTAATATCTTCCCATGGGTGATATGGAATAGGAAGTGGCATATATAGAGCATGAGATTGAGCTTTGGATTTAGCTTTGCGGCATGTAGAGCATCGGTTGGTGTAGCGTGAAGCATTGCGAAACATCTTTGGCAAAAATAGTTCTTGGAGAGCGTGGCGAATTTCTTGTCGCGTCCAAAATGTCCCATGAGTCCTCCACCATGAGATTCTTGCAAAAGTAGCAAACGAAGAGAAGACTCGGGAATACAATGTTTGTTAGCTCTCATAAGATAATCATCTTTCAAATAGTATTGCTCCCAAGTGCTATGAGTTAGGCATTTGGCATAAGGAATCGGAAATGAAGAATCATGCTCATACAAGTCTTTAATGTGCTCAAAGCCAATGACATTCAACTCAAGTTGCGTAACCAACATGCACTTGCGGGAAAGAGCGTCCGCTACAACATTTTCCTTACCTTTGATATACTTGATAACATAAGGAAATGACTCAATGAACTCACTCCATTTAGCATGACGCTTATTCAATTTAGTTTGACCCTTAAGGTACTTAAGCGTTTCATGATCCGTCTCCCCAAGTACCAAGAGGACCAATGAGTTGAGCACGTGCGAGAGCCCTTGAGACCGAGGTGACATCACTCCTTAATGAACTTCCATATGACTCGTGCGAGACATGGTTACTACCTCATTCCGGAATGCTATGTGTGCTTAGGTACTAAGAAGGACCCCTCGGAGAAGCCCGGAACAATGGACAAGTCACCAAGTACACGGATGAAGGAGCTCGGAAAGAAGAAGTGCAGCTGAGCATCAGCCGCCGGACATCCAGCCCCTGGAGACGTCAACCTCCCCCTCATACCAGCAACTGACAAGGGCCCTCGAGACCGAGGTGACATCACTCCTTAATGAACTTCCATATGACTTGTGCGAGACATGGTTACTATCTCATTCCGGAATGCTATGTGTGCTTAGGTACCAAGAAGGCCCCCTCGGAGAAGCCCGGAACAATGGACAAGTCACCAAGTACACGGATGAAGGAGCTCGGAAAGAAGAAGTGCAGCTGAGCATCAGCCGCCGGACATCCGGTCTACGGCCCGGACATCCGGCCCCTGGAGACGTCAACCTCCCCCTCATACCAGCAGCTGACAAGGCCCAGGCCCCGGACATCCGGCCCCGCCGCCGGACATCCGGCCCGTCCACCCCGGACATCCGGCCCCCTGCCAAAAATCCAGCCCTCCAGGTACAGAGAGCTGCAGGATTCGGCCGAAGACCGGCCGGACATCCAGCCCCTACCCCCGGACATCCGGCCCCCACCTGAACCGCCGGACATCCGGCCTATGGCCCGGACATCCGGCCCCTGCGGAGACTTAAACGGCCCAATGGGCCATGTATCCCCCAACTCGCCCCAACTTGTACTAGCACTATATAAGGACCTCCCCCTCCTCCATCTAGGGTTAGCAAAGGTTTGGTTCTTAGAGATAGAGCTTTGCTCATCCACTACCTCTCCCATGGAGATCAAGACCTCCATGAGACCCATGTGAGAAGATCCGCTCCGGATTCAAGACCTCAACTCCTCTACGGATTGGGATGAACTAGCTACCGTTGAAAGAACATGTGCTACCCCCATGTTTGGTTTTGGTAATTGATGACAATCCCTATGGACTAATGGCTGCCTTGAGTTATATTTGAAGGATTTGTCCATAGGCTTTGCTTGTAGACCATTTGTTGGTCTCAAGGTGATTTGAAGAAGAATATGTGTTGACCAAGGGGTTATTCATGGAGTTATCCAAAGATTGGTCATGTAAGAGATGAGCCTATTGCAAGCATGTCTTGAAGAAGAAGATTGTGTGAATATTCATGTGTACCTTCAAGACATCATCCTAATGAAGAGAATGGAAAGATTCAAGGTTGATCAATACTAAATATGAAGAGTGATTCAAGTTGATGAACACACAAAGCGTAGAAGATGTACCGAGTGGGATCAAGTGATCTCGCGGTATGGTAAGCATTGTCCATTACGCTTTGTGTACTAACCCATGTTCTATGCGAGAGTTCTATGTGGGGTTAGGTATGTTTTCATGGGCTTGCGTCAAGAGGAAGATCTCATTCAACCCATGGAGGATGACATCAAGTGGTGATTGTCATCAAGATTGCGGTGTGCAAGTTCAAGTGGAGCATCACGAAGAGATCACATGCTTGAAGCTTGCTGTCCATTGTGGTGACAATGGACTTGTGAAGATGTGCCGAAGAGTGGCTCACCCAAAGTTGAGTATGGGGGAGCAATCAACTAGTCTTCATCGAGCCAACGCAATCAAGAAAGGTGGTCCAACTTGAGGAAGTCAAGATCGTCATCATCTAGCTCAAGTGGACTATGCGCAAGGCAAAGGTTTGCCCTTGATAGGTTTTCTATTTTACCGGTCTCATGGTGGTAGTTGGGAGACCGGGTTATAGGATCGATAGCCGTACTATCAAGGGGGGCTCTCAAGTGAGTAGCTTGATCGTATCGTTCGTAGAGAGCTCAAACCATTGCATCCTTGCATCATCTTTCTTCGTTCTTGGTACTCGTCGTCCTCTATCCAACAAGCTTGAGTTTGCTCAATTCGGAGCTCATTTGCAGAAGTTATGGCAGTTCTGGTTATCTCTTACCCGAGCCCTTTACTTATGCACTTTACTTTGTGATAGCCATATTGTTTCTTGTTATATATCTTGCTATCACTTAGTTGTTTATCTTGCTTAGCATAAGTTGTTGGTGCACATAGGTGAGCCTAGTCGATTTAGGTTTTGTGCTTGACAAATTAAACGCTAGTTTTATTCCGCATTTGTTCAAGCCTAAACCGTAATTATTTTAAAGCGCCTATTCACCCCCCCCCCCCCTCTAGGCGACATCCACGATCTTTCAACCGTGTATCCTCTTGTGTTAACTTTGGATCTTGTATCTCATCTATGTGTATGTGGATCTAGTGCATGTGTGATTAGGTTTGTGTCAATTGAGTGTTTTGTTCTTGTGTTCTTCTCTCCCTTTGCCTTTCCCCCTCCAAGTGAGAAAAGATCGACGAACTAGGGTTCCACCCTACATCACGATGGTTGCGTTGAGCTTGACTTGTCGCCGGTACTTGGT
This sequence comes from Elymus sibiricus, assembly GCA_039707655.1. Lineage (NCBI taxonomy): Eukaryota > Viridiplantae > Streptophyta > Magnoliopsida > Poales > Poaceae > Elymus > Elymus sibiricus. The sequence goes on from CM077668.1 coordinate 200,878,839, forward strand.
GTAGATCTAGTCGTGGATGGAGTTGTTGAAGTTGTTGAAGCTTGAATGTATGAACCGTAGGTCTTGGAAGAGTACTTGGAGTACTTGTAGTCCTCTTGTACTTGTCGCTCCGCTTTGGTTGCTTGGTGCACTAGCTCGAGGAGGTTGGAGTACGGTTGAAAATCCGCAATTTTCTTGATTGGATAGTTGAGGCCATTCAAGAAACGCGCCATAGTTTGTTCATCATCTTCCTTGGCATTGGCTCGTATCATTGCAATTTCCATCTCTTGATAGTATGCTTCAACCGACTTTGTGCCTTGCTTGAGGAGTTTTAGTTTCTTGAAGAGGTCACGGCTATAGTGTGTAGGCACAAAACGAGCTCTCATGACATCCTTCATTTGATTCCAAGTGGTGATGGGTGGTTCACCTTTCTCTTGGCGTCGTTTGATCACTTGCTCCCACCAAATGAGAACATAGTCTTGGAACTCAAAAGATGCCATGGCAATCTTCTTTTCCTCTTCGTAATTGTGAAGACGGAATATCTTGTCGACCTTTAATGCCCATTGATGAGGACATCCCAGGTTCACCTCGTTTGTCATCCTCTCCTCATGATAAAACTCAGCTCTCAAATAAAGCTGCTACAAAGAAGACATATTTGGGTCCCATGACAAGGAGTCGTGCCAAACATATAGAACAAGAGGTGAACGCGCTCCTAGCTGATCATACTTCAACTATCCATGAGAACTTTATACTGCCTAAATCATCTGTGCTGATTTTACTCAGGTACAATGTTGAGGACAACCAACAACTTTCAGCACATGAAGAAACAAATTCAGCTCATGAAGAAACAAGTTCTGAAGCCCATACAACAAGTTTGAAGAGAACAAGTTTCAACTCTGATGTAAACCATGTTTTGGTGACAAGGGCAACTAATTACACCTCAAGAAAGAATAGCAAGCCATCTCAACAATCTATTGTTGCATGCATAGTTCCAGAATTCGTCTCAGAACTTGCTGCATCATGCAACACAAATGTATGAAGTTCCAGCACGTGTGAGAGTACAAATTGGACAGCATTTGAAGTCTACTTTCAGGAAAATCAAACGGTGCAACATTTGGAGTCCTGAGTCAAAGGTTATGAGAGTTCCAATGCAAGCTGTCCAGAGCATTAATTGCTAGGCGAGGCTCCATGTGTTTGCTCCCTTGACCAGCTGGTTACCACGAATTTGAGCCTCTCTTTTGGACTGGTTTCACACCTAAGCTAGGAGGGCTATTCCTAGTATAAATACCCCTTCCCTCACTTCAGCCACAACTCTTTGGCAATTGGATTTCAGCATAGGTTAGCTAAGTGCAACAAGAATCTTGTTTGAGAGTTCACTTCCTCCTTAGCTCTTGTAATCTTGCCTTGTGAGAGGGTAAACTCACTTTGTGATTTTACAACAGTAGCCGTTGAGGCGGCGACCAGTTCGTGCTTCCAACTTCGTGCGTGGTTGCGTGGATTGGAATCCTAAGAGTGTGGTTGGGCGAATACTTGTTGCTGGTTGTTGCATATGCAGTAGCTAGCTTTGGTCTCGTCAGGTTGCACTAGTTATCCTTTACCCGACAGCGTTGTTGGCTGGGATTGAGGGTTTCCTTCGTAGCCTTCAGGTGGCGTTGATTCGTTCCTCAAGCAGATCCTCCGTGAAGATCGGGCAACCCCGTATCATCTTGGCATCAGAGCTTCGGTTGACACGGTAGGATCTTGTATCCCTAGTTTAGTTTGTGTTCTTGTTCATCCTAAAGTTCAGAAAATGGCCCCACAAAAAAAATATACCTTTACCAAGCCCTTTGCAGCCTTTAATCTGTCATTTGGTGAGTTTTATCAAGTTCTTGTCCACTAGATCTTTTGTTTTTAGTTGCTGAGTTTCCCCCATCCATTCTTGTGTGTTTGTGTTTGTTTTCGTCCACAGATTTCAGATCTGCATCCTCCACCAAATCTTGTGTATCTTTGTCATCCGGAGTCCGTTTTGGGTGTTTTTGTGCATTTTGGAAAGCCCACACCGTGTACTTTCCATCCATCCTTGTTAGATCTGATTCCCATCGTGTTTTCCACCCAGAAAAATCAGATCAGTTCGTGCGTGTTTTCTGCCAAAGTTTCAGCTGCATGTTCTTGTTGTTTGAGCTCATCCATTGTAATTTTCGTGGATCCCCCAAAGTGTGTGTTCAGATCCAAGTCCCTTGTTGAAGTTTGTCAAAAAAAAGCAAAAAAAAAAGAGGCAAAAAAAAAAGAGATCTGCCCAAAGAAAGAAAGTGTGTGCAAGAAACAAAAGAGAGAAATTTGGGACTGTTCTTCACTTATATCTTGAGAAATCCCTGTTTGTATTGTGAGCTGAAACTTGTCAAGTGTGCAACATCTTCAATCCTTGCTTTCTAGCAAATCTGATTCCTTGGTATGAGTTGCATGTACCTCACTTATATCTCATTCAGCAACGAAGGGCATTAGAATCTTGTGTGGATGATTACTTGGTTCAACAATATCTAGATTACAGATTAGTCAATCTTTTGCTACATATATATCCCACCCAAGCCCACCAAACAGCCCCGCATGTGCAACCCTAGACTTGTATTCGCTTGATTCATCACTCTTTGTATACCAACTACCGGCACCACGGTTGAGCACGATTCTGCCCTCACTTGGAAGTTACATGAGCTTCGGTTGGTAAGTGAGGTGAGCTTGAGTTGTTACCCACATATATGCTTCTAGTACTATAGGGATTTTGGAAAACTAACCATGGCAGGTGATGAAGACGAATATGATGTTGAAGGACATGGGCATCTCAATCAGCCTGTCACATGGTTTCACTTCAATGCATTACGTGATCATCAACGCCGAGAATTCAGAAACAGCCTTGATCCAATTGAAGAGAAGCAAGAGAAGTTGCCAAGAGATTTGCAGCAACTTATGGGTAATGTTAATGAGCAGCTCACTCAAAACATGGCAGCCATGAGGGATGATATTATTGCTGATATTGTGCGCGAGCTTCGTCAAAACCGAGAAGAAGCAAGTGTCCATGGTGATGAACATAATGCAACTGATGGGGACGGTGCTGCCTCCAATGCACAAGCTAGAAGAAACCGTGCTGCTGCTCCCCATGCCATGCGACCTCCCGGTCCCGGACGTGGAAATGCTCATGCTAATGGACGTGCTCATCATGAAGCTGCTACTGGTCGTGGTCTTAGAGGAGGCCACCGGAGAGCAAATCTGCACCATGAAGGTAGTGAAGATGAGTTTGACGAAGATGAAGATGGCATGCACCAGAATGTTAGATTTCATCGTCGAAGAAACAATGGTCATGAACGAGAGGAAGAGGAGAGGTTTGGAAAGCTGAAATTTACCATGCCCAAGTTTGATGGTGGATCTGATCCAGAAATTTATCTCACATGGGAATTGAAGGTTGACAAGATTTTCCGCATGCACAACTACTCTGAAGAGAAGAAGTTAGCAATGGCCTCACTTGAGTTTGAAGATTATGCTCTAATATGGTGGGAGCAAGTTCAGATTCAGCGAGAAGAAGAAGGAGAACCTGCTGTTGCTACATGGGCAGAAATGAAAAGAGAGATGAGGGCAAGATTTGTCCCAAGGCATTATAGGCGTGATACCTTTGATAACCTCCAGAATTTGAGGCAAGGAAAGTTATCTGTTGAGGGGTATCATAAGGAGATGGAGAAGGCAATGATAAGAGCCAACATACATGAAGATGAGGAGCAGTCCATGGCAAGGTTTCTCTATGGGCTGAATCCTAATGTCAAACGAGTGGTTGATCTGCAGCCATATCGTAATGTGGTAGAACTTGTACATCTTGCTTCTAAGGCTGAACGTCAATTGCAAGAAGACTCCAGGCAAAACAGAACTACATCCTTCACAGCTAGAGCTACATCAAGTGGGAGTAAGTTTGTACCTCAATTCAATGTTGGTCGAGGCATCATGACTAGTTCTGGAGGTGGAAATCAGTCCCATGCACGTGTAGCCACGAGCAGGAATGAGGTATCAAATGCAAAAGAAAAGAGCAAATTTGCAGCCCCAAGTTCATCCTCCATTGGCTCCACTGGGAAAGCTAGTGATATAGAGTGCTTTACATGTAAGGGACGTGGCCATATGAAGAAAGATTGTCCCAACAAGCGTACCATGCTGATCACAGAGAATGGAGAATATGAGTCTTGTAGCGAACCTGAGGAAGATATTGAAAATGGTGAAAATTCAGATGGTGATGAGCATACCTATTGTGATTATGAGCAAGGTGCTTCTCTTGTTGTCACTAAAGTTTTGAGTGTGCAGATCAAAGAAGCTGAGAATGGACAATGACATAATCTGTTTCAAACTAGAGCCAAAGTGCAAGACAAGGTATGCAAAGTAATTGTTGATGGTGGGAGTTGTCACAATCTTGCAAGTAAAGAAATGTGTGATAAGCTTGGGCTGAAGTTGCTGCAACACCCCCACCCATATCATATCCAATGGTTGAGTGAATGTGGAGAGATTAAGGTCACACACATGGTACAGGTGCAATTCAAGATTGGAGATTATAATGACACCGTTGAGTGTGATGTGGTGCCCATGAAGGTGTGTCACTTGCTGTTGGGCAGACCGTGGCAATATGATCTTTCAGCAAAACATTGTGGCAGAACCAATCAATACACCCTCAAGTGGAAAGGCAAAGACTTGGTGCTAAGGCCCATGACTCCCCAACAAATTATGGCTGAGCACATGCAAAAAGTTTCTGAAGTAAAAGTAGTGAGTAAGAAAGAGGGAGAGAAAAAGAGTGAGAGAGAGATCCACAAATCTGTGAGTGAGCGCCACAAGCCAAATTTGAGAGAGAAAAATAAAAGAGAGGGAGAGAACTTAGTAATGTTAGCCACCAAATCAGAATTGAGAGATGTGAGGCTCAACCCAAATCAAGTGGTCGTTGTACTTGTGTACAAAGACGTTTTGCTTTCAGCTAACGACCTAACTTGTCTCCCAAGTGCTGTTTGTGATGTCTTGCAGGATTTCGAGGATGTTTTTCCGGAGGAAGTACCCGCTGGTCTACCTCCCTTGCGCGGCATAGAACATCAGATTGACCTCGTTCCAGGAGCATCACTTCCAAATCGAGCTCCCTACCGCACCAATCCTGAAGAAACAAAGGAGATAGAAAGGCAGGTACAAGAACTTTTAAGGAAAGGTTATGTTCGTGAAAGTTTAAGTCCTTGTGCTGTACCTGTGATTTTGGTGCCTAAGAAAGATGCAACATGGCGAATGGTAATGGACTGTAGGCCCATCAATATTATAACCATTAGGTATCGTCATCCTATTCCTAGGTTAGATGATATGCTTGATGAATTGAGTGGCTCTACTGTTTTCTCTAAAATTGATTTGAGAAGTGGGTACCATCAGATTAGGATGAAAGAAGGAGATGAATGGAAAACTGCTTTCAAAACAAAATTTGGGTTGTATGAGTGGTTAGTCATGCCTTTTGGGTTAACTAATGCACCAAGTACTTTCATGAGATTGATGAACCATGTTTTGAGAGCTTACATTGGCAAATTTGTTGTTGTGTACTTTGATGACATTCTAATCTATAGCAGATCCATTGAGGAACATATTGAACATCTAAAACAAGTGCTGAATGTGCTAAGGATAGAAAAATTATATGCTAACGTTGAGAAGTGCTCCTTTTGCACAAACAAGGTTGTGTTTCTTGGCTATGTTGTTTCAGGACAGGGAATTGAAGTGGATGAATCTAAGGTGGATGCAATCAAGAATTGGCCAACTCCAGTGAATGTAAGCCAAGTGAGAAGTTTTCATGGCCTTGCTGGTTTCTACAGGAGGTTTGTTAAAGATTTTAGTACAATTGCTGCACCTTTGAATGAATTGACAAAGAAAGGTATTCCTTTCAAATGGGGTGCACCACAAGAAGAAGCATTTCTTGAGCTTAAGAAACAATTAACTGAAGCACCTTTGCTGATTCTACCTGATTTCACTAAAACTTTTGAAATAGAATGTGATGCTAGTGGAATAGGTATTGGAAGTGTCTTAATGCAAGAAAGAAAACCAGTAGCATATTTTAGTGAGAAGCTAAGTGGTGCGCAACTGAATTATTCTGTTTATGATAAAGAGTTGTATGCTTTGGTTAGAGTGCTTGAAACTTGGCAACATTACTTATGGCCTAAGGAATTTATTGTACATTCTGATCATGAGGCTTTGAAACATTTGAAAGGCCAAGCTAAACTGAATCGTAGGCATGCTAAGTGGGTTGAATTCATTGAAACTTTCCCATATGTTGTGAAGTACAAGAAAGGAAAGGAAAACATGGTTGCTGATGCTTTGTCCCGTAGGCATGTTCTTTTGACACAATTAGAAGTGAAGGTACCGGGACTTGAGAGCCTAAAAGAATTGTATTGCACTGATCATATATTTTCAGAACCATATGCAAAATGTAAAGATGGCAAAGGTTGGGATAAATACCATGTGCATGATGGGTTCCTTTTTAGGGCTAACAAACTGTGTGTTCCAGATTCCTCTGTTAGGCCCTTGTTGTTGCAGGAATCACATGCAGGAGGATTAATGGGACACTTTGGTCGTGAGAAGACATATGAGCTGTTGGCTGATCATTTTTATTGGCCAAAGATGAGGAAGGACGTTGAGAGATTTGTTCAGCGATGCATCACATGCCACAAAGCTAAGTCTAAACTGAACCCCCATGGTTTATATACTCCCCTACCAGTTCCAAATGCTCCTTGGGAAGATATTAGCATGGATTTTGTTTTAGGACTACCTAGGACTAAGAGGGGGAGGGATTCAGTTTTTGTTGTAGTTGATATGTTCTCAAAAATGGCACACTTCATTCCGTGCCACAAGAACGACGATGCTTCACATGTTGCTGATTTGTTTTTCAGGGAAGTTGTTCGCTTGCATGGAATGCCGAGGAGCATTGTTTTAGATCGTGATGTGAAGTTCATGAGCTATTTTTGGAAAACATTATGGGCAAAGTTGGGAACCAAGCTGCTGTTTTCAACGACATGTCACCCACAAACTGATGGGCAAACAGAGATGGTGAACCGCACGCTCTCAGCCTTGCCGCGTACAATGATCAAGAAGAATTTGAAGGAGTGGGAAGAGTGTTTGCCACACGTGGAGTTTGCTTACAACAAAGCAGTTCACTCTACCACAAGCATGTGCCCATTTGAGGTGGTATATGGATTCAAACCACTTGCACCAATTGACTTGTTGCCTCTTCCATTACAAGAGAGATGTAACATGGAGGCTTCAAAGCGTGCTGCATATGTGAAGAAGATTCACGAGAAGACCAGAGAAGAGATAGAAAGGAAATCCAAGTACTATGCAACTAAGGCAAACAAAAACCGCAAGAGGGTGACTTTTGAGCCCGGAGATCTGGTTTGGATACATTTGCGCAAAGATCATTTTCCTGAGAAGCGCAAATCCAAGCTAATGCCTCGTGGAGATGGACCATTCAAAGTCTTGGCAAAGATCAATGACAATGCTTACAAGATCGAGCTTCCTGGAGACTATGCTGTGAGTCCAACATTCAACGTTGCTGATTTGTCTCCATGCTTCGATCAAGAGGGTCAAGAGTCGAGGACGACTCCTTTTGAAGAGGGGGAGGATGATGAGGACATCCCAGGTTCACCTCGTTTGTCATCCTCTCCTCATGATAAAACTCAGCTCTCAAATGAAGCTGCTACAAAGAAGACCTATTTGGGTCCCATGACAAGGAGCCGTGCCAAACATATAGAACAAGAGGTGAACGCGCTCCTAGCTGGTCATACTTCAACTATCCATGAGAACTTTATACTGCCTAAATCATCTGTGCTGATTTTACTCAGGTACAATGTTGAGGACAACCAACAACTTTCAGCACATGAAGAAACAAATTCAGCTCATGAAGAAACAAGTTCTGAAGCCCATACAACAAGTTTGAAGAGAACAAGTTTCAACTCTGATGTAAACCATGTTTTGGTGACAAGGGCAACTAATTACACCTCAAGGAAGAATAGCAAGCCATCTCAACAATCTATTGTTGCATGCATAGTTCCAGAATTCGTCTCAGAACTTGCTGCATCATGCAACACAAATGTATGAGGTTCCAGCACGTGTGAGAGTACAAATTGGACAACATTTGAAGTCTACTTTCAGGAAAATCAAACGGTGCAACATTTGGAGTCCTGAGTCAAAGGATATGAGAGTTCCAATGCAAGCTGTCCAGAGCATTAATTGCTGCGCGAGGCTCCATGTGTTTGCTCCCTTGACCAGCTGGTTACCACGAATTTGAGCCTCTCTTTTGGACTGGTTTCACACCTAAGCTAGGAGGGCTATTCCTAGTATAAATACCCCTTCCCTCACTTCAGCCACAACTCTTTGGCAATTGGATTTCAGCATAGGTTAGCTAAGTGCAACCAGAATCTTGTTTGAGAGTTCCCTTCCTCCTTAGCTCTTGTAATCTTGCCTTGTGAGAGGGTAAACTCACTTTGTGATTTTACAACAGCAGCCGTTGAGGCGGCGACCAGTTCGTGCTTCCAACTTCGTGCGTGGTTGCGTGGATTGGAATCCTAAGAGTGTGGTTGGGCGAATACTTGTTGCTGGTTGTTGCATATGCAGTAGCTAGCTTCGGTCTCGTCAGGTTGCACTAGTTATCCTTTACCCGACAGCGTTGTTGGCTGGGATGGAGGGTTTCCTTCGTACCCTTCAGGTGGCGTTGATTCGTTCCTCAAGCAGATCCTCCGTGAAGATCGGGCAACCCCGTATCATCTTGGCATCAGAGCTTCGGTTGACACGGTAGGATCTTGTATCCCTAGTTTAGTTTGTGTTCTTGTTCATCCTAAAGTTCAGAAAATGGCCCCACAAAAAAAATATACCTTTACCAAGCCCTTTGCAGCCTTTAATCTGTCATTTGGTGAGTTTTATCAAGTTCTTGTCCACTAGATCTTTTGTTTTTAGTTGCTGAGTTTCCCCCATCCATTCTTGTGTGTTTGTGTTTGTTTTCGTCCACAGATTTCAGATCTGCATCCTTCACCAAATCTTGTGTATCTTTGTCATCCGGAGTCCGTTTTGGGTGTTTTTGTGCATTTTGGAAAGCCCACACCGTGTACTTTCCATCCATCCTTGTTAGATCTGATTCCCATCGTGTTTTCCACCCAGAAAAATCAGATCAGTTCGTGCGTGTTTTCTGCCAAAGTTTCAGCTGCATGTTCTTGTTGTTTGAGCTCATCCATTGTAATTTTCGTGGATCCCCCAAAGTGTGTGTTCAGATCCAAGTCCCTTGTTGAAGTTTGTCAAAAAAAAGCAAAAAAAAAGAGGCAAAAAAAAGAGATCTGCCCAAAGAAAGAAAGTGTGTGCAAGAAACAAAAGAGAGAAATTTGGGACTGTTCTTCAATTATATCTTGAGAAATCCCTGTTTGTATTGTGAGCTGAAACTTGTCAAGTGTGCAACATCTTCAATCCTTGCTTTCTAGCAAATCTGATTCCTTGGTATGAGTTGCATGTACCTCACTTATATCTCATTCAGCAACGAAGGGAATTAGAATCTTGTGTGGATGATTACTTGGTTCAACAATATCTAGATTACAGATTAGTCAATCTTTTGCTACATATATATCCCACCCAAGCCCACCAAACAGCCCCGCATGTGCAACCCTAGACTTGTATTCGCTTGATTCATCACTCTTTGTATACCAACTACCGGCACCACGGTTGAGCACGATTCTGCCCTCACTTGGAAGTTACATGAGCTTCGGTTGGTAAGTGAGGTGAGCTTGAGTTGTTACCCACATATATGCTTCTAGTACTATCGGGATTTTGGAAAACTAACCATGGCAGGTGATGAAGACGAATATGATGTTGAAGGACATGGGCATCTCAATCAGCCTGTCACACGGTTTCACTTCAATGCATTACGTGATCATCTACGCCGAGAATTCAGAAACAGCCTTGATCCAATTGAAGAGAAGCAAGAGAAGTTGTCAAGAGATTTGCAGCAACTTATGGGTAATGTTAATGAGCAGCTCACTCGAAACATGGCAGCCATGAGGGATGATATTGTTGCTGATATTGTGCGAGAGCTTCGTCAAAACCGAGAAGAAGCAAGTGTCCATGGTGATGAACATAATGCAACTGATGGGGAAGGTGCTGCCTCCAATGCACAAGCTAGAAGAAACCGTGTTGCTGCTCCCCATGCCATGCGACCTCCCGGTCCCAGACGTGGAAATGCTCATGCTAATGGACGTGCTCATCATGAAGCTGCTACTGGTCGTGGTCTTAGTGGAGGCCACCGGAGAGCAAATCTGCACCATGAAGGTAGTGAAGATGAGTTTGACGAAGATGAAGATGCACCAGAATGTTAGATTTCATCGTCGAAGAAACAATGGTCGTGAACGAGAGGAAGAGGAGAGGTTTGGAAAGCGGAAATTTACCATGCCCAAGTTTGATGGTGGATCTGATCAAGAAATTTATCTCACATGGGAATTGAAGGTTGACAAGATTTTCCGCATGCACAACTACTCTGAAGAGAAGAAGTTAGCAATGGCCTCACTTGAGTTTGAAGATTATGCTCTAATATAGTGGGAGCAAGTTCAGATTCAGCGAGAAGAAGAAGGAGAACCTGCTGTTGCTACATGGGCAGAAATGAAAAGAGAGATGAGGGCAAGATTTGTCCCAAGGCATTATAGGCGTGATACCTTTGATAACCTCCAGAATTTGAGGCAAGGAAAGTTATCTGTTGAGGAGTATCATAAGGAGATGGAGAAGGCAATGATAAGAGCCAACATACATGAAGATGAGGAGCAGTCCATGGCAAGGTTTCTCTATGGGCTGAATCCTAATGTCAAACGAGTGGTTGATCTGCAGCCATATCGTAATGTGGTAGAACTTGTACATCTTGCTTCTAAGGCTGAACGTCAATTGCAAGAAGACTCCAGGCAAAACAGAACTACATCCTTCACAGCTAGAGCTACATCAAGTGGGAGTAAGTTTGTACCTCAATTCAATGTTGGTCGAGGCATCATGACTAGTTCTGGAGGTGGAAATCAGTCCCATGCACGTGCATCCACGAGCAGGAATGAGGTATCAAATGCAAAAGAAAAGAGCAAATTTGCAGCCCCAAGTTCATCCTCCATTGGCTCCACTGGGAAAGCTAGTGATATAGAGTGCTTTACATGTAAGGGACGTGGCCATATGAAGAAAGATTGTCCCAACAAGCGTACCATGCTGATCACAGAGAATGGAGAATATGAGTCTTGTAGCGAACCTGAGGAAGAAATTGAAAATGGTGAAAATTCAGATGGTGATGAGCATACCTATTGTGATTATGAGCAAGGTGCTTCTCTTGTTGTCACTAAAGTTTTGAGTGTGCAGATCAAAGAAGCTGAGAATGGACAACGACATAATCTGTTTCAAACTAGAGCCAAAGTGCAAGACAAGGTATGCAAAGTAATTGTTGATGGTGGGAGTTGTCACAATCTTGCAAGTAAAGAAATGTGTGATAAGCTTGGGCTGAAGTTGCTGCAACACCCCCACCCATATCATATCCAATGGTTGAGTGAATGTGGAGAGATTAAGGTCACACACATGGTACAGGTGCAATTCAAGATTGGAGATTATAATGACACCGTTGAGTGTGATGTGGTGCCCATGAAGGTGTGTCACTTGCTGTTGGGCAGACCGTGGCAATATGATCTTTCAGCAAAACATTGTGGCAGAACCAATCAATACACCCTCAAGTGGAAAGGCAAAGACTTGGTGCTAAGGCCCATGACTCCCCAACAAATTATGGCTGAGCACATGCAAAAAGTTTCTGAAGTAAAAGTAGTGAGTAAGAAAGAGGGAGAGAAAAAGAGTGAGAGAGAGATCCACAAATCTGTGAGTGAGCGCCACAAGCCAAATTTGAGAGAGAAAAATAAAAGAGAGGGAGAGAACTTAGTAATGTTAGCCACCAAATCAGAATTGAGAGATGTGAGGCTCAACCCAAATCAAGTGGTCGTTGTACTTGTGTACAAAGACGTTTTGCTTTCAGCTAACGATCTAACTTGTCTCCCAAGTGTTGTTTGTGATGTCTTGCAGGATTTCGAGGATGTTTTTCCGGAGGAAGTACGCGCTGGTCTACCTCCCTTGCGCGGCATAGAACATCAGATTGACCTCATTCCAGGAGCATCACTTCCAAATCGAGCTCCCTACCGCACCAATCCTGAAGAAACAAAGGAGATAGAAAGGCAGGTACAAGAACTTTTAAGGAAAGGTTATGTTCGTGAAAGTTTAAGTCCTTGTGCTGTACCTGTGATTTTGGTGCCTAAGAAAGATGCAACATGGCGAATGGTAATGGACTGTAGGCCCATCAATATTATAACCATTAGGTATCGTCATCCTATTCCTAGGTTAGATGATATGCTTGATGAATTGAGTGGCTCTACTGTTTTCTCTAAAATTGATTTGAGAAGTGGGTACCATCAGATTAGGATGAAAGAAGGAGATGAATGGAAAACTGCTTTCAAAACAAAATTTGGGTTGTATGAGTGGTTAGTCATGCCTTTTGGGTTAACTAATGCACCAAGTACTTTCATGAGATTGATGAACCATGTTTTGAGAGCTTACATTGGCAAATTTGTTGTTGTGTACTTTGATGACATTCTAATCTATAGCAGATCCATTGAGGAACATATTGAACATCTAAAACAAGTGCTGAATGTGCTAAGGACAGAAAAATTATATGCTAACGTTGAGAAGTGCTCCTTTTGCACAAACAAGGTTGTGTTTCTTGGCTATGTTGTTTCAGGACAGGGAATTGAAGTGGATGAATCTAAGGTGGATGCAATCAAGAATTGGCCAACTCCAGTGAATGTAAGTCAAGTGAGAAGTTTTCATGGCCTTGCTGGTTTCTACAAGAGGTTTGTTAAAGATTTTAGTACAATTGCTGCACCTTTGAATGAATTGACAAAGAAAGGTATTCCTTTCAAATGGGGTGCACCACAAGAAGAAGCATTTCTTGAGCTTAAGAAACAATTAACTGAAGCACCTTTGCTGATTCTACCTGATTTCACTAAAACTTTTGAAATAGAATGTGATGCTAGTGGAATAGGTATTGGAAGTGTCTTAATGCAAGAAAGAAAACCAGTAGCATATTTTAGTGAGAAGCTAAGTGGTGCGCAACTGAATTATTCTGTTTATGATAAAGAGTTGTATGCTTTGGTTAGAGTGCTTGAAACTTGGCAACATTACTTATGGCCTAAGGAATTTATTGTACATTCTGATCATGAGGCTTTGAAACATTTGAAAGGCCAAGCTAAACTGAATCGTAGGCATGCTAAGTGGGTTGAATTCATTGAAACTTTCCCATATGTTGTGAAGTACAAGAAAGGAAAGGAAAACATGGTTGCTGATGCTTTGTCCCGTAGGCATGTTCTTTTGACACAATTAGAAGTGAAGGTACCGGGACTTGAGAGCCTAAAAGAATTGTATTGCACTGATCATATATTTTCAGAACCATATGCAAAATGTAAAGATGGCAAAGGTTGGGATAAATACCATGTGCATGATGGGTTCCTTTCTAGGGCTAACAAACTGTGTGTTCCAGATTCCTCTGTTAGGCCCTTGTTGTTGCAGGAATCACATGCAGGAGGATTAATGGGACACTTTGGTCGTGAGAAGACATATGAGCTGTTGGCTGATCATTTTTATTGGCCAAAGATGAGGAAGGACGTTGAGAGATTTGTTCAGCGATGCATCACATGCCACAAAGCTAAGTCTAAACTGAACCCCCATGGTTTATATACTCCCCTACCAGTTCCAAATGCTCCTTGGGAAGATATTAGCATGGATTTGTTTTAGGACTACCTAGGACTAAGAGGGGGAGGGATTCAGTTTTTGTTGTAGTTGATATGTTCTCAAAAATGGCACACTTCATTCCGTGCCACAAGAACGACGATGCTTCACATGTTGCTGATTTGTTTTTCAGGGAAGTTGTTCGCTTGCATGGAATGCCGAGGAGCATTGTTTTAGATCGTGATGTGAAGTTCATGAGCTATTTTTGGAAAACATTATGGGCAAAGTTGGGAACCAAGCTGCTGTTTTCAACGACATGTCACCCACAAACTGATGGGCAAACAGAGGTGGTGAACCGCACGCTCTCAGCCTTGCCGCGTACAATGATCAAGAAGAATTTGAAGGAGTGGGAAGAGTGTTTGCCACACGTGGAGTTTGCTTACAACAAAGCAGTTCACTCTACCACAAGCATGTGCCCATTTGAGGTGGTATATGGATTCAAACCACTTGCACCAATTGACTTGTTGCCTCTTCCATTACAAGAGAGATGTAACATGGAGGCTTCAAAGCGTGCTGCATATGTGAAGAAGATTCACGAGAAGACCACAGAAGAGATAGAAAGGAAATCCAAGTACTATGCAGCTAAGGCAAACAAAAACCGCAAGAGGGTGACTTTTGAGCCCGGAGATCTGGTTTGGATACATTTGCGCAAAGATCATTTTCCTGAGAAGCGCAAATCCAAGCTAATGCCTCGTGTAGATGGACCATTCAAAGTCTTGGCAAAGATCAATGACAATGCTTACAAGATCGAGCTTCCTGGAGACTATGCTGTGAGTCCAACATTCAACGTTGCTGATTTGTCTCCATGCTTCGATCAAGAGGGTCAAGAGTCGAGGACGACTCCTTTTGAAGAGGGGGAGGATGATGAGGACATCCCAGGTTCACCTCGTTTGTCATCCTCTCCTCATGATAAAACTCAGCTCTCAAATGAAGCTGCTACAAAGAAGACCTATTTGGGTCCCATGACAAGGAGCCGTGCCAAACATATAGAACAAGAGGTGAACGCGCTCCTAGCTGGTCATACTTCAACTATCCATGAGAACTTTATACTGCATAAATCATCTGTGCTGATTTTACTCAGGTACAATGTTGAGGACAACCAACAACTTTCAGCACATGAAGAAACAAATTCAGCTCATGAAGAAACAAATTCTGAAGCCCATACAACAAGTTTGAAGAGAACAAGTTTCAACTCTGATGTAAACCATGTTTTGGTGACAAGGGCAACTAATTACACCTCAAGGAAGAATAGCAAGCCATCTCAACAATCTATTGTTGCATGCATAGTTCCAGAATTCGTCTCAGAACTTGCTGCATCATGCAACACAAATGTATGAGGTTCCAGCACGTGTGAGAGTACAAATTGGACAACATTTGAAGTCTAATTTCAGGAAAATCAAACGGTGCAACATTTGGAGTCCTGGGTCAAAGGATATGAGAGTTCCAATGCAAGCTGTCCAGAGCATTAATTGCTGTGCGAGGCTCCATGTGTTTGCTCCCTTGACCAGCTGGTTACCACGAATTTGAGCCTCTCTTTTGGACTGGTTTCACACCTAAGCTAGGAGGGCTATTCCTAGTATAAATACCCCTTCCCTCACTTCAGCCACAACTCTTTGGCAATTGGATTTCAGCATAGGTTAGCTAAGTGCAACCAGAATCTTGTTTGAGAGTTCACTTCCTCCTTAGCTCTTGTAATCTTGCCTTGTGAGAGGGTAAACTCACTTTGTGATTTTACAACAGCAGCCGTTGAGGCGGCGACCAGTTCGTGCTTCCAACTTCGTGCGTGGTTGCGTGGATTGGAATCCTAAGAGTGTGGTTGGGCGAATACTTGTTGCTGGTTGTTGCATATGCAGTAGCTAGCTTCGGTCTCGTCAGGTTGCACTAGTTATCCTTTACCCGACAGCGTTGTTGGCTGGGATTGAGGGTTTCCTTCGTACCCTTCAGGTGGCGTTGATTCGTTCCTCAAGCAGATCCTCCGTGAAGATCGGGCAACCCCGTATCATCTTGGCATCAGAGCTTTGGTTGACACGGTAGGATCTTGTATCCCTAGTTTAGTTTGTGTTCTTGTTCATCCTAAAGTTCAGAAAATGGCCCCACAAAAAAAATATACCTTTACCAAGCCCTTTGCAGCCTTTAATCTGTCATTTGGTGAGTTTTATCAAGTTCTTGTCCACTAGATCTTTTGTTTTTAGTTGCTGAGTTTCCCCCATCCATTCTTGTGTGTTTGTGTTTGTTTTCGTCCACAGATTTCAGATCTGCATCCTCCACCAAATCTTGTGTATCTTTGTCATCCGGAGTCCGTTTTGGGTGTTTTTGTGCATTTTGGAAAGCCCACACCGTGTACTTTCCATCCATCCTTGTTAGATCTGATTCCCATCGTGTTTTCCACCCAGAAAAATCAGATCAGTTCGTGCGTGTTTTCTGCCAAAGTTTCAGCTGCATGTTCTTGTTGTTTGAGCTCATCCATTGTAATTTTCGTGGATCCCCCAAAGTGTGTGTTCAGATCCAAGTCCCTTGTTGAAGTTTGTCAAAAAAAAGCAAAAAAAAAAAGAAGCAAAAAAAAGAGATCTGCCCAAAGAAAGAAAGTGTGTGCAAGAAACAAAAGAGAGAAATTTGGGACTGTTCTTCACTTATATCTTGAGAAATCCCTGTTTGTATTGTGAGCTGAAACTTGTCAAGTGTGCAACATCTTCAATCCTTGCTTTCTAGCAAATCTGATTCCTTGGTATGAGTTGCATGTACCTCACTTATATCTCATTCAGCAACGAAGGGCATTAGAATCTTGTGTGGATGATTACTTGGTTCAACAATATCTAGATTACAGATTAGTCAATCTTTTGCTACATATATATCCCACCCAAGCCCACCAAACAGCCCCGCATGTGCAACCCTAGACTTGTATTCGCTTGATTCATCACTCTTTGTATACCAACTACCGGCACCACGGTTGAGCACGATTCTGCCCTCACTTGGAAGTTACATGAGCTTCGGTTGGTAAGTGAGGTGAGCTTGAGTTGTTACCCACATATATGCTTCTAGTACTATCGGGATTTTGGAAAACTAACCATGGCAGGTGATGAAGACGAATATGATGTTGAAGGACATGGGCATCTCAATCAGCCTGTCACACGGTTTCACTTCAATGCATTACGTGATCATCTACGCCGAGAATTCAGAAACAGCCTTGATCCAATTGAAGAGAAGAAAGAGAAGTTGTCAAGAGATTTGCAGCAACTTATGGGTAATGTTAATGAGCAGCTCACTCAAAACATGGCAGCCATGAGGGATGATATTGTTGCTGATATTGTGCGAGAGCTTCGTCAAAACCGAGAAGAAGCAAGTGTCCATGGTGATGAACATAATGCAACTGATGGGGAAGGTGCTGCCTCCAATGCACAAGCTAGAAGAAACCGTGCTGCTGCTCCCCATGCCATGCGACCTCCCGGTCCCGGACGTGGAAATGCTCATGCTAATGGACGTGCTCATCATGAAGCTGCTACTGGTCGTGGTCTTAGAGGAGGCCACCGGAGAGCAAATCTGCACCATGAAGGTAGTGAAGATGAGTTTGACGAAGATGAAGATGCACCAGAATGTTAGATTTCATCGTCGAAGAAACAATGGTCGTGAACGAGAGGAAGAGGAGAGGTTTGGAAAGCGGAAATTTACCATGCCCAAGTTTGATGGTGGATCTGATCAAGAAATTTATCTCACATGGGAATTGAAGGTTGACAAGATTTTCCGCATGCACAACTACTCTGAAGAGAAGAAGTTAGCAATGGCCTCACTTGAGTTTGAAGATTATGCTCTAATATGGTGGGAGCAAGTTCAGATTCAGCGAGAAGAAGGAGAACCTGCTGTTGCTACATGGGCAGAAATGAAAAGAGAGATGAGGGCAAGATTTATCCCAAGGCATTATAGGCGTGATACCTTTGATAACCTCCAGAATTTGAGGCAAGGAAAGTTATCTGTTGAGGAGTATCATAAGGAGATGGAGAAGGCAATGATAAGAGCCAACATACATGAAGATGAGGAGCAGTCCATGGCAAGGTTTCTCTATGGGCTGAATCCTAATGTCAAACGAGTGGTTGATCTGCAGCCATATCGTAATGTGGTAGAACTTGTACATCTTGCTTCTAAGGCTGAACGTCAATTGCAAGAAGACTCCAGGCAAAACAGAACTACATCCTTCACAGCTAGAGCTACATCAAGTGGGAGTAAGTTTGTACCTCAATTCAATGTTGGTCGAGGCATCATGACTAGTTCTGGAGGTGGAAATCAGTCCCATGCACGTGCATCCACGAGCAGGAATGAGGTATCAAATGCAAAAGAAAAGAGCAAATTTGCAGCCCCAAGTTCATCCTCCATTGGCTCCACTGGGAAAGCTAGTGATATAGAGTGCTTTACATGTAAGGGACGTGGCCATATGAAGAAAGATTGTCCCAACAAGCGTACCATGCTGATCACAGAGAATGGAGAATATGAGTCTTGTAGCGAACCTGAGGAAGAAATTGAAAATGGTGAAAATTCAGATGGTGATGAGCATACCTATTGTGATTATGAGCAAGGTGCTTCTCTTGTTGTCACTAAAGTTTTGAGTGTGCAGATCAAAGAAGCTGAGAATGGACAACGACATAATCTGTTTCAAACTAGAGCCAAAGTGCAAGACAAGGTATGCAAAGTAATTGTTGATGGTGGGAGTTGTCACAATCTTGCAAGTAAAGAAATGTGTGATAAGATTGGGCTGAAGTTGCTGCAACACCCCCACCCATATCATATCCAATGGTTGAGTGAATGTGGAGAGATTAAGGTCACACACATGGTACAGGTGCAATTCAAGATTGGAGATTATAATGACACCGTTGAGTGTGATGTGGTGCCCATGAAGGTGTGTCACTTGCTGTTGGGCAGACCGTGGCAATATGATCTTTCAGCAAAACATTGTGGCAGAACCAATCAATACACCCTCAAGTGGAAAGGCAAAGACTTGGTGCTAAGGCCCATGACTCCCCAACAAATTATGGCTGAGCACATGCAAAAAGTTTCTGAAGTAAAAGTAGTGAGTAAGAAAGAGGGAGAGAAAAAGAGTGAGAGAGAGATCCACAAATCTGTGAGTGAGCGCCACAAGCCAAATTTGAGAGAGAAAAATAAAAGAGAGGGAGAGAACTTAGTAATGTTAGCCACCAAATCAGAATTGAGAGATGTGAGGCTCAACCCAAATCAAGTGGTCGTTGTACTTGTGTACAAAGACGTTTTGCTTTCAGCTAACGACCTAACTTGTCTCCCAAGTGCTGTTTGTGATGTCTTGCAGGATTTCGAGGATGTTTTTCCGGAGGAAGTACTCGCTGGTCTACCTCCCTTGCGCGGCATAGAACATCAGATTGACCTCATTCCAGGAGCATCACTTCCAAATCGAGCTCCCTACCGCACCAATCCTGAAGAAACAAAGGAGATAGAAAGGCAGGTACAAGAACTTTTAAGGAAAGGTTATGTTCGTGAAAGTTTAAGTCCTTGTGCTGTACCTGTGATTTTGGTGCCTAAGAAAGATGCAACATGGCGAATGGTAATGGACTGTAGGCCCATCAATATTATAACCATTAGGTATCGTCATCCTATTCCTAGGTTAGATGATATGCTTGATGAATTGAGTGGCTCTACTGTTTTCTCTAAAATTGATTTGAGAAGTGGGTACCATTAGATTAGGATGAAAGAAGGAGATGAATGGAAAACTGCTTTCAAAACAAAATTTGGGTTGTATGAGTGGTTAGTCATGCCTTTTGGGTTAACTAATGCACCAAGTACTTTCATGAGATTGATGAACCATGTTTTGAGAGCTTACATTGGCAAATTTGTTGTTGTGTACTTTGATGACATTCTAATCTATAGCAGATCCATTGAGGAACATATTGAACATCTAAAACAAGTGCTGAATGTGCTAAGGACAGAAAAATTATATGCTAACGTTGAGAAGTGCTCCTTTTGCACAAACAAGGTTGTGTTTCTTGGCTATGTTGTTTCAGGACAGGGAATTGAAGTGGATGAATCTAAGGTGGATGCAATCAAGAATTGGCCAACTCCAGTGAATGTAAGCCAAGTGAGAAGTTTTCATGGCCTTGCTGGTTTCTACAGGAGGTTTGTTAAAGATTTTAGTACAATTGCTGCACCTTTGAATGAATTGACAAAGAAAGGTATTCCTTTCAAATGGGGTGCACCACAAGAAGAAGCATTTCTTGAGCTTAAGAAACAATTAACTGAAGCACCTTTGCTGATTCTACCTGATTTCACTAAAACTTTTGAAATAGAATGTGATGCTAGTGGAATAGGTATTGGAAGTGTCTTAATGCAAGAAAGAAAACCAGTAGCATATTTTAGTGAGAAGCTAAGTGGTGCGCAACTGAATTATTCTGTTTATGATAAAGAGTTGTATGCTTTGGTTAGAGTGCTTGAAACTTGGCAACATTACTTATGGCCTAAGGAATTTATTGTACATTCTGATCATGAGGCTTTGAAACATTTGAAAGGCCAAGCTAAACTGAATCGTAGGCATGCTAAGTGGGTTGAATTCATTGAAACTTTCCCATATGTTGTGAAGTACAAGAAAGGAAAGGAAAACATGGTTGATGATGCTTTGTCCCGTAGGCATGTTCTTTTGACACAATTAGAAGTGAAGGTACCGGGACTTGAGAGCCTAAAAGAATTGTATTGCACTGATCATATATTTTCAGAACCATATGCAAAATGTAAAGATGGCAAAGGTTGGGATAAATACCATGTGCATGATGGGTTCCTTTCTAGGGCTAACAAACTGTGTGTTCCAGATTCCTCTGTTAGGCCCTTGTTGTTGCAGGAATCACATGCAGGAGGATTAATGGGACACTTTGGTCATGAGAAGACATATGAGCTATTGGCTGATCATTTTTATTGGCCAAAGATGAGGAAGGACGTTGAGAGATTTGTTCAGCGATGCATCACATGCCACAAAGCTAAGTCTAAACTGAACCCCCATGGTTTATATACTCCCCTACCAGTTCCAAATGCTCCTTGGGAAGATATTAGCATGGATTTTGTTTTAGGACTACCTAGGACTAAGAGGGGGAGGGATTCAGTTTTTGTTGTAGTTGATATGTTCTCAAAAATGGCACACTTCATTCCGTGCCACAAGAACGACGATGCTTCACATGTTGCTGATTTGTTTTTCAGGGAAGTTGTTCGCTTGCATGGAATGCCGAGGAGCATTGTTTTAGATCGTGATGTGAAGTTCATGAGCTATTTTTGGAAAACATTATGGGCAAAGTTGGGAACCAAGCTGCTGTTTTCAACGACATGTCACCCACAAACTGATGGGCAAACAGAGGTGGTGAACCGCACGCTCTCAGCCTTGCCGCGTACAATGATCAAGAAGAATTTGAAGGAGTGGGAAGAGTGTTTGCCACACGTGGAGTTTGCTTACAACAAAGCAGTTCACTCTACCACAAGCATGTGCCCATTTGAGGTGGTATATGGATTCAAACCACTTGCACCAATTGACTTGTTGCCTCTTCCATTACAAGAGAGATGTAACATGGAGGCTTCAAAGCGTGCTGCATATGTGAAGAAGATTCACGAGAAGACCACAGAAGAGATAGAAAGGAAATCCAAGTACTATGCAGCTAAGGCAAACAAAAACCGCAAGAGGGTGACTTTTGAGCCCGGAGATCTGGTTTGGATACATTTGCGCAAAGATCATTTTCCTGAGAAGCGCAAATCCAAGCTAATGCCTCGTGTAGATGGACCATTCAAAGTCTTGGCAAAGATCAATGACAATGCTTACAAGATCGAGCTTCCTGGAGACTATGCTGTGAGTCCAACATTCAACGTTGCTGATTTGTCTCCATGCTTCGATCAAGAGGGTCAAGAGTCGAGGACGACTCCTTTTGAAGAGGGGGAGGATGATGAGGACATCCCAGGTTCACCTCGTTTGTCATCCTCTCCTCATGATAAAACTCAGCTCTCAAATGAAGCTGCTACAAAGAAGACCTATTTGGGTCCCATGACAAGGAGCCGTGCCAAACATATAGAACAAGAGGTGAACGCGCTCCTAGCTGGTCATACTTCAACTATACATGAGAACTTTATACTGCCTAAATCATCTGTGCTGATTTTACTCAGGTACAATGTTGAGGACAACCAACAACTTTCAGCACATGAAGAAACAAATTCAGCTCATGAAGAAACAAGTTCTGAAGCCCATACAACAAGTTTGAAGAGAACAAGTTTCAACTCTGATGTAAACCATGTTTTGGTGACAAGGGCAACTAATTACACCTCAAGGAAGAATAGCAAGCCATCTCAACAATCTATTGTTGCATGCATAGTTCCAGAATTCGTCTCAGAACTTGCTGCATCATGCAACACAAATGTATGAGGTTCCAGCACGTGTGAGAGTACAAATTGGACAACATTTGAAGTCTAATTTCAGGAAAATCAAACGGTGCAACATTTGGAGTCCTGAGTCAAAGGATATGAGAGTTCCAATGCAAGCTGTCCAGAGCATTAATTGCTGCGCGAGGCTCCATGTGTTTGCTCCCTTGACCAGCTGGTTACCACGAATTTGAGCCTCTCTTTTGGACTGGTTTCACACCTAAGCTAGGAGGGCTATTCCTAGTATAAATACCCCTTCCCTCACTTCAGCCACAACTCTTTGGCAATTGGATTTCAGCATAGGTTAGCTAAGTGCAACCAGAATCTTATTTGAGAGTTCACTTCCTCCTTAGCTCTTGTAATCTTGCCTTGTGAGAGGGTAAACTCACTTTGTGATTTTACAACAGCAGCCGTTGA
The DNA here is from genome assembly GCA_039707655.1 of Elymus sibiricus. Classification (NCBI taxonomy): domain Eukaryota; kingdom Viridiplantae; phylum Streptophyta; class Magnoliopsida; order Poales; family Poaceae; genus Elymus; species Elymus sibiricus. The sequence goes on from CM077668.1 coordinate 200,901,471, forward strand.
GGCGGCGACCAGTTCGTGCTTCCAACTTCGTGCGTGGTTGCGTGGATTGGAATCCTAAGAGTGTGGTTGGGCGAATACTTGTTGCTGGTTGTTGCATATGCAGTAGCTAGCTTCGGTCTCGTCAGGTTGCACTAGTTATCCTTTACCCGACAGCGTTGTTGGCTGGGATTGAGGGTTTCCTTCGTACCCTTCAGGTGGCGTTGATTCGTTCCTCAAGCAGATCCTCCGTGAAGATCGGGCAACCCCGTATCATCTTGGCATCAGAGCTTCGGTTGACACGGTAGGATCTTGTATCCCTAGTTTAGTTTGTGTTCTTGTTCATCCTAAAGTTCAGAAAATGGCCCCACAAAAAAAATATACCTTTACCAAGCCCTTTGCAGCCTTTAATCTGTCATTTGGTGAGTTTTATCAAGTTCTTGTCCACTAGATCTTTTGTTTTTAGTTGCTGAGTTTCCCCCATCCATTCTTGTGTGTTTGTGTTTGTTTTCGTCCACAGATTTCAGATCTGCATCCTCCACCAAATCTTGTGTATCTTTGTCATCCGGAGTCCGTTTTGGGTGTTTTTGTGCATTTTGGAAAGCCCACACCGTGTACTTTCCATCCATCCTTGTTAGATCTGATTCCCATCGTGTTTTCCACCCAGAAAAATCAGATCAGTTCGTGCGTGTTTTCTGCCAAAGTTTCAGCTGCATGTTCTTGTTGTTTGAGCTCATCCATTGTAATTTTCGTGGATCCCCCAAAGTGTGTGTTCAGATCCAAGTCCCTTGTTGAAGTTTGTCAAAAAAAAGCAAAAAAAAAAGAGGCAAAAAAAAAAGAGATCTGCCCAAAGAAAGAAAGTGTGTGCAAGAAACAAAAGAGAGAAATTTGGGACTGTTCTTCACTTATATCTTGAGAAATCCCTGTTTGTATTGTGAGCTGAAACTTGTCAAGTGTGCAACATCTTCAATCCTTGCTTTCTAGCAAATCTGATTCCTTGGTATGAGTTGCATGTACCTCACTTATATCTCATTCAGCAACGAAGGGCATTAGAATCTTGTGTGGATGATTACTTGGTTCAACAATATCTAGATTACAGATTAGTCAATCTTTTGCTACATATATATCCCACCCAAGCCCACCAAACAGCCCCGCATGTGCAACCCTAGACTTGTATTCGCTTGATTCATCACTCTTTGTATACCAACTACCGGCACCACGGTTGAGCACGATTCTGCCCTCACTTGGAAGTTACATGAGCTTCGGTTGGTAAGTGAGGTGAGATTGAGTTGTTACCCACATATATGCTTCTAGTACTATAGGGATTTTGGAAAACTAACCATGGCAGGTGATGAAGACGAATATGATGTTGAAGGACATGGGCATCTCAATCAGCCTGTCACACGGTTTCACTTCAATGCATTATGTGATCATCTACGCCGAGAATTCAGAAACAGCCTTGATCCAATTGAAGAGAAGCAAGAGAAGTTGTCAAGAGATTTGCAGCAACTTATGGGTAATGTTAATGAGCAGCTCACTCAAAACATGGCAGCCATGAGGGATGATATTGTTGCTGATATTGTGCGAGAGCTTCGTCAAAACCGAGAAGAAGCAAGTGTCCATGGTGATGAACATAATGCAACTGATGGGGAAGGTGCTGCCTCCAATGCACAAGCTAGAAGAAACCGTGTTGCTGCTCCCCATGCCATGCGACCTCCCGGTCCCGGACGTGGAAATGCTCATGCTAATGGACGTGCTCATCATGAAGCTGCTACTGGTCGTGGTCTTAGAGGAGGCCACCGGAGAGCAAATCTGCACCATGAAGGTAGTGAAGATGAGTTTGACGAAGATGAAGATGGCATGCACCAGAATGTTAGATTTCATCGTCGAAGAAACAATGGTCGTGAACGAGAGGAAGAGGAGAGGTTTGGAAAGCTGAAATTTACCATGCCCAAGTTTGATGGTGGATCTGATCCAGAAATTTATCTCACATGGGAATTGAAGGTTGACAAGATTTTTCGCATGCACAACTACTCTGAAGAGAAGAAGTTAACAATGGCCTCACTTGAGTTTGAAGATTATGCTCATATGGTGGGAGCAAGTTCAGATTCAGGGAGAAGAAGAAGGAGAACCTGCTGTTGCTACATGGGCAGAAATGAAAAGAGAGATGAGGGCAAGATTTGTCCCAAGGCATTATAGGAGTGATACCTTTGATAAGCTCTAGAATTTGAGGCAAGGAAAGTTATCTGTTGAGGAGTATCATAAGGAGATGGAGAAGGCAATGATAAGAGCCAACATACATGAAGATGAGGAGCGGTCCATGGCAAGGTTTCTCTATGGGCTGAATCCTAATGTCAAACGAGTGGTTGATCTGCAGCCATATCGTAATGTGGTAGAACTTGTACATCTTGCTTCTAAGGCTGAACGTCAATTGCAAGAAGACTCCAGGCAAAACAGAACTACATCCTTCACAGCTAGAGCTACATCAAGTGGGAGTAAGTTTGTACCTCAATTCAATGTTGGTCGAGGCATCATGACTAGTTCTGGAGGTGGAAATCAGTCCCATGCACGTGCAGCCACGAGCAGGAATGAGGTATCAAATGCAAAAGAAAAGAGCAAATTTGCAGCCCCAAGTTCATCCTCCATTGGCTTCACTGGGAAAGCTAGTGATATAGAGTGCTTTACATGTAAGGGACGTGGCCATATGAAGAAAGATTGTCCCAACAAGCGTACCATGCTGATCACAGAGAATGGAGAATATGAGTCTTGTAGCGAACCTGAGGAAGAAATTGAAAATGGTGAAAATTCAGATGGTGATGAGCATACCTATTGTGATTATGAGCAAGGTGCTTCTCTTGTTGTCACTAAAGTTTTGAGTGTGCGGATCAAAGAAGCTGAGAATGGACAACGACATAATCTGTTTCAAACTAGAGCCAAAGTGCAAGACAAGGTATGCAAAGTAACTGTTGATGGTGGGAGTTGTCACAATCTTGCAAGTAAAGAAATGTGTGATAAGCTTGGGCTGAAGTTGCTGCAACACCCCCACCCATATCATATCCAATGGTTGAGTGAATGTGGAGAGATTAAGGTCACACACATGGTACAGGTGCAATTCAAGATTGGAGATTATAATGACACCGTTGAGTGTGATGTGGTGCCCATGAAGGTGTGTCACTTGCTGTTGGGCAGACCGTGGCAATATGATCTTTCAGCAAAACATTGTGGCAGAACCAATCAATACACCCTCAAGTGGAAAGGCAAAGACTTGGTGCTAAGGCCCATGACTCCCCAACAAATTATGGCTGAGCACATGCAAAAAGTTTCTGAAGTAAAAGTAGTGAGTAAGAAAGAGGGAGAGAAAAAGAGTGAGAGAGAGATCCACAAATCTGTGAGTGAGCGCCACAAGCCAAATTTGAGAGAGAAAAATAAAAGAGAGGGAGAGAACTTAGTAATGTTAGCCACCAAATCAGAATTGAGAGATGTGAGGCTCAACCCAAATCAAGTGGTCGTTGTACTTGTGTACAAAGACGTTTTGCTTTCAGCTAACGACCTAACTTGTCTCCCAAGTGCTGTTTGTGATGTCTTGCAGGATTTCGAGGATGTTTTTCCGGAGGAAGTACTCGCTGGTCTACCTCCCTTGCGCGGCATAGAACATCAGATTGACCTCATTCCAGGAGCATCACTTCCAAATCGAGCTCCCTACCGCACCAATCCTGAAGAAACAAAGGAGATAGAAAGGCAGGTACAAGAACTTTTAAGGAAAGGTTATGTTCGTGAAAGTTTAAGTCCTTGTGCTGTACCTGTGATTTTGGTGCCTAAGAAAGATGCAACATGGCGAATGGTAATGGACTGTAGGCCCATCAATATTATAACCATTAGGTATCGTCATCCTATTCCTAGGTTAGATGATATGCTTGATGAATTGAGTGGCTCTACTGTTTTCTCTAAAATTGATTTGAGAAGTGGGTACCATCAGATTAGGATGAAAGAAGGAGATGAATGGAAAACTGCTTTCAAAACAAAATTTGGGTTGTATGAGTGGTTAGTCATGCCTTTTGGGTTAACTAATGCACCAAGTACTTTCATGAGATTGATGAACCATGTTTTGAGAGCTTACATTGGCAAATTTGTTGTTGTGTACTTTGATGACATTCTAATCTATAGCAGATCCATTGAGGAACATATTGAACATCTAAAACAAGTGCTGAATGTGCTAAGGACAGAAAAATTATATGCTAACGTTGAGAAGTGCTCCTTTTGCACAAACAAGGTTGTGTTTCTTGGCTATGTTGTTTCAGGACAGGGAATTGAAGTGGATGAATCTAAGGTGGATGCAATCAAGAATTGGCCAACTCCAGTGAATGTAAGCCAAGTGAGAAGTTTTCATGGCCTTGCTGGTTTCTACAGGAGGTTTGTTAAAGATTTTAGTACAATTGCTGCACCTTTGAATGAATTGACAAAGAAAGGTATTCCTTTCAAATGGGGTGCACCACAAGAAGAAGCATTTCTTGAGCTTAAGAAACAATTAACTGAAGCACCTTTGCTGATTCTACCTGATTTCACTAAAACTTTTGAAATAGAATGTGATGCTAGTGGAATAGGTATTGGAAGTGTCTTAATGCAAGAAAGAAAACCAGTAGCATATTTTAGTGAGAAGCTAAGTGGTGCGCAACTGAATTATTCTGTTTATGATAAAGAGTTGTATGCTTTGGTTAGAGTGCTTGAAACTTGGCAACATTACTTATGGCCTAAGGAATTTATTGTACATTCTGATCATGAGGCTTTGAAACATTTGAAAGGCCAAGCTAAACTGAATCGTAGGCATGCTAAGTGGGTTGAATTCATTGAAACTTTCCCATATGTTGTGAAGTACAAGAAAGGAAAGGAAAACATGGTTGCTGATGCTTTGTCCCGTAGGCATGTTCTTTTGACACAATTAGAAGTGAAGGTACCGGGACTTGAGAGCCTAAAAGAATTGTATTGCACTGATCATATATTTTCAGAACCATATGCAAAATGTAAAGATGGCAAAGGTTGGGATAAATACCATGTGCATGATGGGTTCCTTTCTAGGGCTAACAAACTGTGTGTTCCAGATTCCTCTGTTAGGCCCTTGTTGTTGCAGGAATCACATGCAGGAGGATTAATGGGACACTTTGGTCGTGAGAAGACATATGAGCTATTGGCTGATCATTTTTATTGGACAAAGATGAGGAAGGACGTTGAGAGATTTGTTCAGCGATGCATCACATGCCACAAAGCTAAGTCTAAACTGAACCCCCATGGTTTATATACTCCCCTACCAGTTCCAAATGCTCCTTGGGAAGATATTAGCATGGATTTTGTTTTAGGACTACCTAGGACTAAGAGGGGGAGGGATTCAGTTTTTGTTGTAGTTGATATGTTCTCAAAAATGGCACACTTCATTCCGTGCCACAAGAACGACGATGCTTCACATGTTGCTGATTTGTTTTTCAGGGAAGTTGTTCGCTTGCATGGAATGCCGAGGAGCATTGTTTTAGATCGTGATGTGAAGTTCATGAGCTATTTTTGGAAAACATTATGGGCAAAGTTGGGAACCAAGCTGCTGTTTTCAACGACATGTCACCCACAAACTGATGGGCAAACAGAGATGGTGAACCGCACGCTCTCAGCCTTGCCGCGTACAATGATCAAGAAGAATTTGAAGGAGTGGGAAGAGTGTTTGCCACACGTGGAGTTTGCTTACAACAAAGCAGTTCACTCTACCACAAGCATGTGCCCATTTGAGGTGGTATATGGATTCAAACCACTTGCACCAATTGACTTGTTGCCTCTTCCATTACAAGAGAGATGTAACATGGAGGCTTCAAAGCGTGCTGCATATGTGAAGAAGATTCACGAGAAGACCACAGAAGAGATAGAAAGGAAATCCAAGTACTATGCAGCTAAGGCAAACAAAAACCGCAAGAGGGTGACTTTTGAGCCCGGAGATCTGGTTTGGATACATTTGCGCAAAGATCATTTTCCTGAGAAGCGCAAATCCAAGCTAATGCCTCGTGTAGATGGACCATTCAAAGTCTTGGCAAAGATCAATGACAATGCTTACAAGATCGAGCTTCCTGGAGACTATGCTGTGAGTCCAACATTCAACGTTGCTGATTTGTCTCCATGCTTCGATCAAGAGGGTCAAGAGTCGAGGACGACTCCTTTTGAAGAGGGGGAGGATGATGAGGACATCCCAGGTTCACCTCGTTTGTCATCCTCTCCTCATGATAAAACTCAGCTCTCAAATGAAGCTGCTACAAAGAAGACCTATTTGGGTCCCATGACAAGGAGCCGTGCCAAACATATAGAACAAGAGGTGAACGCGCTCGTAGCTGGTCATACTTCAACTATCCATGAGAACTTTATACTGCCTAAATCATCTGTGCTGATTTTACTCAGGTACAATGTTGAGGACAACCAACAACTTTCAGCACATGAAGAAACAAATTCAGCTCATGAAGAAACAAGTTCTGAAGCCCATACAACAAGTTTGAAGAGAACAAGTTTCAACTCTGATGTAAACCATGTTTTGGTGACAAGGGCAACTAATTACACCTCAAGGAAGAATAGCAAGTCATCTCAACAATCTATTGTTGCATGCATAGTTCCAGAATTCGTCTCAGAACTTGCTGCATCATGCAACACAAATGTATGAGGTTCCAGCACGTGTGAGAGTACAAATTGGACAACATTTGAAGTCTACTTTCAGGAAAATCAAACGGTGCAACATTTGGAGTCCTGAGTCAAAGGATATGAGAGTTCCAATGCAAGCTGTCCAGAGCATTAATTGCTGCGCGAGGCTCCATGTGTTTGCTCCCTTGACCAGCTGGTTACCACTAATTTGAGCCTCTCTTTTGGACTGGTTTCACACCTAAGCTAGGAGGGCTATTCCTAGTATAAATACCCCTTCCCTCACTTCAGCCACAACTCTTTGGCAATTGGATTTCAGCATAGGTTAGCTAAGTGCAACCAGAATCTTGTTTGAGAGTTCACTTCCTCCTTAGCTCTTGTAATCTTGCCTTGTGAGAGGGTAAACTCACTTTGTGATTTTACAACAGCAGCCGTTGAGGCGGCGACCAGTTCGTGCTTCCAACTTCGTGCGTGGTTGCGTGGATTGGAATCCTAAGAGTGTGGTTGGGCGAATACTTGTTGCTGGTTGTTGCATATGCAGTAGCTAGCTTCGGTCTCGTCAGGTTGCACTAGTTATCCTTTACCCAACAGCGTTGTTGGCTGGGATCGAGGGTTTCCTTCGTACCCTTCAGGTGGCGTTGATTCGTTCCTCAAGCAGATCCTCCGTGAAGATCGGGCAACCCCGTATCACCCATGAAAGGTATTCTTCGGGATCATTTCCACCGGAGAATTTAGGCATGTTGAACTTGAGCTTGCCGTAGCGCTCCTCATTACGTTGTCGGCAATTGCGATGACGCTCTTGCCGTGGAGGGTGATCTTCTAGCTCTTGCTCCTCGTGCTCATCTTGATTAACTTGACGGTGAGGGTGTGGAATTCATGCACGGTTCCTCATCTCTTGGCGCTCCTCAAGTCGTGCGGCATCTTCTTGTCGCTCTCGTCGGAGGGCCTCTTCTTGTTCGCGCACACGGCGGTTGCGTTCGGCGACGTTGCGAGTTGCCTCTCGTAGGGCACGTTGAGCTTCAAGTGCTTGCTCCTCACGACGTTGTCGTTCTTGTTGTAGAGCGTCGTCGTCGTGGTGTACTTGATGTTGGCGTTGTGGAACTTGATCTTGGTCCAAGTTCGCTTGTGCTTGCCGGTTTTGTCGTTCGCGCTCTCGAAGGCGGTCTTGCAAACCATTGCCATGGAATGGGTTTCATGTAGCTTGCCGGTCGTCATGTTCTTGGGGATGAGAGCGTGCTCGTGGGAGACTTGCATCCGAAGAAGTGTCCGAAGAGTGTCGGCTCGAATGGCGCCATCTTGATCTTGAAGTAGATGAAGTGGAAGAATCATGGTTTACCATCATGGTTCGGAACTCTTCCATTTGAGATGATAGCTTGTCATCAAGGGTTTGTCAAAAGTCGGAGGCGAGTTGTTCGATGCGTTCGCCCAATGCTTCGCTCTCTTGATGTAATGCTCGTTGGACGCTAAAGAGGTGAGCCTTGGTGACGTAGTCGTTTGGTGCATCGTCATGCTCGTCGAAGAGAGGATTGGTAGAAGTGCTCGGCCTATCCATGATTCTCAAACAAGTGTTAGTGGAAGAAAGAAACGAACTAGACCAATGTACCTTATCCAATGTCGAAGATGGATCAATGATCACCCAATATGGTATTATGGAAATAGTGCAATTGGTACCGGATCATGTCAATCTCATACCTACACAAGTAAAGCTTTTGGAGGAGTTTGGTTAGGATGGAGGCACAAAATTTCTGCAATTGTTAGCAAGATATCAATAATGTTGAAAAAGATTCCCAAGTTCGCAAGTGGAACAAGTAGACCAATAGCAATAAATAGCACACGGAAACACACACACGGATAGATAAATGAGGTCGTGCAACCAAGGAATGAGCTCAAAATGTGGAATCCATGGAAAACGCTCGTGTTGCACAACACTAGAGAGAAGCTAGCACGATTGCTTAATAGGCGGATACGAACTTGTGCACAACCTATAAGAGACAAAACGTATCGACTTTCTATCTCACTTATGCTATGTATGTATGAGTCCCGGTGACTTTGTCATGATGATCCAAGATGATCAAATATGATATGTAATGTGGCGATGCTATGGTTATTGCCTACAAGCTTGTTGTTGCACTTTTCTCTTTGCTTAAAAGCTTCTCTTTCTTTTGATATGTTTCTTTGGCCACTTACACGAAATGCTCTTACGAAGATAGTAATGATGTATATGCGGGAACAATTGATAACACTGTTGGAAATATGCCCTAGAGGCAATAATAAATTGGTTATTATTATATTTCCTTGTTCATGATAATCGTTTATTATCCATGCTATAATTGTATTGATTGGAAACTCAAATACATGTGTGGGTACATAGACAACACGGTGTCCCTAGTAAGCCTCTAGTTGACTAGCTCGTTGATCAAAGATGGTTAAGGTTTCCTAGCCATTGACATGAGATGTCATTTGATAACGGGATCACATCATTAGGAGAATGATGTGATGGACAAGACCCAAACTAAGAACGTAGCATTTGATCGTGTCAGTTTATTGCTATTGTTTTCTGCATGTCAAGTATCTGTTTCTTTGACCATGAGATCATGCAACTCACTGACACCGGAGGAATACCTTGTGTGTATCAAACGTCGCAACGTAACTGGGCGACTATAAAGGTGCTCTACAGGTATCTCCGAGGGTGTCTGTTGGGTTGGCATGGATCAAGACTGGGATTTGTTACTCCGTATGACGGAGAGGTATCTCAGGGCCCACTCGGTAATACAACATCACAATGAGCCTTGCAAGCAATGTGACTAAAGTGTTAGCCACGAGATCTTGTATTACGGAACGAGTAAAGAGACTTGCCGGTAACGAGATTGAACTAGGTATAGTGATACCGACGATCGAATCTCGGGCAAGTAACATACCGAAGAACAAAGGGAACAGCATACGGGATTAACTGAATCCTTGACATAGAGGTTCGACCGATAAAGATCTTCGTAGAATATGTAGGAGCCAATATGGGCATCCAGGTCCCGCTATTGGTTATTGGCCGTAGAGGTGTCTCGGTCATGTCTACATAGTTCTCGAACCCGCAGGGTCTACACACTTAACGTTTGGTGACGATTAGTATAGTTGAGTTATTATGTTGGTGACCGAAGGTTGTTCGGAGTCCCGGATAAGATCCCGGACATGACAAGGATCTCCGGAATAGTCCGGAGGTAAAGATTGATATATGTGATAATAGTGTTTTGATCTCCGGAAGAGTTTCGGAGTTCACCGGAAGGAGTTCCGGATGTTTACCGAAGTGTTCGGGTGCGAGAACACTTTATATGGGCCAAAGGATAAAAGCCCACGAGGTATTGGAAAGTGCAAAAGTAGTTTTGCTGCCGCGTAAGCGGTACTACCGCTTGTGTGAAGCGGTACTACCGCCCGAGCGGTACTACCGCTTGTGTGAAGCGGTACTACCGCTTGTGCGCGGCTGTGCACGGTTCGGCAGGGATCCGAGTTGGACTCTTTTCCTGCGGGCCAAACCGACCTTGTGCGGGCAAAACCGACCTGGAGGAGGCTTTTACTCCAAGTTTAGACCCCAAGGCTCAACATATAAATAGAGGGGCAGGGCTAGCACACGGGACAGATCAAGATTTCCCCAAGCCGTGTGCGGCAACCCTAACCCTCTAGTTCCTCCGTCATAATCTCCGTAGTGCTTGGCGAAGCCCTGCAGAGATTGTTCCTCACCACCATCACCACGCCGTCGTGCTGCTGGAACTCAACCACTACTTCACCATCGCTCGCTGGATCGAGGAGGTGAAGGCGTCATCAAGCCGTACGTGTGTTGAACGCGGAGGTGCCGTCCGTTCGGCGCTAGTACGTGATCGGATCGAGGGACGACTTGCGATTTGGATCGCGAAGACGTTCGACTACATCAACCGCGTTTCTTAACGCTTCCGCTTAGCGATCTACAAGGGTATGTAGATTCACTCTCCCTCTCGTAGATGCTCATCACCATGGATAGATCTTGTGTGTGCGTAGGAAAATTTTTGTTTCCCATGCAACGTTCCCCAACAGTGGCATCATGAGCCAGGTCTATGCGTAGATGAGATCTCGAGTAGAACACAAACGAGTTGTGGGCGTGGGTGTATACATATTGCTTGCCGTTACTAGTTGATATTTGATTCGGCGGTACTGTGAGATGAAGCGGCCCGGACCGACATTACGCGTACACTTACGCGAGACAGGTTCCTTCAACTAACATGTAACTTCGTTGCATAAAGATGGCTAGCGGGTGTCTGTCTCTCTCACTTTAGTTGAATCGATTTCAATGAAGAGGGTTCTTTTAGAAGATCAAAAAGCAATCACTACACCACGTTGTGGTTTTGCGTAGGTAAGAACGGTTCTTGCAAACCCGTAGCAGCCACGTAAAATTTGCAACAACAATTAGAGGACGTCTAACTTGTTTTTGCAGGGTATGTTGTGATGTGATATGGCCAATTACATGATGAGATATATGTGATGTATGAGATGATCATGTGTTGTGTAGAATATCACGACTTGCATGTCGATGAATACGGCAACTGGCAGGAGCCATAGAGTTGTCTTTAATTATTGTATGACCTGCGTGTCAATCATTAAGCGCTATGTAATGCTTTACTTTATCGCTAAACGTTAGCAATAGTCGTGGAAGCAACAGTCGGCGCGACAACCTTATGGCGACACGTTGATGGAGATCAAGATGATGGAGATCATGGTGTCATGTCGGTGACGATGGAGATCATGCCGGTGCTTTGGAGATGGAGATCAAAAGCACAAGTTCATGGCCATATCATGTCACTTATGATTTGCATGTGATGTTAATCCTTTTATGCATCTTATTTTGCTTAGGACGACGGTAGCATTATAAGGTGATCCCTCACTTAAATTTCAAGATAAATTGTGTTCTCCCCAAGTGTGCACCGTTGCGAAAGTTCGTCGTTTCGAGACACGCCGTGATGATCGGGTGTGATAGACTCTACGTTCACATACAACGGGTGTAAGCCATGTTGCACGTGCGGAAACACTCGGGTTAAACTTGACGAGCCTAGCATGTACAGACATGGCCTCGGAACACAAGAGACCGAAAGGTCGAACATGAGTCATATAGTAGATATGATCAACATGAAGATGTTCACCATTGAAACCACCTCAACTCACGTGATGATCGGACTTGAGTTGGTGGATTTGGATCATGTTACACTCGAATGACCGGAGGGATGTCAATTTGAGTGGGAGTTTTTTAAGTAATATGATTAACTAAAACTCATTATCTAGAACAATAGTCTAAGTTGTCTTTGCAATATTTATGTTGTAGATCATGGCTCGCGCAGTAGCACCCCTGAATTTTAATGCGTTCCTAGAGAAAGCTAAGTTGAAAGATGATGGAAGTAACTTTGTGGACTGGGCCCGTAATCTAAGGATTATCCTTACGGCTTCCCAGAAGGCTTATGTCCTTGATGCACCGCTTGGTGATCCACCCGCTCCAGTTGAGTCTCTAGACGTTGTGAACGCCTGGCAGGCTCGTTCTGATGATTACTCAATAGTTCAATGTGCAATGTTGTATGGCTTAGAACCGGGACTTCAAAGACGTTTTGAACGTCATGGAGCATATGAGATGTTCCAGGAGTTGAAGTTTATCTTTCAGAAGAATGCCCGGATCGAGAGATATGAGATCTCCGATAAGTTCTATGCTTGCAAGATGGAGGAGAACGGGTCTATCAGTGATCACGTGCTCAGAATGTCTGGGTACTCCACCCGTCTGGCTGAGTTAGGGATGCCCCTTCCGCCAGAGGCTATCACTGACAGAGTTCTTCAATCATTGCCACCTAGCTACAAGAGCTTCGTGTTGAACTATAACATGCACGGGATGAACAAGTCAGTCGCCGAGCTGTTTGCGATGCTGAAAGTCGCTGAGTCTGAAATTCAGAAGGAGCATCAAGTGTTGATGGTCAATAAAACTACTAGTTTCAAGAAAAATGGCAAGGGTAAGAAGGGTAACTCCAAGAAGAGTGGCAAAGCAGTTGCTCCTCTCGTGAAGAAACCCAAGGCTGGACCCAAACCAGAAACTGTGTGTTTTCATTGCAAGGGAACTGGACACTGGAAGCGGAACTGCCCCAAGTATTTGGCTGACAAGAAGGCGGCCAACAACAAACAAGGTATATATGATATACATGTTATTGATGTGTACCTTACCAACTCTCGTTGTAGTGCCTGGGTATTTGATACCGGTGCGGTTGCTCATATTTGCAACTCAAAACAGGAACTGCGGAATAAACGGAGGCTGGCAAAGGACGAAGTGACGATGCGCGTGGGAAATGGTTCCAAGGTTGATGTGATCGCCGTCGGCACGCTCGCTCTTCGATTACCGTCGGGATTAGTGATGAACCTAAATAAGTGTTATTTGGTGCCTGCGTTAAGCATGAACATTATATCTGGATCTTGTTTATTGCGAGACGGTTACTCATTTAAATCAGAGAATAATGGTTGTTCTATTTATATGAGTAATATCTTTTATGGTCATGCACCCAATGTGAGGGGTTTATTCTTATTGAATCTCGATAGTAATGATACACATGTTCATAACATTGATGCCAAAAGATGTAGAATTGATAATGATAATACCACTTTCTTGTGGCACTGCCGTTTAGGTCATATTGGCGTTAAACGCATGAGGAAGCTCCATGCTGATGGACTTTTGGAGTCACTTGATTTTGAATCACTTGACACATGTGAGCCATGCCTCATGGGCAAGATGACTAAAACGCCGTTCTCTGGAACAATGGAACGGGCAAGTGACTTATTGGAAATCATACATACTGATGTGTGTGGTCCGATGAGTATTGAGGCGCGCGGTGGTTATCGTTACTTTCTCACCTTCACTGATGACTTAAGTAGATATGGGTATATTTACTTAATGAAACACAAGTCTGAAACGTTTGAAAAGTTCAAACAATTTCAGAGTGAAGTTGAGAATCATCGTAACAAGAAGATTAAATTCCTACGATCTGATCGAGGAGGAGAATATCTGAGTTATGAGTTTGGCAGTCACTTAAGACAATGTGGAATTGTTTCACAACTAACACCGCCTGGAACACCACAGCGTAATGGTGTGTCCGAACGTCGTAATCGAACCTTATTAGATATGGTGCGATCTATGATGTCTCTTGCCGATTTGCCACTATCGTTTTGGGGTTATGCATTAGAGACAGCTGCATTCACTTTAAATAGGGCACCATCGAAATCCGTTGAGACGATGCCATATGAACTTTGGTTTGGCAAGAAGCCAAAGCTGTCGTTTCTTAAAGTTTGGGGATGTGATGCTTATGTCAAAAAGCTTCAGCCTGAAAAGCTGGAACCCAAAGCGGAGAAATGCGTCTTCATAGGATACCCAAAAGAGACAGTTGGGTATACCTTCTATCTCAGATCCGAAGGCAAAGTGTTTGTCGCTAAAAACGGAACATTTCTTGAGAAAGAGTTTCTCTCGAAAGAATTGAGTGGGAGGAAGATAGAACTTGAGCGCAGTGCAGAAAGTTGTTTCTGTGGAGCCTACATTAGCTGAAGAGGAAGTTAATGATGATGATCATGAAGCTTTGGATCAAGTTGCTATCGAACCTCGTAGGTCGACAAGGACGCGTACTGCTCCCGAGTGGTACGGCAACCCTGTCTTAGAAGTCATGTTGTTAGACAACGATGAACCTACGAGCTATGGAGAAGCGATGATGGGCCCGGATTCCGAGAAGTGGTTAGAGGCCATGAAATCCGAGATGGGATCCATGTATGAAACCAAAGTATGGACTTTGGAAGTATTACCTGAAGGGCGTAAGGCCATTCAGAACAAATGGATCTTTAAGAGGAAGACGGACGCGGACGGTAATGTCACCGTCTATAAAGCTCGACTTGTGGCAAAGGGTTTTTCACAAGTTCAAGGAGTTGACTACGATGAGACCTTCTCACCCGTAGCGATGCTTAAGTCCGTCAGAATCATGTTAGCAATAGCTGCCTTTTTTGATTATGAAATTTGGCAGATGGATGTCAAAACAGCGTTCCTTTACGGTTACCTTAAGGAAGAGTTGTATATGATGCAACCAGAAGGTTTTGTCGATCCAGAGAATGCTGACAAAGTTTGCAAACTCCAGCGATCCATTTATGGACTGGTGCAAGCATCTCGGAGTTGGAATCTTCGTTTTGATGAGGTGATCAAAGCGTTCGAGTTTATACAAGTTTACGGAGAAGCTTGTATTTACAAGAAAGTGAGTGGGAGCTCTATAGCGTTTCTAATATTATATGTGGATGACATATTGCTGATTGGAAACAATATAGAAATGTTGGAAAGCATGAAGGAATATTTGAACAAGAGTTTTTCAATGAAGGACCTAGGAGAAGCTGCTTTCATATTAGGCATAAAGATCTATAGAGATAGATCAAGACGCTTAATAGGACTTTCACAAAGCACATACCTTGATAAGATTTTGAAGAAGTTCAAAATGGATCAGTCCAAGAAGGGGTTCTTGCCTGTTTTGCAAGGTGTGAAGTTGAGTAAGACTCAATGCCCAGTGACTGCAGAAGATAGAGAAAAGATGAGTGTCATCCCCTATGCTTCAGCCATAGGCTCTATTATGTATGCAATGCTGTGCACAAGACCCGATGTCAGCCTTGCCATAAGTATGGTCGGAAGGTTTCAAAGTGATCCAGGAATGGAACACTGGACGGCGGTCAAGAATATCCTGAAGTACCTGAAAAGGACTAAGGACATGTTTCTCGTTTATGGAGGTGATCAAGAGCTCGTCGTAAAGGGTTACGTCGATGCAAGCTTTGACACTGATCCGGATGACTCTAAGTCGCAAACCGGATACGTATTTATTCTAAATGGGGGTGCGGTTAGCTGGTGCAGTTCCAAGCAAAGCGTGGTAGCTGATTCTACATGCGAAGCGGAGTACATCGCAGCCTCGGAGGCGGCGAAGGAAGGTGTCTAGATGAAGGAGTTCATGACAGATCTTGGAGTAGTGCCTAGTGCGCTTAACCCAATGACTCTGTTTTGTGATAATACTGGTGCCATTGCTCTAGCCAAGGAACCAAGATTTCACAAGAGGACCAGACACATAAAGCGACGTTTCAATTCCATCCGCGATTACATCAAGGAGGACGACATAAATATTTGCAAAGTACACACGGATCTAAATGTTGCAGATCCGATGACTAAACCTCTTCCAAGGGCTAAACATGAACAACACCAGAACTGCATGGGTGTTCGATTCATTACAATGTAAATCACATAGTGATGTGAACTAGATTATTGACTCTAGTGCAAGTGGGAGACTGTTGGAAATATGCCCTAGAGGCAATAATAAATTGGTTATTATTATATTTCCTTGTTCATGATAATCGTTTATTATCCATGCTATAATTGTATTGATTGGAAACTCAAATACATGTGTGGGTACATAGACAACACTGTGTCCCTAGTAAGCCTCTAGTTGACTAGCTCGTTGATCAAAGATGGTTAAGGTTTCCTAGCCATTGACATGAGATGTCATTTGATAACGGGATCACATCATTAGGAGAATGATGTGATGGACAAGACCCAAACTAAGAACGTAGCATTTGATCGTGTCAGTTTATTGCTATTGTTTTCTGCATGTCAAGTATCTGTTTCTTTGACCATGAGATCATGCAACTCACTGACACCGGAGGAATACCTTGTGTGTATCAAACGTCGCAACGTAACTGGGCGACTATAAAGGTGCTCTACAGGTATCTCCGAGGGTGTCTGTTGGGTTGGCATGGATCAAGACTGGGATTTGTTACTCCGTATGACGGAGAGGTATCTCAGGGCCCACTCGGTAATACAACATCACAATGAGCCTTGCAAGCAATGTGACTAAAGTGTTAGCCACGAGATCTTGTATTACGGAACGAGTAAAGAGACTTGCCGGTAACGTGATTGAACTAGGTATAGTGATACCGACGATCGAATCTCGGGCAAGTAACATACCGAAGAACAAAGGGAACAGCATACGGGATTAACTGAATCCTTGACATAGAGGTTCGACCGATAAAGATCTTCGTAGAATATGTAGGAGCCAATATGGGCATCCAGGTCCCGCTATTGGTTATTGGCCGTAGAGGTGTCTCGGTCATGTCTACATAGTTCTCGAACCCGCAGGGTCTACACACTTAACGTTTGGTGACGATTAGTATAGTTGAGTTATTATGTTGGTGACCGAAGGTTGTTCGGAGTCCCGGATAAGATCCCGGACATGACAAGGATCTCCGGAATAGTCCGGAGGTAAAGATTGATATATGTGATAATAGTGTTTTGATCTCCGGAAGAGTTTCGGAGTTCACCGGAAGGAGTTCCGGATGTTTACCGAAGTGTTCGGGTGCGAGAACACTTTATATGGGCCAAAGGATAAAAGCCCACGAGGTATTGGAAAGTGCAAAAGTAGTTTTGCTGCCGCGTAAGCGGTACTACCGCTTGTGTGAAGCGGTACTACCGCCCGAGCGGTACTACCGCTTGTGTGAAGCGGTACTACCGCCCGAGCGGTACTACCGCTTGTGTGAAGCGGTACTACCGCCCGAGCGGTACTACCGCTTGTGCGCGGCTGTGCACGGTTCGGCAGGGATCCGAGTTGGACTCTTTTCCTGCGGGCCAAACCGACCTTGTGCGGGCAAAACCGACCTGGAGGAGGCTTTTACTCCAAGTTTAGACCCCAAGGCTCAACATATAAATAGAGGGGCAGGGCTAGCACACGGGACAGATCAAGATTTCCCCAAGCCGTGTGCGGCAACCCTAACCCTCTAGTTCCTCCGTCATAATCTCCGTAGTGCTTGGCGAAGCCCTGCAGAGATTGTTCCTCACCACCATCACCACGCCGTCGTGCTGCTGGAACTCAACCACTACTTCACCATCGCTCGCTGGATCGAGGAGGTGAAGGCGTCATCAAGCCGTACGTGTGTTGAACGCGGAGGTGCCGTCCGTTCGGCGCTAGTACGTGATCGGATCGAGGGACGACTTGCGATTTGGATCGCGAAGACGTTCGACTACATCAACCGCGTTTCTTAACGCTTCCGCTTAGCGATCTACAAGGGTATGTAGATTCACTCTCCCTCTCGTAGATGCTCATCACCATGGATAGATCTTGTGTGTGCGTAGGAAAATTTTTGTTTCCCATGCAACGTTCCCCAACAAACACAAGAGATGATATGATGATATATGCACGCTATGATAGGTATGCGGAACGGTATCACTAAAGTGCACAAGTAGCGTTGCCCGGCAATACTCAAATGGCTAGTCTCGTAGGAAAGTGACGCAAAGGATGGTCTCAGGGGTTAACAATGCAATGGCAAGGAAATGAACAAGTTGTCATCGAGGTTACCGTCCTTGCTTACGGTGATGGTGTCACAATGATGAAGTGGTCGTTGGCGATGACGAGTCCGTGGCGATGATGAGTGGTGGTGATGTCGATGTCGAACCGTTCCTAAGTAGCCGAAACACGTTAGGAAACGGAAAACCGCGATTCAAAATCTCAAGTGGCAAACGTGACAAAATTTGCGGTGGGTGCGGAAGTCGGTGGTGGAGTCACACGAGTATGCGATGGTATTTGCAGAAGAAACGGTGAGAAACGACGAAAAATCGGTGAAAAAGTGGATGTGGTGAAGTGTTGGCTGACAGGGGCCGGATGTCCGGGCACTCGGGACTGATTTCCGGGGTCTCCAATCCGCGGATGAACTCGATGAACTATGTGTGGAAAAAGAATTTTAGGGGTAAAATTCGGAAGATTTCATGGATGAAATTGATGGAGAAGGTGGGGAAAAGCTAGATCCACTCGAAACCAAGCAAATTCATGGATCAAAATCAACAAAACATCATCAAACCAACAAATCACAAAAAAAAAACGGTATGGCTATTTTTGTGGGGAATTTTTGAAATTGAGCAAAATCAAACAAAATTGGGGCTAGAAAGTGGAGGGGAAAGACTCCAAAGTGTGAATCAACGTGGCTCTGATCCAAGATGATTTAGGGTGGAACCCTAGTTCGTCGATCTTTTCACACTTGGAGGGGGAAAAGGCAAATTGAGTGAAGAACACAAGAACAAAACTCTCATTTGACACAATCCAAATCACACATGTACTAGATCCACATACACATAGTAGAGATATAAGATCCAAAGTCAACACAAGAGGATACACGGTAATTAGTTCATCCCAATCCGTAGAGGAGTTGAGGTCTTGAATCCGGAGTGGATCTTCTCACATGGGTCTCGTGGAGGTCTTGATCTCCATGGGAGAGGTATGGATGAGCAAAGCTCTATCTCCAAGAGCCAACTACTTTGCTAACCCTAGACGGAGGAGGGGAAGGTCTTTATATAGTGCTAGTACAAGTTGGGACGAGTTGGAGGGGTACTTGGGCCCTTGGCCCGTTCACTGTGCGCATACAGGGGCCGGATGTCCGGGCTGAGGGCCGGATGTTCGGCGGATCGCGTCGGGCCGGATGTCCGGGGCAGGGGGCCGGATGTCCGGGCTGTCTGCGGCCGATTCCAGATGCTCTCTGGACAGGGGGGCCGGATTTCCGGCAAGGGGGCGGATGTCCGGGACGGACGGGCCGGATGTCCGGCAGCTGATGCTCAGCCGCACCTCTTCTTCTCGAGTTCCTTCATCCGTGTAGTTGGCGACTTGTCCATTGTTCCGGCCTTCTCCGAGAGGGTCTTCTTGGTACCTAAGCACACATAGCATTCCGGAATGAGGTAGTAACCATGTCTCACGTGGATCATACGGAATGTCATTTAGGAGAGATGTCACCTCGGTCTCGATAGCTCTTGCACGTGCTCGTGTCATTGGTCCTCTTGGCACTTGGGTAGACGGAGGTGGGTCCATGGGGATGACCGTGGGATGCTCCGCACCAGTCTCCCTGATTCAAAGAATAAGAAAATCTAGCTAGTCTATCAGCTTCATAATTTGCCGCTCTTCCTTCAAAAATAAACTTGCAATTGAAGCCCACTGCTCCCTCTCTCTAATCTCGCTGATTATAGGTCCATAAGCTTTATGCGTGCCTTTTATGATATCATTGACCACTTGTTTTGCATCCGAAGCAACAACATAGTCTCTTAGGTGAAGATCCTCCGCTAATGACAATGTCTCTTGACAATCTATCGCTTCCAATGTGGGCACATCAGTAACGCCATGAATAACTATCAATGAACTGCCTAAGAAGTTGCCGTTTGAACTGAGATATACCGCCGCCGCAGACCCGCCAAGCCTTGATCTTGCCACTCCCGCGTCCACGTGTATCTTAGCGTATCCAGCCGGTGGTGCTTTGGGTCTGGCTCGATCTGAGCTAGCACTCGGTCTTGCCTCCACTTTTTTCTTCGAAAGTGAATCCATATCAGCGATAAATCTTTGGATAAACTCATTTGTGGCACCCGGACTTTTCGGCCCTTTTAGGCCTGGTTTGGTTACCAGGAATCCCTCCGGGATACCCGTCCTTTCCCGAGCGAGTAACCCGCCTGCAATCTACACCTCGGATTTTCAGGCGACCCATTTGGTAACATCGTGGAAAGGGCTTTCTCGGCCCGATCCTCCCGAAATCCCCGGGCCCCTAGCCCCGACCTCCGCACTCCAGGAGAATTCTTCCATTTGTGTCAAAAAAAGGAGAGTTCTCCCAGCCCCCCCCCCCCCCCCCCCCGGTCTCTTTCGTGCGACCTCAGCCGTCTTGGCCCTTGGTGCCTGCTCCACGTCTCGACCTCCTCGACCTCTCCGAGCGATGGCCAACGCTGCTCTTCTCCCTCCGTTCTCTTCCCTCCCCCTCGTGCCCAAATAGCAACGGCGGTATTTCACATGGCAGGAGAGGGATCTGATATGAGCAGGGAAACCCCCCTTGGGGTGTTTACTGCCCATGGTTTTTTCACCCCAACAACCAAATGAGCCCTTAAAGCGCATGCCAGACCAATCCATGAGGCGAAGCCTTCAAGCCGGTACGGCACAACCCGTAGCCGGGCCGTGCCGTGCCAGACCTTTTTATGGCCAGGACTTGTGTGGCCGGTAACAGCACAAGCACATCCGAGGAGCCAGGGAGGAGAAGAAGCAGCGACGGAAGCAACACCCACACGGACTCGCGGAAGCGAGCAGAAAATTATCGGTTTATCACCTATCGAGCTCCCGCGAGAGACCATGGGAAGTGCAGGAGCGCTGCTCTCCCACCCGCCACCGCAACTCGGCAGCATCCTCCTCCGTCGCCACCACATCTCTCTTCCCCATCTCTCCTCATGCATGCCCGAGCCCCTCCACTGCCGCCGCCGGCACCTTCGCTGTTCCGCCGTTGAGGGGAGCAGCAGCCAGGACACGAATTTGCCAGCGTCTCAAAGAGAAGAGTCTCCATCGAGCAGCCTCGGCGCCACCCTCCAAAATCCACTTCCAGGACGTGGTACGCCTCTAGCCTCTTCTCATGCTTTCTTGGTATATTTGTTGTGTTGAGATCTCAGAGGCATCTGAGCTTTACTAGTTTAGTTGAACTCGCAAGTCAGGAGTATTAGTGGAACGATTGATTGGGCAATGGAGGGTTTCAGAGGATCTGCACTTGAATGTCTACTAAATTTTCTGAGAAAGTTTTCCAACGATGCTATACGTACATAGCTTTTGTCCGATTTAGCCAATAAAATTCACCCTTTCTTGAAAAATGCTTTTGTCCGATTTCCGTCTGACGCTACAATCGAGCCATTCATGCCTCTGACCAAAGTGCAGTACGCCGTTCGATTTCTTGTTGTACTGAGTTCGGATCAGAGGTATTGTACTGTGGTAGTTTCGAAATTTTTGACTCAAAGAGAAATTGATTGTTAAATGTCAAGAATATGGCATTTATGATATGTTTCAATTTTTACCTTCTTGTCACTACCGTGTCAACCTTTGGTAAATGCAACAACAAAGCCTTTGGTAAATGCAGCGCTAAAATAATGGAAATTATCACCCGTACTTTAATTAAAAGCGACAGTGTCAAAAATGGTCTTACATTTTGGGACGGAGGGAGTAGTATATATGGAAGAGGATAGGCACAGGCTGAAATAAAGTTATACACTAGAATTATTGTTTGTTTGACTTTGAGGAACTATTAGTTCACTAGTGTTAACCCTTTTCAGTTGGATAAAAGAATATGATGCACTTCTATTGTTCTAGCATTACCAAAGCCCATCTTGATAGACAAGTACTATAGCAAAATCCATCTCATAATGTGCCTTTTTTTTACTGGTCATAACTACATCTTATCTTATTAATTATTATGCCTTGGTGGAATTTATTTCTGGAATATGTTGACAGCTCGAATGTATCTTGTACAGTCGAAAATGGTTCTTTTGAAGGTGTCACACAGGAAGAAGATCAGAGTAGTCTATATAATTTTCTTTATCCAAGCAAAGAGCTACTTCCAGATGATAAGGAAATGAGTATATTTGATCATCTAGAAGAACTTCGTGCGAGGATATTTATATCAGTATTGGCTGTTGGAGCTTCAATAATTGGTTGTTTTGCTTTCTCCAAAGATATAATTAAGATTCTTGAAGCGCCTGTTAGTGTTCAGGGTGTCCGATTTTTGCAGCTCTCCCCTGGAGAATTTTTCTTTACAACATTGAAGGTGAACTGCTCTGCACTTAGTATTTTGTTGATATTATTCTTGTAGTTTTTTTTAGATCATTAATAATATTCTTGTCTTTGAAGATGAACTTTTAAGGCCAAGTCACATTTCTTATTTTAATGTTCTAGTAATATTGCATTGTGAAGTTATTCATGGTCCTACATAGTGTACAGCTTGGGGACTCTGCCAGGTGCATAAACATCTGGTACAATACAACGATATGAACTAAGCAATCCAAATGGGTCTTACCGTCTTTTTGTCCGATAAAGTTGCTTTTATTAAATTAAAATGTAGCATCCATCGGATACAAAGCATAATCTGTGACACCCGACCTCTGCATGACTAGGATGCACACAACCAACGCTAAGAGTCTCACAAAGTAAAAAAAGACATAAAGACAAAAGTGAAGTCACATGAGTTTGAAACTATGTTGTAAGAACGTCTAATTGACTAGATGGGGGTGGGTGAATAGGAGATTTTTAAGAAACTATTTGAAAATACTATTTTTTTTTCGAAGAACAATGAACTAAACAGAACTGAAATATAACTGACTGAAGAAAACTAGAGTACGCAATCAATTAGAGCTAGAACAAAGTCATCAGAGTAGATAGCATGCACAACAACGTAACAGAACATGTAAACAAGTGTAACGTAAAGACAGATACACTTCCGTACCAAAACACTGAATATTAAACAGTGCATAAGTAAATGGAGCGGAACAGATAAGTATTTAGTGAAAGACTTACAGAAGAGGGAGGATTAGATTCTTCAGAAGATACAAATTATTTAAAGTAAACAACAACAACAACAACAACAACAACAACAACAACAAAGCCTTTAGTCAACAACAACAACAACAACAACAACAACAACAAAGCCTTTAGCCCCAAACAAGTTGGGGTAGGCTAGAGCTGAAACACATAAGATCTCGCAACCAACTCATGGTTCTGGCACATGGATAGCTAGCTTTCACGCACCCCTGTCCATGGCTAGTTCTTTGGTGATATTCCAGTCATTCAGATCTCTCTTTATGGACTCCTTCCATGTCAAGTTTGGTCTACCCCGACCTTTGTCGACATTATCAGCACGCTTTAGCCGTCCGTTATGCACTGGAGCTTCTGGAGGCCTGTGCTGAATATTGCCAAACCATCTCAGAAGATGTTGGACAAGCTTCTCTACAATTGGTCCTACCCCAACTATAAAGTAAATCGAGATGAATAATATAGAACTAGTAGCTCGGTGAAGACAAGGATTTGTTGCCCCAGTTCGAGTTGCTATGACAAATACTAGAAGACCAATGTTTGGTTGGAAGGCTGAGATTTAACTCAGAAGACCAATGTCTTCACCCTATTCTCTTTGAGCTAAGATCATTTAGACCTCGTGTTGTAGGGTGGATATCCTAAGGGAAGATCTTTTCACACTTGGAGGGGGAAAAGGGCAAATTGAGAGAAGAACACAAGAACAAACACTCAATCAACAAGATCCAATCACAGATGTGCTAGATCCACATACACAAAGAGGGATACAAAGGTCCAAATCCAACACAAGAAGGTAAAGAGGTAGCTAGTTCATCCCAATCCTTGAAGGAGTTGAGGTCTTGAATCCTAGGAGGATCTTCTCCACAAGGGAGGTCTTGAATCCCTAAGGGATCTTCTCACATGGAGGTCTTGATCTCCATGGGAGAGGTGATAGATAGGAGCAAAGCTCTACTAGATCTCTAATACATCTTTGCTAACCCTAACAAATGACCTAGGTACGAAATATATAGGTAGCTGGAGGTTGGGGACGAGTGGAGGGGCGAAACAGGCAATCCACGGCCAGCCTCCTGTAGGGCCCGTGCGCACAGGCTAAGTGGACCCCGTGGGCACGGGGGTCCCGTGTGCACGGTACATGCCCGTGCGCACGGGGGGTATACAACAGCTCCAGCGAGGGCCCGTGTGCATGGGGTCCGAGGGGCCCGTGCGCACGGGGTGTCCAGAAAGTTTCTGGATAGCTCGTGCGCACGGGCTCTAGGGAGGCCGTGCGCACGGGGTCTTCTGGGCACTTCTTCTTCTTCCAGCTGCTGGTCTCCTTCTTCCGTGCGGTCCTTCTCGCTCCTCTTCTTGGACTTGGCGAGGTTCCTTAGCTCCTTGGTGAGGGTCATCCACGTACCTAATGACACACGAGGTTCGATGGTGAGGTAGTAACCAAGTCCAATGGATATTCATGTCGAGCTCAAAGATGAGTGAGTTCACCTTATGTCCGATGGCATATGTGTGAGCTCTCATGCTAGGTCCACTTGGGCCTTGGGGAGATGTTGAGGTGTACATGGAGATGACCGTAGGATGCTCCGCATCATCCCCTCCCCCTTGGGAGAGATCCGTCCTCGGATCGGAAACCGCATCACCATGTAACCGGTAGGCATGGATGGACTTGCAGTTCTCCATGTTTTGGCATGAGTTGTGGTCCGGTGTCGATGTCGTAGGAGCTTGTGGAAGTCGCGGACTTGAGCTCGTGGAGTAGGCGAAGATGCCGTACATCCGAAGGCGAAGATGCCTATGTAGTGGATGAAGCCGTAGCCTTGGAGTCGATGTCGAGGTACTTGAAGGCCCATGTGCACGGGGTTGCAGGAGGCCGTGTGCATGTGGTCCCATCTTCAATGTCGGTCCTCCATCCAATAGATGTATCATGTAGACAAAAAGTAGCAAACAACAATGAAAGTATGGCCCATTCGATATGCGTATGTGATGGTGGCCCAAAAGGAAGGAGTTCACCTTTACGAGTTCCTCGAAAATGTTGGTGTCGTGCATCGTGTATGCCTTCTCATGACCAATATGTCTCATGACGGTGCCGCCTTGTGAATTCTTCAAAACGAAAGAATATGACAAACACTCGGAAAAACAAATGAGGTTAGCGTGAGTGCAAAACCAATCATTCGTGTGGTGAGATACCCAACAAGTGTCGTCATCATTCTTATCATAAGAAGTAACAAGATAATGTGGCATGGTATGGAAGCATATGATGCGAGTACAACCAAAGGCATTAAGCTCAATCAAACAAACATGCATCACAAGTGAGATGTCCAAGTCTCCAAGATCAATAAGCATAGCGTGGTTGCACTCACTACAAGTGGATATGAGAGATGCAACTAAGGGAGACAAGGGACAATGATCATGATAAATCATGTGAGAGGCAAGAACATATATGTCATCAACCCAATGAAACGAGCAAGTATGAATCATGGGTGATGCAACAAAGCAAGCAATCATAGTGATCAAGTCATGCAAGCTAGTAGTGCGAAGATGCAACATACTAGAGGTCATCATAGAAATCATGTCATGTGTGCAAATAGTGGGCATACATAATGCACATGACATATCACAAGCATGAAAACAAGATATGAGCAAAGGAGCATCATTATAGTGGCAAGGAGTCCTATGTAAATAGCACTTGAACAACATGACTCTCCCAACACAAGAATCAACAATAGCATGGGGCACATGGTAAACATGGCAATAACAACTAGGATCTTCACCAAGCATGCAAATACACAATGTAGGAGTATATTGGTGAATCATGGGTAAATGCAAGCAAGGGTCACAATTGCATGGCAAAGGCATAGAAGGAGGCATATCATGCAAAGTGAACACGGTAAAATGAGCATAAGGTGACAAGTGGTAAATAGCCCATAGCCGTGTGAGAGCCAAGTAAAAGTAATGTGTGTAGTCCTTGCGCGAGGGAAATGGTCGGGTAAGCATTCCAAGCAATCCCAAAGCATCGGTGCTCTCAAGAGCTCGTTTCGTCAACTCATGGGATTGAGAAGTTGACAAGTATTCGTGAGTACCTACACAAAACAAGGACAAAGGAAAAATTGTGTGTGCATGGTATATGTACACATCATCCATTATGATGCGCACGTGCATGTGTTGGTTAGCACAAAATATCCAATGCTCAAATAAATGAGATGCATGATATAGAAACATGTCATCCATCATGATTGGTTTGTTGTTATGTATAGCATAATGGAGACTCAAAGTGTGTAATGCATCACTTGAAACATGTAGAGCATTGTTATTTATGATATGCGGATGGTGCACACAATGGATGTAATCATGCGATCTACAATCATTTTCATGGCATGGCATAGTAGATGAATTGCACAAATCAGGCAAAGGAAGCATAGCAATATCATCACAAGAGAAACACATACCAATAACCATGATCTTGTCATCTATGCCATAAGTACAAATGGGATTGATTTTAATTGGATATGCATAGTTACTACGGTGAGCTTGTAATGATGCAATATGGGAAATCTCACTCATAGCATATGACAAGTTTAATGGATTGTCAAACATGACGTGACCAATAGAATTGTCACATGATATCCTATGGAGCATAGCATCACAACTAGGTAATTCGACATGCTCATCATAAATGGGTGGCATATCTAAGCATGTAGAAGACATAGCATGTGGTGAATCCATAGGGTGATCAACATCATGCAAGTAATCGATGTCAAGATCGTCCACTAGTGGGACAAGCGAAGCACCTTCACCTATGTTACCTTTGGAGCTCCACTCATGTGGTGTAGGTGAGGTGGCAAAAATCAAAGCGTGATCAACATTGTCGTCTTGATGGAACCATGTGGGGGGTGCATCATCGTCCACCATGGCCATCATCTTGTCCAATGGAGGTATGGACTCATCGAGGATTGGCACTTCGTCTTGTAGGAAATCTAGCACCAAAGAAAACACACTTGGAGTAGAGGGTAAGTCGTTAGAAATCATAGTGGCCTCACATGCCCTATCAACTACCTCACTCACCAAGTGTTGTGGCTCACTCACTCCCGGTAAGATGCTCTCACTCATATGGTTGGTCGAGTCACTCAAAGGGTGGTGATGGCTCTCAACCTCACATAGGATATGCGGCATGTACTCATGTGTGGGCCTAGTGGTGGTCACTCTCATCCTGTCATAGGAAATGCACTAAATGTCACATATGGTGGAGTCACTCATCGCACTCATGTGGTGGTGGCTCTCCTCACATGGGAATTGGGTCATCTCGTCATTTGTGGGTGTCGGAGAGATGTAGGTGCAAGCGTCTCCATACTCAACTTGTTTCGCCGCCTCGGTTGTGGGAGTAGTCCCATGGTCAACCTCCTCATCCATAACGCCTCCAAAGATGAATGCCATAGGATGTGGCAAATCATCGCTCTCCTCCGAGACCAAAGAGAGGGTCTCATTTGCGGTATCGTAGCTTGACTCGGAGTAGGAGTCCCATGTGGGCGTCGTCTTCATGTTGTCGAAGAGGTTCGTGGTCGTCACCGTGGTCGACGGGGATGGCTCATGCTCGACCGTCTTGTCGCCGTCTTGTAGGAGGCCCATATAATGTGGTACCTCGTTGCTCGTCTCCACGACCGAAGGGAATTTCCCGTGCTCGGCCATCTTCCTTGAGGGGCTTCCGAAGATGGAAGGGTCACCCTCGCTTGTACTGGGTCGCCTTGGACTTGGCGCCGAAGTTTCTTCTTGGTGGTGGTCGTCTCGCGGTCTTCTCGTAGCTTGATGTAGAACTTGTTGGAACTTGTTGGTGTTCGCATCATGAGCGTCTTCGTGTTGATGGTGACGTTGCCACGCTTGACCTTGATGTAGATGTTGTGTGATGTCTTGAAGATGAGGACGTGGTCGAATTGCGCTTGCGTCGGTTGGGCGCTTCGAAGATGTGCTACGTGGTCGCCGCCGCCTTGAAGATGACGAAGGGGAAGAAGCCAATGTAGCTGATGAAGTCGCAGTCTTGGGGTCGCTGTCGATGTTCTGTATGGCCCGTGCGCACGGGGGGTATGAGGCCGTGTGCACGGGGTCCCGTGTGCACGGGGGTCGCTGGCCCGTGTGCACGGGGTTGTCAGAGAAGCCAACATGCTCCCGGAAGGCTGCTCTTCCGTTCTTGTGGTACGCCCTTGATGAACTTGAGCGTCCTGGTCTTGTCGTTGTCGATGCCGGTGTGTCCTTGCCGAAGATGGTAGCTCGGGAGTCTTAGCACTTGAGCGTCTTCTCGAAGATGATGAAGACCGCTTGCCGGTGTTGATGAGGACCTTGAGCTCCTCCATGTACTTGTCCATCTTGGCGTCGATGAAGTTCTTCATGGCATCGAACTCGTCTTCGTGGTTGTCGTCGAAGACCGGAGATGATGTGCTTGGCCTATCCATCACAAGACTCGAGCAAATGTGAGTGGAAGAAAGGGAAGAACTAGACCAAATGTACCTTTCCAATGTTGAAGATGGATCAATGATCACCCAATATGGTATTATGGAAATAGCACAATTGGTACCGGATCTTGTCAATTCTCACACCTATACAATAAAGCTTATGGAGTAGCTTGGTGAGGATAGTGGCACAAAATTTGATGCAATTGTTAGCAAGAGTCAATAATGTTGAAAAAGATTCACAAATTCGCAAGTAAAACAAGTAGACCAATAGCAATGAATGGCACACGGAAACACACACACGGATAGATAGATGGGGTTGTGCAACCAAGGAATGAGCTCAAAATGTGATATCCACGGAAAATGCTCGTGTTGCACAACTCTAGAGAGACGCTAGCATGATTGCACTATTGGGCGCGATACGAACTTGTGTACAACCTATAGAAACAAAACGTGTCGACTGCTATCCCAAGTATGCTATGTATGTATGGTTCCCGGTGTCTCGCACACAATGATCCAAGATGATCAATGATGGTATATGATATGCTATTGCTATGATGCTATGGCTATTGCTTACAAGCTCTTTGCTTTCTTTTTCTCTTTGCTTAAAAGCTTTTTGCACTTTTTTTTTTGATGGCCACAATGCGAAATGCTCAAACCAATATAGCAATTTTGTATATGCGGGAACAATTGATGACACAAGAGATGATATGATGATATATGCACGCAATGATAGCTATGCGGAACGTGTATCACTAAAGTGCACAAGTAGCGTTGCCCGGCAATACTCAACGGCTAGTCTCGGTAGGCAAGCGACGCAAAATTGGCTCGGGGGTTAACAATGCAATGGCAAGGAGAATGTACAAAGATGTCGTCGAGGTTACCGTCCGTGGCGAAGTTGAGTGGCGGTGTTGTCGATGTCGAACCGTTCCTAGTTAGCCGAAATTTGATGCAATTGTTAGCAAGAGTCAATAATGTTGAAAAAGATTCACAAATTCGCAAGTAAAACAAGTAGACCAATAGCAATGAATGGCACACGGAAACACACACACGGATAGATAGATGGGGTTGTGCAACCAAGGAATGAGCTCAAAATGTGATATCCACGGAAAATGCTCGTGTTGCACAACTCTAGAGAGACGCTAGCATGATTGCACTATTGGGCGCGATACGAACTTGTGTACAACCTATAGAAACAAAACGTGTCGACTGCTATCCCAAGTATGCTATGTATGTATGGTTCCCGGTGTCTCGCACACAATGATCCAAGATGATCAATGATGGTATATGATATGCTATTGCTATGATGCTATGGCTATTGCTTACAAGCTCTTTGCTTTCTTTTTCTCTTTGCTTAAAAGCTTTTTGCACTTTTTTTTTTGATGGCCACAATGCGAAATGCTCAAACCAATATAGCAATTTTGTATATGCGGGAACAATTGATGACACAAGAGATGATATGATGATATATGCACGCAATGATAGCTATGCGGAACGTGTATCACTAAAGTGCACAAGTAGCGTTGCCCGGCAATACTCAACGGCTAGTCTCGGTAGGCAAGCGACGCAAAATTGGCTCGGGGGTTAACAATGCAATGGCAAGGAGAATGTACAAAGATGTCGTCGAGGTTACCGTCCGTGGCGAAGTTGAGTGGCGGTGTTGTCGATGTCGAACCGTTCCTAGTTAGCCGAAACACCCTAGGAAACGGAAAAACCGCGAACTCAAAATCTCAAACGACAAAAGTCAAATGGTGGTAGCGGAGTGCGGTGGTGGTTTGGAAGTTGGCAATGCGGAAGTGGAGTTGAAGTCACCGTCCCTAAGTAGCCGAAACACCTTAGGAGACACAACCTACAACTCAAACAACCTCAAATGCAAGGGGGGGGGGGGGAACAAAATGGGTTATGTTGCGGAAGTCGGTGGTGGTATTGCGGAAGTTATGGTGGAAGGCCTAGGCAAAGATGCCAAAGTTCCAAAAATTTGATGGAGTCAAATGGTGTTGGAACCTATCTAGATGGATGGTTGATGTCAATAGCTACTCAACGAGCTAAAGAACGCCGCAATCGGACTCCGGATGTGAAAGTTATGGCCGAAATGGTGTAGGCATGCTGGCTGGACTGGGGGGGGGGGGGCGTGAACACGGGGTTAGGAGCCCATGTGCACGGGGTCCCGTGCGAACGGTACAAGGCTGTGTGCACGGGGTGTCCCGAGACTTTGCGGGGGCCCGTGGGCACGTGGTATAGGGCCCGTGTGCACGGGGGTGGCGGAATTTCGCGATTTGAAGCTCAGATTGGAAGAAAAATTGGGTGGATTTCGTGGTGGGGAAAGGGGTGGAAGGTTGGGGGAAGCTAGATCCACTTGAAACACTTCGAATCCATGGATCAAAATCAACAAAACATCATCAAACCAACAAATCACAAAAAAAATTGGTATGGCTATTTTTGGTGGGGATTTTCGAAATTAGGACAAAACAAAGCAAAATCAGGCTAGAAAGTGGGGGGTAGGGACTCCAAGGTGTGAATCAACCTAAGCTCTGATCCAAGATGTTGTAGGGTGGAGACCCTAAGGGAAGATCTTTTCACACTTGGAGGGGGAAAAGGGCAAATTGAGAGAAGAACACAAGAACAAACACTCAATCAACAAGATCCAATCACACATGTGCTAGATCCACATACACAAAGAGGGATACAAAGGTCCAAATCCAACACAAGAAGGCAAAGAGGTAGCTAGTTCATCCCAATCCTTGAAGGAGTTGAGGTCTTGAATCCTAGGAGGATCTTCTCCACAAGGGAGGTCTTGAATCCCTAAGGGATCTTCTCACATGGAGGTCTTGATCTCCATGGGAGAGGTGATAGATAGGAGCAAAGCTCTACTAGATCTCTAATACATCTTTGCTAACCCTAACAAATGACCTAGGTACGAAATATATAGGTAGCTGGAGGTTGGGGACGAGTGGAGGGGCGAAACAGGCAATCCATGGCCAGCCTCCTGTAGGGCCCGTGCGCACGGGCTAAGTGGACCCCGTGGGCACGGGGGTCCCGTGTGCACGGTACATGCCCGTGCGCACGGGGTATACATCAGCTCCAGCGAGGGCCCGTGTGCACGGGGTCCGAGGGGCCCATGCGCACGGGGTGTCCAGAAAGTTTCTGGATAGCTCGTGCGCACGGGGTCCAGGGAGGCCGTGCGCACGGGGTCTTCTGGGCACTTCTTCTTCCAGCTGCTGGTCTCCTTCTTCCGTGCGGTCCTTCTCGCTCCTCTTCTTGGACTTGGCGAGGTTCCTTAGCTCCTTGGTGAGGGTCATCCACGTACCTAATGACACACGAGGTTCGATGGTGAGGTAGTAACCAAGTCCAATGGATATTCATGTCGAGCTCAAAGAGGAGTGAGTTCACCTTATGTCCGATGGCATATGTGTGAGCTCTCATGCTAGGTCCACTTGGGCCTTGGGGAGATGTTGAGGTGTACATGGAGATGACCGTAGGATGCTCCGCATCACCTCGCCCAATCACTCATGGTAGATCTTCAAGATAGATCTCCTGGACTTTCACATACTTGCTCTTCGGCAGTCCACAATCACTTGGACCCCAGAACCGACACCTATCCGTCTGGAAGATCACAGTCTTCAAGAGTAATAAGTCTTCAATGAATTCGAACAGGTTCTTCAGTGATGCTCAATCACTTTGGCTATTAGGCATTGGTTTTTTCCTTAGGATTCACTCAAAAGCTTAGGGAGGATGGGTTGCTCAACACTTGTCTAAATTTCATACGGAGCAGCCAACCAAATTATGGTGGAGGATGGGGGCTATTTATAGCCGAGGTCGCAACTCGAGGGCCGATGTGACTGTTGGACAGGACGCGCCCACAAACGTGTCATCGCCAGCTGGCACAACAGTCGAAAATTTGAACTCTCAAATTTCTCACGATAAGAGAACCAAACCGCTGGTTTCCTAATTCCTCAGCGAGGACTTTGACTAAGATGTGCCAAAGAATATCATCTCGGACACCGAAGAAAACATCCTGCATTCAAAAATATTTCTGAAATGTTCAGTTGAAGAAATAGGTTGTGATTGAGCACACTTTGTAAGTATTGTCTTCGTAACACTTGGACCCCCTTGACCGTATGGTTTGCCCTATGACTCGGAAAGGAATAAAAAGAACTAGTAAAGAGCCTAGTCTTCACTCTTCAGTTCCTCGGCTAATTCTTCTAAAGGGCGCACCGAAACCTTTAATGTTTCCTTCACATTTTTAGCGGTCACTATCATTGGTTAAACCAAATCTTCAGGGACTTTCACCTATGAATACTCACAAACACATTAGTCCCTTAACCACTTTTGTCGTCAATACTCCAAAACCACAAAGGGGCACTGGATGCACTTACATATGCCTATGTCGGGGGTGGTGGAGGCCTATCCGGAGACTATGCTGCCACCTATGTTGGGGTAAAAAACTCCCTGGGCACTTGCTCCAACTGTGTGCAAACCTCCATGAACAGTGGTCGGTACTCCATTCGATGTAGCATAGACCACCTACAAAGCCAGTGCCCCCTTTCGATGCTCCATTCGGTGTAGCGCATACAATGGTAGATAACCTGCATGGCAAAAAAGTTTTTATCCATAAAACCATATCATTTCTACATAGCCAAAGCGACCATAGTAAGGTAAACGCTCCCAACCTTATTAGTGTGCAAAACATTTTGGGTATGCCGTTGAGCCAGTGACCGTTGTTTACAGATACAAATTTGGTGCTATTTGGATCACTGACCATGTAGAATGCGCGAACTTGCAGTGAAAGAAGAGGTATTTGATTGTCTCGCAAGAGCAGAAAAACTACACTTCTTGCTTCCTTGTGAGTTGTGATGAGTGAGGTTGTCCTTAGCTAGCACAACACCTCTGCAAAGGTACCACGTGAAAATCTTAACTTTTAGTGGTATCTTGGACTCCAGATTTGTTTATTATTGTCCACTGGAATCTCCGAGTGTGCTATGAGTGTGAAAGCACACGGTACATAGAGTCGACCATAGAGGACCCATGTTTTGTAAGATTCCAGCGAAACTCATCCCGGCCTTGTGTCAGGATTATCACATCCAACTAAGATAGTAGATGTTGCCATGACACGAGGCGGGGGCCGATCAAATCCTTCCCAAAGGATACATCCGGAGGGGAGGAGCTCAGAACTTGTGCAAGTGTATCATTCTTATCGCGAACAATGCGGTACAAAGCTAGATATTGTTCTCGAAGCATGGCGTTTCCACTTGTCCTCCCAGAATCAAATCTTTGAGCTGTCTTTTATTGCGAAGGTACCAAAACGAAAAAGATGTTTTTTTGCCGCCATCAGTCCTGCCCAAAAATGCGAACCCGTAGGCATCCAGCATGCCTGAGACACAACCTTTGGGCCTAAGTACTTATTATGCAAGATGGTTGGCCAGACACCATCCTTGGTAAGAAGCTTGTACAACCATTTACTAAGGCGTTTTTTTTTGACCTGGAGGTCCTATATACCTAGTCCTCCCTGATCTTTTTGTCGACAAACCACACTCCATTCAGTTAGCCTATATTTTGTTTTTTGACCACCCCCTGCTAAAAGTATCTGGATCTATAGTAATCCAACCTCCCCAGGACCCCTTTTTGAGAGTTGGAAAAATTAGAGCATATAGAGAACCGTGTTTGTGACAACAAAATTGATCAAGACAAGTCGTCCTCCACCAGAGAGCAACTTGCTTTTCCAACTGCTCGGTCATTTCTCTAAGTGCTCTTCGACATGTTTCAGTGAGGCGTCAATAATGAATCGGAATTCCCAAGTATCTAATAGGGAATTGGCCTTGTGCACAACCGAACAGGTCGACGTATTGTGTAGCAGTCTCATTGGCTTCTTCAAAACGGAACAATTTGCTTTTATGGACATTGATTTTCAGACCTGACATATGCTCAAAAGCTGAAAGCGAAAGTTCCAGGTTTGTAGCCTTTTCGAGGTCAAGTTCCATTAAAAGAATCGTGTCATCGGCGTATTGCAGAATTGAGAGGCCCCCATCCACAAGGTGTGGCACTACCCCTGCAATTTGGTCGTCCTGTTTGGCACGTTTGATCAACATAGCCAACATGTCTGCAACAATGTTGAATAGCATTGGACACAAAGGGTCGCCCTGACATAGTCCCTTTTTGTCTGGAAGTAATGGCGACATCATCATTGACTTTTATAGCCACACTACCTCTAGTGATGAAATTATTAATATACTAGCACACTATCACCAACAGTCTCTTACATAGAATATATGAAAATCTTCACTCGCATGGTTGGGAAGCTAAAGTTCAAATTCACTTCTGGGGGCACATTTTCACATATTCTACAAGCAGAATGCGAAGATACAAGAAACCATATTGTCCTATGTGCCTGCACAAAAGCACTTGATAAATATCTCGGATTGACAGAACTATTTGCACAGAAGTTTCTTGATGCTGAGTGTGGTAGGCACTAGTAGCAATGTTTGTGAGAAGGAAAGGGATGTAAATTTTAAAAATGTGTAATATTTTCACATCAGTAAAATACACTGGTATATTTTTTTCAAATCAATTTATTACTTGCTATGGTTTAGTGATTGATACTACACTCTCACAAATCTAATTCTAGAAACTACTGCATGATTTTGCTAGCTAGTGATGCAAACTTACATAAGAACATGTGAGTAACTCAAATGTTAGTACATAGGGTTGTACATGTGACTGCAGCAATGGAATAAATGTGCACTCTTCTATCCTTGAAAAAGGTGGCTAACTATGCAAGGCACAAACTACTACACATACCAGTCTATAAACTGCTCCAAAGACCGCTGGATTTCATATTGGTTATTAGTCTATATGAAAAACAATAATATGTATGTTACTCCTTGTGTATCAGATTTTAATCAGCACGCACCCTTCTTCCATGGTTATATGTCAAAGCAAATTAAGTAATGCTTTTTTTATTATTTTTGATATTCTTCAGGTCTCTGGTTATTGTGGCCTCCTAATCGGAAGTCCTATAATTTTGTACGAGATCATAGCATTTGTTCTCCCTGGTTTAACCAAGGATGAGCGGAAATTCCTAGGGCCCATTGTTTTGGGTTCTTCAGTTCTGTTCTACCTTGGCATTTTATTCTCCTACACTGTTCTTGCTCCAGCAGCATTGAACTTCTTCGTGAATTATGCCGAAGGAGCGGTGGAATCGATATGGTCAATAGACCAGTACTTTGAGTTCGTACTTGTGCTTCTGTTCAGCACAGGGTTATCTTTTCAGGTAAACATGGCCTCTATGCTTAGAACATGATATCAACTTGGGTGTTGGAAAGTTTTCCTTTGCTTACAATTGTACCAAAATTAAACATTGGATCATGTAATGTTCTGTCAAGTTTATGTACACGGATGGTCATGTGGCAGACATTGCTGAGAATCCACTTCATTGTAGGCTTGCTAGGTTGTTGCAAGGGCTTTAAAATGGTAGGTGTCATTTGTGAAGACATTGGATTTCGTAACCACAAATAGGTTATGTTGGATTAAGTCTGTATGTTCCCCGCAAAAAAGAAGAAAGGATTAAGTCTGTATGTGCAGACAAAGTTATACCTGTCAAGAAAGTTCTCTACCGGATCTAGTTTGTCATTTGTGTTTTGGACCTTCTTGTCATGAGTGATCATGTGGACCACTTCATGAACAATTAGAAAGTATATTGTTACTCCGTCCGTTCTAAAATACTTGTCGTGGTTTTTTCAAATTATAACACTGCTAATCATGTATGCTCCAGTCAGTAGCTGAATCTTGATAACTGGAATTGGCACTCGTGTATGTCTGAGTAAATCGTTATCTGATTATCAAAATGAGCTGGTGGTTTGTCTTTCCTTCCTTTGATAAGCAAATAGTACTATCATAGACCTGCACAGAAATATTATTTTACTATATCTGAATATATAGGAGAAATACAATGAATTTCCATGCTACTCTTTTCCAGGTCCCTGTGATCCAGCTGTTGCTGGGGCAAGTTGGACTGGTTTCCAGCGAACAAATGCTCTCAATCTGGAGGTATGTTGTTGTTGGCGCGGTGGTTGCTGCGGCTGTGCTTACGCCCTCGACTGATCCCTTGACTCAGATGCTCTTGGCGGGTCCGCTGCTTGGTCTGTACTTGGGTGGTGCGTGGATGGTCAGGCTAACTGGGCGCTAACTGCAACAAGCGTTGTAGTGATTGTGTATTGTGTGTTAGTGTACTAGAAGTCATAGCCGTGGTGATTGGTCCGAGTGGTCACCGTCCCCCACTGTAACATAGTCTTGTATAAAATTAACTCGGCTCCTTCTCATCTACGAATACATTATTTGGCCCTCTCCTGCGATTGAAACAATTTATAAATAGGGTAACTAAATTGGTGATATATCATTTTTTTTTGCGGGGTAAATGAGAGTTTTATTCCAAAGGTGCAAAATTACAATCTAGAAGCAAGATTTCCTCAATACATGGAGGCCATCTGTGAAGCCAAACGGCAGTGCTACATTCAGTAAGACTATATATTGCCGAAGTATTTGCAACTCTATTCTGACTACGAAGAATATCTTGTCGAAGTATTTGCAACTCTATTCTGACTACGAAGAAGTTTGTGCGGAATAAACTCCCTACCAGCCCTTAACCCTTTAATTTCTAGCACTAGATGACCGTACGCCGAATGTTCCAAAGAATCATTGGAGAAGATAGATAGGGCCGTGGACAAGTTAGATTGCACAATGACTGGTAGTTGGGCGGTAGCTGGGCGGTTATACTGGTGGACCGGTAGTTGACCGGTTGTACCGGTGTTCCTGGGCTGGCCACAGTCATCTCCAAGTCCTTGGAGTCCATCTTGCTCCATTCCTTCTCCTTGGCTGTTTCCTTGGTACCTCGGTCTCGATAGCTCTTGCACGGGCTCTAGTCATGGGTCCACGTGGTGTCTTGGGAGACGAAGGTACGTCCATGGGGATGACCATAGGATGCTCCGCATCATCTCCCCCCCCCTTGGGAAAGATCCGTTCTCGGATCAAAATCCACATCACCATGGAAGGGAGATAAGTCCTTGACGTTGAAGATGTCGCTCACGTTGTACTTGTCACTTGGGATGTCGATCTTGTAGGCATTGTTGTTGTAGCGTGCTAGCACCTTGAAAGGTCCATCGGCTCGAGGTAGTAGCTTGGACTTGCGTTCGTTGGGCAAGTGTTCCTTGCGAAGGTGTAGCCACACAAGATCACCGGGGTTGAACACTATGGGGTGTTTGTTGTGGTTTAACTTGGTCGCGAGGCGTTGTACTTGGCGCTCGATCGTGTACCTTGTATCTTCATGCACCTTCTTGAGGTATGTCGCTCGTGCACTCGCGTCCATGTTGATGCGCTCTTGTAGAGGTAGCGGTAGAATGTCCAATGGGGACAACGGGTTGAAACCGTAGACGACCTCGAAGGGAGACTTGCCGGAGGTAGAGTGTCGTGCTCGATTGTAGGCATACTCGGCGATGGGTAAGCATTCCTCCCACTCCTTGATGTTCTTCTTAATCAACACACGGAGGAGTGTGGATAGCGTCCGGTTGGTGACCTTCGTTTGGCCGTCGGTTTGTGGATGATATGCCGAAGAGAATAGGAGCTTGATTCTGAGCTTGGCGCATAGTGTCTTCCAAAAGTAGCTAAGGAACTTGACGTCGCGATCCGATACAATCGTCTTGGGCACTCCATGCAAGCGCAATATTTCCCTACAAAAGAGATTTGCAACATGTGAAGCATCGTCGCTCTTGTTACATGGAATAAAGTGTGCCATCTTAGAGAAGCAGTCTACAACAACAAATACCGAATCTTTGCCGTTTTGAGTTCGAGGCAAACCAAGCACAAAATCCATACTAATATCTTCCCATGGTTGATATGGAATGGGAAGTGGCATATATAGATCATGAGATTGAGCTTTAGACTTAGCTTTGCGGCATGTAGAGCATCGATTGGTGTAGCGTGAGACGTCTCGAAACATCTTTGGCCAAAAATAGTTCTTGGAGAGCGTGGCGAATGTCTTGTCGCGTCCAAAATGTCCCATGAGTCCTCCTCCATGCGCTTCTTGCAAAAGTAGCAAACGAAGAGAAGACTCGGGAATACAAAGTTTTTTAGCTCGCATAAGATAATCATCCTTCAAATAGTATTGCTCCCAAGTTTTGTGCGTTAGGCATTTGGCATAAGGAATCGCAAAGGAAACATCATGCGCATACAAGTCTTTAATGTGCTCAAATCCTATGACATTCAACTCAAGTTGAGTAACCAATATGCACTTGCGGGAAAGAGCGTCCGCCACAACATTTTCCTTACCTTTGATATACTTGATAACATGAGGAAAAGACTCAATGAACTCACTCCATTTAGCATGACGCTTATTCAATTTAGTTTGACCCTTAAGGTACTTAGCGTTTCATGATCCGTATGGATAACAAATTCACGAGGGCGAAGGTAATGTTCCCACACATGCAAGACTCTCACTAAAGCATATAACTCTTTGTCATAAATGGGGTAATTAAGTTGCGAGCCGGAGAGTTTTTCGCTAAAATATGCAATGGGTCGCTTCTCTTGCCTTAACACGCCACCTATGCCATTACCACTAGCGTCACAATGCACTTCAAAGGTTTTGTCAAATTTGGGTAATGCAAAAAATGGAGCATGTGTAAGCAAGTTCTTCTTAAGCTCATGAAATGCGGCATCTTGGGAAGGACCCCAAACAAATGGTGCATTCTTCTTACTCAATGCGTGCAATGGTGATGCAATAGTGCTAAAATCCTTCACAAAGCGTCGATAAAATCCGGCTAAGCCAAGGAAGCTACGCACTTGAAGCAAATTAGTTGGTTGTGGCCAAGTTTTAATAGCATCAATTTTAGCTTCATCAACATGAACACCCTTAGATGAGACTACAAAGCCTAAGAAAACAAGCTTATCAACACCAAAAGTGCATTTTTCCATGTTAGCATAAAGTCGCTCGTCTCTAAGTGTTGGGGAACGTTGCATGGGAAACAAAAATTTTCCTACGCACACACAAGATCTATCCATGGTGATGAGCATCTACGAGAGGGAGAGTGAATCTACATACCCTTGTAGATCGCTAAGCGGAAGCGTTTAAGAAACGCGGTTGATGTAGTCGAACGTCTCCGCGATCCAAATCGCAAGTCGTCCCTCGATCCGATCACGAACTAGCGCCGAACGGACGGCACCTCCGCGTTCAACACACGTACGGCTTGATGACGCCTTCACCTCCTCGATCCAGCGAGCGATGGTGAAGTAGTGGTTGAGTTCCAGCAGCACGACGGCGTGGTGATGGTGGTGAGGAACAATCTCTGCAGGGCTTCGCCAAGCGCTACGGAGATTATGACGGAGGAACTAGAGGGTTAGGGTTGCCGCACACGGCTTGGGGAAATCTTGATGTATCCCGTGTGCTAGCCCTGCCCCTCTATTTATATGTTGAGCCTTGGGGTCTAAACTTGGAGTAAAAGCCTCCTCTAGGTCGGTTTTGCCCGCACAAGGTTGGTTTGGCCCGCAGGGAAAGAGTCCAACTCGGATCCCTGCCGAACCGTGCACAGTCGCGCACAAGCGGTAGTACCGCTCACAAGCGGTAGTACCGCTTGAGCGGTAGTACCGCTTCACCAAGCGGTAGTACCGCTTGGGCGGTAGTACCGCTTCACAAAACGGTAGTACCGCTTACGCGGCAGCAAAACTACTTTTTGCACTTTCCAATACCTCGTGGGCTTTATCCCTTTGGCCCATATAAAGTGTTGATGTACCCGAACACTTCGGTAAACATCCGGAACCCCTTCCGGTGAACTCCGGAACTCTTCCGGAGATCAAAACACTATTATCACATATA
The DNA here is from genome assembly GCA_039707655.1 of Elymus sibiricus. NCBI lineage: Eukaryota > Viridiplantae > Streptophyta > Magnoliopsida > Poales > Poaceae > Elymus > Elymus sibiricus. The sequence goes on from CM077668.1 coordinate 200,941,784, forward strand.
TCAATCTTCACCTCCATACTATTCCGGAGATCCTCGTCATGTCCGGGATCTTATCCGGGAGTCCGAACAACCTTCGGTCACCAACATAACTCAACTATACTAATCGTCACCAAACGTTAAGTGTGTAGACCCTGCGGGTTCAAGAACTATGTAGACATGACCGAGACACCTCTACGGCCAATAACCAATAGCGGGACCTGGATGCCCATATAGGCTCCTACATATTCTACGAAGATCTTTTATCGGTCGAACCTCTATGTCAAAGATTCAGTTAATCCCGTATGCTGTTCCCTTTGTTCTTCGGTATGTTACTTGCCCGAGATTCGATCGTCGGTATCTCTATACCTAGTTCAATCTCGTTACCGGCAAGTCTCTTTACTCGTTCCGTAATACAAGATCCTGTGGCTAACTCTTTAGTCACTTTGCTTGCAAGGCTCAATGTGATGTTGTATTACCGAGTGGGCCCTGAGATACCTCTCCGTCACACGGAGTAACAAATCCCAGTCTTGATCCATGCCAACCCAACAGACACCCTCGGAGATACCTGTAGAGCACCTTTATAGTCACCCAGTTACGTTGCGACGTTTGATACACACAAGGTACTCCTCCAATGTCAGGGAGTTGCATGATCTCATGGTCATAGGAACAGATACTTGACATGCAGAAAACAATAGCAATAAACTGACACGATCAAATGCTACGTACTTAGTTTGGGTCTTGTCCATCACATCATTCTCCTAATGATGTGATCCCGTTATCAAATGACATCTCATGTCAATGGCTAGGAAACCTTAACCATCTTTGATCAACGAGCTAGTCAACTAGAGGCTTACTAGGGACACAGTGTTGTCTATGTATCCACACATGTATTTGAGTTTCCAATCAATACAATTATAGCATGGATAATAAACGATTATCATAAACAAGGAAATATAATAATAACCAATTTATTATTGCCTCTAGGGCATATTTCCAACAGTCTCCCACTTGCACTAGAGTCAATAATCTAGTTCACATCACTATGTGATTTACATTGTAATGAATCGAACACCCATGCAGTTCTGGTGTTGTTCATGTTTAGCCCTTGGAAGAGGTTTAGTCATCGGATCTGCAACATTTAGATCCGTGTGTACTTTGCAAATATTTATGTCGTCCTCCTTGATGTAATCGCGGATGGAATTGAAACGTCGCTTTATGTGTCTGGTCCTCTTGTGAAATCTTGGTTCCTTGGCTAGAGCAATGGCACCAGTGTTATCACAAAACAGAGTCATTGGGTTAAGCGCACTAGGCACTACTCCAAGATCTGTCATGAACTCCTTCATCCAGACACCTTCCTTCGCCGCCTCCGAGGCTGCGATGTACTCCGCTTCGCATGTAGAATCAGCTACCACGCTTTGCTTGGAACTGCACCAGCTAACCGCACCCCCATTAAGAATAAATACGTATCCGGTTTGAGACTTAGAGTCATCCGGATCAGTGTCAAAGCTTGCATCGACGTAACCTTTTACGACGAGCTCTTGATCACCTCCATAAACGAGAAACATGTCCTTAGTCCTTTTCAGGTACTTCAGGATATTCTTGACCGCCGTCCAGTGTTCCATTCCTGGATCACTTTGAAACCTTCCGACCATACTTATGGCAAGGCTGACATCGGGTCTTGTGCACAGCATTGCATACATAATAGAGCCTATGGCTGAAGCATAGGGGATGACACTCATCTTTTCTCTATCTTCTGCAGTCACTGGGCATTGAGTCTTACTCAACTTCACACCTTGCAAAACAGGCAAGAACCCCTTCTTGGACTGATCCATTTTGAACTTCTTCAAAATCTTATCAAGGTATGTGCTTTGTGAAAGTCCTATTAAGCGTCTTGATCTATCTCTGTAGATCTTGATGCCTAATATGAAAGCAGCTTCTCCTAGGTCCTTCATTGAAAAACTCTTGTTCAAATATTCCTTCACGCTTTCCAACATTTCTATATTGTTTCCAATCAGCAATATGTCATCCACATATAATATTAGAAACGCTATAGAGCTCCCACTCACTTTCTTGTAAATACAAGCTTCTCCGTAAACTTGTATAAACTCGAACGCTTTGATCACTTCATCAAAGCGAAGATTCCAACTCCGAGATGCTTGCACCAGTCCATAAATGGATCGCTGGAGTTTGCAAACTTTGTCAGCATTCTCTGGATCGACAAAACCTTCTGGTTGCATCATATACAACTCTTCCTTAAGGAAACCGTTAAGGAATGCTGTTTTGACATCCATCTGCCAAATTTCATAATCGAAAAAGGCAGCTATTGCTAACATGATTCTGACGGACTTAAGCATCGCTACGGGTGAGAAGGTCTCATCGTAGTCAACTCCTTGAACTTGTGAAAAACCCTTTGCCACAAGTCGAGCTTTATAGACGGTGACATTACCGTCCGCGTCCGTCTTCCTCTTAAAGATCCATTTGTTCTGAATGGCCTTACGCCCTTCAGGTAATACTTCCAAAGTCCATACTTTGTTTTCATACATGGATCCCATCTCGGATTTCATGGCCTCTAACCACTTCTCGGAATCCGGGCCCATCATCGCTTCTCCATAGCTCGTAGGTTCATCGTTGTCTAACAACATGACCTCTAAGACAGGGTTGCCGTACCACTCGGGAGCAGTACGCGTCCTTGTCGACCTACGAGGTTCGATAGCAACTTGATCCAAAGCTTCATGATCATCATCATTAACTTCCTCTTCAGCTAATGTAGGCTCCACAGAAACAACTTTCTGCACTGCGCTACTCTCAGGTTGAAGTAAAGGTTCAACAACCTCATCAAGTTCTATCTTCCTCCCACTCAATTCTTTCGAGAGAAACTCTTTCTCAAGAAATGTTCCGTTTTTAGCGACAAACACTTTGCCTTCGGATCTGAGATAGAAGGTATACCCAACTGTCTCTTTTGGGTATCCTATGAAGACGCATTTCTCCGCTTTGGGTTCCAGCTTTTCAGGCTGAAGCTTTTTGACATAAGCATCACATCCCCAAACTTTAAGAAACGACAGCTTTGGCTTCTTGCCAAACCAAAGTTCATATGGCGTCGTCTCAACGGATTTCGATGGTGCCCTATTTAAAGTGAATGCAGCTGTCTCTAATGCATAACCCCAAAACGATAGTGGCAAATCGGCAAGAGACATCATAGATCGCACCATATCTAATAAGGTTCGATTACGACGTTCGGACACACCATTACGCTGTGGTGTTCCAGGCGGTGTCAATTGTGAAACAATTCCACACTGTCTTAAGTGACTGCCAAACTCATAACTCAGATATTCTCCTCCTCGATCAGATCGTAGGAATTTAATCTTCTTGTTACGATGATTCTCAACTTCACTCTGAAATTGTTTGAACTTTTCAAATGTTTCAGACTTGTGTTTCATTAAGTAAATATACCCATATCTACTTAAGTCATCAGTGAAGGTGAGAAAGTAACGATAACCACTGCGCGCCTCAATGCTCATCGGACCGCACACATCAGTATGTATGATTTCCAACAAGTCACTTGCCCGTTCCATTATTCCAGAGAACGGCGTTTTAGTCATCTTGCCCATGAGGCATGGCTCACATGTGTCAAGTGATTCAAAATCAAGTGACTCCAAAAGTCCATCAGCATGGAGCTTCCTCATGCGTTTTACGCCAATATGACCTAAACGGCAGTGCCACAAGAAAGTGGTATTATCATTATCAATTCTACATCTTTTGGCATCAATGTTATGAACATGTGTATCATTACTATCGAGATTCAATAAGAATAAACCCCTCACATTGGGTGCATGACCATAAAAGATATTACTCATATAAATAGAACAACCATTATTCTCTGATTTAAATGAGTAACCGTCTCGCAATAAACAAGATCCAGATATAATGTTCATGCTTAACGCAGGCACCAAATAACACTTATTTAGGTTCATCACTAATCCCGACGGTAATCGAAGAGCGAGCGTGCCGACGGCGATCACATCAACCTTGGAACTATTTCCCACGCGCATCGTCACTTCGTCCTTTGCCAGCCTCCATCTATTCCGCAGTTCCTGTTTTGAGTTGCAAATATGAGCAACCGCACCGGTATCAAATACCCAGGCACTACAACGAGGGTTGGTAAGAAACATATCAATAACATGTATATCATATATACCTTGTTTGTTGTTGGCCGCCTTCTTGTCAGCCAAATACTTGGGGCAGTTCCGCTTCCAGTGTCCAGTTCCCTTGCAATGAAAGCACTCAGTTTCTGGTTTGGGTCCAGCCTTGGGTTTCTTCACGAGAGGAGCAACTGCTTTGCCACTCTTCTTGGAGTTACCCTTCTTACCCTTGCCATTTTTCTTGAAACTAGTGGTTTTATTGACCATCAACACTTGATGCTCCTTCTGAATTTCAGACTCAGCGGCTTTCAGCATCGCAAACAGCTCGGCGACTGACTTGTTCATCCCGTGCATGTTATAGTTCAACACGAAGCTCTTGTAGCTAGGTGGTAATGATTGAAGAACTCTGTCAGTGATAGCCTCTGGCGGAAGGGGCATCCCTAACTCAGCCAGACGGGTGGAGTACCCAGACATTCTGAGCACGTGATCACTGATAGACCCGTTCTCCTCCATCTTGCAAGCATAGAACTTATCGGAGATCTCATATCTCTCGATCCGGGCATTCTTCTGAAAGATAAACTTCAACTCCTGGAACATCTCATATGCTCCATGACGTTCAAAACGTCTTTGAAGTCCCGGTTCTAAGCCATACAACATTGCACATTGAACTATTGAGTAATCATCAGAACGAGCCTGCCAGGCGTTCACAACTTCTAGAGACTCAACTGGAGCGGGTGGATCACCAAGCGGTGCATCAAGGACATAAGCCTTCTGGGAAGCCGTAAGGATAATCCTTAGATTACGGGCCCAGTCCACAAAGTTACTTCCATCATCTTTCAACTTAGCTTTCTCTAGGAACGCATTAAAATTCAGGGGTGCTACTGCGCGAGCCATGATCTACAACATAAATATAGCAAAGACAACTTAGACTATTGTTCTAGATAATGAGTTTTAGTTAATCATATTTAAAAAACTCCCACTCAAATTGACATCCCTCCGGTCATTCGAGTGTAACATGATCCAAATCCACCAACTCAAGTCCGATCATCACGTGAGTTGAGGTGGTTTCAATGGTGAACATCTTCATGTTGATCATATCTACTATATGACTCATGTTCGACCTTTCGGTCTCTTGTGTTCCGAGGCCATGTCTGTACATGCTAGGCTCGTCAAGTTTAACCCGAGTGTTCCGCGTGTGCAACATGGCTTGCACCCGTTGTATGTGAACGTGGAGTCTATCACACCCGATCATCACGGCGTGTCTCGAAACGACGAACTTTCGCAACGGTGCACACTCGGGGAGAACACAATTTATCTTGAAATTTAAGTGAGGGATCACCTTATAATGCTACCGTCGTCCTAAGCAAAATAAGATGCATAAAAGGATTAACATCACATGCAAATCATAAGTGACATGATATGGCCATGAACTTGTGCTTATGATCTCCATCTCCAAAGCACCGGCATGATCTCCATCGTCACCGGCATGACACCATGATCTCCATCATCTTGATCTCCATCAACGTGTCGCCATAAGGTTGTCGCGCCGACTGTTGCTTCCACGACTATTGCTAACGTTTAGCGATAAAGTAAAGCATTACATAGCGCTTAATGATTGACACGCAGGTCATACAATAATTAAAGACAACTCTATGGCTCCTGCCAGTTGCCGTACTCATCGACATGCAAGTCGTGATATTCTATACAACACATGATCATCTCATACATCACATATATCTCATCATGTAATTGGCCATATCACATCACAACATACCCTGCAAAAACAAGTTAGACGTCCTCTAATTGTTGTTGCAAATTTTACGTGGCTGCTACGGGTTAGCAAGAACCGTTCTTACCTACGCAAAACCACAACGTGGTGTAGTGATTGCTTTTTGATCTTCTAAAAGAACCCTCTTCATTGAAATCGATTCAACTAAAGTGAGAGAGACAGACACCCGCTAGCCATCTTTATGCAACGAAGTTACATGTTAGTTGAAGGAACCTGTCTCGCGTAAGTGTACGCGTAATGTCGGTCCGGGCCGCTTCATCTCACAGTACCGCCGAATCAAATATCAACTAGTAACGGCAAGCAATATGTATACACCCACGTCCACAACTCGTTTGTGTTCTACTCGAGATCTCATCTACGCATAGACCTAGCTCATGATGCCACTGTTGGGGAACGTTGCATGGGAAACAAAAATTTTCCTACGCACACACAAGATCTATCCATGGTGATGAGCATCTACGAGAGGGAGAGTGAATCTACATACCCTTGTAGATCGCTAAGCGGAAGCGTTTAAGAAACACGGTTGATGTAGTCGAACGTCTCCGCGATCCAAATCGCAAGTCGTCCCTCGATCCGATCACGAACTAGCGCCGAACGGACGGCACCTCCGCGTTCAACACACGTACGGCTTGATGACGCCTTCACCTCCTCGATCCAGCGAGCGATGGTGAAGTAGTGGTTGAGTTCCAGCAGCACGACGGCGTGGTGATGGTGGTGAGGAACAATCTCTGCAGGGCTTCGCCAAGCGCTACGGAGATTATGACGGAGGAACTAGAGGGTTAGGGTTGCCGCACACGGCTTGGGGAAATCTTGATGTATCCCGTGTGCTAGCCCTGCCCCTCTATTTATATGTTGAGCCTTGGGGTCTAAACTTGGAGTAAAAGCCTCCTCCAGGTCGGTTTTGCCCGCACAAGGTCGGTTTGGCCCGCAGGGAAAGAGTCCAACTCGGATCCCTGCCGAACCGTGCACAGCCGCGCACAAGCGGTAGTACCGCTCACAAGCGGTAGTACCGCTTGAGCGGTAGTACCGCTTCACCAAGCGGTAGTACCGCTTGGGCGGTAGTACCGCTTCACAAAATGGTAGTACCGCTTACGCGGCAGCAAAACTACTTTTTGCACTTTCCAATACCTCGTGGGCTTTATCCCTTTGGCCCATATAAAGTGTTGCTGTACCCGAACACTTCGGTAAACATCCGGAACCCCTTCCGGTGAACTCCGGAACTCTTCCGGAGATCAAAACACTATTATCACATATATCAATCTTCACCTCCATACTATTCCGGAGATCCTCGTCATGTCCGGGATCTTATCCGGGAGTCCGAACAACCTTCGGTCACCAACATAACTCAACTATACTAATCGTCACCAAACGTTAAGTGTGTAGACCCTGCGGGTTCAAGAACTATGTAGACATGACCGAGACACCTCTACGGCCAATAACCAATAGCGGGACCTGGATGCCCATATAGGCTCCTACATATTCTACGAAGATCTTTTATCGGTCGAACCTCTATGTCAAGGATTCAGTTAATCCCGTATGCTGTTCCCTTTGTTCTTCGGTATGTTACTTGCCCGATACCGATGAGGCTGGCCTCGTCCCCGGTGTGTCAGGGATGATGGCTACTTTTGAGCCGTCAAGGCTCTCTAGGAAAAACTTCCTCCCTTCGTAAATAAGGCCCAGGTCTTCATCCTCGTTGTAAAGAAGGTCTTCCGCGCAGTAGTGCAGTTCTGGCTCAGGGGCCGGACTGCTCACGCCCTCAAGCCAGCGCCTCCACCTCTGTTCAAGGACCGAGGTGTAGCGGATTAGTGTTAAAGAATAGTTCAATCTCGTTACCGGCAAGTCTCTTTACTCGTTCCGTAATACAAGATCCTATGGCTAACTCTTTAGTCACTTTGCTTGCAAGGCTCAATGTGATGTTGTATTACCGAGTGGGCCCTGAGATACCTCTCCGTCACACGGAGTAACAAATCCCAGTCTTGATCCATGCCAACCCAACAGACACCCTCGGAGATACCTGTAGAGCACCTTTATAGTCACCCAGTTACGTTGCGACGTTTGATACACACAAGGTACTCCTCCAATGTCAGGGAGTTGCATGATCTCATGGTCATAGGAACAGATACTTGACATGCAGAAAACAATAGCAATAAACTGACACGATCAAATGCTACGTACTTAGTTTGGGTCTTGTCCATCACATCATTCTCCTAATGATGTGATCCCATTATCAAATGACATCTCATGTCAATGGCTAGGAAACCTTAACCATCTTTGATCAACGAGCTAGTCAACTAGAGGCTTACTAGGGACACAGTGTTGTCTATGTATCCACACATGTATTTGAGTTTCCAATCAATACAATTATAGCATGGATAATAAACGATTATCATAAACAAGGAAATATAATAATAACCAATTTATTATTGCCTCTAGGGCATATTTCCAACACTAAGAACTTGCAAGACGTCTCTAAGGTGTTTCACATGATCCTCAAGAGATTGGCTAAACACAAGAATGTCATCAAAGTACACCACAACACAAATGCCAATATATTTGCGAAGAACATAGTGCATCACACGCATAAAAATGCTAGGTGCTTGCGATAAACCCATAGGCCTGACTAACCATTCATACAAGCCAAATTTGGTTTTGACAGCCGTCTTCCATTCATCACCTTCTTGCATGCGTATTTGATAGTAACCACTTTTTAGATCAATTTTTGAGAAAATTGTGGCTCCACTAAGTTCATCAAGCATGTCATCAAGGCGTGGAATGGGATGGATGGCGATATCTAACGGTGATAGCATTTATGGGACGGCAATCGGAACACATGCGATAGGTACCATCTTTCTTAGGCACAAGAATTGTTGGAAATATGCCCTAGAGGCAATTAATAAAGTGTTTATTATCATATTTCTCCGTTCATGATAATGGTTTATTATTCATGCTAGAATTGTATTGACCGGAAACTTAATACATGCGTGGATAATAGACAAATACTGAGTCCCTAGTAAGCCTCTACTAGACTAGCTCGTTGATAAAAAGATGGTCAAGATTTCCTGACCATGGACATGAGTTGTCATTTGATAACGGGATCACATCATTAGGAGAATGATGTGATGGACTTGACCCAACCGTTAGCATAGCAAATGATCGTTCAGTTTATTGCTATTGCTTTCACTATGTCAAATACACGTTCCTCTGACCATGAGATCATGCAACTCCCGGATACCGTAGGAATACTTTGGGTGTATCAAACGTCACAACGTAACTGGGTGATTATAAAGGTGCACTACAGGTATTTCCGAAAGTGTTTGTTGAGTTGGCATGGATCGAGATTGGGATTTGTCACTCCGACTATCGGAGAGGTATCTCTGGGCCCTCTCGGTAATACAGCATCACAGAAGCCTTGCAAGCACCGTGACTAAAGAGTTAGTTGCAAGATGATGTATTACGGAACGAGTAAAGAGACTTGCCGGTAACGAGATTGAACTAGGTATTATATACCGACGATCGAATCTCGGGCAAGTAACATACCGCCGGACAAAAGGGAACAATGTATGTTGTCATATGAGGTTCACCGATAAAGATCTTCGTGGAATATGTAGGAACTAATATGAGCATCCAGGTTCCGCTGTTGGTTATTGACCGGAGAGTCGTCTCGGTCATGTCTACATCATTCCCGAACCCGTAGGGTCCGCACACTTAAGGTTCGATGACGATTTAGTATTATATGAGTTATGTGATTGGTGGCCGAAGTTTGTTCGGAGTCCCGGATGAGATCACGGACATGACGAGGAGTCTCGAAATGGTCGAGAGGTAAAGATTCATATATTGGAAGGCTATATTCGGACGTCGGAAAGGTTCCGAGTGATTCGGGTATTTTTCGGAGTACCGGGGAGTTACGGGAATTCACCGGGAGAGGTAATGGGCCTTTTTGGGCCATACGGGAAAAGGAGAGGCAGGCCACGTGAGGAGGCGCGCGCCCCCCTTGCCCAAACCGAATTGGACTAGGGGAGGGGGCGCAGCCCCCTCTTTCCTTTCCCTCTCCCTTCCCCCTTTCCTACTCCGTATGGGAGGTGGAATCCTACTAGTACTAAGGAGTCCTAGGAGGACTCCCCACACTTGGCGCACCCCTAGGGAGCCGGCCTCCTCCCTCTCATCCTTTATATACGGGGGCAAGGGGGCACCCCAAAACACACAATTGTCCCATAGCCGTGTGCGGTGCCCCGATCTCCATTTTCCACCTCGGTCATATTTTCGGAGAGCTTAGGCGAAGCCCTGCCGGAATCACTTCACCGTCACCGTCGTCACGCCGTCGTGCTGACGGAACTCATCTACTTCCTCGACGTCTTGCTGGATCAAGAAGGCGAGGATCGTCACCGAGCTGCACGTGTGTAGAACTCGGAGGTGCCGTACGTTCGGTACTCGATCGGTGGAGCTCGAAGGATTGTTCGACTACATCAACCGCGTTGTGAGACGCTTCCGCTAACGGTCTACGAGGGTACGTAGACACACTCTCCCCTCTCGTAGCGATGCATCTCCATGGATAGATCTTGCGTGAGCGTAGGAATTTTTTTGAAATTCATGCTCCGTTCCCCAACAGTGGCATCCGAGCCAGGTCTATGCGTAGATGTGATTTGCACGAGTAGAACACAAGTGAGTTGTGGGCGTGGGTGTATACATATTGCTTGCCGTTACTAGTTGTTACTTGATTCGGCGGTATTGTGAGATGAAGCGGCCCGGACCGACATTACGCGTACGCTTACGCGAGACAGGTTTCACCGCTACGTGCACTCGTTGCATAAAGGTGACTGGCGGGTGTCTGTCTCTCTCACTTTAGTTGAATCGGTTTCAATGAAGAGGGTTCTTTTAGAAGATCAAAAAGCAATCACTACACCACGTTGTGGTTTTGCGTAGGTAAGAACGGTTCTTGCAAACCCGTAGCAGCCACGTAAAACTTGCAACAACAAAGTAGAGGACGTCTAACTTGTTTTTGCAGGGTATGCTGGTGATGTGATATGGCCAAGACATGATGTGATATAAGTTGTTGTATGAGATGATCATGTTTTGTAAGTTATCAGGCAACCGGCAGGAGCCTTATGGTTGTCTCTTTATTGTATGAAATGCCAACGCTATGTAATTGCTTTACTTTACCGCTATAAGTTAGCAGCAGTAGTAGTAGCAATAGCCGGCGAGACAACCACGACGCTACGATGGAGATCAAGGTGTCACGACGCTACGATGGAGATCAAGGTGTCAACCCGGTGACGATGGAGATCATGACGGTGCTTTGCTGATAGAGATCAAAAGCACAAGACGATGATGGCCATATCATGTCACATATATTGAATTGCATGTGATGTTAATCCTTTTATGCATCTTATTTTGCTTAGGACGACGGTAGCATTATAAGATGATCCCTTCACTAAATTTCAAGATAAGTGTTCTCCCCTAGTATGCACCGTTGCGAAGGTTTGACGCTTCTAAGCACCACGTGATGATCGGGTGTGATGGATTCTTTCATACGCATACAACGGGTGTAAGCCAGTTTTACACACGCAGAATACTTGGGTTAAACTTGACGAGCCTAGCATATACAGATATGGCCTCGGAACACAAGAGACCGAAAGGTCGAACATGAGTCATATAGTAGATATGATCAACATGAAAGATGTTCACCATTGATAACTAATCCACCTCACGTGATGATCGGACGTGGTTTAGTTGATATGGATCATGTTACACTTAGACAACTTGAGGGGTGTTAATCTAAGTGGGAGTTCTTAAAGTAATTTGATTAATTGAACTTCAATTGTCATGAACATAGTCTTACTTGTCTTAGCATATTTATGATGTAGATCAATAGACCACGCTGTAGTTCCCCTGTTTTATTATGTTCCTAGAGAAAACGAAGTTGAAAGTTGATGGAAGCAACTATGCGGACTAGGTCCGTGATCTGAGGATTGTCCTCACTGCTGCACAGAAGGCTTATGTCCTTAATGCACCGCTCAGTGAAATACCCCTACGGCTTCGTCTGAGGACGTTATGAACGTCTGGCAGACAAGAAAAGATGACTACTCGATAGTTCAGTGCGACATACTTTACGGCTTAGAACCGGAGCTCCAAATATGTTTTGAGCAACACGGAACATATGAGATGTTCCAAGAGCTGAAAATCTGTTTTTCAAGCTCACACCCGGGTCGAGAGGTATGACACCTTCGACAAGTTCTATAGCTACAAGATGGAGGAGAACAGCTCCGTTAGTGAGCATGTACTCAGAATGTCTGAGTACTTCAAACACTTGAATCAAGTGGGAGTTAGACTTCCGAATAAAGTGGTGATTGATAGAGTTCTCTAGTCACTATCACTAAGCTACTGGATCTTCGTGATGAACTATAAACATGCAAGGGATAGAAGATCCTTAAGCTATTCGCGATGCTACAATCTGCGGATGTAGAAATCAAAAAGGGGAGCATCAAGTGTTGATGGTTAATAAGACCACTAGTTTCAAGAAGGGCAAGGGAAAGAAAAGGGAACTTCAAGAAGAACGGTAAAACAGTTGCCGCTCACGCGAAGAAACTCAAGGCTGAACCAAACCCGAGACTTAGTGCTCCCATTGCAAAGGGAAATGTCACAGGGAGCGGAACTTCCCCAAAGTAACTGGCAGATAATAAGACTGGCAATGTCAACAAAGATATTTGATATACATGTTATTGATATGTACCTTACTAGTACTCGTAGGAGCACCTGGGTATTTGATACTTGTTCAGTTGCTTACAACTTGAAACATGGAGCTTCGGAATAAACGAGGGCTAGCTAAGAACGAGGTGACGATGTGCATTGGAAGTGTCTCCAAGGTTGATGTGATCACCATCGCCACGCTCTCTCTACCTTCAGGATTAGTGATGAACCTAAATAATTGTTATTTGGTGCTTGCGTTAAGCATGAACATTATATCTGATAGTGTTTATTGCAAGACGGTTATTCAATTTCAGAGAATAATTGTTATTCTATTTATTTGGATAATATCATTGATGATCATGCACTTAAAATGAAAGGTTTATAGAATCTTGATCATAGTAATACATATGTTCATAACACGAATGCCAAAAGATAATGATAGTACCACATATTTGAGGCACTGCCGCTTAGGTCATATCAGTGTTAAACACATGAAGAAACTCCATGCAGATGGGTTTTTGGAATCTCTTGATTATGAATCATTTGAGACATGTGAACCGTGCCTTATTGGCAAGATGACTAAAACTCCGTTCTTCGGAACAATGGAGCGAGCAACCAACTTATTGGAAATAATACATACCGATGTATGCGGTCCGATGAGTGTTGAGGCGCGCGGTGGATATCGTTATGTTCTCACGTTCACTGATGATTTGAGTAGATATAGTTATGACTACTTGATGAAGCATAAATCTGAAACATTTGAAAAGTTCAAAGAATTTCAGAGTGAAGTAGAGAACCATCGTAACAAGAAAATAAAGTTCTTACGATCTGATCGTGGAGGAGAATATTTGAGTTACGAGTTTGGCAATCACTTAAGACAATGTGGAATTGTTTCACAGCTCACGCCACATGGAACACCACAGCGTAATGGTGTGTCCGAACGTCATAATCGTACTCTATTGGATATGGTGCGTTCTATGATGTCTCTTACCGATTTGTCACTATCATTTTGGGGTAATGCATTAGAGACAGCTGCATTCACTTTAAACAAGGGCACCGTCTAAATCCGTTGAGATGACACCGTATGAACTGTGGTTTGCAAGAAACCTAAGATGTCGTTTCTGAAAGTTTGGGGATGCGATGCTTATGTCAAAAGGCTTCAGCCAGATAAGCTCGAACCCAAAGCGGATAAGTGCGTCTTCATAGGATACCCAAAAGAGACCGTTGGGTACACCTTCTACCACAGATCCGAAGGCAAAGTTTTCGTTGCTAAAGAATGGATCCTTTCTAGAGAAGGAGTTTCTCTCGAAAGAAGTGAGTGGGAGGAAAGTAGAACTTGATGAGGTAATTGTACCTCCTCTGGATAGTAGTACGCCACAGAAAGAAATTTCTGTGACACCGACACAGACCAGAGAGGAAGTAGATGATGATCATGAAGCTTCGGATCAAGTTGCTACAGAACCTCGTAGGTCAACCAGGACACGCTCCGCACCAGATTGGTACGGCAATCCTGTCTTGGAGGTCATGTTGTTAGACAACGGTGAACCTACGAACTATGAAGAAGCGATGGCGAGCCCGGATTCCGACAAATGGCTTGAGGCCATGAAATCCGAGATTGGATCCATGTATGAGAACAAAGTGTGGACTTTGGTAGACTTGCCCGATGAACGGCGAGCTATTAAAAAAAATGGATCTTTAAGAAGAAGACGGACGCTGATGGTAATGTCACCGTCTATAAAGCTCGACTTGTTGCTAAAGGTTATCACCAAGTTCAAGGAGTTGACTACGATGAGACTTTCTCACCCGTAGCGATGCTAAAGTCTGTCAGAATTATGTTAGCAATTGCCGCGTTTTATGATTATGAAATCTGGCAAATGGACGTCAAAACGGCATTCCTTTACGGATTCCTTAAGGAAGAATTGTATATGATACAGCCGGAAGGTTTTGTCGATCCTAAAGGCGCTAACAAAATATGCAAGCTCCAGCGATCCATCTATGGACTGGTGCAAGCATCTCGGAGCTAGAATACTCGCTTTGATGAAGTGATCAAAGCGTTTGGGTTTATACAAGTTTATGGAGAAACTTGTATTTACAAGAAAGTGAGTGGGAGCTCTATAGCATTTCTAATAGTATATGTGGATGACATATTGTTGATTGGAAATGATGTAGAATTTCTGGAAAGCATAAAGAATTGAAAGGAGGTTTTCAATAAAAACCTGTTTTTGAGTTATCCACAGATTGGGCATCGAGATCTATGGAGATAGATCAAAACGCCTGATAAAAGTTCACACATCTTGATGAGTTTTTTTGAAGAAGTTCAAAATAGGATCAAGTCAAAGAAATGAGTTCTTGCCTGGTGTGAAGTGGAGTAAGACTTGAAAATCTAGGTAAAGGTTGTTTTACATGTTAGGCATCAAAATCTATAGAGATAGATTGAGACGCCTCATAGGACTTTCACGAAGCACATACCTTGACAAGATTTTGAAGAAGTTCAAAATGAATCAGTCAAAGAAAGGGTTCTTGCCTGTATTGCAAGGTGTGAGATTGAGTGAGACTCAAAGCCCGACCACGGCAGAAGATAAAGAGAAGATGAGTGTCATCCCCTATGCCTCAGCCATAGGCTCTATTTTGATTGCCATGCTGTGTGCTAGACCTGATGTATGCCTTGCTATTAGCTTGGTGGGAAGGTACCAAAGTGATCCAGGAGTAGATCACTGGACAGCGGTCAAGAATATCCTGAAGTACCTGAAAAGGACTAAGGAAGAATTTCTCGGGAATAGAGGTGATAAAGAGTTCGTCGTAAAGGGTTACGTCGATGCAAGCTTTAAACACCGATCCGGAAGACTATGAGTCTCAGACCGGATACGTAAAGTGGGACAGTCGTTTTTGGAGTAGCTCCAAGCAGAGTGTGGTAGCAGCATCTACATATGACATAGAGATTTGCCAAGAACACACGGATCTGAATTTTGCAGACCCGTTGACTAAAACCTCTCTCACAAGCAAAACATGATCAGCCCTAGAACTGATTGGATGTTAATTACATGGAGATGTAAACTAGATTATTGACTCTAGTGCACGTGGGAGACTGTTGGAAATATGCCCTAGAGGCAATTAATAAAGTGTTTATTATCATATTTCTCCGTTCATGATAATGGTTTATTATTCATGCTAGAATTGTATTGACCGGAAACTTAATACATGTGTGGATAATAGACAAATACTGAGTCCCTAGTAAGCCTCTACTAGACTAGCTCGTTGATCAAAAGATGGTCAAGATTTCCTGACCATGGACATGAGTTGTCATTTGATAACGGGATCACATCATTAGGAGAATGATGTGATGGACTTGACCCAACCGTTAGCATAGCAAATGATCGTTCAGTTTATTGCTATTGCTTTCACTATGTCAAATACACGTTCCTCTGACCATGAGATCATGCAACTCCCGGATACCGTAGGAATACTTTGGGTGTATCAAACGTCACAACGTAACTAGGTGATTATAAAGGTGCACTACAGGTATTTCCGAAAGTGTTTGTTGAGTTGGCATGGATCGAGATTGGGATTTGTCACTCCGACTATCGGAGAGGTATCTCTGGGCCCTCTCGGTAATACAGCATCACAGAAGCCTTGCAAGCACCGTGACTAAAGAGTTAGTTGCAAGATGATGTATTACGGAACGAGTAAAGAGACTTGCCTGTAACGAGATTGAACTAGGTATTAGATACCGACGATCGAATCTCGGGCAAGTAACATACCGCCGGACAAAAGGGAACAACGTATGTTGTCATATGAGGTTCATCGATAAAGATCTTCGTGGAATATGTAGGAACTAATATGAGCATCCAGGTTCCGCTGTTGGTTATTGACCGGAGAGTCGTCTCGGTCATGTCTACATCATTCCCGAACCCGTAGGGTCCGCACACTTAAGGTTCGATGACGATTTAGTATTATATGAGTTATGTGATTGGTGGCCGAAGTTTGTTCAGAGTCCCAGATGAGATCATGGACATGACGAGGAGTCTCGAAATGGTCGAGATGTAAAGATTCATATATTGGAAGGCTATATTCGGACGTCGGAAAGGTTCCGAGTGATTCGGGTATTTTTCGGAGTACCGGGGAGTTACGGGAATTCACCGGGAGAGGTAATGGGCCTTTTTGGGCCATACGGGAAAAGGAGAGGCAGGCCACGTGAGGAGGCGCGTGCCCCCCTTGCCCAAACCGAATTGGACTAGGGGAGGGGGCGCAGCCCCCTCTTTCCTTTCCCTCTCCCTTCCCCCTTTCCTACTCCGTATGGGAGGTGGAATCCTACTAGGACTAAGGAGTCCTAGTAGGACTCCCCACACTTGGCGCACCCCTAGGGAGCCGGCCTCCTCCCTCTCATCCTTTATATACGGGGGCAAGGGGGCACCCCAAAACACACAATTGTCCCATAGCCGTGTGCGGTGCCCCGATCTCCGTTTTCCACCTCGGTCATATTTTCGGAGAGCTTAGGCGAAGCCCTGCCGGAATCACTTCACCGTCACCATCGCCACGCCGTCGTGCTGACGGAACTCATCTACTTCCTCGACGTCTTGCTGGATCAAGAAGGCGAGGATCGTCACCGAGCTGCACGTGTGTAGAACTCGGAGGTGCCGTACGTTCGGTACTCGATCGGTGGAGCTCGAAGGATTGTTCGACTACATCAACCGCGTTGTGAGACGCTTCCGCTAACGGTCTATGAGGGTACGTAGACACACTCTCCC
Source organism: Elymus sibiricus (assembly GCA_039707655.1). NCBI lineage: Eukaryota > Viridiplantae > Streptophyta > Magnoliopsida > Poales > Poaceae > Elymus > Elymus sibiricus. Next base: position 200,959,120 of record CM077668.1, read on the forward strand.
CTCTCGTAGCGATGCATCTCCATGGATAGATCTTGCGTGAGCGTAGGAAATTTTTGGAAATTCATGCTCCGTTCCCCAACAAGAATTATCGAAACGACACATGGACTCAAGCTCTCACGTACATACCCATTCTTCATGAGATGTTGGACTTGCCGTTGGATCTCTTTGGTTTCGTCGGGGTTGACGCGGTAAGGTGCTTTGTTTGGTAAAGGTGCACCGGGGATGAGGTCGATGCGGTGTTCGATTCCGTGAAGTCGAGGAAGTCCGGGAGGTAGCTCATTGGGAAACACATCCGCGAATTCCTGCAATAGATGAGATAACACCAATGGTAGATGTTGTGAAGTATTAGTCCGCACCACTTCATCTTTGCACACAAGCACAAAGTGAAGAACACTTGATGGGCTCTCACTCACATCCCTCAAATCTCTTTTGGTGGCGAGTAGGACTAAGTTTTTCTTCTCGCTCATCGTGGAGTCACTCAATTTTGGCTTGTGGCGCTCACTTTCTTTGTGGTGGTTCACTCTCTCACTAGTCTCTCCACGATGGCCCGATGCTTGGTTGTCGGCGACGACTTGACTTGGAGACATTGGTCGAAGAACGAACTCCTTGCCCTTCATCTTCAAGCTATAGTGGTTGGTCCTTCCGTTGTGGATGACGCCGCGATCGAATTGCCAAGGTCGCCCAAGAAGTAAATTGCACACAGACATAGGAACCACATCGCACTCCAAGGTGTCTTCGTAGGCGCCGATCTTGAAGGATACTTGGACAGTGTTTTCCACTTGAATGGTGCCAGAGTCGCTAAGCCATTGGACCTTGTAGGGGCGAGGGTGCTTCTTCTTGACCAATTGTAGCTTCGAGCATAATTCTTCACTTGCCAAATTGTGGCCACTTCCACCGTCGATGATGACCTTGACGGAACGTCCTTGGATACCCGCTTTGATATGGAAGATGTGGCAACGTTGGTCCTCGTCTTGATGTTGTTGAAGTGTCAAGACCTTGGAGACAACAAGAGCGAGGCTCGAATCATTATCACAAAAGACTTGATCGTGTTCATCTTCATTCACTTGCCGGTGCATAGCCACGTGCTCGAGGGCTTCCATTTCATCTTCACTCAGGGAGTCGTAGGTGCCATCGGCGTTAAGGATCATTGTGCATCGAGTTGGGCACTCAAATGACTTGTGGCCCTTGCAAGTGAAGCACTTGATGTCACTTGTCTTGTTGGCATCCGTAGTAGGTGTCGATGACGAAGGTTTTTGCTTGGAGTTGCTTGTAGTAGTAGGAAGACGACTCGAAGATGTCGAAGGATGCTTGGAGCTTGACTTGTCGCCTGTACTTGGTGTAGCTCGAGTCATGGAAGGAGTTGTCGTAGTCGTTGAAGCTTGAGTGTATGAACCGTAGGTCTTGGAAGAGTACTTGGAGTACTTGAAATCCTCTTGCACTTGTCGCTCCGCCTTGGTTGCATGCTGCACTAGCTCGAGGAGGTTGGAGTACGGTTGGAAGTCCGCAATTTTCTTGATTGGATGGTTCAACCCATTCAAGAAACGTGCCATAGTTTGTTCATCATCTTCCTTGACATTGGCTCGTATCATGGCAACTTCCATTTCTTGATAGTATTTTTCAACCGACATGGTGCCTTGCTTGAGGAGTTGGAGTTTCTTGAAGAGATCGCGGTTGTAATGTGTAGGCACAAAACGAGCTCTCATGACATCCTTCATTTGATTCCAACTCGCGATGGGTGGCTCGCCCTTCTCTTGACGCCTAGCGATCACTTGCTCCCACCAAATGAGAACATAGTCTTGGAACTCTAGAGATGCCATGGCGATCTTCTTTTCCTCGTCATAATTGTGAAGACGGAATATCTTGTCGACCTTCAATGCCCATGAGAGATATTCTTCGGGATCGTTGCCGCCGTTGAACTTGGGCATGGTGAACTTGAGCTTGCCGAAACGTTGTTCCTCATCATGTTGTCGATGATGATGTCGATCTTGCCGTGGTGGTGGATCGTCATCCTCATGCTCTGCTCGATTTGCTTGGAGCGGGGGTCTTGGAGGTGGAATTCGAGCTCGATTTCTCCTTTCTTGGCGCTCCTCAAGGTGAGCTTCGTCGTCTCATTGTTCATGTCGGAGCGCTTCTTCTTGTTCACGCACGCGACGGTTGCGCTCGTTCACGGCATGAGTTGCTTCTCGGAGAGCACGTTGTGCTTCAAGTGCTTGCTCTTCTCGGCGTAGTTGTTCTTGCCGGAGGGCGTCGCCGTCTTGGTCATTTTGTCTTGGACGTGGTGGTGCTTGGCCTTGGCGCGCTTGATGTTCTCGTGCTCGAAGGCGGTCTTGTAACCCATTGCCATGGAATGGATTTTGTGGAGCTTGATGATCGTCATGATTGTTGTGCCGATGAGATCGTGCTCGCGATGGACTTGAGCGTGAAGAAGAATCCGAAGAGTGTCGACTTGAATGACACCGTCTTGAAGATGAAGTCATGGAAGAGGCGCGGTTGACCATCATGTCGCGCAATTCCTCCATTTGAGATGAGAGCTTGGCGTCAAAGTAGTCCCTTGTTCGTGATTCGGAGTGGCGCAAGTCGGTGGCGAGTTGTTCGATGCGATCTCCCAAAGCTTCACTTTCTTGATGTAGCGCTCATTGGACGCCGAAGAGATGACCCTTGGTAACGTAGTCATGCATCTCATCTTGCTCTTCAAAGAGCGGGTTCGGCGAGGTACTTGGCCTATCCATCATAGTCAAGTGGTGGTGAGTAGGAAATGAGAGAACAATACCAAAGTTACCTTTTCCGAAGATTGAGGAGGTATCAAGTATCACTCAATGTAATGCAACAATAGTAGAATTGGTACCGGGTTTGTTTTTCCCACCTACAAAGTAAGGCTTATCGAGTAGCTTGGTTAGGATGAGTGGCACAAAATAGTTGCAATTGCTAGCAAGATATCAATAATATTGAAAAAGATTCACAAGTTTGCAAGTGAAACAAGTAGACCAATAGCAATAAGTAGCACACGGAAACACACGCACGGATAGATAAATGAGGTCGTGCAACCAAGGAATGAGCTCAAAATGTGGAATCCACGGAAAACGCTCGTGTTGCACAACACTAGAGAGACGCTATCACGATTGCTCAATACGCGGATACGAAACTTGTGCACAACCTATAAGAGACAAAACGTATCGACTTTCTATCTCACTTATGCTATGTGTGTATGATTCCCGGTGAACTTGTCACAATGATCCAAGATGATCAAATATGATATGTAATGTGGCGATGCTATGGCTCTTACTTACAAGCTTGTTGTTGCACTTTTCTCTTTGCTTAAAAGCTTCTCTTTCTTTTGATGTTTTCCTTGGCCACTTATGCGAAATGCTCTTACGAAGATAGCAATGATGTATATGCGGGAACAATTGTTGACACAAGAGATGATACGATGATATATGCACGCTATGATAGCTATGTGGACGTGTATCACTAAAGTGCACAAGTAGCGTTGCCCGGCAATACTCAAATGGCTAGTCTCGTAGGAAAGTAACGCAAAAGATGGTCTTGGGGTTAACAATGCTGAGGCAAGGGAGATGAAGAAGTGATGTTGTCGAAGTTACCGTCCTTGCTTACGGTTGTGTGTCACGAAGATGACGTGGTCGTTGTCGATGTCGAGGAAGGGGAGTGCACGGTCTTCAGTACGTTGGCGAAGATGCCGCTGCACCGTGGTCGAAGATGCCCTTCTCGTAGAAGTGTCGATGTTGCGGAAGTCATCAGGTGGGGTGATTGTTGAGCGGTGGTTGGGCGGTTGTACTGGTCGACTGGTAGTGGAGCGGTACAACCGGTAATCACGGGAAAATTTCCAGATTTCAAATCTGGCGGAAGAACACGAGTTCTAAGATGAAAATTGGTGGGGAAACGAATTTTTTTGGGGAATTTTGTGGTGGGGAAGGTGGGGAAACGCTAGATCCACTTGAAACAAAGCAAATCCATGGATCAAAATCAACAAAACATCATCAAACCAACAAATCACAAATTTTTTGGTAGGGCTATTTTTGTGGGAAATTTTCAAAATTGGGCAAAAACAACAAAATTGGGGCTAGAAAGTGGAGGGGAAAGACTCCAAAGTGTGAATCAACGTGGCTCTGATCCAAGATGATGTAGAGTAGAACCCTAAGTGAAGATCTTTTCACACTTGGAGGGGGAAGAGGGATGAACTCACAAGAACATAAGAGGCAAATCACTCAAACAAAACCCAAATCACACATCCACTAGAGTAGCATACATGAGATCCACATGAATACATGAACAATCAAGGGAAGATAGCACAAAGGTAAGGTTCTTCCCACTCCAAAGGAGATGAGGTCTTGATGATAGTCTTCTCCAAGAGGAGGTCTTGATATCCCTTGGGATCTTCTCCTAGGAGGTCTTGATCTCCAAGAGGAGTGGTAGATGAGCAAAGCCCTCTAAAACATCTCAATACACTTTGCTAACCCTAATTCGGGGCTAGGCGACGAGTATTTATAGTCCAAGGGGTAAGTTGGGGAATACATGGGTCGTTGCCCTTTCACTGCACGCAGGCACACCGGTTGTACCGGTCATCCGACCGGTTGTACCACTGGGAGCTCAAGTACCGGTTTCTGGAGGTGTTCGCGGAAGTAGGGACCGGTTGTACCGGTGGGAGGACCGGTTGTACCGTTCTGGTTGACGCTGGGGGAACAACCGGTGTTGTACCGGCCTTGCACCGCTTGACTACAGAACGTTGACCGGTAGTTGGGCGGTTGTACTGGTGGACCGGTAGTTGACCGGTTGTACCGGTGTTCCTGGGCTGGCCATAGTCATCTCCAAGTCCTTGGAGTCCATCTTGCTCCATTCCTTCTCCTTGGCTGTTTCCTTGGTGCCTCGGTCTCGACAGCTCTTGCCCAGGTTCTAGTCATGGGTCCACGTGGTGTCTTGGGAGACGAAGGTACGTCCATCGGGATGACCGTAGGATGCTCCGCATCATAGGGCCTATTAGAAATATGCCCTAGAGGTAATAATAAAATGGTTATTATCATATTTCCTTGTTCATGATAAAGGTTTATTATTCATGCTAGAATTTTATTGACCGGAAACTTAAATACATGTGTGGATACATAAACAAATACCGTGTCCCTAGTGAGCCTCTACTAGACTAGCTCGTTGATCAAAGATGGTTAAGGTTTCCTAACCATAGACATGAGTTGTCATTTGATAACGGGATCACATCATTAGGAGAATGATGTGATGGACAAGACCCAACCGTAAGCTTAGCACCAGATCGTTTAGTTTATTTGCTACAACTTTCTTCATGTCAAGTATCTGTTCCTTATACCATGAGATCGTGCAACTCCCTGACACCGGAGGAATACTTAGTGTGTATCCAAACGTCACTTCATAACTGGGTGATCATAAAGGTGCTCTACAGGTATCTCCAAAGGTGTTTGTTGGGTTGGCACGAATCGAGACTGGGATTTGTCACTCCATATGACGGAGAGATATCTCTGGGCCCTCTCGGTAATACAACATCATAAAGAGCTTGCAAGCAATGTGGCTAATGGGTTAGTCACGGGATCTTGTATTACGGAACGAGTAAAGAGACTTGCCGGTAACGAGATTGAACTAGGTATGGAGATACCGACGATCGAATCTCGGGCAAGTAACATATCGCCGGACAAAGGGAATTGCATACGAGATTAACTGAATCCTTGACATCGTGGTTCAACCGATAAAACATCTTTGTGGAATATGTAGGAATCAATATGGGCATCCAGGTCCCGCTATTGGTTATTGACCGGACAGGTGTCTCGGTCATGACTACATGATTCCCGAACCCGCAGGGTCGCACGCTTAACGTTCGTTGACGCTAGAGTAGTATTGGGATATTTGATGATTGGTAACCGAATGTTGTTCGGAGTCCCGGATGAGATCTCAGACGTCATGAGGAGTCTCGGAATGGTCAAGAGGTAAAGAATATATGGGAAGTCATATTTTGGGTTCCGGAAAAAGGTGCAGTTTTTTCGGTATTGTACCGGGAAGCTTCCAGAAGGTTCCGGAGGATTCCGGAGGGGTCCAGAAGTCCACAAGTGGGTCCACCACGTCCCAAGGGCTGGCATGGGCTGAGGGGAGGCGCCCTGCCCTTATTGGGCCAGGCGCACCAAGTCCTCAAAAGCCCATGTGGCTAGGGTAAGAAAAAAAAGGGGAGTCCTAGTAGGAATAGGATTGGACTTGGAGTCCAAGTCCTCCCCCCCTTGGCTGCGCCCTAGGGCTTGGAGGGGCTGTTCCCCACACCCTCCACCTATATATATAGAAGAGGGGGTGCCCCAAACAACACACCAGCCCCTGGGCGCCTCTCTCTCTCCCGTTACACCACCGCCTCGTCCCGACGACGCTTAGCGAAGCGTTGTCGGTGCTCCACCACCACCATCACCATCACGCCGTCGTGTTGGTTTTGATCCCATCTACTTCTCCTCTCCCGCTTGCTGGATCAAGAAGGAGGAGACATCATCGAGCCGCATGTGTGCTAAACTCGGAGGTGCCGTCCGTTCGGCACTAGATCGGTTGGATCGTGAAGAGAACGACTACATCAACCGCGTTATATACGCTTCCGCTTTCGGTCTACGAGGGTACATAGACACACTCTCCCCTCTCATTGCTATGCTTCTCCTAGATAGATCTTGGTTGTTCATAGGAATTTTTTTGATTTTCATGCTTCGTTCCCCATCAGTGGCATCATGAGCTAGGTCTATGCGTAGATGTATATGCACGAGTAGAACACAAAAGTTGTGGGCGTTGATGCTCAAATTGCTTACCTCTCTTGTCTTATTTGGATTCGGCGGTATTGTGGGATGAAGCGGCTCGGACCAACCTTACTTGTCCACGCACAAGAGACCGGTTCCACCGACTAACATGCAACTTGTTTTGCATAAGGTGGCTAGCGGGTGTCTGTCTCTCCTACTTTAGTTGAATCTAATTTGACGAAGGCGGTCCTTATAGAAGGTTAAAAGGCAACTTGATTATCACCGTTGTGGCTTTGCGTAGGTAAGAACGGTTCTTGCTAGTTGCCCATAGCAGCCACATAAAATTTGCAACAACAAAGTAGAGGACGTCTAACTTGTTTTTGCAGGGCATGTTGTGATGTGGTATGGCCAAAACGTGATGTGATATATGTTGATGTATGAGATGATCATGTTTTGTAATAGTTTCACGAATTGCATGTCGATGAGTACGGCAACCGACAGGAGCCATAGGGTTGTCTTTAATTTATTGTTTGATCTGCGTGTCAACTATTAAACGCAATGTAATTGCTTTCCTTTATCGCTATGCGTTAGCAATAGTTGTAGAAGCAATAGTTGGAGAGACAACCACGTGATGACACAATGATGGAGATCATGATGATGGAGATCATGGTGTCATGCCTGTGCTTTGGAGATGGAGATCAAAGGCACGAGATGATAATGGCCATATCATGTCACATATTGATTGCATGTGATGTTTATCCTTTTTATGCATCTTATTTTGCTTAGGACGACGGTAGCATTATAAGATGATCCCTTCATTTAATTTCAAGATAAAAGTGTTCTCCCTAAGTATGCACCGTTGCGAAAGTTCATCGTTTCGAAGCACCTCGTGATGATCGGGTGTGATAGACTCTACGTTCGCATACAACGGGTGTAAGCCAGTTTTACACATGCAGAATACTTGGGTTAAACTTGACGAGCCTAGCATGTACAGACATGGCCTCGGAACACGGGAGACCGAAAGGTCAAACATGAGTCATATAGTAGATATGATCAACATGGAGATGTTCACCATTGATGACTACCCCATCTCACGTGATGATCGGACATGGGTTAGTTGATTTGGATCATGTGTCACTTAGACAACTTGAGGGATGTTGATTTAAGTGGGAGTTCATTAGTAATTTGATTAACTGAACTAAATTATCATGAACTTAGTCTTAATTGTCTTTGCAAAATTTGTGTTATAGATCAATGGCCCGCGCTGTAGTTCCCCTGAATTTTAATGCGTTCCTAGAGAAAACTAAGTTGAAAGATGATGGAAGCAACTATGCGGACTAGGTCCGTAACTTGAGGATTATCCTCATTGTTGCACAGAAGGCTTATGTCCTTGATGCACTGCTAGGTGACCCACCCCCACCAGCGTCGTCTGTGGATGTTGTGAACATCTGGCAGGCACGTTCTGATGACTACTTGATAGTTCAGTGCGCCATGCTTTACAGCTTAGAACCGGGGCTCCAAAGACGTTTTGAGCACCACGGAGCATATGAGATGTTCCAGGAGCTGAAATTGGTATTTCAAGCTCATGCCCGGGTCGAGAGGTATGACATCTCCGACAAGTTCTTTAGCTGTAAAATGGAGGAGAACAATTCTGTTAGTGAGCATATACTCAGAATGTCTGGGTTGCACAACCGCTTGACTCAGTTGGGAGTTAATCTTCCAGATGACTCGGTTATTGACAGAATTCTCCAATCACTGCCACCAAGCTATAAGGGCTTTGTGATGAACTATAATATGCAAGGGATAGAGAAAACACTTCCCAAGCTCTTCGCGATGCTTAAGGCCGCGGAGGTAGAAATCAGGAAGGAGCATCAATTGTTGATGGTTAAAAAGACCACTAGTTTCAAGAAAGGCAAGGGAAAGAAAGGGAACTTCAAGAAGAACGGTAAAGCAGTTGCCGCTCCCGTGAAGAAACCCAAGGCTGGACCCAAACTTGAGACTGAGTGCTTCTACTGCAAGGGGAATGGTCACTGGAAGCGGAACTGCCCCAAGTACTTGGCAGATAAGAAGGCTGGCAACGTCAACAAAGGTATATTTGATATACATGTTATTGATGTGTACCTTACTAGTGGTCGTAGTAGCGCCTGGGTATTTGATACTGGTTCGGTTGCTAATATTTGTAACTCGAAATAGGAGCTGCGGAATAAACGAAGACTGGCTAAGGACGAGGTGACGATGCGCGTCGGAAATGGTTCCAAGGTTGATGTGATCGCCGTCGGCACGCTACCTCTACATCTACCTTCGGGATTAGTTTTAAACCTAAATAATTGTTATTTGGTGCCTGCGTTGAGCATGAACATTATATCTGGATCTTGTTTATTTCGAGACGGTTATTCATTTAAGTCAGAGAATAATGGTTGTTCTATTTATATGAGTAATATCTTTTATGGTCATGCACCCCTTGTGAATGGTTTATTCTTGTTGAATCTCGATCGTAGTGATACACATATTCATAATATTGATGCCAAAAGATGCAAAGTTAATAATGATGGTACCACATATTTGTGGCATTGCCGCTTAGGTCATATTGGTGTAAAATGCATGAAGAGACTCCATGCCGATGGACTTTTGGAATCTCTTGATTATGAATCATTTGAGACATGTGAACCATGCCTCATGGGCAAGATGACTAAAACTCCGTTCTCCGGAACAATGGAGCGAGCTAGTGACTTATTGGAAATAATACATACTGATGTATGCGGTCCGATGAGTGTTGAAGCATGCGGTGGATATCGTTATTTTCTTACCTTCACAGATGATTTGAGTAGATATGGGTATATTTACTTAATGAAACACAAGTCTGAAACATTTGAAAAGTTCAAGGAATTTCAGAGTGAAGTGGAAAATCATCGTAACAAGAAAATAAAGTTTCTATGATCTGATCGTGGAGGTGAATATTTGAGTTACGAGTTTGGTATGCATTTAAGACAATGTGGAATTGTTTCACAGCTCACGCCACCTGGAACACCACAGCGTAATGGTGTGTCCGAACGTCGTAATTGTACTCTATTGGATATGGTGCGTTCTATGATGTCTCTTACCGATTTGCCACTATCGTTTTGGGGTTATGCATTAGAGACAGCCGCATTCACTTTAAATAGGGCACCGTCTAAATCCGTTGAGACGACACCGTATGAGTTGTGGTTTGGCAAGAAACCTAAGCTGTCATTTCTTAAAGTTTGGGGATGCGACGCTTATGTCAAGAGGCTTCAGCCTGATAAGCTCGAACCCAAAGCGAAGAAGTGCGTCTTCATAGGATACCCTAAAGAGACCATTGGATATACCTTCTACCACAGATCCGAGGGCAAGATCTTTGTTGCTAAGAATGGGTGCTTTCTAGAGAAGGAGTTTCTCTCGAAAGAAGTGAGTGGGAGGAAAGTAGAACTTGATGAGGTAATCGTACCTTCTCTCGAATTGGAAGGTAGCACATCACAGAAAACAGTTCCCGTGATGTCTACACCAACCGAAGAGGAAGCTAATGATGATGATCATGAAACTTCGGATCAAGTTACTACTGAACTTCGTAGGTCGACCAGGGTACGTTCCGCACCAGAGTGGTATGGTAATCCTGTCCTGGAAGTCATGTTGTTAGACAACGGTGAACCTACGAACTATGAAGAAGTTATGATGAGCCCAGATTCTGACAAATGGCTTCAGGCCATGAAATCCGAGAGAGGATCCATGTATGAGAACAAAGTATGGACTTTGGTGGACTTGCCCGATGATCGGCAAGCCATTGAGAATAAATGGATCTTTAAGAAGAAGACAGATGCTGATGGTAATGTCACCGTCTATAAAGCTCGACTTGTCGCAAAGGGTTGGCGACAAGTTCAAGGGGTTGACTATGATGAGACTTTCTCACCCGTAGCGATGCTTAAAGTCTGTTAGAATTATGTTAGCTATTGCCGCATTTTATGATTATGAGATCTGGCAAATGGACGTCAAAACGACATTCCTTAACGGGTTTCTTAAGGAAGAATTGTATATGATGCAACCAGAAGGTTTTGTCGATCCTAAGGATGCTAACAAAGTATGCAAGCTCCAGCGATCCATCTATGGACTGGTGCAAGCATCTCGGAGTTGGAATATACGCTTTGATGAGGTGATCAAAGCTTTTGGTTTTATACAAACTTACGGAGAAGCTTGTATTTACAAGAAAGTGAGTGGGAGCTCTGTAGCATTTCTAATATTATATGTGGATGACATATTGTTGATTGGACATGATATAGAATTTCTGGAAAGCATAAAAGGATATTTGAATAAGAGTTTTTCAATGAAAGACCTCGGTGAAACTGCTTACATATTGGGCATCAAGATCTATAGAGATAGATCAAGACGCCTGATAAGACTTTCACAGAGCACATACCTTACAAGTTTTTTTGAAGAAGTTCAAAATGGACCAGTCAAAGAAAGGGTTCTTGCCTGTATTGCAAGGTGTGAAGTTGAGTAAGACTCAAAGCCCGACCATGGCAGAAGAAAGAGAAAGGATGAAAGTCATTCCCTATGCTTCAGCCATAGGCTCTATAATGTATGCCATGTTGTGTACCATACCTGATGGGTGCATTGCCATGAGTCTAGCATGGGGGTACAAGAGTGATCCAGGAGTGGATCACTGGACAACGGTCAAGAATATTCAAAAGTACCTGAAAAGGACTAAGGAAATGTTTCTCGGTTATGGAGGTGATAAAGAGTTCGTCGTAAAGGGTTACGTCGATGCAAGCTTTGACACCGATCCGGAAGACTCTGAGTCACAAACTGGATACGTATAGTGGAGCAGTCATTAGGAATAGCTCCAAGTGGAGCGCGGTAGCAGTATCTACATAATGACATAGAAATTTGCAAAGTACATACGGATCTGAATGTGGCAGACCCGTTGACTAAAACCTCTCGCACAAGCAAAAGATGATCAAACCCCAGAACTCATTGGGTGTTAATCACATAGTGATGTGAACTAGATTATTGACTCTAGTGCAAGTGGGAGACTGTTGGAAATATGCCCTAGAGGCAATAATAAAATGGTTATTATCATATTTCCTTGTTCATGATAAAGGTTTATTATTCATGCTAGAATTGTATTGACCGGAAACTTAAATACATGTGTGGATACATAAACAAATACCGTGTCCCTAGTGAGCCTCTACTAGACTAGCTCGTTGATCAAAGATGGTTAAGGTTTCCTAACCATAGACATGAGTTGTCATTTGATAACGGGATCACATCATTAGGAGAATGATGTGATGGACAAGACCCAACCGTAAGCTTAGCACCAGATCGTTTAGTTCATTTGCTACAACTTTCTTCATGTCAAGTATCTGTTCCTTAGACCATGAGATCGTGCAACTCCCTGACACCGGAGGAATACTTAGTGTGTATCCAAACGTCACTTCGTAACTGGGTGATCATAAAGGTGCTCTACAGGTATCTCCAAAGGTGTTTGTTGGGTTGGCACGAATCGAGACTGGGATTTGTCACTCCGAATGACGGAGAGATATCTCTGGGCCCTCTCGGTAATACAACATCGTAAAGAGCTTGCAAGCAATGTGGCTAATGGGTTAGTCACGGGATCTTGTATTACGGAACAAGTAAAGAGACTTGCCGGTAACGAGATTGAACTAGGTATGGAGATACCGACGATCGAATCTCGGGTAAGTAACATATCGCCGGACAAAGGGAATTGCATACGGGATTAACCGAATCCTTGACATCGTGGTTCAACCGATAAAAGATCTTCGTGGAATATGTAGGAATCAATATGGGCATCCAGGTCCCGCTATTGGTTATTGACCGGACAGGTGTCTCGGTCATGACTACATGATTCCCGAACCCGTAGGGTCGCACGCTTAACGTTCGTTGACGCTAGAGTAGTATTGGGATATTTGATGATTGGTAACCGAATGTTGTTCAGAGTCCCGGATGAGATCCCGGACGTCACGAGGAGTCTCGGAATGGTCGAGAGGTAAAGATTTATATATGGGAAGTCATATTTTGGGTTCCGGAAAAAGGTGCAGTTTTTTCGGTATTGTACCGGGAAGCTTCCAGAAGGTTCCGAAGGATTCCAGAGGGGTCCAGAAGTCCACAAGTGGGTCCACCACGTCCCAAGGGCTGGCATGGGCTGAGGGGAGGCGCCCTGGCCTTATTGGGCCAGGCGCACCAAGTCCTCAAAAGCCCATGTGGCTAGGGAAAGAAAAAAAAGGGAAGTCCTAGTAGGAATAGGATTGGACTTGGAGTCCAAGTCCTCCCCCCCTTCGCTGCGCCCTAGGGCTTGGAGGGGATGGTCCCCACGCCCCTCCACCTATATATATATAGAGGAGGGGGTGCCCCAAACAACACACCAGCCCCTGGGCGCCCCTCTCTCTCCCGTTACACCACCGCCTCGTCCCGACGACGCTTAGCGAAGCGCTGTCGGTGCTCCACCACCACCATCACCACCACGCCGTCGTGTTGGTTGTGATCCCATCTACTTCTCCTCTCCTGCTTGCTGGATCAAGAAGGAGGAGACGTCATCGAGCCGCACGTGTGCTAAACTCAGAGGTGCCTTCCGTTCGGCACTAGATCGGTTGGATCGTGATCGGATCGTGAAGAGAACGACTACATCAACCGCGTTATATACGCTTCCGCTTTCGGTCTACGAGGGTACGTAGACACACTCTCCCCTCTCGTTGCTATGCTTCTCCTAGATAGATCTTGGGTGTTCGTAGGAATTTTTTTGATTTTCATGCTTCGTTCCCCATCAGGGCCATGGACGAGTTAGATTGCACAATGACCGGAAGCTCTGTATATTATATAGCAAGTGTCATACCTTGCATTAGCGTGTGAATTTCCACCTTTAAAGTAGTTGAACATAAATCTATATGATGTGAACACGATTGACCCATCGTGGCCCTGTAGAATCATGCTTGCAGTCGCCGTGCCATCCACGTCAGAGAAAGCGCCATCTATGGACAGTGCCACCTGTTTGACTGGGGGTGTTGGCCCGACCATGGGTGGTGAGGTATTCTTCAACCTCGGTTGCATCGAATCCACTTTTAATCTCATCTTCCCTTTTTTGATCCCCTCTGTTGAGAACTTGCGGGCGTTGTCGATAGATTGCCAGTAGCTCCGTAAGAATTTGACCGAGGTGCTAACAGGGGGATCTCCTTCCCATGGACAATATCATTCCTCGGTTGCCATATCCGCCAAACTAGCATGATGATCATACTTCTTGTTGAGTCCGGACAGCCGTTAAGCACGTCCAACAACCAGTCAACTCCAGTGTCCATCAACTTCTCATTGGTCAGGATGGCCAGTACTCTCTCACGCCATTCCAAAGTAGTATTGCGTGATTGCAGGTGACCAGGGCATGGAAGGACGATTCCTCATCTACCCCGCACACAGGGCATAGCGAACCCGTCTGTAAGTGATGATCTGACTTTCCTTTAGCCATCGCTAACACCCAATACATGACTTCCACGTGTTTATCTTCATCTTCTACGAAACACGTGTCTACCAAATCAAGTTCCACAACGTACTATTTCTATCAGGGTTCGAGCTTGATGCACCATTGCCAAAAGCCTCCTCATGATCAGCCATAGCGAGCGTTCCGAATAGAAAACTACCGTTCCGCTCCAGCTGCCACGCTATAAAATCTTGGCGCTCGCTAGGGGAGGTACACATTTTCAAAATCTCAGCCACGTCCATCTCCCAGAAGAACTCTGACAAAAGTTCTGAGTTCCAAGCACCATGGTTGTCCAGAAAATCCAACACATGGTTTAGTCTGCAATTACCTTTTGGGGTGACAGGTCTGAAAGATGGTCCTTTTGGAATTCATGGATCGCGCCATGTTTTAATCGAAATACCATTCCTGTAGATTTCACGAACATTTCATACCCAAATATCACAACACTGGAAACTTGTTAGACCACTAAAAAAAATAAACGTAGAAGCATGCCCTAGAAACACACACACAAACAAGAAAAAACAATACAGTGCCAATTAACTACCGTTCTCTTAAAAGAAAAGTGCCAGGTGGCTACAAATGGCAAATTTGGTAAATAATATAGTTTTTCAGATGGAGTTGATGTGGTTAATGTTTACACAAAACCATAATAATTGAGACAGGTAACATAAAACCACAACTTAGCCCTACTTGGAAGAACCATAAATTATTTACAACTACACCAATAATGTACTCCCACTGTCTCAAAATATAAGACAGAGGGAGTACCAGTCACCTGAAAAAGACTAAATACACCCTACTTTCATTCATAATAAAATGGCGTTTGGCATTTGCTGCGAGGTGTTTGTATAAACATAACAATTTTCTTTCATGTTTGCATCTGATTCGAGAGACCAGAGATATCAACCAGAATAATGATGAACAGGTTATAGGCGAACAACGATACTCGGGTTAATGCCACTGGCATGAAGCAGGCATAAAAAATTGTAATAGCCCCAGCTTAGTAAATAATAATCAAGAGTTGTAATGCGCATCATGATTATTGCATTAAATATTAATTAGCAGTTGTAATGTGTGTCATGGTTATTGCATTGCACCATTTATTTAATTGTGAAAATGAGTATAATTCAAAACCTAATACAAATATTATAAAATGCATCCAGAAAGGCAATGCATTAGTATATGTCCCTCAGGCTTGTTGAAGTTGCCGCCCAAATTCATTCGGCTTTGTCTATCTCATCTCCAAGCGGGAAGACATGGTGCAGTTACGGTCTGACACAAAGATGTCAAATTGCTAACAAGACGATGGAGACATCAAATCTGCTCATTATCGCGCATCAGCAAGGGATAGAAGATTTTAGAGCCAAACAAGCGCAGTCAGATCAATTTGCTTAGCAACCCCTCGGCATGGTCGATACCAAGGTGAAAGTGCATCCTAACCCCATAGGCGGGTATTGGTAAGTAATGTCAACATATCTCAAGGGACTAATGTTCATCAATTATATTTCATATTTAGTTCCCAAAATAGGCAACAAGAAAAGATGATTGGTGGTCCCGCAAACTCTATCAAGACA
The DNA here is from genome assembly GCA_039707655.1 of Elymus sibiricus. Taxonomy (NCBI): domain Eukaryota; kingdom Viridiplantae; phylum Streptophyta; class Magnoliopsida; order Poales; family Poaceae; genus Elymus; species Elymus sibiricus. The sequence continues at coordinate 200,974,926 of CM077668.1, forward strand.
AGTTATGGCCAAGTCAAGGACCTAGATTTTCATTTTAGCGACCCAAGATCACATTGTCAATACCATCAAAAGGGGATGGAGATTGGGAAAAACTACCTTTTTCTATTTCCTTTTGTTGCATTTGGATCCCTTGAACTTGTATGAGATTTGTGGATTTAGTGGATGTGTGACTAGTTCTTGCCAGTTGCCACTGAGTGTTCTTCCACCTCTTGTGTTTGTTCTTGATTCCATCCTTCTCCCACCTCCAAGTTTGATAAGATCTTGAAATTAGGGTTCCATTCTACATCATCTTGGATCAGAGCATGGTTGATTCACATCTTGGAGCCCACCCTTCACTTTCTAGCCTATTTCTGTTTGTTTTTGCCCCAATTCAAAAATCCCCACAAAAAATAGCCATACCAAAAAATTTGCATTTTGTTGGTTTTTGTGAGATTTTTTTTGATTTGGATCCACGATTTTTCTTTTGGCAAGTGGATCTAGCCTTCCCCACCACCCCCACCTTCCTCACTGATACGTCTCCAACGTATATATAATTTATGAAGTATTTATGCCATGTTTACAACATTTTTTATGGTTTTGGGTGCACTTTTATATGATTTGAAAGAAACTAACCTGGACTGATGCTGTTTTCAGCAGAACTACCATGGTGTTATTTGTGTGCAGAAATAAAAGTTCTCGGATTGGGCTGAAAATTTATGGTGATTTTTTATGGACCAAAAGAGACCCCCGAAGCTTCGAGGAAGGATCAGAAGACCCACGAGGGAGCGACAAGCTCACCCCACGCGCCCTGGGGGGTAGGAGGGGCGACTGAGCTTGTGGGTCCCACGTAACTCCGATTGGTGTGATTCCAACGCTGAAAAATCCTATAAATCCAGAAACCCCCGGAAAGAAACCTAGAACTCCCACGCTGCCGCCGCATGTTATTCATCGAGGAGCCTCGGCGAGCTCAAGTGCAGGGTGTGCCCAGGGCATTGTGGTGCCCGATCACGATCAGTATACTAGGGGCGCCGGTCTTCGAAGATGGCTCGGGTGCGCCGTCACCGCTGGCACCGCCGCCTCCATTACCTCCTTCGGAGAGAGATGTGGAAGACGCAAGGCGCGACTATGGTCGGGCGGGTCCGCGGGGTGCTGGTGGCCCACAAGCTGCCCCGGGCGTGTTCTTCGGTGGCTCATCCGTGGCATCGTCGGCGGCAGGACTGCTGGCTAACCAGGCAGAAATTCAAATGGTGGCTGCTGTTGACCGGTCGTTGCTCGCCCTGGCGCTGGCTGGGGCGCCTTCCAGTTGCTGCGCTAAGGTCATGGGAGCCAAGGAAAGTGGGTTGGTGCGAACCAGCAGGCACCACGTGGAAGCTATCCCTATACCCGATCAGCTAAGGCTGGCTGAAAGCCATGCGGGTGTGCAAACTCCTGTGCGGCCATCATGGTCTTGCCCGCCCACGCAGGGTGCGGACCAACCAGGGGATCCGAGGGAGCAGTTGGGCAGAAGTAGGTCTCCTCCATCGGTTGCCTTGTCGGGTTGAGGGAGCGCTAGCCAGCCCTAACAGCGATGGCTCCTGGGGACAGCTTGCCCCCAATGCAGCACGTGAGCGGGGATGTTTGCATGGACAACGACACGTTGGGCTCGATGGGTGGAAGATTAATTATTGGTTCACTTGATTTGCCCCTGGATGGTTCAGGCGACATGCAGCCAATAGCGGAAGGGCCCAGAAGCAATCATTTGCTTGACCCAGCGGCAGATGGCCTCTCTGGGGCGAGCCTAATGCAGCGCGCACCTACCGACGAAGATATGGGTGATGGTTGCGACAGCTGGGAGGCGGAAGAGAAAAGCACGGCGCCAACGCACTTCGAGACCGAAGACATGGTCCTGGTCAGTTTGTTGGCTGGCTCAGGGGCCTCCACCTGCCTGGATGCAACTGGCGAAATCCCATGCACGCCATGCACATAGTTGGAGCAACGTAGCCCACTGGCTGTCCTGTGCACTCAACTTACGAAGGCGCTCACCCCGGTTCTGGACAAAGGCCCAGTAGAGAAGCAGCCGTGCCTAAGAGACGCCCAAGGCAAAAACGACAACCTATTCTCATCAGGGAGGGATCGGACGTGGTAACGTAACCAAACAGCAGAATGTTCTCATCAGGGAGCTTTGCCTCGTGAATGAAGGAGAGGTTATCAGCGACGAAGCCCTGCATGCTTACGTGGAGCTCTTTGAGAGACCACTCATGGACACGCAGATCAAGGCCTTGTTTGGTGGGAGCTTGGGGTTCTTCCATTGATGGCGGAGGAGATGGTGGTGGACGGGCACTAGCTGCTACGTCCGGTGGAATGAATGTAGCCCAACTCAATGAATGGTCGCCCGCTCAAAACACTCGTGTGGAATGTTCGGGGATTAAACACCCCTGCCCATAGAAGTGCTATATCCCAGGTGGTTCAAACTACAAGTCTGAGCATAGTATGCTTTCAAGAAACCAAAATGGAGACTATAACTGTGGATGTAGTGAGGATTGCCTTGGCAATAAATTTGAAAACTTTTTCTACTTGCCGGCTGTTGGTACATGTGGTGGGATTCTCCTAGCATGGGACGCGTTGGTGGTTGCTCTGTCCAACCCCCATTACACTGAAAATACTTTGACAACTTTAGTAAAGCCTTCCGAGGGAGTCCAATGGTGGATAACGGGCGTATATGGCCTGCAACTTGACCATGAGAAAATCCTTTTCATGCAAGAACTAGTAGATTCGAGAGCTTCACATCGGACCGTGTATAGTGGTGGGGGATTTCAATCTCCTAGTAAACCCCGAGGACAAGAGTAACAACATGATCAATAGGCGAATGATGTGTAGGTTCCGAACCACGTTGAATCTGTTGGAACTAAAGGAGCTTTATTTGAATGGGCGGAGATACACATGGTCAAATGAGAGGGCCAGAGTGACGTTGGAGAAGATCAATCGCGTCTTCTGCACATCCTCGTGGGAAGACTTGTACCCCACTTGTTGCCTCACGGCTTTAGGTATAGCAGTTTTGGATCCCTACCCTGTCCTCTTGGACATGAACGCGGATCTTTGCATGGGGAGGAGATTCAAGTTTGAGGCTTTCTGGACACGTGCGAAAGGATTTATGGATGTGGTGGCTAATGCACAGGACTCGGTACCACATCAGGGAAGCCCATACGTGGTGCTTGACAGAAAACTCTGGGCCACGACCAAGAGCCTGAAAAATGGAGTGATAAGTGGATTGGAAACATTAAACTACAAGTAGCTATTGCTTTGGACGTTATCTACCGGTTGGACAAGGCAATAGATACTAGAGCTTTGTCTGGCCAAGAAAGAGAGTTGAGGAATATCTTAAAACGGAAATTGCTTGGCCTGAGCTCACTCGAGAGATCTATTGCAAGACAAAGGTTATAATCCTTTTCCTCAGGGAGGGATATGCTAACACACGCCTATTCCACCAATCAGCCTGCCACCGCCAAAGGAGAAATGCCATCTATACACTCAAGAACGATGCTGAATTGGCTACATGACATGATGAGCTCGCACAGATGGTGGACTCAAACTATGACAACCTGTTTGGTATGGCTCCGGCCCGACCCCACTCACTTGATATGAGTCTCTTGCAACTACCTGCGGTTGACATGCTGCACTTGGACATCCAATTCACGGAGGAGGAGGTGGAAAAAGTGATCAAGTCGATGCCCCTTGACAAGGTGCCGAGGCCGGATGGATTCACGGGCAGATTTTTTGCAACATGTTGGACCATCATTAGAGGTGATATCATGCGAGCCATGCATGCTTTTTGTCAAGGCAATATGCGGTGATTGTCAGCAATCAACAAGGCCTTAGTTAGACTCCTACCCAAGTTTGATGGCGCAGAAGATATAAATGATTTCCGGCCCGTTAGTCTTGTCCATGGGGCCATCAAAATGTTCGACAATGTATTATCTACAAGGCTGGCGGTGGAGTTACCAAAACTGGTGGGAAAGCATCAGAGTGCTTTTGTTAGAGGGCGTTCGATACACAACAACTTCATGCTCGTCCAGTGCACTGCACGTAGGTTACACACCCTCAAGGAGCTCACGGTCATGATGAAGCTTGATATTACTAAAGTGATAGAGGCAAAGGTGTCCCGTCTTTTGATGAGATGGTGGCTATCATTTTCGGTGGAATAGACTTTGACGATCTGACTAAGAACGTGCGAGGACGTCGCGCCTTAGCAATCACTCAACCAACTCCGAGAGGTTATTGACCACGCCGGAGCACGATCAACCTGATCATGAAGGTCTATTTCCTGCACGCAAACGAAGAACAAGCAAGAAACTAAAATAGCAATCTGAATATTGCGAATATAAGAGGAAAGCTTTATTAATGAAAGTAGGGTTCTGTGACGTCTTGGTCTGGTCGTAGAACACAAACGAAGGCCGCGAAGTTGCAGCTATGGCGAACTTTAATCTAAACAAAACCGAAGTCTAAAACGACGCCCTAAGGGCTGTATTTATAGGGAGACAGAGGGGAATTTCGTCCACCCTTGGCATGGTGGAACTAAATTCTATCCTAAGTCGTTTTCCCTATTAATACGGACTCTAAAACAGCCTACCAAGTGTATTTTTGAAATTACATGGGCTTGGCCCAAAAATAAGGTGGCACAGCACCTATATTAAGCAATGGACGAAATTTATGAAAGGCCATCTTGTATATTTCGTCCATGTCCTTATACGTCATCATGGTGGCTTCAAAGTGCTGAAAACTCCACCAGAAACTCCGTTCTTGTTCCCCTTGCGCATGCCATCATCTCCATGCTTGATCATGCTCCAATGTTCATCCATCTTGTCCATGCTGGGCCCTTCATTTGTAAGCAAAATAAATGTATCCAATTTAGGCAGCATCATATTCTCATGAACATTAGAATCGTTACCAAGAAACGAAAGTACCTGGTAATTTAATTGGCGTGCGCGAGCTCTAGTAATTGGTCCCATATGTGTAACAGCAGGAGTTGTGGGTGTAACTGTGGTAGTGATGTCCTCATCATCCTCCTCTTCTTGAATTGAAATCATCCTCGACGGAAGCTCATATTCCTCACCCAAATAAGGCTTCAAATCTGCAATGTTAAAAGTGGGACTAATCCCAAAATCTGTAGGTAGCTCAAGTTTATATGCATTATCATTTATTTTCTCTAACACCTTAAAAGGACCATCAGCACGTGGCCTTAGCTTAGGTTTGCGCAAATCAGGAAACCTATCTTTGCATAAATGGAACCAAACAAGATCTCCTGGTTCAAACACAATATGTCTTCTCCCCTTATCGCCAGCAAGTTTGTATTTAGCATTCATGCGCTCAATGTTTTCCTTAGTTAACTCATGCATTTTTAAGATCAATTCAGCACGTTGTTTAGCATCAACGTTAACCTTCTCCGAAGATGGAAGAGGCTACAAATCAATGGGTGCACGAGGTAGGAAACCATACACAATTTCAGAAGAGCACATCTTAGTAGTAGAATGCAGCGAACGATTATAAGCAAATTCAATATGAGGCAAGCATTCTTCCCACATTTTCAAGTTATTCTTCAAAATAGCTCTAAGCATAGTAGACAATGTTCTATTGACTACTTCAGTTTGTCCATCAGTTTGGGGGTGACATGTAGTACTGAAAAGCAGTCTAGTCCCCAACTTAGCCCATAAACATCTCCAAAAGTGGCTAAGAAACTTAGTATCACGATCTGAAACAATATTATTTGGCACACCATGCAAGCGAATAATTTCAGGAAAGAACAAATCAGCAACATGAGCAGCATCATCGCTTTTATGACATGGTATAAAGTGTGCCATTTTCGAAAATCTATCCATGACAACAAATATGCTATCCCTCCCCTTCTTTGTTCGAGGTAAACCTAAAACAAAGTCCATAGATATGTCCTCCCATGGAACACTAGGTAAAGGCAAATGCATATATAAACCATGAGCATTGAGTCATGACTAGGCTTTTTGACATGTAGTGCAGCGAGCAACAAAACGCTCAACATCCCGTCTTATCTTTGGCCAAAAGAAACGTGCAGCAAGTACGTCCTTCGTCTTCTTCACGCCAAAGTGTCCCATTAAACCTCCTCCGTGCGCCTCCTGCAACAACAAAAGACGAACGGAGCTAGCTGGAATGCATAGCTTGTTAGCATAGAAAACAAATCCATCATTTATGACAAACTTGTTCCATGTTCTTCCTTCTTTACAATTCTACATGACATCTTTAAATTCAGCATCATGCACATATTGATCTTTGATGGTCTCCAAACCAAATATTTTAAAGTCAAGTTGTGAAAGCATAGTATAACGACGAGACAATGCATCAGCAATAGCATTTTCTTTGCCCTTCTTGTGTTTAATGACATAAGGGAAAGTCTCAATGAATTCAACCCATTTAGCATGTCTACGGTTCAGTTTTGCTTGACTTTTAATGTGTTTCAAAGATTCATGATCAGAATGTATAACAAATTCTTTGGGCCATAAATAATGTTGCCATGTTTCCAAAGTCCGAACAAGAGCATATTGTAGGATCAAAAGTATGTCTAGAGGGGGCGGGAGGTGATTAGACTACTTGACCAAATAAAAATCTATCATTTTCCCTATTTTAGTTGTGGGCAGATTTTAGCAAGTATACCAAGTCAAGTAAAACCCTACACATGCAATTCTATGAGTGTAGCAGCGGAAAGTAAAACATTGCACATGTAAGTAAGGAAGGGGTTTGGAGATTTCAAACGCAATGAAGACACGATGATTTTTGGCGTGGTTCCGATAGGTGGTGCTATCGTACGTCCACGTTGATGGAGGCTTCAACCCACGGAGGGTAACGGTTGCGCGAATCCACGGAGGGCTCCACCCACGAAGGGTCCACGAAGAAGCAACCTTGCCTATTCCACCATGGCTTCCGTCCATGAAGGACTAGCCTCACTCGGGGTAGATCTTCACGAAGTAGGCGATCTCCTTGCCCTTACAAACTCCTTGGTTCAACTCCACATGATCTTGGAGGCTCACAAGTGACACCTAACCAATCTAGGAGACACCACTCTCCAAAAGGTAATAAATGGTGTGTTGATGATGAACTCCTTGATCTTGTGCTTCAAATGATAGTCTCCTCAACACTCAATCTCTCTCTCACAGATTTGGCTTGGGTAGGAGCAGGATTGGAGTGGAAAGCAACTTGAAGAGGCTAGAAATCAAGGTTCAAATGGTTGGATTGGAATCTCTTGTTCTCAACACATGAGTAGGTGGTTCTCTCTTAGAAAATGTATGGTGGAAGTATAGGCACGTTCTAATGGCTCTCTCATAGAGTAGGCGGTGGTGGAGGGGTATATATAGGCAGCACCAAAAATCCAATCGTTACAAGTACTTTACCCAACTCGTTGACACCGACATGAAAATCTCGGTGAGACCGACTAGTGTAAAAGACTTGACCGTTAGGCTTTTCGGTGAGACTGAACAAAACATCTCGGGGAGACCGAAGTGCAATGGCTAGGGCAAGACCACGTTTCGGTAGTTCCAAAAATTTCATCTCGGAAATTCTGAAGTGAAGTGACATCGTTAAAGCAACTTGGTCAGGCCGTCTCGGTGAGACCGAGAACCATTTCGGTTACGCCAAAGTGTTAGGGTTTGGCATGTGGCATTGTATATAGCAATCTCGGTGGGTCCAGATGGGAGTGTTTCGGTGGGACCGAGATCAACTTTACGGTTTTGTATAGGAATGAAGTGGAGAAGTGTTTGAGGGTTTTGGAGCAATATCACTAAGCACTTGAGCAATTGAGTCATGACCAAAACCTTATCCCCTTTTAATAGTATTAGATTTTCCTATGGACTCAATGTGATCTTGGATCACTTAACCAAAAATGTAGAGTCTTGAGGCTTTGCCAATCTTTGTCCTTAGCATTTTGAGGGATCCACATTCACTAGTCCATGCCATGCCAATCATTGATCTTCTCTAAAATCTATTATCTATGAGCATTAGATCAATGACATATATGTTGTATTAATTACCAAAACCACCCGGGGATTTGTTGCACTTTCACATATAAATCCTTATCTTAAGTAGAATAATTCAGACTAGGCCCACTCAATTTTTCAGAAAACTATGCAACAGGTTTACCATCTTGTAATAACACACCTCCTAATCCAATTCCACTAGCATCACATTCAAGCTCAAAAGTCTTATTAAAATTAGGAAGTTGGAGTAAAGGAGCATGGGTCAACTTATCTTTCAATACCGTGAAGGCTTCTTCCTATGCGGTACCCCAAACAAAAGGCACATCCTTCTTTGTAAGCTCATTGAGAGGTGCAGCAATGGTGCTGAAATCTCTCACAAAACGCCTATAGAAACCAGCGAGACCAAGAAAACTCCTCACTTGTGTGACCATTTTGGGCTGCGGTCAACTCTCAATAGCTTCAATCTTTGCTTTATCAACTTCAATTCCCCGTGGAGTAACAATATAGCCAAGAAAAGATACTCGGTCGGTGCAAAAGGTGCACTTCCCAAGGTTACCAAACAAACGTGCATCACGTAGCGCAGTAAAACAGCACGTAAATGTTCCAAATGTTCCTCCAAAGATCTGCTATAAATCAGTGTATCATCAAAATAGACTACCGCAAATCGTCCAATGAAAGCACGTAAAACCTCGTTCATTAATCTCATGAAAGTACTAGGTGCATTAGTTAACCCAAAAGGCATGACTAACCACTCATATAAGCCAACCTTAGTTTTAAATGCTGTTTTCCATTCATCTCCCAATTTCATACGAATTTGATGGTATCCACTATGCAAATCAACTTTGGAGAAAATAGTGGAGCCACTTAATTCATCAAGCATATCATCTAGCCTACGAATAGGATGACGATACCAAATAGTAATATTATTAATGCCTCTACAATCAACACACATACGCGATGTACCATCCTTTTTTGGCACTAGTATAATAGGAACAGCACAAGGACTAAGAGATTTGCGTATATAACCTTTGTCGAGCAGCTCCTGTACTTGACGCATAATCTCGTTCGTCTCCTCTGGATTGGTACGGTATGGCGCACGGTTGGGCAGTGATGCACCGGGAATTAAGTCAATCTGATGCTCAATCCCTCGAATAGGTGGTAATCCCGGCGGCATGTCTTGTGGAAAGACGTCAGCGAACTCCTGCAAAATGTTAGTGATAGCAGGAGGCAAAGAGGGTGGCACGTCCTCGAATGAAAATAATGCCTCTTTGCACACAAAAGCATAGCAAACAGATTTGCTAAAATCTAGATCATCAATATAAGATTTGGTGGCAAGCAAACATCCACTTTTCAATTTAATTGCAGAGGCAACATGAGATGATGGTTTGTTATTAGGCTTCATTTGTTGCTCAAATTCTTTTGCCACAATCTGATTTTCACTCTTGTTTTACTCCTGTTTTGCTTTACTAGCTCTAGTAAGATCATCTTTCAAAATGTGTTCAGGAGTCATAGGAAGCAAAGTAATATGTTTGTCCTTATGAACAAGAGTATACTGATTGTTTCTACCATGGTGTATAGAATTTTTATCGAATTGCCATGGTCTACCAAGTAATAGGGAGCATGCTTGCATGGTACTGTCGGGCCAGTGGGAACCAGGGTACCATGGCCCGTCTGGCTACGGCCCAGGAAGTGATGCCTGGCGAAGGCCCAGAAGCGGCCCATCCACGGGCGCCGCGAAGCAAGACACCTCGCGAGGCGCCGGTCTCACGAGGACCCCCTCCACTAGGAGCGAACCACCAAGACCTGGCGGCAGCAGCAGGAAGCCTCGCGGGGCCCCCTCGCGAGGCGGCCTCCCGAGGCAGCCTCCCGAAGCCACCCGAGCCTAGCGTCAGCCACGCAGTCCAGTGCCCACCATGTGGGTGACGCATCCCCGCAGGATGACGACAGCGGCAGGAACCGTACTAGCAGGCACCGACAGGGAGGATTTTCTTGTTGGTGCTAAAGGGGCAGCGCCAGCTGCCCACCCCCAAAGCAAGTCCCAAAGCCTGCCCGATTGGTGAAAGAAGACCAGGACGATAAGGCGTGCAGGGCGGAGGTCATCACCGAGCCCACCGGCGCGTCATGGATAACACCTTTGCAGGCGAAGACCACATTTTGTCAGGATAAGCCTGGGCGCCTGTGCCCTTTCAAACTGCCATTGCATGTGGCAACCCTTCCCGCCAACATTTTTGGTGGAAGAGGACCAAGGCGGCTATAAAAGGGGCAGTGCTGCCACCGTAGAGAGGGGTCGCTTCCTTCTTCCTCAATCTTGTACGCGAGAACTCTCTTACCCCCAATAATCCCACCACAAGCAGGAGTAGGGTTTTACACCGCGAGGTGGCCCGTACCTGGGTAGCTGTTGTGTCACCTGTCGTGCCCTGCACGTAGCGTGCTCTCGCCGTAGCCTCGCCGTGGTCACCGTCTAGCTGGTAGGAGCGAGCGTGCCCCCAGTGTTTGAACCAGGGTCCTCGGAGCCCCAATTCCGACATTTGGCGTGCCAGATAGGGGCCTGCTTCCGCTCCTTCCGCCTCGACATCGCCATGCCTGACGCTCGATGCGAGCGCGCGGAACGCAGGGCGGTCAGGGTGGCCCAGATGGAGCCGGTATCCCGTGACAACCGTCGATGCCGCGCTGGTGCCACCACCGACCCTGCTGCTAGGGAGCAGCAGGCCTCCTCCCTCCACCCGTTCATGCAGCCAGCTGGCCACACCACCACCGCTTCCTCGCTCGCCCGCCGTGAGCCGCCCCACCGAGGCTGCTGCGCTACCGCCCCACCAAGGCCGGCTATGACGCCTGGCTGGGCCGCATCACCGAGCTCGTCAACGCCGCCGGAGACGCCCCTGCGCCCTCTCACTCGCTCCACCCTCCGTCGCTCTATGCCGGGGAGGTGGCACACGGCGCGCCCCCACTGCCTCCTCCGTCCAACGATGGCGGCGGGCGCGAGAGCCGTCCCGCAACGCATCTTCACCAGACCTCGACAAGGAGAGCTGCCAGATCGTTCGGCGCGCGCCGCCCGACGCGCGCGTGCTCCTCGAGCAGCAGCGCCAGCGTCAGGACCGCACCATCCAGGAGGTTGCGGCTGCCGGTCGCCAGAACCGTGATGCCCTCACTGGCGGCGTCGCCTCCAGCATCGGGGGCTGCCGCGCCTTCACCTGAGAGCTGTGCCGCGTGGTGTGGCCTACGAAGTTCAAGCCGGACCTGCCTCCTCGCTACGACGGCACCCCCAACCCCACGGAGTTCTTGCAGCTCTACACCCTAAGCATCGAGGCAGTGAACGATGACAACAAGGTCATGGTGAACTGGTTCCCCATGGCCCTCAAGGACGAGCCGCGCTCTTGGCTCATGAACCTCCCCGAAGCGTCGATTTCTTCATGGGCTGAGCTATGCAGGCAGTTCATCACCAACTTCAAGGGCACGCACGAGCACCCCCTCATGCTCAACGACTTGCGCGCCGTGCGCCAGCGCCCTGACGAGACTCTCCACAAGTACATCCAGTGCTTCAGCCAAGTGCGCAACAAGATCCCGCGCGCCTCCGACACCACCACCATCTCTGCGTTCTCCTCCGGCATCAAGGACGTCCGGATGCGCGAGAAGCTTGCCATCAACGACGAGCTTGACACCGTGGTTGAGTTGTTCGACCTTGCCGATAGGTGCACCAAGGCTAAAGAAGGCCGCCTCTTCATCCACAACGACCCAGATGTGGCGCCCGATGCCGCCAAGACCAAGAACAAGGACGCCAAGCACAAGGGCCCTGCCGTGCTTGCGGCAGAGCTCGAGCAGAACCGCGGCTGCGACCGTGCCGAGCCCAAGAAGGATGGTCGTCCGTACTGCGCCTACCACGACATGTTCTCCCACAACATTGAAGACTGCCACGAGCTCAAGCTGCTTTGCGAGAGCCACCAGGATGGGCGCGGCGGCCGCAACGATCGCGGTGCCGGCCGCGGAGGTGGCCACAACAACAACCGCTAGGGCGACCGTGGTAACAACGGCAACGGCTACTTCCGGCAGGGCTGGCGCGACCAGCCGCGGCAGGCCAATCCTCAGGCCAACGCCGCTCTGCCGCCGTTGCCGCCACCGCCCTGAAGGAACAATGGCAACCAGCCTGACGAGGGTGCCGGGGGCTACCAGGAGCCTCGCGAGGTGGCTTGCATCCTCGGCGGGGCCTAGGCCCCCCCGTCCAACCGCCACTTCAAGCAGTTCGCTCGCGAGGTGAATGCAGCCCTCCCGAGGCCCGAGGCTTCTCAGCCCCTCAAGTGGTCGCAGTATGCCATCTCCTTCGACTCCAAGGACCACCCCAAGTCCACGAAGGCAGTGGGCGTGATCCCCATGCTGTGCACCCCCACCATCAGCAATGTTGCTGTCACCAAGACACTCGTCGACGGAGGCGCATGACTCAACGTGACCTCCATCGAGACCTTCGAGAAGCTCTAAGTACCCAACGAGCAGCTGATGCCGACGAGGCCCTTCTCAGGCGTCACTGATGGCTCCACGCTGCCTTTGGGGTGGGTGCGCCTCCCCGTGACCTTCGGCACCCGCAAGAACTACCGGACTGAGCTCATTGAGTTTGATGTGGCGCACATTGGCCTGTCGTACAACGCCATCTTGCACTACCCCATGCTCGCCAAGTTCATGGCTGTGACCCATCACGCCTACAACGTCCTCAAGATGCCGGGCTGCAGCGACATCATCACCGTCCGCTGCAACGAAAAGGACGCAGTCCGCTCCCTCATGAGCGCCTACAAAGCTGCCGCCACCGCCTACCCCGCTGATGAAGATGACGTCGAGCCTCCTGAGGCCCCACCCGCGAAGAAGATGCAGCTGTTCTCTCAGGCGTGAGTTGAGATGAAGAAAGTGTCGGTGGACGGCAGCGGCTCAGGCCCTGCCTTCACCATCGGCACCGGCTTTCTCCTGCATAGGAAGGCGCGCTTGTCACCTTCCTTCGGGCAAATGCGGATGTGTTCGCTCGGACAACATCTGATTTGTCCGGTGTGCCGAGGGAGGTGATCGAGCACCACTTAGCGGTGTGCCCCAACGCACGCCTCGTGAAGCAGAAGGCACGGCGCCAAGCGCCAGAGAAGCAAGAGTTCATCATCAAAGAAGTTCAGAAGCTACAAGAAGTAGGGGTCATCCATGAGGTGCGCCATCCTGAATTGCTCGCCAACCCAGTCGTAGTACCCAAGAAAGGCGGCAAGGAGCGAATGTGTGTCGACTTCACAAGCCTCAACAAGGCCTGCCCTCAAGATCCCTTCCCGCTGCCTCGCATCGACCAGATCGTGGACTCCACCACCGGGTGTGAGTTGCTGTGCTTCCTAGACTCCTTCTCAGGCTACCACCAGATCAAGATGGCAACGGAAGACGTGGAGAGAACGGCCTTCATCACCCCCTGTGGGATATACTGCTACATCTGCATGCCCTTCGGCCTGAGGAGTGCCGGAGCCAGCTTCCAGAGGCTGATGCGCATCGCCCTAGGGCCCTAGATGGGAAGAAACGCAGAGGCCTACGTCGACGACATCGTTGTCAAGACGCACGAGGCCTGGTCCCTCATCGCGGACCTTGAGGAAACGTTCGCCAACCTGCGCAAGGTCAACCTCAAGCTCAACCCCGACAAGTGCGTCTTTGGAGTCCTTTCCGGCAAGCTGCTTGGCTTCCTGGTCTCCCACCGCGGTATTGAGGCCAATCCTGAGAAGATCAAGGCCATCGAGAGGATGCGCCCTCCCCAGAACCTCAAGGAAATGCAGCGCCTGGCGGGATGCATGGCCTCGCTTGGGCGCTTCATCTCCAAGTTTGGCAAGCGAGCCCTGCCGTTCTTCAAGCTCATGAAGAGATTCGGCCCCTTCAAGTGGACTCCTGAGGCTGACGCGGCCTTCGAGGACCTTAAGAGGTACCTGACAAGCCCGCCCATCATGGTCGCGCCACGCTCTCGTGAGCCCCTGCTCCTGTACTTGGCAGCCACCCCCCAGACGGCCAGCGCGGCCCTGGTGCCGGTACGAGAGGAACGCATCTGCATCCAGAAGAAGCCTACTGAGGCCGCATCGACACCTACCGAGGTCGCGCCTTCACCTGCAGAGGGCCCTCCTCAGGAGGCCCCTGATGAGCCGCCTCACGAGCCATCTCCCGAGCCCTCTGAGCCTCATGAGCCTCTCGGACCCCCCGAAGAGCAAGCTGCTGCCACAACTACATGCCTCTTCGAGCACCCCGTGTACTTCGTCACTACGGTGCCGTGGGATGCGCGCAAGCGCTATCCCATGTAGCAGAAGCTCCTCCTCGCTCTCCTCGTCGCCTCCACGAAGCTGCGCCACTACTTCCAGGGCCATCCCATCAAGGTGATCACATCCTACCCCTTGGAGCAAGTTCTGCGTAGCCCCAATGCCGCTGGCCGGGTCACCGAGTGGAACATCGAGCTGCAGGCCTTCGAGCTGTAATTCTGCACCACAAGGACGATCAAGGGCACAGCCTTGGCGGACTTCGTGGCAGAATGGACGGACCCGCACCAAGAAGAGCCTCGCGGGGACGAATCCCTCCTGCCTGGAGACGAAGCACCTGGCAGCTGGACCGTGCACTTCGATGGTGCGTTCTCACGACAGGGCGCGGGAGCTGGCGTCGTGCTCACCTTGCCAACAGGAGACAAGTTCTACTACGCTGTCCAACTCTGCTTCAAGCATGACGACAAGGTCTCCAACAACATCACAGAGTACGAAGGCTTCATCGCTGGGCTCAAGGTTGCTTTCGCTCTCGGCATCAAGCGCCTCCTCATTAAGGGAGACTCACAGCTCCTCGTCAACTTCTCCAACAAAAGCTACAAGCCCAAAGACGAGCACATGGCCGCCTACTTGGAAGAAGTGCGCAAGCTTGAGAAGCGCTTCCTTGGCCTGGAGCTCCAGCACATCCCTCACGGTAGCAACAAAGAAGCAGACGACATCGCCAAGCGGGCATCTCGCCGCGAGCCACAAAACCCCGGCGTCTTCGAAGAAAGGCTCCTGAAGCCATCAGCTGCACCACCTGCCGCGAGCGCCACGGCGCCTCATGAGGAGCTCCCACCCGCACCGCCCACAGGCGCACCTGACTGCGGCCCATCTTCAGGCGCTCGTCTACTGCTGGCGCTGAAGCCTCAAGCGGATAGCTGGGTCGCGGAGTTCAAGACCTACTTGCAAAGCGGTACCCTCCCGGAGAAGGACTCAGAGGCAGAGTGCGTGGCTCGCCAGGCCACCGCTTACTGCTTGAAGGATGGCAAGCTCTACCGCAGGTGCCCCAACGGCGTCGCGCTGTGATGCATCTCTGAAGAGCAAGGGCGTGTGCTACTTGCCGACATCCATGGTGGAGACTGCGGCCACCACTCTTCGTCGCGCACCCTCACCGGCAAGGTGTTCCGCGGCGGCTTCTACTGGCCCACCGTGCTCCAAGACGCCACCGAGCTGGTCCAATCCTGCGAAGCCTGCCAATTCCACGCCAAGCAAATCCACCAGCCGGCGCAAGGCCTCCAGACGATCCCACTCTCGTGGCCCTTCGCGGTCTGGGGGCTGGACATCTTGGGCCCTTTCCCTCGCGTGGCAGGCGGCTACCGATACCTCCACGTTGCCATCGACAAGTTCACCAAGTGGGCGGAGGTCGAGCCTATCTGCACCATCCCGGCAGGATCAACCGTCAAGTTAATCAAGGGCCTCATGAGCCGCTTTGGCGTCCCCAATCGCATCATCACTGACAATGGCTCGCAGTTCACCAGCGGCCTCTTCAAGTCATACTGCTCCAGCCTTGGCACGCAGATCTGCTACGCCTCCGTCGCGCACCCGCTAAGCAATGGCCAGGCAGAACGCGCCAACCTGAGGTCCTCAAGGGCCTCAAGACATGAAGCTTCAAGAAAAAGCTTGACGTCTGCGGCAAAGGCTGGCTTGACGAGCTCCAGTCCGTGCTATGGTCAATCCGCACAACAGCAACCAAGCCTTCTGGTGAAAATCCCTTCTTCCTCATCTACGGAGCGGAAGCAGTCTTATAGAGGCAAAGGTGTCCCATCTTTTGATGAGATGGCAGCTATCATTTTGGGTGGAAGTCGACTTTGACAATCCGACTACGAACGTGCGAAGACATCGCACCTTAGCAATCGCTAAACGAACTCTGAGAGGTTATTGACCATGCCGGAGCATGATCAACCTGACCACGAAGGTCTATTTCCTGCGTGCAAATGAAGAACAAGAAAGAAATTAAAATTGCAATCTGAATATTGCGAATATAAGAGGAAAGCTTTATTAATGAAAGTGGGTTTCTGTGACGTCTTGGTCTGGTCGTTGAACACAAACGAAGTACGCGAAGTTGCAGCTATGGCGAACTTTTAATCTAAACAAAACCCAAAGTCTAAACGGTGCCTTAAGGGCTGTATTTGTAGGGGGAAAGAGAGGGGATTTCATCCCCCCTTGGCAAGGTGGGACTAAAACACCTCCCGAGTCGTTTCCCCTACAATATGGACTCTAAAAAATAGCCTATAAGTAGTATTTCGAAATTACATGGGTCTGGCCCAAAAATAAGGTGGCGCAACACCTATATTAAGCTATGGATGAAATTTATGAAAGGGCATCTTGTATATTTCGTCCATGTCCTTGTACGTCATCATGGTGGCTCCAAAGTGCTGAAAACTCCACCAGAAACTCCGTTCTTGTTCCCCTTGCGCGCACCATCCTCTCTATGCTTGATCATGCTCCAATGTTCATCCTTCTTGTCCATGCTAGGGCCTTCATTTGTAAGCAAAACAAACGTATCCAATTTAGGCAGCATCATATTCTCATGAACATTAGAATCGTTACCAAGAAATGAAAGTACCTGGTAATTTAATTGGCGTGCGCGAGCTCTAGTAATTGGTCCCATATATGTAACAGCAGGGGCTGTGGGTGTAACTGTGGTAGTGATGTCCTCATCATCCTCCCCTTCTTGAATTGAAGTCGTCCGCGACGGAAGCTCATATTCCTCACCCAAATAAGGCTTCAAATCTGCAATGTTAAAAGTGGGACTAACCCCAAAATCTGCAGGCAGCTCAAGTTTATATGCATTATCATTTATTTTCTCTAACACCTTATAAGGACCATCAGCACATGGCATTAGCTTTGACTTGCGCAAATCAGGAAACCTATCCTTACGCAAATGTAACCAAACAAGATCTCCAGGTGCAAAGACAACATGTTTTCTACCCTTATCTCCAGTAAGTTTATATTTAGCATTCATACGCTCAATGTTTTCCTTAGTTAACTCATGCATTTTTAAGATCAATTCAGCACGTTGTTTAGCATCAAAATTAACCTTCTCCGAAGATGGAAGAGGTAACAAATCAATAGGTGCACGAGGTAGGAAACCATACACAACTTCAAAAGGGCACATCTTAGTAGTAGAATGCAGCGAACGATTATAAGCAAATTCAATATGAGGCAAGCATTCTTCCCACATTTTTAGATTTGTCTTTAAAACAGCCCTAAGCATAATAGACAATGTTTTATTGACTACTTCAGTTTGTCCATCAATTTGGGGGTGACATGTAGTACTAAAAAGCAATTTCACCCCTAACTTAGCCCATAAACATCTCCAAAAGTGGCTAAGAAATTTAGTATCACGATCTGAAACAATTGTATTTGGCACACCATGCAAGCGAATAATTTCACGAAAGAACAAATCAGCAACGTTTGCAGCATCATCACTTTTATGACATGGAATCTATCTATGACAACAAATATGCTATCCCTCCCCTTCTTTGTTCGAGGTAAAGCTAAAACAAAGTCCATAAATATATCCTCCCAACGAAACAGTAGGTACAGGCAAAGGCATATATAAACCATGAGGATTGAGTCGTGACTTAGCTTTTTGACAAGTACTGCAGCGAGCAACAAAACGCTCAACATCCCTTCTCATCTTTGGCCAAAAGAAATGTGTAGCAAGTACGTCCTCTGTCTTCTTCACACCAAAGTGTCCCATTAATCCTCGTCCATGCACCTCCTGCAACAACAAAAGACGAACGGAGCTAGCTGGAATGCATAGCTTGTTAGCACAGAACACAAATCCATCATTAATGACGAACTTGTTCCATGTTCTTCCTTCTTTACAATGCTGCATTACATCTTTAAAATCAACATCATGAACATATTGATCTTTGATGGTCTCCAAACCAAATATTTTAAAGTCAAGTTGTGACAGCATAGTATAGCGACGAGACAATGCATCAGCAATAACATTTTCTTTACCCTTCTTGTGTTTAATGACATAAGGGAAAGTCTCAATGAATTCAACCCATTTAGCATGTCTACGGTTCAGTTTTGCTTGACTTTTAATATGTTTCAAAGATTCATGATCAGAATGTATAACAAATTCTTTGGGCCATAAATAATGTTGCCATGTTTCTAAAGTCCGAACAAGAGCATATAATTAACATTCTTTATCATAAGTAGAATAGATCAGACTAGGCCCACTCAATTTTTCAGAAAAGTATGCAACAGGTTTACCATCTTGTAATAGCACACCTCCTAATCCAATTCCACTAGCATCACATTCAAGCTCAAAAGTCTTATTAAAATCAGGAAGTTGGAGTAAAGGAGCATGTGTCAACTTATCTTATACCGTGAAGGCTTCTTCCTGTGCGGTACCCCAAACAAAAGGCACATCCTTCTTTGTAAGCTCATTGAGAGGTGCAGCAATGGTGCTGAAATCTCTCACAAAACGCCTATAGAAACCAGCGAGGCCAAGAAAACTCCTCACTTGTGTGACCGTTTTGGGTTGCGGCCAACTCTCAATAGCTTCAATCTTGGCTTTATCAATTTCAATTCCCTGTGGTGTAACAACATAGCCAAGAAAAGATACTCGATCGGTGCAAAAGGTGCACTTCCCAAGGTTACTAATAGAGGCGAGGGTCCCGATCTTTCGATGAGATGATAACTATCGATTTGGTGGAGACGACTTTGACGATCCGACTACGAACGTGCACGACGTTGCGCCTTAGCAATCGCTAAACCAATCTCCAAGAGGTTATTGACCACGCCGGAGCACGATCAACCTGACCACGAAGGTCTATTCCTGCAAGCAATCGAAGAACAAGCAAGAATATGATAATGCAATCTGAATATTGCGAATATAGATGAAGTATTGATAATGGTGGGGTTCCGAAAGCGGTCTTGGTCTGGTCGTTGGACACAAACGAAGTACACGAAGTTGCAATGGCTAACTTTTAACTAAACAAAACCCAAAAGAAAAGCTACTAGATTGATCTACTTATATAGGAGCAAGGGGTGGCGGCCAAGGAGGTGGGAGGACGTCCCAAGGCAGCCTAAAACTAACCCTAGGTCGTACAAGGCCTATGGGCCCAAGTGGAGGTGATGCAACACCTTTGGACTTGTAGTTTGATTCGAATTCTGGTGCAAAGTCATATTGTTTCGTCAATATCTCCACACGACGGACGAATTTGAAGGTGATTCCAATTGGTACGGAAAGCAGATAAAATCTACTTTTCAGCAAAAAAAGAATCACCCAATTCGGAGTCCGGATGAAAAAGTTATTGCCGTTTTGGTACAGGTATGTCTGTGCAGTCCGAATCTGAGTCCAGAACGTGAGAGACTTGGACTCTATCTTCTCTTGGCCAAAAAGTGACGTGAGAGAACTTGTTGAATAGCACCTAATTGTTTCCTTTGACATGAGAGGACCTCTTGAATAGCACCCAACCATTTCCTCTTCTTTTGTCATCACACGTGGTTCATACAAGTGTTCGTCCATCCTGCATTTAGGCATAACATAAAAATAGGTGAAGTATTTTTGTTCCGGATAACATAAATAAATTATTGCATAACTCTTATAAGAAATCACCTCACAAATATGCATGTATGCAATATTTTTGGTCGTATCCAAGGTAGTCATGTCCTCATCATCCTCCCTTTCTGGAAAACAAAGCCGTCCTCGGCGTTGCTTAGTCTGAAATATGGCTAACAAAAGAGACAAGGTGTACATGTTGTATATGTATATGTCATCTATTTTTCTGGATCTCAGTTGTGGCACATCTGAGACATTTATACAAGAGCACACTTCAAATGTCATGAAATATAAAGCCAAAATATTATCACAAGAAGTAGAAGGCATTAAAATATTGCAACACGGTTTGCATATATAAGTGAAGTCCTTATTCATATCAAAAGATTGACAATGTTCATCATTAAACGGTTGTACCTTGATTACGACCAAAAATATTGCATACATGCATATTTGTGAGGTGATTTCTTATAAGAGTTATGCAATAATTTATTTATGTTATCCGGAACAAAAATACTTCACCTATTTTTATGTTATGCCTAAATGCAGGATGGACGAACACTTGTATGAACCACGTGTGATGACAAAAGAAGAGGAAATGGTTGGGTGCTATTCAAGAGGTCCTCTCATGTCAAAGGAAACAATTAGGTGCTATTCAACAAGTTCTCTCACGTCACTTTTTTGGCCAAGAGAAGATAGAGTCCAAGTCTCTCACGTTCTGGACTCAGATTCGGACTGGACAGACATACCTGTACCAAAACGGCAATAACTTTTTCATCCGGACTCCGAATTGGGTGATTTTCTTTTTTTTGCTGAAAAGTAGATTTTATCTGCTTTCCGTACCAATTGGAATCACCTTCAAATTCGTCCGTAGCGTGAAGATATTAACGAAACAATATGACGTTGCACCAGAATCCGAATCAAACTACAAGTCCAAAGGTGTTGCATCACCTCCACTTGGGCCCATAGGCCTTGTACGACCTAGGGTTAGTTTTAGGCTGCCTTGGGACGTCCTCCCACCTCCTTGGCCGCCACCCCTTGCTCCTATATAAGTAGATCAATCTAGTAGCTTTTCCTTTGGGTTTTGTTTAGTTAAAAGTTCGCCATTGCAACTTCGTGTACTTCGTTTGTGTCCAACGACCAGACCAAGACCGCTTTCGGAACCCCACCATTATCAATACTTCATCTATATTCGCAATATTCAGATTGCATTATCATATTCTTGCTTGTTCTTCGATTGCTTGCAGGAATAGACCTTCGTGGTCAGGTTGATCGTGCTCCGGCGTGGTCAATAACCTCTTGGAGATTGGTTTAGCGATTGCTAAGGCGCAACGTCGTGCACGTTCGTAGTCGGATCGTGAAAGTCGACTTCCACCAAAACGATAGCCACCATCTCATCGAAAGACGGGACACCTTCGCCTCTATTAAGTGGTATCAGTTTTCAGGTTGCTCGGTGAGAATTTCCCGTTATCCCTAGATTAGATTTATTTTTCTTACCTATTACCCAAGAAAAAGCCATACAAAAAAAAGTTAGATCTATTCATCCTTTGTCCAAGCCAGTCTGAGCCTTTGTAATTTTCTTTTCAGTGCTTGCATAGTTGAATTATCGGTTGCATCGTCGTGTCGAGTTGCTGGTCTTAGCATCTAGTGCCTTAGAGTTTCGAGTTCTGTCCACAGATTGTCATGCCACTGCCGCACCATCTTCATCGCTGCTGCCATATACCACCAGCACACAGCCGTCATCCCTTCCGTTGTTGCCCACATCAATTTCCACTGCCTGTTTCGGTCATTGTCATTATCATACTTGAGGTCGTTCACATCTACGCTTGATCCAATCTACATCTTATCTGATTTTGTTGGGAAAAAAAAGTGAGAGAGTAAAAAAAAGTGAGAGAGAGAAAAAAAAAAGAAGACAAAAAAAAAGTCAGTGAAAAAAAAAGAGAGAAGAGAAAAAAAACACAAATTTCGGATCTATCTAGACTCAATCTCGTATCTGAATTCGGATTGAAATCTGTTTTGCGCAGTGTTCAGTAAAACAGGTGTATCTTTCTCATACGAACTCCGTTTTGACTCCACGAGTATTCAAATTCGAGCTATCGACGAGCCGCATCTGAATAGTTCATCAAGCTTGTTCATTATTGTCACCTCCAAATCGGCTTCTAAATAGGACTTTTTGCCCTCCGAAGGTCGTGAACACAGTTTGTCATTATTTTTCAGGTTCGTTTCTGAATTATTTGACTCCTCATACGAACTCGGAATTGAGTGATTCTTTTTGCATACGAAAGCTTGAGTCAGTAGCATTCTTGAGAAAAAATATCAGAAATTTGACATATTATCTTTCATAGGAAAGTTGTAGAGAGAGTTTCGGTATATCCTGCTTGGCGGTCATTTATCATCATTGTCTTTACTGCCATTGTGATCTTCACTTATATCTTGCTGTCCAGAGCTAATTCATATCATCCGTTGCTACTATTTGTCCTACGCCGTGACTTCATTAGTGTTCTAGGCTCGCGTCTCTAGTACGGTCTAGCCTAGGACCAGCACAGTACCGTCGTTGAGCGTTTATTCAACATTGCATCTCTGAATTGATTATTGCTAATCTTTTGCTACCATATATTAAGCCTTCCAAGCTCCATATATTTCTACACCGTGTATGCATACGTTCACCTGGTAATCGCTTTACTCAATCTTCAGAGATATTGACACCATCGGTTGCCGGTCACCACCTGCTGCATGGTAAGAATTTGTAAGACATTGATATTTGCTTTACTGTGAGCGTCTTACCACCACATCCCAGTAGTTCATAGGAACAATATTCTTGGATTTTATTTCTTGTTTCTACTAATCATGACAGGATCCAGAGTTGTCAGTTTGTGGGCTTCGTCAATCGTGGGAGACGTGCCACCACCTAAGCAAATACCACAACCGTCACGAGAAGTGCAAAGACATTCCAATACACATGATCAGGTTAATGTTTCTATACCACCATTTAATGGCCGTTTTAGACCTGCTTTATATATTGAATGGGAGTTCGAAATAAATGATATATTTGCTTCTCATAATTTTGCTGAACATAAAAAAGTTAAGGTCGCGATTGATTCATTCACTGGTTATGCTTCAGTTTGGTGGAGTGAATATTGTCGTTTACACCCTGATTATATACATATTACTTGGGATGATTTAAAACTTGCCATGAGACACACATTCGTTCCTACTTATTACACTCGTGACATGATTAAAAAGTTCAAAAATTTAAAACAAGGCAGTGACACCGTAACGAAATATTATGACGATTTACAAACGACCTTGTTGCATTCCTCATTAGAAGAAAGTGAAGAAGATTTTATGGATAGATTTTGGGGAGGATTAAACCGTGATATTCAGGAGATACTAATTCATGAAAAGTGTTATTCTATGCATCGTTTGTTTTGTCTTGCTTGCAAAGCTGAACAGGTAATAAAACAACGTGTTGCCCACAAGGAGAACGAGCGCAAGGTGCACATTCCAAGAGTTGATACGGTTGTTCCTTCAACTACTAGGCATAGTATGACACCCACATCAATTGTTGTGAGGGCTACATCACCTTCACCATGTGACACGTCACCACCGAGAGTGCCTACATCATGTGAGTTGATCATAAGAGGTAATGACAAAGGTACTGATCTTCCACCTCCACATGAGTATGATGAATGCCTTGTCAATTCCAATGTACCATGTAATGAGCTACCCATTACTTTGATCACACCACCTATTTTAGAGGAATATGTTCATGATTTGACTTTGCCATGTGATCAAATATCAACAATTTTGAGTGCACCTATTGAATTAACTGTTAATGAGAAAGAACCATGTGAATCAAGAAATAAATCAAATTTGGATCAAATATGTTTGAAAATAATTTTGCCATTGTTTAATCATTTTGATATGACCTCCAATTTTGGTGATGATTCTGTGCCAAATGACATGTTGCATATTTGCTTATTTAAGCATGTTGTAGCATCAAAATTTGGAATAATTCAAGTTTATTTACCAATGTTGGGATGGTTTAATGATGAACATTGTCAATCTTTTGATATGAATAAGGACTTCACTTATATATGCAAACCGAGTTGCAATATTTTAATGCCTTCTACTTCTTGTGATAATATTTTGGCTTTATATTTCATGACATTTGAAGTGTGCTCTTGTATAAATGTGTCACATGTGACACAACTGAGATCCAGAAAAATAGATGACATATACATATACAACATGTACACCTTGTCTCTTTTGTTAGCCATATTTCAGACTAAGCAACGCCGTGGACGGCTTTGTTTTCAAGAAAGGGAGGATGATGAGGACATGACTACCTTGGATACGACCAAAAATATTGCATACATGCATATTTGTGAGGTGATTTCTTATAAGAGTTATGCAATAATTTATTTATGTTATCCGGAACAAAAATACTTCACCTATTTTTATTTTATGCCTAAATGCAGGATGGACGAACACTTGTATGAACCACGTGTGATGACAAAAGAAGAGGAAATGGTTGGGTGCTATTCAAGAGGTCCTCTCATGTCAAAGGAAACAATTAGGTGCTATTCAACAAGTTCTCTCACGTCACTTTTTGGCCAAGAGAAGATAGAGTCCAAGTCTCTCACGTTCTGGACTCAGATTCGGACTGCACAGACATACCTGTAACAAAACGGCAATAACTTTTTCATACGGACTCCGAATTGGGTGATTCGTTTTTTGCTGAAAAGTAGATTTTATCTGCTTTCCGTACCAATTGGAATCACCTTCAAATTCGTCCGTAGCGTGAAGATATTAACGAAACAATATGACGTTGCACCAGAATCCGAATCAAACTACAAGTCCAAAGGTGTTGCATCACCTCCACTTGGGCCCATAGGCCTTGTACGACCTAGGGTTAGTTTTAGGATGTCTTGGGACGTCCTCCCACCTCTTTGGCCGCCACCCCTTGCTCCTATATAAGTAGATCAATCTAGTAGCTTTTCCTTTGGGTTTTGTTTAGTTAAAAGTTAGCCATTGCAACTTCGTGTACTTCGTTTGTGTCCAACGACCAGACCAAGACCGCTTTCGGAACCCCACCATTATCAATACTTCATCTATATTCGCAATATTCAGATTGCATTATCTTATTCTTGCTTGTTCTTCGATTGCTTGCAGGAATAGACCTTCGTGGTCAGGTTGATCGTGCTCCGGCGTGGTCAATAACCTCTTGGAGATTGGTTTAGCGATTGCTAAGGCGCAACGTCGTTGCTCTGATACCACTTAATAGAGGCGAGGGTCCCGATCTTTCGATGAGATGATAACTATCGATTTGGTGGAGACGACTTTGACGATCCGACTACGAACGTGCACGACGTTGCGCCTTAGCAATCGCTAAACCAATCTCCAAGAGGTTATTGACCACGCCGGAGCACGATCAACCTGACCACGAAGGTCTATTCCTGCAAGCAATCGAAGAACAACAAGAATATGATAATGCAATCTGAATATTGCGAATATAGATGAAGTATTGATAATGGTGGGGTTCCGAAAGCGGTCTTGGTCTGGTCGTTGGACACAAACGAAGTACACGAAGTTGCAATGGCTAACTTTTAACTAAACAAAACCCAAAAGAAAAGCTACTAGATTGATCTACTTATATAGGAGCAAGGGGTGGCGGCCAAGGAGGTGGGAGGACGTCCCAAGGCAGCCTAAAACTAACCCTAGGTCGTACAAGGCCTATGGGCCCAAGTGGAGATGATGCAACACCTTTGAACTTGTAGTTTGATTCGAATTCTGGTGCAACGTCATATTGTTTCGTCAATATCTCCACGCTACGGACGAATTTGAAGGTGATTCCAATTGGTACGGAAAGCAGATAAAATCTACTTTTCAGCAAAAAAAGAATCACCCAATTCGGAGTCCGGATGAAAAAGGTATTGCCGTTTTGGTACAGGTATGTCTGTGCAGTCCGAATCTGAGTCCAGAACGTGAGAGACTTGGACTCTATCTTCTCTTGGCCTAAAAGTGACGTGAGAGAACTTGTTGAATAGCACCTAATTGTTTCCTTTGACATGAGAGGACCTCTTGAATAGCACCCAACCATTTCCTCTTCTTTTGTCATCACACGTGGTTCATACAAGTGTTCGTCCATCCTGCATTTAGGCATAACATAAAAATAGGTGAAGTATTTTTGTTCCGGATAACATAAATAAATTATTGCATAACTCTTATAAGAAATCACCTCACAAATATGCATGTATGCAATATTTTTGGTCATATCCAAGGTAGTCATGTCCTCATCAGTTACCAAACAAACGTGCATCACGTAGCGTAATAAAAATAGCACGTAAATGTTCCTCCAAAGATCTGCTATAAATCAGTATATCATCAAAATAGACTACCACAAATCGTCCAATGAAAGCATGTAAAACCTCGTTCATTAATCTCATGAAAGTACTAGGTGCATTAGTTAACCCAAAAGGCATGACTAACCACTCAAATAAGCCAAACATAGTTTTAAATGCTATTTTCCATTCATCTCCCAATTTCATACGAATTTGATGGTATCCACTACGCAAATCAACTTTGGAGAAAATGGTAGAGCCACTTAATTCATCAAGCATATCATCTAGCCTAGGAATAGGATGACGATAACGAATTGTAATATTATTAATGGATATACAATCAACACACATACGTGATGTACCATCCTTTTTTGGCACTAGTATAATAGGAACAGCACAAGGACTAAGAGATTCACGTATATAACCTTTGTCGAGCAGCTCCTGTACTTGACGCATAATCTCCTTCGTCTCCTCTGGATTGGTATGGTACGGCGCATGGTTGAGCAGCGAAGCACCGGGAATTAAGTCAATGTGATGCTCAATCCCTCGAATTGGTGGTAATCCCGGTGGCACATTTTGTGGAAAGACGTCAGCGAACTCCTGCAAAATGTTAGTGACAGCAGGAGGCAAAGAGAGTGGCACGTCCTCGAATGAAAATAATGCCTCTTTGCACACAAAAGCATAGCAAACAGATTTGCTGAAATCTAGATCATCAATATCAGATTTGGTGGCAAGTAGACATCCACTTTTCAATTTAATTTCAGAAGCAACACTAGATGGTTTCATTTGTTGGTCAAATTCTTTTGCCACAATCTAATTTTCACTCTTACTTTGCTCCTGTTTTGCTTTACTAGCTCTATTAATATCATCTTTCAAAATGGAATCTGGAGACATAGGAAGCAAAGTAATATGTTTATCCTTATGAACAAGAGTATACTGATTATTCCTACCATGGTGTATAGAATTTTTATCGAATTGCCATGGTCTACCAAGTAATAGAGAACATGCTTGCATGGGTACCTTAACCATATGTAGAGATACTAAAATGCACACGAACAGTACGTGTTACCTTAACCCTGTCGCTATTGTTGAACCATTGTATGTCGTAAGGATGCGGATGTGGTCTGGTGGTGAGAGACAGCTTCTCCTCCATCTCCATGCTAGCCAAGTTGTTGCAACTCCCTCCATCTATTATGGCGCGGACAGAACGTTCCTTCACAACTCCCTTTGTATGGAACAAATTGTGCCTCTGGTTTTGCTCAGCCTATGTTACCTTCACACTCAAAACACGTTGAGCAACTAAACTTTCATACCCGTCAGCGTCTTCAGCAGCCATGTATTGCGTCTCTTGTTCAGAATCATCTCCACCTTGTTCTTCACTAGCAATAAGAGCCAAGGTCTCCTCATCATAATCACTAGCGGACTCATACCCACCATCCTCAGTAACAACCATCACACGCTGGGATGGGCATTTGCTCGCATAATGACCACGACCACTGCAACGACGACATATAACATCATGTGTTGGCCCTGTTGATGCCATGGATGAAGAAGAGCTCTGTGCGGGACCGGAAGGTGTGCTCTTGGCGGATGATGGTGGTGCCTGTTTTATTGTATCTCGGTTGGAGTTGGCGGCTGAAGTAGGCGGTGGTGCAGCCGAACGTGTGGAAGTAGATGATGTACGTGGTGTCCATGATGAAGATCGACCTGTAGAAAAATTAGTTCGCGCCAATGCCTATCGATCCTGCACTTCACGTTCAACTTTGCAAGCAAGATGGAACAAACGAGTGATATTGTTATACTCCTTATACTCTAAGATGGTTTGAATTTCTCTGTTTAGTCCACCCATAAAACATGCAAGCATAGCTTCGTTATCCTTAACAATACCACATCTAATCATGCCAGTTTGTAATTCCTGATAATATTCTTCTATAGAATTTTTTCCTTGTCTTAAACGCTGCAATTTCTGAAGTAATTCATGTTGATAATATGGTGGAACCCAATGAGTACGCATAGCAATTTTCAAAGCAGCCCATGTAGTGGGGATATTATCATGATATAACCGACAATGCTCAGACACCAAACACAAGCAAAACTTGTGAATGCACAAACAGCAGCAGCAACACGTCTATCCTCAGGATATTGTAAGCATGTAAAACGTTGTTCAGTTTCTAGCTCCCAAGTAAGATATACATCAAGAATGTATCTACCCTCAAATGGCGGAATATTCAATTTCAGTTTAGGGATATGGTCATGATCTCGTACCTGAGGGGGTGGTGCAGCCCTACCATTGCGATCATATGCATGCGGACGACCTAGTGGTGGTGCTGGTGGTTGCACGTAGTTCTGATTTTGAGCAACCTCATCCTCGTAATCATCCTCATAATCAGTGTTCTCGTCAACAGTAGCAGCAGGAGCCACAGAAGCATCAGCAGTAGTTGCAGGGGCACCAGAATGTTGGCCGGGCTCAAGGTGAACACGCTAGGCTCATCCTACTTGAGCGGGGCGACGTGGAGGTGGTCGTTGTTGGTGTTGCAACGGTACATCAGGGGCAGCAGGTGGTGGTGGTGGTAGACGCGCGAGCAGTTCATCGAACTTGGCGTCCAACTTGGTGTCAATTGTCTTCTCAATGTCATCTATCCTCTCCAGCGCCTTTCCAAAGCTGCTCATCACATCTTGTACCTATTCGCCCAGCATTTGTTGAAATTTATCATGTAGTTCCTTCTGCGTCATGTTCTCCCAGTCGATCTGGTCGGGTTGTGATGCTGTCATGGTTAGCAGCAATAGAAACACACAAGAATCCTACAAACTACTAATATGAAGTGGTGTGGTGGAAAGTCACAAATCCGTCAAGCGAATCACAAATTCTTACCCGTTCTTACCAAGCAGCAGGCGGTAATCGGCAACCGTTGTAGTCAAAACTCTCAAAGCTTGGGTAGAGCGATAGCTAGGTGGTGTCAAACGCACGATATGGATGTATGTGTAGCTGGGAAGGCTTATAATATGGTAGCAAAAAGGGGTCAACAATAATCAATTCAGAGATGCAAAGTTGAATAAACGCTCAACGACGGTACTGTGCTGGTCCTAGGCTAAACCGTACTAGAGATGCGAGCCTAGAACACCAACAAAATCACGGCGCGACACGTAATCAAGGGAAAAGGACACTCTGGAAAAAAAATTTGCTCTATTTTTTGGCGCTCATTTTTTTCTTTTTTTAGCGAAAAATCGCTATAATGGCGGGTGTCTCAAAACTCTTCCCGAGGTCAAAAAACAAGATAGGCACGAAATTTTTTGGACCAATTTAATTTTCGACCGCACGGACCAAAAATTTGAAACTGCTCAAAAAAAACTTTCTATAATGGGGACTGTCTCAAAACGCTCGCGAACAACTAAAAAGAGGATAGCCAGATTTTTTTGACAGGTGCGTTTTTAGAAAATTTTGGGCCTAAATGGAGGGTGGATTTTGGAATTTTTTTTCTCCAAAACAAACTAGATAAGATGCAGATTGGATCAAGGGAAGATCCGAACGACCTCAAGTATGATTATGACAATGAACGATGGGAAGCACGTGGTGGAAACTGATGGATGGCGGTGGGCGACAGCGGAAGGGATGATGATGCAGCAGCGGCGTGACTAATGTGAACAGAACTCGAAACTCAAAAGGAACTAGACACTAAGACCAGCAACTCGACACGACGATGCAACCGATAATTCAACAAAGCAAAACACCGAACAGAAAATTGCACAAGGCTCAGATTGGTTCGGATATGATGATCTAACCCTAAATTGTTTTTGTGGCTTTTTTTGGACTGTAGGTATGAAGAACATATGCGGTCTAAACTACGAAAAACTGGAAAATTCTCACCGAGCAACCTAAAAACTGATACCACTTGATAGAGGCAAAGGTGTCCCGTCTTTCGATGAGATGGTAGCTATCGTTTTGGGTGGAAGTCGACTTTGACGATCCGACTACGAACGTGCGAAGACGTCGCGCCTTAGCAATCGCTAAACCAACTCCGAGAGGTTATTGACCACGAAGGTCTATTTCTTGCGTGCAAATGAAGAACATGCAAGAAATTGAAATTGCAATCTGAATATTGCGAATATAAGAGGAAAGCTTTATTAATGAGAGTGGGGTTATGTGACGTCTTGGTCTGGTCGTTGAACACAAACGAAGTACGTGAAGTTGCAGCTATGGCAAATTTTTAATCTAAACAAAACCCAAAGTCTAAACGGTGCCTTAAGGGCTGTATTTGTAGGAGGAAAGAGAGGGGATTTCGGCCCCCCTTGGCAAGGTGGGACTAAAACACCTCCTGAGTCGTTTTCCCTACAATACGGACTCTAAAAAATAGCCTATAAGTAGTATTTCGAAATTAAATGGGCCTGGCCCAAAAATAAGGTGGCGCAGCACCTATATTAAGCTATGGACGAAATTTATAAAAGGGCATCTTGTATATTTCATCCATGTCCTTGTACGTCAACATGGTGGCTCCAAAGTGTTGAAAACTCCACCAGAAACACCGTTCTTGTTCCCCTTGCGTGCGCCATCCTCTCTATGCTTGAGCATGCTCCAATGTTCATCCTTCTTGTCCATGCTAGGGCCTTCATTTGTAAGCAAAACAAACGTATCCAATTTAGGCAGCATCATATTCTCATGAACATTAGAATCGTTACCAAGAAACGAAAGTACCTGGTAATTTAATTGGCGTGCGCGAGCTCTAGTAATTGGTCCCATATATGTAACAGCAGGGGATGTGGGTGTAACTGTGGTAGTGATGTCATCACAGTCCGGAGCCTCTCTTTGCGCTTGCCTGATGGGCCCGCGAGAGCTCCCTCCCACAACCCAATGGAAGCCCCATGCTCAGCACTGGCGGAACGATCGAATTGAGGGCGCCGCCTGGCTTCACCATCATCAAGCCGACTCGTGCCGGACACGACAGCCTCTTTTTTGGATGTGAAACTGAGGGCGCCACATGGCTGCACCATCCTCAAGCTGACCCGTGCCGGACACGACGACCTCATCTTTTTGGTTGTGTAATGAACCTTATTATTATGCTGCAGTAAAGCTTTATTTCCTAGATATTTTATGTGTTTGGTAAGTTGTCTGCTTCAGGAGTCGTGCATGCTCGCGATCTCCCTCCTGCGCATCACGCGAGCGGGGGCTGGACACGGTGTGCCTGTGCTCGGGTCAGTCCCAGCAGCGCCGCAAAACCCAAGTGACCGAGATCTGGCTCGCGGGCCTGCTCCCGTGCACATCACCTCACCAAGGTCCTTGATGCCTTGTCTCCTCGCGTGACACCCACGAGCGAACTAGCAAGCGTGCACTGCTCCTCTATTGTGAAACTTGTCAGCATGAAGTTATCACAGGAACAAGGCACACAGAAGGCGTCGCGAGCACTGCCTCGCGAGGTAACCCACGGCAAGGCGCCCTCTTACGAAGCCTACAGGAGGCCTCGCGGGCGCTGCCTCACGAGGCGGCCTGCGGTGGCCATCTTCGCCGAGTACCAGCGGGAAGCCTCGCGAGGTGCACTCCACAGCCACGGCATGATGATCGCCACACTCTGCGAAAAAGCTAAGTCTAAGAACGCCTCGCGATCTGCTCTCAGCACCCCTCAAGCTCTCCTCTCCCCGCAACCCCGTTGAGTGCTGGTATTTTCTCCTTTGCGCAAGCCGCTTGCACGTCAAAGGGGGGGTTCCTGAGCATCGCGTCTCATTAGCCCTTACCACCCCTCAGTGCCCTACACCCTCTGGCCTTGTCTAGGCACGCGTCCTAACATACCAGCGACGGTTGTAGCCCACTCGGGGGCTGGGTCCTGACGACATAAAGCACCAAGGCATGCAAGAAGAGGAAAACAAGCCTCACGAGAGGGCCTCACGAGGAACACGTATTACAGCAAATCATTAAGTACTTGACTTAAGCGCAAAAGTCATGTTTTCATGCCCCCGCGAGGCTACATCTATCGTGATATAGGATAAATGAAAGAGAAAAGGCCTAAGAGGATGCGCCATCGTCGTCATCGCTGCCATCGCCTTCATCGCCATCGCCTTCGCTATCTTCAACCTCGCCGGAGCTCTCGCTGCTGCCGTGGGAGAACTTCTCGAGCAGGGCATTGACGTGGTCCTCCACCGCCTTCCCGAGGCCATCGCGGAGCTCCTCGGGGACAGGGGCCATCACCCTGTCGAAGTCGAAGTTGGCATTGGCGCGAAGGAGATTGCTGAAGATGCGCGTCGCCGCCTGGTTGAGGAGGTCGCGAAACTCATCTTCAATGATGCCGTTCACTCGCTTGGCCCCGACCTCGAGCCGCTCCATGAGCTTGGTGAAGAAGTCGAGCTAGCTGGCGTCGTGGATCTCAAGGGGGCCACGAGCCTCGCCTGGCAGATGGCGGTCAGGGCACCGCGGGCTCGGAGCTGGAGGGAGCAAAACATTTTGGCGCACTCGTGGTGCCGCCCCCGCGCCCGAGCCACCTCGTCCCTGGCCTGCTCGACGACGTTGGCGACACCACCCACCTGCTGCCGGAGGGAGGCCAGCTCTTCTTCCGCGTCGGCCTTGGCCTTCAGCGCGGTCTTCTGCTGGGCCTCCGCCTCCGTCAGCACCTCCTTGAGGCCGTCGATCTCCTTCTGGAGTTCCTCACGCTTCTTCTTAAAGCGGTCCTCCTGGGCCTTCAACTTCTTGCTATGATCTGCGGCAATCGCTTGGCGATCCCTCTCGACCCTTGCGTCAGCGTCCGCCTGGATCTTCTTCTCCTTGGCCTCCAGCGCAGCGTTGGCCTTCTCCATGCGCTGGTTGTAAGAGGCCTGGGCGGCAGCCACCTAGCGGTCTAGCATCTCCAGGCGCTCGTGCTCCGTGGCCTGCTCGGTGGTTGTCCTCGCGAGCTCCCTCTCACGAATCGCGAGATCCGCCTCGTGCCCCGTAAGCTCCTCCTCACGAGAGGTTACGGCGTTCTCCCGCGCCTACAGCAGGACCGACTGGGCGGCGGACTGCTCCCGCATCGTCTTCGCCTGGGCCTCCGCTTCCTCGTGGCGCCTGTTGGCCTCCCGGACGGTGCTCTCGAAGATCTCCTTCGCCTCGAAGACGGCCTTCTCGCGCTTCTCCTTTGTGGCGTTATCTTGGCGCCGGCCCAACTTGAAGGCCACATCGAGTTGTCGCCACCCCTCTGCGAGGCACAGGCGCTCCCCAACGATGCGCGCCTCCTCCGCCTGGAGCTCCGCCTCGAGCTGGCCCAGAGCCGCACTGGCATCCCGCAGAACACCGCGCTTGAGCAAGGTGCTGCTGTCCACGAGTTGCATGGCCCAGTCCGAGCTCGGCTCCTCGCCGCCCTCCACCGTCGCAGCCTAGGAGGGCCCGGCGTTGTTTGTCAGGAGCGGGGGGGGGGCTCGCCAGAACCTCCTCCTCCTCTTGCCGCGGCGGCACGTTCCACGGGCTCGTCGCCCCCACGACGGGAGCCTCGTGCGCCGGCGAGCGCCGGGGGCTTGCCGAGGCGCCCTCGCCGGCTGGAGCGTCCTTGGTGAGGGAGTTGGCGCCTCAGCCTCCCCCATCGCTGCGGGCGCCTCTGGAGGCGCGGCCCCTGCTCCGGAGGTCGCCTCCCGAGGCTCGTCTCCCTTGGCCTCAGGAGCCGCGTCCACGCGCGGCTCCGGAGGAGTCACCTGCTCCTCCTCCACCTCCGCGTGCCCCGTTTCGGCTTTGGGGCGGTGGGTGGCCTCTGCGCGCCCTTCGGCGCCTGTGGTAGGCGTCGGGGCCCCCTTCGAGCCAGGGATCTTCGGATTCTTCTTCATGGGCCTCCTGCGCGCGTGCGGGCTCAGCCCCAGATCTCGGGAGGAAGAAGGAAAAGCACAAGGAAAAAAGAGCAAGGCGTGGTGAATTACTCATCATTGGGGACCCACTTCCTCTTCTTCAGTATCGGCAGCGGCCGGCTGTCGCTGCCGCTCTCGCGAGGCTTGCGTCGCCCCCAGAGGGCATGGCGCGAGGCTGGCAGTCCCAGCCTTGGTGCCGTCCTTCTCGGCGGGGGGCTCGGAGGCCCCGCCACCCGCGCCAGCCTCCTCCACAGGGGGCTTGATGGCCCCGCCGCCAGCGTCAATCTCCTCCACGCGCGGCTCATCAGCCGACGCGCTGGTGCTCCCTTCACCTCCCGTGCCAACAGGTCGGGAGGGCACAACCCTGAATTGGGCATCGTCATCGTCGTCGTCGTCCTCGAGGTCGCAGATGAGCTGGCGGCGGCTCTGTGGGGTAGGACCGCCGTCGTGCCCCTTCGCGGCGCTTGTCGAGGCCTCGGCGTTGCCGCAGTCTCCCGAGCCGGGGACCACCACGAACGGATTCTCGCAAGGCCCCTCGAAGCCCTCCGGCACCAGCCCCCACTGGTCGAAGATCGGCATCTCCGCGACCAGCTCATCCCTTTGCTCATAGCGGTACAGCGGGAGCGCATCCTGGGGCGGATGTGACACCCTGGTTTTGGCAACGTTTTCTTTTCAAAAAAATTCTGGTTTTATTTGCAAATTGGTTGGCTTTTGAATCTTTTCAGTTGACTTTGGACTTGGGAAACCTCTGAATTTCTCTCTAAGTGATCCAAAGCCCTCAATATCTTGCCAAAATCTTGTCACACACCTTCTGGATCAAATTCCAATTCTCATTCTTTTCAAAATAATCCATTTTCTTCTTTGGGAAAATCTATCTTCACTATGGGTTGTGAAGCAACCTATAGTTCTGATGATCAGAAAAATCCCAAATTAATACCACACTTTCTTGTCATCATCTACTCCCACAATCTTCAAAAACCTTTCATGGTCTAGTATAAAATTTTGTCCAGAATATTCCATTTATCTTCTAGACAGCACTCGCCCTTTGTGAAGCAACCCATATTTCCTCAACTCAGAAAACTCTCAAATAATTCCCTGAGATACAAGGGAACTTATCTTGCCACAATATCCAAAAACATCTCCTTGTCCAATATAAATTTTCAGCAGAAATATTCTGCCAAGTTTCTGCTCATTTCAAACCTCTGTGAAGGAAGTACTAGCCAAAGATGTCCATTTGCTTTGAAATTTTTATGACATCATGGCATTACCAAATAACTCCCACACACCAAATTTCAGCTCCAGAAGATCACCTATGTGAGTGCAACAACCTCACTAAGTTTCTGGTTCAGTATAGCATTTGTACATGAACCATGTCCAAACTTTGATGAAAGTTTCTCTAATTTGGCCAACTAGTAGTCCTTCCAACGTAGATCACTCCAGACATCTCTATTGCGTTCATCTCCAGCTCATCTTCTCTCCAGATCCCTCCTAAGTTACTGACAGCAAACTGTTGCTGATGCTACACTTCGGCTCAGTGAGTCTCTGGACGAACTAGTGGCACGAGAGGGTTCCAGGGTGCAAGGTCGACGCACCAGACACGGCCTGGCAGGCCAGCTCGCGTCGCGTGTGCCTGTGCACGCGGTGACCGCGTGGCCAGCCCTGCCAAAACCGCGCTCTGGGCGCCGCCGGGCACGGGTCTCGTCGGAGGCCGACTACCGCGTCGCCGTACCGTGTCCCCTTGCGCCGACTAACTCTCCGCCGTCCACCTAGCCACTTCAGGTTCTTCCCCTCGCCGGAATCGCTCTCGCCGGCCGCCACCGCACGCGGCCACTGTGGCGCCCGTCCTGTCACTGTGGCCTCGCTGGCCGTCTTCTTCCCCGCGTGCTGCCACTGCGCGCATTAACTCTCTCTGCCTCCTCCACCACGTCGCCCGTGCCGCGCCAGCCAGCTAGCCGTCCTCGCTCCAGCGACGTGGCCGTGGTGCCGCCCGACTCCAGAAGCTCCGCCCCGCCTATAAAAGGCCCTCCCTGGCCTCTCCTAGCTCCTCACCCCACTCCCTCCGCCTCCTATCGATCACCAGAGCACCGAGCCACGGCCGAGAGGCCCTCTGGCCTCGTAGCTCGCCGGCATTCCGCCACCCAGCCAACTCCACCGTCCGCTCGATTCACTCCACCCCAGCTCTACCCGACCGCATATCCAAGCTCAGTGCACTCCCATGACTCTGCCCGACCTCTTTCCTAGCCGGAACTCTGCCGGATTCGCCGTCACCGACGACCCCCGAGACCAGCTGATAAGGGGTGTCCCGATCTTCTCGTTGAGCTCGATGTAGGTGGATGATAACTTGTGGGACGCTGACGAATCTCTGGCTGTTCCCCCGTTGCCAATGCAACAGTTCTCAACCCTACTCGATATTCGCAACTTCACACACTTGCGCACGTAGCCGCTGACCACGAAGCGGTTTGCAATCTACCAATTCCCAATGGAACAGCAGAAGACACTTGAATCTTGCAGTAGGATAAACACCAGATCGCAACAAAGTGGTGAAGGTAGAATACTCCTGATCGAATCAAAGAGGAATATTGATTACAGAGGAATGCTTAAAGCAATTCAATCTGAAAAGAGGTTTAATCAAAACGTGGTCTGCCCCTAACTAACCCTAAGGAAGGGTATTTATATCCTAAGATAGTTGGAAGGGGTACACGGGCCGTCAGCCCAAAAGCCCGCGCGCAGGCAGCACGGTAGTACCGCTTATAGCATGCGGTACTACCGCTCCAAGCGGTACTATCGCTTAAGTACCGCTCTAGTACCGGTTAGGTCGCTTGGATGCCAGAACTATTTTGCTAAGCGGTACTGAGTACGGTAGCACTGGGCGGTACTACCGCTTTAAGCGGTACTACCGCTGGTGTGGGGCGGTACTACCGCCCTGGAAACTGCAGGGTCCTCCTCCCTGCCCAGCTGCACTGCCTCCTTGCTCTCCTCCTTGCTCCCTTGTGCTATGCCTTCCTCTCCAATGTACCTAATGACACACACACACAAGGATTTAGGCAGTATAAAGCTCTCATTAAAATAAATAGCATTATCAACTAAGTGAGAATTCACCTGTTGTTCTAGTAGTTTAGCACGAGCTCTTGTAATGGGTCCAATCCTGATTTCATCATTGGACATCTTCTTTGTAGCAACAGGTTGTTCATGAGGTAGAGATGGAGTCATAGTATAGATGTCCTCATCATCCTCCCCCCCTTGAAAAGGCGTCGACCTCGATGCGTCAAGGTCATCTCCAAGATAGGGCGTCAAATCAGCAACATTAAAAGAATTACTGACACCAAACTCCTCGGCAGGAAGATCAATCGTGTATGCATTATCATTTATTTTTGTAAGCACTTTATAAGGACCAGCACCACGTGGCATCAACTTGGACTTGCGCAGATTAGGGAACCTATCCTTGCGGAAGTGTACCCACACCATGTCACCCGGCTGGAACAACACCTCCTTGCGCTTCTTGTTAACACGAGAAGTTGTGTGCTTGCCCTTCTTCTCAATGGCTGCCTTTGTTTTCTCATGAATCTTTTTCACAAAATCTGCACGCTGTGAGGCCTCCATGTTCACCCTTTCTTGCGTTGGCAGCGGCAGCAAGTCAAATGGTGCAATGGGTTTGAAACCATACACCACCTCAAATGGACAACGTTGCGTGGTAGAGTGCACCGCTCTGTTGTAAGCAAACTCCACATGCGGCAAGCAGTCCTCCCACTCACGCAGATTCTTCTTGAGCATGGTTCTCAGCAACGTGGAAAGTGTACAATTCACCACCTCCGTTTGACCATCAGTTTGGGGATGACAAGTAGTACTGAACAGTAGCTTCGTTCCCAGCTTGCCCCAAAGTGTCTTCCAGAAGTAGCTCATGAATTTCACATCATGGTCAGAAACAATCGTCCTTGGTACGCCATGTAAACGCACGATGTCCCTGAAAAACAGATTAGCAATATGCGACGCATCGTCGCTTTTGTGGCAGGCAATAAAATGTGACATCTTTGAAAATCTGTCTACTACCACAAAAATAGAATCATGTCCTCTCCTGGTTCTAGGCAATCCTAAAACAAAATCCATGCTGATATCTTCCCATGGAGAATTAGGTGCAGGCAGAGGGGTATACAGACCGTGAGGTTTCAGCTTGGACTTTGCCTGATTGCAAGCGATGCAACGCTTCACATACCTGTCCACATCACGCCTCATCTTTGGCCAGTAAAAATGATCTGCGAGCATAAGGAACGTCTTCTCACGTCCAAAGTGGCCCATCAAACCGCCGGCATGAGATTCCTGCAACAAGAGCAAACGCACGGACGATTCTGGCACACACAGTTTGTTAGCACGAAACAAGTACCCATCATGTATATGGTATTTTTCCCATGCTTTCACAGCAGAACATTGAGCAAATGGCGTCGCAAAATCAGTATCCAAAGCATATAAATCACGCAAACTCTCTAAACCAGGAACTTGAACATCAAGTCGTGTCAATAACATGCTTTTCCGAGAGAGTGCATCAGCAACAACATTGTCAGATTTGACTGGCTTTTTAAAAACTTCAAAGCCTCATGATCAGAATGTATGATAAATTCTTTTGGCCACAAATAATGTTGCCAAACCTCAAGAACTCTAACGAGAGCATACAATTCTTTATCATAAACAGGATAGTTCAATTGTGCACCATTCAGTTTCTCAGAAAAATATGCAATTGGGTTACCCTCTTGCATTAGCACACCTCCGATCCCAATGCCACTAGCATCACATTCGATCTCAAAGTGCTTATGGAAATCAGGAAGGACAAGCAACGGTGCAGTAATTAAACGACGTTTCAGCTCATCAAATGCAGAATCTTGGGCTGTGCCCCACACAAACTCAACACCTTTTTTGGTAAGGTCATTCAAAGGTGCAACAATAGTACTGAAATCTTTCACAAAACGTCTATAAAAACCAGCAAGACCATGAAAGCTTCGTACTTGACTAACATTCAAAGGAGTAGGCCAATTTTTAATAGCTTCAATTTTAGATTCATCTACCTCAACTCCACGAGCAGAAACAACATAACCCAGAAATATGACCTTATCTTTGCAAAATGTGCATTTATCCAGATTACCATAAAGCTTAGCATCACGCAACACTTGCAAAACTTGTCGAATATGATCAGAATGTTCAGATGCATTGCGGCTGTAAATAAGTATATCATCAAAATAGACAACCACAAATTTACCAATAAAGTGCCTCAAAACATGGTTCATTAACCTCATGAAAGTACTAGGTGCATTAGTTAACCCAAAAGGCATGACTAACCACTCATATAAACCAAACTTTGTTTTAAAGGCTGTCTTCCATTCATCCCCTTGTTTCATCCTAATTTGATGATAACCACTACGCAAGTCAATTTTAGAGAAAATAACAGCACCACTCAATTCATCTAGCATATCTTCCAAACGTGGAATAGGGTGACGATATCGAATAGTGATGTTATTTATAGCTCGACAATCTACGCACATGCGCCATGTACCATCTTTCTTAGGAACTAAAATTACAGGAACAGCACAAGGACTTAAGCTCACGCGAATATAACCTTTGTCGAGAAGCTCTTGTACTTGTTTCTGAATTTCCTTAGTTTCCTCGGGGTTGGTGCGGTATGGGGCCCGATTGGGCAGCGACGCTCCTGGTATCAAATCAATTTGATGCTCGATACCCCGCAACGGTGGCAAACCAGCAGGGACCTCCGCCGGGAACACGTCACCAAATTCCTGTAACACATTAGAAACACCAAGAGAGAGAGGAGTCATATCATTAGAAATCAAAATTTCACCCCTGCACAAAAGCACAAGAGGAACAGCAGTGGGATCCTCACGGAACTCTCTCAAATCAGATTTGGTGGCTAACATGACTAAGGAATTCACTCCCTCACATTTACTTTTACCGCTCAAATTTGGCTTGTGGCGCTCACTCACCGGAAGTGTAGTCTCTCGCCTATCTAATCTCTCGCTCTCGTTCTCAAGATTCACTTCAATTTTTTGACGAGATTCAGTTACAATTTGCTGCGGAGTCATGGGTCGC
Source organism: Elymus sibiricus (assembly GCA_039707655.1). Lineage (NCBI taxonomy): Eukaryota > Viridiplantae > Streptophyta > Magnoliopsida > Poales > Poaceae > Elymus > Elymus sibiricus. Next base: position 201,014,902 of record CM077668.1, read on the forward strand.
AAAATAATGTCCTTGCCATGCCAAGTCAACTGGTATGTGTTGGCTCTCCCATTGTGAAGAACGTTTCTATCATATTGCCATGGGCGGCCCAACAACAAGTGACAAACAGTCATAGGAACCATATCAAACTCAATGGAGTCTTTATATGGTCCAATCTGAAAGTCCACACGCACCATGTGGCTGACCTTCATCTCTCCAGTATCGCTCAACCACTAAATATAATAAGGGTGTGGGTGCGGTAAATATTTCAGCTTTAGTTTGGCACAGAGCTCTTTACTAGCCAAATTGCGACAACTACCACCATCAATGATCACTTTGCACGCCTTGCCAGGACCAATAATAGCCTTTGTTTGAAACAAATTACACCGCTGATTATCAGCACTAGGCTGAACACTTAACACTCGTTCCGAGCAAACGATAGTAGGAAAGTGTGTTGCATAAGCATCGATAGCCCCATCAGTGGTATCCTCATTCTCCCAATCTTCAGAAGTAGGATCAGCATCATCACCGGTCTCATACTCTAAATCCTCATTAATCAACATGACCTTCTTATTGGGACAATCCTTCTTGAAGTGACCTTTGCCTCCACATGTATGACAATGCATATCCCTATTTCTTGCTGTAGACATAGATGAACCAGGAGCACTCGCAGCAGGGTGCACCGGTTTCTTTGCAGTAGAAACAGCAGAATCTGACTTGTTACTGGAAGGAACAGGAAAACCAGAAGTATCACTTTGTGGGGGCGCCCCACCAGTAGGTCGTGGGAAACGACCACGAGCAGAAGCAGAACGAGAGGTAAGCTTGGCTTCTTCGGCCAACTGAATTTTTGCTTCACGGGCTTGATGTAACAAATCTGACATGTCTTGATATTGGTGATGCCGAACAATACGCTTGATATTGTATGTCAAACCAGAAAGAAATCGCTGCATGGTCTGTTCGGGCTGTTCACGGACTCGGGCACGCTGCATAATCAACTCCATCTCTTGAAAATAATCATCCACAGACATTGTACCTTGCCGCAAATTCTGCAACTTATCATAGAGAGAACGAATATAGTTGCGTGGAACAAACCGGGCACGCATCACTTCCTTCATATTGCGCCATGTAAGAATTGGAGGATCTCCATCCTCCCGTCTTGTACGCACAAGATGATCCCACCAACGCAAAGCATAACCATCAAATTCAGAAGATGCCAACTTGATTTTTCTGTCCTCGGTGTACTCATGTAAACGCCACAATCTCTCTATCTTGAGCTCCCAACTAAGATATTCTTCCACATCAGTAGAGCCCTCAAATGTGGGAATAGAGAATTTCGGCTTACCCAGCCCATCCTCATCACGGTGAGGTTGCTGAATATCAGTATCACGGCGTGCACCCAAAACAGCAAACCCACGGCCACCACCACGGCCGCCATTACCACGGCCACCATGACCACGGCCACCATGAACCATAATATTGGCAGCATGAGCAGCGTTTGCAGCTGCGTCAGCTACATGACCACCATGAACACTTGCCTCACCATCATCATCAAGATCATCATCTTGCTCCCGAATGCGCCGTTGACCCACGGAAGCTTGCAAAGCAGCTACGGCATGCGTCAAATCCGTAACGGACTGCTGAAGTGTAGTCATAGTGTCACGAGTTGTATTCATGGTATCTTGAGTGTCAGCAAGCTTTAAGTCAATAGCACGCACATCCTCGTGTATACCATCACAAGCAGAATTAAATTGGTTCGTCAAATGATCACGAAGTGCCGCATATTCATTCCAATGCACCACGGATTTAGGATCCTTTCGCTGCTGGACATCAAAAGACTCTTCGGACATGATTAGGAAATTAGTACGCACAGAAAGAAAAATATAGTGGGTGTATGTGGAAAAATCTCAACTCACTCAAAACTGAAAGAAACAAGGTATCTTACCGTTCCAAAGTGAATTAGAATCGCTTACCAACTTGGATAGGCAGAACTCGCACGGATGTGAGGAAGCGAATACCGAGGGAAAAACTATCACACGACAAACCAGGGTATATAGTGGAGCTTGGTTGGGATACCTAACAACACCGAAGATAAGGCCTAGTGCTGATCGTGTGAGTCACACCCAAGGAAACACAAACGGTGGAGAGAAACTTGGCAAAGCAACTCTCGCACGGGACGCAGCTCCACAACTGCGAAAGATAATAACAAGGAACTGCCCTCTATTCTTCTCTTTCTTTCTTTCTTCCTTGTTTTTTTTTCACCTGTCACGTGAACAGTACCGTGAACAGTAACGCGGATTTTTTTTAACTACTTGGAAACAAATCTGGAAAGCTAAACTCCAATGGAAATAGATCGGATCACAAGGATGAACCCAACGACCAGCAACTAAAACCAATCTACGATGCAATCTAGGCTAGGGCAAACTATGAAGAAACCTAATATTTTTGTGAGGCTTTTTCTGGATAGGAGGAAAAACAACACTAATATAAGGGATTGATGGATGCTCACCGAGTAAACACTGGATATCTGATACCAAGATGATAAGGGGTGTCCCGATCTTCTCGTTGAGCTCGATGTAGGTGGATCATAACTTGTGGGACGCTGACGAATCTCTGGCTGTTCCCCCGTTGCCAATGCAACAGTTCTCAACCCTATTCGATATTCGCAACTTCACACACTTGCGCACGTAGCCGCCGACCACGAAGCGGTTTGCAATCTACCAATTCCCAATGGAACAGCAGAAGACACTTGAATCTTGCAGTAGGATAAACACCAGATCGCAACAAAGTGGTGAAGGTAGAATACTCCTGATCGAATCAAACAGGAATATTGATTACAGAGGAATGCTTAAAGCAATTCAATCTGAAAAGAGGTTTAATCAAAACGTGGTCTGCCCCTAACTAACCCTAAGGAAGGGTATTTATATCCTAAGATAGTTGGAAGGGGTACACGGGCCGTCAGCCCAAAAGCCCGCGCGCAGGCAGCACGGTAGTACCGCTTATAGCATGCGGTACTACCGCTCCAAGCGGTACTACCGCTTAAGTACCGCTCTAGTACCGGTTAGGTCGCTTGGATGCCAGAACTATTTTGCTAAGCGGTACTGAGTACGGTAGCACTGGGCGGTACTACCGCTTTAAGCGGTACTACCGCTGGTGTGGGGCGGTACTACCGCCCTGGAAACTGCAGGGTCCTCCTCCCTGCCCAGCTGCACTGCCTCCTTGCTCTCCTCCTTGCTCCCTTGTGCTATGCCTTCCTCTCCAATGTACCTAATGACACACACACACACAAGGATTTAGGCAGTATAAAGCTCTCATTAAAATAAATAGCATTATCAACTAAGAGAGAATTCACCTGTTGTTCTAGTAGTTTAGCACGAGCTCTTGTAATGGGTCCAATCCTGATTTCATCATTGGACATCTTCTTTGTAGCAACAGGTTGTTCATGAGGTAGAGATGGTGTCATAGTATAGATGTCCTCATCACCAGCCGCCGCCGGAGAGGAAGAGAGCGACGCCGTCAGGCTGTCTCTGGAGACGCCACTGGTACAGGGAGGACCGCCGTCATGTGGCCGATCCATCTCCGCCATCTCCCGACCTCGCCGCCGTCGCTAACTCCGGCTATCGCCGTCGGTGAGCCGCCCTCTTACTGTTCCCCTCTTTTTCTTTTTAAATATGACAGCTGGGGCCCGCACGTCAGTGACCCAGCCGCACCCGAACCGGTACCTAAGTGGAGGCATATTCGGGAAATACACCTTCGACGTGGCCCTTCCAGAGATTTTATAATTTCTGTTAAATTCCAACTTTGACCAGAAACCTTGACTGTCGATAACTTTTTATCCACAAGTCCAAATCAATTGATTCTTTTTGCATTGTCTTTGTCTTGAGTCCCTCTATTTTCTGGTAAATTTTGGTATTTTTCTCATATGTACGGAATTTCTGGTGCACAGAAATGTATTATGTGACATTTTCTTTTGCTATTTCAAAATATTTTCAGAGGGAAATCATTTTGGTTTTGAGGACCAGGAGTTTGTGGACAACCCAACTGAGCAAGGCAAGCCACATCATCCATTACATGAAGCATTTCAATAGTATTCGTTTATTAATTGAATTATTTGCATTATTTTAATATGTGATAATTCATAGTAAATGATAGTGTTGCATATCTACTGCCATGTTAATTTATTCATGATAAACAACCTTGCTTGTTATGTACTTGCTAAAACTAAGCTTAATGGTTGATCAAGTGCCACCGACCCGGACTTACCCGTGCAGCCACATCTGCCGGAATGGGACGGCCTTGACTTGGTCTGACCGCGTGCTCTTTTATCGGTACCACCAAAGAGGGAGGGTTATGCGTGCGTGCTACCCTGATCAGGTAAGCGACGATAATCCTGTGAGCCAGTTGAGTTATTTGCCGGCGTCCCTGTTTGGGACAGTTTAGTTGGCCACGACGGTGGCAGGTGTCGAGGGTGACACAGAGGCCACCCAGGGCATGACTCCGGGGGAGGATGATTGTCGGTGGTACAATGGAGGAGTCACGGGTTAGGCAAGTTTCGTTGGAGCAGCACCGGTCCACCCGGAAAGGGAAGTGTACCGAGGTACGGGACCAGGAGCTCCATGGTGTGGGAAAAGTGCGCAACCTCTGCAGAGTGTAAGAATCTATTTGAATAGCCGCGTCCACGGTATTGGACACAGTCCGCACTAGGTCACACTGAGTGGTCAACCGTAATAATAATAATGATGGAAGAACTTGTCTTATGTTCAAAAGTGCTCAGTGGATCACGAGTATTCTGAGGGTTGTGGTTCAACCCAGAAGAGAGTAAGTTGATATTCGGTAACAGTAAGTAAGCAACCTAAGCACTTAACATGTTCATTGCCATGCTGTTGTTTGCTACATTGTTTTGGTTGCTGTGAGCTTGCGAGTACATTCCAAGTACTCACCTGGCGTATCATGCCAGATGCAGGAGAAGCCGAGAACGGAGGTCCCGATGGTTCGTGCTACGCTAACTAGGCCGTGTTCCAGCAGTGTCCCTATGGGATGGAGAGTTTCACCCGTTGTTCCGCTACGCCGTAGAATCACCTAGTAGTACCGAGGCCTTGCTATGTTCCATAAATAATGTAGATATTGTCATAGCACGAGTAGTGCTTCTGGCCTCGCTACCTGATGTAATTCCCGAGCTTGTACTTGTACAATATTAATAAAGATCAGTTCTGTTCTGTTCCAAGTTGTTGTGTGTTTCCAGAAGACATGATCTCTGGGTTGGAAACATTGGGTAAACCGGTCCTCTGAGCCGGGGTGCCACAGCGGATCCTTCGCGCTGCCGCCGACCAAGATCTGCATGATCTCCTCCAACACCTCCGACGGCAAATTGTCAACACTTAGCCTCATGGGGTCCTTCGAGCCGGTGATCTTCCACACCGGACGCGAGCACCTCTGGAGCGGCGCGATGCATCGCCGCAGGAACTCCTTCACGACCATCGGCCCCATGAGCCCGGCATCCTTCATCTCGGCCATCCGCCCCCACATGGGCGCCAGCCTCGGGTCGGTGAGCTTCTCATGCTCCTAGCCGGAGCTCTTCACGGCGGGGTCCGTCGGGATCATCAGCAGCGGGCTATGCTGGCGCGCGTGCACATAGACCCAACGCTGCCTATAGCCCTCCACCTTCCTCGAGATCTTCAAGTTGATGGAGTCGTCCTCCGTCCCCTTGACGCCGAGGAACGAAGCGCACGCTGAGCGGTGATTCGCTGTGGTCAGCTGCAGGCTGAAGAAGTGGCGGAAGAGCGCCAACGAGGGCATCACGCCCACGAAGGCCTTGCAGAAGAAGGCGAAGGTGGAAAGGAGGAGGGCGGAGTTCGGCTGGAGGTGGAGCGCGTGAATCTGGTAATGCGTAGGAATGGCGTTGAAGAAGTCAGAGAATGGCGGCACCAAGCCGGCGTAGAGGCTGTGGAGGAGGAGGGGGAAGGTCGTCGCCTCCAACTCATACGGCGTGCGCGAGCCCGGCCAGATCTGCGTTGCCTTCCACTCGTTAGTGGCGGCGGCGGTCATCGGAATCACCTTGTCCAACCCCTCTCTGTTGGCGATGATGGAGCGCGATAGGGCTGGCTCCAAGGCCGGTGCGGTCGGGGTCGGGGCCACCGTCTTGCCCTTCTTGCCAGTAGGCGCCATTGCTGCACGGTGAAGCTTTGGAGGCAAGAGGAGGAACAGGATGCAAGGAGTCGGACGCTAGGAGGCGGGGAGGAGAAGACGAAGGCAATGATGATTCTGCGCCACACACGGACCAATTTTATGGCAGGGCGGACGGTTACCAAGGCGTAGTGGGGAAGCGGGGGTGTCCCCCGTCCCATCGTGCGCCACGCGTCCTCGCCTGGGCCTGCAGTCGGTTAGGGCCCGCGCCGTTTCGCTCCCAATGGGCGGGAATGTGCGCGCCGCGGGCCCGGGGGCTACTATCGGGCCAGTGGGAACCAGGGTACCACGGCCCGTCTGCCTGCGGCCCAGGAAGTGACGCCTGGCGAAGGCCCAGAAGTGGCCCATCCATGAGCGTCGCGAAGCAAGACACCTCGCGAGGTGCCGGCCTCACGAGGACCCCCTCCGCAAGGAGCGAACCACCAAGACCTGGCGGCAGCAGCAGGAAGCCTCGCGGGGCCCCCTCATGAGGCGGCCTCCCGAGGCGGCCTCCCGATCCTGGCGTTAGCCACGCAGTCCAGTGCCCACCACGTGGGTGACGCATCCCCGCAAGACGACGACAGCGGCAGGAGCCGTACCAGCAGGCGCGGACAAGGAGGATTTCCTCTTTGGTGCTAAGGGGGCAGCGCCAGCTACCCACCCCCAAAATAAGTCCCAAAGCCTGCCCGTTTAGTGAAAGAAGACCAGGACGATATGGCGCGCAGAGCGGAGGTCATCACCGAGCCCACCGGCGCGTCATGCATAACACCTTTGCAGGCGAAGACCGCCTTTTCTCAGGATAAGCCTGGGCACCTGTCCCCTTTCAAACTGCCGTTGTGTGTGGCAACCCTTCCCACCAACATTTTCGGGGGAAGAGGACCAAGGCGGCTATAAAAGGGGCAGTGCTTCCACCGTAGAGGGGGGTCACTTCCTTCTTCCTCAATCTTGTACGCGAGAACTCTCTTGCCCCCAATAATCCCACCACAAGCAGGAGTAGGGTTTTACACCGCGAGGTCGCCCAAACCTGGGTAGCTGCTGTGTCCCCTGTCGCGCCCTGCGCGTAGCGTGCTCTCGCCGTAGCCTCGCCGTGGTCACCGTCTAGCTGGTAGGAGCGAGCGTGCCCCCAGTGTTCGAACTAGGGTCCCCTGAGCCCCGATTCTGACATTTGGCACGCCAGGTAGGGGGCTGCTTCCGCTCCTTCCGCCTCGACATCGCCATGGCCGACGCTCGACGCGAGCGTGCGGATCGCAGGGCGATCAGGGTGGCCCAGACGGAGCCGGTCGCCTGTGACAACCGTCGACGCCACGCCGGTGCCGCCACCGACCCTGCTGCTAGGGAGCAGCAGGCCTCCTCCCTCCACCCGTTCATGCAGCCGGCTGGTCACACCGCCACCGTTTCCTCGCTCACCTGCCGTGAGCCGCCGGGCCCGCAGGCCGCACTGCTCATGGCGCGCGAGCTGCTGCGCTACCGCCCCACCGAGGCCGGCTATGACGCCTGGCTGGGCCGCATCACCGAGCTCGTCAACGCCGCCGGGGACGCCCCTGCGCCCTCTCACTTACTCCACCCTCCGTCGCTCCACGCCGGGGAGGTGGCACACGGCGCGTCCCCTCCGCCTCCTCTGTCCAACGAGGGTGTCGGGCGCCACCACGGCGCGCGGGCACGAGAGCCGTCCCGCAACGCATCTTCACCAGACCCCGACAACGAGAGCTGCTAGATCGTCCAGCGCGCGCCGCCTGACGTGCGCGTGCTCCTCGAGCAGCAGCGCCAGTGTCAGGACCGCACCATCCAGGACGTGGCGGCTGCCGGTCACCAGAACCGTGCTGTCCTCGCTGGCGGCGTCGCCTCCAGCATAGGGGCCTGCCGCGCCTTCACCCGAGAGCTGCGCCGCGTGGTGTGGCCTATGAAGTTCAAGCCGGACCTGCCTCCTCGCTACGATGGCACCCCCAACCCCACGAAGTTCCTGCAGCTCTACACCCTGAGCATCGAGGCGGCGAACGGTGACGACAAGGTCATGGCGAACTGGTTCCCCATGGCCCTCAAGGACGCGCCGCGCTCTTGGCTCATGAACCTCCCCGAAGCGTCGATTTCTTCATAGGCCGAGCTGTGCAGGCAGTTCGTCGCCAACTTCAAGGTCATGCACGAGCACCCCCTCACGCTCAACGACTTGCGCGCCATGCGCTAGCGCCCTGACGAGACTCTTCGCAAGTACATCCAGCGCTTCAGCCAAGTGCGCAACAAGATCCCGCGTGCCTCCGATGCCGCCATCAACTCTGTGTTCTCCTCCGGCATCACGGACGTCCGAATGCGCAAGAAGCTCGCTATCAATGATGAGCTTGACACCGTGGTTGAGTTGTTCGACCTCGCCGACAAGTGCGCCAAGGCTAAAGAAGGCTGCCTCTTCATCCACAACGACCTAGATGTGGCGCCCGTTGCCGCCAAGACCAAGAGCAAGGACGCCAAGCACAAGGGCCCTGCCGTGCTTGCGGCGGAGCCCGAGCAGAAGCGCAGCCGAGAGCATGCCGAGCCCATGAAGGATGGCCGTCCGTACTGCGCCTACCACGGCATGTTCTCCACAACACTAAAGACTGCCATGAGCTCAAGCTGCTTCGCGAGAGCCACCAGGACGGGCGCGGCGGCCGCAACGATCGCAGTGCCGGCCGCGGAGGCGGCCGCAACAACAACCGCTGGGGAGACCGCGGCAGCAACGGCAACGGCAACTTCTGGCAGGGCTGGCGCGACCAGCCGCGGTAGACCAATCCTCAAGCCACGCCACTCTGCCGCCGCTGCCACCACCGCCTCAAAGGAACAATGGCAACCAGCCTGACGAGGGCGCCGGGGGCTACCAGGAGCCTCGCGAGGTGGCTTGCATCCTCGGTGGGGCCCAGGCCCCCCCGTCCAACCGCCACTTCAAGCAGTTCACTCGCGAGGTGAACGCAGCCCTCCCGAGGCGTGAGGCTTCTCAACCACTCAAGTGGTCGTAGTATGCCATCTCCTTCGACTCCAAGGACCACCCCAAGTCCACGGAGGCAGTGGGCGTGATCCCCATGCTGTGCACCCCCACCATCAGCAACGTTGCTTTCACCAAGACACTCGTCGACGGAGGTGCAGGACTCAACGTGATCTCCATCGAGACCTTCGAGAAGCTCCAAGTACCCTACGAGCAGCTGATGCCGACGAGGCCCTTCTCAGGCGTCACTAATGGCTCCACGCTGCCTCTAGGGTAGGTGCGCCTCCCCGTCACCTTCGGCACCCGCAAAAACTACCGGACCGAGCTCATCGACTTTGATGTGGCGCACATTGGCCTGCCGTACAACGCCATTTTGGGCTACCCCGCGCTCACCAAGTTCATGGCTGTGACCCATCATGCCTACAAAGTCCTCAAGATGCTGGGTTGCAGCGACATCATCACCGTCCGCTGCGATGAAAAGGACGCAGTCCGCTCCCTCGTGAGTGCCTACAAAGTTGCCACCACCGCCTACCCCGCTGATGAAGACGACGTCGAGCCTCCTGAGGCCGCACCCGTGAAGAAGAAGAAGCCGTTCTCTCAGGCGCGAGCTGAGACGAAGAAAGTGTCGGTGGACGGCTGCGGCTTAGGCCCTGCATTCACCATCGGCACCAGCCTTTCTCCTGCATAGGAAGGCGCGCTCATCAACTTCCTTCGGGCAAATGCAGATGTGTTCGCTTGGACAACATCTGATTTGTCCGGTGTGCCGAGGGAGGTGATCGAGCACCACTTAGTGGTGTGCCCCAACGCACGCCCCGTGAAGCAGAAGGCACGGCGCCAAGCACCAGAGAAGCAAGAGTTCATCGTCAAAGAAGTTCAGAAGCTACAAGAAGCAGGGGTTATCCGTGAGGTGCGCCATCCCGAATGGCTCGCCAACCCAGTCGTAGTACCCAAGAAAGGCGGCAAGGAGCGAATGTGTGTCGACTTCACGAGCCTCAACAAGGCCTGCCCTCAAGATCCCTTCCCGTTGCCACACATCGACCAGATCGTGGACTCCACCGCCGGGTGTGAGTTGCTGTGCTTCCTAGACGCCTTCTCAGGCTACCACCAGATCAAGATGGTGACAGAAGACGTGGAGAGAACGACCTTCATCTCCCCCTGCAGGATATACTGCTACATCTGCATGCCCTTCGGCCTGAGGAGTGCTGGAGCCACCTTCTAGAAGCTGATGCGCATCGCCCTGGGGCTCCATATGGGAAGAAACACGGAGGCCTACGTCGACGACATCGTTGTCAAGACGCGTGAGGCCTGGTCCCTCATCACGGACCTTGAGGAAACGTTCGCCAACCTGCGCAAGGTCAACCTCAATCTCAACCCCGACAAGTGGGTCTTTGGAGTCCCTTCCGGCAAGCTGCTTGGCTTCCTGGTCTCTCACCGCGGCATTGAGGCCAACCCTGAGAAGATCAAGGCCATCGAGAGGATGCGCCCTCCCCAGAACCTCAAGGAAATGCAGCGCCTGGCGGGATGCATGGCCTCGCTTGGGCGCTTCATCTCCAAGTTTGGCGAGCGAGCCCTACCGTTCTTCAAGCTCATGAAGAGAGCCGCCCCCTTCAAGTGGACTCCTGAGGCTGACGCGGCCTTCGAGGACCTCAAGAGGTACCTGACAAGCTCGCCCATCGTGGTCGTGCCACGTTCTTGTGAGTCCCTGCTCCTGTACTTGGCAGCCACCCCCCAGACGACCAGCGCGGCCCTGATGGCGGTACGAGAGGAACGCATCTGCATCCAGAAGAAGCCTGCTGAGGCTGCATTGGCGTCTGCCGAGGTTGCGCCTTCACCTATCGAGGGCCCTCCTCAAGAAGCCCCTGACGAGCCGCCTCGCGAGCCGTCTCCCGAGCCCTCTAAGCCTCATGAGTCTCTCGGACCCCCCGAAGAGCAAGCTGCCGCCGCAACTACGCGCCTCATCGAGCACCCCGTGTACTTCGTCAGCACGGTGCTGCGGGATGCGCGCAAGCGCTACCCCATGCAGCAGAAGCTCCTCCTCGCTCTCCTCGTCGCCTCCAGGAAGCTGCGCCACTACTTCCAGGGCCACCCCATCAAGGTGATCACATCCTACCCCTTGGAGCAAGTTCTGCGCAGCCCCAATGCCGCTGGCCGTGTCGCCGAGTGGAACATCGAGCTGCAGGCCTTCAAGCTGTAATTCTGCCCCACAAGGACGATCACGGGCGCAGCCTTGGTGGACTTTGTGGTGGAATGGACGGACCCGCACCAAGAAGAGCCTTGCGAGGACGAATCCCTCCTGCCTGGAGACAAAGCACCTGGCGGCTGGACCGTGCACTTCGATGGTGCATTCTCGCGACAGGGCGCGGGAGCTGGCGTCGTGCTCACCTCGTCAACAGGAGACAAGCTCTACTATGCTGTCCAACTCTGCTTCAAGCATGACGACAAGGTCTCCAACAACATCACAGAGTACGAAGGCCTCATCGCTGGGCTCAAGGCTGTTTCGCTCTCGGCATCAAGCACCTCCTCATTAAGGGAGACTCACAGCTCCTCATCAACTTCTCCAAGAAAAACTACAAGCTCAAGGACGAGCACATGGCTGCATACTTGGAAGAAGTGCGCAAGCTCGAGAAGCGCTTCGTTGGCCTGGATCTCCAGCACGTCCCTCGCGGCAGCAACAAAGAAGCAGACGACATCACCAAGCGGGCATCTCGCCGCGAGCCGCAAAACCCCGGCGTCTTCAAACAAAGGCTCCTGAAGCCATCAGCTGCACCACCTGCTGCAAGCACCACGGCGCCTCATGAGGAGCTCCCACCCACACCGCCCATAGGTGCACCTGACTGCGGCACATCTTCAGGCGCTCATCTACTGCTGGCGCTGGAGCCTCAAGCGGACAGCTAGGTCGCGGAGTTCAAGAACTACTTGCAAAGCAGCACCCTCCCGGAGAAGGACTCAGAGGCAGAGCGCGTGGCTCGCCAGGCCACCGCTTACTGCTTGAAAGATGGCGAGATCTATCGCAGGCCCCCCAACGGTGTCATGCTGTGATGCATCTCTGAAGAGCAAGGGCGCGAGCTACTTGCCGACATCCACGGTGGAGACTGCGGCCACCACTCTTCGTTGCGCACCCTCGCCGGCAAGCTGTTCCGCGGCGGCTTCTACTGGCCCACCGTGCTCCAAGACGCCACCGAGCTGGTCCAATCCTGCGAAGCCTGCCAATTCCACTCCAAGCAAATCCACCAGCTGGCGCAAGGCCTCCAGACAATCCCACTCTCGTGTCCCTTCGCAGTCTGGGGGCTGGACATCTTGGGCCCTTTCCCTCGCGCGGCAGGCGGCTACCGATACCTCTACGTCGCCATCGACAAGTTCACCAAGTGGGCGGAGGTCGAGCCTGTCTGCACCATCCCGGCAGGATCAGCCGTCAATTTCATCAAGGGCCTCGTGAGCCGCTTTGGCGTCCCCAATTGCATCATCTCTGACAATGGCTCGCAGTTCACCAGCGGCCTCTTCAAGTCATACGGCGCTAGCCTTGGCACGCAGATCTGCTACGCCTCCACCCACGAAGCAATGGCCAGGCCGAACGCGCCAACACTGAAGTCCTCAAGGGCCTCAAGACACGAAGCTTTAAGAAAAAAGCTTGACGCCTACGGCAAAGGCTCGCTTGACGAACTCCAGTCCGTGCTATGGTCAATCCGCACAACAGCAACCAAGCCTACTAGCGAAACTCCCTTCTTCCTCGTCTACGGAGCGGAAGCAGTCCTTCCTTCTGAGCTCAAGCATGGGTCTCCGCGAGTCCTCGCGTTCAATGAGGCCCATCAGGACGGGTCGCGAGATGCTGACCTGCTGCTCCTCGGGGAAGCCCGTCGCTAGGCCTCCCTACGCGCTGCCCGATACCAGCAGGCTTTGCATCGCTATCACAGCCACAACATACACCCCCGCACCCTCGAAGCTGGCGATCTCGTCCTGCGAAGGATCCTCTCCAGAGAAGGACTCCATAAGCTCTCACCCATGTGGGAAGGCCCATTCAGGGTTGCCCATGTCTCCCGGCCTGGCGCCGCTCGGCTGGAGACGGAGGAGGGTGTTCCTATGCCCAACATATGGAACATCCAACACCTCCGCAAATTCTACCCGTGACCTCACGCATACGAACGAAATGGAGTTGTACATGCTCCGGAGCCTCTCTTTGCGCTTGCCTGATGGTCCCGCGAGAGATCCCTCCCACAACCCAGTGGAAGCCCCATACTCAGTGCTGGCGGAACGATTGAACTGAGGGCGCCGCCTGGCTGCACCATCCTCAAGCTGACCCGTGCCGGACACGGCAGCCTCTTTTTTGGATGTGAAACTGAGGGCGCCACATGGCTGCACCATCCTGAAGCTGACCCGTGCCGGACACGGCAGCCTCATCTTTTTGGTTGTGTAATGAACCTTATTATTATGCTGCAGTAAAACTTTATTTCCTAGATATTATATGTGTTTGGTAAGTTGTCTGCTTCAGGAGTCATGCATGCTCGCGATCTCTCTCCTGCGCATCACGCGAGCGGGGGCTGGACACGATGTACCTGTGCTTGGGTCAGTCCCAGCAGTGCCGCAAAACCCAAGTGATCGAGCTCTGGCTCGCGGGCCTGCTCCCGTGCACGTCACCTCACCAAGGTCCTTGGTGCCTTGTCTCCTCACGTGACACCCACGAGCGAACTAGCAAACGTGCACTGCTCCTCTGTTGTGAAACTTGTCAGCATGCAGTTATCACAGGAACAAGGCACACAGAAGGCGTCACGAGCGCTGCCTCACGAGGTAACCCATGGCAAGCTGCCCCCTTACGAAGCCTACAGGAGGTCTCGCGGGCGCTGCCTCGCGAGGCGGCCTGTGGTGGCCATCTTCACCGAGTACCAGCGGGAAGCCTCATGAGCGAGAGCCTCACAAGGCGCACTCCATAGCCACAGCACGATGATCGCCACCCTCCGCGAAAAAGCAAAGCCTAAGAACGCCTCGCGAGCGGCTCTCAGCACCCCTCAAGCTCTCCTCTCCCCGCAACCCCGCTGAGTGTTGGTATTTTCTCCTTTGCGCAAGCCGCTTGCATGTCAAAGGGGGGCTTCCTGAGCATCGCATCTCAGGAGCCCTTACCGCCTGATGCGGAGCATCCTACGGACATCACCATGTCAAGAGTCCGTTTGGAAAGTGACACGTTCGACATCTACTTCACATACATAAAGGTGAATCATCTCCTTTACATGTGTTCACTTGACCCCTTCGAGGATGGGATACTGCTTGACACTCCTCTTGTGTGCATACATAGGTATTGTCGGAGCTTCACGGATGATGAGGAGGAGTCTAAGCACAAGAGTACAACTACACCATCCATGAGGGAAGCATGGAAGAGAAGGAAGAAGAGGACTGTGTCAGCCCAGAAATACCGGTACAACCGGTCCAAACACCTGTACAACCGGTCCACTACCACCCAACTACCACTCCACGTTCTATAATCAAGCGGCGCAAGACCGGTACCGCCCCGGTTGTTCCCACAGCTGTAGCCTGACCGGTACAACCGGTCCTCCCACCGGTACAACCGATCCCTACCTCTGTGAACACCTCTAGGAACCGGTACATGAGCTCCAAGCGGTGTAACCGATTGAGTGACCGGTACAACCGGCCTGCCTGCACGCAGTGAAAGGGGCCACGGCCCCTGTAACCCCAACTTACCCCTTGGACTATAAGTACTCGTCTCCTAGCTCTGAATTAGGGTTAGCTAAGAGTTGAACTACACATTGGAGCTTAGCTCATGTATCTCCCCTTGTGGGACTCCTCTTGAGAAAGAGAGAGAGAGGCACTCCATTGGAGTTCAAGACCTCCATTGGAGAAGATCCTTAGGGATTCAAGACCCCATCACAGGAAGGATCTTTCTAGATCATCAAGACCTCATCTCCTTCAAGGATTTGGGATGAACTCTACCTTGTATCTTTCCCTTTGATTGTTCATGTACCTTGTGGATCCATGTGTTTGTTAGTCTAGTGGATGTGTGATTGGACTTGTTCTTGCGTGTTTCCCTTGTGATTTCCCCGTGTTCTTCCTCGTGTTCTTCGTGTTCTTCGTAGGATCCCCTCCAATTCGTGAAAGATCGTCAATTAGGGTTCCACCCAACATCATCTTGGTATTATGAGCCACGTTGATCACGAATTTGGAGTCCTACCCCCCACTTTCTAGCCTAATTTTGTTTGTTTTTCTCCCAATTTCCAAAATCGCCACCAAAAATAGCCCTCCCAAATTTTTTGCATTTTTTTTGGTTCTTGTGAGATTTTGTTGTGTTTGATCCACGATTTTGTTGTTTGGCAAGTGGATCTTGGCTTTCCCCACCTCCCCACCACGAAATCCATCCCAAATTTTCTTTTCCCCTTCAATTTGGCACCACAAATTTTGAGTGGTCCGCCCCAAGTTCATCTCGTGCTCAGATCTGGGAATTTTTCCGAGCAGAGCGGTACAACCGGCCCCCAAGGCGGAATAACCGCTACCCCGTCCCCTGATACTTCCGCCACACAAAACTGTAACCCCAGGACACTCCAGGAGTGGTACAACCGCCCTCACAAGCGGTACGACGGCCACTCCCAGATTCAGCCTCGGCTAATTGACCGTTTTGACCATAACATTCACATCCGGAGTCTGATTTTGACGTTCTTTAGCTCATTGGATAGCTATTGACATCCCCCATCCATATAGATAGGTTCCAACATCATTTGACTCCATATAATTGTGTAAAGTTTTGCAATTTTGCCTAGACCCTCCACCATATCATCCACAAAACTACCATAGCCTTCCGCAACCTAACCCAATTTGATCCTCATTGCATTTGTGGTTGCTTGAGTTGTGATTCGAGTCTCCTAAGGTGTTTCGGCTACTTAGGGACAGTTACTTCTTCATCAACCACCACCTCCACTTCCACATTGTCAACTTCGCAACCACCACCACATTCCGCTACCACCATTTGACATTTGACGTTTGAGATTTTGAGTTCGCGGTTTCCGTTTCCTAAGGTCTTTCGACTAATTAGGAACGGTTCTACATAGCCACTCATCATCGCCACGGATTCAACATCGAACGACTCCTTCACCTTTTGACACCGCAACCGTAAGCAAGGACGGTAACCTCGACGACATCATTGTGCATTTGCTTGCCATTGCATTGATAGCCCCGAGCCTATTGCGTCACTTACCTATCGAGACTAGCGAGTTGAGAATTGCCGGGCCATGCTATTTGTGCACCTTAGTGATACGCTTACTCCGCATAGCTACTTTGAGCGTGCAATCATCTTGCTATAATCATTGTGCCATTAAGTCTCTCCCATGCATATCTCACATACTTGTCTCATATGTTGGCTCGAGCATCAAGCATAGTGGCAAAGGAAGCATATAAAAAAAAGCTTTAAGCAAAAGAGGAGATACAAAAGAGCTTGTAAGCAATAGTAATAGCATTGAGCCATTTTGCATCATATATCATATTGGATCATACATACATATCATACTTGGGATTGAAGACGGTAAGGTTTTCTCTCGTAGGTTGGTGCACGAAGCGTATCTAGCCCATTTGAGCAATCGAGCTATTGTCTCTCTAATATCCGTGCAACAAGAGCTTTTTGCGTGGTAACACATTTTGTGCTCATTCCTTGGTTGCGCGGATCCCACTTATCTACCCGTGTGTGTGTTTCTTGTGCCACTATAGCTATTGATCTATCTGCTTTACATTGCAATTTTGTGAATCTTCCTCAACATTTTTAATAATTGGACTAACATTTGCTTGAATTTTGTGCCACTTGTCCTAACCAAGCCACTCGATAAGCTTTACTTTGTAGGTGTGAGTGAACAAGTCCGGTACCAATTCCACTATTCTCTCATTTCACATTGAGTGGCATGGGATACATCCTCAACTTTGGGAAAAGGTATCTTGGTATTGTTTATCTCATTTCCTACTCACCTTTCCTCGAGTCTTGTGATGGATAGGAAAAGCACATCTACTTCGGTCTACACCAACAACGACGAGTTTGATGCCATGAAGAACCACTTGGACGCCAAGATGGATGCTCAAATGGAGGAGCTCAAAGCCCTCATCAAGTCCGCCAAGAGGTCTTCCTCATCTTTGAGAAGACGCTCAAGTGCACATGCTTTCGAGCTACCATCTCTGGCAAGATCACATCGGCATCGACACCATCACCGACTACAACGTGAAGGTCAAGAGCTCAACACCAACCACCGCTCTACGACTTCACCATCTACCTTGGCATCTTCGCCAAGCGACTTCAAGGCATCTTGATAAAGGCGAGGGTCCCGATCTTTCGATGAGATGATAACTATCGATTTGGTGGAGACGACTTTGACGATCCGACTTCAAACGTGCACGACGTTGCGCCTTAGCAATCGCTAAACCAATCTCCAAGAGGTTATTGACCACGCCGGAGCACGATCAACCTGACCACGAAGGTCTATTTCTGCAAGCAATCGAAGAACAAGCAAGAATATGATAATGCAATCTGAATATTGCGAATATAGATGAAGTATTGATAATGGTGGGGTTCCGAAAGCGGTCTTGGTCTGGTCGTTGGACACAAACGAAGTACACGAAGTTGCAATGGCTAACTTTTAACTAAACAAAACCCAAAGGAAAAGCTACTAGATTGATCTACTTATATAGGAGCAAGGGGTGGCGGCCAAGGAGGTGGGAGTACGTCCCAAGGCAGCCTAAAACTAACCCTAGGTCGTACAAGGCCTATGGGCCCAAGTGGAGGTGATGCAACACCTTTGGACTTGTAGTTTGATTCGGATTCTGGTGCAACGTCATATTGTTTCGTCAATATCTCCACGCCACGGACGAATTTGAAGGTGATTCCAATTGGTACGTAAAGCAGATAAAATCTACTTTTCATCAAAAAAAGAATCACCCAATTCGGAGTCCGGATGAAAAAGTTATTGCCGTTTTGGTACAGGTATGTCTGTGCAGTCCGAATGTGAGTCCAGAACGTGAGAGACTTGGACTCTATCTTCTCTTGGCCAAAAAGTGACGTGAGAGAACTTGTTGAATAGCACCTAATTGTTTCCTTTGACATGAGAGGACCTTTTGAATAGCACCCAACTATTTCCTCTTCTTTTGTCATCACACGTGGTTCATACAAGTGTTCGTCCATCCTGCATTTAGGCATAAAATAAAAATAGGTGAAGTATTTTTGTTCCGGATAACATAAATAAATTATTGCATAACTCTTATAATAAATCACCTCACAAATATGCATGTATGCAATATTTTTGGTCGTATTCAAGGTAGTCATGTCCTCATCATCCTCCCTTTCTTGAAAACAAAGCCGTCCACGGCGTTGCTTAGTCTGAAATATGGCTAACAAAAGAGACAAGGTGTACATGTTGTATATGTATATGTCATCTATTTTTCTGGATCTCAGTTGTGTCACATGTGACACATTTATACAAGAGCACACTTCAAATGTCATGAAATATAAAGCCAAAATATTATCACAAGAAGTAGAAGGTATTAAAATATTGCAACTCGGTTTGCATATATAAGTGAAGTCCTTATTCATATCAAAAGATTGACAATGTTCATCATTAAACCATCCCAACATTGGTAAATAAACTTGAATTATTCCAAATTTTGATGCTACAACATGCTTAAATAAGCAAATATGCAACATGTCATTTGGCACAGAATCATCACCAAAATTGGAGGTCATATCAAAATGATTAAACAATGGCAAAATTATTTTCAAACATATTTGATCCAAATTTGATTTATTTCTTGATTCACATGGTTCTTTCTCATTAACAGTTAATTCAATAGGTGCACTCAAAATTGTTGATATTTGATCACATGGCAAAGTCAAATCATGAACATATTCCTCTAAAATAGGTGGTGTGATCAAAGTAATGGGTAGCTCATTACATGGTACATTGGAATTGACAAGGCATTCATCATACTCATGTGGAGGTGGAAGATCAGTACCTTTGTCATTACCTCTTATGATCAACTCACATGATGTAGGCACTCTCGGTGGTGACGTGTCACATGGTGAAGGTGATGTAGCCCTCACAACAATTGATGTGGGTGTCATACTATGCCTAGTAGTTGAAGGAACAACCGTATCAACTCTTGGAATGTGCACCTTGCGCTCGTTCTCCTTGTGGGCAACACGTTGTTTTATTACCTGTTCAGCTTTGCAAGCAAGACAAAACAAACGATGCATAGAATAACACTTTTCATGAATTAGTATCTCCTGAATATCACGGTTTAATCCTCCCCAAAATCTATCCATAAAATCTTCTTCACTTTCTTCTAATGAGGAATGCAACAAGGTCGTTTGTAAATCGTCATAATATTTCGTTACGGTGTCACTGCCTTGTTTTAAATTTTTGAACTTTTTAATCATGTCACGAGTGTAATAAGTAGGAACGAATGTGTGTCTCATGGCAAGTTTTAAATCATCCCAAGTAATATGTATATAATCAGGGTGTAAACGACAATATTCACTCCACCAAACTGAAGCATAACCAGTGAATGAATCAATCGCGACCTTAACTTTTTTATGTTCAGCAAAATTATGAGAAGCAAATATATCATTTATTTCGAACTCCCATTCAATATATAAAGCAGGTCTAAAACGGCCATTAAATGGTGGTATAGAAACATTAACCTGATCATGTGTATTGGAATGTCTTTGCACTTCTCGTGACGGTTGTGGTATTTGCTTAGGTGGTGGCACGTCTCCCACGATTGACGAAGCCCACAAACTGACAACTCTGGATCCTGTCATGATTAGTAGAAACAAGAAATAAAATCCAAGAATATTGTTCCTATGAACTACTGGGATGTGGTGGTAAGACGCTCACAGTAAAGCAAATATCAATGTCTTACAAATTCTTACCATGCAGCAGGTGGTGACCGGCAACCGATGGTGTCAATATCTCCGAAGATTGAGTAAAGCGATTACCAGGTGAACGTATGCATACACGGTGTAGAAATATATGGAGCTTGGAAGGCTTAATATATGGTAGCAAAAGATTAGCAATAATCAATTCAGAGATGCAATGTTGAATAAACGCTCAACGACGGTACTGTGCTGGTCCTAGGCTAGACCGTACTAGAGACGCGAGCCTAGAACACTAATGAAGTCACGGCGTAGGACAAATAGCAGCAACGGATGATAGGAATTAGCTCTGGACAGCAAGATATAAGTGAAGATCACAATGGCAGTAAAGACAATGATGATAAATGACCGCCAAGCAGGATATACCGAAACTCTCTCTACAACTTTCCTATGAAAGATAATATGTCAAATTTCTGATATTTTTTCTCAAGAATGCTACTGACTCAAGCTTTCATATGCAAAAAGAATCACTCAATTCCGAGTTCGTATGAGGAGTCAAATAATTCAGAAACGAACCTGAAAAATAATGACAAACTGTGTTCACGACCTTCAGAGGGCAAAAAGTCCTATTTAGAAGCCGATTTGGAGGTGACAATAATGAACAAGCTTGATGAACTATTCAGATGCGGCTCGTCGATAGCTCGAATGTGAATTCTCGTGGAGCCAAAACGGAGTTCGTATGAGGAAGATACGTCTGTTTTACTGAACACTGCGCAAAACAGATTTCAATCCGAATTCAGATACGAGATTGAGTCTAGATAGATCCGAAATTTGTGTTTTTTTTTGTCTTCTCTCTTTTTTTTCACTGACTTTTTTTTTGTCTTCTTTTTTTTTTCTCTCTCTCTCACTTTTTTTTTCTTTTTTTTCTCTCTCACTTTTTTTTTTCAACAAAATCAGATAAGATGCAGATTGGATCAAGCGTAGATGTGAACGACCTCAAGTATGATAATGACAATGACCGAAACAGGCGGTGGAAATTGATGTGGGCAACAACGGAAGGGATGACGGCTGTGTGCTGGTGGTATATGGCAGCAGCGATGAAGATGGTGCGGCGGCGGCGTGACAATCTGTGAGATGATCGAGCATGGGATTTTCCCTTCGGTCATGGAGGCAAGTGATGATGTGCCATCTTCGGCCTTCATCCACGGCGACGGTGACGCGACAGTTGTGAATGGGATTTTCCCTTCGACCACAGCGGCGTATGATGATGAGTTGAGTGACTTGTGCCACTATATTGAGAGTGAAAGCGAGTTCACCACTAGCCCCATATATGATGAGTTGCCCCAATTCCCATGTGAGGAGAGCCACAACCCCCATCACTTGAGTGAGATGAGTGACTCCACCATATGTGACTTTGAGTGCACCTACTTTGAGGGAGTGAGTGAGCCACCACAAGAGTTGAGAGAGGAAGTTGATAGGTCTTGTGAGCACATTTTGAACTCTAACGACTTAACCTCTACCTCTATTGTGTCTTCTCATTTGGTGCTAGGTCCCATATATGATGACGCGATGATTCTCGACGACTTCGTCCTTCCTTTGGACAAGACGATGGTCATGGTGAAATGTGATGCACCCCCCACATGGTTCCATCAAGATGAAGATGATGACCACGACTTGGTCTTTTCCACCTCACCTACACCACATGTGTGGAATGAAAATGGTAACATAGCTGAAGGTGATGCTCTTGTCCCACTAGTGGACATTGATTGCTTGCATGATGTCGATCCTCCTATTGACACGCTTCATGCTAGTATGATTTCCCATGCGATGATTTACCCTTTTATGATGAGTTTGATGATTGCCATGTGGAGTCTATTAGTTGTGATGCCATGTTGCATAGGATTTCTTGTGTGAATTCTCTCGGTCACATCATGTTTGACAATCCGCTTGACTTGTCATATGCTATGCGTGAGATCAACCATATGTCATATTTGCAATTAGGGATGAAAACGGAGCAGAAACGGACGGAACTGGGTGCTACCACATTTGTTTTCATATTTTTGGCAGAAACGGAGACGAATACAGAAACCCCGGAAATGGATACGGAAACAAATACTACCGGAAATGGACATGCAGCGAATACAGAGCGGACACGGAAACAAAAGTGGGCATTGATGGGAAATTAAAAACCCCTTGAATCATAGATAAACACACCAAAACAAACAAATTTGATGAATTGTTAACATGGCTACAAAATAATATGATTATGTTAGCAACTTAGCATAGTATTATAGAAGTACTGGCAATTGCGTAGAGTCTAGTTGAGTACGTGCGTGGTAGTAGAAGTTAGACCTCAAATGATCCATTCTGCTCATTCTGTCATTGTGTATTGTTTAGTGGTTGGGCTACAGAGCAGTCATAGGCCTATAGTAAAAACTGAAATTCCATATCCACGGAAACGGAAAGTTCCGTTTCCACACCTGTTCCACCGGAAAACACAGTTCCGATTTTGTTTCCGTTTCCACATAAAAAAACCATTTCCATTTCTGTTTTGCAAATTTCCATTTTCGTTTTCATATTTCCTCTCCGTTTCCATTTTTCGTCCGGAAAAGCGGAAAGTTTCCACTCCATTTTCATCCCTATTTGCAATCTCATCGTAGTAACTATGCATATGGCATTAAAATGAACCCAATTTGCACATATGGCATAGATGACAAGCCCATGGTTATTGGCATTTGTTTTTATTGCGATAATATTGATATGCACCCTTTGCACCATTGCCATCATATGTCATGCCATGACCACCTAGCTTCGGACATGCATCATTTACCGTGTTGTCAATTTTCTCCATATGATGTTTCCGCTATTGCTCATGAGGAGACCCCCATAGTTTCCTCATCCATATTAGGAGATTTTGACCCATCCTATTCATTGCATGATTTCCATGATTGTGTGCACAATATGCCCCCCATGAATAAAAATGCTATTGATGTGCCATATACTTGCATGCTCAATTTGTGTCCCCATACATAACAATTATTCTTTCAGATGGATGACATATTCTTATACCATGCCTCAAATTTCTTTGAGCATTGCTTGTTTTGTGCTAACTCTCACATGCACATACACATCATGATGGATGATGTGTACATTTACCACGCACACACTTTGTTTCGTTTGTCTTTTTCTTGTGTAGGTCCCCATACTTACTCATCAACCTCGCAAGCGCATGAGTTGACGAAACGACCTCTAGAGACCAATGAAGATGTGCGCCACCATGGAGTGCTTACCCTCCACCCGCCCTCTTCGCGACGAGGCTTCGCGTATTTCTTCTACATGGCCCTCACATGGTTATGGGTTATTGTCCATTATATATCCTTTGCCCATATTTCCTTGTTCACTTTGCATGATATGCTCATTCCTATGCCTTTGCCATGCACTTGTGACCCATGCTTTGCATTACACATGATTCATGATTCTACTACTTGTATGTGTGTTTGCAAGCTTGGTGGAGATATTGCTTGTTATTGCCATGTTTGCTTTGTGCCCCATGCCTATGATGTTACTTTGATCTTGCCTTGTTTTCGTGCTTGCGATATGTCATGCGCATTTGTTATGCCTATTATTTGCTCACATGACATGATTGCCATGATTTCGTCTAGTGTGTTGCATCTTTGCACTACTAGTTTGCAGGACATGATTGCTACGCTTGCCTATGTTGCATCACCGATGATTCATACTTGCTCTTTTAATGCGGTTGATGGCATCCATTTCCATGCTTTGCACATGATTGCTATTAAATGTGGTCCAATTGATCCATATGTTGCCTCTCTCATGCTAGATGATTTGCCATGTATTGAGTGCAACAATGCTTTTAGTCTTGCTAATGAGATTGCACCCATAGCTTTCTCCCATATATTTGGACCTTGTGACATATTTCATGTGAAGCATGCTTGTCTTACTTCTTTGCACCATATGCATAGTGCCTTGAACATTAAGATTGTTGCATCATATTATTCATGCACTTGTGATCCTAATGGTTATGTGCAAGAGAAGAGAACCATCATGATGGATGATGTGTTTATCTACCATGCACATACGTTCTTTCCTTTGTTGTGTGTATGTGTAGGATACTTCGACTATGTGTCAACTTCCACTTCCCGTGAGTTGACCATTCGAGCTCTTGAGAGCGAGCCACTTTCCACCGACGTGCTTCTACAACGCATTTCCTACCACTTCGGCATTGTGAAGGACACACAAGGACATGCTTTCGAGGTGATATCCTTCTCTTTTGAGAACCCCAAAACCATGAGCATGAATATTGTGGATCATACTTCATGTGTTGCTTGAACCATGACACATTGCACACATGCTAGGGATCTTCTTTTGACTTGTCATTGCCACATTGCCATGCCTCATGATATATATGCCTTGTGTGTTGCATCGAACATGATTATCCCATGCTATTCCCATGTGTTTGATTGCAACAATGTCATTTCTTCACATATGCCATGTCCCATTGATTGCTACATGCTTGACTTGATTGCCTCACACATGATGAACAATTGCTCTTTCTATTATGTTGAGTGCCACACTATTTTCACTACACCCTATGCACGTTATGCTTGGATTGTCTTGCACTTGACCCATGTGTTTAGACGCTTCATTTCCTTTGGTGTTGTGAATGATTTATATACCTACCATCGACCATTTGTTGAGCGCTTTATGCATGTTTGCTATGACCTTGAGGTATATGCTTCTTCTCTTGTCACACATAGTAGCATCTCTGCCTCCCATTTGCATGCTTGTTTCCATGATGTCCTTGATTGTGCTCAATTCATATGCTTACATGCCATGTCACAATCCTTTGTCACACTTTATGATATACATGATGATGACACTTGTTGGGTGAATCACCACTTGAATGCTTGGTTTTGCACTAACGCTAACCACATTTGTTTTTCCAAGTGTTTGTTATCCTTGCTCCTTTTGAAGGAATCACACGACGGTACGACATTGGAGAGTGCCCCTTTCGAGCTTCAAGATGAAGAGTGCTTGGTGATCGTCCACTTCTACACGGCGGCGACATCTCTTTCCCATGGTGAATTGGTTTTCGATCCGAGGACGGATCTTTTCCAAGGGGGAGGGGATGATGCGGAGCATCCTACGGACATCACCATGTCAAGAGTCCGTTCGGCAAGTGACACGTGCGACATCTACTTCACATACATAAAGGTGAATCATCTCCTTTACACGTGTTCACTTGACCCCTTCGAGGATGGTATACTACTAGACACTCCTCTCATGTGCATACATAGGTATTGTCGGAGCTTCACGGATGATGATGAGGAGTCTAAGCACAAGAGTACAACTACACCATCCATGAGGGAAGCATGGAAGAGAAGGAAGAAGAAGACTGTGTCAGCCCAGAAATACAGGTACAACCGGTCCGAACACCGGTAAAACCGCTCCACCAGTACAACCGGTCCACTACCGCCCAACTACCGGTCCACGTTCTGTAATCAAGCAGCACAAGACCGGTACCACCCCGGTTGTTCCCACAGCTGCAGTCTGACTGGTACAACCAGTCCCTACCTCCGTGAACACCTCCGGGAACCGGTACATGAGCTCCAAGCGGTACAACCGGTTGAGTGACCGGTACAACCGGCCTACCTGTGCGCAGTGAAAGGGGCCACGGCCCATGTAACCCCAACTTACCCCTTGGACTATAAGTACTCGTCTCCTAGCTCTGAATTAGGGTTAGCTAAGATTAGAACTACACATTGGAGCTTAGCTCATGTATCTCCCCTTGTGGGATTCCTCTTGAGAGAGAGAGAGAGAGAGAGAGAGAGAGACACTTCATTGGAGTTAAAGACCTCCATTGGAGAAGATCCTTAGGGATTCAAGACCCCATCATGGGAAGGATCTTTCTAGATCATCAAGACCTCATCTCCTTCAAGGATTTGGGATGAACTCTACCTTGTATCTTTCCCTTTGATTGTTCATGTACCTTGTGGATCCATGTGTTTGTTAGTCTAGTGGATGTGTGATTGGACTTGTTCTTGAGTGTTTCCCTTGTGATTTCCCCGTGTTCTTCCTCGTGTTCTTCGTGTTCTTCGTAGGATTCCCTCCAATTCATGATAGATCGTCAATTAGGGTTCCACCCTACATCACCGCCCCTTAGAGCCCTACACCCTCTGGCCTTGTCTAGGCATGCGTCCTAACATACCAGCGACGGTCGTAGCCCGCTCGGGGGATGGGTCCTGACGATGTAGAGCACCAAGGCATGCAAGAGGAGGAAAACAAGCCTCACGAGGAACACGTATTACAACAAATCGTTAAGTACTTGACTTAAGCGCAAAAGTCATGTTTTCACACTCCCGCGGGGCTACATCTACCGTGATACAGGATAAACGGCAGGAAAAGGCCTAAGAGGAAGCGCCGTCGCCATCATCGCCGCCATCGCCTTCGTCGTCGTCGCCTTCGCTATCTTCAACCTCGCCGGAGCTCTCGCTGCTGCCGTGGGAGAACTTCTCGAGCAGGCCGTCGACGTGGTCCTCCACCGCCTTCCCGAGGCCGTCGTGGAGCTCCTCGGGGATAGGGGCCATCACCCTGTCGAAGTCGAAGTTGGCGTCGGCGCGAAGGAGATTGCTGAAGATGCACGTCGCCGCCTGGCTGAGGAGGTCGCGACACTCATCTTCAATGATGTCGTTCACCCGCTTGGCCTCGACTTCGAGCCGCTCCATGAGCTTGGTGAAGAAGTCAAGGTAGCTGGCGTCGTGGGTCTCAAGGGGGGCCCCGAGCCTCTCCTGGCAGATGGTGGTCAGGGCGCCGCGGGCTCGAGCTGGAGGGAGTGGAACATTTTGGCGCGCTCGTGCTGCTGCCCCTGCGCTCGAGCAGCCTCGTCCCTGGCCTGCTCGACGACGTTGGCGATGCCGCCCACCTGCTGCCGGAGGGAGGCCAGCTCTTCTTCCACGTCGGCCTTGGCCTTGAATGCGGTCTTCCACCGGGCCTCCACCTCCGTCAGCACCTCCTTGAGACCGTCGATCTCCTTTTGGAGTTCCTCGTGATTCTTCTTGAAGCGGTCCTCCTGGGCCTTCAGCATCTTGCTATGATCCGCGGCAATCGCCTGGCGATCCCTCTCGACCCTCGCGTCAGTGTCCGCCTGGATCTTCTTCTCCTTGGCCTCTAGCGCGGCGTTGGCCTTCTCCATGCGCTACTTGTAGGAGGCCTGGGCGGCAGCCACCTGGCGGTCTAGCGTCTCCAGGCGCTCGCGCTTCACGGCCTGCTCGGTGGTTGTCCTCGCGAGCTCCCTCTCACGGATCGCGAGATCCGCCTCACGGCCCGCAAGCTCCTCCTCACGAGAGGTGATGGCGTTCTCTCGCGCCTGCAGCAGGACCGACTGGGTGGTGGACTACTCCCGCATCGCCTTCGCCTGGGCCTCCGCTTCCTCGTGGTGCCTGTCGGTCGCGTCGGCCTCCCGGACGGCGCTCTCGAAGATCTCCTTCACCTTCAAGGCGGCCTTCTCGCGCTTCTCCTTCGCGGCGTTGTCTTGGCGCCAGCCCAGCTTCATGGGCCTCCTGTGCACGCTATTGGGTAACGTTGCATGGGAAACAAAAATTTTCCTACGCACACACAAGATCTATCCATGGTGATGAGCATCTACGAGAGGGAGAGTGAATCTACATACCCTTGCAGATCGCTAAGCGGAAGCGTTTAAGAAACGCGGTTGATGTAGTCAAACGTCTCCGCGATCCAAATCGCAAGTCGTCCCTCGATCCGATCACGAACTAGCGCCGAACGGACGGCACCTCCGCGTTCAACACACGTACGGCTTGATGACGCCTTCACCTCCTCGATCCAGCGAGCGATGGTGAAGTAGTGGTTGAGTTCCAGCAGCACGACGGCGTGGTGATGGTGGTGAGGAACAATCTCTGCAGGGCTTCGCCAAGCGCTACGGAGATTATGACGGAGGAACTAGAGGGTTAGGGTTGCCGCACACGGCTTGGGGAAATCTTGATGTGTCCCGTGTGCTAGCCCTGCCCCTCTATTTATATGTTGAGCCTTGGGGTCTAAACTTGGAGTAAAAGCCTCCTCCAAGTCGGTTTTGCCCGCACAAGGTCGGTTTGGCCCGCAGGGAAAGAGTCCAACTCGGATCCCTGCCGAACCGTGCACAGCCGCGCACAAGCGGTAGTACCGCTCACAAGCGGTAGTACCGCTTGAGCGGTAGTACCGCTTCACCAAGCGGTAGTACCGCTTGGGCGGTAGTACCGCTTCACAAAACGGTAGTACCGCTTACGCGGCAGCAAAACTACTTTTTGCACTTTCCAATACCTCGTGGGCTTTATCCCTTTGGCCCATATAAAGTGTTGCTGTACCCGAACACTTCGGTAAACATCCGGAACCCCTTCCGGTGAATTCCGGAACCCTTCCGGAGATCAAAACACTATTATCACATATATCAATCTTTACCTCCAGACTATTCCGGAGATCCTCGTCATGTCCGGGATCTTATCCGGGACTCCGAACAACCTTCGGTCACCAACATAACTCAACTATACTAATCGTCACCAAACGTTAAGTGTGTAGACCCTGCGGGTTCGAGAACTATGTAGACATGACCGAGACACCTCTATGGCCAATAACCAATAGCGGGACCTGGATGCCCATATAGGCTCCTACATATTCTACGAAGATCTTTTATCGGTCGAACCTCTATGTCAAGGATTCAGTTAATCCCGTATGCTGTTCCCTTTGTTCTTCGGTATGTTACTTGCCCGAGATTCGATCGTCGGTATCTCTATACCTAGTTCAATCTCGTTACCGGCAAGTCTCTTTACTCGTTCCGTAATACAAGATCCTGTGGCTAACTCTTTAGTCACTTTGCTTGCAAGGCTCAATGTGATGTTGTATTACCGAGTGGGCCCTGAGATACCTCTCCGTCACACGGAGTAACAAATCCCAGTCTTGATCCATGCCAACCCAACAGACACCCTCGGAGATACCTGTAGAGCACCTTTATAGTCACCCAGTTACGTTGCGACGTTTGATACACACAAGGTACTCTTCCGATGTCAGTGAGTTGCATGATCTCATGGTCAAAGAAACAGATACTTGACATGCAGAAAACAATAGCAATAAACTGACACAATCAAATGCTACGTTCTTAGTTTGGGTCTTGTCCATCACATCATTCTCCTAATGATGTGATCCCGTTATCAAATGACATCTCATGTCAATGGCTAGGAAACCTTAACCATCTTTGATCAACGAGCTAGTCAACTAGAGGCTTACTAGGGACACAGTGTTGTCTATGTACCCACACATGTATTTGAGTTTCCAATCAATACAATTATAGCACGGATAATAAACGATTATC
The DNA here is from genome assembly GCA_039707655.1 of Elymus sibiricus. Taxonomy (NCBI): domain Eukaryota; kingdom Viridiplantae; phylum Streptophyta; class Magnoliopsida; order Poales; family Poaceae; genus Elymus; species Elymus sibiricus. The sequence continues at coordinate 201,044,209 of CM077668.1, forward strand.
ATGAACAAGGAAATATAATAATAACCAATTTATTATTGCCTCTAGGGCATATTTCCAACAGTCTCCCACTTGCACTAGAGTCAATAATCTAGTTCACATCACTATGTGATTTACATTGTAATGAATCGAACACCCATGCAGTTCTGGTGTTGTTCATGTTTAGCCCTTGGAAGAGGTTTAGTCATCGGATTTGCAACATTCAGATCCGTGTGTACTTTGCAAATATTTATGTCGTCCTCCTTGATGTAATCGCGGATGGAATTGAAACGTCGCTTTATGTGTCTGGTCCTCTTGTGAAATCTTGGTTCCTTGGCTAGAGCAATGGCACCAGTATTATCACAAAACAGAGTCATTGGGTTAAGCGCACTAGGCACTACTCCAAGATCTGTCATGAACTCCTTCATCCAGACACCTTCCTTCGCCGCCTCCGAGGCAGCGATGTACTCCGCTTCGCATGTAGAATCTGCTACCACGCTTTGCTTGGAACTGCACCAGCTAACCGCACCCCCATTAAGAATAAATACGTATCCGGTTTGCGACTTAGAGTCATCCGGATCAGTGTCAAAGCTTGCATCGACGTAACCCTTTACGACGAGCTCTTGATCACCTCCATAAACGAGAAACATGTCCTTAGTCCTTTTCAGGTACTTCAGGATATTCTTGACCGCCGTCCAGTGTTCCATTCCTGGATCACTTTGAAACCTTCCGACCATACTTATGGCAAGGCTGACATCGGGTCTTGTGCACAGCATTGCATACATGATAGAGCCTATGGCCGAAGCATAGGGGATGACACTCATCTTTTCTCTATCTTTTGCAGTCACTGGGCATTGAGTCTTACTCAACTTCACACCTTGCAAAACAGGCAAGAACCCCTTCTTGGATTGATCCATTTTGAACTTCTTCAAAACTTTGTCAAGGTATGTGCTTTGTGAAAGTCCTATCAAACGTCTCGATCTATCTCTATAGATCTTGATGCCTAATATGAAAGCAGCTTCTCCTAGGTCCTTCATTGAAAAACTCTTGTTCAAATATTCCTTTATGCTTTCCAGCATTTCTATATTGTTTCCAATCAGTAATATGTCATCCACATATAATATTAGAAACGCTATAGAGCTCCCACTCACTTTCTTGTAAATACAAGCTTCTCCGTAAACTTGTATAAACTCGAACGCTTTGATCACCTCATCAAAACGAAGATTCCAACTCCGAGATGCTTGCACCAGTCCATAAATGGATCGCTGGAGTTTGCAAACTTTGTCAGCATTCTTTGGATCGACAAAACCTTCTGGTTACATCATATACAACTCTTCCTTAAGGTAACCGTTAAGGAACGCTGTTTTGACATCCATCTGCCAAATTTCATAATCGAAAAAGGCAGCTATTGCTAACATGATTCTGACGGACTTAAGCATCGCTACGGGTGAGAAGGTCTCATCGTAGTCAACTCCTTGAACTTGTGAAAAACCCTTTGCCACAAGTCGAGCTTTATAGACGGTGACATTACCGTCCGCGTCCGTCTTCGTCTTAAAGATCCATTTGTTCTGAATGGCCTTACGCCCTTCAGGTAATACTTCCAAAGTCCATACTTTGTTTTCATACATGGATCCCATCTCGGATTTCATGGCCTCTAACCACTTCTCGGAATCCGGGCCCATCATCGCTTCTCCATAGCTCGTAGGTTCATCGTTGTCTAACAACATGACCTCTAAGACAGGGTTGCCGTACCACTCGGGAGCAGTACACGTCCTTCTCGACCTACGAGGTTCGATAGCAACTTGATCCAAAGCTTCATGATCATCATCATTAACTTCCTCTTCAGCTAATGTAGGCTCCACAGAAACAACTTTCTGCACTGCGCTACTCTCAGGTTGAAGTAAAGGTTCAACAACCTCATCAAGTTCTATCTTCCTCCCACTCAATTCTTTCGAGAGAAACTCTTTCTCAAGAAATATTCCGTTTTTAGCGACAAACACTTTGCCTTCGGATCTGAGGTAGAAGGTATACCCAACTGTCTCTTTTGGGTATCCTATGAAGACGCATTTCTCCGCTTTGGGTTCCAGCTTTTCAGGCTGAAGCTTTTTGACATAAGCATCACATCCCCAAACTTTAAGAAACGACAGCTTTGGCTTCTTGCCAAACCAAAGTTCATATGGCGTCGTCTCAACGGATTTTGATGGTGCCCTATTTAAAGTGAATGCAGCTGTCTCTAATGCATAACCCCAAAACGATAGTGGCAAATCGGCAAGAGACATCATAGATCGCACCATATCTAATAAGGTTCGATTACGACGTTCGGACACACCATTACGCTGTGGTGTTCCAGGCGGTGTCAATTGTGAAACAATTCCACACTGTCTTAAGTGACTGCCAAACTCATAACTCAGATATTCTCCTCCTCGATCAGATCGTAGGAATTTAATCTTCTTGTTACGATGATTCTCAACTTCACTCTGAAATTGTTTGAACTTTTCAAATGTTTCAGACTTGTGTTTCATTAAGTAAATATACCCATATCTACTTAAGTCATCAGTGAAGGTGAGAAAGTAACGATAACCACTGCGCGCCTCAATGCTCATCGGACCACACACATTAGTATGTATGATTTCCAATAAGTCACTTGCCCGTTCCATTGTTCCAGAGAACGGCGTTTTAGTCATCTTGCCCATGAGGCATGGCTCACATGTGTCAAGTGATTCAAAATCAAGTGACTCCAAAAGTCCATCAGCATGGAGCTTCCTCATGCGTTTTACGCCAATATGACCTAAACGGCAGTGCCACAAGAAAGTGGTATTATCATTATCAATCCTACATCTTTTGGCATCAATGTTATGAACATGTGTATCATTACTATCGAGATTCAATAAGAATAAACCCCTCACATTGGGTGCATGACCATAAAAGATATTACTCATATAAATAGAACAACCATTATTCTCTGATTTAAATGAGTAACCGTCTCGCAATAAACAAGATCCAGATATAATGTTCATGCTTAACGCAGGCACCAAATAACACTTATTTAGGTTCATCACTAATCCCGACGGTAATCGAAGAGCGAGCGTGCCGACGGCGATCACATCAACCTTGGAACCATTTCCCACGCGCATCGTCACTTCGTCCTTTGCCAGCCTCCGTCTATTCCGCAGTTCCTGTTTAGAGTTGCAAATATGAGCAACCGCACCGGTATCAAATACCCAGGCACTACAACGAGGGTTGGTAAGGAACATATCAATAACATGTATATCATATATACCTTGTTTGTTGTTGGCCGCCTTCTTGTCAGCCAAATACTTGGGGCAGTTCCGCTTCCAGTGTCCAGTTCCCTTGCAATAAAAACACTCAGTTTCTGGTTTGGGTCCAGCCTTGGGTTTCTTCACGAGAGGAGCAACTGCTTTGCCACTCTTCTTAGAGTTACCCTTCTTACCCTTGCCATTTTTCTTGAAACTAGTGGTTTTATTGACCATCAACACTTGATGCTCCTTCTGAATTTCAGACTCAGCGACTTTCAGCATCGCAAACAGCTCGGCGACTGACTTGTTCATCCCGTGCATGTTATAGTTCAACACGAAGCTCTTGTAGCTAGGTGGCAATGATTGAAGAACTCTGTCAGTGATAGCCTCTGGCGGAAGGGGCATCCCCAATTCAGCCAGACGGGTGGAGTACCCAGACATTCTGAGCACGTGATCACTGATAGACCCGTTCTCCTCCATCTTGCAAGCATAGAACTTATCGGAGATCTCATATCTCTCGATCCGGGCATTCTTCTGAAAGATAAACTTCAACTCCTGGAACATCTCATATGCTCCATGACGTTCAAAACGTCTTTGAAGTCCCGGTTCTAAGCCATACAACATTGCACATTGAACTATTGAGTAATCATCAGAACGAGCCTGCCAGGCGTTCACAACGTCTAGAGACTCAACTGGAGCGGGTGGATCACCAAGCGGTGCATCAAGGACATAAGCCTTCTGTGAAGCCGTAAGGATAATCCTTAGATTACGGGCCCAGTCCACAAAGTTACTTCCATCATCTTTCAACTTAGCTTTCTCTAGGAACGCATTAAAATTCAGGGGTGCTACTGCGCGAGCCATGATCTACAACATAAATATAGCAAAGACAACTTAGACTATTGTTCTAGATAATGAGTTTTAGTTAATCATATTTAAAAAACTCCCACTCAAATTGACATCCGTCCGGTCATTCGAGTGTAACATGATCCAAATCCACCAACTCAAGTCCGATCATCACGTGAGTCGAGGTGGTTTCAATGGTGAACATCTTCATGTTGATCATATCTACTATATGACTCATGTTCGACCTTTCGGTCTCTTGTGTTCCGAGGCCATGTCTGTACATGCTAGGCTCGTCAAGTTTAACCCGAGTGTTCCGCGTGTGCAACATGGCTTGCACCCGTTGTATGTGAACGTGGAGTCTATCACACCCGATCATCACGGCGTGTCTCGAAACGACGAACTTTCGCAACGGTGCACACTCGGGGAGAACACAATTTATCTTGAAATTTAAGTGAGGGATCACCTTATAATGCTACCGTCGTCCTAAGCAAAATAAGATGCATAAAAGGATTAACATCACATGCAAATCATAAGTGACATGATATGGCCATGAACTTGTGCTTTTGATCTCCATCTCCAAAGCACCGGCATGATCTCCATCGTCACCGGCATGACACCATGATCTCCATCATCTTGATCTCCATCAACGTGTCGCCATAAGGTTGTCGCGCCGACTGTTGCTTCCACGACTATTGCTAACGTTTAGCGATAAAGTAAAGCATTACATAGCGCTTAATGATTGACACGCAGGTCATACAATAATTAAAGACAACTCTATGGCTCCTACCAGTTGCCGTACTCATCGACATGCAAGTCGTGATATTCTATACAACACATGATCATCTCATACATCACATATATCTCATCATGTAATTGGCCATATCACATCACAACATACCCTGCAAAAACAAGTTAGACGTCCTCTAATTGTTGTTGCAAATTTTACGTGGCTGCTACGGGTTTGCAAGAACCGTTCTTACCTACGCAAAACCACAACGTGGTGTAGTGATTGCTTTTTGATCTTCTAAAAGAACCCTCTTCATTGAAATCGATTCAACTAAAGTGAGAGAGACAGACACCCGCTAGCCATCTTTATGCAACGAAGTTACATGTCAGTTGAAGGAACCTGTCTCGCGTAAGTGTACGCGTAATGTCGGTCCGGGCCGCTTCATCTCACAGTACCGCCGAATCAAATATCAACTAGTAACGGCAAGCAATATGTATACACCCACGCCCACAACTCGTTTGTGTTCTACTCGAGATCTCATCTACGCATAGACCTGGCTCATGATGCCACTATTGGGTAACGTTGCATGGGAAACAAAATTTTTCCTACGCACACACAAGATCTATCCATGGTGATGAGCATCTACGAGAGGGAGAGTGAATCTACATACCCTTGTAGATCGCTAAGCGGAAGCGTTTAAGAAACGCGGTTGATGTAGTCGAACGTCTCCACGATCCAAATCGCAAGTCGTCCCTCGATCCGATCACGAACTAGCGCCGAACGGACGGCACCTCCGCGTTCAACACACGTACGGCTTGATGACGCCTTCACCTCCTCGATCCAGCGAGCGATGGTGAAGTAGTGGTTGAGTTCCAGCAGCACGACGGCGTGGTGATGGTGGTGAGGAACAATCTCTGCAGGGCTTCGCCAAGCGCTACGGAGATTATGACGGAGGAACTAGAGGGTTAGGGTTGCCGCACACGGCTTGGGGAAATCTTGATGTGTCCCGTGTGCTAGCCCTGCCCCTCTATTTATATGTTGAGCCTTGGGGTCTAAACTTGGAGTAAAAGCCTCCTCCAAGTCGGTTTTGCCCGCACAAGGTCGGTTTGGCCCGCAGGGAAAGAGTCCAACTCGGATCCCTGCCGAACCGTGCACAGCCGCGCACAAGCGGTAGTACCGCTCACAAGCGGTAGTACCGCTTCACCAAGCGGTAGTACCGCTTGGGCGGTAGTACCGCTTCACAAAACGGTAGTACCGCTTACGCGGCAGCAAAACTACTTTTTGCACTTTCCAATACCTCGTGGGCTTTATCCCTTTGGCCCATATAAAGTGTTGCTGTACCCGAACACTTCGGTAAACATCCGGAACCCCTTCCGGTGAATTCCGGAACCCTTCCGGAGATCAAAACACTATTATCACATATATCAATCTTTACCTCCAGACTATTCCGGAGATCCTCGTCATGTCCGGGATCTTATCCGGGACTCCGAACAACCTTCGGTCACCAACATAACTCAACTATACTAATCGTCACCAAACGTTAAGTGTGTAGACCCTGCGGGTTCGAGAACTATGTAGACATGACCGAGACACCTCTACGGCCAATAACCAATAGCGGGACCTGGATGCCCATATAGGCTCCTACATATTCTACGAAGATCTTTTATCGGTCGAACCTCTATGTCAAGGATTCAGTTAATCCCGTATGCTGTTCCCTTTGTTCTTCGGTATGTTACTTGCCCGAGATTCGATCGTCGGTATCTCTATACCCAGTTCAATCTCGTTACCGGCAAGTCTCTTTACTCGTTCCGTAATACAAGATCCTGTGGCTAACTCTTTAGTCACTTTGCTTGCAAGGCTCAATGTGATGTTGTATTACCGAGTGGGCCCTGAGATACCTCTCCGTCACACGGAGTAACAAATCCCAGTCTTGATCCATGCCAACCCAACAGACACCCTCGGAGATACCTGTAGAGCACCTTTATAGTCACCCAGTTACGTTGCGACGTTTGATACACACAAGGTACTCTTCCGATGTCAGTGAGTTGCATGATCTCATGGTCAAAGAAACAGATACTTGACATGCAGAAAACAATAGCAATAAACTGACACGATCAAATGCTACGTTCTTAGTTTGGGTCTTGTCCATCACATCATTCTCCTAATGATGTGATCCCGTTATCAAATGACATCTCATGTCAATGGCTAGGAAACCTTAACCATCTTTGATCAACGAGCTAGTCAACTAGAGGCTTACTAGGGACACAGTGTTGTCTATGTACCCACACATGTATTTGAGTTTCCAATCAATACAATTATAGCATGGATAATAAACGATTATCATGAACAAGGAAATATAATAATAACCAATTTATTATTGCATCTAGGGCATATTTCCAACACACGCGCGGGCTCAGCCCCAGATCTCGGGAGGAAGAAGGAAAAGCACAAGGAAAAAAGAGCAAGGCGTGGTGACTTACTCATCGTTGGGGACCCACTTCCTCTTCTTCAGTATCGGCAGCGGCCGGCTGCCGCTGCCGCTCTCGCGAGGCTTCCTCGCGTCGCCCCTGGAGGGCGTGGCGTGAGGCTCGGCAGTCCCGGCCTTGGCGCCGTCCATCTCAGCGGGGGGCTCGGAGGCCTCGCCGCCCGCGCCGGCCTCCTCCACAGGGGGCTTGGTGGCCCCGCCACCGGCGTCAATCTCCTCCACGCGCGACTCATTAGCCGACGCGCTGGTGCTCCCTTTACCTCCCGCGGCAACAGGCCGGGAGGGCACAACCCTGAATTGGGCATCGTCGTCATCGTCGTCCTCGAGGTCGCAGATGAGCTGGCGGCGGCTCCGCGGGGTAGGACCGCCGTCGCTCCCCTCCGCAGTGCTTGCCGAGGCCTCGGCATCGCCGTGGTCTCCCGAGCCGGGGACCACCACGAACGGATTCTCACGAGGCCCCATGAAGCCCTCCGGCACCAGCCCCCACTGGTCGAAGATCGGCATCTCCGTGACTAGCTCATCCCATTCTTGATAGCGGTACAGTGGGAGCGCATCCTGGGTGGATTCTTCGCGCTGCCGCCGACGAAGATCTGCATGATCTCCTCCAACACCTCCGACGGCAAATTGTCGACACTTAGCCTCATGGGGTCCTTCGAGCTGGTGATCTTCCACACCGGACGCGAGCGCCTCTGGAGCGGCACGATGCGTCGCCGCAGGAACTCCTTCACGACCATCGGCCCCATGAGCCCGGCTTCCTTAATCTCGGCCATCCACCCCCACATGGGCGCCAGCCTCGGGTCGGTGAGCTTCTCGTGCTCCCAGCCGGAGCTCTTCACGGCGGGGTTCATCGGGATCATCAGCAGCGGGCTATGCTGGCGCATGTCCACATAGACCCAGCGCTGCCTATAGCCCTCCACCTTCCTCAAGATCTTCAGGTTGATGGAGTCGTCGTCCGTCCCCTTGACGATGAGGAATGAAGCGCACGCTGAGCAGTGATTCGCCGCGGTCAGCCGCAGGCTGAAGAAGTGGCAGAAGAGAGCCATCGAGGGCATCACGCCCATGACGGCCTCGCAGAAGAAGGCGAAAGTGGAAAGGAGGAGGACGGAGTTCGGTTGGAGGTGGAGCGCGTGAATCTGGTAATGCGTAAGAATGGCGTTGAAGAAATCGGAGAACTGCGGCACCAAGCCGGCGTACACGTTGTGGAGGAATAGGGTGATGGTCGTCGCCTCCAGCTCGCGCGGCGGGTGTGAGCCGGGCCAGATCTGCGTCGCCTTCCACTCGTTAGTGGCGGCGGCGGTCATCGGAATCACCTTGTCCAACCCTCTCTGTTGGCGATGATGGAGCGCGATAGGGCCGGCTCCAAGACCGACGCGAATGGGGCCGCGGTCGCCGTCTTGCCCTTCTTGCCAGCAGGCGCCATTGCTGTGCGGTGAAGCTTTGGAGGCGAAAGGAGGAAGAGGATGTAAGGAGTCAGGCGCTAGGAGGCGGGGAGGAGAAGACGAAGGCAATGATGATTCTGCGCCACACGCGGACCAGTTTTATGGCAGGGCGGACTGTTACCAAGGCGTAGTGGGGAAGCGGGGGCGTCCCCCGTCCCATCATGCGCCACACGTGCTCGCCTGGGCCTGCAGTCAGTTAGGGCCCGCGCCGTTTCGCTCCCAACGGGTGGGAATGTGCGCGCCGCGGGCCCGAGGGCTACTGTCGGGCCAGTGGGAACCATGGTACCACGGCCTGTCTGCCTGCGGCCCAGGAAGTGACACCTGGCGAAGGCCCAGAATCGGCCCATCCACGGGCACCGCGAAGCAAGACACCTTCCCGCGAACATTTTCTGGGGAAGAGGACCAAGGCGGCTATAGAAGGGGCAGTGCTGCCACCGTAGAGAGGGGTCTCTTCCTTCTTCCTCAATCTTGTATGCGAGATCTCTCTTGCCCCCAATAATCCCACCACAAGCAGGAGTAGGGTTTTACACCGCGAGGTGGCCCGAACCTGGGTAGCTGCTGTGTCCCCTGTCGCGCCCTGCGCGTTGCGTGCTCTCGCCGTAGCCTCGCCATGGTCACCGTCTAGCTGGTAGGAGCGAGCGTGCCCCCAGTGTTCGAACCAGGGTCCCCGGAGCACCGATTCCGACAGGTACAACATCACAATCAACATAATCAGCATATGTAGCGATACCAAAATGCACACGAACAATACGTGTTACCTTAACCTTGCCCCTGTTGTTGAATCATTGTATGTAGTAAGGATGAGGATGTGGTCGTGTGGTGAGAGACAGCTTCTCCACCATCTCCATGCTAGCCAAGTTGTTGCAACTCCCTCCATCTATAATGACGCGAACAAAACGTTCCTTCACAACCCCCTTTGTATGGAACAAATTGTGCCTCTGATTTTGCTCAGCCTGTGTTACCTGCACACTCAAAACACATTGAGCAACTAAACTTTCATGCCTGTCAGTGTCTTCAACAGCCATGTATTGCGTCTCTTATTCAGAATCATCTCCACCCTGTTCTTCACTTGCAATAAGAGCCAAAGTCTCCTCATCATAGTCACTAGCGGACTCATACCCACCATCGTCAGTAGCAATCATCACACGCTTGGATGGGCATTGATGTGGAGCATCCCACGGTCATCCCCATGGACCTACCTACGTCTCCTCAAGTGCCAAGCGGGCCAATGACTCAAGCACGTGCAAGAGCTCTCGAGACCGAGGTGACATCTCTCCTTAATGAACTTCCATTTGACTCATGTGAGACATGGCTACTACCTCAAGCCAGAATGCTATGTGTGATCAGGTATGAAGAAGACCGCCTCGGGAATGCTCAGAACGAAGACCAAGTCGACAAGTGCACGGACGAACTAGCACGAGGAAGAAGACCGCTGAAAAGTATCAGCGGCCGGACATCCGGCCCCTGATGGAGATGACAGCAGCAGCAGTCCAGCAGCGAAGAAGCTACAGGGCCCGGACATCCGGCCGGAGGCCCGGATATCCGACCCGACCAGGCCCGGACATCCGGCCCCTGCCCGGATTTCTGGCCGCCCATCACAGAACGTGGGAGCACCTCCAGGCCAGACATCCGGCGCCAGGCCCGGACATCCGGCCCTCAATGAACCGCCGGACATCCGACCTGACGGCCGAACATCCGGCCGGACATCCGGCCCCTGCCAGCATGCCTTCGGCCATCCTGCCGTGTAACCTCTCCCCCTCACCCCCACTTCGTCCTCGACTATAAATAGACCTCCTCCTCAACCTTTCTAGGGTTAGCAAAGTATATTGAGACATTGAGTAGAGCTTTGCTCCTTGTATCTCCTCTTGGGGAATCAAGACCTCTCTAGGGAGAAGGATCCCCATCATACGATCATCAAGACCTCCTAAGGGAGAAGGATCTCATCTAGATCATCAAGACCTCACGTCCTTTCGAGTGAGAAGAAGTTTAATTACCTTGTGCTTGTTTCCATGGATTGATCTTGTATGCTTGTGGATCTCATGTATGCTATCCTAGTGGATGTGTGATTTGGGTTTGTTTGAGTGATTTCCCTTGGTTGTTCTTGTTGTTCCTCTCTTTTCCCCCTCCAAGTGTGGAAAGATCGTCAAATTAGGGTTCCACCCTACATCAGGCATTCTCTCACATAGTGACCTCCACCCTTGCAACGATGACATATAACATCATGTGTTTACCCTGTTGATGCCATGGATGAAGAAGAGCTCTGTGCAGGACCGGAAGGTGTGCTCTTGGTGGATGGTGGTGGTGCCTGTTTTCTTGTATCTCGGTTGGAATTGGCGGCTGAAGTAGGCGGTGGTGCAGCCAAACGTGTGGAAGTAGATGATGTACGTGGTGTTCATGATGAAATCGAGCTGCAGAAAAATTAGTTCGCGCCAATGCTTGTCGATCCTGCACTTCACGTTCAGCTTTGCAAGCAAGATGGAATAAACGAGTGATATTGTTATAATCCTTATACTCTAATATGGTTTGAATTTCGCTATTTAATCCACCCATAAAACGTGCAAGCATAGCTTCATTATGCTCAACAATACCACATCTAATCATGCCAGTTTGTAATTCATGATAATATTCCTCTACACAATTTTTTCCTTGTCTTAAACACTGCAATTTTTTAAGTAATTCACGTTGATAATATGGTGGAACCCAACGAGTACACATAACAATTTTCAAAGCAGGCCATGTAGTTGGGATATTATCATGATATAATCGACAATGTTCAGACCACCAAACACAAGCAAAACTAGTGAATGCACAAACAGCAGCAGCAACATGTCTATCCTCGGGATATTGTAAACATGTAAAATGTTGTTCAGTTTCTAACTCCCAAGTAAGATATACATTAGGAACATATCTACCCTCAAATGGCGGAATATTCAATTTTAGTTTAGGAACATGGTCTCGTACCTGAGGTGGTGGTGCGGCCCTATCGTTGGGATTATATGCATGTGGACGACCTGGTGGTGGTGCTGGTGGTTGCACGTAGTTCTGATTTTGAACAACCTCATCCACGTAATCGCCCTCATAATCGTCGTCCTCCTCGGTAGTACTAGCAGGAGCCACAGAAGCATCAACACCAGTAGCAGCGGCACCAGAATGTTGGCGTTTCTCAAGAGGAACACGCCTCGCTTGTCCTACTTGATCGGTGCGACGTGGAGGTGGCTGTTGTTGGCGTTGCAACAGTGCAGCAGGGGCAGCAAGTGGTGGTGGTAGACACGCGAGCACTTCATCGAACTTGGCGTCCAACTTGGTGTCAATTGTCTTCTCAATGTCATCTATCCTCTCCATTGCCTTTCCAGAGCTGCTCATCACGTCTTGTACCTGTTCACCCAGCATTTGCTGAAATTTATCATATAGTTCCTTCTTCGTCATGTTCTCCCAGTCGATCTGGTTCTCTTATGATCCTGCCATGGTTAGCAGCAATAGAAACACACAAGAATATGTCCTATAGACTACTAATATGAAGTGGTGGAGAGTCACAAATCCGTCAAGCGAATCTCAAATTCTTACCAGTTCTTACCAAGCAGCAGGTGGTGAGCGGCAACCGTTGTAGTCAAAACGCCTCAAAGCTTGGATAGAGCGATTGCCAGGTGCTGTCAAACGCACGACGTAGATAATATGTGGAGCTGGGAAGGCTTAATATGTGGTAGCAAAAAGATTAGCAACAATCAACTCGGAGATGCAAAGCTGAATAAACGCTCAATGATGGTACTGTGCTGGTCCTAGGCTAGACCGTGCTAGAGACGTGAGCCTAGAACACTAACAAAATCACGGCGCTGCACGTAAATAAGGGGAAGCACACTGAAGTTTTTTGCGCCCTCTTTTTTTTGCGAAAAATCACTATAATGGCGAGTGTCTCAAAATGCTTCCCAAAGCCTAAAAACAGTATAGGCACGAAATTATTTTTGATGTTTTTGGAACTCTTCGAGACACTAGAATGGAACTTTTTGCTGAAACGTGAAGGAACTTTTCTAGACACTAGAGGTGGAACTTTCTCCGGACTCTTTTTTTCTGGAAATCACCCCTCTTCTATTGACGGAGCAAGATTGATGAAATCCAAAACCTACTCAGACAAGGCAACACGAATATGGCGACAGATGGATCTCGCAAGGAAACCGAATATGTGATGGACTCGGATTGGTGGCGGATATGCGGTGGTATATGTGGACTCGGATTGGTGGCGGATATGCAGTGGTATATGTGGACTCGGATTGGTGGCGTATATGCGATGGTGGTATATGACAGCGGCGATGAAGATGGTGCGGTGGCGGTATATGGCAGCGGCGATGAAGATGATGAGGTGGTGGTATATGGCAGCGGCGATGATGAAGGTGCGGTGGTGGTATATGGCAGCGGCGATGAAGATGGTGCGGCGGCGGCGTGACAACTTGTGGACAGAACTCGAAACTCTAAAGGACTAGACGTTAAGACCAGCAACTCGACACGATGATGCAACCGCAAATTCAACAAAGCAAAAACACTGAAAAGATTATGCAAAGGCTCAGATTCGTTCGGATATGATGGTCTAACACTAATTTTTTGTGTGGACTATAGGTATGACGAACAGATACGATCTAAACTATGAAAAACTGGAAAATCTCATCGAGCAACCTGGATATCTGATACCACTTGATAGAGGCAAAGGTGTCCCGTCTTTCGATGAGATGGTGGCTATCATTTTCGGTGGAGTAAACTTTGACGATCCGACTACGAACGTGCAAGGACGTCACGCCTTAGCAATCGCTAAACCAACTCCGAGAGGTTATTGACCACGTCGGAGCATGATCAACCTAACCACAAAGGTCTATTTCCTGCACGCAAACGAAGAACAAGCAAGAAACTAAAATAGCAATCTGAATATTGCGAATATAAGAGGGAAGCTTTATTAATGAAAGTGGGGTTCTATGACGTCTTGATCTGGTCGTAGAACACAAACGAAGGATGCGAAGTTGAAGCTATGGCAAACTTTAATCTAAACAAAACCCAAGTCTAAAACGATGCCCTAAGGGATGTATTTATTGGGAGACAGAGGGAATTTCGTCCATCCTTGGCAAGGTGGGACTAAATTCTGTCCTAAGTCGTTTCCCTATTAATATGGACTCTAAAACAGCCTACTAAGTGTATTTTTGAAATTACATGGGCCTGGCCCAAAAATAACTTGGCGCGGCACCTATATTAAGCTATGGACGAAATTTATGAAAGGCCATCTTGTATATTTCGTCCATGTCCTTATACGTCATCATGGTGGCTTCAAAGTGCTGAAAACTCCACCAGAAACTCCGTTCTTGTTCCCCTTGCGCATGCCATCATCTCCATGCTTGATCATGCTTCAATGTTCATCCATCTTGTCCATGCTGGTCCCTTCATTTGTAAGCAAAACAAATGTATCCAATTTAGGCAGCATCATATTCTCATGAACATTAGATCCGTTACCAAGAAACGAAAGTACCTGGTAATTTAGTTGGCGTGCGCGAGCTCTAGTAATTGGTCCCATGTGTGTAACAGCAGGAGTTGTGGGTGTAACTGTGGTAGTGATGTCCTCATCATAAAGCGTTTGACTCCGTACAATGGCCATTCCTGATGGAAGTTTTAAGGGCAATGGGCTTCAGCGACCGGTGGAAGGAGTGGATATGTGGCCTGTTGGCCAGCTCATCAACAAGAATGATGGTAAATGGAATTCTGGGAAAACCCATCCTGAACTGCCTGGGCCTAAGGCAGGGAGACCCACTGTCGCCAATGCAGTTTATACTGATCATGGAGCCACTAAACAGGATGTTCGATCTAGCTGCTGCACAGTGCATTCTGACACCTCTCGCAGGTACGGGCATAACACAAAGGTTGTCGATGTTCTGACGACGTTATGTCCTGAAGCCTCGAGACAATGACTTACACGCTTGTGCTGCCCTGCTACAACTGTTTGGTGAGGTCTCTGGGCTCCGGGTCAACTTGATGAAGAGTGTTGTGCTGCCGATCCGCTGCAGCCTCGACACCATGCAGAGGGTTGTGGAAATCTTGGGTTGCCCGCTGGGTACTTTCCCATGCAAATACCTTGGACTGCCACTAATCATACGAAAGCAAACAACAGCTCAACTCAGGGGTCTGGTGGACCTGCTAGCTGGCTGTCTACCAAGGTGGAAAGCAGCAAACATGCCTAAGAGTGGAAGGATGCTACTTGTTCAGTCAGTGCTATGTGCGATCCCAATACACACAACGATGGCACTTGACTTTCCCATGAAGACAATCGCGGCTATGGATAAAATCTGCAGAGGATTTTTATGGTGTGCTCAGGCACAAGCAAATGGAGGTCAATGTATGGTAGCCTGGGAAAAGGTATGCTCGCCCAAATGGGCTGGTGGACTTGGAATTCTGAACCTACGGTGGCTGAACCTTGCCATGCAAGCTAGATGGCCGTGATTGCAGCGCGTGGACAACTCCAGGCCCTGGGAGGAAGTCAAAATCACGGTACCAAAGGAATCAATGCATATCTTTCAAGCTGCAACCAGGACAACGGTGTGGAATCGTAACAACACGCTCTTTTGGGAGGATACATGGATTCAGGGCCTGACGGTCGAGGATATGTGATGCAGAGCATCCTACGGACATCGCCATGTCAAGAGTCCGTTCGGCAAGTGACACATGCGCCATCTACTTCACATACATAAAGGTGAATCATCTCCTTTACACGTGCTCACTTGACCCCTTCGAGGATGGTATACTACTTGACACTTCTCCCGTGTGCATGCATAAGTATTGTCAGAGCTTCACGGATGACGAGGAGGAGTGCAAGCACCAAGGAACGACTACACCATCCGCGAGGGAAGCATGGAAGCGACAACGGAAGAAGAAAGAGCTGCTGAAGCTACAGCGGCCGGACATCCGACGCCTGTGCAGCCGAGAGGAACTGCACCAACAGACGGCTAAAGGCGTCAGCGGCCGGACATCCAGCGCCATGCTCGGACATCCGGCACCACACCACCGCCCAGACATCCGGCCTCCCTCTCGGAAATCCGATGAATGACTACAGAAGAATGGCCACCGCCAGGCCGGACATCCGGCCAGTGCCCCGGACATTCAGCGTCTCGCGAACGGCCAGACATTCGGTCCCCAGCCCGGACATCCGGCGCCTGCCTGCGCGTAGAGACGGGCCAAAGGCCCATGTATCCCCCTCTCACTTACCCCTTTGTGGACTAGCCTATATATACTCTTCCCCCACCTCATTTCTAGGGTTAGCAATGTGATAGCTCATTGAGATAGAGCTTTGCTCATCCACCTACCTCTCCCATGGAGATCAAGACCTCCATGTGAGCATGTGAGAAGATCCCAAGGGATTCAAGACCCCCTTGTGGGAAGGATCTATCTAGATCATCAAGACCTCTTCTCCTTC
Source organism: Elymus sibiricus (assembly GCA_039707655.1). Taxonomy (NCBI): domain Eukaryota; kingdom Viridiplantae; phylum Streptophyta; class Magnoliopsida; order Poales; family Poaceae; genus Elymus; species Elymus sibiricus. The sequence goes on from CM077668.1 coordinate 201,060,374, forward strand.
AAGGATTTTTGATGAACTCTACCTTATATCTTTCCCTTTGTGCATGTACCTTGTGGATCCATGTGTTTGTTAGTCTAGTGGATGTGTGATTGGACTTGTTTTTGAGTGTTTCTCTTGTGATTTCTCCCCGTTCTTCCCCGTGTTCTTCATGTTCTTCGTAAAATCGCCCTCCAATTCATGAAAGATCATCAATTAGGGTTCCACCCTACATCATCTTGAATCAGAGCCACGATGATCACAAATTTGGAGCCCTACCCCCCACTTTCTAGCCTAATTTTGTTTGTTCTTACCCAATTTTGAAAATCCCCACCAAAAATAGCCATACCAATTTTTTTGCATTTTGTTGGTTCTTGTGAGATTTTGTTGTGTTTGATCCACGATTTTGTTGTTTGGTAAGTGGATCTAGCTTCCCCACCACAAAATCCATCCACACATTTCTTTTCCCCCATCAATTTTGACATTGGAATCTAAATCCGCCCCAAATCGAGTTGCGAAATCCAAATCCCGATCTGGAATCGTCGGGCCGGACATCCGGGCCATCGGGCCGGACATCCGGGTCCCCGGCCGGACATCCGGCACCTGAAGCACCAAAAATGGCCTCATTTCTGGACACAGGCCCGGAAATCCGGGCTTCCCCCTGGACATCCGACCCTTGGGATTTCAGCCAACAACGTTTCACCGTTTTGACCATAACTTTCACATCAGGAGTCCGATTTTCATGTTCTTTAGCTCGTTGGATAGCTATTGACACCCCCCACACATCTAGATAGGTTCCAACACCATTTGACTCCATCAAATTTTGTGCATTTTGGCATCTTTGGCTAGGCCCTCCATGATATCATCCACAATACCACCATAGCCTTCCGCAACCTAACCCATTGTGATCCCCATTGCATTTGTGGTTGCTTGAGATGTGATCCGAGACTCCTAAGGTGTTTCGGCTACTTAGGGATGGTTACTTCTTCATCAATCACCACCATAACTTCCGCATACCGTTGCCCACCATACACTTCCGCCACCTTAACCCAATTTTGACCGATTTTGTTTGAGATTTTGAGTTCGTGATTTCCGTTTCCTAAGGTGTTTCGGTTAATTAGGAATGGTTCAACATCAACAACACCACCACTCATCATCGCCATGGACTCAACATCGACAACGACCTCTTCACCCTTTGACACCACAACCGTAAGCAAGGACGGTAACTTCGACGACATCATTGTACATTTCCTTGTCATTGCTTTGAACGCCCCGAGCCTATTGCGTACCTTTCCCATCAAGACTAGCGAGTTGAGAATTGCCGGGCTATGCTCATTGTGCACCTTAGTGATACGCTTACGCCGCATAACTACATTTAGCATGCAATCATCTTGCTTTCATCTTTGTGCCATAAGTCTCTTCCGTGCATATCTTACATACTTGTCTTACATATTGGCTCGAGCATCAAGCATTGTGGCAAAGCATATACAAAAAAAAGAGCAAAAGCTTTTAAGCAAAAGAGGAGATACAAAAGAGCTTGTAAGCAATAGAAATAGCATTGAGCCATCTTGCATAGTATATCATATTGGATCATACATACATAACATACTTGGGATTGAAGACGGCACGGTTACTCGCATAGGTTGGTGCACAAGCGTATCTAGCCCATTTGAGCAATCGAGCAATTGTCTCTCTTGTATCTGTGCAACACGAGCTTTTTCCATGGTAACACATTTTGTGCTCATTCCTTGGTTGCGCGGATCCCACTTATCTCCCCGTGTGTGTTTTTCCTTGTGCCACCATAGCTATTGATCTATTTGCTTTACATTGCAATTTTTTGAATCTTCCTCAACATTATCAATAACTTGGATTAACATTTGCTTGAATTTTGTGCCACTTGTCCTAACCAAGCCACTCGATAAGCTTTACTTTTGTAGGTGTAAGTGAACAAGTCTGGTACCAATTCCACTATTCTCTCAATTCACATTGAGTGACGCGGGATACATCCTCAACTTTGGGAAAAGGTATCTTGGTATTGTTTATCTCATTTCCAACTCACCTTTGCTTGATTATTGTGATGGATAGGCAAAGCACATCTACTTCGGTCTACAACAACAACAGCGAGTTTGATGCCATGAAGAACCACTTGGACACCGAGATGGATGCTCAAATGAAGGAGCTCAAAGCCCTCATCAAGATCAGCAAGAGGTCTTCCTCATCTTCGAGAAGATGCTCAAGTGCGCATGCTTCCGAGCTACCATCTCTGGCAAGATCACATCGGCATCGACACCATCACCGACTACAACGTGAAGGTCAAGAGCTCAACACCAACCACCGCTCTACGACTTCACCATCTACCTTGGCATCTTCGCGAAGTGACTTCAAGGCATCTTCGCCTTTGGACATGCGGCATCTTCGCCGACAAGCACCTCAAGATTACGCTCAAGAGAAGCTCCCCAAGCTCTAGTCCGCGACTTCCATGAGCTCCTATGACCTCGACACCGATCATGAGATTCCTTTCTATGGGACTCAAGACCCCGAGGAGTATCTCGAGTGGGAGCGCAAGATGGCCGACTACCACAAGCTACATCAAGTCCCCTCCGAAGATCAAGTGAAGTGCGCCACAAGTATCTTCCATGATTACGCGTCGACATGGTGGCTTCACACACCTTCGAAGAGCTTCAAGATGAGTTGGCCCAAGATGAAGAAAGCAATGCGGCGAAAGTTTTTGCCTTCAACCTACATGGAACATCTTCGACGCCAATTGGAGAACACCATCCAAGGATCCAAGTCCATCAACGAGTACTTCATGGAGATGAAGAAAGCCTTGCTACGAGCCGGTGTGGACGACCCCATTTGGATGAAGTTCCACTTCATGATGGGATTGCACAACGACATCTCCAAGACTATCTTCCTCGACAACTACGAGTTTGATGTAGGGTGGAACCGTAATTTAACGATCTTTCCACACTTGGAGGGGGAAAAGAGAGGAACAACAAAATCAACCAAGGGAAATCACTCAAACAAACCCAAATCACACATCCACTAGGATAGCATACATGAGATCCACAAGCATACAAGGACAATCCAAGGAAACAAGTACAAGGGTAAAGTTCTTCCCACTCCAAAGGAGGTGAGGTCTTGGTGATCTAGGTGAGATCCTTCTCCCATAGGAGGTCTTGATGATCCTATGATGGGGATCCTTCTCCCTAGAGAGGTCTTGATTCCCCAAGAGGAGATACAAGGAGCAAAGCTCTACTCAATGTCTCAATATACTTTGCTATCCCTAGAAAGGATGAGGAGGAGGTCTATTTATAGTCTAGGATGAAGTGGGGGTGAGGGGGAGAGATTACATGGCCGAATGGCCAAAGGCGCACTGGCAGGGGCCGGATGTCCGGTGGTTCATGGGGGTGCCGGATGTCCAGCCCTAGCACGGGATGTCCGGCCTGGAGGCGTTCCAGGTTCTGTGATGGGCGGCCGGAAATCCGGGCAGGGGCCGGATGTCCGGGCCTGGTCGGGCCGGATGTCCGGGACTCAGTAGCTGCTTCGCTGCTTGGCTGCTGCTGTTGTGCTTCTCTTCAGGGGCCGGATGTCTGGCCACTATAGTTTTTCAGCGGTCTTCCTCCTCGCGCTCGTCCGTCCATGTACTTGTCGACTTGGTCTTCGTTCCGAGCATTCCCAAGGTGGTCTTCTTCATACCTGATCACACATAGCACTTCGGCTTGAGGTAGTAGCCATGTCTCACATGAGTCAAATGGAAGTTCACTAAGGAGAGATATCACCTCGGTCTCGAGAGCTCTTGCACGAGCTCGTGTCATTGGTCCGCTTGGCACTTGAGGGGACGTAGGTAGGTCCATGGGGATGACCGTAGGATGCTCCGCATCATCTCCCCCCTTGAAAAAGATCCGTCCTCGGATCGGAATCCACATCACCATGGAAGGGAGATAAGTCCTTGACGTTGAAGATGTCGCTCACGTTGTACTTGTCGCGAGGGATGTCGATCTTGTAGGCGTTTTTGTTGTAGCATGCTAGCACCTTGAAGGGTCCGTCGGCTTGGGGTAGTAGTTTGGACTTGCGCTCGTTGGCGAAGCGGTCTTTGCGAAGGTGTAGCCACACAAGATCTCTGGGGTTGAACACCATGGGGTGCCTGTTGATGTTGAACTTGGTCGTGAGTCGTTGTATTTGGTGCTCGATCGCATGCCTTGTATCTTCGTGCATCTTCTTGAGGTAGCTCGCCCGTCCACTCGCGTCCATCACTGGTATAGCGAGCTGCTATACAAACGGTTTTTAACCCCTTTCCGTGACACAGTTTCAAACTGTCGCCTTGCCTGTGTGTGCGATAGGGGGGGGGGTCTTCCCACACGACCTAGAAACCGTCCGCGATAGGGAGCACGCAAGCATACGTTTCGCAGAACTAAGCGTATGCGATGCCCGCATCTTTCCCAAACGCTCCGTCCCTGCTACTCGTTTGTGCTCGCATTACCATCGCACTCGGTATTCTGTGCTACAACGTTTGCGATGCTCACCCCATCACAAACAGTTCACAATTTTACACCGTATGCGAAGCTTGAATATCCCACACATTTGTATGTACATAAACATTTGAGATGTATAAAATGTCCCAAAGGATTCATCCGTATTACCCGTGTCGGATGAAGGCCTATCGCATGCTTTTTTTTATGAGCAAACGTTTACGATGCACACGACATCATAAACAGTTCATAATTGCCTAGCGTGTGAGATAAGGTCACTTTTACAAACATTTATTAAGAAGGAACTACGTGCGTTCTTGTTGTTAATCTCACACGTTTTTTCTTGTCTGATCGTGTGCAGTAGAGTTTCATCGCACACGTACTGATCTGAGAAACGTGTCTAATCTTGACGTTTATCACAGCCGTTTTGCTTTCGCAAACCGTGTGCAGTGTAATGGCCTGCAGATCATAATTTATCCCTAATTTAATCCCTGCATTTAAAATTCACAGAATTTGAAATTGAAACAGATTTTCCATATGAAAGTAGGCAATCACTTATTTCACATCGAACCATGTTTATTACAAATACAAGTTCAAGGACGAATGAATAATTCGATGCACAGGTACATGTACTGAAGAACTACAGAAGCAGCAAGGAAAGAATGATGAACCACAGTTGTACTAAAGACTGTAAAGAGAGAGGTGGAAGACATTATGGTTGCTGGAGAAGGTGAAGCGGAATGCCCATATTGTGCCCTCCTCCATGCCTAATGCGTGCACGACTCTAGGCCAACCCCTTGTGATGGCCGCCCACCCATCCTTCACTGTCTTCATTAGGACTTCTCGATGCTCATTGTAGTCTCGATGAAATACTTTAACCTTCATTGCATGTCCACCAATCATGTACTTTGCGAGGTAATCTTGAGTAAACTGCTTTGGGAACCACTGCAAACGAAAAAGATCCAGACATTGTTGTCTAACAACTCATTATGGGCAGTAAAAAGAGAAGGATACAGAGTTCGTAGTTACCATCCTACAGCTCACTGTTGTGTTGGATAGAGCGTAGACAAATAATTAAATTGCCATCGGTCGTATCTTTTTGCTAATAATTCTTATCAGTTTCCTCACTTGATGCTGGTTCATGAATATCTCATTGCCCCATACGCAGAAAGGGTCGAGGCGTGGATCTTTGCCTAGGACATATGTACCTACAAGCAACAAGTCAATATTGGAGGCAAAAAAGTGTCCAGCCGTGGATTTGTATGCACTACATTATGGAACAGAGGTAGTATAAGCCGAGGGATGAAACTAACCTTGGTGGAAAATGCTGGCCACTCCTGTTGTTGTCCTGCATAAGTACATGGAAAGGTGTGATAAGTTCTACAGGCTTAACATCAACCAAATATAGCCATGGTAAATAACAACATCTCAAAATGACAGATTGAATGTGTTGGTTTCAATATGATGTTAAAGCAGATAAAAAATGGAAGGGAATGTTAACTACAACAGGCTTAACAGGGACCAAATATTGTAATTCAAACTGGTACTGTTGAAAATGAATAGAACATAGCTCATGCTTAAACATCACACTGCATAAATGTGTAAAACTGAAATAACGGGCATGTGTTAACTTCACCAGGCATAACAGGGACCAAATATAGCCGTTCAAACTAGTATTGATGAAATCGAACTGCACAGTTCATACTTGCACATAATGAACATCACATTCTGAATAACTAAAATAAACAAGGCATATATGCTCACTATAACAACCTAATATAGCCATTGAAAACTGGACAGAGGCTCACTTCAACCAACCTAACAAGCAAATACAGATAAACAAGGCACCTGCTTGAAAACTGGACAAAGGCTCACTGCAACCAACCTAGTTAACAAGCAAATACAGATAAACAAGGCATCTACTTGAAAATTGGACAAAGGCTCACCGCAACCAACCTAACAAACAAATACAGATAAACAAGGCATCTGCTTGAAAACTGGACAAATGCTCACTGCAACCAACCTAACAACCAAATACAGATAAACAGGGCATCTGCTTGAAAACTAGGCAAATGCTCACTGCAACCAACCTAACAACCAAATACAGATAAACAAGCCATTCGTGAAACTGAAGTGGACAATTCATACTTAAACATCAGATAGCCATATTGAACATTACATTTTTGCATAACTGAAATAATTAAACACGGCACAGTTAAAACATCGCATGGCAAAAGCTACTACAACAATGGGTACAAGTTGGCTAGCTAGAAAAAGTAAGATTTGCTTATAGGATATTGCCTCACTTGTCATGGAGGGGATCCTTCCACTTGGAAGAGCACAGACCCAGGGTGTGATCCCTGATGTCGCAGATGGGCTGTCTCACATTGGAAGAGCCATAGTGGGTGCCCTTCCCGTGGTCGTGGTCGATGAGATCTGACTTGGCAGCTGAGGATCCCAAGCCACCGCCATAGAACGTGTCCTTCAAAAATGACATAATGGGCTCGATGGCGTACAAGGATCGCAAATCCTTGACCGCGAGGTGGAGGAGATAAGCGGCAGGGCCTTCGAAGATATCGACGGCGGTTGAACCAGAGGCATTGGGGATGGACCACTTAACCTGTGACATGGCCCGCGTTAAGCCTTCTCTGTCGACGAGCTTGATGTCGTAGCTGGCTGTCCTGGGATTCAGTAATACGTGAGCCCGCTGACATGAAGCCTTTTCCATGGCAACATAGTCAACGTCCTCGCCGACATTCGTGGCAAGGTGTTCCTCCGGGATCGACAGGTCGACACGAACGGCGGCCACCCGGACATCGTCCGACGGAGAGGCCATGATAGACCTCCTTTTAGCCGTATGCTACTTGGGCTCCCCGGGATATGTGGTCGGGCTTAGGCTGCGACTCTCTGGAGTAAGGGATGGGGATCTGGGGGGGAGGAACACCGCAGGCCTCATCTAAAAACTCAGGGCGGTGAGGGTATGGGAATCGGTGGGTAACCTGAACTTATCTAAGCTAGGAGGCACGGGCAGACCGGTAGGGGTTGGTGGCAGCGGCGACGGCGGCTTCGGCAGCGGCGGCGAGCTAGGGTTCCAGCGGGGAGGGGTGTAGAGTGTGGATGGGGGATGGGGTTAGGGCGGGTGGTGTTTGAGGATATGCCGCGGCTACTGAAAATTTTAGCAATGGTGGGTGGAGATGGTGGTGGACGAGGGAGGGCGACGTTTCAAATGCCTCGGCTACTGGAATTTTACTATGAGGTCGGTGGTGGAGGTGTGAGGGCGACGATTGAAATACCGCGGCAACTAAAATTTGGGTAAAGGAAATGAAGTGGGGCGGGAGCAACCAGATCGCACACGGTCCAAACATAATAATTGTGTATGATAATAAGGAAAAGCCGCGGAACCACCAATTTTTGCATCGCTCAAGGCGGGTAGCTTTTTTTGAGATTTCTAGCTAGCTGGTTTATCGCACACGGTTCGTCCTAATTTTCAGACGCATACGTGGAATTCTCATCCTAAATATCCTGTACACAGTACCCTTCACCCTTGCTGGCGCTTGCGAAGTCGTGGAGATTTTACAGGGCACGAGCTTCGCGGGAACTCTTGGCTGAGCATGAATTGGTATAGGCCTTCGTCCACGCGTCTGATACGCTCGCGGAACTGCTGTACCGCAATATCGATCTCTGCCCAGGATATTTCATCGACGACGGTCGATTCCAAGCCGCGACGAGTATTTTGCTCTGCTTCATCGTTGGCGGCACCTTGGGGGCCGAGGAGGTCGAAGAGCCAATCGACCAGCCCGTTGGCGTAGTGGTGGCGGATTCTGGTAGTGCGAACTTCGTCCGGTGCAATTATGGCGCTGACGGCGTCTGCCCATTCCTGGCAGGGAATCAGGATGCTTACCGGCCCTGGAAACGGCTTCTCGAGTGGTTGAGTCAACAGGATGCTTACATGGCTCCGCTCAGATAGTGCGGCGCACCGCACCTGATGCGCGGGGGCGTTCTCCCGCTCTTGCGCGGCAGCGCTTTGCCACTCTTGCTCCGCTCCGCTCCATGGGCGGCGACGAACACATGTGTAGACATTGGCCCGCTCAAGCACTGGGGCGCGATGATACCGCTCACGCTCGGCGGCGCGCTACCGCTCTTGCTCGACGGCGCGCTGCCTCTCTTGCTCGGTGGCGCACGGCCGTTCTGGCTCTCCGGCCTGCTCTGGCTCGTTCTCCTCGTCGAGGAGGTTGATGACGGCGGCGGTGCTTCGCCGGATTGGCATGCTTGGAATGGTATACTGCGGTATGGCTGGTGTGTCGCCGCCTAGCCCTCTTTGCCCACTGACACTGGCAGCGGGAGACCGATGGGGGGAGTGGCGGGAAACCGATTTTGGGGGAGTGGTGGGAAACCGATTGGGGGAGTGGCAGGAAACAGTAGCGTGTTTGCATATATAACACCATTAATATGGAAAAGTTGGGAAAGAAGGAAGCGCGAGCTAGCATGACGCGTGCGCACAGTGCTTACCCACGGGTGCCAGACGGTTGAACAGAACTGCTTTAAATTATTCAAGGTTCGTTTGGCATTTTTTATATATTATAATAGAGTTTTCTAGGCATTTAATGTGCAAAATTCAAATTTGAACTACAAATACATGCTCCAGTGCACCAAAATGGGTTAAAAAATCATATATGTGTCCTTGGGTGCATGTTAGGTCACATGCAAGGAATGGGGATGAATTACAAACATCTCGGCGTCCTGGCTCGGCCTAAAACATTGAGAAGCTTGGTTTTTAAATCCCCATAAATCCAAAACTCACCTGAAATTCATGAAACTTTACATGGTGTCATGACATGGCACATATATGCCATGGTAAAAAAACTGACCAATTTGGGGCAAGTTTTGGTACAAGACTCTTACAAACCGGAGCTTCTCGCAAGAAGCCTCCGATAGGGAACGTGTCACCCTTGTGGGCGAAACGACAATCGCTGCCTCTTCTCGCCTTGTATTTTTTTTCTATGGGCAACATAGACCAATAGGAGATTTGTGCTGAAATATGGAATTATTCAGGGTTCGTTTGGCCTTTTTATACATTAATTGAGTTTTCTAGGCATTTTAATGTCCATAATTCAACTTTGAACTACAAGCACATGATCCAGTGCACCAAAATGGCTTCAAAAACCATACATGTGTCCTTGGGTGCATGTTTGGGTCCAATGCTAGAAATGGGTATGAATTACAAACATCTCGGTGTACTGGCTTGGCCTCAAACATTGAGAATATCGGTTTTTAAATCCCGGTAAATCCAAAACTCACCCGAAATTCATGAAACTTGGCATCGTGTCATGACATGGCACATATATACCATGCTAAAAAAAAGTCCAATTTGGGGCAAGTTTTGGTACACGCCTCTTACAAACCGGAGATTCTAGCAAGAAGCCTCATGGTTCCGATAGGGAACGTGTCACCCCTGTGGGCGGAATGACAATCGCTGCCTCTTCTCGCCTTGTATTTTTCTTCTACAGACAACATAGACCAACAGGAGATTCGCGCCAAGATATTGAATTATTTAGGGTTCGTTTGGCCTTTTTATACATATAGTAATTGAGTTTTCTAGGCACATAATTCAAATTTGAACTACAAGCACATGCTCCAGTGCACCAAAATGGCTTCAAAAACCATACATGTGTCCCTGGGTGTATGTTTAGGTCCCATGCAAGAAATGGGGATGAATTACAAACATCTCGGCGCACAGGCTCGGCCTCAAACATTGAGAATCTCAGTTTTTAAATCCCCGTAAATCAAAAACTCACCCGAAAATCATGAAACTTGGCATCGTGTCATGACATGTCACATATATGTCGTGGTAAAATTTTTGTCCAATTTGGGGCAAGTTTTGGTACAAGCCTCTTACAAACCGGAGCTTCTAGCAAGAATCCTCGTGGTTCCGATAGGGAACGTGTCACCCTTGTGGGCGAAACGACAATCGTCGCTGCCTCTTCTCGCCATGTATTTTTTTCTACAGGCAACGTAGACCAACATGAGATTCGCGCCAAAATATGGAATTATTCAGGGTTCGTTTGGCCTTTTATACATTAATTAAGTTTTCTAGGCATTTAATCCCCATAATTCAAATTTGAATTACAAGCACATGCTCTAGTGCACCAAAATGGATTCAAATACCATACACGTGTCCTTGGGTGCATGTTTAGGTCCCATGCAAGAAATGGGAATGAATTACAAACATCTCGGCGTCCTGGCTCGGCTTCAAACATTGAGAATCTCGGTTTTTAAATCCCCATAATTCCAAAACTCACCCGAAATTCATGAAACTTGGCATAGTGTCATTATATGGCACATATATGCCGTGGTAAAAAAAATTGTCCAATTTGAAACAAGGCGCACACATTAATAGCCAACGTAGGCATTTTGGAACAAATAGATGACACGTTAATATCGCAAACGGTTGTATTGTTTGAACCGTGGGCGTTCCAATAACCATTTACGTGCGGCCACGCGTCCCTCTTTTTATTGGAGAGTACTACCTCAGTTCTGGTTTATTGGTCCTCTTTGTATTTTGTGCAAAAATTTGGTGGCGTGCGTGCAACTGTTTGATTAGACGGGTCGAGTGTGAGAAGTCCGCCGCGCAGGCTCGACGGGACGCGTGCGAGCAGTCCGCCGCACAGGCTCGACGGGACGCGTGCGAGCAGTCCGCCACGCAAACTTGATAGGACCCGTGCGAGCTGTCTGCCGCGCAGGCTCACCGGGAAGCGAGCTCTTTGACCTCCACCCGCCGCCTTGCTCTCAACTTCTCCATTAATGGCGGCCGAGCAGCCTCACCGGGAAGCGAGCTCTTTGACCTCCAGCCGCCGCCTCGCTCCCAACTTCTCCATTAATGGCGGCCGAGCCGCTGTTTAACATGCGGTTAATGCACCTGGATGGAAGGTGTTAGCATGTGATCCCATGGCCCTGCTCAACGATAGCTAGCATTGTTTTGTTCGTGCCTCGCTGAGAACGTGAATTTTAGCCTGTTTTCGACTCGTATACATGTACCTACGAGGTTACGAACGAAATAATACGGCGACAAATTGAAAATGGCAATGGATAATAATTATCTTACATATCCCGGATAATTTCCAATTTAAAATGACACATGCGGCAACGCCCGAAAGAACAGGGGTAAGAGAAGAAGAAGAAAAAAGAGGAAGAAGGAAGTCGCTGCTCTCTACTTCTCGATGGATCGCTTGGCGAGGAGTTCTTCTAGCTCCTTCTTCACATCCTCATGACTTTGCTTGACAGCAGCCACGGATTCCTCCACCTGTAGCTCGCGCTCGATGCGGAGCTTCTTCAAGTCATCCCCAAGTTCATGGACGACGGCTGTCAGCGTCATCCGCGAGGCAACGCTCTTCTCATACAGCTCCCTCCAGCCGGCGGCCTCCTCCTTCTGCTTGTCGAGCTCCTCGTGGAGCTTCGCATTGTCACCCATGAGTTTGACGATGAGGCCGGTCGCCTTATCAACCGAGGCATCACTAATCTCGAGCAGCTTCTCCAAGCCGGCGAGCAGCTCCTGCTGGTTAATTAGGCCAGCGAGAATGTCGTCGTCGCTGGCTAAGGACTTCAGCCCTGCCAGCTCGTCGAGTTCGCCGACGCGACGAGAGCGCTTGTGAGAGCCCTCGCCTGCCCATGAGAGCTCGTTCGAGGGCCCTGCGTTACGGCGGGACCTCTCTAGTGCTTCCGCGGCCTTGGTCTTTGCTCCTTGATTATATGTCGACCTAGAACTCCTCCTTACCGGCCATGGCACACGCAAGGAACGGCTTAAGAGGAAAGACCTGTTTTTTTGGTGATGAGGAGAGGAATGTGAAGTAATTTTTGAGTGGGTACTAGTTTTTATAGCCCAGTGCTAAGTGGGAACACGTTTAGGTTTGATCGGTGTGAACAGATTTGCATTTACTCATTGCGTGGTAAGTTGATCAGTGTGAACACGTTTAGGTTTGATCGGTGTGTCAGCGTGTCCGATGCATGGGCCGTCTCGCCTCCCACGCGTGCCAGACGGTTGACCAAAACTGCTATACGCAGGTGGTTGCTCGCCGTTTAGGCAGCCGCGGCGCGCTATGCTCGCGTCCCTTCGCGTGCTCTGCTCGACGTTGAGGCGGCCGCGGCGCGCTCTGCTCGCGTCCCTCCGCGCACGCTCTTTCAGCAGTTGGCGCCGGCGCACGATCACGTTTTGGGCGCCATATGCATGTGGTTGCGTCCGCGTGCATCGCCACAATGCAGTTAATACGTGTGGCACGATGCAGTTACACGCTGCAACAACTGCCATCCACACGCGCCGATAGTCCAGGCCGTTCGGCCTCCCCATTTGTTCCCACGGCCATTATAACCTTAGTCCCTTCAACCTTTCGATCGCGCCCCACAACAGTACAAGCACACCCACGACGACACGTCGAGAGAGAGGATATCCAGCGGCGCTCCAATGGAGTATGGTGTGCATTGTGTGAACACCCACGTGAGGGAAAAGGAACCCATGGTGGTGTACACCATCAACCCGGCCGTGGTGGAGGACTCCATCAACACCATGGAGCAGTTGCTTGCTAAGGACGACAAGTACAAAGTGGTCGGCTTCGACCTCCAGTACATCGGCGGTCGTCCCGGGGTTGATCCGGCGGTTGCCGTCGCCCAGTTGTGCGTGGGCCATCACGTCCTCGTCTACCACTACTGCTTGGCCACAAGTGCTTCCGAGCGTTTCACCAGGTTTGTCAAGAGCCCTGACTACAAGTTTGCTACGGTGGACACCATCAACGATGTAAAAGCATCAAGATTCTGGGCTTGGCCTGCCCGAAGCTTCTCGACATCCGTGGCCACTACAGGGTCTGGGGAAGCACGAAGATGGACTCCCTGGTTGAACTCGCCGCCGCCATCATCGACCCCTACTACGAAAACATGAAGGAAGGTTCTAGGAGAAATCCTGGATCCTGGCATGGTGCCTGGGTGCGGATACTGGATGAACCTCACCTCAAGTTTGCAGCCAAGAGCGTGTACACATGCTACGAGATGCACAGGCGGATCGTCGACATGAGGGAGTGCCTCCTTCCTGTAGACGACGAGGGATCGAGCCACCAGCAGAGCAACAGCGGCAAGCGTCACAAGAAGAAGTAGATGATGATTAGATATGATCGTTTATCCTAGATTATTATGCATGTAGTTGTTTACTTTGGTGTGTGCAAATGTTATGTGTGTAGTCAGTTATGTAATTGGATGCTTAATTTGGTTATGCAATCATGTCCTTATAAGTATATATGTTGTTGTTCTGTAGACAGAGAGCGTAGATGTTGCGCAGACTGCAGACTGAGCAAATCACATCGCACACGGATTAAACTAGTGAACCCGTCGGTGATGATTTCATCAATCGCTGACAATTGTTTACCAGCAAGCATTTGCCCACAACACACATGGGTTATTAGCAGGAATCGTCTGTGTTGTTATCGGTCTTCCCGCACATTTCTGATTACTGGCCTGTTTGCCACGTATCACACACATTTTGTTAAGTTGAACCGTTTCTGTTGTGTTGGGTAATCGCAAACAGTTCATCCGAGTGAACAACATGCTGTATATCGCACACACCTTGATCTGCCTGACCGTTTCTGTTGTGTTGGGTAATCACAAACAGTTCATCTGAGTGAACTGTATGCCGTGTATCGCAGACACCACGAACTGGCTGCCCGTTTCTGTTGGGTTGGGTAATCACAAACAGTTCATCCGAGTGAACTGTATGCCGCGTATCGCACACAGCACGAACTGGCTGACCGTGTTTGTTGTTCTGGCTTATCGCAAATAGTTTGTATGGATCAACTGTATGCCACGTATCGCACACGCATCTCTAATCTGAATCGTTTTTGATGTCTCCGACATCACAAATAGTTCATCTTATTTGGGACGGTTTTTTTACGACACCGTTTACATTTCATGCATCGCACACAGTTTGGTCGCGGGGTCTCTAATTCATGTGTCGCGTTAGCGGTCGCCTATAGTAGTGCATGTCGATGCGCTCTTGTAGAGGTAGCGGTAGAATGTCCAATGGGGACAACGGGTTGAAACCCTAGACGACCTCGAAGGTGGACTTGCCGGTAGTAGAGTGTCGTGCTCGATTGTAGGCGTACTCGGCGATGGGTAAACATTCCTCCCACTCCCTTATGTTCTTCTTGATCAACATGCGGAGTAGTGTGGATAGAGTCTGGCTCGTGACCTCCATTTGGCCGTCGGTTTGTGGGTGATATGCCGATGAGAATAGGAGCTTGATTCCGAGCTTGGCGCATAGTATCTTCCAAAAGTAGCTAAGGAACTTGACGTCGTGGTCTGACACGATCATCTTGGGCACGCCATGCAATCGCAAGATTTCCCTACAAAAGAGATTTGCAACATGTGAAGCATCGTCTATCTTGTTACATGGAATAAAATGTGCCATCTTAGAGAAACGGTCCACACCAACAAATACCGAATCTTTGCCGTTTTGAGTTCGAGGCAAACCAAGCATGAAATCCATACTAATATCTTCACATAGATGATATGGAATAGGAAGTGGCATATATAGACCATGAGATTGACCTTTGGACTTAGCTTTGCGGCATGTAGAGCACTAGTTTGTGTAGCGTGACACATCTTGAAACATCTTGGGCCAAAAGTAGTTCTTGGAGAGCGTAGCAAAAGTCTTGTCACGTCCGAAATGTCCCATGAGCCCTCCACCGTGAGCCTCTTGCAAAAGCAACAAACGAAGAGAAGACTCAGGGATACAAAGTTTGTTAGCTCGCATACGTTAATCATCTTTGAAATAGTATCACTCCCAAGTGTTGTGTGACAAGCATTTGGCATATGGAATCGCAAATGAAACATCACACGCATACAAGTCTTTAATGTGCTCAAATCCTATAACATTCAACTCAAGTTTAGTAACTAGCATGCACTTGCGTGAAAGAGCGACCGCCACAACATTTTCCTTACCTTTGATATACTTGATAACATAAGGAAATGACTCAATGAACTCACTCCATTTAGCATGACGCTTGTTCAATTTGGTTTGACCCATAAGGTATTTAAGCGTTTCATGATCCGTATGGATGACAAACTCACGTGGTCGGAGATAATGTTCCCACACATGCAAGACTCTTACTAAAGCATATAACTCTTTGTGATAAGGGGGTGGCCCGATCTTCTCAGTGAGCTGATGGTGTCGATGATGAACTTGTTGGATAACTTGTGAGACGCTCACGAACTCTCCGGCTGTTCCCCTGTTGCCAATGCGACGGATCTTCAACCCTATGGATATTCGCAACACCACACACTTGCGCACGTAGCCGCCGACCACGAAGCTGTTCTGCAATCTCCCAATTCCCAATGGAACGACATATAGCACTTGACTTTCAGTAGCAAATACACCCTATCGAAACGAATTTGGTGTAGATAAATATTCCTGATCGATGCAAAGAGGAATATGAATACAGAGGAATGCTTAAAGCAATTCAGTCTGGTATGAGTTTAATCAAAACATGGTCTAACCCTAAAAGCCACGACTTACAAGGGTATATAAAGACCCCTGGACGTCCAACCTAGTGTTGGGGTCGAAATCAACCATATCTCTAACTTTCCTAACTTAAACGAGTCTATCTGGAAAACTGGCAGAAACAACCGCCGTATTGTTTTGATGACTGCGACTCGGTCACCGCGAATCGCAGGCTGCGGGTATACAGTTTGGAAAGCACACGACTCAAGCTTTCCAAATTGTATTTAAACGTCTTATTTGGACCACGGATACGGATTCTGCACGTATATTAATTTTGAGCTTCCTGGCTGTCAATCCGAGTCTGACATGGAATATATTGTTTCCAACTTTTGTTCTCTTCATGTGATGATGGCGCCACTTCCTCCCACACCTCCCTCGTGCTTACCATCATTCCTTGCGCATAGCTTCTTCACCATGCACCCGACTCGCCATTAACTCAATCCTAGTGATACGAAAAGTCCATGATTTAGGTAGTATAAAATTCTTCCGAATCAAAGTAACATGTTCAACTAGGAATGAATTCACCTTGTGATATTTGTCAACGAGGCTCAATATTTCTTTCCAGCTTAAGCAAGCAGAATCATCATATTTCATGAATATATCCTCATCATCCTCCCTTTCTTCAAGAAAAGCCGTCGGCTTTGGGTAAGCTGAAAATGGCAGAAACAAAAAGAACAACGTGTACGCGTAATATATGTATATATAACATGCTGTATCATTTTTGTTGTCATGAAAAAGACTCCCAATATGCAATGCAATATGCAACTTAAATTGCAAGTATACAAGACAAAATGTCCATACTGGAACACATAATATCTCAGGAATTGGCAATCATAATTGCAAGTATAAGTGAAGTTCATATAGTCATGATCAGAATGAGGAACAAACATGTATAAAGTCTTATTGTTCAGTATTAAGTCTAATGTCCTCACAGAAGATCGATGACCAAATTTGCTATAAGCAAGGTCAAACCAATCGAAAATGTTCAAATGTATATATATTGGATACCATGCTTCAACTGCGCCACTCTGATATGTAGAACAAACATATGTGTGATCATCATCATTACTCGCAGCGTGTAAGATGCTACTTTGTTTACAAATATAAGTGAAGTCTATAGCAATAGCATATAAATGCAACAGGTGTTGGGACAAACACAATGGATCAGATTCAATTACAGCAAGATCAGCACAATTCGACATAGCTAATTTTTTTTGGCCGCAATAAATCAACTAGACAAAAATGATATTTCATATTCTCATGAAAATTAGCTACTGTCCCAAAGCAAAACGACTTTGTCACATAGCATATAGGACTCAAAACAGCAAGTTTCAAATCAGCAATCCTATCACAGGAAATGATTATGTGATCAACCAGAAAATTATCAGTCATGCTATATTCACCAATTAAATTAAAAGTGAAACCGTAGGGATAGGTGTTAGAATTCAAATGTGAAATTTCAGAAATATTATTTATAGCACAACTCAAACTAATAGGTTCACTTAGCATGATGGAATACACAATATCAGCAGGTGGTATTCTTGTGAAAACTTCTTTATGTGTAAGTAGTACCACATGATCAAAATTCGAAATTTGTAATTTATCGCATTGTGTGGTAACATGAGTGCAAATCAAATCACAAGAATTTACCAGCAAAGGATTAGACTCACAATATTTCGTTGTGACTGCTTGTAGGTTGAAAACAACACTATGATCAGGAACATCCTCCAATGTAGAAGGAGGTACCATCGACACCTCTTCAAATGATGCAGGTTGTTGCGCATCTAGCTCCCTTTCTTCAAAAGCAACCTGCAAATCAGAAGAAACAACAGTAGAAATAGAGATGATTACATTAGTAGAAATGTCCTCACATGTCCTATCATCTACTACACTCATGTTGTCTGTCTCTCTCATACTCTCAGAATGGATGCTCTCATCCTCACGTTTAGTGGAATCACACAACTCACTTTTGATAACACTCACACTCAATTTGGCTATGTGGCTCTCATTCTCACATGGGTTGTGATACACATCGTGGTTAAAATGACATATAACTGAAATGTCACCATCCATGATAACCTTGTACTTAGCAGACAAACAAAATTCTTTTGTCCTCTCCTTGCGAAGAAGATGATACTCATGAAATTTGTCGGCTAGAGCACGCAGCAAAGCACGCCGCTTCATGTTCCACTTGAAAGAAATTTTGTTGACTTGATGGCAAGGTTGAACTTGAAAGTTTCTGCACCAACGATCTCCCAATAAAACGTGACAAGAATCAAGTGGCATAGGAGATACATCACATCGCACAACCTCGGTATGCACTCCGATAGTAATAGGAATATCAGCGGTGTGTGAAATTAGCAATGTGCCATACGATGAGTGCAGGAGGTATGGCACTGTACGAGCACATGTAGGTAGCTGCAACTTCTCTACAACCTCAATGCTGATCAAATTAAGAGTTGAGGATCCGTCAATGGTGGCTGCAGCATGTCGCTCTCTAATCACCACATCATGGTGAAATAGCCCATCTCCATCAAAGTTACCACGTTCTTCCTCCCAAAAGGTGGCACTACAATATTTGTTGCGGAGGAAGTCATATCTTCGAGACTCCAAATTATCCTCAGCACCTTCTGCCATGATTAGTGAACAACAAGTATGTATAGGTGGAAAACACTCAAATCACTCAAAACTGAAAGAAACAAGGTATCTTACCGTTCCAAAGTGAATTAGAATAGCTTACCAACTTGTAGAGGCAGAACATGTGCGGATGTGATGTAGCGAATACCGAGGGTGAAAACTATCACACAACAAACCAGGGTATATGGTGGAGCTTGGTTGGGATACCTAACAACACCAATTCACAAATCCTAGTGCTGATCGTATGATAAAAAGACTCACGGAAACACACACGGGGGAGATAAATGGGGCAAATGCAACTTTGAAACTGAGCTCAAAATTCTGGTATGTCGAAGATGCTCGTGTTGCAAATGCACAGGAGAGACGCTAGCAAAACGCTCAAAGTATACGGGCACAAGATTGCTCAATCTACTAGTGCAATGAACGTGGCAGAGTTACTGAAACACATCTCCAAAATAGTATCGAACTTTCACGTAGAGCTTTCTATTTCTCCTTTTCTTTCTTTCTTTCTCTTTTTTTCTTTCTTTCTCTTTTTTTTATTTTCTTTCTTTTTTTATCAACAGAAACTCGAGCAATTAGTAACCAATCTGAATTTACCGAAACAAATGATGCACTCTCCAAATTCCTATCTGAGCAGCCCGTAGAGCAAAGGATATGCTAGTCTCAATAGGAAAGTGCTACGCAAAAGAAGAAAGGCTGTCTATGGTTATCAAACGGAAACACAATCTAATTCGGATTGTTAATCTAAGCTAACTAAACTGACAAGAAGGAACAAACTTGACAGCAACCAAACGACTCCGACTTGTGAAAGAAAAATTCTGAAAGATCTAGTATGACTCAGATCAGAAAATAAGTTACGCAAATAAAAGACTACGATCAGCAACTAAAACTTGGAACCGATGCTATCTAGGCTATGGCAGCAAACTCTAAACCTAATATTTTTGTATGGCTTTTTCTGTATAGGACTAAAACAAAACTAATCTAAGGGATTGATGTATGCTCACCGAGTAAACGCTGGAAATCTGATACCAAGATGATAAGGGGATGGCCCGATCTTCTCAGTGAGCTGATGGTGTCGATGATGAACTTGTTGGATAACTTGTGAGACGCTCACGAACTCTCCGGCTGTTCCCCCGTTGCCAATGCGACGGATCTTCAACCCTATGGATATTCGCAACACCACACACTTGCGCACGTAGCCGCCGACCACGAAGCGGTTCTGCAATCTCCCAATTCCCAATGGAACGACAGATAGCACTTGACTTTCAGTAGCAAATACACCCTATCGAAACGAATTTGGTGTAGATAAATATTCCTGATCGATGCAAAGAGGAATATGAATACAGAGGAATGCTTAAAGCAATTCAGTCTGGTATGAGTTTAATCAAAACATGGTCTAACCCTAAAAGCCACGACTTACAAGGGTATATAAAGACCCCTGGACGTCCAACCTAGTGTTGGGGTCGAAATCAACCATATCTCTAACTTTCCAAACTTAAACGAGTCTATCTGGAAAACTGGCAGAAACAACCGCCGTATTGTTTTGATGACTGCGACTCGGTCACCGCGAATCACGGGCTGCAGGTATACAGTTTGGAAAGCACACGACTCAGGCTTTGCAAATTGTATTTACACGTCTTATTTGGACCACGGACACGGATTCTACACGTATATTAATTTCGGGCTTCCTGGCTGTCAATCTGAGTCTGACATGGAATATATTGTTTCCAACTTGTGTTCTCTTCATGTGATGATGGCGCCACTTCCTCCCACACCTCCCTCGTGCTTGCCATCATTCCTTGCGCATAGCTTTTTCCCCATGCACCCGACTCGCCATTAACTCAATCCTAGTGATACGAAAAGTCCATGATTTAGGTAGTATAAAATTCTTCCGAATCAAAGTAACATGTTCAACTAGGAATGAATTCACCTTGTGATATTTGTCAACGAGGCTCAATATTTCTTTCCAGCTTAAGCAAGCAGAATCATCATATTTCATGAATATATCCTCATCATCCTCCCTTTCTTCAAGAAAAGCCGTCCGCGGCTTTGGGTAAGCTGAAAATGGCAGAAACAAAAAGAACAACGTGTACGCGTAATATATGTATATATAACATGCTGTATCATTTTTGTTGTCATGAAAAAGATTCCCAATATGCAATATGCAACTTAAATTGCAAGTATACAAGACAAAATGTCCATACTGGAACACATAATATCTCAGGAATTGGCAATCATAATTGCAAGTATAAGTGAAGTTCATATAGTCATGATCAGAATGAGGAACAAACATGTATAAAGTCTTATTGTTCAGTATTAAGTCTAATGTCCTCACAGAAGATCGATGACCAAATTTGCTATAAGCAAGGTCAAACCAATCGAAAATGTTCAAATGTATATATATTGGATACCATGCTTCAACTGCGCCACTCTGATATGTAGAACAAACATATGTATGATCATCATCATTACTCGCAGCGTGTAAGATGCTACTTTGTTTACAAATATAAGTGAAGTCTATAGCAATAGCATATAAATGCAACAGGTGTTGGGACAAACACAATGGATCAGATTCTATTACAGCAAGATCAGCACAATTCGACATAGCTAAAAAAATTTTGGCCGCACTAAATCAACTAGACAAAAATGATATTTCATATTCTCATGAAAATTAGCTACTGTCCCAAAGCAAAACGACTTTGTCACATAGCATATAGGACTCAAAACAGCAAGTTTCAAATCAGCAATCCTATCACAGGTAATGATTATGTGATCAACCAGAAAATTATCAGTCATGCTATATTCACCAATTAAATTAAAAGTGAAACCGTAGGGATAGGTGCTAGAATTCGAATGTGAAATTTCAGAAATATTATTTATAGCACAACTCAAACTAATAGGTTCACTTAGCATGATGGAATACACAATATCAGCAGGTGGTATTCTTGTGAAAACTTCTTTATGTGTAAGTAGTACCACATGATCAAAATTCGAAATTTTTAATTTATCGCATTGTGTGGTAACATGAGTGCAAATCAAATCACAAGAATTTACCAGCAAAGGATTAGACTCACAATATTTCATTGTGACTGCTTGTAGGTTGAAAACAACACTATGTTCAGGAACGTCCTCCAATGTAGAAGGAGGTACCAACGACACCTCTTCAAATGATGCAGGTTGTTGCGCATCTAGCTCCCTTTCTTCAAAAGCAACCTGCAAATCAGAAGAAACAACAGTAGAAATAGAGATGATTACATTAGTAGAAATGTCCTCACATGTCCTATCATCTACTACACTCATGTTGTCTGTCTCTCTCATACTCTCAGAATGGATGCTCTCATCCTCACGTTTAGTGGAATCACACAACTCACTTTTGATAACACTCACACTCAATTTGGCTATGTGGCTCTCATTCTCACATGGGTTGTGATACACATCGTGGTTAAAATGACATATAACTGAAATGTCACCATCCATGATAACCTTGTACTTAGCAGACAAACAAAATTCTTTTGTCCTCTCCTTGCGAAGAAGATGATACTCATGAAATTTGTCGGCTAGAGCACGCAGCAAAGCACACCGCTTCATGTTCCACTTGAAAGAAATTTTGTTGACTTGATGGCAAGGTTGAACTTGAAAGTTTCTGCACCAACGATCTCCCTACAAAACGTGACAAGAATCAAGTGGCATAGGAGATACATCACATCGCACAACCTCGGTATGCACTCCGATAGTAATAGGAATATCAGCGGTGTGTGAAATTAGCAATGTGCCATACGATGAGTGCAGGAGGTATGGCACTGTACGAGCACATGTAGGTAGCTGCAACTTCTCTACAATCTCAATGCTGATCAAATTAAGAGTTGAGGATCCGTCAATGGTGGCTGCAGCACGTCGCTCTCTAATCACCACATCATGGTGAAATAGCCCATCTCCATCAAAGTTACCACGTTCTTCCTCCCAAAAGGTGGCACTACAATATTTGTTGCGGAGGAAGTCATATCTTCGAGACTCCAAATTATCCTCAGCACCTTCTGCCATGATTAGTGAACAACAAGTATGTATAGGTGGAAAACACTCAAATCACTCAAAACTGAAAGAAACAAGGTATCTTACCGTTCCAAAGTGAATTAGAATAGCTTACCAACTTGTAGAGGCAGAACATGTGCGGATGTGATGTAGCGAATACCGAGGGTGAAAACTATCACACAACAAACCAGGGTATATGGTGGAGCTTGGTTGGGATACCTAACAACACCAATTCACAAATCCTAGTGCTGGTCGTATGATAAAAAGACTCACGGAAACACACACGGGGGAGATAAATGGGGCAAATGCAACTTTGAAACTGAGCTCAAAATTCTGGTATGTCGAAGATGCTTGTGTTGCAAATGCACAGGAGAGACGCTAGCAAAACGCTCAAAGTATACGGGCACAAGATTGCTCAATCTACTAGTGCAATGAACGTGGCAGAGTTACTGAAACACATCTCCAAAATAGTATCGAACTTTCACGTAGAGCTTTCTATTTCTCCTTTTCTTTCTTTCTTTCTCTTTTTTTCTTTCTTTCTCTTTTTTTTCTTTTCTTTCTTTTTTTATCAACAGAAACTCGAGCAATTAGTAACCAATCTGAATTTACCAAAACAAATGATGCACTCTCCAAATTCCTATCTGAGCAGCCCGTAGAGCAAAGGATATGCTAGTCTCAATAGGAAAGTGCTACGCAAAAGAAGAAAGGCTGTGATACGGGCACGACAGAGGAGGTGAAGCCCACTTTCAGGACTCCACCAAACTAGGCGGTTGTACCGCTTAAATAAGCGGTAGTACCGCTATACGGTACTACCGCCGCTTACTACCGTCCTACTGCCGCTTACAAAATCGGTACTGGACATCCGAGCGGTAGTACCATTCCCATAAGCGGTAGTACCGCTTGCCATAAGCGGTAGTACCGCGCTGCCTGCGCGCAGATTTTGGGCTTTGCAGCCCGTGTACCTCTTCGTTATTTTCTTAGAGTATAAATACCCGTCGGCTAGGGTTAGTTAGGGGGTTCAGAAGTTTTAGGTTTTAAACACTATCATGTGTGTCTCTTGGTGAAGCATCCCTCCGGGGACGGCGATGCCGTTTATCGAATAAAGATTGCTGCGAGGGTTCTTGTTTTCATCAAGGATTATCGTGCTTTGGTTTTGAGGCGTGGTGATCTTCATCACGTTGCTGGCTGGATTCGTTCCTCTTCTTCAAGTTGCGTGGATTGCTCCCGTGATTAGAAGATTTACTATCAGGTGGTTCTTGCGGTGAAAGATCGGGCCCAATCTTCCGTATCAGGCTGTCTATGGTTATCAAACGGAAACACAATCTAATTCGGATTGTTAATCTAAGCTAACTAAACTGACAAGAAGGAACAGACTTGACAGCAACCAAACGACTCCGACTTGTGAAAGAAAAATTCTGGACAATCTAGTATGACTCAGATCAGAAAATAAGTTACGCAAATAAAAGACTACGATCAGCAACTAAAACTTGGAACCGATGCTATCTAGGCTATGGCAGCAAACTCTAAACCTAATATTTTTGTATGGCTTTTTCTGTATAGGACTAAAACAAAACTAATCTAAGGGATTGATGTATGCTCACCGAGTAAACGCTGGAAATCTGATACCAAGATGATAAGGGGGTGGCCCGATCTTCTCAGTGAGCTGATGGTGTCGATGATGAACTTGTTGGATAACTTGTGAGACGCTCACGAACTCTCCGGCTGTTCCCCCGTTGCCAATGCGACGGATCTTCAACCCTATGGATATTCGCAACACCACACACTTGCGCACGTAGCCGCCGACCACGAAGCGGTTCTGCAATCTCCCAATTCCCAATGGAACGACAGATAGCACTTGACTTTCAGTAGCAAATACACCCTATCGAAACGAATTTGGTGTAGATAAATATTCCTGATCGATGCAAAGAGGAATATGAATACAGAGGAATGCTTAAAGCAATTCAGTTTGGTATGAGTTTAATCAAAACATGGTCTAACCCTAAAAGCCACGACTTACAAGGGTATATAAAGACCCCTGGACGTCCAACCTAGTGTTGGGGTCGAAATCAACCATATCTCTAACTTTCCTAACTTAAACGAGTCTATCTGGAAAACTGGCAGAAACAACCGCCGTATTGTTTTGATGACTGCGACTCGGTCACCGCGAATCACGGGCTGCAGGTATACAGTTTGGAAAGCACACGACTCAAGCTTTCCAAATTGTAGTTACACACCTTATTTGGACCACGGACACGGATTCTGCACGTATATTAATTTCGGTCTTCCTGGCTGTCAATCCGAGTCTGACATGGAATATATTGTTTCCAACTTTTGTTCTCTTCATGTGATGATGGCGCCACTTTCTCCCACACCTCCCTCGTGCTTGCCATCATTCCTTTCGCATAGCTTCTTCCCCATGCACCCGGCTCGCCATTAACTCAATCCTAGTGATACGAAAATTCCATGATTTAGGTAGTATAAAATTCTTCCGAATCAAAGTAACATGTTCAACTAGGAATGAATTCACCTTGTGATATTTGTCAACGAGGCTCAATATTTTTTTCCAGCTTAAGCAAGCAGAATCATCATATTTCATGAATATATCCTCATCACTTTGTCATAGATGGTGTAGTTAAGTTGCGCGCCGGAGAATTTTTCGCTAAAGTATGCAATAGGTTGCTTCTCTTGCATCAACACACCACCAATGCCATTACCACTAGCGTCACAATGCACTTCAAAAGTTTTATCAAAGTTGGGTAATGCAAGTAATGGAGCATGTGTAAGCAAGTTCTTAAGCTCATGAAATGCGGCATCTTGAGATGGACCCCAAACAAATGGTGCATTCTTCTTATTCAATGCTTGCAATGGTGATGCAATAGTGCTAAAATCCTTCACAAAGCGACGATAAAATCCGGCTAAGCCAAGGAAACTACGCACTTGAAGCAAATTGGTTGGTTGTGGCCAATTCTTAATAGCATCAATTTTAGTTTCATCCACTTAAACACCCTTAGAGGAGACAACAAAGCCTAAGAAAACAAGCTAAGCAACACCAAAAATGCATTTTTCCATGTTAGCATAAAGTCGCTCATCTTTAAGAACTTGCAAGACGTCCCTAAGGTGTGTGACATGATCTTCAAGGGTTTCACTAAACACAAGGATGTCATCAAAGTATACCACAACACAAATGCCAATATATTTGCGAAGAACATAATGCATCACACGCATAAAAGTGCTAGGAGCTTGTGATAAACCCATAGGCATGACTTACCATTCATACAATCCAAACTTGGTTTTGAAAGCCGTTTTCCATTCATCACCTTCTTGCATGCGTATTTGATAGTAGCCACTTTTAAGATTAATTTTGGAGAAAATGGTGGCTCCACTAATTTCATCTAGCATGTCATCTAGGCGTGGAATGGGATGGCGATATCTAACGGTGATAGCATTTATAGGATGGCAATCGGAACACATGCGATAAGTACCATCTTTCTTAGGCACAAGAATTACCGGAACGGCACATCGACTCAAGCTTTCGCGTACATGCCCATTCTCCATGAGATGTTGGACTTGTCGTTGGATCTCTTAGGTCTCGTTGGTGTTGACACGGTAAGGTGCCTTGTTCGGTAGAGGTGCACCGGGGATGAGGTCGATGCGGTGTTCGATTCCGTGAAGTGGAGGAAGTTCGGGAGTATTAGTCCGCACCACTTCATCTTTGCACACAAGCACAAAGTGAAGAACACTTGATGGGCTCTCACTCACATCCCTCAAATCTCTTTTGGTGGCTAAAAGAACTAGGTCTCTCTTGTCGCTCATCGTGGAGTCGCTCATTTTTGGCTTGTGACGCTCACTCTCGTTTTGGTGGTTCACTCGCTCACTTGTCTCTCCACGATGGGTAGATGCTTGCTTGTCCGTGATGACTTGACTTGGTGTCATTGGTCAAAGAACGAATTCCTTGCCCTTCATCTTGAAGCTATAGTGATTGGTCCGTCCGTTGTGGATGACGCCGTGGTCGAATTGCAAAGGTCTTCCAAGGAGGAGATGGCATACGGACATGGGAACCACATCACACTCCAAGGTGTCTTCATATGCTCCAATCTTGAAGGACACTTGAACGGTGTGCTCCACTTGAATGGTGCCGGAGTCACTAAGCCATTGGACTTTGTAGGGGCGAGGGTGCTTCTTCTTGACCAATTGTAGCTTGGAACATAACTCTTCACTTGCCAAGTTGTGACAACTTCCGCCGTCGATGATGACCTTGACGGAACGTCCGTGAATACCCGCTTTGGTATGGAAGATGTGGCAACAGTGGTCTTCATATTGATGTTGTTGAAGTGTCAAGACCTTGGAGACAACAAGAGCAGGGCTCGAATCATTGTCGCAAAACACTTGATCATCTTCATCTTCATTCACTTGTCGATGCATGGCCACGTGCTCAAGTGCTTCCATTTCTTCTTCACTCATAGAGTCGTAGGCGCTGTTCGCGTTGGCGATCATGGTACACCGTGTGGGGCACTCAAAAGACTTGTGGCATCGGCCTTTGCAAGTAAAGCACTTGATGTCACTTGTTTTGTCGGTGGCATCCATAGGAGTTGTTGATGACAAAGTTCTTGGCTTGGAGTTGCTTGTAGTAGTAGGAGGATTACTCGAAGATGTCGAAGGGTTCTTGTAGCTTGACTTGTCACCGATACTTGGTGTAGCTCGAGTCGCTGGAGAAGGTGTCGTAGTCGTTGAAGCTTGATTGTAATAACCGTAGGTCTTGGAAGCGTACTTGGAGAACTTGTAATCCTCTTGCACTTGACGCTCCACTTTGGTGGCTTGGTGCACTAGCTCGAGGAGGTTGGAGTAAGGTTGGAAGTCCGCTATTTTCTTGATTGGATGGTTGAGGCCATTCAAGAAATGCACCATAGTTTGTTCATCATCTTCCTTGACATTGGCTCGTATCATTGTAATCTCCATTTCTCGGTAATATTCTTCAGCCGACTTGGTTCCTTGCTTGAGGAGTTGAAGTTTCTTGAAGAGGTCGCGGCTATAGTGTGTAGGCACAAAGCGAGCTCTCATGACATCCTTCATTTGAGTCCACGTTGTGATAGGTGGTTCGCCTTTCTCGTGGCGTCTCTCGATCACTTGCTCCACCAAATGAGAACATAGTCTTGAAACTCAAGCGATGCCATGGCTACCTTCTCTTCCTCGTCATAGTTGTGTAGACGGAATATCTTGTCCACCTTTAAGGCCCATGAGAGGTAGTCTTCGGGGTCGTTGCTTCCGGAAAACTTGGGCATGTTGAACTTGAGCTTGCCGTAGCGTTGTTCATCATTATGCCGATGTGGTCGTCGCCCTTGTCTTGGAGGTGGGTCGTCATTCTCGTTCTCTTCTTGCTCTACGCGGTTAGCTTGACGGTGGGGACGAGGTACTCTTGCCTGATTCCTCCTTTCTTGATTTTCTTCTTGGTGACGTGCCTCTTCTTCTTCACGCACACGACGGTTGTGTTCGTTGAGGGCATGAGTGGCTTCGCGAAGGGCACGTTGTGCTTCAAGGGCTTGTTGTTCACGACATTGTTGCTCTTGCCGAAGTGGATCGCCGTCTTGATTGTCTTGTGTTGATGTCGTGGAACTTGCTCTTGGTGCCTGTCGTCTTGAACTTGATGTCGTTGATGTTCGCACTCTCGAAGTCGTTGCAAACCATTGCCATGAGATGGATTTTGGCGAGCTTGATGTTCTTGCCGCGGATGTAGACGAGCTCGAGGAAGACTTGCATCCGATGATGAATCCGAAGAATGGCGTCTTGACCGAGTTCTCCTTGTCAAGGGCGAAGTTGAGGAAGCACGGTCAATCATCATGGCACGAAATTCGTCCATTTGTGTAGTAAGCTTGGCGTCGAGGTAGTCCCGTGTTCGCGTTTCGGAGTGACGCAAGTCGGTGGCGAGTTGCTCGATGCGATCGCCCAAAGCTTCACTTTCTTGATGCATGGCTCGTTGTACCCCAAAGAGATGGCTCTTGGATAGGTAGTCGTTCGGTGCTTCGTGCTCATCGAAGAGAGGATTCGAAGATGTACTTGGCCTATCCATCATGATCAAGTAGAGGTGAGTAGGAAATGAGAGAACAAAACCAAAGTTACCTTTTCCGAAGATTGAAGATGTATCGAGTATCACTCAATGTATAGCTATGATAGTAGAATTGGTACCGGGTTTGTTTCTCACACCTACACAAAAAGGCTTATGGAGTAGCTTGGTTAGGATGGTGGCACAAAATAGTTGCAATTTGCAAGCAAGATATCAATAATATTGAAAAAGATTCACAAGTTCGCAAGTGTAACAAGTAGACCAATAGCAATAAGTAGCACACGGAAACACACGCACGGATAGATAAATGAGGTCGTGCAACCAAAGAATGAGCTCAAAATGTGGAATCCACGGAAAATGCTCTTGTTGCACAACACTAGAGAGACACTAGCACGATTGCTCAATAGGCGGATACGAACTTGTGCACAACCTATAAGAGACAAAACGTATGGACTTTCTATCTCACTTATGCTATGTGTGTATGAGTCCCAGTGAACTTGTCACAATGATCCAAGATGATCAAATATGCTATGTAATGTGGCGATGCTATGGCTATTGCTTACAAGCTTGTTGTTTCTGTTTCTCTTGTGCTTAAAAGCTTCTCTTTCTTTTGATGGTTTCCTTTGGCCACTTATGCGAAATGCTCTTACGTAGATAGCAATGATGTATATGTGGGAACAAAATTTTGGCACAAGAGATGATATGATGATATTTGCACGCTATGATAGCTATGCGGAACGGTATCACTAAAGTGCACAAGTAGCATTGCCCGGCAATACTCAAATGACTAGTCTCGTAGGAAAGCTACGCAAAAGATGGTCTTGGGGTTTCACAATGCAATGGTAAGGAGATGAATAAGTTGTCGTCGATGTTACCGTCCTTGCTTACGGTGATGGTGTCACAATGGTGAATTGGTTGTCGATGACGAGTCCGTGGCGATGATGAGCAGCGGTGATGTCGATGTCGAACCATCCCAAAGTAGCCAAAACACGTTAGGAAACGGCAAACCGCGACTCAAAATCTCAAGTGGCAAATGTGGCAAAATTTGCGGTGGTTGCGGAAGTTTGTGGTGGAGTCACACGAGTTTGCGATGGTATTGCGGAAGAAACGGTGGAAAAAGATGAAAAATCGAAGAAATTGCGAAGGTTTGTGATGTAGGGCAAGACCCTAGGTGGCCCGATGTTCACGAATTGGAGGTGGATTTGAGGAAGAACACCAAGAACACAAGGGGAAAACACAAGAACAACACTCTAATGGACAAGATCCACACCAAGTACTCCTCAAATCACAAGCAATACAAGAGGTGCATCAAGATCCAAGAACAACAAGGGAAATAGTGATACAAAGGTAGTTCATCCAAATCTCTAGGAGAGATGGGTCTTGATATCCCTAAGGATCTTCTCCAATGGAGGTCTTGAACTCCAATGGAGTGTGCCTCTCTCAAGAGGATTCCCACAAGGGGAGATACATGAGTAAGCTCCAATGTCTAGATCTAATCTTAGCTCTCCTACAAATGAGGTGGAGGAGGAGTATATATAGGTCCAAGACATGAAGGGGTAAGGAGGGGCGAAATGGGAAATACATGGGCAAGCCCAACAGCTGCACAAAGGCAGCCCCGTGTGCACAGGGTAAGTGGAGCCCGTGTGCACGGGGTATCTGGTGACCTGGCAACTTAGCCCGTGCGCACGGGCTTGTACCGTGGGCACGGGGGTCCCGTGGGCACGGGGTCCAGGGCCCGTGCGCATGGGGTACATCCAGCCGAGTCCAGTAGGTTTGCCATTTCCCGTGGGCACAGGGTCAGGGGAGCCCGTGCGCACGGGGTAACCTGGGCGCGTCTGTCTTCTTTGGGTTGGCAACCTCCGTCTTCCTCGTGGCCTTCCCGTCCTTCTCCTTGACGGTTCCTTCTCCGCTTCCAAGCTTCTCTCGTGGACGGTGTAGGCGCTCGCTTGTGGATGACATCCTCCATGGCACAATCATCATTGGGCTCAAACCTATACATGCACACGGTAGGACGGTCAAGTAGTATACCATCCTCGAAGGGCACAAGTGAACACGTGTAAAGGAGATGATTCACCTTTATGTATGTGAAGTAGATGTGGCACGTGTCACTTGCCAAACGGACTCTTGACATGGTGATGTCCGGATGCTCCGCATCATCCCCTCCCCCTTCGGAAAGATCCGTCCTCGGATCAAAAACCAAATCACCATGGGAAAGAGATGGCGTCGCCGTGTACAAGTGGACGATCACCAAGAATTCATCATCTTGAAGCTCAAAATGGGCACTCTCCAATGTCGCACCATCTTGTGGTTCCTTCAAAAGGAGCAATGACAACAAACACTTGGAAAAACAAATGTGGTTAGCGTTAGTGCAAAACCAAACATTCAAGTGGTGATTCACCCAACAAGTGTAGTCATCAAGCATAGCATATGGTTTGACAAAGGAGTGAGACATGGCATTTAAGCATATTAATTGAGCACATGCAAAGTCATCATGGAAACAATCATGCAAAGGTGAGGTAAAGATGCTAATATGTGTGACAAATGAACAAGCATCTACCTCAATGTCATAGCAAGCATGCACAAGGTGCTCAACAAAAGGTCTATGGTAGGCATAGGAATCATTCACAACACCAAGGAAAATTATATGTCCAAACACATGGGGCCTCAAGTGCATGAAATGTGCAATAGGCAAGCCAAAGTGGAAGACAATCCAAGCATAATGTGCACATGGTGTAGTGAAGATAGTGTGGCACTCAACACAATGGAAAGAGCAATTGTTCAACATGTGTGAGGCAAACAAGTCAATCATGTAGCAATCAATGTGACATGGCATATGTGAAGAAATGACATTGTTGCAATCAAACACATGGAAATAGCGTGGGATAATCATGTTCGATGCAACACACAAGGCATATATATCATGAGACATGGCAATGTGGAAATGACAATTCAAAACAAAATCTCTAGCATGTGTGCAATGTGTCATGGTGCAAGCAACACATGAAGTATGATCCACAATATTCATGCTCATGGTTTTGGGATTCTCAAAAGAGAAGGATATCACCTCAAAAGTATGTTCTTGTGCGTCCTTCACAATGCCGAAGGGGTAGAAAATGCGTTGTAGAAACACGTCGGTCGAAAGTGGCTCGCTCTCAAGAGCTCGAATGGACAACTCACGTGAAGTAGAAGTTGACACGGAGTCGAATGATCCTACACATGCACACAACCAAGCAAAGAACGTATGTGCACGGTAGATAAACACATCATCCATCATGATGGTTCTCTTCTCTTGCACATAACCATTAGAAGCAAAAGTGCATGAATGATATGATGCAGCAATGGTGATATTCATGGCACTAGGCATATGGTGCAAAGAGGTAAAACAGGCATGCTTCACATGAAAGATGTCAAAAACTCCAATAATATGGGAGAAAGCTATGGGGGCAATGTCATTAGCAAGACTAAAAGCATTGTTGCACTCAATACATGGCAAAGCATCTAGCATGCGAGAGGCAACATATGATATGACAAGAAGCAATACCAATCATGTGCAAAGCATGGGAATAGGTGCTATCAACCGCATGAAACGAGCAAGTATGAATCATCAGTGATGCAACAAGGCAAGCAATCATAGTAATCATGTCGTGCAAACTAGTGGAGCGAAGATGCAATGCACTAGAGGAAATCATGGCAATCATGTCATGTGAGCAAATGGTAGGCCTAGGCAATGCACATGACATATCACAACCACGAAAGCGAATCATGATCAAAGTATCATCATAGGCATGGGGTACATAGTAAACATGGCAATAACAAGGAATATCTCCACCAAGCATGCAAATACACATATAAGTACTAGAATCAAGTGTCATGTGAGATGCAAAGCATGGGTCACAAATGCATGGAAAAGTCATAGGAATGAGCATATCATGCAATGTGAACATGGCAAGATGGGCAAATGATATATAATGGGCAATAACCCATAACCATGTGAGGGCCATGTAGAAGAAATGCGCAAAGTCATTGTGCGATGGGAGCGGTGGGAGTGGCAATCCGCGGAATCCCAAATCATCATTGCTCTCTAGAGCTCGTTTCGTCAACTCTTGCGCTTGCGAGGTCGACGAGGAAGCATGTGTACCTACACAACATGGGGACAAACGAAACAAAGTGTATGCGTGGTAAATGTACACATCATCCATCATGATGTGTATGTGCACGTGAGAGTTAGCACAAAACAAGCAATGCTCAAAGAAATTTGAAGCATGGTAGAGAAATATGTCATCCATCATGAAAGAATAGTTGTTATGTATGACATGATGAGGATGCAAATTATAGCAAGTGTGTGGCACATCAAAAGCACTTTCATTCATGGGATGCATATGGTGCACACAATCATGGAAATCATGCAATGCATAGGATGGATCTAAATCGCCTAACATGTATGATGAAACTATGGGGGTCGCCTCATTAGCAATAGCGGACGCATAATATGGAGAAAATTGACAATATGGCAAACAATGCATGTTCAAAGCTAGGTGGTCATGGCATAGCATGTGAGAGAAATGATGCAAAGGAAGCATATCAATATCATCATAAGAAAAACAAATGCCAATAACCATGGGCTTGTCATCTATGCCATATGTGCAAATTGGGTTCATCTTAATGGCACATGCATAGTCACTATGATGAGATTGCAAATATGACATATGGGAGATCTCATTCATAGCATATGACAAGTCAAGAGGGGTTGCAAACATGATGTGACCAAGAGAATTATCACAAGAAATCCTATGCAACATGGCATCACAACTAATGGACTCCGCATGGAAATCATCAAACTCATCATAAATGGGTAAATCATCGCATGGGGAAATCATACTAGCATGAAGCATGTCAATAGGAGGATCTACATCATGCAAGCAAGCAATGTCAAGAATGTCCACTAGTGGGACAAGAGCATCACCTTCACCTATGTTACCTTTCTCATTCCACTCATGTGGTGGAGGTGAGGTGGCAAGGACCAACTTGTGGTCATCATCATCGTGATGGAACCATGTGGGGGGTGTATCATAGTCCACCATGGCCATCGTCTTGTCCAAAGGAAGGATGAAGTCGTCGAAGATCGGGGCGTCGTCGTATATGGGACCTAGCACCAAATGAGAAGACACAATAGAGGTAGAGGGTAAGTCGTTAGAAATCGAAATGGCCTCACATGCCCTATCAACTACCTCACTCTCTCTATGTGGTGGTTCACTCACTCCCTCAAAATAGGTGCACTCAATGTCACATATGGTGGAGTCACTCAAATCACTCAAGTGGTGATGGTGGTGGCTCTCCTCACATGGGAATTGGGTCATCTCATCATATATGGGGCTAGTGGTGAAGTCACTCTCACTCTCAATATGGTGGCATAAGTCACTCAACTCATCATCGTACGCCTTCTTGGTCGAAGGGAAAATCCCATGCTCAACCCTCTCGTCGTCGCCGTGGATGAAGGCCGAAGATGGCACATCATCACTCGCCTCCATGACCGAAGGGAACATCCCATGCTCGATCATCTCGTCACCGTCGTCATGGATGAAGGCCGAAGATGGCACATCATCACTCTCGCCTCTAAAGATGGAAGCATCATCCTTGCTCGCCACCTTGTCGCTCGCCTCCAAATCTTGATCCTTGAGTTGCTCCGTAGTCGTAGTCGTCGCCGCGCCGTCTTCAAAAAGAGTCGTGGTAGACTCGGCATCGTCAATGCCACAAAGAGGGATGGCGGTGAAGTCGAACTTTGAAGCGTCGTCTTGGAGCTCGTCGGGCTTGGACATCTCGGTGGTACTATCCTCATGCTCGCTGTCTTGGGGCGTGGTCGTCGCGAAGTGTGCTCGGGGTCGAGTAGACGTGGCCTTCATGTGTTCTTTGTCCGCTTGGAGAGCACCAATGTACATGTCGTCGAGGGACTCATAGTTGATGGTGAAGAGAGTCTTGGCGATGTCGTTGTTCAATCCCATCGTGAAGTGGAACTTCATCCAAATGGGGTCGTCCACACCGGCTCGTTGCAAGGCTTTCTTCATCTCCATGAAGTACTCGTCGAGGGACTTGGATCCTTGTATGGTATTCTCCAATTGGTGAAGAAGATGTTCCATGTAGGCGGAAGGCACAAATTCTCGGCGCATCACTTTCTTCGTCTTGGACCAACTCATGTTGAAGCTCTTCGAAGGTGTGTGAAGCCACCATGTCGACGCGTAGTCGTGGAAGGTACTTGTGGCGCACTTCACTTGATCTTCGGAGGGGACTTGATGTAGCTTGAGGTAGTCGTCCATCTTGCGCTCCCACTCGAGATACTTCTCGGGGTCTTGAGTCCCATAGAACGGAAGCTCGTGGTCGGTGTTGAGGTCGTAGTAGCTCGTGGAAGTCGCGGACTTGAGCTCGTGGAGTAGGCGAAGATGCCTTGAAGTCACTTGGCGAAGATGCCAATGTAGTGGATGAAGCCACAGCCGTGGAGTCGATGTCGAGGTACTGTGATAAGGGGTGGCCCGATCTTCTCAGTGAGCTGATGGTGTCGATGATGAACTTGTTGGATAACTTGTGAGACGCTCAAGAACTCTCCGGCTGTTCCCCCGTTGCCAATGCGACGGATCTTCAACCCTATGGATATTCGCAACACCACACACTTGCGCACGTAGCCGCCGACCACGAAGCGGTTCTACAATCTCCCAATTCCCAATGGAACGACAGATAGCACTTGACTTTCAGTAGCAAATACACCCTATCGAAACGAATTTGGTGTAGATAAATATTCCTGATCAATGCAAAGAGGAATATGATTTCAGAGAAATGATTAAAGCAATTCAATCTGGTAGAGGTTTAATCAAAACGTGGTCTAACCCTAAAATCCACGACTTACAAAGATATATAAAGACCCCTGGACGTCCAACCTAGTGTTGGGGTCGAAATCAACTATATCTCTAACTTTCCTAACTTAAATGATTCTATCTGGAAAACTGGCAAAAACAACCGCCATATTGTTTTGACGACTGCGACTCGGTCACCGCGAATCGCGGGCTGAGGATATATAGTTTGGAAAGCACACGACTCAAGCTTTCCAAATTGTATTTGCATGCTTTATTTGGACCACGGACACGGATTCTGCACGTATATCAATTTCGGGCTTCCTGGCTGTTAATCCGAGTCTGACATGGAATATATTGTTTCCAACTTTTGTTCACTTCATGTGATGATGGCGCCACTTCCTCCCACACCTCCCTCATGCTTGCCATCATTCCTTGCGCATAGCTTCTTGCCCATGCACCCGGCTCGTCATTAATTCAATCCTAGTGATACGAAAAGTCGATGATTTAGGTAGTATAAAATTCTTCCGAATCAAAGTAACATGTTCAACTAGGAATGAATTCACCTTGTGATATTTGTCAACGAGGCTCAATATTTCTTTCCAGCTTAAGCAAGGAGAATCATCATATTTCGTGAATATATCCTCATCATACTGTAAGGCCCGTGCGAACGAGGGTGCAGGAGGCCATGTGCACGGGGGTCGCAGGCCCGTGTGCACGGGGGTGCCAAAGCAGCCGACTCTCGTCCAGAAGGTTGCTCTTCATGGTCTTGTCGGTGTCGATGCCGTTGTGTACTTGCCGAAGATGGTAGCTCGGAAGTCTTTGCACTTGAGCGTCTTCTCGAAGATGAGGAAGACCGCTTGCCGGAGTGGATGAGGACCTTGAACTCCTCCATGTACTTGTCCATCTTGTCGTCGATGAAGTTCTTCATGGCATCGAACTCGTCGTCGTGGTTGTAGACCGAAGGAGATGTGCCGTCCCTATCCATAGAAGCACTCGAGAAGGTGTGAGAACGAGAAGGAATGAACATACCAAAGTAACTTCTTTCCGAAGTTGTAGATGGATCTCAAATACCACAATGTATGCAAGAAAAAGAGTGCACTTGGTGAAAAACCTTGTCCAATCCTCACAACCTACACAAATGGCTTATAGTGGAGCTCGGTGGGGTTAGTGGCACAAATTCATGCAAATTGAAGTCCAAGATATGTAAATGTTGAAATCAAGCCAAATGACTCAAAATGCAAAGCAAGTGATCACAAAATATAGAGGAGGGCAATAAAGAAACACACATGGTGGGATAATGGGGCTTGTGCAACTATAGGGATGAGCAATACAAAATTGCCTAACGAAGACTAAGCTCGTGTTGCACAAACACAAGGAGAGACGCTAGCTTGATTGCACGTTTGGGCACGATTCACCACTTGGCACCAACCTATATGTATGCAAAGCAAAACGTTTCCTATTCCATGTATCCTCATGCACAAGTATCTCTTTTCATGCTCAACACTCGTTTGCTTATAAGCTTTTGATCTTTCTTTTTTTTCGATCTTTTCTTCCTCTCCACTATGCTTAATGAGCCTCAACCACAAATATGAGACAAGTATCGCAAGATATGCACGGGAGCAAGCAATTGCACAATATGATATATCAAATGATGCAACAATATGATATCGTATCACTAAGGTGCACAAGTTTTCTCAAAGCCCGGCAATACTCGGATAGCTAGTCTCAATAGGTATGAAGGTATTCGCAAAGATGGTGGGGCTATCAAGATGTAATGGCAAGGAAGGAAAAGTTTATGACGGAATGGATACCTTCGTCACACTTAACCTTTCACGAAGTTGGGGGTAACCGGCCTTGCTTCCGGTTGAAGATGGTCTCAAAGGATGGATGGTCGTCGTCGATGCGAAATGTTGTGGTGGATGTAGTCGATGTATCGATACAAGTCGCCGGTGGTGATGAAGATGTAACCGTCCCTAAGTAGCCGAAACACCTTAGGAGACTCAAATCACAACTCAAACAACCACAAATGCAATGGAAACCAAAAATGGGTTAGGTTGCGGAAGTTTATGGTGGTGGTGCGGAAGTTATGGCGGAGGGCGTATGCAAATATGCAAAAATGCACAAAATTTGATGGAGTCAAATGGTGGTAAAACCAAGATGAGCAGATCGGGCACATCGCTAGCTTTCCAACGAGCCAAAGAACACCCAAATCGGAGTTCGGAAG
Source organism: Elymus sibiricus (assembly GCA_039707655.1). NCBI lineage: Eukaryota > Viridiplantae > Streptophyta > Magnoliopsida > Poales > Poaceae > Elymus > Elymus sibiricus. The sequence goes on from CM077668.1 coordinate 201,098,148, forward strand.
TGGGAGATATGAAGAAAACGGAGAAGCGGTGCTGCTGTTCCTAAAGGGGGCCGTGCGCACGGGGTCTAAGGCCCATGGACAAGGGGTCCCGTGCACACGGTACAAAGGCCGTGGACACGGGAGGTCCGGAAACTACGCGGGGGCCCGTGCGCACGGGGTCTGGGGTCCGTGGACACGGGGGTGGCGGAAATTTCGTGGTTTCAACTCCAAATTCGAAGGGGGAAAAGAAAAATTGGGCTAAGGGGACGCAATAGGAGATGGATCTACTTGCTAAACACTAGATCCACGGATCAAAATCAACAAAAACTCACAAGGAACAACAAATCACAAAAAAAATTGGTATGGCTCTTTTTGTGGGGAATTTTCGAAATTGGACAAAAACAAGCAAAATTAGGCTAGAACATGGGGGGTAGGGCTCCAAATTCGTGTCAACGTAGCTCATAATACCAAGATGATGTAGGGCAAGACCCTAGGTGGCCCGATGTTCATGAATTGGAGGTGGATTTGAGGAAGAACACCAAGAACACAAGGGGAAAACACAAGAACAACACTCTAATGGACAAGATCCACACCAAGTACTCCTCAAATCACAAGCAATACAAGAGGTGCATCAAGATCCAAGAACAACAAGGGAAATAGAGATACAAAGGTAGTTCATCCAAATCTCTAGGAGAGATGGGTCTTGATATCCCTAAGGATCTTCTCCAATGGAGGTCTTGAACTCCAATGGAGTGTGCCTCTCTCAAGAGGATTCCCACAAGGGGAGATACATGAGCTAAGCTCCAATGTCTAGATCTAATCTTAGCTCTCCTACAAATGAGGTGGAGGAGGAGTATATATAGGTCCAAGACATGAAGGGGTAAGGAGGGGTAAAATGGGAAATACATGGGCAAGCCCAACAGCTGCACACAGGTAGCCCCGTGTGCACGGGGTAAGTGGAGACCGTGCGCACGGGGTATCTGGTGACCTGGCAACTTAGCCCGTGCGCACGGGCTTGTACCGTGGGCACGGGGGTCCCGTGGGCACGGGGTCCAGGGCCCGTGCGCACGGGGTACGTCCAGCCGAGTCCAGTAGGTTTGCCATTTCCCGTGGGCACGGGGTCAGGGGAGCCCGTGCGCATGGGGTAGCCTGGGCTCGTCTGTCTTCTTTGGGTTGGCAGCCTCCGTCTTCCTCATGGCCTTCCCATCCTTCTCCTTGACGGTTCCTTCTCTGCTTCCAAGCTTCTCTCGTGGACGGTGTAGGCGCTCGCTTGTGGATGATCTCCTCCATGGCACAATCATCATTGGGCTCAAACCTATACATGCACACGGTAGGACGGTCAAGTAGTATACCATCCTCGAGGGGCACAAGTGAACACGTGTAAAGGAGATGATTCACCTTTATGTATGTGAAGTAGATGTGGCACGTGTCACTTGCCAAACGGACTCTTGACATGGTGATGTCCGTAGGATGCTCCGCATCAGTTTGGTGGGCTGGTTGCCAGGGGCCGGATGTCTGGGCTGATAGCCGGATGTCCGGGGTGCCCACTCCGCGGATGAACTCGATGAACAAGAAAAATTTCGAGGCAAAATTGGGGAGATTTTGTGGATGGAATTCATGGAGAAGGTGGGGGAAAGCTAGATCCACTCGAAACCAAGCAAATCCATGGATCAAAATCAACAAAACATCATCAAACCAACAGATCACAAAAAAATTGGTAGGGCTATTTTGTGGGGAATTTTTGAAATTGGGCAAAATCAAACAAAATTGGGGCTAGAAAACGAGGGGAAAGACTCCAATGTGTGAATCAATGTGGCTCTGATCCAAGATGATGTAGGGTGGAACCCTAATTTGACGATCTTTCCACACTTGGAGGGGGAAAAGAGAGAAACAACAAAATCAACCAAGGGGAATCACTCAAACAAACCCAAATCACACATCCACTAGGATAGCATACATGAGATCCACAAGCATACAAGGACAATCCAAGGAAACAAGTACAAGGGTAAAGTTCTTCCCACTCCAAAGGAGGTGAGGTCTTGGTGATCTAGGTGAGATCTTTCCCTTAGGAGGTCTTGATGATCCTATGATGGGGATCCTTCTCCCTAGAGAGGTCTTGATTCCCCAAGAGGAGATACAAGGAGCAAAGCTCTACTCAATGTCTCAATATACTTTGCTAACCCTAGAAAGGATGAGGAGGAGGTCTATTTATAGTCTAGGACGAAGTGGGGGTGAGGGGGAGAGATTACACGGCCGAATGGCCAAAGGGGCGCTGGCAGGGGCCGGATGTCCGGCCCTGGCATCGGATGTCCGGCTTGGAGGCGTTCCAGGTTCTATGATGGGCGGCCGGAAATCCGGGCAGGGGCTAGATGATGAGGACCATCCTAGGCAAGTAAGATTGTATAGTTGCAACCAAACAGTAAGCTTCATTTATAAACATCATGACAAGGCGAGAAGCACGTTTCATATTGAGATGCAACAACATCAACTTGAGAAATCCATCATGACGAGCATTCATGGAACGCACATACTATTGTGCCATGTTGACGAACAGGTGAACGCATATACTTTGGGTTCCATATTATTTGTTTTAAGGGTGGCCGAGCTGCTACTATCATTACTATTATGTAGGCATGTGGATGATGATCTACACAAACCAAAGGTGAAGATGAGAAGGAACTCAGGAGCCCAGCTATTGTTCACATTGAATATTGTTGGTCAATATCCATGCTTCGCTCAAGAGGGACAAGAGTCGAGGACGACTCCTTTTGAAGAGGGGGAGGATGATGAGGACATCCCAGGTTCATCTCGTTTGTCATTTTCTCCTCATCATAAATCTCAGCTATCAAATGAAGCTTCTACAAAGAAGACCTATTTGAGTCCCATGACAAGGAGTCGTGCCAAACAAATAGAACAAGAGGTGAACGCGCTCCTAACTGATCATAATTCAACTATCCATGAGAACTTTATACTGCCTAAATCTTCTGTGCTGATTTTACTCAGGTACAATGTTTAGGACAACCAACAACTTTCAGCACATGAAGAAATAAGTTCAGCTCATGAAGAAACAAGTTCTGAAGCCCATATAACAAGTTTGAAGAGAACAAGTTTCAACTCTGATGTAAACCATGTTTGGGGACAAGGGCAACATGTTACACCTCAAGGAAGAATAGCAAGCCATCTCAACATCCTATTGTTGCTTGCACAGTTCTAGAATTCGTCCCAGAACTTGCTGCATCATGCAACACAAATATATGAGCATCCAGCATGTGTGGGAGTACAAAATGGACAGCATATGAAGTCTACTTTCAGGAAAATCAAACGGTGCATCATTTGGAGTCCTGAGTCAAAGGATATGAGAGTTCCAATGCAAGCTGTCCAGAGCATTAATTGCTGCGCGAGGCTCCATGTGTTTGCTCCCTTGACCAGTTGGTTACCACGAATTTGAGCCTCTCTTTTGGACTGGTTTCACACCTAAACTAGGAGGGCTGTTCCTAGTATAAATACCCCTTCCCCCACTTCAGCCACAACTCTTTGGCAATTTGATTTCAGCATAGGTTAGCTAAGTGCAACCAGAATCTTGTTTGAGAGTTCACTTCCTCCTTAGCTCTTGTAATCTTGCCTTGTGAGAGGGTAAACTCACTTTGTGATTTTACAACAGTAGCCGTTGAGGCGGCGACCAGTTCGTGCTTCCAACTTCGTGCGTGGTTGCGTGGATTGGAATCCTAAGAGTGTGGTTGGGCGAATACTTGTTGCTGGTTGTTGCATATGCAGTAGCTAGCTTCGGTCTCGTCAGGTTGCACTAGTTATCCTTTACCCGACAGCGTTGTTGGCTGGGATCGAGGGTTTCCTTCGTACCCTTCAGGTGGCGTTGATTCGTTCCTCAAGCAGATCCTCCGTGAAGATCGGGCAACCCCGTATCATCTTGGCATCAGAGCTTCGGTTGACACGGTAGGATCTTGTATCCCTAGTTTAGTTCGTGTTCTTGTTCATCCTAAAGTCCAGAAAATAGCCCCACAAAAAATATACCTTTACCAAGCCCTTTGCAGCCTTTAATCTGTTATTTGGTGAGTTTTATCAAGTTCTTGTCCACTAGATCTTTGTTTTTAGTTGCTGAGTTTCCCCCCATCCAATCTTGTGTGTTTGTGTTCATTTTCGTGCTCAGATTTCAGATCTGCATCCTCCAGCAAATCGTGTGTATCTTTGTCATCCGGAGTCCGTTTTGGGTGTTTTTGTGCATTTTGGAAAGCCCACACCGTGTACTTTCCATCCATCCTTGTTAGATCTGATTCCCACCGTGTTTTCCAGCCAGAAAAATCAGATCAGTTCGTGTGTGTTTTTTGCCAAAGTTTCAGCTGCATGTTCTTGTTGTTTGAGCTCATCCATTGTAATTTTCGTGGATCCCCCAAAGTGTGTGTTCAGATCCAAGTTCCTTGTTGAAGTTTGTCAAAAAAAAAGAGCAAAAAAAGGAGGCAAAAAAAAAAAGATCTGCCCAAAGAAAGAAAGTGTGTGCAAGAAGCAAAAGAGAGAAATTTGGGACTGTTCTTCCATTATATCTTGAGAAATCCTTGTTTGTATTGTGAGCTGAAACTTGTCAAGTGTGCAACATCTTCAATCCTTGCTTTCTAGCAAATTTGATTCCTTGGTATGAGTTGCATGTACCTCACTTATATCTCATTCAGCAACTAAGGGCATTAGAATCTTGTGTGGATGATTACTTGGTTCAACAATATCTAGATTGCAGATTAGTGCATCTTTTGCTACATACATATCCCACCCAAGCTCCACCAAACAGCCCCCGCATGTGCAACCCTAGAATTGTATTCGCTTGATTCATCACTCCTTGTATACCAACCACCGGCACCACGGTTGAGCACGATTCTGCTCTCACTTGGAAGTTACATGAGCTTCGGTTGGTAAGTGAGGTGAGCATGAGTTGTTACCCACATATATGCTTCTAGTACTATAGGGCTTTTGCAAAACTAACCATGGCAGGTCGTGAGTACGTGGAACTTCCTTTCTACGAAAGTGCTGATCCGGAGGAGTACCTTGAATGGGTACAATTCATGGAGTTGGAGTTGAAGAAATATTCAGAAACAAAACAAGTGCTTCGAGCAACCATGGAGTTTGAAGAGTATGCTTGTAAGTGGTGGAAGCACCACCGCAAAAGGAGGTTTGTAAGAACATGGGTCGAGTTGAAGGAGATCATGAGGAAGGAGTTTGTACCAACAAGATATGAAGACTATTTGTTTCATCACATGAAGAGCATTAAGCAAGGTCTCAGATCTGTCCAAGCTTATTATGATGAGCTGAAAGTAGCATTGTATCGTGCCAATGTTGTGGATAAATCTGCAGCAAGGGCATATTTTAAAAGTGGTCTTAATCGTGATGTGGCTGCGACAGTTCGTTTGAAATATGACGGTAGTATGCAGGACCTTGTGACTTTTGCCATAGATGAAGAAAGGAGAATTCAGAAAGAATGTGCACGTCCACTCACCTTGGGTATTCAGTCCCCTTCAGGGATCAGTCGTGTGAAGAGGCCAAGCAATGCAGAAAACAAGATGGAGCAAAGGTTGTTTACAACAAGAAACCAGATTTGTGATGAGAAAAAGGTTCTTGCAACACGAGAAAAGAGCCTCACAATTGGTCAAAATTCTATAGCAACAAATACACATCAAATCCCAAGTGAGAATGAGAGCCACATAGCCAAAATATGTGAGAGTGATATTATAAAAATTGAGTTGTGTGACTCCACTAAAAGTGAGATTGAGAGCCCCACCACAAAGGAGAGTTCGAGAGATACACCAAAGGAAATGATAGTATTAGTTGATACAAAATATGAGGATTCTGAAACTAACATAACTCTTTCTATTCCTTGCATTATTCCTTGCAATGTACAGGTTTGCTTTCAGGAAGTGGAATCCAGTGCTGTTACACTTTCCCACATCATGGAGGAACAAGAAGAGAAGCAAACCAGAGTTGATAATTCATCATGTGCTCATGAGGAACGATGGCTTGTTCAAGAAGAGGAAGATGGTATTGAAGTAAGATTACAACAACAACTTGAGAATGATTGTAAGTATAACCGTACTGCAACGATGCCTTCTATGATTGCTTGTTCTACTATGCCTGAACCATTGGATCACATGATTGCCTATCATTTTGATAATGTGAAATTAGTAAGGCCTGACAAAATGCATGATAAAATATCTCATGTTCATGCTTTATATTGTGCCACGCTTGCTAAAACTATTGAATCGAGTTATCCTGTCATGAACATTTCTGAAATCACACATTTGTACTCTCTCTATAAAACCTACACCTACTGTTTTAAGTTTAATTTGATTGGAGAATATGGTGTTGGCGGGAAGTTTGTTGTGGACAAAATATGCATTGCTTGCAATAGATTTGCAAAACTGAAAGATAATCATTTGGACAACCATTCTTATGTGAAAATGAAACTGTATGTTTGTGGTGAATGTGTCACTTATTTGTTGGTCCTCATATGTTCACATTTTGCATGCACTAAAGTTACAACAAAAAGAGTTGATCAATGGAAGATACTAAAACTTTGTTCACCACAATTGCAAGGGTCTACTATGCAAAAATCTGAACTATCATATGAGAAATTCTTGCTGGCCAAATATGTTGAGTCACACATACATACTTCTAATTTTGGCTTTGAAATGATCACAACATGCTTTTCTAGGAGTAGGAATGATGTGAATGATTCTGCTATGTCCCTAACTTATATTTGCAAAACAAGCAACAATTTTTACAAACCCAGAACTTACGTTGACCCATTGAGAAATATGGTTTTCTGCTATAAAGATTTCTTTTCTGAAATTTGGAATGTGCAAAATCTTGGTAACAACAAAATGTGTGACGTCTTCATATACCATGCATACACGTTGTTTGTTTCTTTTAGTGGTGCTACATGTTATCAAAAACCGAGGACGGTTTTTCTTGAAGGAAGGGAGGATGATGAGGACCATCCTAGGCAAGTAAGATTGTATAGTTGCAACCAAACAGTAAGCTTCATTTATAAACATCATGACAAGGCGAGAAGCACGTTTCATATTGAGATGCAACAACATCAACTTGAGAAATCCATCATGACGAGCATTCATGGAACGCACATACTATTGTGCCATGTTGACGAACAGGTGAACGCATATACTTTGGGTTCCATATTATTTGTTTTAAGGGTGGCCGAGCTGCTACTATCATTACTATTATGCAGGCATGTGGATGATGATCTACACAAACCAAAGGTGAAGATGAGAAGGAACTCAGGAGCCCAGCTATTGTTCACATTGAATATTGTTGGTCAATATCCATGCTTCGCTCAAGAGGGACAAGAGTCGAGGACGACTCCATTTGAAGACATCCCAGGTTCATCTCGTTTGTCATTTTCTCCTCATCATAAATCTCAGCTATCAAATGAAGCTTCTACAAAGAAGACCTATTTGAGTCCCATGACAAGGAGTCGTGCCAAACAAATAGAACAAGAGGTGAACGCGCTCCTAACTGATCATAATTCAACTATCCATGAGAACTTTATACTGCCTAAATCTTCTGTGCTGATTTTACTCAGGTACAATGTTTAGGACAACCAACAACTTTCAGCACATGAAGAAATAAGTTCAGCTCGTGAAGAAACAAGTTCTGAAGCCCATATAACAAGTTTGAAGAGAACAAGTTTCAACTCTGATGTAAACCATGTTTGGGGACAAGGGCAACATGTTACACCTCAAGGAAGAATAGCAAGCCATCTCAACATTCTATTGTTGCTTGCACAGTTCTAGAATTCGTCCCAGAACTTGCTGCATCATGCAACACAAATATATGAGCATCCAGCATGTGTGGGAGTACAAAATGGACAGCATATGAAGTCTACTTTCAGGAAAATCAAACGGTGCATCATTTAGAGTCCTGAGTCAAAGGATATGAGAGTTCCAATGCAAGCTGTCCAGAGCATTAATTGCTGCGCGAGGCTCCATGTGTTTGCTCCCTTGACCAGTTGGTTACCACGAATTTGAGCCTCTCTTTTGGACTGGTTTCACACCTAAACTAGGAGGGCTGTTCCTAGAATAAATACCCCTTCCCCCACTTCAGCCACATCTTTGGCAATTTGATTTCAGCATAGGTTAGCTAAGTGCAACCAGAATCTTGTTTGAGAGTTCACTTCCTCCTTAGCTCTTGTAATCTTGCCTTGTGAGAGGGTAAACTCACTTTGTGATTTTACAACAGTAGCCGTTGAGGCGGCGACCAGTTCGTGCTTCCAACTTCGTGCGTGGTTGCGTGGATTGGAATCCTAAGAGTGTGGTTGGGCGAATACTTGTTGCTGGTTGTTGCATATGCAGTAGCTAGCTTCGGTCTCGTCAGGTTGCACTAGTTATCCTTTACCCGACAGCGTTGTTGGCTGGGATCGAGGGTTTCCTTCGTACCCTTCAGGTGGCGTTGATTCGTTCCTCAAGCAGATCCTCCGTGAAGATCGGGCAACCCCGTATCACCAGATGTCCGGGCCTGGTCGGGCCGGATGTCCGGGCCTCCGGTCGGATGTCCGGGCCCTGTAGCTGCTTCGCTGCTGGGCTGCTGCTGCTGTGCTTCTCTTCAGGGGCCGGATGTCTGGGCCAGGGGCCGGATGTCCGGCCGCTGTAGTTTTTCAGCGGTCTTCCTCCTTGCGCTCTTCCGTCCTTGTACTTGTCGACTTGGTCTTCGTTCCGAGCATTCCCAAGGCGGTCTTCTTCATACCTGATCACACATAGCACTTCGGCTTGAGGTAGTAGCCATGTCTCACACGAGTCAAATGGAAGTTCACTAAGGAGAGATGTGACCTCAGTCTCGAGAGCTCTTGCACGTGCTCGTGTCATTGGTCCACTTGGCACTTGAGGGGACATAGGTAGGTCCATGGGGATGACCGTAGGATGCTCCGCATCAGAGTTCCTCGACGACATCTACTTTGGTGCTCTCAAGGCCGAACAAGAACACATGAAGGCCAAGGCTTCTCCACCCCATGCACACTTCGCGACAACCAAGCTCCACGACAATGAGCATGAGGTTAGTACCACCAAGATGTCCAAGCCCGACGAGCTCCAAGACAACTCTCCCAAGTTCGACATCACCGCCATCCCTCTTTGTGGCATTGACAATGCCGAGTCTACCACGACTCTTTTTTAAGACGGCGCGGCGACGACTACGACTACGGAGCCTCTCAAGGAACATGCTTTGGAGGCGAGCGACAAGGTGGCGAGCAAGGATGATGCTTCCATCTTTGGAGGCGAGAGTGAGATGATCGAGCATGGGATTTTCCCTTCGGTCTTGGAGGCGAGTGATGATGTGCCATCTTCGGCCTTCATCCACGGCGACGGTGACGAGACGGTTGTGAATGGGATTTTCCTTTCAACCACGGCGGCGTTTGGAGATGAGTTGAGCGACATAAGCACCCATGACGAGAGTGAGAGCGAGTTCACCACTAGCCCCATATATGATGAGATGCCCCAATTCCCATGTGAGGAGAGCCACAACCCCCACCACTTGAGTGAGATGAGTGACTCCACCATATGTGAGTTTGAGTGCACCTACTTTGAGGGAGTGAGTGAGCCACCACATAGAGAGAGTGAGATAGTTGATATGTCTTGTGAGGCCATTTTGAACTCTAACGACTTAACCTCTACCTTTACTGTGTCTTCTCATTTGCTGCTAGGACCCATATATGATGACACGCCGATCCTCGATGACTTCGTCCCTCCTTTGGACAAGACGATGGCCATGGTGGAATATGATGCACCCCCCCACATGGTTCCATCAAGATGAAGATGATGACCACGACTTGGTCTTTGCCACCTCACCTACACCACATGTGTGGAATGAAAAAGGTAACATAGGTGAAGGTGATGCTCTTCTCCCACTAGTGGACATTGACTGCTTGCATGATGTCGATCCTCATATTGACACGCTTCTTGCTAGTATGATTTCCCCATGCGATGATTTACCCATTTATGATGAGTTTGATGATTGCCATGAGGAGTCTATTAGTTGTGATGCCATGTTGCATAGGATTTCTTGTGTGAATTCTCTCGGTCACACCATGTTTGACAATCCGCTTGACTTGTCATATGCTATGCATGTGATCAACAATATGTCCAATTTGCAATCTCATCGTAGTAACTATGCATATGCCATTAAAGTGAACCCAATTTGCACATATGGCATAGATGACAAGCCCATGGTTATTGGCATTTGTTTTTCTTGTGATGATATTGATATGCTCCCTTTGCAAGTTGTGCTCTTTGTAACCATTTGAGCTCACATACAATCAAAATACCAGAACAAGAGTAGGGTTTTACGCTCACGGCGGCCCGAACCTGGATAAATCTTTGCTTGTGCTCATATCTACTAGCCCTGCTCTTTGTAGTATTTTGATCCCACTTACGAACCACAAAGGGATCCTCTCGATCCCATAGATCGTTGTTTTCCCACGACATCTTTGGCGCGCCAGGCAAGGAGTCTCGTATTACGAATCAGTGTTCGTAGTTTGAGTGCCGGCTCCATCACCTTCATCAAAGGCGCCGAAGAAGAAGACTAGAGCCACGACGGCTCCCACCACCTCCAAGCTGCCTTCCCAGGCATCCGGAGATGGCGCAGGCAGCGCAGTCAGAGCGGGCGCTATGGTTGGGACGGCCGGGGCAGGAGGCGCCGACGGTGCGGGTGTCCAGCATCCCCACCGTGCCGGCGATCGCAGTCAGAACACTGGAGATGACGCAGACGGCCAACTCCGACAACCCGCTGGTGAGCACGATCATCCCAGTACTACAATTCAGACCGGTGTGAACCAGGACCCCGCCGCCGCGATGTCCAAGGACGGAGCGACGAAGTCCAAGAACGCTGCAGCGGGACGTGTGCAGCGACCATCGCAACATGGACGCGCCACGCTTCCCCGTGGCGCTGGCCGCCCTGGACGGCGTCAAGCCGGCCCTGAGCATCGTCCTCACGATGCTCAGGTTGCACCACCACCACGCCAACCCGTGGGTGAACATGCGCCGTGGGAGCAGGTGCACGATGAGCTCCCTCCTGGCCCTGCCAGGAGTCGAACACTGTCCCGTTCTGTGTTTCCCGCCATGCCAACCACGACGGCAGAGGGTATGGCGCGAGTTCAAATGCTTTTGAACTTCCCACCAGCCCCAGACAAAATGGAAGAATGGAGGGCCACTATCCAGAGTCTCATCAGTTTTGCGGATCCCGATAAAACACAGGATGTGGGCCCCTCCAGACGACCACCCACAGTGCCGACAGGACCATCTGGCTGCCGTGCCGGAGACGGTGCACCAATGGTGCAATCGCCTCCACATCAACAACCACCACGGCGGCAAGCTCGCCGATCGGATGACCAGGACACCATGTCCATGGCATTGTCGGATCCGCGGGGCCGCCGAGACCAGCACCAAGTGCTCCATGAACGGCGCGACGAAGACGCCCGTATGAAGATTGAGCGGCGCCGGGGAGCACGCCGTCTATCAGACGACCGTGTCGGGCCGGCAGCATAAGTGCCAGTGCCAGGGTATCCTGGGTGCCTACTTTACGAGGTGGGCTACCCAGCATTTACTCGTGAGCTGCGGCAAGTTTGCTGGCCGTCCGCCCGCCCCTTTAAGCCTGAGGTGCCCGACAAGTACAATGGCACGCTCAGCCCAGCAGAGTTCCTTGGCATCTACATCATCGCGGTGCAGGCTGCCGGGGGGCGCCACGACAAGCTACTGGCCAACTAGTTTGGCGCTCAGGCCCAATGTCAGATCGTGGTTGATGAACTTGCTCGAGGGCTCCATTTCTTCTTTGTCAGATCTATGCCATCAATTCGTGGGTGCCTACTGCTACTTGTAGTCGGCATTGTTATTTCCTCGAAGAGGAGAGGATGATGCAGTACAGTAGATATAAGTATTTCTCTCAGTTAAGAACCAAGGTTATCAATCCAGTAGGAGAACCAAGCAAAATTCCATTAAGCGCACCTGCACACACAAGAGCAAACACTTGCACCCAACGCAAATAAGAGGGTTGTCAATCCTCTTAGCGGTTACTTGCAAGGATTAAATCTTATCGAGGTAAATAGATAAACTAAACTACTAAAGAAAATAAAAGTAAATAAATTGCAGCAAGGTATTTTTAGTTTTTTAATATGATAAAGATAGACCCGGGGGCCATTGTTTTCACTAGAGGCTTCTCTCTCGAGCACAGAAACATACGGTGGGTAGACAAATTACTGTTGGGCAATTGACAGAATAGCAAATAATTATGACGGATTCATGGCAATGATCATGTATATAGGCATCACGTCCGAGACAAGTAGACCGACTCTTGCCTGCATCTACTACTATTACTCCACTCATCGACCGCTATCCCGCATGCATCTAGAGTATTAAGTTAATAAAAACAGAGTAACGCCTTAAGCAAGATGACATGATGTAGAGAAGCAAATTCATGCAATATGAATAAACCCCATCTTTTTATCCTTAATGGCAACAATACAAATACGTGTCATGTCCCCTTCTGTCACTGGGATTGAGCACCGCAAAATTGAACCCATCACAAAGCACCTCTCCCATTGCAAGATAAATCAATCTAGTAGGCCAAACTAAACCGATAGAACGGAGAGAAATACAAAGCTATAACAATCATGCATAAAAGAGTTCAGAGAAGACTCAAATATTTCTCATGAATAATCTAATAATAAACTCACAATTCATCAGATCCCAACAAACACACCGCAAAAGAAGATTACGTCGGATAGAACTCCAAGAACATCAAGGAGAATATTGTATTGAAGATCAAAGAGAGAGAAGAAGCCATCTAGCTACTAGCTATGGACCTGTAGGTCTGTCGTAAACTACTCACACATCATCGGAAGGGCAGCAAGGTTGATGTAGAAGCCCTCCGTGATCGATTCCTCCTCCGGCAGAGTACCGGAAAAGGCCTCCAGATGGGATCGCGGAAGAACAGAGGCTTGCGGCGGCGGAAAGGTTTTCTCTTCTGGCTCTCTGGGGGTTTCCCAATATTTGTGAATTTATAGAAGTGGAATTAGGTCAATCGGAGTCACGTGGGCCCCCACAAGGCAACACGGCGCGCCCCCCCTGGGGCACGCCCTGTTACCTTGTGAAGCCTCCGTGAGGCTTCTGGCCTCCTCCCGAAGCTTCCAAGGTTTCTTTTGTCCAGAAAAAAATCTCCAAAAATTTTCGTGGCATTTGGACTTCATTTGGTACAGTTTCTCTGAAAAGCCAAAAACAAGCAGAAAATAGCAACTGGCACTGGGCACTAGGTTAATAGGTTAGTCCCAAAAAATGATATATAATTGCATATAAAAACATCCAAGATTGATACTATAATAGCATGGAACAATCAAAAATTATAGATACGTTGGAGACGTATCAAGCATCCCCAAGCTTAATTCCTGCTCGTCCTCGAGTAGGTAAATGATAAAAACAGAATTTTTGATGTGGAATGCTACCTATCATGTTTCATCATGTAATCTCTCTCTTACAGTATGAATAATAAGATCCAAATGATTCAAAGCAATAGTCTATAATTTGATATAAAGACATCAATACTCAGGCATACTAATAAACAATCATGTCTTTCAAAATAAAAATGCTAAAGAACGTTATCCCTACAAAATCATATAATCCTGTCATGCTCCATCTTCTTCACACAAAGTATTTATCATGCACAACCCCGGTTTTAGCCAAGCAATTGGTTCATACTTTTTAACACGCTTTAGCCTTTTCAACTCCCACGCAATACATGAGAGCAAGCCATGGATATAGCACTATAGGTGGAATAGAGTATGGTGGTAGAGATAAATAGGAGAAGTCAAAAATAAGAAGATAGTCTCACATCGACGAGGCTAATCAACGGGCTATGGAGATGCCCATCAATTGATGTCAATGCGAGGAGTAGGGATTGCCATGCAACGCATGCACTAAGAGCTATAAGTGTATGAAAGCTCAACATGAAAACTAAGTGGGTGTGCATCCAACTTGCTTGCTCATGAAGACCTCGGGCATTTGAGGAAGCCCGTCATCGGAATATACAAGCCAAGTTCTATAATGAAAAATTCCCACTAGTATATGAAAGTGACAAAATAGGAGACTCTCTATATGAAAAACATGGTGCTACTCTAAAGCACAAGTGTGGAAAAGGATAGTAACATTGCTCCTTCTCTCTTTTTCTCTCATTTATTTTTTTTCTTTTTTTTTCTCTTTTTTTTCATGGCTCTTTTTTGCCTCTCTTTTTTTCTTTTTTCTTTTCCTCTTTTTTAGAACGGTCTCATGGACCTCATCCCCACTTTTTCGAGGACTCATTAGTCTCCACCATTCTTACCTCACTGGGACAATGCTCTAATAATGATGATCATCATACCTCTATTTACTTACAACTCAACATTACAACTCGATACTAGAACAAAGATATGACTCTATATTAATGCCTCTGGCAGTGTACCATGATGTGCAATGATGCTAGCGTAACATGTATAACAATGATGAACGGTGGCTGAGCCATAAATACTATGTCAGCTATATGATCATGCAAAGCAATATGACAATGATGATGTATGTCATAAAAACGGAATGGTGGAAGTTGCATGGCAATATATCTCGGAATGGCTATGGAAATGCCATGATAGGTAGGTATGGTGGCTGTTTTGAGGAAGATATAAGGAGGCTTATGTGTGATAGAGCGTATCATATCACGGGGTTTGGATGCACCGGCGAAGTTTGCACCAACTCTAGATGTGAGAAAGGGCAATGCACGGTACCGAAGAGGCTAGCAAATTGCGGAAGGGTGAGAGTGCGTATAATCCATGAACTCACATTAGTCATAAAGAACTCACATACTTATTGCGAAAGTTTATTAGCCCTCGAAGCAAAGTACTACTATGCATGCCCCTAGGAGGGAGGTTCGTAGGAGTTAACCATCGCGCGCCCCCGACCACCACACAAAGGAAGACAATCAATAATAAGTCATGCTCCAACTTCTTAGCATAACGACAGATCATACGTGCATGCTTCGGGAATCACAAACCTTAACACAATTATTCTTAATATCGCAATACCTCCCACATATGATAGGTATTCTTAAACCACAATTATCTACTAATACCTCCCACATATTACCATCTTAATATCGCAAAACTATTCCAAGGAATCAAATTTATCATATTCAGAGATCTACAAGAAAGTTTTTATTATATCCCTCTTGAATACCTATCATATCAGGACCAAATTCATAACCCATGCATATTACCATTGCTATTCATTAGACTCTCAAAAATATATAAGTGAAGCATGAGAATGCAACTATTTCTTTAAAATATAACCACCGCCATGCTGTAAAAGATATAAGTGAAGCACTAGAGCAACTACCTAGCTCAAAAGATATAAGTGAAGCACATAGAGTATTCTAACAAATCACGAATAATGTGTGTCCCTCTCAAAAAGGTGTGTTCAGCAAAGATGATTGTGACAAACTAAAAAGCAAACAAACTATATCACAAGACGCTCCAAGTAAAACACATATCATGTGATGAATAAAAATATAGCTCCAAGTGAGTTACAGATAGATTGTAGACGAAAGACGGGATGCCTTCCGGGGCATCCCCAAGCTTAGACGCTAGAGTCTTCCTTGAATATTACCTTGGGGTGCCTTGGGCATCCCCAAGCTTAGGCTCTTGCCGCTCCTTATTCCTTTATCCATCGTAGTCTCACCCAAAACTTGAAAACTTCAGCACACAAAACTCAACAGAAACCTCGTGAGATCCGTTAGTATAACAAACAAATCTTAAACTTTAGTTACTGTTGTAAATTGATTCATATTTAATATTGGCATAATGCTACTGTACTCCAACTTCTCCATGACTCATACCCCCCGATACGATCCATAGATTCATCAAAATAAGCAAACTATGCACCAAAAACAGAATCTGTCTAAAACAGAACAGTCTGTAAAGATCTATTTAAAAGCTATACTTATGTAACTCCAAAAATTCTGAAAACCTAGGACAACATAAACAATTCATATACCAATACTTTGTAAAAATTTCAGATTTTTCTAACGCTCCAGTACAGAATTAAAATTCCAGCACTGGACGCAAAACTTTCTGTTTTCCAAACAGCATCAATTATACTATCATCTACATCATCCCAAAGGCATTACTTGGCACAAACACTAATTAAAACATAAAAACACAATCATAACAGAAGCTATAATCATGAAAACACAAAAACAGTAGGTAAAAGCAAAATTTTATTTTATTCATTGGGTTGCCTCCCAACAAGCGCTATTGTTTTATGCCCCTAGCTAGGCATAATGCATAGTTTCAAGTGTTATCATCCTTCAAGTTAATTCCATAAGTGGCCCTCATAATGGATTCATAAGGTGCTTTAATTCTTTTTCTAGGGAAGTTTTCCCATCCCTTTCTTTAGTGGAAATTGAAATCTTATATTACCTTCTTTCATATCAATAATAGCACCAATAGTTCGAAGAAAAGGCCTACCAAGTATTATGGGGCAAGAAGGATTGCATTCAATGTCAAGAACAATAAAGTCCACGGGCACATAATTTCTATTTGCAAGAATAAGAACATCATTTATTCTACCCAATGGCTTTTTAATAGTGGAATCCGCAAGATGCAAATTAAGGGAACAAGGATCCATGTCGGTGAGACCTAGCACATCACACAAAGACTTTGGTATAGTGGAAACGCTAGCACCAAGATCACAAAGAGCATTACATTCATAATCTTTAATTTTTACTTTAATAGTAGGTTCCCATTCATCTTGTAATTTTCTAGGGATTGATACTTCCAACTCAAGCTTTTCTTCATGGCTTCTACAATGTGTTTAGTGAAAGCCTTATTTTGTTCATATGCATTTGGTGAATTAATCATGGATTGCAACAAGGAAATACACTCAATTAAAGAACAACTATCATAATTAATGTCCTTGTAATCAAAAGTAGTGGGTGCATTACTATTTAAAGTTTTGACCTCTCCAAACCCACTTTTTTTCATTTTTACGATCAAGATTATCACCCTCCAAGCAAATGGGACTCCTTCTATCTAAAGTTGACTCTTCTCCAGTCCCTTTTTCATCAAGTTTTATGTTACTAAATAATGATTCAATAGGAGTGACACCAATCATTTTAATATCTTCATCATTACTATGATAGAAACCGGGTGGAATCGCTTTTTCTAGAAATTCTCGCTTAGCTCTCAACCTAGCGGTCCTTTCTTTACTTTCATTAATGGAGACATATTTAGCTTTAATAGACTCATTTATATCATGCTTGGATAGCAAAATTTTAGTTTTGAGATTTTCCACATCATGAGCAATTCTATCCATGTTCCTAGCCAATTCATCAACTCTATTCAATTTTTCTTCTATCATAGCATTAAAATTCTTTTGCGAACTAATAAATTCTTTAATATTACTTTCAAGATCAGAGGGAATCCTATTATTATTATTATAAGAATTACCATAAGGATTGCCATAATTATTAGAGGAATTTCCAGGAAACGGACTAGCATTGAAATTACCCCCATAAGCATTGTTGTTGAAATTATTTCTAGAGACAAAATTCACATCAATGGCATCATTATTTTGCTCAATAAAGGTAGACAATGGCACATCATTAGGATCAATATGAGCATTTTTACTAGCAACCAATTTCAATAAAGCATCCATCTTATCACTCAAAGTATTAATTTCTTCAACAGAATTTACCTTCTTACTAGTTGGAGTTCGTTCAGTGTGCCATTGAGAATAATTTGCCATAATATTATCAAGAAGTTTTGTAGCTTCTCCCAATGTAATTTCCATAAAGAGTAAAATACACTGGAGGTCTACTTGTAGAGATAAGTATTTCCCTCAGTTAAGAACCAAGGTTATCAATCCGGTAGGAGAACCAAGCAAAATTCCGTTAAGCGCACCTACACACACAAGAGCAAATACTTGCACCCAACGCAAATAAGAGGGTTGTCAATCCTCTTAGCGGTTACTTGCAAGGATTAAATCTTATCGAGGTAAATAGATAAACTAAACTACTAAAGAAAACAAAAGTAAATAAATTGCAGCAAGGTATTTTTAGGTTTTTAATATGATAAAGATAGACCCGGGGGCCATAGTTTTCACTAGAGGCTTCTCTCTCGAGCACAGAAACATACGGTAGGTAGACAAATTACTGTTGGGCAATTGACAGAATAGCAAATAATTATGACGGATTGATGGCAATGATCATGTATATAGGCATCATGTCCGAGACAAGTAGACCGACTCCTGCCTGCATCTACTACTATTACTCCACTAATCGACCGCTATCCAGCATGCATCTAGAGTATTAAGTTAATAAAAACAGAGTAACGCCTTAGGCAAGATGACATGATGTAGAGAAGCAAATTCAAGCAATATGAATAAACCCCATCTTTTTATCCTTAATGGCAACAATACAAATACGTGTCATGTCCCCTTCTGTCACTGGGATTGAGCACCGCAAGATTGAACCCATCACAAAGCACCTCTCCCATTGCAAGATAAATCAATCTAGTAGGCCAAACTAAACCGATAGATCGGAGAGAAATACAAAGCTCAAATATTTCTCATGAATAATCTGATCATAAACTCACAATTCATCGGATCCCAACAAACACACCGCAAAAGAAGATTACATCGGATAGAACTCCAAGAACATTAAGGAGAACATTGTATTGAAGATCAAAGAGAGAGAAGAAGCCATCTAGCTACTAGCTATGGACCCGTAGGTCTATGGTAAACTACTCACACATCATCGGAAGGGCAGCAAGGTTGATGTAGAAGCCCTCCGTGATCGATTCCCCCTCCGGCAGAGTATCGGAAAAGGCCTCCAGATGGGATCGCGGAAGAACAGAGGCTTACGGCGGCGGAAAGGTTTTCTCTTCTGGCTCTCTGGGGGTTTCCCAATATTTGTGAATTTATAGAAGTGGAATTAGGTCAAACTAGTCACGTGGGCCCCACAAGGCAACACGGCGCGCGCCGTGTTGCCTTGTGAAGCCTCCGTGAGGCTTCTGGCCTCCTCCCGAAGCTTCCAAGGTTTCTTTAGTCCAGAAAAAAAATCTCCAAAAAGTTTCGTGGCATTTGGACTTCATTTGGTACTGTTTCTCTGAAAAAGCCAAAAACAAGCAGAAAACAGCAACTGGCACTGGGCACTAGGTTAATGGGTTAGTCCCAAAAAATGATATAATTGCATATAAAAACATCCAAGAGAACAATAAAAAATTATAGATACGTTGGAGACGTGTCAGCCACCAGGGTGGCCACAAGCTCCCTGGTCAGGAGAGCGATTTGCATGTGATCCCCCAGAGAGATGGCGAGACCCTCCGCAAGTACATATAGAGGTTCAGCCGTGTGCACCACAACATCCGCGATGTTCATCCCGCAGCTGTTTGCACCGCGTTCCACATGAACGTACGCAACCGCAGAATGCGGTCTGAGATGAATATTGTGAAGGTCAGAACCATCAACATGTTGTTACGCCTTGGCGGACAAGCGTGCACGTGCTGAGGAAGGGAGGCGACTCCATGGGGAAGATGCTGGCGCCGAAGTCGACTCCGAAGACGACGACGTAGATGATGCATTGACCCCGCAGAAGAAGAGCCGGAAGCGCAATCGGAAGCGAAAAGGCAAGACAGTGATGGCAGTTGAGAGCCCCGGCACCGCCAATGCCGCCAGGAAGTCTAAGGCAGAAAGCCCCAGCAAGGAGGTTGCCAGATGCGCTGATTGCCGGGAGGCTGCGGCAGGCGACAAGAGCGGCAAGACAGGTGGGCCATACTGCAAGATCAACCGTACCAAGGGCCAGGACCTCCAGGAGTGCCGGCAAGTGGAGCAGCTTGCCGAGAAGCAGAAGCAAGAGTATGAGAAGCGCGACAAGGAGAAGGGCCAGGATGGTGCCGGTGGATCTGGCAAGCAGAACCATGGTGGCCGCCGCGGCAAGGCCAAGCAGCCAAAAGAGAAGGCTGCGCAAGGCCAAGATGATGGTGATGAGGACAAAGATGAGTCCGACAAGGAGTTCCAGAACGCAGTCGACGCCATGTGTGTTGACGGAGGTGCATCTTTGCACTCCTCGCACCGGCAACTAAATCAGTGGATCCGCGAGGTGAATGTCCCGGAGCCCGTGATGGGAGCACAAAAGCCACTCAAGTGGTCGCACACGCCCATCATCTTTGACATCGAGGATCACCCTGATCGCACCACTGTGGTCGGGTGTTTGCTGTTGTTGGTTTCGCCAACAATCCGCAACCTCAGGGTGACGAAGATGTTGGTTGACGGTGGGGCCGGTTTGAACTTGATCTCTCCCGACGTGATCAAGAGACTGCAGATCCCCGACAAGGATCTTGAGGAGACCGGCACGTTCCAAGGGATCAGTCCAGGAAGGAACAAGCCGAAGGGCCAGATCACGCTGCCGGTCACATTTGGCAGCGACCTCAACTACCGGATGGAGAAGATCGTCTTCGACGTCGTCAAGATGCCCCTAGCCTACAATGGCATTCTGGGTCGTCCGGCGCTGGCCAAGTTCATGGCCGCGTTGCACTTCGCCTACAATGTCATCAAGATGCCAGGGCTGATGGGGGTCCTCACCATCAAGTCGAACCACAAGGACGCAATCATCTGCGCTGACAAGCTCTACCGGGATGCAGTGGCAGCATCTGGCGACAAGGCACCTGCTCCTACCGGCAAAGCTCCCGGGGGAGGAAAGAAGAAGAAGTCCGGCAAGACATCTGATACGAACTCCGGGA
The DNA here is from genome assembly GCA_039707655.1 of Elymus sibiricus. Lineage (NCBI taxonomy): Eukaryota > Viridiplantae > Streptophyta > Magnoliopsida > Poales > Poaceae > Elymus > Elymus sibiricus. The sequence continues at coordinate 201,118,942 of CM077668.1, forward strand.
AGTGCACTTTAGAGTGTAGCACGCCCGTCGAGGACATACCAGAGAGCTCTACCAGCAAGAGCAAGAAGTCCAAGGCCTCCGCGTCGGCGACCAAGCAAGTGTCTGCGAGAGAAGATGGGATGAGTGGCATTTTTTCTATAAGTGCAACTCTCGGTGACAAATAGGAAAGCGAGCTCATTGCCTTCCTACGGGCGAATGTCGATGTGTTTGCTTGGCAAGCATCTGACATCCCCAGTGTTCCTAGGGAGGTAATTGAGCACCACCTTGCTGTCTGCCCTCATGCGAGACCCGTTAAGCAGAAGGTCAGGAAGCAAGCCTTGGAGCGGCAAGTGTTCATTGCTGAGGAAATCAAGAAGTTGGAAGCAGCAGGTCTAGTCGGAGGAGTGCTACACCCTACGTGGTTAGCCAATCCAGTTGTAGTGCGCAAGGCGAATGGAAAGTGGAGGCTTTGTATAGACTTCACTGATATAAATAAAGCCTATCCAAAGGACCCTTTCCCTTTGCCGCACATCGAACAGATTGTAGACTAAACTGCCGGCTGTGATTTACTCTCTTTCCTTGACGCCTATTCTGGTTATCATCAGATCTTTATGGCCAAGGAAGATGAGGAGAAAACCGCATTAATCACTCCATGTGGCACACACTACTTTTTGCGTATGCCTTTCGGATTGAAGAGTGCCGGGGCAACCTTTGCCAGAGCAATTCAGATTGGTTTTGAGCCCTGCACAGAAATGTGGAAGCCTACATGGATGATATTGTGATCAAGACCAGAGATAAGTCAACCCTGATCAAGGATTTAGAAGAGACATTTGCGAACTTGCGCAAGCTCAACTTGAAGCTCAACCCCGAGAAGTGTGTGTTCGGTGTTCTGTCCAGCAAGCTTCTTGGGTTCTTTGTATCTCAGAGAGGGATCGAAGCCAACCCCGACAAGATCAAAGCAATTGAGTAGGTTGAAGCACCGAAACGCGTCAAGGATGCCAGGTGTCTTGCCGGCTGCGTTGCTGCCCTCAGCAGGTTCATCTCCAAGTCAGCAGAGCGTGCCTTGCCATTTTTCAAGATATTGAAAAAGGCAGGTCCAGTGAACTGGACTCCGGAAGCGGAGGCCGCGCTCCAAGATTTGAAGGAGTACTTGTCTTCTCCGCCAGTCCTAGTTGCGCCTAGGCCGCAAGAGACATTGCTGCTATACTTAGCGGCAACGAATCAAGTGGTTAGTGCTGCACCTGGGGCTGAAAGAGAGGCAGATGAGGAAGAGGTAGCAGCCGCAGAGACATGACCCGACGAGCCGAAATCTTCTCCGGCAAGGTCAGGTGCCGACAAGTTAGAGATTGTGCAAGCCAATAAACCAGATCAACAAATTGCGGAGAAGAAGATGGTGCAGTGCCCAGTATACTTTGTTAGCTCCCTCCTGCAAGGGGCTAGGTCAAGGTACTCTGGTGTGCAGAAGTTGCTTTTTGGCCTTCTCATGGGCTCAAGGAAGCTACACCATTATTTTCAAGCACACTCAGTCACCGTCGTCACTCGCTTCCCGTTGCAATGCATCTTGAGAAATCCAGAGGCAACCGGCAGGATTGTGGAGTGGGCATTGGAGTTGTCAAGCTTTGATTTGAAGTTTGAGAGTACCTCAACAATTCAGAGCAGAGCCTTGGCGGAATTCGTTGCAGAATGGACCCTAACGCCAGACGAAGAAGTTCCAGAGACCTCTCTCCCCGGCAAGGAAACTGTTGACGACTGGATCCTGTACTTTGACGGTGCTTTCACGCTCACCGGTGCTGGCGTGCTGCTTATAGCACCCACCGGAGAGCACCTCAAGTACGTGCTTCAGATGCACTTTCCCAGGGAGCAGGCCACCAACAACACTGCTGAGTACGAAGGATTGCTTGCCGGTCTGCGCATTGCCATGGACCTTGGTATTCTGAAGCTAATTATCAGAGGCGACTCGCAGTTAGTGGTGAGGCAGGTTAACAAGGATTACTAGAGCCCTTTGATGGAGGCTTATGTCGATGAGGTGAGAAAGTTGGAAGAGCACTTTGACGGTCTGCAAGCAGAGCACATTCCCCGTGCCCAGAATTGGATTGCCGACGACCTGTCAAAGCTTGCCACTCAAAAGATGCCTGTGGAACCAGGAACTTTTGTGCTCCATCTGACTCAGCCATCCGTTACACCATCAAGGCTGGCGAAGAAGAGAAAGCAAGATGTTGGTGGTTACTTTCCGGCAGCCGCCAAGAAAGTAGATACCACTGACAAGATACCCTTGGCCGGTGAGCCACAGTTTTTGGCAAGCCAGATCCTTGCCGTCGATGCAAGCGCCCCCGTAGAGGAAGAAGTGCCTTTAGTCCTTGTCGTCGAGCCACAAGCTCCGGCATGGGCGCAGCCAATTGTCCAGTTCCTTCAGACAGGAGATCTTCCCGATGAGCAAGAGGACGCAGAAAGAGTAGCCCGTCAATCAAGGATGTACAAGTTTGTTGACAACATTCTGTATAGAAAGAGACCAAATGGGGTAAAATTGAAGTGCATCTGCCGGGAAGATGGACGGAGGCTGTTGGAAGAAATGCATGAAGGGATGTGTGGCTCTCACATTGGGTCACGCGCGTTTGTCGGCAAGGCGTTCCATCAAGGATTCTACTGGCCGACAGCCCTTCAAGACGCCTTGGCAGTGGTCATCAAGTGCGAAGCGTGCCAGTTCCACTCCAAGGACATCCACCAGCCAGCTCAAGCCCTCCAAACCATCCCTCTCTCCTAGCCTTTCTTGGTCTGGGGGCTCGACATCGTCAGCCCCTTCCCCCGTGCTACCGAGGGCTTTGAATTCTTGTACGTTGCAATCGACAAGTTTACAAAGTGGCCTGAGGTGGAGCCAGTGAGGAAAGTGATGGCACAGTCAGCCATCAAGTTCCTCAAAGGATTGGTTGCTCGTTTTGGTGTCCCCAACAGGATCATCACCGACAACGGCACCCAATTCACGAGCCGCGCCTTCACAGCATATTGCAAAGAACTTGGAAATAAGATTTGCTACGCGTCTGTTGCTCACCCAAGGAGCAATGGACAAGTAGAGAGGGCAAATGTAGAAGTGCTGCGTGGTCTCAAGACCAGAACTTTCGACAGGCTGCACAAGTGTGGAAGGCGCTGGGTGGAAGAGTTGTCGGTGGTTCTTTGGTCGATCAGGATGACGGCAAGTTGAGCCACTGGCCAGACACCCTTCTCCCTTGTTTATGGTGCAGAAGCGGTGCTCCCCACAGAACTCAAATACGGGTCACCTCGAGTCTTGGCCTTCGACGAGGAGGATCAAGATGAGCTGCGGCAAGATGATGCCACGCTCCTTGAGGAAGATCGTTTCTGGGCTGCTGTCCGTGCTGCACGGTATCAGCAAGCTTTGCGCCGCTACCAAAGCCGCAAAGTGAACGCCAGGAACCTTGAGGAAGGCGACCTTGTTCTTCATCGGATTCAGTCCACGAAGGGTCAAAACAAGTTGACGCCAAAGTGGAAAGGCCCTTACCGGGTGGTACGAGTCACTAGGCCCGGCGCAGTCCGCCTAGAGACCGAAGATGGCACTCCGGTGCTCAACTCATGGAATATTGAGCATCTTCGCAAGTTTTACCCATAAGGCGCGGTTGCCGGGCTGCCCGGCAACCTCTTTTCTACAAGTTTGCCGGAAAGGCATGTAAACCTTTGTACAGAGCCGGGCGCAGATCCCGTGCACATAAATAAAGATAAGTGTTTCACAACTCTTTGTCAAAGTACATATTTGTTTATGTGTTGCAGGCAGTCTTGTGTTACATTTTCCCATGCATAGGATGATTAACGAACCGTCAAGGTTCCAGCCTCCTCGTTTCTCTTCTTTCTTTTTCTCAAAGTACAGAAGGGTTCCTCGCGTACAAGTTTCCCGGGGGGAGTAATGGTATGGATACCGAATGACGTTCAAGGTATCGTCCTACGGCAAGAAGCATAGCAAAGAAAAAGCTAAGTTGCAAAACTTCGAAGTAAATTCTTTGTTGTAGTTGCAACTTCTCCTTGAACAGTTTTGGTCTTTGTATGAGAAACCTGCATGCTAAGGAACCTTGTCGTGATCAGCTATGCCCTTACTTTGTCTCGAGTCCGCTCAGCAACTTAAGTGGTTACGTTGTAATTTTCAAGTGTATCCTTGCTGGCAGCGGCACTTCTGGCAAGCTGCTAAGGACCCGTTCCACAAGCGCTCGCGGCAAGAGTGCGCGCACCGGCAAGTTTCCAGCAAGCGTACGGTACAAGAATCATGCAAAGACAGAATAAGACAAGAGAGATAGCATGCATACATCCATCCAAAACACAAGTTATATTACATCAAACCCAAGTGCAGTTCTAACTTAAGATAGTCTGTCTTTTACATGCGCGCGGTAAGATATGGCTATAGGGTTAGTGGGTAACTCCACCCTCTGTCCTGGGAATCAGGCCAACCCTGTCGGCGATGGGCGTGATGAGCTCTTCGGCAGTCTTGGTGTCGGCTCCCCGCGGCAGACTAGCGAAAACCTTGGAGAGATCAATGCCTGGGTTCCGGTACACCACCTTGACGAGTACCTTGAAGAGGACATCCCGGCAAAGCTTGCGGGATTCGCTGGCAAGGTATGCAGCTCGAACCCTGCGATGCTTCTCCAGCACCTCGATCAAGCTTTTGAAGAAGATAGTGAGCCTGGTGCTAGCAGTGTCCCCTTGGGCGGTGGAGTAGTGGTATTCCGGCAAGCCCATGGCAGACAGATGGGCAGAAATGCTCTCCACGGCGACCATGAGACGGTCAGTCCAAAGCTTGTAGGCGCCCTTGAGCTCATTGAAAGTTCTGGCGGTGCTCGCGACCAAGGCTTTCTCATTTTGAAGGTCCTTCGTCAAGATCTTCTCACGTTTCCTGACTTCGTCAAGGGACTTCCCCAAGGCGGACAGCTTCATCTTGTGATCTTCGATAGTATCGTTGGCCTTGGTGAGCTCTTGGCTCTCGACGGACACTGAAGTATGCAGCTCCGCCAAGGTGTGCGTTGCCTTCTGTGCCTCTGCTTTGAGTGCCAGGATCTCCTTGCCGTTGGTGGCGATATTCGCCTCGAGCGCTCGCACCTTGCCTTCCAACTTGGTCTTGGCGACCTCTGCAGCTTTAGCAGCATCGACGGCCTCCTTGATCCTTTTGGCATGCTCTATAGCTTGAGCCTCGATGGCCTCCTTGTGCTTGCGCTCCAGCTCCTGAGTTTGCTGTGAGACGAGGGCCTGGATCTCATTATCCTTGCCGCGAAGTGTGGCAGCAAGCTCTGCTTCCCGAGCAGCAAGCTCTTCTTCATAAGCGTCGAGGCCAACCTTGCGCTCATTCAGCTTTGCCTCCTCTGCTGCTACCTTCTACGCAGCCTCCTCTTGTGCCTTGTCGGCCTCGGCCTTCTCCAGAATAAATTCCTTCTGGGCCTTGGCAAGCTGAGTATGACGTTCTTGAAGGTCTTGGAGGCATTCTGCGTACCAGATCTGCGTTTCCTCCACGCGCTTCTTGAATTCGTCCTCCGCCTTGTCGAGGACGGCTGCCCTAGAGTCCAAGCTCTCCGCGCGGCTGTGGTAGCACGCCTGAAGCTTCTGGAAGTTCTCGCCCATGGCCTTGAGGAGCCGCTGCTCTTTGGTCTTGTTGGTGTTGGCATGCGGCTCATCGACGACCTCGAGCCTGGCAGCAGAAGTAACCTCACCCTAGGGATTCACCACATACTATGTCTTCTACATGCTTAGATATGTCACCCATTTATGATGCATATGATGATGAGCATGTTGAATTACCTAGTTGTGATGCTATGCTCAATAGGATATCATGTGAAAATTCTATTGGTCACGTCATGTTTGACAAGCCATTAAACTTGTCATATGCTATGAGTGAGATCTCCCATATTGCCTCATTACAATCTCAACATAGTAACTATGCATGCCCCATTAAAATAAATCCCATTTGCACTTATGGCATAGATGACGAGATGATGGTTATTGGATTTTGTTTCTCTTGTGATGAAATTGCTATGCTACCTTTGCAAAATTTGTGCAATTCATCCCATATGCCATGCCATGAAAATGATTGTACATCGCATCAATCCATACATTGTGTGCATCATCCCATGAATAACACTGCTACACATAACTATGGTGATGCATTTCCAATGCCATGCCATGAGATTGGTTATAGATTGCATGAATGCATCCATTGTGTGCACCATATGCATACCATTCGTGACAATGCTCTAGATATCTATAGTGATGCCTTACACCCTTTGAATCTCCATTATGCTATACATAACAACACAACTATCATGATGGATGACATGTTCGTATATCATGCATCTCATTTATTTGAGCATTGGATATTTTGTGCTAACCAACACAAGCACATGCGCATCATCATGGATGATGTGTACATATACCACACGCACACAATTTTCCCTTTGTCTTTGTTTTGTGTAGGTACTCATGAATACTCGTCAACTTCACAATCCCATGAGTTGACGAAACGAGCTCTTGAGAGCAACGATGCTTTGGGATTCCTTGGAATGCTTCTCCGACCATTTCCTTCGTGCAAGGACTACGCGCTTTGCTTTTACTTGGCTCTCACACGGCTATGGGCTATTTACCACTTGTCACCCTATGCTCATTTTACCGTGTTCACTTTGCATGTTATGCCTCCTTCACTTTGCTTGCATCTACTCATGATTCACCATTCTACTCATACTATGTGTATTTGCATGCTTGGTGGAGATACTTGTTGCTATTGCCATGCTCTATGTGTGTCCTATGCTATTGTTGCTCCTTGTGTTGGGAGAGTCATGTTGTTCAAGTGCTATTTACATAGGACTTCTTGCCAATACAATGATGATACTTTGCTCCTATCTTGTTTTCATGCTTGTGATATGTCATGTGCATTATGTATGCCCACTATTTGCACACATGACATGATTGCCATGATTACCTATAGTATGTTGCATCTTCGCACTACTAGCTTGCATGACTTGATTCATATGATCACTTGCTTTGTTGCATCACCCATGATTCATATTTTCTCGTTTCATTGGGTTGATGGCATTCATGTTCATGCCTCTCACATGATTTATTTTGATCATTGTCAATTGTCTCCGTTAGTTGCATCTCTCATATCCTCTTGTAGTGAGTGCAACAATGCTATACCTATTGATTTTGAGATTGCTCTACCTTTCTCATCTATGATTGGAGACTTGGACATCTTACTTGTGATGCATGCTTGTTTGAATGAGCTTAATGTCTTTGGTTGTACTCGCATCTTATGCTTCCATACCATGCCACATTCTCTTGTCCCTTATTATGATAAGAATGATGATGACTCTTGTTGGGTATCTTACCACACGAATGATTGGTTTTGCATTCATGCTAACCTCATTTGTTTTTCCGAGTGTTTGTCATGTTCTTTCGTTTTGAAGGATTCACAAGGCGGTACCGCCATGAGACATATTGGTCGTGCGAAGACGTACACGATGAGCAACACCAACATTTTCGAAAACCTTATAGAGGTGGACTCCTTCCTTTTGAGCCTTCTCACATACGCATATTGGTTGGGCCATACTTTCAGTGTTGTTTGCTCCTTCTTGGCTACATGATACATCTATTGGATGGAGGACCGACATTGGAGATGGGCCCAATGGACCTTCAAGTTGAGGAGCACTCGGAATTAGTGGATGCACCACCGGACCACAACTCATGCCACGACATCGAGCAATGGTATGCCACGGAACTTTTGCCATATTGCACCCACAACTACATATTTGTTGCTGAGCATGTTAGGTGGAAACACTACTTCCATAACAAGTTTGCACCTTATGCATGGATTGACTTACATTATGATTGCCTCGTTGCATCTTGTATTTCCATGTCATCCATGATATATGAGCTTGTGCACTTTCTTAGCAAATTTGTTGTGATCTACCTTGATGGCATATTCATACATAGTCATCACATTGGCCACTATCAATTGCATGATAACATAATCATATTGAGCATCCACTGCCATGTTCATGCTCTTGACAAACCGTCCCACTATGACATCATTTTGCACAATGGTAGAATTTGTCGCTCTGTGCACCATGACAATTACCACACCTTTGAGTGCACAACAAATGATTTTGCTCCCATGAATGCTTTGCATATCATTATATATCTTTTGCCTAAGCATCATGTGCCTTGTCACGAACAATCTTGTCGCACGGACTCATACTTACTTGATGTACACCTTATGTGCGCTAACCATTGTATTTCCAAGTGTCCCTTGTGTTTGCTAGTTTTGCATGTATACCATTCCGACGACATCTTGAAGTACTTTGATTGCGCCATGACATACAAGTCCGTCCACGACCACCGTTTCCATGGTGATGAGGTTCACGATCCGAGGTCGGATCTTTCCCAAGGGGGGGGGGGAGATGATGCGGAGCATCCTACGGTCATCCCCATGTACGCTACACCAACTCCCCAAGTACCAAGTGAACCCATGACAAGAGCACGTGCTACTAAATCCGAGGTGACATCTCTCCTACTTGAGCTCCCCTTACATTCGGATTAGATATGGGCGCTACCTCAAGCTTGGACACCGTGTGTGATCAGGTACATCGATCGACCCGAGGAAGGAGGAACGGCCAGTGTCAAGACTTGTGCAGAGTTTCTGCCAAGCCCGGAACTTCCGGTGACAGCCGGAACCTCCGGCCCCCGGACCTTCCGGCCAGCCCGGAACCTCCGGCCCTCGACACTCCAGGCGACGCCCGGACGCGCCAACTCTCTGTCCAACCCGGACCCCGCCCGGAACATGACCGGACCCTCCGGCCCCCGGAACTTCCGGCCCCCAGAAACCAGCCCAGCTCCCGCCGTGCCGACTCTCGGGTTACCCCGGACCCTTCCCGGAACTTCCGGCCACCGGAACTTCCGGACCTGCCCGGAACCTCCGTCCTGCCTGCGCGTAGTGTATCTGGGCCGAGGCCCATGTACCTCTTCGCCCACCTAGACTATATATACTCTTGCCCTACCTACGTTTTAGGGTTAGCACTGTGATAGCTCATTTTGGAGATAGAGCTTTGCTCATCCACTTGTACCCCTACACCATTGGAGACCAAGACCTCCTCGGAGAAGATCCCCCAAGTGGATTCAAGACCCCCATCGTGGGAAGATCCACCCCGGATTCAAGACCTCAACTCCTCACGGATTGGGAAGAACTACCCTTTGTATCCTCTTGTGTTGACTTTGGATCGTGTACCTCGTTATGTGTATGTGGATCTAGCGTATGTGTGATTGGATCTTGTTGATTTGAGTGTTCCCTCTCATGTTTCCCTCTCGTGTTCTTCGCGGTATGATGCGGAGCATCCTTCGATCATCCCCATGGATACTTCACCACCTCACCAAGCACCAAGCGGACCTATGACAAGAGCTCGCGCACGTGCCATCAAGAACGAGGTGAATTCACTCCTTTATCACTTACACATAGATATGGATGGAACTTGGATGCTACCTCACAAAGGAATGTTATGTATCATTAGGCATGATGGAGTCGACCACCAAGAAGCTAGGGAGCTTGTCAAGTCCAGGGAGAAGGAGGGGAGCACCGCCAGGAAAACGGAGTCAAGCAACGGGAAGAAGAAGGAGTGCCCAGGCGACCCCATGCCCACGGGCTCTTTGGACCCCGTGCGCACGGCCTGTCCAGAAAGTCTCTGGACACCCCATGCGCACGGGCCCCAAAGACCCCGTGCGCACGGGCCTCCCCGCTGTAGCACACCCCGTGCACATGGGCTTGTACCGTGCCCACGGGACCCCCGTGCGCACGGGCCTCACTTACCCCGTGCGCACGGGCCATCCAGCGAGGTGGCTGTCTTTTGCCTGTTTTGCCCTCTCTTCGTCCCCTACCTCCCACCTACTATATATTCCGTACCTGAGACATTTGTTAGGGTCAGCAAAGTGTATTGAGATATTCATAGAGGGCTTTGCTCTTCTACCACTCCTTTTGGAGATCAAGACCTCCTAGAGAGAAGATCCCCTTGTGGATTCAAGACCCCCTCTAGGGAAGGATCCCCATCATAGGATCATCAAGACCTCACCTCCTTTGGAGTGGGAAGAACCTTATCTTTGTGCTACTTTCCTTTGATTGTCTATGTATGCTTGTGGATCTATGTATGCTACTCTAGTGGATGTGTGATTTGGGTTTGTTTGAGTGATTTCTCTCTTGTGTTCTTGTGAGTTCATCCCTCTTACACTCTAAGTGTGAAAAGATCTCCACCTAGGGTCCCTTCCCTACAACATCATGGTATCATGAGCCACGTTGATTCACATCTTGGAGTCCCCACCCCCACTTTCTAGCCTGATTTTGCTTTGTTTTGTCCCAATTTCGAAAATCCCCACAAAAATAGCGCAACCAATTTTTTTTGCATTTGTTAGATCTTGTGAGATTTTGTTGTTTTGGTCCACAAATTTCGTGTTGGCAACTGGATCTACCCCTTTTCCACCTTCCCCCATCTTTCCCACCACCAATTTCACCGGAAATTCGAAATTTCGCCAAGGATCTGGAGTTGTTCTTGCGCAGCAGCCGACCCCGTGCGCACGGGCCCCTGCTACCCCGTGCACACGGCACCCCGTGCACACGGGCCCCTATGACCCCGTGCGCACGGCCTCACCAGAGATTTTGTCACACCCTGTTTTGCACCAGTTTAGACACACATTTGCAACACTTCGTCTTCCGCACTAACACCCCTGTTCTTTGAGATTTTGAGTTGCGGTTGCCGTGTCCTAAGGTGTTTCGGCTACTTAGGGACGGTTCATCATCATCATCACCGCCATTCATCATCGCACCGACCTCGACTTCGACATCGACCACTTCATTTCATACCAACCGTAAGCAAGGACGGTAACCTCGACGACATCGTATGCTTACCCTTGCCATTGTATTGATAACCTTGAGCCATTTTGCGTCACTTACCCATCGAGACTAGCAAGTTGAGAATTGCCGGGCCACGCATTTGTGCACCATAGTGATAGGCCTACTCCGCATAGCTACATTTAGCGTGCAGTTATCTTGCTATCATCATCGTGCCATAAGTCTCTCCCGTGCATATCTTACTTACTTGTCTTAGATATCGGCTCTAGCATCAAGCATTGTGGCATAGTCAAAAAAAAGCTTTTAAGCAAAAGAGAAGAAACAAAGAGCTTGTAAGCAATAGCATTGAGCCTTTTGCATAGTAGATCATATAGGACATACATATCATACTTGGGATTGAAAACAAGCACGTTACTCTCTTAGGTTGGTGCACAAGCGTATCTAGCCCATTTGAGCAATCGAGCTAGTGTCTCTCTCGCATCCGTGCAACAAGAGCATTTTCCATGGTTCCACATTTTGAGCTCATTCCTTGGTTGTACGGATCCCCTTCATCTACGTGTGTGCGTTTCCAAGTGTTCTATTAGGGTGTTGATCGATTTGTCTTACTTGCAATTTGTGAATCTTCTCAACATTTTCGATATCTTGACTAACACTTGCTTGAATTTTGTGCCACTCATCCTAACCAAGCTACTCCATAAGCCTTACTTTGTAGGTGTGAGAAACAAACCCGGTACCAATTCTACTATTGTTGCATTACATTGAGTGATACTTGATACATCTTCAATCATCGGAAAAGGTAACTTTGGTATTGTTCTCTCATTTCCTACTCACCGCCACTTGACTATGATGGATAGGCCAAGTACATCGGCGAACCAGCTTTTTGAAGAGCAAGAGGAGACGCACGACTACGTCACCAAGGGTCATCTCTTCGGCGTCCAGCGAGCGCTACACCAAGAAAGTGAAGCTTTGGGAGATCGCATCGAGCAACTCGCCACCGACTTGCGCCACTCTGAAACACGAACAAGGGACTACTTCGACACCAAGCTTTCATCACAAATGGAGGAATTGCGGGACATCATGGCCAACCGCGCCACTTCCACGACTTCATCTTCAAGACGGCGTCACTCAAGTCGACACTCTTCGGATTCTTCTTCACGCTCAAGTCCATCTCGAGCACGTTCTCATCGGCGCAACAATCATGACGATCATCAAGCTCCACAAAATCCATTCCATGGCAATGGGCTCCAAGATCGACTTCGAGCACGAGAACGGCAAGCGCGCCAAGGCCAAGTACCATCACGTTCAAGACAAAATGACCAAGACGTCGACGCCCTCCGGCAAGAACTACTACGCCGAGAAGAACAAGCACTTGAAGCGCAACGTGCTCTCCGAGAAGCAACTCATGCCGTGAACGAGCGCAACCGTCGTGTACGTGAACAAGAAGAAGCACTACGACATGAACAACAAGACGAAGAAGCTCACCTTGAGGAGCGCCAAGAAAGACGAAATCGAGCTCGGATTCCACCTCCAAGACCACCGCGCCAAGCAAATCGAGCGGAGCATGAGGATGACGATCCACCACCACGGCAGGAGCGACATCACCAACGAAGAAATGATGAAGAACAACGTTTCGGCAAGCTCAAGTTCACCATGCCCAAGTTCCACGGCGGCAATGATCCCGAAGAATATCTCTCATGGGCATTGAAGGTCGACAAGATATTTCGCCTTCACAACTATGACGAAGAAAAGAAGATCGCCATGGCATCTCTCGAGTTCCAAGACTATGTTCTCATTTGGTGGGAGCAAGTGATTGCAAGACGTCAAGAGAAGGGCGAGCCACCCATCGCGACTTGGAATCAAATGAAGGATGTCATGAGAGCTCGTTTTGTGCCTACACATTACAACCGCGACCTCTTCAAGAAACTCCAACTCCTCAAGCAAGGAACCAAGTCGGTTGAAGAATACTATCAAGAAATGGAAGTTTCCATGATACGAGCCAATGTCAAGGAAGATGATGAACAAACTATGGCGCGTTTCTTGAATGGCCCCAACCATCCCATCAAGAAGATAGCGGACTTCCAACCGTACTCCAACCTCCTCGAGCTAGTGCACCAAGCGACCAAGGCGGAGCGACAAGTGCAAGAGGACTTCAAGTACTCCAAGTACTCTTCCAAGACCAACGGCTCATACACTCAAGCTTCAACGACTACGACAACTCCTTCCACGACTCGAGCTACCCCAAGTACCGACGAAAAGTCAAGCTCCAAGCAACCTTCGACAGCGTCAAGTCGTCTTCCTCCTACTACAAGCAGCTCCAAGCAAAAGCCTTCGTCCTCGACACCTCCTACGGATGCCAACAAGACAAGTGACATCAAGTGCTTCACTTGCAAGGGCCGCGGCCACAAGTCTTTCGAGTGTCCAACTCGACGAACAATGATCCTCAACGACGACGGCACCTACAACTCAATGAGCGAGGATGAAATGGAAGCCCTCGAGCATGTGGCTATGCACCGACAAGTGAATGAAGACGAAGATGCACAAATCTATTGCGACAATGATGCGAGCCCCGCTCTTGTTGTCTCCAAGGTCTTGACACTTCAACAACATCAAGACAAGGACCAACGTTGCCACATCTTCCACACCAAAGCGGGCATCCAAGGACGTTCCGTCAAGGTCATCATCGACGGCGGAAGTTGCCACAATTTGGCAAGTGAAGAATTATGCTCCAAGCTACAATTGGTCAAGAAAACGCACCCTCGCCCCTACAAGGTCCAATGGCTTAGCGACTCCGGCACAATCCAAGTGGAGCACACCGTCCAAGTATCCTTCAAGATTGGCGCCTACGAAGATACCTTGGAGTGTGATGTGGTTCCCATGTCCGTATGCCACCTACTACTTGGGCGCCCTTGGCAATTCGATCGCGGCGTCATCCACAACGGCCGGACCAACCAATATAGCTTCAAGATGAAGGGCAAGGAATTCGTTCTCCGACCAATGTATCCAAGTCAAGTCGTCGCCGACAATAAAGCATCAAGCCATCGTGGAGAGACTAGTGAGAGAGTGAACCACCACAAAGAGAGTGAGCGCCACAAGCCAAAATTGAGTGACTCCACGATGAGCGACAAGAAAAACTTAGTTCTACTAGCCACCAAAAGATATTTGAGGGATGTGAGTGAGAGCCCATCTAGTGTTGTTAACTTTGTGCTTTTATGCAAAGGTGAAGCTGAGCGGACTAATACTTCACAACATCTTCCTCTAGTGTTGTCTCATCTCTTGCAGGAATACAAGGACATGTTTCCCGATGAGCTACCTCCCGGACTACCTCCTCTACGCGGAATCGAACACCGCATCGACCTCATCCCCGGCGCACCCCTACCGAACAAGGCACCATACCGCGTCAACCCCGACGAGACCAAAGAAATCCAATGGCAAGTCCAACATCTCATGGAGAATGGGTATGTACGCGAGAGCTTGAGTCCATGTGACGTTCCGTTAATCCTTGTGCCTAAGAAAGATGGTACCTATCGCATGTGTTCCGATTGCCGTCCCATAAATGCTATCACCATTAGATATCGCCATCCCATTCCACGCCTTGTTGACATGCTTGATGAACTTAGTGGAGCCACCGTTTTCTCAAAAATTGATCTTAAAAGTGGTTATTATCAAATTCGCATGCAAGAAGGTGATGAATGGAAAACCGCTTTCAAAACCAAATTTGGCTTGTATGAATGGTTAGTCATGCCTATGGGTTTATCACAAGCACCTAGCACTTTTATGCGTGTGATGCATTATGTTCTTCGCAAATTAATTGGCATTTGTGTTGTGGTCTATTTTGATGACATTCTTGTGTTTAGTGAAACTCTTGAAGATCATGTCAAACACCTTAGAGACGTATTGCAAATTCTTAAAGACGAGCGACTTTATGCTAACATGGAAAAATGCACTTTTGGTGTTGATAAGCTTGTTTTCTTGGGCTTTGTTGTCTCTTCCAAGGGTGTTGAAGTTGATAAGTCTAAAATTGATGCTATTAAAACTTGGCCTCAACCAACCAACTTGCAACAAGTGCGTAGCTTCCTTGGTCTAGCCGGATTTTACCATCGCTTCGTTAAGGACTTTAGCACTATTGCTTCACCATTACATGCTTTGAGTAAGAAGAACGCTCCTTTTGTTTGGGGACCTTCGCAAGATACCGCATTTCTTGAGCTTAAGAATTTGCTTACACATGCTCCAATTCTTGCCTTGCCAAACTTTGAGAAAACATTCGAAGTGCATTGTGACGCTAGTGGTAATGGCATAGGTGGTGTTCTAATGCAAGAAAAGCGACCCATTGCATATTTTAGTGAATAGCTTTCCGGTGCACAACTTAATTATCCCATCTATGACAAAGAGTTGTATGCTTTGGTGAGAGTCTTGCATGTTTGGGAGCATTATCTTCGACCTCGTGAATTTGTCATCCATACCGATCATGAAACGCTTAAGTACCTTCGAGGTCAAACAAAATTGAACAAACGGCATGCTAAATGGAGTGAATTTATTGAGTCCTTCCCTTACATCATCAAATATATCAAGGGAAAGGAGAATGTTGTAGCGGACGCTCTTTCACGCAAGTGCATGATAGTTACCCAACTTGAATTGAATGTTGTTGGATTTGAGCACATTAAAGATTTATATGAGCATGATGATTCATTTGCAACTCCTTATGCCAAGTGTCTTGCTAACACTTATTGGGAGCAATATTATCTCAAAGATGGATACCTTATGCGTGCTAACAAACTTTGTGTTCCCAAGTCTTCTCTTCGTTTGTTGCTTTTGCAAGAGGCTCACGGCGGTGGACTTATGGGACATTTCGGTCGCGACAAGACTTTTGCCACACTCTCCAACAAGTACTTTTGGCCCAAGATGTTTCGCGATGTCGCACGCTACACCAATCGATGCTCCACATGTCGCAAAGCTAAGTCACAAGCTCAATCTCATGGGTTACATATGCCACTTCCTATACCATATCATCCATGGGAAGACATTAGTATGGATTTTGTGCTTGGCTTGCCTAGAACAAGAAATGGAAAAGACTCGGTTTTTGTCGTTGTTGACCGTTTCTCTAAAATGGCACATTTTATTCCATGTCACAAGAACGACGATGCTTCACACGTTGCAAATTTGTTTTGTAGGGAAATCTTGCGACTTCATGGAATGCCCAAGACGATTGTCTCGGACCGCGACGTCAAGTTCCTTAGCTACTTTTGGAAGACACTATGCGGCAAGCTCGGGATCAAGCTGCTATTCACGTCGGCCTATCACCCACAAACCGACGGGCAAACGGAAGTCACCAACCGCACGCTCTCTACACTACTTCGCATGTTGATCAAGAAGAACCTCACGGAATGGGAAGAATGCCTACCGATCGCCGAGTACACCTACAATCGAGCACGACACTCTACAACCGGCAAGTCTCCCGTCGAAGTGGTCTATAGCTTCAACCCTTTGTCGCCATTGGACATCCTACCGCTACCACTACAAGAGCGAGCGAACTTGGACGCAAGCGCAAGAGCAGCATATATCAAGAAGGTGCATGAAGACACAAGGCTCACGATAGAACGCCAAGTACAACGACTCACCAATAAGCTCAACGCAACCAAACATCCCATGCTGTTCAACCCCGGTGATCTCGTGTGGCTCCATCTTCACAAAGACCACTTCCCCAACGAGCGCAAATCAAAGCTTCTACCTCGCGCCGATGGGCCATTCAAGGTGCTAGCACGCATCAACGACAATGCATACAAAATCGACCTCCCACGAGACAAGTACAATGTGAGTGACACCTTCAACGTCAAGGATCTATCCCCCTACCATGGCGATGAAGATATTGATCCGAGGGCGGATCTTTCCCAAGGGGGGGGGGAGATGATGCGGAGCATCCTTCGATTATCCCCATGGATACTTCACCACCTCACCAAGCACCAAGCGGACCTATGACAAGAGCTCGCGCACGTGCCATCAAGAACGAGGTGAATTCACTCCTTTATGACTTACACATAGATATGGATGGAACTTGGATGCTACCTCACAAAGGAATGTTATGTATCATTAGGCATGATGGAGTCGACCACCAAGAAGCTAGGGAGCCTCGTCAAGTCCAGGGAGAAGGAGGGGAGCACCGCCAGGAAAACGGAGTCAAGCAACGGGAAGAAGGAGTGCCCAGGCGACCCCGTGCCCACGGGCTCTTTGGACCCCGTGCGCACGGCCTGTCCAGAAAGTCTCTGGACACCCCGTGCACACGGGCCCCAAAGACCCCGTTCGTACGGGCCTCCCCGCTGTAGCACACCCCGTGCACACGGGCTTGTACCGTGCCCACGGGACCCCCGTGCGCACGGGCCTCACTTACCCCGTGCGCACGGGCCATCCAGCGAGGTGGCTGTCTTTTGCCTGTTTTGCCCTCTCTTCGTCCCCTACCTCCCACCTACTATATATTCCGTACCTGAGACATTTGTTAGGGTCAGCAAAGTGTATTGAGATATTCATAGAGGGCTTTGCTCATCTACCACTCCTCTTGGAGATCAAGACCTCCTAGAGAGAAGATCCCCTTGTGGATTCAAGACCCCCTCTAGGGAAGGATCCCCATCATAGGATCATCAAGACCTCACCTCCTTTGGAGTGGGAAGAACCTTACCTTTGTGCTACTTTCCTTTGATTGTCTATGTATGCTTGTGGATCTATGTATGCTACTTTAGTGGATGTGTGATTTGGGTTTGTTTGAGTGATTTCTCTCTTGTGTTCTTGTGAGTTCATCCCTCTTACACTCCAAGTGTGAAAAGATCTCCACCTAGGGTCCCTTCCCTACAACACGGTATCCCCTCCAATCGTGAAAGATCGGCCCTTTAGGGTTCCGCCCTACATCATCTTGGTATCAGGAGCCACGTTGATCACAATTTTGGAGTCTCCCCCACCGTTTTCTAGCTTGATTTTGTTGTTTTTGTCCTAATTCGAAAATCCCCATCAAAAATAGCCCTCCCAAATTTTTTTTGTGACTTGTTGGTTGGATGATGTTTTGTTGATTTTGATCCGTGGATTCAATGTGTTACTAGTAGATCTAGCTTCTCCACAATTTTCCCCACTTTCCATCCACGAAATCTTCTCAATTTTGCCCTGCAAATCGAGCTTTTCCGCCCCTGTTCTCAGATCTGGAATTTAGGGTTCGTCCCGGAAGAAATTCCACGACCCCCGGAACTTCCGGACTTCCCCGGAACTTCCGTCACCCGGAACTTCCGTCCATGCCCCGGAACTTCCGGGCTAAACAGAAAGTTTACCCGAAATCCCCCGGTTTACCCCACACCTCACCCACGACCCCCGGAACTTTCGGAATTCCCCCGGAACCTCCGGAGCCCGGAACTTCCGGCCTAACCAGAAACATTCCCCGAAATTTTAGCATCGCCCTTCTTCACCATTTTCATCACAACTTTTCGCTCCGAACTCCGATTTGAGTGTTCTTTGGCTCGTTTTGAAGTTATCGACGTGCCCGAGGTCCTCACATTGGTTTCACCGCCATTTGACTCCATCAAATTTTTGGAACTTTGGCATCTTTGCCTAGAGCCTCCACCATATCATCCGCTATTCCACCATAGACTTCCGCAACCTAACCCATTTTGGTTCCCATAGCATTTGTGGTTGCTTGAGTAGTGATTCGAGTCTCCTAAGGTGTTTCGGCTACTTAGGGACGGTTACTACTTCATCCACCATAACTTCCGCATGCCCGCCCACTATCCTCTTCCGCCACCTTAACCTATTTTGACCGGGTTTCCACCAATACTTCCGCAACCACCACCGCTAATCCGCTACCACCATTTGACATTTGACGTTGAGATTTCAAGTTCGTGGTTTTTCCGTTTCCTAAGGTGTTTCGGCTAATTAGGAACGGTTCGACATCGAGAACACCGCCACTCATCATCGCCACGAGGTCGTCATCGACATTGACCACTTCATCATTTTGACACCGCAACCGTAAGCAAGGACGGTAACCTCGACGACACCATTGTATATTCCGCTTGCCATTGCATTGTTAACCCCTAGCCCATTTTGCGTCACTTGCCTATCGAGACTAGCCATTGAGTATTGCCGGCAACGTTACTTGTGCACTTTAGTGATTATCGATCCGCCATTCCATTACATACATACCTCATCTTGGTATCATCATATCATCTCTTGTGTCACAAGATTGTTCCGCATATACACACTTGCTATCTTGGTTTGAGTGTTGCGCATATTGGCCAAATTAAAAAAAAGAAGCTTTTAAGCAAAGAGAAAAACAAAGAGCTTGTAAGCAAGAGCCATAGCATCATACCACATTGCATATCAAATTACCATCATTGATCATCTTGGATCATCGTGTGAGATACACCGGGAACCATACATACATAGCATACTTGGGATAGAAAGTCGTTACGTTTTGCCTCATAAGTTTTGTGCACAAGTTTCGTATCTGCCTATTGAGCAATCATGCTAGCATCTCTCTAGAGTTGTGCAACAAGAGCATTTTCCGTGGATTCCACATTTTGAGCTCGTTCCTTGCTTGCATGACCCCATTTATCTATCCGTGTGTGTGTTTCCGTGTGCCATTCATTGCTATTGGTCTACTTGTTTCACTTGCGAATTTGTGAATCTCTTTCAACATTATTGACTCTTGCTAACAATTGCATCAATTTTTTGTGCCACTATCCTCACCAAGCTACTCCATAAGCCTTACTTGTGTAGGTGTGAGAATTGACAAGATCCGGTACCAATTGTGCTATTTCCATAATACATTATTGGGTGATCATTGATCCATCTTCAACATTGTAGAAGGTACATTGGTCTAGTTCCTTCCTTTCTTCCACTCATATTTGCTCGAGTCTTGTGATGGATAGGCAAAGCACATCATCTCCGGTCTTCGACGACAACGACGGCGCGAACAACTACGTCATCAAAACTCCCCACTTCGGCCTCCAATGAGCAATGCAAGGCATCGAGAACATCGCCACCGACATACGACACTCCGAAGCAAGGAAAAGGGACTAGACAACAAGGTGAACGAGCTAAAGGATCAATTACGAGACATGTTGGCCAACTACAAGTCTTCTTCCCCTTCATCATCTTCAAGGCGGCGGCGAGCAAGTCGAACATCTTCGGAGCGCCCATGCGAGGCAAGCGCAATTCGTCCACGTCTTCATCTTCGTGATGACCGCCATCATGTTCATGATACACATCGTCATGAAGTGCAAGTCACCTCCAAGCAACATGTGCGCGACGACGAAGCACGCCATATAGCTCAAGCACAACAATGACACCATCAAGATGAAGATGCTCGACACGCAAACCTACAAGTCCCAACAAGCTCTACATCACGCTACGGCCAACCTTCATGCGCACAAGAGAAGACCGCGAGACAAGCACCACCAAGAGGAAGCTACGGCTACCACCACCACTTCGGCATCTTCGCCAAGTGTTATCAAGACATCTTCGCCTTTGGACGTACGGCATCTTCGCCTACTTCCCACGAGTACGCCTACATCGACATCATCAAGTCCAAGGCGACCACCTACAAGCGAGGGCGACACTTCCATCTTCGGAAGCCCCTCAAGGAAGATGGCCGAGCATGGGAACTTCCCTTCGGTCATGGAGACGAACTACGAGGTGCCACATCATATGGGCCTCCTACAACAAGACGGCGACAAGACGGTCGAGCAAGGGCCATCCCCTTCGACCACAGCGGCGAGCACGAACCTCTTGAACAACATGAAGACGGCGCCCCAATGGGACTCATACTCCGAGTCAAGCTACGAGAGCGCACTTGAGACCTTCTCTTTGGTCTCGGAGGCGAGCGATGATTTGCCACACCCTACGGCATTCATCTTTGGAGGCGTTATGGCTGAGGAGGTTGAGCATGGGACTATCCCTTCAACCAAGGGGGCGAAAGGAGTTGAGCATGGAGACATTTGCACCTACATCTCTCATACACCCACATATGACGAGATGCCCCAATTCCCATGTGAGGAGAGCCACCACTACATGAGTGATATGAGTGACTCCACCATCTATGACATTGAGTGCATTTCCTTTGAGAGAATGAGTGTGACCACCACTAGCCCCACACACGAGAGAATGCCACACATCCTATGTGAGGTTAAGAGCCATTTGAGTGACTTCACCAACCATATGAGTGAGAGCATCCTACCGGGAGTGAGTGAGCCACAACACTTAGTGAGTGAGGTAGTTGAGACGGCACGTGAGGCCACTATGATTTCTAACGACTTAACCTCTACTCCGAGTGTGTTTTCCTTTCTGGTGCTAGATCTCCTACAAGACGAAGCACCAATCCTCGATGAGTCCATACCTCCAATGGGCAAACCGATGACCATGATGGACGATGATGCACCCACCACACGGTACCATCAAGTTGATGAAGCTATTGACCAAGCGTCAATTTTTACAACCTCACCTACAACACAAGAGCGGAGCTCGAAAGGTAACATAAGTGATGGTACTTCACTTGTCCCACTAGTGGACTATCTTGACATTGATTGCTTCCATGATGTTGATCACCCTATGGATTCACCACATACTATGTCTTCTAGATGCTTAGATATGTCACCCATTTATGATGAATATGATGATGAGCATGTTGAATTACCTAGTTGTGATGCTATTCTCCATAGGATATCATGTGAAAATTCTATTGGTCACGTCATGTTTGACAATCCATTAAACTTGTCATATGCTATGAGTGAGATCTCCCATATTGCCTCATTACAATCTCAACATAGTAACTATGCATGCCCCATTAAAATAAATCCCATTTGCACTTATGGCATAGATAACGAGATGATGGTTCTTGGATTTTGTTTCTCTTGTGATGATATTGCTATGCTACCTTTGCAAAATTTGTGCAATTCATCCCATATGCCATGCCATGAAAATGATTGTACATCGCATGAATCCATACATTGTGTGCATCATCCCATGAATAACACTGCTACACATGACTATGGTGATGCATTTCCAATGCCATGCCATGAGATTGGTTATAGATTGCATGAATGCATCCATTGTGTGCACCATATGCATACCATTCGCGACAATGCTCTAGATATCTATAGTGATGCCTTACACCCTTTGAATCTCCATTATGCTATACATAACAACACAACTATCATGATGGATGACATGTTCGTATATCATGCATCTCATTTATTTGAGCATTGGATATTTTGTGCTAGCCAACACAAGCACGTGCGCATCATCATGGATGATGTATACATATACCACACGCACACAATTTTCCCTTTGTCTTTGTTTTGTGTACGTACTCATGAATACTCGTCAACTTCACAATCCCATGAGTTGACAAAACGAGCTCTTGAGAGCAACGATGCTTTGGGATTCCTTGGAATGCTTATCCGACCGTTTCCTTCGTGCAAGGACTACACGCTTTGCTTTTACTTGGCTCTCACACGGCTATGGGCTATTTACCACTTGTCACCCTATGCTCATTTTACCGTGTTCACTTTGCATGTTATGCCTCCTTCTATGCCTTTGTCATGCAATTGTGACCCTTGCTTGCATCTACTCATGATTCACCATTCTACTCATACTATGTGTATTTGCATGCTTGGTGGAGATACTTGTTGCTATTGCCATGCTCTATGTGCGCCCTATGCTATTGTTGCTTCTTGTGTTGGGAGAGTCATGTTGTTCAAGTGCTATTTACATAGGACTTCTTGCCAATACAATGATGATACTTTGCTCCTATCTTATTTTCATGCTTGTGATATGTCATGTGCATTATGTATGCCCACTATTTGCACACATGACATGATTGCCATGATTACCTATAGTATGTTGCATCTTCGCACTACTAGCTTGCATGACTTGATTCATATGATCACTTGCTTTGTTGCATCACCCATGATTCATACTTGCTCGTTTCATTGGGTTGATGGCATTCATGTTCATGCCTCTCACATGATTTATTTTGATCATTGTCAATTGTCTCCGTTAGTTGCATCTCTCATATCCTCTTGTAGTGAGTGCAACAATGCTATGCCTATTGATTTTGAGATTGCTCTACCTTTCTCATCTATGATTAGAGACTTGGACATCTTACTTGTGATGCATGCTTGTTTGAATGAGCTTAATGTCTTTGGTTGTACTCGCATCTTATGCTTCCATACCATGCCACATTCTCTTGTCCCTTCTTATGATAAGAATGATGATGACTCTTGTTGGGTATCTTACCACACGAATGATTGGTTTTGCATTCATGCTAACCTCATTTGTTTTTCCGAGTGTTTGTCATGTTCTTTCGTTTTGAAGGATTCACAAGGCGGTACCGCCATGAGACATATTGGTCGTGCGAAGACGTACACGATGAGCAACACCAACATTTTCGAAAACCTTATAGAGGTGGACTCCTTCCTTTTGAGCCTTCCTCACATACGCATATTGGTTGGGCCATACTTTTAGTGTTGTTTGCTCCTTCTTGGCTACATGATACATCTATTGGATGGAGGACCGACATTGGAGATGGGCCCTATGGACCTTCAAGTTGAGGAGCGCTCGGAATTAGTGGATGCACCACCGGACCACAACTCATGCCACGACATCGAGCAATGGTATGCCACGGAAGTTTTGCCATATTGCACCCAGAACTACATATTTGTTGCTGAGCATGTTAGATGGAAACACTACTTCCATAACAAGTTTGCACCTTATGCATGGATTGACTTACATTATGATTGCCTCGTTGCATCTTGTATTTCTATGTCATCCATGATATATGAGCTTGTGCACTTTCTTAGCAAATTTGTTGTGATCTACCTTGATGGCATATTCATACATAGTCATCACATTGGCCACTATCAATTGCATGATAACATAATCATATTGAGCATCCATTGCCATGTTCATGCTCTTGACAAACCGTCCCACTAGGACATCATTTTGCACAATGGTAGAATTTGTCGCTCTATGCACCATGACAATTACCACACCTTTGAGTGTGCAACAAATGATTTTGCTCCCATGAATGCTTTGCATATCATTCTATATCTTTTGCCTAAGCATCATGTGCCTTGTCACGAACAATCTTGTCGCACGGACTCATACTTACTTGATGTACACCTTATGTGCGCTAACCATTGTATTTCCAAGTGTCCCTTGTGTTTGCTAGTTTTGCATGTATACCATTCCGACGACATCTTGAAGTACTTTGATTGCGCCATGACATACAAGTCCGTCCACGACCACCGTTTCCATGGTGATGAGGTTCACGATCCAAGGTCGGCTCTTTCCCAAGGGGGGGGGGGAGATGATGCGGAGCATCCTACGGTCATCCCCATGTACGCTACACCAACTCCCCAAGTACCAAGTGAACCCATGAATGACAAGAGCACGTGCTACTCAATCCGGGGTGACATCTCTCCTACTTGAGCTCCCCTTACATTCGGATGAGATATGGGCGCTACCTCAAGCATGGACACCGTGTGTGATTAGGTACATCGATCGACCCGAGGAAGGAGGAATGGCCAGTGTCAAGACTTGTGCAGAGTTTCTGCCAAGCCCGGAACTTCCGGTCACAGCCGGAACCTCCGGCCCCCGGACCTTCCGGCCAGCCCGGAACCTCCGGCCCTCGACACTCCAGGCGACGCCCGGACGCGCCAACTCTCTGTCCAGCCCGGACCCCGCCCGAAACCTGACCGGACCCTCCGGCCCCCGGAACATCCGGCCTCCCCAAACTTCCGGCCCCCGGAAACCAGCCAGCTCCCGCCGTGCTGACTCTCGGGTTACCCCAGACCCTTCCCGAAACTTCCGGCCACCGGAACCTCCGGCCTGCCTGCGCGCAGTGTATCTGGGCCGAGGCCCATGTACCTCTTCGCCTACCTAGACTATATATACTCTTCCCCTACCTACGTTTTAGGGTTAGCACTGTGATAGCTCATTTTGGAGACAGAGCTTTGCTCATCCACTTGTACCCCTACTCCATTGGAGACCAAGACCTCCTCCGAGAAGATCCCCCAAGTGGATTCAAGACCCCCATCGTGGGAAGATCCACCCCGGATTCAAGACCTTAACTCCTCATGGATTGGGAAGAACTACCCTTTGTATCCTCTTGTGTTGACTTTGGATCGTGTTCCTCGTTATGTGTATGTGGATCTAGCGTATGTGTGATTGGATCTTGTTGATTTGAGTGTTCCCTCTCGTGTTTCCCTCACGTGTTCTTCGCGGGATCCCCTCCAATTGTGAAAGATCGGCCCTCTAGGGTTCCGCCCTACATCACTTTCGGTATCTGCTCGAGAAGGGCTCCTCAGGTGTCGAGGGGTGATCGTCAACGGTCGCCGTGTCGGTCAGGATCGCCCTCGAAGCCGAGTCAGCGCTTGGCGCTCCTGGGACAGAGATGTCTCCAGTGGCCTCGGCATTACTGTTGCCGCCCTCCTCAGCAGCGTCCTTGGCGGCCTCCTCGTCAGTCCCCGCGACGGCCTCACCGGTAGCAATATTCCTGGCCTCATCGGCGGCGTCCCTCGTGATTTCCTCAATGGTGGAATCGATGTCCATTTCATCAGCTGAAGGAAGATCTGAAAGGATGGAGAAGAGAGAAAATCAAGACTCAGGTCAAGTTCAAGAAAACAAAAAAGAAGATTAAGAGAGAAGAGTACTCAACGGCAGAAAACTTACCGAACTGAGACCGTTGAGGGGGGACAGTCTCCTCTCCGTTAACCTCGGTTGTCGTCGCCTGGTTGCCGGTGGCCTCGGTTGCTGGCACTTTATCAGTGCAAACGGGCTCGTCTGTGGAGTCCCTTGCTGGAGAGCCGCTTGCCGGGGCAGCGGTTGATGGAGACGCCCCAGTTGGATCTGCCTCCGGGCGCTCCTCCTCATGGCGTTCTTCTCCTGCTCCCATGCCGATATTAGCAATGAATATCTCAACACCAACACTTGCCAAAGGAAATTGGATAGTGGCCTCACGCTGGGGGCTACGGTCTGGGCTGATGTCCACGACCTCGTCGCCTGGCCCGTGCTTGTTGCCGGCTCGTCCTCTGCCGCGGTCCTCATCCTCTTGGCCATCCTCTGCACCAAGGTCTCCCTGTCGCTGTCAAGTCAAGGCAAGACGGGACGAGTCAGATTAACACAAGCGAGAAATCAAGAGGTAACAAAGAAAATTGGAGATGCATACTCTTCTTCCTCCTCCTCGTCGCTAAAGATGGAGAGATCATATAAGCTCTTAGGCCTGGTGCTGGAAGAAGGTGGCGGGGTAGAAGTCCTGGCCTGCTTAGTTGCCGCAGGTGTAGCAGGACAAGCCGACCTGCTCGCTCCGGCAGCCGGCATAGCTATACTCCTCGTAGAGGTATGCCGCGTTCGCTGCTGTTGAGGGGCTTGGCGTTGAGTTCCTTGCCGCCCGACAACCTTGCCGGTTACCTCCTCGCCGGCAACTTCCACACCTAAGGGTACGCCGTGGACTGGCTCTCCGGAGGCAACTCTCCGAAGGACACGAGTTCTCCTTGCCGGAATGGGAGGAGCGGGGGACTCTTCGGGTACTTGTTCTGCAACAGTCTCCCCGCCCCGTTCCCTGGCAAGTTCTTCCTGCTCTTCGGCAAGTTCCTCCGGCGGTTCCCTTGCCGTTCCATCACCAGATTCCTCACCAACATTGGCTGTCGTGGACCCAGAGCCGCTGACGCCTCCAGCCATTCTAGCCTCTACCGCCCTGTTGGCGATATGCTCCAATTCTTCGGGTGTGGTGTCGCGGAAGAGATCTTTTCCTCTCTGATGGGCCTCTCCACCAAGGTGTCGAACCACTCTTGCACCGCGTCTTCAGGCGGCTCCTGCCAGAGCGCTTCGATGCCATGGGCATTGCAGGACGGCATCACCGCGATGACGGAATCCTTGGCGGAGCTATTGCATAAAGGCACCACCCTTGCCGGCAGCTTGAAGTTGCCGCTGGGGCGGAAGAGGTGCTCGCAGAGGGCCCTGTGCTGCAGCACTGTCAGATAGGTGTGAAGTCCAGTCCGGACCCGCATGATATCTGCTGCTTTCTTGTAGTCCCAGGCGGGCCTGCCCTTGTTCTGGAGAGGAGCAATGCGGCAGTGAAGGAAGTCGCCCCCCACCATTTCAGCGGTGAGGCCGGCAGCTTTGAGGCGGAGGATGCGCGTGGTGGCGATCGTGAGCTTCTTGTTGTCAGTGGCAAAAGAGCTCTAATCCGTGCCGCGCTCCACCCTTGCCGTCCTGGGATGGCAGAACTCCAGGAAATCTTTTTCCTTGATCCAACACCATTCCCCGCGTCACTCGTTCTACTTCTGATAGGGCAGCCCCAGAAGGTAGGCGTTCTCATCCCTGGGGATCCAAGTGATGCAGCCGGAGAGAACATTTTCTTCGATGCGTGGAGTGAAGTAGTGGCGGAAGAGAGCTGCACTAGGCAATACTCCTACAAAGTTTTCGCACATTTGTGCAAAAACAGCCATACAAGTCATGGCGTTGGGGGTGAAGTCTAGAAGGTGAAACCCGTAGGTATACATCATTTCTATGAAAAATTCAGAGAAGGGAGGAACGAGCCCATAGTAAAAATATGCAGCGAAGAAGGGGTACTTGTCTGGTCCAGGCCTGACGGAGCCGGGAAGAACCTCTGGCGCGGTATGGAAGCTCGTCTCTTTCCCCCACATGATTGAGTACCGACTCACCAAGTCGCTCTAGTCTAGCACCGGCTTGAAGACGATGTTGTCCCTCCGCGTCGCTGCCAGTTCTTCCTCGGGATCGACCGCTTTCCCCGGCTTGTTTCAGTTCCTCTTGGGAGCCATAGCTGCGCTGGGGAGGGTGGATGTGGAAGCGGGCGGGGGCGGGGCGCGGCGGCGGAAGCAAAGGGCGCTCTCTGCCCTTACGCGAGAAAGAAAGAATACGATGGCAATGGCTTGATTAGGAGAAGGGGTAAATGAGCAGCGCCCCTCACGGATTCCTTTTTATGGGGAAGGCGCGGGGGCTGGCTCTTTACCGTCCTACGTGGCTGCGCTTTTCAGGTGCACTACCTCCCCGCGCCCGTTCCATTCCACCTCTCCCACGCCCGCATTTAATGCGAATCGTGGGGGCGTGATAACAGAGAAGATTACGACAGTGATCCTCTGCCACGCATGCCTGTGCACTGTTCGGGCCTAGCCCAACGACGCCTCGCATGCGCGTGTGGCCCAGGCCCAGGGGCTCCTGTCGATGTACTAAAGCATGGGTGCCCTCGTACCCTGACTTGTGCACAGTCAGTTGTAGCCTTCCTGGCGGCAAGGGCTTGTCAGAGGGTTGCTGTGACTCAAGACTCAGATTAAACAAGACCGTGAAGGAGACCTCAAGGTAAGTCATCGAGAAGTACTATTCTTGTACTGAAGATCAAGATTGCCCTTGCCGGCGAGCTCCGTACCGGTAAGGTGAAGACCGAGACTCTGGTTGCTGGCAAGCTCCTTGCCGGCAAGCAACGGCCCGGCAAGCTCCGCGCTGGCTGGCTCGTTGTGTCCCATTACCGCTCCACCTCATCATCGGCTAGATAAGCACGCATGATAGGTGTCAAGCGGACAGGCAGTCAACATAGCCGGCCAAGGCACGTGTCAGCATGCCACGTCAGGATTAACTTTAATGACACCCGTCCTTGGGACGTGTCAAGGTGACAAGGGGGCGCCAGGACCGGTGATACAGATCTTTTTACCCAAAGCCTCGCCTCCCCGACGTAGCACCTAACGGTGCATTTAATGCGCTTGTCCTACCCCGTCTGGAGATAGACGTGGTGACAGTGCAAGTTACTATTCATACTCTCTAAATGACCATATTAGCCACTGTGGTAACCCCTTGGCCTATAAAAGGAGGCCCAAGGCTACACTTAGAACAGTCGACTCTTAGCTCAACTACATGCTGTAGCTACACTTCCCTCGCACCTTGCCGGCAAGCTGCGCTCTTTGTAACCGTTTGAGCTCACATACAATCAAACCACCGGAACAGGAGTAGGGTTTTACTGATGAGGACATCCTTACTAGTGTTACACCCACATCCCCACCAGCTACACAGATTGGACCAATTCCTAGAGCCCGCGCACGCCAACTAAATTATCAGGTACTTTCGTTTCTTGGAAATCCTTCTAATGTTCATGAACATATGATGCTGCCTAAATTAGATACTTTTGTTTTACTTATGAATGAAGGACCTAGCATGGACAAGAAGGATGGCCATTGGAGCGGGATTAAGCATGGGGGAGAAGGTGCGCGCACGGGAAGGAACAACGGAGTTTCCAGTGGTGATTTTCGCACTTTGAAGCCACCATAAGGAGTGCTTGGAGGCTTGGATGAAATATACAAGAGGCCACTTCATAAATTTCGTCCATTGGCTAATATAGGTGCTGCGTCACCTTATTTTGGGCCAGGCCCATGTAATTTCGAAATACCACTTATTAGGCTATTTTTAGAGTCCGTGTGTGTGGGGAAACGGAGTTAGGGCTGGTTTCGGACCCCTCCTCCAAGGGGCCACGAAATCCCCTTCTATTCCCTCATATATACAGCCCTTAGGGCATCGTTTTAGATTTGGGTTTTGTTTAGATTACAAGTTCGCCATAGCTGCAACTTCGCGTCCTTCGTTTGTGTTCCACGACCAGACCAAGACGTCACAGAACCCCACTTCATTAATAAAGATTTCCTCTTTTATACGCAATATCCAGATTGCAATCTTAGTTTCTTGCTTGTTCTTCGTTTGCGTGCAGGAAATAGACCTTCGTGGTCAGGTTGATCGTGCTCCGGCGTGGTCAATAACCTCTCGGAGTTGGTTTAGCGATTGCTAAGGCGCGACGTCGTCGCACGTTCGTAGTCGGATCGTGAAAGTCGACTTCCACCAAAACGATAGCCACCATCTCATCGAAAGACGGGACACCTTCGCCTCTATCAAGTGGTATCAGATTTCTAGGTTGCTCGGTGAGATTTACCAGTCTTTCGTAGTATAGATTGCATCTGTTCTTCATACCTACCGTCCACGAAAAAGCCACAAAAAAAATTTAGGGTTAGATCATCATATCCGAACCAATCTGAGCCTTGCATAGTCTTTTCAGTGTTTTGCTTTGTTGAAATTGCGGGTGCATCGTCGTGTCGAGTTGCTGGTCTTAGCGTCTAGTCTTTTAGAGTTTCGAGTTCTAGTCACAGATTGTCACGCCGCCACCGCATCTTCTTCATCGCTGCCATATACCTCCACCACAGATCCGCCACCAATCCGAGTCCATATACCACCACCACAGATCCGCCACACCAATCCGAGTCCTTATACATCATCATATATCCGCCTCTCATCCGAGTCCATATACACCATCATATATCCACTACCAATCCGACTCCATATATCACCACCCATATCCGCCTCTAATCCGAGTTCCTTAGGTATTCGGATTGATTTCGAGATCCCTTTGTTTTTATTTTCGAGTTTCCTTGCCTGAGTAGGTGTCGAAAAAAAAAAGAGTCTGGCACGCTTTTCAGAGCACTTTCTAGGCCAAAATTTCGGCGGGTGAAAATATTTTTTCCCCTATCATCATTTTAGGCCTTGCGGAGCGTTTTGAGACACACGCCATCATAGTGATTTTTTTTCGCAATTTTTGGTCGTCGCAGCCCCGAATCGCTCTAGAAAAAAAATCTTTTTACTCAAATTTTTTTCGTGCCTATCCTGTTTATACGTCTTGGGAAGAGTTTTGAGACACTCGCCATTATTGTGATTTTCTGAGCAAAAAAAAAAAAAGAGCGCAAAAAAAATAAAAAAAATTCAGAGTGTGCTCTTCCCTTGATTACGTGTAACGTCGTGATTTTGTTGGTGTTTTAGGCTCGCATCTCTAGCACGGTCTAGCCTAGGACCAGCATCGTACCGTCGTTGAGCGTTTTTTTCAACTTTGCATCTCTGAACTGATTATTGCTGACCCCTTTTTGCTACCATAGTTTAAGCCTTCCCAGCTCCACATATATCTACGTCGTGTGTTTGACACCACCTGGCAATCGCTCTATCCAAGCTTTGAGAGTTTTTGACTACACCGGTTGCCAATCACCACCTGCTGCTGGGTAAGAACTGGTAAGAATTTGAGATTTGCTTGACGGATTTGTGACACACCACCACCACTTCCTAGTAGTCTGTAGGTTCATATTCTTGTGTGTTCCTATTACTGCTAACCATGCCAGGATCACAAGCTGACGAGGTCGAATGGGAGGTTATGACCAACAAGGAGCTCCATGATAAATTCCAGCAAATGATGGCTGACCAGGTACAAGACTTCGTGACCAGTCTTGGAGAGGCCATGGAGAAGCTAGATGGATTGGAGAAGACGTTCGAGACGCAGTTGGACGCTAAGTTCAATGAGGTGCTTGCACGTCTACCACCAGCTGCACCGGTCATAACTCAGCAACAACAACAACGTCGGCCGAATTTTGCGGGGCGCGCACAACGTGTGCCCCTAGAGGAAGGCCAACATTCTGGTGCCGTTCCTACTGCTGTGGCTTCTGTGGCTGCTGCTGCTACTACTGTTGATCAGAACGCTGACTACGATGGTGATTACGACGATGAGGGAGAGGTTGCTCCAGCTCAGGCCCAAGGGCAACCACCACCACACGCACCAGGTCGTCCACGTGCCTACGATCGCAATGGTAGGGCTGCACCACCCCCTCAGGTACAAAATCATGACCATCTCCCTAAACTTAAATTGAATATTCCTACATTTGATGGTAGATATGTTCCGGATATATATCTTACTTGGGAGTTAGAAACAGAACAACGATTTACATGCTTACAATATCCTGAGGATAGACGTGTTACTGCTGCTGTTTGTTCGTTCACTAGTTTTGCTTGTGTTTGGTGGTCTGAACATTGTAGAATACATCACGCTAATATCCCAACTACTTGGGCTGCTTTGAAAACCGCTATGCGTAATCGTTGGGTTCCACCATATTATCAACGTGAATTGCTTCAAAATTTGCAGCGTTTAAGACAAGGAAAAAATTCTGCCGAGGAATATTATCAGGAGTTACAAACTGGCATGATTAGATGTGGTATTGTTGAGGAGAATGAAGCTATGCTTGCACGTTTTATGGGTGGATTAAATAGAGAGATTCAGACTATTCTAGAGTATAAGGAGTATAACACTATCACTCGTTTATTTCATCTTGCTGTAAAAGCTGAACGTGAAGTGCAGGATCGACAGGCATTGGCACGAACTAATTTTTCTGCAGGTCGCACTTCCTCATGGACTCCACGTACCTCCTCTACTTCCACACGTCCGGCTGCAGCACCGCCTACGTCAGCCTCCAACTCCAACCGAGATACCAGGAAACAGGCCTCTGTTCCACCCTCCGCGAAGAGCACACCTTCCGGGCCAGCACAGAGCTCTTCTTCTTCCATTGCATCCACAGGGCAAACACATGAGGTTATATGTCGTCGTTGCAAGGGTGGAGGTCACTATGCGAGAGAATGTCCTTCCAAGCGTGTGATGATAGTTACTGAGGATGGTGGATATGACTCCGCTAGTGATTATAATGAGGAGACCCTGGCTCTTATTGCGAGTGAAGAACAAGGTGTAGAGGAGACTGAACAAGAGACACACTACATGGCTGCTGACTACGCTGACAGGTATGAAAGTTTAGTTGCTCAACGTGTTTTGAGTGTGCAGGTTACACAGGCTGAGCAAAATCAGAGGCACAACTTGTTCCATACAAAGGGAGTTGTGAAGGAGCGTTCTGTTCGCGTCATCATCGATGGAGGGAGTTGCAACAACTTGGCTAGCATGGAGATGGTGGAGAAGCTTTCTCTAACCACCAGACCACATCCTCATCCTTATTACATCCAATGGTTTAACAACAGTGGCAAGGTTAAGGTAACACATACTGTTCGTGTGTACTTTAGCATTGCTACATATTCTGATTATGTTGATTGTGATGTGGTACCCATGCAAGCATACTCCGTTTTACTTGGTAGACCATGGCAATTTGATAAAAATTCTGTACACCATGGTAGGACAAATCAGTATACTCTTGTTCATAAGGATAAAAATATAACTTTGCTTCCTATGTCGCCCGAACATATTATGAAAGATGACATTGCTCGAGCTAGTAAAGCAAAACAGAAGCAAAGTGAGAGTGAAAATCAGATTGTGGCAAAGGAATTTGAGCAACATAATAAGCCTCATAAACAATCATCTAGTGTTATATCTGAAATAAAACTGAAGAGTGGTTGTTTACTTGCCACTAAATCTGATATTACTGATTTGGATGTCACTACATCTGTTTGCTATGCTTTTGTATGCAAAGATGTATTATTTTCATTTGAGGACATGCCTCCCTCTTTGCCTCCTGCTGTCACTAACATTTTGCAGGAGTTCGCTGACGTCTTTCCACAAGACGTGCCACCGGGATTACCACCTATTCGAGGGATTGAGCATCAGATTGACTTAATTCCCGGTGCATCGCTGCCCAACCGTGCGCCATACCGTACCAATCCAGAGGAGACGAAGGAGATTATGCGTCAAGTACAGGAGCTGCTCGACAAAGGTTATATACGTGAATCTCTTAGTCCTTGTGTTGTTCCTATTATTCTAATGCCTAAAAAGGATGGTACATCGCGTATGTGTGTTGATTGTAGAGGCATTAATAATATTACTATTCGTTATCGCCATCCTATTCCTAGGCTAGATGATATGCTTGATGAATTAAGTGGCTCTACAATTTTCTCCAAAGTTGATTTGCGTAGTGGATACCATCAAATTCGTATGAAATTGGGAGATGAATGGAAAACAGCATTTAAAACTAAGTTTGGATTATATGAGTGGTTAGTCATGCCTTTTGGGTTAACTAATGCACCTAGCACTTTCATGAGATTAATGAACGAGGTTTTACGTGCTTTCATTGGACGATTTGTGGTAGTCTATTTTGATGATATACTGATTTATAGTAGATCTTTGGAGGAACATTTGGAACATTTACGTGCTGTTTTTCTCGCTCTACGTGATGCACGTTTGTTTGGTAACCTTGGGAAGTGCACCTTTTGCACCGACCGAGTTTCTTTTCTTGGCTATGTTGTTACTCCATAGGGAATTGAAGTTGATAAAGCCAAGATTGAAGCTATTGAGAGTTGGCCGCAGCCCAAAACGGTCACACAAGTGAGGAGTTTTCTTGGACTCACTGGTTTCTATAGGCATTTTGTGAGGGATTTCAGCACCATTGCTGCACCTCTAAATGAGCTTACAAAGAAGGATGTGCCTTTTATTTGGGGTACCGCACAGGAAGAAGCCTTCACGGTATTGAAAGATAAGTTAACACATGCTCCATTACTCCAACTTCCTGATTTTAATAAGACTTTTGAGCTTGAATGTGATGCTAGTGGAATTGGATTAGGAGGTGTGTTATTACAAGATGGTAAACCTGTTGCATACTTTTCTGAAAAATTGAGTGGGCCTAGTCTGAATTATTCTACTTATGATAAGGAATTATATGCTCTTGTTCGGACTTTGGAAACATGGCAACATTATTTATGGCCCAAAGAATTTGTTATACATTCTGATCATGAATCGTTGAAACATATTAAAAGTCAAGCAAAACTGAACCGTAGGCATGCTAAATGGGTTGAATTCATTGAGACTTTCCCTTATGTCATTAAACACAAGAAGGGTAAAGAAAATGTTATTGCTGATGCATTGTCTCGTCGTTATACTATGCTTTCACAACTTGACTTTAAAATATTTGGTTTGGAGACCATCAAAGATCAATATATCCATGATGCCGAATTTCAAGATGTGTTGCAGAATTGTAAAGAAGGGAGAACATGGAACAAGTTCGTCATTAATGATGGGTTTGTGTTTCGTGCTAACAAGCTATGCATTCCAGCTAGCTCCGTTCGTCTTTTGTTGTTACAGGAGGCGCATGGAGGGGGCTTAATGGGACACTTTGGCGTGAAGAAGATGGAGGACGTACTTGCTACACATTTCTTTTGGCCAAAGATGAGACGGGATGTTGAGCGTTTTGTTGCTCGCTGCACTACATGTCAAAAAGCTAAGTCACGACTCAATCCTCATGGTTTATATATGCCTTTGCCTGGACCTAGTGTTCCTTGGGAGGATATATCTATGGACTTTGTTTTAGGTTTACCTCGAACAAAGAAGGGGAGGGATAGCATATTTGTTGTCGTGGATAGATTTTCGAAAATGGCACACTTTATACCCTGTCATAAAAGTGATGATGCTGCTAATGTTGCTGATTTGTTCTTTCGTGAAATTATTCGCTTGCATGGTGTGCCAAATACAATTGTTTCAGATCGTGATGTTAAATTTCTTAGCCACTTTTGGAGATGTTTATGGGCTAAATTGGGGACTAAACTTCTTTTTAGTACTACATGTCACCCCCAAACTGATGGACAAACTGAAGTAGTGAATAGATCACTGTCTACTATGCTTAGGGTTGTGTTGAAGAATAACCTGAAAATGTGGGAAGAATGCTTGCCTCATATTGAATTTGCTTATAATCGTTCGCTGCATTCTACAACTAAGATGTGCCCTTTTGAAGTAGTGTATGGTTTCTTACCTCGTGCACCTATTGATTTGTTGCCTCTTCCATCTTCGGAGAAGGTCAATTTTGATGCTAAAGAACGTGCTGAATTGATATTAAAGATGCATGCGTTAACTAAGGAGAACATTGAGCGTATGAATGCTAAATATAAACTTGCTGGATATAAGGGTAGAAAACATGTTGTCTTTGCACCTGGAGATCTTGTTTGGTTACATTTGCGTAAGGATAGGTTTCCTGAATTGCGCAAGTCGAAGCTAATGCCACGTGCTGATGGTCCTTTCAAGGTGTTAGAGAAAATAAATGATAATGCATATAAACTTGAGCTGCCTGCAGATTTTGGGGTTAGTCCCACTTTTAACATTGCAGATTTGAAGCCTTATGTGGGTGAGGATGATGAGCTTCCGTCGAGGACGACTTCAGTTCAAGAAGGGGAGGATGATGAGGACATCCCTACTAGTGTTACACCCACATCCCCACCAGCTACACAGATTGGACCAATTACTAGAGCCCGCGCACGCCAACTAAATTATCAGGTACTTTCGTTTCTTGGAAATCCTTCTAATGTTCATGAACATATGATGTTGCCTAAATTAGATACTTTTGTTTTACTTATGAATGAAGGACCTAGCATGGACAAGAAGGATGGCCATTGGAGCGGGATTAAGCATGGGGGAGAAGGTGCGCGCACGGGAAGGAACAACGGAGTTTCCAGTGGTGATTTTCGCACTTGAAGCCACCATAAGGAGTGCTTGGAGGCTTGGACGAAATATACAAGAGGCCACTTCATAAATTTCGTCCATAGGCTAATATAGGTGCTGCGTCACCTTATTTTTGGGCCAGGCCCATGTAATTTCGAAATACCACTTATTAGGCTATTTTTAGAGTCCGTGTGTGTGGGGAAACGGAGTTAGGGCTGGTTTCGGACCCCTCCTCCAAGGGGACACGAAATCCCCTTCTATTCCCTCATATATACAGCCCTTAGGGCATCGTTTTAGATTTGGGTTTTGTTTAGATTACAAGTTCGCCATGGCTGCAACTTCGCGTCCTTCGTTTGTGTTCCACGACCAGACCAAGACGTCACAGAACCCCACTTCATCAATAAAGCTTTCCTCTTTTATACGCAATATCCAGATTGCAATCTTAGTTTCTTGCTTGTTCTTCGTTTGCGTGCAGGAAATAGACCTTCGTGGTCAGGTTGATCGTGCTCCGGCGTGGTCAATAACCTCTCGGAGTTGGTTTAGCGATTGCTAAGGCGCGACGTCGTCGCACGTTCGTAGTCGGATCGTGAAAATCGACTTCCACCAAAACGATAGCCACCATCTCATCGAAAGACGGGACACCTTCGCCTCTATCATTTACGCTCACGGCGGCCCGAACCTGGATAAATCGTTGCTTGTGCTCATATCTACTAGCCCTGCTCTTTGTAGTATTTTGATCCCATTTCCGAACCGCAAAGGGATCCTCTCGATCCCATAGATCATCGTTTTCCCACGACAACAAGGGCAAAGTTGCGGCTCGGAAGACATGTCACTTGAATTGTTTGCTACCAAGGTGCAAGGTCCGCGGCATGATATTACCTTGAACCGGCAAGTGTCCTTGATGCGGAGCATCCTACGGACATCACCATGTCAAGAGTCCGTTCGGCAAGTGACACGTGCGACATCTACTCCACATACATAAAAGTGAATCATCTCCTTTACACGTGTTCACTTGACCCCTTCGAGGATGGTATACTACTTGACACTCCTCTCGTGTGCATGCATAGGTATTGCCGGAGCTTCACGGATGTCAAGGAGGAGTGCAAGCGCCAAGGAACAACTACACCATCGGCGAGGGAATCATGGAAGAGACGACGGAAGAAGGAGCTGTTGAAGTTACAGCGGCCGGACATCCGGCGCCGGCGCAGACAAGGAGAGGAACAACTGGTGGGTGAAGAGCATCAGCGGCCGGACATCCGGCACGTGCCCGGACATCTGGCGCCTCACCACCGCCCGGACATCCTGCCTCCCTCCCGGAAATCCGGCGAAGGACTACAGAAGAACGGCCACTGCCAGGCCGGACATCCGGCCAGTGCCCCGTACATCCGACGTCTCGCGAACGGCCGGACATCCGGCCCCCAGCCCGGACATCCGGCGCCTGCCTGCGCGCAGAGTCGGGCCAGAGGCCCATGTATCCCCTCTCACTTACCCCTTCGTGGACTAGCCTATATATACTCCTCCCCCACCTCATTTCTAGGGTTAGCTAAGATTAGAACTACACATTGGAGCTTAGCTCATGTACCTCCCCTTGTGGGATTCCTCTTGAGGGAGAAGGATCTCACTAGATCATCAAGACCTCCTAAGGGAGAAGGATCTACCTAGATCATCAAGACCTCATCTCCTCTTGGATTTGGGATGAACTCTACCTTTGTATCTTTCCCTTTGTTGTTCATGTACCTTGTGATCTCGTGTGTTTGTTAGTCTAGTGGATGTGTGATTGGACTTGTTCTTGAGTGTTTCTCTTGTGATTTCTCCCCGTTCTTCCCCGTGTTCTTCGTGTTCTTCGTAGGATCGCCCTCCAATTCATGAAAGATCGTCAATTAGGGTTCCACCCTACATCATCTTGGTATCATGAGCCACGTTGATCACGAATTTGGAGTCCTACCCCCCACTTTCTAGCCTAATTTTGTTTGTTCTTGCCCAATTTCGAAAATCCCCACCAAAAAGAGCCCCAAAAATTTTCTTGCATTTTGTTGTTCTTGTGAGATTTTGTTGTGTTTGATCCATGGATTCACTGTGTTTCAAGTGGATCTAGCTTTTCCCCATCTTCTCCATCAATTTCATCCATGAAATCCGTCGAATTTTGACCCCAAAATCATCGAATTCCGCCCCAAATCGAGTTTTTCGAGCCCCAAATCAAATCTGGGATTTGTCGGGCCGGACATCCGGGCCTTGGGCCGGACATCCGGCTCCTGGAGCGCAAAATCATGCAAGTTTCTGGACACAGAGCCCCGGATTTCCGGCCTAGACCCCGGACATCCGGCCCCTAGAGTTTCAACCTCCCGTGTTTGACCCTTCTGACCATAACTAATTCATCCGGAGTCCGATTTTGACGTTCTTTAGCTCGTTGGATAGCTATTGACATCCCCCATCCCACAAAAATACTGCCAACACCATTTGACTCCATCCAATTTTGTGCATTTTTGCATCTTTGCCTAGGCCCTCCACCATATCATCCGCATAACCATCATAGCTTTCCGCAACCTAACCCATTTTGATCCTCATTGCATTTGTGGTTGCTTGAGTTGTGATTCGAGTCTCCTAAGGTGTTTCGGCTACTTAGGGACGGTTTCTTCTTCATCAACCACCACCATACACTTCCGCCACACTAACCCAATTTTGTTTGAGATTTTGAGTTTGCGGTTTCCATTTCCTAAGGTGTTCCGGCTAATTAGGAACGGTTCAACATCGACAACACCGCCACTCATCATCGCCATGGACTCGTCATCGACAATGACCACTTCACCCTTTGACACCATAACCGTAAGCAAGTATGGTAACTTTGACAACATCATTGTACATTTCCTTGCCATTGCTTTGATAGCCCCGAGCCTATTGTGTACCTTACCTATCGAGACTAGCGAGTTGAGAATTGTCGGGCCACGCTCTTTGTTCACCTTAGTGATACGCTTACGCCGCATAGCTACATTTAGTGTGCAATCATCTTGTTATCATCATTGTGCCATTAAGTCTCTCCCGTGCATATCTTACATACTTGTCTTATATCATGGCTCGAGCATGAAGCATTGTGGCAAAGCATACAAAAAAAGAGCAAAAGCTTTTCAGCAAAAGAGGAGATACAAAAGAGCTTGTAAGCAATAGAAATAGCATTGAGCCATTTTGCATAGTACATACTCTTGAAGCATACATACATAGCATACTCGGGATTGAAGACGGCACGGTTACTCGCATAGGTTGGTGCACAAGCGTATCTAGCCCATTTGAGCAATCGAGCTATTGTCTCTCTAGCATCCGTGCAACAAGAGATTTTCCGTCGTAACACATTTTGTGCTCATTCCTTGGTCGCTGGATCCCACTTATCTATCTGTGTGTGTGTTTCCTTCGTGCCACCATAGCTATTGATCTATTTGCTTTACATTGCAATTTTGTTAATCTTCCTCAACATTTTCGATATCATTGACTAACCAAGCCACTCGATAAGCTTTACTTTGTAGGTGTGAGTGAACAAGTCCGGTACCAATTCCACTATTCTCTCAATTCACATTGAGTGACGCGGGATACATCCTCAACTTTGGGAAAAAGGTATCTTGGTATTGTTTATCTCATTTCCTACTCACCTTTGCTCGAGTCTTGTGATGGATAGGCAAAGCACAACAACTTCGGTCTACAACCACAACGACGAGTTTGATGCCATGAAGAACCACTTGGACGCCAAGATGGATGATCAAATTGAGGAACTCAAAGCCCTCATCAAGACCGGCAAGAGGTCTTCCTCATCTTCGAGAAGACGCTCAAGTGCACATGCTTCCGAGCTACCATCTCCGGCAAGATCACATCGGCATCGACATCATCACCGACAAGAACGTGAAGGTCAAGAGCTCAACACCAACCACCGCTCTACGACTTCACCATCTACCTTGGCATCTTCGCCAAGCGACTTCAAGGCATCTTCGCCTTTGCACATGCGGCATCTTCACCGACAAGCACCTCAAGATTACGCTCAAGAGAAGCTCCCCAAGCTCAAGTCCGTGACTTCCACGAGTTACTACGACCTCGACACTAACCACGAGATTCCTTTCTATGGGACTCAAGACCCCGAGGAGTATCTCAAGTGGGAGCGCAAGATGGATGACTACCTCAAGCTACATCAAGTCCCCTCTGAAGATCAAGTGAAGCGCGTCACAAGTAACTTCCACGACTACGCGTCGACATGGTGGCTTCACACACCTTCGAAGAGCTTCAACATGAGTTGGCCCAAGACGAAGAAAGCGATGCGGTGAGAGTTTTTGCCTTACACCTACAAGGAACATCTTCTTCGCCAATTGGAGAACACCATACAAGGATCCAAGTCCCTCGACGAGTACTTCATGGAGATGAAGAAAGCCTTGCGACGAGCCGGCGTGGACGACCCCATTTGGATGAAGTTCCACTTCATGATGGGATTGAACAATGACATCCCCAAGACTATCTTCCTCGACAACTACGAGTCTCTCGGTGACATCTACATTGGTGCTCTCAAGGCGGAACATGACCACATGAATGCCAAGGCTTCTCCACCCCAAGCACACTCCGCGAAGACCAAGCTCCAAGATGGCGGGCATGAGGATAGTACCACCATGTTGTCCAAGCCCGACGAGCTCCAAGACGATGCTCCCAAGTTTGACTTCACCGCCATCCCTCTTTGTGGCATTGATGATGCCGAGTATACCAAGACTCTTTTTGAAGACAGCGTGGCGATGAGTACGACTACGGAGCCTCTCAAGGAACATGCCTTGGAGGCGAGCGACAAGGTAGCGAGCAAGGATGATGCTTCCATCTTTCGAGGCGAGAGTGAGATGATCGAGCATGGGATTTTCCCTTCGGTCATGGAGGCGAGAGTTGATATGCCATCTTCAGCCTTCATCCACGGCGACGTTGATGAGATTGTTGATCATGGGATTTTCCCTTCGACCACGGCGGCGTTTGGAGATGACTTGAGCGACATGAGCACCCATATTGAGAGTGAGAGCGAGTTCACCACTAGCCCCATATATGATGAGTTGCCCCAATTCCCATGTGAGGAGAGCCACAACCCCCACCACTTGAGTGAGATGAGTGACTCCACCATATGTGATTTTGAGTGCACCTACTTTGAGGGAGTGAGCACTGGTATAGCGAGCTGCTATACAAACGGTTTTTAACCCCTTTCCGCGACGGAGTTTTAAACCGTCGCCTTGCCTGTGTGTGCGATAGGGGGGTCCTTCCCACACGACCCAGAAACCGTCGGCGATAGGGCCTCCGGTCACACACGCGGGGCAAAAAGAGTTCGTGTGCGATCGGGCGAGCCATCGCAGACAATTATACTGGCCCAATCGTTTCTGTTCGTATGTTCATCTCACACAGTGAATCTCAGAAAAACGTTTCCATTCATATGTACATCACACAAAAATTTTATGTGGATGTTTGTGCAAGGTGGCCTAACGCAAACATTTGTCAGGCGGAAGGCGTGTGTGATTGTTCATTGATCCAACCCGGCTACTTTCTAGAAACTATGTGCGTTGTTTGAGGTCATCGCCCACGGTGTTGTCTGAGAAACCATCTACAATTCAAAAACCCAATAAGCAAGCTAATTGGCCTATTATTGATAATGCATTTAGTAATCAAATTGACATTTCATATCAAACACACCATATGTTTCATAGCCGTATTACAGCAACCAGGATTTCATAGCTGAATTACATCAAAGTACAACATCACACAGCTTCAGCACTCAGTTACACCATATAGGCATATAGCTAGCTACGCAATTACAGAACAGCACGAAGTTTCACATGCAACATCTAAAACCTTTGGAAAGTAGCATCATATACGGTATATAGA
Source organism: Elymus sibiricus (assembly GCA_039707655.1). NCBI lineage: Eukaryota > Viridiplantae > Streptophyta > Magnoliopsida > Poales > Poaceae > Elymus > Elymus sibiricus. Next base: position 201,160,920 of record CM077668.1, read on the forward strand.
GAGATGAATCTCATCTGGAAAACTGCTGAATCTGAAGGCGAATATTGAGCCTTCAATGATGTTGAATGTCCTTGTAATTTTACGCCAGTGGCTGCGGATGATTGCCCACCCATCCTTCGTCCTCTTGAGGGTACCGTGGGTGTTGAATGAGTACCTTCCTCGCCTCTTGACCATGGAGGTGGTTTGAGAGGTAATCATCGGTGAACTACTTTGGAAAGGACTGAAAACAAAGATATGCATAAATATCTGTTCTAAATTTTGAAATGGCGCATAGGAAAAAAGACAAGGTAAAAGAGTTAGTACCATCCTATAGTTGACTGATGTCTTCTTCATTGTGCAAACAAAGATCTTGTTGTTATTCAACGCTAGTTTCTTTATCCTAACAATCTTTCTGAGTTTCTTGACTTGACTAATATTCATGTCCATCTCATTTCCCCATATGCAAAATGGATCGAACAGTGGGTCTAAACCTCTAACAGCAGGACCTACATGTGCAAGACCAAATTGTTAAAAACCTAAATATTAGAATGGTTCCTGCAATTGCACAATAATGTGCTATTAGCCAAAGGACCATGCATGTGCAAACCTCGATGGTAAACCTCAATGCCTCCCATTGTTTCCCTGCAACACATATAAGGCAGATATTGATCAGTTTAAGTGAGAGTTGGCATACTATCAGTAGAATATATTAATGAAAACTTGTACCCACAACAAATGAACATCACATTGCAGAATTGTACCAAAAAGTTAACTGGACACCACAACAAATGAAGCAAGCAGTTAACTGAGAACCACATTGCAGAATAGAACATATACTAGAAGATCATACAGTTAACCAAGCCTAGCGTGCTTAAGAACTACTAGGAAATATAGCATTTGTGTATGTTTCTCATGTATAGAGTACATCCAAATTCGATTTTAGTCCTCACATGCATAACAATAAAAAAATTGTACCCACAGGAATTGAAAATCACATTTCAGAATTGAACCAAACAATTAACTGAACATCACAACAAATGAACCAAACTGTTAACTGAAAATCACATTTCAGAAGATCAGATTGCATATTAACATAACAGAGGACAATTCACTAGACGGCACCGGAAGCAGCCTTTAGAAAACACCACAAACTACCATTTAAAGCAGCCAACCGCATGGCAGCGTCCGCGCGCGAGGGGTCGACGGTGGCCTCGACGGTGAGGCGCTCCTCCAAGATCTGGCTCCAAGATCTGGCGGTCGACACGCATGGCAGCCATCGTGACCTCATCCGCACGTGCGGCCGCAATTTGCTTCACCAGTGCCAGATGCTCCTTGAGCTCCTGGCTATAATGCGTGAACCATTGCTATGGGCGGTGCTTATTTGGAGGATGGGGCAGTGATTTGGGTGGAAGATGTCACGCCGGTGGTCGAGGCTTGTGGGATGGAGAAGGAGGAGGATGGGGGTGGGGTGTGGATTACCTGACTATATGGACGAGGCTGCGCAGCGGGAAGGAGCGCCGCCGGCGAGGAGGCGGCACTGCAAGGCAAGCAGTGAAGGTTTGAACTTGGAAAGGAAGGAGGAAATAGTGGAAATGTGGCTTTGGGTGGGGGGGAGGGGGCGGGGACCTAGATATTTCCGCGGTTGCCGAAACTTTACGAACGGTGCAGCGAAAAACTGGCGCGCAAGTGTGGTTGACGCGCGGCCATTAGACTGTAGCCGACGAACCTTCCTGCGTGAGCCATACATGAGGGAGCCCCAAGATATTTTATACTGCATTGCACACGATTGTTGCTAACAAACTGTTTGTGGTGTAATTGATTTTTTTTCATTTTGATTTGAAAGACAAAATGGGGTTACGGCCGGAAAGGTCGCTGTTTGAATTGCTAGAACACTTATCTGCAGTGAACATGCAACTATAGGAGTGTCGTGCTAAAATTTGGAATTATTCTGGGTTCGTTTGGCATTTTTTATACATTAATTGAGTTTTCTAGGCATTTAATGTGCATAATTCAAATTTGAACTACATGCACATGCTCCAGTGCACTAATGTCGGGACCCCGATCCTAGGTCACACCGATCTAGCATAAGACACATCATATCACTTTGCGGCCTCACGCATGGTAACCCACGACTGCCACCTTTACCTTGGCCGGGACCGTTTGCGTCTTTTGGCTCACGTATATGATTGTGATGCTAGCATCCATATGACAGAGAACCCGGGTCGACATGACTAGTCATAAATCAAGGTGACACAAACGTACATGGATAGGCATACGTAACCCAGCAATGCACGTGTCGGTTAGCAGCGAGTGTAACCAAGTCATAGAAAAGCTACAAGGACTATAGTAAACACCATGTGACATTTCCCCGACAGACACAGGAGCAAAGAAGGATACATGCCGGTCAATCCATGTGTTCCGGAGCAGTAGCGAACTAGCTCAGTGGAAGCACTAGGAGGCATTTCCCTGTAAGGAAGGCTACCCAAGCAGATAACTAGGTGTCAAACCCCACACATACCAATGCATTTCAAACATACACACAATATGCATGATATGTGTAGATACAACATGGCATCATAACATAACCCTACGACTCAAAGTATTTATTTAAGAGGCTCCGAGGAGCCATACATAATATGGTATTAGAAACATGGATCTCATGACCCAACATACAAAGTCATACAAGCAACAGAAGCATAAACCTGTCTGGGTACAGACAGCTGAAAAGAAAGAAGGCCTGTCTATCTACAAGACCCTCTATAGGAACCAGACCTCTGTCTGGGATTCCCAAACTACTCGTCGAAGCCCACGTGGAACTACAAGTGAGACTGAAGTCTCCTCTGCAAAAACGTAAAATAAGCAAACGTGAGTACAAATGTACTCAGCAAGACTTACATCAGAACTAACTACATATGCATCAGTATCAACAAAGGGGGTGGTGGAGTTTAACTGCAGCAAACCAGCTTTGACTCAGTGGCTATCCTGTACTACGACTACTAGCAGTTTCTTTGGGGTGAGAAAGCGCACACAAGTCCACATATTCGCCATATCAGCAATACTCCACTATGGATCCTCTCCCGTCTCCCTAAGAGAAGGCCATCCATAGCACTCACACTTATCTTGCGCATTTCAGAGTATCCACTTCAAGTTATCTACGAACCATATAAGTCTCCAAGTAGTCCATATCCGCCGACGCGGCTATTCAAATAGATCATATTACCCTGCAGGGGTGTACTTCTTCACACACGCTCTCACCACTTACCACCATATACACGTCATGTATCTCGGCAACCTTCAAGCGGAAGCCTGGCGAGGGTGTCGGCCACAACCTGACTAACCACGCAAGACTCTAGTCCAAGTTTATCGCCTATCTGAGGCTGAACCTTGATACGTCTCCAACGTATCTATAATTTTTGATTTTTCCATGATGTTATATTATCAATCTTGGATGTTTTTATAAGCATTTACAGCAATTATATATCATTTTTGGAGACTAACCTATTAACTTAGTACCCAGTGCCAGTTGCAGTTTTCTGCCCTGTTCTTGTTTTACAGAAAATCAATACCAAACGAAGTCCAAATGCCATGAAACTTTTTGGAGATTTTTTATTGGACGTGATGCCTATATACATCATTGCCTTGGATATCGTCATGATTATTTGCTTTTCTATCAATTGCCCAATTTCTGGCGCCGTTGCCGGGGAGACATCATCAACATCTATCAAGTACCTTTGCATAAACTCTCATCTCCTTGCATTTACTTTATTTGCCATTTGCCTCTCATTTTCATCTCCCCCACTTCTAAAACATTTTTACAAAATTACAAAAATATTTTCCGTTTGCCTTTTTGCCTTTTTCTTGTTTGCTTGTTTGCTTGATTGTTTGCTCGCTTTACCATTATGGGTAGTTCTTCGCTCGTTACTATTACCCCTGAAAATGAAGTACTTAATTTTAAACAAAGGGAAGGAGAGAATTTAAAAGATGCTTGGTATAGGATTTGCGATGCTCATAATAGATCAACTCGTAAGCAATCCTCCACTATTCTTCTTCGCAATTTTTATGTGGGAATTACTACTTGGTATAGATTTGTGCTTGATACTATTACTGGAGGGAATTTCTTGATGTGTCCCTCTACGGATGCTTTTAATGCTATGGGAAATTTAGTGGGATCACCACCTATCACTGTTAATGAAACAACTTTGACTTTGGAACATGTTATGCAAAGGTTAGAGGCTATTGAAAGTAAAATGTCTACTATTGAACACCTTGAGAATTTGGATAAATTTTTTCATAATCATATCACTTAATTTGGTTCTAAGGTGGGAATCACATTGAAAACCTTAAAAGAAAAGGAACCGGTAGTTAATGAAAGAATAGAACAAAGCCCCACTAGAATCGATAAGATAGAAGAAATTATTATCAATTTGGGGTCGGCTTTTTCCTCCATTAAGAATATCGATAAAACTCCTCCCAATAAAAATTGCAAGTTCGTATATGTTCCTAAAACCAATGGTGCTACTTCCAGTAAGGGAAATGAGGATCTTAAAATGATTAGCGTACATCCCAATTTCATTGATATAATCAAGGAACCTATTCACAAAAGTAAAATTCTTGATTTTGTACCTAGAAGTGTGATGGTGAGAAACACCTATGTTAAATCCATTAGAAAAAATGGATGTTTGATTGAGGAGTTGGAAACCAAAGATGACAACACTTGAAATTATGCATTATGCCTAGCTAGGGGATAAAACAATAGCGTTTGTTGGGAGGCAACCCAATGAATAAAATAAATTTTTTCTATTACTGTTATGATTGAGTTTTTGTGTTTTAATTAGTGTTTGTGCCAAGTAAAGCCTTTGGGATGATTTGGAAGATAGTATAATTGATGCTGTTTGGAAAACAGAAAGTTTTGCGTCCAGTGCCCGAATTTTGTTTCTGTACTGGAGCGTCAATTTTTTTTTAAATTTTTACACAGTATTGGTATATGAATTTCCCACGTTGTCCTAATTTTTCAGAATTTTTGGAGTTACAGAAGTATGGATTTTAAATAGGTTGCTATAGACTGTTCTGTTTTTGACAGATTCTGTTTTTGATGTGTTGCTTGCTTGTTTTGATGGAACTATAGATTGTATCGGGGGGTATAAGCCATGGAGAAGTTAGAATACAGTAGGTATATTGCAAAAATAAAATATGAATGGGTTTGCAACAGTACCTAAGTAGTGATTTATTTTGTTATACTAACGGATCTCACGAAGGTTTTGTTGAGTTTTGTGTGATTGAAGTTTTCAAGTTTTGGGTGAGATCATGATGGATGAAGGAATAAGGAGTAGCAAAAGCCTAAGCTTGGGGATGCCCGAGGCACCCCAAGGTATTCAAGGAAGACTCAAGCGTCTAAGCTTGGGGATGCCCCGGAAGGCATCCCCTCTTTCTTCTACCAACCATCGGTAATTTTACTTGGAGCTATATTTTTATTCGTCACATGATATGTGTTTTGCTTGGAGCGTCTTGTATTATATGAGTCTTTGCTTTGTTTGCTTTTTAGTTTGTCACAATCATCTTTGCTGAACACACCTATCTTGAGAAGAGCCACACGTTTATCATCATAATTTGTTAGAATACTCTATGTGCTTCACTTAAATTTTTTGAGCTAGGCAGTTGCTCTAGTGCTTCAGTTAAATCTTTTTGAGCATGGTGGTGGCTAAATTTTGAAGAAATAAACTCTCATGCTTCACTTATATTATTTTGAGAGTTGATTGAAATTTTGAAGAAATAAACTCTCATGCTTCACTTATATTATTTTGAGAGTTGATTGAAATATTGAAGAAATAAATTCTCATGCTTCACTTATATTATTTTGAGAATTGATAATATTGAAATTTTGAAGAAATATTTGCACTCTCATGCTTCACTTAAATCTTTTTGAGAGTTGACAATAGTAACGGTAATTTGCACAAGATATGAATTTGGTCCCAAAGTGATGAATATTCAAGAGGGATATAATAAAAACTTTCATATAGATCATTGGATATGATAAGTGTGATTCCTTGCAATAGTTTTGCGATATGGAGATGATGATATGTGAGTCATGTTAGTGAGTAATTGTGATTAAGTAAGAATATTCGTGTTAAGGTTTGTGATTCCCTATGCATGCACGTCAAGTCAATAGTTATGCAAAGAAATTATATCCTACTCATGGTGCATTATTCGGTGTTAGTTATGTTCAATGCATGTTTATGACCGTTTTCTTTTTTGGTTGGTTGCTTCTCAATCTTTTGCTAGCCTTCATTTGTACTAAGCGGAAATACTGCTTGTGCATCCAAAATCCTTAAACCCAAGTTGTGCCAAATGAGTCCGGTATATCTACCTATATGCGGTATTTCAATGCCGTTCCAAGTAAATTTGCGTGTGCCAACTCTAATTTTCAAAATAATTTTTCTGTTTTGTGTGCCCGTACCGCTCATGAAGCGGCAGGGGGTGGCCAATATTTTCCATGCTAGGTGTGTTATTCTCACGATGAGTGTTTATTCACTTGTCGTTGCACGAGAGTATGTTTGGTAATAGGGATGCCTAGTCCCACAATGAAATCAAAATTAATAACAACAAAATTCCTTGGAAAGTGATGGTATGGAGGGCACCCATGGATACGGCTAGCCATGGATTGTGAAAGAAACGGTGGAAAGGAAATAAACTTTACTTTCTGTTTGGGAACCACCTATGATGTGTCTAGCACGGAAAATATTGGGAATTCTCGATCGTTTTCGTTGACAGGAAAAGCATGCCTCTCAAAATATTGTTTCTCTCTAATTTAAGCTTTGAGCTCAGGCATTTTTGACAAATCTCTGCTTCCCTCTGCGAAGGGCCTATCTATTTACTTTTATGAAATTTTTATTTTTACTTGAGTCTCCATCTTCTCTTATAAAGCACCAACTAGAGAGCACTATTGCCATACTTGTGCATTGGATGTAGCTAATATTCGAGTGTGTTTCATGAATGGATCAATGATTGAGCATAATGGGCGAGGGATAACTTTCTTTAGCGTTAATATTTTGAAAGACATGGTTGCTTGTTAGTATGCTTGAGTATCTATATTTTCATGTCAAACTATAGACTATTGCTTTGAATCATTCGAGTCCAATGTCCATGCTATAAAAGAAAATAATATGTGATGAATACGTTAGGCAGCATTCCACATCAAAAATTCTGTTTTTTATCATTTACCTACTCGAGGACGAGCAGGAATTAAGCTTGGGGATGCTGATACGTCTCCAATGTATCTATATTTTTTTATTGTTCCATGCTGTTATATTATCAATCTTGAATGTTTTTATAAGCATTTACAGCAATTATATATCATTTTTGGAGACTAACCTATTAACTTAGTGCCTAGTGCCAGTTGCTGTTATCTGCCCTGTTTTTGTTTTACAGAAAATCAATACCAACCGAAGTCCAAATGCCATGAAACTTTTTGGAGATTTTTTGTTGGCCAAGATAAACACTAGAAGCTTCGGGAGAGGGCCAGAAGACCCAGGAGGTGGCCACGAGCCACCAGGGCGCGTCTGGGGGGGTAGGCGCGCCCTGGTGCCTCGTGGGCCCCCCTTTGCTCCGTTTGACCTAATTCCAGCACTATAAATTCAGAAAAAATCAGAAACCCTCAGGGGAGTCCACGAAATACTTTTTCCGCCGCCGCAAGTTTCTGTTCTCGAGAGATCCCATCTGGAGGACTTCTCCGGTACTCCGCCGGAGGGGGAATCGATCACGGAGGGGCTCTACATCAACCTTGCTGCCCTTCCGATGATGCGTGAGTAGTTTACCACAGACCTTCGGTTCCATAGTTAGTAGCTACATGGCCTCTTCTCTCTTTTTGATCTTCAATACAATGTTCTTGGAGTTCTATCCGATGTAATCACTTTTTGCGGTGTGTTTGTTGGGATCCGATGAATTGTTAGTTTATGATCAGATTATCCATGAAAATATTTGAGTCTTTGCTGCACTCTTTTATGCATGATTATTATAGCCTCGTATTTCTTCTCCGATCTATTGATTTGGTTTGGCCAACTGAGTTGATTTATCTTGCCATGGGAAGAGGTGCTTTGTAATGGGTTCGATCTTGCGGTGCTCAATCCCAGTGACAGAAAGGGACATGACACGTATGTATCGTTGCTATTAAGGGTAAAAAGATGGGGTTTATTCATACGTGAGTTTATCTTGTCTACATCATGTCATCGTTCTTAAGGCGTTACTCCGTTCTTTTATGGACTTAATACACTAGATGCATGCTGGATAGCGGTCGATGTGTGGAGTAATAGTAGTAGATGCAGACATGAGTCGGTCTACTTGTATTGGACGTGATGCCTATATACATGATCATTGCCTTGGATATCGTCATGATTATTTGCCTTTCTATCAATTGCCCAACAGTAATTTGTCTACCCACCATATGCTATTTTCTTGAGAGAAGACTCCAGTGAAAACGATGGCCCCCGGGTCTATCTAAATCATATTATTAAAACCCTAAAAATATTGCTGCCATTTTCTTTTATTTATTTTATTTTGTATTTTTGTTTCAATCTATCAATCTATCACATACAATTTAATCTTGCAATTTACCGCCGAGGGATTGACAACCCCTCGTTTGCGTTGGGTGCAAGGGTTTGTTCTTTGTGTGCAGGTACTGCTAACGAGGTGTTGTGTGATTCTCCTACTGGTTCGATAACCTTGGTTTCATAACTGAGGGAAATACTTATCTCTACTGTGCTGCATCATCCCTTCCTCTTTGGGGATAATACCAACGCAAGCTACAAGTAGCAAACCCGCAAGGGAAGTCCAGCCAAAGTTTCTATTACGGCCCCAAACGATGTGTGCAGGGTTCCCAAGTCCACCTCGACGGATGGTACTACGCTTGGTACACCGGGCCACGGTGCCTAGTCTGTCCCAAGCCCACTTGTACCGGGTGCCACTTGGTAGACTACTAGCACAACCTACAAACACCAGAAACTAGTTGCAACTCCTGGACAGAGATCAAGGCGGTTAATAAGCGAGAGGGTCCATGGGTTTCGGGCCCAATGTGTGGTAGTAGCTGTTCTTGGATAACATACACAGAACTCAGTTCTTAAGGACGGTCTCAATGAGACAACCCACCATGTACTCCTACATGGCCTCTCATCGCTATCTTTACCAAATTGTGTTCACACACTTAGCTCTCACACAGTAGGACATGAACACAACCATTCAAATTCATCGCCCAGATGGATCAGACCCGACACAACTCTAAGCATAGCAGGCATAACAAGCAACCATGGATGAGTAGTCACAACATGGCTCAAGCAATTCCTACTCATGCTAGAAGGTTTTAACTATTTACTGTGGCAAAGACAGGTCATGCACAGGAATGGGTTCAACTACCGCAACATGTAACAGTTGAATCGTTGTTGTCCTAATGCAGTAAAAGAGAGCAGGAGCGAGAGAGTGGGATTGTATCGGAATGCTCAAGGGGGTTTTGCTTGCCTGGTACTTCTAAAGACAATAATGCTCTTCATCGGTATCAACGATCACAACATCGGAACATTCTGCTACCGGTAGGGGACAAGCGCCGACAAACAAGAAGGAACACAATCAATGTGATGCAACAAACATGATGTATGATCATGACATGTTAAGGTACTGAATTCACCCGATGCAATGGTTAGTCATATTAATTGAAGTGGAATTCAAACCTATAGCAAATTCCAACTCCAAATCTATTTACCAAATTTGCTCTCAACATGATTTGTCCTAAACAGTTGGGTTAACTTGTTCAAACATGCATGAACATGGCATAAACAGATTCTTCATATCTTTCTGATAATTTTTCATATATAAATTATTTCATTCTGAGCTACGGTTGAATTTCTATGATTTTTCGAAGTTTATAACATTTTCGGGAATTTCTTGGATTATATTTAATCCAGAAAATCATTAATTGTGTCAGGCTCACATCATCAGGTCAACCGAGTTGACCAGGGTCAAACCTGACGTGTGGGTCCCACCTGTCATAGACAGAGTGGCTAACCCAGAGTTAATTAGTGGCGTGGGCTCCACTGTCAATGACTGGAGGGGTTAATTAGCAAGGTGATTAGCGTTAATGAAATGCCACGTCGGCAACTTAGCGCTGGTGACTCACAGACGCGGCGGCAATGATTGGGACGGCGGCTCCGGCGACCATTCGAGCGGTGGAGGGCATCTACGTGACGGGGAGTCTCGTCCGCGTCCAGTGGTGCACGCAGCAGCAGCTCCGGTGGCCTAAATCAACGGCGGCGGCGACTTGCGCGGCGGGTAGAGTTCGGCTAGGTGCGGGCATGGGGCTGCAGCTCGCGTCCGAGGGAACGGAGAGCACAGAAGGCAGCTACGGGGTAGCAGGAGCTCGACCAGGTGCTCAGACGCGGCGTTTGCCCACTGCAACGATGGAGGCAACAAGCGCGGCAACAGAAGCTCTCGGCCACAGCAGTTAGCATGGCTACGGCAAGGGAACGATGGTGAAACCAAAGGGGAAAGGGGGAGGAGCTCACGGGGAGGCGGAGGATCTGGTCAGCGGGCTCGGGGACGCTCTGGAGCGACGAATCAAAGGGCGGCATCCGGCGGCCGTGGATGAGGAAGAAGGAGGCGGGCGTCGTCTTGAGGGTGCCCCGGCTTGCGTGGCTCGGTGATGAGGAAGAGGACGGCGAGGCGGAGCTTCTGGATACGTCGGCGAGGCGAGGGGTGGATGGTGGCCGCGGTGGTGCTCGTCGGTGCTCTCGGGTGCCTACGGGCACGAGCGCTAGAGGGAGAGAGGGAGCGACGAGTGAGGGAGGGGAGAGAGGGAACAACAGGGTGTCTCCAGCGCATGGATCAGGACGAGAGGAGGAAGCAGCAGGTGGCCGCAGGTGGCTGCACGCACGCCACACAGCTGCCTCGCCTTCTGGCAGAAGGTTGAAGAAGGTGGCTGCACTGGTGGGCTGGGCTTGGCAGCCCGGCTACTGTAGCAGGTAAGCCTAGGTGAGCACAATCTCTCTCTCTCTCTTTTCTAATTTGTTTTCTGTTTCTCTATTTTTGTTGTCTGTTTTGATTTAGTTTTGAAACCATTTCAATTTTGTTGCTTCTGAAAATATTTGTGGATGCAATATGGACTAATCCAAAGCCCCACATTGATTTCCAGAATTATTGGAGCTATGAAAATATTTTATATCATTTATTAGCCCCAATTCAAATACATTATGTGTTAATTCAGAGACCATAGATGTCCTGGAAAAATATGCATCATCTCTGGTAGAGGTTTCCACCCTTTCCCATAAATCATGAACATTTTTGAAGGGCATTTTGGGTTCATTGAAAATATTTTAAGTTGAACCTATTTGAATTCCATATGGTGCTCGGGTTTGATCATCCCCATTTCAAATTTCTTTGGAATTTAAACATGATGCAAGATTATTCTAAATGCAACTAATTACACTCAAAATTCTAGGGCTGTGACAACTAAAATGGGTTGAAAAATCGTTTATGTGTCCTTGGTTGAATGTTTAGGTCCCATACAAGAAATGGGAGTGAATTTCAAACATCTGGGCGTCGTTGCTCGGCCGAAAACATTGAGAAACATGGTTTTTAAATTCTAGTAAATCCAAAAATTGCCTAAAAATCACGAAACTTGGCATGGTATCTTGACATGGCACCAACACGCTGTGGTAAAAATTTGTTCGATTTGAGACAAGTTTTGGTATAAGCTTCTTACAAACCGGAGCTTCTCTCAAGAAGGCTCATGGTTCCGATAGGGGATATGTCACCTTTGTGGGCGAAACGACATACGCTGCCTCTTCCTGCCTTGATTTTTTTTACAGAGGCAACAAAGACCAATAGGAGTGTCGTGCTAAAATTTGGAATTATTCTGGGTTCGTTTGGCCTTTTTTATACATTTATTGAGTTTCTATGCATTTAATGTGCATAATTCAAATTTGAACTACATGCACATGCTCCAGTGCACCAAAATGGGTTGAAAATCGTATATGTGTCCTTGGGTGAATGTTTAGGTCCATACAAGAAATGGGAATGAATTTCAAACATCTGGGCGTCGTGGCTCGGCCGAAAACATTGAGAAACTTGATTTTTAAATTCCTGTAAATCCAAAAATTGCCTAAAAATCACAGAACTTGGCATGGTGTCTTGACATGGCACCAACATGCTGTGGTAAAAATTTTGTTCGATTTGGGACAAGTTTTGGTATAAGCTTCTTACAAACCGGAGCTTCTCTCAAGAAGGCTCATGGTTCCGATAGGGGGGATGTGTCACCCTTGTGGGCGAAACGACATACGCTGCCTCTTCCTACCTTGATTTTTTTTACAGAGGCAACAAAGACCAATAGGAGTGTCGTGCTAAAATTTGGAATTATTCTGGGTTCGTTTGGCATTTTTTATACATTAATTGAGTTTTCTAGGCATTTAATGTGCATAATTCAAATTTGAACTACATGCACATGCTCCAGTGCACCAAAATATATGGGTTGAAAAATCGTATATGTGTCCTTGGGTGAATGTTTAGGTCCCATGCAAGAAATGGGAATGAATTTCAAACATCTGGGCATCGTGGCTCGGCCGAAAACATTGACAAACTTGGTTTTTAAATTCCTGTAAATCCAAAACTTGCCTGAAATCATGAAACTTGGCATGTTGCCTTGACATGGCACCAACATGCTGTGGTAAAAAAATTGTCTGATTTTTTGAAGGCGCACAGATTAACAACCAACAAAGTCATTTTGGAACAAAGAGCTGCCATGTTACAATCGAAAACACAAGTGCTATTCAAACCGTGGGCGTTGTACTAACCATTTACGTGCCGCCACGCGTCCCCATTTTTATTGGCTAGGACGCGACGTGCGGGGTAGCTATTTGAGTAGACGGGAGGCGTGGAGTAGACCGCTGCGTAGGCTCACCGGGAGGCGAGCCCTTTGACCTCCATCCGCCGCCCACCTCGCTCCCAACTTCTCCATTAATGGCACCGAGCCCCAGTTTTAATGGCGTGGCTAGGCCTCAGTCGACTGAGATTTAAGAGAGAGAAAAGAAAATCTGAAAAGAAAATTTTGCACGGATCTTGATGTAAGATCTCACGGACATAGCATCGACTGAGACTTAGCAAGACTGATATATATGAAGACGATGGCAATGGATAATAATAATTGTCTTACATATTTAGGAAGATAATTAAAGATGCCACATGCGGCAACGCCCGAAAGACACAAGGGCAAAAGAAGGAAGACACAGACAATGATTTGGGTCGCTGCTCTCTACTTCACCTCGATCTACTACGCCATCTTCGTCATTTCGTCCACCTTGATCTCCTTTACATCCTCAATCCGTCGTTTGCGAGCATCCACGGATTTCTCCAGGAGCATGTCACGCTTGATGTGGAGATTAGCATACTTGTCCATAAGTTTCCTGACCATGACGGTCGTCTTCTCCAACACGGCAGTTGTCTCCTCGTTCTGCTTCGCCCTGCCGGCGATCTTCGCCCTCAGCAGGTCGCGCTCGGTGCGGAGCCTCACCTTGTCACCCCATAGTTCCCGGATGACGCCGGTGGACTTATCCAATGCGGCATAGCTCTCCTCCTGCAGCTTCGCCCAGCGAGGGATGTCATCGTCCATCAGCTTATTGAGCATAGCGCGCATGCGCCTGTGAGAGCCCTTGAGTGCCCGCGATAGATCCATCCAGGCCGCCGCGACGCGGCAGGACCTCTCTGCTGCTTCCGCGGCACGTCGGGACATCTGTGCCGCTTCGGTGGCGTGGCCGGACCACTCTGCTGCTTTGGCGGCGTGGCGGGACCTCAGTGCTGCTTCGGCGGCGCGGCGGGACTTCCGTGCTACTTCGGTGGCGCGGCGGGACCTCTCGGCTGATATCGTAGCGAGGCGGGACATCTCTGCTGCTTCGCTCGCCGCTCCGTGGTGATTTCTCGACCAAGAACTCCTCCCACGGGCCATGGTAGACGCAAGGAAGGATGACTTGTTTGTTTGTTGATGAGGAATTGAGGAGGAATGTGCAGTCATTTTCGAGTAGGTGGTATTTATAACCTAGTAATAAGCTGCTAAGTGGGAAAACGTTTAGGTTTTCATCGGTGTGAATAGGTTTGCAATTACATATCGGTGTGAATCGGAGTAATTTGGAATGTGACGGGAAAGAAGCTCAAAATTATTTGACGGTTCCGGTTTCGAAGTGCGGCACGATTCCTGGATGGTGTAATTAACGTGGGCAAGTGTTCTCGGATGCGTACATGGCGTGTGCACCGCAATCGGCGATGTCAGCACATGACTTGTTCCATCAACCGTGTGCGCTTGTTATTACCATCACGCACAATTCTTTTAATTAGAATGTGTGCCCGTATATCACAGACTCCTTGATCTGGCTGACCATTTCTGTTGTGTTGGGTAATCGCAAACAGTTCATCTGAGCGAACCGCATGCCGTATATTGCACACACCTTGATCTGCCTAACTGTTTCTGTTGTGTTGGGTAATAGCAAACAGTTCATCCGAGTGAACTGTATGCCGTGTATCGCACACACCTCGATTTGGCTGACCGTGTTTGTTGTTCTGTCTTATCGCAAACAGTTCGTATGGATCAACTGTATGCCACGTATCGCACACGCGTCTCTAATCTGAATCGTGTTTGTTGTTCTATCTTATCGCAAATAGTTCGTATGGATCAACTGTATGCCACGTATCGCACACGCGTCTCTAATCTGAATCGTTTTTGATGTCTCCGGCATCGCAAATAGTTCGTCTTATTGGCGACGGTTTTAGTACGACACCGTTTGCGATTAATGCATCGCACACAGTTTGGTCGCGGGGTCTCTGATTGATGTGTCGCGTTAGGACCATCCTGCAGTAGTGGAGTGAGCCACCACAAGAGTTGAGAGAGGAAGTCGATAGGTCTTGTGAGGCCATTTTGAACTCTAACAACTTACCCTCTACCACTATTGTGTCTTCTCATTTGGTGCTAGGTCCCATATATGATGACGCACCGATTCTGGATGACTTCGTCCTCCCTTTGGACAAGACGATGGCCATGGTGGAATATGATGCACCCTCCACATGGTTCCATCACGATGAAGATGACCACGACTTGGTCTTTACCACCTCACCTACACCACATGAGTGGAATGACAAAAGTAACATAGGTGAAGGTGATGAGCTAGTCCCACTAGTGGACATTGATTGCTTGCATGATGTTGATCTTCCTATTGACACGCTTCTTGCTAGTATGATTTCCCCATGCGATGATTTACCCATTTAAGATGAGTTTGATGATTGCCATGTGGAGTCTATTAGTTATGATGCCATGTTGCATAGGATTTGTTGTGTGAATTCTCTTGGTCACATCATGTTTGATGATCCGCTTGACTTGTTATATGCTATGCATGAGATCAACAATATGTCATTAAAATAAACCCTATTTGCACATATGGCATAGATGACAAGCCCATGGTTATTGGCATTTGTTTTTCTTGTGATGATATTGATATGCTCTCTTTGCATCATTGCCATCATATGCCATGCCATGACCACCTAGCTTCGGACATGCATTATTTGCCATGTTGTCAATTTTCTCCCTATGATGTTTCCGCTATTGCTCATGAGGAGACCCCCATAGTTTCCTCATACATTTTAAGAGATTTTGATCACTCCCATCCATTGCATGATCCTCATAATTATGCGCACAATATGCTCCCCATGAATAAATATGATATTGATGTGCCATACACTTGCATGCTCAATTTGTGTCCCCGTCATGTTATACATAACAACTATTCTTTCATGATGGATGACATGTTCATATACCATGCCTCAAATTTCTTTGAGCATTGCTTGTTTTGTGCTAACTCTCACGTGCACATACACATCATGATGGATGATGTGTACATTTACCATGCACACACTTTCTTTCATTTGTGTCTTTCTTGTGTAGGTCATCACACTTACTCGTCAACCTCGCAAGCGCACGAGTTGACGAAACGAGCTCTAGAGAGCAATGAAGACGTGTGCCACATTGGAGTGCTTACCCTCCACCCGCCCTCTTCGCGACGAGCCTTCGCGCATTTCTTCTACATGGCCCTCACATGGTTTTGGGTTATTGTCCATTACATATTCTATGCCCCTCTTGCCATGTTCACTTTGCATGATATGCTCATTTCCATTTGGATGACATGCTTTTGTGACCCATGCTTTGCATTTCACATGATCCTTGATTCCGGTACTTATATGTGTATTTGCATGCTTGGTGGAGATATTGCTTGTTATTGCCATGTTTCATTTGTGCCCAATGCCTATGATGATATTTTGATATTGCTTTGTGTTCGTGCTTGCGATATGTCATGCGCATTGCCTCTATCTACTATTTGCTCACATGACATGATTGCCATGATTTCCTCTAGTATGTTGCATCTTCGCACTACTAGTTTGCACGACATGATTACAATGATTGCTTGCCTTGTTGCATCACCGATGATTCATACTTGCTCGTTTCATGTGGTTGCTGGCATCCATTTTCATGCTTTGCACATGATTGCTATTGAATGTTGTCATATGTCTCCATATGTTGCCTCTCTCATGCTAGATGATTTTCCATGTATTGAGTGCAACAATGCTTTTAGTCTTGATAATGAGATTGCCCCCTTAGCTTTCTCCCATATACTTGGAGCTTTTGACATATTTCGTGTGAAGCATGCTTGTCTTCATTCTTTGCACCATATACCTAGTGCCATGAATATATCCATTGTTGCATCATATTATTCATGCACTTTTGCTTCTAATGGTTATGTGCAAGAGAAGAGAACCATCATGATGGATGATGTGTTTATCTACCATGCACATATGTTCTTTGCTTTGTTGTGTGCATGTGTAGGATCGTTCGACCACGTGTCTTCCACTTCACGTGAATTGAAAATTCGAGCTCTTGAGAGCGAGCCACTTTCGACTCACGAGCTTCTGCAACGCATTTGCTACCACTTCGGCATTGTGAAGGACGCACAAGGACATGCTTTCGAGGTGATATCCTTCTCTCTCGAGAACCCCAACACCATGAGCATGAATATTGTGGAGCATACTTCATGTGTTGCTTGCACCATGACACCTTGCGCACATGTTAGAGCTATTACTTTCACTCATGATTGCCACATTGCCATGCCTCATGATATATATCCCTTGTGTGTTGCATCCGACTTGTGCATTACTTGCTCCTATCATATGCTTGGTTACAACAATGTCATTTCTTCACATATGCCATGTCCCATTGATTGCTACATGCTTGACTTGATTGCCTCACACATGATGAACAATTGCTCTTTATATTGTGTTGAGTGCTGCACTATCTTCACTAAACCATATGCACATTATGCTTGGATTGTCTTGCACTCGACCCATGTGTTTCGACATCTCATCTTCTTTGGTGTTGTGAATGATTCTTATGCCTACCATAGAACATTTGTTGAGCGCTTGATGCATGCTTGCTATGACCTCGAGGAAGATGCTTATTCACTTGTCACATATATTTGCATCTCTACCTCACATTTGCATGCTTGGTCCTATAGATTGCTATTGCTTCTTGCCTTTGCGCATGATGCCTTTGATTGTGCTCAATTGATATGCCTACATGATGTGCCACTATCCTTTGTCACACCATATGATATGCATGATGATGACACTTGTTGGGTGAATCACCTCTTGAATGATTGGTTTTGCACTAATGCTAACCACATTTGTTTTTCCAAGTGTTTGTTGTCTTTGTTCCTTTTGAAGGAATCACGAGACGGTGCGACATTGGAGAGTGCCCATTTCGAACTACACAATGATAAGTTCTTGGTGATCGTCCACTTCGACACGGCGACGACATTTCTTTCCCATGGTGATTTGGATTTTGATCCGAGGATGGATCTTTTCCAAGGGGGAGGGGATGATGCGGAGCATCCTACGGACATCACCATGTCAAGAGTCCATTCGGCAAGTGACACGTGCGACATCTACTCCACATACATAAAGGTGAATCATCTGCTTTACACGTGTTCACTTGACCCCTTCGAGGATGGTATACTACTTGACACTCCTCTCGTGTGCATGCATAGGTATTGCCGGAGCTTCACGGATGTCAAGGAGGAGTGCAAGCGCCAAGGAACAACTACACCATCGGCGAGGGAATCATGGAAGAGATGACGGAAGAAGGAGCTGTTGAAGTTACATCGGCCGGACATCTGGCGTCGGCGCAGACAAGAAGGAGAGGAACAACTGGCGGGTGAAGAGCATCAGCGGCCGGACATCCGGCACGTGCCCGGACATCTGGCGCCTCACCACCGCCCGGACATCCTGCCTCCTTCCCGGAAATCCGGCGAAGGACTACAGAAGAACGGCCACTGCCAGGCCGGACATCCGGCCAGTGCCCCGTACATCCGACGTCTCGCGAACGGCCGGACATCCGGCCCCCAGCCCGGACATCCGGCGCCTGCCTGCGCGCAGAGTCGGGCCAGAGGCCCATGTATCCCCTCTCACTTACCCCTTCGTGGACTAGCCTATATATACTCCTCCCCCACCTCATTTCTAGGGTTAGCTAAGATTAGAACTACACATTGGAGCTTAGCTCATGTACCTCCCCTTGTGGGATTCCTCTTGAGGGAGAAGGATCTCACTAGATCATCAAGACCTCCTAAGGGAGAAGGATCTACCTAGATCATCAAGACCTCATCTCCTCTTGGATTTGGGATGAACTCTACCTTTGTATCTTTCCCTTTGTTGGGAATGCTAGTGAAAAAGTTAATGAACAATATGATGATGGTCATGGTGATGACGAGCACGAGGATGAGACTCGTGAAAATGAGCGCCGTGAGAAGGAGAAGAGGGAACGACGAAAGCGTGAGGCGGAGATGGCATGCAAACATAAGAAGATGGCTCACGAGGAGGAGAAAGCTAGGAAGCTTGAAAGGGCTCGCCTTGCACTAGAGGATGGACATAGTGATGATGATGAGCAAGAGGATGAGATTCATGGCAATGACATCGGTGACTTGGAAGCATTTGTGAGGCAGCAGGACATGGACCGTGAGATCCCATATGGTCGTGCATATGCATATGACTCAGATGATGAAGGTCCGGAGGAAGAACTGGACGAGGATGGTTTCACGGAGAGAGAGAACCGTATACACACAGAGTTGACTTGTTTGGAAATAAGAACTCCATTGTTTCATGATCTCAGGCTGGCCCACAAGGCGGTAGTTGATGGTGGCATGAGTAGGCCGATAGAGCCGCCACCTTGCCCGAAACCGGGCAAACCAAGGGACGAGGATGAGGACGAGAATGCTTACTTGAAGAAAGGGTTGAAGTTTGTGAGTTTGCAGGCCTTCAAGGTATGGCTAAGTGACTATGCCATTAGGAACCATAGACCATATCTTGTTGGGCACTCGGACCAAAAGATTCGTTACTCCATCCATTGTGACAAAGAAGGATGCCCATGGGCGGTCCATGGAAGAAGAATTAAAACCGGGCAATGGGTGTCAAGAAGTTGTGTGTCTACTCACTTGTGCAGGCCACCATCGAAAAAGAAGCCCAAGACACACCGTCAGCTCACGTCTGAGTTTCTTGGGTTTAAATTAATGAAAGAAGTATCAAGTGATCCAACCATGAAGGTGAAGCTCTTCATGACGATGGTGAAAAAAATGTTTGGATACAAAGTCAAGTATGGGAAGACATGGAAGGCCAAGGCAAACGCTCTAAGGATGTTGTATGGTGGCTGGGAAGAAGCATATAATCGCCTCCCACGGTTGTTGGGAGCGATTGCCCATAGGAAACCCGGCATGTATCATGTGGTCGAGGATGATGGTCATGGGGTGTTCCACCGTGTGTTCTGGAGTTTCGGACAATGCATCACGGCATTTAAGCATTGCCATACGGTTTTGTCTATTGATGGCACATTCTTGACTGGCCCATACAAGGGCACAATCATGGTAGCAATGGCGCACTCCTCCAATGACAATGTGTTACCTGTGGCATTTGGTTTGGTGCCCTTCGAGCACCAAGACAACTGGGAGTGGTTCATGTGTCATGTTAGGGAAAATGTCATTGGTGATAGAGAAGTGTGCATCATATCAGACCGGCACCACGGCATACTGAAAGCCATGGACATTGTGATTCTAGGGCTTCCAAAGCTTCACCATCGATGGTGCATGAGGCATTTCGTGGCAAACTTTTATAGGGCATGTAAGAGCAAGGAGTTGAGCAAGGATCTAACCCATGTTTGTGTGGCCTTCACCACCGGTGCATTCACCATTCGCTATGACAAGCTCTACGAAGCTGCGAACAAAGGAGGAAAGGACTTCTTGACACGTAATTTTCCGAAGAAACACAAGTGGGCACGCGCTCATGACGAAGGAGGTTGGAGATATGGCGACATGACCATCAACATGGTCGAATGTTTCAACAATGTGCTCAGAGGTGCCCGCCCATTTCCGGTGACTGCAATAGTGGAATATACTTTCTTCAAGCTTAACGAGTATTTTCTGATGCATTCAGAGGAGACCATGAAGTGGATTGGTGAAAAAATGGAATACCCCCCAAAGGTTGAAGAGTGGATGATGTTACAAGAAAGCAAGTCCTCGGCACAGAAAGTTAGGCTATTCAACACGTACGATATGATCTACCAAATCGACGAGCCAGGTGGGACAACAAGGGATGGTCACTGATATGGTGGTTGTGCATTCGACGTGCACCTGACGAGACAGTGGGGCCAGTGCGAGAGGCCTAGTAAGTATCATTGGTCGTGCTCTCATCTTTTGACGGCGGCGTCGTCGAGAAATATACATGTGTCTGATGGGACAACCGTGAGGATGCATGAGTTCGATCTCGAAGCAACTAGGTTGACATGGGCTCCTCGATTCCAACCCTTCCTGGACCCATCACAGTGGCCTGACTATAATGGCCCAGATCTTAGGCCCGATCCTTTGCTAAAGGTTGAGCCAAAGGGTAGAATCAGACAGAAGCGGTTGAGAGGCGATATGGACGACCTAGCTGGATACACTGGCATGAACCAATTTGGTAGCGGGCATTTTATGGAGCCTCCCAATACTAACAATTGTGGTGACTATGATAATATGGGACACAATGTGAGAACATGCTCTAAGAGAAGGAAAACATCGAAGGAGGGCAATCCAACCACGAGTCAGGCAAGTGGTGGCAGAGGGGGTTCCGGTGGTTGTAGAGGGGCTCCGGTGGTCGTAGAGGTGGTTCCGGTGCTGGTAGAGGCCCTAGAGGGGGTAGGAGTGGACAACGTGGTAGAGGTGGAGCTAATGGAGGTCCTAGAAGGGGTAGGAGTGGTGGTCGTAGAGGTGGTTCCGGTGGTGGTAGAAGAGGACGGACGATTGATAACGGGTCCGCGTTTGGTTACTTGCTTAATCCAAATGGTTGACAAAATATGAAGGGTAAATATTTTTTTCATTCTTTTATTATTTTATTGTATTGTGTTTATTGCATTTACTTTGTTTATGTAATTTGCTAACAATTCTTCTTATCGTAGGCATGGCTTCATCCGGGTCCATGACGAGGCCGCCGTGCGCTAACCAAGAGGACATGTCGAACAAGTGGCAGCAGGCAAGGTTGGACAAGATGGAGGAGAAGGATGTGAAAACCCCATCATGTTGGTGTGGAGATGAGTGCAAGGTGAAGGTGTCCACTGAGCGGAAGAAGTCATGGACGGAAGGGAGAAGATATTTTGTGTATCCCAACTATGCACATGATCGTGCGCGTCCGACTAACGCCTATGACATCCCACCGATATGTTAGAAAAGTAGGCTATTATTCTCCATTTTGATTCACCTTATATTACTAACAAAATCTTGTTTTGTATCTAGTCACCTCCTCCTCTTTGCAGGTACTTCACATGGATAGATCATGAAGTGCCAGAAGATGTCCAAAAAGACCAATATCGAGATTGTCTTAGGAGGCAGCGGCTGTTCGAAGAAGCCTTGCAGCGAGCCGAGGATGAAGATCGACGTGAGAAGGAGAGGAAGGAGCGAAAGAAACGTGAGGAGGAGAGGGCGCGTAAAGAGAAGGCAGCTCGTGAAGAGAGGGCAAGAAAGCTTGCAAGGGCTCGCGATGCGCAAGAGGAGGATGAGGCACGCGACAAGAAGGGGAAATGGCCCCGTGTGACCCAATAGAGACTTGAATTGTGCTGCTATTTGAGAACTATGTCATGAATTTGTGAACTATGTCATCGATCAAAGTTATGCTATGTGTGATGAACTATGTCATGGACCTAAATTGTGCTATGTGTCATGAATTTAAGACCGTCTATTTATTAGTTGTATTATATGTTTCTTGAACGCTGGTATTAGCTGTCAATGTCTCATTGTGAAATGTGCGATGTATTGATAAATTTGTCCATGTCCTGCAGAGTGCTCTGGTTATTCTTCTCCAGGGTAAACACCGAGGACTTTGGCGTTTTGGTATAGGGTTACAGGGAAGACGCCGTGGATCCTTGCGTCTTTACCCTGACCCAGAGAACAGAATGTTCTGCTTCCTCTTCTCCAGGGTAAACACCGAGGTCGCTGGTGTTTTGCCGAAAGGGGCAGACACCGTGAATCCTGGCGTCTTCCCCCTGACCCAGAGAACAGAAGGTTCTGCTTCCTCTTCTCCAGGGTAAACGCCGAAGGTCCTGGCGTCTACCCCCTACCCAGAGTGTCGTGCGGTGCCTCCTTTTTGCTTGAATTTTTGAAAGTGATAAACAACAACATCACATAATTCAAATGCCATAAAACAACATCACATAACTCAAATGACATACAACATCACATAACTCAAATGACATACAACAACACATAATTCAAATGACATACAACAACACATAATTCAAATGTCATAAACATTACATAGTTCATCATAGAAGGAAAGTTGATGCCATTAGAGTTCAATTGACATAGTTCATCACGTAGTTCAACCCTTTGTATTTTTCTTGCGTGCATTGTCCCTCTTTTTGTTTCTTGCCTGCATTGTCCCTCTTTTTGTTTCTTGCCTGCATTGTCCCCATCTAGCGTGATTGGTTTCAATTGAATCTCATTGTTTGGTCCAGGGTTGCAACATATGACATCCCTTCTTTTGACAACCCAATCCCAGCGAGCAGCCTGGCTGGGTATCAGGAACGCTCCATCCTTTATTGCCCATTCAATGATCTGTCCAGGCCTCTTCAAGTCCATCTGATTATATTCTTCAATAGTTGCGTAAAATGTGATTTGCCTGGCTAGATCGTTTCTACATTCTAGTTCAGTCCTTTGCAGCTCACTTAAATTCTTTTCCTTTTCAGTGATGACATCTTCTGTGTAAACATGAAAATAAAGCTGTGCAAAGTTCCTCGCAACTTCATTCATGGCATCAACACTGTTGACCCACGTATCCGTGTTTGCTTTGATGAGTTGGCAGTTACGTTCATCCGCCGCATCCATATATTTCTCAATGAAGAGTTGAAGACCATGTTGGCGTCGACCATTTCTATGACCTAACAATATTAAGTGCAACATCATAAGCAATAACCCTAATCGTAAGCATAATCACCAGGCTAATCCTAATCATAACCCAAATCCTAACCATGACTCATTAGGATAATGCATAGTACACCATATAAATGCATTAGGATAATGCCTACTACATCACATATGACACTACATTTTACCTTTTTTTGCAAAGGATTTGCTACAATAATGAAAAAATAAAAAACTGAACAAATTCATCAAATAAGATGATTGTAACCATCCAAAAAAAGGAGGCTCAGAAAGGTTACCTTGAGGGGGTGAAATGCCTCCGATTCACCGAAGCAAAGTGAGAGATTTAAGAGAGATCTAAGAGGAGTTTAGATGTGGTAGAGAGAGGAATGAAGGGCGGCAGCTCGGGGTGGGTGAGTGAAAGGAAGAAGAGTGGGGGTGGGTGGCTGAGTGGGGGTGGGTCCTAAAAAAGATATTACAATGGGGGAAGGGTAAACGCCAGGGTTTCCGGCGTCTTACCCTCTGCTTAGACCTAGACGCCACAATCCATGGCGTTTACACCCCACTCCAGGGAAACAACAACTAAATCACAGCATCTGGTAGATTGCTCTCAAACACAAATAAATGACAGCATTAAGCAACATCACAAGTGCAAGATAGAGAAGATCACTGGACAAGCAACATCATGCGGATTCTGAAGTTCACGAGTGCAACATAACAAAGTTCACAAATCAAACAAGATCTAATAACCGCACGAGCTCATGACTAATCTCCAAGATAATTCACTTCTTCCTTCCTTTCTTGCTGCGGGGCGCACGTTGTGTGGGCTGTGATGGCTACGGCGCATCATCCATTTGAGACATCCCAAGCACCTCCACCTCGTCTTTAAGCACCTCCTCCTCATCTTGATTGTACTCCTCGTCCTCTTGCTCTTGCTCTTCTTCTTGCTCTTGCTCTTGCTTTTCCTGTTGCATGACAAGACGACGACACCGTCTATTGTCCTGGCAAGTAGAAGCTCCATCTGTGAGGACGGCTTTACTTCCGTGACAAGAGAGCATAGCTGCCATCTTGTGGAACCGACTCACGAAACTCTGCAACATAACGAAGATGGAATACTTGACTAAGTAAATAGTGCGTAAAGATGGAGGTTTTTGAATAGAGATAACATATACCTTCATTGTTTTCCTAAGAGATCTCTCAGATGATCCACTTCCCTCATCTTCTCCAAGTGCTACACCGGCCTCGTTAACACAATGCAACAACTCCTTTCCCTGCAAAATGAAGAGACAATTATCTTTCAAGTACAAGTACATGCACTCAAAGTAGGTTCTAATTGTGCAGAGCATACCACTCGGTCGTGTAATTGTGCGTAGTCAAGTTGTGTCCCTTCGTTGTCTCTCGCTGTCACAACCCTAGAATATTGATTGTAAATAGTTGCATAATCATCCATGCATCATGTTTAAATTTCATGAAACTTGAAATGGGGATGATCAAACCCTAGCACCAAATGGAATTCAAATACGTTCAACTTAAATATTTTTCAGTGAACCCAAAATGCCCTTCAAAAATGTTCATGATTTATGGGAAAAGGTGAAAACCTTAAACAGAGATGATGCACATTTTTCCATGGCATTTATGGACTTTGAATTAACCCATATTGTATTTGAGTTGGAGCTAATAAATCCTATAAATAGTTTTATAGCTCCAAATATTCTGGAATTATTTGAGGATCACTGGAATAATTCAGAGAGTTCCCACAAAAAGTTTTAGAATTTATAAAAATGGTTTGGTCTTTGAACTAAATCAAAACAGAATTGCAAAATAGAAAACAAAAGCAAATAAAAAGGAAAGAGAGCTCACCAGGCCTAACTGCTAAAGTGGCCGCCTGCCAGGCCCAACCCACTTCCTCCCCTGTCGTCTTCCTCCTCTGCCACGAGGACGAGCGCGCGTGGCCGCGGCGCGCCGGCACGCGCCCGAGCCACCTCCTGCTTGCCTGCCCACTGCTGGAGGTGCCTAAGAACACCAGCACGACGCACTCACCCCTCTGGACCTCTCTTCCCCCTCGCCCATCCTCATCCCCTCCTCCATGTCCGTCCGCGAGCGCCGACGAGCACCACCGTACCGTCCACCACTCGCCTCGCCGACGCATCCAGAAGAACCGCAGCGTCGCCCTCGTCCTCTCCGCCGAGCCACGCGGCATCGGACGCCTCCGAATGACATCACCGCCGTCGTCTTCAACCTCGGGGGTCCGAGATCGCCGTCGCTGTTCCGACTACTCCAGCCCTTCCCCGAGCCCGCTGACCTTCTCATCGGGTTCACTGTGAGCTTCTATGCCGTTCCCCTCTCTCCCCGCGCTCTATTGCTCCCTCTGACTGTGCTAACCATCGAGCCCGAGAGCTCATCGCCGCCGTTCATGTCACCGCCATGGCTAGAGCGAGCGTCGCTCGCTTTCGAGCACATAAACGTGCTCAGCGCGTCCCCAGGAGCCCAGAACACCTGCCCTTTCCTCTTGCCGTGCTTCGTAGCGTCGTCTTGATCGATGCCCGAACTCCGGCCATCGCACTTGTTGACGCCCCCATCGTTTTAGGCCATTCCCGGCGAAACCACTTGCACCAGTCGATGCTCGCGTGCACCAGCTCCACGTAGGGCCAAACCGCCATCGATTTGGTCGCCTGTGGCGGTTTTCTGAGCCGCTCCGCCGCGGCTGTCGTCGTCGGTGGCTAACCGCCGGTCATTTTGACCGGATTTGACCACTATCCACTTCCCCTGTGCCCATGACATGTGAGACCGGCCTCTGATTAAATTTTAGTTTAGGACTAATTTTACTGTTAATTAACTCTGTTAGCTAATGAGCCACTGACTAGTGGGACCTACTGGTCAGGTTTGACTTGGACTGACCCTGTTGACTTGGTGATGCAACCCTGACGACTGGCTGATGTCATAAATCCTTTTCTGGTTTTTCTTATTTCAGAAATGATTTAGAAATTCCAGAAAATAGTTAAAACTTCAAAAATTCACAGAAAATCAACCGTAGCTCAGAATAAAATAATTTATAAATGAAAAATGATCAGAAAAATATGAAGAATCTGTTTATGGCATTTACATGCATGTTAGAACAACTTTTGGCTACTGTTTAGGATAAAACAAATAAATGACATTTGAACTACCACATATGGAGTTTGAATTTGAACCTTTGGTTCAAACCAACTTCATTTAAATTGCTGCTAGTTGCATTAGCCCAAATCACAGCATATTGCCATGTCATGATCATGCATCATATTGTTGCATTGCATTGATTGTGTTCCTTCTTTGTTTGTCGGTGTTTGTTCCTTCTCGGTAGAAGACGATTCCGACGTAGTGATCGTTGACACCGATGAAGAGCAGTATTATCTTCAGAAGTGCCAGGCAAGCAAACCCCCCTTGGGCATTCCGATACAATCCCAATCTCTCGCTCTTGCTCTCTTTTATTGCATTAGGACAACAACGATTCAACTGTTACTTGTTGTGGTAGTTGAACCCATTCCTCTGCATGACCTATCTTTGCCACACTAAATAGTAAAACCCACTAGCATGAGTAGGAATTGCTTGAGCCATGTTGTGCCTACTCATCCATGCTTGCTTGTTGTGCTTGCTATTGCTTAGAGTTGTGTCAGGTCTGATCCATCTGGGCGATGAATTGGAATGGTTGTGAACATGTCCTACTGATGAGAGCTAAGTGTGTGAATCCGATTTGGTAAAGGTAGCGATGAGAGGCCATGTAGGAGTACATGGTGGGTTGTCTCATTGAGACCGTCCTTAAGAACTGAGTTCTGTGTTTGTAATCCAAGAACAACTACTACCACAGATTGGGCCCTGAAATATGACCCTGCTCGACTTATTAATCGCCTTGATCTCTGTCCAGGAGTTGCAACTAGTTTCTGGTGTTTATAGGATGTGCTGGGGGGCGTACTTAGTGCTGACCGGAGGGGTAGGCTTTGTTACGGCAGGCATGAGGCACGGTGTACCAAGTGACACCCGAAGGGTGCTCTTGGGAACCCTGTTCTGATCGTTTGGGGCCGTATTGGAAATTTCTTCCGGACTTCCTTGCGGGTTCAGTCTCAAATAGGCGATAAACCTGGACTAGAGTCTTGTGTGGTTAGTCAGGTCGTGGTCTACACCCATGTCGTGTGCAGGCACTAAGTGGTGGAAACATGTGTGAAGAAGTACACTCCTGCAGGGTTAATGATCTATTCGGATAGCCGCGTCCTCGGTTATGGACTACTTGGAAAGCTTACATTGTTCATAGACAAGTTGAAATGGATACTCTAAAATGCGCAAGATAAGTGTGAGTGCTATGGATGGCTTTCTGGTAGGGAGATGGGAGCGGATCCATAGTGGTGTATTGTCGTGGTGACTATGTGGACTCGTGTGCGCTCTCTCACCCCAAAGAAGTTACTGGTAGTCGTAGTACAGGATAGCCACCGAGTCAAAGCTGGCTTGCTGCAGTTAAACTCCACAACCCCATTGTTGATACTGATGCATATGTAGTTAGTTCTAATGTAAGTCTTGTTGAGTACCTTTGTACTCACGGTTGCTTAATTTATGTTTTGCAGACGAGACGTTAGTCTCACTAGTGGTTTCAACGATGAGTTCGATGTTGACCGAGTAGATTGGGAATCCCAGACAGAGGTTTGGCTCCTATGGAGAGTCTTGTAGATAGACAGGCCTTCTAGCCTTCTTTCTTTTCAGCTGTCTGTACTCAGATAGGTTTATGCTTCCGTTGCTTGTATGACTTTGTATGTTGGGTCATGAGACCCATGATTGTAATATCATGCTATGTATGGCTCTTCAAAGCCTCTTAAATAAATACTATGAGTCGTAGAGTTATGTTGTGATGCCATGTTGTATCTACACATATCATGCATATTGTGTGTATGTTTTGAAATGCATTGGTATGTGTGGGATTCGACACCTAGTTATCTGCTTTGGTAGCCTTTCATACAGGGAAATGCCTCCTAGTGCTTCCATTGAGCCTTGGTAGTTCGCTACTGCTCCGGAACACATGGATTGACTGACATGTATCCTTCTTTGCTCCTGTGTCTGTCCCTACGGGGAAATGTCACGCGGTGTTACTGGAGTCCTGATAGCTTGCTACAGCCCGGTTTCACACACTGATGACCGACACATGCATTGCTGGGTTACCTATGTCTGTCCCTGTACATTTGTGCCACCTTGGTTTATGACTAGTCATGTCGACCCGGGTTCTCTGTCATATGGATGCTAGCATCACAATCATATACGTGAGCCAAAAGACGCAAACGGTCCTGGCCAAGGTAAAGGCAGCAGCCGTGGGTTACCGTGCGTGAGGCCGCAAAGTGATATGATGTGTCTTATGCTAGATCGGTGTGACTTAGGATCGGGGTCCCGACAGCTTTGGTATCAGAGCCTGATTGACTGTAGGATTACCAAGCCAAACTGGTCGAAGCCGAGTCTAGAAATGCTTTAGTTATATAAGGGAATTGATTGTGGAAGGCTCTTTTTACTCCTCATCTTGTGTCATTCTGATTCTGAGTCACCCTCTTCTTTTCTACGGGGATTAAGAACTAGGCTTCTCATCTACTCCCTTCGTTCCTTTATGTAAGGTGTATTTTTCTTGGCACGGTGAACAAGACACTAAATTATAGAGATATTAGGACGAAATTACCCTTGGATAATTTATTGGTTAGTGGCAAGTAAATCAGTTAGCCCAGGAAAGAAAGAGATATAGGCAATCAGGGGAGAGATACTTTCCTTCTTTTTTCTAAGAGGAGAGATACAGGCAATCAGAGAGAGATACTTTCCTTATTCCTATAGGGCTAAAAATGGGATTATGAGGAATTAAAAGAAATGCACCTTACATTGTGGAATTTTATCAAAAAAAAATACACCTTACATAAAGGAACGGAGGGAGTATCTATTATGATGACGAGTTACTATGCTGGAGACTTACAGGATAGGTGTTGTCTTCTTGGTCGGTGTTTTCATAGAATTCAGTGTTATGTTGTCAGTTGTCTTGCAGGTTGATTCATTTTTCCATGCCCATACAGCCGTTATGCTGTCCGAGTTATCCAAGGTTTATAAATAGTCTGATGCATTTGCAAATCATTTATTCCTATTTCGATGTCTTTTTGGCCAGACTAGACACACAAAATTGTTATGTTGAGGTATTCCATTACCTTAACATATCTGTTGAAGTTAATAGGAAACCATGTTATCTTAAGTGAACCACCCAGAGGTTCAGCCGTTGTGTTGTATCCCCAGTGTG
The DNA here is from genome assembly GCA_039707655.1 of Elymus sibiricus. Taxonomy (NCBI): domain Eukaryota; kingdom Viridiplantae; phylum Streptophyta; class Magnoliopsida; order Poales; family Poaceae; genus Elymus; species Elymus sibiricus. Next base: position 201,190,680 of record CM077668.1, read on the forward strand.
ATAATTCTGGCCATCATTTTCGAAAGCATCCCGTGATGTTATTTAGTGAGTAGGTATTCTATTTCTGGGTTCTTGGACCCAAGATTCGATCTGCATATTTCTGTTGACAGTATTTGCTCGTTCCTTTAGGATATTAGTAACCTTTGTGATAGTCTTCGAGGTCCGTGGTATATCATTCTTCCAATACCATGAACCATCCTTGGCAGAAGTTCTTATGAACCAAAAGATCACAACAAGAGTGCTCTTGATGAGTTCTCCATTCCATAATTGTGAATCTGCCAATCCTCTTTTTCTGATGGGTTACCCAGCAGAAATATGTTGGACTTGTTCAACATGCTAATCCATGCATCCACAACTCAGAAAAATCATGTGTTCCTTTGAGTTGTCCCTCTTCAGCTGTATTCCAACCTTAGTCTATCAATTGATAGTCAATAGTATGTGTGCAATCATGTTCATCGATGCCTATTACTCTTGTGGTCTGTCAATCCATTCTATCTCATAATGACTAGGAGAAACAAGCTCCAGTACCTCATCCATTTCTAGGATTGGGTCAAAGTAATTGTATTCCGCAGATCAAGAAAGCCAATCCAGCTTCTCGTCTGTTCTACCTTGGAGTATTACCATCTTTATGTCAAGAATATCATGGGAATTGCACACCATCTTATGAATTCTTGATGAAGTGATACTTCTCGCCATCATTATTCATTCCTCGATCTCCATGTGTGTGTAACCGGAATGCCGGCAAGTGAACCGTGATGTGTGAAATCAATACTCCTAGCAACCCCGTTGCTTGGTAGTTAATGGACGATAATTTCTCTTAGCGTGTTGGTTATTGAATCATCATTCTATGATTGATTGTGCTACCTAGTCCATCTTTCCTTGGTGCACTCTTCGATCAATGAGTTAGGATTGTGTCAATCCCTTGCTTATTTGATCACATCGTCCTGCCTCAAAATTAAGATTGTTCTTGAGCTTAATAACATATTGATGGTTCGTGATTTTCCGAATATCTTTTCGGAAGTATTACCAGGTTGTCCCCTGACCGTATGTTGAGCTCGTGATCAAGTTGGTTTTCCAATAAACCACCCCTTCTCCAAGAATCTGTGTTGGATACCCTGAACTAGTTGGTTAATATAAACAACAACTTGGAGAGTTGGAAGATAAAAGTTTTGCCTGACTTAGTTCATTTCAAAGGGATATCTTTGTGTGTGTGTTGAAGAAGGATGATATATTCATCAATTGATCTTCGTGATCAACTGTTGGATCTATTGTCTTATTCCATCTTTTGATTTGAGTGTGGGCTATCGTCAAATCAAAATCAGAACCAACGATTCTCCTAATGTTGTCTTACTCGTGGTTGTTTCCTTGAGCATACATCATTATATCCTTTGGGCTGACTAATGCTATCATCTTGTTCACTTAATTGTGGAATTCCATCTAGATGGAAACCTAGATGAATTGTTGTTGAGCCCATCGGCAACACTTTTATCTTATCCATGATTCATTATGAACATTAATCTAGTGTTGGAAACTTTGTAAGCATTATCTTCGTGCCAGCTCATGAAGTATATGTTTGGATGTAAGAAGTGACTTCCTCTAATTCATGTGCATTTAGTGCAAGTTGCCGCCGTGAATTCGATAAAGTTTGTTTTGCTTCCTCTGGAATCATCCCAAGTCAGTCATGCATGTGCGAAGTATTCTATGGTTTGATGGGCTCGCTACCTCCATTCCATATGTATTCCCTAGGACACCAAGCCACTGATTGATTTGCTCAGGGAAAAGAAGTCTATATTAAGTGCACAAGACTTTGATATCCCCGATGATGGTTCCCAACTAGAACTCGATAGTATTTTGTTGTAAGACTTCTATGTGGTCGTGATTGTCTTAGACAGTGTGTTCACGTGTGTCTTGCAATCCAGCTCATGTTTGGAGCTTGCTTCCGTAGTTCATTTCCCGAGAATCTTGCAATGTCATCTCGTCGATTTGTGTTGCAAACTTTCCTTTTCAGGCATGTTGAGTCTGAAGTATCCTGTTACCAACCAGATCTGAATCTCAGGCAGATATGATGGTTGGAACTTTTCCAAGATCCATGATGTAGGTTCCAGCAAGGTTGATGTTTTGGCCGACACACCTAGCCGGAATATCTACTATTGTAGTATCTTGATTGAGCAATTTGACCATCTTCTCCATGAGGATTTCCGTGCGACTTATTCTGGAAGTTGTTCCTTATGGATCCTTTGTGTTTCCGAAGTCCGACCTTTACTTGATGTTCTAGATACCAAACAGTACCTATACTCAGGTTACGCTAGTACATCAAGGAGAACATTAGAAGCGGAGTGATAAATGTCTCTCGGTCGATCATCTAGATTTTGTTTCCTTGGCATTGCTAAGGTGAAATCTGAGAAAGTGTTGTCTTCTTTTGCATCTGCATCCTCCATCACTATTCACCATGGTAGTATGAAGTGTTGCCAGGATCTTTGGCATAGATGCTGGGAAAACCCTAATGAATATGGAAATGCTCAAGTTCTTGGAAGCACGCTCAGACACTAGGTTATATCCTCGGTATCAATGGGAATGTGCTTTTCGTTTGCCGAGCTGTCCTATAACTCTAGTTCCCTTGCCAATCTGAGTATGCCATTCTTTCAAATTCCTTCAAACGATCGTTTGTGAATTGCCCCAGTCTGGTATAAAGAGTTTCAATGATCTATGTATCAAAAGTAATTCTTTTTGCCACCTAAAGGAATAATTCAATGAGTCACCTCTAAGGTGCCCCGTTATGGTAAAGGGCAATATATCTCCTCGCTACTTTGACACCCATTCATCATCTTCTTTAGCGTGGAATTGTTGCCTACCAAGTTGAACCTTCGTCATCTAATTCTTTCCATCGCTCCTGATGTGTGTTTTGTGTCTTAGCTCGAGAGATGTTCTTATGTCTCATTCCACGAGTTGATCATGAGTTGCTCGATCTTCGTGAAGATCGATTGTTGTAGAGTTCTCCATTCTTTGTCGTCGTGTTTGATAAAGTTCCCGAAGGCAAGGATGTCAAGATCAATATGGCGTAATGGATCAACATCATTGAGAAGGGCAATTGGATCATGAAGATTGTGCTAGTTAATGTCCCCTCTTTCCTCTTACCTCACATCTTGAATCTCGGGACGAGATTCTTGTTTAGTGGGGGTGAGTTGTCACAGCCCTAGAATATTGATTGTAAATAGTTGCATAATCATCCATGCATCATGTTTAAATTTCATGAAACTTGAAATGGGGATGATCAAACCCTAGCACCAAATGGAATTCAAATACGTTCAACTTAAATATTTTTCAGTGAACCCAAAATGCCCTTCAAAAATGTTCATGATTTATGGGAAAAGGTGAAAACCTTAAACAAAGATGGTGCACATTTTTCCATGGCATTTATGGACTTTAAATTAACCCATATTGTATTTGAGTTGGAGCTAATAAATCCTATAAATAGTTTTATAGCTCCAAATATTCTGGAATTATTTGAGGGTCACTAGAATAATTCAGAGAGTTCCCACAAAAAGTTTCAGAATTTATAAAAATGGTTTGGTCTTTGAACAAAATCAAAACAGAATTGCAAAATAGAAAACAGAAGCAAATAAAAAGGAAAGAGAGCTCACCTGGCCTAACTGCTACAGTGGTCGGCCTGCCAGGCCCAACCCACTTCCTCCCCTGTCGTCTTCCTCCTCTGCCACGAGGACGAGCGCGCGTGGCCGCGGCACGCCGGCACGCGCCCGAGCCACCTCTTGCTTGCCTGCCCACTGCTGGAGGCGCCTAAGAACTCCAGCGCGACGCCCTCACCCCTCTGGACCTCTCTTCCCCCTCGCCCATCCTCATCCCCTCCTCCGTGACCGTTTGCGAGCGCCGACGAGCACCACCGTACCATCCACCACGCGCCTCACCGACGCGTCCAGAAGAACCGCAGCGTCGCCCTCGTCCTCTCCGTCGAGCAACGCGGCGCCGGACGCCTCTGAACGCCGTCACCGCCGTCGTCTTCAACCTCGGGCGTACGAGATCACCGTCTCCATTCCGACAGCTCCAGCCCTTCCCCGAGCCCGCTGACCTTCTCATCGTGTTCACCGTGAGCTCCTACGCCGTTCCCCTCTCTCCCCGCGCTCTATTGCTCCCACTGACAGCGCTAACTATCGAGCCCGAGAGCTCATCGCCGCCGTTCATGTCACCGTCATGGCTAGAGCGAGCGCCGCTCGCTTCCGAGCACATAGACGTGCTCAGCGCGTCCCCAGGAGCCCAGAACACCTGCCCTTTGCTCTTGCAGTGCTCCGTAGCGTCGTCTTGATCGACGCCTGAACTCTAGCCACCGCACTTGTTGACGCCGCCATCGTTTTAGGCCATTCCTGGCGAAACCACTTGCACCAGTCGATGCGCGCGTGCACCAGCTCCACGTAGGGCCAAACCGCCGTCGATTTGGTCGCCTGTGGCGGTTTTCTGAGCCGCTCCACCGCGGCTGTCGTCGCCGGCGGCTAACCGCCGGTCATTTTGACCGGATTTGACCACTAACAACCTCCCCTCTGCCCATGACATGTGGGGCTGGCCTCTGATTAAATTTTAGTTTAGGACTAATTTTACTGTTAATTAACTCTGTTAGCTAATGAGCCACTGACCAGTGGGACCCACTGGTCAGGTTTGACCTGGACTGACCCTGTTGACTTGGTGACGCAACCCTGACTACTGGCTGACGTCATAAATCCTTTTCTGGTTTTTCTTATTTCAGAAATGATTTAGAAATTCCAGAAAATAGTTAAAACTTCAAAAATTCACAAAAAATCAACCGTAGCTTAGAATAAAATAATTTATATATGAAAAATGATTAGAAAAATATGAAGATACTGTTTATGGCATATACATGCATGTTAGACCAACTTTTGGCTACTGTTTAGGACAAAACAAATAAATGACATTTGAACTACCACATATGGAGTTTGAATTTGAACCTTTGGTTCAAACCAACTTCATTTAAATTGCTGCTAGTTGCATTAGTCCAAATCACAGCATATTGCCATGTCATGATCATGCATCATATTGTTGCATTGCATTGATTGTGTTCCTTCTTTGTTTGTCGGTGTTTGTTCCTTCTCGGAAGAAGACGATTCTAACGCAGTGATCATTGACACCGATGAAGAGCAATATTATCTTCAGAAGTGCCAGGCAAGCAAACACCCCTTGGACATTCCGATACAATCCCACTCTCTCACTCTTGCTTTCTTTTATTGCATTAGGACAACAACGATTCAACTGCTACTTGTTGCGGTAGTTGAACCCATTCCTCTGCATGACCTATCTTTGCCACAGTAAATAGTAAAACCCACTAGCATGAGTAGGAATTGCTTGAGCCATGTTGTGCCTACTCATCCATGCTTGCTTGTTGTGCTTGCTATTGCTTAGAGTTGTGTCAGGTCTGATCTATCTGGACGAGGAATTGGAATGGTTGTGAACATGTCCTACATATGAGAGCTAAGTGTGTGAATCCGATTTGTAAAGGTAGCGATGAGAGGCCATGTAGGAGTACATGGTGGGTTGTCTCATTGAGACCGTCCTTAAGAACTGAGTTCCGTGTTTGTGATCCAAGAACAGCTACTGCCACACATTGGGCCCTGAAATATGACCCCGCTCGACTTATTAATCGCCTTGATCTCTGTCCAGGAGTTGCAACTAGTTTCTGGTGTTTATAGGATGTGCTGAGGGCCGTACTTAGCGCTGACTGGAGGGGTAGGCTTTGTTACGGCAGGCACGAGGCACGGTGTACCAAGTGACACCCGGACGGTGCTCTTGGGAACCCTGTTCTCATCGTTTGGGGCCGTATTGGAAACTTCGGCCGGACTTCCTTACGGGTTCTGTCTCAAATAGGCGATAAACCTGGACTAGAGTCTTGTGTGGTTAGTCAGGTCGTGGTGTACACCCACGTTGGCTTTCGCTTGAAGTCTGCCGAGCACATGTCGTGTGCAGGCGCTAAGTGGTGGAAACATGTGTGAAGAAGTACACCCCTACAGGGTTAATGATCTATTCAGATAGCCGTGTCCTCGGTTATGGACTACTTGGAAATCTTACATTGTTCATAGACAAGTTGAAATGGATACTCTAAAATGCGCAAGATAAGTGTGAGTGCTATGGATGGCTTTCTCGTAGGGAGACGGGAGCGTATCCATAGCGGTGTATTGACGTGGTGACTATGTGGACTCGTGTGCGCTCTCTCACCCCAAAGAAGTTACTGGTAGTCGTAGTACAGGTTAGCCACCGAGTCAAAGCTGGCTTGCTGCAGTTAAACTCCACAACCCCATTGTTGATACTGATGCATATGTAGTTAGTTCTGATGTAAGTCTTGCTGAGTACCTTTGTACTCACGGTTTCTTAATTTATGTTTTGCAAACGAGACGTTAGTCTCACTAGTGGTTTCAACGACGAGTTCGATGTTGATCGAGTAGCTTGGGAATCCCAGACAGAGGTGTGGCTCCTATGGAGGGTCTTGTAGATAGACAGGCCTTCTAGCCTTTCTTTCTTTTCAGCTGTCTGTACTCAGACAGGTTTATGCTTCCGTTGCTTGTATGACTTTGTATGTTGGGTCATGAGACCCATGATTGTAATATCATGCTATGTATGGCTCTTCAGAGCCTCTTAAATAAATACTATGAGTCATAGAGTTATGTTGTGATGCCATGTTGTATCTACACATATCAAGCATATTGTGTTTATGTTTTGAAATGCATTGGTATGTGTGGGATTCGACACCTAGTTATCTGCTTTGGTAGCCTTCCATACAGGGAAATGCCTCCTAGTGCTTCCACTGAGCCTTGGTAGTTCGCTACTGCTCCGGAACACATGGATTGACCGACATGTATCCTTCTTTTCTCCTGTGTCTGTCCCTATGGGGAAATGTCACGCGGTGTTACTGGAGTCCTGATAGCTTGCTACAGCCCGGTTTCACACGCTGATGACCAACACGTGCATTGCTGGGTTACCTATGTCTGTCCCTGTACGTTTGTGCCACCTTGGTTTATGACTAGTCATGTCGACCCGGGTTCTCTGTCATATGGATGCTAGCATCACAATCATATACGTGAGCGAAAAGACGCAAATGGTCCCGGCCAAGGTAAAGGCAACAGCCGTGGGTTACCGTGCGTGAGGCCGCAAAGTGATATGATGTGTCTTATGCTAGATCGGTGTGACTTAGGATCGGGGTCCCGACACTCGCTTCTACATTGAAGTCCATATACCCGCCCTCAAGATCCAACTCTTCCACTTGCGAAAGCTTCCAACCGGGTTTTAGCTTCAAATGGTAACGTCCCACAAGCCACTTAAGATGCTCTTGGTATAGCAACTCATTATGGAGTCTTCTTTCCTTCTCCACTAGGTCCGCTCTTTGATTCCACAAATCTATCCACTCCGCGTGCTTGATGGCCCAAGTCGAAACTTCTGGGTTATTCTTTCGATTAATTCTGCAAATTATGTATAAGATGAAAGCATTAGCAAGCAATGTCTTTGATAATGCTCTACTATATATCCAAAGCTACAACTATCTCACTAATGCAAGTACTGGTTTGTCTCGTGACTCTCATCCCTTGGTGTCGCTTGCCTTTTCCCAAATTATCTTGCGACACGTTCTGGATAGTGCCACTCGATAGCATAGAAGCATATCAGTGGGCACCTCGCCTGCCAAATCTTCTTGTCACGCGTGCACATCGCGTTCAGCCCGAAATCACACTCGATATCATATGGCATCCATTCGACCTACAACACAAGATGATACTAGTTAAGTACATGGTTCCATCACAAATGATGTGCTCTTATGTAAGTTATCGTTACCTGCTTATGAGTCAGCGTATCCAGCTCATTGATGTAGCATTTGTATCGCGCAACCGAGCTGCCTTTGTACACCTTCGCCAGCTCCCAACTGTAGGAAATGGTCGGCAACCGCCAAGGATCATCTCCATCCCTCCCTTCATGTGGGAGCCATCCAGGAGGAACTGTCTTTGTTTTTCTCGGGACGTCCAACGGGCATCCGCTCCCACATCCAAACTTGAAGGCACCAAACAAAGCCACCCATACCAGATGTATCCTTCTTCCTACGACATGCCTCCTCGAGCTGCAAATTCAGAAATTGTTAGATAAGGACGGAGGAATTGCAAATGCAAACAAATTGACAGTTTGGTTACTAATTACGTGATGATATAAGTAAGCTAGTGCTCCTGAACCCCAACTATACTTATGATCCCATTTACTTAGTAGGTCCAAAAATATCCATTGGGCATTATTACTGGTAGAATCTGGAAACACTACCCTTGTTAGCAGATAGCATAGATAAGCTCGGGCGTGCTACTTCACAACAACCTCATTGGCGTCCGGAGGGCATACTACTCCTCTCTCGTCTCGGAGCCATTGATGCAACACTTTCTCGCTGTCAGGCTGGCCTTCTCCAGGAGGAACGGGGAAAACACCTGTCAATTGGCCAACACAATCTTGCCAATTAGCAGTTACGATGGTGCCGGTCAAAGCTTCTCCATTGATAGGAAGGCCGCTGATCATCGCCATGTCCTCCAGGTTCATGGTCATCTCTCCGCAAGACAAGTGCAATGAGTGTGTCTCTGGCCTCCGACGATCAATAAGTGCGGTCATCGCCCCTTGGTTGATCGACTGAGCGTGTCGCTTGAACTGAAGCACAAAGGGGAGAAGACCCAATCTCTTGAAGTATGGCTCATACCACGCATCGCACGACCAGTCGTTGGCACTATGACCCCTCATGCGCATAGGTTTTAGTTCCTGCAAAATAGCATCACATTATGGTTAGTGACTAGCAAAATAAAAGGTAATAATCAAGAATTCAAATAGATTGTGTCTGACACGTTGATTCTCAATGTCGCGCGCACGATGCTCTCTGTCATACCCTTTATCAAGACCGTCATACCAACTTTCACACGCCATCCTACAAATCAAGCGTGAACAAATGAAACATACTTAACACTATATAACATCCTTCATATCATATATTTGGCATAACAACATCAACATAAATGCATATCCAACAAAATGTCAAACATGTCATATACAACATGCCATTGTAGCCCATGTCATATACAAAAACAGTCTATATATTCTTGTCATATTGCTTAAGCAACTCCCAATATGGCAAATATCTCAATGACAACATACCAAAAACAATTATCTATATATGACAACATAACAAAATCTCAATATAACATCCTAATTATATGACAATATCTCAATGAGAATGCATACCAAATACACAAATTAATTAAAATTCTCTTACAAGCAATCATCATATACACACATGCCTTCTCTTCCCAATCTTATCATATACACACATGCCTTCTCTTCTAAAGCATAGAACATACCCACATGACCAAGCCATGGCCTTCCCTTTCTAAAAAATGTGCAAACAATACAAATCCTAGGGTTCCATGAAGTATGAATTAATGCCACAAAAATAAAAGGTTTTAACCAAAAATAATTGGAGGAACCGGTGGAGAATACCTCAAGGAAGATGGGGGGCTCAGATCCACACTTTTGATGAAGAGAAGGAGCGATTTGGGTGAGGGGAGGAGAGAAGCAGAGCTTCTGGAGGTCGCCGCCGTGAGAAGGAAGACGCCTCGTTGCGTCGGGTGGGTTGGGATGCACCCGAGCCGGCCCGGGCTGGTTTGCTGCTCTCCGGGGGTAAACGCCAAGTACCATGGCGTTTACCCCTTTGCCACATCGGACGGCCAAACGGGCCGACCAGGGAGGTGGGCCAGGGACAAACGCCGGGGTTCATGGCGTCTTCAGTGCAACCAAGACGCCACGGTTGATGGCATCTCGAAATGGGTCAGATCTGGAAAAACTTTCAAACACGGGTTAAATCATGCTAAACTTCAGGAGACGGGTCAGAACAGTAAAAAAGTCCGCTATAGGCAAGCATTATTCCCACTCCTTGATGTTTTTCTTGATCAACACGCGGATGAGTGTAGATAGTGTCCGGTTGGTGACCTCGGTTTGGCCATCGGTTTGTGGGTGATAGGCTGAAGAGAAGAGTAGCTTGATTCCGAGCTTGGCGCATAGTGTCTTCCAAAAGTAGCTCAGGAACTTGATGTCGCGGTCTGATACAATCGTCTTGGGCACTCCATGTAATCGCAAGATTTCGCTACAAAGGAGATTTGCAACATGTAAAACATCGTCTATCTTGTTGCATGGAATAAAATGTGCCATCTTAGAGAAACGTTCCACAACGACAAATACCGAATCTTTGCCATTTTGAGTTCTAGGCAAGCCAAGCACAAAATCCATACTAATGTCTTCCCATGGGTGATACAGAATAGGAAGTGGCATATGTAGACCATGAGATTGAGCGTGTGACTTAGCTTTCCGGCATATGGAGCACCGGTTGGTTTAGCACGCGACGTCACGAAACATCTTTGGCCATTAGTACTTGTTGGAGAGTGTCGCAAATGTCTTGTCACGGCCGAAGTGTCCCATAAGTCCTCTGCCGTGAGCCTCTTGCGAAAGCAACAAACAAAGAGAAGACTCTGGTACAAATAATTTGTTAGCCCGCATAAGATAGCCATCCTTGAGATAATATCGCTCCCAATAAGTGTTAGATTGACATTTGGCATAAGGAATCGGAAACAAAGTATCATGCACATACAAATCTTTAATGTGCTCAAAGCTAATAACATTCAATTCAAGTTGAGTAACTAACATGCACTTGCGGGAAACAGCATCCGCCACTACATTTTTCTTACCCTTGATATACTTGATGATATAAGGAAAGGACTCAATGAATTCACTCCATTTGGTATACTATTTATTCAACTTGGTTTGACCTTTAAGGTACTTAAGTGTCTCATGATCGGTATGTATGACAAACTCACGTGGTCGAAGGTAATGCTCCCAAACATGCAAGACTCTCACCAAAGCATATAACTCTTTGTCATATATGGGATAGTTAAGTTGTGCACCGGAAAGTTTCTTGCTAAAATATGTAATGGGTCGCTTTTCTTGCATCAAGACGCCACCTATGCCATTACCGTTAGCATCGCAATGCACTTCAAATGTTTTATCAAAGTTAGGCAATGCAAGTATTGGGGCATGCGTAAGCAAGGTTTTAAGCTCATTAAATGCGGCATCTTGGGAAGGTCCCCAAACAAGAGGTGCATTCTTGTTACTCAAAGCATGTAACGGTGATGCAATCACTACAAAAAAACACTTCCGTGATGATACATGTTTGTCACAGTAGGTCACGTTTTCTGTCATGCATGTACATCCGTGATGATTTTATGACAGAATCAAGATAGTCATACATGTGCTCTCGTAGAAGTGTTCCATGACAATACTCAAATTATCATCACGGAAATGTCCACTTCCATGACGATAAATGGCGCGTCATGGAAGTGTTTTCGTCAAGGGTAACCGACACGTGGCATCCACCGTAACGGGTCACCGTTAAGCTATCGGGTGCCGGTTTGGATCTGATAACCCATTAATAGCCGGACCAATGGCGATTTTCCACATGTAAAATTCTCATTCGCCAACGGAACCACGTGTCAACTCGGTGTTGCGATAGATGTCATCCATTCAATGGACGAGAGGCGCCTATGATACGTCGAAACGTGGCATGACCCAACAGTGGCCCATTTAGGTTAAACAGGCTAGCCCAGCCAAAGGCCCACAAGATTTTCTTAGATACTACTCGGCCGGCTCATTAACAGCCTGCCATGTTTTGGGCCAAATTACGACCCATATCAAATCCGGCCCGTTAACACTCCACTGTGTTTTTGGGCCCATTGAAGGCCTGGTTTGTAATACGGCCTGTTAAAGGCCCATTGAATAGTTTGACCCACTTTGGCCCGATGTTTGTTTCAGCCTGTTAGCGGCCCTTGGTGCGATTGGGCCATTTTTGGCCCGGTTTCACTTTCGGCCATTTAACGGCCCATGCTGCATTTGGGCCCACTTCTGGTCGAAGTGACTTTAGGCCTCTTAATGACCCGTGGTCTTCATGAATAAATTTCAGCCCAACCTGACTATCGGCCTGTTAAAGGCCCGTGATATAACTAGGCCTAATTATGGCCCGCTTTGCATCCGGCTGTCGGGGCCGGATTTCCGGGACACGATATCCCATAAATTAACCCCTCGTGTCGTCACCAGCCCCAGGATTACTGTTGCTGGTGGACACGTCCTTGTTACAGATTACCAAGCAATTACAAGAATTGGATACAAGACCATAAAGGTCTAATGATACAACAATGATATCTAACAGAGGATGACGGAAGCGGGTAGCGGATCTCCATCTCTGGTGGGGCTCCATTCCCACAGGAACAACTGACCTACATAATTCCTATCTCGTGTGGCTGCTATCCTAGGCTCCGCATGGACGTTGTGGTAATACTCCTTGTTGAAATCCTGACCTGGCCAAGTAAATAGCCAGGAACAAGCCAGTGAGTACGTTGGAATGTACTCGCAAACATTATGAACAAAAGATATACCGAATGCATATGCTCATGCTGGATTAAAAGATATGCATATGTTGACTGATATTTAATCATGGCATGATAAATGTTAGCATGTGCAGAAGAATTAGTAAATAAAATTTTAGTGACAAACAAAGAAAGTTAATGGAAAATCGGGCGAGACAGGACCGCCCGAGAATCCAAAAGAAATGCCAAACGGGTGTCTAAAAGCGACGCCTCGAGAGGTCTTGAAAAGAAATGCCAAACGGGTGTCTAAAAGCGACGCCTCGAGAGGTCTTGAAAAGAAATGCCAAACGGGTGTCTAAAAGCGACGCCTCGAGAGGTCTTGAAAATAAATGAGTATCCCGGGTAGTCTAGCCAGCCCATGAGATACTCAGAAAATAAAATAAATGAGTGTCCCGGGTAGTCTAGCCAGCCCATGAGACACTCAGAAAATAAAATAAAATAAAATGCCAGGGTTAGTCCATAATAATCTTCATATCATCAATAATATTCATGACAATATCAGTGGTGGCAATAATTATCCTGCAAAATAATTCATGCTCAATTTAATTATTTCCTCCGAAGACCGACACTTGACCAACCCAGACTGTAGTCCTTAACCGCGGACACGGCTATTCGAATAGATATAACTCTGCAGAGGGTGTACTCTTTACCCACGTGTATGAGATTTCTTTAGCCAGCACTGTGACGCTGACTAATTCCCATTACGGTCTTTGGGTTGAAAACACGCCTGACCAGCACACACCAGATTAACCTTCCGGATGCCAGGAATCACCCAAAGCATCGTTCCAGAAAAACTCTAAGTCGGGGAGACCATCGTCTCGACTAGCATGGGATCACTATTCATACGCGCGGATTACAAGGGGTGCCCCCCTCTCGGCCCAGCCGGATACACCCATGCCCCCTGACCCGGTGACATGCCTACCAGAGGCCTCTGGTATCTTTCACCATGGCCTCTCTGTACGGTGTGTGCACGGAAAGGGGTTATCAACTTACTAAACCATACCCTACCTGTGGCAGGGACAAGTGGCAGCACGGATCAAGTATGGGGGTTACCGAAACAAGACTCGATCTACGGTCGACTCAGGAGGTTAAGTTTTTCCTGCAGTGATTAGCACAATATATTCTCTCCGTAGTACCCAACAGGGTCACCACCTGGCATGTCGCAACATGCCACACTGATCATTCTCGTCACAACGAGATTTCAGTCTCACGGTCACTTTTCTCGTGACTGATACTTCCTGCAGATTAGTCCAGACCAGCACAGGCATATGTGACATATGAAAATAACCATGCTCACTCCCACCTCATGAAGATATAATATTAACCCGGGATCATGCATGCATGGCTAGTAATAGGCAAATTTTACTCGAATCCATCCTACCCATAATTCAATTATTCTTGCAAACAAACTACCATGCATTCACCATATCAAGTGTTCAAGATGCTTGCCTTGAGCATGTAGAAGTGTTGGGTGCACTCCAAACGTTTGAAAATTTTATCTTCCCTACATTTCCTATTTTCAAAAATATTGCAATTACCACATATAGCCCAAAACAGTGCTAAAAGTTGTTTGTAATTTTTTTGAAATAAATACTAAAATAAACTAGATGAAAAATAAGAAATACAAAAAAAAGAATCAAATTATTTGGAGTCAAGATGATTTCCCTAGGGAATTTCTAAGCTGAAATAATTAAAGAAATGGACTATTTAAAAGATCCAGTAGAGACAAAGCTTAGTAAAAATGTTCACCCTAGCTGGATTAATAGAGCATGATTTTAGGAGTATTTAGAAATTTGATTCACCAAATTTGGTTTTGAATTGGCCGCTGTAAGATTATTTGAAATCTACTGAAAACGAAAAAGAGAAAAGCAGAGGTGCGCCCTGAGCGTTGTTTTGCCACACGGTGCCACTGGGCCGGGCCCAGTCGCTCAGCCGCGCGAGAGACTTGCCGACGTCGAAAGCATATTCTTGTAAATATGTTTTCCAGTAGCGAAAAGCGTATTCTTGTAACTGCGCTTCCATTTAAACAGCGGGGCCCGCGCCTCTTTTCTCCCTCCTGGCGCCATCTCCTTCTTCCTCCCGACGCAGGGACAGAGGAGCTTCGGCCCTTGCTGGCGCCGGCGACTGGGGGCACGGCGGGCTTGGGCGCCGCCAGGGATGGGTACCCTGCCTCACCCCGCGCCTGTGGGTGGTGGAGCTGGGACCGGGGGTGGCCGGAGTCGGGCGTGGCGACCGCGGCAGGGGGCGGCGGCCTCAGGCCAGTGCAGCAGCTCCGGTAAAGGAATTGGCCGGGCAAGATGGTTGGTGTGCTCACGCGGGGTGTGTTGAGTCTAGTGGAGGGCTCGGTTGGGGTGGGGAAGGCCGGAGTGGCACGAATTCGAGGTGCTGCCATGGCGGCAGTGGTGGCCGTAGGTGGGGAAAATGACCGCCTCTGGTCGATTCGCTGGGCAGAGGAGCTTACAGAGGAGAGAGAGGTGTGGTGATGCAGCGAGGCGAGCTCAGGGAAGCTTATATAGGCGCGGAGGAGGTCGGTTCCGCGAGAGATTATCCGGCTGAAGTTGTTACGACTGGTGGAGGCCATTAATGGCGAGCTGGGACGGTTGAGCGTGGTCGGTGTCCTGCGGATAGGGTCGGTTGGTTCACGGCTGGGCTTGAGATGCTCTGGCAGCCTCTGATTGGTGCCAGGTGCTCTGGACGGTGCCTTGCCCGAGAAGGTTTCGGTGGCGGCGGCGCTGGTTGGTGCTACGCGGCGCTAGCAGCCAGGGAGGGTGTCGGCGAGGCTTTGGGGTGACTTGGTGATCCAGGAGGGGATCAGGACGGGCGGAGAGAGGAGCTGGGGCGGCAGGGGCGCGGGTGCCAGCGGCTGCAGTCCGGGCGCTCTGCTCGCGCGATGGACACGCACAAGAGCTGTTCGACGAAATGACACTAGGACCTAAAGGACCTTTTGGAAGATGAATTTTTGGCAGGGTGATGCTCCTGGGGATTCTAGAGAGGATGGACATGAGGGCTTGGCTAGATGAGTAAGTTGGTAATGCAAGTTAGAATGATGCAATGTTTCTGCCATGCCCATAAGCTGCTTGACAAAATGCTAGGGCTGTTTAGGAGATTTTGCTGGCTGCAAAAATTACCAGGATGATGCTTCACTGGATGTTAAGAAGGATGGTGGAGTTGGATAGACCAGAGAAGAAACTTGCCAATGGAAGTCTTGGAGAAATTCAGTTCTGACCCAAATATCCAGGGATTTATTTGGTGGATTTAAGAGATGCCAATGGGCCTGATATTCTGGACTTAAGGGTGTGGTTGGAAGGACTATAAGGTGGAATAATTTCAGAATTTTTGGAGTAAGGAAAATTGGGGTTGCAGTTAAAACTCAAGAGTGGGACAGATTTGAGAAGACGAAGTTGTGCTCAAAATTTTCAAATGGACATGATGGTTTTGCATAAAAGTGACCTATAGGCATCACAGGACCCCTCATAATTTTTGTGGAATTTTTACAGAATTATTTAAACTAGTTGTAGTGCAACAAAAGCATTTTAAGAATTGAAAATGCTATTAAAATGATTATCTTGGGCAAAATTTTATTATGAAAATAATTCCCTCTGTTATAAAAATATAAATGAGGTGATTTAAGAAAACTACCAAAGCCCACAATATTTTACAAAAATCTCTATATGGAGGGAAGAATTTTGGAAAACAGAATAGAAAAGAAATAAAATTAATAAAAGGACTAGTATAATTCAAAAAAATTATTTCTGGCCAAATTTTACTTAATAAAAATGTGGTTAAATTTTTGGGGTGTTACAAACTCTACCCCCCTTAAGAAAATCTCGTCCTCGAGATTGGTTAAGGTGGTCATTAAAAATTAAGCCCACCCTTTCGAGGAGATTTTTTTATACTAATTATTTAATTAACCTAATTATGCACAGTTGATGTGGGGCTACTGATAATCGGTGCAACTACAGTGAGGTACTGGTGGGTGGGTCTACTGTACGACAAATTTGGAAAAAGATAAAATTTCCAATTCCAAATTTTGCTCGTCGTACTCCAGTGCATGGTGCTCTCTCTGGCTGACAAGTGGGCCTAGGGCCCACTGTCAGTCTCTTCTTCTTCTTCCGGCTCTTCTTTCTCCTCTCTCTCTCGCGTGCTCTCCCGCACTTTCTCCTCCTATGGCGCCTAACGCATAGGTATCTAGGCCGTACCACGGTAGTGCGCGGCATGCTTGTCGCCGGCAGCGTGCACTCACCTCGCGGGCCAGTGCCCGGTCGGCACTGCTCGCGGATTCGCCCCCGAACACTGGCGATCGAGCGACAAGCGGTGCTGGTGGACTTCACTCACCGTGCACCGAACTCGAGCTATAAAATGACCGCGGTTTTCTTCTTCCTCCTACCTCGCACCTCGCCTCACCTCTTCCTCTTCTTCTCCTTCTCCTTCTGGCTGCAGGAGCTCGAGACGAGGCATCAATGGAGGACGTGGGCTCGGAGCTGATCACGATCCTCCTGGTTGGTCTGCTGGCGGCGTTGGTTGGCTCCTCGCTGCTGCTGTGTGCGATGATCCTCGATGATCGCCGTGATGCCGCTGCTCGAGTGGTGGCTCTCCGAGGCGGCGATGATCATGAGGATTAGGCATCGGTGGTGGTTACGAGTGAGCGTTAGTGCGTTCTGTAGAAGGCTCCGTAGAAATAAAAACCCATGAGTTTTTCCTCGGAAAAACTGTGGTGTGGTGAGAGTGATCGAGATGGTTAATTTAGGTGCTAAGTGTGGGTGTGTGTGTGTGGTTACTGTGCTTAGGGCATGTAGTAGAGCGGGTGTGGCTGTGATGTGCAGAGTTGGGGCAAGGCTTCCTTTATAAGCCAGTGGAGTCTTCCATCGCACGCTTGTGGATGGGACAACTCAAGTGTCGGCCACAGGCACACGGCCTATGGGTAGGGCTGATAGGTTGGGCACCGACTGTCAAAAGATGTTGGCTGGCCACTGTGCAGGCTTATCGGATGAGATGGGCTTGGCTATGGACAGGAAAAGATTTGGACGGTGCGGAAACCTAGGGATAATGACCAGGCTAAGATAGGATTAGCCAGTGGTCAGCCTGGCTCTGATACCAAGGCTGTCGGGGCCAGATTTCCGGGACACGATATCCCATAAATTAAACCCTCGTGTCGTCACCAGCCCTAGGATTACTGTTGCTGGTGGACACGTCCTTGTTACAGATTACCAAGCAATTACAAGAATTAGATACAAAACCATAAAGGTCTAATGATACAACAATGATATCTAACAGAGGATGACGGAAGCAGGTAGCGGATCTCCATCTCTGGTGGGGCTTCATTCCCACAGGAACAGCTGACCTGGATAATTCCTATCTCGCATGGCTGCTATCATAGGCTCCGCATGGATGTTGTGGTAATACTCCTTGTTGAAATCCTGACCTGGCCAAGTAAATAGCCAGGGACAAGCCAGTGAGTACGTTGGAATGTACTCGCAAACATTATGAACAAAAGATATACCGAATGCATATGCTCATGCTGGATTAAAAGATATGCATATGTTGACTGATATTTAATCATGGCATGATAAATGTTAGCATGTGCAGAAGAATTAGTAAATAAATTTTTAGTGACAAACAAAGAAAGTTAATGGAAAATCGGGCAAGACAGGATAGCCCGAGAATCCAAAAGAAAAATATAACGTGGAGAATCGGGCGAGACAGGACCAAGTAATCATCCACACAAGATTCTAATGCCCTTAGTTGCTGAATGAGATATAAGTGAGGTACATGCAACTCGAGATCTGAGAAGTTTAGTGCATGCAAAACATGAACTTATGGGGACCAACAAATCAGTGACACATTCACCACAAGCATACAGTTTCTTTTCACATGACACAAACTGTTTCACATGAGAATGGTTGCCCAATTGATTATCATTCAGTTCTGCAAGTCTATTGCAAGCAATGCATATTTTGTCCACAACAAACTTCCCGCCAACACCATAATCTCCAATCAAATTAAACTTAAAACAGTAGGTGTAGGTTTCATAGAGAGAGAGTGAATGTGTGATTTCAGAAATGTTCATGACAGGATAACTCAATTCAATAGATTTAGCAAGCGTGGCACAATATAAAGCATGAACATGAGATATTTTATCAAGCATTTTGTCATGCCTTACTAATTTCACATTATCAAAATGATAGGCAATCATGTGATCCAATGGTTCATGCATGGTAGAACAAGCAATCATAGGAGGCGTTGTTGCAGCAGGGTTATACTTACAATCATTCTCTTGCTCTTGCTGCAATCTCGCTTCAATACCATCTTTCTTTTCTTCATCAAGCTGTTGTTCCTCCTGAGCACATGGTGAATCATCAACTCTGGTTTGCTTCTCTTCATGTTCCTCAATGTGGTGGGAAAGTGTATCAGCACCAGACTCCCTTTCTTCAAAGCAAACCTGTACATTGCGAGAGATAATGCAAGGAATAGAAATGTTTATGTTAGTTTCAGAATCCTCACATTTTGTATCAGCTAATACTCTCTTTTCCTTTGGTGTATCTCTCGAACTCTCATTTGTGGGACTCTCAATCTCACTTTGCGTGGAATCACACAGCTCACTTTTTGTAATATCACTCTCACTCTTTTTGGCTATGTGGCTCTCATTTTCACTTGGGATTTGATGTGTATTTGTTGCTACAGAATTTTGACCAATTGTGAGGCTCTTTTCTCGTGTTCCAAGCACCTTTTTCTCATCACAAGTCTTCTTACTTGTAGTGAACGACCAATTGTCCATCTTGTTCTCCGCATAGCTTAGCCTCTTCACACGACTGGTTCTTGAAGGAGATTGAATACTCATGTTGAATGGACGTGCACGTTCTTTGTGAATTCTCCTTTCTTCGTCTATGGCAAAAGTCACAAGGTCCTGCATACTACCATCATATTTCAAACGAACTGTAGCAGCCACATCACGATTCAGACCACTTTTAAAATATGCCCTTGCTGCAGATTTATCCATAACATTGGCACGATACATTGCTACCTTCAGCTCATCATAATAGGCTTGGACAGATCTGAGACCTTGCTTAATGCTCTTCATGTGACGCAACAAATAGTCTTCATATCTTGTTGGTACAAACTCCTTCCTCATGATCTCCTTTAACTCGACCCATGTTCTTACAAACCTCCTTTTGCGGTGGTGCTTCCACCACTTACAAGCATACTCTTCAAACTCCATGGTTGCTCGAAGCACTTGTTTTGTTTCTGGAAATTTCTTCAACTCCAACTCCATGAATTGTACCCATTCAAGGTACTCCTCCGGATCAGCACTTCCGTAGAAAGGAAGTTCCACATACTCACGACCTGCCATGGTTAGTTTTGCAAAAGCCCTATAGTACTAGAAGCATATATGTGGGTAACAACTCATGCTCACCTCACTTACCAACCGAAGCTCATGTAACTTCCAAGTGAGAGCAGAATCGTGCTCAACCGTGGTGCCGGTGGTTGGTATACAAGGAGTGATGAATCAAGCGAATACAATTCTAGGGTTGCACATGCGGGGGCTGTTTGGTGGAGCTTGGGTGGGATATGTATGTAGCAAAAGATGCACTAATCTGCAATCTAGATATTGTTGAACCAAGTAATCATCCACACAAGATTCTAATGCCCTTAGTTGCTGAATGAGATATAAGTGAGGTACATGCAACTCATACCAAGGAATCAGATTTGCTAGAAAGCAAGGATTGAAGATGTTGCACACTTGACAAGTTTCAGCTCACAATACAAACAAGGATTTCTCAAGATATAATGGAAGAACAGTCCCAAATTTCTCTCTTTTGCTTCTTGCACACACTTTCTTTCTTTGGGCAGATCTTTTTTTTTTGCCTCCTTTTTTTGCTCTTTTTTTTGACAAACTTCAACAAGGGACTTGGATCTGAACACACACTTTGGGGGATCCACGAAAATTACAATGGATGAGCTCAAACAACAAGAACATGCAGCTGAAACTTTGGCAAAAAACACACACGAACTGATCTGATTTTTCTGGCTGGAAAACACGGTGGGAATCAGATCTAACAAGGATGGATGGAAAGTACACGGTGTGGGCTTTCCAAAATGCACAAAAACACCCAAAACGGACTCCGGATGACAAAGATACAC
The DNA here is from genome assembly GCA_039707655.1 of Elymus sibiricus. Lineage (NCBI taxonomy): Eukaryota > Viridiplantae > Streptophyta > Magnoliopsida > Poales > Poaceae > Elymus > Elymus sibiricus. The sequence goes on from CM077668.1 coordinate 201,211,316, forward strand.
ACGATTTGGTGGAGGATGCAGATCTGAAATCTGAGCACGAAAATGAACACAAACACACAAGATTGGATGGGGGAAAACTCAGCAACTAAAAACAAAGATCTAGTGGACAAGAACTTGATAAAACTCACCAAATAACAGATTAAAGGCTGCAAAGGGCTTGGTAAAGGTATATTTTTTTTGTGGGGCTATTTTCTGGACTTTAGGATGAACAAGAACACGAACTAAACTAGGGATACAAGATCCTACCGTGTCAACCGAAGCTCTGATGCCAAGATGATACGGGGTTGCCCGATCTTCACGGAGGATCTACTTGAGGAACGAATCAACGCCACCTGAAGGGTACGAAGGAAACCCTCGATCCCAGCCAACAACGCTGTCGGGTAAAGGATAACTAGTGCAACCTGACGAGACCCAAGCTAGCTACTGCATATGCAACAACCGGTAACAAGTATTCGCCCAACCACACTCTTAGGATTCCAATCCATGCAACCACGCACGAAGTTGGAAGCACGAACTGGTCGCTGCCTCAACGGCTGCTGTTGTAAAATCACAAAGTGAGTTTACCCTCTCACAAGGCAAGATTACAAGAGCTAAGGAGGAAGTGAACTCTCAAACAAGATTCTGGTTGCACTTAGCTAACCTATGCTGAACTCCAATTGCCAAAGAATTGTGGCTGAAGTGGGGGAAGGGGTATTTATACTAGGAACAGCCCTCTTAGTTTAGGTGTGAAACCAGTCCAAAAGAGAGGCTCAAATTCGTGGTAACCAACTGGTCAAGGGACCAAACACATGGAGCCTCGCGCAGCAATTAATGCTCTGGACATCTTGCATTGGAACTCTCATATCCTTTGACTCAGGACTCCAAATGATGCACCGTTTGATTTTCCTGAAAGTAGACTTCATATGCTGTCCAATTTGTACTCTCACACGTGCTGGAACCTCATATATTTGTGTTGCATGATGCAGCACGTCTTGGGACGAATTCTGGAACTGTGCATGCAACAATAGATTGTTGAGATGGCTTGCTATTCTTCCTTGAGGTGTAATTAGTTGCCCTTGTCACCAAAACATGGTTTACATCAGAGTTGAAACTTGTTCTCTTCAAACTTGTTGTATGGGCTTCAGAACTTGTTTCTTCATGAGCTGAACTTGTTTCTTCATGTGCTGAAAGTTGTTGGTTGTCCTCAACATTGTACCTGAGTAAAATCAGCACAGATGATTTAGGCAGTATAAAGTTCTCATGGATAGTTGAAGTATGATCAGCTAGGAGCGCATTCACCTCTTGTTCTATTTGTTTGGCACGACTCCTTGTCATGGGACTCAAATAGGTCTTCTTTGTAGAAGCTTCATTTGATAGCTGAGATTTATGATGAGGAGAAAATAACAAACGAGATGAACCTGGGATGTCCTCATCATCCTCCCCCTCTTCAAAAGGAGTCATCCTCGACTCTTGTCCCTCTTGAGCGAAGCATGGATATTGACCAACAATATTCAATGTGAACAATAGCTGGGCTCCTGAGTTCCTTCTCATCTTCACCTTTGGTTTGTGTAGATCATCATCCACATGCCTGCATAATAGTAATGATAGTAGCAGCTCGGCCACCCTTAAAACAAATAATATGGAACCCAAAGTATATGCGTTCACCTGATCGTCAACATGGCACAATAGTATGTGCGTTCCATGAATGCTCGTCATGATGGATTTCTCAAGTTGATGTTGTTGCATCTCAATATGAAACGTGCTTCTCGCTTTGTCATGATGTTTATAAATGAAGCTTATTGTTTGGTTGCAACTATACAATCTTACTTGCCTAGGATGGTCCTCATCAAGCACAGGCATATGTGACATATGAAAATAACCATGCTCACTCCCACCTCTTGAAGATATAATATTAACCCGGGATTATGCATGCACAGCTAGCAATATGCAAATTTTACTCGAATCCATCCTACCCATAATTCAATTATTCTTGCAAACAAACTACCATGCATTCACCATATCAAGTGTTCAAGATGCTTGTCTTGAGCATGTAGAAGTGTTGGGTGCACTCCAAAAGTTTGAAAATTTTATCTTCCCTCCATTTCCTATTTTCAAAAATATTGCAATTACCACATATAGCCCAAAATAGTGCTAAAAGTTGTTTGTAAATTTTTTGAGATAAATACTAAAATAAACTAGATGAAAAATAAGGAATACAAAAAAAAGAATCAAACTATTTGGAGTCAAGATGATTTCCCTAGGGAATTTCTAAGCTGAAATAATTAAAGAAATGGACTATTTAAAAGATCCAGTAGAGACAAAGCTTAGTAAAAATGTTCACCCTAGCTGGATTAATAGAGCATGATTTTAGGAGTATTTAGAAATTTGATTCACCAAATTTGGTTTTGAATTGGCTGCTGTAAGATTATTTGAAATCTACTGAAAACGAAAAAGAGAAAAGCAGAGGTGCGCCCTGAGCGTTGTTTAGCCACGCGGTGCCATTGGGCCGGGCCCAGTCGCTCAGCCGCGTGAGAGACTTGCCGACGTCGAAAGCATATTCTTGTAAATATGTTTTCCAGTAGCGAAAAGCGTATTCTTGTAACTGCGCTTCCATTTAAACAGCGGGGCCCGCGCCTCTTTTCTCCCTCCTGGCGCCATCTCCTTCTTCCTCCCGACGCAGGGACAGAGGAGCTTCGGCTCTTGCTGGCGCCGGCGACTGGGGGCACGGCGGGCTTGGGCGCCGCCAGGGATGGGTACCCTGCCTCACCCCGCGCCTGTGGGTGGTGGAGCTGGGACCGGGGGTGGCCGGAGTCGGGCGTGGCGACCGCGGCAGGGGGCGGAGGCCTCAGGCCAGTGCAGCAGCTCCGGTAAAGGAATTGGCCGGGCAAGATGGTTGGTGTGCTCACGCGGGGTGTGTTGAGTCTAGTGGAGGGCTCGGTTGGGGTGGGGAAGGCCGGAGTGGCACGAATTCGAGGTGCTGCCATGACGGCAGTGGTGGCCGTAGGTGGGGAAAATGACCGCCTCTGGTCGATTCGCTGGGCAGAGGAGCTTACAGAGGAGAGAGAGGTGTGGTGATGCAGCGAGGCGAGCTCAGGGAAGCTTATATAGGCGCGGAGGAGGTCGGTTCCGCGAGAGATTATCCGGCTGAAGTTGTTACGACTGGTGGAGGCCATTAATGGCGAGCTGGGACGGTTGAGCGTGGTCGGTGTGCTGCGGATAGGGTCGGTTGGTTCACGGCTGGGCTTGAGATGCTCTGGCAGCCTCTGATTGGTGCCAGGTGCTCTGGTCGGTGCCTTGCCCGAGAAGGTTTCAGTGGCGGCGGCGCTGGTTGGTGCTACGCGGCGCTAGCAGCCAGGGAGGGTGTCGGCGAGGCTCTGGGGTGACTTGGTGATCCAGGAGGGGGTCAGGACGGGCGGAGAGAGGAGTTGGGGCGGCAGGGGCGCGGGTGCCAGCGGCTGCAGTCCGGGCGCTCTGCTCGCGCGCTGGACACGCACAGGAGCTGTTCGAAGAAATGACACTAGGACCTAAAGGACCTTTTGGAAGATGAATTTTTGGCAGGGTGATGCTCCTGGGGATTCTAGAGAGGATGGACATGAGGGCTTGGCTAGATGAGTAAGTTGGTAATGCAAGTTAGAATGATGCAATGTTTCTGCCATGCCCATAAGCTGCTTGACAAAATGCTAGGGCTGTTTAGGAGATTTTGCAGGCTGCAAAAATTACCAGGATGATGCTTCACTGGATGTTAAGAAGGATGGTGGAGTTGGATAGACCAGAGAAGAAACTTGCCAATGGAAGTCTTGGAGAAATTCAGTTCTGACCCAAATATCCAGGGATTTATTTGGTGGATTTAAGAGATGCCAATGGGCCTGATATTCTGGACTTAAGGGTGTGGTTGGAAGGACTATAAGGTGGAATAATTTCAGAATTTTTGGAGTAAGGAAAATTGGGGTTGCAGTTAAAACTCAAGAGTGGGACAGATTTGAGAAGACGAAGTTGTGCTCAAAATTTTCAAATGGACATGATGGGTTTTTGCATAAAAGTGACCTATAGGCATCACAGGACCCCTCATAATTTTTGTGAAATTTTTAAAGAATTATTTAAAATAGTTGTAGTGCAATAGATGCATTTGAAGAATTGAAAATGCTATTAAAATGATTATCTTGGGCAAAATTTTATTATGAAAATAATTCCTACTGTTATAAAAATATAAATGAGATGATTTAAGAAAACTACCAAAGCCCACAATATTTTACAAAAATCTCTTTATGGAGAGAAGAATTTTGGAAAACAGAACAGAAAAGAAATAAAATTAATAAAAGGCCTAGTATAATTCAAAAAATTTATTTCTGGCCAAATTTTACTTAATAAAAATGTGGTTAAATTTTGGGGTGTTACACCGGCCTGCTTACAGCCCATAATGTGCTTGGGCCAACCAAGACCCGAGATAAATTTTGGCCTGTTAACGACCCGTCATATAATTGGGTCAATCATGGGCCGAGGTATATTTCGGCCTGCTGTCGGCCCGTGAATTGTTCGGCATAATTCAGGCCCAATCTACTTTTTGGTTTGTTAAAAGCCCATGGTATTTTTTAGCCCAACTAGCGCCCGCGGTTTACTCGGCCTGTTAAAGGCCCGAAACTACTTTACGGTTAGGCCTGCTAATGCCCCGAGATGATTATAGGCCCATGTTCTGAAATGGAATCTATCTAGGTCAGAATAGTCATTAGGATCATATTCTGAAATGGAATCTTTAGATGGGGAGCGTGTGCGTTCCATTGCATCCAGACACGATCTCAGTCCCTTGATGCCAAGTTTGTTAGCCACTGGATTGTTCCGCCATATTCTTCTCGTGTGCCCATTCTCATATTCATTATGATCATGTTCAATATCTGACATGCATGAAAACATAAAAATAAGTGAGATTATCTTTGTAATGCATAGGGGATTCTAATCCAATAGTGCCTCCCTGTAAACCCCTATGTGCTATCTCTGTGCAATTCTTTGGAGAGACGTCGTGTGTGTTGTAATTTGGTGTGTGCATTAATATAATGTGGCCTACTACTCAAAATATAGGCTCCCTGTTGAGAGCTCCAAAAGTAATGATACTTTGCAGATGATAGCTTCAAAATATACTAAGGAAGAACAACTCGACCTGACCGGTAGACCGCAAATGTCTCTGCTCCTCTTCCCAACAAGGAACATATTGTACTTATTAAAGAAGAAGAGAAGAGGAACATGTTAAAGAAGAGCAAAAAAGCAAGCAGATTGTAGATATTACAAGTCTTTCTATAAAGTGTCTGTTGCCCACCCATGATGAACCAGAGCGCACAGAGAAATACTATTCCTTCCTGTCTCTCTATATGTGGCTCACATGCATTTCGAAACTAAAGTAGGAACATTTAGCTGACTAATTAAATGTGTCTCTGTTTTACTAATATCAGCATCATATCAGATTCGTATCTGAACAACTAGGCTTGTTTAGCTTGATGGGCGGTGCAATGCTATTATGACACGAATCATGTAGGCTGATCGTAGTGATCATAAAAGGGGGAAACCCTAAGCATGATGAGTATAGTGTTGACCGTGCCATGGCAGATCTGAAGCTGCAAACCACACAAAGGCTACTTAGCAACCGATGTTTGCTTTCAACTAACAACTAAGATTTGGTATGGACAAGAAAGTACAGTAAACAAGTGACGATCTATTTTTCGAGTGAGATCAATAACTTAAGAAGATATGAAAGACTAGCACCTCTCTTGCGACGCCGTGTAGGCCTCTGCTGATAAGTTGAGGATGCTGCGGGTGCGATGGTTGTCGGCGGCGTGGAAGTAGATCCGAGACGGCAGACGGAGGCATCGGGGGATAAGTCCCGTTGCGGTGGATGAGACGGTCGTAGGAGCGGCCCCGGCAAGGTGGACGACGGCGCGGATGAAGCGACAGGACGCGATGAAAGGATCCTGGTCTGGCGCCGTGGATGGGAGACGTCGATTTCTTGAAGTGGATGACGGGGTCAGGGTAGCGGCTCCGGCATGGTGGAGGATGGGGTGCGGACGGAGGAGGCTGACCAGGGTGGAGAGGGTGTTTTGGTGCCAACGGTCTATGAATGGGGAAATGGAGGGGGAGGGGTATGGGAAACCACTTTGGGACACGCTTGTCTGAAATGTGGGGAAAGTTACGAACTTAGCCCCCGTTTAAAATTTTGGACATCAAAGTGATATTTGTCGGTTGGGGATAGGACGGTAATTTCGCATCTTCCCAATATTTCGGAGAGTGATTTTGGGCGAGGAGATGGTGTTTTGGTGCCCACGGTGTATGAACGGGGCTCACTGGCGGTTGTGTCACGTATGAGTGAAGTTACAAACCTGCCTCTATTTAAAATATTTGCCGAGATCAATTTCGGCCGAGGAGAGTTTGTTTTGGCGCCCACCATGTATGAATGGGGAAATGGATGGAGAGAGACCGCCTTTGGGACGAGCTTGGATCAAATGTGTTTTGGCACCCACCGTGTATGAATGGGGTGAGAGGCGGTCGTGTCATGTCTGAGTGAAGTTACAAACCTACCCCTATTGAGACAACTTGAAATCAGGCAGATAGGTTGTGAGTATCAAGGGTAAACAGTAATTTCCATCTCCCAAACACTGGTTTCAGGCTGCCGACGAGGGAGTGGGTGTTTTGCCACTTCGTTCAAATTTTGGGAGAATAATCATTCATGTTTACCCTGGCAACTAAATTCAAATCCATTTTGTATTGGAATACGAATCATTCATAATTCTATGTTTTCTTATATATATCTTCAAAAGCACAACAAAGATTTATTCCACCTTTATATATGAATATGATTTAGAATTGCCATGATCCAAGAATTCAGAAGGTTGAATCCACTTTGAGTCAAACAGTTATTTCATCTAACACAATCTGCTCATACGAAAAACAATTCAACTTATGTCCACTCATACAAGTACTGAGGATTACCTCGCTTAAAAAATAGATCATTACAAGACATGGATAACAAATAAGGGGTCTTACATCATAATCCATTCGCACACATGACACAACATGCAAGTATACTAATCTAATGACAATTTCAACTGGTATCTAAAGAAGAACCGGGATTACCTCGGGCTTCAGATAGCAGAAGCAGCAGGGCCTGCTTCATCTCCAAATGCAACTTTCATACTTCCTCCAGTACTGCTTGGTTTGCTTGCATAATGCATGCAACTAATTGCATCGTTTCTAGCCTCAAGATCGGGATTACCTCTTTCATGGCAGCCACACCCTCTCTTTCTGCCGCTAGTAGAGCCTCAAGAACTGTAAATATCTATGCTCTCTAATGGGGTTGCCTCTGAACTGCTACCATGTGGTAACATGGATGGCGCCCTACTTCCACAAATAGATCTTGGGGGTGTACATTGTGTCCTAGTTTGAACTGCATCCTGAAAGGTTTCCGCTGGACATGAGTAAGAGATAGTTACGGCATGATCCAGGCATTAGACTTACATGGTAAACTACATACGAATTATTGCCGAGCATGGCAAGCTATATTTAAATGGTCGAAAATTGCATCAGCCAAAAGAAATTAAAATGGTAAGATGAAAGCCAGCGTACCACCGCTATATTTAAGTTGCCTAGGCATATAAACAGTTGAAATATTGTGAGAAAGCACTTAAACAGTGTTGGCTCATATAAACTAGCAAGAAAGTCTTGTGATGGAGTTCATAGGAAAAGTTAAGGAGTCAAATGAAGTAGGCATGCATTTCTTTAGGACAGTACGGCAGGCACTGCTGACACATTGGCCAACTCAGGTTTAGCCTAACAAGTAACAAACAAACGTTCGAATCAGGCAATACAGGAAAGCAGGCAACTGAACTATTTGTAATTCTATAGGATTACAGGTTGAGGGCACAAGCTAAGAAAGCAGCCCACACACATGACATATCACAGTAACTAAAACACACTAGCTTACCATAGGTCGCTGTGAAGGCTCGCTGCTGTTGCAATGTTCTTTGAAGATGTCGTCAGCATCCCGTGCTTGCAAATCTAGTCATTGTAGTTTATTCTCCCCCCTCGATTTTGGTAAAACTTATTTTAATCACATGCACTGGTTCAAATTGATCATCAATGGTTCATATAAACTAATGAAAGAATGGTGTGCGCTTACACGACAATATATGTGCTTCACTCTATTTTTATGCTTGTTCGAGGTGCCAGCCCCAAAAGAAAAACATTTTGCTTGATGCGGTTGGCAGCTCCATAATGAATAAAAAGCAACAAATTAGTCATGCAACTTGGGAAGATCAAGAACGCACAAAAAAGTTATGAACTGAGGCTCGGAACAGTGCGGTAATAGCTAGCATTGAAAAATGTAGGTTAAGACGAACCAAAAGCAGTGGAACTACAAGCTAGTTTGTTGATGTGTAATTTAGCATAGAGAACATAGAAGTAGTCCAGTACAATAATTGTAACCTACAGGTGACATCAGAACAACACCATTATCATAAATATAGCATGCAAGAAGTAATAGGTGGCAGTAATATCTAGGAAGTACAGTAATACTTAGGAAAAAACAAAAGCATTGTAACTATAGGTTCACTGATTTGTAATTTAGCACATATAACCTGTTCACTACCACACATTTGGACCTGCAGGTGTAAGCAGAATAACGCCTCTCATAAAAAAATGAATGATGCCCTAAAGAAATTCGAAGGCGCGGTGCTTATGCTAAGAAAGTGAACGTAGGCGCCGACCGTTGGAGAATAGCACCTGATTCTCGGCAGCGTATGGGCATCATGGTCATACGTGAAAGTTAACTGTCGTCGATGGTGCCCGTGTTGCGGTTGAGATTGGACCAGTTGTCGCCGTTGGTGAAGCGGCTCCGGTACTTCGGTTGCGGCGCCTGTCGACATCCAAGAAAGCTGATCTGTGTTATGTGAACTATTGTACAATAAAGACGAGAAAAACCAAAGGAGTACAAGTTGAAATAACCTGATGAGGCGGCGGCGTCAGTAAAGCTAGGCCGATGCAGTTGAATATGGTGTCCGTGGAGTGGGTCTGGTGCAGTGGACGAAGGCATCGACGAAGCACATCCGGCGCGGTGAACAATGCTTTCGATGAGGCGGATTTGTTGCGGCAGAAGAGGGGGTCTATGAAGGGCCAACGATGTGGCGGTCGAGGGCGTCGGTGAAGGGCCTACACTGTGGTGGACAAGGGCGCCGGTGAAGCCGATCTGGTGTGGTGGACCATGGTGGCGGTCAAGGTGATCTGGTGCGGTGGACAAGCCAGTCGCTGAAGCGGCTCCGGTGCAGTGGTGAGTTGGTCGTTGGGGGTTCCAAGGTGCGGAAGGTAGATCCGGCGGGTGTGAGGTGCACCACTGCGGTGGAGGACTAGATTCGGCGTATTGGGGGAGGGGGAGGTGGGGAGGGGTGGGTTCTAGGGGAGAATGTTGGGGGCAAAGAGGGGAAAACAATGGAGTTACCAAAGCAGCCCTTTTCTATTGATGTGGCAGGGGTAAAAGAGGAATATCACAGGATTAAACTTTTGGGCGCGAGATATTTCGATCTGAGAGGGAAGTTTATGTGTTCTGCTCTTGTACAACCGACTATCTTGTCATGGCCGAGTATTTATTTGTTGTGCACACAAAAAAACATAAAGGTGCAAGTTTCGACAATCAATGTCTCCAACTCGAAACTTAGATTGTCCATTCAATTCAAATATGGATCATTGAGCGAGTGGAAGCAAATAGCATCATATGCTCCAATTCAAATGAAATTTTGAATGTGTTTATCCTAAATATGATGACACTAACAAAAATGTATGTGTATGAATAAAGGGGATGAATATAAGGTTTGAACATGAGCGAATGTGTGTATCTCTAGGTTTGATATATGAATTTGAAATCAGCGATCCCGGGTTAAAAAATGTACCCCCCATTTAAATGAATTACAAAAGCTAATAATTGAGTCGAATTCAAAATTTTCAATCGTAGGTCAGTAATTCTAGTACTTCAAAGTATACCTCACATGTTCAAAAGTATCACTATCTCAAAGTCCAAAATATGAAACAAATTGATCAAGCATGACTGCACACACTCTTGACCATACATTTCAATTACGTCTATGTCTCTTGGACACACACCCCTCACTCTTTATCTGAAGCACACCACCCCGGCCCCTCTTCCCCCACACAAGCCTTTCTCTCTCCCCCAGACACAAACACGCACACACATTATCCCCTCTCTTCTAGGTCTGGCCCCCAATATAGGTCTCTATCTCTTTGTCTCTTGGACATGCACACATCTCTTCCCCTACTCTCTAGGTCTCCCGGCATCTCTCTTTCCCAAGCACACGCACTCTCTAGCCGTGTATCTTTCCCATACACACAAAACACTACCCGAGCGTCTTTGTCCCTAGGTATCTGGCTCTCGCACACTCTCCACCATCTCTCAATCTCTCTCTCACATTGATACACATCTCACTCACCACCACCCCTACACACAAACACCCTCCCTCTCCTTATGCACCTCTCTCATCTTTCCATCTCTCCCACATGCGCACCTGACCCTCCTTCCCTCGATATGCTGTAACTCTCTCCAGCTGATCATCGATCTCAAACTCGCACGCTGTTCTTTCTGATACGTCTCCAACGTATCTATAATTTTTTATTGTTTCATGCCATTATATTATCAATCTTGGATGCTTTATATGCATTTTTATGCTATTTTATATCATTTTTTGGGACTAACCTATTAACTCAGTGCCTAGTGCTAGTTCCTGTTTTCTGCTTGTTTTGGCTTTTCAGAAAATCAATACCAAATGAAGTCCAAATAAGAAAAAACTTTAAAATGGTTTTTTCTGGACTAGAAGGGACCCTAAAAGCTTCAGGAGGAGACCAGACGAGATATGAGAGAGCCACAAGCTCGAGGGGCGCGCCTCCTGAGCTTGTGGGCCCCACACAGCTCCGTTTGACCTAATTCCAAGCCTATAAATTCAGAAATATTCCCAAACCAATAGAGAGCCACCCGAAATAACTTTTCTGTCGCTACAAGCTTCTCTTCTTCCACGATCCCATCTGGAAGCCTTTTCCGGTACTCTGCCGGAGGGGGAATCGACCATGGAGGGCTTCTACATCAACCTTGCTGCCCTACCGATGATGTGTGAGTAGTTCACCACAGACCTACGGGTCCATAGCTAGTAGCTAGATAACTTCTTCTCTGTCTTTGATCTTCAATACAATGTTCTCCTCGATCTTCTTGGAGTTCTATCCGATGTAATCTTCTTTTGCGGTGTGTTTGTTGGGATCCGATGAATTGTGGGTTTATGATCAGATTATTCATTGAAAGTAATTGAGTCTTTTCTAAACTTTATTATGCATGATTATTATAGCTTTGTATTTCTCTCCGATCTATCCGTTTGGTTTAGCCAACTAGATTGATTTATCTTCAGGGGGGAGGTGCTTTGTAGTGGGTTAAATCTTGCCGTGGCCTCACCTAGTGACAGAAGGGGACGGGGTACGTAATGTATTGTTGCTACTAAGGATAAAACAATGGGGTTTATTCATATTCATTGATTTTACTTTGTCTACATCATGTCATCTTGCTTAAGGCGTTACTATGTTTGTCATGAACTTAATACCATAGATGCATGCTGGATAGCGATCGATTGGTGGAGTAATAGTAGTAGATGCAGGCATGAGTCTGTGTACTTGTCACGGAAGTGATGCCTATATATGTGATCATTGCCATGAATACGTCGTACCTATGCGCTTTTCTATCAATTGCCCAACAGTAATTTGTTTACCCACCATATGCTATGTGTTCGAGAGAGAAGCCTCTAGTGAAAACTATGGCCCCCGGGTCTACTTTAAGCATATTTAAAAAACCTAAAAATTCTTTGCTGCACTTTATTTACTTTTCTTTTGTTTTGCAATTTACTTATCTACATATACAAGATTTAATCCCTGCAATTAACGAGTTCAAGGGGATTGACAACCCTCTTGCCCGCATTGGGTGCAAGTATTTGCTTTTGTGTGTGTAGGTGCTGTTCACGAGGGTTTGTGTGATTCTTCTATTGGTTCGATAAACCTTGGTTCTCACTGAGGGAAATACTTATCTCTACTGTACTGCTTCTCCCCTCCTCTTTGGGGAAAATCTCAACGCAGCTCACAAGTAGCACTTTCCACCATCTATTTAGATCTCTCATGAAGTCTCTCTGACACACACAATGACTCGCTTTCATTGTGTCTCCCTACATAGGCCACTTTCGCACACCATCGACCTTGTCTCCCTATCTATTGGCCACTTTCGCACAACATCGACCTCTCTCTCTATATCTCTCTCTTGCATGCTCTCTCTCTCTCTCTCTCTCTCTCTCTCTCTCTCTCTCTCCCGCGCACCCCTCTCACACACACACACTCAATGTCTCTTCAAAATAGCACGCACCCCCGCCCGTACCCACGCTATCCCGCTACTAGACGTTCGTATACCACCTAGCGATGACTATGAGCACAAGAGCGAGCCGAAGGCGCGCCGCCGTCATCGTCCCTCCTTACCGGAGATGAGAAAACCTTGTTTTAGACAGTCGGGAAGTCATCGTGCTAGGTCCCCACATGCTCAGCCGTTGAATAGAACGTAGATCCAAGTTTATTGAAACAAGTATGAGTAATACATTTATATTTGTATAGTTTCGAGTTTTCCATCAAGATATTATGCACCCATGGTCGACAGTTAGTTTGAATTACGTACACATACGTACTATGTAACTAGTCGTGCTTATTGACTTCCAAAGCTTAACTTTCACTCCCACTTACAATATGTAGAGTATTTAAAACAAACTACCACTTTCCAACCAGCCCTAGCAAGAAACTACTGTACAAAAATTAGCAAAAACATACCAAAAATTTCTCAATCCGTGGCAAAAAACTACTACCAAGTGCGGATTAGGCTCGTTTAAACCCGTTTATGACAGGGTTGACCCACACATCTGTGCTGGTGAGGCACCTTAAGTCAACACCGTCTGTTTGACCGTTGTGTTGACCATTATGATAGGTGGGACCCACATGTAAGCATCAATCCTCTTCTTCCTCCTCCAAGCTTTTTTCCTGAACATTACTTCAAATAGTTTGTATGCGTGGTCGTCGCCGGCGCCGGTGATGGGCGAGCTGGCCACCGCTCCGCCGGACGGGCCGGCCGCCGCGACGCCAGGCAAGCTAGGTGCCGGCCGCCAGGCGAGCAAGCCGCCACGCTGGCCTCCGCATGGGCTGGCTGGCTGGCTTGAGCGCGGCTCACGCGCGAGCAAGCCGCCGCGCTGGCCTTCGCCCGAGCCGGCTGGCTGGCCTTAGCGGGGCACACGCGAGCAAGCCGCCGCGCCGCCGTGCCAAGCTAGCTAGCCAAGCTTGCACTCAAGCAGCTGGATGCATCCAGCAGGTTGTGTGCTAGCTTGGCTAGCTAGCAGCCACTAGCGCCGCTTCGAGCTAGCCTCCGGGCTGCCGCAAGATGGGCTTCACGCCGCCGGCGCTTTTGACATCGCCTTCTGCCAGCGGCGGTGGCTGCCTGCCATGGCCAAGGATGACGGGGTAGATGGGCCGGAGGTCGGAGGAGACTTGGGGATTTTTTTTGAGACTGACATGTAGGTCCCACATGTCATAATGCCTAACTTGTCAGTCAAACAGATGGCGGTGACTTAAGGTGCCACACGGGTTTAAACGAGCCTAATCGGCACTTGGTAGTTTTTTGCCACGGATTAAGAAAATTTTGGGATGTTTTTGCTAATTTTTGTAGAGTGGTGGTTTCTTGGTAGGGCTGGTTGGAAAGTGGTAGTTTTTTTGTTAAATACTCCAATGTGTACAAGGAACAATCTACTAGTAACAAATAGCAATACTATGTTGCGTTGTAGTGGTCGCGGAAGTCAAGCTCTCAATGCATGGTTCTGGGTTCGATCCCCGCCCAAAGCACGGCGGCCTTTTTTATATTTTGTTAACCTCGCTGCGAGCAACATTGTGTCGCCGTGCTCGAAAAAAACTCTGTTAATCCTACCGCCTGCGCGAGAGTGTCTAGTTCTATTCCGCCTACTGGAGCACTCTTTTCGAAAAGAACCGAAGATAGTTGTACACGCACATAAAACATTTCACAATATTTCAGTAGAACTTTAGAAACAAACAAGTCAAATTACATTGTGAATATGGCTCATTTTAGACTGGGCCATAAATTTTGTCCATTAAGAAAATCAGTGGTAATCATATTCTTTTTGTTTCTCAAGCTGTAATCCAAATATAATTTTCTTTCTTGTGGCATGGTTGAAATATACGTATACATGTTAAATTAGTTTGAGTTTTTTAAGAAAACTTTCTTTGTACACAAGTAGTTTGACTTTTGAAAGTACGATGCACGTGTGGCACCACAATCTGGGTGCACCGGATAGCCCAGCCACGTGCATGGGTTTTCCCTCCTGTATATTTTGCATTTGCCATCATCTCGTGGCTCGCGTGCGATCAGGCCGGGAGATGCCGTGTGAGAAGGGAGGCGACTTATATCACAACAACATTTCTTGCCTACAAGCTTGCCCTTTAGCCGCCCCTCGCTTGCTACTTCCTCAGTTGCCATCTTTAATGGCACCTCCCAATTAAGCCGGAGGAGCCGGAAAAGCCTGCCGCCGCATTGGGAACAGTGCAATATGGCCCTGGACCTAAAGTATGTAGCTTGTGCCGTTGCACGCATGGACTTTGCTCCTTATAGTACTACATTGCATGCATGGACTTCGCTCCTTACATTGGATCGGCTCTAAAGTCGCACTACTACTACTAGTACGACTACTCGTACTCCTATAAACCTTGCGATTGGTTCTTCGCCTCTTTGGGAAGTCCAACAATGATGGTACTACAGTATATGCTTCTGGCAATCTGACACCGAATGAACTGCTGCACGTCCACCGTGTGGGCTAGGGCTAGGGAGAGCGCACAGTAGTCAAAAGCTTCTCCTCGTCCTGTGAGCCACCGCATGCATGGGCGAGGGAGAGGGTGTAGTAAGAAAGCTTCTCCTCGTCCTGCGAGCCACCGTGTGTGTGGGTGAGGGAGAGGGCATAGCAAGCAAGCTTCTCCTCGTTCTGCGAGTAGACGGGACACATCAAAGTAGTACTAGTACTACTAGTCCATATATACTGCCTCCTTTCTGGTTAATATGGCTCAATTTGAAACGAGATAAATACACTGGCGGTCACTCTATTTGAAGCGAAAGCACAATACAGTCACTGGAATTCAGAATACGCTCATTACGGTCACTTTATATGTTTTGCGGTGATGAAACCGTCACTAGCTCACCGTAGAGCACCGTATTGCACTCTGTTGATCGGCCAAATAGTCTACGTGGCACTTTGTTGTCTGGTTAAATTGGCACGTGGTTTGTGGGTCCCACATGTCAGTTGGCAAAGGAAAGAAATAAGTTAAAAAAACTGTACGCGGGCGCGACAGGAGTCCAACCCTTGCGCGCGAACCACACTGGCTGTGTATGTGTGTGCATGCACGTGTAGGTTAAGCACTTGAGCGTGAGTGTGTGTGTTGTGTCTTGTGTTGTGTGCCGCATGGATGCGTGAGTGTTGCGTGTGTGCATGTGTACGTGTGAGTGTTGCATGCAATGCATGTATGAAAGTTCTAGTCCCTCCCATTCACATGTTCATATTTCAAGCTTCATTAAAACGTTGCATGCAAGAATTAAGAGAAAACTCACCAATGCATGTAAAAGTTCTGGTCATTTGTTGTTCACGCATGCACGCATGCATTGCAATTAATACGTTGGTAAACACAATTTTCTTGAGGAAAACGAGCCCATTAATTGAGTACTTTTGCAAAGTAGTACTACAGAAAATTCTTATGGCACTCATCATCTACTATCTTGGTTGGTGAAATTTTTGAATTGAGCTGTATATAAACCGAAAGGAGGGAGTTGGTACGTAATTGGCGCCGGGAGCCTGGGCCAATGGTTCTTGTTGTTGGACAGGATGAGAGTAGAGGCCTAAATAGATATGAAGTCTTGACGATCCATTATTCCCCATCGGCCAGAGAAAACTATTCAACTAGTCTTCATAGTGAAGTGACAATACACGCTGCAGCAGATGGGACACTTAATTAATAAGTTGAGCCAGCATGTTGGTGTTACTAAATTAGCCTTACCCTATAGTGCCATCATGTCTGCCAGTGGAGCACGCTTCCGCAATTACGCGTACTCACCTCACTCTTCCATTAACTAACATATGCGCCCGCTTGAGGTAGACCCACATGTCATCGGCTTAACTATTTACACTCTGAAGGACAGTATATACTAGTAGTACTAGTAGAATTGAGATTTAATGCACCTTCTTCCCCATCTCTCCCTCTTCTTCCTCCTCTCTTCCCCATCTTCGTCCGCACACCATTTTCCCCCACTCACCGCTCGCCCGCCCGCGTTATCTTCCTCGGTCGCTCGCACGCACTATCTCCCCCCGCTCACTGCTCGCCCACACAGGCCATCTTTGCTCACCCGCCCGCATCCACTTCCCCGCTCGCCCGCACGCACCGAAAACCCCAATCACTCAGCGCCCTAAAAACCCAATGGCAGAACCGACTGACACGCAGAGCCGCGATTGAAATTCCCTCCCCAATGTTCTCTTCGAGCAGATCTGTAATCGTATGGACTGGCTCAGCACCATATGTCTGGCCGCATGCTTGGTGTCTATGCACCGTCTACTCGTCGGCAGCCGACCGACCCTTTTCAAGACACCTTGCTTGTTGATGCCCAATCCTCGCAAGTGGCCCAGACACCAACATGGCGATCCTACGGAGGTTTCCGTCATGCCCCTCGACATGCTACCACTCCCCGCCCACCTGTCCTTCATGCGCCGCCACTACTGGGCAGGCATGAAGGCCAACTGGATTGTCCTCATCCACGAATCGGGTAGTCTATGGTGTCTCGTGGATATCTACACCCAGCGAGAGATCACCCTTCCATCGTTGGATACTGCCGACATCGAGCCTCGTGGCCCGCCGCCCACTCTTACCTACAATGCATGAGAGGCGTCGGGCATTTGGTTGGATCTCCATTTGTTGAAGGTTGTAATCTGTGGAGTGCCCACAGCATCAGAAGACTACATAGATTACGAGCTCATTGCCTTGTTCGATGGGGGATTAGCCTATCTAGAATCTGGTCGCCATACATGGTTATGGCTCATCATCAATCCTGTTTACCCTCCATTTCTATCTGATGCTCTAGTGCACGATGGCATAGTTTACGTGGTGGACGCAGATATTGGCTGCATATACTAGTGGGATCTATCCTCGTGTAGTTGTTCTATCTCATCTCATCTTTACCATATGAATACAACTGCCTATTGATTGTCGGAAATTTAGAATAGATAGTATGAGTATAACCACATCATTGCTATATGTTCCTCTCATTTCCTAGATTTTTATGACCACACATGTTATTGTTAGAGTTGATATGAGATCAATTGGCATCTACTGATTGTTAGAATAGATATCATGAGTATAACCACATGATTGTTGTATGTTCCTCTTATTTCCAAGATTTTTATAACCACGCATGTTATTGTTAGAGTTGATATGAGAACAATTGGCATCTAACTGTTATGGTAGAGTATGAGTAGGCCCTGGCATAGATGTTTTCCTCTCATTCTTACATGATATTTGAACCATGACATATTTCTAGAATATGAAAACCATTGGCACTTTTTTAAAAATTAGGGTATGATTATAACCACGACATTGCAATTCTTTGGCTATGATCTATGTCACTGTTATAATAATCTTAGTTCCTCACATACTCTGAACATGATTGTATATTTTTGTCCTTTTGGTCTCCAATTTGATTTGTTGCAGCAGACGAAAATGCCCTGGCCTTTGTAATTATAGGACCTGGAAAGATAGCTTCCAATGGGTGGTGGTTTATCACTCGTTCAACTGACGGTGGGCATTTGATGCCCATTCGCACGTACAAAAGTGACCAACCATTTCATCAAACCACATGCAGTACAATGCGCGGGGCGTTTCGCGACTGTGATGGCTATGGCTGCTTCGTGTTCGAGAAAGATCCCAGCTCCATTGGGCTAGGCGTATTCAATTGGAGGTGGGTTTACAGCCTCGGAACCACTCCCTGTTCCTCGGGCTCAATTATCAGATCATCCAACCAATCATCGAACATATCACCGACGATGATTATCATGCTATGCCGGTTCCATTCACCAGGGGGAACTATGTTTACACATCGTACCATGGGTTTCATGAAGCACCATATCCAGAGATTTGTCGACACAGCTTGTTGCCAGATGAACTTCAGTGTGTGAAAGGCATCAAGCTTGTAAGCACCTATTTGTAAGCTCCTTCTAAACACTCCTGCATAATTCCCATAAAACTAAGCCTCTAGTAACGCCCCTCTAATATTATTTGAAGTAATATGGAAGCAACCTAGAGATTGGATGAATGTACTCCATTACTAAATTTGTAGTACTAGTAGTCCTCTACCGTATTGCGCTACTCGTACTAGTAAGTAGTACTTGTACGACTAGTAGTACTAGTACACGTCGGTCAAATTATTCATCATGTCCTCACATTGAATTGACGTGACAACACGCTGCGCGTGAGGTGACACAAGACTCCCGGCGGCTTGTTCGGTTCACCAAAGTGAGCCTCACCCCTCTGGTAGTCCAGCAACACTCTCCCAACTCTCCCGGTCTCCCTGCTTCCCAGCCGCCGCCTTGTTCCGATCCAATTGGTATGATGGGCGATGAGCTAGTGGAGTTGCTATACTTCATTGAAAGTACTCAAAAGGAGGATGCCGAGAAATTTCATCTCAAGAAGGAAGCTCTTCAAGCTTGCCGCATGAAGGAAGGAACCAACGAGGCCGCTCCTGTGAGTATTCGTCCCGTCGCCCTGTATGATGATTTCTTTATGGGGTTTTTCAAGTCTTTAGAGTATGCATGTAGTAATGAAGACGAGACCCCAGTTTTTCGGGTGTCATGGATTTTACATTTAGAGTAGCACTTATCTATCGAAATCTTTCATCATTTACTTAAACAGTTGATTGATCATACATTGAGTAACATTTAACTGGAATTAAACGCTGCAAGTCCAAGAAGGATTGGCCGGTGCTGCCGGCTGGCGTCAAGTACGATCCCACGGATCAGGAGCTGATCAAGCACCTTGAGGCCAAAGTGAGTGCTGACAACGCGAGATCTCACCCTCTCATCGATTTGTTCATACCAACCGTTGACAGCGAGCACGGCATATGCTACACCCATCTTGAGAAACTTCAAGGTGAGACACCGATCGACCGTCTACTTGCACAAAATATATTCCTTCCGTTTTGCAAATTTCTAAGGTATGCTACCCGGCCTGGGATTGTATTTCACCAATATTGTAGGTATCACACTGAGTGGCCTACGCAAGCATTTCTTCCAGTGCAACTACATGGCGTTCAAAAGGGGCACGCAGTCGCGTCACAAGATACAATCGGAGTGCGGCTTGCACGCGACGTGGCACAAGACTGGAAATACCATGTCGGTGATGGTTAATGGCCGGCAGACAGGCAGCAAAAAGGTTCTGGTGCTACACACCAACAAGAACTTCGACCAGCAGAGGACCAACTGGGTGATGCACCAGTACCACCTCGGGTTCCTCGAGCAAGAGAAGGAGCAGGAGCTGGTCGTCTGCAAGATCTTCTACCAGACGAAGACGAGGGCCAGGACTAAAAATATTATAAGTTAGTTTGGTACTAGTTCTACCTGGTCGTCTGCAAGTTGGTGTTGTTGTTAAGGATCTTTTGGTATGAACTTGGCATTTCCTTCCAACCATCATGTTGAGGATCAACGTGGATATAACACTGAATCAATTGTTACGAAATGAATTTTCAGGCACCTGATAAGTAGCAAAAGCACCTACCATTCAAATTCCCAGTTCTCCAAAGTTTTAACATCTTCCATTACGCAGGGGATCCATCAGGTTTCTTAGGCTGACAGTTGGGCGCAGCACGTCGGGACTGGACTGTGGCACACCAAGCCCAGCTACAAATTGTTAAAGAGAGGAGCGATGGATTTGGGACTTTAAGAACAGTTAAGTGTCGGGACCTCGATCGCGTGAAGCGCCACCCATGCCATCCCTCTAACCCACATACCACTAAAAAAACCCACATACCACATGTTCTCTCATTCGAGTTCTCAGTTAACCAAATATTTTAACAGGCATGGGAAACGGGAGTCGCCGCTTCCGACGATCATTTTTGCACTCAAAAAATGCCTAGTTGGTCATTGTATAGTTGAAATATGTAAAATGTTCCATAAGAAAAAGAAATATGTAAAATGTAATTAATTTGGTCTGGTGTCAATGAAAATCATCCGATTTGCATGAAATGTGTCTGTGGAACTAGAAGAGGGCTGTCCATATAGAGACTAACAGTACAAACCCAGCAGGTCCATGGCCGTACGCAAGCAAGTGCATGCACTTATTATCACGATGGAAAAAATGCTGACGTCTGAGACCCACGAAATTTTCAACGTAGTAAATAAACGAGAATTCTATAAGGAGAGACTGACAACTAGGATCCAGCAGGTATATTTTCTTTTGAGGTCAAGCAAGTATCAACTGGGTTGTTGACTGCCTAGGCTAGGTTTTGGTTTTTAATAGGCGCAGCCCATGACGACATGCGGGCACAAGGATCCAGCAGGTATGAACTGGCTTCTGGGCCGCTCAGCCTTGGTTTTATTTTTTCTTAGAACATCCGCAACCCAGCTTTTTTTACTGAAGAAAACGCACAGCTCAGTTCTATTTTTCTCTGAAAATGCCATGTCCAACTTTCATTTTGATAGTTTTATTAGTATATATATTATTATATTAAAAATACGTAAAGTTCCCTTTTCACCTTTTCTTCCTTATATTTTGTTGTTGTTTTCCCTCCCATCCCTGATTTTTGTACCACTGGTGTTCCCTAAAACCAACACAATTGTCCCACGTATTATTAAATTACAAAAATAAAAAAACATTTTATTTGGTAAATAAATAAGTTCTTACAAAATAATTGTTTATCATTATAAGTTGGTAGGTAAATCATGGTGATTGCATACAAAAATCATTATAAAACGTGATAATATTTTACGGACCAATGTAATAATAGACGTGCAATCAAGTCTCAATCTACTAGAATGTTTATGCTCCCGTCATAAATCACGCGCAAATTATCTACCGTTATAATAAAATGCCAAGACCAGGTTTATTTTTTAACATTGCTCTGTCCAGCTGTGCTAGGCTGAAAATCTTTTTTTTTGCGAATTTCTAGGTTGCAAATCTTTCAACACAAGGAGGGATGCATTTCAGCTTGCGCAGAAAATGGGCTGTAATAAGTAATGGGCAGTAAATATAAAAAAACGTAGCAAACTGGCGATTACCCCTAAAAAAAGCAAACTCACAATTAGTTTCAAATTTTGTTTTTTTTTAGATTTTGAGATTTTAAATATCATTAGATTTTAACCTAATTTAAATTTATTTTCAAATTAGTTTGTTTCTGACTCGAAATTTCGGGATCAAAATAGTTCAGACTTCACTCAAATATGCAAAATTACGTTGAACTTTTTCATCATGGCTGTAATAAATTCCTTAAGAATTAGCAAATGGGTTGTAAATTATTTAAAAAATAGCAAAAGGTATGTATGCTGTCTGCCACAGATTTGGAGGCTGACTTGTGGGCCTACTAAGTTGATGCGTACGCAAGGCTTTGTCAACTTAGTCAACAATCGACTCTACCAGCGTGACCGTTCGATGTCAATCCAACGGCCGTCGTGCTTCTTCAATCACTGATCTTCCTACTGTAGCCGCCCAAACAAGCGCCGGCGGGACCACCTGCTCGAGCCTCTCGTGGTCGGCTGTGCTGCCGCGCAGGCCTTACCGTCCCACCCTACTCCCATCGCTGGCCAGGCCATCCGTGTACTCACCCACACCTCCTGTTATTCTCTGGTGACGACAGCCTCACACCGCAGCCGAACCAGTAAATCCTCATACTCCCCTCCGCGTGGGCATCCACAGCCGAGTGTTCCCCGGCACCGGGTCATTCCCTTCCTAGGCCTCGCCGTTGTCCACCGCGTTGGTGCTCTCGGTACGGTGTCGTGAACGTGGTCAACGAACGACAGCCATCGGAAGAGGACTGTACGTGGGGAGGCTGACAGCTGGTGATGTGGACATAGCCTCTACATATACGACCAATACTATTGAGCACATATACAATAATCAGGCAATTTCTCTTAATAATTATATAAATTATTATTTTGTTGCTCCGAATAGAAATACGACACAATCTTTTATCTTATGCAGAATTGTCGGAGATTTACCCAAACCTCGTGTTAAAATTGCGTGCAGACATATACATATGCATGGTATATGTTGCATGTGTGCACCATGGTGCAACCGAACAATTCATGAAGTCCCGGTGTTCTGAGTAACCGAGTAGGGAGTCCAGCGAGAGGGAGCCCCCGTTGAGAGTCGAGAAAGTTCCACCGCTCCCGGCCCGATCCCTTATCTTCTCCAACGGCGACGCCGGCCGGAGCGGAGACGGGAGAGGTGCATGGCGTTGTCCTATGTATATAGAGTCTAGGTATAGGTCGAGGTCGAGTAGTGCCCATGTGGCGTATGGCTGTATGCCGATGTGGAGAGCGCCGCCGCCGCGTACGAGCAGCGGCTGGTGGCTCACGGTGGCTGCGCTTCAGGCAAGGCTGGCTGGCGGCCAGTCGCTGCCGAGGGGCGTGCTGCTGGCTCATCCACCAATAAGCTCGTCTGGTCCCCTGTTCTGGAGGCCCTCCGCTACTTCTCTAGCTCGTGGCGTCGCCGTGGTGGTGAAGACGAAGAGGAGAAGAGATGGAGAACCAGATCGGGTCAGTGCTCTTATCCAGTGGCTGTTTGGGAGTGGCCTTGGCGCCAGCTACGGCGTTCGGTGGCCGGCCGGCTCCATCACACCATCGTACATGCTGGCCTTCTACTTCTTCCTCCCGGCCAAGATGCCTAAAGGGAGGTAGCTCATCTTCTTCACGGAGTCTATGGCGTGGTGCCATGGAAGCTTAGTGTTGACACACGAACGCGTCACGCGTACCCTCAACGCCGGGGGTGATGCACCGCAGCTCACGTCGAGGGAGGTCCTACCGGCAGCGCGATACGCAAGACAACCGGAGGACGCTTTTGAAGACCCGAAACCCCGCGCACCCGGGAGGGACCCCGTCAGGGAGCGCGGCGGCTATGGGCTGCCCTAGGTCGATTCGCTCGCCCCTAGGGCCTCGAAGTTCGCAGCTCTCCAACACGAAGAACGACGAAGAACGAGGAAGAAGATACGAGGGTAGGAGACAAAACGTAGGTGAAAAAGTAGTATATTGATTGTTCGATTGTGTGTTGTTTTAATCGGCCGTCACCCCCAACATATATAAGAGGCGGCTGGACTTTTCGTACAAGCAAAGGATTCATCTAGGCTTTCCTTACAAGAAAATTACATTAATTCACGTCCTAGAGTCCTAGTTCTGGTCCCGCTCGGATTCAGCCTGAATCTGGTCCAATCTCCTGTCTTGCTCCTTGCGTGGGCCGTGGAATCTGCACACGACCTCCGATGGAGATGGTCCAAACACGAATTTTGTGCGCTTCGACGAGGCCAATAATCCGTATGTTTATCACTTTTCCAAATAAGGCCATCTTGAATACTCCACGGGGTCATCCTTAATTTCGAGTCGGACTCATTCATATAGCTGACTGGACCATCCGACTCTTGTATCGTCTCTGCAGGTCATATACTACGTCGGATGACGATGACTCCAAAAGCAAAGTTGACCGTTTCGACGAGACGAACAACTTTCATGTTGAACACTTTTGGATCTGAGGCCATCTAGATAAGTATTTGAGCCCATCTTCAGCATCTCGTCGGACAGTTTTTACTGTTCACGCGCGGCAAGCTTCCCCGGCAAGGTATTGTTCACGCGGCGAGGGTACTGTTCACGCGCGGCAAGCTCCCCCCCGGCAATGTTACTGTTCACGCGCGGCAAGCTTTCCCCGGCAACGGTACTGTTCACCCCGGCAAGGTACTGTCCACCCGGCAAGGGTACTGTTTCACCCGGCAAGATTACTGTTCACCCGGCAAGCTTTCCCCGGCAATGGTACTGTTCACGCGTGGCAAGCTTCCCCCGGCAAGGTACTGTTCAAGCGACGATGGTACTGTTCACCCGGCAAGTTACTGTTCACGCGCGGCAAGCTCCCCCCGGCAATGTTACTGTTCACGCGCGGCAAGCTTTCCCCGGCAAGGATACTGTTCACCCCGGCAAGGTTACTGTTCACCCGGCGGGGGGCACTGTTCACCCGGCAGATTACTGTTCACCCGGCAAGCTTTCCCGGCAATGGTACTGTTCACGCGCGGCAAGCTTTCTGGCTGCACCTTACGGGCCCTTTTTGAGGCAGTAAACGACCTCGGATGAAAATGTGCCCAAAAGCAATTTTGACCGTTTCGACGAGACGAACAACTTTCATGTTGAACGTTTTTCGATCCGAGGCCATCTTGAATGGCTAATTGCTCACGCATTGCATCAGACACTCGCCAAGACGTGTCTGGTCTCCCGCGTCTTATTTCGCCTCTTGACATGGCTGCATTCAGATAGTTCTAACTTTTGCATACGAACTCGGATTGAGATGATTTTTATATGAAAATCGACCGATTCGACGAGACGAAGACAATTCATGTAGAAAGTTTTCTCATATGAGATCATCTTGAGGGCGTAATCAGCCGAATAGTGTTCTGGATACAAAATCCCAGTACTTCGAACACAATTTCGGCTTTCGAGATGAGATCAGATGGCAATGGCCCAAACTTCAAAGTTTCTCCTTGCCGGATCGCCTCCTTGCCGGGCCGTCTCCATGCCGGATCACCTCCTTGCCGGGCCGTCTCCTTGCCGGATCGCCTCCTTGCCGGACCGTCTCCTGCCTCTGTTTGGGTCTTCGGCAAGCACTCAAAACCGGCAAGCTTTTCGCTTGAGCCCACCTTTACTGCATTCTGCATCGTGCCAAAATCAGGTGTCAACACATGCCCCCCTGTTTTTCGGCAAAACTTGTGTGCCGAAAAATAATTTGCATTAGGCTTGTTCTAAGGACGATGTCAACACTCCATCGGCCATTAATATGTGCTTAGGGCGATAATTATATATCGGCCATTGCCTATTTAGGCTTCTTGCCACACACTTGGGTGGTACTTCTTCAAATACTTGCCATTGAGAGCTCGAGGTAGCAATGTTCCTTGCATGGATTCCACCAAATATGAATTTCCGGAAACTATTCTTGCAATCTTGAAAGGACCTTCCCAGCTTGGAGACCACTTCCCGAATTTTCTGTCCTTTGAACCAATCGGTAGAATCACCTTCCATACAAGATCACCAATCTGAAAATTCTTCAACCTGACCTTCTTATTGTAAGCTCTTGCTACCCTCAACTTGTCCCTTTCTATGGCTTTTAATGCAGTCAAACGTTTATCGGCAACCTCATCAACGTTGTCCATCATCAAGTTATAAAAGTCCACTGCCGATAAATCATTTTGTTTGGCTATTCTCAAAGCATTCAAATTCACCTCTACCGGTAAAACAGCTTCTTGACCATATACGAGCTCATATGGAGTTACCTTCGTCGCACCATGCCTTGAGATTCTATGCGCCCACAAAGCCTCGGACAATAATTCATGCCACCTTCTTGGATTATCTTCAATCTTCTTCTTGATGAGCTTGATCAAAATTTTATTGCTAGACTCAGCTTGTCCATTGGCTTGAGCATAATACGGGGAGGAATTGAGCAACTTTATCTTATATGATTCGGCAAATTCTCCAACTTGATGAGACATGAAAGATGAACCTTGATCCGTAGTTAATGTTTGCGGAATACCGAATCTATGAATAATGTGCTCACTTATGAATTGAATTACCTCCGTATGCGTCATATTCTTGAGAGGTACTGCTTCAGACCACTTAGTGAAATAATCAGTTGCCACCAACACGAACCGATGCCCCTTTGAAGAGGATTGATGAATCTCTCCAATAAAGTCCAATCCCCAACCTCTAAAGGGCCACGGCTTGAAAATAGGATGTAACATAGCAGCGGGAGCTAACTGAATATCACCAAACTTTTGACAAGCTTCACATCCTTTATAATACCTGAAGCAATCATTGATCATCGTCGGCCAATAAAATCCAGCACGTCGTAACAACCACTTCATCTTGGGGGCCGACTGATGAGTACCGCAAATTCCTTCATGAACCTCTCCCATAGCAACTCTTGCTTGATCCTCGTCCAAACACTTCAAAAGAACATCTTCAACCGTTCGGCGATAAAGACCACCGTCTCTTATTGTATATTTGAAAGCCATGCGCCGAACAGCCCTGTCCACCTTTTCACTCGTATTGTACAAGTAATCAATAATGGGCTTTCTCCAATCATGATTTTCACCTGCACTAGATTTATTGTTAGTGACCGAATCAGTGGGCTCTGGTTCGGCCTCCCCTATATTAGCAAGACAAGACATCGGCTCTTGAGAGATATGAAACATGCCATGATTGACATGATAGCCAGATGCTTGCTGTGCTAACTCATTTGCTCTCCAATTATCATGTCTAGATATATGAGCAATGCCAAAATGATCCAAAGTAGAAATTATATCCAGACATTTATCAAGATAAACATTAAGTGATTCGTCTAAACATTGAAAAACTTTGGATACTTGTTGCACTACTAATAACGAATCACCAAAAGCCTCAATATGTGTAGCACCTATGGCCAGTAACATCTCTAAGCCGAATAACAATGCTTCATATTCGGCTTGATTATTTGTGCACAAATATTCTAAGCGGCATGAGGCTTCAAAAACAGCACCATGAGGAGATATATAAGCAATACCAACACCTTGGCCGTTGCTACAAACTGAACCGTCAAAATATAATCTCCATGGTACTAACGAGACAAGGTTTATATCAATATCTTGCTTGTCATTAATCCGATGCTCAACGATAAAATTAGCAACAATTTGGCCTTTCATGGACTTTAGAGACTCATAAGCCAAATCATACTCAATCAAAGCATAAGCCCATTTACCAATTCTACCACTAAGAATTGGTCTATGCAACATGTATTTAATTACATCGGTTTGACAAGCTACTATGCAAGCACTTGGTACTAGATAATGTCTCAATTTTGTGCAAGCATAGTATAAGCATAGGCATAATTTTTCAATAAATGTATACCTTGTCTCGGCATCCAATAGGCGTCGGCTCAAATAAATGATAGCATGCTCTTTTCCTTCGGTTTCTTGAGTCAAAACAGCTCCAATAACGCCTTCCTCGGCTGCAATATAAAGTCTAAAGGGCTCTCTATGTTTGGGTGCCTTCATCACCGGAGGAGTGCACAAATAATTCTTAATCATATCAAATGCTTCTTGCTGTTTTGCCCCCCAAGTAAAATCAACATCATTCTTCAACCGAAGGATATGAGTAAATGCATCAACCTTCCCTGACAAATTAGCTATGAACCTCCTCAAATAATTGACCTTGCCAAGGAATTTTTGCATATCTCTCTTGCATGTTGGAGCCTCCACTTTTTGTATAGCTTCTATCTTTTTGGGATCAATCTCTATGCCATCCTCATGAATAATGAAACCCAAAAACTTACCAGCCGACACGCCAAACGCACACTTCAAAGGATTCATCTTCAGCCCATATTTCTTCATCCTCTCAAAAGCTAAACGCAAATCGGCTAAGTGAGATTCAAAAGCATCCGATTTGACAACAATATCATCAATATAGACTTCAAGTATAACACCGAGTAAATCATGAAAGATCAAATTCATAGCCCTTTGATATGTGGCGCCGGCATTCTTCAATCCAAAGGTCATCACTGTCCACTCAAATAATCCAAGGAAACCGGGGCACCGAAAAGCCGTTTTGGACATGTCCTCTTCGGCCATGAAAATTTGATTGTACCCCGCATTGCCATCAAGAAAGCTAATAACCTTATGTCCAGAAGCATCATTAATAAGCATGTCGGCTATAGGCATAGGATACTCATCTTTGGGCGTAGCTCTATTCAAATCTCTGAAATCAATGCACACCCTCAACTTGCCGGAGCCTTTCTTTTCCACTGGCACAATATTAGAAATCCACTCGGCATACCTGCAAGGTCTAATAAAATTAGCTTTAAGCAAACGACCGATCTCTTCCTTGATCCGGTCATATATTTTTGGATTGAACTTCCTAGCCGATTGTTTATATGGTCTAAAACCGGCTTTTATAGGTAACCGATGCTCCACTAGCTCTCGGCTTAAACCTGGCATCTCATGATATTCCCATGCAAAGCAACAAATATATTCTTTCAATAGCTCGATTAACTTGACTTTACAACCGGCTTTCAAATTTTTGTTTACATATGTCGGCCTAGGAATTGAGCCATCTCCAATATCTACTTCTTCTAATGGATCGGCCGATGTAAAACCTTGTCCCAGTTTATCCATATCACCTAACTCCTCTATAGACTCATACATATCGTTCCCATTGGACCGATATTCTGCAAGCCGCTTTTGTAACCACTCAGAGTTAGGATCCATTTAAATACGTCATACCTTGGAGCCAATTTCCACCAACCGGCTTTAAAGAAACGGGTACAAAACCACTTTTTGTGGCGCTAAGAAAATCAAATTCTGACAAGTTGCGTCCCGTCAAGCAAGTAGCATTGGGATGTTGCCAATCCACCGATGCATCGGCCAAAGCAACACAAGCCGAGTTATCCGCATGAATGACTTCCACTTCATCATCAACCCACTGGATCAAAAACTGGTGCATAGTAGATGGCACGCACTGGTTTGCATGAACCCAATCACGGCCTAGTATGACGTTGTAGTTACCTTGCACCTCAGCAACAAAGAATGCAGTAGCCAAAGTTTTGCTCCCAACCGTAAGCTCCACGTACATCACCCTTTTGGCTTCGGTTTTCTCTTTGCCTTCAAATCCATTGAGTACCATATTGGTCTTTATCAATCCTTCGTCGGGCAAACCCAATTTCTTGAAGACTGAATAAGGCATGAGATTCACTACAGCACCACCATCGACAAGCATTCGAGTAATTGGTGACCCGTTGATATGGCCTCTGAGGTACAACGGTTTCAAGTGCGTCACTGGTTCTTTTGGCTTCTCAAATATTGCATTCTTAGGACCAAAATCCAGCTGAGCCACCCCCCCTTCTTCATCTATAGCACGAAACTCAGCGGGTAAATAAAACACCATGTTGATATCCATGCCTTCACGTACTGGTGTAGGCTCACAATCTACCACGTCGCCCTCCTCCTCGGGTGTGTTTAGTGCCGGGCTTGCCGGTGTTGGGCTTGCCGGGCCTGCCGAGCTTGCCGGGTCTGCCGAGCTTGCCGGATCTGGGTTTGCCCTCTTCATTGATTTTGAAATCTGTTCGGGCGAAACGGAATCAATAGGCGCTGTAGACAATGTAACAGCAGTAGCATCGTCCTTCCTTGGTGGTACAGGTGCTGATGTGACAGATGTAGAAACCACCGCTCTTTGTATTCGCTTAGGCACCCATACTTGTTCTGTAGGTACCATGGGCCGAACGTCATTGAACCACTCATCTCTTTTCTTCTCGGCCTCCTGTTCTGCCATCTCATGACTCCTTAACCTCTGTAGTTTCCTCTTTTGCGTTTTTGTCAGCCCTGGAGGACACCACTTAGGCTGCATGTACTTTGGATCTTTGAACTTGGCTTTGCTCGTGCTAGCTTCATGATTTCTAGCCGAGTGTTTTGGCGCGATAGCAAGTATCGGCTCAGCAGGGTTGCTACGCACAGTCGGCTGTTGTATGGTGAATGTTTCAGTACCCAAGATGAGTGAGTCAGCATCAACTTTTTCTTTGCCCTTTCCAGACCCAACTGCTGCACTTGGTGATTTGGCACGCCACACCTGCTTGTTGATCCCTTCTTGATTATTCTGCATTGGCCGATTGACTCCTTTATTCAAACGGCCTCGAGTGGGATAAGAAAACTTCTCACGTATAGGCCTCCTTGGTTCTGCCCATCCTGGATGAAAAGCATAAGGGGCCATTGGGGGCTGCCCCCATCCTCCATTGAAGCCGCCCATGTAATGTGGCGCATAAGGTGGTGGCGCCATCCACGGTCTTGGCGCCCACGGCCCATATGTCCTTGCATGATGCTGAAATTCTTGCCTTGGAGGTGATCTTGAACGCTTCAAATTAGCTGACCGATTAGAACTAGAACCGGCCGCTTGATTGGCGTATTTGGACAGCAACATATCAAAAGTTGGTTTGACTTTCTTGCGCTGCACTTTGGCTTCATTCAGCTTCCACTCGCCAACTTCCGGACTCTTGGGCTTGACAAACTTAACACGGGTATTCTCTTGCTCTTGCGGTTGCCCCCCGAGTGCAGGATTCTTGACAGTGATTTTGATTATCTCCCCGCCATCGGGTTGCTTGTCGAGCACCACTTGCCTTCCCAAGACCTTGTCGCCATCTCTGTTTTTCCTGGGCTCACCAATGACAATATTAGTTTTATTAGCGGATTCGGCCACTTCCGGCCGAATGAGCACCTTTTTCCCCTCCAAATCCAGAGTATTCATTGGGAAGGGCTGCTTATCAACTTGCATCTCAGAAAAGTTCAATCGTCCGTCATTAATGGCCGATTGTATCTGTCGTCGAAAAACATTGCAATCATTAGTCGCATGAGAAAAAGAATTATGATACTTGCAATAAGCACGCCGTTTCAGCTCTTCAAACGGCGGTAAAGTATGAGATATTCTAATAATCTTAGCTTGTAGCAAAGCATCAAATATTCTATCACATTTAGCAATATTAAAAGTAAACTTCATCTCATCATCACGATTCTTATGAATCGGCTTTAAATCATTGCAAGTAAATGGTTTGGCCTTCGAGGGCCAAACAAATTCAGCAGCATAAATATCACCCTCATCGTCCGTACGATCACTATCGTATTCAACCATATTCATCTTTGGACGATCAGTTTTATATCTATGCACTTCTTTAAGCTCCTTGCTTCGGCTTTCATGAGCCAAAGCCCTCTGTAAGACTTGGTTGATACTTATAAATTCATAGCCTTCTAGTTTCTCTCTAATATGAGCTCTCAAACCATTAAGCACAAGATCAGCCAAGTCTCTCTCAGTTATCACTAAACTATAGCACCGGTTTTTTGTTTCCCTAAATCTCTTGACGTAATCAGAGACCGATTCGTCATGCTTCTGCTTAACCGATGTAAGATGTGACAACTTAAGTTCATTATCGCCGCTATAAAAATGATCATGAAATTTTTTCTCTAGCTGCAACCATGCACGAATAGAGCCATGCGGCAAAGAAGAAAACCATGAAAATGCGGTACCAGTTAATGACAAAGGAAATAAACGCACTTTCAATTCATTTATCGAACCTGCTTCACCCAATTGTGCTAGGTATTGGCTAACATGCTCCCATGTGGTTTTTGTGCCCTCTCCATTAAACTTAACAAAATCTGGAATTTTATACCCTTGAGGGCACGGAATTGCATCAAAGTACTCGGGATACGGCTTTTGATAAATCCGATTCCTAGGTAGTTCAACACCAAAATTCTCTCGAAGTGTTTTAGCCATCTCCTCTCTAAACCTAGCTAGAGCATCGTCCGTAGTAGACGATGAAGCTTGTGGCACTGGCATAGGAGGATTGGGGTTAGCAATCATGGGTGTAAATTGTGACATGTTTGTCGAACCATAGTTCGGCAATGATCTAGCAGTGTTTCCACATATTTGGTTCGGCGTTGCCACCGAACTTTGCATAAAAGGATTAAGTGGTGCAGCCACAATTTGATTGGTATGGGTAGGAAAATAATTCATCGGCATGGGAGGTGCCGATGAAATAGGCAAAGCTGAATCAGGGTTTCCCATACTAGCAGGCATGTTAGGCATATTCTTCTGAGCATTAGTATTGTCTAAGAAAGCTTGATAGATCAGATTATTGCTATCAGTAATACGATTCTCAATTTCAGCCTATTGCTCAGGAGAAAAGGTAGTACTTACAGAAGGTTTAACCTGCTCAGTTTGAAGAGGAGGAAACTTGATTTCTCCAACCGGAGTGATATTGCCTTGGCGGTCCTTCTTGAAGTTTCCAAGGAACTCCTGCAACTCCTTCTCTTCACGCGCCTTCTTGTATTCCTCATAAGCTTGACGATGCTCGGCCGATAACTCCTCCAGATTGGGCTTGATAATGTTATCGGCGTCAACTTCCGAGGGATTGGGAAGATTTGACATGATGGATGATGATTCTTGATCAAAAGGTCCCCAGCGGAGTCGCCAAAAAGTGTGTTGACACACAAACGCGTCACGCGTACCCTCAACGCCGGGGGTGATGCACCGTAGCTCACGTCGAGGGAGGTCCTACCGGCAGCGCGATACGCAAGACAACCGGAGGACGCTTTTGAAGACCCGAAACCCCGCGCACCCGGGAGGGACCCCGTCAGGGAGCGCGGCGGCTATGGGCTGCCCTAGGTCGATTCGCTCGCCCCTAGGGCCTCGGAGTTCGCAGCTCTCCAACACGAAGAACGACGAAGAACGAGGAAGAAGATACGAGGGTAGGAGACAAAACGTAGGTGAAAAAGTAGTATATTGATTGTTCGATTGTGTGTTGTTTTAATCGGCCGTCACCCCCAACATATATAAGAGGCGGCTGGACTTTCCGTACAAGCAAAGGATTCATCTAGGCTTTCCTTACAAGAAAATTACATTAATTCACGTCCTAGAGTCCTAGTTCTGGTCCCGCTCGGATTCAGCCTGAATCTGGTCCAATCTCCTGTCTTGCTCCTTGCGTGGGCCGTGGAATCTGCACACGACCTCCGATGGAGATGGTCCAAACACGAATTTTGTGCGCTTCGACGAGGCCAATAATCCGTATGTTTATCACTTTTCCAAATAAGGCCATCTTGAATACTCCACGGGGTCATCCTTAATTTCGAGTCGGACTCATTCATATAGCTCACTGGACCATCTGACTCTTGTATCGTCTCTGCAGGTCATATACTACGTCGGATGACGATGACTCCAAAAGCAAAGTTGACCGTTTCGACGAGACGAACAACTTTCATGTTGAACACTTTTTGATTTGAGGCCATCTAGATAAGTATTTGAGCCCATCTTCAGCATCTCGTCGGACAGTTTTTACTGTTCACGCGCGGCAAGCTTCCCCGGCAAGGTACTGTTCACGCGGCGAGGGTACTGTTCACGCGCGGCAAGCCCCCCGGCAATGTTACTGTTCACGCACGGCAAGCTTTCCCCGGCAACGGTACTGTTCACCCCGGCAAGGTACTGTCCACCCGGCAAGGGTACTGTTTCACCCGGCAAGATTACTGTTCACCCGGCAAGCTTTCCCCGGCAATGGTACTGTTCACGCGTGGCAAGCTTCCCCCGGCAAGATACTGTTCACGCGACGACGGTACAGTTCACCCGGCAAGTTACTGTTCACGCGCGGCAAGCTCCCCCCGGCAATGTTACTGTTCACGCGCGGCAAGCTTTCCCCGGCAAGGATACTGTTCACCCCGGCAAGGTTACTGTTCACCCGGCGGGGGGGGGGGGGGGGGGGGCACTGTTCACCCGGCAAGCTTTCCCCGGCAATGGTACTGTTCACGCGCGGCAAGCTTTCTGGCTGCACCTTGCGGGCCTTTTTTGAGGCAGTAAACGACCTCGGATGAAAATGTGCCCAAAAGCAATTTTGACCGTTTCGACGAGACGAACAACTTTCATGTTGAACGTTTTTCGATACGAGGCCATCTTGAATGGCTAATTGCTCACGCATTGCATCAGACACTCGCCAAGACGTGTCTGGTCTCCCGCGTCTTATTTCGCCTCTTGACATGGCTGCATTCAGATAGTTCTAACTTTTGCATACGAACTCGGATTGAGACGATTTTTATATGAAAATCGACCGATTCGACGAGACGAAGACAATTCATGTAGAAAGTTTTCTCATATGAGATCATCTTGAGGGCGTAATCAGCCGAATAGTGTTCTGGATACAAAATCCCAGTACTTCGAACACAATTTCGGCTTTCGAGATGAGATCAGATGGCAATGGCCCAAACTTCAAAGTTTCTCCTTGCCGGATCGCCTCCTTGCCGGGCCGTCTCCATGCCGGATCACCTCCTTGCCGGGCCGTCTCCTTGCCGGATCGCCTCCTTGCCGGACCGTCTCCTGCCTCTGTTTGGGTCTTCGGCAAGCACTCAAAACCGGCAAGCTTTTCGCTTGAGCCCACCTTTACTGCATTCTGCATCGTGCCAAAATCAGGTGTCAACACTTAGCTGTCCCAAGTGGCAATGTCCCCGGCGACGACGAGGTTACGGCTGTGTAGAAGATGTCAAGGACCCGATTGCTTTTCTTATCTGGTTGCTGGGGTCCTCTTTGTAAAAGACAGGGACCAGTGTGTTATTTGCAGTTAGTCCTGGGTCTGTCTGTAAAATGCTGTGTACTTCTTGTTCGCTATTAATGCAGCATCGGGGTCCTTCTAGACCCCTCTTTTGTCCAAAAAAAAACAATTCATGAAGTGTGCCATGCATGCTACGTGCTACTCCAAAAATGTGGGCCCCAAGCCCATGTGTGTTGGCCTTCATGTGTTGCATGCATAAATGCTAGATTTGATGCTCACCACGAGTCCAACAGGGAACAAGGATGTGGCCCCTAGCATCGGCTGCAACATCTTTGTAACAGAAAGGAATATGGAGGCGGTGCACGACTCATATACTCCTTTAATAAATAGCTAGCATCTTTTAGGTTTAGACTTGGGTTTTATTGTATTGTCTAGCCATCGCTACAATTTGCATCTATGAGACGTGTAGGACTACTGCCTTGTCAGATCCTCAGTGGAACCCCAACTTGTTCATCTATTTCGTGTGCTCGATTTATCATCCACAATTTCAGATTGCGATTCACCTTTGTTCTTGTTGGTTCTTCAATTGCTTGCATGAACTCGAACCTCGTTGTTCAGGTTTGATCATGCCTATGGCAAGGTCAATAACCATTGGAGATTGGTTTAGCGATTGTCGAGGCGTATCGTCGGGTACGGTATAGCCAGATCGTCAAGGTCAAAATCCACCAAATCGATAGTTATCCCCACTCTCATCGAAAGATCGGGCCGCCGTCAAATCAAGTGCTATCAGTTTCCAGGTTCATCGGTGAGAGATTTACAGTTTTATTACATTAGTTCTTTTTTTGTCCTACAACCCGTGAAAAAGCCAAAAAAATAGATTAGTTCAACCATTACACCTAACTTTTTAGCCTTTAGCAATTTTGCATTAGTATTTGCATAGTTGATTTGCTGGTTGCATTCATCTTAGAGTTAGTGTTGGTTTAGATTAGTTTGAGAGAAGATTATCTACTAGATCAATTTTTGTGTCCACCATAATAATCTCTCCCACGCGCTGCTCTTAATTTGGAAGGTTACAATTAAAAAATCCAGATCGCGTCTATTCGCTTGCCGTTCATCGTCGCGCATGCTTTCCTTATTGCCATCTTTTGGGTGGCACGTAATTCATCGGCTAGCACCCCACGTGCTGATTTCCATCCATAGAGCCCGTGCCCCGTATCTCCAAAGATACCAGATAGTCACGAGATTGAGAATTTTCTTTCTTTGGCAGCTGCTCGTCTAGTCCGGGATTCTCGTGCTTCTGTTTCCCGTACAGGCATCCTTTGTTCCCATCATGCAAGTACGCCGTATGCCTTCCACGCGCCCGCCCAAAAGTATTACTAACTACCTCGCGAGCAGCGTGCACCCAAACTTCTCCACTTCACCAACTAATCTTGCGTGAAGTAGTACTCTAATCACAACAACTTGATATTCATATCTGGCTAGCTTTCCTAGCCTTGTTTCCTTCCTGTAGCACTTGGTCAATGTACTTCTATTTCTTCTTTTGGCCCCAACTTGTGTATGTGCCATCCTGTGTATATTCGCTAGTATCCGGCTTGATAAAAAAAGAGCAAAAGAAATAGAGAAAAAAGAGCCAAAAAAGAGAGAGAACAAAAAAACAAGAGGAAAAGAGAAAAAGAAAAAACAAAGAAAGAAAAAAGTGCAAAGTTCAGGCTGGCTAGCATCTGAGTTGGGCTAATTTTTTTTCTTCTGCTTTTCACAACATTCCTTTTGTTGTTACAAGCTCGACCACTACATCTTATTCTCGAGTCTTGTTATGCTCGTATGTACGTCACTTATATCTAGCTACATAGAGCTATTATATGTTCATTGGTTTCCGCTCACTTGATTCAGCATCTAGGCTTAGATTGTTTTATCTCTTACTAGTTTACTGCCAGCACTAGTTAGGAGTTTGAGCAATTATTCAACTTGCATTACTTTTTGCTAAATTGTGCCACTGATATTGTGAGTTGATGAAACCTTAACCAAGCTCCACTTCCTATATTGTACCTTGTTCGGTCACTTGGTAATCGCTATATCCAATTTTTTGATAATTTTTGACAAAGCCAAAGGCCGATAACCACTGCAGCACGGTAAGAACTGGTAAGAGCTTGGTAATTGCTTGAGTGTGGACAATTTTCCCCCCCACCTGTGATTAGTACTATAGGAACATTATACTTGTGATTTTGTTTTTGTATGGTACTAACCATGGCAGATTCTAGAGCGGCCAATAGTTGGGTTGCGTCTGTTGTCGGACATGACTTACCATATGTTGATGCAATCACTCTTTCCCACCACAGAAGGTACGACAACCGTCACAAGATGTACATCATGGTAGAAACAGACATCATCAGGTTACCTCTTTGCCAAATTTTGAGGGAAAATATGACCCTGATTCATATATTGATTGGGAAATGGAGGTAGAAGAAATATTTTGGAGCCATCATGTTTTTGAGCGTACGAAAATAAATGATGCCACTAAAAGCTTTTTCGGTTTTGCTTCGGTTTGGTAGAGAAATTATTGTCGGGAAAATATTTGCAATAGACCTAATACTTGGAAAGCTTTGAAACTTGTTATGTGAAACCAATTTGTTCCTTCATACCATGCTAGTGATTTGCTTAGAAAATTGTAATGTTTAACACAAGACAATAACACCGTTGAAGAATATTACGATAATTTGTGTACCGCTTTGTTACATTGTTGATTAGAGGAATGTGAAGATGATTTTCTGAATAGACTTTGGAGAGGTTTAAACCATGATATACAAGACATAATAATGCATTAAGAATTGTATTCGGTCGACCATTGTTTCGTCTTGCTTGTAAAGATGAACAGAAAATAAGAAGACATGTATACATGATGAACAAGTGTGTGGTGGTATCCCCATCAAAGAAGGTTACTTCCTACGGTGCACCGACAACTATGATTGCACTTCTTGGAGCTTATGAGGGATCGCTACCAATCGTACCTACTTCATATTAGCCAAAACTACAAGGTAATAATAAAGGTACTGATTTTGTTACTCCACATGACGTTGATGAATGGCTAATTGGGTTTAATTGTGCAATATTGGAGGGGCATAAAAATGGATGATATATACATATATCATGCATACACATATTCTTTGTTGTTAGCCTGGTTTCAGCATGATCAAAGCCGTGGACGGCTTTGTTTTCAAGAAAGGGAGGATGATGTGGACATAGCCTCTACAGATACGGAAAAAAATATTAACCGCATATACAATAATCAGGTGATTTCTCTTAATAATTATATAAATTATTATTTTGTTGCTCCGAATAGAAATACGACACAATCTTTTATCTTATGCGGAATTGTCAGAGACTTACCCAAA
This sequence comes from Elymus sibiricus, assembly GCA_039707655.1. Classification (NCBI taxonomy): domain Eukaryota; kingdom Viridiplantae; phylum Streptophyta; class Magnoliopsida; order Poales; family Poaceae; genus Elymus; species Elymus sibiricus. The sequence goes on from CM077668.1 coordinate 201,249,106, forward strand.
CCTCGTGTTAAAATGAGAGATTATGTCCATACGTGCATACATATACATATGCAGGGTATATGTTGCATGTGTGCACCATGGTGCAACCGAACAATTCATGACACTACTGCAGGCGACCGCTAACGTGACACACGAATCAGAGACCCCGCGACCAAACTGTGTGCGATGCATGAATCGCAAACGGTGTCGTAAAAAAACCGTCGTCAATAAGACGAACTGTTTGCGATGCCGGAGACATAAAAAATGATTCAGATTAGAGACGCATGTGTGATACGTGGCATACAGTTGATCCATACGAACTATTTGCGATAAGCTAGAACAACAAACACGGTCAGCCAGTTCGTGGTGTGTGCGATACACGGCATACAGTTCACTCGGATGAACTGTTTGTGATTACCCAACACAACAGAAACGGGCAGCCAGTTCAAGGTGTGTGGGATACACGGCATACAGTTCACTCGGATGAACTGTTTGTGATAACCCAACACAACAGAAATGGTCAGGCAGATCAAGGTGTGTGCGATATACGGCATGCGGTTCACTCGGATGAACTGTTTGTGATTACCCAACACAACAGAAATGGTTCAACTTAACAAGATGTGTGTGATACGCGGCAAACAGGTCAGTAATCCGAAATGTGTGGGAAGACCGATAACAACACAGACGATTCCTGCTAATAACTCGTGTGTGTTGTGGGCAAACGCTTGCTGGTATAGAATTGTCAGCGATTGATGAAATCATCACCGACGGGTTCCCTAGTTTAGCCCGTGGCCGATGTGATTTGCTCTGTCCGCACAACATCTATGCTCTGTCTACACAACGGCAACATATATACTTATAAGAACATTGTTGCATAACCAAATAAAACATTCAATTACATAAGTGACTACACACACCAAAGTAAACAATTACATGCACACTAAACTAGGAGAAATGATCATCTACTTCTTGTTGTGACGACGCTTGCCATTGCTCTGCTTCCGGGTGGATCCCTGGCCATTTTGGGGAAGAAGGAGGCACTTCCTCATGTCAATGATCCGCCTGTACATCTCGTAGCTCGTGTACGCCTCCTTGTCCGCGTACACGACGTGAGCTTCGTCGAGTTTCTCCATTTAGGCCGAGTGCCAGGCACGCTTGTCCTTGTTGCAAGAATTCTTCATGTCTCTGTAGTAGGGGTCGATGATGGCCTCGGCGAGGTGAACCAGTGAGTCCTTCTCATGCTTCTTGCTGCCCCAGATCTTGTATTGGCCCTGGATGTCGACAAGATTCTGGCAGGCGATGCCCGAATTCTTGAGCACCTTTACATCATTGGTGATGTCCACCGTAGCGAACACGTAGTGGGGGCTGTTAACAAACCTGGCGAAACACTCGCAAGGCCTTGTGGCCAGGCAGTAGTGGTAGACGCGGACGTGATTGCGCACGCACATCTGGGTGACGGGGACCTTGTGATGAGACCCAGCACGAGCGCGGGTGTACTCGAGGTCGAACCCGACCACCTTGTACTTCTCCGCAGCAAGCAACAACTCCATAGTGTGGATGGAGTTCTCCACCCAGATCGGGTTGTTGGTGTACACCACCGAGAGCTCCGTGAACCTTCTGTGGGTGTCCACTACGGCATGCATGGTGAACTGCCGCTCGTCGTCAGCAGCCGCTGGGACCGCAATTGGAACCGCGCAGGATACCCTCTCTGTATTTGTCATCGTGGGTGTGCTTCTTGCAATACTAGGGCACGATCAAAAGGTTGAAGAGACACAAGGGTTAAATGGCTGCTGTAATAAATGGGGGCCGGACGGCCTGTCATCGTCACGTCTTGTCACCGCGTTCCTAGCGGAGGATTCCAGTGCACGATTGAGCTGTTGAGCACCCCACACGTGTTTTGTTTGACCACGCGTGGGCTCGAAGAGGTGCCAAGTTTACCCGTGGGTGATGAGGTCAAAGTTACACAGACGGGTAATGATGGACACTCGAGTGCGATAATTCTGGGCACACAGTTGAGGAAACCAACTGTGTAAAATAATGTCGAAGATCGCTGTCGTGTCCGCAATATAGATTGTTTGCGATTGAGATCGACGGGGAAACACATTTGAGAATGGTAAATAAAATCAAGCCCATTGAGGTCCAGATATTAATCGTCCATTGCATATGAATGTCAAAATAGTACTACCAATATGTGAGTCTCATACGATGCCATTTCAACGATTGTACCACAAAAACCCGAAATATTACAAGGTTCAAATTCCAGAGTTAGAAGGCTCAAATTCAAAGATTAATTACATGGTTCAAACTGATATTAGAAATGAAATTCAGCTCATGCAGCTGCAGACGCCCACGCAAATCAGCTGAACTTGGACATATGAGAGGTTCAAACTGATATTACAACTTGTAACACCCGTTTCGAAACCTCAACATTTCTGCAAAGGGATCAGCCACTGAGAAGTCATGTATGGGCTTGACATAATGACTTCCGATTACTCTGTCAGCTGATCTTCCAAAATGAAATTCAGCTTCTGCAGAGCCTTTTCCATTCTGCCGTAGCCACCGGCGCTGATCAGCAAACCATTTAGTTTTGCAAAACAAATGTAGGGCAAGCCTCATTACCTTTAGCACCCCTGCTCTCACAACAAAGAACCTGGCGAATATAATCTCTGGTAAGGTCCCTCGGTAGGAGTTCAAAGTAATTTCTGAGAGATGCAGATCAAGGCATTCGATGTGGTTGTTATATTGTATCACATTATCCACTATCGGCCCTAATCTTATCTACAAAAGAAGAGAACATATTAGTGCCTACATGCAGTTTTCAACACTACTACAGGCCTCTTTGATTTGCAGGATTTCTAAAATACACGAATAGAGTGACATGCCATCTTCGATCCAACATGATTAACATGGGCATTTGATTACAATCTAGAAAAACGTAGGCTTCTTCCCAAGAGGTTGGAGTGGATGGAAATTTACCTACGAAAACTAGTACAAATGAATCGAAAGGAGAATGCATATGGATTGTAACCTTATGAATCAAGCAACCATTGTAGGGGAAAAAACATAAATGTACTGAAATCCTCCAAAATTCCTTCAGAAATCGTAGTACATTCGTCATTGTAAACTTGGGAAAAGGTACCAAAAAATTGAACTCCCTTATGGTTAACACTTAACAGCAAAGGAGCATCACCTCGATAAATAGCTTCTGCAGGCACGGAAAGCATCTCAGGAAACTGACAACTTCGTCCAGGTTGGGGCCGATAGATTCTACTGCGAAGACCTTCACTGTGCGCAGATACGTTGTCAAGCTTGTCGGGTTCATTTTCTGGATGACAGACGAACATACATCTTCAAAATTAGAAAAAATGTTAATTCAAGAAGGAGAAGAAGAAGGCGAATGTTGTACCCGAACGGGTGTGGCTCCAATAACAAGTTCGGAGAATTTGACAGACGAGTAGCCCACCACTGTCAATTTCGGCACAGAAATGACACTGACTCTTGTTGGACCTTGTTGATCAGCTACAAGTAATCTCTCAAGTAAAGGTGTGTCCTCAATGACCATACTGTGATACACCTTCTATGATCTCTTGTTGCAGCACCAGCAACACACATAAATTGTCCGGAGAGTCATGGAGGTGATGTGGAAGCTAGTCAACCCATTGATCGCCCGAAGACGAAGGTACTCGAGTGCTGTACAGCCGTGGAGTAGGCGCTCCATGTCATCCTTGGGGATGCAGACGGCGACGAGCTCGAGGTGCTTCAGTTGAGGGAGAAAAAGAGCGGGTGCGTCATTAATCGGGGGCAAATGGCAATTCATGAACCTGGCGACCCGCAGCATGGGCACGAGGCGAAGCGCGGACGGTGGCAGCAAGCGCATATGTCCATCATTAAAACTGAGCTCCTCAAGGTGATCTAGGGTGGGGTATCCGAATCACTCATCAAGCTTGGCTCGGTCCTTGCCGTTGGAACGGAACTTGCCCGTGATAAGGCCTCTGATTGGGCCAAGGTGCCTGCCGAGGATCTAGGACAACGCGTCCAAGCTTTTGCGATAGCCATGGCAGAGCTTGTGGATGTCGATGAGGTCGAGAGGGGTGGAATGCCATAGAGGGCGCCACCACCGGGAAAGGACGGTTGTCCGCGCGCCATATTTGATTGGGAGGAGGGAGATGATGACGATCAACATATCATCAGTGAGGCTACTGATGAAGTCTAGGCCAGCCAGAGTCGCTTGCGGTTCTTGCTCGACCTGCCTCCGCTTGTTGGCAGCCTCGTCCTCCACCTCCGGAGTCTCCTCGGCGGCGACGCTATCTGATAGGACTGGAGGAGTGGGAGGATAGGGAATATTAAGTTAGAACAGGGCACAAGAAAAGTGTGTTGGTAACTAGAAGTTACTAGGTAGGAACAGACTTAGCAGAGTCAGAAAATGGAATCCCTATTGGTTGCTTAAATACTACACAATTACTTTGATATTGCTAGGTAAGTCAACATGCAGATACTTGAAAAGAACACTTACTTGGAACAAAGTCCGGACGGATGATATCATCGGGGAAATTAGCATATATCATATGACCAGGCTCTTTTAGGTGCAGTGCAATTTTAGTGCCAGCTTTCACTACATAAAACTTAGAAATTTCTGTCCAAAGGCCCGCGCCAAAATAGGAGTGACCATGTTCATCAAGTTTTACAGAAGCAATGATTGTAAATCCATGGTTTGTGTTCAATATGACATTCCTGGAGTCTTCAGTTATGTAAAGGCCAAGATTGTGTACTACAGTTGCTGTTGCAAAGCAAGGGATGTACTGTAGGAAATGATAAGATTGTTAAAGAATAGGGTAACATGCAAATATGGGAGTAATTGAAAGAACAGTACACAACAGTTGAAATCAAAGGACACAAATTTATAGTTAAACAGATAGTGTAACCATGATGTCATGCAAATATGAGAGTAATCGAAAGAACATTACAGCATTAATTTGCCTGATATAGGAAGAAGAAAAATCCCCTTTGATGTATATACTGCATGTGGCACCTTTTATCCAAATGTAGCAATATATACTATATGTTCAGAAAAGTAGGCCATGCCAACCGAGGTCGGGTGAGACTGAACATACCGTGCGATTCCTGAATCCAGCTGGTATGGTGAGATGGAACTTCTCAGCTGTCTGGCCGAGGCCGCATAGGCCTGATGTCTCCTTGCACTGTACACTCTATGAATGAAAGAAAACCCTCAAATCAGCTAGAAGAAAAATGAATCCACGGCGATTTCGGCCGGGTGATTAAAAGGGGCAGACGGACTGGGATAAGAGATGATCAAATATTTTAGTAAATTAGTTACCTGGTTCTCCATGAGAAAAAGCTCCAATACCGCAGATTCCCCAATCGGGCGGAGCTGGGTCGACGGCGAGCCGCGTCGAGAAAGTCGGTGGCGATAGCCGGTGACAAGCGGCAGTGGCGAAATGCGGTGGGGTTTGCCGGTAGCCGGCGTCGGCGACAGGCGTCGAGCTAAGTGGTTGCCGCGGTGATAGGCGGTGACATGCAGAGGCACGGAGGAGTGTAGGTGCGACTGGGGACGGGGAGGGGGGAGGTGGCGGGCGGGGGTGAGGGTTTTCTGACGTGGGGGGTGGTGAGGGTTTTCTTTTTTCCATTTTGAATTGGGTGGTGAGGGTTTTCTGTTCCAGAGGTCGGAATGCGTTTCAGAGGCAACGGTTTGGTAGACTCAACCGTGTGCGATAAACATCACTCTCTGTGTGCTGTGGGCAATGGCGTACCCAGGGGGTGTGCAGGTGTGCCATGGCACACCCAGATTTTTGGAAAACATTTTTCACCATGTAAAAATTAGCTGGTTTTTAAGGCCCATGCAAGCTAATTAAAATAGTCTCAATTTTTTTAAAGTGTGCACACCTTCTATTTTATTTCTAGGTCCGCCACTGGGTGTGGGCAATCATATATTGGTATAAGAGAATCATAAAATTCCATCAACTAGACTGATTGCATACTCATCCCACATCTAGACATAAGTAAACACACACACACACACACACACACACACACACACACACACACACACACACATATAGGCATACTCAGGCATAGATAATAAGCGTACTCAAGCATTGTTCAACCATAGTTCAACCGAAATTAAGCATACTCAAGCATATAACTAAGACACTACATAGCCATAGTTCAATCCCACATCTCATCTGCCGACAGGCCTGCACGAAGGTGAAGCTTCTCCAGGTACTCAGCGTACGCGGCGTGCGCCACCCTGCGAGAATACTTCTGCTTGAAGGAGCCAATGGCTCGTCCTCTTGCATGCGCCAAAACACTTTCATACTCATCATGAAGCTTTTGGTTGCAAAACGGGCATCCAAAGCCCATATTCCAGGTCCTCACACACCTGTTATGCAGTCCCGCATAAAGCTCCCTGAGCTTTTGCCTCTTGGACCTCCTCTGGGCATCTTTGTCCTCGTTGTCGACATAGTCAGATAGCACCTATACATATAGTAAAAAATGTGGCGTCAGTATATTTTATAATAATGCGAATTCAGCAGGCAGAGTTTATGAAACATAATATATCCTGTGACCGCGTGAACCTTAAATCATCAAGTGATCTTGATGAAAGAAATGCATAAATAGAGAGCACACAACTTAGTGCAACAATATTAAGAGTCTGATTAGTTTGCTACCAACATTTGGCAGAATCAAAAGTTTGGTTTGCAACTGACATTTGGCAAAATCAAAAGTTGCCAACACCTGGCAACCTTTTGTGAGATTGGCAATGAACAATGGAATGCAAACTAATCTCTAGCGAACATTTGGGAGTTGCCAAAATTTGGCATGCCAATGACTTTTGGCATCAAACCAATTTATATGCCGTAAAGTAGGATCAAAATTTGGCATGCCAACAACTTTTGGCATCAAAATCAATTGTCAAGATCTGGCTAGGAATTATTAGCAACACTAACCCTAGTCGGATTATTTTTTTAGAAGAACATGGAGGCTCCTCCCCGATTCCAATACTCGAATGAAAACTCGCTGTGGACCTCCGGCTCCGGGAGTGGAAGCACGACGCCGTCGCCGTCGCGCTTCTGCCCGCGCGAGACCTCGTCGGCAGCGACGGCAACCTCTGTCTCCAGCTTCACGCCGTGCTCAGGTGCTTCAGCAGCCCCGGCGTCGCCACTCCCTCCGATGGTGCGCTTCGGCGGCATCCTCATACACTGACAGCGGTGACGACTGAGAGCAGCGTCGAGGATGCAGGCGGAGAGAGAGAGGATTGTGTGTGTAGCGAGAATGGGGGGTGCGGCCGCCTATTATAACCAGCGGCTCGGGCGCGCCATTAATATGGAGCAGTGGGGAGCGAGGCAGGCGGCGGTCAAAGGGCTGACTCGCCTCCCGGTGAGCCTGCGCAGCGGACTGCTCACATGCCTACCTTCATTTCACACAGCTACTCACACGCCTCCCGGTGACACTGCGCAACGAACACGCCTCCTGTCAATTCACACACCTGCCCGCACGCCTCCCGGTCTGCCTGCGCGGCGGACTGCGCGCATGCGTCCCGTCAACTCACGCCTGCTCGCACGGCACACGGGACGTGTGGCGGCACGTATATTGTTTTTCTTTTTTGATGACTAATTATGCCGCTATATTACTTAACCGAAGCATGGCACGTACATTGTTGGTCTAACGCCCACGGTACAAATAAATAATCCGTTTGCGATATTGGTTGCCAATTATTAATAATCTCCCATTTGTAAGAATAATATATCAAAACTTGTCTCAAATTTGAAAAAACAATACAATATCACGGTCTATTGGTGTCCATATGACACCACGATAGGTTTCATCAATTTCAACTAAGTTTTGGATTTACTGGATTTTAAAAATCAAGATTCTCAATGTTTGAAATTTCTTGCATGGAGACTAAACATGCACCCAGAGACACACATATGATTTTCCAATCCATTTTGGTGCACTATCACGTGTGCATGTAGCTCAAATTTGATATTTTCACATTATATCCCTAGGAAATCAATCTATGTATAAAAACGTCCGAATGACGATGTCTGATTTTTCTTCCTTCCAAATTTTAACACGACACTCCTTTGGTCACATATGTTCACCGCGGAAAAAGTTTAACATGCCTCGTAGTGGCGGTGGTGGTGCGGGGTGTGTGTGTCGGGGGGGGGGTCCGGCAGTACAGAGCCACCATGTGGGATTGGCAGTTTTCTGAGGCAGGTGCCACATCAAAGTCGTGAATTGGTTATTTAAAACATTACATGGCCATTTCATGCATACATGTTTGCGCCACATGCATGCATGGTGGTCCTCGGACACTCCCTCGTGCGGTTATCAGCGATGCGCCCATTCGTTAGCCCGCGAAGGTTATCACTTTTCACCGACATCGAGAGGCATTTGACCAAATGTGGATTCATCTTGGGATTAGTTACGGTGTGGATCATGGTGAGATTCCATATCAAAGTTCGAGCGCGTGTGCATACACATGAATCCCTCCCACCGGCTCGAAGTGAGGGGGATTACGACACGTCGTGGACCTCTGTGTAGGGCATTTCCGGTTTGCGAAGTATGTGCCACATCAAAGTTGTGTAGTGGGTATTCAAACATCACACAACACCTCTGATGAGGGCATCACTACTACAGTTACACCCACAACCCCTGCTGCTACATATACTAGACCAATTACTAGAGCTCGCGCATGCCAATTAAATTACCAGGTACTTTCGTTTCTTGGTAATGATCCTAATGTTCATAAGAATATGATGCTGCCTAAATTAGATACATTTGTTTTGCTTACAAATGAAGGGCCCAGCATGGATGAGAAGGATGAACATTGGAGCATGATCAAGCATAGAGAGGATGGCGCGCGCAAGGGGAACAAGAACGGAGTTTCAAGTGATGATTTCAGGAGTTTTTAGAGTCCGTATGTGTGGGGAAACCAAGATAGGGTTGGTTTCGGACCCCTCCTCCAAGGGGCCACGAAATTACCCCCTACTCCCCCATATATACAAGCCCTTAGGGCGTCGTTTTAGACTTGGGGTTTTGTTTAGATTAAAAGTTCGCCATAGCTGCAACTTCGCGTACTTCGTTTGTGTTCAACGACCAGACCAAGACGTCACATAACCCCACTTTCATTAATAAAGTTTTCCTCTTATATTCGCAATATTCAGATTGCAATTTCAATTTCTTTCTTGTTCTTCATTTGCACGCAGGAAATAGACCTTCGTGGTCAGGTTGATCGTGCTCCAGCGTGGTCAATAACCTCTCGGAGTTGGTTTAGCGATTGCTAAGGCGCGACGTCATCGCACGTTCGTAGTCGGATCGTCAAAGTTGACTTCTACCAAAACGATAGCCACCATCTCATCGAAAGATGGGACACCTTTTCCTCTATCAAGTGGTATCAGATTTCCAGGTTGCTCGGTGAGATTTTCCAGTTTTTCGTACTTTAGATTGCATCTGTCTTCATACCTACAGTCCACGAAAAAGCCAAAAAAAATTTTAGGGTTAGTTCATCATATCCGAACCAATCTGAGCCTTTGCATAATCTTTTCATTGTTTTGCTTTGTTGAATTTGCGGTTGCATCGTCATGTCGAGTTGCTGGTCTTGGAGTCTAGTCCTTTAGAGTTTCGAGTTCTGTTCACAGGTTGTCACGCCGCCGCCGCACCATCGTCATCACCGCTGTCATATACCACCACCGCAACATCTTCATCACCGCTGCCATATACCACCATTGCATCTTATTCACCACCGCTGCCATATACCACCACCGCAACATCTTCATCACCGCAGCCATATACCACCACCGCATTATATACATCTATACCACCGCATATACGCCACCAATCCGAGTCCATCTATACCACCGCATATACGCCACCACTCCGAGTCCACATATACCACCGCATATTCACCCCCAATCCGAGTCCATCCCATATTCGGTTTGGTTTCGCGTTCCATCTGTCACCAGATTCGAGTTGCCTTGTCTGAGTAGGTTTCGGATTTCATCAATCTTGCCCTGTCAGTAGAAGAGAGGTGATTTCCAAAAAAAAAGCAACTGTCAAAAAAAATTCTGGTTATCCTATTTTTAGGTGTTCGCGAGCGTTTTGAGACAGTCGCCATTATAGAAAGTTTTTTTGAGCAGTTTCCAATTTTTGGTCCGTGCAGCCGAAAAAAATAGTCAAAAAAAATTCGTGCCTATCCTGTTTTCGGACCTTGGGAGGAGTTTTGAGACACTCGCCATTATAGTGGTTTTCTGAAGAAAAAAAAGGAGCGCCAAAAAAAAGAGCGCCATAAAAAAAAGAGTGCCATAAAAAAAGAGAAAAAAATCCAGAGTGTGCTTTTCCCTTGATTATGTGCCGCGCCATGATTTTGTTGGTGTTCTAGGCTCACGTCTCTAGTACGGTCTAACCTAGGACCAGCACAGTACCGTCGTTGAGCGTTTATTCAATTTTGCATCTCTGAATTGATTGTTGCTGACCTTTTTGCTACCATATATTAAGCCTTCCCAGCTCCACATATTCTCTACGTCGTGCGTTTGACACCACCTGGCAATCGCTCTATCCAAGCTTTGAGGCGTTTTGACTACAATGGTTGCCGATCACAACCTGCTACTTGGTAAGAACGGGTAAGAATTTGTGATTCGCTTGACGGATTTGTGACTTTCCACCACACCACTTCATATTAGTAGTCTGTAGGACATATTCTTGTGTGTTTCTATTGCTGCTAACCATGACAGGATCACAAGCCGACCAGATCGACTGGGAGAACATGACGCAGAAGGACCTACATGATAAATTTCAACAAATGCTGGGTGAACAGGTACAAGACGTGATGAGCAGCTTTAGAAAGGCACTGGAGAGGATAGATGACATTGAGAAGACAATTGACACCAAGTTGGACGCCAAGTTCGATGAACTACTCGCGCGTCTACCACCACCACCTGCTGCCCCTGCGGCACCGTTGCAACACCAACAACGACCACCTCCATGTCGCCCCGCTCCAGTAGGACGAGCGCAGCGTGTTCCCCTTGAGCCCGGCCAACATTCTGGTGCCGCTGCAACTACTGCTGATGCTTCTGTGGCTTCTGCTGCTACTGTTGACGAGAACGATGCTTATGAGGATGATTATGAGGAAGAGGTTGCTCAAAATCAGAACTACGTGCAACCACCAGCACCACCACCAGGTCGTCCACATGCATATGATCGCAACGGTAGGGCTGCACCACCCCCTCAGGTACGAGATCATGACCATATCCCTAAACTGAAATTGAATATTCTGCCATTTGAGGGTAGATACATTCCTGATGTATATCTTACTTGGGAGTTAGAAACTGAACAACGTTTTACATGCTTACAATATCCTGAGGATAGACGTGTTGTTGCTGCTGTTTGTGCATTCACTAGTTTCGCTTGTGTTTGGTGGTCTGAACATTGTCGATTATATCATGATAATATCCCCACTACATGGGCTGCTTTGAAAATTGCTATGCGTACTCGTTGGGTTCCACCATATTATCAATGTGAATTACTTCAAAAATTGCAGCGCTTAAGACAAAGAAAAAATTATGTAGAAGAATATTATCAGGAATTACAAATTGGCATGATTAGATGTGGTATTGTTGAGGATAATGAAGCCGTGCTTGCACGTTTTATGGGTGGACTAAACAGAGAGATTCAAACCATCTTAGAGTATAAGGATTATAACAATATCACTCATTTATTCCATCTTGCTTGCAAAGCTGAACGTGAAGTGCATGATCGACAGGCATTGGCACGAACTAACTTTTCTGCAGGTCGATCTTCATCATGGACACCGCGTACATCTTCTACTTCCACACGTCCTACTGCAACACCGCCTACTTCCTCCGCCAACTCCAACCGGGATACAAGAAAACAGGCACCACCACAACCATCCGCCAAGAGCACACCTTCTGGTCCCGCACAGAGCTCTTCTTCATCCATGGCATCAACAGGGCAAACACATGATGTTATATGTCGTCGTTGCAAGGGTGGAGATCACTATGCGAGCAAATGTCCGTCTCCATGTGTGATGATCGTTACTGAGGATGGTGGGTATGAATCCGCTAGTGATTATGATGAGGAGACATTGGCTCTTATTGCGAGTGAAGAACAAGGTGGAGATGATTCTGAATAAGAGATGTAATACATGGCTGCTGAAGACGCTGACAGGTATGAAAGTTTAGTTGCTCAACGTGTTTTGAGTGTGCAGGTCACACAAGCTGAGCAAAATCATAGGCACAATTTGTTCCATACAAAGGGAGTTGTGAAGGAACATTCTGTTCGCGTCATCATAGATGGAAGGAGCTGCAACAACTTGGCTAGCATGGAGATGGTGGAGAAGCTGTCTCTCCCCACAAGGCCACATCCGCATCCTTATTACATACAATGGTTCAACAACAGCGGCAAGGTTAAGGTAACATGTACTGTTCATGTGCATTTTAGTATCGCTACATATGCTGATTATGTTGATTGTGATGTGATACCCATGCAAGCATGCTCTTTATTACTTGGTAGACCATGGCAATTCGATAAAAAATCTGTACACCATGGTAGAAACAATCAGTATACTCTTGTTCATATGGATAAACATATTACTTTGCTTACTATGACTCCTGAACACATTTTGAAAGATTATATGACTAGAGCTAGTAAAGCAAAACAGGAGCACAATAAGAGTGAAAATCAGATTGTGGCAAAAGAATTTGAGCAACAAATGAAACCTGTTTGAAAAGTGGATGTTCGCTTGCCACCGAATCTGATTTTGATGATCTAGATTTCAGCAAATCTGTTTGCTATGCTTTTGTGTGCAAAGAGGCATTATTTTCATTCGAGGACGTGCCTTCCTCTTTGCCTCCTGCTGTCACTAACATTTTGCAGGAGTTCGCTGACGTCTTTTCACAAGACGTGCCACCGGGATTACCACCTATTCGAGGGATTGAGCATCAGATTGACTTAATTCCCGGTGCCTCACTACCCAACCGTGCACCATACCGTACCAATCCAGAGGAGACGAAGGAGATTATGCGTCAAGTACAGGAGCTGCTCGACAAAGGTTATATACGCGAATCTCTTAGTCTTGTGTTGTTCCTATTATTCTAGTGCCAAAAAAGGATGGTACATCGCGTATGTGTGTTGATTGTAGATCCATTAATAATATTACTATTTGTTATCGTCATCCTATTCCTAGGCTAGATGATATGCTTGATGAATTAAGTGGATCTACCATTTTGTCCAAAGTTGATTTGCGTAGTGGATACCATCAAATTCGTATGAAATTGGGAGATGAATGGAAAACAGCATTTAAAACTAAGTTTGGCTTATATGAGTGGTTAGTCATGCCTTTTGGGTTAACAAATGCACCTAGTACTTTCATGCGACTAATGAATGAGGTTTTATGTGCTTTCATTGGACGATTTGTGGTAGTCTATTTTGATGATATACTGATTTATAGCAGATCTTTGGAGGAACATTTGGAACATTTACGTGCTGTTTTTATTGCGCTACGTGATGCACGTTTGTTTGGTAACCTTGGGAAGTGCACCTTTTGCACCGACCGAGTATCTTTTCTTGGCTATGTTGTTACTCCACAGGGAATTGAAGTTGATAAAGCCAAGATTGAAGCTATTGAGGGTTGGCCGCAGCCCAAAACGGTCACACAAGTGAGGAGTTTTCTTGGCCTCACTGGTTTCTATAGGCGTTTTATGAGAGATTTCAGCACCATTGTTGCACCTCTCAATGAGCTTACAAAGAAGGATGTGCCTTTTGTTTGGGGTACCGCACAGGAAGAAGCCTTCACGGTATTGAAAGATAAGTTGACACATGCTCCTTTACTCCAACTTCCTGATTTTAATAAGACTTTTGAGCTTGAATGTGATGCTAGTGGAATTGGATTAGGAGGTGTGTTATTACAAGATGGTAAACCTGTTGCATACTTTTCTGAAAAATTGAGTGGGCCTAGTCTGAACTATTCTACTTATGATAAAGAATTATATGCTCTTGTTTGGACATTAGAAACATGGCAACATTATTTATGGCCCAAAGAATTTGTTATACATTCTGATCATGAATCTTTGAAACATATTAAAAGTCAGGCAAAACTAAACTGTAGACATGCTAAATGGGTTGAATTCATTGAGACTTTCCCTTATGTCATTAAACACAAGAAGGGTAAAGAAAATGTTATTGCTGATGCATTGTCTCGTCGCTATACTATGCTTTCTCAACTTGACTTTAAAATTTTTGGTTTGGAGACCATCAAAGATCAATATGTGCATGATGCTGAATTTAAAGATGTAATGCAGAATTGTAAAGAAGGAAGAACATGGAACAAGTTCGTCATTAATGATGGATTTGTGTTCCGTGCTACCAAGCTATGCATTCCAGCTAGCTCCGTTCGTCTTTTGTTGTTGCAGGAGGCGCATGGAGGACGATTAATGGGACACTTTGGCGTGAAGAAGACGGAGGACATACTTGCTACACATTTCTTTTGGCCAAAGATAAGACGGGATGTTGAGCGTTTTGTTGCTCGCTGCACTACATGTCAGAAAGCTAAGTCACGACTCAATCCTCATGGTTTATATATGCCTTTGCCTGTACCTAGTGTTACTTGGGAGGATATATCTGTGGACTTTGTTTTAGGTTTACCTCGAACAAAGAAGGGGAGGGATAGCAGATTTGTTGTCGTGGATAGATTTTTGAAAATGGCACACTTTATACCATGTCATAAAAGCGATGATGCTGCTAATGTTGCTGATTTGTTCTTTCGTGAAATTATTCGCTTGCATGGTGTGCCAAATACTATTGTTTCAGATTGTGATACTAAGTTTCTTAGCCACTTTTGGAGATGTTTATGGGCTAAGTTGGGGATGAAATTGCTTTTTAGTACTACATGTCACCCCCAAACTGATGGACAAACTGAAGTAGTCAATAGAACATTGTCTACTATGCTTAGGGCTGTTTTGAAGACTAATCTGAAAATATGGGAAGAATGCTTGCCTCATATTGAATTTGCTTATAATCGTTCGCTGCATTCTACTACTAAGATGTGCCCTTTTGAAATTGTGTATGGTTTCCTACCTCGTGCACCTATTGATTTGTTGCCTCTTCCATCTTCGGAGAAGGTTAATTTTGATGCTAAACAACGTGCTGAATTGATCTTAAAAATGCATGAGTTAACTAAGGAAAACATAGAGCGTATGAATGCTAAATATAAACTTGCTGGAGATAAGGGTAGAAAACGTGTTGTCTTTGCACTTGGCGATCTTGTTTGGTTACATTTGCGGAAGGATATGTTTCCTGATTTGCGCAAGTCAAAGCTAATGCCACGTGATGATGGTCCTTTTAAGGTGTTAGAGAAAATAAATGATAATGCATATAAACTTGAGCTGCCTGCAGATTTTGGGGTTAGTCCCACTTTTAACATTGCAGATTTGAAGCCTTATGTGAGTGAGGAATATGAGCTTCCGTCGAGGACGACTTCAATTCAAGAAGGGGAGGATGATGAGGACATCACTACTACAGTTACACCCACAACCCCTGCTGCTACATATACTAGACCAATTACTAGAGCTCGCGCACGCCAGTTAAATTACCCGGTACTTTCGTTTCTTGGTAATGATCCTAATGTTCATAAGAATATGATGCTGCCTAAATTAGATACATTTGTTTTGCTTACAAATGAAGGGCCCAGCATGGACGAGAAGGATGAACATTGGAGCATGATCAAGCATAGAGAGGATGGCGCGCGCAATGGGAACAAGAACGGAGTTTCAAGTGATGATTTCAGGACTTTGAAGCCACCATAATAAGTGCATGAAGGCTTGGACGAAATATACAAGATGCCACTTCATAAATTTCGTCCAGAGGCTATTATAGGTGCTGCGTCACCTTATTTTTGGGCCAGGCCCATGTAATTTCGAAATACTTCAGTATAGGCTGCTTTTAGAGTCCGTATGTGTGGGGAAACCAAGATAGGGTTGGTTTCGGACCCCTCCTCCAAGGGGTCACGAAATTCCCCCCTACTCCCCCATATATACAACCCTTAGGGCGTCGTTTTAGACTTGGGTTTTGTTTAGATTAAAAGTTCGCCATAGCTGCAACTTCGCGTACTTCGTTTGTGTTCAACGACCAGACCAAGACGTCAAAGAACCCCACTTTCATTAATAAAGCTTTCCTCTTATATTCGCAATATTCAGATTGCAATTTCAATTTCTTGCTTGTTCTTCGTTTGCACGCAGGAAATAGACCTTCGTGGTCAGGTTGATCGTGCTCCGGCGTGGTCAATAACCTCTCAGAGTTGGTTTAGTGATTCCTAAGGCGCGACGTCATCGCACGTTCGTAGTCGGATCATCAAAGTCGACTTCTACCAAAACGATAGCCACCATCTCATCGAAAGACGGGACACCTTTGCCTCTATCAACCTCTTTGGGTATGCAGGCGGGTGGTTGTCCTAGGACACACTCACTCGCATGTGACGCTTTCTGTGGGCCCGCGAGGTCGTCGTCCATCACTTTGACCTACATCGAGAGAGGTTAATTTGACCAACAAGGATGATTCTTTTTGGTTTATGTTACGGTAGGAGTACATAGTACGCGTCGAAGAGGGGTGAGGGGACCAGCATATACTACGCATCATGAACCTTGCTCCATGTGGGGACTTTCCGGTTTCCGAGGCAGGTGCCACATGAAAGTTGTGCATTGGGTATTCAAACATCACACAACACCTCTTTGGGCCACATGCAGGCGGTGGTTGTCCTACCGGACAGTCACTCGCATGCGACGCTTAATTCCCATATGTGAGCCCGCGAGGTCGTCGTCCATCACTTCGACCCAACGATCGAGAGAGGTTAATTTGACCGACAAGGAGGATTCTTTTTGGTTTGTGTTACGGTAGGAGTATATAGTACGCGTCGAAGAGGGGGATGGGACCAGCATATACTACGCGTCATGAAGCTCGCTCTGTGTGGGGACTTTACAGTTTCCGAGGCAGGTGCCACATCAAAGTTGTGCATTTTGGGTATTCAAACATCACAACAACCCACACACACCTCCGTACTTACATATGTTTTGGCCCACATGCAAGCGATGGCGGTTGTCCTCTGACACTCACTCACGCAGTTATCGGCGATATCGATGCTTTCCATCTGTGGGCCCGCTTGGTCCATCACTTTGACCGACAACGAAAGAGGTTAATTTGACTTAGGAGGGGATTAATTTTTGGTTTGTCTTACGGTATATATAGGTCATGCTATGAGATTACATAATATAGTTTGAGCGCATGCATGTGTACTCATGCATGAATCCCTCTCCCACCGGATCGAAGTGGGGGGGGGGGGAGCACACGACGCGTCATGAACCGATCTCGCTCTGTGTGGGGACTGTACGATTTTTGACGCGGGCGCCACATCAATGTTGTCCATGGTATTCAAATTAAACATATGCATGCATGCATCACCTCCATATACATATGTTTGGGACACATGCATGCAGTGGTTGTCTTCGGACAGTACTCTCCTTCCGTGGTTATCGGCGGCAAGCCTATATATTCATGGGCCCGCGTGGACGTCCATCACTTCGACCGGCATCGAGAGAGGTTACGAGGGTGGATTCTTCTTCTTTGGTTCGTGTTACCGTGTAGTAGGTCATGGTGATGAGATTCGAGACCTAAGTTTGAGCGCATGCGTACGCATGAATCCCCGTCACCGGCTCGAAGTGGGGTGACATACATAGTACGCGTCGTGGACCCTCGCTCCGTGTGGGGACTTTCCGGTTCCAAAGCACGGTACCGTGCCACATCAAAGTTGTGCATTGGGTATTCAAACACACCACACAACACTTCCATACATATGTTTGGGCCGCATGCAGGCAGTGGTTGTCTTCGGGCACTACTCCCTTGCGTGGTTATCGGCGACCTAGCCCATATCTGTGGGGTCGCGTGGATGTCCATCCCTTTGACCAACAACAAGAGAGAGGTTATACGACCAAGGTCGATTATTCTTGGTCTGTGTTACACTACGTCTTGGTGAGATGCCCCCTCCCACTGACTCAAAGTGTGTGTGTGGGGGGGGGTGTGGGGGGTACTTCGCACTTCCTGAACCTCCGTGGGGTCGGGGATGTCCGGTTAATTTGCGAGGCACATGTGCCACATCAAATTTGTGCATGAATTGGGTATTTAAATATCACACCACCCTTTTCATACATATAGTTGGGCCACTCGCAGGTGGTTCGTATGTGCTCTCACCCATCTCGCTCCACAAGCACACATTTGTGGGCCCGCACACGGTCTACCTTTGACCGGAAGCGAAAGGGGGGTTTGACGTTGATGGACTCCTATAGGTTTAGTGTTATGGTAGGGTGTGCTATGTCAGACCTATTCCCCTCCCGCCGACACGAAGTGGGGGGGGGGGAGGGTGGCGGACTAGCAATAATGTGGGCTTTGTGAGACAGGTGCCACATCAAAGTTGTGCATTGGGTATTTGAACATCAAACCTGCCTTTTCATACATATATTTGGTCCACATGCAAGTGTGTTCATGTTCTGACCCTTTCCCACATTTTTTTGGCCACGCAACACACACGGTTCCCTAAGACTACCCGTGTGCCACGCCCGTGCCCCTGTCACCCACATCAGCACAGTAGATTGGGCTCCATGAGGCTTCCCTCGCAATCTCAAAAATATCTACCCGCCTGGAGGGTTTTTCTGTTTGATAGCACACGATTATTATGTTTCGACCGTGTGCGATGCTGTTTGCCCCCGCCCCCCCGCTCCCGCCTGCATCCCTCAAAAATATCTACCCGCGTGGAGGGTTTTTCTGTTTGATAGCACACGGTTAATATGTTCCGACCGTGTGCGATGTTGTTGTTGGAAATATGCCCTAGAGGCAATAATAAATTGGTTATTATTATATTTCCTTGTTCATGTTAATCGTTTATTATCCATGCTATAATTGTATTGATTGGAAACTCAAATACATGTGTGGGTACATAGACAACACTGTGTCCCTAGTAAGCCTCTAGTTAACTAGCTCGTTGATCAAAAGATGGTGAAGGTTTCCTAGCCATGGACATGAGATGTCATTTGATAACGGGATCACATCATTAGGAGAATGATGTGATGGACAAGACCCAAACTACGAACATAGCATATGATCGTGTTAGTTTATTGCTATTGTTTTCTGCATGTCAAGTATCTGTTCCTATGACCATGAGATCATGCAACTCACTGACACCGGAGGAATACCTTGTGTGTATCAAACGTCACAACGTAACTGGGTGACTATAAAGGTACTCTACAGGTATCTCCGAGGGTGTCTGTTGGGTTGGCATGGATCAAGACTGGGATTTGTTACTCCGTGCGACGGAGAGGTATCTCAGGGCCCACTCGGTAATACAACATCACAATGAGCCTTGCAAGCAAAGTGACTAAAGAGTTAGCCACAGGATCTTGTATTACGGAACGAGTAAAAAGACTTGCCGGTAACGAGATTGAACTAGGTATAGAGATACCGACGATCGAATCTTGGGCAAGTAACATACCGAAGAACAAAGGGAACAGTATACGGGGTTAACTGAATCCTTGACATAGAGGTTCAACCGATGAAGATCTTCGTAGAATATGTAGGAACCAATATGGGCATCCAGGTCCCGCTATTGGTTATTGGCCGTAGAGGTGTCTCGGTCATGTCTACATAGTTCTCGAACCCGCAGGGTCTACACACTTAACGTTTGGTGACGATTAGTATAGTTGAGTTATTGTGTTGGTGACCGAAGGTTGTTCGGAGTCCCGGATGAGATCCCGGACATGACGAGGATCTCCGGAATAGTCCGGAGGTAAAGTTTGATATATGTGATAATAGTGTTTTGATCTCCGGAAGGGTTCCGGAATTCACCGGAAGGGGTTCCGGATGTTTACCGAAGTGTTCGGGTGCAGCAACACTTTATATGGGCCAAAGGGGTAAAGCCCATGAGGTATTGGAAAGTGCAAAAGGAAGTTTTGCTGCTACCTTTAAGCGGTACTACCGCTTGTAAGGCAGTACTACTGCGTAACCGCGTAAGCGGTACTACCGCTTGTGTGAAGCGGTACTACCGCTCAAGCGGTACTACCGCTCGTGAGCGGTACTACCGCTTGTACGCGGTACTGCTGGAATCCGAGTGAGACTCTTTCCGTGCGGGCCAAACCGACCTTGTGCGGGCAAAACCGACCTTGTGGAGGCTTTCTCTCCAAGTTTAGACCCCAGGGCTCAACATATAAATAGAGGGGCAGGGCTAGCACACGGGACACATCAAGATTTCCCAAGCCGTGTGCCGGCAACCCTAACCCTCTAGTTCCTCCCGTCACAATCTCCGTAGTGCTTGGCGAAGCCCTGCAGAGATTGTTCCTCACCACCATCACCACACCGTCGTGCTGCCGGAACTCATCCACTACTTCACCATCGCTCGCTGGATCGAGGAGGTGAAGGCGTCATCAAGCCGTACGTGTGTTGAACGCGGAGGTGCCGTCCGTTCGGCGCTAGATCATGTTTGGATCGAGGGACGACTTGCGATTTGGATCGCGAAGACGTTCGACTACATCAACCGCGTTTCTTAACGCTTCCGCTTGGCGATCTACAAGGGTATGTAGATTCACTCTCCCTCTCGTAGATGCTCATCACCATGGATAGATCTTGCGTGTGCGTAGAATTTTTTTTGTTTCCCATGCGATGTTCCCCAACAGTGGTATCAGAGCTAGGTCTATGCGTAGATGAGATCTCGAGTAGAACACAAAAGGGTTTTGTGGGCGTTGATATTCAGATTGCTTCCTCCCTTGGTCTTTTCTTGATTCGGCGGTATTGTGGGATGAAGCGGCCCGGACCAACATTACTCGTACGCTTACGAGAGACCGGTTCCTTCAACTGACATGTAACTTCGTTGCATAAAGATGGCTAGCAGGTGTCTGTTTCTCCCACTTTAGTCGGATCGGATTTGACAAAGGCGGTCCTTGAGAAGGTTGAAAAGCAATTTTTATATCACCGTTGTGGTTTTTGCGTAGGTAAAAATCGTTCTTGCTAGATACCCGTAGCAGCCACATAAAACTTGCAACAACAATTAGAGGACGTCTAACTTGTTTTTGCAGGGTATGTTGTGATGTGATATGGCCAATTACATGATGAGATATATGTGATGTATGAGATGATCATGTATTGTATAGAATATCACGACTTGCATGTCGATGAGTACGGCAACTGGCAGGAGCCATAGAGTTGTCTTTAATTATTTTCGCCGTTTTGCTTTACTTTATCGCTATGAGTTAGCAATAGTCGTGGAAGCAACAGTCGGCGCGACAACCTCATGGCGACACGTTGATGGAGATCAAGATGATGGAGATCATGGTGTCATGCCGGTGACGATGGAGATCATGCCGGTGCTTTGGAGATGGAGATCAAAAGCACAAGTTCATGTCACTTATGATTTGCATGTGATGTTAATCCTTTTATGCATCTTATTTTGCTTAGGACGACGGTAGCATTATAAGGTGATCCCACACTTAAATTTCAAGATAAAATTGTGTTCTCCCCGAGTGTGCACCGTTGTGAAAGTTCGTCGTTTCGAGACACCACGTGATGATCGGGTGTGATAGACTCTACGTTCGCATACAACGGGTGCAAGCCAGTGTTGCACGTGCGGAACACTCGGGTTAAACTTGACGAGCCTAGCATGTACAGACATGGCCTCGGAACACAAGAGACCGAAAGGTCGAACATGAGTCATATAGTAGATATGATCAACATGAAGATGTTCACCATTGAAACCACCTCAACTCACGTGATGATCGGACTTGAGTTGGTGGATTTGGATCATGTGACACTCGAATGACCGGAGGGATGTCAATTTGAGTGGGAGTTTTTTTTTAAGTAATATGATTAACTAAACTCATTATCTCGAACAATAGTCTAAGTTGTCTTTGCTATATTTATGTTGTAGATAATGACTCGCGCAGTAGCACCCCTGAATTTTAATGCGTTCCTAGAGAAAGCTAAGTTGAAAGATGATGGAAGTAACTTTGTGGACTGGGCCCGTAATCTAAGGATTATCCTTACGGCTTCCCAGAAGGCTTATGTCCTTGATGCACCGCTTGGTGATCCACCCACTATCAATTTGGTGGAGACGACTTTGACGATCCGACTTCGAACGTGCACGACGTTGCGCCTTAGCAATCGCTAAACCAATCTCCAAGAGGTTATTGACCACGCCGGAGCACGATCAACCTGACCACGAAGGTCTATTCCTGCAAGCAATCGAAGAACAAGCAAGAATATGATAATGCAATCTGAATATTGCGAATATAGATGAAGTATTGATAATGGTGGGGTTCCGAAAGCGGTTTTGGTCTGGTCATTGGACACAAACGAAGTACACGAAGTTGCAATGGCTAACTTTTAACTAAACAAAACCCAAAGGAAAAGCTACTAGATTGATCTACTTATATAGGAGCAAGGGGTGGCGGCCAAGGAGGTGGGAGGACGTCCCAAGGCAGCCTAAAACTAACCCTAGGTCGTACAAGGCCTATGGGCCCAAGTGGAGGTGATGCAACACCTTTGGACTTGTAGTTTGATTCGGATTCTGGTGCAACGTCATATTGTTTCGTCAATATCTCCACGCTATGGACGAATTTGAAGGTGATTCCAATTGGTACGGAGTGATAACTATCGATTTGGTGGAGACGACTTTGACGACCCGACTTCGAACGTGCACGACGTTGCGCCTTAGCAATCGCTAAACCAATCTCCAAGAGGTTATTGACCACGCCGGAGCACGATCAACCTGACCACGAAGGTCTATTCCTGCAAGCAATCGAAGAACAAGCAAGAATATGATAATGCAATCTGAATATTGCGAATATAGAAGAAGTATTGATAATGGTGGGGTTCCGAAAGCGGTCTTGGTCTGGTCGTTGGACACAAACGAAGTACACGAAGTTGCAATGGCTAACTTTTAACTAAACAAAACTCAAAGGAAAAGCTACTAGATTGATCTACTTATATAGGAGCAAGGGGTGGCGGCCAAGGAGGTGGGAGGACGTCCCAAGGCAGCCTAAAACTAACCCTAGGTCGTACAAGGCCTATGGGCCCAAGTGGAGGTGATGCAACACCTTTGGACTTGTAGTTTGATTCGGATTCTGGTGCAACGTCATATTGTTTCGTCAATATCTCCACGCTACGGACAAATTTGAAGGTGATTCCAATTGGTACGGAAAGCAGATAAAATCTACTTTTCAGCAAAAAATGAATCACCCAATTCGGAGTCCGGATGAAAAAGTTGTTGCCGTTTTGGTACAGGTATGTCTGTGCAGTCCGAATCTGAGTCCAGAACGTGAGAGACTTGGACTCTATCTTCTCTTGGCCAAAAAGTGACGTGAGAGAACTTGTTGAATAGCACCTAATTGTTTCCTTTGACATGAGAGGACCTCTTGAATAGCACCCAACCATTTCCTCTTCTTTTGTCATCACACGTGGTTCATACAAGTGTTCGTCCATCCTGCATTTAGGCATAACATAAAAATAGGTGAAGTATTTTTGTTCTAGATAACATAAATAAATTATTGCATAACTCTTATAAGAAATCACCTCACAAATATGCATGTATGCAATATTTTTGGTCGTATCCAAGGTAGTCATGTCCTCATCATCCTCCCTTTCTTGAAAACAAAGCCGTCCTCGGCGTTGCTTAGTCTGAAATATGGCTAACAAAAGAGACAAGGTGTACATGTTGTATATGTATATGTCATCTATTTTTCTGGATCTCGGTTGTGGCACATGTGACACATTTATACAAGAGCACACTTCAAATGTCATGAAATATAAAGCCAAAATATTATCACAAGAAGTAGAAGGCATTAAAATATTGCAACACGGTTTGCATATATAAGTGAAGTCCTTATTCATATCAAAAGATTGACAATGTTCATCATTAAACCATCCCAACATTGGTAAATAAACTTGAATTATTCCAAATTTTGATGCTACAACATGCTTAAATAAGCAAATATGCAACATGTCATTTGGCACAGAATCATCACCAAAATTGGAGGTCATATCAAAAT
The DNA here is from genome assembly GCA_039707655.1 of Elymus sibiricus. Lineage (NCBI taxonomy): Eukaryota > Viridiplantae > Streptophyta > Magnoliopsida > Poales > Poaceae > Elymus > Elymus sibiricus. The sequence continues at coordinate 201,273,195 of CM077668.1, forward strand.
GATTAAACAATGGCAAAATTATTTTCAAACATATTTGATCCAAATTTGATTTATTTCCTGATTCACATGGTTCTTTCTCATCAACAGTTAATTCAATAGGTGCACTCAAAATTGTTGATATTTGATCACATGGCAAAGTCAAATCATGAACATATTCCTCTAAAATAGGTGGTGTGATCAAAGTAATGGGTAGCTCATCACATGGTACATTGGAATTGACAAGGCATTCATCATACTCATGTGGAGGTGGAAGATCAGTACCTTTGTCATTACCTCTTATGATCAACTCACATGATGTAGGCACTCTCGGTGGTGACGTGTCACATGGTGAAGGTGATGTAGCCCTCACAACAATTGATGTGGTTGTCATACTATGCCTAGTAGTTGAAGGAACAACCGTATCAACTCTTGAAATGTGCACCTTGCGCTCGTTCTCCTTGTGGGCAACACGTTGTTTTATTACCTGTTCAGCTTTGCAAGCAAGACAAAACAAACGATGCATAGAATAACACTTTTCATGAATTAGTATCTCCTGAATATCACGGTTTAATCCTCCCCAAAATCTATCCATAAAATCTTCTTCACTTTCTTCTAATGAGGAATGCAACAAGGTCGTTTGTAAATCGTCATAATATTTCGTTACGGTGTCACTACCTTGTTTTAAATTTTCGAACTTTTTAATCATGTCACAAGTGTAATAAGTAGGAACGAATGTGTGTCTCATGGCAAGTTTTAAATCATCCCAAGTAATATGTATATAATCAGGGTGTAAACGACAATATTCACTCCACCAACTGAAGCATAACCAGTGAATGAATCAATCGCGACCTTAACTTTTTTATGTTCAGCAAAATTATGAGAAGCAAATATATCATTTATTTCGAACTCCCATTCAATATATAAAGCAGGTCTAAAACGGCCATTAAATGGTGGTATAGAAACATTAACCTGATCATGTGTATTGGAATGTCTTTGCACTTCTCGTGACGGTTGTGGTATTTGCTTAGGTGGTGGCACGTCTCCCACGATTGACGAAGCCCACAAACTGACAACTCTGGATCCTGTCATGATTAGTAGAAACAAGAAATAAAATCCAAGAATATTGTTCCTATGAACTACTGGGATGTGGTGGTAAGACGCTCACAGTAAAGCAAATATCAATGTCTTACAAATTCTTACCATGCAGCAGGTGGTGACCGGCAACCGATGGTGTCAATATCTCCAAAGATTGAGTAAAGCGATTACCAGGTGAACGTATGCATACACGGTGTAGAAATATATGGAGCTTGGAAGGCTTAATATATGGTAGCAAAAGATTAGCAATAATCAATTCAGAGATGCAATGTTGAATAAACGCTCAACGACGGTACTGTGCTGGTCCTAGGCTAGACCGTACTAGAGACGCGAGCCTAGAACACTAATGAAGTCACGGCGTAGGACAAATAGCAGCAATGGATGATAGAAATTAGCTCTGGACAGCAAGATATAAGTGAAGATCACAATGGCAGTAAAGACAATGATGATAAATGACCGCCAAGCAGGATATACCGAAACTCTCTCTACAATTTTCCTATGAAAGATAATATGTCAAATTTCTGATATTTTTTCTCAAGAATGCTACTGACTCAAGCTTTCGTATGCAAAAAGAATCACTCAATTCCGAGTTCGTATGAGGAGTCAAATAATTCAGAAACGAACCTGAAAAATAATGACAAACTGTGTTCACGACCTTCGGAAGGCAAAAAGTCCTATTTAGAAGCCGATTTGGAGGTGACAATAATGAACTAGCTTGATGAACTATTCAGATGTGGCTCGTCGATAGCTCGAATTTGAATACTCGTGAAGCCAAAACGGAGTTCGTATGAGGAAGATACGCCTGTTTTACTGAACACTGCGCAAAACAGATTTCAATCCGAATTCAGATACGAGATTGAGTCTAGATAGATCCGAAATTTGTGTTTTTTTTTCTCTTCTCTCTTTTTTTTCACTGACTTTTTTTGTCTTCTTTTTTTTTCTCTCTCTCTCACTTTTTTTTTTCTCTCTCACTTTTTTTTTCCAACAAAATCAGATAAGATGAAGATTGGATAGGGCGTAGATGTGAACGACCTCAAGTATGATAATGACAATGACCGAAACAGGCAGTGGAAATTGATGTGGGCAACAACGGAAGGGATGACGGCTGTGTGCTGGTGGTATATGGCAGCAGCGATGAAGATGGTGCGGCGGTGGCGTGACAATCTGTGGACAGAACTCGAAACTCTAAGGCACTAGATGCTAAGACCAGCAACTCGACACGACGATGCAACCGATAATTCAACTATGCAAGCACTCAAAAGAAAATTGCAAAGGCTCAGACTGGCTTGGACAAAGGATGAATAGATCTAACTTTTTTTTGTATGGCTTTTTCTTGGGTAATAGGTAAGAAAAATAAATCTAATATAGGGATAACGGGAAATTCTCACCGAGCAACCTGAAAACTGATACCACTTAATAGGGGCGAGGGTCCCGATCTTTCGATGAGATGATAACTATCGATTTGGTGGAGACGACTTTGACGATCCGACTTCGAACGTGCACGACGTTGCGCCTTAGCAATCGCTAAACTAATCTCCAAGAGGTTATTGACCACGCCGGAGCACGATCAACCTGACCACGAAGGTCTATTCCTGCAAGCAACCGAAGAACAAGCAAGAATATGATAATGCAATCTGAATATTGCGAATATAGATGAAGTATTGATAATGGTGGGGTTCCGAAAGCGGTCTTGGTCTGGTCGTTGGACACAAACGAAGTACACGAAGTTGCAATGGCTAACTTTTAACTAAACAAAACTCAAAGGAAAAGCTACTAGATTGATCTACTTATATAGGAGCAAGGGGTGGCGGCCAAGGAGGTGGGAGGACGTCCCAAGGCAGCCTAAAACTAACCCTAGGTCGTACAAGGCCTATGGGCCCAAGTGGAGGTGATGCAACACCTTTGGACTTGTAGTTTGATTCGGATTCTGGTGCAACGTCATATTGTTTCGTCAATATCTCCACGCTACGGACGAATTTGAAGGTGATTCCAATTGGTACGGAAAGCAGATAAAATCTACTTTTCAGCAAAAAACGAATCACCCAATTCAGAGTCCGGATGAAAAAGTTGTTGCCGTTTTGGTACAGGTGTGTCTGTGCAGTCCGAATCTGAGTCCAGAACGTGAGAGACTTGGACTCTATCTTCTCTTGGCCAAAAAGTAACGTGAGAGAACTTGTTGAATAACACCTAATTGTTTCCTTTGATATGAGAGGACCTCTTGAATAGCACCCAACCATTTCCTCTTTTTCTGTCATCACACGTGGTTCATACAAGTGTTCGTTTATCCTGCATTTAGGCATAACATAAAAATAGGTGAAGTATTTTTGTTCCGGATAACATAAATAAATTATTGCATAACTCTTATAAGAAATCACCTCACAAATATGCATGTATGCAATATTTTTAGTCGTATCCAAGGTAGTCATGTCCTCATCACCTCCCATAAGTTCTATGCTTGCAAGATGGAGGAGAACGGGTCTGTTAGTGATCACATACTCAGAATGTCTGGGTACTCCATCCGTTTGGCTGAATTGGGGATGCCCCTTCCGCCAGAGGCTATCACTGACAGATTTCTTCAATCATTGCCACCTAGCTACAAGAGCGTCGTGTTGAACTATAATATGCACGGGATGAACAAGTCAGTCGCCGAGCTGTTTGCGATGCTGAAAGTCGCTGAGTCTGAAATTCAAAAGGAGCATCAAGTGTTGATGGTCAATAAAACCACTAGTTTCAAGAAAAATGGCAAGGGTAAGAAGGGTAACTCCAAGAAGAGTGGCAATGCAGTTGCTCCTCCCGTGAAGAAACCCAAGGCTGGACCCAAACCAGAAACTGTGTGCTTTCATTGCAAGGGAACTGGACACTGGAAGCGGAACTGCCCAAGTATTTGGCTGACAAGAAGGCGGCCAACAACAAACAAGGTATATATGATATACATGTTATTGATGTGTACCTTACCAACTCTCGTTGTAGTGCCTGGGTATTTGATACCGGTGCGGTTGCTCACATTTGCAACTCTAAACAGGAACTGCAGAATAGACGGAGGCTGGCAAAGGATGAAGTGACGATGCGCGTGGGAAATGGTTCCAAGGTTGATGTGATCGCCGTCGGCACGCTCGCTCTTCAATTACCATCGGGATTAGTGATGAACCTGAATAATTGTTATTTAGTGCCTGCGTTAAGCATGAACATTATATCTGGATCTTGTTTATTGCGAGACGGTTACTCATTTAAATCAGAGAATAATGGTTGTTCTATTTATATGAGTAATATCTTTTATGGTCATGCACCCGAAGTGAGGAGTTTATTCTTATTGAATCTCGATAGTAATGATACACATGTTCATAACATTGATGCCAAAAGATATAGAATTGATAATGATAATACCACTTTCTTGTGGCATTGCCGTTTAGGTCATATTGGAGTAAAACGCATGAGGAAGCTCCATGCTGATGGACTTTTGGAGTCACTTGATTTTGAATCACTTAACACATGCGAGCCATGCCTCATGGGCAAGATGACTAAAACGCCGTTCTCTGGAACAATGGAACGGGCAAGTGACTTGTTGGAAATCATACATACTGATGTGTGCGGTCCGATGAGTATTGAGGCGCGCGGTGGTTATCGTTACTTTCTCACCTTCACTGATGACTTAAGTAGATATGGGTATATTTACTTAATGAAACACAAGTCTGAAACGTTTGAAAAGTTCAAACAATTTCAGAGTGAAGTTGAGAATCATCGTAACAAGAAGATTAAATTCCTACGATCTGATCGAGGAGGAGAATATCTGAGTTATGAGTTTGGCAGTCACTTAAGACAATGTGGAATTGTTTCACAACTGACACCGCCTGGAACACCACAGCGTAATGGTGTGTCCGAACGTCGTAATCGAACCTTATTGGATATGGTGCGATCTATGATGTCTCTTGCCGATTTGCCACTATCGTTTTGGGGTTATGCATTAGAGACAGCTGCATTCACTTTAAATAGGGCAGCATCGAAATCCGTTGAGACGACGCCATATGAACTTTGGTTTGGCAAGAAGCCAAAGCTGTCGTTTCTTAAAGTTTGGGGATGTGATGCTTATGTCAAAAAGCTTCAGCCTGAAAAGCTGGAACCCAAAGCGGAGAAATGCGTCTTCATAGGATACCCAAAAGAGACAGTTGGGTATACCTTCTACCTCAGATCCGAAGGCAAAGTGATGAGGACATGACTACCTTGGATACGACCAAAAATATTGTATACATGCATATTTGTGAGGTGATTTCTTATAAGAGTTATGCAATAATTTATTTATGTTATCCGGAACAAAAATACTTCACCTATTTTTATGTTATGCCTAAATGCAGGATGGACGAACACTTGTATGAACCACGTGTGATGACAAAAGAAGAGGAAATGGTTGGGTGCTATTCAAGAGGTCCTCTCATGTCAAAGGAAACAATTAGGTGCTATTCAACAAGTTCTCTCACGTCACTTTTTGGCCAAGAGAAGATAGAGTCCAAGTTTCTCACGTTCTGGACTCAGATTCGGACTGCACAGACATACCTGTACCAAAACGGCAATAACTTTTTCATCCGGACTCCGAATTGGGTGATTCTTTTTTTGCTGAAAAGTAGATTTTATCTGATTTCCGTACCAATTGGAATCACCTTCAAATTCGTCCGTAGCATGGAGATATTGACGAAACAATATGACGTTGCACCAGAATCCGAATCAAACTACAAGTCCAAAGGTGTTGCATCACCTCCACTTGGGCCCATAGGCCTTGTACGACCTAGGGTTAGTTTTAGGCTGCCTTGGGACGTCCTCCCACCTCCTTAGCCGCCACCCCTTGCTCCTATATAAGTAGATCAATCTAGTAGCTTTTCTTTTGGGGTTTTGTTTAGTTAAAAGTTAGCCATTGCAACTTCGTGTACTTCGTTTGTGTCCAACGACCAGACCAAGACCGCTTTCGGAACCCCACCATTATCAATACTTCATCTATATTCGCAATATTCAGATTGCATTATCATATTCTTGCTTGTTTTTCGATTGCTTACAGGAATAGACCTTCGTGGTCAGGTTGATCGTGCTCCGGCGTGGTCAATAACCTCTTGGAGATTGGTTTAGCGATTGCTAAGGCGCAACGTCGTGCACGTTCGTAGTCGGATCGTCAAAGTCGTCTCCACCAAATCGATAGTTATCATCTCATCGAAAGATCGGGACCCTCGCCTCTATCAAGTGGTATCAGTTTTCAGGTTGCTCGGTGAGAATTTCCCGTTATCCCTAGATTAGATTTATTTTTCTTACCTATTATCCAAGAAAAAGCCATACAAAAAAAAGTTAGATCTATTCATCCTTTGTCCAAGCCAGTCTGAGCCTTTGCAATTTTCTTTTCAATGCTTGCATAGTTGAATTATCGGTTGCATCGTCGTGTCGAAGTGAGAGAGAAAAAAAAAGAAAAAAAAGGTGACAGAGAGAGAAAAAAAAAGAAGACAAAAAAAAAGTCAGTGAAAAAAACGAGAGAAGAGAAAAAAAAACACAAATTTCGGATCTATCTAGACTTAATCTCGTATCTGAATTCGGATTGAAATCTGTTTGCGCAGTGTTCAGTAAAACAGGCGTATCTTCCTCATACGAACTCCGTTTTGGCTCCACGAGTATTCAAATTCGAGCTATCGACGAGCCTCATCTGAATAGTTCATTAAGCTAGTTCATTATTGTCATCTCCAAATCGGCTTCTAAATAGGACTTTTTGCCCTCCGAAGGTCGGGAACACAGTTTGTCATTATTTTTCAGGTTCGTTTCTGAATTATTTGACTCCTCATACGAACTCGGAATTGAGTGATTCTATTTGCATACGAAAGCTTGAGTCAGTAGCATTCTTGAGAAAAAATATCAGAAATTTGACATATTATCTTTCATAGGAAAGTTGTAGAGAGAGTTTCGGTATATCCTGCTTGGCGGTCATTTATCATCATTGTCTTTACTGCCATTGTGATCTTCACTTATATCTTGCTGTCCAGAGCTAATTCCTATCATCCGTTGCTGCTATTTGTCCTATGCCGTGACTTCATTAGTGTTCTAGGCTCGCGTCTCTAGTACGGTCTAGCCTAGGACCAGCACAGTACCGTCGTTGAGCGTTTATTCAACATTGCATCTCTGAATTGATTATTGCTAATCTTTTGCTACCATATATTAAGCCTTCCAAGCTCGATATATTTCTACACCGTGTATGCATACGTTCACCTGGTAATCGCTTTACTCAATCTTCGGAGATATTGACACCATCGGTTGCCGGTCACCACCTGCTGCATGGTAAGAATTTGTAAGACATTGATATTTGCTTTACTGTGAGCGTCTTACCACCACATCCCAGTAGTTCATAGGAACAATATTCTTGGATTTTATTTCTTGTTTCTACTAATCATGACAGGATCCAGAGTTGTCAGTTTGTGGGCTTCGTCAATCGTGGGAGACGTGCCACCACCTAAGCAAATATCACAACCGTCACGAGAAGTGCAAAGACATTCCAATACACATGATCAGGTTAATGTTTCTATACCACCATTTAATGGCCGTTTTAGACCTGCTTTATATATTGAATGGGAGTTCGAAATAAATGATATATTTGCTTCTCATAATTTTGCTGAACATAAAAAAGTTAAGGTCGCGATTGATTCATTCACTGGTTATGCTTCAGTTTGGTGGAGTGAATATTGTCGTTTACACCCTGATTATATACATATTACTTGGGATGATTTAAAACTTGCCATGAGACACACATTCGTTCCTACTTATTACACTCGTGACATGATTAAAAAGTTCGAAAATTTAAAACAAGGTAGTGACACCGTAACGAAATATTTTGACGATTTACAAACGACCTTGTTGCATTCCTCATTAGAAGAAAGTGAAGAAGATTTTATGGATAGATTTTGGGGAGGATTAAACCGTGATATTCAGGAGATACTAATTCATGAAAAGTGTTATTCTATGCATCGTTTGTTTTGTCTTGCTTGCAAAGCTGAACAGGTAATAAAACAACATGTTGCCCACAAGGAGAACGAACGCAAGGTGCACATTTCAAGAGTTGATACGGTTGTTCCTTCAACTACTAGGCATAGTATGACAACCACATCAATTGTTGTGAGGGCTACATCACCTTCACCATGTGACACGTCACCACCGAGAGTGCCTACATCATGTGAGTTGATCATAAGAGGTAATGATAAAGGTACTGATCTTCCACCTCCACATGAGTATGATGAATGCCTTGTCAATTCCAATGTACCATGTGATGAGCTACCCATTACTTTGATCACACCACCTATTTTAGAGGAATATGTTCATGATTTGACTTTGCCATGTGATCAAATATCAACAATTTTGACTGCACCTATTGAATTAACTGTTGATGAGAAAGAACCATGTGAATCAGGAAATAAATCAAATTTGGATCAAATATGTTTGAAAATAATTTTGCCATTGTTTAATCATTTTGATATGACCTCCAATTTTGGTGATGATTCTGTGCCAAATGACATGTTGCATATTTGCTTATTTAAGCATGTTGTAGCATCAAAATTTGGAATAATTCAAGTTTATTTACCAATGTTGGGATGGTTTAATGATGAACATTGTCAATCTTTTGATATGAATAAGGACTTCACTTATATATGCAAACCGTGTTGCAATATTTTAATGCCTTCTACTTCTTGTGATAATATTTTGGCTTTATATTTCATGACATTTGAAGTGTGCTCTTGTATAAATGTGTCACATGTGCCACAACTGAGATCCAGAAAAATAGATGACATATACATATACAACATGTACACCTTGTCTCTTTTGTTAGCCATATTTCAGACTAAGCAACGCCGAGGACGGCTTTGTTTTCAAGAAAGGGAGGATGATGAGGACATGACTACCTTGGATACGACCAAAAATATTGCATACATGCATATTTGTGAGGTGATTTCTTATAAGAGTTATGCAATAATTTATTAATGTTATCCGGAACAAAAATACTTCACCTATTTTTATGTTATGCCTAAATGCAGGATGGACGAACACTTGTATGAACCACGTGTGATGACAAAAGAAGAGGAAATGGTTGGGTTCTATTCAAGAGGTCCTTTCATGTCAAAGGAAACAATTAGGTGCTATTCAACAAGTTCTCTCACGTCACTTTTTGGCCAAGAGAAGATAGAGTCCAAGTCTCTCACGTTCTGGACTCAGATTCGGACTGCACAGACATACCTGTACCAAAACGGCAATAACTTTTTCATCCGGACTCCGAATTGGGTGATTCTTTTTTTGCTCAAAAGTAGATTTTATCTGCTTTCCGTACCAATTGGAATCACCTTCAAATTCGTCCGTAGCGTGAAGATATTGACGAAACAATATGACGTTGCACCAGAATCCGAATCAAACTACAAGTCCAAAGGTGTTGCATCACCTCCACTTGGGCCCATAGGCCTTGTACGACCTAGGGTTAGTTTTAGGCTGCCTTGGGACGTCCTCCCACCTCCTTGGCCGCCACCCCTTGCTCCTATATAAGTAGATTAATCTAGTAGCTTTTCTTTTGGGGTTTTGTTTAGTTAAAAGTTAGTCATTGCAACTTCGTGTACTTCGTTTGTGTCCAACGACCAGACCAAGACCGCTTTCGGAACCCCACCATTATCAATACTTCATCTATATTCGCAATATTCAGATTGTATTATCATATTCTTGCTTGTTCTTCGATTGCTTACAGGAATAGACCTTCGTGGTCAGGTTGATCGTGCTCCGGCGTGGTCAATAACCTCTTGGAGATTGGTTTAGCGATTGCTAAGGCGCAACGTCGTGCACGTTCGTAGTCGGATCGTCAAAGTCGTCTCCACCAAATCGATAGTTATCATCTCATCGAAAGATCGGGACCCTCGCCTCTATTACAAAGTGTTTGTCGCTAAAAACGGAACATTTCTTGAGAAAGAGTTTCTCTCGAAAGAATTGAGTGGGAGGAAGATAGAACTTGATGAGGTTGTTGAACCTTTACTACCACCTAAGAGTAGCGCAGCGCAGAAAGATGTTTCTGTAGAGCCTACATCAGCTGAAGAGGAAGTTGATGATGATCATAAAGCTTCGGATCAAGTTGCTATCGAACCTCGTAGGTCGACAAGGACGCGTACTGCTCCTGAGTGGTACGGCAACCCTGTCTTAGAGGTCATGTTGTTGTACAACGATGAACCTACGAGCTATGGAGAAGCGATGATGGGCCCGGATTCCGAGAAGTGGTTAGAGGCCATGAAATCCGAGATGGGATCCATGTATGAAAACAAAGTGTGGACTTTGGAAGTATTACCTGAAGGGCGTAAGGCCATTCAGAATAAATGGATCTTTAAGGGGAAGACGGACGCGGATGGTAATGTCACCGTCTATAAAGCTCGACTTGTGGCAAAGGGTTTTTCACAAGTTCAAGGAGTTGACTACGATGAGACCTTCTCACCCGTAGCGATGCTTAAGTCCGTCAGAATCATGTTAGCAATAGCTGCCTTTTTTGATTATGAAATTTGGCAGATGGATGTCAAAACAGCGTTCCTTAACGGTTTCCTTAAGGAAGAGTTGTATATGATGCAACCAGAAGGTTTTGTCGATCCAGAGAATGCTGACAAAGTTTGCAAACTCCAGCGATCCATTTATGGACTGGTGCAAGCATCTCGGAGTTGGAATCTTCACTTTGATGAGGTGATCAAAGCGTTCGAGTTTATACAAGTTTATGGAGAAGCTTGTATTTACAAGAAAGTGAGTGGGAGCTCTATAGCGTTTCTAATATTATATGTGGATGACATATTACTGATTGGAAACAATATAGAAATGTTAGAAAGCATGAAGGAATATTTGAACAAGAGTTTTTCAATGAAGGACCTAGGAGAAGCTGCTTTCATATTAGGCATCAAGATCTATAGAGATAGATCAAGACGTTTAATAGGACTTTCACAAAGCACATACCTTGATAAGATTTTGAAGAAGTTCAAAATGGATCAGTCCAAGAAGGGGTTCTTGCCTGTTTTGCAAGGTGTGAAGTTGAGTAAGACTCAATGCCCAGTGACTGCAGAAGATAGAGAAAAGATGAGTGTCATCCCCTATGCTTCAGCCATAGGCTCTATCATGTATGCAATGTTGTGCACAAGACCCGATGTCAGCCTTGCCATAAGTATGGTCGGAAGGTTTCAAAGTGATCCAGGAATGGAACACTGGACGGCGGTCAAGAATATCCTGAAGTACCTGAAAAGGACTAAGGACATGTTTCTCGTTTATGGAGGTGATCAAGAGCTCGTCGTAAAGGGTTACGTCGATGCAAGCTTTGACACTGATCCGGATGACTCTAAGTCGCAAACCGGATACGTATTTATTCTTAATGGGGGTGCGGTTAGCTGGTGCAGTTCCAAGCAAAGCGTGGTAGCTGATTCTACATGCGAAGCGGAGTACATCGCTGCCTCGGAGACGGCGAAGGAAGGTGTCTGGATGAAGGAGTTCATGACAGATCTTGGAGTAGTGCCTAGTGCGCTTAACCCAATGACTCTGTTTTGTGATAATACTGGTGCCATTGCTCTAGCCAAGGAACCAAGATTTCACAAGAGGACCAGACACATAAAGCGACGTTTCAATTCCATCCGCGATTACATCAAGGAGGACGACATAAATATTTGCAAAGTACACACGGATCTGAATGTTGCAGATCCGATGACTAAACCTCTTCCAAGGGCTAAACATGAACAACACCAGAACTGCATGGGTGTTCGATTCATTACAATGTAAATCACATAGTGATGTGAACTAGATTATTGACTCTAGTGCAAGTGGGAGACTGTTGGAAATATGCCCTAGAGGCAATAATAAATTGGTTATTATTATATTTCCTTGTTCATGTTAATCGTTTATTATCCATGCTATAATTGTATTGATTGGAAACTCAAATACATGTGTGGGTACATAGACAACACTGTGTCCCTAGTAAGCCTCTAGTTAACTAGCTCGTTGATCAAAAGACGGTGAAGGTTTCCTAGCCATGGACATGAGATGTCATTTGATAACGGGATCACATCATTAGGAGAATGATGTGATGGACAAGACCCAAACTACGAACATAGCATATGATCGTGTCAGTTTATTGCTATTGTTTTCTGCATGTCAAGTATCTGTTCCTATGACCATGAGATCATGCAACTCACTGACACCGGAGGAATACCTTGTGCGTATCAAACGTCACAACGTAACTGGGTGACTATAAAGGTACTCTACAGGTATCTCCGAGGGTGTCTGTTGGGTTGGCATGGATCAAGACTGGGATTTGTTACTCCGTGTGACGGAGAGGTATCTCAGGGCCCACTCGGTAATACAACATCACAATGAGCCTTGCAAGCAAAGTGACTAAAGAGTTAGCCACATGATCTTGTATTACGGAACTAGTAAAGAGACTTGCCGGTAACGAGATGTAACTAGGTATAGAGATACCGACGATCGAATCTCGGGCAAGTAACATACCGAAGAACAAAGGGAACAGTATACGGGATTAACTGAATCCTTGACATAGAGGTTCAACCGATGAAGATCTTCGTAGAATATGTAGGAACCAATATGGGCATCCAGGTCCCGCTATTGGTTATTGGCCGTAGAGGTGTCTCGGTCATGTCTACATAGTTCTCGAACCCGCAGGGTCTACACACTTAACGTTTGGTGACGATTAGTATAGTTGAGTTATTGTGTTGGTGACCGAAGGTTGTTCGGAGTCCCGGATGAGATCCCGGACATGACGAGGATCTCCGGAATAGTCCGGAGGTAAAGTTTGATATATGTGATAATAGTGTTTTGATCTCCGGAAGGGTTCCGGAATTCACCGGAAGGGGTTCCGGATGTTTACCGAAGTGTTCGGGTGCAGCAACACTTTATATGGGCCAAAGGGGTAAAGCCCACGAGGTATTGGAAAGTGCAAAAGGAAGTTTTGCTGCTGCCTTTAAGCGGTACTACCGCTTGTAAGGCAGTACTACCGCGTAAGCGGTACTACCGCTTGTGTGAAGCGGTACTACCGCTCAAGCGGTACTGCTGGAATCCGAGTGGGACTCTTTCCGTGCGGGCCAAACTGACCTTGTGCGGGCAAAACCGACCTTGTGGAGGCTTTCTCTCCAAGTTTGGACCCCAGGGCTCAACATATAAATAGAGGGGCAGGGCTAGCACACGGGAGACATCAAGATTTCCCAAGCCGTGTGCCGGCAACCCTAACCCTCTAGTTCCTCCCGTCACAATCTCTGTAGTGCTTGGCGAAGCCCTGCAGAGATTGTTCCTCACCACCATCACCACGCCGTCGTGCTGCCGGAACTCATCCACTACTTCACCATCGCTCGCTGGATCGAGGAGGTGAAGGCGTCATCAAGCCGTACGTGTGTTGAACGCGGAGGTGCCGTCCGTTCGGCGCTAGATCGTGTTTGGATCGAGGGACGACTTGCGATTTGGATCGCGAAGACGTTCGACTACATCAACCGCGTTTCTTAATGCTTCCGCTTAGCGATCTACAAGGGTATGTAGATTCACTCTCCCTCTCGTAGATGCTCATCACCATGGATAGATCTTGCGTGTGCGTAGGAAAATTTTTGTTTCCCATGCGACGTTCCCCAACAGTTGTTCGCTCCCGCTCCCGCTCCCGCCTGCATCCCTCAAAAATATCTAGCCGCCTGGAGGGTTTTTCTGTTTGATAGCACACGGTTGTTATGTTTGGACCGTGTGCGATGTGTGTTGCTCAATCCCTTCATCCAAATTTTTAGTAGCCCCGGCATTTTACTCCCGCCTAGTAAAATTTTGAGTACCCGCGTCATTTCCTCAAACACCACCTTGGCCCCCCTCCACACACACACCCCAAAAACTTCACGTGCTCGCACACACACCACCTCTCAAAAATATCTACCCGCCTGGAGGGTTTGCCCGTGCAGGTTACCCACCGATCTCCATACCCTAGCCGCCCTGAGTTTCTTAGATGACGCCTGCCAAACGCCCCCTTTCCCACAGATCGCCATCCCCACCCCCTCCCCCACTCCAGACCATCGCAGCCTAAGCCTGGCTACGCTTCCCGTGGAGTCCCAGGAGCTAATGGCCTAAAAGAGGTTTATCGCGGCCTCTTCTCCCGACGTCGATGAGGTGGCCGCCGAGGAAGCTGACGACGATTACTGGCCGCAGGCTCTCAATCAGCGGGCTAGAGTATGCTGGTATGTCGCGGACGCCGGCTACGACATCGAGGTCATCGACAGTGACGGCCTGACGCGGGCAATGTCACATGTTAAGTGGCCCACCCCAACCCCTTGGGTTCAACCGCCATCGATCTCATCCATGGCCCCGCCGCTGATCTCCTCTGGCTCGCTGTCAAGAATTTGCCATCCTACATCGCCATCGAGCCCCTTTTGTCATTTCTGAAGGACACGTTCTGCGACGCTGGCTTGGGATCCTCGGCTGCCAAGTCAAACCTCATCGACGGCGACCACGAGGAGGGCACCCTCTCCGCCTCTTCTAAGGGGAAAGAGCACATCTGTGACATCAGGGAGGGCACCCTACAGTCGTACTCTTCCAAGGGGAAGGAGCCCATCTGCGACAACATGGAGCGCACCCAGAGTCCGTGCTCTTCCCATGCGAAGGAGCCCATCTGTGACAAGTGAGGAAACCTATGATTTGTTTTGCCGTGCCTCTTCACAGGGGGGAACCCATGATTTGTTTTGTCGAGCCCCTTTTGTAGTGAGAATATGTCCAGTTTTAATTGCTGTGTTTGGTTGTTTGTAGTATGCCTTGTTTATTTCAGTTATTTCACAGTGTGATGCTCTATATGTGCAACTATTTATCGTGCAGTACAATTTCATCAATACCAGTTTTAACAATACCAATATGAATGACTATATTTGCTTGTTGTTAAGCCTTTTATAGCTAGCATATGCCTCTTTTAACATTTTTTGGTTGTTCGGTTGTTTGTAGTTAGCATATGTCCAGTTTCAATTGCTATCTTTGGTTGTTAGTAGTACGCCTTGTTTATTTCAGTTATTCACAAAGTTATGTTCTATATGTGCAAGTATGAACTGTGCAGTTCAATTTCATCAATACTAGTTTCAACAATACCAATATGAATGACTATTTGCTTGCTGTTAAGCCTGTTGTAGCGAGCATATGCCTCTTTTAACGGTTTTTGGGTGTTTGGTTGTTTGTAGTTAGCATATGTCCAGTTTCAATTGCTATCTTTGGTTGTTCGTAGTATGCCTTGTTTATTTCAGTTATTCACAAAGTGATGTTCTATATGTGCAAGTTTGAACTTTGCAGTTCAATTTCATCAATACCAATTTCAACAATACCAATATGAATGACTATTTGCTTGCTGTTAAGCCTGTTGTAGCGAGCATATGCCACTTTTAACGGTTTTTGGTTGTTCGTAGTTAGCATATGTCCAGTTTCAATTGCTATCTTTGGTTGTTCGTAGTATGCCTTGTTTATTTCAGTTATTCACAAAGTGATGTTCTATATGTGCAAGTATGAACTTTGCAGTTAACACACCTTTCCACTTCTTGTTTTGCTTAACTAGCGTGCTTAAACCTGCACATTAAAGCTATCATTTGGAGATTATGTTGTCTACCATGGATATATTTGGTTGATGTTTATCCTGTTGTGCTTAACATGCCTTTCGATGTACCTACATAGGACAATATTGGGAACGACTGTTGTTTTCCATCAAGGTTAGTTTCATCCCGTGGCTTATATATACTCACTGTTCAGGATATTGGTAGCTGGTACCATATCGGCCGAGGGCTGATAAGGGATTAATCGGCGAATCAGACATTTAACTGAATATATTTGTAACCCATTTATCGGTAGGTTAACTAGGGCCATATCTAATATATCTGAGGCTACATAGCAACATGCATTGTACTGAATGTCTAAATATGCAATCCTAGGATACATAGCAACAAGGAAGAGTGTTACGTTAATGTTCTGATGATGTCTAGATATACATAGAAGAGCAGCAACAGCAACAACACAGCAGCAGTTAACTGCAGTTAATCGGCCGATATTTGTAACAATGTAATAAACTCCCTCCGCCCCATAATATATGATGTTAATTCATCCAATATGTGAGTATATTGGATGTACTAAGATCTTATATAATGGGACGGAGGGAGTGTTGTACTACATCATTGTGCAATTGTTGTTTAGCTTCTAATATTAACTTGGTGCTTATAGGTACATATGTCATTGGTAAAGATCCGCGCTTCGACCCTTTTTGCGTATGGGGCAATGAGATATTCATGAACCAGTATCAAGTGAGGAAACTGATAAAGATTGTTAGTAAAATGGGTCAAGAGATGGCAATTAAACTATTTGTTTACACTTTGTCCAAGACAACAGTGAACTGCAGGATGGTAAGTAAGAACTCTGCATGCTTCTTTTTACTGCCCATAATGAGTTGTGTTAGATGACAATGTCAGAATCTTTTTCCTTTACAGTGGTTGCCAAAGTAGTTTACTCAAGATTACCTCTCAAACTACATGATTGGTGGGCATGCAAAGGTTAAAGTATTTCTACCAGAACACAATGACTATCTAGATGTCGTCATGAAGACAGTGAAGGATGGGCGGTCGGCCATCACAGGGGGTTGGACTAGAGTCATGCGTGCCTTCTGCATGGAGGAGGGCACAATATGGGCATTCCGCCTCACCTTGTTCAGCAACCAGAATGTCTTTCGCCTCTTTCTTTACCGCCTTTAATAGTACAAGTATACAACCCAGGTTCATCATTCTTTATTTGGTGCATATGTAATTCTTTTTTATGTAACTCTTGAACATATGTACCTGTGAATCGAATAATGCATTGGTTGTTGAACCTGATGGATATGAATAAAGTTATAACCTACTTTCAAATTCAAATTCGATACAATTTTAAATAGCAGTGATTAAATTAGGGTGAAAATACGCTCTGCAGGTCATTACGGCGCACACGGTTTATAAAGCACATCGTGTGTGATATACATCATAATCCGACATGGTTCACAGAGAGGAAATGTGTGCGACCATGCACATAGTTGCCATTTTCAAAGTGTGTGTGATATCAAACTATATCAGAAACGGTGCGAGCAAACTAAATGTTTGTGATAGTCGCCTTATCGTACACGCTTTACAACCATGAATTGTTTCTGATGTCGTACGCATCGTAAACGTTTGCACCACAGAATAGTGTGTGCGATAGTTATCCTGTACGACACTGGTATGACAGTCCGACGTTTTGTAATCCTATCCGACACTCGTACGATGATTAACTAATCTTCTTGATTATATATCGCATACGGTTCGGGAGAAGTGAATGTGTGTGATAGTCTCCTTATCATACATGTTTTACAATCATGAACTGTTTGTGATGGGGCGCGCATCATAAACGTTGCACCACAGAAACCGAGTGTGATGGTAATGCGAGCACACACGAGTAGGAAGGATGGAGCATTTGGGATATTCGATAGATCACAAACAGTTGCGTGACGAGTCGCGTTTGGGATAGATCGGGCATCGCATACGCTTAGTTCTGCGAAACGTATGCTTGCGTGCTCCCTATCGCCGACAGTTTCTGGGTCGTGTGGGAAGACCCCCCCCTATCGCACACACGTGCAAGGCGACGGTTTAAAACTCCGTCGCGAAAAGGGGGTAAAAACCATTTGTATAGCAGCTCGCTGTACCAGTGTGAAGTGTGCCATGCATGCTATGTGCTACTCCAAAAAGGTTGGCCCCAAGCCCATGTGTGTTGGCCTTCATGCGTTGCATGCATAAATGCTGGATTTGATGCCCACCACGAGTCCAACAAGGAACAAGGATGTGGCCCCTAGCAACGATTGCAACATCTTTGTAACAGAAAGGAATATGGAGGCAGTGCACGACTCATGTACTCCTTTAATAAATAGCTAGCGTCTATTAGGTTTAGACTTGGGTTTTATTGTATTGTCTAGCCATCGCTACAATTTGCATCTATGAGACGTGTAGGACTACCGCCTTGTCAGATCCACATGGAACCCCAACATGTTCATCTATTTTGTGTGCTCGATTTATCATCCGCAATTTCAGATTGCGATTTACCTTTGTTCGTGCCGGTTCTTCGGTTGTTTGCAGGAACTCAAACCTCATTGTTCAGGTTGATCGTGCCTACGGCAAGGTCAATAACCATCGGAGATTGATTTAGCGATGGTCGAGGCGTATCGTTGGGTATGGTATAGCCGGATCATCAAGGTCAAAATCCACCAAATCGATAGTTATCCCCATTCTCATCGAAAGATCGGGCCGCCGTCACATCAGCTGGGACCCATGACGTCCATACTAGCATGCAAGGAAGCGCCTCCTTATTACGCGCAAGAAAAATGATTCATCCCCCTGCTAACCGGGACCGACCAGCTACATCTTCGCACGCAAGGAAGTGCCTCCTTATTACGCGCAAAAAAATTATTCCTCCCCCTGACAGCTGGGACCCACCAGCTACATCTTCGCACGCAAGGAAGTGCCTCCTTATTACAAGCCAATTTTTTTTTGCTTCCTCCTAATGGTTTCCTGACATCTGGGTACCACGCCATTGTAAACTTAGTCAATAAACAAGAGAATTGCACGACGAGCGGCTGACACCAGGGACCCAGTAGCTCATGCAATTGTTTTTTTGTTTTTAAGACGGAGTAGGTTATCAACTGGGCTGTGCAGGGGCTATGGCCCATCTAGCCCAAGCTTTTATTTTATGTTTACCACATGACCAGCCCAGTTGTTTTTATTTTCTTTCTGAAAATGGCTAGCCCCATTCTATTTTTTTGCAGAATACCCAACCGAGGCCTACTTTCTTTTCTCAGCCCTGCTGGGCTGCAAATCTTTCAAGACGAGGAGGGATGCATTCGGCTTGCCCAGAAAATGGGCTATAACTTTTAAAAAACACAGCAAACCGGCAATTAGTTTTAAATTTTGTTTTATCCGGATTTTGAGATTTTAAATTTCATTGGATTTTTTAGGTGAAAATTTCATTGGATTTTAAATTAATATAAATTTATTTTTCAAATTAGTTTGAATCTGACTTGAACTTCGGGATTAAAAACAGTTCGGACCCCACTGAAATATGCAAAATTTCGTTGAAATTTTTAACCGTGGCCAGAATATGGGCTGTAATGCTAACAAAAAGAATATGGGATGGAAAAAATTCCTTAAGAATGAGCAAATGGGCTGTAAATTATTAAAAATAATAGCAAATGGGCTATATGCTATTTGCCACAGATTTGGAGGCTGACTTGTGGGCCTACTAAGTTGACGTGTATGCAGGGCTTTGTCAACTTAGTCAACAAACGATTCTAGCAGCAGTGACCATTGGATGTCAATCCAACGGCCGTGCTGCTTCTTTAATCTCTGATCTTCTTGCTCCAGCCACCCAAACCAGCGTCGGCGGGACCGCCTGCTCCCGCCTCCCGTGGCCGACTGTGTTGCCGCGCAGGCCTCACCGCCCCACCCTACTCCCACCGCTGGCCAGGCCATCCCTCTACTCACCCACACCTCCTGTTATTCTTCGGCGACCGCAGCGTCATAGCACAGCCGAACCAGTAAACCGTCGTACTCCCCTCCGCGTGGGCAACCACTGCCGCGTCTTCCCCGGCTCGGGGTCGTTCCCTTCCTAGGCCTCGCCATCGTCCACCGTCTTGGTGCTCTCGGTACGGTGTCGTCAACACGGTCAACGAACGACAGCCATCGGAAGAGGACTGTACGTGGAGAGGCTGAGAGCTGGGACCAACGAGATCCATGGTCGCATGCAAGGAAGTGCCTCCTTATTACACGGAAAAAATGTTTCCTCCCCCTGACAGCTGGGACCCACCAGCTACATCTTCGCACGCAAGGAAGTGCCTCCTTATTATGCGTAAAAAATGATTCCTCCCTCTTATAGCTGAGACCCACCAGCTATATCTTCGCACGCAAGGAAGTGCCTCCTTATCCCCCTGGACAGTTGGGACCCACCAGGTCGAAGCGTACGTAGCGTTATCTATCTAGTCGCAAACGTGTACGTACATACTGATCGATCGGTCTCTCTGCAATGATGCACCGTGTCCGAGTAAGGAGCGGCATGTGTCGTAGTAGAGCCCCCGACGTAGCAGTTCAGGCGGTCCTGTCTAAATCATGTACACGTATGTACAGCCATGCTGCAAAAAATACATCCATGTATGTACATACGGGTGGGGTCTCGAACGCGTACATAAATGGCATCTTGTTCATCGGCCGCCAACCGGCTGGGTCTGAACAGAGGAAACAGCGTTGTGTTCATCCGGAGTCAAGCGACTGGGTCGGAATGCATCCTGTTCATCAGAAGCCAACCAGCTTTGATGGAACAACCGAAACAGGGTCCTGTTCATCGACCCCCCACTGGTTGGGGGTCTGGCGTACCGCAAAACAGAGGAAACGAACTTCTGTTCAACTGCCTACGGTTGAAACGGGGTCCTGTTCATCGGGTGGGGTCTGGCGTACTGCAAACAGAGGAAACAAACTTCTCTTCAACCACCTCCGGTCAAAACGGGGTCCTGTTGATCGGGAGGGGTCTGGCGTACCGCAAAACGGAGGAAACGGACTTCTCTCCAACCGCCTATGGTCGAAACAGGGTCATGTTCATTGGGAGGGGTTTGGCGTACTGCAAAACAGGACTCCACGGGCTACTGTTCATCCACCGTCGACTTCCTCCAGCTTCCACCGGCTATTGTTCATCCACTGTCGACTTCCTCCAGCCTCCACAGGGTCCTGTTCATCCACCCCTAACCGACTGGGGTGTGGCGTACCGCGACACGGCTTCCTTGGTGTCATGTTTATCCAGCGCCAACCGCCTACACGGCTGGGGTCCTGTTCATCCAACCCCCATTGGCTGGGATGGGGCATACGAGCGGGTGGCAGCAATGAGAACTATTCATCCACAGCCAACCAACCGGCTAGGTCAACTCACCACACTACTAGGGAAAACCCTAGTAGTAGCACGGGGCTATGTGCTATCAGTAGCGCGGGGGCCCTCGCTACTGCTACGGCGCTACAGCTAACTTTTAGTAGTAGCGGGGGTTCCATCCCGCGCTACTGCTACCCTCCATATCAGTAGCGCGGGTACCACCAGCGCTACTGCTAATTAGCTGCAACGCGCCTGACAGACCAGCACCCCGCGCTACTGCTACTCTACCACCCCGCGCTACTGCTAAAATTTTCTGCTTTTTTTTGCGTATTTACGCTGTATTTGTATAAGTTTTATACAGTAGCAACATACACATACACTGAAACTATATGAGACAAGAATGTCTCATCATCATCATCATCATCATCATCATCGAAGTGGTACAACATAGTCTCATCATATCATCATCATCCAACACAAATGATGTCTCATCATCATCTCGAATACATGCAAGTACATGGTCATCACATACACATGTTGCATCATCTACCTAAACAATGATATACAAGAGAAGAGCGATCACTATGAGCAAGAGCGGGATTATGTAGTAGTTCTTGAGGCGCCGGTTCTAATTCCTCTCTCGCGCTAGCGTGAACCTCAAGTAACTAGCTTCCGCTTCGCTACGGCTATCAAACCCTCTCTGGCTGCCGCCCGGGAAGCGGTACACTTGGGCCTGACACTCTGGCCACTCGTCGTACACTACTGGAACCTTCCCTATGTACACGGCATAGCACTTCTTCGCCATCGATGATCTATGTACCTGTTAGAGATGCATTCAATGATATATAATATGCAACATAATATACTTGAGCAACATGAAGAGAAAGAGTAAGCAAATAGAAGCAACATATAGTAAACATAATTAACGAAGTTCATCGCATATACCCAAACAAACTAATTGACTAGCGCTATGCAAGTTCAGCAGGACCGTTCACATCACAAAGTTTCAAAGTTGCGTCGAATACATAAAGTACAAATTCAACGGACATGCCATCATCGTGATCGTCAATCACGGGAACTTCCATTCGTCAAGATTCAGAAGGATGCACCCTAGCTTCGTGAAAGGCATCATGTCCATACGCTGTAGGCCTATGCGAGCTCGGACGTCAGCCCGCGATATAGGGCTGCCGTGGAACATCCCCTTCTCTTCGACGACGTATTTCACGACGATCGTCGCAATGTCCTGCTGGATGCGATAGAAGTCATTCCTCAGTTTATGATCCGGTTCGGCTCCTAAGGCTTCATCCCATTTGCGGATATGGGCATCGAATAAAGATGTGATGCCAAGTTGTTGACGATCTCTTCTTAATTCCATCATATGATGGATGACGTAGAATCCATCATTCCAACTTGCTGCCGGTTGCTGGACGCAGCAGAACTCAGTTTTATTAATGAAAGCCGACGCGTTCTTCCTTTGTTTCTTGATTTGAATGTGGCCACCCCTCATGCTGAAGCCAAGGAGAGCACGATCCAGAACACTCTTAATGTGTGTGTAGTCTTTCTTCACCGTGTTTTTGGACGAGTCCAAATACAGAGCGTAGGAGACTCGCGGTTAAAGAATGATAAGGACAGCACGCCCCTCGCTGCGCAAAATAAATACACCTCAAATTAGCCTCCCTACGTGCGAAGGAATGATTGAAATGTACGAAAGGATGTGTTATAGCGACTATCCGGGAATGACTTACATGGGATGATAAGGCAGCATAATCCTTTCCTTGTCCTTATTCATTACCGTGAAGTCTTCGATGTACGTAGTCGCAACTTGACGTTCCACATCGTTGATTCCCAGGAAGCCCTCATGCATCTAGTAGGGGTCCGCTATGGTTATTAGCGAGATTTGCTCTTTCCAGATGATGTAGCTCATATGTAGTGCAAAAAGTCAGACGAGCGTAAAATCGAGCCGCCTCTAGAGATACATCTCGAAGATGTGATCAAACTGCAGGAAGAACATATCCGCGGGGCATGTAGCGATGTAGCCCTTGCCCATCGGCACATGAACCGCGTATAGTGGGTATCCTGGATCCTCCGAGATGAGAAGGCTCTTCTCTATCGACAGCACATGGTGATGCAGTCTCCTGAGATCCCCATCTATGGCCTTGAGAGCGTCCGACGATAGCATTGGCTTGCCCACGACATGGAGTAACGGTGAATCTCTTATCGATACACTGTCCGCAACCCTGGTCACCAGAGGCGGCTGGCTGCTAGAAGCAGCTTTGGTGGCAGGCAAGCCTTTCTTCATCGGTCTCTTCCTATGCTTCTTCTTGGGTTGAGCTAGTGAACCTTCCAGACCCTTCCTGAGCCCCACGACCGGTGTTGTCGGGCTAAGCACTGCACGACCCTCGGGTAGTTGACCCTAGGTTGAGACGGCATCTGGAGGCATGTCCTGCGAGGATTGCATGAACAGAGACTTCTTGCACTCAACCCGAGGACGTTCCGGTTCTTATGCATCATGCATCTCATCTTCACGCTCATACCCTTAGTCATATGGCGGTTGACTCATCATTTGTGTGTCGTCATAGCCGGGATTAATGTACCTGAGAGGGTCATCCTCATCCATGTCATCATCCATATGTTCTTCCATGGGGGCGACGGTTGGACCCCCTTGCTGGCATCGTCCGCTCTCACCCAACACGATAGACGGTGGTGGTAATTGCGTGGGTGGGGTGGTGGTCATACCTTGAATCGGTATTGTTATCGTTGGTGTGCTCCCGGCCGCCTCCACAAGAAGAAGATTCTTCGGCCACAGCAATGGCCAATTCTTGCATTGGCCCAGCTACGCCGGGCTCTCGTCGTCCTCTCCCCCGGTTCGTAACGGGGGAGCCAAACCCTCGTAGGCAGCTTTCACACTTGCCACGGAAACCCTGAAGACGTTATCGGGCATCCGCCAGCCGTGGAACAAGCGCTCCTTGGGCTTCGTTATCGTACCCTTTCCCACATCCACCAACTGGTCGTTGATGTGGTAGAGTAGGGTGCACGGATTTTCGTCGGCCTACGAAGACATGTGTGTGGTGTGTCAAACATCCGAAAGGCAATGGAAATGGAAGATTATAGATATGTTGATGAGGGTGCGATGCGTAATTACCTTGAGGGCGTCGAGCTCAGCCAATGTGAAAGCCCCGCCCAACATGCCAGAGACGGAGGACGGGCTGCTATGAGCGGGTGCGGGAGCAGGTGTGGTTGCGGGAGCATGTGCGGTTGCGGCAGCAGGTGCTGGTGCGATGTTCACCGAGTTGCTCCCGACGAAGCTGGGAATGGGAAAGTCCTATGCCCCTTTGTCTGGATTTTGCTTTGTCCAGTCGACAACAGCCGGAATCAAGGTACTAATCGTAGATGCGAATTCACTTCTGTAAGCAGCTAACGCTACTTGGACTACCTCTCGGACCAACTCAGCTTGGTCTCTTCTTTGGTCTCAGATGCTTTTTTCTCGACCGCAAGCGCCACCTTCTCGTCGATGGTCACTTGACTGAGCTTCCTTCTCTACCTTCTGGCCTTCGCGTCCTCGTGGTAGTAGTACTTCCACGTGGCGCCGTCTCCGGCGGCGTGCACACGTCCATACTGCGGCTGCTGGTGCGGTGGGAGTCCCTTCATTATGTTCATGGCCCGGTTGAAAGGGGTGTCCCACTTGGGCCTCGTCGACGACTGAGCTGACGAGTCGCTTTCGGCCGCAAGCTTGTGTTGCTCTTTCTGCAAAAGGAATATGAACCGTTTACAAATGTTACTAGAACGTGTAGTCGACTTGATCAGAAGGTGGTAATATAATAATTACCAGTAGTCTCATGATAGCCCTCGTGGGCGCGTCCATGTAAAAAACCTTTTCTTTCGCGTCCCACTTGTACCGGGCCCTGATGAAGTCATGCTCCTGCTGGACGGTGAACTCTGCCAAGGGGTCTGGGATCCCATGACGTTCACATTCCGCGTCCTCCTTAGCCCATATGGGCCTCTTGCCTGTGTAACCACGACTTCCGAGGCGGTGGTTCCCCGTGTTCTTTTCTTGAAGACCCTTGATTTTCTCCGACTTAAGCTTGGTTGCTTCGGCAGTGCAAGTCTCCTTGAATATTTCGTACTCCGGTTCTGAAAGTGTCGGATTGTCCGCAAAAATCTTAGAGTAGGGTTCTTTCTTGTCAATCGCTCGTTTCACCCTGACTTTCCAGGCAGCCAATGCGTTGCCGAACTTGCCCATGGCTTTGTTGTTTATTTTATCCATGGCATCATCTTCCCACGGCTCTTTGTCGTCATCCCGGCCAGGGAACTGGAATCTCTGGTGCAACTTCTTTAGGAGGAGGTGCTCCATATTTGGTATTTTCCTTAAATCGGAGTCGTTGATCCTGGCGGTTTCCCGTAGGATGCATCCTACTTGGTTGTCGTAGCACTTGCGCACTTGCTCCGGCGCTATGGGCTCGAATTCGCCGTGGTGCACCTCCGTGACCACCAGTCTTCCGGTGCCCAGCTTGTTTGGGTGTCGTGTCCTCGTCATCTTTGTTTTTGTAGCGGCTTCACCGGTACCAGCTTCCTTGGTCTGGTTGCCACCATCCGTGCCGGTGTCAGTGCCATCGGTGCCGGTGTCGGTGTCGGTCTTGTCGGGGTTGGCGGCACTACCACCCTCCGTTATGAGAAGGGGGCATCGAACCCTTCTCGTTGCTGACTAGACAAAAAGTCTAAGTAAGCATGATGTGCATTCTCTAAGAGTTCGGTGGCTTGTTGAGAACCCCTGGCTTCATCGTTGTTCGCCATGTTTCCTATGGTTCAATATGCACGTTTAATTCTATACCTAATAAAATGAATAATGACATAAAAAAATTGGCCTATGTTTTGCCGGAATGTCGTTTCATTACCGTTCCGGCAAATCCCGGTCACTCGATATGTCCTACTTTCTAGCACAAGTCATGCCGAAACTCACGGGAAATTTCGGCATGACTTTTGCTAAAAAGTGGACATATCGAGCGCCTGAAATTCGCCGGAACGGAAATGAATCAACATTCCGGCAAAACATAGGCCACTCGGATGAGTCCCTGCAAACAAGAGAAGCCAACATAGGCAACAACAGCACATCATCTCCATCATTTGGCACATCATATGGCAACAACAGCAGCCAACATCATTTGGCACTTCAATTATTCAAAATATGTTCACCATCAAATGTAAATGCTCATGTATATCAAAGAAATTCATGCATGTCAACAAAACAATCACTCTAATTTCTTCTAGAGTTCATATATATTTTCTTCTAGGGGGGGAGAGGGGGAAACCCAATAGAAATCCCCCAATCTGTATATCACCTAGGGTTAACTAAACAAAAAAATAGCTACTTCTCAAAAAACCCTAGCTAAATTCCTAGCTACCGTCCTAATATAAAACAGCTATTGTCCTAATAAAAAAACCTAGCTAAACTCCTAGCTTTTGTCCTAATATAAAACAGCTATTGTCCTAATAAAAAACCCTAGCTAAATTCCTATCTACTGTCCAACATAAAACTTCTATGAATTTTCTGAATTCTGAATTACTTCTAGGGTTTTCTGAATTCTGAATTACTTCTAGGGTTTTCTAATAAAACTTCTATGAATTTTCTGTCCAAATAAAATAGCTACTGTCCTAATAAAACTTCTATGAATTTTCTGAATTCTGAATTACTTCTAGGGTTTTCTGAATTCTGAATTCCTAGCTAAATTCCTATCTAGCACTAGGGTGTTCTGAATTTTCTATCCAACATGTATCTCTGTTAAATATTGAACTCAATTAAAATTAGTAAACAAAAAAAATTTAATCTAGGGTTCACACTTCTACCTCCTAGGGTTCATATGAGAGAGAGAGCAAAGAGCAGAGAGGGGAGAGAGAGAGAGAGAGAGAGAGAGAGAGAGAGAGAGAAAAGAGCAGGGGTGAGGAGGGAAGAGGGGAGGAGAGAGGCTTACGGGGCGGGCGGAATGGTGGAGTAGGGGCTCGGGCGGTGGCGGTGAGGTCAAGTGCGGGTTCGATGACGATGTCCCGGGCGGCGGCGATGCAGGGGCTCGGGCGACGGCGAGGCAGGGGCTCGGGCGACGGCGAGGAGAGGCAGGGGCTTGGGTGATGGTGAGGAGAGAAAGTTCGGGCGACGGCGAGGAGAAAGGGAATGGGGAATTGGGGGAGAAAGGAGGCCGCGCGGTGGTTAAGTCAAACTTAGCGATAGCGCGGGGAAAGGACCACGCGCTATAGCTAACTTTGCTATAGCGTAGGCCAGAGTACCCCGCGCTACAGCTAAAGTTTGCTATTTCATTTCTTTTTATTATTTATTTGCTTATTCTTTCCCTTTTTCTTTTTGTTTTTCTTTTCCTTTTTGCGTTTCCTTTTCTCTTTCTTCTTCCTTTTTCTTTTCTTTTCCTTTTTCTTTTCCTTTTAATTTCCTTTTCCTTTTCTCTTTCTTTTCCTTTTTCACCTACGAATGACTGAGCCGGCAGGGGATAATTAATAATGTATATAACTCAGATCAATGCATGCTAATTAGTGATATATTAGTGCATAATATATATATATTACATCATTTGACCGATAACGGTTAAGGTCTTACACAAAATAGATACATATATATAAATGATGGTTTCTCAGGGTCGACGACATTTTAGTGTGAGCTTCTTTCCTTTCTTGTTCGCTGTCGAATAATCGAGCCCCTCGTTGTGACTTTTCCTTTTCCATGGAGTACGATCTTTCCTAGGTAATGTAGTCTTGCTTCTTCCTTTGACGTATGCTTCATCGTCATCGTCATCTTCCCTCATCAGGTCGCCATACTAGTCGTAGTCTTCCTCGTTGGCGACTCCGTCCATTCCGACGATGCTCCTTTTGCCTCTCCTCATGACAACACGGCTGGGATTGCTCGGGTCGGTTATGAAGAAGCATTGTGTCACATGCTTAGCGTGTACCCATGGCTCATTTTTGGCGATGACATTCACGATAGCGTTCTTGGCGTCGGGTATAGACATGGTAGTGAAATACCGGTTTTCTCTTTGGACGTTCTTAGCCCATCTGACATGGAACATCGTCGCATTGTGCAGTCCAGAGTAGTCAAGCTCCCAGATCTCTTCGACCCTTCCATAGAATCTTTCAGTTGCGCCGTTGTCGTTGGTCATGCATTCCATCGTCATCCCTGAGTTCTGGAAATCACTGTTTATATCTTTGGCCTCCGTGTAGAACGTGTATCCGTTGATATCGTATGCCTGATAGGTCGCGAGGTTGGACGCGGGGCCATGTGCTAAGGCGTATATGAGCAATCCGTTCGTAGAGCCCTCTTCCGGGGGATTAGCAAGAACATGCTCTTTGAACCAAATCAAAAAAGTGGAGTTGTGCTCTCTAATATCTTCGGCATCCGTCTTGCTCAGCCCCTGGTCACGGTAGTTCTTTGCGATGGTTTCTTTGTGCAGTCTCATGAAAGGATCTACCACGCCTAGGTGCTGTAGCACTACTAAGTTTGCTCTGTCAAAGTCGTTGCGTCGACCCGAGTGATCCACATGCAGTTCCCTCTGGCCGTTGGTGTGACCTTCTCCTCCGAGCCTCCCAAGGAGCTTGTTGATGGACAAACCAACAACAGGGTCTCCGACGCCTAGATAATTCTCGCAGAAGGAGATGCACTCTTGGGTCAGATAGCCCTGGACGATGCTTCCATCCGGACATGACATGTTACGAACAAATCCTTTGATGACCCCATTCATCCTCTCGAACGACATCATGCTATGCAGGAATGTCGGCCCGAGGTCGATGATGTCGTCCACAATGTGGACACACAGATGCACGATGACGTCAAAGAACGCGGGAGGGAAGTACATCTCAAGCTCATTTAGTATGACAACGATCTCTTCCTGTAGCCTTCGTAGCTGCTTCACACTGATCGACTTTTGAGAGATAACGTCAAAAAGTTGTAGAAACCAGTAAGTGTGTCACGGACGTGCTTGTCCATTATCCCTCTAAGTGCAACCGAGAGTATCTGCGTCATCATGACATGATAGTCATGAGACTTCATCCCGCTGAACCTTTTCTTCTTGGTGTCTAGAAATCTACTAATCTTCCCACAGTAACCGGAACTGACTTTGATTCCGGTAAGGCACTTGAAGAATTGATCAATCTCCTTCGGACTTAAGGTGAAGCAAGAGGGGGGGGGCAATAATGCTCTTCCTTCTTGTTGACTCTTTTGCCCCTGTCCTCCGCCTCCGCCTCCGTCTCCGTCTCCGTCTCCTCCGATGACTTCTGACGGGGCATGTGGAGATCTCCCCTGATACCTAAAAATTCCAAGTCTTTTCTTGCCTTCGGCCCATCCTTGGTCATATCCGGCATGTTCATAAGTGTGCCAAGCAAGCTCTCGAGGACATTCTTCGTGATATGCATTTGATCAAGGCAATGAGGCGTGTCGAGTTTGGGCCAGTACTCCAAGTCCCAGAAAATAGACCTCGTTTTCCATACCTTCAGCAGTGGCTCAGGCAGCTTTTTCATCTTTCCCGGCATGGGGCACTCTTCCTAGTTTTTCAACAACTCATAGATTTCAGCGCTGCTCCTCTTATGTGGAGGTCCTCGATGCTCAACCTCACCATTGAATAAATCTCCACGGTTTCTCAACGGGTCATCCTTCTCGAGCCATCTTCGATGCCCCATGTACACGATTTTCCCTGACCTGCCATCTTTCATTAGCTGCTGAGACGTTGTATCATCCATGCACCTTGTGCATCCGAAATATCTATGGCACACCTGGACTGAGACATATCCATAACCGAGAAAGTCGTGCACCGTCGTCATCAGCGTGGCTCTCATATCGAAATACTGTCCTTTGCTGGCGTCCCATGTCTTGACCGGTGATGTCCATAACATGTCTAGCTCCTCTTTCAGTAGCCCAAGATACATATTAATATCATTTCCCGGTTGTTTTGGCCCTTGAATTAGCATGCTCATGTGTATGTACTTTGTCTTCATGCACTTCCAGGGGGGGAGGTTGTACATCCATACAAACACGGGCCATGTGCTATGGTTGGTGTTCTGGTTGCCAAATGGATTCATGCCATTGGTACTCATGCCAAGCACGATGTTCCTTGGATCTTCTGAGAAGCCTTGATACTCGGCGTTGAACGCTCTCCATTGGCTTGCATCCGCGAGGTGTCTCAGCTTCGGATCATCTCCATCGTCGGGCTTCACCCTCTCCGTGTGCCAACGCATGAGCTTTGCTTCCTTAGGATCTACGAAATAATGCTGTAGACGGGGAGTGATCGGAAAGTACCATACAACTTTCTGAGGAGCTTTCTTTCCGACCTTCTTGTATCGAGAAGCATTGCACACTGGACAACTGGTTTTTTCCGTGTGCTCCTTCCGATAAATGATGCAATCGTTGATGCATCCGTGGTATCTAATGTGCGGAAGATCAAGAGGGCACACGATTTTCTTAGCCTCCTCGACACTAGTAGGACATAGGTTCCCTGCGGGAAGAACCTTCTTTAGATACTTCAAATGATCATCGAGGCTTTTGTCAGTCCATTTGTTTTTGGCCTTCGTCTTTAGAAGTTCGAGCGTGAAACTCAAGCGGGTCACCTCGGGATCACAACCATCATACAATGGAGTCTTTGAGTCTAACTCTAGTTGCGCCAGCTTGGCCTCCTCTCTAGAAGCAGCTCTGTCGGTAGCCGTCTTCTTGCGAAGCAGCTCTCGAACATGAGAGTCCTGCACGACTGAATTTAGTAGCGACGAAAACTGCGGCGTGTCCACCTCTTCCGCCATGTCTGGCCTCTTCTCCGCCGCCATGTCCGACGCCCTCTTCTTCGCCGCCATGTCCAGCGCCCTCTTCTTCGGGTCCATCGGTCATCTCTTTGTCTGGCCCCATGTCGTTATTGCCTACCCCGTCGACGTCCTCATTATCATCTTCACTTAACCACCGAGTATAGCCATCCATGAAACCATGCATGAGCAGGTGCGCCTCCAAACGTCCACCCTCAAAGGGGTCCAACCAGACTCCTTCTTTGCATCTTCTACACAGACATAAAACCACCTTCCGGTTATTCGCAAACATGTCGACCACCGTGGATCGCAAGTATCTATCCACCATCCTTCCACTGACCTTCATGATTGCCTGCACGGTATAATAAGCAAAAGCACTATAATCGCATGCATGCATGCATCAAAGTCATACAAAAATTCGACATGACCTTCCCTAAAAATAGGACATATAGAGTTTGCCTGAAATTCGCCAAAACAAAAATAAATTGACATTTCGGCAAAACATAGGCAACTCATGTCACGCACAATTCGGCAAATACACATAGGCAACTCATGCCACGCACAATTCGGTCATATCGCACGACTCGGTCATATCGCATAATTCCATCATATATAGCACACAATTCGGTCATATCGCAAAGTTCGGTCATGTCACACAAATTCCATTCTTGCACACAACACTACTTTCTACTCACCTATCTCGATATGGAGCACGGTGATGAGGCCTAGAGGGATCAAAGTGGACAAAGATAATTAATGCTCTCTGATGCAGAGCATCCTTCGATCATCCCCATGGATACCACAACAACTCATCAAGCACCAAGTGGACCTATGACAAGAGCTCACACACGTGCCATCGAGAACAAGGTGAACTCATTCCTATAGGACTTTCATATGGATATGGATGGAACTTGGATGCTACCTCACAAGGAAACATTGTGTGTCATTAGGAATGAGGGACACTACTGCCAAGAAGCTATACCATCGCCAAGTCCAAGGGGAACCACGCCAAGGCCACGAGGAAGACGGAGGAGAAGAACTCCAAGTGGACAGGAGCTCCCAGGCGACCCCGTCCGCACGGGCTCCCTCGACCCCGTGCCCACGGGCCTCCCAGGAAGCTTCTGTAACCAAATGCGCACACCCCGTGCGCACGGGCCTCTGGACCCCATGCACACGGGCCTCGCCGCTGTAGCACCCCGTGCGCACGGGCGTCACTTACCCCGTGTGCACGGACCTCCCAGCGAGGTGGCTGTCTTGTTTCAGTTTTGCCCCTCACTTCGTCCCTTACCTCCCTCCTCCTATATATTACGTGGATAGACCATTTGATAGGGTTAGAAAAGTGTATTGAGATATTTAGAGGGCTTTGCTCATCTACCACTCCTCTTGGAGATCAAGACCTCCTAGGAGAAGATCCCAAGGGATATCAAGACCTCCTTTTGGAGAAGACTATCATCAAGACCTCATCTCCTTTGGAGTGGGAAGAACCTTACCTTTGTGCTACTTTCCCTTGATTGTTCATGTATTCATGTGGATGTCATGTATGCTACTCTAGTGGATGTGTTATTTGGGTTTGTTTGAGTGATTTGCCTCTTGAGTTCTTCTGAGTTCATCCCTTTCCCCCCCTCCAAGTGTGAAAAGATCTTCACTTAGGGTTCTACCCTACAACATCTTGGTATCATGAGCAAGGTTGATTTACATCTTGGAGTCCCTACCCCCCACTCTCTAGCCTGATTTTGCTTTGTTTTGTCCCAATTTCGAAAATCCACACAAAAATAGCCCTACCAATTTTTTCTTTGCAATTGTTGGATCTTTTGAGATTTTGTTGATTTGGTCCACGAAATTCTTGTTTGGCAACTGGATTTACCCCTACCCTCCATCCCCAACCTTCCCCACCGACAAATTCTTCCGAATTTTTGTTTTTAACCACGGATTTGGGTGTGTTCTTGCGCAGGCGGAACACCCCGTGCGCACGGGCCCCCGACACCCCATGCCCACGGGACCCCGTGCACACGGGCACAACTTACCCCGTGCGCACGGACTCACCAGAGAGGTTCTCACCTCGTGTTTTGGTCCATTTTTTTTCCACTCATTGCACCACCTTTCAACTTCCGCATTAACACACATGTTTGATTGAGATTTTGAGTTGCGGTTTCCGTGTCCTAAGGTGTTTCGGCTACTTAGGGACGGTTCTACATCACCATCACCGCCATTCATCATTGCCCCGACCTTGACTTTGACATGGACCACTTCATTTCATACCAACCGTAAGCAAGGACGGTAACCTCGACGACATCTTGTACTTATCCCTTGCCATTGCATTGATAGCCTTGAACCATTTTGTGTCACTTGCCCATCGAGACTAGCAAGTTGAGAATTGCCGGGCCACGCTCTTTGTACACCTTAGTGATATCCTTACTCCACATAGCTACATTTAGCGTGCATTTATCTTGCTATCATCATCGTGCCATTAAGTCTCTCTCGTGCATATCTTACTTACTTGTCTTAGATATCGGCTCTCGCATCAAGCATTTTGGCATAGTCAAAAAAAGGAAGAAAAGCTTTTAAGCAAAAGAGAAGAAACAAAGAGCTTGTAAGCAATAGTATTGAGCCGTTTGCATAGTACATCATCTTGAACCATACATACATATCATACTTGGGTTTGAAGACAAGCACGTTACTCTCATAGGTTGGTGCACAAGCGTATCTAACCCATTTGAGCAATCGAGCTAGTGTCTCTCTAGTATCCGTGCAACAAGAGCATTTTCCGTGGTTCCACATTTTGAGCTCATTCCTTGGTTGTGCAGATCCCACTTATCTTCGTGTGTGTGTTTCCAAGTGATATCCTAGGGTGTTGATCTACTTGTCTTACTTGCAATTTGTGATCTTTTCAACATTTTCGATATCTTGACTAACAGTTGCTTAAATTTTGTGCCACTCATCCTAACCAAGCTACTTGATAAGCCTTACTTTGTAGGTGTGAGAAACAAACCCGGTACAATTCTACTATTGTTGCATTACATTGAGTGATACTTGATACCTCCTCAATCTTCGGAAAAGGTAATTTTGGTATTGTTCTCTCATTTCCTACTCACCACCACTTGACTATGATGGATAGGCCAAGTACCTCGGCGAACCCGCTCTTTGAAGAGCAAGATGAGACGCACGACTACGCCACCAAGGGTCATCTCTTCAGCGTCCAACGAGCGCTACATCAAGAAAGTGAAGCTTTGGGAGATCGCATCGAGCAACTCGCCACCGACTTGCGCCACTCCGAATCATGAACAAGGGACTACTTTGATGCCAAGCTATCATCTCAAATGGAGGAATTGCGCGACATGATGGTCAACCACGCCTCTTCCACAACTTCATCCTCAAGACGGCGTCATTCAAGTCGACACTCTTTGGATTCCTCTTCACACTCAAGTCCATCTCGAGCACGATCTCATCGGCGCAACAATCATGACGATCATCAAGCTCCACAAAATCCATTTCATGGCAATGGGTTACTAGATCGCCTTCGAGCACGGGAATGACAAGCGCGCCAAGACCAAGCGCCACCTCGGCCAAGACAAAATGACCAAGACAGTGACGCCATCCGGCAAGAACAACTTTGCCGAGAAGTACAAGCACTTGAAGCGCAACGTGCTCTCCGAGACGCAACTCATGCCGTGAACGAGCGCAATCGTCGTGTGTGTGAACAAGAAGAAGCGCTACGACATGAACAATGAGACGATGAAGCTCACCTTGAGGAGCGCCAAGAAAGGAGAAATCGAGCTCAGATTCCACCTCCAAGACCCCCGCATCAAGCCAATCGAGCGGAGAATGAGGATGACGACCCACCACCACGGCAAGATCGACATCACCATCGACGACATGATGAGGAACAACATTTCGGCAAGCTCAAGTTCACCATGCCCAAGTTCAACGGCGGCAACGATCCCGAAGAATATCTCTCATGGGCATTGAAGGTCGACAAGATATTCCGCCTTCACAATTACGACGAGGAAAAGAAGATCGCCATGGCATCTCTAGAGTTCCAAGCCTATGTTCTCATTTGGTGGGAGCAAGTGATCACAAGGCGTCAAGAGAAGGGCGAGCCACCCATCGCGACTTGGAATCAAATGAAGGATGTCATGAGAGCTCATTTTGTGCCTACACATTACAACCGCGACCTCTTCAATAAAGTACAACTCCTCAAGCAAGGCACCAAGTCGGTTGAAGAATACTATCAAGAAATGGAAGTTGCCATGATATGAGCCAATGTCAAGGAAGATGATGAACAAACTATGGTGCGTTTCTTGAATGGCCTCAACCATCCCATCAAGAAAATAGCGGACTTCCAACCGTACTCCAACCTCCTCGAGCTAGTGCACCAAGCAACCAAGGCGGAGCAAGAAGTGCAAGAGGACTACAAGTACTCCAAGTACTTTTCCAAGACCTACAGTTCATACACTCAAGCTTCAACGACTACGACACCTCCTTCCACGACTCGAGCTACACCAAGTACCGGCGACAAGTCAAGCTCCAAGTATCCTTCGACATCTTCGAGTCATCTTCCTACTACTACTACTACAAGCAACTCCAAGCAAAAGCCTTCTTCATCGAGTGCCCAAGGCCACAAGACAAGTGACATCAAGTGCTTTACTTGCAAGGGCCAAGGCCACAATTCATTCGAGTGCCCAACTCGACGCACAATGATCCTCAATGCCAACGGCACCTACGACTCCATGAGCGAAGATGAAATGGAAGCCCTCGAGCACGTGGCTATGCACCGGCAAGTGAATGAAGATGAAGATGATCAAGTCTTTTGTGATAATGATTCGAGCCCCGCTCTTGTTGTCTCCAAGGTCTTGACACTTCAACAACATCAAGACGAGGACCAACATTGCCACATCTTCCATACCAAAGCGGGTATCCAAGGACGTTTTGTCAAGGTCATCATCGACGGCGGAAGTTGCCACAATTTGGCAAGTGAAGAGTTATGCTCCAAGCTACAATTGGTCAAGAAGAAGCACCCTTGCCCCTACAAGGTTCAATGGCTTAGCGACTCAGGCACCATTCAAGTGGAGCACACCGTCCAAGTATCCTTCAAGATCGGCGCCTACGAAGACACCTTGGAGTGCGATGTGGTTCCCATGTCCGTGTGTCATCTACTTCTTGGGCGACCTTGGCAATTCGACCTCGGCGTCATCCACAATGGAAGGACCAATCACTATAGCTTCAAGATGAAGGGCAAGGAGTTCGTTCTTCGACCAATGTCTCCAAGTCAAGTCGTCGTCGACAATCAAGCATCAGGCCATCGTGGAGAGACTAGTGAGAGAGTGAACCACCTCAAAGAAAGTGAGCGCCACAAGCCAAAATTCAGTGACTCCATGATGAGCGACAAGAAAAACTTAGTCCTACTAGCCACAAAAAGAGGTTTGAGGGATGTGAGTGAGAGCCCATCAAGTGTTCTTCACTTTGTGCTTGTGTGCAAAGATGAAGCGGTGCGGACTAATACTTCACAACATCTACCTTTGGTGTTATCTCATCTATTGCAGGAATTCGCGGATGTGTTTCCCGATGAGCTACCTCCCGGACTTCCTCCACTTTGCGGAATTGAACATCGCATTGACCTCATTCCCGGCGCACGTTTACCGAACAAGGCACCATACCGCGTCAACCCCGACGAGACCAAAGATATCCAACGGCAAGTCTAACATCTCATGGAGAATGGGTATGTACGCGAGAGCTTGAGTCCATGCGCCGTTCCAGTAATTCTTGTGCCTAAGAAAGATGGTACCTATCGCATGTGTTCCGATTATCCTCTCATAAATGCTATCACCGTTAGATATCGACATCCCATTCCACGCCTTGATGACATGCTTGATGAACTTAGTGGAGCCACAATTTTCTCAAAAATTGATCTTAAAAGTGGTTACTATCAAATACGCACGCAAGAAGGTGATGAATGGAAAACGGCTTTCAAAACCAAATTTGGCTTGTATGAATGGTTAGTCATGCCTATGGGCTTATCTCAAGCACCTAGCTCTTTTATGCGTGTGATGCATTATGTTCTTTGCAAATACATTGGCATTTGTGTTGTGGTCTCTTTTGATGACATTCTTGTGTTTAGTCAATCTCTTGATGAGCATGTGAAACACCTTCGAGACGTCTTGCAAGTTCTTAGAAATGAGCGTCTTTATGCGAATATGGAAAAATGCACTTTTGGTGTTGATAAGCTTGTTTTCTTGGGCTTTGTTGTCTCTTCTAAGGGTGTTGAAGTTGATGAGTCTAAAATCGATGCTATTAAAACTTGGCCACAACCAACCAACTTATAACAAATGCGTAGCTTCCTTGGTCTAGCCGGATTTTATCGTTGCTTTGTTAAGGACTTTAGCACTATTGCTTCACCATTACATGCTTTGAGTAAGAAGAACACACCTTTTGTTTGGGAACCTTCCCAAGATACCGCATTTCATGAGTTTAAGAATTTGCTTACACATGCTCCAATTCTTGCCTTACCAAACTTTGAGAAAACTTTTGAAGTGCATTGTGACGCTAGTGGTAATGGCATAGGTGGTGTTTTAATGCAAGAAAAGCGACCCATTGCATATTTTAGTGAAAAACTTTCTGGTGCTCAACTTAACTATCCCATCTATGACAAAGAGTTATATGCTTTGGTGAGAGTCTTGCATGTTTGGGAGCATTATCTCCGACCACGTGAATTTGTCATTCATACCGATCATGAAACGCTTAAGTACCTTAAAGGTCAAACCAAATTGAATAAAAGGCATGCTAAATGGAGTGAATTTATTGAGTCCTTCCCTTACATTATCAAATATATCAAGGGAAAAGAAAATGTTGTAGCGGACGCTCTTTCACGCAAGTGCATGATAGTTACTCAACTTGAATTGAACGTTATTGGCTTTGAGCATGTTAAAGATTTATATGAGCATGATGATTCTTTTGCAACTCCATATGCCAAAGGTCTTGCTAACACTTATTGGGAGCAATATTATATCAAGGATGGATACCTTATGCGCGCTAACAAACTTTGTGTTCCCAAGTCTTCTCTTCATTTGTTGCTTTTGCAAGAGGCTCACGGTGGTGGACTTATGGGACATTTTGGTCACGACAAGACTTTTGCCACGCTCTCCAACAAGTACTATTGGCCGAAGATGTTTCGCGATGTCGCACGCTACACCAACCGATGCCCCACATGTCGCAAAGCTAAGTCACAAGCTCAATCTCATGGTTTATATATGCCACTTCCTATACCATATCATCCATGGGAAGACATTAGTATGGATTTTGTGCTTGGTTTGCCTAGAACTAAAAATGGAAAAGACTCGGTATTTGTAGTTGTTGACCGTTTCTCTAAAATGGCACATTTCATTCCATGTCACGAGAACGACAATGCTTCACATGTTGCAAATTTGTTTTGTAGGGAAATATTGCGCCTTCATGGAATGCCAAAGACGATTGTATCGGACCGCGACGTCAAGTTCCTAAGATACTTTTGGAAGACACTATGCGGCAAGCTCGGAATGAAGCTCCTCTTCACGTCGGCCTACCACCCACAAACCGACGATCAAATGGAAGTCACCAACTGGACGCTATCTACACTACTTCACATGTTGATCAAGAAGAACCTCACGGAATGGGAGGAATGTCTACCGATCGCTGAGTACGCCTACAATCGAGCATGCCACTCCACTTCGGGTAAGTCTCCCTTCGAAGTGGTCTATGGCTTCAACCCTTTGTCGCCATTGGATATCCTACCGCTTCCACTACAAGAGCGAGCCAACTTGGACGCAAGCGCAAGAGCAACGTACATCAAGAAGGTGCATGAAGACACAAGGCTCACGATTGAACGCCAAGTACAATGCCTCGCCAATAAGCTCAATGCAAACAAGCACCCCATGGTGTTCAACATCGGAGATCTCGTGTGGCTACACCTTCGCAAGGACCGCTTCCCCAACGAACGCAAATCAAAGCTTCTACCTCGCGCCGATGGGCCATTCAAGGTGCTAGCACGCATCAATGACAATGCATACAAGATCGACATTCCGCGAGACAAGTACAACATGAGTGACACCTTCAACGTCAAGGATCTATCCCCCTACCATGGTGATGAAGATATCGATCCGAGGTCAGAGCTTTCCCAAGGGGGGGAGATGATGCGGAGCATCCTTCGATCATCCCCATGGATACCACAACAACTCATCAAGCACCAAGTGGACCTATGACAAGAGCTCACGCACGTGCCATCGAGAACGAGGTGAACTCATTCCTATACGACTTTCATATGGATATGGATGGAACTTGGATGCGACCTCACAAGGAAACATTGTGTGTCATTAGGAATGAGGGACACTACCGCCAAGAAGCTAAGGACCATCGCCAAGTCCAAGGGGAACCACGCCAAGGCCACGAGGAAGACGGAGGAGAAGAACTCCAAGGGGACAGGAGCTCCCAGGCAACCCCGTGCGCACGGGCTCCCCCGACCCCGTGCCCACGGGCCTCCCAGGAAGCTTCTTTAACCAAATGCGCACACCCCGTGCGCACGGGCCTCTGGACCCCGTGCACACTGGCCTCGCCGCTGTAGCACCCCGTGCGCACGGGCGTGTACCGTGCCCACGGGACCCCTGTGCACACGGGCGTCACTTACCCCGTGCGCACGGACCTCCCAGCGAGGTGGCTGTCTTGTTCCGGTTTTGCCCCTCACTTCGTCCCTTACCTCCCTCCTCCTATATATTACGTGGATAGACCATTTATTAAGGCTAGCAAAGTGTATTGAGATATTTAGAGGGCTTTGCTCATCTACCACTCCTCTTGGAGATCAAGACCTCCTAGGAGAAGATCCTAAGGGATATCAAGACCTCCTCTTGGAGAAGACTATCATCAAGACCTCACCTCCTTTGGAGTGGGAAGAACCTTACCTTTGTGTTACTTTCCCTTGATTGTTCATGTATTCATGTGGATCTCATGTATGCTACTCTAGTGGATGTGTGATTTGGGTTTGTTTGAGTGATTTGCCTCTTGAGTTCTTGTGAGTTCATTCCCTTTCCCCCCTCCAAGTGTGAAAAGATCTTCACTTAGGGTTCTACCCTACAATACTCTCCTTCTTCATTAAATGAGTAGATCTACTTGGGAGGAGAGTTGAGTCTAACTAGTGGAGAGGGAGAGAGAGAGCTAGTGAGTCAATGAAGTGTAGGGCCCATGGAGATGGAAAGGAGGCTAGGGAGAGAGAGAAGAAAGCAAAGTGAGAGGATCAAGAGAGCAAAGGGGAGCCATTAATGGAGATGGTGGAGGGGCAAAGGAGAGAGAGGGAGGAGGGGGGAGACTCGAAGGAAGAGAGCAAGTGGGAGAGGTAGTAGATGTAGGCAGGAGTCGGTCTACTTGTCTCGGACATGATGCCTATATGCATGATCATTGCCATGAATCCGTCATAATTATTTGCTTTTCTATCAATTGCCCAACAGTAATTTGTTTACCCACCGTATGTTTTGCGCTCGAGAGAGAAGCCTCTAGTAAAAACTATGGCCCCCGGGTCTATCTTTATCATATATTAAAATCCAAAAATACCTTGCTGCAATTTATTTACTTTTATTTTATTTTACAATTTACTTTTTATCTATCACTATCAGAATTAATCCTTGCCAATATCCGCTAAGGGGATTCACAACCCTCTTATTTGCATTGGGTGCAAGTGTTTGCTTTTGTGTGTGTAGGTGCTGCTAAAGAGGTTTTGTGTGGTTCTCCTACTGGATTGATAATCTTGGTTCTTAACTGAGGGAAATACTTATCTCTACTATACTGCATCATCCCCTCCTCTTCGGGGAAATACCAACGCAGTCTACAAGTAGCAGGAAGAATTTCTGGTGCCGTTGCCGGGGAGACATCACCAAAATTTATCAAGTACCTTCGCATAAACTATCATCCACTTGCATTTATTTTATTTGCCTTTTATTTGCATTTGCCTCTCGTTTTTATTTCCCCCACTTCTAAAACAATTTTACAAAAAACACAAAAACATTTTCGTTGCTTGT
This sequence comes from Elymus sibiricus, assembly GCA_039707655.1. Classification (NCBI taxonomy): domain Eukaryota; kingdom Viridiplantae; phylum Streptophyta; class Magnoliopsida; order Poales; family Poaceae; genus Elymus; species Elymus sibiricus. The sequence goes on from CM077668.1 coordinate 201,313,988, forward strand.
TGGCTTGTTTGTTTGCTTCACCACTATGGCTAGCTCTTCACTTGTTACTATTACCCCTGAAAATGAAGTGCTCAATTTTAAACAAAGGGGAGGAGAAAATTTAAAAGATGCTTGGTATAGGATTTGCGATGCTCAAAATAGATCAACTCATAAGCAATCCACTACCGTTCTTCTTCGCAATTTTTATGTGGGAATTACTACTTGGTATAGATTTGTGCTTGACACTATTACCAGAGGGAATTTCTTGATGTGCCCCTCTATGGATGCTTTCAATGCTATGGGAAATTTAGTGGGATCACCACCTATCACTATTAATGAAACGACATTAACTTTGGAACATGTTATGCAAAGGTTAGAAGCTATTTAAAAATAAAATGTCTACTATTGAACATCTTGAGAATTTAGACAAAAAGATCCATAATCATATTACTCAATTTGGTTCTAAGGTGGGAATTACTTTGAAAACCATAAAGGAAAAAAGAGCCGATAATTAACAAAAAGATAGAACAAAGTCCCGCTAGAATCGATAAGCTAGAGGAAATTATTAATAATTTGGGTACCGCTTTTTCCTCCGTTAAAACTATTGATAGGACTCCTCCCAATAAAAATTACAAGTTTATGTATGTTCCTAAGACTAAGGGTGCCACCACTAGCAAGGGAAATGAGGATCTAAAAATGATTAGCGTGCACCCCACTTTCATTGATATAATAAAGGAACCTATCTATAAAAGCGGAATTCTTAATTTTGTGCCTAGGAGCGTGATGATAAGAAACTCCTTTGTTAGAACTTCTAAAAAGTTTGGGTGTGTAATTGAGGATTTGGAAACCAAGGATGACAACACTTGAAACTATGCATTATGCCTAGCTAGGGGCATAAAACAATAGCGCTTGTTGGGAGGCAACCCAGTGAATAAAATAAATTTTTTGTTTTACCTTCTGTTTCTTTGTGTTTACACAATTGTAGCCTCTGATATGATTGTGTTTTTATGCTTTAATTAGTGTTTGTGCCAAGTAATGCCTTTGGGATGATTTGGAAGATAGTATAATTGATGCTGTTTGAAAACAGAAACTTTTGCATCCAGTGCTGGAATTTTGATTTTTTTCCTCGAGTGTCAGAACCTTATGAATTTTTTACACAATATTAATATATGACTTTTCCACGTTGTCCTAATTTTTTCATAATTTTTGGAGTTACAGAAGTATGATTTCAATTCAGATCTTTACAGACTGTTCTGTTTTAGACAGATTCTATTTTTTGTTGCATAGTTTGCTTATTTTGATGAATCTATGGATCGTATCGGGGGGTATGAGTCATGGAGAAGTTGGAGTACAGTAGCATTATGCTAATATTAAATATGAATCAATTTACAACAGTACCTAAAGTTTAAGATTTGTTTGTTATACTAACGGATCTCACGAGGTTTCTGTTGAGTTTTGTGTGCTGAAATTTTCAAGTTTTGGGTGAGACTACGATGGATAAAGGAATAAGGAGCAGCAAGAGCCTAAGCTTGGGGATTCCCAAGGCACCCCAAGATAATATTCAAGGAAGACTCAAGCATCTAAGCTTGGGGATGCCCCGGATGGCATCCCCTCTTTCGTCTACAATCTATCGGTAACTCACTTGGAGCTATATTTTTATTCATCACATGATATGTGTTTTACTTGGAGCGTCTTGTGCTATAGTTTGTTTGCTTTTTAGTTTATCACAATCATCTTTGCTGAACACACCTTTTTGAGAGGGACACACATTATTCGTGATTTGTTAGAATACTCTATGTGCTTCACTTATATCTTTTGAGCTAGGCAGTTGCTCTAGTCCTTCACTTATATCTTTTAGAGCACGGCGGTGGTGATATTTTAAAGAAATAGTTGCATTCTCATGCTTCACTTATATCTTTTTGAGAGTCTAATGAATAGCAATGGTAATATGCATGGGTTATGAATTTGGTCCTAATATGATAGGTATTCAAAAGGGATATAATAAAAACTTTCATGTAGACCAGTGAATATGATAAGTTTGATTCCTTGCAATAGTTTTGCGATATTAAGATGGTAATATGTGGGAGGTGCTAGTAGATAATTGTGGTTTAGTAAGAATATTGGTGTTAAGGTTTGTGATTCCCGAAGCATGCACTTATGATCTGTCGTTATGCTAAGAAGTTGGAGCATGATTTATTATTGATTGTCTTCCTTTGTGCAGCGGTCGGGGGCGCGTGAAGTTTAACTCCTACCAACATCCCCCCTAGGGGCATGCGTAATAGTACTTTGCTTCGGTGCAAACTTCGCCGGTGCATCCAAACCCCGTGATATGATACGCTCTATCACACACATAAGCCTCCTTATATCTTCCTCAAAATAGGCACCATACCTACCTATCATGGCATTTCCATAGCCATTCCGAGATATATTGCCATGCAACTTCCACCGTTCCCTTTTTTTATGACTCACATCATCATTGTCATATTGCTTTGCATGATCATATAGCTGACATAGTATTTGTGGCTCAACCACCGTTCATCATTTTTTATACATGTTATGCTAGTATCATTGCACATCCTGGTACACTGCCAGAGGCATTAATATAGAGTCATATTTGTTCTAGTTTTGAGTTCTAAGTAAATAGAAGTATGATGATCATCATTATTAGAGCATTGTCCCAGTGAGGAAATAAAGAAAGAAAGAAAGAAAGAAAAAAAAGAGGCAAAAAAGAGCCATGAAAAAAAAGAAAAAAAAAGAAAGAAAGAAAAGGAGAGAAAAAGAGAGAAGAGGCAGTGTTACTATCCTTTTCCATACTTGTGCTTCAAAGTAGCACCATGTTTTTCATATAGAGAGTCTCCTATTTTGTCACTTTCCTATACTAGTGGGAATTTTTCATTATAGAACTTGGCTTGTATATTCCGATGATGGGCTTCCTCAAATGCCCGAGGTCTTCTTGAGCAAGCAAGTTGGATGCACACCCACTTAGTTTTCATGTTGAGCTTGCACACACTTATAACTCGTAGTGCATCCGTTGCATGGCAATCCCTACTCCTCGCACTGACATCAATTGATGGGCATCTCCATGGCCCGTTGATTAGCCGCGTTGATGTGAGACTATCTTCTTCTTTTTGACTTCCCCTTATTAATCTCTACCACCACATTCTATTCCACCCATAGTGCTATATCCACGGCTTGTGCTCATGTATTGCGTGGGGGTTGAAAAAGCTGAAGCGCGCTAAAAAGTATGAACCAATTGCTTGGCTAAAACCGGAGTTGTGCATGATAAATACTTTGTGTTAAGAAGATGGAGCATGACGGTATTATATGATTTTGTAGGGATAACTTTCTTTAGCATTTTTATTCTGAAAGACATGATTGTTTATTAGTATGCCTGAGTATTGATGTCTTTATATCAAATTATAGACTATGGCTTTGAATCATTCGGATCTTAATATTCATACCGTAAAAGAGAATTACATGATGAAACATGTTAGGTAGCATTCCACATCAAAAATTCTGTTTTTATCATTTACCTACTCGAGGACGAGCAGGAATTAAGCTTGGGGATGCTTGATACGTCTCCAACGTATCTATAATTTTTTATTGTTCCATGCTATTATAGTACCCATCTTGGATGGTTTATATGCAATTATATATCATTTTGTGGGACTAACCTATTAACTTAGTGCCCAGTGCCAGTTGCTGTTTTTTGCTTGTTTTTGGTTTTTCAGGAAATCAGTACCAAACGAAGTCCAAATGCCACGAAACTTTTTGACGATTTTTTCTGGACAAAAGAGACCCTGGAAGCTTTGGTAGGATGCCAGAAGCCTCACGAGGAGGTCACAAGGCAACAGGGCACGACCCCAGGGGGGCGCGCCCTGATGCCTCGTGGGCCCCTCGTGGCTCCTTTTGACCTAATTCCACTTCTATAAATCTCAAATATTCGGAAACCATCAGAGAGCCAGACGAGAAAACCCTACCACCGCCGCAAGCCTCTGTTCTTCCGCGATCCCATCTGGAGGCCTTTTCCGGTACTCTGCCAGAGGGGGAATCGATCACGGAAGGCTTCTTCATCATCCTTGCTGCCCTTCCGATGATGTGTGAGTAGTTTACCACAGACCTACGGGTCCATAGCTAGTAGCTATATGGCATCTTCTCTCTCTTTGATCTTCAATACCATGTTCTCCTCAATGTTCTTGGAGTTCTATCCAATGTAATCTACTTTTGCGGTGTGTTTGTTGGGATCCGATGAATTGTGAGTTTATGATCAAATTATTCATGAGAAATATTTGAGTCTTCTCTGAACTCTTTTATGCATGATTGTTATAGCTTTGTATTTCTCTCTGATCTATCCGTTTGGTTTGACCAACTAGATTGATTTATCTTGCAATGGGAGATGTGCTTTGTGATGGGTTCAATCTTGTGGTGCTCAATCCCAGTGACAGAAAGGGACATGACACGTATTTTTATTGTTGCCATTAAGGATAAAAAGATGGGGTTTAATCATATTGCTTGAGTTTACTTTGTCTACATCATGTCATCCTGCTTAAGGCGTTACTCTATTTTATACTTAATACCCTAGATGCATGCTGGATAGCGGTCGATGGGTGGAGTAATAGTAGTAGATGCAGGCATGAGTCGGTCTACTTGTCTCGGACGTGATGCCTATATACATGATCATTGTTGTGAATCCGTCATAATTATTTGCTTTTCTATCAATTGCCCAACAGTAATTTATTTACCCACCGTATGTTTTGCGCTCGAGAGAGAAGATCCAAAAATACCTTGCTGCAATTTATTTACTTTTATTTTATTTTGCAATTTAATTTTTATCTATCACTATCAGAATTAATCCTTGCAAGTAACCGCTAAGGGGATTGACAACCCTCTTATTTGCGTTGGGTGCAAGTGTTTGCTTTTGTGTGTGTAGGTGCTGCTAAAGAGGTTTTGTGTGGTTCTCCTACTGGATTGATAACCTTGGTTCTTAACTGAGGGAAATACTTATCTCTACTATACTGCATCATCCCCTCCTCTTCAGGGAAATACCAACGCAGTCTACAAGTAGCAGAGTGCCATCAAGATCGCCCACAACCCTGTGCAACACTCAAGGACGAAGCACATTCAGATTCATCACCATTTTCTTCGTGATCATGTGCTGAAGGGAGACATCGTCATCAACCACGTGAAGACATCATCATTTGAGTTTTCCATGTCCTCAACAGCATTCACATATTGCTAAATCTTCAAAGTGTTTTTTCGTCTATGAGAATGTGATCGGACCCGCTCCCCTCTATGCTAAACTCAAACCACTCTGTTCACAATCTCTTCATGTGCGTTCTAATTGACACCGTTCAAAGTTTTCACTGTGTCCTTGTCAGCTAAAGAAATTGCGAACACACTTTAAAATTTTCAAATCAATTTTTTGGCGGCTACCACAGTAACTTAATCCCACGCGTCTGATGCGTGGATAAGCGCACTCAAAATGCATGTGTGACACGTGTCGCTAAAATACGAATCACCAGGGGCTTATCCGTCCAAAATCTTCGGACCGCTCGGTTTTCACCGTGCCTATATAAAGGCTTGACCCTGTCAACCTTAACACACTTCACTTCTCAAGCCCCTATCACTCTCACTCTTGAACCCTAGTGCTGCCGCTGGAATCCATCGCCACCGGAGAAGAAAAGCTTCACTGCCTTGACATCTTCGCCGTCGTACTCGCGCCGGCCGCGGATTTCTTCACCTCCACCGCCGCCGTAGCTGTCTTTCGCCGCCAAGTTAGGGCGCCAAAGATCTGAGCTGACGATTTCCTTCAACTCATCGTCCAGTTCATCCTTGGGGTAATTAAAATTTTATTTTACTACCCAAGTTTGATCTTTTTACTACCTAAAATTCTTCAAGTGCTGTTTTTACTACTTTCCAATTCTTCAGCACTTCCTTCTGGCCAGTCTTGGTTATTTCACCTAAGTTATGCTTAACATTTAGATTCCTCAATTGTGCAATTGCCTCAATCTGTACAACTCTGGAACCTAAGTCAAGAACACTTAGTGAATTTCTTCAAGACGATTAGGGTCAATTTCCTCAACTGGATTTATTTTGAAAACATTTGAGAACGCATGTGACTCTTCCCAATTTCCTCGCAACTATACTCTATTCACAGGTACACATGTCTGCCGATGAGTCTCTAGGTTCTCATCAACTTAATTCATTTGCAGCATTACTTGAGGAAAATCTTCAGACATCTTCAGAAACATCAAAAGTTTAGATCCCTCAGTTGAAGAAAATGGCTGATGGTAAAAAGCCTCAGAAGGGAGGCAAACGAAAAGAGGAGCACATTGCTTTCGAGATCGCTAAGGACTTATACTCAGGCTACTGCACGCCTGATGAAGAAATTCATGGGAAAGAGACTGGCAAGTAACGAAAAACACGTATGCAAAAGATCAAGAGGTACTGGTCATATGAGTGGAGAGACTACAAATACGTCACTCCCAAGTACATGAAGGATTTCGCTGTCAAGCCTCCATGCAAGAGGCCTCCGCTAGCTCCTAGTCAAACTGCTGATCCTACCAGTGTGAGAAGGGGTGAAAAATTCCCCAAAGAATGGGCTAAGCGTCAAGCTAAATTGCAGAAGCAGGCTCAGAAGGCCGTTGAAGAATTCAATGGGGCCACAAAGGCATCAGCAGATGCTGGTGCTGGTTCAAGTGATAGTGCACCAAAGAAGGCTATGAAGAAGAAACCGGCTCAAAAGCCAAAACCTTTAGCTGATATGCCCTCACAGCCAAAGTCTTCAGCCTTAAGACCTTCAGCTCCAAAGCCCTCTGCGGCCAAGCCTTTATCTTCAAAGGCTTCAGCTCCTAAGGCACCTTCTACTCCCAGTTCGTCAGTGCCTCCGCCAGCCGTCAGTTCTTCAGTGGCTGCTGCAAGAGCTTCAACGCCAATCGTGCTCGCATCCTGCCAGTGCACTGAAGCCTTTCAAACTGCCACCATTGCAGCATCAAGTGCCTCAGCTAGTGAGCATATTTCGTCAAACACGCCCAAGCTGAAGAAGAAAGCTATTGCAGGCCGTGGAACATGGCCCATCCCCAGAAGCAAAGTCGTTGTGCCTCAGGCCGACGAAAATGACATGGCTGACGAAGATGAGCTTGATGAATTCGTCCAGAGGAGGATGGAAGAAGCTGCCCGTGCTAAGAATACCACAGTTCCATTTCTTCTTGATCCTAAGAAGATTCTGGACTTCATTGAAATATGGTGCAAGAAGCCAGATACGCCGCTTGATGACCTTGACTTGCCTCCTGGTCCAGGCCATGTGCTGTCCTCATTTATCTTGATAGAGAAGCACAAGATTGCACAAGTCAAGCTTGTGAAGAAACAACAACTTCAGAAAGAGAGGGAGCTGAAGAAAAACATGCTTACCATATCTCCTGGCAGCTTGTAGCAGTACAATCCGAGATCCAACAGTTGTCTGACGAATATGAACGACATGCAAACCATTGTTGTGGTGTGCGTGACAGGTTCATCAGCACCACCAAGCAAGTGGTTGACGAGCACAACAAGCGGGAGGCTGCCAAATTTCGTCAAGCACCTCCCTCAAGTTCCTCAGCTCCACCACTAGCTCCTCAGGCCAGTGAGACTGTGCCTTCTCCTCCTCCACAAGAACAAGCCAGGGCAACTGAAGAAGTTGCGCCTAAAGAAAATGCCAGGGTGACTGCATCAGTCGTGCCTGATAAAATTGCTCAACCGAGTTCCTCAGCTGCAACGCCTGAATAGTCTTGATCTTTGAAGCTCATCACACTTCCTTCTACATCAGAAGTGAAGAAATCAAAGGCAGCTGAGAAGAGAAAAGCTATAGCACCCCTACCACTGAGACAGTGAAGAAACTGAAGACGGCTCCATTGTCTTCAGTAGAGCTAATCGATGCCATACCAATCTCATCAGCACCTCCAACTCGCAACACTAAAGAACTTCAGATAGTTCCATATGGTGTGGATTATGTCATCCCACCTGCTGATGAAGAATGAGATACCCACTCTGCTGCTTCCACAGAGCAGGTGGATGAAGAAATTGAAGTTGAAGAAGATTCTTCACTTCACATGGTATCATCGCGGAAACCACAGCCAGTCCAAGTGACTGAAGAAAATGCCGCTTCAACTAGAAGCGATGAAGCTACTGATGAGGACGTGGATATTGACGGTTCCACCACACCTCATATTCATGATGATTTCTGGGATGTAGCACACCCGAACTCGCCCGTCACCACGCCTCTAACTCAAGTGCCTCAGTCGCCAGCCATCACTGAGGAAATTCATACTGGCTCTGAAGGACGTCAGCCATCCCTTCAGACCATTACTGAAGAAGTTCCAGCTGCATCAGCTGAAGAAATTGTGCAACCAATGACTACTGAAGAAGTTGCACCTCCTCCACCTCAGAGAGAAGATCCAGCACCCTTAGTAGATTCTGACACTGTTCCATTTGCCTCCGGTGAGGAAGTTGCCAAGTCTCTGGCCATCACGGATCCCAATGATTCAATTGGCTCTCCTAGGCCTATTTTTGATGTGAGGCCAAAGAAGATAAATTTTCAGCCTGTGCCCTCAATGCCCAAAATTGGCAAAAGCATCAAAAGACCGAAGTTTGATAATGCTGCCTTCTTTGGTGAGAAGAATTTCTTCATTGGTGAGTCCCCTTATGACTCTGCGAAGATCAGGCGTCGGCGATTCTGGACCAAGACACAAATGAATTACTATTCGTCACTTCTGTTTGACAAGAACAAGGTCTTCCCGCATCGCCATATTCCTCATGTGGATATGGCGTCACTACCGTGCTTCAGGCCAGTTTTGGCTGTTCTTCACGATGCTGGATTACTCAGTTTCATCATTGACGTCTGTGACTGGAATGAAGAGCTCATTCTTCAATTTTATGCCACACTGCATCTTTCTGGTGAAGTTGATGACATTCACTCTTGGGCACTTGACTGGATGAGCGAGAACACGCACTACAAGGCTCCTGTTGATGAACTACTTCAAGCCCTTCCAATTGAATTACCCTCAGATGAAGCCAGAAAAATATATGAAGAACCTATGCTGCCAAGCAATATGATGCAAGTGCTGATGAAGCCTTTGGCTGAAGGAGAAGCTCCAAGGACTACCTTCTTAGTGAAGGATTTGCTCTTTGTGCCGCGCACTGTGTATCGCATTTTGGCCAAAACCCTCAGTCCTATCAAAGGCCATAATTCAGAGACTGAAGAAGTTGTGGGAATCATGAAGAACTTGTTGTTCAACATCATTCATGGAATTCCCATCAATATTCATGATTTCTTTCTGAGGACTTTGGCTACAGTGGCACAATCACCGTTTGATTTGAAGCCTTATGCGCCATGGATAATGAGGTTCATCAAGACAAGGTCTTCAATTCACTATCAGGTTGACTGCCAAAATCATCTCAGCTTTCTGCCAGATATTAAAATTCTTCAAGATACAATATCTTCAGTTCCTGGCAAAGGCAAAGCAGTCATTGATGAAGGAATCCGTCCTCTTGATGGGCAATTTCGTCAGCCTGCCTCGCAGTCCACCGGATATGACACCTCCAGCCAAGATATTGATGCAAATGCTTCTAGGCAAAAGCCTCAAGGTGAAGCTCCACGAGTCATGGCTGATCGTGAGCTTCTCATAAGTCTGCATCAAAAGGTGGATCATAACCACAACTGGGTTAAGCATCAGCTTGCAGCAATTCTAGCAAACATGACTGTGACACAGAACTCAGTACGCAAAAAACCATGACTGTGCCCATGAAATCTTTGACAGAAGTTGGGCTATTTTATCACATCTGAAGACCTCTGAAGAACTTGAGCAGATGGAATTTCAACGTAACTTCGATTGGTCGATGCCGCCCAAGAAGGAAGTTCAAGAAGGTTCATGTTCCTCAAATGGTTCCAAGCTCAGTGGCGTTAGTCCCCAGTTTCGTCTCCTTTTGGTCATTTGATGACAAAGGGGGAGAAATTTGAGTGTTAGTCTTCAAGCGGGTCATTTATATTGGGTTATTCTTTTGCTTAGTTGCAACTCTTGGTCTTTCATTCGATTTGCTCCTTTGATGAGTTGTAATTGTTGGTGGTCTGACCTTTTATGATACGTTTTATCTGCATGCGTGGTTATGCTCTGATCCTCAAATATATATGTGCATGCATGCTGTAATTCGTCAGATACCAATTTTCATCATGCATTCAAATTCTTCAACAACTTATGATCATGCATGATTGGATTCCAAGGTATAGGGGGAGATCTCCATAATTTCAACCTGCCATGTGCATTTGCAATCCAAAGCAAATTCTTCATATGCACATCTTCAGGGGGAGTTCCTCTATATCATGTAACCAATGTCTTCACATTCTTCTCTTACACTTTCATTATTTACTCCCGTTGAAAACTTAACCGATTTTTCATCAATCACCAAAAAGGGGGAGATTGTAAGTGCATCAAGTGCCCCCTTAGTGGTTTCGGAGTATTGAAGACAAATAGGTTAAGGGACTAATGTGTTTGTGAGTGTACACAGGTGAAATAGTCCCTGAAGACTTGCTTTAACCCACAGAAGTCGACCCCTAAAAATGTATTTCTTCAAGTGAAGAATTTGGTGTGGCCTTTGAAGAAATTGATGTGAAGACTTTGAAGCTTGAAGACTTTGTTTTCATAGTTTCTTTTTCTTCTTATTTGAGTCATATGAAAACTGTATTGTTAAAGGGGGTCTAGGTGATATACATATCATACTTCCAAAGCAATGCTCAAACCTATACATACTACAGTCGCTTCGAGTGAAGCCTTTGGAAATCTCCGGAACAGCTGACGAGTTTGCTAGCGATAGTGACATAGTTCATCTGGTCACTGACGAATTAGGTCAGGCTGAGGAGTTAGGATTTCACCAGTGCGATCTGCCTATCATGAGGAAATTGAGTGCCCTGACGGAATTGAGAGTTCTAATTTCCGACCGTTGCTGCGCCGCGTGCCAGCTGTCGAGTGGATTTTATCCTGACAACGGTCATGTCTGAGAAGGTCATTTATGAAATTTCATGTCGGGTTGCCCCCTGGCTATAAATAGCCCCCCCCCCCCCCACAACCACTTGTTGGTTGGCTGCTCTAGAGAGAACTTGACACTGGTCATTTGAGAGCAACCCTTCCTCTGATGACTTTGTGAGAACCCAAGTGAGAAAAAACCCAACCAGAGCCAAAGTGATTGAGCATCACTGAAGAAGTTGATCTATGTGATCCGACGCTTATTACCTTTGAAGACTATCATTCTTCCAGATGGTTAGGCGTCATGTTCTGAGCACCCATGAGTAATTGTGGTGTGCCGGTGAAAAAGTCTGTGAAGGTTTTGGAATTCTACCTTGAAGACTTACCCCGAGTGATTGGGCGAGGACTAAGTGGCCTTAGCTCAAGAGGAATACGGTGAGGACTAAGTGTCCTCTGAGGTAAAACTCAGCCGCCTCAACCAGACGTACAGTTGATATAGCAACTGGAACTGGTCTACCAACTCGTTGTGTCTTCACCAAGCTTACCTGGTTTCAAATTCCTCACTCTTTACCTTTATGCAATTCCGCTGCTGAAGAACTTGTGTTTTACATTCCTGAAGAATTTGAACTGAAGACTTTCATCATGCTGTTTTTCATTTCTTCAGTCCATCTTCCTCATGCATGCCTGCTTGTATGATCACAAGTTCTTCACTTGTATGTATTTCATATGCATGCTATCTGTATCTGTGTTCTAGTTTCGCCTCTGTTTCTATTTCTAAAAAGTCTTCGGAGTCTTCGGAGTTTGACGAATTTCTAAAAATCTCCCATTCAACTCCCCTCTAGGAGTTATCCTGCGCTTTCAGTCACCAAGGTAGGTTATGGTGAGATTCCAGACCAAAGTTTGAGCGCACACGTACGCATGAATCCCTCTTAGTGGCTCGAGGTGGGGGAACTGACATACTGCGTGTCGTGGAAAAACGACGATCTATGGGATCGAGAGGATCCCTTTGCGGTTCGGGAGTGGGAACCAAATATTACAAAGAGCAGGGCTAGTAGATATGAGCACAAGCAATGATTTATCCAGGTTCGGGCCGCTATGAGCGTAAAACTCTACTCCTGTTCTGGTGGTTTGATTGTATGTGAGCTCAAGGGTTACAAAGAGCGCAGCTTGCTGGCAAGGTGCATGGGAAGTGCAGCTACAGCGTGTAGTTGAGCTAAGAGTCGACCGTTCTAAGTGTAGCCGTGGGCCTCCTTTTATAGGCCAAGGGGTTACCACAGAGGCTAACATGGTCATTACAGAGTATGAATAGTAACTTGCACTGTCACCACGTCTCTCTCTAGACGGGGTAAGACAAGCGCATTAAATGCACCGTTAGGTGCTACGTCGGGGAGGCGAGGCCTTGGGTAAAAGATCTGTACCACCGGTCCTAGCGCCCTCTTGTCACCTTGACACGTCCCAGGGACGGGTGTCATTAAAGTTAATCCTGGCGTGGCATGCTGACACGTGCCTCGGCCAGCTGCATTGACTGCCTGCCTGCTCAACACCTATCATGTGTGCTTATCTAGCCGATGATGAGTGGAGCGGTAACGGGACAGAACGAGCTTGCCGGCGCGGAGCTTGCCGGCAACCATACTCTTGGTCTTCACCTCGCCTGTATGAGGCTTGCCGGCAAGGGCAATCTTGATCTTCAGTACGAGAATAGTACGTCTCGATGACCTGCCTTGAGGTCTTCTTCACGCTCTTGTTTATTCCAAGTCTTGAGTCATAGTTATCCTCTGTCAAGCCCTTGCCGTCAAGGAGGCTACAACTGCCTGTGCACAAGTCAGGGTGCGAGGGCACCCATGCTTTAGTACACCGACAGGAGCCCCTAGGCCTGGGCCACATGCGCATGCGAGGCGTCGTTGGGCTAGGCCCGAACAGTGCACAGGCACGCATGGCAGAGGATAACTGTCGTAATCTTCTCTGTTACCACGCCCCCCCACGACGCGCATTAAATGCAGGCGTGGGAGAGATGGAATGGAACGGGCGCGGGGAGGTAGTGCGCTGAAAAGCGCGGCCACGTGGGACGGTAAAGGGCCAGCCCCCGCGCCTTCCTCATAAAAAGGAATCCGCGAGGGGCACTGCTCATATACCCCCCTTCTCCCAATCTCGCCATCACCGCCGTATTTTTCCCGCCTCCCTGCGCCTGACTCCTCACATTTCCTTCCTCGATTCCAGCTATCGAAGAAGGCAAAATGGCAGGGAGAGTGACCCCCTAGGGTTATCTATATCAAGGAAGTCCACCAGATGTTCTGATCTTGGGGCTGGTGTGACTTGAGGCTATTCTGTGATTTATTCTGGAAACAGGCCTCACACTAGTCGCCGACCCCTCTAGATGAAGTTCTCTTGATTTTTTCTTGTTGTTTGTGTTTATCCTTTTTTTTTAAAAAACTTCTTCTAGATGTTTCTTTGTTTCTTTCTTTTCTGCTAGTTGTCAGGTAAATCCATTGCAAATCCTTGTGAGAGCTTCTTGCCTAGTGAGCTGAGTTGACAAAATTCTCTCTCTCTGCACCAAACTCGGTCACACCGACTTGTTCCAACTCGGAGTCACCGACTTTGTTGCTCAGAGGAATTTTCTGTCAAATATTTCCTGTATTTTCTGCTCCAGCTCCACTCAATGATTCTTTCCCTCTGCTCCAGCTTCTCAAGGACCATACCCCCACTATACCAATATCCTGGAAGTCATCCCTTCTTGGAAATTGATGTCAAAGGGTGAGAGAGATGCACATGAAAGCTTACCACAACCTCTTCCATAACAAAAGGTATATCCTAGGGGAGAGTGATGCATTTTATAAGAGGAGAGAATTCTACATGTTTCTAAGAGGGGAGAAACATGATCTATTTTTCTGTTTGCTCTAGTCAGCTTACCCTACCTACTCCCAATATCCAATGTTAGATTTAGGGGGATAGGAACTTCTCTTAGGGGGAGACAACTGATTCTATTTGATTTGTTCTTTTGGAGACATGTCTGCTTCTGAAAGAAGTATTCACTCAGTGATACTCTCTTCTACATGTCATCCCAATCTTGGTTTCTTGTTGATCTTGTGTCTTTTCTTGGAGAAGTTATCTTGTGTTATCTAACCTTGTTTTCTCAAGTGTATTTCTTCAGGAATATGATCAAGAACTTCGAGGTAATTATGTGCATCATACTCATGTGCATGACGACTTCTTGCTTTTGCACATATTGTTTGCAAGAAAATAGTCATGGACATGAGGGTACTTCAACGTCATTTTGTTGCTCTGATGCATACAGCCAAGATACATGTTGCATGTGCATTTCCTTCACTTTGTGCTTCTACTTACCACAAGCTATCATCATTTACTAGCTGCACATCTATAGGGGGGGCTCATACATGTTACATGTTTCTCTTCAAAGCTTTCATACACTTCTATTACATCTTTATTTGAAGCTTTGATGTATGTTGTCATCAATTACCAAAAAGGGGGAGATTGAAAGCACATTTGCTCCCTTGGTGGTTTTGGTAATCAATGTCAACATACATGTTGTTGGACTAATACCTTTATCTAGTGTATTTCAGACAAGTTCAAAAATGGCATGGCAAGGACAAGAAGATGTGGATCCCTTCAAAATGTCAAGGACAAGATTGGCAACTCCAAGACTCTTCATTTTGGGTTTAGTGATCCAAGATCACATTGAGTCCCTTGGGAAAGCCCATACTATTAAAAGGGGATGAGGTATTAATGATGAGGTTGTTGCTCAAGTGCTCAAATTGCTACAAAAATCCTCAGTCATTTTCTCACAAACACATCTGTCCAAACCCTAATTCTCTATCTCGGTCCCACCGAATCTATCCCATCCGGACCCACCGAGATTGCCACTGCCAAACCCTAGCAATTCGGTTTGACCGAAATGGATCTCGGTCCCACCGAGATAGCATTGCCAAGTTTCTGTGATGACATTGTTTCACTTCGGAATCACCGAGTTGAAATAATCGGAATTTCCAAAACTGGTTTGGCCCTAGCCATTACACTTCGGTCCCACCGAGTTGTTCCACTTCGGTCCCACCGAAAAGCCTAAAGTTCACATCTTTTACACTAATCGGTCTCACCGAGTTTTGCATTCGGTCTCACCGATTTGGGTCAAAAGTGTGCAATGGTTGGATTTTTGGTGAAGGCTATTTCTACCCCTCCTCCCCCCACTTACTCTCTAAGAGAGTCATCAGAACGTGCCTACACTTTCACCATACATTTTCTGAGAGAGAACCACCTACTCATGTGTTGAGATCAAGAGATTTCAATCCAACCATTTGAACCTTGATTTCTAGCCTCTTCAAGTTGCTTTCCACTCCAATCCTTCTCCTACCCAAGCCAAATCTGTGAGAGAGAGAGATTGAGTGTTGAGGAGCCTATCATTTGAAGCACAAGAGCAAGGAGTTCGTCATCAACACACCATCTATTACCTTTTGGAGAGTGGTGTCTCCTAGATTGGTTAGGTGTCACTTGGGAGCCTCCAAGATCATGTGGAGTTGAACCAAGGAGTTTGTAAGAGCAAGGAGATCGCCTACTTCGTGAAGATCTACCCCGAGTGAGGCTAGTCCTTCGTGGACGTAAGCCATGGTGGAATAGGCAAGGTTGCTTCTTCGTGGACCCTTCGTGGGTGGAGCCCTTCGTGGACTCGCGCAATCGTTACCCTTTGTGGGTTGAAGTCTCCATCAACGTGGACGTACGATAGCACCACCTATCGGAACCACGCCAAGAACCACCATGTCGTCATTGCGTTTGATCTTCTTTTCTCGACCCCATTAATTCTGCACATTTGCATGCTCTACTTTTTCCGCTGCTCTATCTCTAGATATGCATGTGTAGGAAGTCTTGGTGACATCTTAACTAGTGCTAAAATCTGCCTAAATTCCAAGAGAATTAAAAACTGCACCTTTGTTTGGTTAAGAGTCTATTCACCCCCCTCTAGACCTATCTTCTCGACCCTACAAAGTGTTGTGTGGTGTTTGAATACCCAATGCACAACTTTGATGTGGCATCGTGCTTTGGAACCGGAAAGTCCCCACACGGAGTGAGGGTTCACGACGTGCAGTGTCGGTGTACTAAAGCATGGGTGCCCTCGTACCCTGACTTGTGCACAGGCAGTTGTAGCCTCCTTGACGGCAAGGGCTTGACGGAGGATAACTATGACTCAAGACTTGGAATAAACAAGACCGTGAAGAAGACCTCAAGGCAGGTCATCGAGAAGTACTATTCTCGTACTGAAGATCAAGATTGCCCTTGCCGGCAAGCCTCATACCGGCAAGGTGAAGACCAAGACTATGATTGCCGGCAAGCAACGGCTCGGTCAAGCTCCGCGCCGGCAAGCTCGTTCTGTCCCGTTACCGCTCCACCTCATCATCAGCTAGATAAGCACGCATGATAGGTGTCGAGCAGGCAGGCAGTCAACGCAGCTGGCTGAGGCACGTGTCAGCATGCCACGCCAGGATTAACTTTAATGACACCCGTCCCTGGGACTTGTCAAGGTGACAAGAGGGCGCCAGGACCGATGGTACAGATCTTTTACCCAAGGCCTCGCCTCCCCGACGTAGCACCTAACGGTGCATTTAATGCGCTTGTCTTACCCCGTCTGGAGATAGACGTGGTAACAATGCAAGTTACTATTCATACTCTGTAATGACCATGTTAGCCTCTGTGGTAACCCCTTGGCCTACAAAAGGAGGCCCATGGCTACACTTAGAACGGTTGACTCTTAGCTCAACTACACGTTGTAGCTGCACTTCCCGCGCACCTTGCCGGCAAGCTGCGCTCTTTGTAACCCTTGAGCTCACATACAATCAAACCACTAGAACGGGAGTCGGGTTTTACGCTCATAGCGGCCCGAACCTGGATAAATCGTTGCTTGTGCTCATATCTACTAGCCCTGCTCTTTGTAGTATTTTGATCCCACTCCCGAACCACAAAGGGATCCTCGCGATCCCATAAATTGTCATTTTCCCACTACATCTTTGGCGCGCCAGGCAGGGGCTCCCGTATTACGAATCAGTGTTTGTAGTTTGAGTACCGGCTCCATCACCTTCACCGATGGCGCCGAAGAAGAAGACCGGAGCCACGACGGCTCCCACCACCTCCAAGCTGCCTTCCTAGGCGTCCGGAGACGGCGCAAGCGGCACAGTCAACGCGGGCACTATGGTTGGGATGGCCGGCGCAGGAGGCGCCGGCTGTGCGGGTGTCCAGCATCCCCACCATGCCGGCGAACCCAGCCACCACACCGGAGACGGCGCAGACGGCCAACTCCAACAACCCGCTGGTGAGCCTATTCATCCCAGTATTACAATTCAGACCGGAATGAACCAGGACCCCGTCGCCGCGACGTCCAGGGACGGAGCGGCGACGTCCAACAACACTGCAGCAGGACATGTGCAGCGACCATCGCAAGATGGGCACGCCATGCTTCCCAGCGGCGCTGGCTGTCCTGGACGGCGTCAAGCCAGCCCTGAGCATCGTTCTCATGATGCTCAGGTTCCACCATCACCACACCAACCCGTTGGTGAACATGCGCCGCGGCAGCAGGTACGCGACGAGCTCCCTACTGGCCCTGCCAGGAGTCGAACGCCGTCCCGTTCTGTGTTTCCTGCCATGCCAACCACGGCGGCAGAGGCTATGGCGCGACTTCAAATGCTTTTGAACTTCTCGCCAGCCCTAGACAAAATGGAAGAATGGAGGGCCACTATCCAGAGTCTCATCAGTTTTGTCGATCCCGGCAAAACGCAGGATGTGGGCCCCTCCAGACGACCACCCACAGTGCCAGAAGGACCATCTGGCTGCCGTGCCGGAGACGGTGCACCCACGGTGCAATCGCCTCCACGTCAACAACCACAGCGGCGGCAAGCTCGCCGATCGGATGACCAGGACACTATGTCCATGGCGTCATCGGATCCGCGGGGCCGCCAAAACCAGCGCCAAGTGCTCCACGAGCGGCGTGATGAGGATGCCCGCACAAAGATTGAGCGGCGCCGGGAGGCACGTCGTCGGTCAGACGACCGTGTTGGGCCGGTAGCGTACGTGCCAGTGCCAGGGTACCCTGGGTGCTTACCTTACGAGGTAGGCTGCCCAGCATTCACCCATGAGCTGCGGCAGGTTTGCTGGTTGTCCACCCGTCCCTTCAAGCCAGAGCTGCCTGACAAGTACGACGGCACACTCAGTCCAGCAGAGTTCCTTGGCATCTACACCATTGCGGTGCAGGCTGCCGGGGGGCGCGATGACAAGCTTCTAGCCAATTACCTTCCGTTGGCGCTTAAGCCCAACGTCAGATCATGGTTGATGAACTTGCCGGAGGGCTCCATTTCTTCTTGGGCGGATCTGTGCCATCAATTCGTGGGTGCCTACCAGGGTGGCCACAAGCTCCCTGGTCAGGAGAGCGACTTGCATGTGATTCCCCAGAGAGATGGCGAGACCCTCCGCAAGTACATACAGAGGTTCAGCCGTGTGCACCACAACATTCCTGATGTTCATCCCGCGGCTGTTTGCATCGCATTCCACATGAATGTACGCAACCGCAGAATGCGGTCTGAGATGAATGTCATGAAGGTCAGGACCATCAATGAGTTGTACGCCTTGGCGGACAAGTGTGCGCGTGCTGAGGAAGGGAGGCAACTCCCGGGAGAAGATGCTAGCGCCGAAGTCGATTCTGAGGACGACGACGTAGATGATGCATCAACCCCGCAGAAGAAGAGCCAGAAGCGCAATCGGAAGTGCAAAGGCAAGACAGTGATGGCAGTTGAGAGTCCCGGCGACACCAACGCCGCCAAGAAGTCTAAGGCAGAAAGCCCCGGCAAGGAGGTTGTCGGATGCGCTGACTGCCAGGAGGCTGCGGCAGGCGACAAGAGCGGCAAGACCGGTGGGCCCTACTGCAAGATCCACCGTACCAAGGGTCATGACCTCCAGGAGTGCCGGCAAGTAGAGCAGCTTGCCGAGAAGCAGAAGCAAGAGTATGAGAAGCGCGACAAGGAGAAGGGCCAGGATGGTGCCGGTGGGTCCGGCAAGCAGAACCGTGGTGGCCGCGGGGGCCGCTGTGACAAGGCCAAGCAGCCGAAAGAGAAGGCTGCAGAAGATCAAGATGATGGTGATGAGGACAAAGATGAGTCCGACAAAGAGTTCCAGAATGCAGTGGATGCCATGTGTGTTGACGGAGGCGCATCTTTGCACTCCTCGCACCGGCAATTGAAGCAATGGATCCGCGAGGTGAATGCCGCGGAGCCCATGATGGAAGCGCAGAAGCCACTCAAGTGGTCACACACGCCCATCGTCTTTGACACCGAGGATCACCCTGATCGCACCACTGTGGTCGGGTGTTTGCCGTTGTTGGTTTCGCCAACAATCCGCAACCTCGGGGTGATGAAGATGTTGGTTGACGGTGGGGCCGGCTTGAACTTGATCTCTCCTGACGTGATCAAGAGGCTGCAGATCCCCGACAAAGATCTTGAGGAGACCGGCATGTTCCAAGGGATCAGTCCAGGAAGTAACAAGCCGAAGGGCCAGATCACGCTGCCGGTCACATTCGGCAGTGACCTCAACTACAGGACGGAGAAGATCGTCTTCGACGTCGTCAAGATGCCCCTGCCCTACAATGGCATTCTGGGCCGTCCAGCGCTGGCCAAGTTCATGGCCGCATCGCACTTTGCCTACAATGTCATCAAGATGGGCTGATGGGGGTCCTCACCATCAAGTCGAACCACAAGGACGCAATCATCTGCGCCGACAAGCTCTACCGGGAGGTAGTGGCAGCATCTACCGACAAGGCACCTGCTCCTGCCGGCAAAGCTCCCGGGGGAGGAAAGAAGAAGAAGAAGTCCGGCAAGACCCCTGATACGGACTCCGGGAAGCACGCTTTAGAGTGCAGCACGCCCGTCGAGGACATACCAGAGAGCTCTACCGGCAAGAGCAAGAAGTCCAAGGCCTCCGCGCCGGCGACCAAGCAAGTTTCTGCGAGAGAGGATGGGACGAGTGGCACTTTTTCTGTATGTGCCACTCTCAGTGACAAATAGGAAAGCGAGCTCGTTGCCTTCCTACGGGCGAATGTCGATGTGTTTGCGTGGCAAGCATCTGACATCCCCGGTGTTCCTAGGAAGGTAATTGAGCACCACCTTGCTGTCTGCCCTCATACGAGACCCGTCAAGCAGAAGGTCAGGAAGCAAGCTTTGGAGCGGCAAGAGTTCATTGCAGAAGAGATCAAGAAGTTGGAAGCAGCAGGTCTAGTCAGAGGAGTGCTACACCCTACGTGGTTAGCCAATCCAGTTGTAGTGCGCAAGGCGAACGGGAAGTGGAGGCTTTGTATAGACTTGACTGATATAAATAAAGCCTGTCCAAAGGACCCTTTCCCTTTGTCACGCATCGACCAGATTGTAGACTCCACTGCCGGCTGTGATTTACTCTCTTTCCTTGACGCCTATTCTGGTTATCATCAGATCTTTATGGCCAAGGAAGATGAGGAGAAAACCGCATTCATCACTCCATGTGGCACATACTGATTTTTGCGTATGCCTTTCGGATTGACGAGTGCCGGGGCGACCTTTGCCAGAGCAGTTCAGATCGGTTTTGAGCCACAGCTGCACAGAAATGTGGAAGCCTACATGGATGACATTGTGGTCAAAACAAGAGACAAGTCAACCCTGATTCAGGATTTGGAAGAGACATTTGTGAACTTGTGCAAGCTCAACTTGAAGCTCAACCCCGAGAAGTGTGTGTTTGGTGCTCCATCCGGCAAGCTTCTTGGGTTCTGATGAGGACATGACTACGTTGGATACGACCAAAAATATTGCATACATGCATATTTGTGAGGTGATTTCTTATAAGAGTTATGCAATAATATATTTATGTTATCCGGAACAAAAATACTTCACCTATTTTTATTTTATGCCTAAATGCAGGATGGACGAACACTTGTATGAACCACGTGTGATGACAAAAGAAGAGGAAATGGTTGGGTGCTATTCAAGAGGTCCTCTCATGTCAAAGGAAACAATTAGATGCTATTCAACAAGTTCTCTCACGTCACTTTTTGGCCAAGAGAAGATAGAGTCCAAATCTCTCACGTTCTGGACTCAGATTCGGACTGCACAGACATACTTGTACCAAAACGGCAATAACTTTTTCATCCGGACTCCGAATTGGGTGATTCTTTTTTTGCTGAAAAGTAGATTTTATATGCTTTCCGTACCAATTGGAATCACCTTAAAATTCGTCGGTAGCGTGAAGATATTGACGAAACAATATGACGTTGCACCAGAATCCGAATCAAACTACAAGTCCAAAGGTGTTGCATCACCTCCACTTGGGCCCATAGGCCTTGTACGACCTAGGGTTAGTTTTAGGCTGCCTTGGGACGTCCTCCCACCTCCTTGGCCGCCACCCCTTGCTCCTATATAAGTAGATCAATCTAGTAGCTTTTCCTTTGGGTTTTGTTTAGTTAAAAGTTAGCCATTGCAACTTCGTGTACTTCGTTTGTGTCCAACGACCAGACCAAGACCGCTTTCGGAACCCCACCATTATCAATACTTCATCTATATTCGCAATATTCAGATTGCATTATCATATTCTTGCTTGTTCTTCGATTGCTTGCAGGAATAGACCTTCGTGGTCAAGTTGATCGTGCTCCGCCATGGTCAATAACCTCTTGGAGATTGGTTTAGCGATTGCTAAGGCGCAACGTCGTGCACGTTCGAAGTCGGATCGTTAAAGTCGTCTCCACCAAATCGATAGTTATCATCTCATCGAAAGATCGGGACCCTCGCCTCTATTAAGTGGTATCAGTTTTCAGGTTGCTCGGTGAGAATTTCCCGTTATCCCTAGATTAGATTTATTTTTCTTACCTATTACCCAAGAAAAAGCCATACAAAAAAAAGTTAGATCTATTCATCCTTTGTCCAAGCCAGTCTGAGCCTTTGCAATTTTCTTTTCAGTGCTTGCATAGTTGAATTACCAGTTGCATCGTCGTGTCGAGTTGCTGGTCTTAGCATCTAGTGCCTTAGAGTTTCGAGTTCTGTCCACAGTTTGTCACGCCACCGCCGCACCATCTTCATCGCTGCTGCCATATACCACCAGCACACAGCCGTCATCCCTTCCGTTGTTGCCCACATCAATTTCCACCGCCTGTTTCGGTCATTGTCATTATCATACTTGAGGTCGTTCACATCTACGCTTGATCCAATCTGCATCTTATCTGATTTTGTTGAAAAAAAAAAGTGAGAGAGAAAAAAAAAGAAAAAAAAAGTGAGAGAGAGAGAAAAAAAAAGAAGACAAAAAAAAAGTCAGTGAAAAAAAAAGAGAGAAGAGAAAAAAAACACAAATTTCGGATCTATCTAGACTCAATCTCGTATCTGAATTCGGATTGAAATCTGTTTTGCGCAGTGTTCAGTAAAACAGGCGTATCTTCCTCATACGAACTCCGTTTTGGCCCCACGAGTATTCAAATTCGAGCTATCGACGAGCCGCATCTGAATAGTTCATCAAGCTAGTTCATTATTGTCACCTCCAAATCGGCTTCTAAATAGGACTTTTTGCCCTCCGAAGGTCGTGAACACAGTTTGTCATTATTTTTCAGGTTCGTTTCTGAATTATTTGACTCCTCATACGAACTCGGAATTGAGTGATTCTTTTTGCATACGAAAGCTTGAGTCAGTAGCATTCTTGAGAAAAAAAATATCAGAAATTTGACATATTATCTTTCATAGGAAAGTTGTAGAGAGAGTTTCGGTATATCCTGCTTGGCGGTCATTTATCATCATTGTCTTTACTGCCATTGTGATCTTCACTTATATCTTGCTGTCCAGATCTAATTCCTATCATCCGTTGCTGTTATTTGTCCTACGCCGTGACTTCATTAGTGTTCTAGGCTCGCGTCTCTAGTGCGGTCTAGCCTAGGACCAGCACAGTACCGTCGTTGAGCGTTTATTCAACATTGCATCTCTGAATTGATTATTGCTAATCTTTTGCTACCATATATTAAGCCTTCCAAACTCCATATATTTCTACACCGTGTATGCATACGTTCACCTAGTAATCGCTTTACTCAATCTTCGGAGATATTGACACCATCGGTTGCCGGTCACCACCTGTTGCATGGTAAGAATTTATAAGACATTGATATTTGCTTTACTGTGAGCGTCTTACCACCACATCCCAGTAGTTCATAGGAACAATATTCTTGGATTTTATTTCTTGTTTCTACTAATCATGACAGGATCCAGAGTTGTCAGTTTGTGGGCTTCGTCAATCGTGGGAGACGTGCCACCACCTAAGCAAATACCACAACCGTCACGAGAAGTGCAAAGACATTCCAATACACATGATCAGGTTAATGTTTCTATACCACCATTTAATGGCCGTTTTAGACCTGCTTTATATATTGAATGGGAGTTCGAAATAAATGATATATTTGCTTCTCATAATTTTGCTGAACATAAAAAAGTTAAGGTCGCGATTGATTCATTCACTGGTTATGCTTCAGTTTGGTGGAGTGAATATTGTCGTTTACACACTGATTATATACATATTACTTGGGATGATTTAAAACTTGCCATGAGACACACATTCGTTCCTACTTATTACACTCGTGACATGATTAAAAAGTTCGAAAATTTAAAACAAGGTAGTGACACCGTAACGAAATATTATGACGATTTACAAACGACCTTGTTGCATTCCTCATTAGAAGAAAGTGAAGAAGATTTTATGGATAGATTTTGGGGAGGATTAAACCGTGATATTCAGGAGATACTAATTCATGAAAAGTGTTATTCTATGCATCGTTTGTTTTGTCTTGCTTGCAAAGCTGAACAGGTAATAAAACAACGTGTTGCCCACAAGGAGAACGAGCGCAAGGTGCACATTCCAAGAGTTGATACGGTTGTTCCTTCAACTACTAGGCATAGTATGACAACCACATCAATTGTTGTGAGGGCTACATCACCTTCACCATGTGACACGTCACCACCGAGAGTGCCTACATCATGTGAGTTGATCATAAGAGGTAATGACAAAGGTACTGATCTTCCACCTCCACATGAGTATGATGAATGCCTTGTCAATTCCAATGTACCATGTGATGAGCTACCCATTACTTTGATCACACCACCTATTTTAGAGGAATATGTTCATGATTTGACTTTGCCATGTGATCAAATATCAACAATTTTGAGTGCACCTATTGAATTAACTGTTAATGAGAAAGAACCATGTGAATCAGGAAATAAATCAAATTTGGATCAAATATGTTTGAAAATAATTTTGCCATTGTTTAATCATTTTGATATGACCTCCAATTTTGGTGATGATTCTGTGCCAAATGACATGTTGCATATTTGCTTATTTAAGCATGTTGTAGCATCAAAATTTGGAATAATTCAAGTTTATTTACCAATGTTGGGATGGTTTAATGATGAACATTGTCAATCTTTTGATATGAATAAGGACTTCACTTATATATGCAAACCGAGTTGCAATATTTTAATGCCTTCTACTTCTTGTGATAATATTTTGGCTTTATATTTCATGACATTTGAAGTGTACTCTTGTATAAATGTGTCACATGTGCCACAACTGAGATCCAGAAAAATAGATGACATATACATATACAACATGTACACCTTGTCTCTTTTGTTAGCCATATTTCAGACTAAGCAACGCCGAGGACGGCTTTGTTTTCAAGAAAGGGAGGATGATGAGGACATGACTACCTTGGATACGACCAAAAATATTCCATACATGCATATTTGTCAAGTGATTTCTTATAAGAGTTATGCAATAATTTATTTATGTTATCCGGAACAAAAATACTTCACCTATTTTTATTTTATGCCTAAATGCAGGATGGACGAACACTTGTATGAACCACGTGTGATGACAAAAGAAGAGGAAATGGTTGGGTGCTATTCAAGAGGTCCTCTCATGTCAAAGGAAACAATTAGGTGCTATTCAACAAGTTCTCTCACGTCACTTTTTGGCCAAGAGAAGATAGAGTCCAAGTCTCTCACGTTCTGGACTCAGATTCGGACTGCACAGACATACCTGTAACAAAACGGCAATAACTTTTTCATACGGACTCCGAATTGGGTGATTTTTTTTTTACTGAAAATTAGATTTTATATGCTTTCCGTACCAATTAGAATCACCTTCAAATTCGTCCGTAGTGTGGAGATATTGACGAAACAATATGACGTTGCACCAGAATCCGAATCAAACTATAAGTCCAAAGGTGTTGCATCACCTCCACTTGGGCCCATAGGCCTTGTACGACCTAGGGTTAGTTTTAGGCTGTCTTGGGACGTCCTCCCACCTCTTTGGCCGCCACCCCTTGCTCCTATATAAGTAGATCAATCTAGTAGCTTTTCCTTTGGGTTTTGTTTAGTTAAAAGTTAGCCATTGCAACTTCGTGTACTTCGTTTGTGTCCAACGACCAGACCAAGACCGCTTTCGGAACCCCACCATTATCAATACTTCATCTATATTCGCAATATTCAGATTGCATTATCATATTCTTGCTTGTTCTTCGATTGCTTGCAGGAATAGACCTTCGTGGTCAGGTTGATCGTGCTCCGGCGTGGTCAATAACCTCTTGGAGATTGGTTTAGCGATTGCTAAGGTGCAACGTCGTGCACGTTCGAAGTCGGATCGTCAAAGTCGTCTCCACCAAATCGATAGTTATCATCTCATCGAAAGATCGGGACCCTCGCCTCTATTAGGTTCGTTGTGTCCCAGAGAGGGATTGAAGCCAACCCGACAAGATCAAAGCAATTGAGCAGATGGAAGCACCGAGACACGTCAAGGATGTCAGGCGTCTTGCCGGCTGCGTTGCCGCCCTCAGCAGGTTCATCGCCAAATCGGCAGAGCGCGCCTTGCCATTTTTCAAGATATTGAAAAAGGCAGGTCCAGTGAACTGGACTCCGGAAGCGGAGGCCGCGCTCCAAGATTTGAAGGAGTACATGTCCTCTCCGCCAGTCCTAGTTGCGCCTAGGCCGCAAGAGACGTTGTTGCTATACTTAGGGGTGACGAATCAAGTGGTTAGTGCCGCACTTGTGGCTGAAACAGAGGCCGATGAGGAAGAGGTAGTAGCCGCAGTGCCACGACCCGACGAGCCGAAATCTTGTCCGGCAAGGTCAGGTGCCGACAAGCCAGAGATTGTGCAAGCTAGCCAGCCAGATCAGCAAGTTGTGAAGAAGAAGATGGTGCAGCGCCCAGTCTACTTTGTCAGCTCCCTCCTACAAGGGGCTAGGTCAAGGTACTCTGGTGTGCAAAAGTTGCCTTTTGGCCTTCTCATGGGCTCAAGAAAGCTGCGCCATTATTTTCAAGCACACCCAATCACCGTCGTCACTCACTTTCCGTTGCAACGCATCTTGAGAAATCCAGAGGCAACCGGCAGGATTGTGGAGTAGGCATTGGAGCTGTCGAGCGTTGATTTGAAGTTTGAGAGTACCTCAACAATTCAGAGCAGAGCCTTGGCGGAATTCGTTCCAGAATGGACCCCAACGCCAGACGAAGAAGTTTCGGAAACCTCTCTCCCCTGCAAGGAAATTGTTAACGATTGGATCATGTACTTTGACGGTGCTTTTATGCTGAAAGGCACCAGTGCCGGCGTGCTGCTTATAGCACCCTCCGGAGAGCACCTCAAGTACGTGCTTCAGATGCACTTTCCCCGGGAGCAGGCCACCAACAACACTGCTGAGTACGAAGGATTGCTTGCCGGTCTGCGCATTGCAATCGACCTTGGTATTCGGAAACTAATTATCAGAGGCGACTCGCAGTTAGTGGTGAGGCAAGTCAACAAGGATTACCAGAGCCCTTTGATGGAGGCGTACGTTGATGAGGTGAGAAAGTTGGAAGAGCACTTTGACGGTCTACAAGCAGAGCACGTTCCACGTGCCTAGAATTGGATTACCGACGACCTGTCAAAGCTTGCCGCCCCAAAGATGCCTGTGGAACCAGGAACTTTTCTGCTCCATCTGACTCAGCCATCCATTACACCATCAAGGCTGGCGAAGAAGAGAAAGCAAGATGCTAGTGGTTACTTTCTGGCAGAGCTGCCGTCAGCCGCCAAGAAAGCAGATACCGCCAACAAGATACCCTTGGCCGGTGAGCCGCAGTTTCCGGCAAGCCAGATCCTTGCCGTTGAAGCAAGCGCTCCCGCAGTGGAAGAAATGCCTTTAGTCCTTGTCGTCGAGCCAAAAGCTCCGGCATGGGCACAGTCAATTGTCTAGTTCCTTTAGGCAGGAGATCTTCCCGATGAGCAAGAGGATGCAGAAAGAGTAGCCTGTCAATCAAGGATGTACAAGTTTGTTGACAACATTCTGTACAGAAAGAGACCAAATTGGGTGAAATTGAAGTGTATCTCCGGGAAGATGGATATAGGATGTTGGAAGAGATGCATGAAGGAATGTGTGGCTCTCACATTGGGTCACGCGCGCTTGTCGGCAAGGAGTTCCATCAAGGATTCTACTGGCCGACAGCCCTTCAAGACGCCTTGGCGGTGGTTATCAGATGCGAAGCATGCCAGTTCCACTCCAAGGACATTCACCAGCCAGCTCAAGCCCTCCAAACCATCCCTCTCTCCTGGCCTTTCTCGGTCTCAGGGTTCGACATCGTCGGCCCCTTCCCTCGTGCTACCGGGGGCTTTGAATTCTTGTACGTTGCAATTGACAAGTTTAGAAAGTGGCCTGAGGTGGAGCCAGTGAGGAAGGTGACGGCACAGTCAGCCATCAAGTTCCTCAAAGGATTGGTTGCCCGTTTTGGTGTCCCCAACAGGATCATCACCGACAACGGCACCCAATTCACGAGCCGCGCCTTCACAGCATATTGCCAAGAACTTGGAAATAAGATTTGCTACGCGTCTGTTGCTCACCCAAGGAGCAATGGACAAGTAGAGAGGGCAAATGCAAAAGTGCTGCATGGTCTCAAGATCAGAACTTTCGACAGGCAGCAGAAGTGTGGAAGGCGCTGGGTGAAAGAGTTGCCGGCGGTTCTTTGGTCGATCAGAATGATGCCAAGTCGAGCCACTGGCCAGACACCCTTCTCCCTTGTTTATGGTGCAGAGGCAGTGCTCCTCACAGAACTCAAATACGGGTCACCTCGAGTCTTGGCCTTCGATGAGGAGGATCAGGATGAGCTGCGGCAAGATGATGCCACGCTCCTTGAGGAAGATCATTTCCGGGCTGCTGTCCGTGCTGCATGGTACTAGCAAGCTTTGCGCCGCTACCATAGCTGCAAAGTGAACGCCAGGAATCTTGAGGAAGGCGACCTTGTTCTTCATCAGATTCAGTCCGCGAACGGTCAAAACAAGTTGACGCCAAAGTGGGAGGACCCTTACCGGGTGGTATGTGTCACTAGGCCCGGCGTAGTCCGCCTAGAGACCAAAGATGGCACTCCGGTGCTCAACTCATGGAATATTGAGCATCTTCGCAAGTTTTACCCGTAAGGCGCGGTTGCCGGGCTGCCCGGTAACCTCTTTTGTACAAGTTTGCCGGAAAGGCATGTAAACCTTTATACAGAGCCGGGCGCAGATCCCATGCACATAAATAAAGATAAGTGTTTCACAATTCTTTGTCCAAGTACATATTTGTTTATATGTTGCAGGCATCCTTGTGCTACATTTTCCCTTGCATAGGATGATTAACGAATCGTCAAGGTTCCAGCCTCCTCGTTTCTCTTCTTTCTTTTTCTCAAAGGACAAAAGGGTTCCTCGCATACAAGTTTCCTGGGGGGAGTGATGGTATGGATACCGAATGACGTTCAAGATATCGTCCTACGGCAAGAAGCACAACAAAGAAAAAGCTAAGTTGCAAAACTTTAAAGTAAATTCTTTGTTGTAGTTGCAACTTCTCCTTGAACGATTTTGGCCTTTGTATGAGAAACCTGCATGCTAAGGAACCTTGTTGTGATTGACTGTGCTCTTACTTTGTTTCGAGTCCGCTCGGCAACTTAAGTAGCTGTGTTGTGATCGTCAAGTGTACCCTTGCCGGCAGCGGCACTTCCGGCAAGCTGCTAAGGACCCGTTCCTCAAGCGCTCGCGGCACGAGTGCGCGCACTGCAAGTTTCCGGCAAGCATAGGGTAAAAGAATATGTGCAAAGACATAATAGAATAAGGAGATAGCATGCATACATCCATCCAAAACACAAGTTATATTACATCAAAGTCAAGTGCAGTTCTAACTTGAGATAAATCTGTCTTTTACACGATCGTGCACTAGACAAAGTATAGCTACAAGATTAGTGGGTTTCTCCACCCTCTGTCCTGGGGATCTGGCCAACCCTATCGGCGATAGGTGTGACGAGTTCTTCGGCGACCCTGGTATCGGCTCCCTTCGGCAGACGGTTGAGGACCTTGGAGAGATTAATGCTTGAGTTTTGGTACACCACCTTGACGAGTACCTTGAAGAGGACATCCCGGCAGAGCTTGCAGGATTCGCTGGCAAGGTATGCAGCTTGAGCCCCGCGATGCTTCTCCAGCACCTCGATCAAGCTTTCGAAGAAGATAGTGAGCCTGGTACCGTTGGCCTTGGTGAGCTCTTGGCTCTTGGTGGACACTAAAATCTGTAGTGGTATTACGGCAAGCCCATGGCGGACAGCTATGCAGAAATGCCCTCCGCGGCAACCATGAGGCGGTCAATCCAAAGCTTGTAGGCGTCCTTGAGCTCATTGAAAGTTCTAGTGGTGCTCGCGACCAAGGCCTTCTCATTGTTGAGGTCCTTCGTCAAGGTCTTCTCACGTTTCCTGGCTTCGTCAAGGGACTTCCCCAAGCCGGACAGCTTCATCTTGCGATCTTCGATAGTACCGTTGGCCTTGGTGAGCTCTTGGTTCTTGGTGGACACTAAAATCTGTAGCTCCGCCAAGGTGTGAGTTGCCTTCTGTGCCTCTGCTTTGAGCGCTAGGATCTCCTTGCCGTTGGCGGCGATATTCGCCTCAAGCGCTCGCACCTTGCCTTCCAGCTCGGTCTTGGCGACCTCTGCGGCTTCGGCAGCATCGACGGCCTCCTTGATCCTTTTGGCATGCTCTGTAGCTTGAGCCTTGATGGCCTTCTTGTGCTTGCGCTCCAGCTCCTGAGTTTGCTGAGAGATGAGGGCCTGGATCTCATTATCCTTGCCATGAAGTGTGGTGGCAAGCTCTTCTTCATAAGCGTTAAAGCCAACCTCGCGCTCATTCAGCTTTGCCTCCTCTACGGCTACCTTCTACGCAGCCTCCTCTTGTGCCTTGTCGGCCTCGTCCTTCTCCAAAATAAATTCCTTCTGGGCCTTGGCAAGCTGGGTATGACATTCTTGAAGGTCTTGGAGGCATTCCGCGTACCAGATCTGCGTTTCCTCCACATGCTTCTTGAATTCGTCCTCCGCCTTGTCGAGGACGGCTGCCCTGGAGTCCAAGTTCTCCGTGCGGCTGTGGTAGCACGCCTGAAGCTTCTAGAAGTTCTCGCCCATGGCCTTGAGGAGCCGCTACTCTTTGGTGTCGTTGGCGTTGGCATGCGGCTCATCGACGACCTCGAGCCCGGCAGCAGCAGTAACCTCACCGTCCAAGATCTCTCCTTCAGTAGGCGCCCCGATGCTTGACGTCCTAGGGGGGTTGACGAATAGGTTGTCACCAACCTTTATATATCTGCTCGAGAAGGGCTCTTCTGGTGTCGGGGGGTGATCGTCCGTGGCCGCCTTGCTGGTCAGGATCACCCTCATGGCTGAGTCAGCGCCTGGTGCTCCTGGGACAGAGATGTCTCCAGTGGCCTCGGCACTACTGTTGCAGCCCTCCTCAGCAGCATCCTTGGCGGTCTCTTCGTGAGCTGCCTTGGCGGCCTCGTCGTCAGTCCCCGCGACGGCCTCGCCGGCAGCAATGTTGCTGGCCTCATCGGCGGCGTCCCTCGCGATCTCCTCAATGGTGGAATCGATGTCCATTTCCTCAGATAGAGGAAGATCTGAAAGGTTGGAAGAGGAGAGAGGCAAGGGTTGAAGATGGGTGAGGGAGGTCGCCACCCCTCGCCCTTTTTATAGCCAGTACATACATAATATTACACAGGGTTGAGCCAGAGTGCTCACCAGTACATACATAATATTACACAGGGTTGATCCAGAGTGCTCATACAACCTTGTCAATATATGGTGGTGGCGGAATATGACAGTGGGGCGGTGAAGGTACACACTGATACAATAAAGTAGAGTCAAGCGTCAGTGTGAGGCTTGACTATTTTTTATTGGTGTAGCGGAAGTACTGCGGATGATACACGTGGTAGACTCCATGACCACAAGCTGACTGACTGGGAACACCTCTAAGCGTCGGGCTCGCTAGCGTACTCGTCCTCCACAAGCTCGTCTTCCTCCAGGTCTGGCCAAATTAACAAGCCAGGGACAAGCCTGTGAGTACATTGGAATGTACTCACAAACATTATGAACGAAAGATATACCGAATGCATATGCCCATGCTGGATTAAATGATATGCATATGTTGATCGAAATTTAACCATGGCATAATAACATTAGCATGTGCAGAAGAATGAGTGTATAAAATTTTAGTGACAAACAAAGAAAGTTAATGGAACATCAGGCGCTGGGCCGCCCGAGGAATTCCAAGAAGAACGCCAAACGGGTGTCTGAAAGCGACGCCTCGAGAGGTCTTGAAACGAAATGCCAAACGGGTGTCTGAAAGCGACGCCTCGAGAGGTCTTGAAAAGAAATGCCAAACGGGTGTCTGAAAGCGACGCCTCGAGAGGTCTTGAAAAGAAATGTCAAACAGGTGTCTGAAAGCGACGCCTCGAGAGGTCTTGAAAAGAAATGCCAAACGGGTGTCTAAAAGCGACGCCTCGAGAGGTCTTGAAAATAAATGAATATCCAGGTGGTCTAGCCATCCCAAGCGATATTCTGAAAGAAAATAAAAACGAGTATCTCGGGTCGTCTAGCCATCCCAAGAGACACTCAGAAAAAAAAATGAAAATGAATATCCCGGGTAGTCTAGCCGTCCCAAGGGATATTCAAAAAAAAATGAAAATGAATATCTCGGGTAGTCCAGCCATCCCAAGAGATATTCAGAAGAAAATAAAGATGAGTATCTCAGGTAGTCTAGCCATCCCAAGAGATACTCAGATTCCACACAGAAAAAAACAGGGTTAGTCCACAATAATATTTATGATGACAATAATATTCACGATGACATCAGTGGTGACAATAATTATCCTGCAAAATAATTCATGCTCAATTTAATTATTTCCTCCGAAGACCGACACCGGGACTGACACTTGACCCTTCCCTGCTAACGTCCTTGACCATGGACACGGCTATTCGGATAGATATAACTCTACAGAGGGTGTACTCTTTACCCACAAGTAAAGGATTTCTTTAGTCAGCACCGAGACGCTGACTAATTCCCATCACGGTCTTTGGGTTGAAAACACACCTGACCAGCACACACCAGATTAACTTTCCGGATGCCAGGAATCACCCAAAGCATCGTTCAAGAAAAAACTCTAAGTCGGGGAGACCATCGTCTCGAATAGCATGAGATCACTATTAATACGCGCGGATTACAAGGGGTGCCCCCCTCTCAGCCCAGCCGGATACACCCATGCCCCCTGACCCGATGACTGGCATTAGTCCATGGTCGTGGAACCCTCGTCGTGGCCTCTCTAGGTGGTGTGCACACGGACAGGGGTTAGCAACTTAGTAAACCGCACTCCCCTCGCGGGAAGACTAGTGGCAGCACGGTATTTAGCTAGGCTTGACGGAACAAGACTCGATCTAGGTCGACTCAGGAGGTGTTGTTATTATGACCGGCATGTCTCACATGCCACGGTGACACCGTCATGTCATAACGTGACCCGTGCTCACCGGCACGTTCAAGGCAGGAGATACACTCCTAAATTTCTCACCATATTCCACACGTTAGCAAGATTCTTGGTGCATGCAAATAGTGCTCAAACTGACATGACCATGCATGCTCCTACATATACGATGCAGGTTCAAACTGATGCAACCATGCATGCAATCACCATATCCTAAGTTCAAAAAAGCTTGCCTTGATCAAAGTAGTCAGAAGATGATCCCTCGAAATTCCCGGCAAAGTCCCCCTCTTCGTTTTCTATAAAATAAAAATTCAAATTCAAATCAATTTTTTTGCAACAGTACAAAACTTTGTCTCAAAATATTTTCAAATAAATACTAAAAAAACTAGAGTTAAAAAGAAGAATTTCAAAAAAAGAATCAATTAAAACAGAGTTGTGGTTAAAAAGTTATTAAGGTTTTAAATCCAGGGGCTTTTCTGCAAAATAACTATTTGACAGCGGGTCCCTGTGCGTTTAAACAGAAAACGCTTCGGGGAAGAATACGCTTTCCAGCGCAGAAAGCGTAAAGAGCAGAATACGCTTTCGATTTAACCGGAAAAAGAATAAAACACTGATGGGTGGGCCCCACCCGTCAGGTTTAAATTCAGACACGCCGCGCGCGCGTATACAAAGGAGGAGCGGCGATCATCGGCGACGATCGCTGGCGTTCCAGAGGGCGGCGAGGACACGAGCGTGCTCAGGGCGTCCTTCCGCGTCGGTGGGTGGTGGTGGTGGTCGCCAGCGAGCACCGGAGTGACGGGGAGGTCGACTCCGGCGGATGGCGGCGTCGGGTGATGTTGGATCTCGCCGGAGAGAGCTCTAGACGTCGAATTGAGGTGTGGGATGGATGAGGGGGTGCATGAGAAGATGACTGGTGGATTTTGGAGGGTGGAGGTGTCCTAACGGTGACGAGAGGCTCTCGGGCACCGCGGCAGATCGGGTGGTCGAAAACGGAGAAGAAGACCTCCCCGAGGTCGGGAGAGTGCACGGGAGGTCGATTGAGATGGTGTGGGTGTTGTGCAGCTATCGAACGGAGCTCGGGAGCTCCTTATATAGGCGAGTTGAGGAGGTCAGTGGCGGAGCAGATCGCGGCGGAGTAAATTCCGGCCGGCGAGGTAGTTAGGGACGGTGGCAGGTTCGGTGAGTGATCAGGGAGATCAATGGAGCTCTCTGGAAGAGCCAGCGCGATCAATCTCCTCGCCCTACTGCCTTATCCACGGCGAGGCACCCGTACGGGTGTGGCGGTGGTGACCTGCTCCGGCGACTGCCAGGCGGGGCCGAGGCGTTGTGGACGGCGTGTGAAGCAGCAGAGGGAGACGACGCGTGGAGAGGAAGGTAGGCAGGGGAGCGGTGGACGGAGTGAAGGCGGCTGGTGGCCTGCCTGATTCGCTCGGCCGCCGCGGCCGAGGACAGGGGCCGCTGGACCGGCCAGCCCTGTGCTGTCGGCGGCGAGCCACTGACGAGGAGGGTCCGGGGTGGCTCATTTAAGATCAAGGAGACGTGGATGAGGAGGAGATGGGATGGAGTGGAGTGCACGGCGTCGTTTCCCCCTCTCTCTGAACTTCTTCAGTTTTCTGAATTTTTTACTGTAGTGAACAGTGTGCACACCAGGTGTTTGACAAAATGCTAGAGGGATCTAGGGATTTTAGGAATTTTTAGGAATTTTTGTGGTGAGGTGTTGATGCATAAAAGAGAGGCTGGCAAAGTTTCAGAATTTTTGGAGAAATTAAAAATAGGTTTTGATCACGAAGTTTGAATCTGGTCCAAATTTGAATTGAATGGAATTTGAAAATTTTGAACTGTGGGACCAAATGTTTTTGGTGAAATGGGTTGTAGGTACTGTCAAGTAGCTAGGATAATTTTTGTGGGTGCAGAAGAATTTGGAAAAATATAGTTCCTTTGTAAATCAAGGAAACTAGGAATAATTGAAATTCCAACTTTGGAATTTATTAAATATGAGAAAAAATATTTTTGTGGAGAGGATAGGTATTGGATACTGTCCTAGGGTGTGAGGATGACTTGGGTGATAATTTAGAATGACAGAATAAATATTGGAGAATTTTAGAAGTGCTTGAAAAGAGTGAAATGGCCATTTCCTTGGAATACTTTTAATTATTCCAAAAAAATTCCGAAGGAAAAATATTTATGACCTTTCAAAAATAATTACCCAAGTAGTAACCCATCAAATCAGAACCATTAAAAAAAATTGAAACCTCAATTGAAAATTCAAAATGATTTTCAAAACAGAAGAAAGAGAAGCAGAAAAATAGGGCCAAAATAATTCAAAGTATTTTATTTTAAAGAAAAGATTTTGAAAATCCAAAGAAATATTTTGGGATGTTACAACACCTACCCTCCTTAAGAAAAATCTTGTCCCCGAGATTTCAGCTGTCCCTCAAACAGGTATGGATACTCAGTCCTCAGATGATCTTCCCGTTCCCATGTTGCTTCTTCCTCGGTGTGGTTACTCCACTGAACCTTGTAAAATTTTATCACATTCTGTCGGGTTCTCCGTTCAGACTCTTCCAGAATTTTTATAGGTTGTTCCTTATACGTGAGGTCTAGTTGGAGATCCAGGTTCCGATGCTGGACCTGTTTGTCCGGATTACTGACACATCTCCTCAGCTGTGACACGTGAAACACATCATGAACATCCGATAATTCTGCGGGTAGCTCCAGCTGGTAGGCAACCTTGCCTCTCCTTGCAATTATCCTGAATGGTCCAATAAACCTCGGTGCCAATTTTCCTTTTACTTTGAATCTCTGTAGCCCCCTCATTGGAGATACTCTGAGATACACATATTCGTCTGGTTCAAAACTAATCTGACGGTGTTTCTGGTCATAGTAGCTTTTCTGACGGCTCTGAGCTGCTTTTAGTCTGTCTTGGATAAGTTTCACTTTTGTTTCTCCTTCTTTGAGAACTTTCGGGCTGAAGATTCGGCTATCTCCAGTCTCAGACCAATTGAGAGGGGTAGGACACCTCCGTCCGTATAGAGCTTCGAAGGGTGACATCTTTAGGCTGGCTTGATAACTGTTGTTATATGAAAATTCCGCATATGGTAAACTGTCCACCCAGCTGACTCCATAGGTAAGAACACAAGCTCTCAGTATGTCCTCCAATATCTGATTCACCCGTTCAGTCTATCCTCCTATCTGTGGGTGATATCCTGTACTGAATACTAGTTGAGTTCCTAAGGCTTGCTGCAAGTGATCCCAAAACCTAGAGACAAACTGGGTGCCTCTGTCAGAGACTATGGTCTTGGGTACTCTGTGTAAGCAAACAATTTGGGAGAGGTATAACCTAGCAAGCCTCTGTGTTGAGTATGTTGTTTTTACCGGAATGAAATGTGCCACCTTGGTTAATAAATCTATGATAACCCAGATAGCATCATTTCCGTGTCGTGACCTCGGTAATCCAACAATAAAATCCATTCCTATCACATCCCATTTCCATTCAGGCACTCTGAGTGGCTGTAACAATCCTGCTGGCCTCTGGTGTTCTGCTTTTATACGCTGACAGGAATCACAACGTGCAACATATACGGCTATATCCCTTTTCATCCCGTCCACCAAAAATCTTCCTGTAGATCCTTGTACATCTTGGTTCGTACTGGGTGAATGGAGTACGGGGTAGTATGGGCTTCTGCCAAAATTTGTTGCTTTAGTTCTTCTTTGTTGGGCACGCATAGCCTTTTTCCGTACCATAGGATTCCTTGGGTGTCAATGGTAAATTCGGATGCCTTGCCTAAATTTACTTTCCTTTTAATTCCTTCGATACTGGGGTGTCCTTTCTGAGCTTCTTTGACCTGATCTTCCAGTGTTGGTTTTACTTCTAGGCAGGTAATGGTTCCTTCCGTGACCAGAACCATGTTGAGTTTGGCAAATTCTTTGTTGAACTCATGCTGTGAGAATTGCACACTGTCATTGTCAGTGCTTGGATTTCGGCTGAGGGCGTCTGCCACAACATTTGCTTTACCCGGGTGGTAATGAATTCCCACATCATAATCCTTAATTAATTCAAGCCAGCGACGCTGTCGCAAGTTTAATTCTGGCTGGGTGAAGATATACTTGAGACTTTTATGATCCGTGTATATCTCACATCGATTACCAAGGAGGTAATGTCGCCATTCCTTGAGTGCGTGTATTACTGCTGTCAGTTCCAAGTCATGGGTAGGATAATTTTCTTCGTGTCGCCGTAGTTGTCTTGAAGCATATGCTACGACCTTTCCTTCTTGCATTAATACACATCCATGTCCCTTCCTGGAAGCGTAACAATATATCTCAAAATTCTTGTGCACATCTGGCACGATCAGAACAGGTGCCGTGGTTAACCTCTTTTTTAATTCCTGGAAACTTTTCTCGCAAGCTTCGGTCCATTCAAACTTTTTATCCTATCATTTGTAGTTCATCTTCCTACATGGGTTAGATTTGCAAGGAACAACATATGTATCCAAATTGACAAGACTGAAGCATAGAATCGAATGTTGTCAAAGGATATGTTTGAGTTGTCTTGTTCCTTGGCACACCAAAGATTTAGATACTTGGTTCAATTTTTCTTGCTCAAGATGGGAGTTTGTGAGCAACCTTATGGAATGATGTTCATCCAAGTACCTACAAGAGGTTAGATACAAAACAAGGGAGCAAAGTGTCCAAGATATGATATGATCATAGAAGTATCAAGGATTAGTCAAGAAAGCTCATGCCCTTGCATGCATCCAAGTGAGTTTCTAATTCACGTTTGAAGCATCAATGATGTTCAACTCACTCCTCAAGTGACAAAATACCATCTCATCAAGAGGTTTGGTAAAGATATCCGCCAATTGCTTGTCGGTACGAACATGCTTAAGGTCAATGTCACCTTTAGCAACATGATCTTGAATGAAATGGTGACGAACCTCAATATGCTTTGTTCGAGAATGTTGCATGGGATTGTGTGCAATCTTAATAGCACTCTCATTGTCACATAGTAATGGAACATGTCTCACATGCACACCATAGTCTTTGAGAGTTTGTTTCATCCATAGCAATTGAGCACAACAAGATCCGGCGGCAATGTATTCCGCTTCGGCGGTGGATAGAGATACGAGTTTTGTTTCTTGGAAAACCAAGACACAAGAGATCTACCAAGAAATTGACATGTACCCGAAGTGGATTTTCTATCAACCTTGTCTCTGGCATAGTCCTTATCGGAGTAGCCAACAAGATCGAAAGAGGATCCTTTAGGATACCAAATGCCAAAATTTGGTGTATGTAACAAGTATCTCACTATTCTTTTCACGGCCTTAAGATGACACTCTTTTGGTGCCGCTTGGTATTGTGCACACATGCACACACTTAACATAATGTCGGGATAGGAGGCACATAGATATAGCAATGAACCAATCATAGATTGATAAACCTTTTGATCAACCGGTTTGCCATCCTTAGTCAAGTCAAGATGTCCACTCGTAGGCATGGGAGTTTTCATACCTTTGCTTTCTTGCATGTTGAACTTCTTGAATAAATCCTTGGTATACTTTGTTTGAGAGACAAAGGCACCCTCCTTAGTTTGCTTGATTTCAAACCAAGAAAGAATTTGAGTTCACACATCATAGACATCTCATACTTTTCCGACATCAACCTTCCAAACTTTTCACTAAAAGAGGGGTTAGTAGATCCAAAGATAATGTCATCAACATATATATGGCATACAAATAGTTCTCCATTAACCCTCTTAGTGAACAAGGTTAAATCAATTTTCCCAATTTTGAAACCCTTTTTAAGAAGAAACTTTGTCAAGCATTTGTACCAAGCTCTAGGTGCTTGTTTAAGACCATAAAGAGCTTTACGAAGTTTATAAACGTGGTTAGGTTTCTTGGGATTAACAAAGCTGGGAGGTTGTTTAACATAGACTTCCTCCTCAATTTCACCATTTAAGAAAGCACTTTTAATATCCATTTGGTAAAGAATGATATCATGGTGATTGGCATAAGCAAGTAAGATGCGAATTGACTCAAGTCTAGCAACGGGGGCATAGGTATTGCCATAGTCCATACCTTCAACTTGTGTGTAGCCTTGAGCTACGAGACGAGCCTTGTTGCGTATGACTTGTCCATCTTCATCTTGCTTGTTTCGAAACACCCATTTGGTTCCAATGACGTTTTGCTCATCTTTAGGCTTCTCAACCAACGTCCAAACTTGATTCCTCTCGAAGTTGTGTAGTTCTTCATGCATTGCATTTACCCAATCCGGGTCTTCTAGGGCTTCTTCTACCTTCATAGGTTCAATACTAGAGATGAATGAGTAATGCTCACAAAAGTTAGCTAAACGAGATTTAGAGCGAGTGATTCTCCCAGATTTGATGTCGCCGAGAATTTGTTCAACGGGATGATTCTTGTCAATTCTTGCTCTAAATCAAGGTAGCTTTTGCTTGGGTTGTGGTGAGGCTTCTTCATCATCATCAGTTGTCGTTGTTCACTTGAGGTGGTGGAGAAGGAGGTTGAGGTGGATCATCTTGTTGCACTTCCTCATTCCCTTCGTCTTGACGTGTTCCACTTGTGGATGCCTCCATATCAACTTGCGGTTCACCTTGATGTGAAGTTAGGGCTTCCACTTGAATGGACGAAGTACTCTCCATCACCTCCATGGGACGAATCTTGCCAATGGACAAGTCTTTGATTGCTTCTGATGGTTCTTGATCTCCTACATCGATTGGCAATTGCTCGACTTGCGAGTCGTTAGTCTCATCAAACTTCACATCTACCATCTCTTCAACTTTTTGAGTGAAGTTGTTGTAGACACGGTAAGTGTGAGAGTTTGATCCGTAACCAAGTAGGAA
Organism: Elymus sibiricus; assembly: GCA_039707655.1. Taxonomy (NCBI): domain Eukaryota; kingdom Viridiplantae; phylum Streptophyta; class Magnoliopsida; order Poales; family Poaceae; genus Elymus; species Elymus sibiricus. The sequence goes on from CM077668.1 coordinate 201,353,619, forward strand.
ACCTTCATGAGATTTAGGACCAAATTTTGAATGACGATGCTTGTCAAGAATGTAACATTTTGAGCGAAATACTCGAAAGTATCCAACTTGTGGTTTGTTACCGGTGAGTAGCTCATATGCCGTTTTACCAAGTAGCTTGTGAAGGTAAAGTCGATTTGTAGCATGACAAGCCGTCTCAACCGCTTCCGCCCAAAAGTGTTTTGGCGTCTTGTATTCATCTAGCATTGTCCTTGCCATTTCGATAAGAGTTCGGTTCTTCCTCTCAACAACTCCATTTTGTTAAGGTGTGTACGTAGCCGAGAACTCATGTGAAATCCCCTCTTCGTCAAGAAAGGTATCCACATTGGCGTTCTTGAACTCCGTTCCATTGTCGCTCCGAACCTTCTTGATCTTCACTTCAAATTGGTTTTGGGCTTTCCTAGCAAAGTTCTTGAAGATCTTTTGTACCTGCGATTTGTCATCGAGAAAGAACACCCACGTAAATCTGGAAAAATCATCAACAATGACCAAACCAAAAGAGTTACCACCAAGGCTTTTATAGGCATTGGGACCGAAGAGATCCATATGAAGTAGTTCGAGTGGTCTCCTTGTGGTCATGTTGTTCTTCACGGGATGGCTTCCTCCAACTTGTTTTCCTGCTTGGCAAGCACTACAAAGTCTATCCTTGTCAAAGATAACATCTTTCACACAAAGAATATGATCTCCCTTAACAAGTTTATCAAGATTACGCATGCCAACATGTCTAAGCCTTCTATGCCATAACCAACCTTTAGAAGATTTAGCAATTAAACATGTACGAGGTTGGGCTCTCTTAGTGAAATCAACAATGTATAGATCACCTCTACGAATGCCGGTAAAGACCATATTATGATTATCTCGACGAAACACTTGGCAATCTACTTCGGTAAATAGAACATTGAAACCAAAGTCGGCTAGTCTAGATATGGAAAGAAGATTGTAACCAAGAGGTTCAACAAGCATAACATTTTGAATAGAGCTATCATTGGATATGGCCACCTTACCAAGGCCAAGTACCTTACCCTTGGAGTTATCTCCAAAAGTCACATACTTGCGTGGACCATCATTTTTTGCAAGCTCACGAAACATGTCTCTATCTCCGGTCATGTGATCTGTGCATCCACTATCAAGAATCCACTCTTTTCCTCCGGCCATGTAATCTCGAAGCTTAGCCATGAGACTAAGATTCCTCATAGTCTTCTCATATTCGATGTCGAATTCCTCGTCCTCATCATAATAGCCATGTTCAACATTATCATCATCAATATGTATGTGATCATCACCTAGGGCAATGGATTCATTAGTTTCATGATCATGACAATGTTCAAGTTTATGAATTCTAATGGCTTCCATGATAATGTTACTAATGGTTGTAACATCTCCTTTAGCACGCATAAGATCATGAAGCTCAAACAAGCAATTGTCAAAGTTAGGATCACTAGGCTTCATCTTGTGAAAAGCAATAGTCTTATGAAGAATCTCATCAAGATTCTTTAAAGAGTAGTTGGGATCACTGCTGCAGGCAACTGCTAACGCGACACATGAATCAGAGACCCCGCGACCAAACTGTGTGAGATGCAGGAATCGCAAACGGTGTCCTAAAAAACCGTCCCCAATAAGACGAACTGTTTGCGATGCCGGAGATATCAAAAACGATTCAGATTAGAGACACGTGTGCGATACGTGGCATACAGTTGATCCATACGAACTGTTTGCGATAAGCCAGAACAACAAACACAGTCAGCCAGTTCGTGGTGTGTGTGATACACGGCATACAGTTCACTCGGATGAACTGTTTGTGATTACCCAACACAACAAAAACGGGCAGCCAGTTCGAGGTGTGTGCGATACACGGCATACAATTCACTTAGATGAATTGTTTGTGATTACCCAACACAACAGAAACGGTCAAGCAGATCAAGGTGTGTGCGATATACGGCATGCGGTTCACTCGGATGAACTGTTTGCGATTACCAAACACAAAAGAAACGCTTCAACTTAACAAATGTGTGTGATACGCGGCAAACAGGTCAGTAATCCGAAATGTGTGGAAAGACGAATAACAACACGGACGATTCCTGCTAATAACCCGTGTGTGTTGTGGGCAAGCGCTTGCTGGTAAACAATTGTCAGCGATTGATGAAATCATCACCGACGGGTTTCTGTAGTTTAGTCCGTGTGCGATGTGATTTGCTCGGTCTGCACAACATCTATGCTCTGTCTACAGAACAACAACATATATACTTATAAGGATATGATTGCATAACCATATTTAACATCCAATGACGTTATATCACAGATACCAGAAAAATTGCAAGGTTCAAATTCCAGCATTACAAGGCCCAAATTCAAAGATTACAAGGTTCAAATTGTTCTTACAAATCAGATTCATCTTCTTCAGAATATGAGCCGTAAACTATTTGTGCGAATGGATCAGTCACCGAGAAGTCATATATCGGTTTGATAGTGTGACTTCCCCATAATCTGTCATTTGTAGTTCCAAACTGAAATTCAGCTTCTGCAGAGACTTTTCCATTCAGTTCTAGACGCCTGTGCTGATCAGCAAACCATTCACGTCTGTGCACTAAATATAGTGCAAACCTCATTACCTTGAGCACACTTGCTCTCTGAACAAAGAACCTGGCGAATTTAATCTCTGGTGTGGTGCCTCGGTAGTGGTTCAAAGTAATTTCTGTGAGATGAAGATCAAGGCATACAATGGGATTGTTATATTGCACCACATTTTCCACTTTCAGGCCTGCTTCTATCTGCAAACGAAGACAACATATTAGTGCCTAGCTGCAGTTTTGAAAACTTCAGACCTCTTTGATTTGCAGGATTTCTAAAATACATGAATAGAGTGACATGACATCTTCAATCGTTCATGATTAACATCTCAAAAAATATATGTATTGAAATCCTCCAAATTTCCTTTAGAAATCATACTACATTTGTCATTGTAATCATGGGTAAAAGTAATAACAAATTGAACTCCGTTGTGGTTAACAATTAACAGGAAAGGAGCATCACCTCGATGTATAGCTTCTCCGTGCACGGAAAGCATCTAAGGAATCTAACAATTTCATCCAGATCGGGGCCGACGGATTGTAGCGCCAAGATCTTCACTGTGCGCGGAGACGGGGTCAAGCTTGTGGGAATCATTTTCTGGATGACAGCCGAACATAGATCAACAAAACCTAGATAAAATGTGATGTCCAATAAGAAGAATAGGACTGTTGTACCTGAACGGGTAATGATCCATCAACCAGTCCGGAGAATTCAGCACACGAATAGCCCAACCCTGTCAATTTCGGTGCATCGTTGACCCTGATTCTTGTTGGACCTTCTTTATCAAATACAATCAATCTCTCAAGGAAAGGCGCATTCTCAATGACCATTTTGTGAAACACCTGAAATGACAGCCTGTTGCGGCACCAGCAATGCACATAAATCATATGGACATTCGTCGAGGCGATGCGGAGGCTACTAAACCCATCCATCACCTGAAGATGAAGGTACTCGAGTGCTGTACAGCCACCGAGCAGGCGCTCCAAATCCTCCCTCAAGATGCGGACGCCCATGAGCTTGAGGTGCTTCAGTTTAGGGAGATGAAGAGCGGGCGCGGCATCAATCCGGGGGAAAAGGCACTGCCTAAATGTAGCGCGGCACAGCGTGGGCAGGAGGCAGAGAGCGGACGGTGGTAGCGAACGCGGATGTCCAGCATGAAAGCTGAGCTCCTCGAGCCGATCTAGGGCGGGGGATAGGAACCAGTCGTGAAACTTGCGTTCGGCCTTACAGTTGGGACGAAACTTGCCGATGACAAGGCGTCTGACTGGCCCAGGGTGCGTGGCGAGGATGTGGGATAATGCGTCCAAGCGTTTGCGCTCCCCTCTGCAGAGCTCGTCGTCCTCGATGAGGTCCAGGGGGTGGAGAGCCTGAGGAGGCGCCACCGCTGGGAGAGGACAGTGGTCCGCACGCCAGATTTGATGGGGAGGAGGGATATGATGGTTACCAACATCTCGTCGGGGAGGCTGCTGATGAAGTCCACGCTCGCCGGAGGCTCTTGCGATTCTGGCTCAACCCGCCCCCGCTTGTTGGCCGGCTCGTCCTCCATCGCAGCAGGCGGTGATCCTCGGCGGCGGCGCTTATAGATAAGAACGGAGGAGTAGGAGGAGCACTCGAAACTGTTGTACGTACCTTCCCGAGGCGGCCGAAACCAAGGCCATCAATAAATTTTGCTCGCTGGGAGGTCAAAGGGCTCGCTTCCCGGTGAGCCTGCGTGGCGAACTACTTGCACGCGTCCCATCGAGCCTGCACAGCAGACAGCTCGCACGCGTCTCGTCTAATCAAACAGCTGCCCACGGTAGTAAATGGTTAGTGGAACGCCCATGGTTGGAAGAATACAACCATTTGCGATAATAGCGTGGCAGCTATTTGTTCCAAAATGCCTAGAAAACTCAAATAATGTAAAAGGAAGGCAAAACGAACGCTGAATAATTTCATATTTTAGCACGGCACTCCTATAGTTGCATGTTGCCTCTGTAAAATAAATCAAGGTGGGAAGAGTCAGCGTATGTCGTTTCAGACACAGAGGTGACACGTTCCCTCTCAGAACCATGAGGCTTCTTGAGAGAAGCTACGGTTTGTAAGAAGCTTATACCAAAACATGTCCCCAAATCGGAGAAAAAAACTACCACAACATGTTGGTGCCATGTCATGACACCATGCCAAGTTTCATGATTTTCAGGCGAGTTTTGGATTTACAGGAATTTTAAAACCAAGTTTCTCAATGTTTCCGGCCGAGCCACGATGCCCACATGTTTGAAATTCATTCTGATTTCTTGCATGGCACCTAAACATTCACCCAAGGACACATATATGATTTTTCAACCCATTTTGGTGCACTCGAGCATGTGCCTGTAGTTCAAATTTGAATTATGCACAATAAATGCCAAGAAACTCAATTAATGTATAAAAAAGGCCAAACGAACCCGGAATAATTCCAAATTGAAACACGAAACTCCTATAGTTGCATGTTGCCTCTGTAAAATAAATCAATGCGGGAAGAGGCAGCGTATGCCGTTTCGCACACACAGGTAACATGTTCCCTCTCGGAACCATGAGGCTTCTCGAGAGAAACTACGGTTTGTAAGTAGCTTATACCAAAAGTTGTCCCAAATCGGCCAAATTTTTTACCACAGCATGTTGGTGCCATGTCATGACACCATGCCAAGTTTCATGATTTTCAGGCGAGTTTTGGATTTACAGGAATTTTAAAACCAAGTTTCTCAATGTTTCCTGACGAGCCACAATGCCCGGATGTTGGAAATTCATTCCCATTTCTTGCATGGGGCCTAAACATTCACCCAAGGACACATATATGATTTTTCAACCCATTTTGGTGCACTGCAGCATGTGCCTGTAGTTCAAATTTGAATTATGCACATTAAGTGCCTAGAAACTCAATTAATGTATAAAAAAGGCCAAACGAACCCGGAATAATTCCAAATTGAAACACGAAACTCCTATTGTTGCATGTTGCCTCTGTAAAATAAATCAACACGGGAAGAGGCAGCGTATGCCGTTTCGCACACAGAGGTGACACATTCCCTCTCGGAACCATGAGGCTTCTCGAGAGAAGCTACGGTTTGTAAGAAGCTTATACCAAAAGTTGTCCCAAATCGGCCAATTTTTTGACCACAGCATGTTAGTGCCATGTGATGACACCATGCCAAGTTTCATGATTTTCAGGCGAGTTTTGGATTTACAGGAATTTTAAAACCAAGTTTCCCAATGTTTCCGGATGAGCCACGATGCCCAGATGTTTGAAATTCATTCCCATTTCTTGCATGGGACCTAAACATTCGCCCAAGGACACATATATGATTTTTCAACCCATTTTGGTGCACTGGAGCATGTGCCTGTAGTTGAAATTTGAATTATGCATATTAAATGCCAAGAAACTCAATTAATGTATAAAAATGGCCAAACGAACCCGGAATAATTCCAAATTTTAGCACGACACTCCTATAGTTGCATGTTCACTACAAATAAATGTTCTAGCAATTCAAACACCAACCTTTCCTGCCGTAACCCATTTTGTCTTCCAAATCAAAATGAAAAAATCAATTACACCACAAACAGTTTATTAGCAAGCATCGTGTGTGATTCAGTATAAAATATCTAGGGGCACCCTCATGTATGGCTTACGCCGGAAGTTTCGTCGGCTACAGTCCACCGCCAGCGCGGCAACCACACTTGGGCACCAGTTTTTCGCTGCACCGAGCGAAAATTTGGCAACCGTGGAAATATCCAGCTCCCCGCCTCCCCCCCCCAACATTTCCACTATTTCCTCCTTCATTTCCAAGTTCAAACCTTCACTGCTTGCTTGCAGCGCCGCCTGCTCGCCGGCGACGCTCCTTCCTGCTGCACGGCCTCGTCGATATAGTCAGGTAATCCACACCCCACCCCATCCTTCTCCTTCTCCATCCTACATGCCCCGACCGCCAGCGCGACACCTTCCACCCAAATCACTGCCCCATCCTCCAAATAAGAGCCGCCCATAGCCATTTTGCACGCAGTATAGCCAGGAGCTCAAGAAGCATCTGGCAGTGGAGAAGCAAATCGCGGCCGCACGCGCGGATGAGGTCGCGATGGCTGCCATGCGTGACGACCGCCAGATCTTACAGGAGCACCTCGCCGTCGAGGCCACCGTCGACGCCTCACGCGCGGACGCCGCCACGCGGTTGGCTGCTTTAAACGACAGTTCGTGGTGTTTTCTCGAGGCCACCGCCGGTGCCTTCTAGTGAATTGTCCTCTGTAATGTTAATATGCAATCTGATCTACTGAAATGTGATGTTCAGTTAACAGTTTTGTTCAACAATTGCTATATTTCCCAGTAGTTCTTAAGCATGCTTGGTTTGGTTAACTGTCTGACTTCTAGTATACGTTCTATTCTGCAATATGGTGATCAGTTAACTGTTTGGTTCATTTGTTGTGTTGTCCAGTTAACTGTTTGGTTCAATTCTGCAATGTGTTGTTCATTTGTTGTGAGTACAATTTTGTATTGTTATGCATGTGAGAAATACATCGAATTTGGCTGTACAAAATACGTAGTACATGAGAAACATATACATTTGCCATATTTCCTACTTCTTAAGCATGCTTGGTTTGGTTAACTAGCTTTTCCATGAGGCTCAAATTAATTTGCTGGATCTGCAATTTGTTTATTTTTCATTAACATATTCTACTGATAGTATGCCAACTCTCACTTAACCTGATCAATAACTGCCTTATATGTGTTGCAGGGAAACAATGGGAGGCACTGAGGTTTACCATCGAGGTTCGCACATGCATGGTCCTTTGTCTAATAGCACATTATTATGCAATTGCAAGAACCATTCTAATATTTAGGTTTTTAACAATTTGGTCTTGCACATGTAGGTCCTGCTGTCAGAGGTTTAGACCCGCTGTTTGGCCCATTTTGCATATGGGGAAATGAGATGTCCATGAATATCAGTCAAGTCAAGAAACTCAGAAAGATTGTTAGGATAAAGAAACTAGCAACGAATAACAGAAAGATCTTTGTTTGCACAATGAAGAAGACATCAGTCAACTATAGGATGGTACTAACGCTTTTACCTTGTTTTTTTTTTCCTTTGCGCCATTTCAAAATTTAGAACAAATATTTATGCATATGTTTGTTTCCAGTCCTTTCTAAAGCACTTCACCAATGATTACCTCTCAGACCACCTGCATGGTCAAGAGGCGAGGAAGGTATTCATTCAACACCCATGGTACAATATTGAAGTCTTCCTCAAGAGGACGAAGGTTGGGCGGGCAATTATCCACAGACACTGGCCTAAAGTTGCAAGCACATTCAACATCACTGAAGGCTCAATACTCGCCTTCTGCTTCAGCAGTTCTCCAGATGAGATTCATCTGTCTATTTACCATGTATGATGCTACTTTTGAAAGGTTTTAGATGTTGCATGTGAAACTTGGCGCTATTGTGTAATGCCGTAGGTAGCTACATGCCTATATGGTGTAACTGAGTGCTGAAGCTATCTGATGTAATTCAATTATGAAATCCTGGTTGCCGTAATACGGATATGAAATATATGGTGTGTTTGATATGAAATGTCAATTTGATTATTAAATGGATTATCAATAATTGGCCAATTAGCCTGCTTATTGGGTTTTTCTATTGCAGACGGTTTCTCAGACAACACCGTGGGCGATGAACTCAAACAACCCACACAGTTTCTAGAAAGTAGGCTTGTTGGATCAATGAACAATCACACACGACTTCCGCCCGACAAATGTTTACGTTAGGCCACCTTACACAAACGTTTCCACATAAAAATTGTGTGTGATGTACATACGAATGGAAAAGTTTGTCTGGGATTCACCGTGTGGGATGTACATATGAACGGAAATGATTGGGCCTGTATAATTGTCTGTGATGGCTCGCCCGATTGCACACGAGCTCTTTTTGCCCCGCGTGTGTGATCGGAGCCTCCATCGCCGACGGTTTCTCGGTCGTGTGGGTTGGACCCCCCTATCGCACACACAAGCAAGGCGACGGTTTAAAACTCCGTCGCGGAAAGGGGGTAAAAACCGTTTGTATAGGACGTCTCTGCACCAGTGGATATCGCTTTTCCAAGTCATTCCATAGAATAAGCACACTCAAAGTTTTGCATACAACCAAGCACAATTTTAGGTAATCCTCTAATGAAAAGATTGATGGTTCTAAGATTACGAAGCATGTTAATCTCTTCCTCATGAGTGGGATGCAAGGGATCAATGGGAGGCACATAACGACTATGAATATACTTGCTCAAGTTAAATTCATCAAAGATATCAAGCATCTCATCCTTCCAAAAGTGATAATACTCTCCATTGAGAATAGGCACTCTACGTCTACGACTCCCCAAAGTAGACACATCCATCTTCCTCCAATGGTGATTAAACCAAGGCAATGGAGACCAAGGCTCTGATACCAATTGTAGGGATGAGAAGATAGGTCAAGAGGGGGGTGAATAGACTCTTAACCAAACAAAGGTGCAGTTTTCAATTCTCTTGGAATTTAGGCAGATTTTAGCACTAGTTAAGATGTCACCAAGACTTCCTACACATGCATATCTAGAGATAGAGCAGCGGAAAAAGTAGAGCATGCAAATGTGCGGAAAGTAATGGGGTAGAGAAAAGAAGATCAAATGTAATGAAGACACGATGGTTTTTGGCGTGGTTCTGATAGGTGGTGCTATCGTACGTCCACGTTGATGGAGACTTCAACCCACGAAGGGTAACGGTTGGGCGAGTCCACGAAGGGCTCCACCCACGAAGGGTCCACGAAGAAGCAACCTTGCCTATTCCACCATGGCTTACGTCCACGAAGGACTAGCCTCACTCGGGGTAGATCTTCACGAAGTAGGCGATCTCCTTGCCCTTACAAACTCCTTGGTTCAACTCCACATGATCTTGGAGGCTCCCAAGTGACACCTAACCAATCTAGGAGACACCACTCTCCAAAAGGTAATATATGGTGTGTTGATGATGAACTCCTTGCTCTTGTGCTTCAAATGATAGTCTCCTCAACACTCAATCTCTCTCTCACAGATTTGGCTTGGGTAGGAGAAGGATTGGAGTGGAAAGCAACTTGAAGAGGCTAGAAATCAAGGTTCAAATGATTGGATTGGAATCTCTTGATCTCAACACATGAGTAGGTGGTTCTCTCTCAGAAAATGTCTGGTGGAAGTGTAGGCATGTTCTGATGGCTCTCTTAGAGAGTAAGTGGGGGTGGAGGGGTATAAATAGCCTTCACCAAAAATCCAACCGTTGCACACTTTTGACCCAAATCGGTGAGACCGACTGCAAGTGAGACCGATTAGTGTAAAAGATGTGAACTTTAGGCTTTTCGGTGGGACCGAAGTGGAACAACTCGGTGGGACCAAAGTGCAATGGCTAGGGCAAAACCATTTTCAGAAATTCTGATTATTTCAACTCGATGATTCCGAAGTGAAACAATGTCATCACAGAAACTTGGCAATGCCATCTCGGTGGGATCGAGATACATTTCGGTCAAACTAAATTGCTAGGGTTGGCATTGGCAATGGAACTGGCAATCTCGGTGGGTCCGGATGGGATAGATTCGGTGGGACCGACATAGAGAATTAGGGTTTGGACAGATGTGTTTGTGAGAAAGTGACTGAGGATTTTTGGAGCAATACCACTGAGCACTTGAGCAACAACCTCATCATTAATACCTCATCCCCTTTTAATAGTATTGGCTTTCCTAAGGGACTCAATGTGATCTTGGATCACTAAACCAAAAATGAAGAGTCTTGGAGTTGCCAATCTTGTCCTTGACATTTTGAAGGGATCCACATCTTCTTGTCCTTACCATGCCATTGTTGAACTTGTCTGAAATACACTAGATAAAGGTATTAGTCCAACGGCATGTATGTTGACATTGATTTCCAAAACCACCAAGGGAGCAAATGTGCTTTCACACTTCCATACATATGTTTCGGCCACATGTGGGCGGTGGTTGTCTTTGGGCACTCCCTCGCGTGGTTATCGGCGGCAAGCCCATCCGTGGGGCTGCGTGGATCGAACGTCCATCACTTCGACCGACAACGAGAGAGATTACCAAGGTGGATTATTCTCGGTCCGTGTTACAGTAGGTCTTGGTGAGATGCCCTCCCACCGACTAGAAGTGTGTGTGTGGGGGGGGCACTTCTTCGTACGTCCTGAACCTCCGTGAGGTCGGGGATGTCCGGATTGCGAGGCGCATGTGCCACATGCATCAAAGTTGTGAAATGGGTATTTAAATATCACACCACCCTTTTCATACATATAGTTGGGCCACCCGTAGGTAGTTCGTCGTCTCACCCATCCCGCGCGCACAAGCACATTTGTGGGCCCGCACGGTCCACCTTGTTGACCGGAAGTGAGAGGGGGGGTTGACCATGATGGATTCCTATAGGTTTTGTGTTACGGTAGGGTGAGATGACATGCCTAGTTGTCAGTGTAAAAGCCGGCTAACCTCGGGGTAGGGGGTCCCGAGCTATAGATCTCGGATCAATGGTAATAGGAACAAAGGAGACGGTGTTTACCTAGGCTCGGGCCCTCTCGAAGAGGTAATACCCTACGTCCTGCTTTGATTATATTGATGATGGAGTATCGAATACAGGCTTGATCTACCTCGAGATCGTAAGGAGAAGTCTAACCCTAGGGCTAGGTGGATGGTAATTGTGATTCCGTGTCCTCTACAGGTTGAACCCTCTGGCTTATATACACATCAGGTAGGGCATCTAGGGTTACATAGGCGGTATCCAGGGATGCGTATGGAGGCGGCAGGAGATGTCTTGGGGTATACCCCATTTCTTCGGCAGATGCAATCTTGATCACGTCATGTCCTCCGGAGTCCATCTGAATGAGAACAAGGGCCTTCGGGCCCAACCCGAGGACTATGGGCTGATCAGGTCGGGACCTCCTAGTCCAGGACACCGTCAGTAGCCCCTGAACTGGTCTTCGACGCCGAGGACGACACCTTCAAACTTCGGCTCCCGAGTCTTTGGCTCGATAGACGAGTTCCTGCTTATTATCTTTAGCTCGGCTTTGAAGTCTTCGGTATATTTGACGATTGTTATCCCGACCCCACTACATGTGGCCTTCCATCCCTGACCTCGATCACCGTGCCTCCTGGGGAATCAAGTCGCTTTATAGCGAGACGTCGAAGCGTCATTCTCTTTTACTTATAAATATATAGCCCAGGTCTACGACAAAGCGCATCTTGACCCTTCTCCGCAGTCCATACGAGTCCCTCTCTCTACTCCCAGGTCCAACCCCAAGAGCTTCAAGCGATGGCCAGCGACGCGGGATCCTCACGGCGACCTCATGGCCCCATCAGGGGCGACTGGGGGAGCTACTCCGCCACGCGCCTCCACCTAGGGCGTCTAGCCACCCAAGGATATCTGTCAGATTCAAATCTGACATCCACCCGCTCGCGGTTAACCATCGTGGACGGGCAGGCACGCACCGAGAGCCACCCTACCCCTCGCGGGGACGAGCGGGTATGTTTCGTTTCCTTTCTCCTCCGTGGCCTTGGGTTTCCTATTCATCCCTTCCTCCGGAGCTTGCTTGAATTTTATGGGCTACAACTCCACCACCTCACCCCCAATTCAATCTTACACATCGCGGGGTTTGTCGCCCTCTGCGAAATGTACCTCGGATGCGAGGCACACTTCGGGCTATGGCGGAAGTATTTTTGTATAGTGCCCTGCTCCCCAACCGGGACGCTATTCGAAATGGGCGCAGCCGAGGTCTGTCGAATTGAAGGGACCAGCTACCCATTAGGGACCCCCCGGGAGGATTCCGATATCTGGCCGTTGAGTGGTTGATGACCCACAAGTATAGGGGATCAATCGTTGTCCTTTCGATAAGTAAGAGTGTCGAACCCAACGAGGAGCAGAAGGAAATGACAAGCGGTTTTCAGCAAGGTATTCTCTGCAAGTAATGAAAGTAGCGGTAACAGGTAGTTTTGATAGCAAGATAATTCGTAACAAGTAACAAGTATAATAAAGTGTAGCAAGGTGGCCCAATCCTTTTTATAGCAAAGGACAAGCCGGAACGAACTCTTATAATAATCAAAGCATTCTCGAGGACACATGGGAATTTCATCTAGTCACTTTCATCATGTTTGTTTGATTCGCGTTCGCTACTTTGATAATTTGATATGTGGGTGGACCGGTGCTTGGGTGCTGTTCTTACTTGAACAAGCCTCCCACTTATGATTACCCCCTCTCGCAAGCATCCGTAACTACGAAAGAAGAATTAAGATAACTCTAACCATGGCATGAAACATATGGATCCAAATCAGCCCCTTACGGAATAGCGCATAAACTAGGGTTTAAGCTTCTCTCACTCTAGCAAGCCATCATCTAATTACTACTCCACAATGCCTTCCCTTAGGCCCAAAGATGGTGAAGTGTCATGTAGTCGATGTTCACACGACATCACTAAAGGAAGCACAACATACATAGCACCAAAATATCAAACGAATACCAAATTCACATGATTACTTATGACAAGACTTCTCCCATGTCCTCAAGAACAACCGTAACTACTCACAAATCATATTCATGTTCAAGATCAGACGGGTATTGAATAGCATTAAGGATTTGAACATATAATCTTCCACCAAATAAACCAACTAGCATCAACTACAAGATGTAATCAACACTACTAGCAACCCACAGGTACGAATCTGAGGTTTTGAGACAAAGATTGAATACAAGAGATGAACTAGGGTTTGAGATGAGATGGTGCTCGTGAAGATGTTGATGAAGATTGGTCCTCCCACGATGAGAGGATCGTTGGAGATGTCAATGGCTTCGATTTCCCCATCCCGGAGGGAAGTATCCCCGGTGGAATCGCTCCGTCGGAGAGCAAAACAGCTCCTACCCTGGTTCCGCCTCGAGACGACGGTGCTTCATCCCGAAAGTCTTCTTCTGATTTTTTTTTCTAGGGAAAATGGCTTCATATAGCAGAAGGAGGGGCCCGGAGGCCTGCCAGGGGCCCCACAAGCTTGGGGGCGCGCCCAGGGGGGTAGGGCGCGCCCCCCAGGCTTGTGGCTGCCTGGTGGGTCCCCTCCTGTTGATTCTTTCGCCAGTATTTTTTATATATTCCAAAATAATTCTCCGTAAATTTTCAGGTCATTTGGAGTTGTGCAGAATAGCTATCTCTGTTTCACCCCTTTCAGGTCCAGAATTCCAGCTACCAGCATTCTCCCTCTTCATGTGAATCTTGCAAAATAAGAGAGAAAAGGCATAAGAATTGTACCATAAAGTGAAATAATGATCAAAAACATAATAATTATCAATAAAAAATCATGATGCAAATTGGACGTATGAACTCCCCCAAGCTTAGACCTCGCTTGTCCTCAAGCGAAAGCCGAAATCGATAATCATGACCACATGTTTAGAGAGAGAGGCGTCGATAAAAATGAAATACGGACATGGAGCATCATGATCTTTATTATAACAGCAATTTATCATCATAAAACTTCTCATGAAAAAGTGACAATTCATCCACAAGTTAAAGTACGAACCATAAGCCAAATTGAAAACTAACAAACTATGATCTCAGTCACTGAAGCAATTGCAATTCATCATATTATCAGAAAGATTCTATGTAAGAGCTTTGTTTAGCAAGTTCACATACTCAACTATCATTTAGTCTTCAATGATTGCTGACACTCACGGCATACTTATGGAGCAAAAGTTTCAGTCGGACACATAGAAAGATAGGGGCTTATAATTTTGCCTCCCAACGTATTTACCTCAGGGGTAATGTCAATAATAATAACTCATGATCACCTACATCCAACTGGATATATATGCCAGGATCAATCCCCACCACATGATGCTTGCCAAGAGAGAAAATAAAAATGGAATAGGGGAGAATACTATTGACTCTTGCATGAAAGTAGATACATAAAGTAAAAGATAGGCCCTTCGCAGAGGGAAGCATAGGTTGTCATGCGTTTTCTATTTTTGGATGTGCAAGCTCTTAATGTAAAGGAACGTCACTTTATATTGCCCCTTGTGATAGCGACCTTTATTATGCAGTCTGTCGCTTTTATTACTCCACCATCACAAGATTGTACAAAGCTTATTTTCCCTTACAATAAAAGTTCATACATGTTTATGAGCAATTTTTATTGCTTTGCACCGATGACAACTTACTTGAAGGATCCTATTCAATCCATAGGTAGATATAGTGGACTCTCATGGCATGAAACTGGGTTTAAGTGTTTTTGGATGCACAAGTAGTATCTCTACTTAGTACAGAATTTTGGCTAGCAAAAGATAGGGGGCAAGCACCACATGTTAGAGGATCCAAAACAATATAACTTCTATGTGAATATAAGCAAACATAACTCATTACGTTGTCTTCCTTGTCCAACGTCGACTAATTGACATAGAATATTTGATGGGGGCTCACAATCATAAAAGATGTCCAAGATAGTGTATTTATATGTGAGACCTCTCTTCCTTTATTACTTTTTCATGAATTGCAACAATGACCAATGCTATGTTTGTCAACTTCCAACAAGTTTTATCAATTATACTTCTTTTATGTGAAGTCATCACTCCCCATGGGATTAGCATATGATATAATTTTTCTCTTTCTCCTTTTATTTCTAAGATTGGATCATCAAAAGCAAAACACTCAACTCAAACTACTCTTTATTATATAACTCTCACACATGATTACATAGATAGATAGATCACAAAGCAAGCACTCGAAGCTAAATCATACTAAAACTTTATTCTTCTAAATCATGAAATAACTAAGGATCGAACTAAGATAGATAATGATGATAAAAAGTGATGATGATATGATACCGGGGCACCTCCCCCAAGCTTGGCACAAGCCAAGGGTGGTGCCCATACCCATGTACGCAAATCTCCTTCTTGGGTGATGGTGGTGATGAAGTGGTAGGCTTGTCCTCCGTCTTCCAAGGCATAGGTTCTCCATCATAAAAGGACGAACGTGTTTTCGGAGTCCGGAAATTTGCAGCTAAACTCATACCTTTGAACTTGGCCTCATACTCAAAATTCTGGTTTTGTAATCATCTATTTGGGCCTGAAGATAATCAATCCGGTTATTGAGCTTGAAGATGACGTCCCCAAAATTCTTGCCGTCCACCTTGTGCTCACGGATGAACTCCGTGATCATGGAGTGGTTAGCACTAAGTCCGCGCTCCACCATCCCCTGGCACTTGAAGATCTCCTGTTCCACCGCTTCCAGCCTAGCCTTCTCGCTCCTGGTCTTCTTAGGTCCTTGAACATCCCGGATGAGGAGCGCCCCCTCACGCATCACAATGGCTTGAGGGTGCTTCATCACCTCCGATAGGTACGGGTTGATGACCTTCTTGTAGAACTTGTCCTTGGGCGAGCTTGGAGACGCCATGGCGATCTAGATCTGTCAGAAAAACAGCCCAAAACAAGAACAGAGGAGAAACTTGCGATACGGTGGTCAAAACACCCGCGAGTATATATAATGAATTTTTCCCGTGCAGGACAAGTAATATGGAAGAAAAACGGAGTCGAGAAAGTCCACGAGGGAGCCACAAGCCTGGTAGCCGCACCCTGGGGCGGTAGGGCACGCCCCCAGGCTTGTCGCCTCCTCGTGCACTTTTCAGACTGTCTATTATTTTCCTATTTTTTTATATATTCCAAAATGGACAGAAAATACTTTTATGGAAGTTTTGGAGTCGGTTTACTTACCGTACCACATACCTACTACTTTTCAGGATTCTGGAGCGTTCCGGAAGGTTTCCTCTATGTGCTCTTCCGGTGTCATTGTTTGGATAATATTAGTTTCAACATTAATGGGTGTACCTGAGATATAATGTTTAATTCTTTGCCCATTAACCACTCTCGGATTGTTGCCTTCGGAATTGTTTATTTTGATGGCTCCGGAGCGATAAACTTCTTCCACGATGTATGGTCCTTCCCATTTAGAGAGAAGTTTTCCTGCAAAAAATCTTAAACGAGAATTGTATAATAGAACATGATCACCTACTTTGAATTCCCGTTTTTGAATTCTCTTATCATGCCATCTTTTAACTTTTTCTTTAAACAACTTGGCATTTTCATAAGCTTGGGTTCTCCATTCATCTAAAGAACTAATATCAAATAACCTCTTTTCACCGGCAAGTTTAAAATCATAGTTGAGTTCTTTAATTGCCCAATATGCTTTATGTTCTAACTCAAGAGGTAAATGACATGCTTTTCCATAAACCATTTTATATGGAGACATACCCATAGGATTTATATAAGCAGTTCTGTAAGCTCATAGTGCATCATCAAGTTTCTTAGACCAATTCTTTTTGGATCTATTAACGGTCTTTTGCAAAATTAATTTTATTTCTCTATTAGTTAATTCAACTTGACCACTAGACTGAGGATGATAAGGAGATGCAATCCTATGATTAACATCATATTTAGCAAGCAATTTACGGAAAGCACCATGAATAAAATGTGAACCACCATCAGTCATTAAATATCTAGGGACTCCAAATCTCGGGAATATAACTTCTTTAAGCATTTTAATAGAAGTGTTATGATCAGCACTACTAGTTGGAATAGCTTCTACCCACTTAGTAACATAATCAACAGCAACTAGAATATGAGTATATCCATTGGATTTAGAAAAGGTCCCATATAATCGAAACGCCAAACATCAAATGGTTCAATAACAAGTGAATAATTCATAGGCATCTCCTGACGTCTACCAACATTACCAATTCTTTGACATTCATCACAAGAAAGGACAAACTTACGTGCATCTTTGAAAAGAGTAGGCCAATAAAAACCAGATTGTAATACCTTGGGTGCAGTTCTGTCTCCCGCATGGTGTCCTCCATATGCCTCGGAGTGACACTTACGTAGGATTTGTTCATGTCCATGCTCAGGTACACAACGTCTAATAATACCATCTACTCCTTCTTTATATAAGTGTGGGTCATCCCAAAAGTAGTGTCTTAAATCAAAGAAAAACTTTTTCTTTTGTTGGTATGTGAAACTAGGTGGTAAATATGTAGCAACAATGTAATTAGCATAGTCTGCATACCATGGAGTATTACGAGAAGCATTTATCATAGCTAATTGTTCATCAGGAAAATCATCATTAATAGGAAGTGGGTCATCAAGAACATTTTCCATTCTAGACAAATTATCAACTACGGAATTCTCGGCTCCCTTTCTATCAACAATATGCAAAACAAATTCTTGTAGCAAAAGAACCCACCTAATAAGTCTAGGTTTAGCATCTTTCTTTTCCATAAGATATTTAATAGCACCATGATCAGTGTGAATAGTAACTTTGGAATCAACAATGTAAGATCTGAATTTATCACATGCAAACACAACTGCTAAAAATTCTTTCTCAGTAGTAGCATAATTTCTTTGAGCACTGTCTATAGTTTTACTAGCATAATGAATAGCATTCAATTTCTTATCAACTCTTTGGCCTAGAACAGCACCAACAGCATAATCACTAGCATCACACATAATTTCAAAGGGTAAGTTCCAATCAGGTGGTTGAACAATAGGTGCAGAAATTAAGGCGTTCTTAAGTATTTCAAAGGCTTCTACACAATCATCATCAAAAACAAATGGAACATCTTTTTGCAAAAGATTAGTAAGAGGCCTAGAAATTTTAGAGAAGTCTTTTATAAACCTTCTATAGAAACCAGCATGACCGAGTAAACTTCTTATACCTATGATATCTTTAGGACATTGCATTTTCTTAATTGCATCAACTTTAGCTTTATCAACTTCAATACCTCTTTTAGAAATTTTATGCCCAAGGACTATACCTTCATTTACCATAAAATGGCACTTCTCCCAATTCAAGACAAGATTAGTTTCTTCACATCTCTGCAAAACTCGATCAAGGTTGCTCAAGCAATCATCAAAAGAAGTTCCGTAAACGGAGAAATCATCCATGAAAACCTCAACAATCTTTTCACAAAAGTCAGAGAATATAGCAGTCATACATCTTTGAAAGGTAGCAAGTGCATTACATAAACCAAAAGGCATACGACGATAAGCATAAGTTCCAAAAGGACAAGTAAATGTGGTTTTTTCTTGATCTTCAGGTGAAACAGGTATTTGAGACAAACCAGAATAACCATCTAGGAAGCAAAAGTGTGTATGCTTTGATAATCTTTCTAACATTTGATCAATAAAAGGCAAGGGCTAATGATCTTTCCTAGTAGCTTTATTTAATTTTCTGAAATCAATTACCATCCTATAACCAGTTACAATTCTATGTGGGATAAGTTCATTTTTATCATTAGGAACAACGGTAATACCTCCTTTCTTAGGAACACAATGAACAGGACTTACCCATCCACTATCATCTATGAGATAAATTATACCTGCCTCCAGAAGCTTTAATATTTTAGTTCTTACCACATCCTTCATTCTAGGATTCAGCCTTCTTTGATGATCAACAACGGGTTTAGCGTCTGGCTCCATATGAATTTTATGCTGACACAAAGTGGGACTAATGCCCTTAAGATCATCGAGAGTATATCCAATATCAGTCTGGTGCTTCTTCATAGTTTTAAGTAATCTCTTTTCTTCATGCTCTGAAAGGTTAGCACTAATAATAACAGGATATATATTCTTTTCATCAAGATAAGCATATTTAAGGGTATCAGGTAATTGCTTTAATTCAAACACAGGATCACCCTTGGGTGGAGGTGGGTCTCCCAAGGTTTCAACAGGCAAATTATGTTTAAGGATAGGTGCTTGTTTAAAGAACAGCTCATCTATTTCATTTCTTTCATTCATATGCATATCATTCTCATGGTCTAGCAAATATTTTTCTAAAGGATCAGTAGGAGGCACAGCAAAAGAAGCAAGACCAATAATTTTATCCTTATTAGGTAATTCTTTATCATGAGGTTGTCTATGAAACTTAGAGAAATTAAACTCATGAGACACCTCACCAAAATTAACACTCACAGTTTCTTTATTGCAATCAATCTTGGCATTAACTGTATTCAAGAAAGGTCTACCAAATATAATGGGACAAAAATCATCTTGTGGTGATCCAAGAACAAGAAAATCAGTAGGATATTTGATCTTACCACACAAGACTTCAACATCTCTAACAATTCCAAGTGGTGAAATAGTATCTCTATTTTCAAGCTTAATAGTAACATCAATATCTTCAATCTCAACAGGTGCAATATCATTCATGACTTCTTGATAGAGAGTAAACGGAATAGCACTCACACTAGCACCAATATCACATAAACCATGATAGCAATGATTTCCAATTTTAACAGAAATAACAGGCATGCCAATTACAGGTTTGTTTTTATCTTTAGTGTCTGGCTTAGCAATTCTAGTTGCTTTATCACATAAATATATGACATGTCCATCAATATTATCAACCAAAAGATCTTTAACCATTGCAACATTAGGTTCAACATTAATTTGTTCAGAAGGACTAGGTGTTCTAATATTACTCTTATTAACCACAGTTGAAGCTTTAGCATGTTCCTTAATCCTAACAGGGAAAGGAGGTTTCTCAATATAAGCAGTAGGCACAACTGGATCAACATGGTAAACAATTGTTTCTTCTTTATCACTAATAAGTTCTTCATTCAATTCAATAGGTGGATGATATTTAAACCATTTCTCCTTAGGGAGATCAACATGAGCAGCAAAATATTCACAGAAGGTAGCTACTATCTCACAGTCAAGTCCATATTTAGTACTAAACTTATGAAAAGCATCGGTTTCCATAAAAGATTTAACACAATCAAACTCAAGATTTATACCTGACTCGTTACCTTTGTCAATTTCCCAATCTTCAGAGTTACGTTTAATTCTTTCCAGAAGATCCCATCTGAATTCAATAGTTCTCTTCATAAAGTAACCGGCAGAAGAAGTATCGAGCATGGATTGATCATTATGAGAAAGCCGAGCCTAAAAGTTTTGAAGAATTATTTCTCTTGAGAGCTCATGATTGGGGCATGTGTGCAACATATACTTATGCCTCCCCCAAGCTTGAGTGATACTTTCTCCTTCACGAGGCCAAAAATTATATATATAATTCCGATCACGATGAACCAAATGGATAGGATAAAAAATTTGGTGGAATTACAGCTTCAACCGGTTCCAGTCCCATGTTTCAGTATCATCACATAGCCTATACCATGTCAATGCCTTTCCCTCCAAAGATAAAGGGAATACTTTCTTCTTAACTCCATCTCCTGATAGACCTACAAGCTTAAACAATCCACAAATTTCATCCACATATATCAAGTGCATATCAGGATGTACCATACCATCTCCTGCATAAGGATTAGTTAGCAGTTTCTCTACCATACCCAAAGGAATTTCATAATAAATATTTTTAGTAGGTTCAATAGGTTGAGGAGCAACTCTCAATGCTTTCGGTCGTGGTGAAGATACCCCGAACAAGCCCATCAAAGGATTACTTTCCATAGTGACAAGTGACAGTAAATTTCAGCACGTAATATAAATGTTTCCTTACCAAATTCCACTCACCAAAGGCGCTTCACTCCCCGGCAACGGCGCCAGAAAAGAGTCTCAATGACCCACAAGTATAGGGGATCAATCGTAGTCCTTTGAATAAGTAAGAGTGTCGAACCCAACGAGGAGCAGAAGGAAATGACAAGCGGTTTTCAGCAAGGTATTCTCTACAAGTACTGAAAGTAGCGGTAACAGGTAGTTTTGATAGCAAGATAATTCGTAACAAGTAACAAGTAACAAGTATAATAAAGTGCAGCAAGGTGGCCCAATCCTTTTTATAGCAAAGGACAAGCCAGAACGAATTCTTATATTAAGCAAAGCGTTCTCGAGGACACATGGGAATTTCATCTAGTCACTTTCATCATGTTTGTTTGATTCGCGTTCGCTACTTTGATAATTTGATATGTGGGTGGACCGGTGCTTGGGTGCTGTTCTTACTTGAGAAAGCCTCCCACTTATGATTACCCCCTCTCGCAAGCATCCGCAACTACGAAAGAAGAATTAAGATAACTCTAACCATAGCATGAAACATATGGATCCAAATCAGCCCCTTACAGAATAGCGCATAAACTAGGGTTTAAGCTTCTGTCACTCTAGCAACCCATCATCTAATTACTACTCCAAAATGCCTTCCCTTAGGCCCAAAGATGGTGAAGTGTCATGTAGTCGACGTTCACACGACACCACTAAAGGAAGCACAACATACATAGCATCAAAATATCGAACGAATACCAAATTCACATGATTACTTATGACAAGACTTCTCCCATGTCCTCAAGAACAACAGTAACTACTCACAAATCATATTCATGTTCAAGATCAGAGGGGTATTGAATAGCATTAAGGATCTGAAGTTATAATCTTCCACCAAATAAACCAACTAGCATCAACTACAAGATGTAATCAACACTACTAGCAACCCACAGGTACCAATCTTAGGTTTTGAGACAAAGATTGAATACAAGAGATGAACTAGGGTTTGTGATGAGCTGGTGCTGGTGAAGATGTTGATGAAGATTGGTCCTCCCACGATGAGAGGATCGTTGGTGATGTCGATGGCTTTGATTTCCCCCTCCCGGAGGGAAGTATCCCCGGCGGAATCGCTCCGCCGGAGAGTAAAATAGCTCCTGCCCAGGTTCCGCCTCGAGACGGCGGCGTTCATCGCAAAAGTCTTCTTCTGATTTTTTCTAGGGAAAATGGCTTCATATAGCAGAAGGAGGGGCCCGGAGGCTTGCCAGGGGCCCCACAAGCTTGGAGGGAGCGCCCAGGGGGGTAGGGCGCGCCCCCCAGGCTTGTCTGCCTGGTGGATCCCCTCATATTGATTCTTTCGCCAGTATTTTTTATATATTCCAAAATAATTCTCCGTAAATTTTCAGGTCATTTGGAGTTGTGCAAAATAGCTATCTCTGTTTCACCCCTTTCAGGTCCAGAATTCCAGCTGCCGGCATTCTCCCTCTTCATGTGAATCTTGCAAAATAAGAGAGAAAAGGCATAAGAATTGTACCATAAAGTGAAATAATGATCAAAAACATAATAATTATCAATAAAAAATCATGATACAAATTGGACGTATCAGTGGTCTTACATAGATGATGTTCCACTATTTGATCCAGTTCGGCCCGGGCTCCCTGCATACTCCTCGGAGGCCCCGAAGAAGCGCTACAGCTGGAGACCTAGGAGCATCACTCAGGAGGACGATACCAACATAAATTGCATGGTAGCACAAGTGAAGTGGCTGTCCGACACCGGCCTCACCATTATAGATGTAATGGCAACGGTGATCAAACGAAGAGTCCAGCCCCTCCAGCAACGCCAACACCTGTTGTGTATGTACAATGGAACCGACGACGCCTCCCGATCGATAAAGGAGGATCTTGACGGCCAAGCAGTGCTCGGGACCGCACTGGTTGGTATCTATCGAGGCTCAGCGGAGGATTTTGCAAGACGACAGTTCTGAGACGGGCTGTCTAGTTATAACCCTGCCGAGATAGTAAGTTTTCTTGGATTTTCGTGTTTATCCGAGCCGTCTCATGGTTAACCTCTCTGACCGACCTTTTGATGTATTCGGACAGAGATGGAGACAATGGGTCGAGGCATTAAGCAGCCCCGCGCCCGAACCCGAGGTACATCCTCGGGCGGAGGACCCCGTCTTCCATGAAGATGAAGAACTATCCCTTATATACGAGGAGTGAAAGTTTTATATGGAGAGCCTCGATGGCTCAAGGGTAGCCGTCGCCCCCGACGTACAGGGGACGTGGCCGGCCTCATCGGTAAAGCCCCTTACTTCGACTCGAAAGAGAGCTTCTCGTCCAGGGGCCCCAAGTCCTCTGACTTCTTCTCCAAAGGGACGGCGCTCAAAATGCTCACGCGGATATCCAACCCCTCGAAGGACCCCTCCGCTAGAGATGCGCGGAGCTCGGGCCCCAGCGGCAACCGTGGAGGTGAGCCGAGATGCTCCTTCCATCCATAGGTAATATCCTTGCTATTGTATTCCAGGGAACAGAGTCCCGGATTTCAATCCATTTGATCTATTCGCAGGCGGTCTGCTCCTCCTCCGTCAATGGCGGATACGAGAGACGAGGGGACCTTGGCTCCAGGCAGTGGTGCGGGGCCTCTCCCTACCTCGGGAGCTACTCCTGAGGTGCCTGAGCCAGACGATTCAGGGTACTGCTCGGCCACCCCATCCGAGGTTGAGAGCTCCATGAACCACCGAAGGTGGAAGGCTTCACCATGGAGTTCTGCCTTTACGAGTCAGGAGTTCAATGCCCTGAGTTTGGTAGACGCGTACCTCGGCATGACCCGTTCTATCTTTGATAAGGAAGTGGGTGTTTTTTCGCAGGGTTTGCAGGTAAGGCCCCAACTAACTTTTCTTTAGAAATTCGTTGCACTTGCCATAATTTGTTT
The DNA here is from genome assembly GCA_039707655.1 of Elymus sibiricus. Taxonomy (NCBI): domain Eukaryota; kingdom Viridiplantae; phylum Streptophyta; class Magnoliopsida; order Poales; family Poaceae; genus Elymus; species Elymus sibiricus. The sequence goes on from CM077668.1 coordinate 201,377,636, forward strand.
GCTTGAAGGCAAACTAAACTGCCGAACATGGCAGTAGCCCCTAAGGCTTGATATGGGTGCTGGCAACCGTGTCGAGGCTTGTTAATGAAAAATACTTGTGCCTTTGACAGGGTGCTCGGGAGAAGAATGAGCACCTTGCCGAGGTGCTTTCCCGGACAGAAGGGAAGTTAAATGTTGCTCTAGCCGAGGTAGAGCTCGTGAAAACTTTCACCAGAGAATCGCACGGTAAGTGCTTCCATGTCACACGGTATGCTTATGGTGAGAATCCTTGGGCTATGTAACACTTTGGTATATTGTAGCAGCGGAAGCCCTTGGCCATATGGAAAGGGATCTTAAACAAGCCCGTGAAGAGTTGCTCTATACGGAGTTGCAGCGGTAGGCCAGCCAAGATGTGTTATCCCAAAGGAGGGAAGATACAAACGCGCTAAAGGCAGAAAATGCTCGACAGGCTCAGGAGATTGAGACCCTGAAAGCTCAACTGGTCGCTGCCGAAGCAAAAAACCAGCAAACAAGCGAAGCGATATCTGGTAACCTTTTCCTTTCCATTCGAAGATGGTTTCCTGGTCGTAGGATTGCTAGAGTTGGTCGGTAGGCTAATGTTTAATTTCTGGCAGCTTTCTTAACCGGTCAGCCCCTAGAAGCCCTGACCAATTGCCTGAAGACGCCACAACTTGTCTAGCTGAGGTGCATGAAAGTGCATGGATGTCGATGAAGGTGGTGTTTAATGCTTTATGGCCCGAGGAGGAACATGTGTCCGAAGACATGTCAGTCCTTGCCGAGCGTCTTAAGAGAGCTCGGTGCCGGATTCAAGCCTGGAAGGTATCGGCGTGCCGCAAAGGAGTGAGGGAGGCCTGGGCCATGGTCAAGACACGGTACACCAAAGTGGATACATCACACCTGGCCGAGGTAGGGCCCATAGGGCCTAACGGGGAAGAAATCCCCACCAGCCTGGCGTATGAAAATGTCATGCCTGCGGCTCGCTTCTCTCAAAAAGATTATACCCTTGATACCTTAATAGATGGGCTAGACCGAGCGTAGTTGAATTTTTTTGTATGACTCTATGTATCAAAGTACTTTACGTCGTGAATCAATTTGCGCATCCAAACCCTGTCAACCAGCCATCGGCATCGACCTCCTTGTCCATTGGCCGTGGAGTGTCCCTTACTACTGGCTGAACTAGTCGGACCAGATACTTCGGGTGACCAGGCAATCCGGCTATATGGTTCGAAAGATGAGAGTGGCGCAAAGAGTTATGTTATATTACTTTCTGACGTAAGAAACATCTTCCAAGAAAAACAGTTCTTCCAATAGTTCCTTTTCTTGGGTAATTGTGCCGAGCACCTGTGTCCGAAGACGAAGGACCTCGGGGGTAAAGCCCCAGGTCGGGGTGTAAAAGACCCATTCCACTGTATTCCTATGCCGTGGCCGACCAATTTGTACGTTTAAGACCGCTAGCTTTCGGCTTTGTCCGTCTGAGGTACTGCTCCGGATGACCCGGGAGTAACAATCACAGCGGTGCTCCCTTTGCCCTTTAGCCGAATAATCGGGAACGTAAAGGGCAAGCACAGGAGCCGGGCAACCCAGCTTGGCCAAATCTTAAGTCAAAATTGGTGCATATGTTGGCTCTATGGGCGATAGGATAAAGGGAGTGGAAAAGACGCATGTTAGAAAGAACGTGCGGTATGCTGTCATGGCCCACGGGGAAAGACATGTAAAGATGTCACCGAGGTAGACCGAGGGAAAAATCATGTTGGGTGCAGAAAAAGAAAAGGTATGTACATGGGAAGATGATGCTCGGGCTTTTACCCATAGAAGCGCCGAAGTAGCGCGGCATTCCAGGGGTTGGGCTCTAAACGTCCGTCCGTTGGATCTCGGATCCGATAGGCACCTCCAACAAGGATCTGGTCAACAATGAATGGCCCGTCCCATTTGGGCGAAAGTTTATGCTTCTGCTTCTCCGGGTCGCGCCTCATGACCAGATCCCCCACATTGAACTCCATTGCGTGGACCTCCCTGTTATGGTAGCGTCTTGCTTGCTATTGATAAATTGCGGAGCGCGCCCTGGCTACATTGCGTTCTTCTTGCAAAGTGTCCAAGGTGTCCTGTCGATCTAGCTCGGCCTCCCGTTCCTCGTACATGCGAACCCGAGGTGCGTCATGTATTATGTCACAGGGGAGTACCGCCTCGGCATCGTATACCATAAAAAATGGGGTGTACCCCGTAGATCGATTTGTTGTGGTGCGTAAACCCCATAGGACGGAATCGAGTTCCTCCAACCATTTGCAGTCCGCCTCTTTAAGGGAGCGTACTAGCCTTGGCTTGATGCCGCTGAGGATTAGTCCGTTGGCGCGTTGTACTTGCCTGTTTGACTGCGGGTGGTAGACTGACGTGTAGTCAAGCTTTATGCCCATCTTTACGCACCATTCTTTCACTTCTTTGGCGGTGAAGTTTGTCCCGTTGTCCGTTATAATATTGTGGGGGATACTGTAACAGTGCACCACTCCGGAGATGAACTCAATTACTGGGACTGCCCCCACCGAGGTGACTGGTTTTGCTTCGATCCATTTTGTGAACTTGTCTACCATGACAAGTAGATATTTATTTTTTCTTGATCCTCCCTTAAGTGGGCCGACCATGTCGAGCCCCCAGACCGCGAAAGGCCAAGTGATTGGGATAGTCCTGAGGGTTGTAGGGGGCATGTGGCTTTGTTGGGTGAATACCTGACAGCCGGGGCAGCGTTGTAGCAAAGTTTTGGTATCGGCCCCTGCTGTTGGCCTGTAGAAGCCAGCTCGGAACGCTTTGCTTACCAAGGTCTGAGCAGCGGCGTGATACCCGCTATGCTGGAGTGTATTTCGCTAAGCAGCTGATGAGGACATGGCTACCTTGGATACGACCAAAAATATTGCATATATGCATATTTGTGAGGTGATTTCTTAAAAGAATTATGCAATAATTCATTTATGTTATTCGGAACAAAAATACTTCACCTATTTTTATTTCATGCCTAAATGCAGAATTGTTGAACACTTGTACAAACTACGTGTGAAGACAAAGAAAAAGGAAATGATTAGGTGTTGTTCAAGAAGTCGTCTCGCGTCAAAGGAAATGATTTTGTGCTGTTCAAAAAGTCCTCCCACGTCACTTTTGGCCCAAGAGAAGATAGAGTCCAAGTCCCCCACGTTCTGGACTCAGATTCGGACTGCACAGACATACCTGACTCAAAATGCGAAGAACTCATTCATCAGGACTCCGAATTGGGTGATTCATTTTTTTTTGGAAAGTTTATTTTGTGCACTTTCCAACCCAATTGGATTCACCTTCAAATTCGTCCGAAGCATTGAGATATTGAGGAAACAATCTGACGTTGTAGCAGAATCCGAGTCAAACTACAAGTCCAAAGGTGTTGCATCACCTCCACTTGGGCCCGTGGGCCTTGTACGACCTAGGGTTAGTTTTAGGCTGCCTTGGGACATCCTCCCACCTCCTTGGCCACCACCCCTTGCTCCTATATAAGTAGATCAATTTAGTAGCTTTTTCCTTGGGATTTGTTTAGTTAAAAGTTAGCCATTGCAACTTCGTGTACTTCGTTTGTGTCCAACGATCAGACCAAGACCGCTTTCGGATCCCCACCTTTATCAATACTTCATCTATATTTGCAATATTCAGATTGCTTTTATCATATTCTTGCTCATTCTTCGATTGCGTGCAGGAATAGACCTTCGTGGTCAAGCTGATCGTGCTTCCGGCATCGTCAGTAACCCTAGGAGATTGGTTTAGCGATTGCTAAGGCACAACGTTGTTGCACGTTTGTAGTCGGATCATCAAAGTCGCCTCCACCAAATCGATAGTTATCATCTCGTCGAAAGATCGGGACCGTCGCCTCTATTAAGTGGTATCAGTTTTCAGATTGCTCGGTGAGAATTTTCCAGTTTTCCATAGTTTAGATCGCATATGTTCTTCATACCTACAGTCCAAAAAAACCACAAAAAAAGTTAGATTAGTTCATCCGTGTCCAAGATAGTCTGAGCCTTTTCGCCATTGCCACTTAGTTTTTATATTGTTGAACTTTCGGTTGCATCGTGTATCGAGTTGCTGGTTTTAGCGTCTAGTCTTTTAGAGTTTCGAGTTCTAGTCACGTTTTGTTCACGCCGCATCCGCAAACACCATCATCCACCTCATTGTCATATTCCGCTGCCATTGCCGCCATCACCACCATCCATCAGTTTACATCACGTGCTCCCCATCGTTCATTGTCATAATCATATTTGAGGTCGTTCGCATCTTCACTTGATCCAATATGCATCTTATCTAGTTTGTTTGGGAAAGAGAGAGAAAAAAGAAAAAGAAAAAAGAAGTGAGAGAAGAAAAAAAGAAAAAAAATGAGAAAAAAAAAGAGAGAAGAAAAAAAGAGACAAATTTCGGATCTATCTAGATCAATCTTATACCTGAATTCGGATTGGAATCTGTTTTGCGCAGTGTTCAGTAAAACAGGCATATCTTCTTCATACGAAGTCCGTTTTGGCTCCACGAGTACTCAAATTCAAGCTATCGACGAGTCGCATCTGAATAGTTCATGAAACATGTTCATTATTATCACTTCCAAATCGGCTTCTAAATAGGACTTTTTGCCCTCCAAATTCGTGAACACAGTTTCTCACGGTTTTTCAGGCCAGTTCCTGAATTTTTTGACTCCTCATACGAACTCGGAATTGAGTGATTATTTTTGCGTTGGAAAGCTTGAGTCAATAGCCTTCTTGAGAAAAAATATCAAAAAATTATCACAAGTTTTACATAGGAAAGTTGCAGAGAAAGTGTTTGGTATATCCTGCTTGGAGCTTGTTTCGCATCATTATCTTTACTGCCATTGTGATCTTCGCTTATATCTTGTTGTCCAGAGCAACTTCATATCCTTTGTTGCTGCTAGTTGTGCTACGCCATGACCCCATTAGTGTTCTAGGCTCGCGTCTCTAGTTCGGTCTAGCCTAGGACCGGCACAGTACCGCCATTAAGTGTTTATTCAACATTGCATCTCTGAATTGATTATTGCTAATCTTTTGCTACCATATATTTAAGCCTTCCAAGCTCCACATATTTCTATATCATGTATACATACGTTCACCTGACAATCGCTTTACTCAATCTTCGGAGTTATTCGACACCGCTGGTTGCCTGTCACCACTTGTTGCATGGTAAGAACTTGTAAGACATTGATATTTACTATACTGTGAGCGGTTTACCACCACATCCTAGTAGTTCATAGGAACATTATTCTTGGATTTTGTTTCTTGTTTTCTACTAATTATGACAGGTTTCGGCATTGTTAGTTCTTGGGCTTCATCGATCGTGGGAGACTTGCCACCACCTAAGAAAATACAACAACCGTCACGAGAGGAGCAACGACATCAGAATGCGCATAATCAGATTAATGTTTCCATGTCACCATTTAATGGTCATTTTTGCCCTGATTTATATATTGAGTGGGAGTACGAAATAAATGCTATATTTGCTTCCCATATTTTGATGAGCATAAAAAAGTTAAAGTTGCGGTTAGTACTTTCAGTAGCTTTGCTATAGTTTGGTGGAGTGAATATTGTCGGTTATACACTGATTATATACCTACTACTTGGAATGATTTAAAAGTTGTCATGAGGAATAGATTCATCGATATTTATTATACTCGTGGCATGATTAAAAAATTACAACATTTAAAACAAGGTAGTGACACCGTAACAAAATATTATGATGATTTACAAACTACCTTGTTGCACTCCTTTTTAGAAGAAAGTGAAGAAGATTTTATGGATAGATTTTGGGGAGGATTAAACCATGATATTCAGGAGATCATGAAGAGTGTTATCCTATGGACCGTTTGTTTCATCTTGCTTGCAAAGCTGCACAGGAAATAAAACGACGTGTGGCCCACAAGGACAACAAGCGCAAGGTGCACATTCCAAGAGTTGATACGGTTATTCCTTCAACTACTAGGCATACCATGACAACCACATCCATTGTTATGAGGACTACATCGCCTCCACAATGTGACACATCACCACCGAGAGTGCCTACATCATCTGAGTTGATCATAAGAGGTAATGACAAAGGTACTAATCTTCCACCTCTACATGAGAATGATGAATGCCTTGTCAATTTAAATGCACCATCTGATGAGCTACCCACTACTTTGATCACACCACCTATTTTAGAGGACTATGTTTATGATTTGACTTTGCCATGTGATCAAACAACTACAATATCAACACCGTTCAGTGCACCCATTGAACTAACTGCGAAAGAACCATGTGAATCAGGGAATAAATCAGATTTGGATCAAATACGTTGGAAAATAATTGTGCCAACGTTTAATCATTTTGATATGACCTCTAATCTTGGTGATGATTCTGTGTCAAATGACTTGGTGCATGTTTGCTTTTTTAAGCATGTTGTAGCATGTAACTTTGAAGAAACTAAAGTTTATTCACCAATGTTGGGATGGTTTAATGATGAACATTGTCAATCTTTTGATATGAATAAGAGCTTCACTTATATGTGCAAATTGAGTTGCAATATTTTCATGCCTTCTACTTCTTGTGATAATATTTTGGCTTTATATTTTATGAAATATGAAAGTTACTCATGTATACATGTTTCATATGTGCAAAAACCAAGGGAAGTAAAAATGGATGACATATACATATACAACATGTACACTTTGTCTCTTTTGTTAGCCACATTTCAGATTAAGCAACGCCGAGGACGGCTTTGTTTTCAAGAAGGGAAGGATGATCAGGACATGGCTACCTTGGATACGACCAAAAATATTGCATACATGCATATTTGTGAGATGATTTCTTATAAGAATTATGCAATAATTTATTTATGTTATTCGAAACAAAAATACTTCACCTATTTTTATTTCATGCCAAAATGCAGAATTGTTGAACACTTGTACGAACTACGTGTGAAGACAAAGGAAAAGAAAATGATTAGGTGTTGTTCAAGAAGTCGTCTCGCGTCAAAGGAAATGATTTTGTGCTGTTCAAAAAGTCCTCCCACGTCACTTTTGGCCCAAGAGAAGATAGAGTCCAAGTCCCCCACATTCTGGACTCAGATTCGGACTGCACAGACATACCTGACTCAAAACGTCAAGAACTCTTTCATCTGGACTCCGAATTGGATGATTATTTTTTTGTTGGAAAGTTTATTTCGTGCACTTTCCAACCCAATTGGATTCACCTTCAAATTCGTCCAGAGCGTTGAGATATTGTCGAAACAATATGACATTGCAGCAGAATCCGAGTCAAACTACAAGTCCAAAGGTGTTGCATCACCTCCACTTGGGCCCGTGGGCCTTGTACGACCTAGGGTTAGTTTTAGGCTGCCTTGGGACGTCCTCCCACCTCCTTAGCCGCCACCCCTTGCTCCTATATAAGTAGATCAATTTAGTAGCTTTTTCCTTGGGATTTGTTTAGTTAAAAGTTAGCCATTGCAACTTCGTGTACTTCGTTTGTGTCCAACGATCAGACCAAGACCGCTTTCGGATCCCCACCTTTATCAATACTTCATCTATATTTGCAATATTCATATTGCTTTTATCATATTCTTGCTCGGTCTTCAATTGCGTGCAGGAATAGACCTACGTGGTCAGGCTGATCGTGCTTCCGACATTGTCAGTAACCCAGGAGATTGGTTTAGCGATTGCTAAGGCGCAACGTCGTTGCACGTTTGTAGTCGGATCATCAAAGTCGCCTCCACCAAATCGATAGTTATCATCTCATCAAAAGATCAGGACCCTCGCCTCTATCAGCAGCGATCTCCCCTCCTCTTCGGATATACATCGCTGGAGGACCCCCGTGGTGCTTTGCTTGTAGAGCTCACCTTCATGGACTTTATAGGCTTTAGTCTGCCTTACCATCCGACGTGCATCGGTTTGGTCCTCAGGGAGCTCTTTCCGGAGTAGGTAAGCGAGGAGGGGCTCGGTCCAGGGTGCAATGACTACCATGACCTCATGAGCCAAGGCCGTTTCCTGGACAGCTATCCCTCCGATTACCTCTTCCTCCGTTTCGTCCTCGGGTGGGGCAGATTGCCTCGTGTTGTTTGACACCAACGTCTCTGTGTCGTCTTGCCAGATTACGGAGGGCTTGAAGAGCCGTTCGAGGAAGGTGTTTTCTGGTACCTTATCCCGTTTGGCGCCCATTCGGGCTAGGATATCGGCAGCCTGGTTGTTGTCACGGGGGATATGATGAAATTCAAGCCCCTCGAACCTAGCCGATATTTTTAGGACTGCATTCCGGTAGGCTGTCATTTTTGGGTCCTTTGCATCGAACTCGTCGTTTACTTGGGAGATGGCGAGGTTGGAATCTCCTCAGACCTCGAGGTGTTTAACGCCCATTGAGACTGCTATCCGGATCCCGTGTTGAAGGGCTTCATATTCGGCCGCATTATTGGAGTCTGTGTACAAGATCTGCAGCACGTAGCGAATATTTTCACCTGTTGGTGACGTGAGTACTACTCCAGCCCCTAGCCCAGCGAGCATTTTTGAACCGTCGAAGTACATGGTCCAGTGCGAATATGTGCTGTATTCTCTAGGGAGCTCGGCCTCTGTCCATTCGGCTACGAAGTCTGCCAGCACCTAAGATTTAATAGCTCGGCACGGCTGGTATGTTGTTTCGAAGGGTAAGAGTTCTATGGCCCATTTGGCTATGCGCCCTGTAGCATCCCTATTGTTAATTATGTCACTTAAAGGGACTTTGGATGCCACCGTGATTGAGCACTCTTGAAAGTAGTGCCGAAGTTTTCATGATGCCATAAAGACGGCATAGGCTATCTTCTGATAGTGCGGGTAGCGTGTTTTACATGGGGTTAAGACCTCAGAAACGTAATAGACCAGTTTTTGGACCTGGAACTTGTGGCCCTCCATTTCTCATTCGACCACGAGTACTGCACTGACCACCTGGTTGGTGGCCGAGATATACAATATCATTGGCTCACCTATGCCTAGCGCGGCTAGGATGGGGTTTGTGGCGAGGAGGGATTTGATATCTTCCAAGGCGGCTGCTGCCTCATGAGTCCATTTAAAATTCTTGGTCTGTTTCAGTAGCCTGTAAAGTGGTAAAGCTTTTTCCCTGAGTCTTGAGATAAAACGACTTAGAGCAGCCACGCAGCCTACTAGCCTCTGAATATGCTTGAGCTCGGTTGGCGCCTCTAGTCGGGCCAGGGCTCGTATTTTTGCCGGATTGGCCTCGATTCCTCAGCTAGACATGATAAAGCCGAGGAGTTTGCCCGCGGGTACGCCGAAAACGCACTTCTCCGGGTTGAGTTTGATCTGGTACTCCCGTGGGCTGTTAAATGTGTCGCGGAGGTTGTCGACCAACTGTCCGACGTGCTTAGTCTTAACCACTACATCGTCGACGTAGGCCTCGATGGTTTTTCCGATGTGTTTTTCTAGGCATGCTTGGATCATGCGCTGGTATGTTACCCCGGCGTTTTTCAGCCCGAAAGGCATTGTATTGAAGCAAAATGGCCCGTAGGGCATAATGAAGGTGGTTGCGGCTTGATCGGAGACTTTCATCTTTATCTGTTGATACCCCGAGTAGGCGTCCAGGAAGCACAATGAATTGTGCCCGACGGTGGCATCCACAATCTGGTCGATGCGGGGTAGTGGGAAGGGGTCTTTGAGGCAAGCCTTGTTAAGGTCTTTAAAATCGACACACAGGCGCCAGGACTTATCCTTCTTGGGTACCATGACTAGATTGGCGAGCCACTCGGGGTGCTTTATGTCTCTTATGAATCCGGCCTCGAGAAGTTTAGCCAGTTCTTCACCCATCGCTTGACGCTTGGGTTCAGAGAAGCGCCAAAGTGCTTATTTGACAGGTTTGTAGCCCTTTAGGATGTTCAAGCTGTGTTCGGCGAGCCTGCGGGGTATCCCCGGCATATCTGAGGGATGCCAGGCAAATATATCCCAGTTTTCTCTAAGGAAGTTGCGTAAGGCCTCGTCAATCTCTGGCTCAAGATTTGCCCCGATTGATGTCGTTTTAGCCGGGTCAGTGGGGTGCACTTGAAACTTTATTATGTCGTCAGCCGGCTTGAATGAGGTCGACTTCGGCCGTTTGTCGAGGATGACATCATCTCGGTCGACTTCGGCTCGAAGTGTCGTTAATTCCTCGGCTGCGAGGGCCTCGGATAGGGACTCTAGGGCGAGCGATGCCATCTTGTTTTCGGCCCTTAGTGCCCTATCGGGGTTGCTCGCGATCGTAATGATCCCGTTGGGTCCCAGCATTTTGAGCTTCATGTAGCCGTAGTGTGGAATTGCTTGAAATTTCGAGAAAGCGTCCCGTCCCAGGAGGGCGTGATAGCCACTTTTAAAGGGGGGCGATATGGAATGCTATTTCTTCGGATCGGTAGTTGTCAGGTGTTCCAAAGACCACATCCAAGGTGATTCTCCCGCTGCAACGTGCTTCGCGTCCGGGTATTATACCTTTAAAGGTGGTACGACTCTGTTCGATGCGCGATTTATCGATTTGCATCATGTCCAGAGTATCTTCATATATTAAGTTTAAGCTGCTACCCCCGTCCATGAGCACCTTCCGAAGACGGCAGCTGCCCACGATTGGGTCAAGAACCAGTGTGGCGGGGCACCTGCTCGAGGCGGACCTCGGTTGATCTTTATGATCAAAGGTGATTGGCGTGTCTATCCACGCGCCCCGGGCGGCTACTTCCCGGATTGAATTAACTTCCCGGAGGGCCCGCTTCCTTTGGTTGTTGGACGTGAAGGTTTCGTAGATCATTGGGACTTCGTCATCGCCCGATGGCTCCTCCGAGCGCCTAGGCGTGGTAGTTAGGAGGGCTAGGCCTCCCTTAGCTACTTGCCTCATCACCCAGCAGTCACGAAGGCTGTGAGTTGGGCTGGTGTTTAGTAGAACGGAGTGGATCGGGCACGGCTTATCTAGGAGGCCATCGAGGGTGGTCCTAGATCGGTCCGCGGTTTTCTTTTTCCGAGGTCGCGTGAATGTCGTGCTTTAATCACGGGGCTCATGATGAGGCGCGGGCCTGTCACGTTTCAAGTGGCTGCCACAGATCGAATCTGTTCATTTTTTCTAGGCCAGCCAAGCGTCTTCGATGGCGCAGAATCTCGACACCAGATCGGATAGTTCGGGGAGTGTTTGGACACAACGACGGGTGAGAGCATTCGAAACGCCCTTATCTCTACAGCCGCGCTGAAAGGCTGCTATTATTTCTGAGTCCTGGTAATCTGGTATGTCATCTTTGACAGACAAAAACCTGGCCCAGAAGTGCCTGATCGACTCATCAGGTAGCTGTCGCACATAGGCTAGATCCCAAACGTCAGAAGGGCCCGATTTGTCGGGACAATATTCGACGTGGGATGTGTTTGGGAAAGGAACTTTGATCTCCGTAGGCCGAGGGCTTGAAGCCCTGACGTTTTTGTCCTGCGAGGGACATGCAACCGCCGGAGAGGCTGAGCTGATTGGGGGATCCGACTTATCGGTTGTCTCCAGCCGGCCGCTGTCAGAATCGCTTTCCAGAAAGTACCTCAGCCCTTCGCTCTTTACGGAGGCTCCGGTCAGGGTGAAAGAGGGGTAGGGATCGTTCCTTGCTCATAAAGGAGCGAGAGCGATCTGGCGATGATGGTTTCGGGCATAGAAATAGTGCCCTGGGGGTTGGAGTCGTTGACCGACGATCCCATCGATCCTTTGCTGATCTCAAAGTGGAACTCTTAATGAAAGCACCAGTGTCGGTGTAAAAACTGGCTGACCTCGGGGTAGGGGGTCCCGAGCTGTAGATCTCGGATCAATGGTAACAGGAACAAAGGAGACGGCGTTTACCCAGGTTCGGGCCCTCTCGAAGAGGTAATACCCTACATCCTGCTTTGATTATATTGATGATGGAGTATCGAATACAGGCTTGATCTACCTTGAGATCGTAAGGAGAAGTCTAACCCTAGGGCTAGGTGGATGGTAATTGTGATTCCGTGTCCTCTATAGGTTAAACCCTCTGGCTTATATACACGTCAGGTAGGGCATCTAGGGCTACATAGGCGGTATCCAGGGATGCGTATGGAGGCGGCAGGAGATGTCTTGGGGTTTACTCCAAGTCTTCGGCAGATGCAATCTTGATCACGTCATGTCCTCCGGAGTCCATCTGAATGAGAACAAGGGCCTTCGGGCCCAACCCGAGGACTATGGGCCGATCAGGTCGGGACCCCCTAGTCCAGGACACCGTCACTAGCTATTTGGGGGCATGCTTTCATAGCTATAGTTCCCCTCCTGTCGACACGAAGTGGGGGCCGGATGAGCAATATTGTGCGCTTTGTGAGACAGGTGCCACATCAAAGATGTGCATTGGGTATTTGAACATCAAACCACCCTTTCCATACATATATATTTGGTCCACATGCAGGTGTGTTTGTGTTCTGACCCTTTCCCGCGTTTTTTTGCCAAATTTATAAATAGCAGACGAGTCGGAGGAAACAACTGTCTATGATTGTAGCCGCAACAGACACGGTTCCCTCAGAGTACCCGTGTGCCACGCCCGTGCCCCTGTCACATCAGCATAGTCGATTGGGCTCCACGAGGCTTCCCTCGCAATCTCAAAAATATATACCCGCCTGGAGGGTTTTTCTGTTTGATAGCACACGATTATCATGTTTGGGCCGTGTGCGATGTTTGTTGCTCCCGCTCCTCTTCAATCCCTTCATCCAAATTTTCAGTAGCCCCGGCATTTTACTCCCACCTGCATCCCTCGCAATCTCAAAAATATCTACCCGCGTGGAGGGTTTTTTTGTCTGATAGCACACGATTATCATGTTTGGGCCGTGTGTGATGTTTATTGCTCCCGCTCTGCTTCAATCCCTTCATCCAAATTTGTAGTATCCCCGGCATTTTATTCTTGCCTAGTAAAATTTTCACTAGCCGCGGCATTTCCTCAAACACCACCTTTGCCCTCCTCCACACACACACCCCAGCCAAAACCTCTGCTCACACACACACCACCCCTCCCTCGCTCGAAACCCTAGCTATCCCGCCGCCGCCGCCTCGCCTCGACCATCAACCTCTGCTGGCACGCCTATGCAGGTTACCCACCGATCTCCATGCCCTCACCGCCCTGAGTTTCTTAGATGACGCCTGCGAAACACCCCCTTTCCCACAGATCCCCATCCCCACCCCCCCACCCAATCCAGAGCATCGCAACCTAAGCCCGGCTATGCTTCCCGGGGAGCTCGAGGAGCGAATGGCCAAAAAGAGGTTTATCGCGGCCTCTTCGTCCGACGATGGCCAGGTGGCCGCCGAGGCCGTCGAGTGATGAGGACATCACTACCACAGTTACACCCATAGCCCCTGCTACTACACACACTGGACCAATTACTAGAGCTCAAGCACGCCAATTAAATTAGCAGGTACTTTCGTTTCTTGGAAACCCTTCTAATGTTCATGAACATATGATGCTGCCTAAATTAGATACTTTTGTTTTACTTATGAATGAAGGGCTTAGCATGGACAAGAGGGATGGCCATTGGAGCAGGATCAAGCATGGAGCGGAAGGTGTGTGCGCGGGAGACATCAATGGTGCTTCAAGTGATGATTTCAGGACTTTGAAGCCACCATAATGAGTGCATGAAGGCTTGGACGAAATATACAAGATGCCACTTCATAAATTTCGTCCAGAGGCTATTATAGGTGCCGCGTCACCTTATTATTGGGCCAGGCCCATGTAATTTCGAAATACACTTAATAGGCAGTTTTTAGAGTCCTTATTAATAGGGAAAACGACTTAGGACAGAATTTAGTCCCACCTTGCCAAGGGTGGACGAAATTCCCCTCCGTCTCCCTATAAATATAGCCATTAGGGCGTCGTTTTAGACTTGGGTTTTGTTTAGATTAAAAGTCCGCTATAGTTGCAACTTCGCGTACTTCGTTTGTGTTCAACGACCAGACCAAGACGTCACATAACCCCACTTTCATTAATAAAGTTTTCCTCTTATATTCGCAATATTCAGATTGCAATTTCAATTTCTTGCTTATACTTCATTTGCACGCAAGAAATAGACCTTCGTGGTCAGGTTGATCGTGCTCCGGCGTGGTCAATAACCTCTTGGAGTTGGTTTAGCGATTGCTAAGGCGCGACATCATCGCACGTTCGTAGTCGGATCGTCAAAGTCGACATCTACCAAAATGATAGCCACCACCTCATCGAAAGACGGGACACCTTTTCCTCTATCAAGTGGCATTAGATTTCCAGGTTGCTCAGTGAGATTTTCCCAATTTTCGTAGTCTAGATTGCATCTGTTCTTCATACCTACAGTCCACGAAAAAGCCACACACACAAAAATTAGGGTTAGTTCATCATATCCGAACCAATCTGAGCCTTTTGCAATTTTCTGTTCGGTGTTTTGCTTTGTTGAGTTTGCGGTTGCATCGTCGTGTCGAGTTGCTGGTCTTAGCGTCTAGTCCTTTAGAGTTTCGAGTTCTGTTCACAAGTTTTCACATCGCCGCCGCACCATCTTCATCGCTGCCATATACCACCACCGCAACATATTCATCACCGCTGCCATATACAACCACCGCAACATATTCATCACCGCTGCCATATACCACCACCGCATCATATTCATCACCGCTGCCATATACCACCACCGCATCATACCCACCGCTGCCATATACCACCACCGCACCACCAATCTGAGTCCATCTATACCACCGCATATACGCCCCCAATCCGAGTCCATCCCATATTCGGTTTGGTTTCGCGTTCCATCTGTCGCCAGATTCGAGTTGCCTTGTCTGAGTAGGTTTTGGATTTCATCAATCTTGCCCTGTTCGTAGAAGAGAGGTGATTTCCAAAAAAAACAAAAGAGTCTGGAAACCACCCTCCGTTTAGGACCAAAATTTTCCAAAAACGCACCTGCCAAAAAAAATTGGCTATCCTATTTTTAGGTGTTCGCGAGCGTTTTGAGACAGTCCCCATTATAGAAAGTTTTTTTTAACAGTTTCAAATTTTTGGTCCGTGCAGTCAAAAAAAATCGTGCCTATCTTGTTTTTAGACCTCGGGAAGAGTTTTGAGACACTCACCATTATAGCGATTTTTCGCTGAAAAAATAATAATAATAAAAAGAGCGCAAAAAAAAGCACCAAAAAAGAGAAAAAAAATCAGAGTGTGCTTTTCACTAGATTACGTGCCACGCCGTGATTTTGTAGGTGTTCTAGGCTCGCGTCTCTAGTACGGTCTAGCCTAGGACCAGCACAGTACCGTCGTTGAGCCTTTATTCAACTTTGCATCTTTGAATTTATTATTGCTGACCCTTTTTGCTACCATATTATAAGCCTTCCCAGCTACACATACATCTACGTCGTGCGTTTGACAACACCTGGCTATCGCTCTACCCGAGCTTTGAGAGTTTTGACTACAACGGTTACCGATTACTGCCTACTGCTTGGTAAGAACGGGTAAGAATTTGTGATTCACTTGACAGATTTTTGACTTTCCACCACACCACTTCATATTAGTAGTCTGTAGGACATATTCTTGTGTGTTTCTATTGCTGCTAACCATGACAGGATCACAAGCCGACAAGATAGACTGGGAGAACATGACGCAGAAGGAACTACATGATAAATTTCAACAAATGCTGGGTGAACAGGTACAAGACGTGATGAGCAGCTTTGGAAAGGCCCTGGAGAGGATAGATGACATTGAGAATACAATTGACACCAAGTTGGATGCCAAGTTCGATGAACTGCTCGCGCGTCTGCCACCACCACCTGCTGCCCCTGCTGCACCATTGCAACACCAACAACGACCACCTCCACGTCGCCCCGCTCAAGTAGGACGAGCGCAGCGTGTTCCCCTTGAGCCAGGTCAACATTCGGGTGCCGCTGGAACTGCTGCTGATGCTTCTGTGGCTCCTGCTGCTACTGTTGACGAGAACGCTGATTACGAGGATGAGGTTGCTCAAAATCAGAACTAAGTGCAACCACCAGCACCACCACCAGGTCGTCCACATGCATACGATCGCAACGGTAGGGCTGCACCACCCCCTCAGGTACGAGATCATGACCATATCCCTAAACTGAAATTGAATATTTTGCTATTTGAGGGTAGATACATTCCTGATGTATATCTTACTTGGGAGCTAGAAACTGAACAATGTTTACATGCTTACAATATCTTGAGGATAGACGTGATGCTGGTGCTGTTTGTGCATTCACTAGTTTTGCTTGTGTTTGGTGGTCTGAGCATTGTCGATTATATCATGATAATATCCCCACTACATGGGCTGCTTTGAAAATTGCTATGCGTACTCGTTGGGTTCCACCATATTACGAAGGTGAATTACTTCAGAAATTGCAGCGTTTAAGACAAGGAAAAAATCTGTAGGAGAATATTATCAGGAATTACAAACTGGTATGATTAGATGTGGTATTGTTAAGGATAATGAAGCTATGCTTACACGTTTTATGGGTGGACTAAACAGAGAAATTCAAACCATAAGTATAAGGAGTATAACAATATCACTCGTTCGTTCCATCTTGCTTGCAAAGCTGAACATGAAGTGCACGATCAACAAGCATTGGCGCGAACTAATTTTTCTGCAGGTCGATCTTCATCATGGACACCACGTACATCATCTACTTCCACACGTCCGGCTGCACCACCGCCTACTTCAGCTGCTAACTCCAACCGAGATACAAGAAAACAGGCACCACCATCATCCGCCAAGAGTACACCTTCCGGTCCCGCATAGAGCTCTTCTTCATCCATGGCATCAACAGGGCCAACACATGATGTTATATGTCATCGTTGCAGTGGTCGTGGTCATTATGCGAGCAAATACCCATCCCAGCGTGTGATGGTTGTTACTAAGGATGGTGGGTATGAGTCCGCTAGTGATTATGATGAGGAGACCTTGGCTCTTATTGCTAGTGAAGAACAAGGTGGAGATGATTCTTAACAAGAGACACAATACATGGTTGCTGAAGACGTTGACAGGTATGAAAGTTTAGTTGCTCAACGTGTTTTGAGTGTGCAGGTAACACAGGCTGAGCAAAATTAGAGGCACAATTTGTTTCATACAAAGGGAGTTGTGAAGGAACGTTATGTCCGTGTCATAATAGATGGAGGGAGTTGCAACAACTTGGCTAGCATGGAGATGGTGGATGTCGGCGTACGACACCTATGGGATCGCGTGGATCCCTTTTACGGTTCGGCAAGGGAGAAGATTTGCACAAAGAGCGGATCCAACGATCAACGCGGGGATCTTTACCCAGGTTCGGGCCGCTGAGAAGCGTAAAACCCTACTCCTGCTTTGGTTTATTGTGGGTGTTCTTAAGCTCAAGTACACGGAGCGCTTGCGATGAACAGTACGTTCAAGAAGCAGGTACGCATGCAGAATGGGCCAGAAGGTCCTCTTCCCCTGTAGCTTCGCCTTGGGCCCCCTTTTGTACGTCCAAGGGGTCACCCACAGTGGCGAACAGTAAGTACAAGAGGTGTAAAGTTGCTACAGGATTTACATGTTTATCACTGACGACTTAGGACAAACGCATTTAATGCTCCACTTAGGTGTCCCTTACTTTCTTGGGGATGGAAAAAGAGCCCGTCCCATCAGCACCGCTTAACCCCATCCGCCGTTAGTGCCATGACACGCACACAGGAGGACAAGCCCTAAATGATAGGCTGGTCGTTGCGCTAGAGCGGTGGCAGGGCGGTGGGATCTTGCCGGGTGCGAGGTCTTGCCGGGCCTTCACGAGCCTTCCCGGCAAGATCTTGCCGGGAAGCCAGCCTTCGGTCTTCTGTCTTTTGATCATTAGCTTGAGTGCCTTCTTGATATTCTTGTGTTTGTTTCCAGCTGTTCTCCGGCAGACCTTGCCGCTGGTATGGCTGCAACCGTCCGTGCACAAGTATGGGGTACTAAAAGACCCAACTTTAGTACACCGACAGGAGCCCCCGGGCCTAGGTCATACACGGGTGCGAGGCATTGTTGGGCTAGGCCCAAACAGTGCACGGGCACCCGTGGCAGGAGTTAACTGTTATAATCCTCTTATTTACCGCGCTCCCCCACGACGCAAATTAAATGCGGGACGTGGGATACGTGCGCGGAATGGCCGCAGTAGTAGTGCGCCCGTAAAAATGCATTCATATTGATTAGTAAAGAGGCAGCCTCCGCTCCTTCCCCATAAAAGGGAATCCACAGAGGCGCTGCTCATTTACCTCTAGTCATTTCCAATCTGGAGACCACCATCGCCTTCTTCCTCAAGCTTGAAGCAGAGCCTCTCCCATCCATCCGCCATCCCCACGCCCTCATCATTCTCGGCCCCCGCTTCCACAGTCGCCATGCCGCCCAAAGCAAGCAAGGGCAAAGCGGCGAAAGCCGCTGACTCGGATGCAGAGACGGAGAAGACCGAGCTGGTGGAGATGCGGAAGGAAAACGCCGTCTTCGCCCCGACTCTTGACATGCGCGCCCTGGTTGAGCGGTACATGTGTATGTGGGGGAAGGAGACGAAGGCTCAGCTTGCTACTCGCGCGCTCCCAGCTTCCGTCAAGGGCGGTCCAGATAAATTCCCCTTCTTTGTCGCTTATTTTTACTACGGGCTCTGCCCTCCGTTTTCTGATTTCTTCATCGACATCATGTACACATACGGCTTCCGCCTCTTGGATTTTACGCCGAATGCCGTGACATGCATGTCAGTCTTTGCCCATCTCTGTGAGAATTTCGCCGGAGTAGCTCCCAGCACAGCCCTCTTTCGGCACTACTTCATTCCCCGTATCGAAACGGGAGATGCCCTTTCTGGTTCTATCACCTGGATTCCAAGGGCATGGAATAAAGAGATATATCCAGACGGTCTCTACCGTAAGAAGTGGGATGAATGGCGGTCCGAGTGGTGCTGGATTAAGGAGAAAGATCCTCAGCCGTTATGTTCGCCCCGACAAACGAAAGTGGTTCGCGGCAAGGACTGGAGCGCTCTCGATCCTCAGGATGAGAAACTTGCAATCGCGATTACCAGGATCCACCGTCTCAAGGTTGCCGGGCTCACAATAGAAATGGTTGGCGCTGATTTCCTCCGCCGTCGCATCGCCCCTCTGCAGAACAAAGGGAGGCCGGCCTGGGAGTTCAAGAATGCAGCAGATATCATGAGGCTGCGCCCTGGTCTGAACAACAACTTGACAGTCGTGCAACACACAGCTCTCTGCCACAAATTGTTCAGGCCTGACGGGAAATATAAGTTGCCGGCTGGCGTAATTCCCCTGTGCAACAACTCTGCCTTGAGCTCAGTCATCGCCATGATGCCGGTGTGTAATGCTCACGGTCCTGACGGAACTTGGGAAGAGCCATCCTCGGAGCACGCACAGGAGTTCTTTGATAATTTGTCGGAGAAAGCCATCCGGGAAGAGCCAACCCTCTTCGGCCCCACCACTGAAGAAGAAGTGGCTTACATCGCCAGCAGGGCGGAAGAGGTGAACCTAGCCGCGAAGGCCGGCAGCTTTGGCTTCGCGAAAGAGGAAGCCAGCGAAGGAGAGATAATGTTAGAGGAGACCCTTGTCGAGCAAGGTGAAGCTGCCGGGGAGCAGAGCGGCATGGTTGCCGGGAGCTCTTCTGTCGAAGACACAGCCGAGGAGCAGCTGCACGAGGAGCCCCCAGCTCCAGAGAAGAAAAAACGTGTTCTTCGGAAAGCCGTCTCTGGCGTCCCAACACATCAGCCTCCCTCGAGTGGTGAGGTTCCCGGCAAGGAGGCGGCCGGCAAGGCTGCGCAGCGGCAAGGAGCCCAACAGCAACCCGCGCGACGTACGAGACGCACGACCGCGGCAACAACTGGAGCGGCGGGGGCGTCTCATACGACGGCACCAACAGCTGGAGCAGCAGGATCATCTCAATCTACTGCTTCTGCCACAGCCAAGCGTCCCAGGACCCCTTCTCCACCCCCTCGCATGGACATTGTAGAGGAGGTTGACTTCGACATCTCCTCTTTTAGTCCAGAAAGAGAAGAGTAAGGGTCCTTGCCGCATCTTTCAACTTCTGAATTCCTGGTCTTGCTTAACTTATTTGTTTTGCTTCGGCCTGTCTCCACAGAGATACGGAAACGTTGGCGCAAAGGATGGCGAAGAAGGCGAATACTTCAACGGGTGATGAGCCTCCGGCAAGCACCGTAGGTGCGCCAGAGGCCATCGTCATCAGCCCGGAGCCCAGCCCTCAACGCAGCCTCCAACCCAGCCCCCAGCGTGAGCCCACTACTCATTTTCCGTTGGCGAGCGTTGGGGAGAATATCTTCGCCATTGACATCACCGGGCTTGTAGGAGAAGAACGGCAACAAGGAGAGCCATCGGAGGCCGCCACTGACGTGCCGCCTCCGTCGACCACGTCGCCCAGAGGTGAACCGTCGGCAAGGGCTTCCACTGGCGAGCCCATTCGCGTTGAAGAGGAGCCGGCAAGCACGGGCATTGGCAATCCTACGTCGGCAACCAACGTTGCCGGGAAAGGAGAAACCACCTCTCAACAGCTCGACACAGGTAAACCATTTGCCTTGGCACACTTGTCATTCTTTCTTTATTTTTGTCTTCTTGAACTTCAACCTCGGTCTCATCTTGTTTCCTTTCCTGGTCTTCAGATCTCCTTTCGGTGGAACAGATGGACGTTGACGTTGTCATCAAAGAGACCGCCAAGGATGTTGCCGCCGAGGCCGACAGAGCCGCGGCTGACGAAGCCGCCAAGGCAGCACAGGAGGAAGCCACCAAGGGGTATGCTGAGGGGGCCGGCAAGGAGGCTGGCGACCATACTGACGGCATTCCTGCCGCAGGAGCGCCTGGCGCTACACCGGTCACAGAGCCCCCAGTTGCCGGCGAGGCGGTTGTCGAGGATCAACCGTCAACGTCCGACGCCCCCCCGTCAAGCAGATACCTTAAGGTTGGCGACAACCTGTTCGTCAGCATACCAGGGACGGCAAGCATCGGGGTGCCAACCGAAGGAGAAATCTTTGACGAAGACGTCATCGCCGCCGCTGGACTCAAGATCGTTGATGAGCCACGCGCTAGCAGCAGTGGGTCCAGGGAAGAACAGCTCCTCCAAGCCATGAGCGACAACTATCAATAACTCCAGGCGCTTCACCGCACCCGAAAGGAGAGGTTGGACCCCAGGGCAGCAGTTGTTGAAGCAGCGGAAGCAGATTTCCAGAAGCGCGTCGAGGAGACGCAAGTCTGGTACGCCGAGGCCTTCCAGGAACTAACGGCTAGTCGGGAGCAGTTGAATCAGAGTTGGAATGAGTTCCTCTTAAAGCAGTCCGACGCCGAGAGGGCACAGGAGGAGGCTGCGCAGCAGGCTGCTGCAGAGGAAGCTCGTTTAACGGAACGCCGCGTCGGGCTCGATGCTCATGAAGAGGACCTCGCCGCTCGCGAGGAGGCGCTTGCTGCCAAGCTCCGCAGCAAGGACGAAGAGATCGAGAAGCTTGTCGCGCGGCGAACCCAGGAGCTGGAGCAGAGACACAAGGAAACACTCGAAGCTCTGGCCATAGATCACGCCGGCAAGTTAAAGGGAGCCATCGATGCTGCCGAAGCTGCAGAGGCCGCCAAGAACGAGCTGGGCGATCAAGTGAAGAGGCTGGAAGCAGATCTTGAGGGCCACAGCAAGGAGATCTCAACTCTCAAAGCCGACAGAGAGAAGACTCTCTTCAGCCTGGCGGAGATGCAAGCCGCCATGTCCGACAAGACCAAGGAGCTCACCTCAGCCAATGAATCCATCGTTGATCTGAAACTGAAGCTGGCGACGCTGGAGGAGTCTCTTGAGAATGGCAAGGCTCGCGAGAGGGCTTTGATTAAAGACCTCCAAAGTGAGAAGAGCCTGCTCAACAGCGCCGCCGCCACTTATAATGATTTTGAGAAAGGCGTGAAGATCTGGACTGAGCGCCTTGTAGACGTCGCGGAAAGGCTTGCCGCAGAACTGTCCACCATGGGCCAGCAAGACTTCAACTATTCTTGTGACGATAGGGTGTCTTCGAGCGCCAAGCTGACCATGTTCTTCGAGAGCATCGTTGACGCCCTCAAGGTGCTCTAGTCTAACCGAGAAACCCATCTGGCCAACGAATCCCGCAAGCTCTGCTGGGCCGTCCTCCGCAAGGTACTCGTCAAAGTGGTGCATAAGAACCCTGGCATCAACCTCACCAATGATCTTGCTAGCTTGCCGAAGGATGCAGACCTCAAGGCACTCGAAGAGCTTGTCGCGCCCATCGTTGACAGAGTGAGCCAAGTCCAGAGGGTCGAAGGCCAGCGCAGGGACTAGCCGCTTCACTCCATTTTGTCGCCACCATTTCATGCCAAAGACAGTTTTATCTTAAGTTAGAATCGCGGCGACCATCAATGTAATATAACTTGCTATGTCTTGGATGAACGCATGCTATTTCCCTTGTCTGATTTCTTTCTGTATGGTTCATGCCCGACGCTTATCGGGATCTTACCGGTGCGCACACCCTTGTCGCGAGCGCTTTGAGAAACGGATCCTTAGCAGCCTGCTGGAGGTGTCGCTGCCTACAAGATACCTTGACGTTTTTAGTGCAGCCACTTAAGCTGTTGAGCGGACTCGAAACAAAGTAAGGGCGCAACCAATCACGACAAGGTTCCTTCCCGTGCAGGTTTTCCATACAAAAGCCGAAATCGTTCAAGGAAAATAGGTCTAGAATAAAAATTTGCTTAAGAGTTTTGCAACTTAGCTTTTTGTTGTTGTACTCCTTGTTGCAATATGTCGACTTGAACATCGCCTGTTGGTGTCCATACCATCATTCCCCCCCGGCAAACTTGCATGCGAGGAAACCTTCTGTCCTTTGAGAAAAAGAAAGAAGAGAAAATAGAGATATGGAACCTTGGCGGTTCATTAATGCTTACCGGAAGCAGGTGTAATACAATATCTCAGACAAGCATGCATATAGATTGACATGAAAATCGACAAGAATTGTAAAACACTTAAGTTTATTCAACTATGGACAGGGTCTACGCCCCTGGCTTTGTACAAAGGATCATATGTCTTGCCGGCAAAACTTGTACAAAAGGTGGTTGCCGGGAGACCCGGCAACCGCGCCTTATGGATAGAACTTACGAAGGTGTTCGATATTCCAGGAATTGCTTACTGGAATGCCATCTTCGGTCTCCAGGCGGACTGCGCCGGGCCTGGTGGCTCGTACTACCCGATAAGGGCCTTCCCACTTCGGCGTCAACTTGTTAGAACTCTTGGCCGACTGAACGCTCCGAAGAACAAGGTCGCCTTCCTCAAGGCTTCGAGCATGAACCTTGCGGCTATGATAGCGGCGCAAGGCTTGCAGCTAGCGTGCAGCTCGCACAGCAGCCCGAAGACGATCTTCCTCAAGGAGCGTGGCGTCATCTTGGCGCAGCTGCTCTTGCTCGAGCTCATCATAAGCGAGCACTCGAGGTGACCCGTATATGAGTTCCGTGGGGAGAACTGCTTCTGCCCCGTAGACTAGGAAGAAGGGTGTCTGGCCGGTAGCTCATCAATCCAGCGTCTTCCGCACTTGCGCAGCTTGTCGAAAGTCCTTGTCCTGAGACCTCGCAACACTTCAGCATTTGCCCTCTCCGGTTGGCCGTTGCTTCTCGGGTGAGCAACAGAAGCAAAACAGATTTTGCCGCCAAGGTCTTGGACGTACTGCATGAAGGTGCGGCTCGTGAACTGCGTGCCGTTGTCGGTGATGATCCTGTTTGGTACACCAAAACGACACACTATTCCCTTGAAGAACTTGACGGCTGATTGTGCTGTCACCTTTCTCACTACTTCCACTTCCGGCCACTTCGTGAACTTGTCAATAGCAACGTACAAGTATTCGAAGCCCCCGGCGGTGCGAGGAAAGGGGCCCAATATGTCAAGCCCCCAGACCGAAAATGGCCAGGAAAGAGGGATTGTCTGAAGAGCTTGAGCTGGCTGATGCAATTGCTTTGAATGGAACTGGCACGCTTCACACTTGGTTACTAGTGCAGTTGCATCTTGGAGAGCAGTGGGCCAGAAGAAACCTTGCCGGAATGCCTTGCCGACAAGAGCTCTTGAGCCTATGTGGGAGCCACATATGCCTCCATGTATTTCTGCCAACAGCTCAAGTCCATCCTCCCGAGGAATACACTTCAATTTCACACCGTTCAGTCTCTTTCTGTACAGGACGTCGTCAACGAACTGGTAGATACTAGACTGACGGGCTACTTTTTCCGCTTCTTCCTGTTCTTCAAGGAGTTCTCCTGTTTGAAGGAATTGGACGATGTGTTGTGCCCATGTTGGAGCCTGCGGCTCGACAACAAGGACCAAAGGCATATCTTCGGCCGCGGGAGCGCTTGCTTCTGCGGCAAGAACCTGAGGTTCTGCGCGAAGCTGCTGCTCACCGGCAACCGTGTCGTTCCCGGCAACTTCCTTGGCGGCGGCTTCCGGGAGCTTTGCAGGAAAGTACTGGCCGGAACTCAACTTCCTTCTTTTCTCTTGCCTCGTCGATGGTGTTACGGATGGCTGAGTCAAGCGGAGCACAAAAGTTCCTGGTTCCACAGGTAACTTGAGGGCAGCACGCTTTGACAGGTCGTCGGCAATGCTGTTCTCTGCACGAGGAACATGCTCTGTTTGCAACCCGTCAAAACGCTCTTCCAGCTTTCTCACTTCATCTACGTATGCTTCCATCAACGGGCTCTGATAGTCTTTGTTAACTTGCCTGACGACAAGTTGTGAGTCACCTCTGACGATGAGCTTCTTAATTCCAAGGTCGGCCGCGATCCTAAGACCGGCAAGCAGCCCTTCATATTCTGCAGTGTTATTTGTTGATCTCTCCCGGGGAAAGTGCATCTGAATTACGTACTTGAGGTGCTCTCCGGTGGGTGCGACAAGCAGCACGCCAGCACCGGCGCCTTGCAGCGAGAAAGCTCCGTCAAAGTACATAATCCATTCTTGATTTGTTTCCTTGCCGGGGGTGGTTGTCTCTTGAATTTCTTCGTCTGGCGTCGGTGTCCATTCTGCAATGAACTCTGCCAAAGCTCTGCTCTGAATAGTTGAAGTGCTTTCAAATTTGAGACCAAAACTTGACAGTTCCAACGCCCACTCCACAATTCTGCCGATCGCATCTGGATTTCGTAAAATCCGTTGCAACGGGAAGCGAGTGACGACGGTGATTTCATGTGCCTGAAAATAATGGCGCAGCTTCCTTGAGGCCATAAGAAGGCCGAAGAGCAGCTTCTGCACGCCAGAATATCTTGATCTAGCCCCCTGCAACAGGGAGCTGACAAAATAGACTGGGCGCTGCACCATCTTTTTCTTCTGCGTTGCTTCATTCGACTGCGCGGACCCTGCCTTGTCGGCACCAGACTCTGCCGGGGAGAATCCCAGCTTGTCGCTTGACGGGCTTGCCACTGCCGCTCCTTCTTCGTCGACTTCTCTCTACGCCACTAGGGCAGCACTAACCACTTGATTCGTGGCCGCTAGATATACTAGCAACGGCTCTTGTGGTTTAGGCGCGACTAGTGTTCGGGGAGAGGAGAGGTACCTCTTCAAGTCCTGCAGCGCTGCCTCCGCTTCCGGGGTCCATTTCATTGGACCGGACTTCTTCAAGATTTTGAAAAAGGGCAGGGCGCGCTCAGCGGATTTGGAGATGAACCTGCTCAGAGCAGCAACGCAGCCGGCAAGTCGACGCACATCTTTGACACGTCTCGGTGCTTCAATCTGCTCAATTGCCTTGATCTTGTCGGGATTTGCTTCGATTCCACGCTGAGACACAAAGAACCTGAGAAGCTTGCCGGATGGAACACCAAACACACACTTCTCAGGATTGAGCTTCAGATTGATCCTGCGCAGATTTGCAAATGTCTCTTCTAAATCTTGTATGAGTGTTGCCTTGTCCTTGGTTTTAACCACTATGTCATCCATATAAGCTTCCATATTTCTATGCAGCTGGGGCTCAAAACCGATCTGGACCGCTCTTGCAAACGTTGAACCAACACTTTTCAACCCGAAAGGCATGCGTATGAAGCAATACGTGCCACATGGGGTGATAAATGCGGTTTTCTCTTCGTCTTCCTTTGACATGAAAATCTGATGATACCCTGAATAAGCGTCAAGAAACGACAGCAAATCACAGCCAGCAGTGGAGTCCACAATCTGGTCGATGCGCGGCAAGGGAAAAGGATCTTTTGGACAGGCTTTATTGATATCTGTATAGTCGATACATAGCCTCCATTTTCCATTCGCCTTGCGCACTACAACTGGATTGGCCAACCATGTTGGATGGAGCACTCCTCTGACTAAACCTGCCGCTTCTAGTTTCCTGATTTCTTCGGCAATAAATTCTTGCCGCTCCAAAGCTTGCTTCCTAACTTTCTGCTTGACGGGCCGCGCATGAGGACAGACAGCAAGGTGGTGCTCGATTACCTCCCTGGGAACACCGGGGATATCAGATGGTTGCCATGCAAACACATCGATATTCGCCCGCAGGAAGGCAATGAGCGCGCTTTCCTATTGGTCATCAAGGGTGGAACTCACGGTGAAAGTTCCTCCCGTACCATCCTCCTTGGCGGGCACCTGCTTAGTCGCCGGTGGAGCTGCCTTGGATTTCTTGCTCTTGCCGGTGGAGCTCTCCGGCACATCCTCAACGGGAGCGCAGCACTCCGAGGAGGTGCGCTTGCCGGAGTGTGTGCTAGAGGTCTTGCCGGTCTTCTTCCCTCCGGGAGCTTCGGCGGCAGGAGCAAGTGCCTTGGCGGCAGGTGCTGCGACTGCCTACCGGTAGAGTTGGTCGGTGCAGATAAGCACATCCTTTTTGTCGGAGTTGATAGTGATGACGCTCATCGGCCCGGGCATCTTCAATGTATTATAGGCGTAGTGTGATGCCGCCATAAACTTGGCCAACGCCGGGCGACCAAGAATCCCATTATATGGCAATGGAATCTTGGCGACGTCGAAGACGATCTTTTCTGTTCTGAAGTTGAGCTCACTACCAAACGTCACTGGTAGTGTGATCTTGCCCTTCGGCTGGCTCCTTCCCGGATTGATCCCTTGAAACGTGCCTGTTTCCTCGAGATCTTCGTCAGGAATTTGCAACTTCTTGATCACATCAGGCGAGATCAAGTTCAAAACGGCCCCACCGTCAACTAACATCTTTGTCACCTTGAGGTTGCGGATCGTTGGTGAAACCAACAATGGAAAACACCCGACCGCAGTCGTGCGATCAGGGTGGTCCTCGGCGTCAAAAATGATAGGCGTGTTGGACCATTTCAATGGTTTCCGGGCATCGACCGACGGCTCTGTCGCATTAATCTCGCGTGCCCACTGTTTAAGTCGGCGGTGAGAGGAATGCAACGAGGCGCCTCCGTCAACGCACATGGCTTCTGTAGCTTTCTAGAACTCATGCTCGTTGGACTCGTCGCCGCCTTCGTCATCATCGTCACCCCCTGTTCCTTGTCGCGGCCTCAAGCGGGCCTCTCCTTTTGTTGCTTGGCCTTGCCGCGGCGACCCCCTCGATCACCGCGTTTCTTGCCAGACCCCTCAGCACCATCCTGGGTCTTCTCCTTGTCTCGCCTCTCATACTCGACTTTCTGCTTCTCGACAAGCTGCTCAACTTGCCGGCAGTTTTGGAGGTCGTGACCCTTGGTACGATGGATCTTGCAGTACTGCTTGTCGGAGCCCTCCGGCTTGTCGGCAGCCACCAAGGCCTGACATGCGGCACACCCGGCATCCTCCTTGCCGGGGTCATCAACCTTAACCTTCTTGGCGGCGCTGGGGTTGCCGGATCCCTCGACGGCAAGCACGGCCTTGCCCTTGCGCTTCCTGTTACGCCGTCGGCCGTTCTTCGCCGAGGTGGTGGCATCTTCGCCTTCAGAGTCGATTTCCGCGCCAGCATCCTCGCCGGGGAATCTCCTCCCCTCCTCGGCCCGAGCACATCTGTCAGCCAGAGCATAAAGCTCGACGACATCCCTGACTTTGTTCATCGCCTGCTCTTCCCGCATCTTGCGGTTGCGCACGTTCTGATGAAACGCACTGATAATAGCGGCAGGATGAACGTCTGGGATGTTGTGCTGTATACGGCTGAATCTCTGTATGTACTTGCGCAAGGTTTCGCCCTCTTTCTAGGGGATGAGATGTAAATCGCTCTCCTGGCCAGGAGCCTGGTGGCCTCCAGTAAAGGCGCCAACAAACTCATGACACAAATCTGCCCAGGAGGAAATGGAATTCTCCGGCAAATGCATCAACCACGACCTGACGTTGGGCTTAAGCACCAACGGGAAGTAGTTGGCGAATATCTTGTCGTCTCGAGCTCCGGCAGCCTGCACCGCAATGGTGTAGACGCTCAGGAACTCTGACGGGTGAGTCTTGCCGTCGTATTTCTCCGGCACCTCCGGCTTGAACGTTCGGGAATTGGGCCACTGGACTTGCCGCAGCTCATGAGTAAAAGCTGGACAACCGACCTCGTAAGGCAAGCTACCAGAATACCCCGGCGCAGGCTCACCTACAGTGGGTCCCGTGCGCCTGTCAGATTGACGGCGCGCTTCCCGCCGCCGCTCGATGGTAGTTCGAGCGTCTTCTTTATTCCGTTCCCGAAGAACTTGACGTTGATCGCGGCGAACCCGCGGATCAGATGACGCCGTGGAACCATCATCACAGGCGTCGGTCCGCCGAGTAAGTGATCGCTGTTGTCGTAGCGGAGGGGAGCGCATCGTAGTCGTACCGCCTCCGGTCTTTTCGCCATCAGCACGCACCGACTCAGTGGACTGCCACCGCGAAGGCCCCGCCTGCTGCGGCCTGTCGTCATTAGCCAAGCCGATGAGGCTCTGAATAGCAGATCTCCACTCGTCTAGCTTCTCCGCAGCGGGAGGGAAATCTAGGAGCAGCTGAGCTCGTGCCAACGCTTCTGCCGGTGTAGGCGGCGGCGAAAGGTGCGAAGAACGTGAGGTGCTCTGACTCCTAACTGTGTTAGAAGGAGCTCCATCACGGTCTTGCGATCACGCCCTGCTTCCACCGGCGTGTTGGCATACATACTGGTCCCGTGCATCTTGGGAGTGATGCGCAGGGGTCTTTCCATGGGGGCGCCTGGAACCACCAACGTCGCGGCGCTGCCTGTCGCGCACGACCTGAGAAGGCCGCGGCGCATGCGCCGGCGTGGGTGTCTTGGAAGGCGCCGTCCCGTCCTTGGAGTTCGCTGCGCCACCCGTAGGTAGCATGGCTCCGTCCTTAGACCTGGCATCGCCGTTGTGAACGACGCCGCTCGTCTGGCTCTAATCGCCAGAACGTCGTGGAGGTTCGAGACCTCCACCTCCTCCACCAGCGCCCACGCCGTCGCCCGTCTGTGTGGGTACGGGCGGGCCGGACGCAGATGGATCAACCGCCGTCGCACCCTTCTTCTTGGGAGCCATGGCGATGAAAGTGAT
The DNA here is from genome assembly GCA_039707655.1 of Elymus sibiricus. Taxonomy (NCBI): domain Eukaryota; kingdom Viridiplantae; phylum Streptophyta; class Magnoliopsida; order Poales; family Poaceae; genus Elymus; species Elymus sibiricus. The sequence goes on from CM077668.1 coordinate 201,407,018, forward strand.
CAAGAACTGGCGCACTGACCGCTAGATCGGGTTCGCGCAATCTCTCTCCCCTACCTGGCGCGCCAAAGATGTCGGCGTACGACACCTATGGGATCGCGTGGATCCCTTTTACGGTTCGGCAAGGGAGAAGATTTGCACAAAGAGCGGATCCAACGATCAACGCGGGGATCTTTACCCAGGTTCGGGCCGCTGAGAAGCGTAAAACCCTACTCCTGCTTTGGTTTATTGTGGGTGTTCTTAAGCTCAAGTACACGGAGCGCTTGCGATGAACAGTACGTTCAAGAAGCAGCTACGCATGCAGAATGGGCCAGAAGGTCCTCTTCCCCTGTAGCTTCGCCTTGGGCCCCCTTTTATACGTCCAAGGGGTCACCAACAGTGGCGAACAGTAAGTACAAGAGGTGTAAAGTTGCTACAGGATTTACATGTTTATCACTGACGACTTAGGACAAACGCATTTAATGCTCCACTTAGGTGTCCCTTACTTTCTTGGGGATGGAAAAAGAGCCCGTCCCATCAGCACCGCTTAACCCCATCCGCCGTTAGTGCCATGACACGCACACAGGAGGATAAGCCCTAAATGACAGGCTGGTCGCTGCGCTGGAGCGGTGGCAGGGCGATGGGGTCTTGCCGGGTGCGAGGTCTTGCCGGGCCTTCACGAGCCTTCCCGGCAAGATCTTGCCAGGAAGCCAGCCTTCGGTCTTCTGTCTTTTGATCATTAGCTTGAGTGCCTTCTTGATATTCTTGTGTTTGTTTCTAGCTGTTCTCCGGCAGGCCTTGCCGCTGGTATGGCTGCAACCGTCCGTGCACAAGTATGGGGTACTAAAAGACCCAACTTTAGTACACCGACAGTGGAGAAGCTGTCTCTCACCACCAGACCACATCCGCATCCTTACTACATACAATGGTTCAACAACAGCGGCAAGGTTAAGGTAACACGTACTGTTCGTGTGCATTTTAGTATCTCTACATATGTTGATTCTGTTGATTGTGATGTGGTACCCATGCAAGCATGTTCTCTATTACTTGGTAGACCATGGCAATTCGATAAAAAATTTGTACACCATGGTAGGAATAATCAGTATACTCTTGTTCATAAGGATAAACATATTACTTTGCTTCCTATGTCTCCTGATTCCATTTTGAAAGATGATATTAATAGAGCTAGTAAAGCAAAACAGGAGCAAACTAAGAGTGAAAATCAGATTGTGGCAAAAGAATTTGAGCAACAAATGAAGCCTAATAACAAACCATCTAGTGTTGCTTTTGAAATTAAATTGAAAAGTGGATGTTTACTTGCCACCAAATCTGATATTGATGATCTAGATTTCAGCAAATCTGTTTGCTATGCTTTTGTGTGCAAAGAGGCATTATTTTCATTCGAGGACGTGCCACCCTCTTTGCCTCCTGTTGTCACTAACATTTTGCAGGAGTTCGCTGACGTCTTTCCACAAGACATGCCACCGGGATTACCACCTATTCGAGGGATTGAGCATCAGATTGACTTAATTCCCGGTGCTTCACTGCCCAACCGTGCGCCATACCGTACCAATCCAGAGGAGACGAAGGAGATTATACGTCAAGTACAGGAGCTGCTCGACAAAGGTTATATACGCGAATCCCTTAGTCCTTGTGTTGTTCCTATTATTTTAGTACCGAAAAGGATGGTACCTCGCGTATGTGTTTTGATTGTAGATCCATTAATAATATTACTATTCTCTATCGTCATCTTATTCCTAGGCTAGATGATATGCTTGATGAATTGAGTGGTTCTACCATATTCTCCAAAGTTGATTTGCGTAGTGGATACTGATGACCCACAAGTATAGGGGATCAATCGTAGTCCTTTCGATAAGTAAGAGTGTCGAACCCAACGAGGAGCAGAAGTAAATGACAAGCGGTTTTCAGCAAGGTATTCTCTGCAAGTACCGAAAGTAGCGGTAACAGGTAGTTTTGATAGCAAGATAATTCGTATCAAGTAACAAGTAACAAGTATAATAAAGAGCAGCAAGGTGGCCCAATCCTTTTTATAGCAAAGGACAAGCCAGAACGAACTCTTATAATAAGCAAAGCATTCTCGAGGACACATGGGAATTTCATCTAGTCACTTTCATCATGTTTGTTTGATTCGCGTTCGCTACTTTGATAATTTGATATGTAGGTGGACCGGTGCTTGGGTGCTGTTCTTACTTGAACAAGCCTCCCACTTATGATTACCCCCTCTCGCAAGCATTCGCAACTACGAAAGAAGAATTAAGATAACTCTAACCATAGCATGAAACATATGGATCCAAACCAGCCCCTTACAGAATAGCGCATAAACTAGGGTTTAAGCTTCTGTCACTCTAGCAACCCATCATCTAATTACTACTCCAAAATGCCTTCCCTTAGGCCCAAAGATGGTGAAGTGTCATGTAGTCGACGTTCACACGACACCACTAAAGGAAGCACAACATACATAGCATCAAAATATCGAACGAATACCAAATTCACATGATTACTTATGACAAGACTTCTCCCATGTCCTCAAGAACAACAGTAACTACTCACAAATCATATGCATGTTCAAGATCAGAGGGGTATTGAATAGCATTAAGGATCTGAAGTTATAATCTTCCACCAAATAAACCAACTAGCATCAACTACAAGATGTAATCAACACTACTAGCAACCCACAGGAACCAATCTGAGGTTTTGAGACAAAGATTGAATACAAGAGATGAACTAGGGTTTGAGATGAGATGGTGCTGGTGAAGATGTTGATGAAGATTGGTCCTCCCACGATGAGAGGATCGTTGGTGATGTCGATGGCTTCGATTTCCCCCTCCCGGAGGGAAGTATCCCCGGCGGAATCGCTCCGCCGGAGAGCAAAATAGCTCCTGCCCAGGTTCCGCCTCGAGACGGTGGCGCTTCGTCCCGAAAGTCTTCTTCTGATTTTTTTTCTAGGGCAAATGGCTTCATATAGCAGAAAGAGGGGCCCGGAGGCCTGCCAGGGGCCCCACAAAGCTCAGAGGGCGCGCCCAGGGGGTACGGCGTGCCCCCCAGGCTTGTGGCTGCCTGGTGGGTCCCCTCCTGTTGATTCTTTCGCCATTATTTTTTATATATTCCAAAATAATTCTCTGTAAATTTTCAGGTCATTTGGAGTTGTGCAGAATAGCTATCTCTGTTTCACCCCTTTCAGGTCCAGAATTCCAGCTGCCGGCATTCTCCCTCTTCATGTGAATCTTGCAAAATAAGAGAGAAAAGGCATAAGAATTGTACCATAAAGTGAAATAATGATCAAAAACATAATATTTATCAGTAGGAAATCATGATGCAAATTGGACGTATCAACTCCCCCAAGCTTAGACCTCGCTTGTCCTCAAGCGAAAGCCGAAATCGATAATCATGACCACATGTTTAGAGAGAGAGAGGCATCGATAAAAATAAAATACGGACATGTAGCATCATGATCTTTATTATAACAGCAATATATCATCATAAAACTTCTCATGAAAAAGTGACAATTCGATCACAAGTTAAAGTATGAACCATAAATCCAATTGAAAACTAACAAACTATGATCTCAGTCATTGAAGCAATTGCAATTCATCATATTATCAGAAAGAGTCTATATAAGAGCTTTGTTTAGCAAGTTCACATACTCAACTATCATTTAGTCTTCTATGATTGCTGACACTCACGACATACTTGTGGAGCAAAAGTTTCAGTCGAACACATAGAAAGATAGGGGCTTATAATTTCGCCTCCCAACGCACTTACCTCAAGGGTAATGTCAACAATAATAACTCATGATCACCTACATCCAACTGGATATATATGCCTAGATCAATCCTCACCACATGATGCTTGCCAAGAGAGAAAATAAAAATAGAATCGAGGAGGATACTATTGATTCTTGCATGAAAGTAAATACATAAAGTAAAAGGTAGGCCCTTCGCAGAGGGAAGCAGAGGTTGTCATGCACTTTCTGCTTTTGGATGTGCAAGCTCTTAATGTAAAGGAACATCACTTTATATTGCCCATTGTGATAGCGACCTTTATTATGCAGTCTGTCACTTTTATTACTCCATCACAAGATCATACAAAGCTTATTTTCCCTTACAATAAAAGTTCATACATGTTTAGGAGCAATTTTTATTGCTTGCACCGATGACAACTTACTTGAAGGATCTTATTCAATCCATAGGTAGATATAGTGGACTCTCATGGCATGAAACTGGGTTTAAGGGTTTTTGGATGCACAAGTAGTATCTCTACTTAGTACAGAATTTTGGCTAGCAAAAGATAGGGGGCAAGCACCACATGTTAGAGGATCCAAAACAATATAACTTCTATGTGAATATAAGCAAACATAACCCATTACGTTGTCTTCCTTGTCCAACGTCGACTAATTGACATAGAATATTTGATGGGGGCTCACAATCATAAAAGATGTCCAAGATAGTGTATTTATATGTGAGACCTCTCTTCCTTTATTACTTTTTCATGAATTGCAACAATGACCAATGCTATGTTTGTCAACTTCCAACAAGTTTTATCAATTATACTTCTTTTATGTGAAGTCATCACTCCCCATGGGATTAGCATATGGTCTTACTTTTTTAGCTTTATTTATTTATAAGATTGGATCATTAGCAAAACACTCAACTCAAACTACTCTTTATTATATAACTTTCACACACAATTACATAGATAGATAGATCACAAAGCAAGCACTCGAAACTAAATCATACTAAAACTTAATTCTTCTAAATCACGAAATAACTAAGGATCGAACTAAGATAGATAATGCTGATAAAAAGTGATGATGATACGATACCAGGGCACCTCCCCCAAGCTTGGCACAAGCCAAGGGTGGTGCCCATACCCATGTACTCAAATCTCCTTCTTGGGTGATGGTGGTGACGAAGTGGTAGGCTTGTCCTCCATCTTCCAAGGCATAGGCTCTCCATCATAAAAGGACGAACGTGTTTCCGGAGTCCTAAATTTTGCAGCTAAACTCATACCTTTGAACTTGGCCTCATACTCAAAATTTTGGTTTTGTAGATCATATATTTGGGCCTGAAGATAATCAATCCGGTCATTGAGCTTGAAGATGACGTCCCTAATATTCTTGCCGTCCACCTTGTGCTCACGGATGAATTCCATGATCATGGAGTGGTTAGCACTAAGTCCGCGCTCCACCATCCCCTGGCACTTGAAGATCTCCTGTTCCACCGCTTCCAGCCTGGCCTTCTCGCTCCCGGTCTTCTTAGGTCCTTGAACGTCCCGGATGTGGAGCACCCCCTCATGCGTCTCAATGGCTTGAGGGTGCTTCATCACCTCCGGTAGGTACGGGTTGATGATCTTCTCGTAGAACTTGTCCTTGGACGAGCTTGGAGACGCCATGGCGATCTAGATCTGTCAGAAAAATAGCCCGAAAAAAGAACAGAGGAGAAACTTGTGATGCGGTGGTCAAAACACCCGTGAGTATATATAATGAATTTTTCCCATGCAGAACAAGTAATATGGAAGATAAACGGAGTCGGGAAAGTCCACGAGGGAGCCACAAGCCTGGTAGGTGCGCCCTGGGGGGTAGGGCGCGCCCCTAGGCTTGTCGCCTCCTCGTGCACTTTTCGGACTGTTTATTATTTTCCTAATTTTTTATATATTCCAAAACGGACAGAAAGTACTTTTATGGAAGTTTCGGAGTCGGTTTACTTACCGTACCACATACCTACTCCTTTTCAGGATTCTGGAGAGTTCCGGAAGGTTTCCTCTATGTGCTCTTCCGGTGTCATTGTTTGAATAATATTAGTTTCAACATTAATGGGCGTACCTGAGATATAATGTTTAATTCTTTGCCCATTAACAACTCTCGGATTATTGCCTTCGGAATTGTTTATTTTAATGGCTCTGGAGCAATAAACTTCTTCGATGATGTATGGGCCTTCCCATTTAGAGAGAAGTTTTCCTGCAAAAAATCTTAAACGAGAATTGTATAATAGAACCTGGTCACCTACTTTGAGTTCCCGTTTTTTAATTCTCTTATCATGCCATCTTTTAACTTTTTCTTTAAACAACTTGGAATTTTCATAAGCTTGGGTTCTCCATTCATCTAAAGAACTAATATCAAATAACCTCTTTTCACCGGCAAGTTTAAAATCATAGTTAAGTTCTTTAATTGCCCAATATGCTTTATGTTCTAACTCAAGAGGTAAATGACATGCGTTTCCATAAACCATTTTATATGGAGACATACCCATAGGATTTTTATAAGCAGTTCTGTAAGCCCATAGTGCATCATCAAGTTTCTTAGACCAATTCTTTTTGGATCTATTAACGGTCTTTTGCAAAATCAATTTTATTTCTCTATTAGTTAATTCAACTTGACCACTAGACTGAGGATGATAAGGAGATGCAATTCTATGATTAACATCATATTTAGCAAGCAATTTACGGAAAGCACCATGAATAAAATGTGAACCACCATCAATCATTAAATATCTAGGGACTCCAAACCTCAGAAATATAACTTCTTTAAGCATTTTAATAGAAGTGTTATGATCAGCACTACTAGTTGGAATAGCTTCTACCCACTTAGTAACGTAATCAACAGCAACTAAAATATGAGTATAGCCATTGGATTTAGGAAAAGGTCCCATATAATCAAAACCCCAAACATCACATGGTTCAATAACAAGTGAATAATTCATAGGAATTTCCTGACGTCTACCAACATTACCAATTCTTTGACATTCATCACAAGAAAGGACAAACTTACGTGCATCCTTGAAAAGAGTAGGCCAATAAAAACCAGATTGTAATACCTTGTGTGCAGTTCTGTCTCCCGCATGGTGTCCTCCATATGCCTCGGAGTGACACTTACGTAGGATTTGTTCCTGTTCATGCTCAGGTACACAACGTCTAATAATACCATCTATTCCTTCTTTATATAAGTGTGGGTCATCCCAAAAGTAATGCCTTAAATCAAAGAAAAACTTTTTCTTTTGTTGGTATGTGAAACTGGGTGGTATATATTTAGCAACAATGTAATTAGCATAGTCTGCATACCAAGGAGTATTACGAGAAGCATTTATCACAGCTAATTGTTCATCAGGAAAATCATCATTAATAGGAAGTGGGTCATCAAGAACATTTTCCATTCTAGACAAGTTATCAGCTATGGGATTCTCAGCTCCCTTTCTATCAACAATATGCAAATCAAATTCTTGTAGCAAAAGAACCCACCTAATAAGTCTAGGTTTAGCATCTTTCTTTTCCATGAGATAATTAATAGCCGCATGATCAGTGTGAATAGTAACTTTGGAATCAACAATGTAGGATCTGAATTTATAACACGCAAACACAACTACTAAAAATTCTTTCTCAGTAGTAGCATAATTTCTTTGAGCACTGTCTAGAGTTTTACTAGCATAATGAATAACATTTAATTTCTTATCAACTCTTTGTCCTAGAACAGCACCAACAGCATAATCACTAGCATCACACATAATTTCAAAGGGTAGGTTCCAATCAGGTGGTTGAACAATAGGTGCAGAAATTAAGGCTTTCTTAAGTACTTCAAAGGCTTCTACGCAATCATCATGAAAAACAAATGGAATATCTTTTTGCAAGAGGTTAGTAAGAGGCCTAGAAATTTTAGAGAAGTCTTTTATAAACCTTCTATAGAAACCAGCATGACCAAGCAAACTTCTTATACCTTTGATATCTTTACGACATGGCATTTTCTCAATAGCATCAATTTTAGCTTTATGAACTTCAATACTTCTTTCAGAAATTTTATGCCCAAGGACTATACCTTCATTTACCACAAAATGGCACTTCTCCAAATTCAAGACAAGATTAGTTTCTTCACATCTCTGCAAAACTCGATCAAGGTTGCTCAAGCAATCATCAAAAGAAGTTCCGTAAACGGAGAAATCATCCATGAAAACCTCAACAATCTTTTCACAAAAGTCAGAGAATATAGCAGTCATACATCTTTCAAAGGTAGCAGGTGCATTACATAAACCAAAAGGCATACGACGATAAGCATAAGTTCTAAAAGGACAAGTAAAGGTCGTTTTCTCTTGATCTTCAGGTGAAACAGGTATTTGAGAAAAACCAGAATAACCATCTAGGAAACAAAAGTGTGTATGCTTAGATAATCTTTCTAACATTTGATCAATAAAAGGCAAGGGGTAATGATCTTTCCTAGTAGCTTTATTTAATTTCCTGAAATCAATTACCATCGTATAACCAGTTACAATTCTTTGTGGGATAAGTTCATTTTTGTCATTAGGAACAACGGTAATACCTCCTTTCTTAGGAACACAATGAACAGGACTTACCCATCTACTATCAGCAATGGGATAAATTATACCTGCCTCCAGAAGCTTTAATATTTCAGTTCTTGCCACATCCTTCATTCTAGGATTCAATCTTCTTTGATGATCAACAACGGGTTTAGCGTCTGGCTCCATATGAATTTTATGCTGACACAAAGTGGGACTAATGCCCTTAAGATCATCAAGAGTATATCCAATAGCAGTCCGGTGCTTCTTCAGAGTTTTAAGTAATCTCTTTTCTTCATGCTCTGAAAGGTTAGCACTAATAATAACAGGATATATCTTCTTTTCATCAAGATAAGCATTTTTAAGTGTATCAGGTAATTGCTTTAATTCAAACACAGGATCACCCTTGGGTGGAGGTGGATCTCCCAAGGTTTCAATTGGCAAATTATGTTTAAGGAACAGCTCATCTATTTCATTTCTTTCATTCATATGCATATCATTCTCATGGTCTAGCAAATATTGTTTTAAAGGATCAGTAGGAGGTACGGCAATAGAAACATGACCAATAATTTCATCCTTATTAGGTAATTCTTTATCATGAGGTTGTCTACGAAATTTAGAGAAATTAAACTCATGAGACACCTCACCAAAATTAACACTGATAGTTTCTTTATTGCAATCAATCTTGGCATTGACTGTATTCAAGAAAGGTCTACCAAATATAATGGGACAAAAATCATCTTGTGGTGATCCAAGAACAAGAAAATCAGTAGGATATTTGATCTTACCACAAAAGACTTCAACATCTCTAACAATCCCAAGCGGTGAAATAGTATCTCTATTTGAAAGCTTAATAGTAACATCAATATCTTCAATCTCAATAGGTGCAATATCATTCATGACTTCTTGATAGAGAGTAAACGGAATAGCACTCACACTAGCACCAATATCACATAAACCATCATAGCAATGATCTCCAATTTTAACAAAAATAACAAGCATGCCAATTACAGGTTTGTTCTTATCTTTAGTGTCTGGCTTAGCAATTCTACTTGCTTCATCACAGAAATATATGACATGTCCATCAATATTATCAACCAAAAGATCTTTAACCATTGCAATATTAGGTTCAACTTTAATTTGTTCAGAAGGTCTAGGTGCTCTAATATTACTCTTATTAACCATAGTTGAAGATTTAGCATGTTCCTTAATCCTAACAGGGAAAGGAGGTTTCTCAATATAAGCAGTAGGCACAACTGGATCAACATGGTAAACAATTGTTTCTTCTTTAACACTAACAGGTTCTTCATTCAATTCAATAGGTGGATGATATTTAAACCATTTCTCCTTAGGGAGATCAACATGAGCAGCAAAAGATTCACAAAAGGTAGCTACTATCTCAGAGTCAAGTCCATATTTAGTACTAAACTTATGAAAAGCATCAGTTTCCATAAAAGATTTAACACAATCAAACTCCAGATTTATAACTGACTCATTACCTTTGTCAATTTCCCAATCTTCAGAGTTACGTTTAATTCTTTCCAGAAGATCCCATCTGAATTCAATAGTTCTCTTCATAAAGGAACCAGCAGAAGAAGTATCGAGCATGAATTGATCATTATGAGAAAGCCGAGCATAAAAGTTTTGAAGAGTTATTTCTCTTGAGAGCTCATGATTGGGGCATGTGGGCAACATATTCTTAAGCCTCCCCCAAGCTTGAGAGATGCCTTCTCCTTCTCGAGGCCAAAAATTATATATATAATTCCGATCACGATGAACCAAATGCATAAGATAAAATTTCTGGTGGAATTCCAGCTTCAACCGGTTCCAGTCCCATGTTTTAGTATCATCACATAGCCTATACCATGTCAATGCCTTTCCCTCCAAAGATAAAGGGAATACTTTCTTCTTAACTCCATCTCCGGATAGACCTGCAAGCTTAAACAATCCACAAATTTCATCCACATAGATCAAGTGCATATCAGGATGTACCGTTCCATCTCCTGCATAAGGATTAGCTAGCAGTTTCTCTACCATACCCGAAGGAATTTCATAATAAATATTTTCAGTAGGTTCAATAGGTTGAGGATCAACTCTCAATGCTTCCGGTCGAAGTGAAGATACCCCGAACAAGCCCCTCAAATGATTACTTTCCATAGTGACAAGTGACAGTAAATTTCAGCATGTAATATAAATGTTTCCTTACCAAATTCCACTCACCAAAGGCACTTCACTCCCCGGCAACGGTGCCAGAAAAGAGTCTTGATGACCCACAAGTATAGGGTATCAATCGTAGTCCTTTCGATAAGTAAGAGTGTCGAACCCAACGAGGAGCAGAAGGAAATGACAAGCGGTTTTCAGCAACGTATTCTCTATAAGTACTGAAAGTAGCGGTAACAGGAGAAGGCTGGTGGTGGGCTAGGCTGTGCACTGTAGCAGTAGGCTACAAGTGCACAGTGCAGTTCTTCCATTTTCTCTTTTCCTTTACTGCTTTTCATTTTAGCTACTGTTTTGTACTTAGCTTAGCTAGTAAATGAATTTTTGCTCAATATCAAACTTGGCACAAAAATACAGGGAAATATTCTGGGTTGGCACAAAAAGTTTGGGGGCAATTAGAATTGTGTAAGCATTTTTAGAATATGAAAAGGTTGGTTAAATGGCTGCTGGTCCACTGTTTTGGTTGCTAGGGTAAATTTTGGAAATTCAAATAATGTTGGTTTCATTTTTATAATAGCTTTGGTAATTTTTGCAATATTATGAACACTTTTGTTTTGCTGCTTGGATAATTAATATTTTGACTTTATTTTAAATTTGAATTTGAGGTTGAAATATTTCTTAATTGTATTTCTTAGGGCATAATGATGATGACTTGGCACCATTAGTGTGAGGTCGCTGTAGCATGACACTGGGGGTGTTACAAATCTCCTCCACTACAGGAAATCTCATCCCGAGATTTAAGAGGTGGAGTAAAGGAGAAGGGATTGATTACGAAATTGTAACGAGTCTTTTTGGCCAGGTTTCGATCCTGTGGAGTTGCAGTGAGTGTGGATTAAAAGTAGGAAGGGCGGTGACATCTTGTGCGGTCATGACAACAAGACGTGTCAGAGAAAAGTCTGTCAGCTATGTCGGCAACACGTCGGTACCAAGGGCGGGGAACGAAGAGAACCATTTTCCTGCTCGTTAAAACGAGGCGGACCAATAGGCCAGGTTCTGGTCCATCGGTGGTTACCGGAATGTTATCAACAATAGTAACAAGGTTTTATTTGGGGGTGTTGACTTAAGCAAGGAATTATCACTGCTCAGATAAAAGCTAGATTACAAGAAAGGTTAAATAGACCAATGGAAAGGAAAATGTGATGATCAGATTAAACAGACCAATGGAAATGATTAATTGCAGACAATCCAGCTCTCCGGTTGGATGTGATCACGAGAACCTAATGTTAGAGTTAGCAAAACTTTAACCCGAATAGAGGAGAGATTAGAGTCCCAGAGTAAAGAAGAGGAATAAAAGATCCTAAACCCAACCATTGGCGATGTGGGCCCGTAAGCCACACAACAAGGTTAGTAAAACAGTTTTTCAAAGACTAGACTCAACTACGGCTAAGGAGTTAGAAAGGGGCTTCCTACAGGCAGTCGGCTCTGATACCAACTTGTGACGCCCCCGACTCAATCGTGCACTAATCATACATGCAATGCGCATGATCAAGTTCAGAGACTCACGGGAAGATATCACAACACAACTCTAGACACAAAAATAAAATAATACAAGCTTTATATTACAAGCCAGGGGCCTCGAGGGCTCGAATACATAAGCTTGAGTTACACAAGAGTCAGCGGAAGCATCAGTATCTGAGTGCAGATATAATTAGACAAAGTTGCCTCAAGAAGGCTGAGCAAAACAACGACAACTAGATCGAAAAGGCGCAGGCCTCCTGCCTGGGAGCCTCCGAACTACTCCTGGTCGTCGGTCTCCACATAGTAGTAGGCTCCGTCGGGGTAGTAGTAGTCGTCGACGGGATCAGCTGGCTCCGGAACTCCGTCATCTGATCGCAGCAATTGGCTATGGGGTTAAAAGGTAGCAAAGCAACCGTGAGTACTCATCCAAAGTACTCGCAAGACTTACATCAGACCTATGCTAAGTATGGATCGGTATCAAAGGAAAGGGGCTGTATCTGTGGACTATACTGCAGAAATGCCAGAATAGAAGGGAAGACCTAGCCTATCAAAGACTAGCATCTTGCAGCATTAGAAGAGTGTATATTAGCATATAACAAAGTAATAAGTATGTAGTAGCAAAGCCCAGAGATCCTTCCTCGACTCCCTGCGAGAAAGCGATCCCAGAGCTTACATATTAATTAAAGTAACATGTATCCAGTTCAAGTTGTAGTAGATCAGGATACTACACTGAGCGTCCTGTTACCGTGGACATGGCTATTCGAATAGATAACTTCCCTGCAGGGGTGCACTACTGTTACCCAACACGCTCGATTAACTCTGGCCGGACACACTTTTCCGGGTCATGCCCGGCCTCGGCTGATCGACACGACGTAGTCCTACCTAGGCTCCACGGAGAGGTTCCCGCCGGTTTACATCCTAAGCGCTCAGGGGTCTTGGGCCCATCGCCCTTTGCACTCCGGGTCGTTGTGAGCAGGGTGGATACCAGCGCCACCTCTCTCCTGGTTGGCATGATCCGACCGTGCCACAATGCTGAACAGGACATCTGACAGAGCTTTCGGCTGATACATACGGCGCCGAGGGCCCCATTAAACCATTATCCCGCATGGTGGTAGTGCGTAGAGGCCAGTGGCCAACTCAGATCAAATACCCAAATCCGTTAAGCGTGTTATTAGTACTCGCGGACACGAACAGGGCTCAAGGCTCACCTCCGACACCCTGCCGCACCGACTTGGTAACCCGCGGACCAACGACCAGGAACTAGGCCCACCTCTCTCCTAGGTGATCTCCACCTGCCCTGTCATTCCGCCACAATAATCTCTCGCGGGTGCCCTCATGGCCAACCCGACTTCCCAAAGGACTGAGGTGAAGGTCAAAGTACCCGTGTGTCCATAACATCATGGGGAATCCGAGGAATCACCCTCGATGGATTCCTACTCGATGTAACCATCAAGGTGAACTTGGAGGAATCACCCTCGATAAGTTCACACTTGAGGGGCTGCACGACAGAGGCATCATCGGAGGTGGTGAAAGAGGAATCACCCTCGATAACACACAACCAACTAGCTTCGCTACAGAGATATCATCAGGAGTGAGGTAGGAGGTATCACCCTCGGCACTCGATAGTAGCTCTGCAGAGTCGTACAACTAAGGGGTGTGTGGTGATGTGTCGGTCTCTGCACGTCAATCACACTAATCGAATCTTCTAGTAGTAAAGCCTGGCAACACGGACAAGGGTGCGGGGCCACTCATGGATCACTAACCAGCCTATACTAAGCATATAGGACAACAGGTAAAGTATCAACAACAGGTTACAAAATCAGGCTATGCATCAGAATAGGAGCAATCAAATACAGCAGCAAAATCTAATGCAAGCATGGGAGAGAAATAATGGGCGATATAGGAATGATCAAGGGGGTTTTGCTTGCCTGGAAGCTCTGCTGAGAATGAATAAGGGTCGTCGGAGACGTAGTCGATCACAGGGGCATCGTCAGCAGTCGTAGGGTCTACTGGAGAAGAAAGAGGAGGGAGAAACAAATAAAAACCGGGCAAACAAATGCACATAGATGCTTGTCAGGTCAGTATGGGTTGATTATGTGCTCTAATGCTTCACTAATTATTTTAGACGGAGAGGGAAAATATCCGGGAATATTTTCCCAGCTCCAGGTGCTTATCGGTATATTGATTCGGAGGGGAAGGTTCCATGTTTGCAGTGTTGGAGGCATGTGACAGGTATGTGGATGGCATATTCGGATTCGTCTTATTTTTCTGATCATTTTTCATATATAAATTATTTTCATCCGAGTTACGGATTATTTTCTATGAATTTTCAAAGTTTAAACGATTTTCTGAAATCTTTTGGATTTCTGGTTTTAAATTAATTCTAAAAACATTAAACAGAAACTGCTATGTGCACCCGAATTTGTACCCAGAAATGGGCACAGAGGGCTGGCAGGTGGGGCCAGTGGCAGGTTTGACCCGGTCAACATTTGACTGGTCAACAGGTGAATAGTAAAAGTGGGTCCCGGCTGTCATCGACTCAGTTTTTATTAGAGTTAAATTAAACAGTTTAATTAATTGAGGGTCCCACGTGTCAGTGTACAATTACCCCCTAACTAATCTAAGTTAAACCTAACCCTAATCTAATCAGGGACGGCCCCACATGCCAGAGACACAGCCGGTGGTGGCCTCGGCTGGGCACGCACGCGGCACCGAGGCGCACGGTGGCCACAGCCAGGAGGGCGCGCAAGCGGCCGTGCGAGCGAGAGGCGCGGCCGGCAGCAGCGGGCAGCGGCGCACGGCGAGCAGCGGCGGGGAGCGACAGCAGTAGCAGCAGCAGCAGCCGACGCGGGCAGCAGCGGCAGCTGACTAGCAGGTGAGTGCGCACGTGCGCGGGCGCGGGCGGCTGCGGGCGAAGGCGAGCGCGGGACAGGCGCGTGTGGCGAGCAGGGGAGCGCGGGAGCGCGGCCACGGGCGGCCAGAGGCGCGCGTGAGCACGGCCATTCGGCGGTGAGCGCGAGCGGAGTATCCGGGAGCAGCGGCGACTGCGGTGAGCGTGGGGTCGTGCAATGGTGGCTACGGCGATGAATCGACAGCGGGGCAAGGGGGAAACAGAGGAGGGGCTCACTGCGAGCACGTAGGCGAGGTCAGGATGGCCGGAGGCGGACCGGAGCTCGCAGGACGGCGGCGAGATGGCGGCGGCCGAGGTTGGGGAAGATGACGCGGGCGACGGCGGTGACGCTCCCCGGCTCCGATGGTATGGCGCAGACGATGTAGGGGAGGGCGACGGAGCTTCTGCCCAACCTGGCACAGCTCGGGGTGGCGCTGGAGCGCGGCAACAAGGAACGGCGGCGACTGGAGCGCTCGAGCATGAACGAATCCGAGAGGAAGAGGGACGACCGAGCGATTGGGGAAGGCTAGGGTTCGACGGGGGGTCACGGGCGGCGTCATAAACAACAGGGGGGCGTGGGATGGCCGGCACGCGTCCAGCCGCGGCCCTGGCGGCCGGATGCACGCCATGCCTCCCCTGCCTCTTGTAGCGAGGAAGGAGAAGGCTGGTGGTGGGCTGGGCTGTGAACTCTAGCAGTAGGCTACAAGTGCACAGTGCAGTTCTTCCATTTTCTCTTTTCCTTTACTGCTTTTCATTTTAGCTACTGTTTTGTACTTAGCTTAGCTAGTAAATGAATTTTTGCTCAATATCAAACTTGGCACAAAAATACAGGGAAATATTCTGGGTTGGCACAAAAAGTTTGGGGGCAATTAGAATTGTGTAAGCATTTTTAGAATATGAAAAGGTTGGTTAAATGGCTGCTGGTCCACTGTTTTGGTTGCTAGGGTAAATTTTGGAAATTCAAATAATGTTGGTTTCATTTTTATAATAGCTTTGGTAATTTTTGCAATATTATGAACACTTTTGTTTTGCTGCTTGGATAATTAATATTTTGACTTTATTTTAAATTTGAATTTGAGGTTGAAATATTTCTTAATTGTATTTCTTAGGGCATAAT
This sequence comes from Elymus sibiricus, assembly GCA_039707655.1. Lineage (NCBI taxonomy): Eukaryota > Viridiplantae > Streptophyta > Magnoliopsida > Poales > Poaceae > Elymus > Elymus sibiricus. The sequence goes on from CM077668.1 coordinate 201,422,976, forward strand.
GATGATGACTTGGCACCATTAGTGTGAGGTCGCTGTAGCATGACACTGGGGGTGTTACAAATCTCCTCCACTACAGGAAATCTCATCCCGAGATTTAAGAGGTGGAGTAAAGGAGAAGGGATTGATTACGAAATTGTAACGAGTCTTTTTGGCCAGGTTTCGATCCTGTGGAGTTGCAGTGAGTGTGGATTAAAAGTAGGAAGGGCGGTGACATCTTGTGCGGTCATGACAACAAGACGTGTCAGAGAAAAGTCTGTCAGCTATGTCGGCAACACGTCGGTACCAAGGGCGGGGAACGAAGAGAACCATTTTCCTGCTCGTTAAAACGAGGCGGACCAATAGGCCAGGTTCTGGTCCATCGGTGGTTACCGGAATGTTATCAACAATAGTAACAAGGTTTTATTTGGGGGTGTTGACTTAAGCAAGGAATTATCACTGCTCAGATAAAAGCTAGATTACAAGAAAGGTTAAATAGACCAATGGAAAGGAAAATGTGATGATCAGATTAAACAGACCAATGGAAATGATTAATTGCAGACAATCCAGCTCTCCGGTTGGATGTGATCACGAGAACCTAATGTTAGAGTTAGCAAAACTTTAACCCGAATAGAGGAGAGATTAGAGTCCCAGAGTAAAGAAGAGGAATAAAAGATCCTAAACCCAACCATTGGCGATGTGGGCCCGTAAGCCACACAACAAGGTTAGTAAAACAGTTTTTCAAAGACTAGACTCAACTACGGCTAAGGAGTTAGAAAGGGGCTTCCTACAGGCAGTCGGCTCTGATACCAACTTGTGACGCCCCCGACTCAATCTTGCACTAATCATACATGCAATGCGCATGATCAAGTTCAGAGACTCACGGGAAGATATCACAACACAACTCTAGACACAAAAATAAAATAATACAAGCTTTATATTACAAGCCAGGGGCCTCGAGGGCTCGAATACATAAGCTTGAGTTACACAAGAGTCAGCGGAAGCATCAGTATCTGAGTGCAGATATAATTAGACAAAGTTGCCTCAAGAAGGCTGAGCAAAACAACGACAACTAGATCGAAAAGGCGCAGGCCTCCTGCCTGGGAGCCTCCGAACTACTCCTGGTCGTCGGTCTCCACATAGTAGTAGGCTCCGTCGGGGTAGTAGTAGTCGTCGACGGGATCAGCTGGCTCCGGAACTCCGTCATCTGATCGCAGCAATTGGCTATGGGGTTAAAAGGTAGCAAAGCAACCGTGAGTACTCATCCAAAGTACTCGCAAGACTTACATCAGACCTATGCTAAGTATGGATCGGTATCAAAGGAAAGGGGCTGTATCTGTGGACTATACTGCAGAAATGCCAGAATAGAAGGGAAGACCTAGCCTATCAAAGACTAGCATCTTGCAGCATTAGAAGAGTGTATATTAGCATATAACAAAGTAATAAGTATGTAGTAGCAAAGCCCAGAGATCCTTCCTCGACTCCCTGCGAGAAAGCGATCCCAGAGCTTACATATTAATTAAAGTAACATGTATCCAGTTCAAGTTGTAGTAGATCAGGATACTACACTGAGCGTCCTGTTACCGTGGACATGGCTATTCGAATAGATAACTTCCCTGCAGGGGTGCACTACTGTTACCCAACACGCTCGATTAACTCTGGCCGGACACACTTTTCCGGGTCATGCCCGGCCTCGGCTGATCGACACGACGTAGTCCTACCTAGGCTCCACGGAGAGGTTCCCGCCGGTTTACATCCTAAGCGCTCAGGGGTCTTGGGCCCATCGCCCTTTGCACTCCGGGTCGTTGTGAGCAGGGTGGATACCAGCGCCACCTCTCTCCTGGTTGGCATGATCCGACCGTGCCACAATGCTGAACAGGACATCTGACAGAGCTTTCGGCTGATACATACGGCGCCGAGGGCCCCATTAAACCATTATCCCGCATGGTGGTAGTGCGTAGAGGCCAGTGGCCAACTCAGATCAAATACCCAAATCCGTTAAGCGTGTTATTAGTACTCGCGGACACGAACAGGGCTCAAGGCTCACCTCCGACACCCTGCCGCACCGACTTGGTAACCCGCGGACCAACGACCAGGAACTAGGCCCACCTCTCTCCTAGGTGATCTCCACCTGCCCTGTCATTCCGCCACAATAATCTCTCGCGGGTGCCCTCATGGCCAACCCGACTTCCCAAAGGACTGAGGTGAAGGTCAAAGTACCCGTGTGTCCATAACATCATGGGGAATCCGAGGAATCACCCTCGATGGATTCCTACTCGATGTAACCATCAAGGTGAACTTGGAGGAATCACCCTCGATAAGTTCACACTTGAGGGGCTGCACGACAGAGGCATCATCGGAGGTGGTGAAAGAGGAATCACCCTCGATAACACACAACCAACTAGCTTCGCTACAGAGATATCATCAGGAGTGAGGTAGGAGGTATCACCCTCGGCACTCGATAGTAGCTCTGCAGAGTCGTACAACTAAGGGGTGTGTGGTGATGTGTCGGTCTCTGCACGTCAATCACACTAATCGAATCTTCTAGTAGTAAAGCCTGGCAACACGGACAAGGGTGCGGGGCCACTCATGGATCACTAACCAGCCTATACTAAGCATATAGGACAACAGGTAAAGTATCAACAACAGGTTACAAAATCAGGCTATGCATCAGAATAGGAGCAATCAAATACAGCAGCAAAATCTAATGCAAGCATGGGAGAGAAATAATGGGCGATATAGGAATGATCAAGGGGGTTTTGCTTGCCTGGAAGCTCTGCTGAGAATGAATAAGGGTCGTCGGAGACGTAGTCGATCACAGGGGCATCGTCAGCAGTCGTAGGGTCTACTGGAGAAGAAAGAGGAGGGAGAAACAAATAAAAACCGGGCAAACAAATGCACATAGATGCTTGTCAGGTCAGTATGGGTTGATTATGTGCTCTAATGCTTCACTAATTATTTTAGACGGAGAGGGAAAATATCCGGGAATATTTTCCCAGCTCCAGGTGCTTATCGGTATATTGATTCGGAGGGGAAGGTTCCATGTTTGCAGTGTTGGAGGCATGTGACAGGTATGTGGATGGCATATTCGGATTCGTCTTATTTTTCTGATCATTTTTCATATATAAATTATTTTCATCCGAGTTACGGATTATTTTCTATGAATTTTCAAAGTTTAAACGATTTTCTGAAATCTTTTGGATTTCTGGTTTTAAATTAATTCTAAAAACATTAAACAGAAACTGCTATGTGCACCCGAATTTGTACCCAGAAATGGGCACAGAGGGCTGGCAGGTGGGGCCAGTGGCAGGGTTGACCCGGTCAACATTTGACTGGTCAACAGGTGAATAGTAAAAGTGGGTCCCGGCTGTCATCGACTCAGTTTTTATTAGAGTTAAATTAAACAGTTTAATTAATTGAGGGTCCCACGTGTCAGTGTACAATTACCCCCTAACTAATCTAAGTTAAACCTAACCCTAATCTAATCAGGGACGGCCCCACATGCCAGAGACACAGCCGGTGGTGGCCTCGGCTGGGCACGCACGCGGCACCGAGGCGCACGGTGGCCACAGCCAGGAGGGCGCGCAAGCGGCCGTGCGAGCGAGAGGCGCGGCCGGCAGCAGCGGGCAGCGGCGCACGGCGAGCAGCGGCGGGGAGCGACAGCAGTAGCAGCAGCAGCAGCCGACGCGGGCAGCAGCGGCAGCTGACTAGCAGGTGAGCGCGCACGTGCGCGGGCGCGGGCGGCTGCGGGCGAAGGCGAGCGCGGGACAGGCGCGTGTGGCGAGCAGGGGAGCGCGGGAGCGCGGCCACGGGCGGCCAGAGGCGCGCGTGAGCACGGCCATTCGGCGGTGAGCGCGAGCGGAGTATCCGGGAGCAGCGGCGACTGCGGTGAGCGTGGGGTCGTGCAATGGTGGCTACGGCGATGAATCGACAGCGGGGCAAGGGGGAAACAGAGGAGGGGCTCACTGCGAGCACGTAGGCGAGGTCAGGATGGCCGGAGGCGGACCGGAGCTCGCAGGACGGCGGCGAGATGGCGGCGGCCGAGGTTGGGGAAGATGACGCGGGCGACGGCGGTGACGCTCCCCGGCTCCGATGGTATGGCGCAGACGATGTAGGGGAGGGCGACGGAGCTTCTGCCCAACCTGGCACAGCTCGGGGTGGCGCTGGAGCGCGGCAACAAGGAACGGCGGCGACTGGAGCGCTCGAGCATGAACGAATCCGAGAGGAAGAGGGACGACCGAGCGATTGGGGAAGGCTAGGGTTCGACGGGGGGTCACGGGCGGCGTCATAAACAACAGGGGGGCGTGGGATGGCCGGCACGCGTCCAGCCGCGGCCCTGGCGGCCGGATGCACGCCATGCCTCCCCTGCCTCTTGTAGCGAGGAAGGAGAAGGCTGGTGGTGGGCTGGGCTGTGAACTCTAGCAGTAGGCTACAAGTGCACAGTGCAGTTCTTCCATTTTCTCTTTTCCTTTACTGCTTTTCATTTTAGCTACTGTTTTGTACTTAGCTTAGCTAGTAAATGAATTTTTGCTCAATATCAAACTTGGCACAAAAATACAGGGAAATATTCTGGGTTGGCACAAAAAGTTTGGGGGCAATTAGAATTGTGTAAGCATTTTTAGAATATGAAAAGGTTGGTTAAATGGCTGCTGGTCCACTGTTTTGGTTGCTAGGGTAAATTTTGGAAATTCAAATAATGTTGGTTTCATTTTTATAATAGCTTTGGTAATTTTTGCAATATTATGAACACTTTTGTTTTGCTGCTTGGATAATTAATATTTTGACTTTATTTTAAATTTGAATTTGAGGTTGAAATATTTCTTAATTGTATTTCTTAGGGCATAATGATGATGACTTGGCACCATTAGTGTGAGGTCGCTGTAGCATGACACTGGGGGTGTTACAAATCTCCTCCACTACAGGAAATCTCATCCCGAGATTTAAGAGGTGGAGTAAAGGAGAAGGGATTGATTACGAAATTGTAACGAGTCTTTTTGGCCAGGTTTCGATCCTGTGGAGTTGCAGTGAGTGTGGATTAAAAGTAGGAAGGGCGGTGACATCTTGTGCGGTCATGACAACAAGACGTGTCAGAGAAAAGTCTGTCAGCTATGTCGGCAACACGTCGGTACCAAGGGCGGGGAACGAAGAGAACCATTTTCCTGCTCGTTAAAACGAGGCGGACCAATAGGCCAGGTTCTGGTCCATCGGTGGTTACCGGAATGTTATCAACAATAGTAACAAGGTTTTATTTGGGGGTGTTGACTTAAGCAAGGAATTATCACTGCTCAGATAAAAGCTAGATTACAAGAAAGGTTAAATAGACCAATGGAAAGGAAAATGTGATGATCAGATTAAACAGACCAATGGAAATGATTAATTGCAGACAATCCAGCTCTCCGGTTGGATGTGATCACGAGAACCTAATGTTAGAGTTAGCAAAACTTTAACCCGAATAGAGGAGAGATTAGAGTCCCAGAGTAAAGAAGAGGAATAAAAGATCCTAAACCCAACCATTGGCGATGTGGGCCCGTAAGCCACACAACAAGGTTAGTAAAACAGTTTTTCAAAGACTAGACTCAACTACGGCTAAGGAGTTAGAAAGGGGCTTCCTACAGGCAGTCGGCTCTGATACCAACTTGTGACGCCCCCGACTCAATCTTGCACTAATCATACATGCAATGCGCATGATCAAGTTCAGAGACTCACGGGAAGATATCACAACACAACTCTAGACACAAAAATAAAATAATACAAGCTTTATATTACAAGCCAGGGGCCTCGAGGGCTCGAATACATAAGCTTGAGTTACACAAGAGTCAGCGGAAGCATCAGTATCTGAGTGCAGATATAATTAGACAAAGTTGCCTCAAGAAGGCTGAGCAAAACAACGACAACTAGATCGAAAAGGCGCAGGCCTCCTGCCTGGGAGCCTCCGAACTACTCCTGGTCGTCGGTCTCCACATAGTAGTAGGCTCCGTCGGGGTAGTAGTAGTCGTCGACGGGATCAGCTGGCTCCGGAACTCCGTCATCTGATCGCAGCAATTGGCTATGGGGTTAAAAGGTAGCAAAGCAACCGTGAGTACTCATCCAAAGTACTCGCAAGACTTACATCAGACCTATGCTAAGTATGGATCGGTATCAAAGGAAAGGGGCTGTATCTGTGGACTATACTGCAGAAATGCCAGAATAGAAGGGAAGACCTAGCCTATCAAAGACTAGCATCTTGCAGCATCTTGCAGCATTAGAAGAGTGTATATTAGCATATAACAAAGTAATAAGTATGTAGTAGCAAAGCCCAGAGATCCTTCCTCGACTCCCTGCGAGAAAGCGATCCCAGAGCTTACATATTAATTAAAGTAACATGTATCCAGTTCAAGTTGTAGTAGATCAGGATACTACACTGAGCGTCCTGTTACCGTGGACATGGCTATTCGAATAGATAACTTCCCTGCAGGGGTGCACTACTGTTACCCAACACACTCGATTAACTCTGGCCGGACACACTTTTCCGGGTCATGCCCGGCCTCGGCTGATCGACACGACGTAGTCCTACCTAGGCTCCACGGAGAGGTTCCCGCCGGTTTACATCCTAAGCGCTCAGGGGTCTTGGGCCCATCGCCCTTTGCACTCCGGGTCGTTGTGAGCAGGGTGGATACCAGCGCCACCTCTCTCCTGGTTGGCATGATCCGACCGTGCCACAATGCTGAACAGGACATCTGACAGAGCTTTCGGCTGATACATACGGCGCCGAGGGCCCCATTAAACCATTATCCCGCATGGTGGTAGTGCGTAGAGGCCAGTGGCCAACTCAGATCAAATACCCAAATCCGTTAAGCGTGTTATTAGTACTCGCGGACACGAACAGGGCTCAAGGCTCACCTCCGACACCCTGCCGCACCGACTTGGTAACCCGCGGACCAACGACCAGGAACTAGGCCCACCTCTCTCCTAGGTGATCTCCACCTGCCCTGTCATTCCGCCACAATAATCTCTCGCGGGTGCCCTCATGGCCAACCCGACTTCCCAAAGGACTGAGGTGAAGGTCAAAGTACCCGTGTGTCCATAACATCATGGGGAATCCGAGGAATCACCCTCGATGGATTCCTACTCGATGTAACCATCAAGGTGAACTTGGAGGAATCACCCTCGATAAGTTCACACTTGAGGGGCTGCACGACAGAGGCATCATCGGAGGTGGTGAAAGAGGAATCACCCTCGATAACACACAACCAACTAGCTTCGCTACAGAGATATCATCAGGAGTGAGGTAGGAGGTATCACCCTCGGCACTCGATAGTAGCTCTGCAGAGTCGTACAACTAAGGGGTGTGTGGTGATGTGTCGGTCTCTGCACGTCAATCACACTAATCGAATCTTCTAGTAGTAAAGCCTGGCAACACGGACAAGGGTGCGGGGCCACTCATGGATCACTAACCAGCCTATACTAAGCATATAGGACAACAGGTAAAGTATCAACAACAGGTTACAAAATCAGGCTATGCATCAGAATAGGAGCAATCAAATACAGCAGCAAAATCTAATGCAAGCATGGGAGAGAAATAATGGGCGATATAGGAATGATCAAGGGGGTTTTGCTTGCCTGGAAGCTCTGCTGAGAATGAATAAGGGTCGTCGGAGACGTAGTCGATCACAGGGGCATCGTCAGCAGTCGTAGGGTCTACTGGAGAAGAAAGAGGGGGGAGAAACAAATAAAAACCGGGCAAACAAATGCACATAGATGCTTGTCAGGTCAGTATGGGTTGATTATGTGCTCTAATGCTTCACTAATTATTTTAGACGGAGAGGGAAAATATCCGGGAATATTTTCCCAGCTCCAGGTGCTTATCGGTATATTGATTCGGAGGGGAAGGTTCCATGTTTGCAGTGTTGGAGGCATGTGACAGGTATGTGGATGGCATATTCGGATTCGTCTTATTTTTCTGATCATTTTTCATATATAAATTATTTTCATCCGAGTTACGGATTATTTTCTATGAATTTTCAAAGTTTAAACGATTTTCTGAAATCTTTTGGATTTCTGGTTTTAAATTAATTCTAAAAACATTAAACAGAAACTGCTATGTGCACCCGAATTTGTACCCAGAAATGGGCACAGAGGGCTGGCAGGTGGGGCCAGTGGCAGGGTTGACCCGGTCAACATTTGACTGGTCAACAGGTGAATAGTAAAAGTGGGTCCCGGCTGTCATCGACTCAGTTTTTATTAGAGTTAAATTAAACAGTTTAATTAATTGAGGGTCCCACGTGTCAGTGTACAATTACCCCCTAACTAATCTAAGTTAAACCTAACCCTAATCTAATCAGGGACGGCCCCACATGCCAGAGACACAGCCGGTGGTGGCCTCGGCTGGGCACGCACGCGGCACCGAGGCGCACGGTGGCCACAGCCAGGAGGGCGCGCAAGCGGCCGTGCGAGCGAGAGGCGCGGCCGGCAGCAGCGGGCAGCGGCGCACGGCGAGCAGCGGCGGGGAGCGACAGCAGTAGCAGCAGCAGCAGCCGACGCGGGCAGCAGCGGCAGCTGACTAGCAGGTGAGCGCGCACGTGCGCGGGCGCGGGCGGCTGCGGGCGAAGGCGAGCGCGGGACAGGCGCGTGTGGCGAGCAGGGGAGCGCGGGAGCGCGGCCACGGGCGGCCAGAGGCGCGCGTGAGCACGGCCATTCGGCGGTGAGCGCGAGCGGAGTATCCGGGAGCAGCGGCGACTGCGGTGAGCGTGGGGTCGTGCAATGGTGGCTACGGCGATGAATCGACAGCGGGGCAAGGGGGAAACAGAGGAGGGGCTCACTGCGAGCACGTAGGCGAGGTCAGGATGGCCGGAGGCGGACCGGAGCTCGCAGGACGGCGGCGAGATGGCGGCGGCCGAGGTTGGGGAAGATGACGCGGGCGACGGCGGTGACGCTCCCCGGCTCCGATGGTATGGCGCAGACGATGTAGGGGAGGGCGACGGAGCTTCTGCCCAACCTGGCACAGCTCGGGGTGGCGCTGGAGCGCGGCAACAAGGAACGGCGGCGACTGGAGCGCTCGAGCATGAACGAATCCGAGAGGAAGAGGGACGACCGAGCGATTGGGGAAGGCTAGGGTTCGACGGGGGGTCACGGGCGGCGTCATAAACAACAGGGGGGCGTGGGATGGCCGGCACGCGTCCAGCCGCGGCCCTGGCGGCCGGATGCACGCCATGCCTCCCCTGCCTCTTGTAGCGAGGAAGGAGAAGGCTGGTGGTGGGCTGGGCTGTGAACTCTAGCAGTAGGCTACAAGTGCACAGTGCAGTTCTTCCATTTTCTCTTTTCCTTTACTGCTTTTCATTTTAGCTACTGTTTTGTACTTAGCTTAGCTAGTAAATGAATTTTGCTCAATATGAAACTTGGCACAAAAATACAGGGCAATATTCTGGGTTGGCACAAAAAGTTTGGGGGCAATTAGAATTGTGTAAGCATTTTTAGAAATTGAAAAGGTTGGTTAAATGGTTGCTGGTCCATTGTTTTGGTTGCTAGGGTAAATTTTGGAAATTCAAATAATGTTGGTTTTATTTTTACAATAGCTTTGGGAATTTTTGCAATATTATGAACACTTTTGTTTTGCTGCTTGGATAATTAATATTTTGACTTTATTTTAAATTTGAATTTGAGGTTGAAATATTTCTTAATTGTATTTCTTAGGGCATATGATGATGACTTGGCACCATTACTGAGAGGTCACTGTAGCATGACACTGGGGGTATTACATTATTCGCTTGCATGGTGTGCCAAATACAATTGTTTCAGATCATGATACTAAATTTCTTAACCATTTTTGGAGATGTTCATGGGCTAAGTTGGCGACGAAATTGGTTTTTAGTACTACGTGTCACCCCCAAACTGATGGACAAGCTGAAGTAGTCAATAGAACATTGTCTATTATGCTTAGGACTGTTTTAAAGACTAATCTGAAAATGTGGGAAGAATGCTTGCCTCATATTGATATTAAAAATGTGCCCTTTTGAGATTGTGTATGGTTATCTACCTCATGCACCTATTGATTTGCTGCCTCTTCCATCTTCGGAGAAGGTTAATTTTGATGCTAAGCAACGTGCTAAATTGATATTAAAAATGCATGAGTTAACTAAAGAAAACATTGAGCGTATGAATGCTAAATACAAGCTTGTTGGTGATAAGGGTAGAAAGCACGTTGTGTTTGAACCAGGAGATCTTGTTTGGTTGCATTTACGTAAAGATCGATTTCCTGCTTTACGCAAGTCTAAGTTAATGCCACGAGCTGATGGTCCCTTTAAGGTGTTGGAGAAAATAAATGATAATGCATATACACTTGAGCTGCCTGCGGATTTTGGGGTTAGTCCCACATTTAACATTGCAGATTTAAAGCCTTATTTGGGTGAGGAAGATGAGCTTCCGTCGAGGATGACTTCAATTCAAGAAGGGGAGGATGATGAGGACATCACTACCACAGTTACACCCATAGCCCCTGCTACAACACACACTGGACCAATTACTAGAGCTCGCGCACGCCAATAAAATTACCAGGTACTTTCGTTTCTTGGAAACCCTTCTAATGTTCATGAACATATAATGCTGCCTAAATTAGATACTTTTGTTTTACTTATGAATGAAGGGCTTAGCATGGACAAGAGGATTGGCCATTGGAGCGGGATCAAGCATGGAGCGGAAGGTGTGTGCGCGGGAGACATCAATGGTGCTTCAAGTGATGATTTCAGGACTTTGAAGCCACCATAATGAGTGCATGAAGCCTTGGACAAAATATACAAGATGCCACTTCATAAATTTCATCCAGAGGCTATTATAGGTGCCGCGTCACCTTATTATTGGGCCAGGCCCATGTAATTTCGAAATACACTTAATAGGCAGTTTTTAGAGTCCGTATTAATAGGGAAAATGACTTAGGACAGAATTTAGTCCCACCTTGCCAAGGGTGGACGAAATTCCCCTCTGTCTGCCTATAAATACAGCCATTAGGGCGTCGTTTTAGACTTGGGTCCTATTTAGATTAAAAGTTCGCCATAGCTGCAACTTCGCGTACTTCGTTTGTGTTCAACGACCAGACCAAGATGTCACAGAACCCCACTTTCCTTAATAAAGCTTTCCTCTTATATTCGCAATATTCAGATTGCAATTTCAATTTCTTGCTTGTTCTTCATTTGCACGCAGGAAATAGACCTTCGTGGTCAGGTTGATCGTGCTCCGGCGTGGTCAATAACCTCTCGGAGTTGGTTTAGCGATTGCTAAGGCGCGACGTCGTCGCACGTTCATAGTCGGATTGTCAAAGTCGACTTCTACCAAAATGATAGCCACCACCTCATCGAAAGACGGGACACCTTTGCCTCTATCACCGAGGAAGCTGACGACGATGACTCGCCGCAGGCTTTCCATCAGCGGTGTCGCATATATTGGTATCTCATGGATGCCGGCTACGACATCGAGGTCATCGATAGAGGCAGCTTGACGCGGGCTATGTCACAGGTTAAGTGGCCCACCCCCAACCCCTCGGGTTCAACCACCATCGATCTCATTCATGGCCCCGCCGCTGATCTCCTATGCCTCGCTGTCAAGAATTTGCCATCCTTCATCGCCATCGAGCCCCTTTTGTCATATCTGAAGGACACGTTCTGCACCGCTGGCTTGGGATCCTCAACTGCCAAGTCAGACCTCATCGACGGCGACCACGAGGAGGGCACCCTCTCCGGCTCTTCCAAGGGGAAAGAGCCCATCTGCAACATCAGGGAGGGCAGCCTACAGCCGTGCTCTTCCAAGGGGAAGGAGCCCATCTGCGACAACAGGGAGCGCACCCAGAGTCCGTGCTCTTCCAATTGGTAGGAGCCCATCTGTGACAAGTGAGGAAACCTAGGATTTTTTTGTCGTGCCTCTTCCAAGGGGGAAACATCATATGATCGTGCTCGTAGCTTTTGCCATGCTGTGTTTCAATTGCTATATTTGATTGTTTGTAGCATGCCTTGTTAATTTCAGTTATTCACAATGTGATGTTCTATATGTGCAAGAATGTACTGTGTAGTTCAATTTTATCAACACCAGTTTTAACGGCCAAAATTGGTTCCTGTTGAAGCTGGTGTAGTTAACACGCCCCATGTTTATTTCAGTTTTCTCACAATGTGATGTGCAATCATACAATTTGACGTTTAAGCACAAGCTTAGTTCTATGCAATTTCAACAATACCACTATGAGTGACTATATTTGGTTGCTGTTAAGCATGTTGTAGTGAGCATATGCATTGTTTAACGGTTTTTGGTTGTTACGTTGTTTGTACTGAGCATATGTCCAGTTTCAATTGTTATATTTGGTTATTTGTAGTATGCCTTGTTTATTTCAATTATTCACAATGTGATGCTCTATATGTGCAAGTATTGACTGTGTAGTACAATTTCATCATTACCACTTCAACGACCATATTTGTTTCCTGTTAAGCCTGGTGTAGGTAATACGCCCCCTATTTTTTCACATTGTGATGCTCAATTATACAATTTGATGTTTAAGCACAAGCTACGTTCTATGCAATTTCAACAATACCACTATGAATGGCTATATCTGGTTGCTGTTAAGCCTGTTGTAGCGAGCATATGCCTCTTTTAACGGTTTGTGGTTGTTCGGTTGTTTATAGTTAGCATATGTCCATTTTCAATTGCTATATTTGGTTGTTCATAGTATGCCTTGTTTATTTAAGTTATTCACAATGTGATGTTCTATATGTGCAAGAATGTACTGTGCAGTTTAATTTCATCAACACCAGTTTCAACGGCCAAAATTGGTTCCTGTTAAAGCCGGTGTAGTTAACATGCCCCCTGTTTATTTCAGTTTTCTCAAAATGTGATGTGCAATCATAAAATTTGATGTTTAAGTACAAGCTTACTTCTATGCAATTTCAACAATACCACTATGAGTGACTATATTTGGTTGCTGTTAAGCCTGCTGTAGTGAGTGTATGCCTTGTTTAACGGTTTTTGGTTGTTAGGTTGTTTGTACTGAGCATATGTCCAGTTTTAATTGCTATATTTGGTTGTTTGTAGTATGCCTTGTTTATTTCAGTTATTCACAATGTGATGCTTTATATGTGCAAGTATTGACCGTGCAGTACAATTTCATCAATACCACTTCAACGACCATATTTGTTTCCTGTTAAGCCTGCTGTAGGTAATATGCCCCCTATTTTTCACATTGTGATGTTCAATTATACAATTTGATGTTTAAGCACAAGCTACGTTTTATGCAATTTCAACAATACCACTATGAATGACTATATTTGATTGTTGTTAAGCCTGTTGTAGCGAGCATATGCCTCTTTTAACGGTTTGTGGTTGTTCGGTTGTTTGTAGTTAGCATATGTCCAGTTTCAATTGCTATATTTGGTTGTTCGTAGTATGCCTTGTTTATTTCAGTTATTCACAATGTGATGTTCTATAGGTGCAAGTATGAGCTGTGCAATTCAATTTCATCATTACCAGTTTCAACGGCCATATTTGGTTCCTGTTTAGCCTGGTGTAGTTAACACGCCCGCTGTTTATTTCAGTCTTTTTGCAACGTGATGTTCAATTGTACAATTTGATGTTTAAGCACAAGTTACGATCTATGCAATTTCAACAATACCACTATACATGACTATATTTGGTTGCTGTTAAGCCTGTTGTAGTTAACACCCCTTTCCATTTTTATTTTACAATAACTAGTGTGCTTAAACCCGCACAATACCAGTTTGAATGACTATATTTGGTTGTTTTTAATTGTTAGGCCTGTTGCAGTTAACACACCTTTCCACTTCTTGTTTGCTTAACTAGCGTGCTTATACCTGCACACTGAAGCTATCATTTGGAGATTATGTTGTCTACCATGGATATATTTGGTTGTTGTTTAGCCTGTTGTGCTTAACATGCCTTTCGATGTACTTACACAGGACAATATTGGGAACGAATGTTGTTTTCCATCGAGGTTAGTTTCATCCCATGGCTTATATATACTCCCTCCGCCCTATAATATAAGATGTTAATTCATCCAATATGTGAGTATATTGGATGTAATAAGATCTTATATAATGGGACGGAGGGAGTGTTGTACTACATCATTGTGAAATTGTTGTTTAGCTTCTAATATGAACTTGGTGCTTGTAGGTACATATGTCATTGGTAAAGATCCGCGCTTCGACACTTTTTGCATATGGGGCAATGAGATATTCATGAAGCAGCATCAAGTGGAGGAAGTTGATAAAGATTGTTAGTAAAATGGGTCAAAAGATCGCGATTAAACTATTTGTTTACACTTTATCCAGGACAACAGTGAACTGCAGGATGGTAAGTAAGAACTCTGTAGCCTTCTTTTTACTGCCCATAATGAGTTGTTAGATGACAATGTCCGAATCTTTTTCCTTTATAGTGGTTCCCAAAGCAGTTTACTCAAGATTACCTCTCAAACTACATGATTGGTGGACATGCAAAGGTTAAAGTATTTCTACCAGACTACAATGACTATCTAGAAGTCCGCATGAAGACAGTGAAGGATGGGCTGTCGGCCATCACAAGGGGTTGGACTAGAGTCGTGCGTGCATTCGGCATGGAGGAGGGCACAATATGGGCATTCCGCTTCACCTTGTTCAGCAACCAGAATGTCTTTCACATCTTTCTTCACCGTCTTTAATACAAGTATACAACCCTTGTTCATCATTCTTTATTTGGTGCTTATGTAATTCTTTTTTTTATGTAATTCTTGAACATATGTACCTGTGAATCGAATAATGCATTGGTTGTTGAACCTGATGGATATGAATAAAGTTATTACCTACTTTCAAATTCAAATCATGTACAATTTTGAATTGCGGCGATTAAATTAGGGAGATAATACGCTCTACAGGTCATTACGCCGCACACGGTCTGTAAAGCACAACGTGTGTGATATACCTCGTAATCTGACATGTTTCATAGAGAGAAAACATGTGCGACCATGCACACAATTGCCGTTTGCAAAGCGTGTGTGATGTCAGACAATATCACAAACAGTGCGACCAAATGAAATGTTTGTGATAGTCGCCCTATCGTACACGCTTTACAATCATGAACTGTTTCTGATGTCGTACGCATCGTAAACGTTTCACCTTAGAATAGCGTGTGCGATAGTTATCTCGTCCGACACTGGTACGACAGTCGGACGTTTCGTAAACTCATACGACACACGTACGATGATTAACTTCTCTACTTAATTATATATATCGCATACGGTTCGGGAAAAGTGAATGTGTGTGATAGTCTCCTTATCATACACGCTTTACAATCATGAACTGTTTGTGATGGGGAGCGCATCATAAACGTTGCACCACAGAATACCGTGTCCGATGGTAATGCTAGCACACACGAGTAGCAAGGATGGAGTGTTTGGGATATTCGATATATCACAAACAGTTGTGTGACGACTAGCGTTTGGGAAAGATGTGGGCATCGCATACACTAAGTTCTGCGAAATGTATGCTTGCGTGCTCCCTATCGCCGACGGTTTCTGGGTCGTGTGGGAAGGACCCCCCCCCCTATCGCACACACAGGCAAGGCGACGGTTTAAAACTCTGTCACAGAAAGGGGGGAAAACCGTTTGTATAGCACGTCGCTGCACCAGTGAGTATTCCTCCGGTATCCGGGAGTGGCATGATCTCATGGTCTGAGGAACAGATACTTGACATGAAGAAAGTTGTAGCAAATAAATTATGTGATACAATCTGATGCTAAGCTTATGGTTGGGTTTGTCCATCACATCATTCTCCTAATGATGTGATCCCGTTATCAAATGACAACTCATGTCTATGGTTAGGAAACCTAAACCATCTTTGATCAACGAGCTAGTCTAGTAGAGGCTCACTAGGGACACGGTGTTGTTTATGTATTCACACATGTATTTAAGTTTCCGGTCAATACAATTCTAGCATGAATAATAAACATTTATCATGAACTAGGAAATATGATAATAACCATTTTATTATTGCCTCTAGGGCACATTTCCAACATGAATAACATCATAACTATGCGCTTTTCTATCAATTGCCCAACAGTAATTTGTCTACCCATCGTATGCTATTTTTATGTGAGAGATGCCTCTAGTGAAAACTATGGCCCATGGGTCTACTTTAATCATATTACTAAAACCAAAAATACCTTGCTGCAATTTATTTACTTTTATTTTACTTTGCAATTTACCTATCTACCACTATCAGATTTGATACTTGCAATTAACGAGTACAAGGGGATTAACAACCCTCTTGCCCGCGTTGGGTGCAAGTATTTGCTCTTGTGTGTGCAGGTACTGCTAAGGAGTGTTTGCATGGTTCTCCTATTGGTTCGATAACCTTGGTTCTCTACTGAGGGAAATACTTATCCGCTACTATATTGCTTCACCCTTCCTCTTCGGGGAAAATCCCAACGGAGCTCACAAGTAGCACGGCCGTCGCCGTCCAGGGTCGGGAGCGCTTCTGTTTTCATGAGAGGAACATGGGAGGGCGGATGAGTGACAAAATCAAGATCCAAGGGGACGAACGCAAAAACACCACCCACCCGCATCAGTTGCCTACGAACGAGATAGTTGGCTGACGTGGCCCCCGCATCTTATGTAGCCCAAGACTGCTTGCACCAGGACCGTATTGCTTCATACTCCCTCTGGTCCTTTTTACTTTGCATTTAAGCTCCAGCACGGATACCAAGGAGAGGAGGGCTCAGCAAAATTTGGACTATTTTGCCCCTGAATTTCTACAGAGGAGCCGCTGGGTAGTTACTTTGCGCATGCAAACGATTGGCCTGCAGCCCTATATTCTCACTGATGGGAAACGTAGCATGAAAATCAAAATTTTCTTACATGACAACTAAGATCTAATCTAGGAGATGCATAGCAACGAGGGGAAGTGTGTATACGTACCCTTGAAGACTGAAAGCGTTAGCGTATGTAACACGGTTGATGTAGTCGTACTCTTCGTGATCCAATCACGATCCAATCCGATCTAGCGCCGAACGGACGGTACCTCCGAGTTTAGCACATGTTCAGATCGATGACGTCCTCTCCTTCTTGATCTAGCAAGCGAGGGAGAGGAGGTAGATGAGATCGGGACCAGCCCAACGGTGAGGTGGTGGTGGTGGTGGCGGAATTCTAGCAGGGCTTCACCAAGCGCGTACCGGAGAAACGTGGGAGGAGTTGGGAGAGGCAATGGGCAAGGGTGAAGGGGTGGCTACCGCCATGCGCCTCCCCCTTTTTATATAGGCTAGGGGCAGGGGAGGGCACCAAAACCCTCCTAGGGCTAGCCACAAGGGAGAAATCCCTTTAAACTTGGAGATAACATCTTATCTCTAGATTCAACCCTTTAAATTTAGAGATAAGACCTTATCTCTAGATTTAAATGACATGTGCCTTGGGGAATGGTGCGTCCAGCCCATGTGGGCTATAGTCCCACCCCTCGGTCCATGTGGGCCCTTCCCGAGTCGTTGGGCCCCATCGTGGAACCCCCGAAACCTTATAGAACCTTCCCGGTACTCTACCGAAACTTCCCAAACTTTTGTGGAACCCTGAATATGACTTCCCATATATAAATCTTTACCTTCGGACCATTCCGGAGCTCCTAGTGATGTCCCGGATCCCATCCGAGACTCCGAACTACTTTCAGACTTTCCACTATTAATATCTCAACATTACCCTAGCGCTACCGAATGTTAAGCGTGCGACCCTACGGGTTCGGGAATCATGTAGACATGACCGAGACACCTCTCCGGTCAATAACCAATAGCGGGACCTGGATGCCCATATTGATTCCTACATATTCCACGAAGATTTTTATCGGTTGAACCACAATGTCAGGGATTCAGTTAATCCCGTATACAATTCCCTTTGTCTGGCGATATGTTACTTGCCCGAGATTTGATCGTCGGTATCTCCATACCTAGTTCAATCTCGTTACCGGCAAGTCTCTTTACTCGTTCCATAATACAAGATCCCGTGACTAAACTCATTAGTCACATGCTTGCAAGCTTCTTGTGATGTTGTATTACCGAGAGGGCCCAGAGATATCTCTCCGTCACACGTAGTGACAAATTCCAGTCTCGATCCATGCAACCCAACAAATACTTTCGGAGATACCTGTAGAGCATCTTTATGATCACCCAGTTATGAAGTGACGTTTGATAGCACACAAAGTATTCCTCCGATATCCGGGCGTGGCATGATCTCATGGTCTAAGGAACATATACTTGACATGAAGAAAGCTGTAGCAAATAACTAAGTGATACGATATGATGCTAAGCTTACGGTTGGGTCTGTCCATCACATCATTCTCCTAATGATGTGATCCTGTTATCAAACGACAACTCATGTCTATAGTTAGGAAACCTTAACCATCTTTGATCAACGAGCTAGTCTAGTAGAGGCTCACTAGGGACACGGTGTTGTTTATTTATCCACACATGTATTTAAGGTTCCGGTCAATACAATTCCAGCATGAATGATAAACATATATCATAAACAAGAAAATATGATAATAACCAATTTATTATTGCCTCTTGATGAGGACATCCCAGGTTCATCTCGTTTGTCATTTTCTCCTCATCATAAATCTCAGCTATCAAATGAAGCTTCTACAAAGAAGACCTATTTGAGTCCCATGACAAGGAGTCGTGCCAAACAAATAGAATAAGAGGTGATTGCGCTCCTAGCTGATCATACTTCAACTATCCATGAGAACTTTATACTGCCTAAATCATCTGTGCTGATTTTACTCAGGTACAATGTTGAGGACAACAACAACTTTCAGCACATGAAGAAACAAGTTCAGCTCGTGAAGAAACAAGTTCTGAAGCCCACACAACAAGTTTGAAGAGAACAAGTTTCAACTTTGATGTAAACCATGTTTTGGTGACAAGGGCAACTAATTACACCTCAAGGAAGAATAGCAAGCCATCTCAACAATCTATTGTTGCATGCACAGTTCCAGAATTCGTCCCAGAACGTGCTGCATCATGCAACACAAATATATGAGGTTCCAGCACGTGTGAGAGTACAAATTGAACAGCATATGAAGTCTACTTTTAGGAAAATCAAACGGTGCATCATTTGGAGTCCTGAGTCAAAGGATATGAGAGTTCCAATGCAAGCTTTCCAGAGCATTAATTGCTGCGCGAGGCTCCATGTGTTTGCTCCCTTGACCAGTTGGTTACCACGAATTTGAGCCTCTCTTTTGGACTGGTTTCACACCTAAACTAGGAGGGCTGTTCCTAGTATAAATACCCCTTCCCCCACTTCAGCCACAACTCTTTGGCAATTTGATTTCAGCATAGGTTAGCTAAGTGCAACCAGAATCTTGTTTGAGAGTTCACTTCCTCCTTAGCTCTTGTAATTTTGCCTTGTGAGAGGGTAAACTCACTTTGTGATTTTACAACAGTAGCCGTTGAGGCGGCAACCAGTTCGTGCTTCCAACTTCGTGCGTGGTTGCGTGGATTGGAATCCTAAGAGTGTGGTTGGGCGAATACTTGTTGCTGGTTGTTGCATATGCAGTAGCTAGCTTCGGTCTCGTCAGGTTGCACTAGTTATCCATTACCCGACAGCGTTGTTGGCCGGGATCGAGGGTTTCCTTCGTACCCTTCAGGTGGCGTTGATTCGTTCGTCAAGCAGATCCTCCATGAAGATCGGGCAACCTCGTATCATCTTGGCATCAGAGCTTCGGTTGACACGGTAGGATCTTGTTTCCCTAGTTTAGTTCGTGTTCTTGTTCATCCTAAAGTCCAGAAAATAGCCCCACAAAAAAATATACCTTTACCAAGCCCTTTGTAGCCTTTAATCTGTTATTTGGTGAGTTTAAGTTCTTGTTCACTAGATCTTTGTTTTTAGTTGCTGAGTTTCCCCCCATCCAATCTTGTGTGTTTGTGTTCATTTTCGTGCTCAGATTTCAGATCTGCATCCTCCACCAAATCGTGTGTATCTTTGTCATCCGGAGTCCGTTTTGGGTGTTTTTGTGCATTTTCGAGAGCCCACACCGTGTACTTTCCATCCATCCTTGTTAGATCTGATTCCCAGCGTGTTTTCCAGCCAGAAAAATCAGATCAGTTCGTGTGTGTTTTTTGCCAAAGTTTCAGCTGCATGTTCTTGTTGTTTGAGCTCATCCATTGTAATTTTCGTGGATCCCCCAAAGTGTGTGTTCAGATCCAAGTTCCTTGTTGAAGTTTGTCAAAAAAAAAGAGCAAAAAAAAAGGAGGCAAAAAAAAAAGATCTGCCCAAAGAAAGAAAGTGTGTGCAAGAAGCAAAAGATAGAAATTTGGGACTGTTCTTCCATTATATCTTGAGAAATCCTTGTTTGTATTGTGAGCTGAAACTTGTCAAGTGTGCAACATCTTCAATCCTTGCTTTCTAGCAAATTTGATTCCTTGGTATGAGTTGCATGTACCTCACTTATATCTCATTCAGCAACTAAGGGCATTAGAATCTTGTGTGGATGATTACTTGGTTCAACAATATCTAGATTGCAGATTAGTGCATCTTTTGCTACATACATATACCACCCAAGCTCCACCAAACAGCCCCCGCATGTGCAACCCTAGAATTGTATTCGCTTGATTCATCACTCCTTGTATACCAACCACCGGCACCACGGTTGAGCACGATTCTGCTCTCACTTGGAAGTTACATGAGCTTCGGTTGGTAAGTTAGGTGAGCATGAGTTGTTACCCACATATATGCTTCTAGTACTATAGGGCTTTTGCAAAACTAACCATGGCAGGTCGTGAGTACGTGGAACTTCCTTTCTACGGAAGTGCTGATCCGGAGGAGTACCTTGAATGGGTACAATTCATGGAGTTGGAGTTGAAGAAATTTTCAGAAACAAAACAAGTGCTTCGAGCAACCATGGAGTTTGAAGAGTATGCTTGTAAGTGGTGGAAGCACCACCGCAAAAGGAGGTTTGTAAGAACATGGGTCGAGTTGAAGGAGATCATGAGGAAGGAGTTTGTACCAACAAGATATGAAGACTATTTGTTTCATCACATGAAGAGCATTAAGCAAGGTCTCAGATCTGTCCAAGCTTATTATGATGAGCTGAAAGTAGCATTGTATCGTGCCAATGTTGTGGATAAATCTGCAACAAGGGCATATTTTAAAAGTGGTCTTAATCGTGATGTGGCTGCGACAGTTCGTTTGAAATATGACGGTAGTATGCAAGACCTTGTGACTTTTGCCATAGATGAAGAAAGGAGAATTCAGAAAGAATGTGCACGTCCACTCACCTTGGGTATTCAGTCCCCTTCAGGAATCAGTCGTGTGAAGAGGCCAAGCAATGCAGAAAACAAGATGGAGCAAAGGTTGTTTACAACAAGAAACCAGATTTGTGATGAGAAAAAGGTTCTTGCAACACGAGAAAAGAGCCTCACAATTGGTCAAAATTCTGTAGCAACAAATACACATCAAATCTCAAGTGAGAATGAGAGCCACATAGCCAAAATATGTGAGAGTGATATTATAAAAATTGAGCTGTGTGACTCCACTAAAAGTGAGATTGAGAGCCCCACCACAAAGGAGAGTTCGAGAGATACACCAAAGGAAATGAGAGTATTAGTTGATACAAAATATGAGGATTCTGAAACTAACATAACTCTTTCTATTCCTTGCATTATTCCTTGCAATGTACAGGTTTGCTTTCAGGAAGTGGAATCCAGTGCTGTTACACTTTCCCACATCATGGAGGAACAAGAAGAGAAGCAAACCAGAGTTGATAATTCATCATGTGCTCATGAGGAACGATGGCTTGTTCAAGAAGAGAAAGATGGTATTGAAGCGAGATTGCAGCAAGAGCAAGAGAATGATTGTAAGTATAACCCTGGTGCAACAACGCCTCCTATGATTGCTTGTTCTACCATGCATGAACCATTGGATCACATGATTGCCTATCATTTTGATAATGTGAAATTAGTAAGGCATGACAAAATGCTTGATAAAATATCTCATGTTCATGCTTTATATTGTGCCACGCTTGCTAAATCTATTGAATTGAGTTATCCTGTCATGAACATTTCTGAAATCACACATTCATACTCTCTCTATGAAACCTACACCTACTGTTTTAAGTTTAATTTGATTGGAGATTATGGTGTTGGCGGGAAGTTTGTTGTGGACAAAATATGCATTGCTTGCAATAGACTTGCAGAACTGAATGATAATCAATTGGGCAACCATTCTCATGTGAAACGGTTTGCGTCATGTGAAAAGAAACTGTATGCTTGTGGTGAATGTGTCACTGATTTGTTGGTCCCCATAAGTTCATGTTTTGCATGCACTAAACTTCTCAGATCTCGAGTTGATGAATGGTTGATACTAAAAATTTGTTCGCCGCATTTGCACGGGTTTACTATGCGAAAATATGAACTATCATATCAGATAATCTTGCTTGTGAAATATGTTCTGTTGGACATACATACTTCTGATTTTGGCTTTGAAATGATAACAACATGCTTTTCTAGGAGTAGGAATGATGTGAATGATTCTGCTATGTCCCTAACTTATATTTGCAAAACAAGCAACAGTTTTTACAAACCCAGAACTTACGTTGACCCAATGAGAAATATGGTTTTCTGCTATAAAGATTACTTTTCTAAAATTTGGAATGCGCAAAATCTTGGTAACAACAAAATGTTTGACGTCTTCATATACCATGCATACACGTTGTTTGTTTCTTTTAGTGGTGCTACAGGTTATCAAAAACCGAGGACGTTTTTTCTTGAAGGAAGGGAGGATGATGAGGACCATCCTAGGCAAGTAAGATTGTATAGTTGCAACCAAACAGTAAGCTTCATTTATAAACATCATGACAAGGCGAGAAGCACGTTTCATATTGAGATGCAACAACATCAACTTGAGAAATCCATCATGACGAGCATTCATGGAACGCACATACTATTGTGCCATGTTGACGATCAGGTGAACGCATATACTTTGGGTTCCATATTATTTGTTTTAAGGGTGGCTGAGCTGCTACTATAATTACTATTATGCAGGCATGTGGATGATGATCTACACAAACCAAAGGTGAAGATGAGAAGGAACTCAGGAGCCCAGCTATTGTTCACATTGAATATTGTTGGTCAATATCCATGCTTCGCTCAAGAGGGACAAGAGTCGAGGATGACTCCTTTTGAAGAGGGGGAGGATGATGAGGACATCCCAGGTTCATCTCGTTTGTCATTTTCTCCTCATCATAAATCTCAGCTATCAAATGAAGCTTCTACAAAGAAGACCTATTTGAGTCCCATGACAAGGAGTCGTGCCAAACAAATAGAACAAGAGGTGAATGCGCTCCTAGCTGATCATACTTCAACTATCCATGAGAACTTTATACTGCCTAAATCATCTGTGCTGATTTTACTTAGGTACAATGTTGAGGACAACCAACAACTTTCAGCACATGAAGAAACAAGTTCAGCTCGTGAAGAAACAAGTTCTGAAGCCCATACAACAAGTTTGAAGAGAACAAGTTTCAACTCTGATGTAAACCATGTTTTGGTGACAAGGGCAACTAATTACACCTCAAGGAAGAATAGCAAGCCATCTCAACAATCTATTGTTGCATGCACAGTTCCAGAATTCATCCCAGAACGTGCTGCATCATGCAACACAAATATATGAGGTTCCAGCACGTGTGAGAGTACAAATTGGACAGCATATGAAGTCTACTTTTAGGAAAATCAAACGGTGCATCATTTGGAGTCCTGAGTCAAAGGATATGAGAGTTCCAATGCAAGCTGTCCAGAGCATTAATTGCTGCGCGAGGCTCCATGTGTTTGCTCCCTTGACCAGTTGGTTACCACGAATTTGAGCCTCTCTTTTGGACTGGTTTCACACCTAAACTAGGAGGGCTGTTCCTAGTATAAATACCCCTTCCCCCACTTCAGCCACAACTCTTTGGCAATTTGATTTCAGCATAGGTTAGCTAAGTGCAACCAGAATCTTGTTTGAGAGTTCACTTCCTCCTTAGCTCTTGTAATCTTGCCTTGTGAGAGGGTAAACGCACTTTGTGATTTTACAACAGTAGCCGTTGAGGCGGCAACCAGTTCGTGCTTCCAACTTCGTGCGTGGTTGCGTGGATTGGAATCCTAAGAGTGTGGTTGGGCGAATACTTGTTGCTGGTTGTTGCATATGCAGTAGCTAGCTTCGGTCTCGTCAGGTTGCACTAGTTATCCATTACCCGACAGTGTTGTTGGCTGGGATCGAGGGTTTCCTTCGTACCCTTCAGGTGGCGTTGATTCGTTCGTCAAGCAGATCCTCCGTGAAGATCGGGCGACCCCGTATCACCTCTGGGGCATATTTCCAACAGTCTCCCACTTGCACTAGAGTGAATGATCTAGTTTACATTGTAATGAATCTAACACCCATAGAGTTCTGGTGCTGATCATGTTTTGCTCGAGGAAGAGGTTTAGTCAATGGGCCTACCACATTCAGATCTGTATGTACTTTGCAAATATCTATGTCTCCATCCTTAATGTAATTATGAATGGAGTTGAAGCGATGCTTGATGTGCTTGGTCTTCTTGTGAAACCTTGGCTCCTTGACAATGGCAATGGGGCCAATGTTATCACAATAAAGAGTCATAGGCTCCGATGCACTAGGTATCACTCCTAGATCGGTCATGAACTCCTTCATCTAGACTCCTTCCTGCGCTGCTTCCGAAGCAACTATATATTCCGCTTCACATGTAGATCCCGCTACGACGATCTGCTTGGAACTACACCAACTGACTGCTCCACCATTCAAAATAAATACATATCCGGTTTGAGACTTTGAGTCATCCGGATCAGTGTCAAAGCTAGCATCGACGTAACCCTTTACGGCGAGCTCTTTATCACCTCCATAAACGAGAAACATTTCCTTAGACCTCTTTAGGTACTTAAGGATATTTTTGACCGATGTCAAGTGATCTACTCCTGGATCACTCTGGTACCTACCTGCCAGACTTATGGCAAGGCACACATCAGGTCTGGTACACAGCATGGCATACATTATAGAGCCTATGGCTGAGGCATAGGGGACGACCTTCATCCTTTCTCTTTCTTCTGCCGTGGTCGGGCTTTGAGTCTTACTCAACTTCACACCTTGCAACACAGGCAAGAACCCCTTCTTCGACTGGTCCATTTTTGAACTTCTTCAAAATCTTGTCAACGTATGTGCTCTGTGAAAGTCCTATCATGCGTCTGGATCTATCTCTATAGATCTTAATGTCGAGTATGTAAGTAGCTTCACCCAGGTCTTTCATTGAAAAACTCTTGTTCAAATAACCCTTTATGCTTTCCAGAAATTTTATATCATTTCCAATCAATAATATGTCATCCACATACAGTATTAGAAATGCTACAGAGCTCCCACTCACTTTCTTGTAAATACAAGCTTCTCCATTAGTTTGTATAAAACCAAAAGCTTTGATCACCTCATCAAAGAGTATATTCCAACTCCGAGATGCTTGCACCAGTCCATAGATGGATCGCTGGAGCTTGCATACCTTATTAGCATCCTTAGGATCGACAAAACCTTCCGGTTGCATCATATACAACTCTTCCTTAAGAAAACCATTAAGGAACGCGGTTTTCACATCCATCTGCCAGATTTCATAATCGAAAAATGCAGCAATTGCTAACATAATCCTAACAGACTTCAGCATCGCTACGGGTGAGAAAGTCTCATCGTAGTCAACCTCTTGAACTTGTCGAAAACCCTTTGCGACAAGTGGAGCTTTATAGACTGTGACATTACCATCAGCGTCTGTCTTTTTCTTAAAGATCCATTTGTTCTCAATGGCCTGCCGGTCATCGGGCAAGTCTACCAAAGTCGATACTTGGTTCTCATACATGGATCCTATCTCGGATTTCATGGCCTCAAGCCATTTGTCGGAATCCGGGCTCATCATTGCTTCTTCATAGTCCGTAGGTTCACCGTTGTCTAACAACATGACTTCCAAGACAGGATTACCATACCACTCTGGTGCGGAACGTGTCCTGGTCAACCTACGAAGTTCAGTAGTAGCTTGATCCGAAGTTTCATGATCATCATCATTAGCTTCCTCTCCGACTGGTGTAGGCATCACGGGAACTTCTTTCTGTGATGTGCTACTCTCCAATTCGAGAGAAGGTATGATTACCTCATCAAGCTCTACTTTCCTCTCACTCACTTCTTTCGAGAGAAACTCCTTCTCTAGAAAGGATCCATTCTTGGCAACAAAGATCTTGCCCTCAGATCTGTGATAGAAGGTATACCCAATGGTCTCTTTAGGGTATCCTATGAAGACGCACTTCTCCGCTTTGGGTTCGAGCTTATCTGGCTAAAGCCTCTTGACATAAGCGTCGCATCCCCAAACTTTAAGAAACGACAGCTTAGGTTTCTTGCCAAACCATAATTCATACGGTGTCGTCTCAACGGATTTAGACGGTACCCTGTTTAAAGTGAATGCTTCTATCTCTAATGCATAACCCCAAAACGATAGTGGCCAATCGGTAAGAGACATCATAGAACGCACCATATCCAATAGAGTATGATACGACGTTCGGACACACCATTATGCTGTGGTGTTACAGGTGGCGTGAGTTGTGAAACAATTCCACATTGTCTTAAATGTGTGCCAAACTCGTAACTCAAATATTCACCTCCACGATCATATCGTAGAAATTTTATTTTCTTGTTACGATGATTCTCCACTTCACTCTGAAACTCCTTGAACTTTTCAAATGTTTCAGACTTGTGTTTCATTAAGTAAATATACCCATATCTACTCAAATCATCCATGAAGATAAGAAAATAATGATATCTACCGTGTGCTTCAACACTCATTGAACCGCATACATCAGTATGTATTATTTCCAACAAGTCAGTCGCCTGCTCCATTGTACCGAAAAACGGGGTTTTAGTCATCTTGCCCATGAGGCATGGTTCACATGTTTCAAATGATTCATAATCAAGAGATTCCAAAAGTCCATCAGCATGGAGTTTCTCCATGCGTTTTACACCAATATGACCTAAGCGGCAGTGCCACAAGTATGTGGTACTATCATCATTCACTTTGCATCTTTTAGCATCAATATTATGAACATGTGTATCACTACGATCGAGATTCAACAAGAATAAACCATTCACATTGGGTGCATGACCATAAAAGATATTATCCATATAAATAGAACAACCATTATTCTCCGACTTAAATGAATAACCGTCTCGCAATAAACAAGATCAAGATATAATGTTCATGCTTAACACAGGCACCAAATAACAATTATTTAGGTTTAAAACTAATCCCGAAGGTAGACGTAGAGGGAGCGTGCCGACAGTGCTCACATCAACCTTGGAGCCATTTCCAACGAGCATCACCACCTCGTCCTTAGCTAGTCTCCGTTTATTCCGCAGCTCCTGTTTCGAGTTTCAAATATTAGCAACCAAACCAGTATCAAATACCCAGGCGCTACTACGAGCACTAGTAAGGTACACATCAATAACATGTATATCAAATATACCTTTGTTGACGTTGCCAGCCTTCTTATCTGCCAAGTACTTGGGGCAGTTCCGCTTCCGGTGGCCATTCCCCTTGTAATAGAAGCACTCAGTCTCAGGTTTGGGTCCAGCCTTGGGTTTCTTCACTGGAGCGGCAACTGGCTTGCCATTCTTCTTGAAGTTTCCCTTCTTTCCCTTGCCTTTCTTGAAACTAGTGGTCTTTTTGACATCAACACTTGATGCTCTTTCTTGATTTCTACTTTCGCGGCCTTCAGCATCGCGAAAAGCTCAGGGATCGTCTTCTCCATCCCTTGCATGTTATAGTTCATCACAAAGCCCTTGTAGCTTGGTGGCACTGACTGGAGAACTCTGTCAATCGCTACTTCATCCGAAAGATTAACTCCCAACTGGTTCAAGCGGTTGAAGTACCCAGACATTTTGCGTACGTGCTCACTAACGGAGCTGTTCTCCTCCATCTTGCAGCTAAAGAACTTGTCAGAGGCGTCATACCTCTCGACCCGGGCGTGAGCCTGAAATACCAATTTCAGCTCCTGGAACATCTCATATGCTCTGTGGTGCTCAAAACATCTTTGGAGCCCCAGTTCTAAGCCATAAAGCATGGCACATTGAACTATCGAGTAGTCATCAGAACGTGCCTGCCAGACGTTCACAACATCTATAGACAACGCTGGAGGGGGTGCATCATCAAGCGGTGCATCAAGGACATAAGCCTTCTGTGCAGCAGTGAGGATAATCCTCAGATTACGGACCCAATCCACATAGTTGCTTCCATCATCTTTCAACTTAGCTTTCTCTAGGAACGCAATAAAATTCTGGGGAGCTACAGCGCGAGCCATTGATCTACAACATAAATTTGCAAAGACATTTAGACTATGTTCATGATAATTGGTTCAGTTAATCAAATTACTAGTGAACTCCCACTTAAATCAACATCCCTCAAGTTGTCTAAGTGTTACATGATCCAAATCAACTAACCCATGTCTGATCATCACGTGAGATGGGGCGGTCATCAATGATTAACATCTCCATGTTGATCATATCTACTATATGACTCATGTTCGACCTTTTGGTCCTCTGTGTTCCGAGGCCATGTCTGTACATGCTAGGCTCGTCAAGTTTAACCCAAGTATTTTGCATGTGTAAAACTGGCTTACACCCGTTGTATGTGAACGAAGAGTCTATCAGACCCGATCATCACGAGGTGCGTCGAAACAATGAACTTTCGCAATGGTGCATACTTAGGGAGAACACCTTTTATCTTGAAATTAAGTGAAGGGGTCATCTTATAATGCTACCGTCGTCCTAAGCAAAATACGATGCATAAAAGATAAACATCACATGAAATCAATATACGTGACATGATATGGCCATTATCATCTCGTGCTTTTGATCTCCATCTCCAAAGCACCGGCTCGATCTCCATCATCACCGGCATGACAGCATGATCTCCATCATCATGTCTTCATGTGGTTGTCTCCGCCAACTATTGCTTCTACGACTATTGCTAACTCATAGCGATAAAGTAAAGCAATTACATGGCGTTTAATGTCATACAATAAATTAAAGACAACCCTATGGCTCCTGTCGGTTGCCGTACTCATCGACATGCAAGTCGTGAACCTATTACAAAACATGATCATCTCATACACCAACATATATCACATCACGTTTTGGCCAAACCATATCACAACATGCCCTGCAAAAATAAGTTAGACGTCCTCTACTTTGTTCTTGCAAATTTTACGTGGTTGCTATGGGCATCATATAAGAACCGTTCTTACCTACGCAACAATGGTGATATACAAGTTGCCTTTTAACCTTCTACAAGGACCGCCGTTGTCAAATCAGATTCAACTAAAGTAGGAGATACAGACACCCGCCATCCACTTTTATGCAATACAAGTTGCATGTTAGTCAGTGGAACCGGTCTCTTGTGCGAGGACAAGTAAGGTTGGTCTAGGCTGCTTCATCCTACAATACCGCCGAATCCGGAAATAACAAAGGAGGTAAGCAATTTAAACATCAACGCCCACAACTTCTTTGTGTTCTACTCGTGCATACACATCTACGCATAGACCTAGCTCTGAAGCCACTGATGGGAAACGTAGCATGAAAATCAAAAAAATTCCCATGTGACAACCAAGATCTAATCTAGGAGATGCATAGCAACGACGGGAAGTGTGTCTACATACCCTTGTAGACTGAAAGCGTTAGCATATGTAACGCGGTTGATGTAGTCGTACTCTTCGCGATCCAATCACGGTCCAATCCTATCTAGCGCCGAACGGACGACACCTCCAAGTTTAGCACACGTTCAGCTCAATGGCGTCCTCTCCTTCTTGATCCAGCAAGCGAGGGAGAGGAGGTAGATGAGATTGGGACCAGCCCAACGACGAGGTGGTGGTGGTGGCAGCGGAATTCCGGCAGGGCTTCGCCAAGCGCGTACCGGAGAAACGTGGGAGGAGTTGGGAGAGGCAATGGGAAGGGTGAAGGGGTGGCTGCCCCCATGTGCCTCCCCCCTCTTTATATAGGCTAGGGGGCAGGGAAGGGCATCCAAAACCCTCCTAGGGCCGGCCACAAGGGAGAAATCCCTTTAAACTTGGAGATAACATCTTATCACTAGATTCAACCCTTTAAATTTAGAGATAAGACCTTATCTCTAGATTTAAACGACATGTGCCTTGGGGAATGGTGTGGCCAGCCCATGTGTGATGTAGTCCCACCCCTCGGTCCATGTGGGCCTTCTTGGGTCGTTGGGCCCCACGGTGGAACCCCCGAAACCTTCTAGAACCTTCCCGGTACTCTACCGAAAATTCCCGAACTTTTCTGGAACCCTGAATACGACTTACCATATATAAATCTTTACCTCCGGATCATTTCGGAGCTCCTCGAGATGTCCCAGATCCCATCTGATACTCCGAACTACTTTCAGACTTTCCACTATTAATATCTCAACATTACCCTAGCGCTACCGAACCTTAAGCGTGCGACCCTACGGGTTCGAGAATCATGTAGACATGACCGAGACACCTCTCCGATCAATAACCAATAGTGGGACCTGGATGCCCATATTGATTCCTACGTATTCCATGAAGATCTTTATTGGTTGAACCACAATGTCAAGGATTCAGTTAATCCCGTATACAATTCCCTTTGTCTGGCGATATGTTACTTGCCCGAGATTCGATCGTCGGTATCTCCATACCTAGTTCAATCTCGTTACCGGCAAGTCTCTTTACTCGTTCTGTAATGCAAGATCCCGTGACTAAACTCATTAGTCACATGCTTGCAAGCTTCTTGTGATGTTGTATTACCAAGAGGGCCCAGAGATATCTCTCCGTCACACGGAGTGACAAATTCTAGTCTCGATCCATGCAACCCAAGAAATACTTTCGGAGATACCTGTAGAGCATCTTTATGATCACCCAGTTACGAAGTGACGTTTGATAGCACACAAAGTATTCCTCCGGTATCCGGGAGTGGCATTATCTCATGGTCTAAGGAACAGATACTTGACATGAAGAAAGCTGTAGCAAATAACTAAGTGATACAATCTGATGATAAGCTTACGGTTGGGAATGATGTGATCCCATTTTCAAACGACAACTCATGTCTATGCTTAGGAAACCTTAACCATCTTTGATCAACGAGCTAGTCTAGTAGAGGCTCACTTGGTACACGGTGTTGTTTATTTATCCACACATGTATTTAAGTTTCCGGTCAATACAATTCCAGCATGAATGATAAACATATATCACGAACAAGGAAATATGATAATAACCAATTTATTATTGCCTCTAGGGCATATTTCCAACACTCGCGCCCACGTAACTCCTCTCTCCATCTCTCTGCATGCGCGTCTCTCTCCTATCCATCTCTGTGCATGCGCCTCTCTCTCTCTCTTCGGTTCTGCATGCATGTGCATCTCTCTCCTCTCCATCTCTCTGCATGTGCCTCTCTCTCTCTCTCTCTCTCTCTCTCTCTGTGAAATCTTCTCAGCATCAGCGCCAATCCCTCACCCATTGCATGGCCTATGATCAGGAAGAACACCAGTAGGCGCTTGAAACTGGTGGAGTTGGAGCCAAAACAATTCGTTCAATTTGAGCAAATGAAACCTTTCCGCCAAAATTTCCAACCCCCTCCAAGACTGAACAACCCACCATAGATTAGAAGCTCGAAATTTAGCTTACCGCCATGGCTGAAACTCAAAAGTTTTGTCTATAAATCTTAGCCCCAGCCATGGACAGAACCGCATAAAATTCTCTTCTCCCTCTCTTTGCTCCTCTCTCTCTCTCTCTCTCTCTCTCTCTCTCTCTCTCTTGCCACGTGAATGCAATGGCTAGTTTTGACCTCGATTCTGCCATCAACTAGGACAAGGTGGAACGCGCACACTAGTTCGGTGAGCCGGTGCACCTTGTCGGTCAGCGTGTTCACCTTGTCGACCAGCGCACGTACGACGTGCTCAAGCGCGTGGACGCCGCTGCCATTCGGGTGCATGCTGCAGTCCGCGAGCGCGCCGCCTTCCACGACTACGTCACCGTCCACGGGCGTGCCGCCTACCGGGAACACGTTGCTGTCCGCGAGCGCGCCGCCTTCCACGAGTGCGTCACCGTCCGCGGGAGCGCCTGTCGGTGTACTAAGACATGGGTGCCCTCGTACCCAAACTTGTGCACAGGCAGTTTTAGTCTCCCTTCCGGCAAGGGCTTGACAGAGGATAACTACGACTCAAGACTCAACACCAAGACCGTGAACAAGACCTCAAGGCATGTCATCGAGAAGTACTATTCTCGTACTGAAGATCGACGCTGCCCTTACCGGCAAGCTCCGCCCCCGCAAGGTGAAGACCAAGATTATGGTTACCGACAAGCCCCCTTGCAGGCAAGCAAGGCCCGGCAAGCTCCGTGCCAACAGGCTTGTTCTGTCCCGTTACCGCTCCACCTCACCATCGGCCAGATAGGCTCGTATGCTAGGTGTCGAGCGGGCAGGCAGTCAACATAGCCGGCCAAGGCACGTGTCAGCACGCCACGCCAAGATTAACTTTAATGACACCCATCCCTGGGACGTGTCGAGATTACAGGAGGGCGCCAGGACCGGTGGTACAAATCTTTTGCCCAAGGCCTCGCCTCCCCAACGTAGCACCTAACGGTGCATTAAATGCGTTTGTCTTACCCCGTTGGAAGATAGACGTGGTGACGGTGCAAGTCACTATGCATACTCTGTAATGACCGTATTAGCCATTGTGCTAACCCCTTGGCCTATAAAAGGAGGCCCACGACTACAGGTAGAACGGTCGAGACCCAGCTCAATTACACGCGATAACTGCATTTCCCGTGCACCTTGCTGGAAAACTGCGCTCCTTGTAATTTGGGTTCGTACACGATCAAACACAGAACAGGAGTAGGGTTTTACGCTCATAGAGGCCCGAACCTGGATAAACCCCCAGCGTGTTCTTGCACCTACTGAAAATCTGCTCTTTGTCCCATGCATGTCCCCTGAGCCGAATCGCAAAGGGACCCATTCGGTCCCATAGATCGTCGTTTCCCACGACATCTTTGGCGCGCCAGGTAGGGGGATTGTGTGTCACAAATCAGCCTTTTGGTAGTGTGAGTACCAACATCATCATCTTCGTCGATGGCGCTGAAGAAGAAGGGTGGAGCCACGACGGCTCCTACCGTGTCCAAGCCACCTTCCAAGGCGACCGCGGGCGGCGCAGCTGGCACGGGCGCTACGGTTGGGACGGGCGGAGCAGGAGGCGCAAGTGGTGCGGGTGCCCAGCACCCCCGCCACGTTGCTGAGCCTAGCCACAAGACCGGCGACATCGCAGCCGGTCAACTTCCAAGACATTCTGGTGAGCACAGTCATCATAGTAATATGGTTCATACTACTGCGACCCAGAACCCAGCCGCCGCAACATCCAAGAATGTAGCGGCGACGTCCAACAACGGCGCGGGGAGGCATACGCCGCGACCATCGCAAGATGGGCACGACACACTCCCCCACGTTGCTGGCGGTTCCAGACGACCGCAAGGCGAGATAACTATGCAGCAACTTCCGATTGCTCACGGAGCACCGCCGCCACCACCACGTCCGCCTGTTGGTGAGCATGAGCCGCGGCGGCATGGACGTAACGAAGCTCCTTCTGGCTCTGCCAGGAGTCATGTGGCGCCTCGTTATGTGCTCCTAGCCATGCCAACCACGGCGGCAGAGGCCATGGCACGGGTTCAAATACTTTTGAACTTCCCGCCAAGCCCGGACAAGATGGACGAATGGAGAGCTACCATTCAGAGTCTCATCAGTTTTGCCAATCCCGGCAAAACACAAGACGTGGGGCCCTCGCGGCGACCACCCACCATGCTGGCGGACCTTCCGGATACCTTGCTGAAGACGCCACGCCAATGGTGCAGTCGCCTCGACACCCCCCCCCACTGTCACAGCGATTGGACCACCGATCAGACGACCATGACGTGTTGTCTATGGCTTCGTCGGATCCGCGGTGCCGCCAAGATCAGCGCCAAGTGCTCCGCGAGCGGTGCGACGAAGACGCCCGCACGAAGATCGAGCGGCACCGGGAAGCACGCCGTCAATTTGATGACCGTGCCAGGACGGCAGTGAATGTGCTCACTCCAGTAGCCGCTGGGTACTTGCCTTACGATTTGGGGTGCCCAGCGTTTACTCGTGAGCTGCGGCAAGTTCGCTGGCCGTCCGCCCGTGCCTTCAAGCTGGAGCTGCCCGACAAGTACGACGGCACATTCAACCCAGCCGAGTTCCTTGGCATCTACACCATCGCGGTGGAGGCTGCAGGGGGACGGGACGAGAAGGTGCTCGCCAACTACTTCCCGTTGGCACTTCGGCCCAACGTCAGGTCATGGTTGATGAACCTGCCTGAGGGCTCCATCTCTTCTTGGGCGGATCTATGCCATCATTTCATTGGCGCCTACCAGGGTGGCCACAAGCTCCCGGGCCAGCCCAGTGATTTGCAGGTGACCCCCCAAAGGGATGGAGAGAACCTCCGCAAGTACATACAACGGTTCAGCCATGTGCACCACAACATCCCCGACATCCATCCCGCAGCTGTTGTTGCCGCGTTCCACACGAATGTGCGCAACCGCGGGATGCGGTCAGAGATGAATGTCGAGCAGGTCAAGACCATCAACGATCTGTACGCCTTGGTGAATAGGTGTGCACGTGCTGAGGAAGGGAGGTGACTCCCCGGGGAAGATGCTGGTGCAGACGTCGACTCCGAGGACGATGATGCATCAACCCCGTAGAAGAAGAACAGAAAGTGCAAGAACAAGACTGTACTGGCCGTCAAGAGCTCCGGCGACAAGCCGAAGGCAGACATCCCCGGCAAGGAGGTTGCCGGGTGTGATGGCCGCCGGGAAGCTGCGGCCGGCGAGAAGGCCGGCAAGACCGGCGGGCCGTACTGCAAGATCCACCGCACCAAAGGCCACAACCTCCAGCAATGCCGGCAAGTAGAGCAACTTGCGGAAAAGCAGAAGCAAGAGTACGAGAAGTGTGACAAGGAGAAGGGCCAAGATGGTGCTGGTGGGTCCGGTAAGCAAGACCATGGTGGCCGCGGAGGCCACCGCGGCAAGGCCAAGTAGCCAAAAGAGAAGGTTGCTCAGGGCCAGCAAGAAGAGGACGATAGTGATGAGGACGGAGGCGGGTCCGACAAGGAGTTCCAAAATGCGGTGGATGCCATGTGTGTTGACGGAGGCGCATCTTTGCACTCCTTGCACCGGTAACTATAGTAGTGGATCCGCGAAGTCAATGCAGCAGAGCCGGTGATGGAGGCACAGAAGCCACTCAAGTGGTCGCACTCGCCCATCGTCTTTGACGCCAAGGACCACCCTGATCGCACCACTGCAGTCGGGTGTTTGCCATTGTTGGTCTCACCAACAATTCGCAACCTCAAGGTGACAAAGGTGCTGGTTGACGGTGGGGCTGGCTTGAACTTGATCTCTCCAGATGTGATCAAGAGGCTGCAGATCCCCGGTAAGGATCTCGAGGAGACAGGCAGTTTCCAAGGGATCAGTCCGGGGAGGAACAAGCCGAAG
Organism: Elymus sibiricus; assembly: GCA_039707655.1. Lineage (NCBI taxonomy): Eukaryota > Viridiplantae > Streptophyta > Magnoliopsida > Poales > Poaceae > Elymus > Elymus sibiricus. Next base: position 201,458,520 of record CM077668.1, read on the forward strand.
GGCCAAGTCACATTGCCGGTCACGTTCGGCAGCGAGCTCAACCACCGGACGGAGAAGATTACCTTCGACGTCGTCAAGATACCACTGCCGTACAACGGGATTCTGGTCCGCCCAGCCCTGGCAAAGTTTATGGCCGCGTCGCACTATGCATACAACGTCATCAAGATGCCGGGGCCGATGGGGGTCCTCACCATCAAGTCAAACTACAAGGGCGCAATTATCTGTGCTAACAAGCTCTACCGGGAGGCAGCGGCAGTAGCTGCCATCGAGGCACTTGCCCCTGCCGTCAAAGCTCCCTGGGGAGAGAAGAAGAAGAAGACCGGCAAGACCTCTGTGAAGGACTCCAGGAAGCGCACTTCAGAGTGCAGCGTGCCTGTCGAGGACACACCAGAGAGCTCTACCGGCAAGAGCAATAGAGCCAAGGCTTCCGCGTCCATGACCAAACAAGTTTCTGCGAAGGGGGATGGGACGAGTGGCACTTTTTCTGAAAGTGCCACTCTCGGCGACAAATAGGGAGTTGAGCTCGTTGCCTTCCTACAGGTGAATGCCAGTGTGCTTGCCCGGCAAGCATCTGACATCCCCGAAGTTCTTAGGAAGGCAATTGAGCACCACCTTGCTGTCTGCCCTCATGCGAGACCCGTCAAGCAGAAGGTCAGGAAGCAAGCCTTGGTGCAGAAGTGATACTCCCCACGGAACTCAAATACGGGTCACCTCGAGTCTTGGCCTTCAATGAGGAGGACCAAGATGAGCTGCGGCATGACGATGCCACACTCCTTGAGGAAGATCATTTCCAGGCTCCTGCCCATGCTGCACGGTACCAGCAAGCTTTGCGCCGCTACCTTAGCCGCAAAGTGAACGCCAGGGACCTTGAGGAAGGCGACCTTGTTCCTCATCGGATTCGATCCATGAAGGGTAAAAAACAAGTTGACGCCGAAGTGGGAGGGCCCTTACCGGGTAATACGAGTCACTAGGCCTGGCACAGTCCACCTAGAGACTGAAGATGGCACTCCGATGCTAAACTCATGAAATATTGAGCATCTTCGTAAGTTTTACCCATAAGGCGCGGTTGCCAGGCTGCCCGGCAACCTCTTTTTATAAGTTTGCCGTCAAGGCATGTAATCCTTTGTACAAAGCCGGGCGCAGATCCCGTGCATAATAAATAAAAGTTAAATGTTTCACAATTCTTTGTCAAAGTACATATTTATTTACGTGTTGCGGGCAGTCTTGTGTTACATTTTGCCTTGCATAAGGTGATTAACGAACCGTCAAGGTTCCAGCCTCCTCTTTTCTCTTCTTTCTTTTTCTTAAAGGAAGGAAGGATTCCTTGCGTACAAGTTTCCCGGGGGGAGTGACGGTATGGATACCAAAGGACGCGTTCAAGATATCACCCTATGGCAAGAAGTACAGCAAGGAATGAGCTAAGTTGCAAAACTTTGAAATAAATTCTTTGTTGTAGTTGCGATTCTCCTTGGACGACTTTGGCCTTTGTATGAGAAACTTGCACGCTAAGGAACCTTGCCATGATCAACTGTGCTCTTACTTTGCTTCGAGTCCGCTCAGCAACATAAGCAGCTGCGTTGTGACCGTCAAGCGTGACCTTGCCGGCAGCGGCACTTTCGGCAAGCTGCTAAGGACCTGTTCCTCAAGCGCTCACGGCAAGGGTGTGCGCACCGGCAAGTTTCCGGCAAGCGTAGGGTACAAAAATCATGCAAAGACAGAATGGAATAAGCAGAACAGCGCGCATGCATCCATCTAAAACACAAATTATAATACATCAAGGCCAAGTGCAGTCTGACTTAAGATAAATTTGTCCTGTGCATGAACTACATTTGCAACAAAGAATGACAAGGGAGGCTAATCCCTGCGATCACCCTCAGTCCTTGGGATCTAATTGATCTTGCAGATAAGGGGAGCGATGGCTTCTTCAGTAGATGTGGTGTCTGTCCCCGGCGGCAAGGTCTTGAAGGCCTTGGAGACGTCGACGTCAGGATTCCGGCAGATAATCTTGATGAGCATCTTGGAGATGACCTCAACGCAAAAATTCCGAGACTACTGGATCTCTTCTCATGATGTTTCTTCAATATCTGGAGGATTTCGTCGAAGAAGAGGGAGAGGCTGGCGCTTCTGGAGTCATGCTCGCCAACTGTGAAGCGATGTTCCTCTTTGTCCATGACGCTCACCTGAGCAGCGAGATGCTCGGCAACGTCGACAAGGCGACCAGTCCACAGATCCACAGCTTTCTTGTGCTCCTCGAAAGAGTTTGCAGCATTGGCATGCTCAGCCTTATCTTTTTCCCAGCCCTCCAGTAGCTTTTTCTCTTTCTCCCTGCCAGCCTCCAGATCCTTCTCCTGAGTCGCGAGCTTTGATTTGAGGTCTGCCAAGGAGTTGTTGATGGTCGAGAGTTCTTGGGCTTTGGTGACGAGCTCCTCTTCAAGCTTCGATACCTTGGACTCCAACTCTGCCTTGGTGGCCTCAGCGCCTTCCGCGACTTTGACGGCCTCCGAGAGCTTGGTGGCGTGAGCCTAGGCTAGAGTCTCGATGGCCTGTTTATGGCCCTCCTCTAGCTCTTGGGTCCACTGCACAAGTAGAGTCTGGATCTCCTCATCCTTGCCGAGTTGCTTGGTAGCAAGAGCTTCTTCTCGGGCAGCAAGGTCTTTTTCTTTAGCGGCAAGCTGCGCTTCGCGCTCCGTTAACTTGCCGTCCAGAGCCGCTGCCTTTTCCTTGGCAGCGTCAAGCTTCTCTTCTTGCCTCCTGAGGCCATGGAATTTGCTGTTGTGCCAGGCACGGAGTTCTTTCGCCTTTTTCCTTAGTTTTTGCTCGGCCAACCCTACGGTTTGCTGTTGTGCGTGCAGTCTGTTCTAGCGTCTGTCGTAGCGGTCTTGCACATCCTTGAGGCCACTAGCCATCGCCGTCAAGAAGGCAAGATCCGCGGCATTGTCGTCAGAGCCATCTGACGCTACGACGCTGCTGGAGAGGGGCGCCAAGATCTCCGCAATGGCTTCATCAAATGTAGGCTCCCCAGCACCAGATGAGTTGGGGGGCTCAGGCTCCTGTTGCTGATGAACAGACTCTGGAAGGCTGATCAGGGCCTGCGCCCCGGATGCACTGGGACGAGAGATGGCACTTGACCTGTCGATGCTAGCCTCTCCCATCTTAGCGTCTTTAATGGCAAGCCCAGATGCGCCACCAAGGGGCTGGACAGTTTCTTCAGGAGTTTTCCTGGCCTCCTTGGCGGCAGACGCGGCGGCCTCCATGCCGGAAATCCTGGCGGCCTCATCAGCGGCGCTCTTAGCATTTTTCTCCACGGATGCCTCCTCCCCCTCTAGAGGAGTTGGCTCGGTAGGGTGAAGAAGGAGCAGAGGGAAGAAAAATTCGAGGTTCAGATCAAGTTCAAGAAAACAAAAAAAAGCATTGGAAAGAAGGTTACCTTGACGAGCACGTGGGAGGAGACACCGCTCTTCCTCTGACAACCTCGGTTGCCGGCGCCTGGTCCCCGGCAACATCGGTTGCCGGAGGGACCTCCACGTGGATGAGCCCTTCTTGGGTCTCCTCTGGGGGGGGGCACCCCTTGCCGGTGAAGGTCTTGGCGACGGCCTGGGAGTCGAGGGCGCCGTCAAGAGGTCTATCCCTTGGCGCCCTCCTTCCAGCTGGCTACTTTCCAACCCCTTGTCGGTCTCAATTGCGGAAGACCCGACGGTGGTGCTCGCCAGCGGAAACTACGCATGTGCCTCGCGTGGGGGGCTCGAGCCGGCAACTTCAAGAGAAATTGCGCCTTGATCGGTGCCAGTTGCCGTCTCGCCTTCCCCAGCGGTCCTGGGCCTCTTCGCCAGCGGCGCTTCATCCCTACAAGATCAGGACAAGGAAAAAGATCAGCTCAAGCAACAGAATCAGGACAATTAAAAACATATGGGAATGGAGATGCTTACTCTTCGTCCTCGTTGGGGTCACTTAGGACTGACATGTTGTAATGAACTGTCTCCTCGGTCCCCGCAGCTGTGGATGATGGCAGTGGACTCCTGGGACGATTCGGGGGGGCTGGGGGTTGCGAAGTGCCCGCCTCCTCCATGATTGGCAGGATGGGTTAACGGGGGGTGTCGTGCATACGACCATCTATGGGGCCATCTAGCCCCTTTGCGGTTCGACTAGGGGAATGCACAAGCACAAAGAGTAGAATCAGCAGAGAACGCAAAGGTTTTTACCCAGGTTCGGGCCACCGTGAGGTGTAAAACCCTACTCCTGCTTTAGTGTATTATTTGTGGAGAGCTCAAGTACAAGGTGCGCTTCATCCCGGCAAGGTGCAGAGGGAAGCAGCTACGCATGCAGAGTGAGCTAGAGTGTCTAAGGATCGATCCTTGTAAAGGTTGCCCTGGCCCTCCTTTTATAGCTCAAGGGGTAACCACAGTGGCAAAACAGTCATTACAAGTTGATTAGATAGTAAACGGTGCTATCATACCTAACTCTGCCGGTTTAGGACAAAGCATTAAATGCGCCGTTAGGTGTCATGTGGAGGAGGAGTTCCGGCAAGGTTCCTGCACCGCTTGCCCAACTACCTCGTATTATCTTGACACGCCTCCTGGACGGGTGTCATTAAAATTAAATCTCCTTCCAGCAGGCTGACACGTGCCACGACAAGTCTCACCAAACTGCCTGCCCGGTCGACACCTCACCGGTTAGTGACTAGCTACTCGGTGAGGTGGAGCGCTGACGAGCTAGCGAAGGCTTGCCGGCACGGAGCTTGCCGGGCCTTCATCTTGCCGGCTCAAATCTCGCTGGCAAGTAATGCCTTCATCTTCAGTACTAGTCAAGTACTTATTGATGCTTTGTCTTGATCTTCGCCCCAGTAGCTTCTGCAACTAGGTCTTGAATCTTGATCTTGGTAAACTCCGGCAAGCCTGGCCATCATGAAAGCTGCTACTGTCGGTGCATAAGTCAGGGTATAAAATACCCATGTTTTATACACCAACAGGAGCCCCCGGGCCTGGCCATACGCGCATCCGAAGCGTCGTTGGGCTAGGCCCAAACGATGCACAGACACACGGCGGGAAATTACCGTCGTAATCTTTGCAATGATGATTTCCCTCCAAGCACGCCCACGCCGCGCATTAAATGCGGAACGCAGGAGTGGTGGACTGTAGCGGTTATCTCGCGGTAGTGCGCCTGCAAAGGTGCTGCCAAGGCAAACAGTGAAGAGCCAGCCCCCTCGCACCTTCCCCATAAAAAGGCAACCGCGAGGGGACGTTGCTCATTCACCCTTGCCCCTCCTTGCTTCATCTTCCTCCTTTTGCCAGAGCCGCTTCCGCCGCCGCCGCCGTCTGTTACCTTGACTTCCTCTTCTCCCCCCGAGCCCTGATGGCACCCAAGAGAGCCGACGCAGCGGGGAAGAAGCCCGCCAAGTTTGTCGATCCCAAGGTGGAGAAGAAGAAAAGGACTTGGAGGAACTGGAGAAGTGGCGGAGGGAGAACGTGGTGTTCTCGCCGCCGGCGCTGGATGAGAATACGCTGATCTAGAGATACGCCTACATGTGGGGGCAAGACACCAAGGATCACAAGGCTCCAGTGGTGCTCCCCGCCGGAGGCAAGACTCCCTCAAATTCATACCCCTTCTTCTATGCGTACTTTTATTGCGGGCTGGTTCCTCCCTTCTCGGATTTCTTTAGTGCAATGATGTACAATTTTGGGTTCAGACTGCTGGATTTCACCCCAAATGCCATAACTTGCATGTCAGTCTTTGCCCATTTCTGCGAGAATTTCATCGGAGTTGCCCCCAACGTTGATCTGTTCCGCCACTTCTTCATCCCTCGAATCGTAGGCAAGGCGCTTTCCGGCAGCGTTACATGGATCCCCAGGGCCAAGACCAAGCACTAGTACCTTCTCGGGCAGTTGCACTTGAAGTGGGAGGAGTGGCGGGCTGAGTGGTGCTGGATCCAGCAAAAGGATTTCCCCAGCTTCTGCTTGCCGCACACAGAACGAGTCATACGCGGCGACGACTGGAGCAGCTTGGGTGCCAGCGACAAGAGACTCGGCCTGGCACTGAACCGCATTGCTCGTCTCAGAGCCGCCAAACTAACCATAGAGATGGTGGGAGCTGACTTCCTCCAGCGACGCATTGCGCCGTTGCAGAAGAGGGAAAGATTCACCTGGGAATACCAGAACGCAGGCGACATCATGCGGCTGTACCCAGGCCTCGGCAACAACCTAACCGTCATGGAGCACGCTTGCCTCTGCAAACAACTATTCAGATCTACCGAGACCTTCCACTTGCCGGATCAGGTCGTCCCCTTGCATATCAATTCTGCCAAGGACTCCATCTTGGTGATGATGCCAGAGTGCAATGCGCAAGGATTCGAACCCCTCTAGCCAATGCCTTCCTTGGAGAATGAAATGGACTGGGCCTCAAACTTGACGGAGAAGGCCTCCCGGATAGAGAGAGATCTCATCAAAGCCACCAAGGATGAGGAACTGGCATACATTGCCAGCAAGGCCGCAGAAGCTGCTAGAGTTAGCGGAGCTGGTGGTTCTCAGGCCGCGGCAACCGAAGACGATGAAGAAGAACATCCTGAAGAAGAGGTTGCCGAGGAACATCAAGAAGAGCCTGCCGGAGATGATGCTGCCGGGGAACCCGAAAACGAAGAAGAAGAAGGTCCTCGAGCTCCAAAGAAGAGGGCACACATTCTTCGAAAGACTGCCAGCCAAGAGCCGGTGCGCGCTTCTTCGCCGAAGGCTGGTCCTGTCGTGAAGAAGACAACCACCAAGACTGGCCGCCAAGAAGAAGTGCACCGGCACCCATCCTGGCGTCCACGAGCTCAGCACCCATCTCCCCAGCAAGAAGTTGTCGGAGAAGTCAGGTCTTCTCAGCCGGCAAGTTCATCTCCTCCGGCACTAAAAAGGGCCAGGGAATCACCCCCGCCGGCGAGATATGACCTATCCATCCTCAGCGAGTCAGAAGACGAGGAGTAAGCATAATTGCCTTTATACTCAACAAGTCTTGACTCCTCCTTGATCGTGATTTTTGACTTGATTCTTCTATTTTTGCAGAGACATAGAGCCACTTGTGCATCGGGCCAAGGCTACAACGGGAGGCGAACCTGCGACAAGCGCTGGGCAAGGGGGCGTGTCTGCTGACACCATCATCATCAGCCCCCAGCCCAGCCCCCTGCGCGAGGCTGTGACGCAGCTCCCGCTCGCCGGCACTGGCGCCGAAACTTTTTCTCCTGGTCTCGACAAGGAGGTAGGAGAAGGCCACCAGGAGGAAGAGTGCCAAGAGGCGGATCCTACCATGGTTCCTCCATCAACCACCGTCCCAGAGAGTGCTTCTCCGGCAAGGGCCTCCACCGATGAGCCTGTCCGCACTGAAATAGTCCCGGCAAGCAAGGCTGCCGGAGACCGTGCAACGACAACCGAGGTTGCCGGGGAAGAAACTATTCTTCCACAACAAGTGCCAACAGGTAATCCACTTATCTTTAAGCACTTCTCAAAATTCTTTTTTGTTTTCCTGAACTTGACTTGTAACTGATTTCCATCTTATCCTTTGCTTCTGTTTTATTCTGCAGCCCCCACCTCTCCCAAAGAAGGGGAGATCCTTGCATATGTGGCAGATATTGCAAAGGAAGCTGTTGATCAAGCCGCCAAGATTGCTGTTGAAGAGACCATCAATCTTGCTATTGAGGAAGTAAGGGAAGTCGCCAGAGACATAAAGGAGTCCTCTGGTGACACATCTACTCCCATCCAAATGAGCACGGAAATGGTGGTGGTTGCCGCTGGTCAGCCAGACTCTACCGTTCAGCCAACTGCTCCAACTGCCCAATCCTTGACGGGTGTACTAGTCCTTGCCGCTCCTCAACAAGGGTCCAAAGCCCCCAGCTCATCAGGCACTGTGGAGCTGGACTTTGACGCAGAGATTTCTTGCATCCTTGCCTCCATCCCCAAGAGCACTCTTGAATCCGACAATGCTACCGATATCACAGCCGATCTTGCCTTCCTGGAAACCATGGCTGCAGGCCTCAGGGACGTGCAAGAGCACTACGGCAAGTGATGGGATAAGCTCCAAGACGAACACACAGCCCTGGAGGTAATCGAGGAGAAACTGAAGAAGAAGGCTGAGGATATCCGAACTTGGTACAACAACCAATCTCAAAACCTGAGGAGGCAAGAGGAAAAACTTGCCGCTGCCCAAGAGAAGGCAACAGCCCTGGACGGCAAGTTGGCAGAGCGCGAGGCGCAGCTCAACGCCTGAGAGAAGAATCTTGCTGCTCAGGAGGAAGCCCTTGCCGCTAAGCTTCGCGGCAAAGATGAAGAAATCGAGAAACTCCTTGAGCAAAGGACGCAAGAGCTGGAGAAGAAACATAAAGACTTCATCGAGACCCAAGCTCAAGAAAACGCCGCCAAGCTCAAGGAGGTTGCTGATGAAGCTGCTACTGCTACCGCCGCCAAGGCGGATCTTGATTCCCAGTTGGCCAGGTTGAAAGAAGAGCTTGCTGGTAGCGGTAAAGAGGTCGAGACTCTCAAGGGCGAAGCGCAGAAAGAAGCCCTCGCTTTAGGGGAACTGCAAACGCAGCTCTCGTCCAAGAATCAAGATCTTGGTACTGCCACCAAGGTAGCTGAGGATTTGAAATCCAAACTTGTCGGCCTGGAAACAGATCTTGAATCCGCCAAGGAGTGGGAAAGAATCCTGACGGAGAAGCTTGCCGCGGAAGATACTCTTCGGGAAGACGCCGAAAATAAATTCACGGAGCTGCGCGAAGTGATCTCCCTTTGGACGAAGAGGCTCGTTGATATAGCTGAGCGCCTAACTTCATAGCTTGCCGTCATGGATATGAAGAGCTGGAGCTTCACTGTTAATGACCATGAGGCTGCCAGCGCCAGATTAACCAAGTTCTTTGACGGCCTCATCGATCCACTGAAGACATATCACGACGACAGGTCTACCTCGTTTGCCAATGAATCCCGGAAATTCGCGCGCAACGTCCTTTACAAGGTGCTACTCAAGCTCGCATACCGCCATCCTGACCTCAAGCTTTCCAAGATTTTCAGAAAGTTGCCGCAGGACACCGATGTCACCGCCGCCGACAAGATCGCTGCTCCTCTTGCCGACAAGGTTCTCCATGTTCCCAGGATTCAGGGCGATCATCGGGATTAAAACTTGTCGTTATATTCACCACAGTGCTGTCATGTAAAAGATACATTTGATCTTAAGTTAGATCTGCACTGATTTTGTGATGTAATATAACTTGTGTTGATGAATGAATGTCTGCCATCTCCCTTGTTTCTCTTTGTCTTTGTATGACTTGATTTACACCCTACGCATACCAGAAGCTTGCCGACGCGTGCACTTGTCGCGAGCGCTTGAGGAACAGGTCCTTAGCAGCTTGCTGGTAGTGTCGCTGCCGATAAGTTTTCCTTTGACGTTCTCAAATGCAGCTACTTAAATTGTTGAGTGGACTCGAAACAAGATAAGAGCACAACTAATTACGACAAGGTTCCTTCGCGTGCAGGTTTTTCATACAAACACTGAATCGTTCAAGGGAAATTGCAAATGTAACAAGGAAATTGTTTCAAAGTTTTTCACTTAGCTTTTCCTTGTACTATTTTTCTTGCCGCACAAAATGATTACTTGAACGTCATCAAGAGGTATCCCCACCGTCACTCCCCCCGGGAAACTTGCACACGAGGAATTCTTCTGTCCTTTGAGAAAAAGAAAGAAGAGAAAAGAGTGGTTTGGAAACCTTGACGGTTCGTCAATCATTTCATACAGTCAAAGCATAATCACAACATTACATGCATTCATACATAAACGAATGTGTACGAAAAGTTGTGAAATACTTAGCTTTATTCACTTATGCACAGGATCTGCACCTAGCTTTGTACAAAGGGTTACAAGTCTTGCCGACAAAGCTTGTACAAAAGATGTTGCCGGGAGGCCCGGCAACTGCACCTTATGGGTAGAACTTGCGAAGATGCTCAATATTCCATGAGTTTTGCACTGGGATGCCATCTTCGGTCTCCAGATGGACTGCGCCAGGTCTGGTGACTCGTACTACCCGATAAGGGCCTTCCCACTTCGGCGTCAACTTGTTTGAATTCTTGGCAGACTGAATGTGCCAAAGAACAAGGTCGCCTTCCTCAAGGCTTCGGGTGTGCACTTTGCGGCTATGGTAGCGGCGCAAGGCTTGCTGGTAGCGTGCAACTCACACAGCTGCCCGAAGATGATCTTCCTCAAGGAGCGTTGCGTCATCTTGCCGTAGCTGCTCTTGCTCCGCCTCATCGTAGGCGAGCACTCGAGGTGACCCGTATGTGAGTTCCGTGGGGAGCACCGCTTCTGCAGCATAGACTAGGGAGAAGGGCGTCTGGCCGGTAGCTCGATTTGGTGTCGTTCTGAGTGACCAAAGAACCGCCGGCAACTCATCAATCCAGCGCCTTCCGCACTTGTGCAGCCTGTCAAATGTTCTTATCTTGAGGCCTCGCAGCACTTCAGCATTGGCCCTTTCCGCTTGACCGTTGCTTCTCGGGTGAGCAACAGATGCAAAACAGATTTTGCTGCCAAGGTCTTAGATGTACTGCATGAAGGTGCGGCTCGTGAATTGTGTGTCGTTGTCGCTGATGACCCTGTTGGGAACACCGAAACGGCAAACTAATCCTTTGAAAAACTTGACGGCTAACTGTGCTGTCACCTTCCTCACTGGCTCCACTTCAGGCTACTTTGTGAACTTGTCGATTGCAACGTACAAGAACACAAAGCCCCCGGTAGCACGGGGGAAGGGGCCTAAAATGTCAAGCCCCCAGACCGAGAAGGGCCAAGAGAGAGGTATTATTTGAAGAGCTTGAGCTGGCTGATGTGTATTCTTTGAATGAAACTGGCATGCTTCACACTTTCAATACTGGCTCAGTTGCATCCTGGAGGGCAGTAGGCCAATAGAAGCCTTGCCGGAAAGCTTTGCCGACAAGTGCTCTTGAACCTATGTGAGAGCCACATACACCTCCATGTATCTCTGCCAATAGCTTTAGTCCATCTTCCTGGCAAATACACTTCAATTTGACACCGTTTAGCCTCTTTCTGTGCAGAATGTTATCCACAAACTGATACATACTTGACTGACGGGCTACTTTCTCAGCTTCTTCTTAGTCATCGGGAAGTTCTCCTGTTTGAAGGAAATGGACTATTTGTTGTGCCCAAGTTGGAGCCTGTGGCTCGACGACAAGGACTAAAGGCATCTCTTCGTCTGTGGGAGCGCTTGCCTCAGCGGCAAGAACCTGAGGCTCTGCGTGGGGCCGCTGCTCACCGACAGTCATGCCGTTGTCTCCGGCAACTTTCTTACCGGCGGCTTCTGGGAGCTCTGCCGAAAAATACTTGCTGGTGTTTAACTTTCTTCTCTTGTTTGCCTGCGTTGATGGGGTGACTGATGGTTGATTCAAATGGAGTACAAAAGTTCCCGGTTCCACAGGAAGCTTTTGAGCGGCACACTTTGACAGGTGGTCAGCGATGTTGTTTTCTGCACGAGGAATGTGCTCTGTTTGCAATCTGTCAAAGTGCTCTTCCAATTTCCTCACTTCTTCTACATATGCTTCCATCAACAGGCTTTGATAATCTTTGTTGACCTGTTTTACAACAAGCTACGAGTCGCCACGGATGATCAATTTTCTGATTCCAAGGTTCACTGTGATCCTAAGACCGGCAAGGAGCCCTTCATACTCAGCAGTGTTGTTTGTACCTTTCTCCCTGGGAAAATGCATCTGGATTACATACTTGAGGTGCTCTCCGGTGGGTGCGACAAGCAGCACTTCGGCACCGGCGCCTTGCAGCAAGAAGGCACCGTTAAAGTACATGATCCACTCTTTAGCTGTTTCTTTGCCGGGGAGAGTTGATTCTTGGATCTCTTAGTCTTGCGTTGGCGTCCATTCTATAATGAACTCCGCCAAATCTCTGCTCTAAATAGTTGAAGTGCTCTCAAACTTGAGTGCAAAGCTCGACAACTCCAACGCCCACTCCACTATCCTGCCGGTTGCATCTGGATTTCTTAAAATGCGCTGCAATGGAAAGCGAGTGACGACGGTAATCTCATGTGCTTGAAAGTAGTGGTGCAGCTTTCTCGAGGCCATGAGGAGACCGAAAAGCAATTTTTGCACACCAGAATACCTTGACCTAGCCCCCTGCAAAAGGGAGCTTACAAAGTAAACTGGGCACTGCACCAACTTCTTTTTGGACACCACCTGTTGATTTGCTTCATTTGCTCGCGCTGCTTCTGATTTATCGGCACCAGACTTTGCCGGAGAAGATTCCGGCATGTCGCTTGACGGGCTTGCCGCTGCTGCTTCTTCGTCATCAACTTCCCTCTGTGCCACTAATGCAGCACTGACCACTTGATTCGTTGCTGCCAAGTATAGCAGCAACGGTTCTTGTGGTTTAGACGCAACTAGTGTTGGCGCAGAGGAGAGGTATCTTTTCAAATCATGCAGCGCGGCCTCCGCTTTCGAAGTCCATTTCATTGGACCTGCCTTTTTCAAAATCCTGAAAAACGGCAAGGCGCGCTCGACAGACTTTGAAATGAACCTACTCAATGCAGCCACACAGCCGGCAAGACGCCGCACATCCTTGACGCGCTTGGGTGCTTCGATTTGCTCAATGGATTTGATCTTGTCAGGATTTACTTCAATTCCTCGTTGAGATACAAAGAACCCGAGAAGCTTGCCGGATGGAACGCCAAACACACACTTCTCGGGGTTGAGCTTTAGATTGATTTTGCGTAGATTTGCAAATGTCTCTTCTAGATCTTGAATGAGGGTTGATTTGTCCTTGGTTTTGACCACTATATCATCCATGTATGCTTCCACATTTCTGTGCAATTGGGGCTCAAAACCGATTTGGACAGCTCTTGCAAAGGTTGAACCAGCACTCTTTAATCCAAAAGGCATACGCACGAAGCAGTATGTGCCACATGGAGTAATGAATGCGGGTTTCTCCTCATCCTCCTTGGCCACGAAAATCTGATGATAACCAGAATATGCATCAAGAAAGGAGAGTAAATCGCAGCCGGCAGTAGAGTCAACAATTTGATCGATGCGCGGCAAGGGAAAAGGATCCTTTGGACATGCTTTGTTGATATCAGTATAGTCAATACAAAGTCTCTATTTTCCATTTGCTTTGCGTACTACAACAGGATTTGCCAACCACGTTGGATGTAGCACACCTCTAACTAAACCAGCTGCTTCTATCTTCTTTATCTCTTCGGCGATGAATTGCTGCCGTTCCAAAGCTTGCTTCCTGACCTTCTGCTTGACAGGCCGAGCATGAGGACAGACGGCAAGGTGGTGCTCGATTACCTCCCTGGGAACGCCGGGGATGTCAGATGGTTGCCATGCAAACACATCGACATTCGCCCGCAGGAAGGCAACGAGCGCACTTTCCTATTTGCTGTCAAGGGAGGCACTGATGGTGAAGATACCGCCTGTGCTGTCCTCTTTTGCCGGCATCTTCTTGGTTGCTAGTGGAGTAGCTTTGGACTTCTTGGCAGTAGAGCTTTCCGGCAAATCCTCAACGGGCGCGCAGCACTCCGAAGAAGTGCGCTTCCCGGAAGACTTGTCAGAAGTCTTGCCGCTCTTCTTGCTTTTCTTCTTCTCATTGGCGGGAGCGGGTAATCTTCCCCTTGGGCTGACTTCATCCCGGGTTTACCTCCTGAAACATGCCAGTTTTCTCGAGTTCCTCGACGGGAATCTGCAGCCTCTTGATAACTTCTGGTGAGATCCAATTCAGGTCAGCCCCACCATCAACTAACATTTTTGTTACCTGGAGGTTGCGTATTGTTGGTGAAACCAACAACGGCAAGCACCCGACCGCAGTTGTGCGATCAGGGTGGTCCTCGGCATCAAAAATGATAGGCGTATGTGACCATTTAAGTGGCTTCTGGTTGCCTATTGCCGGTTCCGCTGCATTGACCTCACGCGCCCACTGCTTGAGCTGGCGGTGAGAGGAGTGCAAAGATGCGCCTCCGTCAATGCACATAGCTTTGGTTGCTTTCTGGAATTCCTGCTCACTGGACTCTCCGTCGTCCTCCTCATCACTTGCATCTTCATCCTCTTTCTTTTCACGGCCCCTCGCAGGCTTCTCTTTCTGCTGCTTGGCCTTGCCGCGGCGGCCTCCTCGACCACCACGGCCTCTCTTGCTAGACCCGCCAGCACCATCCTGGCCCTTCTCCTTGTCGCGCTTCTCATATTCAGCTTTTTGCTTTTCGGCAAGTTGCTCAACCTGCCGGCACTCTTGGAGGTCGTGACCTTTAGTGCGGTGACTCTTGCAATATGGCCCGTCAGACTTGCCAGCCTTCTCATTTGCCGCCGCCTCCTGATAAGCGGCGCATACAACAGCCTCCTTGCCAGAGCTCTCCGTTTTGGCTTTCTTGGCGGACTCAGAGTTGCCGGAACCTTCGATGGCCATGACTGTTTTGCCTTTGCGCTTCCTGTTGTTCATTTGGCCTTTCTTTTTCGGGGTGGCGGCGTCGTCGTCTTCTGAGTCAACTTCCACGCCTACATCTTCCCCAGGAAGCCTCCTCCCTTCTTCAGCACGTGCACATTTATCCGTGAACGTATAGAGCTCGTTGACGGTCTTTGGCAGCTTCATGTTCATCTTTTCCCGCATCCTTCGATTGCGCACATTCGTGTGAAAGGCGGCAATGACGGCTGCGGGGTGCACATCTGGAATGTTGCGGTGCACTCGGCTGAATCTTTGCATATACTTGCGTAAACTTTCACCATCTCTCTGCGGAATCACTTGCAGGTTGCTAGGCTGACCAGGGGCCTTGTGGCCTCCGGTAAAAGCACCAACAAACTCATTGCAAAGATCAGACCACGAAGAAATGGAGTTCTCTGGCAAGTTCATTAGCCAAGACCTTACATTGAGCTTGAGCACCAATGGAAAGTAGTTGGTGAGAATCTTCTCATCCCTTCCCCCGGTAGCTTGTACAGCAATTGTGTAAATACCCAAGAACTCTGCCGGGTTCAGCTTGCCGTCATACTTCTCTGGTACTTCCAGCTTGAAGGCTCGGACAGACGGCCAGCGGACTTGCTGCAGCTCGCGAGTGAAGGCAGGGCACCCGACCTCGTAAGGCAGGTATCCACCAACCTCGGACGCAGGCTCATCAACGACTGGACCGTTGCGTGCGTCAGATTGACGGCGCGCCTCCCAGCGCCGTTCAATGGTAGTACAGGCATCTTCCACCCGCCTATCTTGCAGCACTCGCCGCTGATCTTGCCGCGCTCTTGGATCCAAAGAGGCCATCGACATCTCGTCGGGCTCGAAGGATCGTTGAGTTTGCCGCTGTTGCTGTTGATGTTGTTGCCGCGGAAGTGATGGCACCGTTGGTGCAGCACCTTCAACACGGCCA
The DNA here is from genome assembly GCA_039707655.1 of Elymus sibiricus. NCBI lineage: Eukaryota > Viridiplantae > Streptophyta > Magnoliopsida > Poales > Poaceae > Elymus > Elymus sibiricus. Next base: position 201,473,887 of record CM077668.1, read on the forward strand.
CCAGTTGGAGCTACCGGTGCTGTTTGAGGACGCTGAGATGGTCCCGCCTGCTGTGATTTGCTGGCTTCGGCAAATCCAATGAGGCTTTGGATGGTGGCTCTCCACTCATCCATCTTGTCTGCTGCCGGAGGAAAGTTTAACAGCATCTGGGCTCACGCCATCGCCTCCGCTGCTGTGGCTGGCATGGCTGGGAGTGAAGAACGCGATGTCGCTCTACTCCTGGCAGAGCCAGCAGGAGCGCCATTGCGATCTTGCTGCTGTGGCGCATGCTCAGCAACAGGCTGTCGTGGAGGAGGTGGTGCCTGAAGATCTGGAACTTGATCGACAGGTGTCTTGCCATGTGGACGCCGTCGACCGGAGCCACCTGCGCCGTTCGGAGCCACGTCGCGCCCATCATGCGATGGTCGCAGTGTGTGGCCCGACGCAGCATCCTTGGATGCTGCAGTACCAGGATCTTGACTTGCTCCAGATTGGACAGTGTTGCTCCGGTTGTTACGCTCGTCGGTGCGCCGAGGAGGCGGTAGTGGGCCATCCGCGCCGCCTGCGCCGACGTGGCTTCAATCACCAGAGTGGTGAGGAAGCTGGGAGTTGGTGTTGCGCGCTCCGCCTGCGCCACCGGTGCTAGCTACGCCTCCTGCACCAGTGATGCCCTATGTTCCGCCTGCGCCAGCCGGATCATTCCCGCCACCTGCGGGTGTATGTGATGGAGCCTTGGAGGTCGATGGAGCAGCTGCAGACACGCCTTTCTTCTTGGGCGCCATCACAGATGATGAAGATGAGACTGACGCGCAAACTACTGATTCAGATCCGTGCAAGCGATTCCCCTACCTGGCGCACCAAAGATGTCGTGCGTATGACCATCTATGGGGCCATCTAGCCCCTTTGCAGTTCAACTAGGGGAATGCACAAGCACAAAGAGCAGAATCAGCAGAGAACGCAAAGGTTTTTACCCAGGTTCGGGCCACCGTGAGGTGTAAAATCCTACTCCTGCTTTAGTGTATTATTTGTGGAGAGCTCAAGTACAAGGTGCGCTTTGTCCCGGCAAGGTGCAAAGGGAAGCAGCTACGCATGCAGAGTGAGCTAGAGTGTCTAAGGATCGATCCTTGTAAAGGTTGCCCTGGCCCTCCTTTTATAGCTCAAGGGGTAACCACAGTGGCAAAACAGTCATTACAAGTTGATTAGATAGCAAACAGTGCTATCATACCTAACTCTGCCGGTTTAGGACAAAAGCATTAAATGCGCCGTTAGGTGTCATGTAGAGGAGGAGTTCCGGCAAGGTTCCTACACCACTCGCCCAGCTACCTCGTATTATCTTGACACGCCTCCTGGACGGGTGTCATGAAAGTTAAATCTCCTTCCAGCAGGCTGACATGTGCCCCGACAAGTCTCACCAAACTGCCTACCCAGTCGACACCTCACCGATTAGTGACTAGCTGCTCGGTGAGGTGGAGCGCTGACGAGCTAGCGAAGGCTTGCCGGCACGGAGCTTGCCGGGCCTTCATCTTGCCGGCTCAAATCTCGCCGGCAAGTAATGCCTTCATCTTCAACACTAGTCAAGTACTTATTGATGCTTTGTCTTGATCTTCTCCCCAGTAGCTTCTGCAACTGGGTCTTGAATCTTGATCTTGGTAAACTCCGGCAAGCCTGGCCATCAAGAAAGTTGCTACTATCTGTGCATAAGTCAGGGTATAAAATACCCATGTTTTATACACCGACAGGGGGTAGCCACGCGGGAAGGCAGTTGCCGGGAAGGCTGCGCCCGGAGGGTTGCGGCTGCCACCTTGACGCCGGCGAGCTCTTGGCTTGCCGACTCGGTGTGCGCTTCTCTCTTGCGGGCAGTTTTCTTGGCAACAGTCATCTTTCCCTTGGCGGGAGGAGGGCAAGGTGGTTCTTCTTCCTCTTCCGTTTCCTCCTCGCCCGAAGACCCCTCGGGTTGCTCCTCTTCTTCCTCCCCCTCCTCGGATTCCTCAGCCCGCTCCTCCTCGCCAACATGCTCTTCAGTATGCTCTTGGGAGCGGCTTCCTCCGCTGATCTCCGGAGCCGCGGCCCACTTTTTGGACTGGTCCTTGCCTGGCCGAGGACAAGTTACCTTTGTCTTTTTGGACTCATTAGCCCTCGCCGCAAGGAACTCTTTCCAGTCATCCTTCGTCGGGTGCATCATGTCATCCTCGGCTCTAATGGCCTCCTCCACCAGGCCGGCAAACCAGTTATCCACATCTTTTTGGCTGGGCTCCTTCCACGTGCTCAGAACCGTCCGGGCGTCACAATCCGGCATCCATGCCAGGATGGAAGCCTTGGCAGTATTGTTGCACAATGGGATCACCTTCGCCGGCAAGTCAAAGTCGCAACCCTTGTTGAAAATCCGGTAGATGAGCAGATAGTGTCCCATCGTCGTCAAGTTGTTGTCAGGGCCCTGGTGCAGACGCATTGGGTCAGTGGGGCCCTAGTAATCCCACACTTGCCGGCCTTTTCTGTGCTACAGTGGGGCAATTCGGCGGCGAGTGAAATCTGCTCCCACCTTCTCAATCGTCAAGCCGGCCTCTTTCAGAGCGAGGATTCGGTGCAGCGCCACTCCCAATTTGGCATCACTGGGGTCGACATGGTTCCAGCTATTAGGCTTCGCAACCATCTCGATCCTGAGGCGGCAAAAGGCTGGGAAATCTTGCTGCTTGACCCAGCACCAATCAGCCTGCCACTCGTCCCATCTGGAGTGAAGCTTGCCGTCCAAATAGTACTTCTTCAAATTTCCCCTTGGGACCCAGGTGACGCTACCAGAAAGAGCGCCCTTTTTGACCCGAGGGATGAAGAATGACGGAACAGAGCTACATTTGGGGCTATTCCCACAAAATTCTCGCACAAATGCACGAAGGTTGCTAGGCAGGTGACGGCGTTGGGCGTGAAATCAAGCAATCTGAGCCCGAAGGCGTTCATCACCTCAACAAAGAAAGCAGAAAAAGGCAGACACAGACCACAGTAGAAGTACCCGGCGAAGAAGTGGAATTGATCGTCGGCAGGAGGGAGAGATCCAGGAAGTACCACTTTGGCTTCATGATCTCGCATTTCGCTCGCGGACACGTATGCGTAGTCCTTCGCTAGATCGTCTGCTGTAAGCGTCGGCGGGAAACAGCGTGGTCCCGTCGTTGTGCAGCCTTGGCGGTTTTCTTCTCACCCGCCGCCGAACTTGGGGCCTTTTTGCCTCTCTTCGGCGCCATCGCAAGATGTGGAGGAAGGGGGGAAAGCTGCATTGCGCACCGGCGGAGGCAAAGGGCATGCTCTGCTCTTGTGCGGCGGCGGAAGTAGGGGGCGCGCTCTGCTTGTGCGCGAGGTTGAAGACGATGGCGAACTGGCTAGATTGGGAAGAGGGGGTAAATGAGCAGCGCCCCTCGTGATTTCCTTTCTTATGGGGAAGACGCGAGGGCTGGCACTTTTCCGTCCAACGTGGCTGCGCTTTTCAGGCGCACCACCCCCCGCCGCCGCTTCGCTCCACCTCTCCCACACCCGCATTTAATGCGCATCATGGGCGGGTGCGGTAAAAGAGAAGATTATGACAATTATCTTCCGTCATGCGCCGCCTGTGCACTGTTTGGGCCTAGCCCAATGACACCTCGCATGCGCGTATGGCCCAGGCCCAGGGGCTCCTGTCGGTGTACTAAGACATGGGTGCCCTCGTACCCATACTTGTGCACAGGTAGTTGTAGTCTCCCTTCCGGCAAGGGCTTGACAGAGGATAACTACGACTCAAGACTCAACACCAAGACCATGCAGAAGACCTCAAGGCAGGTCATCGAGAAGTACTATTCTCGTACTGAAGATCGGCGTTGCCCTTACCGGCAAGCTCTGCCCCGGCAAGGTGAAGACCAAGATTATGGTTACCGGCAAGCCCCCTTGCTGGCAAGCAAGGCCCGGCAAGCTCCGTGCCAGCAGGCTTGTTCTGTCCCGTTATGTGGCACCACGGCTCAGAGGAACCGGAGCACCCCGTATTCCAGCCCAGAGATCAAGTCTTCTGGAATACGGCACTGCTTGGCATAGAACAAATCAGCTCTTTATTACAAATACTTGGGGTACAAGGGTTTGGGGTATTACAAAGGGTTACATCGGCTTGGCGATACTACACCCGCAAGAGTAGCTCTATGCTAGCAGCGGAACAACTTCTAGTAGCGGAATAACGACGACGGCGATGGACTCCATTCCGCAGGGACTCTGGCTGGGACATGTCCTAGCTCACAACTCGGAATCCTCGAGCTATGCAAACATGTCAGCACCTGCAAACTGGCATGACAAGCCAGGTGAGTACTTTGAATGTACTCGCAAGCTCACAACAAACAAAAGCATCAAGGCAAAGCAATAGCAATCATGATTTATCAGAATCAATTGTTATTAAAAGGGGGAAAGAAAATAATAAACATGTTATCTCCGGACGGTCTGCAATAGTCACCATTGTTAAGGTCACGGAGACCGCTTTACTCTTGGCCATACAGTCGAACCATCTACTCTCGTGATCAACTCGTGACCGTCTCAATACCATTTGACGATCGTTATCGAGATCATTACCAAGATTATCAACGGCCTTCTGCCAAGTGGTTACCATGCCATACCAAGACGAGTTCTTCCGTCATTAACAAGTCATTCCATCATTGGTGTTGATCAGACAGTCTGACTTAGTATGAACTGTGTCCAATACTGTGGACGCGGCTATTCGAATAGATTCTTACACTCTGCAGAGGTTGCGCACTTTACCCACACCATGGACATTCGTCAAACGAAACTTTCCTAACCCGTGACCCTTCTATGGTACCACCGACACGTCCTCTCTGAGGTCATGCCCTGGGTGGCCCCTGTGTCACTTCTGACACCTGCCACCGTCGTGGCCAAACTAAACTGTCCCAAATGGGGACCTGAGCTCAATAACCAAACCGGGCTCACAAGATTATCGCCGCCTACCTGATCAGGGTAGCCCGCGCGCATAACCTTGCCTTTTTGGTGGTACCGATAAAAGAGCACAAAGTTATACCAAGTCAAGGTCGTCCCATATCAGCAGATGTGGCTACACTGGAAAGCTCGGTTCAGTGGCACTTAATCAACAATGAAGGAATTTATCCCCGAGTGACTTCTCTGTCATGGCTGATACTCCGGTATCACAGTGATCCAGGATACTACAATAACCAACTAGTAATTCAATGAGCAACATGCATAAGGTACTATTACTAATTCCATAGTCAGAATGCCAGACGGAATCACAAAGTAATCATAGATGGTAATCTCCTAATCCAACAGCAACATGACATTATCAAACCTGCAGACTACTGGTCACTAATAATCCAATCATCAACATGGTAGTAGCATATCCAGGAATTTCTCCAAGTGTTGCATGAGTAATCCAATTATGAATAATTCAAATTTTAGCATGAATATTTATTTTTAACCATGGCATTGCAATGTGATCATGCAAATGAGAGTTGTGGCTTGCCTTGCTCCAAGGGAATGTGGGAGTACTCCTAGCCTTCACCAACCACTCAAATCACTCTGAAAAATATTTTTGAAACCATTTGTAAATAATACATAGAGCATTTTCCCCTGTCCAGAAATTCTAGACGGCAGAGAAAAATACCAAAAATTTCCAGCAAATAGAGGAGCTCACAAGAAAAATAATGCAAAAAGAATGAACTCATTTGGACTTATGGTTTAAAAGTAATGAGCAGTCAAAGTTGATTCAAACTTCTGGATTTAATTGAATTAAAACAGAATTCGGAAAAATCCTCAGCCGGCCACGTCGAAGACGTAAAGTGGGAATACGCCTCCACTTACGTACCCCTTCGGCCACGGCTGGGTCGCTGACATGCGGGGCCCGGCTGTCTGTTTTAAACAGGGGGGGAGAGGGAACAGAGGACGGCGGGCGTACCGACAGCCGTTCGCTGGCGTTGAGGCGGCGGCGAGGCTGGGGAAGGGCGGGGATGGATCGGACACTCGATGGCGAACACTCCCGTACCCGTAGCTCGACGGGAGACGGCCGGACGACATCGGCCCCTTCCTCTCAGGCGGCGGCGAGCTACGGGGTTCGACGGAGTCACCGACTCCGGCGAGCACTCGGGAGAGGAGTGGCTGGGGAGGACCAGTGGAGCACCACGAGCTCGCTGATGGCCTCAGTTGGGGCTGGGGTGGACGGGAGTGAGCTGGCGGAGCAGAAGTAGAGCGGCGAAGCACCTCGCCGGAGATGGAGCAGGAGAGCCTCCCGGCTTGCTCCGGCGCTGTTGGGTGGCTATTGGGGAAGTAGGAGCTCGAGTTGCGAGGAGAAGTGAGGGCGGGGGCGGCTTTTATAGCCGGGCAGCGATGCCCGAGCCGGATCCCGCCGCGGGGAAACGGCCGGCGTCCCGCGTTGAGGTGGCCATCGCGCTGGCAGCCAGGCCGCATAGGGAGGTGACGGGAGAGGCAAGGCCTTAATGGCGATGGCGCGGAGCGGCGGGGAAGCTGCCAGCCAGCGTGGCCACAGTGCTCGTACTGTGCCACGCGTGGTGGCGCTTGGCTGTGTCCGGCGAGGATGCTGCCGGCGACGGGAGGGCTCCAGAAGGGCCTGGTGGACGGCGGGGAGGGTTCTAGCACTACAGGACACGGTACGGCGGCACGGGCGCGCGGCGCTAGCGAGGCCCGAGAGGGTTCGGCGCACAGAGCGTGGGTTTACTCGGCCAGACACGTGGTCACCGCATGCATTGGCGCACGCGGTGCACCCTGGCTTGCTCGACCATGTCCACACGGTAGTCTTCTCATCCAGTGGCCTCCCTGTGCACTTGGTTTGACAGGAGATGGCTTGGACAGCTGGCCAGCTTCTGAACAAGTTTCTGGACAGAATCTTGAGCAAGATGCTGGGAAAAATGGCTAGGGTTTTGAGAGGGAAAAGTTGTCACACTGAAGTGTGGTAGGAAGGTTCACATACTGGGAAAAATTCAGACCAAATGGACCAGTTTTGAATGTAGTTGCTTCACAACTGCATCTCTGGTCCAGAAATTTGTTGAAGATGATGCACTCACATAGATGGGCTCCTTGAGTTGAAACTTGGTATTTGTGGGTTATTTGGTGGTGGCAAGATGCTATAAAAGTTTCATACCATTTGGGTAATTATAAATGGTACTTCCTTCACAATGCTTCCCATTGGACAGAAACTTGGGGGAATTTTGTGAAGAAAATGGCTTGGCAAAATGATGTAAATTTTGGCATGCTTAAAGGATATAGTGATATTTGAGTCTTGGATTAATTTCAGAATTTATGGAGCAATATAAAATATAGTTGCTTCACAAACTGAAATTATGACCAGAAACAAAGATTGGATGGTGTGCTCACCATGAGAATGAAATCTTGAATATTTTCACATATCCAAGGTTCACATGGTCCAAAGGATTTATGAGAATTTTCTTGGAATTTTGGAGAAGACAGAAATATAGGTTGCTTCACAACCTAGAACTCAAAGGGTTATTCCTTTAATAGAAAAAGGAATATTAAGTTGGAATAAAAGTTGAGACTAGGCAAGAATGGAAATGCCATGACTTGGGAGAAGTTTTTGGAGGCTTGAGTCACTTGGGAAAGGAAAGTAAGAATATTCCCAAGTTTTAAGTCCATAGAGCCATTTAAATTAAAATCCAAACTAAATTCCAGATAAAATTCAAATGGGTTTTTGAAAAGAAAAGTTGGGAAAAACCAGGGTGTCACAAACCTACCCCCCTTACAAAAATCTCATCCTCGAGATTTGGTTGCTCAGTGAACAAGTATGAATATGCTGACTTAAGGAAACTGGTCCCAACGCGGGTATCTTTTCCTTTATAATTTGCTCCCACTAAATTTCACATGATCTGACGGCCTTGCCCTGGGGTGGTTTGCTTCACCGTGCCCATATTCTGACAGGTCTTTCCTCGCATGGTCACCATTATTCTAACTCCAATTCTGTTATATTTGCTGGCTCACCTGATATGCTATCATGACTGAAATATGTCCTCTTGCAATAAGTTTGAGAGTGATTTCCCGATTGACACGTCATTCTTTTACCGATAGCATTTCATGGAGTTGTGAACCAATTCCTTGGTGGACACGAAACTCTTTTACTCGTTGTATTGGATTACCCGAGTAGATATATGTCCTCCGGGTTCAAGACAATGCTGGAAATCATACCTATTATCTTGGCAGCTTCTGACTGCTTGTAAGGATTTCTGAATCCTCTTAGCAGACTGTCTGGGGCACCAACTCCGTACCAACAATTTATTCGTTACTTATCGCGACCGGAATAAAAGAGTACGACCTTGCAACAATACCATCCAAAGACTTGACTGACGGTGGTTCTGGCAGAAGGATCTTGTTCACAGTAGGCTATTGTTTCACTAGGTACCATACGTGAGGATACATGATCTAGGATCGTTGTTCAGCACTCTGGTTTATCCATAGGCCGTGCGATGCTTTAACACGGCCGCGGAAGTCGAGCTGCTGAGCTTGATATGCGATCCTTACAAACAGGGTAATCTCCTTGGGTGTATATTCATGGTGATCGATACAAAATCAAACGGTCTTGGGTATCCATACCATGTTGTTCCCGCATTGTTGGTCTTGCCCCTTCATTATTGCCTTTCTTTCCAAATCCTTTGCCAAAAGAGCTTGGCCATATATATCCATAGATGCTGTCAGGTGCAATGTTCTGGCAAGCAAACCTTATCCTTATCCTAGTGCAACAACCTTTAAATAGCAAGTTCATCATCTCACAGGCTTTAACTATAGGGCAATGATCATCGGAACCCCTTGCATGAAATCGGCAAATAAATCAGTAGCCACCAGAACGGTCTTTACAACTCAGATCTGAGACATTACTGAAATAACTCAACCACTGCTCAAGACGGCTGAAAAGCAGCTCAGAGCATGAGTCCATGTTGATAAGAAAAATGTAGCAGTTCCCTAAGACGGCCGAAGAACAGCTCAGAGTGTAGGGTCACTGTTACAAAAAGAAACTTCAACAGCTGCCCAAGATGGCCGAAAGCAGCTCAGAACACGGGCCAGTTGTTGAAAAAGAGAAATATAACATCGGCATCCACCCCGGACGGCCAAAGAACAGCTCAGAACACAGGCGTGGTGCCGTTACCAGGGAAGAGTAAGCAAGGGTTCATCAGGATCATATACCAGGTTCACGGGTGCTTGTATAGGGCTCATTATCATAGTCCATCATACATGACAGTGACAAAGGTTAATGATATCACTTCGTCGGTTGGGAGGAAACCGGCCTTGATATCCACTGCCAAGGTTATTGTTCCAAATTGTCTTACTTCATAGCTTGTTCGTCCTTGCAACACACTGAGGTGTATTCTGGCCTTCTTCCTCTTGCATGACTTATGTAGGTGTTGGATTCTCTCCTTCCTTCAGTAGATCTGCTTGAACATAGTTGTTCCTTGTACGGGTGACTTGCATGATCTGGGCAGCATGCTCACAATATCTATGTGTAGCTGAGCATATTATCCCCGAGGCAGACACTTGTGTCCTGACTAGCTCAGGTTTCTGACCAAGCGGTTGTGGGCTTGACTTCTTAAAATGCACTGCCAATGCACTGTGTAATTGCTTGTACCACTGTTGCCAACTGTTGGTAGTGCCGTTCTGACGAGAATTGAATAGCTTGTGTGGGAAGCTATCGAGGGTATCGTGCTGAAGAAGGCTGGGTAGCTTATGTTCAAGCCTTTGCCGGGATAGCGTATTGAAGAAGACAGGGTACCGTACTTCAGAAGCTTCTCCTCCTGATTGCTTATCGGGGAAAATTCGGTGCCTTATGCCGGAAGCTTTCTACGGTAACTTACTGAAGAAGCTAGAGTATCTTATGCTAGAAGCTATCCACATATCGTACCGAGGAAGATTTAAGGAGCCTTGCATCGTAAGCTTCTCTGGTAGCGTGCGGAGGGAGATTGGGTTGCTTACACCAGGAGTTTCTCTCTGTGCTGTACATCCTTGCAACCCCTGTTGTTGATTACTTGTACGAGAAGAATTTGTCTGACTATCCTTCTTGCTGAGTACGGGATACATGGCACATTCTTGTTGCCTTCCGGGGCATATCATATTTCTGATTTTACTCAAGCGGAACCAGACTTCGTATATGATCCATACCTTTAACCTGGTTGGTCTTGCGCCAAAATTATCTTCCTGCTGGTTCCTTATGGTTGCAATGGTTACATACTAAGGCAGACTTGATGTTGATAGTCAATTCAGGATATCTTTTGCATTCAAACTAGATATTCCCAATACAAGGCAGCCAACTGATAGTTTCATAATGTTCAGCTGAGCTTCCAAGTATTTGAAATCCCCATTGATTCTTTGAGTCCGATAGTGGTTGATGGGCAACTTCCATAGGGAAAAGTAATGTGATACCAAGGAGCCAAATGAAAAGGCAAATGAAAACTGCTCAATGAAATGCACCAAGCTTACAAAAACCACACTTTATTGCTACTCAGGGCAATTTACAACATTTGGTACTACCACAACTTATGCGACATGAACTCGCAAGTGCTTAGGTACTATGATCGGGTGGCGGGTTACTGGAGAGCGAAGGAGCTGGTGGAGGGGTTGACGGAACTAAAGCCATACTAAGCGCTCTTCGGGCATGGGTTGCATCTCTGACCAGCTCAACGATGAGGACGTATTCTGCGATCATGTAACGGGACATGTATGCTACAGCCGCATCGTCATCCGGGCGAACGGGAGGAAATCTGACCCGTCTGGGAGTGGTGGCCATAGTGGGATAGTAGTGGAAGGCACGATTCTCTTGCATCGCACTTTCCTGATGACGAAGAACAGTAAGGCCTGCCAGTGCAGCAAGTTGCATAGTGCGTTCTGGTGTAGAGGCATAACCACCAGGGAGACTATAGGTGCGCTTCCCCATAGGTAGAGCAACTGACAGGAGGACATTTGCATGATACTCAAGCACCAGTCCTGCAAGCGGGGTCTGGAACACTTGGTACCTTGGCATCTCTCCACTGGGATAGAGAAGACTCCAAACATCACCAAGCAAGGATGCGAAACTGAGTGGTGCAGGGGCTGAGTCGTAGTCAATCGGAACGGATGCCATCTACAAAATCAACTGGTTAGTGAGCCAAATCTATATGCATGCTATGCGACAAACAATGCAACAACCAAATGCAGCAATTCAAATGCATCACACAAGCAAGCTGGGCTCTAGACTAGCGGCCTTCTAACGTCCGGGTTAGCTAGGGTGTCCTACAGCCAGACCTGCTCTGATACCAAACCTTGTGGCACCCCGGCTCAGAGGAACCGGAGCACCCCGTATTCCAGCCCAGAGATCAAGTCTTCTGGAATACGGCACTGCTTGGCATAGAACAAATCAGCTCTTTATTACAAATACTTGGGGTACAAGGGTTTGGGGTATACAAAGGGTTACATCGGCTTGGCGATACTACGCCTGCAAGAGTAGCTCTATGCTAGCAGCGGAACAACTTCTAGTAGCGGAATAACGACGACGGCGATGGACTCCATTCCGCAGGGACTCTGGCTGGGACACGTCCTAGCTCACAACTCGGAATCCTCGAGCTATGCAAACATGGCAGCACCTACAAACTAGCATGACACGCCAGGTGAGTACTTTGAATGTACTCGCAAGCTCACAACAAACAAAAGCATCAAGGCAAAGCAATAGCAATCATGATTTATCATAATCAATTGTTGTTAAAAGGGGGAAAGAAAATAATAAACATGTTATCTCCGGACGGTCTGCAATAGTCACCATTGTTAAGGTCATGGAGACCGCTTTACTCTTGGCCATACAATCGAACCATCTACTTTCGTGATCAACTCGCGACCGTCTCAATACCATTTGACGACCGTTATCGAGATCATTACCAAGATTATCAACGGCCTTCTGCCAAGTGGTTACCATGCCATACCAAGACGAGTTCTTCCGTCATTAACAAGTCATTCCATCATTGGTGTTGATCAGACAGTATGACTTAGTACGAACTGTGTCCAATACTGTGGACGTGGCTATTCGAATAGATTCTTACACTCTGCAGAGGTTGTGCACTTTACCCACACCATGGACGTTCGTCCAACGAAACTTGCCTAACCCGTGACCCTTCTATCGTACCACCGACACGTCCTCTCAGAGGTCATGCCCTGGGTGGCCCCTGTGTCACTTTTGACACCTGCCACCGATGTGGCCAAACTAAACTGTCCCAAACGGGGACCTGAGCTCAATAACCAAACCGGGCTCACAAGATTATCGCCGCCTACCTGATCAGGGTAGCCCGCGAGCATAACCTTCCCTTTTTGGTGGTACCGATAAAAGAGCACAAAGTTAGACAAAGTCAAGGCCGTCCCATATCAGCAGATGTGGCTGCACTGGAAAGCTCAGTTCCGTGGCACTTAATCAACAATGAAGGAATTTATCCCCGAGTGACTTCTCCGTCATGGTTGATACTCCAGTATCACAGTGATCCAGGATACTACAATAACCAACTAGTAATTCAATGAGCAACATGCATAAGCTACTATTACTAATTCCATAGTCAGAATGCCAGACGGAATCACAAAGTAATCATAGATGGTAATCTCCTAATCCAACAGCAACATGACATTATCAAACCTGCAGACTACTGGCCACTAATAATCCAATCATCAACATGGTAGTAGCATATCCAGGAATTTCTCCAAGTGTTGCATGAGTAATCCAATTATGAATAATTCAAATTTTAGCATGAATATTTTTTTTAACCATGGCATTGCAATGTGATCATGCAAATGAGAGTTGTGGCTTGCCTTGCTCCAAGGGAATGTGGGAGTACTCCTAGCCTTCACCAACCACTCAAATCACTCTGAAAATATTTTTGAAACCATTTGTAAATAATACATAGAGCATTTTCCCCTGTCCAGAAATTCTAGACAGCAGAGAAAAATACCAAAAATTTCCAGCAAATAGAGGAGCTCACAAGAAAAATAATGCAAAAAGAATGAACTCATTTGGACTTATGGTTTAAAAGTAATGAGCAGTCAAAGTTGAGTCAAACTTCTGGATTTAATTGAATTAAAACAGAATTCAGAAAAATCATCAGCCGACCACGTCAAAGACGTAAAGTGGGAATACGCCTCCACTTACGTACCCCTTCGGTCGCGGCTGGGTCGCTGACATGCGGGGCCCGGCTGTCTGTTTTAAACAGAGGGGGAGAGGGAACACAGGACGACGGGCGTACCGACGGCCGTTCGCCGGCGTTGAGGCGGCGGGGAGGCTGGGGAAGGGCGGGGATGGATCGGGCACTCGACGGTGAACACGCCCGTACCCGTAGCTCGATGGGAGACAGCCGGACGGCGTCGGCCCCTTCCTCTCAGGCGGCGGCGAGCTACGGGGTTCGACGGAGTCACCGACTCCGGCGAGCACTCGGGCAGAGAAGTGGCTGGGAAGGACCAGTGGAGCACCACAAGCTCGCTGATGGCCTCAGTTGGGGCTGGGGTGGACGGGAGTGAGCTGGCGGAGCAGAAGCAGAGCGGCGGAGCACCTCGCCGGAGATGGAGCAGGAGAGCCTCCCGGCTTGCTCCGGCGCTGCTGGGTGGCGATTGGGGAAGTAGGAGCTCGAGTGGCGAGGAGAAGTGAGGGCAGGGGCGGCTTTTATAGCTGGGCGGCGATGCCCGAGCCGGATCCCGCCGCGGGGAAACGGCCGGCGTCCCGCGTTGAGCTGGCCGTCGCGCTGGCAGCCAGGCTACGTAGGGAGGTGACGGGAGAGGCAGGGCCTTAATGGCGATGGCGCGGAGCGGCGGGGAAGCTGCCAGCCAGTGTGGCCACAGTGCCCGTACTGTGCCGCGCGTGGCGGCGCTTGGCTGTGTCCGGCGAGGATGCTGCCGGCGATGGGAGGGCTCCAGAAGGGCCTGGTGGATGGCGGGGAGGGTGCTAGCACTCCAGGACACGGTACAGCGACACGGGCTCGCGGCGCTAGCGAGGCCCGAGAGGGTTCGGCGCGCAGAGCGCGGGTTTACTCGGCCAGACACATGGTCACCGCGTGCATTGGCGCACGCGGTGCGCCCTGGCTTGCTCGATCACGTCCACGCGATAGTCTTCTCATCCAATGGCCTCCCTGTGCACTTGGTTTGACAGGAGATGGCTTGGACAGCTGGCCAGCTTCTGAACAAGTTTCTGGACAGAATCTTGAGCAAGATGCTGGGGAAAATGGCTAGGGTTTTGAGAGGGAAAAGTTGTCACACTGAAGTGTGGTAGGAAGGTTCACATACTGGGAAAATTTCAGACCAAATGGACCAGTTTTGAATGTAGTTGCTTCACAACTGCATCTCTGGTCCAGAAATTTGTTGAAGATGATGCACTCACATATATGGGCTCCTTGAGTTGAAACTTGGTATTTGTGGGTTATTTGGTGGTGGCAAGATGCTATAAAAGTTTCATACCATTTGGGTAATTATAAATGGTACTTCCTTCACAATGCTTCCCATTGGACAGAAACTTGGGGGAATTTTGTGAAGAAAATGGCTTGGCAAAATGATGTAAATTTTGGCATGCTTAAAGGATATAGTGATATTTGAGTCTTGGATTAATTTCAGAATTTATGGAGCAATATAAAATATAGTTGCTTCACAAACTGAAATTATGACCAGAAACAAAGATTGGATGGTGTGCTCACCATGAGAATGAAATCTTGAATATTTTCACATATCCAAGGTTCACATGGTCCAAAGGATTTATGAGAATTTTCTTGGAATTTTGGAGAAGACAGAAATATAGGTTGCTTCACAACCTAGAACTCAAAGGGTTATTCCTTTAATAGAAAAAGGAATATTAAGTTGGAATAAAAGTTGAGACTAGGCAAGAATGGAAATGTCATGACTTGGGAGAAGTTTTTGGAGGCTTGAGTCACTTCAGAAAGGAAAGTAAGAATATTCCCAAGTTTTAAGTCCATAGAGCCATTTAAATTAAATCCAAACTAAATTCCAGATAAAATTCAAATGGGTTTTTGAAAAGAAAAGTTGGGAAAAACCAGGGTGTCACACGTTACCGCTCCACCTCACCATCGACCAGATAGGCTCGTATGCTAAGTGTCGAGCGTGCAGGCAGTCAACATAGCCGGCCAAGGCACGTGTCAGCACGCCACGCCAAGATTAACTTTAATGACACCCGTCCCTGGGACGTGTCGAGATTACAGGAGGGCGCCAGGACCAGTGGTACAGATCTTTTGCCCAAGGCCTCGCCTCCCCAATGTAGCACCTAACGGTGCATTAAATGCGTTTGTCTTATCCCGTTGGAAGATAGACGTGGTGACGGTGCAAGTCACTATTCATACTCTGTAATGACCGTATTAGCCATTGTGGTAACCCCTTGGCCTATAAAAGGAGGCCCACGGCTACAGGTAGAACGGCCGAGACCCAGCTCAATTACACGCGATAGCTGCATTTCCCGTGCACCTTGCCGGAAAACTACGCTCATTGTAATTTGGGTTCGTACACGATCAAACACAGAACAGGAGTAGGGTTTTAAGCTCATAGCGGCCCGAACCTGGATAAACCCCCAGAGTGTTCTTGCACCTAATGAAAATCTGCTCTTTGTCCCATGCATGTCCCCTGAGCCGAATCACAAAGGGACCCGTTCGGTCCCATAGATCGTCGTTTCCCACGACAGCGCCCTACTGGGAACATGTCGCCGTTCGCGAGCGCGCCGCCCTCTGCTAGCGGGAGCATGCCACCGTCCGCGAGGGCGCCGCCCTCTGCGAGCGAGAGAATGCCACCATCCGCGAGCGCACTGCCTGCGGGGAGCACGGCTCCGTACGCGAGCTCGATGTTGTCCACGTCGAGCAAGCTGTCCTCCGCGAGCAAACTTTCATCCATGGTCTCACTATCCTCTACAAGTTGGTTGTCCTTCGCGAGCAAACTTTCATCCATGGTCTCACTATCCTCTAAAAGTTGGCTCTCCTCCGCGAGCAAACTTCCATCCATGGTCTCACTATCCTCTACAGGTTGGCTGTCCTCCCACAACCACGATGGGTGGATGATGCGGAGCATCCTACGGTCATCCCCATGGACCCACCTCCGTCTCCCCAAGCACCAAGAGGACCGATGACACGAGCACGTGCAAGAGCTATCAAGACCGAGGTGATATCTATCCTAAATGACATTCCGTATGATCCACGTGAGACATGGCTACTACCTCAATCCGGAATGCTATGTGTGCTTAGGTACCTCTCGGAGAAGCCCGAAACATTGGACAAGACCCCAAGAACACGGATGAAGGAGCTCGACAAGAGGAGCCGCTGCTCAGCTACAGCAGCCGGACATCCGGCCTATGGCCTAGACATCTGGCCCCTGGGGATTTCACCAACAGCACCAGGACAGCCACCGACAAGTCCCAGGACCCGGACATCCGGCACCAGCCCGGACATACGGCCCGACTGCCCCGGACATCCAGCCCCCGCCCGGATTTCTGGCCCGAAGCAACAACACCTGGCCAGAGACCAGGCCGGACATTCGGCCTCCATGCCCGGACATCCGGCACCCCCTCGAACAGCTGGACATCCGGCCCCTGTCTGCACACCGTAAACGGGCCAACGGCCCATGTACCCATCCAACTCGTCTCCAACTTGTACTAGACTATAAATAGACCTCCTCCTCCCCTCTTCTAGGGTTAGCAAAGATTTAGATCATTTGAGATAGAGCTTTGCTCACCCACTACCTCTCCCATGGAGATCAAGACCTCCATGTGAGAAGATCCCCTTGTGGATTCAAGACCCCTATGTAGGGATGATCCTCCTAGGATTCAAGACCTCAAGTCCTCCAAGGATTGGGATGAACTAGTTACCTTTGTATCCTCTTGTGTTGACTTTGGATCTTGTATCTCTCTTATGTGTATGTGGATCTAGTGCATGTGTGATTGGATCTTGTTGATTGAGTGTTTGTTCTTACCCTTTTCCCCCTCCAAGTGTGAAAAGATCATCACTATAGGGTTCCACCCTACATCATCTTGGATCAGAGCCACGTTGATTCGCACTTTGGAGTCTTTCCCCTCCACTTTCTAGCCCCAATTTTGTTGTTTTTGCCCAATTTTGAAAATTCCCCACAAAAATAGCCATACCATTTTTTTTTGTGATTTGTTGGTTTGATGATATTTTGTTGATTTTGATCCATGGATTTGCTGTGTTTCGAGTGGATCTAGCTTCTCCCCACCATCTCCATCCTTTCCATCCACGAAATTCCCTAAATTTTGCACTAAATTTTGCCATTTCCAAAGTTTTTCCCGAAGTTCATCCATGGATCAGCTACCTCGGATATCTGGCCGTGACCCCGGACATCCGGCCCGATGACGCCAGCCCGAACATCCGGCCCCCAAGCCCGGACATCCGGCCCCTGGAAGCCAGCACTCAAACACTTCGCAATTTGTTCGATTTTTCATAGTTTCCCACCGTTTCTTCCGCAACCCCTCGCTTATTTACGCGACTCCACCACCGACTTCTGCAACCACCACGAGTTTTACCACTTGAGAATTTGAGTTCGCGGTTTCCATTTCCTAACTTGTTTCGGCTACTTAGGGACGGTTCATCATCGACATCACCGCTGCTCAACTTCGCCACGTACTCGACATCGACAACGACCACTTCATCATCGTGACACCACCACCGTAAGCAAGGACGGTAACATCGACGACAACTTGTTCTCCCTTGCCATTGCATTGTTAACCCCGAGACCATCTTTTACGTCACTTTCCTACAAGACTAGCCATTTGAGTATTGCCGGGCAACGCTACTTGTGCACTTTAGTGATACACGTTCCACATAGCTATCATAGCGTGCATATATCATCGTATCATCTCTTGTGTCATCAATTGTTCCCACATATACATAATTGCTATCTTGGTAAGAGAATTTCACATAAGTGGCCTAAGGAAAATATCCAAAGAGAGAAAAGCTTTTAAGCAAAGAGAAAAGAGCAACAACAAGCTTGTAAGCAATAGCCATAGCATCACCACATTGCATATCAAATTTGACATCATGGATCATCATGACAAGTTCACCGGGAATCATACATACATAGCATAAGTGTGATAGAAAGTCGAAACGTTTTGTCTCTTATAGGTTGTGCACAAGTGTTGTATCTGCCTATCGAGCAAGCGTGCTAGTGTCTCTCTAGTGTTGTGCAACACGAGCGTTTTCCGTGGATTCCACATTTTGTGCTCACTCCTTGGTTGCATGACCTCATTTATCTATCCGTGTGTGTGTTTCCGTGTGCCACTCATTGCTATTGGTCTACTTGTCTCACTTGCGAATTTGTGAATCTTTATCAACATTATTGATATCTTGCTAACAATTGCAGAAATTTTGTGCCACCATCGTAACCAAGCTACTCCAAAAGCTTTACTTGTGTAGGTGTGAGATTTGACACGATCCGGTACCAATTGCACTATTTCCATAATACCATATTGGGTGATCATTGATCCATCTTCAACATTGGATAAGGTACGTTGGTCCAGTTCGTTTCTTTCTTCCACTAACACTTATTTGAGAATCATGGATAGGCCAAGCACTTCTACCAATCCACTCTTCGATGAGCAAGACGACGCACCGAACGACTACATCACCAAGAATCACCTCTTCGGCGTCCAACGAGCATTACATCAAGAAAGTGAAGCTTTAGGCGAACACATTGAGCAACTCGCCTCCGACTTTTGACAAACCCTTGACGACAAGCTATCATCTCAAATGGAAGAGTTTCGTACCATGATGGTCAATCGCGCTTCTTCCCCTTCGTCTACTTCAAGATCAAGAAGACGCCACTCGAGCCGACACTCTTCGGACATGTCTTCGGATGCAAGTCTTCCTCGAGCACGACCACAACGTCACCAACACCATGAAGACCATCAAGCTTCACCAAACCCATTCCATGGCAATGGTTTGCGAGACTGCCTTTGAGAGCATGAACGACAACAACGTCAAGCACAAGGCGCCATGGACCAAGATCAAGTTCCACAACGCTAACTTCATGAAAACCAAGATGGCGACGCTCTACAACAAGAACGACAACGTCGTGAGGAGCAAGCACTTGAAGCTCAACGTGCCCTACGCGAGGCCACTCGCACCGCCGACGAGCGAAACCGCCGAGTGCGCGAACAAGAAGAGGCCCTCCAAAGAGAGCGACAAGATGAAGTCGCATGTCTTGAGGAGCGACAAGAAATGAGGAACCGTGCACGTATGCCACAACCTCGCCGGCAACACAATCAAGAAGAGCACGCGGAGCAAGAGCTACAAGACCCACCTCCACGGCAAGAGCGTCCTCGCCATCGCCAACTCAATGAGGAGCGCTACGGCAAGCTCAAGTTCCACATGCCCAAGTTCTCCGGAAGCACCGATCCCGAAGACTACCTCTCATGGGCCTTAAAGGTGGACAAGATATTCCGTCTTCACCAATATGACGAGGAAGAGAAGGTAGCCATGACATCGCTTGAGTTCCAAGACTATGTTCTCATTTGGTGGGAGAAAGTGATCGAATGACGCCAAGAGAAAGGCGAACCACCCATCACCACTTGGACTCAAATGAAGGATGTCATGAGAGCTCGTTTTGTGCCTACGCACTATAGCCGCGATCTCTTCAAAAAGCTACAACTCCTCAAGCAAGGCACCAAGTCGGTTGAAGAATACTATCAAGAAATGGAAGTTGCCATGATACGAGCCAATGTCAAGGAAGATGATGAACAAACTATGGCGCATTTCTTGAATGGTCTCAACCATCCAGTCAAGAAAATTGCGGATTTCCAACCATACTCCAACCTCCTCGAGCTAGTGCACCAAGCAACCAAGGCGGAGCGACAAGTACAAGAGGACTACAAGTACTCCAAGTACTCTACCAAGACCTACGATTCATACACTCAAGCTTCAACGACTACGACAACTCCTACAGCGACTCGAGCTACACCAAGTACCGGTGACAAGTCAAGCTCCAAGCAACCTATAACATCTTCGAGTCGTCCTACTTCAAGTACAACCAAGCCAAGAGCTTTGTCATCAACAACTCCTACGGATGCTACCGCCAAGACAAGTGACATCAAATGCTTTACTTGCAAAGGCCGAGGCCATAAGTCATTCGAGTGCCCCACACGGCGCAGCATGATCGCCAATGATGATGGCACCTATGACTCCATGAGTGAAGAAGAAATGGAAGCCCTTGAGCACGTGGCCATGCACCAACAAGTGAATGAAGATGAAGACAATCAAGTCCTTTGTGACAATGATTTGAGCCCCACTCTTGTTGTCTCCAAGATCTTGACACTTCAACAACAACAAGACGAAGACCAACGTTGCCACATCTTCCATACCAAAACGGGTATTCAAGGACGTTCGTCAAGGTCATCATCGATGGCGGAAGTTGCCACAATTTGTCAAGTGAAGAGCTATGTTCCAAGCTACAATTGCTCAAGAAGAAGCACCCTCGCCCCTACAAGGTCCAATGGTTAAGCGACTCCGACACCATTCAAGTAGAGCACACCGTTCAAGTGTCCTTCAAGATTGGCGCCTACGAAGACACCTTGGAGTGTGATGTGGTTCTCATGTCCGTGTGCCATCTCCTCCTTGGAAGACCTTGGCAATTCGACTGCGGCGTCATCCACAACGGACGGACCAATCACTATAGCTTCAAGATGAGGGGCAAGGAATTCATGCTTCGACCCATGTCGCCAAGTCAAGTCATCGCCGACAAGCAAGCTTCAACCCATCGTGGAGAGATTAGTGAGCGAGTGAACCACCAAAAAGAGAGTGAGCGCCACAAGCCAAAAATGAGTGACTCCACGATGAGCGACAAGAAAGATTTAGTGCTTTTAGCCACCAAAAGAGACATGAGGGATGTGAGTGAGAGCCCATCAAGTGTTCTTCACTTTGTGCTTGTGTGCAAAGATGAAGCGGTGCGGACTAATACTTCACAACATCTACCTCTAGTGTTGTCTCATCTATTGCAGGAATTCGCAGACGTTTTTCCCAATGAACTACCTCCCGGACTTCCTCCACTTCGCGGAATCGAACACCGCATAGACCTCATCCCCGGCACACCTCTACCGAACAAGGCACCTTACCGCGTCAACCCCGACGAGACCAAAGAGATTCAAAGGCAAGTGCAACATCTTATGGAGAAAGGTTTCAAAAAAACATCTCATGAAGAATGGGTATGTACGCGAAAGCTTAAGTCCATGTGCCGTTCCGGTTATTCTTGTGCCTAAGAAAGATGGTAGCTATCGCATGTGTTCCGATTGCCTTCCCATTAATGCTATCACCATTAGATACTGCCATCCCATTCCACGCCTTGATGACATGCTTGATGAACTTAGTGGAGCCACCATTTTCTCCAAAATTGATCTTAAAAGTGGTTACTGTCGTGGTTTTAACATGGCAGATGCCCTCGTGAAAGGACTTAGTGATCAGGCCATCTCACAAAGGTGGAAGCTTAACGGGGTTAATCGGGAACAAGAAGATACGGGATTACCCAGGTTTGGCCCCTCACGGTGGAGGTAAAAGCCTACATCCTGCTTGATTGTATTGCTTTGGATCTCGATTACAGGGATGCGGATTTGCTAACCTAGCTCTCGAGAGATTGCAACTTAGTCTTTCTGCCTTAGGTGCTCCCCTTTATATAACAGGTTGAGCCCTAGGTATACATGAGAGTCCGGGTTGTAATCTTAACCCGTATCCTACTCTTACTCTAACTGACTTGTTCTTCAAGGTAATCTTTCTTATCTTGTCTTTCTTCTTAAGCCGGCCCACGCACTGAGCCGCCTCTTCCCACCGGGCCTCTGTCGAGCCGGCCCATTGGGAGTCTTCAAGGCCCAGCAGCGAGATAACCCGCTGAGCCTTATAGCTCTCTGGCCGGGTCATCCTCCTGCCGGGTCTGTATGTCAGGGAAATATCCCCAACATTAGCCCTCAGTATGACTTGGATTTATCCATGTTAAACTCCATCCTGAAAAATAAAATAAATCAAAAAAAATCTGCGAAGGATCTCTGAATCTGCCTCTCAAGCCGGTTCTTCAGCGTCCTTCATCTGCAGTCATATTTGCCGGCTCAACCATTTTGCCGGATCATCCACCCTCCATAGACTTGGTATCTGTTCATAACTTTTCTTCATGACATCACAATCCACTTCCGCAAAATCCGGGGTGACATCATAGCGAATCTTTGAGTGGGTTCGTATTGTCTTGTCAGGCGCAAAAATTGAGGAGTCCATTTAGCCGAATTTTACTGCGCTGCCTGGGGCTCCGCACCCTTCGTTTCGGGTTCTACCACGCCTATAAATAGGCCGGCGCCTTCACAGAGCCACCTTTTACTGCTCTCACTCCTCATCTTCGTCCACCTCTGCTCCCGACGCCGCCGCGCCGTTCCAAGCTCATCACCGCCGGAGGCAGCACCCATCGCGCCATCTCATCGTCGCCGGAGTCATCCAACACCGCACGGCTGTATCCACAACTCCTGAAGATCTCAAGCTTGGACCTCCAGATCTGTAAGTTCCCCTTCGCCATTGTTGCTAGTTCCTCCGTGTTCTTCGTAGTTCTTCGCCATGGCCGCCGTAGGTCACAAATATCCTTGATTCCTTTCTTGTCAGCCCATGAGATAGCTCCGCGGTATTTTTACATTTGGTAGATCTGCTATACTGCCTCTCCGAATCTCACCGTAACATTTCCATATCCGCAAAGAACAGACCCAGATTTTCATTTTTCATTTAAAGCTAATTTCTAGATCTTCGCAACCTTGCAATTTGTTTGAAAAGTTGTTTTGCCAACTCACGGTCCACACCGCTTCAACACTTGTGAAAATCCATGACCTTCAGGATTTACCAACTTACTTAACTCGGAAATTATGACCCGGGAATGTTCTGACTCATCTTTCTGTTTTTTCAATAACCTGGCAAACTTCTATATTCTGTCGCCTTATATCATTTCCCTACTTCCTCTGTAGCTGAAACCATGGCTTCGAAAGTTAAGATTGTCAATTGGGCAAAGTCTAACATGTCAGAGCTCAGGCTGCAAGCCCTGGTAGAATCCGGGTTGCTTCCGCCCAAGGAAGAAATCGAGTGGCGAGCCCCTGAAGAAGAAATCCATCCACAGCCAGGTCAAAATGAGATCACTTTATTTGTCGATCATTTGGACAGAGGCTTTCGTCCCCCGGGTTCTAAGTTTTTCCGGGACATACTTCACTCTTTTGCTATCAGACCACAAGACATGTGCCCCAACTCCATTCATAACTTGTGCCAATTCCAAGTTTTCTGTGAAGTTTATCTACAAATTGAGCCATCTATCAGTTTGTTTCAAGAATTCTTCTACTTGAACCACCAGACCGAACACAAAGGTGGACCCAGTCTTGAACTTGGTGGAGTCACTATTCAAAGAAGGAAGAACTCCGCCTTCCCGGAAGCCAAGCCGGCAAGCCACCCCAAAGGATGGTACAGGACTTGGTTCTACTGCAAGGATACCTCCCCAGACCAATAGCACCCTCTGTCGGGTTATAGGGCAGACCGGCTTCACGCCTCTATTGTCTTCCCAGGGTTTGCCTCCAAGGAAGAAAGAGAAGCCTTAGAACCCTTATATTCCAAGATCAACGCTCTGACTGCCCATGGCCTCGCCGGTGTTGATCTAACCCGAACTTGGGTGAGCTGGCGCATCCAAACCCTTGGCCTGAGAAATCGGCTCATGCACACCTACTCTGGTGAGCTTGAAGACCCGCTGCGATTCAGCCGGGTCAACCTCGAACAGAAGGATGTCATCAAGTTTGCTAAGAAACTTCTTGGCGATACAAAGGACTCCATTAAGCTCGTGGGACTTGCTCCCTTTTATATGGGCAACCCGGCACCGGCAGTAAGCCTCCCTTACTATTCTCCTTTGTCTTACGTGCACTGCCTTGCCTTTGCTGTAAACTTATTAATCTGTTGCTACACAGAAGGACGCTGACTGGTGGAAGGTCGAACCTCAAGACCCCACTCCTCCTCGAGACGATAGCGAGGAAGACCCGGAAGACGATGAAGACCAAGAGGTAGAACTTGACTCCCTTGGTCGTCTGTTCAACCAACTTGCTAACGCCACTTCCTCACAGGAACAGGTTGAAACTAGCCATGCCGGCGAGCAAGAGGTAACTTTGATCTCTTCAGACTCCGACTCACCAATACCCGTCCGAAAGAAATTCTGGGTTGCAGTCCGAAAAGTTCCATTTTCACACTGAGATGCTCATTTAGACCCACAATTTCTTTTGAAGAAAATGCAACACATAGGAACCTCCAAACGGAAGACCCGGAGTAGTGAGGAAGAGCTGAGCGGCGGGTTAACCAACGAACTGCCTGTACGGAGAGCGCGGACAGAAGTGCCTCATAGTCCCACTCTTTCTCTTCCTCAAGCCGGCCGCTTCAAAGAGCCGCTACCTTTGAACGACTCGGCTTATCAAACATCTGCTTCCTCAGATGAATCCAGCGCCACCCAAGTGCCGGCTTTTAACATCAATCCTGGGTACAAAATCTAACTATTTGCTTGTCATACTTAAAACTTCTGCCTTTATCCATTAACTGAATAACTTTTTACTCTATGCAGCGCGAAAGCCATCAAAAAGAAAACTGCCGCCGGGTCATTTGACCCTGTTGTTCAGACGGACCTTCCTAAAGAAATCGCAACAGAGGACCCGAAGATTCCGGATGAGCCGGCCTTTCAAGATGATCCGCCGCACCAACACTACCGTGAGCCCGGCTCACGCCTCTCCTCCCCTTGACAATCTGGAGAAAGGAGATATGCATGAAGAGCAGCCTGCTGAAAAGGCTCGGGATGAGGTAATGGTGACGGGTGAAAATCAGAACCTTCCGCCAACAACCTCCACCTCTTTGACAAAGATTCCTGCTAAGGCTGAGTCGCCAATGAAGAATAAAGGAAAGGCGGCTCTTGACTTTCATTCTTTTGAAGGCCAAGACATCCATTCACTGCACCAGTCTGTTTTGACCCGGCTGTCTGAGAGCCGGGACACAGAAATTGCCATGGTGACTACCCTCAAACGGAAGTATGAGGTAACACCTATCTCCTGGCTTGATACATATATATATATATGTAGCCCCCAAGGGCCGGGTCATTATTATATGATGACCCGGGTCTTCCAAAAATGCATCTGGATTCAGAACAACAAATGGTAGTCCCCGAGGGCCGGCTCATCATTGTATGATGAGCCGGGTCTCTGCTTGTATTGATGAAAAACATATGCATTAGCCCCCAAGTGCCATGTTGAATGCCTGCATCTTCATGGAACTTGTTTTACTCGAAGAAAACAGATGTAGCCCCCAAGTACCGGGTCAATCTTACGGCGGCTCAAAACTTCTTTATATCTTATGTATCCTTGTGAAAACCGCCATACAGGACATGCTGAATCAAGTTGAATCCCAAGCATCCCATTTCCAGAAGGAGGCGAAAAAAGAAAAGAAATTGCGGGAAAGGGCTGAAAGCATGTCTTCAGACTTCCACAAGTCGTTGCTCCTAATGGAAGAGACCCGGAAAGAGGCCGAGGTAACATTTGAAAAAGAGAAGGCCATCTTGGTCAAGCGCGCAGAAGAGGCCGAGGCCAAACTGAAGCCGGTGACCCAGGAGCTATCCACATTGAAAGGCCATATCACCGCTCTCTGCCACGCCATCTTTGGTAAGACCTCTTAAACCGCCAACTGTGCCGGCTTGATATACTTAGCCGGGTTGCTGACATATTTGCACTTGTTATTTCAGGCCGAAGGAGCCATAACCTCGTGGAACAACCCTTGGTAAAGCTGAAAGCCGTCTATACCTTTGCAGAGCAGCTGTACATAGGCAGCTCATGCTGTATCATGGTAGCAAAAAACATGAAGGCGCCGCCTCAAATGATTGCAGATATGCTGAAGGAGCTGTCGGTGGTGCCTCAATGGTTCCAAGAGTGGAAGAAGGCGGCTTGCCGTCATGGAGCACTGACCGCCCTTGCACGTGCCAAGGCATATGCACCGGAGCTCGATCCGGCTCAACTTGTCACTGGATATCCTGAATTCAATGTCAACGACTCACCCTTCACCAAGAAAGATTTTCAGCGGTGCGTCAAGGAAACCCGGGTTGCCGCCACAGCAATGACGGAAGAGATTGATCTTTCCAAATATCAAGCCGGGTATTCTGAATCAAACGAGCGGATTGAGCCGCCTAACCCTCAGCCTGTTGCCCTCACCCATCCGTGTAAGAAAACGTTTGCCCCTGACGTCGACCCTTCCTCTGTGATAACAGCCAATGCAGTATTTGAGGCTTTGCACTCGATCCAGTGGGTAGTTGGCGAATCGGCAAGTCAAGAAGAAGCGGTGGATGACGATGAACGTGAAGAGCCGGCTCATGGCGCTCCATCAACCTCCGACGCAAGTCTTAACCCAGAAGAGTAGATCACTGGCTCATGATTCAGTGTGATGTAAACATAATGGAACATCTGATTTGACCACAACCCGGTGGCGGCTTGTAATAGGAAATAGGCGAAAACTTTGCTGGTGCAAGTGCCATCGAGCACTTGTGTTATTTTGCCTGTACAACTTGTTATTGAAACCTTGTCATTTGTCAGCCATGAAATTCTGTTGCTGCTTTCAAAGTGTTTGTTTGACAACTCAGCCTCTGGGGCTATACCTTTTGACGAAGGCCAGCTGTGGAACAGATCTTTAACAACTTCTGGGTTAATGATCTGAAATTCGGTAATATGAATGGCGGCTTATCTCCAAGATTAGTAGTCAGGATTGCCAAATGAGTTTGATGGTATAATAACCCGCCAAATAAGAAAGAACTTTAATAAAACATATGCCATGTATGAATGTATGCATGCATGCAAAAGATAACAATCATGCAAAACATAAATTTAAGAGCCGGCTTTGAAGGCACGACTTAAAGACCAGCTTTCGAGGCTCGAGTCTGATTCGCTTTCATGAAGCAGGCTTATTGCCTCTTTTGGTTTATCCTAGCTTTCTGAAAGCCGGCTCTCACGTGACCAATCGGTGTTTTAACTCAGACAAGTTCAGGGTCACTCTATGATTGACTCGTTGGGCGTACACCGGGTCACCTTTTCGGAGTAGCATCGTGCTAACAGGCAGGTTTAACCAAGAAAATGTTTTGGCATGTTGCCGGGTTAAAGGGATGTTAAAGCTAAACTCGATGAGTTGGAAGCCCCCAAGTAACCGCTGATCAAAGAGTAAAGACTCAACACACAATTTGAGACGAAACGACAATCTCTCTTATATAGAGACGCCGGCTTTATTTCATTGATCAGAATATGTATATACATGATGAAGGTATGTACAAAAGATACTCCCCAGTCTGTGACTTAGGTATAATACGGCCGGAGATGCGCAATGTTCCAGGGCCAGCTTCCCTCTTCCTCAGAGGTACGTGACTTATCTGCTTCACGTATATACTAAGTAATATGACCTGTTGTTGAGATTCTTGCTGATGAAGGGTCCTTCCCAAGGAGGCGAAAGCTTATGCATGCATGTCTGATCTTGTATCAGACGGAGTACTAAGTCACCTTCCTGAAAGGTATGGCTTCGAACTCTACGGTTGTGATAGCGACGTAGATCTTGCTGATAAATTGCTAATCTGGACGCGACAAGTTCACGTTCTTCTTCCAGAGCATCAAGAGCATCTTGGCGAGCTTGTTCGTTATCAGCCTCCACATAGGCTGCAACTCGGGGAGAATCATGACGTATGTCACTTGGAAGCACAGCCTCTGCACCATAGACCAGGAAAAATGGCGTGTAACCCGTTGACCTGTTGGGAGTGGTCCGTATACTCCAAAGTACTACAGACAACTCTTCTTCCCAGCAACCCGGCGTGCGTTGTAAATGCACCATGAGCCGGGGTTTGATGCCACGTAACAGCTCTTGATTAGCTCATTCCGCTTGTCCATTAGACTGAGGATGCGCCACAGATGTTAAGTCCAACCTGATGTGCTCCTGTTGACAGAACTGTTTCATGACTCCTTTGGAAAGATTAGTACCATTGTCTGTAATGATACTATGTGGATAGCCAAAATGGTAAATCAACTTTTTGAGGAATTTTACTGCTGTAGCAGCATCACAACGACTGACTGGCTCTGCTTCAACCCACTTGGTAAACTTGTCCACAACTACCAGTAAATGAGTATGTTTATTTTTGGATCTCTTGAAGGGCCCAACCATATCAAGCCCCCAGACTGCAAAAGGCCAGGTTATTGGAATCATCCTCAACTCTTGAGCTGACACATGTGCTTGACGAGCATACTTCTGGCAACCATCGCACTTGCGTACAATATCCTCTGCATCCGCATGAGCTGTGAGCCAGTAAAACCCATGACGAAAAGCTTTGGCGACCAATGACCTTGAGCCGGCATGATGACCACAATCACTAGAGTGGATCTCATTGAGAATTGTCCGGCCCTCCTCAGGTGAAACACAACGCTGAAAAACACCCGTGACACTCCGTCTATGCAACTCGCCATTGACAATAGTCATAGACTTGGACCGCCTGATAATCTGTCGAGCGATGATTTCCTCCGCTGGGAGCTCACCACGGCTTAGATAAGCCAGATAAGGAACTGTCCAATCAGGTGTAGCATGAACAACGGCCACTAGAGCCGCCTCCGGATCAGGAACATCAAGACCTTCCTCCGTCGGTAACTTGACTGACGGGTTGTGCAACACATCCAGAAAAACATTGGGTGGAACAGGCTTCCGTTGAGACCCCAAACGAGACAATGCGTCTGCCGCCTCGTTAAGCCGGTGATCAATGTGATCCACTTGATATCCTGTGAAATAGCCAGCAATGTTTGTCACTTCGCGTCGATAAGCCGCCATGAGAGGATCCTTGGAATCCCAGGTGCCAGAAACTTGCTGAGCCACCAAATCTGAGTCGCCCAGGCACCTGACCCGGCTCAAATTCATCTCCTTTGCCATACGGAGCCCATGAAGCAAGGCCTCATATTCGGCTGCATTGTTAGTACAAGGAAACATAAACTGCAAGACATAACAAAAAATTTCACCTCGTGGGGAAGTTATCACAACTCCAGCCTCCGAGCCTTCCAATTGCCTGGAACCATCAAAGTGAATAGACCAATACGTGGTATCCGGCTTCTCCTCTGGAGCCTGTAATTCAGTCCAGTCATTGATAAAGTCCACCAAAGCTCGAGATTTAATAGCAGTTCGCGGCATATATTTGAGATGATGCGGCCCCAGCTCAATCGCCCACTTGGCAACCCGGCCAGTGGCTTCTCTATTCTGAATGATGTTACCAAGGGGTGCTGAACTGACCACAGTAATTGGGTGCTCATGAAAATAGTGTTTCAACTTCCGGCTTGCCATGAACACACCATATACCAGCTTCTGCCAATGCGGATACCGCTGCTTGGATTCTGTTAAAACCTCACTGATATAATACACCGGGCGCTAAACTGGATACTCTTTGCCTGCTTCCTTTCGCTCTACAACAACTGCAACACTGATAGCTTTACTGTTAGCTGCAATATATAACAGCATGGGCTCCTTCTCCTGAGGGGCAGCAAGGATGGGCGGCTCAGATAACTGCTTCTTAAGAGATTCAAAAACCTGATCTGCAGCATCGCTCCAAACAAAATATCTGACTTCCAGAGCATTTGGTAAAGTGGGATTGCCTTTTCCCCAAGCCGGCTTACGAACCGGCTCAACGCCGCAACCCGCCCAGCCAGCTTCTGGACGGCATTGAGATTGGCCGGCTTAGCCAGGGATGTGATTGCTTTGATTTTTTTCCCGGTTGGCCTCAATCCCACGCTCAGAAACAAGGAATCCCGGTAACTTCCCTGCAGGAACACCGAAGACACACTTCTCCGGGTTAAGCTTCATCTGATAAAATTGGAGGTTGTCAAACGTTTCCTTGAGATCATCCAACAAGGTCTCCTTCTTTCGAGATTTAACCACAATATCATCAACATATGCATGAACATTACGCCCAATCTGCTTGTGAAAACAATTCTGAACGCAACGCTGATAAGTCGCCTTTGCACATTTCAGACCAAACGGCATGGACGTGTAACAGAAAGCTCCAAATGGTGTAATGAAAGCCGTCTTTTCCAGGTCCTCCTGCTTCATCTTGATTTGATGATAACCAGCATAAGCATCCAGAAAGCATAAGGACTCACAACCCGCCGTAGCATCAATGATCTGGTCAATACGGGGCAGCGCGAAAGGATCACTAGGACAAGCCTTATTCAGATCCGTGTAATCCACACACATTCGCCAAGTCCCGTTTTTCTTCAGAACAAGAACCGGGTTAGCCAGCCATTCAGGATGAAACACCTCCACAATGAACCCGTCAGCTAGGAGCCGAGCCACTTCTTCGCCAATAGCTTTCCTCCTTTCTTCATTGAATCGACGGAGGTACTGTCGAACAGGTTTAAACTTAGGATCCACATTAAGGGAGTGCTCAGCGAGTTCTCTCGGTACACCTGGCATGTCAGAAGGTTTCCATGCAAAGATGTCCCTTCTCACGGATGAACTCGATGAGCGCGCTTTCCTATTTAGGGTCCATGTTTGCCCCAACAGTGAACTGCTCAGATGAATCACCCGGGACAAAGTCAACTTGCTTTGTATCTCTGGCCGACTTAAATTTGAGCAAAGGATCAGACTCGGTCGTCGGCTTCTTGAGGGAGGTCCTGTCATCCGGGTCGATGTTATCCTTGTAGTACTTCAACTCCTCGACAGCACAAGCCGTCTCTGCATAAGCCGCATCTCCTTCTTCGCACTCCAGCGCAACCCGCCAGTTGCCCTCAACAGTAATCGTTCCTCTTGGGCCTGGCATTTTTAACTTCAGATAGACATAGCACGGCCGCGCCATGAACCACGCATAAGCCGGTCTTCCGAAGAGGGCATGATAAGGGCTTTTAAGCTTCACCACTTCGAAGGATAAAAACTCCGAGCGGTAATTAAGTTCGTCGCCAAAGGCTACTTCCAGAGAAATTCTGCCAATGGGATAAGCTGACTTGCCAGGGACGATGCCATGAAAAACTGTGGTGGAAGGGGTGAGCTGTTTCTCAGATAAATTCATCCGTCTGAAAGTATCATAGTAAAGTATATTGATGCTGCTGCCGCCATCCATAAGCATCTTTGTCAATGTATACCCGCCGACCTATGGCGCCACCACCAAGGCCAAATGACCCGGGTGATCAACAAACTCTGGATGATCTGCCCGACTCCAAGTGACTGGCTGCTCCGACCAGTTGACGTAATATGGGACTATCGGCTCAACCAGGTTGGCGGCTCTCCGCTGAACTTTCCGATCCCGTTTGCAGGTACTGGTGGTAAAGACATGATACTGACCACTATTCAACTGCTTCGGATTACTCTGGAATCCGGACTGGACACCTTGATTCTGATTGCTATGGCTGCGTTGATTACTGCCTCCCATATTACCAGCCCCCTAAAACCCGGCATTATGACCTTGGTTCCCCTGGAACCCGGGGCCTACGAAGGGCCCTTGTGAGCCGGCTCCCTGAAAGCCGACTCCCTGATTGCCGGGTCCGAGGTTACCGGGGTGTCTGCCATTGCCGCCTTCATTGTGATGATTCTGAAACACCCTCTTGGAGAATTCTTGCATAATATAACAGTTCTCCCAGGAGTGGGCAGATGGCTTGCCATTAACACTGTGTTTAGGACATGGACCCTTGAGGGCCTCTTTAAAACTGCGGGGGTGGTTACCTGGAAAGGGCCTCCTAGAGCCGTTGTTCTAACGTTGGTTATTTCCACCGGTATTGGTATTTGCTACCAGATCGGAGCCGGCTTCATAACTCTTGCGCTTGTTGCTGCCATTGGCCTGCCCATTGCCATTGTTCTGCTGGTGACCCTTGCCACCGTTTTTCTTGCCCTTGCCAGATTTGTCATCATCAGACGTAGGGTCCTTCGTATTATCTGACTCGGCATACCGGGTTAAGACATCCATAAGATCGACCATGTCCTAGACCTTTCGCTTGAGCCGCCCTAACTTCTGAACCAGGGGTTGAAATTTACAAGTCCGCTCCAGAACAAGAACCGCCTATGCTGCTGTGATGCTATCCGAAGAATGGATGACTTCCGCAACTCGTCGAGACTAGTGGTGTGCCGACTCATCCTCATGCTGAACACAATGTTCAAGATCGACGATTGTGGTAGGCCGTTTGCAGGTTTCCTGATTTTTTTTATGAAGTGCTCCTTCAACTTCTGCCAAGTTTTAATCGAATTCACCGGCAAGTTTTTCAATTAGGTACGTGCTGGACCTTCCAACATGAGAGGTAGATAGCGTGCACACACGGCTTCACTAGCTCCCAACAGATCCATTGCTAACTCATAACTCTCAATCCACTGGGTCGGCTCTAGATCTGTTGTGTAATTAGGAACCTTGCGAGGACCCTTAAAGTTTGGCGGCATGCGTGCATCTCGCAGTGCTGGGACTAGACAAGGAGTTCCAATCATGCGACTTGATAAGCCGCCAAGGCGACCAGCCGCCTGGGCTGTGGTAGGATGGTCCTGCGCCGTGGGCTGATTATACACTGCCCGCACGTTTTCCTCTTCCAATGCTCGTAGAGCTCGAGTGGTGTCCACGATCTCCTGTGCATTTGGGATCCTGGGGGCGGCTGATCCTCCAGTGGTTGTGCGGCCCTCCTACGCCGCGCGCTACTAGAAACTGCTGGCAACTCAGGGCGTTGGCTCCTGGTGCGGCTCTGGTGCGGAGTGGAGTGAAGCCGGTGCTGGCTATGAGAATAGTTTGCCTGCTGCGTTACTGTTGTCTTGAGCATCTCAATGGCGTTCCTGGCCTCCACCTGAGCCATACCGTCCCCTTCAATCGGAATTGCTGCCAAGTTGTGAGTCGCTGCCAGGACATTGTGCACCGGGTTGGAATAGTGCCCAATTGGGGTCTGGAACCGGCGAGGCGGCAATTGCTGCTGCGGAACCGGCGTCTGATGCTGAGCCGTCTCTCACTGCTGAGCTGGCTGCCGCGGTGGCGGCCCTCCAGGGGACATAACACCAGCCCCCAGGTTCACCGGAGCCCGCGGATCATTCGGCGTGGTAAACAGCTGCGTTGGCTCGATCTGGGCCGGAAGCCGGCTTTGATGTCGCCTCCGATGAATGAATTCTGACTCCGCCTGCCGGCGGATCAGATAGAGGGCTTCCTCTTCCAAGCGCTTTGTCTCCTCGACAAGCCGGGCTTGTGCTTCCGCCATGCGGGTATTTTCAGCATTGATATCCTCCTGGATCTTGGTCATCTGCTCACGGCACTTCGTGATATCTGTGTTGCGCGCCGCCGCGTTCTCTACTGTCACCGGCTCGGCCAGGAGAGTCACCAGAGTGTTCATCAGCTCCGCGAGCGCCTGCGCCCCGGTCTTTTGTGAGCCGGCGGCGGCCGTGCCGGCCCCTCCTGAGCCGGCGATGGTAAGATTCTGCCTGGCCGCTGGATCCATCGGGTCGCGAAGGGGAGGCGGGTCTTGCCTGCCTGCCATGTAAACCGCAGCGAACCGAGGCGGCTCAAGGGTTTCAGGGAAAACTTCCTCAGTGCATCCTCCGAGCCTCCCGTCATACAGGGGACGGATTGACTCGGTTTCCCCCATCGATGATTCACCATCAGATTGCACGAGCGTCTCGTCTCCGGACAGCGAATTTTTAGACAGAGTCACCCCCTGGGTGAAGTCGACAAAGGCATGTGTCCGGCCGGCTCTCGGCGGGCCGGGTTTTGCCCGTGGGGTCTGGCACGGCGGACCGATTCGGTGCTGGTAACAACCTCCAACCCGGCGGCTGGCTCGCCGACAACGCCGATGAAGACATGGATCTTGCCGAAGGGGACCCGTACCCGTACTCGATCGAGTCGGCCTCGGGGCCCCAGTATGAGTCGTCGATGTAGAGCTTTCCACGGCGGCTCTTCATCATCTGGCCGATCGCATACTTCCCGGACCCTGGGAGGGCTCCCGCCAAGAACTCAACTCCACCATGCGTAGGCCCCACGGTGGGCGCCAACTGTCGTGGTTTTAACACGGCAGATGCCCTCGTGAAAGGACTTAGTGATGAGGCCATCGCACAAAGGTGGAAGCTTAACGGGGTTAATCGGGAACGAGAAGATACGGGATTACCCAGGTTCGGCCCCTCACGGTGGAGGTAAAAGCCTACGTCCTGCTTGATTGTATTGCTTTGGATCTCGATTACAGGGATGCGGATTCGCTAACCTAGCTCTCGAGAGATTGCAACTTAGTCTTTCTGCCTTAGGTGCTCCCCTTTATATAACAGGTTGAGCCCTAGGTATACATGAGAGTCTGGGTTGTAATCTTAACCCGTATCCTACTCTTACTCTAACTGACTTGTTCTTCAAGGTAATCTTTCTTATCTTGTCTTTCTTCTTAAGCCGGCCCACGCACTGAGCCGCCTCTTCCCGCCGGGCCTCTGTCGAGCCGGCCCATTGGGAGTCTTCAAGGCCCAGCTGTCGGTACTAAAACCGGCAGATCTCGGGTAGGGGGTCCGAACTGTGGATCTAGGAATCAATGGGTAACAGGGAACGTGGAGACAGCGATTTACCCAGGTTCGGGCCCTCTCGAAGAGGTAAAACCCTACGTCCTGCTAGATTGTATTGATGTGATTGTATGAAGGTTACAGAGTTGATCTACCTTGAGATCGGATGGACTAAACCCTAGGCAGTTATGATATGTTGATCCTCTACGGACTAAGCCTTCTGGTTTATATAGACACCAGAAGGTCCTAGGGTTACATATGGTCGGTTACCATCAGGGGATAAACATGCCGGTCACGCCAATTATTCCTTGGAGGAGACGCCAAGTCTTCGGAGGTTTCCTTCTGATACACGGGGTCGCCCACAATCCGGCCTTCCATCGACGAGTAGAGGGCGGCCCACCAGTCCGGCCTACGAGAGATAGGCCGGCAGCCCGAGTACCCCCCTAGTCCGGGACACCCTCAGTAGCCCCCGAACTAGTCTTCGAAGCCGAGGTAGACGCCTAACACCATCGGCTTTGTGGACCAGTTCCCTTCCTTCTGTGATATCGATGACCGGCCTGTCTCTCCTCTGAGTCGAGTCTTTAAGTGTTGCCTGGCCGCACACGCCCCGAAATATACTTAGGTCGCCGAGGGGTATCGATAACTTAGCCCCGAAGGCCAGTCACCTCGGTATGAATAGTACCCCCATCTGACAACTTTTTACCGAAGGGTCACCATGCACCAGGACCACAAGTTGGTTTATGAAAAGCTCGATTCGCGGTTCGAGGCGGTTTTTTCGCTGGCACGTCCCATCGACATGGAGATCGTGTCCTGTTTTCAAGGGATATGATCAATAATCCACCTCATCCCACGCGCGCATAATGGCACGGTTACCTGGGGAAATGGCGAGGACTGCGGCGCAGTAAAAGGACCGTGGGCTTTACAGCCCATAAAAAGGGGAGCGATCTCCATCTCCTGTACACGCTCTCACTCCTGCCCTCGCCGCTGCCTTCTCCATCTTCGAGCTCCGGCGCCCAGATCCGCTTTCCTATCCAAGAACCTCTCCGGCCGCCAGTTTTAATCTAGCAATGGCGGGCTCCAGGTCCAAAGGCAAGTGGGAGGCATCCGTCGTCACTGAGAGCGCCATCTTGGAGCTGAAGGACGCGGGCTATCTCCCCACCAGCGTCGCCCACCGTGCCCCAGAGGCCGGCCAGGTCGTCCCCACGCCGCGGCAAGGCGAGAGGGTGGTATTCCTGCCCCACTTCATTCGGGGTCTGGGCTTTCCCCTCCATCCCTTCGTCAGGGGCCTTATGTTCTTCTACGGGCTTGATTTCCACGATCTCACGCCGAACTCCTTCCTCCACATCTCGGCCTTCATCGTCATCTGCGAGGCCTTTCTTCGGATCCGGCCACACTTCGGCCTGTGGCTGAAGATCTTCAATATCAAGCCGAAGATCGTTGATGGCCAGCAGGCGGACTGTGGGGGTGCGATGGTCAGCAAGCTCCCCCGAGTGGAGTGGCCAGAGGGCACCTTCATCGAGACCATCAAGGTCTGGCAGAAGGAATGGTTCTACATCACCATGCCAAGGAGCGCGGATTGGGGGGCGATTCCGGCCTTCCGATCCGGACCCCCTACGAGGCTGGTCTCATGGACCAAGAAAGGCCTCGACTGGGGGGTGAACAAGGAGGTGGCACAGCTGCAGAGCCGGATCGCCAAGATGATAGAGCAGGGCGTCGAGCTGCCCAACGTGATCCAGATCATGCTCAGCCGCCGAATCCTCCCATGCCAGGACAGGGCCTTCCCCATGTGGGCCTACAAGCCCGAAGACCCGGCCACCGTGCGCAACTTCTTCCGCACCTCCCATGCTTAGCTGTGGAGGGCGTTGTTCAAGCCGCAGAAGGACTGGCCGGCCGAGGAGGAAGACATCGGACTCGACGCCGCAAATCCCCCACGGGAGGTATGACTAATTTTGTTCTTATATCCGGACTGTTCCCTTTTGATAAGGTACTTAGCTTTTTACTTCCCATCTGCAGAACTGGCTGAAGAAGGCCGAGCGGATCAACAGTCCGGCGCCGTTGCCCGAGGGGCCCAGGACACCCCTACTGACGGCCATGTTGGCCGTGGAGCCATACGAGGCGCCGGAGAGGAAGGAGAAGAAGAAGGACCAGAAGAGGGAGGCCAGAGAGGGCCTCCGTTCCCGAGGACCCCCGAACACTAGATCCGGGGACACCCATGCTCCCTCTGCGCGAGAGGAGGAGAAGTGATATGGGGTGTCCCGATCTTCTCGTTGAGCTCGATGTAGGTGGATGATAACTTGTGGGACGCTGACGAATCTCTGGCTGTTCCCCCGTTGCCAATGCAACAGTTCTCAACCCTATTCGATATTCGCAACTTCACACACTTGCGCACGTAGCCGCCGACCACGAAGCGGTTTGCAATCTACCAATTCCCAATGGAACAGCAGAAGACACTTGAATCTTGCAGTAGGATAAACTGTTGGGGAACGCGACAGAAAACAAAAATTTCGATGCAGCGAGCACGCCCAGGATCACTATGGAGACTGCATACAAGGTTCGATCAGATCCGTACCGACTCGAAGCGCAGCGGAAGAAGAGTCGGTGTAGATCGTCGGTGCAGATCCCTGCAGCTAGGATTTACAACCTCCCAACCGCAAGGATGTACTCCCACTCCGGACAGCCCTTCGGGAGGTGGTCGGACAGTCCCTCGGACGATGTCGCGGACAGCCCTTCGGGAGGACCCTCGGAACCCGAACAGTTACCCGGACAGCCCTTCGGGCAGAAGATCGAAACTACAATCTCTCTACGGGGTTGCACACATACGGTGTCAACTATCCGGCAGGGCTTCGCCGTCCAGAGCTAGTTCCTGCCGGAACCCAGACAGCCTTTCGGCTCTACGAAAACTCTTTTCGTGGGAGGGAGAGAGAGAGCTTGCAAAGCAAAGCATGTGTATGAGAGCAAGAGTGTGTGAGATGGCAGCCCACACACCTCCTATTTATAGGAAACCCAAGGGGTAGGGTGGTTTTACAAGAAAACCCAAAACCCACATGGAAAGGAGTCCTTCCCAAGGACCTAAAAGGTGAAACCAAGGAACAAGGGGGACTCCATGAAGGAGTCCACCATGTGGCCGGCCACACCCTCATGTGGGGCCCCAAAATTGGCCCCTATCCATCCATGTCATCCCCAAGATCTTTTGGAGCAAAGCCCCAAAAGGTGGCTTTCCAAAAATACCCCTAAAAGCACTTTCACTATTCACGACGACATTTTTCAGCGTCTGATCGAACTGAAAATATTCATGTGGGCTTAGAACAATTCTAGTACCCACCAAAATAATTTTCAACGCGAGCCGGAACAATTCCGGTTTAGTGATTTCATCTGCGAAAAGCATCTGAAGCGGTTTCGGCAGCTCCGGAACATTTCCGGTTTTCATCCCGGAAAATTCCAGAAAGTTTCCAGAACGATTCTGGCACCCTCCAAGAATTATCAGGCATGTGCCGAAACCAATTTGACTTTATGGTATCCCCTGAAACAACTTTTCAGTTTCACCGGAACTCATCCGGTGACCGCTCTGCGGAACTTTTCCGCTGTCCGAAACTTTTCCGGTGTCCGAAACTTTTCCGGTAATTTTTCTCTCAGACTCCCTGTCTAGTATTCAACAGATAGATGACCCTTAAGCGTGTGACCCTATAGGTTCGGTGAAGTATAGACATGACCCGGAACACTTCCCGATCAATGATCAACATCGGAGCCGTGGACACCCATATTGACCCCTATACCCACACGAATGAATATTCGAGTGAACCTCCAGTTGCCGTGTGCTATTCCTGTTGCTTCACGATATATTACAAAACCCGAGGTGAGATTTATGCATCCTCGTGGATCAACAACTTGTCCACTATGCAAGTTACCTCGTTACCGGTTTTGTTCTCTTTACTCGTTTTCGTGTTCCGGCATCCCAGTGATCAAATCACAATGTGTCTGGCCAGACGATGATGGATACCGTAACACCGAGAGGGCCCGAGAATATCTCTCCATCGTCGGAGGAGCAAATCCCAATCTTGAGCTATCAAGTTACTTGACATACTTTTTCATGAACCCGTAAGCCGCCGTAATAGCCACCCATTTACGGATGACGTTTAACAAACCCCAAAGTTCATGAAGCAAGCATGAAGAAACTCGACACTCTCATGGTCTAAGGAATTATGCAAACATTAACTATCTCTGTGTTATTTACCATTAACTCATGACGAATGTATCTCATAGCATAACATCAATATTGGGTCGATTCAACACAAGCGTTCTACTAACATTGTGCCCTCAAAATTGCCGGCATAGCCATGCCCATGATCAGGAAAACAGGATCATCATGCAATACTTGAGCCAGTCATAGAGGCATGACTAGGAATACATTTTCCGTTTATTATACCACACGTGCACATGAGTTTCCCTCCGAGCCTCGTGGTTATTGTAGACTCGAGAATCATTGCAGTTATAGCATGGAACATAAACATTCATTACAAACTCGGAGATACAAAGTAACTGATATTACTGCCTCTAGGGCATATCTCCTACAGACTCCCACTTGCACTAGAGTCATAATCTAGTTACATGGCTTCCCTAACACCAATGGCTGTCCGGTGTTGCTCATGCTTTGCTCGTGGTAGAGGCTTTGTCATCGGGTCTGACACATTCAGATCTGTGTGAACCTTGCGTACTTTCACTAAACCTTCTTCGACATGATGTCGAATGAGTTTATATTTGCGTTGAATATGCATTGTCTTGTGGTGTGAACATGGTTCCCTTGCCTGAGCCACGGCGCCACTATTATCACAATAGATCTCCACCGGGTCCAGAGCACTTGGAACCACACCAAGGTCTTCAAGAAATTGCTTGATTCCGACAGCCTGCTTGGAGGCTTCTGAAGCAGCAACATATTCCGCCTCCGTTGTAGAATCCGCCACAGTCTTTTGTTTGGAACTTTTCCAATCAACTGCGCCGCCGTTCAACATGAAAACATAGCCAGATTGAGATTTAAAGTCATCTGGGTCAGTCATGAAGCCTGCATCAGTGTAACAACTTACAATGAGCTCTTCATCACCTCCGTACACAAGGAGTAAATCCTTGGTCCTTCTGAGGTACTTAAGAATACCCTTGACTGCGGCCCAGTGAT
The DNA here is from genome assembly GCA_039707655.1 of Elymus sibiricus. Taxonomy (NCBI): domain Eukaryota; kingdom Viridiplantae; phylum Streptophyta; class Magnoliopsida; order Poales; family Poaceae; genus Elymus; species Elymus sibiricus. Next base: position 201,513,511 of record CM077668.1, read on the forward strand.
CCAATCCTGGATCACCTTGGTACCGGCTGCTAACACTTAGCGCATAGGAAACGTCCGGTCTTGTACATAGCATGGCATACATAATAGAACCAACAGCCGAGGCATATGGAACATCATTCATTTGTACTCGCTCATCGAGAGTTCGAGGACTCTGATTCTTGCAAAGTACTGTGCCAGGTGACATGGGGAGAAGGCCTTTCTTGGAGTTCTCCATGTTGAACCTTTTCAACACCTTGTCAATGTACGTACTTTGGCTAAGCGCTATTAGGCGTCTTGATCTATCTCTATAGATCCTAATGCCCAATACATATGCCGCTTCGCCTAAGTCTTTCATTGAAAAACTCTTCTTCAATGAGTCTTTTATTTCGCTAAGAAAATTCACATCATTTCCAATCAATAATATGTCATCCACATACAAGATTAGAAATGCTTTTGCGCTCCCACTAAACTTCTTGTAAACACAAGATTCTTCGTCATTCCTGATGAAGCCAAACTGTTTGACCACTTCATCAAAACGAATGTTCCAGCTCCTTGACGCTTGCTTCAGACCATAAATGGCTTTCTGAAGTTTGCATACCTTTCCAGCATCCTTATGGACGACAAAACCTTCTGGCTGTATCATGTATACATCCTCTTTGAGGTTTCCATTTAGGAAAGCTGTTTTGACATCCATCTGCCATATTTCATAATCGAAATAAGCAGCAATTGCTAGTAATATCCGAACGGACCTAAGCATAGCTACGGGCGAGAAAGTCTCGTCGTAGTCCACTCCTGGAACTTGCGTGAACCCTTTCGCGACAAGTCTAGCTTTGTGGATAGTAGTGTTACCATCCGCGTCCGACTTTCTTTTGAAAATCCATTTACAACCGATGGGTTTTATGCCATCGGGAAGTTCTTCCAAGTTCCAAACTTGGTTTTCGTACATGGATTCCATCTCGGATTTCATGGCCTTGTGCCATTCCTTTGAGCTGGGCCCCGCCATCGCTTCCTTGTAGTGCGCAGGTTCATCGTCTTCAAGAATGAAGATTTCATTATGAAAATATTCAGGTGGCTGGATAGCCCTACCTGATCTGCGTGGTTCAGTTACAACATTGTCTAAAGTCTCCGCATCACATGCGACAACTTCCGGCTCGGTTGTAGGGATAATTAGCGGAATTGCTTCCGGTTCCTTAGCCATATCAACTGTCGCCGAAGATTCAATAATCTCATCAAGTTGTACTGTCCTCCCACTCACTTCTTTAGCGAGAAACTCTTTCTCAAGAAAGTGTCCAACTCTTGCGACAAACACTTTGCCTTCGGACTGTTGGTAGAAGGAATACCCAATGGTGTTATTGGGATAACCTACAAAGTAACATTTGTCTGATCTGGGATCGAGTTTGCTTGGTTGTAAACGTTTTACATAAGCTTCACAACCCCAAACTTTGAGATGCGACACATTGGGCTTCTTCCCAAACCATAATTCAAATGGCGTCGTCTCAACAGACTTAGACGGTGCTCTGTTTAATGTATAAGCGGCAGTGAGTAGTGCGTGACCCCAAAAAGATATCGGTAGATCTGTAAGAGACATCATCGACCTTACCATGTCCAACAAGGTTCGGTTACGTCGTTCCGATACTCCGTTTCTCTGTGGAGTTCCGGGAGGCGTAAGTTGTGAAACAATTCCACGATCACTCAGATGTTGGCCAAACTCATGACTAAGGTATTCGCCTCCGCGATCAGACCGCAGAAACTTAATCTTTTTGTCACGATGATTTTCTACCTCATTCTGAAATTCTTTGAACTTTTCAAAGGTTTCCGACTTATGCTTCATTAAGTAGATATAGCCATACCGACTTAAATCATCAGTAAAAGTCACGAAGTAAAAATACCCACCCCGTGCGCCTGTGTTCATTGGACCACATACATCACTATGTATTATTTCCAATAATTCACCCGCCCGTTCAGGATGACCCGTGAACGGCGTCTTGGTCATTTTCCCCATCAAGCAAGCTTCACATGTGTCAAATGATTCAAAATCAAGGGACGGTAAAACTCCATCTTTATGGAGTCTTTGCATGCGTTTCTTTCCGATGTGGCCAAGCCGACAGTGCCACATGAAAGTGGCGGTGGTGTCAGCCTTCTTAAGGCGTTTAGCATTCACGTTAAAGACATCATTTCCACATTCAAGATTTAAAATGAAAAGGCCCCCAACAATGGGTGCAAATCCATAAAACATATGCATACAATAAAGTGAACAACCATTGTTCTCAGACTTGTACGAATACCCATCGTGAACTAAACATGATCCGGAGATAATGTTTCTACACAACAGTGGAACAAAATAACAGTTATTTAGTTCTAAGATAAATCCCGAAGGGAGACGTAGAGGCATAATGCCGACGGCTTGAGCGGCGATCCCATTGCCGTTCCCGACGCGCATCACGACTTCATTCTTTGCTAGCTTGCGCACCTTCTGAAGCCCCTGTATCGAGTTGCAAATGTGAGCAACCGATCCGGTATCAAATACCCAAGACTTAGAATTTTCGCTAGCAAGCAAAACGTCAATGACATTAACTTGTATAACAATTATACCTTTTCCAGTTTTCCCGGACTTCTTATCTTCCAGATACTTCTTGCAATTCCTCTTCCAGTGTCCTGTGCCCTTGCAGTAGAAGCACTCAGTTTCATTCTTGGCTTTGCCCTTAGATTTGCGTTGGAAGCCGGTCTTACCGGCGCCCTTGCCCTTCTGTGGCTTGCCATTCTTTTTGAAACTGGCGGTTTTATTCACAAGCAACACTTGCTTGCGATTTTTCCGCAGTCCTCCTTCAGCAGTTTTCAGCATGGCAAGCACCTCATTAGGTGTTTTGTCCATCCCATTCATGTTGTAGTTCATGACAAAACCGTCGTAAGACGGGGGGAGTGAACGTAGCAACAAGTCCATGACATGCTCTTCTGGAAGTGGAAATTCCAGGGTTTTAAGCCTCTCAGCGTGGCCAATCATATTGACCACGTGTTCGCCAACTGAACTGCCCTCAGCCATCTTGGTCTCCGACATGGTATTGATGATATCAAACCGTTCAGACCGTGCATTAAACTTGTACAGAGCATCCAGTTCCTTGATCATATCAAAGGAGTCATGGAATTCAAAACGTTTTTGAAGCTCTGAATTCATGCAAGACAGCATGAGGCACTGCACTAAGTTGAAGTCATCATCCTTAGTGGCCCAGACATTAATTTCATCTGCCGTGGCTTCTGCCTCCGGCTTAGGTGGAAGAGGTCCGTCAAGCACGTACGCTTTCTTAGCGCTCCTGAGGACAATCCTCAGGGTACGGACCCAGTCCGCATAGTTGTTTCCATTCGCAGCTAACTTCTCTTTCTCTAACATCGGGCCTAAGTTGAACGCGGTGTTGCGAGCCATTTGATCTACAACGGAAAACACAAGTTCATTTAGACTTTGTTCATAATGATTTTTGGCACTAGTGAATAAACAATTTTATTCTAAAGTGCACTCCCACTCAAATCAATATCTCTCAAAATTGATTATGAGTGATTCAAGATCCGCATTGAAATTCAACGTCACGGTTCGAGATGAACTCAAATGGCGTGAACTTCAATCGGTAGGCAAACATGCCGATCACATCTCTATGCGATTCTTGTTCATCTTTCGATGCGTGTGTTCCGAGCTCATGACTTTCATGCCTGAACGTCAAGATAACCAAGTGATCTCGCTGCGAGGTCTCAACTCACCCGCCTCACACTTCCCTAATCGTTCGCACCCATGGAGATCATGTGATGCCCCGAGAAGTTAGGTGCCGTGACGGTGCTACACTTGGGAGAACACTAACTACTTGATATTTTATGTGAGAGATCACCCTAATAAAAGCGACTACCGCGCAATCAAGAAGGGTGCATCATAAGGGATAAACATCTCAGGCAATTCATAATTAGCATGACATGGTATAGCCCCCTCTGACGGAGAAGTCAAGTATTTCTTCGTCTTCGGCATTCGCGTCGGTGTTCACCTTTGCGAAGATTGCCACCACCTTGTCGATGCACCAAATAATATTTGCTATCTCTATAGCTAATAAAATAAGTGCATTACATAAGGTTGACACGCAGGTCATTAAAGTGACAATCATATGGCTCCAGCCATCATGCCGAATCATGACTCGCAGGTCATGTTAACAAATTTACATCATATAGTCATCTCATACATAATCGAATTAATATGAGCTTTGCTATACCACATCACATGCACATCCTGCAAAACCAAGTTAGACGATTCTAATCGGTTTATGCAAAATTTTATTTTACGTGGTTTCTAAGGTTTTGACTTAAACCGCAGCTACCAACGTTTTATCATTAAGTATGATAATTCAAGATTGCTAGATTAACATCTCGGGGTGTATGAAACACGAGATAATTAAATCTCGAGCCCCATACTAAACTTCGTCATACGCGTGACCCCCGTGCAGATCATATCTGCAATGCCCTTTCATCTGCGCATTTCATCTTTCTTTTGACTACGGTGGAACCCAAAGAACTGATAGCACTTCGTTGATCAATCAGGATCGCGGATTGCCAGAACTTTGTGAAATTCCACCATGCCGTCTCGAGATAGAGCAAACGCAAATTCCAGGGAAGCAACAAGAACATCGGGTAACAGACTTCATCTGCTACCCGCATAAATAATTTTCAGCAATAGATCTCATCTACTCCAAAATTATAATATGCAATACCCATACATCTCCATGTATTCTAGATCGTAACCTGCATCTACGCATAGCCTGGCTCTTGATGCCACTGTTGGGGAACGCGACAGAAAACAAAAATTTCGATGCAGCGAGCACGCCCAGGATCACTATGGAGACTGCATACAAGGTTCGATCAGATCCGTACCGACTCGAAGCGCAGCGGAAGAAGAGTCGGTGTAGATCGTCGGTGCAGATCCCTGCAGCTAGGATTTACAACCTCCCAACCGCAAGGATGTACTCCCACTCCGGACAGCCCTTCGGGAGGTGGTCGGACAGTCCCTCGGACGATGTCGCGGACAGCCCTTCGGGAGGACCCTCGGAACCCGAACAGTTACCCGGACAGCCCTTCGGGCAGAAGATCGAAACTACAATCTCTCTACGGGGTTGCACACATACGGTGTCAACTATCCGGCAGGGCTTCGCCGTCCAGAGCTAGTTCCTGCCGGAACCCAGACAGCCTTTCGGCTCTACGAAAACTCTTTTCGTGGGAGGGAGAGAGAGAGCTTGCAAAGCAAAGCATGTGTATGAGAGCAAGAGTGTGTGAGATGGCAGCCCACACACCTCCTATTTATAGGAAACCCAAGGGGTAGGGTGGTTTTACAAGAAAACCCAAAACCCACATGGAAAGGAGTCCTTCCCAAGGACCTAAAAGGTGAAACCAAGGAACAAGGGGGACTCCATGAAGGAGTCCACCATGTGGCCGGCCACACCCTCATGTGGGGCCCCAAAATTGGCCCCTATCCATCCATGTCATCCCCAAGATCTTTTGGAGCAAAGCCCCAAAAGGTGGCTTTCCAAAAATACCCCTAAAAGCACTTTCACTATTCACGACGACATTTTTCAGCGTCTGATCGAACTGAAAATATTCATGTGGGCTTAGAACAATTCTAGTACCCACCAAAATAATTTTCAACGCGAGCCGGAACAATTCCGGTTTAGTGATTTCATCTGCGAAAAGCATCTGAAGCGGTTTCGGCAGCTCCGGAACATTTCCGGTTTTCATCCCGGAAAATTCCAGAAAGTTTCCAGAACGATTCTGGCACCCTCCAAGAATTATCAGGCATGTGCCGAAACCAATTTGACTTTATGGTATCCCCTGAAACAACTTTTCAGTTTCACCGGAACTCATCCGGTGACCGCTCTGCGGAACTTTTCCGCTGTCCGAAACTTTTCCGGTGTCCGAAACTTTTCCGGTAATTTTTCTCTCAGACTCCCTGTCTAGTATTCAACAGATAGATGACCCTTAAGCGTGTGACCCTATAGGTTCGGTGAAGTATAGACATGACCCGGAACACTTCCCGATCAATGATCAACATCGGAGCCGTGGACACCCATATTGACCCCTATACCCACACGAATGAATATTCGAGTGAACCTCCAGTTGCCGTGTGCTATTCCTGTTGCTTCACGATATATTACAAAACCCGAGGTGAGATTTATGCATCCTCGTGGATCAACAACTTGTCCACTATGCAAGTTACCTCGTTACCGGTTTTGTTCTCTTTACTCGTTTTCGTGTTCCGGCATCCCAGTGATCAAATCACAATGTGTCTGGCCAGACGATGATGGATACCGTAACACCGAGAGGGCCCGAGAATATCTCTCCATCGTCGGAGGAGCAAATCCCAATCTTGAGCTATCAAGTTACTTGACATACTTTTTCATGAACCCGTAAGCCGCCGTAATAGCCACCCATTTACGGATGACGTTTAACAAACCCCAAAGTTCATGAAGCAAGCATGAAGAAACTCGACACTCTCATGGTCTAAGGAATTATGCAAACATTAACTATCTCTGTGTTATTTACCATTAACTCATGACGAATGTATCTCATAGCATAACATCAATATTGGGTCGATTCAACACAAGCGTTCTACTAACATTGTGCCCTCAAAATTGCCGGCATAGCCATGCCCATGATCAGGAAAACAGGATCATCATGCAATACTTGAGCCAGTCATAGAGGCATGACTAGGAATACATTTTCCGTTTATTATACCACACGTGCACATGAGTTTCCCTCCGAGCCTCGTGGTTATTGTAGACTCGAGAATCATTGCAGTTATAGCATGGAACATAAACATTCATTACAAACTCGGAGATACAAAGTAACTGATATTACTGCCTCTAGGGCATATCTCCTACATAAACACCAGATCGCAACAAAGTGGTGAAGGTAGAATACTCCTGATCGAATCAAAGAGGAATATTGATTACAGAGGAATGCTTAAAGCAATTCAATCTGAAAAGAGGTTTAATCAAAACGTGGTCTGCCTCTAACTAACCCTAAGGAAGGGTATTTATATCCTAAGATAGTTGGAAGGGGTACACGGGCCGTCAGCCCAAAAGCCTGCGCGCAGGCAGCACGGTAGTACCGCTTATAGCATGCGGTACTACCGCTCCAAGCGGTACTACCGCTTAAGTACCGCTCTAGTACCGGTTAGGTCGCTTGGATGCCAGAACTATTTTGCTAAGCGGTACTGAGTACGGTAGCACGGGGCGGTACTACCGCTTTAAGCGGTACTACCACTGGTGTGGGGCGGTACTACCGCCCTGGAAACTGCAGGGTCCTCCTCCCTGCCCAGCTGCACTGCCTCCTTGCTCTCCTCCTTGCTCCCTTGTGCTATGCCTTCCTCTCCAATGTACCTAATGACACATACACACAAGGATTTAGGCAGTATAAAGCTCTCATTAAAATAAATAGCATTATCAACTAAGAGAGAATTCACCTGTTGTTCTAGTAGTTTAGCACGAGCTCTTGTAATGGGTCCAATCCTGATTTCATCATTGGACATCTTCTTTGTAGCAACAGGTTGTTCATGAGGTAGAGATGGAGTCATAGTATAGATGTCCTCATCATCCTCCCCCCCTTGAAAAGGCGTCGACCTCGACGCGTCAAGGTCATCTCCAAGATAGGGCGTCAAATCAGCAACATTAAAAGAATTACTGACACCAAACTCCTCGGCAGGAAGATCAATCGTGTATGCATTATCATTTATTTTTGTAAGCACTTTATAAGGACCAGCACCACGTGGCATCAACTTGGACTTGCGCAGATGAGGGAACCTATCCTTGCGGAAGAGTACCCACACCATGTCACCCGGCTGGAACAACACCTCCTTGCGCTTCTTGTTAACACGAGCAGTTGTGTGCTTGCCCTTCTTCTCAATGGCTGCCTTTGTTTTCTCATGAATCTTTTTCACAAAATCTGCACGCTGTGAGGCCTCCATGTTCACCCTTTCTTGCGTTGGCAGCGGCAGCAAGTCAAATGGTGCAATGGGTTTGAAACCATAGACCACCTCAAATGGACAAAGTTGCGTGGTAGAGTGCACCGCTCTGTTGTAAGCAAACTCCACATGCGGCAAGCATTCCTCCCACTCACGCGGATTCTTCTTGAGCATGGTTCTCAGCAACGTGGAAAGTGTACGATTCACCACCTCCGTTTGACCATCAGTTTGGGGATGACAAGTAGTACTGAACAGTAGCTTCGTTCCCAGCTTGCCCCAAAGTGTCTTCCAGAAGTAGCTCATGAATTTCACATCACGGTCAGAAACAATCGTCCTTGGTATGCCATGTAAACGCACGATGTCCCTGAAAAACAGATTAGCAATATGCGACGCATCGTCGCTTTTGTGGCAGGCAATAAAATGTGACATCTTTGAAAATCTGTCTACTACCACAAAAATAGAATCATGTCCTCTCCTGGTTCTAGGCAATCCTAAAACAAAATCCATGCTGATATCTTCCCATGGAGAATTAGGTGCAGGCAGAGGGGTATACAGACCATGAGGTTTCAGCTTGGACTTTGCCTGATTGCAAGCGATGCAACGCTTCACATACCTGTCCACATCACGCCTCATCTTTGGCCAGTAAAAATGATCTGCGAGCATAAGGAACGTCTTCTCACGTCCAAAGTGGCCCATCAAACCGCCGGCATGAGATTCCTGCAACAAGAGCAAACGCACGGACGATTCTGGCACACACAGTTTGTTAGCGCGAAACAAGTACCCATCATGTATATGGTATTTTTCCCACGCTTTCACAGCAGAACATTGAGCAAATGGCGTCGCAAAATCAGTATCCAAAGCATATAAATCACGCAAACTCTCTAAACCAGGAACTTGAACATCAAGTCGTGTCAATAACATGCTTTTTCGAGAGAGTGCATCAGCAACAACATTGTCTTTTCCTTTCTTATACTTAATGATGTATGGGAAGGATTCAATGAACTCAACCCATTTAGCATGTCGTTTATTCAGATTTGACTGGCTTTTTAAAAACTTCAAAGCCTCATGATCAGAATGTATGATAAATTCTTTTGGCCACAAATAATGTTGCCAAACCTCAAGAACTCTAACGAGAGCATACAATTCTTTATCATAAACAGGATAGTTCAATTGTGCACCATTCATTTTCTCAGAAAAATATGCAATTGGTTTACCCTCTTGCATTAGCACACCTCCGATCCCAATGCCACTAGCATCACATTCGATCTCAAATTGCTTATGGAAATCAGGAAGTACAAGCAACGGTGCAGTAATTAAACGACGTTTCAGCTCATCAAATGCAGAATCTTGGGCTGTGCCCCACACAAACTCAACACCTTTTTTGGTAAGGTCATTCAAAGGTGCAGCAATAGTACTGAAATCTTTCACAAAACGTCTATAAAAACCAGCAAGACCATGAAAGCTTCGTACTTGACTAACATTCAAAGGAGTAGGCCAATTTTTAATAGCTTCAATTTTAGATTCATCTACCTCAACTCCATGAGCAGAAACAACATAACCCAGAAATATGACCTTATCTTTGCAAAATGTGCATTTATCTAGATTACCATAAAGCTTAGCATCACGCAACACTTGCAAAACTTGTCGAATATGATCAAAATGTTCAGATGCATTGCGGCTGTAAATAAGTATATCATCAAAATAGACAACCACAAATTTACCAATAAAGTGCCCCAAAACATGGTTCATTAACCTCATGAAAGTACTAGGTGCATTAGTTAACCCAAAAGGCATGACTAACCACTCATATAAACCAAACTTTGTTTTAAAGGCTGTCTTCCATTCATCCCCTTGTTTCATCCTAATTTGATGATAACCACTACGCAAGTCAATTTTAGAGAAAATAACAGCACCACTCAATTCATCTAGCATATCTTCCAAACGTGGAATAGGGTGACGATATCGAATAGTGATGTTATTTATAGCTCCACAATCTACGCACATGCGCCATGTACCATCTTTCTTAGGAACTAAAATTACAGGAACAGCACAAGGACTTAAGCTCACGCGAATATAACCTTTGTCGAGAAGCTCTTGTACTTGTTTCTGAATTTCCTTAGTTTCCTCGGGGTTGGTGCGGTATGGGGCCCGATTGGGCAGCGACGCTCCTGGTATCAAATCAATTTGATGCTCGATACCCCGCAATGGTGGCAAACCAGCAGGGACCTCCGCCGGAAACACGTCACCAAATTCCTGTAACACATTAGAAACACCAAGAGAGAGAGGAGTCATATCATTAGAAATCAAAATTTCACCCCTGCACAGAAGCACAAGAGGAACAGCAATGGGATCCTCACGGAACTCTCTCAAATCAGATTTGGTGGCTAACATGACTAAGGAATTCACTCCCTCACATTTACTTTTACCGCTCAAATTTGGCTTGTGGCTCTCACTCACCGGAAGTGTAGTCTCTCGCCTATCTAATCTCTCGCTCTCTTTCTCAAGATTCACTTCAATTTTTTGACGAGATTCAGTTACAATTTGCTGCGGAGTCATGGGTCGCAAAATAATGTCCTTGCCATGCCAAGTCAACTGGTATGTGTTGGCTCTCCCATTGTGAAGAACGTTTCTATCATATTGCCATGGGCGGCCCAACAACAAGTGACAAACAGTCATAGGAACCACATCAAACTCAATGGAGTCTTTATATGGTCCAATCTGAAAGTCCACACGCACCATGTGGCTAACCTTCATCTCTTCGGTATCGCTCAACCACTGAATATAATAAGGGTGTGGGTGCGGTAAATATTTCAGCTTTAGTTTGGTACAGAGCTCTTTACTAGCCAAATTGCGACAACTACCACCATCAATGATCACTTTGCACGCCTTGCCAGGACCAATAATAGCCTTTGTTTGAAACAAATTACACCGCTGATTATCAGCACTAGGCTGAACACTTAACACTCGTTCCGAGCAAACGATAGTAGGAAAGTGTGTTGCATAAGCATCGATAGCCCCATCAGTGGTATCCTCATTCTCCCAATCTTCAGAAGTAGGATCAGCATCATCACCGGTCTCATACTCTAAATCCTCATTAATCAACATGACCTTCTTATTGGGACAATCCTTCTTGAAGTGACCTTTGCCTCTACATGTATGACAATGCATATCCCTATTTCTTGCTGTAGACATAGATGAACCAGGAGCACTCGCAGCAGGGTGCACCGGTTTCTTGGCAGTAGAAACAGCAGAATCTGACTTGTTACTGGAAGGAACAGGAAAACCACAAGTATCACTTTGTGGGGGCGCCCCACCAGTAGGTCGTGGGGTGAAACGACCACGAGCAGAAGCAGAACGAGAGGTAAACTTGGCTTCTTCGGCCAACTGAATTTCTGCTTCACGGGCTTGATGTAACAAATCTGACATGTCTTGATATTGGTGATGCCGAACAATACGCTTGATATTGTATGTCAAACCAGAAAGAAATCGCTGCATGGTCTGTTCGGGCTGTTCACGGACTCGGGCACGCTGCATAATCAACTCCATCTCTTGAAAATAATCATCCACAGACATTGTACCTTGCCGCAAATTCTGCAACTTATCATAGAGAGAACGAATATAGTTGCGTGGAACAAACCGGGCACGCATCACTTCCTTCATATTGCGCCATGTAAGAATTGGAGGATCTCCATCCTCCCGTCTTGTACGCACAAGATGATCCCACCAACGCAAAGCATAACCATCAAATTCAGAAGATGCCAACTTGATTTTTCTGTCCTCGGTGTACTCATGTAAACGCCACAATCTCTCTATCTTGAGCTCCCAACTAAGATATTCTTCCACATTAGTAGAGCCCTCAAATGTGGGAATAGAGAATTTCGGCTTACCCAGCCCATCCTCATCACGGTGAGGTTGCTGAATATCAGTATCACGGCGTGCACCCAAAACAGCAAACCCACGGCCACCACCACGGCCGCCATTACCACGGCCACCATGACCACGGCCACCATGAACCATAATATTGGCAGCATGAGCAGCGTTTGCAGCTGCGTCAGCTACATGACCACCATGAACACTTGCCTCACCATCATCATCAAGATCATCATCTTGCTCCCGAATGCGCCGTTGACCCACGGAAGCTTGCAAAGCAGCTACGGCATGCGTCAAATCCGTAACGGACTGCTGAAGTGTAGTCATAGTGTCACGAGTTGTATTCATGGTATCTTGAGTGTCAGCAAGCTTTAAGTCAATAGCACGCACATCCTCGTGTATACCATCACAAGCAGAATTAAATTGGTTCGTCAAATGATCACGAAGTGCCGCATATTCATTCCAATGCACCACGGATTGAGGATCCTTTCGCTGCTGGACATCAAAAGACTCTTCGGACATGATTAGGGAATTAGAACGCACAGAAAGAAAAATATAGTGGGTGTATGTGGAAAACTCTCAACGCACTCAAAACTGAAAGAAACAAGGTATCTTACCGTTCCAAAGTGAATTAGAATCGCTTACCAACTTGGATAGGCAGAACTTGCACGGATGTGAGGAAGCGAATACCGAGGGAAAAACTATCACACGACAAACCAGGGTATATAGTGGAGCTTGGTTGGGATACCTAACAACACCGAAGATAAAGCCTAGTGCTGATCGTGTGAGTCACACCCAAGGAAACACAAACGGTGGAGAGAAACTTGGCAAAGCAACGCTCGCACGGTACGCAGCTCCACAACTGCGAAAGATAATAACAAGGAACTGCCCTCGATTCTTCTCTTTCTTTCTTCTTTTTTTTTTTTTCAAATGTCACGTGAACAGTGCCGTGAACAGTAACGCGGATTTTTTTTTAACTACTTGGAAACAAATCTGGAAATCTAAACTCCAATGGAAATAGATCGGATCACAAGGATAAACCCAACGACCAGCAACTAAAACCAATCTACGATGCAATCTAGGCTATGGCAAACTATGAAGAACCCTAATATTTTTGTGAGGCTTTTTCTGGATAGGAGGAAAACAACACTAATCTAAGGGATTGATGGATGCTCACCGAGTAAACACTGGATATCTGATACCAAGATGATATGGGGTGTCCCGATCTTCTCGTTGAGCTCGATGTAGGTGGATGATAACTTGTGGGACGCTGACGAATCTCTGGCTGTTCCCCCGTTGCCAATGCAACAGTTCTCAACCCTATTCGATATTCGCAACTTCACACACTTGCGCACGTAGCCGCCGACCACGAAGCGGTTTGCAATCTACCAATTCCCAATGGAACAGCAGAAGACACTTGAATCTTGCAGTAGGATAAACACCAGATCGCAACAAAGTGGTGAAGGTAGAATACTCCTGATCGAATCAAAGAGGAATATTGATTACAGAGGAATGCTTAAAGCAATTCAATCTGAAAAGAGGTTTAATCAAAACGTGGTCTGCCTCTAACTAACCCTAAGGAAGGGTATTTATATCCTAAGATAGTTGGAAGGGGTACACGGGCCGTCAGCCCAAAAGCCTGCGCGCAGGCAGCACGGTAGTACCGCTTATAGCATGCGGTACTACCGCTCCAAGCGGTACTACCGCTTAAGTACCGCTCTAGTACCGGTTAGGTCGCTTGGATGCCAGAACTATTTTGCTAAGCGGTACTGAGTACGGTAGCACGGGGCGGTACTACCGCTGGTGTGGGGCGGTACTACCGCCCTGGAAACTGCAGGGTCCTCCTCCCTGCCCGGCTGCACTGCCTCCTTGCTCTCCTCCTTGCTCCCTTGTGCTATGCCTTCCTCTCCAATGTACCTAATGACACATACACACAAGGATTTAGGCAGTATAAAGCTCTCATTAAAATAAATAGCATTATCAACTAAGAGAGAATTCACCTGTTGTTCTAGTAGTTTAGCACGAGCTCTTGTAATGGGTCCAATCCTGATTTCATCATTGGACATCTTCTTTGTAGCAACAGGTTGTTCATGAGGTAGAGATGGAGTCATAGTATAGATGTCCTCATCAAGAAGGAGCAGGGGGAGGAGGGGGAGGAAGGTGACTCCCCCCGATCGAAGAAGAGGGCGGTGTCCGAGGATGGCGAGGAGGAGTCGCTTCGTCCCTCCCCCAAGAGAACATGCAGGGCCAAGGTGGCCCTGTCCGACAACAGTTCGGCTTCGGCCGAGGACTCCGAAGAGGTCCCTCGGAGGGTCCCTAGGGCCAAGCCACAGGCTCAATGGTACGCGTTCTAATATCCACTTAAGCGTCTTTGGTCGAACCGTGTTTGACATTAATCACATTCTCGTTTCTAACGTCACAGCCCGATGCACGACCTTCCCACCGATCGAGTTTCGGAGGGGGATTCTCCACCGGCTGCGCTAGCGGAGAGCGGGACAGAGTCGCGCGCCTCACCTCCCCCAATCGTCGAGGAGGCCGAGGAGGTTCTATCGAGAAGGACCCCTCCCGCGCCGCACACAGGGGGAGGGGGTGACACCATCATGGCCGAGGTAAATACCTCGGCCGCCGAAGACCAGGAGGGGAGGACCCCTCCGGCAGACGAAGAGGGGGAGCCCGGACGACCCGAGCTCTCTCCGAGGGCGGCTCCGGAGTCGTCCAGGCGTCCGGAGTCGGACACTCCGGTCTTCGAGAGGAAAGAAGCCGAAGTCCGTCCGCCACCCCCGCCCGCCCCAGAACGGGCGTCGACTGGGTGGCCGGGCGAGATGGAGGATGCTTTAACCGGCTCCTCTATCTCTGAGGAGCACCGTGCCCTTATGGGCGCAGTGTTGCAAAGTCTTCGGTCCGTGGATAACGGACTGAAGGAGGCCTTTAATGGCCTTCTCATAGGCTTCAAGGTGAGCCAAGTAATGTTTTCCCTTAAAGAATTTCTTTTGTATAAATGTATAGCCTCATACACAGTAGCCCCCGAGACTCTGGCTGGCTTGATCAAAGCCGGTCAGAGGATCAAAGATGAATATCCCGGATACTAATATGCGTAGAGTGATGCGCAGGCGTCGTCGTCGGTAGCAACCGTCAATGCCGAGGAGTTGGCCGAGCTGAATCGGAAGCTCAAAAGCTCCGAGGACGACCTCAGCCTGGTGAACAAGAGGTTCGACGAGGCGCAAGGTAAGTCCAAACTGCAGTATTTACAACAGCCGCTGCGATTTTGTTAAGTAAGGTTTAAAGTAGCCTAAACGGGATCAATGGATATGACTACAGCTGCCGCCGCGGAGGTCGAGAACCTCAAGGCCGCGCTGAGGACGACTCAGCTAGAAGCGGCGGAGCAGAAGTCGGCAGCCGAACAAGCGGCTGCCGAACTGACTACGGTGAAAACCGCTAGTCAGAAGCACGAAGCCAGAGTGGCGGAAGTGCAACAAGAGCTCGCGGATGCCGTCACAAAGTGTGAGGCTCTCGAGCAGAAGAATAAAGAGCAGGCCGCCGAGCTAACCTCACTGGGGTCGGTGGCCAAGGAAGCGCGGACAGAGGCGTGCGACTACCAGGAGGAACTCCGCCAAGTGAAGCTTATTGCGGATGGTAAGCCATATTTGCTGCAAAGTGTCTTTGGAGGTAACAGGTTCGCTTTGCTCACGCGGGTGTGGCGTTCCGCAGGCGCCTTTGCGGACCTCCCGAGGAGTGCGACTGATGCGGCGAGGTTCTTCGCCGCCCAGGAGGGTCGGGCCGAACAAAGGCTGTTTTGGGCGCAATTTCAAGCGCCCGAACACCCTCCCCTCCTTAACAACCAGATGAAGCAGCTGATGGAGCTGCATCGGATGGCGGAGCCCGTGATGAAGGACCTCTGCGTCAAGCTGTGGCCTTCAGAGCCGCTGCCGAGCAGCTATTTTGGGTCGGTGCAGAGGCTGTACGACGCCGTGCCCCGAATTGATGCTTGGAAGCGTTCCGCGTGCATTGAAGGAGCTCGGATGGCCTTCGGCAAGACCATGGTGCACTGGCCGAAGATCAAGCCAGCCGAGATGGCCACCGGACCTCCACCCCCTAGGAAGGAGCATAGGCGCCCCAAGCAATATTTCCCCATCGTGATGGATGGTGCTCGGGCAATAGAGGCTCAGTGCTCGAAAGATGTAATTTATGAGTAGATTTATTTTACTTGTAGCCAAGGAGTTGAAACTTTTGTTTTATTATAATGCAAGTTGTTGGCTGTGAATATAGTGCCTGCTTATGTTAATTTTGACTCCTGTGCGGCCGTTTTTAAACTGAAAGTTACCAGTCGTCTGCTTCAGCCCCCTTGCAGATACTGCATGGGGTGTTTTCTCGTAATACTTGAACCCTTAACCGACGTCTCGATGCCCGGAGGCGGTTGTATGTACGGAAAACCCGGCAATCAGACTATGCGGTTTTAGTGCTTTCACTTAGCCATAGGAGCTTGACTGCGGGGGCTGGTGACTAGCCCCCGGTGTTTGTGATATTCGGACGAGCCGCGGTTGATACCATAATCACATGGTTTCTGTAACAGAGAACCCTTCGTTTAACACGGACTAACCTCCAATGATTTTTGGTTTGACACGAGTCATCGGATCGCCGACCAGTTCTCGCTTATTGGGACAGTCAGTTTTTGGCTTTCTCTACTGAGGTACTTAACCAGGCTAGCTAGAAGTACAATCGCAGTAGTTCTCCCTTTACCCTCTTAGCCGAACAGTGCGGAACGTAAGAGGGTAAACACAGGAGCCGGGCAACCCAACTATTGACCAAAGATGCAATTCGGAATTGATTCATATAGTGCAATATCCGTGACGCCGAGCGCATGAAGTAAAAATAGGTGCCGGGATAAAGTTTGAGGCAAGATTTATGTTCGAGCCCCCGGTCTATTAGCCGGTTACTAAAAAAGGGACGTATCGTAATAGTTTACTTCGGCCTAAAAAAATGGAAAGGAATATGCAACGCGAATGACTGCACAATTACCAGAGAAAAAATGGTCTTTATTTCCTTTGAATATGTGATGTCCAACCGTACAATCCTGATTGCCGAAGTAACCTTGATAGATACTTTTGAAGAAATAAATACATTAGAGTAAAGGTTGACACAGGGCCTTCATGAGTGGTTTGACGTCCCTACTACGCCCTGCTGCACGTCTGCGCCTTTGCTCTTTAAGAAGCTTCCGTGTGAGCGGAGCTATCGACCGTATGTTCGGCGGAAGTAGTAATGTTCGGCAGACGAGCCCTTGGGGAAGGGTTTTGAGAAGTCGTCGTGGTATATCAGTTTGACGCTGATCAGGCCCTAGATGGTGCCCGTTGTCGATGTTGATTCGAAGACATCTGTTGGCCATTGCTCGCTCGAACCGAGCTCTCGACCTTTGTTTCATGTGTCCCCACAACTGCCCATGGAATTTTGAGCGCGAAATTGTGCACTCGAGGTACGTATTTCGCGACTAGGTGGGCCGTGCTGTGGGGCGCATACCCCTATTTGGAGTGAGCATGGGAGTGCTCCGGGACCGAGGCTGCAGCTCGGGAGCGCTTGCGTGCGTCCAGTGTCTTGGCAGTAGACTGGGCTTGCGACGCCTCTTCGGCGGCTAGAGCCGCCATGTGTTCCTCTGTTCGGAGCGAGCGCTCGGTATTACCGTTGATGGTAATAACGCCCTTTGGTCTTGGCATCTTGAGCTTCAGGTATGCATAATGCGGGACGGTGTTGAAGCGGGTGAACGCAGTCCGGCCGAGGAGTGCGTGGTAACCGCTGCGGAAGGGGACAATATCGAAGGTCAAGTCCTCGCTGCGGAAGTTATCGGGCGAGCCGAAGACAACTTCCAATGTCACGGATCCCGAGCAGCGTGCCTCGACACCTGGGATTACACCTTTAAAGGTGGTGTTGCTGGGTTTGATCCTTGACGGGTTGATCCCCATTTTCCTCACTGTATCTGAGTAAATCAGGTTGAGGCTGCTACCTCCGTCCATAAGGACTCTGGTGAGATGAAATCCGTCCACGATGGGGTCGAGCACCAGAGCCGCCGTTCCTCCATGGCGTATACTGGTCGGATGGTCTCGACGGTCGAAAGTGATCGGGCAAGCCGACCACGGGTTGAATTTCGGGGCTACCGGCTCTAAGGCGTAGACATCCCGAAGTGCGCGTTTCCGCTCCTTCTTCGGTATATGCGTGACATAGATCATGTTCACGGTTTTGACCTCTGGAGGGAGCTGCTTTTGGCCTCCGTTGTTCGGCCCGCGAGGTTCGTCGTCATCCTCGCTGCGGGGGCCCTTGCCTTGTTCTTCGGCTGTGACCTTGCTGGCCTGTTTGATTACCCAACAATTACGGTTGGTGTGGTTAGCGGGCTTGTCGGGGTGCCGTGAATCTGGCAGGGCCTATCCAATATTCTATCTAGCGACCGTCCCGGTTCCCTTTAGAGGGTTTTTTCCGCGGTCCCGATTTCGAGCCGCTGAATCCAGCGTTTACTGCTGCGTCATCGGCTTCACCGCCGTTGTTTGAGTGCCGGCGCTTATTGTTCCTATTGCGTCGGGGTTTCCCGTTCCCGTCCCGGGCCTCTGAAGTGCCGAGGTCTTCAGGGTGGTTGCTTCGATGAGGTAACCAGCTATCCTCACCCGCGCAAAAGTTGGTCATTAGGGAGGTAAGGGCCGACATTGTTCTCGGCTTGTCCTGGCCGAGCTGGCGGGCGAGCCACTCGTCCCGAATACTGTGTTTGAATGCCGCAATCGCTTCGGCATCCGGACAGTCGACGATCTGGTTCTTCTTGGTCAAGAACCGGTTCCAGAATTGCCGGGCTGACTCCCCGGGCTGCTGAATGACATGGCTCAGGTCATCGACGTCCGGTGGCCGAACATAGGTGCCTTGAAAGTTAGCTCGGAATGCATCCTCGAGCTCTTCCCAGCTCCCGATGGAGTTTTCGGGTAGGCTGTTCAGCCAATGCCTTGCTGGTCCCTTGAGTTTCAACGGTAAGTACTTAATAGCGTGGAGATCATCTCCTCGGGCCATATGAATGTGGAGAAGAAAATCCTCAATCCACACGGTGGGTCAGTTGTCCCATCGTAGGATTCTATATTGACGGGTTTGAACCCCTCGGGGAACTGATGCTGCATCACCTCATCAGTGAAACACATTGGGTGTGCGGCGCCCCTAGCCCGGGCCACATCGCGCCGGAGATCGGTTATCATCCGGGCACGGTGCTGCTCCCGAGCTCTGTCGTTCCTATCGCGCCAGGCTTGGTATCCGTCCCGTCCGGCGGGTGCGTATCCTGTGGATCCATAAATGGATCTCGACTGGATCCCTCTGGCATTCAGGTCGCGGCGCAGATCATATTGGTCGTCCGGTTGAACCGGGTCTTTGCCTGCTCGGCGGGGAGGCGCGGGTGGGTATTCGGCTTCCTCGGCCGCCCTATCCCGTCCTCGAGGGGGCACGGGTAGGAGTTCGGTTTCCACAGCCGGCCTATCCCGTCCTCGAGGGGGGCGGTCGGGCTGGTTTGCGTAAGTTTGTCTGGGAGGCATGGGCTGAAGGGCCTCATCCTCAAATTCTGGGAGTAGGCGCCGCCGTGGGTAACTCTTGTATTCACCCTGACGCTGATCGTCAAGGCCTTCTTCGGCAGCTAAGACCATCGTCCATCTGTCGTTGAGCGTATCCTGTTCGGCTTTTAGCTGTTGTTGTTTCCTCTTCAAGCTTCGGGCAGTGGCGATGAGTTGCCGCTTGAATTTCTCTTGCTCCAGGGGATCCTCTGGGACGATAAAGTCTTCGGGTCTGAGGCTATCTTCCTCTTCGGACGGAGGGAGGTAATTGCTGTCCTCGGAATCCTCGAGGTCCTCGGGGTCACCCTGGTCTTCATGCCCTTCAGGGGCGTCGGGGCGCTGCTCGGGTGTGTTGTCGCCGAGCTCCCCCAAGTTGTCCGGAGTCTCGTTATCTCCGGTGCCGTTCGTGTCTGTGTGATTTTCCTTGCCCTTTCCTCGCCCTCTGGCTCGCCGTCGTCGGCGTCTGGGCGGTTCTTCGGCGGGATCGTCGCCGTCCTTTTTGGTCGTGTCGCCGTCCTTCATGGGGGTGTCGACCATGTAAACGTCATAGGTGGAGGTGGCGGTCCACTTTCCGGTGTTGGAAGTGGCAAGGGAGGGAGCCGTATAGGGCGGGACGTCGATATCCTCGTCCATGTCGTCAGCCTCCTCGGAGGCGTAGTCCAGCATGTCGGTTAAATCTTCGACAATGGCTACCAAGTGGGTGGTGGGTGGGACGCAAAATTCCCCGCGGCTGGCCTCCTGTCCGACCTGCTCCTGGTCCAAGGACGGGCCATCCGCGATATTCATCCTCTGGATCCGATCTATCATCTCGCTTAAAAACGAGAGGTCAACCGGATTCACGTTCGGGCATCTGTCGGAGTTGAGCTCCGGCGCGCCAATAC
Source organism: Elymus sibiricus (assembly GCA_039707655.1). NCBI lineage: Eukaryota > Viridiplantae > Streptophyta > Magnoliopsida > Poales > Poaceae > Elymus > Elymus sibiricus. The sequence continues at coordinate 201,533,781 of CM077668.1, forward strand.
TGTGAATGTGTTCGGCCAAGGGTGACCCTTGGTTTTCTGGCGCTGGGGTTGGATCTGAACTCAAGGCCAGATCCGAAGTAAGGCCCGGCCCAGGGACAGGGACGGAGAGGGAATCCGAGGTCAAGGCCTCGGAATTGGTAGGCTCCTCGGGTAAAGCCGAGAACCCAGTAAAGACCAGATCGCCTTGAGCATTGGCGACGTACTCAAGGCTGCCGAACTTGATTTCCTGCTCAGGGGCGAAGCTACCGACCTGGTCAAGGTGACCGGTCGGATCGGCGTGCAGCACAATGCTGCCGAACGCGAAGAGCCGTCCGGGGACGAAGATGTCCCCGCTGCGGATTCCATCGCTGATGAGAAGGCGAGCCATTGATCCTGGGTGACCCGTGGCGGAACTCTCAATGAAAGCACCAATGTCGGTACTAAAACTGGCAGATATCGGGTAGGGGGTCCGAACTGTGGATCTAGGAATCAATGGGTAACAGGGAACGTGGAGACAACGATTTACCCAGGTTCGGGCCCTCTCGAAGAGGTAAAACCCTACGTCCTGCTAGATTGTATTGATGTGATTGTATGAAGGTTACAGAGTTGATCTACCTCGAGATCGGATGGACTAAACCCTAGGCAGTTATGATATGATGATCCTCTACGGACTAAGCCTTCTGGTTTATATAGACACCAGAAGGTCCTAGGGTTACATATGGTCGGTTACCATCAGGGGATAAACATGCCGGTCACGCCAATTATTCCTTGGAGGAGACGCCAAGTCTTCGGAGGTTTCCTTCTGATACACGGGGTCGCCCACAATCCGGCCTTCCATCGACGAGTAGAGGGCGGCCCACCAGTCCGGCCTACGAGAGATAGGCCGGCAGCCCGAGTACCCCCTAGTCCGGGACACCCTCACCAGCAGCGAGATAACCCGCTGAGCCTTATAGCTCTCTGGCCGGGTCATCCTCCTGCCGGGTCTCTATGTCAGGGAAATATCCCCAACAGTTACTATCAAATTCGCATGCAAGAGGGTGATGAATGGAAAACGGCTTTCAAAACCAAATTTGGCTTGTATGAATGGTTGGTCATGCCTATGGGCATATCTCAAGCACCTAGCACTTTTATGCATGTGGTGCATTACGTTCTTCGCAAATTAATTGGCATTTGTGTTGTGGTCTACTTTGATGACATTCTTGTGTTTAGCCAATCTCTTGAGGATCATGTCATACATCTTAGGGACATCTTGCAAGTTCTTAGAAACGAGCGACTTTATGCTAACATGGAAAAATGCACTTTTGGTGTTGACAAGCTTGTTTTCTTGGGCTTTGTAGTCTCCTCTAAGGGTGTTCAAGTTGATGAAGCTAAAATTGATGCTATTAAAACTTGGCCACAACCAACCAATTTGCTTCCAGTGCATAGTTTCCTTGGCTTAGCCGGATTTTATCGACGCTTTGTGAAGGATTTTAGCACTAATGCATCACCATTGCACGCTTTGAGTAAGAAGAATGCACCTTTTGTTTGGGGTCCATCCCAAGATGCCGCATTTCATGAGCTTAAGAACTTGCTTACACATGCTCCATTACTTGCCTTACCCAACTTTGATAAAACCTTTGAAGTGCATTGTGACGCTAGTGGTAATGGCATAGGTGGCGTGTTAATGCAAGAGAAGCGACCCATTGCATACTTTAGCGAGAAACTCTCCGGCACACAACTTAACTATCCCATTTATGACAAAGAGCTATATGCCTTTAGTGAGAGTTTTGCATGTGTGGGAACACTATCTTAGCCCTCGTGAATTTGTCATCCATACGGATCATGAAACGCTTAAATACCTTAAGGGTCAAACTAAGTTGAACAAGCGTCATGCTAAATGGAGTGAGTTCATTGAGTCTTTTCCTTATGTCATCAAGTACATCAAAGGTAAGAAAAATGTTGTGGCAGACGTTCTTTCCCAAAAGTGCATGCTAGTTACTCAACTTGAGTTGAATGTTATAGGATTTGAGCACATTAAAGACTTGTATGCGCATGATGTTTCATTTGTGATTCCTTATGCCAAATGCCTAACGCACAAAACTTGGGAGCAATACTATTTGAAGAATGATTATCTTATGCGAGCTAACAAACTTTGTATTCCCGAGTCTTCTCTTCGTTTGCTACTTTTGCAAGAAGCTCATGGTGGAGGACTCATGGGACATTTTGGATGCGACAAGACATTCGTCACGCTCTCCAAAAACTATTTTTGGCCAAAGATGATTCGCTACGTTTCACGCTACACCAACCGGTGCTCTACATGCCGCAAAGCTAAGTCAAAAGCTCAATCACATGGTCTATATATGCCACTTCCTGTTCCATATCACCTATGGGAAGATATTAGTATTGACTTTGTGCTTGGTTTGCCTCGAACTCAAAACGGCAAGGATTCGATATTTATTGTTGTGGACCGTTTCTCTAAGATGGCACATTTTATTCCATGTAACAAGATCGATGATGCTTCACATGTAGCCAATCTCTTTTGTAGGGAAATCTTGCGATTGCATGGAGTGCCCAAGACGATTGTGTCGGACCGCGACGTCAAGTTCCTTAGCTACTTTTGGAAGACACTTTGCGCCAAGCTCGGAATCAAGCTCCTATTCTCTTCAGCATATCATCCACAAACCGACGGCCAAACGAAGGTCACCAACCGGACGCTATCCACACTCCTCCGCGTGTTGATCAAGAAGAACATAAGGGAGTGGGAGGAATGTTTGCCCATCGCCGAGTACGCCTACAATCGAGCAAGACATTCTACTACCAGCAAGTCCTCCTTCGAGGTCGTCTACGGTTTCAACCCGTTGTCCCCATTGGACATTCTACCCCTACCTCTACAAGAGCGCATCAACATGAACGTGAGTGCACGAGCGACATACCTCAAGAAGGTGCATGAAGATACAAGGCACACGATCGAGCGCCAAGTACAACGCCTCGCGACCAAGGTCAACGTCAACAAGCACCCCATGGTGTTCAACCCCGGAGATCTTGTGTGGCTACACCTACGCAAGGAACGCTTCCCCAACGAACGCAAGTCCAAACTACTACCTCGAGCCGACGGACCGTTCAAGGTGCTAGCACGCTACAATGACAACGCCTACAAGATCGACATCCCGCACGACAAGTACAACATGAGCGACATCTTCGACGTCAAGGACTTATCTCCCTTCCATGGTGATGTGGTTTTCGATCCGAGGATGGATCTTTCCCAGGGGGGGAGATGATGCGGAGCATCCTATGGTCATCCCCATGGACCCACCTCCGTCTCCCCAAGCACCAAGAGGACCGATGACACGAGCACGTGCAAGAGCTATCGAGACCGAGGTGACATCTCTCCTAAATGACATTCCGTATGATCCACGTGAGACATGGCTACTACCTCAATCCGGAATGCTATGTGTGCTTAGGTACCAAGAGGACCCTCTCGGAGAAGCCCAAAACATTGGACAAGACCCCAAGTACACGGATGAAGGAGCTCGACAAGAGGAGCCGCTTCTCAGCTACAGCAGCCGGACATCCGGCCTATGGCCCAGACATCCGGCCCCTGGGGATTTCACCAACAGCACCAGGACAGCCGCCGACAAGTTCCAGGACCCGGACATCCGGCCCCAGCCTGGACATCCGGCCCGACTGCCCCGGACATCCGGCCCGACTGCCCCGGACATCTGCCCCCCGCCCGGATTTTCGACCCAAAGCAACAGCACCTGGCCAGAGACCAGGCCGGACATCCGGCCCCCATGCCCGGACATCCGGCACCCCCTCGAACAGCCGGACAACCGGCCCCTATCTGCGCACAGTAAATGGGCCAACGGCCCATGTACCCATCCAACTCGTCCCCAACTTGTATCGGACTATAAATAGACCTCCTCCTCCCCTCTTCTAGGGTTAGCAAAGATTTAGATCATTTGAGATAGAGCTTTGCTCACCCACTACCTCTCCCATAGACATCAAGACCTCCATGTGAGAAGATCCCCTTGTGGATTCAAGACCCCTATGTAGGGAAGATCCTCCAAGGATTCAAGACCTCAACTCCTCCAAGGATTGGGATGATCTAGTTACCTTTGTATCCTCTTGTGTTGACTTTGGATCTTGTATCTCTCTTATGTGTATGTGGATCTAGTGCATGTGTGATTGGATCTTGTTGATTGAGTGTTTGTTCTTGCCCTTTCCCCCCTCCAAGTGTGAAAAGATCATCACTATAGGGTTCCACCCTACATCAGTGAACTTCATGTCTTCATCCATAGAGATGTACGGGATGTGGAGGAGAAGGAAGAGTGGGATGTGGAGAATGGGAAGGTGAGATGGGACCGGTGGGGAGGAGAGGAAGAGGTAGGCGGCTGGTTGACGTGCATGGGAGAGAGAGATGGGAGTAACTGCAGCACGCATGCGAGCGAACATAAAGTAAGGTCAAAGTTGGAAGAAACAGCCAAAACATGCTAGTACGCGGAGCATTGAGGGAAAAATAGTTTTTTCTTAAACGCAAAGTAAAAAGGACTGGAGGGAGTACTTCAAATTTAGGGTTCACCTTAAAAAATAATAATCAAATTTAGGGACCGTATTGGATCAGTTTCATAGTTGAGGGACCGTTTTGGTCCTCGCGAGCAAGTTCAGGGACGGTTGATGCATTTTACTCCAGGATCAAGTCGCAACTCCACTGCTATTACTACACCTACGCCCCGCACATCTCCTCAAACTCGTCATCTCCCTGGCATGCTCTGCGCCCACTAGATCCGATCTATGGACCCCCTCCTCCCCGTCCTCCTCCTCCTCTCCCTCGCCGCCTTCTCCGCTGCCTCCGACGAGATCGACGGATGCGGCGGCTTCGTCGAAGTATTCCTCGTGTTACTAGCTAAGCTTCAGTTTCGGCTTGACTTGGCTTGATTCTAATGCATTTTCCGATTGGGCTCTTGGTGCAGGCGAGCTCGGGCCTGGCCAAGTCGAGGAGGGCGTCGGAGTCCAAGTTCGACTACTCTGACATAACGGTATGCGATACATGTCGCACTCTAATTATTTCGTAAATTATCGTTGCGTTCTACTTGTTGTCGATCAAGTTGCTGCACTATGTTGCCGCACTCTAATGTGAGGGAGTTGCTGCACCCCCTCACTCTGACATAACGGTATGCGATCTACGTTGCTGCACTTGATCAAGCCTCTGCTAGTAGTTAATGGGTGCTTCAGCAGGGATACGTTTTGTTGCTTGAGATAGTTCACTTGAACTGATACCTTGTGGATTTTTCTAGTTGCTGGATGCCACTGGTTCCAGTGGCGCTGCTAGTTTGGGCCAATTGTTTATAATTCCAAATTGCTAGATGCTTTGTGCAATGGGGCTACCTGCTACCGGTTGCTATCAATTGGACTAAACTACTTTTGCTTTCTTCCCATGGCGAAAATGAAAACTGGGTAGCGGAGAGTTATAACGCTAATGTTTCGTTGCCTGCTACCATATGTACGTTGTATTTTGTTGCTGCTAGTGATGGTGGTCACCAAATTTGCTTGGGATTAGGTGACTGCTCTGGTGACTTGATTACGCAGTTTTACATGAAAAATGAATGGAGATTATGACTTGAGCAAGTTCCATGCATTTGCAAAGCTTGGCGCAAGTAAAAAATGTTGGAGGTGTTAGAAACTCTGTCAACAATAGTTCTACTCTGTCAACAATAGTTGTACTCATGATTGACAGGTTCAGTTGTAATCATAATGGTGGGTTTATATTCTTTATATTCTCTGTCATTCATTATTTTTGAGCTAATTTAATCTGTTTCCCCAAGGATTTTTCTAACAATAACATACCCTGTGTCATGTTACCTTGGTTATGCATAAGATGTATCATACTACATCAGTGAGAAAATCTCATATCTTCCCTATAGTTGCTTATATGCATATCAAAGCCATAGAGACTAATTCTACATCTGCAGTATAATTATTAATTCCAGATTACTTTTGGTGGCCATATATTCTACTTTATGCTTTTGTATTTGTGGTATCTGGTATGCACAAATTCATTACCTCCTAAACTTTTTGAATCAGGTTGAGCTGTGTACTGTTGATGGTTTGGTGAAAGAAAGCACCCAATGTGCTCCTAATGGCTACTATTTCATTCCAGTCTATGACAAGGTATACTTGTGGGTGATGCTTGCCTTTAGTGTAGGTTTTCTTCATTATGAGTTATCTCTCCTTTTCATGTATAATTTTTTTTACAAGTAGGGACACAGATATAACAGTAATGGCTAATTTTGTGATGTGTATAATATTTCAATAGTGAGCGCTGCATTCCCATTGAAACAATTGTGGACCCTTATCTGTTTGATTTTGGCTTGTTGTCTCTCCACAGGGCTCATTTATCGTCAGAGTTAAGGGGCCTAAGGGATGGTCATGGAAGCCTGAAACTGTAAGTTGATGTGTCGACTGAATCTTTTTGTTCTTCCCTTTTTTCTGTCTTAGTTATGTGCTTGGCTTTGACTTCCTTCTATTGTGTGAAATAAGTCATCAATTGACATTTTCAGGTTCCTGTTGTCATTGATCAAAATGGATGCAATGGAAATGCAGATATAAACTTTCAATTCACTGGGTCTGTTGCTTTGACCATTTATTTAGTACTTTTTTTTGGTGTGGATAATTATCTGATTCAAGTTTTAACTGTTGAATTCGTCATGCAGATTTACAGTATCTGGTAAAATAGTGGGAGCTGTTGGTGGTAAGAGCTGTTCAAAAGATGGAGGACCTTCTGGTGTGAAAGTTGAGCTGTTATCAGATTTGGATGAGTTAGTTGCATCTGCTTTGACATCATCAACAGGAGGATATGCGTTTGTGAACATAATTCCTGGTTAGCCTCACATTCATCATTAGAAAATCACAGCATATGCGTGTATATAGTCTGATGTGAGAAGTGTTGGTCATTTCCTGTGAGTCCATCTCTTACTCATGTTATCAGTAGCTACGGAGTACCCTACTAAGGACTTGTATGATGTGACTTTAATTAAAATTTGTCAACGTGTCTTTCCTTTTGTTTCATTTGAATATATTAGATGCTTAATTTACTCCTGTTAATGACATGCCACCATATTTATATTTTTATAGGTTGTTCAATCTGTTTTTTATTATTGCATTTGTACGGATCAAGTCCTCTGGAAAAGATATGCAGTTGGGTCATTATGTTGGCATGTGTTTCTGATTCGAATAACTTCTTGACCAGTCTGCTTAAGTGGTGAAAATTCGTGTAGAATCTAGTGTCATGGCAAACCATACCTGCTCCCTCTGTCATGGACTCATGGTTGTGTTGAACCCTAGAGCCCAGAAATAATTTCCCTCCTTTGGTTTTCCACCGGAGGCATGTACCACGAACCCTAGATCCCATATTTATATTTGTATAGGTTGTTCAATCTGTTTTTTTTATTATTCCATTTGTATGGATCAAATCCTTTGTAAAAGATGTGCAATTGGGTCGTTATGTTGGCGTGTGTTTCTGATTGGAATAACTTCTTGATCTGTCTGCTTAAGTGGCTAAAAAGTCATGTAGAATCTAGTGTCATGGCAAACCATACCTGCAATCTCTGTTATGGTTATGTTGAACCCCAGAGCCAAAATATCATTTCCCTCCTTTGGCGTTCCACCGGAGGCATCTGTACCACGAGACCCACTCCCACCCCACAGTACATCAGCAGAGACACGGCAGTAGCTTTGTCCCAAATGTCTCACGCATCCCCTCTGCATCCTTTCCAAATATGGCCCAGACATTTGGGGGAAACCTATTGCAGCGAACTGTTTCTTCAACCATAGTTTCGGTCCAGTTCGCTCGGAGTTCACTACCGAGTCGCCGATCTCCATGCACAAAATCACAAGCATCAGCAGCTAGCTTAGTGGTGGACAGGCTCTCCTCCAGCATGGTCGATGGAGGAAAGCGCTGCAGCAGCTTGCCCAAGATCCTGGCCAGTAGCGTGACGCCTGAGTAGGTCGTGACGGTGGTGAACTTTTGGCGGCGGCCGGTGCTGCGTGGATGTATGTACAGAGACCTCCAGCGCTTTGGCCTTTGAAAGTTCGGATCATGAAGAAGTAAAGCTTAGTGAATCTGGGAGGGATTTGGATTTTTTTTATCAGCGGGAAGGGACCCGAGGTTCCGAAATTGGCATTAAAAGAGCAGAATTGTACAACACAGCTTACAGAAGGACACCAAAAAAAAGAAGATTACAGACACGTCCTTCCTTTTTGCAAACAAGATCCCAGCATAGACACTTAGATTGCAATTGAGTCCTGGAGCATAATCCGATCTCGCCGGAGAGGTTACTGCCTTGCCATCTTTATGCAAGGAGAAGAGGGCCTCCCAGCATGGAAGTTGAAAAGGAGCGCCGCAGGTGATCGGCGACAGGCCGAAGCTGGCGATCAACCCTAGCTCTTGTCGGAGCAAACTGGAGACATCTGAACGACCAAAGCTTGGCCGGAAGAACCATGACTGCAGCAGTCAAAGAGGTCGTGGCCGTGCATCTTGGAAAACGAGAATCACCAAAGCCAGCTTCCTTTCCTGTTGGTACACCAGATTTGCATAGACTGAAGCCAAATCCAGCCCGATACTTCCTTCCACCACCTCAGTGACGAAGAGGGAAAGAAGAAGCTCCAGACTCCACCAGATTGGGCTGCCACAGGAGCTTATTTGTGGAGCTCCCGCTGGATCCACCTCCAGCAGCTGTCCTCCCATGGAAGACAGCTGGAAGGGTGAAAGGCAACCAGCCGACGCAGCTCAAGCGCCGTGAGAAGCTCCAGTCCGGCATGACGCCAAACACCACGAAGGCCGCCCTAACCTAGACCTACACCTACTATACTATATACAACGAGGATCCACACTCTTATCCTATCCTCACTCCGGCCGGCCTTGTCGGTGAAGGAGAAGAGGAAAAGAGGCGGCTCAGCCGCCGTTCTGTCATCTACACAAGATGATTTGAGGCCTATGCTTTGCTGACAGTTATCATGTTATGCAACTTGTAGTGCATTTATGTTAATGCTAGCTGTTAAATCTCCTAGTCGGCTGTCATATGTTATATATTTATGTGTAGCCTTGCCTTATGCTTTAAGCGCTTAAAAGTTTCGGGCCTTTTTTCCTATCCAGCTTGCTGCTTTTTTACTTTTAATAATTCTGGATCTTTTTGAGTGAATAGAAATATGTGGTACTTCTAACTCTTGATAAAAACATGTTGTGTACAGCGATTTCGAAACGGAAATAACGAATGCATGAATCTGATTCCCAATTTGCGAACTGGAAATGTGTACCCCCTAGTGAACCCGATTCGCGATCGTGGAATCAAATTGTGAATCGAGCGAATTGCGAATCTGGTAACTATGGTCCAAACACGACATTTCTAGCTCAGCTTTTTATAGTGGTCTCCATTAATGGGTCTGGTCAGACTCTTACTTGCACCCATTTACAAATGATAGCCATGTATATCTTGTTTTCCCCCTTCTCATTTGAGCTTAGTACCTGACATGCATTTACTTGTTTGCTTCTACGCGGCACCTTTGTTTGTTCATTTATGTGTGTCTTTGATCTTCTCCAGGACTCTACAAGTTGCGTGCATCTCATCCTGATTATGAAATTGAGATGACAGGTTCATCAGAGGTTAGGATTTCATCGTTGCTTATCTGCCAATATATGTTATCACACACATGTATTGCTTATAGTGGAGTCTGTTTTCTGTATGCAGGTGGACTTGCGATTTGGAAATGCTGTAGTAGATGATGTTTTCTTCATATCTGGATACAATATTCATGGCTCTGTAGTTGCACAGGTACTGAAGGAATCTGTATGTTGGCAATAAGTTATAACCAATGCTGTAAGCATATGACTGAAATTGCCAACTTTAGGGTTGTGATTTTCTTGTTTGCTGGATTTTTAGATTAACATATACTAAGCATTTCTTGTACCAGGGAAATCCAATCTTGGGAGTTCACCTGTATTTATATTCAAATGATGTAAAGGAGGTTCCTTGCTCGCAAGGTTTGATCGATGCACCCAGGGAAGGTGCTCTTTGCCATGCAGTATCTGGTGCGGATGGGAAGTTCTCATTTAGATCAATGCCCTGTGGTAAGTTAACTTGCCCATAGTTCATCACACTGTAATGCAACTGGTACATAAAATTCTGTAGTTAACATGCTGTGGAAGTTTCCTTTTGACATGTCTTCCAGGACAAAAACAACAACAACAGTTGTACATGTAATTTGTGTATCTAATTAACTAATTATAATCTTCTCCTATAAGGAACTGCTTGTCCTCATGCAGCATGGATTGTAAATTATGTCTGTTAGCTGTTTATTGTTGTTTTCCATTGAAAGTCTTCTTCTGTTTTGCCAGGTCTGTATGTAAAGGAACCTACATGAGCACTTGCATTGTATTTCACTCATATAAACCTTTAGGCTACTATATTTTTGTTTTATTACACTTTCTAAATGTGAATGTGTCATTGGTGTTGGTGCATCAAGTTGTAGACATTCTGTTTATGGTTGTTTCCCATAGGAAGTCTTGTTCTGTTTTTGCCAGATCTGTATATAAAGGAACCTACATGAGAACTGCACAGTATTCCAGCCATGTAAATCGTCAGGTTACCTTATTAAATTTGTTTGGTGTAAATGCGCAAGTATCATTGGGGGTTAGTGCATCAAGTTGTAGACACTCCTTCACATGGTCCCTTTCCAAATGCTGTAAATTACGAATTCATATTTTTATTTATGGCACTAAAGTTACTTGATGCGTTATTAGCATTGCAATTCTGTTGCTAATCGACATTTTTCACGTGTTATAATGCTTGTGAAGGTGAGGTGATGTGTAAGCACCAAGCATAGAAATGTTCATTATTTTGTATAATTTTGCAGGTAGCTATGATCTGTTGCCATACTACAGAGGGGAAAACACTGTTTTTGATGTTTCACCTTCTTCATTACATGTTTCTGTTGAGCATAGTCACATGACAATCCCCCAAAAATTCCAGGTATTTTTTGAACTTACTATACATCTCATAGTTTGGACTGTAAAGTTATGGATGAAGCTATTTTTGCTCGAGGATGGCTGACAAGAGGACTACCTATCATTTAAAGCTGGGTAAATGTTACTTGAAGTTAAACCACTAATTGATTAGCATGTATACTTTCATGGATATAAACAAAATATCTTTCCTACTTATAAAGTCTAGAGTTGGCGGTGAGTTCACTCTCCCTCCATTTTTTACTGAGGCATAGTATATGTGGGGCCAGTAACTTACAAATGAATCAGATAAACAAATATATTCATCCTCACACGTGGGATCACCACTCATGCAAAAGATCTTACAATCAATAAAAATGCACTATTATGTTCAAACGTGGGACCCGTATTCTTGCAAAAGGCAAAAATAAATGAATATACTCTTATGCTCTGTTTGGATGTAGACATTCAAAGGCTTGGCATTGAATAATTGAATTGACTTAATGCCAAATATCCATGACATTGATATTGAGCTTCAATATCAATTTTAGTGTTTGGATGGTCATATATTTGGCACCTGGAATCCATCATAAGCCACAATTCTAATTCTTGTTTGGATGGTCAGATGTTGAATTGCACATGTACAAGTGTATGAAGTATGAACAGAGCAATGAATGTTCATGCAGCAGCGCATGCAAGCAACACCGCACACATAGCCACACATGCATTGCCGGACATCGTATCTCCATTGCCAGACTCGCCGTCGCCGCCCATCTCCAGCCGAACTAGCCGCCCATCTCCAGCCGGTCTCATCGCCGCCACCTGTTCCAGCCAATGCAGATCCCACGCCGGGGAGATACGGGGCGTGGCGAATCACACCGGAGCTAGATAGGGTGCACGGGGGAAGCATGGGAAGCATGGGGGCGAAGTGGGGAGCATGGGGGTGAGGTGGGGATGGCCGAAGGAGTGCCGTCATCGAGCTCCGCCTGGGTCGTCTCGCCCTGGGGATGTGGCCACCGAGTAGAGTAGCACGGAGGAGAGCACCAGCACGGCGGAGAAGTTCTTGACGGAGGCGGCCAGCGAGGGGCTGCTGCCATTGCCGGACGTGGAGTAGGACACAGAAAGGCGCGTGATTGGCCATTGCTGCATCCTTGGCGTGCGTGGGGTAGGCGTGTGGAGGGGTTGTAAGAGGATGGGTAAAGAGCGTAGGGGACGGTGTCCGCCTTGATTCGGCGGAGAAGCCGCCGTCTCCAAGACCAGCGGTTAAGCAATTTGAGCTTGAACATGTTCTTTATTTGCTGTGATTTTGAACATGTTTGTGCACATTCAGCTTCAGTAGTTATTTTCCTTGCTCCTTGTATGCAAACCTGATCTCCACCAACTGACTAACAATTTTCCACATTTATCTTGCTAGGTTACTGGGTTTTCTGTTGGTGGACATGTTGTTGATGGCTATGGTGCTGGCATTGAAGGTGCCAAGGTTATAGTTGATGGTCAGTTGAGAGCTGTAACAGATAATCTTGGGTATTACAGACTTGATCAAGTACTGTTATCTGATCAGAATTTTAATTAGCGCATCTGTTTATCTAGGGTGTTTCTTTTCTCTTTATTTGTATCTTTACTTGTATCTCAAGGTATAGCATGGTTTATTTGTGTACAGATCACTAGCACCACTAGTCCGCTTAGTCATTCAAGCTGGTTGAGGGCTCGTAGATTGGTTGTTGATCAAAATTAGCTAAGTTGGCTCTTATATATTAAATTTAGGAAAATACAATAAAAATAACAAAGTTACTAAAAACAAACAGAAAAGTTTGAACTCCAGTATAGAGGCTAGAATCTATGCCATAGGAACTGCAAATAGTGCGTTATAACTTAGATGCGCGGGATCAGCCAGCTCAACCGCCGTTGGATCAATCATTTGATCAGTTGGATATGAGACCAGTTTTCAGCCAATGTGGTGTACCTTTCTAATCCCGGTTTCTACTCTGTGTAGTCTACCTATCCCAGCCTCTAATCCCACATCATGCACCGCTCACCACAAACAGCTGCAGCCCACTGAAAAGTGTAGCAGCCACGCTAGGTAACGGCGAAGTACGGCTCCTATGCCGCTGCCACAACACCGTCAATTTTTTTTCTGCAACATTTTAACACATGCATGCAAAACTATTCATGTTTTATCGTGTGCATGCAACATAGTTCCAAACATTTTTCTTATTGTTTGGTACTTGCCGCTGTCGCTCCAGCGTGAGCTACGGTCTCCAACGAAGATGCTTGTTGCAGCAGTGTTGTCAGGCTTGCATCCGCGGCTGCTGGCTTTGCCGCATCGTGTGTCCAGCTCACAGCGTCGCTGGACTGGACTTGCAGCATCGTGATTCCGTCATTTGCAGCAATGGTGGACCTACCTTGCAGCCTTGTACTCACTTGCATCGTCGTCGGCCCGACATTGCAGCATCTTCGTCCCAGCATGCAACATCGCGTGCCCCAGCTTGCAGCATGCCACCGCTGTTGCTAGACTATTCTTCCTGCTGCAACATGAAAACTGCACATACAACAAAAACATTGCAAAACATTTTCTCTCGCGAACCCATCAAAATCAATCAAAAGTCTTGCAACAATTGAACATCCATTTGTTGCAGGGCAACGCTACGCGTTGGCAGGCGGATAAGAGAAAAAGACCGACCGAGTCCCTGATCATTGGATGGAGCGGATAAGAGAAAAAGACCAACCGGGTCCCTGATCACTGAATGGAGCTGTGGATGGCCGTCCGATCTACCCACGTGACCAGCCATCTGTGCAACAAATGAGCTGTTGCAATATTTTCTGCGACAGAGGTCTTATTGCAGAAAAATTCCGCAATAGATGTATTGTTGCAGAAATTTTTGCAACAAAGGTGTTGTCGCAGATTCTTTTTTGTGAGGCTGCAATAGGGCCCTTTTGCAACAAGAGCCTTGTTGCAATTGCGACATGCCCTTTGTTGCAAAATAAACGTATCCGCTCGCGTCTGTGTTCGCCGTTCGGATCGTCTTCTCACGGGTCTGACACCTCCCTCTGTCGCCTCCGTCCGCTCCGCCACCTCGCCGCAGCCAAGCCACTTCCTCCGCCTGGCTCGGCTCGCGGCTGCCTCAAGCAGGCTCGCCCACGACCGCCAGTACCTGCACGTCTGGTCCGCCACCTCGCCGCGGCCAGATCCGGCGAGCCGTCGCCGCCGTGGCCAGATCCGGCCATCGGGCGAGGGAGCCGTCGAGGCGTGCGGCGGCCGACGCACGGGGAGATCACCGAGTCTCGGACCCGAACCGGTTCCTTTGCAACATAGCAATTGTTGCAGTGGAAAGGAGTGCAACAACTATCCAGTTGCAAACTTACACTAGGGAAGAGGGTTGCTCCTGAGCCATCCGATCAAAAATAGATCCGACGGCGATGGAGGCGGTCGACACGTGCGTGGGATCCGTCAGGTAATAGGAAGTGTTTTCCTTGTTGCAACAAAAGCGGTGATAAGAAACAGGCTCAATGCACACAACATAAAAAGATAAACGTAAGCAGCACATGAAAAAAAAATGCAATAACCGGAGAAAACTTAAATCCATATTTTGTCCATAGAAGTGAGGAGCCGGCTTACCATGAGTGATGTCTTACAACGAGTGATGTTTGGGAGGCAAGTTGCAGGCCGGCAAGCTGCAGGCCGATGGTGAAGATAGAGCCAAACCCATTAGTTGACACCAAAAAGGAGGAGATATAAGGAACAAAGCTCTCTCAAATTCTAAGTATATGCTTTGCTAGCCCTAAAAACTGAGAGGAGGTTGCAATAGGTACGGGCCCGGTGGGCTACATGGGCTTCTTAGCCCAAATTGGTGTGCAAACCGGCTGATTCCGGTCGGACGCACCAGACTGTCCGGTAGTGTAAACAGCGGCCGATCGGACAGTTCGGTCCTCGGGGCTGGACAGTCCGTTGAGTCCAGAGAGTTAGGCCGCGCGCACCGTCCACCGATAGTCCGGTTGCTCAGACTGGACAGTCTGGTCCCTAGGACCGGACAGTCCATTGCTTCCAGAAGGTTTTGCCCGAAGCATTTATGCTGGACAGACTGGTAGTGCAAATTCTGCACAGCTCCTTTTCCTCTTCTTCTTGTCTCCACTCTTTGCTCGAGTCTTAGGGCTGATCTTATGCCTCCGTTTCGAGGAAAATAAAACAGCCGTAGTGTCTTGTAGAGTACAGTAGCTACTAGCTAGTACTACTAGTACATGGCAGCAGTACATTAACAGGTGTGTATGTGTGTGGAAGCACTCGAAGTTAAAGACAATCGTGGACAGGAATCAGCTGCCCACGGGGACCACTCACGTCCTACGCGTGCTTACAAGAAGCATGCGTGGTAGGCCTGAACATGTGGTTGGTTTCGTAGGCAACTCAGCGTCATTCTCAAATCAGCCGGGTGAGGACAATCGTTTTCCAAACTTATATGAGAGGTTCCAAACAGAGCACATCTAGGTTTTCTCTTATGAACAAGACTAGAATGTTAGCATTAATTTGTCATAATGGTAATTTGGTGCTGCATGCATGAGGTGATGCAATGCATGCAGATAAATGTGCACTAGCTTGCATTTCAGCTGACTTTCTACAGCAAGAAAGAAGGCAAGGCATCTCTAATATGACGGTAGGAGCAGTCAAAATCCTTTTGACTGCTTGTTATCTTGATAAGGAAGTAGAAAAGGTAATGGCAAGCTCAATGCATGCATGTACCTAAGCTGGACATTGGATGCATTGACTGAAGGACATGAGTTGTATGAGCTATAGGTCGGTTTGTAAAGTCATATATAAGGACATGTATCCATCTATGTAAGATAAGTTTGTGGCAGGATGTAGCCCCTCAAGCATGAATGAATGTAAGTGCATATGTGTGTCATATGTGCATTTGTTATGAGAGAAAAACAGTGAGTGGATCCTTGTGAGAGAACCTAGTAGTTCTAACATATAAGCTAGTTTAGTTTCTGTTACTGTTTTGCAGTAAAACGCCCTAATCTGTTCTGGCACAAATTGTCACATTGCAAACATTTTTTGAACTGCAAATTTCTTGATTAAAGGAATGGACAAATGTACTGCTGGAAACTAAAACTCCTAAGAGCAAGCAATTCACTACCTTTGACGCAATAAACTATGTATTGTATTAACTTGGCATGGGTGGAAAATTTGGATGTTTAGACTTTAGAACAATGCCTCGCACCATTTACTGCTTTATCACGCCCTCTTGTTTTTAATTTTATGTCTATACTCCAAGTAGAACTCAAGTCTTGGACAATTTAGTTGAAAGTTTTCTCAACATGACTATGACACTGTAGCCAACATCAATTTGATAAATTCCCTTCATCTGGTTGTTAGTAAATCTTCAAACTAGACATCTTTAAAACACAATCTGATCAACAGACACTAAGAAAACTGTATATTCTTACTGTTAGTTCTTGTCATAAAATGACAGGATCTAGGATACACAGATTACTGAAATAGAAGGTACAAAATTTTGTCTTTGCAAGCACTTGATTCTTCCAATTCTCATGTAAAGAAAGAAACAAGGATACTTATGCTATCTCATATTTTCGAGTGTAAACTTGCCATTTTGATCTTTTCGCCTGTGTGTAGGTTACATCCAAGAAGTATGATATAGTTGCTGAGAAGGATCATTATAAGTTCAACCGTTTGGAGAACTTCATGGTAAAAAGTGCCTGATTGAGGGAACACCTTAAATTGTTAAATCTCCAGATCAAATGCCTTAGCTTCCCTTTTGTGGCTAAATACTGTCCTTTTCATTAGATTTTGCCAAACATGGAAAGCATTGATGATATCAAATCAGTTCGATATGATGTATGTGGTGTTGTTCAAACAGTAACTCCAAAGTCCAAAGCCATGGTAATATCTTGATGTGGTCTTTTGTTTCATTGAGATTACCACGAAAACTTTATCCTTACAATTTGTGTGGGGTTGTTAGGTAACTTTAACACATGGGCCTGAAAATGTAAAGCCGCAGAGGAAAATGGTCAGCGAAAATGGAAGATTCTGCTTTGAGGTACGTGGTTATTTCTTGTTTTGTTGCTGGAAATAAACTTTGAGCTAATGATGCGTCATTCCTTTTTGCTACTTTTTTGTATGAACATAGTATCGTGCACTGTATGTTGCAATTTGAACATGTCTCACGTCAGAATTATTAGATGCATTATTATCTTCAATGTTTACAGTTTGAACAAATGTAAGGCAAATTGGGATGTCGTACTAAGCCTTTTTTACTACTCCCTCCGTAAAGAAATATAAGAGCGTTTAGTGATCTAAACGTCTAAACGCTCTTATATTTCTTTATGGAGGGAGTACTAGCTGTGCTCTATGTGTGAGTAGGAATAGGAATTTTGCATAGACCTACCTTGAATGGTTATTTATATCATTGTGAAATTTGGTCTGATCTTACACGAACCAGCTTGCGATGTGAGCTCCAGCATTGTTTTATTCATTCAAGTAACTCAATTTAAAGTTATATGACGAAATTATTTGTTCTTCTTCCTTTCTTGCAATATGCAGGTTTCTACTGGTGAATACCGATTATCTGCGTTACCTGTAGATTCCGAAGGTTCTTCCAATCTATTGTTTTCTCCAGGATATATCGATGTCAATGTCAAGTGCCCGTTGCTTGATGTAGAGTTCTCTCAGGTAAATGAGTATTTCTTCACCCATTCTGGTGATTTTTCAACATTATTTAACTTTCATCAAATTGATGGATACTCTGTAGACTCGATTGTATCTGAGTATTACCTCTTTGTAAACAGTCACAAGTCAATGTTCATGGTAAGATCCTCTGCAAAGAGAAATGCAACCAAAATATTCTGCTCTTGCTTGTTAGATTAGCTGGGGGTGTCGAGCATGAAACGAAGACAACCAGTTTGGAGCAAGATAATGCTAATTTTGTCTTCACAAAAGTATTTCCTGGAAAGTATCGTCTGGAGGTAAAATCTTGTAATTTGATCACTAATATTGAATTTTCACTATTCTGTCTAAACTCTTGGCTATTTTGTGAAAATCCCTTCTAGGTGAAACATTCTTCATCCAAGGCTCCTGCAAACGATGATTGGTGCTGGGACGAAAATACCTTGGATGTAGATGTCGGTAATGATGACGTGGCAAATATTGTATTTGTACAAAAGGGTTATTGGATAGAGCTAGTCTCAAGTCATGACACTGAAGCATACATTCGTCAACCAGACTCTTCTAAACTTGAATTGTTGATAAAGGTCCATACTTTGGACTTATTAAATCTACAATATATTTGAATTAATACAACTTTTTGCTAATCCGTCCACTTTTTATCCTACACAGGAAGGGTCACAAAGAATTTGCATCGAAACTCCCGGGCAACATGAGCTTTATTTAGTTAATTCTTGCATTTCCTTTGGGACCTCGCCTATTGTGTTTGATACACAGAACCCAGTGGTGAGCTGCTCATGTACTTTGGTTTTTATCTTTATCCATGTAAAGTTCAGTTTGGCACCCTAACGCAAAAAGTTACCCCTCCCCCCTAGTTGGTTCACATCAGTGCAAAGAAGTATCTTGTAAGAGGTGAAATCCATGTGGACATAAGCTCCCCTCTGGAAGAGATTGATTTATTAGAAGATATCGTTGTTGATGCCTTCAAGAGTAATGGGAGCTCTATCGACAAAATATCTACCATGCCTGTTTTTGCAAAGAGTTATCAAAATGGTATTGCTGTCTTTGAGTACTCTACTTGGACTGATCTTGGGGAAGACTTCATTTTTGTCCCTCGTGATTCCAGGTATAATGTTTACTCGTAGTCCTTTTGGTTTTGCACCAACAGTCAGAATTTCTCAATAGTTGCAAATTCCTTCTACCTCTTAACTCTTGTTTTGTATGTTTCCCTTTCTCGATTATTTATCTATTATACTTTTCTGTAATACAGCACTAGAAGGAAAAAGATCCTATTTTATCCATCACGGCATCAGGTGAGCGATGGTTTATTACAAAAAACTTCTGTACTTGAATGGTGAAACCATCATTAATATTTAAACTGCAGTTCTCAGTGTCTGCAAACGGATGCCAAGATGCCGTTCCTTCAATCACTGCCAAAATGGGTCTATACCTTGAAGGATCAGTGTCACCTGCAACTCCTGATGTTCACATCACGATTCTGGCAGCTGGAAATAGCAAGTATGCGATGCTGAAGAAAGGTGATATAGCAACAGAGACAAAGACAAATTCCGATGGGTCATTCTTTGCAGGGCCCTTGTATGAGGATATAAGATATGAAGTTGAAGCCTCAAAGGTCTATACTTTTTTCTGCACACACATTATGTGTAATCGCTAGGGTTTTGACTTCCGGTGTTGACTTCATGGTCATATGCTGCAACTGTGTACCGTACTACAGTGTATTAGCATGATTTCTCAGTTTTCTTATTTTGTTTTTGCTGGTGATACAAACTGTTTTCCAGTCACTCTTTTTTTAAATAAGAAAGACGTGGCAAGTGAGGTTTGCATGGAGCACCACTTTATTTTATTTACCTTTGCACTAGACTAGTCATCATGATTTCTTGTAAACTGCTTAGTCAGAAGTGGTTCCAGTCTTGTTCATTCAAGCTTAAACAGTGCACTGTTCAATATAGTATGCCCTAGTTACATTTAACCACAACTGGGAAGGGAACTTTTAGAATCAGCAACCAAAAACGTGTGTTTTCTTTAATATCCTATATCTGATATCATTCCTTCCTTCAGGCTGGCTATCATCTCAAGCAAACTGGCCCATACAGCTTTGCTTGTCAGAAACTTGGTCAGATATTAGTGCATATTTATGGCGAAAAGGATACAGAGATGTTACCGACAGTATTATTATCCTTGAGTGGTGAAGGAGGTTACAGAAAAAACTCAGTCAGTGGTTCTGGTGGAACTTTCAGCTTCGATAACTTATTTCCTAGGAGTTATTATCTCCGCGCTCTTCTTAAGGTACTTTGTTGTTATCCAAACTCTCGGTTCTAGTTTGTACTGTACCACAGTTCTTCTAAATAATCTGAAATCTTCACATCAGATATTACTAGTTTTCAACAATGAGTCTAAATATATCAGTGGGTTGTTCATATGTTAATGTCATAAAATATTCATAATTGTAGTTTTATTTGCTCGTAACATGTACTGATGTCTACATTTGAGTGACTTGGCCAAACTGCATCCTGTTTATTAGCTGTGAGTTTTGATAGCCTTCATCTGAAATAATATCTGATTCCCTCTAGGCCTCAACTGAACTAACTTCTCAAAATTTCTGACATACGGATATCAAAGAATAGGGAGAGATATATTTACAGTTCAAGCTTAATGTGGCGAGGATACAAAAGGTCACTTGGCTAAGAAGATACTAATTTTAAAAATCAATGACTTGTTGATTTTTTAGTCTTCCTGATCTATATTGACTTCGTCACCAGGTAGACTTGCTCGCTTCACAATTCACACTTGAACTGATTGCAACAACAACAAAGCCTTTCAGTGCCAAACAAGTTGGGGTAGGCTAGAGTTGAAACCCATAAGATCTCAAACCAAGTCATGGTTTTGGCACGTGGATAGCTAACTTCCACGCACCCCTGTCCATAGCTAATGGCTAATTCTTTGGTGATATTCTAGTCATTCCGATCTCTCTTTACGGACTCCTCCCATGTCAGGTTTGGTCTACCCCGACCTCTCTTGACATTATCAGCATAGTCTAACCATTCGCTATGCACTGGCGCTTCCGAAGGCCTGTGTTGTATATGCCCAAACCATCTCAGACGATGTTGGACAAGCTTCTCTTAAGTCGGTGATACCCCAACACTATCACGTATATCATCATTTCGGACCCGACCCTTTCTTGTGTGTGTTAGCAGTAATCCTTGTGTTATACTGTATTTACTTAGCTAGGGAGTAGTAGTAGGTCGGGTAGAGCTTCCTTAGTAAGGTAGTGTATGCATCTAGACAGCAGTAGTCAATTTGGTTTTTGCATGTACCAGCAACTGCCAGATCTGCATGAAGCTCAAAAAAAAAAAAACTGCTAGAGCTGCATGGTTGGTAGAACACTAGAATCAGACGGTGGTCGCCATTGCTCGTGCCCGGCTGAAACAAAGGAAGCTGCTAGCAGAATTTTGGGGGGAGGCGGTCACAACTGCAGTTTTCCTGCTGAACCGAGCCCCCACCAAAAGTCTGGCTGGCATGACACCATTTGAGGCATGGCACGGGAGGAAGCCCGCTGTCCAGCACCTGCACACCTTTGGGTGTGGTGTACCTCAAGGAGGTGCGCCCGCAGCTTCGCAAGCTCGATGACCGCAGCTCCGCCATGGCCTTCATCGGCTACGACGAGCGCGTTAAGGGCTATCGCGCATACGATCCAGTGAACAAGCGTGTCCATATCACCCGTGATGTCATCTTCGATGAAGAGGCCAGCTGTGATTGGGCGGCTGTCAGCTCAGATCCACCATATGCAGCGACTTCATCACCACGAAGACCCAACAAGTTGCTCCTTCCACACCAAGTGCAGCTGCAGGGGGAGCACCTTCCCTTGTTCTTGCACCATCTCCTGCTGCACAGCCATCTCACCAAGCCAATCTCCACAGCCAACGCAACCTGAGTTCGTGTCACCATCGCCCAATGAAAACGAGTGGCTGCACGCAGCTCATGATGACACACCGTTGCACTACCGTGGCATTGCCAATGTGATCATCAGCGACCCTGTTCTTGGACAGGCATGACGCGAGCTCGTCAATGACACACTCTACCTTGTGTGTGAAGGAGAGCCAAGCTCCTTCGCCAAGGCTGAGCGCGACGCATCATGGCGTGCATCCATGAAGGAAGAAATGGACGCCGTGGAGCGGAACAACACCTGGAGCTTGTAGACCTACCACGCGGCCATCGCCCAATTGGCCTGCGTTGGGTCTTAAAATTGAAGAACGAGGCCGGCGCCGTCGTCAAACAGAAGGCACGACTCGTCGCCAAAGGTTATGTGCAGCAGCCCGGGATCGACTTCGATGAAGTCTTCGCCCCCATCGCACACCTCGAGTCCGTTCGGCTTCTCCTTGCACTCTGCTACCCATGAGGGGTGGCCCGTTCAATAGAGCTGAGTGCAGCAATACAAGCTACAACTTCAAGAAATCAAAACTATCCTGTGTTCAGCCCCAGCTCCCCTCCGCTCCTCTACTTTAGTCTATTTCTAACAGTGTGGCCACATATCCATCTCAACATGCGCATCTCTGCTACACCTAACTGTTGCATGTCGCCTTTTAGTTGGCCAACATTCAGCACCAGACAACATCACAGGTCGAATCACCGTCCTATAGAACACGCCTTTTAGCTTTTGTGGTACTCTCTTGTCACAGAGGACGCTAGAAGCATGGCGCCCCTTCATCCATCCAGCTTTGAGTTGATGACTCACATCTTCATCGATATCACCATCCTTCTGCATCATTGACCCCAAATATCGGAAGGCGCCCTTCTGAGGTACCACCTGCCCATCAAGGCTAACCTCTTCCTCGTGCCTAGTAGTACTGAAACCGCACCTCATGTACTCGGTTTTAGTTCTACTAAGCCTAAAGCCTTTCGATTTCAAAGTTTGTCTCCACATCTCTAACTTTCTATTAACCCCTAACTTTCTATTAACCCCTGTCTGACTATTGTCGACTATCACCACATCATCCGCAAAGAGCATACAACATGGGATATATCCTTGTATATCCCTTGTGACCTCATCCATCACCAAAGCAAAAAAGATAAGGGCTCAAAGTTGACCCTTGGTACTGTTCTATTTCAGTTGGAAAGTCATCAGTGTTTAAAAAGTCATCTTTGTTGCCATCACTTGTTCGAACACTTGCCACAGCATTATCATGGAGGTCCTTGATAAGGGTAATGTACTTTTGTTGGGACTTTGTGTTTCTCCAAAGGCCCACCACATGACATTCTGTGGTATCTTATCGTAGGCCTTCTCCAAGTCAATGAACACCATACGCAAGTCCTATTGCTTCCTGTATCTCTCCATAAGTTGTCCTGCCAAGAAAATGGCTTCCATGGTCGACCTCCCATGCATGAAACCAAACTGATTTTTGGTCATGCTTGTCATTCTAAGTAAGTGATGCTCAATGACTCTCCCATAGCTTCATTGTGTGGTTCATAAGCTTAATTCCACAGTAATTAGTACAACTTTGAACACCCCCTTTGTTCTTGAAGATTGGTACTAACCTACTCCGCCTCCATTCTTCGAGCATCTTGTTTGACCAAAAAATGAGGTTCAAAAGCTTAGTTAGCCATACTATCGCTATGTCTCCAAGGCTTCTCTACACCTCAATTGGGATACAATCAAGGCCCATCTCCTTGTCTCCTTTCATCCTTTTTAGAACCTCCCTAACCCCAGACTCCTGGATTCGTCGCACAAAACGTCTGTAGGTATCATCAAAGGAGTCGTCGAGCTCAATGGTAGAGTTCTCATCCTCTCTATTGAACAACTTGTTGAAGTGCTCTCGCTATCTATGCTTGATCTCTTCACCCTTCACCAGAAGCCGATCTGCTCTGTCCTTGATGCATTTGATTTGGTTGACATCCCTTGTTTTCCTCTCTTGGATCTTGGCCATCTTATACATGTCCCTTTCGCCTTCCTTCGTGTTTAAACGCTGGTAGAGGTCCTCATATGCTCAACCCCTTGCTTCACTCACAACTCGTTTTGCGGCGTTTGCCGCCTTGTACTTCTCTATGTTGTCTGCACCCCTATCCAGGTGTAGGCGTTTGAAACTGTCTTTCTTCTCCTTAATAGTCTTCTGGACATCATCGTTCCACCACCGGGCATCTTTAGCTTCACTTCTACTTCCCCTGGTCACCCCAAACTCTTCTGAAGCCACCTTTAGAACGCAAGTCGCCATCGTCATCCACATATTGTTTGCATCACCTCCTTCCTCCCAAGGGCCCTCCTTAATAACCCTCTCCTTGAAAGCCTGAGCTGCATCCCCTTGAGCTTCCACTACTTTCTGAGTTTTTTTTAAAGCCGGGTGGGCATATAATGATAGAGTTATGGTGGCGCACTAGCCAACAGATATGCCATATAGACTGCAGAACATAACTGTAATTGGGCATCATATACAAGTTTATTGGTTGGAGAGCCCTTGATGGCTTTGTGGTTTTCTTGTAGGAATATAAATTTACTCCATCAACAGTTGCTATTGATCTCAATTCTGGGGAGTCTAGAGCGGTTGAGTTCCGTGCAACCCGTGTTGCCTTCAGGTTTGTTTGATTTTTCACATATGTAATTTGATTTGCATGCATGTTCTAATTTGTTCCCATCTTTTGCCATCTATCGAAAGAAACCACCTTACAGTCTGCAGATAATTCATGCACATATATTTGTTTGCATAGATTTCCTTTTTGGAGTCCAATCATTTGAGTATCAATTAGGCTATGTAATGCTCACGAGATGATAACATATATACCATTGAGAAATTTTCCAGTTCTAAAGAGGCCACTCAAATAATCATGGTTATCCCCTTAGCTGTATGCACACAATAGGAGTAATACATTAATATCACTAGTGTTATTCTGGGAAATGTAACTTTTATACTCTGTATGAGTGCTGAAGTGCAGCAGTGGACCTACCACTAATGTTTTCGAAATTATGTTTCCTGCATGATTCCCACATGACGCGAATGTGCTCACGAAGTTCTAAATTAATCAATATAGCAGTTCTGGCAACACGCTTTTGACTAAACCAATTTTATGCTACTAACTAAACCTGCTTTTCAATGTAGTGCCATGGGTTTTGTAACACTGTTAACTGGCCAACCAAAGGAAGGTGTTTTTGTTGAAGCTAGATCTGAATCAAGAGGTTATTATGAGGAAGCTACTACAGATTCTTTTGGTAAGTTCCGCTTGAGAGGACTTATCCCTGGCTCATCTTACTCAATAAGAGTAGTTGCAAAAGATAATCTCAGGTTGGCAGCAGTTGAGCGTGCTTCACCAGAATCTGTATCAGTTGATGTAAGTCACTCTTGATGTCCTTTGCGCGCATTTGCGTACTGCAATCTTGTCACTAATGACAGGCACTGCTCTTTTTTTTTAATCAGGTCGATGAGGAGGACATCTCTGGTATTGGTTTTGTGGTTTTTGAACGCCCAGAAGCAACAATTTTGAGCTGTCACGTGGAAGGAAATGACATTGATATGTTGCAGCCACATTTATCTGTTGAAATTAGATCCGCTGTTGACCCTTCTAGAATAGAATCTGTAGTTCCTGTTCCTCTTTCCTACCACGTCGAAGTAAGAAATTTACCCAAAGGAAAGCATTTTGTTCAGCTTCGGTCTGGCCTTCCATCACATACCCATATATTTGAATCGGAGTTGGTTGAAGTTGACCTAGAAAAGCAACCTCAGATTCATGTTGGTCCTCTTAAATATAAAACGGAAGAGCGGCATCACAAACAGGTAACGTTTTTCATGCACTTGCGTCAGCATTGCATCACAATGACGTATACTTTATTTGTTTGTCTTCTCAAACTGGGAAATTTGAGGTAAGAATTGAAGAAATTAGCTTTTTGAAACCATTCCTTAAGAGATGCATGTCTGCAAATGAATGATACAGTAGAAAATTTCAAGGTTTTATTTGACCAGAACCAAGATATCTTTGTACTCCATGCATTTATATGTTTTGTTGTTGGAAAATCTTCAACATGTTCCTAAATTTTGTGTTTAAGGTATCATCTAATTGCTATCTCTTGCAGGAACTTACCCCAGCCCCAGTTTTTCCTCTTATTGTTGGAGTTTCTGTTGTTACAGTCGTGATCAGTATGCCAAGGTTGGTTGCTATATCATGACCAACTTCTTTGTGTAAACTTAAGTAATCATGGTTGTAGGAACTGCTTTTATAATGATATCATGATGCTATAGGTTGAAGGACTTGTACCAGAGCGCTGTAGGAATGACTTCCCTAAGTTCAGGAAACACACCGAGCAGAAAGGAACCACGGAAGACAATATTGAGAAAGAGAGCCTGAAACATATGATCCTGATTAGGTGTGGAAAATTTGAACTTACACGTCAGGATTAGAAAGTAGCTGTTTCCTTTATTCCCAATGGGTAATTTTGCAGATGCGGAAGCTAACAGTTAATATTTTGTAGCATTGTTGACTAATACTAATTTCGTCTCATTGTTGGTCATTGAGAATGTCGTGCGATGGTAGTATTATACTCCCTCCGCCCGAATTACTTGTCCGTACCTGGCGTTTGATTTCCGGTAGAAAGAGGGAAGAACTGTAGTGTCATTGTTGACAGTTCTAGTAATACTATGATACCAGTGGCTGATTGTTTCGTTTCGTGGGCATCAAAGAACAAAAACGTGTACTACTTGCTGTATTAAAAAAAAAATCAGGTTGCTACGTTTCTGTTGAGCGCCGTATGTATAACGTACATATACAGAGATAGCTCCTCTGACGTACGACACCTGCCGTTGAGCCATTGACATGAGGGCCAAGTTTCAAGCAGGCTCACGTGTCAGTGGTGGAATGACACCCTGCCGTACTGATCAATATATACTCTAATCTCTGTCCATCTCGTTAGGGTTTAGTCTTACGTGATGATTTCCCTATACATCTATATATTGGCATTGGATGCCCGTGAATATACGACGTGTGTTGCATTCTGTTGTTTCTCCACATTGTATCAGCCTAAGTTGATAGCGCCGCCACTATCCTATCTCGCAGCGCTGCTGCCGCTTTCCTGAAGCCGCGCCGCTACATCGCTACCGCTCGCCGCATTGCCACGCCCGCGCGTTGCCTTGCTAGCTGTAGGCCTGCGCGTGGCTCTGCATCGCTATTGCTATTTGCCCGCTCGCTGTATCACTCCTGCTGTCGCTGCATCGCTACCGCCGCTGCACCGCTACGCCCGCACGCTACATTGCTACGCCGCGCGCTGCCTCGCTAGCCGATTGCTAGCGCAACATCGCTCCTCCCGATCGCGCCGCCACCTTCTCTCGGCCGCGTCGCTACCTTTCCCAACATCCTACACCCAACCCTAGCCGCATCATCTCCCCCGCTTCCGCTTCCATGGTTTTCTCTCCAAACTCCTCTCTCTCCGGCCCTAGCAACCCCTTTGCCTCCCGGTCTGGGAGTAGCAACCCCTTCGACGGTCGCTCGGCTGCGGTCATCCGCGATGTTCCGATCTTCTAGCGCATCCCGGTGAAGCTCTCCCACTTGGAGGCCAACTTTTACTCATGGGAGACGTACTTTGGTCTTCTCTTCCGCGAGTATGATCTCCACGACCACATCGACGGGAAGGCTGATCTCCTGGCCCTGCCTCACGACGCCGAGTGGATGGCCAGCGACGACACCATCATCCGATGGTTCTTCCTCACCGTCTCCAAGGAGATTTTTCACACCGTCGTTCGTGACGGTGACACTACGCATACGGTGTGCACCAAAATCACCGGCCTCTTCACCGACAACAGGCTGCAGCGCATCATATTTCTTTAGGAGTTTTTTTGGTTTACACCAGAACAACTCCATCGATGAGTTCTGCATGCGTCTCAAAACTCTTGCTGATGAGTTGCGAGACTTGGAGTTTGAGGTCTCCGACGAGCTCCTCCTCTCCACGCTGACAGTCGGTCTCAATGAGGACCTCAGCAACGCCACCTCCAACCTCTCCAAGTAATAGTACACTAAACCATAGAGCAAAGGAGACCTAGGAAGGTAGAAGTCCTGAGTTACACCAACCACGATTTGCCACCGCTAGAGCATGCCAGCAGGATGTGGGAAAGCATTAGGTTGGGACTGCCATCACTACAGAGGAGTATGACACCTTACAAATGATTTCCAAATCAAGGGAGTGTTTGCAAGGAAATATGTCACCATGAGGTGAATTACTTGACTAGGTCATGCTTATGTAAGGATGGATGAAGTGAAGTGTTCCACCAGAGTATGTAGACAGTAGATGAGTAACAAAGATGTAATGGAATATGTTCAGCTATGTACTAGCACAAGCTGTTAAAGATAGGAAACCTATCATGTTGATCTATTAAATCAAAGTTCTATGAAAGTAAAATTTGTAGGATAATGCCATTGAGCAAGTATGTCTGTTGAGCAGAAGGAGTAATTGAGTGAATTTGTGGGCCATAACCCACAGACACCAGGACCTTAACGGATATGCCTGACCTACCTAGGGAGGATGGTATAGAGGATCAGATGAACATGCAAGAGGTAACCCCATGGAATCAAGGATAACAACTGTCACATCACAGAAGAAGAACCATCACAGAATCTGTAGACTTCCCAGCTATCACTTTAGGAGTTTAAAACCCCCGAGAGTCGTAAGGATAGTTAGTGTTATTGCTTGCGGAAACAATGGATTTAGCCGAACTCAGTTCGTGAACAAGGAAGACTTCTACAAAGCTTGTGACAAAACCAAGTGGTAGGATACGATATTTCACTGGACTGCATGCAAGGTAATGATTTTGGTGCGACATGGATTGGACCCCATGATGACTACTCTCATTGTTCACTTTGTTATATGAGATAGTCTGTAGAATGAGATTTTTCTGATGAAACCTAATAGAAATACCCTGTAGGAACTTGTAGAGGGAAACCCTTGAAATCGCCTATGTACGATGAGGATAGCCAAGCGCCATTTTCTGCAGGGACCCTCAAGAGGATTTGGTCGGCCACCATGAGAGTAACAGTAGGTATTTTAAACCTTAGCACCAGATCTATCAACCGGGAAGGATCAATATATCAGAAGACCACTCCCTCGACAAAGGACATAAGACCTAGACGAGTGAGATTACAAGGATCAGTGTTCCGAACATCACTTCAAAGTCGAAGCATGTAGGAACCCAAAGAGTGGGAACTAAGGTGATGGAAGGATCACTGATGATATCTACATGATGACCCAGTATCTTGATAATAAAGGTGGTATCGACAAAGGAAGCACAAATGGATAAGCCGGGAGATGATATCCTGATTATAGAATCTTCTCTACTCCTAAAGGGGGAGTTGGTAGCTTCCCCTCCACGGTTTATTTTTGTTGGTTTTTTTTTCGTTTGGTTTTTTTCGTCTCACCTACCACCTACCACCACCCCCACCTCTGATTCCGGACGATGCCATCTGGCTCTCGCGTCGGCCGCCACCAGCGCGGCTCCGCCCCTGTCTCCCCCCATCGATCCCAAGCACCTCCTCGCCGTTCCCCCTCCCCCCCCGGCGCACGCGCCCCTATGGCTAACCCTAGCCGCCAACTCGTGTTGCGGGCAGTGAGGATGGGAGCGGGGTGGCCGCGTCGCTGAGAGGGTGGAGCGGCTGGGGTGTCGCCGCTTGGGTGGAGAAGCAGGGGCAGCGGTGGCGCCGTGCTGGAGGCGGAGGAGAAGGATAGCAATGTGGTGGTCCGAGCCTGGAGGGTAGCGTTGTGCCAGATTGAGGTGGACTCCGGTGAGAAGCGCCTCAACAAGCTCGGCTACAAGCAAGAGCTCCGGAGGGAGATGGTATGTCATCATTTCCTTCCATTTTTTCTACCCTGCACAATGGCTTTGTATGGCTCTGTACGTAGTATTTGTGGCAAAGAGAATTCGGCGCTTGCGGATTGCAACCACTTGTATTTTCCGATGAGATGAGATGCTAGTTACATTGCGTGTTTCGGTAAAACTGTGGCGGCGTTGGCTATTTTCTTCGTCCGATAGAAGCGTGATGCGATCGTGCATGACCGGCTTGCGAACTGCGTTTCGTTTTGCCAGTCCTATTTTTCTGGTTTCTCAAGAGATGGAGATCTTTTGCTGCATGTGCTGCAGACGCTGTTCAAGACGCTGGCCATCACTTTCTCCACGATGATGCTCTTCACGGGATCACGCCGTTGTACGGTAGCATCCTCCAGTACGCCAGGCCGGCCAGCCTCGTGTGGGGCTGGGTCATCGTCTCCTTCTTCACCTGGTTCATTGGCATCGCCATGTCCGAGATTTCTCCTCCTTCTCTCTAAGCACACACCTTCCCAGAACTTGCCAGATTCAAGAATCAACCCTATTTGTGATCGAATTTTGGTGCTTTGTTTATCCGTTGCTTATAACATTCAATTTGGTTTGGTCAGTCAAAATGATTCCATTGGTATACAATATTCTTGCAATTTAGTTCTGACTCTCGAGTGGCAATATATGTGCCACAATTACTGAATCTTGAATGTACTGTTTTCCTGTATTTGTGCTGCATGAATTGTGTCATATTCAGTGAAAAAGACTCATAGCTTCTAATCACGGATGGCATGCTCTCGTTTGAACTTTTTTTCTTTTCTGTTTGACAACAGAAAACTGGTTCTTTCTATTTCTGGGCAATTCATCTTGCTGGCCCGGTCTGGGGTCAGTGTCGCTTGCTTGCTTTTCTCCCAGAGCCCCATAGATGAGTGTCGACGCCGTCTTCGCCTGGGCTATCGGATGCGTCGACGTTGTCATCGCCTGTGCCGCAGACCAGTCAGTGAACGCTGAGGCTGTGGCGAATCTGATGCGGTAGTAGTACCAAGTCTGCTCCAAGTCACGGGTGCAGTAACTATCCGGGTTTTTTCAATCTTCCTCCTTGTGCTTGTGCATTGGGATGCAACTTTTGCCTAGCTGGTGACTTGAAACTTATTTGTGGATGGAAGTAGCAAACTGATGCAGATAGTTTCATAGTTTTGGCGTACTTAGTGTCAAATCTGGTTTGACTGCTTCAAATTTTAAAAGAGGCAACCAGAGAGTTCCTCTTCTGTTTTTTCTCTTTAATGCGTGGCTGATTGACCTGCTTGGTTGCAGCTTGTACAACCTTCTATTCTCCATTAACCCTTTGATTTATGTATGTTGATCTGTCTCCGTTCTTTGTACCTCTAACTGATGAAGCTGAAAATGAAGTTCATGATTGTTTGTATGGTAACGGTTCAAGGTACATTTCATGACATGCTTGCATCTTGTTTGAAGCTTCCTATGTGCCTTGTTAACACAGCTGAACATTGCTCCTTTTCACTTACGGTAGCAAAGTCCTGGTGCTGCATGAACCGTAGGTAAGGATGGCAATTTTATCCATGGACATGGATACCCATGGATATCCAGCCCGAATGGATAGGGTTTGGATATGCTTTTGCGCCCATGGACAGCGCCCAAACCCGACCCGATTATTCGTGGATAGGGCATGGATATAATCTTGTACCCATGGATATACCCAAACCCGACCCGATAGTCTGACTTAACGGGCAATATTCTGCTACCCCAAACCCATAGTCACATGTCCCACTATAATTTTATCCTTTATCTCAAACATCCAAAAGAAATTACACAATCCCCACCGTAACATACACCATTGCACCTTCTCATCCTATTATCTACACTCATTAAATGACTTGTCATTGAGAATCGGCGCCGTCTCCTTGAGTTACTCCTCCCGTAGCCCAAGAGGTGGCCACCGCTGCCAGCCGCTACCTCCACATAAGGTCAATGCAAAGGCTATGACTATATGGCGGGGCAGTGACCACGCCAATGCGGAGCGTGCATCGTGCAATGAGTTATGTCTTATGTATAGGGCTTGACAGGACCCGACGAATATCCAATGGGTATGGATATCCATCGGGTTTGGACATGGTCACAATTTTTCGCCCATTGGTTTTTTAATGGATGGGCAGGGACTGTCTTCATGGATATGGATATGGATTTGATATTGTTCAACCCGACCCATTGCCATCCTTACATTCAGGTTAACAGGGAAATAATTCAGTGTTTGAGACCACATGGCTGGTTAAATGACGAGGTAAATATTCATCTTACATGTACTAAACCATCTTCACTGATTGCAAAATATGTAAGTTTTACACTGATATTTTTATACGTAATGGGGAAGGTGGGATCCGTTGTCTTCAGGTCATTAATTTGTACCTTGAATTGTTAAAGGAGAGGGGAATAAGAGAACCCAAAAGGTTCTTGAAATGCCATTTCTTCAATACATTTTTTCAATATATGCATGTGTTTTCTCCTATTTAATCTGCAGAGTGTCATATTAGATATTTGCATATCTTTCCCGTGTTCCTGTGTTTTTTTGTTTTTGTTTTCGCATTTCTTCTAACCACATGCCAACTTCAGATTAGTTGCAATATGCTTGATGAACGGTTTGGGTACTGTGGTTAACGCTCGAAGAGTGCTATATTGCCCTTGGTTCTGTCGTTTTGGTATCATACTCAACTCTATAGTATAATGCAGACCGGTCAGCTCTGCCTGCAAAGAAAACCTAGACACATCGACGATGCCGCTGATGCTGGACATGGGATGCCTTCCAATTGATGATGTTGCATGGCATGGTTATGCGGAGCATCCCGAGGTCATCCCCATGGACTCACCTACGTCACCTCAAGTGCCACGAGGACCGATGACACGAGCACGCGCAAGAGCAATCGAGAATGAGGTGACATCACTCCTCTCACAATTTCCCTTCGATGCACATGAGAATTGGATGCTACCTCAAACGGAGATGTTATGCATACTCAGGTACCACGAGGATCATCTTGGAGAAGCTAACGGCCATGGACGATCGAAGGAGGAAGAGGAGCGAGAAGGAGAAGAAGCAAGGCAGCCAGACAACAGCAGCCCGGACGATCCGGACCCTGGTCCGGACGATCCGGACCGGCGCCCGGATCATCCGGCTACACGGCGCCCCGGCAACAGCAAGCATGCCCACGAAGCTGGATCATCCGGGTCCTCCCCCGGATCATCCGGATGATGCTCGGATGTCCGGACCCAGGCCCGGATGTCCGGCCCTCCCGCTGCTGTTTTGACCCGCCCGGATGATGCTCGGATGTCCGGACCCAGGCCCGGATGTCCGGCCCCCCGTTTCAGCCCATGTGTACTGTGGCCCGAGGCCCATATGTGTATTTCGCCCCCATGACTATAAGTACTCCCTCTCCCCCATGTTTTTAGGGTTAGCAAAGTATTGGACTTAGAGTTTAGAGCTTTGCTCCTCCGTACCTCTCCTCCGGAGATCAAGACCTCCTCGTGGAGAAGATCCACTCTGGATATCAAGACCTCGACTCCTCTCCGGATCGGGATGAACTAGCTACCGTGTATCCTCCGGTGTTGACTTTGTATCGTGATTCATAGTATGTGTATGTGGATCTAGTGCATGTGTGATTTGTGATTGTGTCAATTGAGTCTTCGTGTTCTTCGTGTTCTTGCCTTTTCCCCCTCCAATTGTGAAAAGATCGATGAACTAGGGTTTCACCCTACATCATCTTGGATCAGAGCCATGTTGATTCACAAATTGGAGTTCTTCCCCTCCACTTTCTACCCTCAATTTTGTTGTTTTTCCCCAATTTCAAAAATTCCCACAAAAAATAGCCCCCCAATTTTTTTTGTGATTTGTGAGTTTGATGATGTTTTGTTGTTTTTGATCCGTGGATTTCGTGTGTTGCAAGTGGATCTACCATTCCCCACCTTTTCCCCACCTCAAATCTTCGAAAATTCGAAGAAATCCGAGAATTGGAGCCCCACCCGTGCCTCACCCGTGCCCGGTTGACCTGCCCGGACGATCCGGACCAGGGCCCGGATCAGCCGGACGGTGGACCGGATCATCCGGCTCCGGCTGAATTTTCTGAACATTTTTTAGGCCCCGTTTAGCCACCGCCACTCATCATCGCCACGGACTCGACATCGACAATGACCGCTTCACCATCGTGACAACACCACCGTAAGCAAGGACGGTAACCTCGACGACAACTCGTTTCTCCCTTTGCCATTGCATTGTAACCCAAAGGCCCTCTTTTGTGTCGCTTTCCTACGAGACTAGCCATTTGAGTATTGCCGGGCAACGATAACTTGTGCACTCTAGTGTTACCATCATATCATCTCTTGTGACAAATTTTGTTCCCGCATATACATCATTGCTACCATCGTGAGAGCATATCGCATAAGTGGCCAAAAGAAAAAGAGCAAAAGAAAGAAAGCTTTTAAGCAAAGAGAAAAGAGCCACAACAAGCTTGTAAACAATAGCCATAGCATCGACACATTACATATCATATTTGATCATCTTGGATCATTGTGACAAGTTCACCGGGACTAATACATACAAGCATACTTGAGATTGAAGTTGATCGTTTTGCATCCTATAGGTTGTGCACAAGTGTCGTATCCGCCTATTAGGCAATCGTGCTAGCGTCTCTCTAGAGTTGTGCAACACGAGCGTTTCCGGGTGTTCCACATTTTGTGCTCATTCCTTGGTTGCACGACCTCACTTATCTTTCCGTGTGTGTGTTCCGTGTAACTTTGCTTGGTCTACTTGTTTCACTTGCGAATTTGCGAATCTTTCTCAACATTATTGATATCTTGCTTACAATTGCAAATATTTTGTGCCACCTTCCTAACCAAACTCCTCCAAAAGCTTTACTTGTGTAGGTGTGAGAATTGACACGATCCGGTACCAATTGCACTATTTCCATAATACCATATCGAGTGATCATTGATCCATCTTCAACATTGGATAAGGTACATTGGTCTAGTTTGTTCCCTTCTTCCACTAACACTGGTTTGAGAATCATGGATAGGTCGGGCACTTCTTCGAATCCTCTCTTCGATGAGCAAGATGATGCACCGAACGACTACGTCACCAAGGCACACCTCTTCGACGTCCAACGAGCATTACATCAAGAAAGTGAAGCTTTGGGCGAACGGATCGAACAACTCGCCTCCGACTTTCGACACACTCTTGAAGACAAGCTATCATCACAAATGGACGAGTTCCGTGCCATGTTGGCAAACCGCGCTTCTTCCACTTCATCAAGTTCAAGATCAAGATGGCGCCACTCAAGACACGACTCGTCGGACACCTCTTCGGATGCAAGTCTTCTACAAGCACGATCTCATCGCCCTCAAGTACATGAAGAACGGCAAGCTCCAAGAAACCCATTACGTGGCAATGGTTTGCAAGACCATCTTCGAGAGCGAGAATGCCAAAACCGGCGAGCAAACAATAACATGGAGCAAGATGAAGTTCCATAACGCCAACGTCAAGTACACCAAGACGACGACGCTCTACTACAAGAACAACTTCTTCGTGAGGAGCAAGCACTTCAAGCTCAACGTGCCC
Organism: Elymus sibiricus; assembly: GCA_039707655.1. NCBI lineage: Eukaryota > Viridiplantae > Streptophyta > Magnoliopsida > Poales > Poaceae > Elymus > Elymus sibiricus. Next base: position 201,568,820 of record CM077668.1, read on the forward strand.
TACGAGAAGCAACTCGCAACGTCGCCGAACGCAACCGCCGTGTGCGAGAACAAGAAGAGGTCCCATGACGCGAGCAGCAAGAAGAAGCCGAAAGAAATGAGGAGTGCCAAGAGATGAGGAACCGTGCAAGAATTCCATGACCTTGGTGTCAAGACAATCAAGGTGAGCACGACGAGCAAGAGCTAAATGATCCTTCTCCAAGACACGAGCGTCATCGTCACCGCCAACAAGACAATGAGGAGCGCTACGACAAGCTCAAGTTCACAATGCCTAAATTCTCCGGTGGAAATGATCCCGAAGAATACCTCTCGTGGGCATTGAAGGTCGACAAGATATTTCGCCATCACAACTATGACGAAGAAAAGAAGATCGCCATGGCATCTCTAGAGTTCCAAGACTATGTTCTCATTTGGTGGGAGCAAGTGATCGCAAGGCGTCAAGAGAAGGGCGAGCCACCCATCGCGACTTGGAATCAAATGAAGGATGTCATGAGAGCTCGTTTTGTGCCTACACATTATAACCGTGACCTCTTCAAGAAACTCCAACTACTCAAGCAAGGCACCAAGTCGGTTGAAGAATACTATCAAGAAATGGAAGTATCCATGATACGAGCCAATGTCAAGGAAGATGATGAACAAACTATGGCGCGTTTCTTGAACGGCCTCAATCATCCCATCAAGAAAATAGCGGACTTCCAACCGTACTCCAACCTCCTCGAGCTAGTGCACCAAGCAACCAAAGCGAATCGACAAGTACAAGAGGACTACAAGTACTCCAAGTACTCTTCCAAGACCTACGGTTCATACACTCAAGCTTCACCGCCTACGACAACTCCTTCCACGACTTGAGCTACCACAAGTACCGGTGACAAGTCAAGCTTCAAGCAACCTTCAACATCTTCGAGTCGTCTTCCTACTACTACAAGCAACTCCAAGCAAAAACTTTCGTCATCAACAACTCCTACGAACGACGCCAAGACAAGCGCCATCAAGTGTTTCACATGCAAAGGACGAGGCCACAAGTCCTTCGAGTGCCCAACACGATGCACTATGATCATGAACGCCGACGGCACCTACGATTCCATGAGTGAAGATGAAATGGAAGCCCTTGAGCAAGTGGCCATGCACCGCCAAGTGAATGAAGATGAAGACAATCAAATCTATTGCGATAATGATTCAAGCCCCGCTCTTGTTGTCTCCAAGGTCTTGACACTTCAACAACATCAAGATGAAGACCAACGGTGCCACATCTTCCATACCAAGGCAGGTATTCAAGGACGTTCCGTCAATGTCATCATCGACGGCGGAAGTTGCCACAATTTGGCAAGCGAAGAGTTATGCTCCAAGCTCCAATTGGTCAAGAAGAAGCACCCTCGCCCCTACAAGGTCCAATGGCTAAGCGACTCCGGCACCATTCAAGTAGAGCACACCGTTCAAGTCTCCTTCAAGATTGGAGCATATGAAGATACATTGGAGTGTGATGTGGTTCCTATGTCCGTGTGCCATCTCCTCCTTGGAAGACCTTGGCAATTCGACCGCGGCGTCATCCATGACGGACGGACCAATCACTATAGCTTCAAGATGAAGGGCAAGGAATTCATTCTTCGACCTATGACACCAAGTCAAGTCATCGCGGACAAGCAAGCATCTACCCATCGTGGAGAGACAAGTGAGCGAGTGAACCACCAAAAAGAGAGTGAGTGCCACAAGCCAAAAATGAGCGACTCCACGATGAGCGACAAGAGAGATCTAGTTCTTCTAGCCACCAAAAGAGATTTGAGGGATGTGAGTGAGAGCCCATCAAGTGTTCTTCACTTTGTGCTTGTGTGCAAAGATGAAGTGGTGCGGACTAATACTTCACAACATCTTCCTCTAGTGTTGTCTCATCTCTTGCAGGAATACAAGGACGTGTTCCCCGATGAGCTCCCTCCCGGACTACCTCCTCTATGCGGAATCGAACACCGCATTGATCTCATCCCCGGTGCACCTCTACCGAACAAGGCATCGTACCGCGTCAACCCCGACGAGACCAAAGAGATCTAAAGGCAAGTGCAACATCTCATGGAGAATGGGTATGTACGCGAGAGCTTGAGCCCATGCGCCGTTCCGGTAATTCTTGTGCCTAAGAAAGATGGTTCCTATCGCATGTGTTCCGATTGCCGTCCCATCAATGCTATCACCGTTAGATATCGTCATCCCATTCCACGCCTAGATGACATGCTTGATGAACTTAGTGGAGCCACAATTTTCTCTAAAATTGACCTTAAAAGTGGCTATTATCAAATTCGCATGCAAGAAGGTGATGAATGGAAAACCGCTTTCAAAACTAAATTGGGCTTGTATGAATGGTTAGTCATGCCTATGGGGTTATCGCAAGCTCCTAGCACTTTTATGCGTGTGATGCATTATGTTCTTCGCAAATATATTGGCATTTGTGTTGTGGTTTACTTTGATGACATCCTTGTGTTTAGTGAAACTTTTGAAGATCATGTCAAACACCTTAGAGACATATTGCAAGTTCTTAGAGATGAGCGACTTTATGCTAACATGGAAAAATGCACTTTTGGTGTTGATAAGCTTGTTTTCTTGGGCTTTGTTGTCTCATCTAAGGGTGTTCATGTTGATGAAACTAAAATTGATGCTATTAAGAATTGGCCACAACCAACAAATTTGCTTCAAGTGCGTAGTTTCCTTGGCTTAGCCGGATTTTATCGACGCTTTGTGAAGGATTTTAGCACGATTGCATCACCATTGCACGCATTGAGTAAGAAGAATGCACCTTTTGTTTGGGGTCCATCCCAAGATGCCGCATTTCATGAGCTTAAGAACTTGCTTACACATGCTCCATTACTTGCATTACCCAACTTTGAGAAAACTTTTGAAGTGCATTGTGACGCTAGTGGTAATGGTATTGGTGATGTGTTAATGCAAGAGAAACGACCTATTGCATATTTTAGTGAAAAACTCTCCGGCACACAACTTAACTATCCTATATATGACAAAGAGTTATATGCTTTGGTGAGAGTCTTGCATGTGTGGGAACATTATCTCCGTCCACGTGAATTTGTCATCCATACGGATCATGAAACGCTCAAGTACTTAAAGGGTCAAACTAAATTGAACAAGCGTCATGCTAAGTGGAGTGAGTTCATTGAGTCATTTGCTTATGTTATCAAGTATATCAAAGGTAAGGAAAATGTTGTGGCGGACGCTCTTTCCCGCAAATGCATGTTGGTTACTAAACTTGAGTTGAATGTCATAGGATTTGAGCACATTAAAGACTTGTATGAGAATGATCCATCCTTTGCCATTCCCTATGCTAAATGTTCACCACATCAAACTTGGGAGTAATATTACTTGAAAGATGGTTATCTTATGAAAGCTAACAAACTTTGTATTTCCGAGTCTTCTCTTCGTTTGCTACTTTTGCAAGAAGCTCATGGCGGAGGACTCATGGGACATTTTGGACATGACAAGACTTTCGCTACGCTCTCCAAGAACTATTTTTGGCCAAAGATGTTTCAAGACGTATCACGCTACACCATCCGGTGTACTACATGCCGCAAAGCTAAGTCTAAAGCTCAATCTCATTGTCTATATATGCCACTTCCTATTCCATATCAACCATGGGAAGATATTAGTATGGATTTTGTGCTTTGTTTGCCTCGTACTCAAAATGGCAAAGACTCGGTATTTGTTGTTGTGGACCGTTTCTCTAAGATGGCGCATTTCATTCCTTGTAACAAGAGCGACGATGCTTCACATGTTGCAAATCTCTTTTGTAGGGAAATCGTGCGATTACATGGAGTGCCCAAGACGATAGTATTGGACCGCGACGTCAAGTTCCTAAGCTACTTTTGGAAGACTCTATGCGCCAAGCTCGGAATCAAGCTACTATTCTCTTCGGCATATCATCCCCAAACCGACGGCCAAACGGAGGTCACGAACTGGACGCTATTCACACTCCTTCGCGTGTTGTTCAAGAAGAACATAAGGGAGTGGGAAGAATGCTTGCCCATCGCCGAGTACGCCTACAATCAAGCAAGACATTCGACTACCGGCAAGTCCCCTTTCGAGGTCGTCTACGGCTTCAACCCGTTGTCTCCATTGGACATTCTACCGCTACCACTCCAAGAGCGCACCGACATGGACGCAAGTGCACGAGCTACATACCTCAAGAAGATGCATGAAGATACAAGGCAAGTAATCGAGCGTCAAGTACAACGACTCGCGACCAAGGTCAACATCAACAAGCACCCCATGGTGTTCAACCCCGGAGATCTTGTATGGCTACACCTTCGCAAAGAATGCTTCCCCAATGAACGCAAGTCCAAGCTACTTTCTCGAGCCGATGGTCCGTTTAAGGTGCTAGCACGGTACAATGACAACGCCTACAAGATCGACATACCACACGACAAGTACAACGTCAGTGACATCTTCAACGTCAAGGACTTATCCCCCTTCCATGGTGATGTGGATCTCGATCCGAGGACGGATCTTTCCCAAGGGGGGGGGGGGAGATGATGCGGAGCATCCCAAGGTCATCCCCATGGACTCACCTACGTCACCTCAAGTGCCACGAGGACCGATGACACGAGCACGAGCGAGAGCAATCGAGAATGAGGTGACATCACTCCTCTCACAATTTCCCTTCGATGCACATGAGAATTGGATGCTACCTCAAACGGAGATGTTATGCATACTCAGGTACCACGAGGATCATCTTGGAGAAGCTAACGGCCATGGACGATGAAGGAGGAAGAGGAGCGAGAAGGAGAAGAAGCAAGGTAGCCAGACAACAGTAGCCCGGACGATCCGGACCGTGGTCCGGACGATCCGGCCTCAGTCCGGATGATCCGGACCGGTGCCCGGATCATCCGGCTACACGGCGCCCCGGCAACAGCAAGCATGCCCATGAAGCCGGATCATCCGGACGATGCCCGGATGTCCGGACCCAGGCCCAGATGTCTGGCCCTCCCGCTGCTGTTTTGACCCGCCCGGACGTCCGGGCGCCCGCCTGGATCATCCTGGCTCCCGACAGCCGGATCGTCCAGGCCAGCACCCGGATCGTCCGGGCCCCCCCGTTTCAGCCCATGTGTACTATGGCCCGATGCCCATATGTGTATTTCGCCCCCATGACTATAAGTACTCCCTCTCCCCCATGTTTTTAGGGTTAACAAAGTATTGGACTTAGAGTTTAGAGCTTTGCTCCTCCGTACCTCTCCTCCGGAGATCAAGACCTCCTCATTGGAAAGATCCACTCCGGATATCAAGACCTCGACTCCTCTTCGGATCGGGATGAACTAGCTACCGTGTATCCTCCGGTGTTGACTTTGTATCGTGATTCATCGGATGTGTATGTGGATCTAGTGCATGTGTGATTTGTGATTGTGTCAATTGAGTCTTCGTGTTCTTCGTGTTCTTGCCTTTTCCCCCTCCAATTGTGAAAAGATCGACGAACTAGGGTTTCACCCTACATCACATGGCCTGGTCGGCGTCACTGTCACTGGGACAACTGGATTCGCCTGAGACTGATAGCGAGCTATTTTTTCCAGTTCACAATACTTAAGTTGTTTGCTCCTCTAATATGCAGAGTTTCCTGGGCAATTACATGGTTGCTGCATATTGCCCCCTTGTCACTATTTTGTGAATGTGATGAGCTGATATTTCCAACTATCCTTGTTCAGTTCACTAACTTATATATATCTACATTATCATGCATTATTTTTGGAAAGGAAATGTATGAAATGCACACAAAAATGTTTTAAAGCTCCCCCGTCTATTCAAGCAAGTACGTGCCACACAGGAAAATAGAAGTTGAGAGGTTTAGGATGACATGATGTCTACCATTGCAGATATACTTCTTCTGGTACTTGTCTTCCTACCATGGTTCCTGTTCTAGGTTGGCCGCCACTCAAATCTGAAATTGAAGATGGTGCTTCTAAAGATCAGGTGCAGCGCACTAATTTCCAGAGAAGTTCGAGTGACATGCCACTGTTTGCCATGGTGTTGAGGTAAAACTGCACGCCTTCTTAATTTATTCATGGCCTTGATTTCTCAAGTCAGAATGGAAGGTCTTTCTCATAAATAAATGCGATTAAGCTTACATCCTCTTCTTGCATTGAACAAAATGTGTTACCATGTTAGCTGCTGAGCTAGCTACAGTTCTATTTATTTGACTAGCCATGATATTACCAAAGGTCACAACTAAGTCGATTCTGATGTACCCCAATAGTAGGAAAGAGCTATTAGATGAGTGGATTTTTCATACCCCCATGTACCTTCAATTTAGACCGTTCAGTTTGCATCAAGATCCATGCTATCCTGGTATATAAATTTCTCTTTTTTTGTTTCGTCCAAACGAGAGAACATTTGACCTTGAAACTTTGCAGGTCAACTATACACAAGTGCCACTCTTTTGTATAAAATGTTTCCAATTTTTTTGATGAAACTTAAATTTGTCAAATTTTAAATTTTGAATGAGTTGTACCTTGAAATTTTGCAGGTCAACTATACACAACCAACAGGGTTGTCGAGGCCGCCGGGGTTCGCGTGGGGGCTGACGAAGCCCCCATCCCGTCTCGCCTAGTGGGTGCGGAAGTTCACGTCGCGGGTGTTGATGATGATGCCAGAGGGCATGGACTGCGGCGTGCCGCGCCGAGGAGTAGGCCGTTGTTGTTGTGCCCATCGCCAAGGCCTACTGAATCTGGCCGACAACTGGTTAAACCTTTACCGAATAGAATGCGAGACAAAATAGATACCAACCGGGATGCAAAATATCAGGACGTATAGCGATGTGAACCTGACAGCAATGTGTGTGGTGTATGTAGTTCGGTAAAGTTGCATAGTAGTATGATTGATTTTATCTACCGTGTGATCGCCTTGTACAAGGGGACGATTGAGTCTACATGGTTGGTAACTGTTTGTTCTTTATACTACCTTGATAGTTGATGTATGGATCGGAAGTTTTTCCCGCAAAAAGGGGATGATGTGGGCCCCTTTGACGTCCGAACATGCCCAAACGTATGAGGGAGAAATGAGTTTCGACCTTGGATACGACCTTAATCATTTGTTTGGTTCATCTACATGCATTGTAGCCCATAGCAACGCACGGGCTACACTATTTTGCATTTCGTCTATAAATAATTTGAATACAAATTTGAACTGCAGCGATGGTACTTGAAACTACTATTGCTTGAGCCTACTTGAGCCGTGCTTCTGGTCTCCCATTGGTATGTGGTACCCCATGTAACATTATGTTTCTCTGATAAATTAACGGATGTGTAGGTGGGACCATTCCAAGAATCAGACCTACCAATATGAGAGGTTAAATGCAAGAAACGAGAATAAGGCGAATACGCTGACAATTGTTTCACGCCCTTTGAGAGTGCTAGTTATCGACTAGAGGAGGGGGGGTGAATAGGCGATTTTTATGAAAGGCTTCGAAAACAGGCAATGTCTTCGAAGCAAGCGAAAACACGATGAGAACTAACAACAGTTGTAACTAAGATGAACAGATATGACAGGCATAGGCATCATACATACAAGCATGCGTTGAACATAAACACAAGAAGCATGATGACAAATGAACAAACAGATGAATGGCTTAAGGGAATATCTTCAAACACAGACAATCATGCAAAAGCTTCACAGTATGAAACAGTAAGTAAGGGAATTGAAGGGATATAACCAGTAGCTCGGGGAAGACAATGATTTGTTTGACCAGTTCCAACTGCTATGACAGTTGTACGTCTGGTTAGGGAGGCTGAGATTGAACTCAGAAGACCACTTCTTCACCTTATTCCCCTTGAGCTAAGACCCACAGGTCTCACCCAATCACTCTGGTAAGTCTTCAAGGTAGACTTCCAAACCTTCACAGACTTCGTTCACTGGCAATCCACAATGACTCTTGGATGCTCAGAACGTGACGCCTAACCGGCTGGAAGATCACAGTCTTCAAGTGTAATAAGTCTTCGGTTCACTCGGAACAGAATGTCTTCAGTGATGCTCAATCACTTTGGGCTCTGGGTGTTTTGGGTTTTGTCCTTGCAAGGATTCTCTCTCAAAGGCTTCGAGGTGGGTTGCTCTCAAACGACAAAAGCCGTGCACTAACTCGGAGCAGCCACCAATTTATGATGGAAGGGGTGGCTATTTATAGCCAGGAGGCAACCCGGCATGATTTGTCCGAAATGACCTTGGGTCATTGGGGAACTGACACGTGTCCAACGGTCGGAATTTGAACACACGCGTCAACTTTACTTGGGCTCCAAGCAAAGCTGACTCAACCAACTCTGGAAGAGGTTTTCTCTCATTTTTCTTCGCTCGAAGACATAGGATTTAGGTTGAGCATCATGTCAGTTTCTGACTTCGTTTACCTCGACCCCACTTAATAATATGGTGGTTCCTATGAGTCAAGAAAGAAGAAAATGAAACTACCAAAAGACTAAGTCTTCGCGTTCCATTGGCTTCAAGTGAATGTCTTCATGAGTCATTATCTTCAACATGAATGTCTTTGTGAACCACCATTGTCTTCAATGTCTTCATACATTTTTAGGGGTCATCTTTGATGGGTAAACCGAATCAATGGGGACTTCTACCTGTGTTAACCTGTGAATCTCACAAACACATTAGTCCCTTAAACCAAGTTTGTCTTCAATACTCCAAAACCAACAAGGGGTGGCACTAGATGCACTTACAATCTCCCCCTTTTTGGTGATTGATGACAAACTGGTTGAAGTTTCAACGGGAATAAAAATATGTGAAAGTTTAAGGAACAAGGTGTTTGGCTTCATGAATTTTGAGGAGCTCCCCCTGAAGATGTGCATATAAGTAATTTGCTTTTGAATGTAAATGCACATGGCAGGCTTTACTTTGTGGAGATCTGCCTCTTTTCATGAAGTCAAAAACATAGTGCATAGAGATATTATGAAGATAATGAAATGCACAATGAAAAATGGGCGTCCGCAGAATGACTTCAAGCGCATAAGATCAGATATAACAGTCACGCAGAAATGAAGTAGCAAATGTAGCAGATGTCCATCAGGACTTAAGTTTACAACCCAAATAACCAAATGTTCAAAATGGGAGTTTGCAAACTTCACAAAATATAACAAGCCCGACCCAAAATGCCCGCTTGAAGACTATCAACCCATATGTTTCTCCCCCTTTTGGCATCAAATGACCAAAAAGGTGTGAATACATAGAGTGTCTAAACGTCCCGAGAAGGCGACGAAGATGTTGGGGCAGCCGGCTCGATGGTGGAGTTTGGCGGTGCAGACGGGCCTGATGCAGCATCGTGGTGCAGTGAAGTCATCGCAGGAGAAGTGGCATCATCTTCTTCATCAACCACCCTGGCATGAACTGTGGGCGTGAAGAAGAGTAGTCGGAATCTTCAAGTGATGGCGTAGCACGCCACTTCTCAGTTGCCGGGGGCTTGGAGTCAAACTTGAAGCCTTCATTGAAGCGATCGACAGCAAGATCATCTTCAGAGCATAGATTCCTAACAACCGGAACTGCCCCCGTGTCGTCCTCTGGGCGGCTCGGGCGGATCCTGATCCCCTTTTTCCGGGCGCCCTCTCCTCGTCGCCGCCTGTCGGCACCGCTGGGCTTGCCTGCGCGGCCGACGGCGGCGGCGGGGCCTCGTTCCCGTGGCGTTTAGGCAGTGCTTTTGATGCGGAGCATCCTACGGACATCACCATGTCAAGAGTCCGTTCGGCAAGTGACACGTGCGACATCTACTCCACATACATAAAGGTGAATCATCTCCTTTACACGTGTTCACTTGACCCCTTCGAGGATGGTATACTACTTGACACTCCTCTCGTGTGCATGCATAGGTATTGCCGGAGCTTCACAGATGTCGAGGAGGAGTGCAAGCGCCAAGGAACAACTACACCATCCGCGAGGGAATCATGGAAGAGATGACGGAAGAAGATGGAGCTGCTGAAGTTACACAGGCCAGGCATCCGGGCCAAGGTCGGTCATCTGGCGCCGGCGCAGACAAGAAGGACAGCAACAACTGGCGGGTGAAGAGCATCAGTGGCCGGACATCCGGCGCGTGCCCGGACATCTAGCGCCTCACCACCGCCCGGACATCCGGCCTCCTTCCCGGAAATCCTGCGAAGGACTACAGAAGAACGGCCACCGCCAGGCCGGACATCCGGCCAGTGCCCCGGACATCCGGCATCTCGCGAACGGCCGGACATCCGGCCCCCATCCCGGACATCCGGCGCCTGCCTGCGCGCAGAGTAGGGCCAGAGGCCCATGTATCCCCTCTCACTTACCCCTTCATGGACTAGCCTATATATACTCCTCCCCCACCTCATTTCTAGGGTTAGCTAAGATTAGAACTACACATTAGAGCTTAGCTCATGTACCTCCCCTTATGGGATTCCTCTTGAGGGAGAAGGATCTCACTAGATCATCAAGACCTCCTAAGGGAGAAGGATCTACCTAGATCATCAAGACCTCATCTCCTCTTGGATTTGGGATGAACTCTACCTTTGTATCTTTCCCTTTGTTGTTCATGTACCTTGTGATCTTGTGTGTTTGTTAGTCTAGTGGATGTGTGATTGGACTTGTTCTTGAGTGTTTCTCTTGTGATTTCTCTCCATTCTTCCCCGTGTTCTTCGTGTTCTTCGTAGGATCGCCCTCCAATTCATGAAAGATCGTCAATTAGGGTTCCACCCTACATCATCTTGGTATCATGAGCCACGTTGATCACGAATTTGGAGTCCTACCCCCTACTTTCTAGCCTAATTTGATTGTTCTTGCCCAATTTCGAAAATCCCCACCAAAAAGAGCCCCAAAAATTTTCTTGCATTTTGTTGTTCTTTTGAGATTTTGTTGTGTTTGATCCATGGATTTGCTGTGTTTCAAGTGGATCTAGCTTTTCCCCATCTTCTCCATCAATTTCATCCACGAAATCCGTCGAATTTTGACCCCAAAATCATCGAATTCCGCCCCAAATCGAGTTTTTCGAGCCCCAAATCAAATCCGGGATTTGTCGGGCCAGACATCCAGGCCTTGGGCCGGACATCTGACTCCTGAAGCGCAAAATCATGCAAGTTTCTGGACACAGAACCCCGGATTTCTGGCCTAGAGCCCGGACATCCGGCCCTTGGAGTTTCAGCCTCCCGTGTTTCACCGTTTTGACCATAACTAATTCATCTGGAGTCCGATTTTGACTTTCTTTAGCTCATTGGATATCTATTGGCATCCCCCATCCCACAAAAATACTACCAACACCATTTGACTCAATCCAATTTTGTGCATTTTTGCATCTTTGCCTAGGCCCTCCACCATATCATCCGCATAACCACCATAGCTTTCCGCAACCTAACCCATTTTGATCCTCATTGCATTTGTGGTTGCTTGAGTTGTGATTCGAGTCTCCTAAGGTGTTTCAGCTACTTAGGGATGGTTGCTTCTTCATCAACCACCACCATACACTTCCGCCAGCCTAACCCAATTTTGTTTGAGATTTTGAGTTTGCGGTTTCCGTTTCCTAAGGTGTTTCAGCTAATTAGGAACGGTTCAACATCGACAACACCGCCACTCATCATCGCCACGGACTCGTCATCGACAACGACCACTTCACCCTTTGACACCATAACCGTAAGCAAGTACGGTAACTTCAACGACATCATTGTACATTTCCTTGCCATTGCTTTGATAGCCCCGAGCCTATTGCGTACCTTACCTATCGAGACTAGCGAGTTGAGAATTGTCGGGCCATGCTCTTTGTGCACCTTAGTGATACACTTACGCCGCATAGCTACATTTAGTGTGCAATCATCTTGTTATCATCATTGTGCCATTAAGTCTCCCCCGTGCATATCTTACATACTTGTCTCATATCTTGGCTCGAGCATCAAGCATTGTGGCAAAGCATACAAAAAAAGAGCGAAATCTTTTAAGCAAAAGAGGAGATACAAAAGAGCTTGTAAGCAATAGAAATAGCATTGAGCCATCTTGCATAGTACATACTCTTGGAGCATACATACATAGCATACTTGGGATTGAAGACGGCACGGTTACTCGCATAGGTTGGTGCACAAGCGTATCTAGCCCATTTGAGCAATCGAGCTATTGTCTCTCTAACATCCGTGCAACAAGAGCTTTTCCGTGGTAACACATTTTGTGGTCATTCCTTGGTTGCCGGATCCCACTTATCTATCCATGTGTGTGTTTCCTTCGTGCCACCATAGCTATTGATCTATTTGCTTTACATTGCAATTTTGTGAATCTTCCTCAACATTTTCCATATCATTGACTAACACTTGCTTGAATTTTGTGCCACTTGTCCTAACCAAGCCACTCGATAAGCTTTAATTTGTAGGTGTCAGTGAACAAGTCCGGTACCAATTCCACTATTCTCTCAATTCACATTGAGTGACGCGGGATACATCCTCAACTTTGGGAAAAAGTATCTTGGTATTGTTTATCTCATTTCCTACTCACCTTTGCTCGAGTCTTGTGATGGATAGGCAAAGCACATCAACTTCGGTCTACAACCACAATGACGAGTTTGATGCCATGAAGAACCACTTGGACGCCAAGATGGATGCTCAAATGGAAGAACTCAAAGCCCTCATCAAGACCGGCAAGAGGTCTTCCTCATCTTCGAGAAGACGCTCAAGTGCACATGCTTCCGAGCTACCATCTCCGGCAAGATCACATCGGCATCGACATCATCACCGACAAGAACATGAAGGTCAAGAGCTTAACACCAACCACCGCTCTACTACTTCACCGTCTACCTTGGCATCTTCGCCAAGCGACTTCACGGCATCTTCGCCTTTGGACATGCGGCATCTTCGCCGACAAGCACCTCAAGATTACGCTCAAGAGAAGCTCCCCAAGCTCAAGTCCGTGACTTCCGCAAGCTACTACGACCTCGACACCGACCACGAGATTCCTTTCTATGGGACTCAAGACCCCGAGGAGTATCTCGAGTGGGAGCGCAAGATGGACGACTACCTCAAGCTACATCAAGTCCCCTCCAAAGATCAAGTGAAGTGTGCCACAAGTAACTTTCATGACTACGTGTCGACATGGTGGCTTCACACACCTTCGAAGAGCTTCAACATGAGTTGGCCCAAGACGAAAAGCGAAGCGGCGAGAGTTTTTGCCTTACACCTACACGGAACATCTTCTTCGCCAATTGGAGAACACCATACAAGGATCCAAGTCCCTCGACTAGTACTTCATGGAGATGAAGAAAGCCTTGCGACGAGCCGGCGTGGACGACCCCATTTGGATGAAGTTCCACTTCATGATGGGATTGAACAACGACATCTCCAAGACTATCTTCATCGACAACTACGAGTCTCTCGACGACATCTACATTGCTGCTCTCAAGGCGGAACATGACCAGATGAATGCCAAGGCTTCTCCACCCCAAGCACACTCCGCGAAGACCAAGCTCCAAGATGGCGAGCATGAGGATAGTACTACCACGTTGTCCAAGCCCGACAAGCTCCAAGACGATGCTCCCAAGTTTGACGTCACCGCCATCCCTCTTTGTGGCATTGATGATGCCGAGTATACCATGACTCTTTTTGAAGATGGTGCGGCGACGTGTATGACTACGGAGCCTCTCAAGGAACATGCCTTGGAGGCGAGCGACAAGGTGGCGAGCAACGATGATGCTTCCATCTTTCGAGGCGAGAGTGAGATGATTGAGCATGGGATTTTCCCTTCGGTCATGGAGGCGAGAGTTGATGTGCCATCTTCGGCCTTCATCCACGGCGACGGTGACGAGATGGTTGATCATGGGATTTTCCCTTCGACCACGGCGCCGTTTGGAGATGACTTGAGCGACATGAGCACCCATATTGAGAGTGAGAGCGAGTTCACCACTAGCCCCATATATGATGAGTTGCTCCAATTCCCATGTGAGGAGAGCCACAACCCCCACCACTTGAGTGAGATGAGTGACTCCACCATATGTGATTTTGAGTGCACCTACTTTGAGGGAGTGAGTGAGCCACCACAAGAGTTGAGAGAGGAAGTTGATAGGTCTTGTGAGGCCGTTTTGAACTCTAACGACTTACCCTCTACCTCTATTGTGTCTTCTCATTTGGTGCTAGGTCCCATATATGATGACGCGCTGATTCTCGATGACTTCGTCCTCCCTTTGGACAAGACGATGGCCATGGTGGAATATGATGCACCCCTCACATGGTTCCATCACGATGAAGATGACCACGACTTGGTCTTTACCACCTCACCTACACCACATGAGTGGAATGACAAAGGTAACATAGGTGAAGGTGATAAGCTAGTCCCACTAGTGGACATTGATTGCTTGCATGATGTTGATCTTCCTATTGACACGCTTCTTGCTAGTATGATTTCCCCATGCGATGATTTACCCATTTATGATGAGTTTGATGATTGCCATGTGGAGTCTATTAGTTGTGATGCCATGTTGCATAGGATTTCTTGTGTGAATTCTCTTGGTCACATCAAGTTTGACGATCCGCTTGACTTGTCATATGCTATGCATGAGATCAACAATATGTCCAATTTGCAATTTGATCGTAGTAACTACGCATATGCCATTAAAATAAACCCTATTTGCACATATGGCATAGATGACAAGCCCATGGTTATTGGCATTTGTTTTTCTTGTGATGATATTGATATGCTCTCTTTGCGTCATTGCCATCATATGCCATGCCATGACCATCTAGCTTCGGGCATGCATTATTTGCCATGTTGTCAATTTTCTCCCTATGATGTTTCCGCTATTGCTCATGAGGAGACCCCCATAGTTTCCTCATACATTTTAGGAGATTTTGATCACTACCATCCATTGCATGATCCTCATAATTATGCGCACAATATGCTCCCCATGAATAAATATGATATTGATGTGCCATACACTTGCATGTTCAATTTGTGTCCCCATCATGTTATACATAACAACTATTCTTTCATGATGGATGACATGTTCATATACCATGCCTCAAATTTCTTTGAGCATTGCTTGTTTTGTGCTAACTCTCACGTGCACATACACATCATGATGGATGATGTGTACATTTACCACGCACACACTTTCTTTTGTTTGTGTCTTTCTTGTGTAGGTCATCACACTTACTCGTCAACCTCGCAAGCGCACGAGTTGACGAAACGAGCTCTAGAGAGCAATGAAGATGTGCGCCACATTGGAGTGCTTACCCTCCACCCGCCCTCTTCGCGATGAGCCTTCGCGCATTTCTTCTACATGTCCCTCACATGGTTTTGGGTTATTGTCCATTACATATTCTATGCCCATCTTGCCATGTTCACTTTGCATGATATGCTCATTTCCATTTGGATGACATGCTTTTGTGACCCATGCTTTGCATTTCACATGATCCTTGATTCTAGTACTTATATGTGTATTTGCAAGCTTGGTGGAGATATTGCTTGTTATTGCCATGTTTCATTTGTGCCCAATGCCTATGATGATATTTTGATATTGCTTTGTGTTCATGCTTGCGATATGTCATGCACATTGCCTCTATCTACTATTTGCTCACATGACATGATTGCCATGATTTCCTCTAGTATGTTGCATCTTCGCACTACTAGTTTGCATGACATGATTACTATGATTGCTTGCCTTGTTGCATCACCGATGATTCATACTTGCTCGTTTCATGCGGTTGATGGCATCCATTTTCATGCTTTGCACATGATTACTATTGAATGTTGTCATATGTCTCCATATGTTGCCTCTCTCATGCTAGATGATTTGCCATGTATTGAGTGCAACAATGCTTTTAGTCTTGATAATGAGATTGCCCCCTTAGCTTTCTCCCATATACTTGGAGCTTTTGACATATTTCGTGTGAAGCATGCTTGTCTTCATTCTTTGCACCATATACCTAGTGCCATGAATATATCCATTGTTGCATCATATTATTCATGCACTTTTGCTTCTAATGGTTATGTGCAAGAGAAGAGAACCATCATGATGGATGATGTGTTTATCTACCATGCACATACGTTCTTTGCTTTGTTGTGTGCATGTGTAGAATCGTTCGACCCCGTGTCTTCCACTTCACATGAATTGACCATTCGAGCTCTTGAGAGCGAGCCACTTTTGACTCACGAGCTTCTGCAACGCATTTGCTACCACTTCGGCATTGTGAAGGACGCACAAGGACATGCTTTCGAGGTGATATCCTTCTCTCTCGAGAACCCCAACACCATGAGCATGAATATTGTGGAGCATACTTCATGTGTTGCTTGAACCATGACACCTTGCGCACATGTTAGAGCTATTACTTTCACTCATGATTGCCACATTGCCATGCCTCATGACATATATCCCTTGTGTGTTGCATCCGACTTGTGCATTACTTGCTCCTATCATATGCTTGGTTGCAACAATGTCATTTCTTCACATATGCCATGTCCCATTGATTGCTACATGCTTGACTTGATTGCCTCACACGTGATGAACAATTGCTCTTAATATTGTGTTGAGTGCCACACTATCATCACTAAACCATATGCACATTATGCTTGGATTGTCTTGCACTCGACCCATGTGTTTCGACATCTCATCTTCTTTGGTATTGTGAATGATTCTTATGCCTACCATAGAACATTTGTTGAGCGCTTGATGCATGCTTGCTATGACCTCGAGGAAGATGCTTATTCACTTGTCACATATATTTGCATCTCTACCTCACATTTGCATGCTTGGTCCTATAGATTGCTATTGCTTCTTTCCTTTGCGCATGATGCCTTTGATTGTGCTCAATTGATATGCCTACATGACGTGCCACTATCCTTTGTCACCCCATATGATATGCATGATGACGACACTTGTTGGGTGAATCACGTCTTGAATGATTGGTTTTGCACTAACGCTAACCACATTTGTTTTTCCAAGTGTTTGTTGTCTTTGTTCCTTTTGAAGGAATCACGAGACGGTGCGACATTGGAGAGTGCCCATTTCGAACTACACGATGATAAGTTCTTGGTGATCGTCTACTTCGACACGGCGACGATATTTCTTTCCCATGGTGATTTGGATTTCGATCCGAGGACGAATCTTTTCCAAGGGGGAGGGGATGATGCGGAGCATCCTACGGACATCACCATGTCAAGAGTCCGTTCGGCAAGTGACACGTGCGGCATCTACTCCACATACATAAAGGTGAATCATCTCCTTTACATGTGTTCACTTGACCCCTTCGAGGATGGTATACTACTTGACACTCCTCTCGTGTACATGCATAGGTATTGCCGGAGCTTCACAGATGTCGAGGAGGAGTGCAAGCGCCAAGGAACAACTACACCATCCGCGAGGGAATCATGGAAGGGACGACGGAAGAAGACGGAGATGCTGAAGTTACAGCGGCCGGACATCCGGACCAAGGCCGGACATCCGGCGCTGGCGCAGACAAGAAGGACAGCAACAACTGGCAGGTGAAGAGCATCAGCGGCCGGACATCCGATGAGTGCCCGGACATCCGGCGCCTCACCACCACCTGGACATCCGGCCTCCCTCCCGGAAATCCGGCGAAGGACTACAGAAGAACGGCCACCCCGGACATCCGACCAGTGCCCCGGACATCCGGCGTCTCGCGAACGGCCGGACATCCGGCCCCCAGCCCGGACATCCGGCGCCTGCCTGCGCGCAGAGTCGGGCCAGAGGCCCATGTATCCCCTCTCACTTACCCCTTCATGGACTAGCCTATATATACTCCTCCCCCACCTCATTTATAGGGTTAGCTAAGATTAGAACTACACATTGGAGCTTAGCTCATGTGCCTCCCCTTGTGGGATTCCTCTTGAGGGAGAAGGATCTCACTAGATCATCAAGACCTCCTAAGGGAGAAGGATCTACCTAGATCATCAAGACCTCATCTCCTCTTGGATTTGGGATGAACTCTACCTTTATATATTTCCCTTTGTTGTTCATGTACCTTGTGATCTTGTGTGTTTGTTAGTCTAGTGGATGTGTGATTGGACTTGTTCTTGAGTGTTTCTCTTGTGATTTCTCCCCGTTCTTCCCCGTGTTCTTTATAGGATCGCCCTCCAATTCGTGAAAGATCGTCAATTAGGGTTCCACCCTACATCATCTTTGGTGGCGTACGAGCAGCGACCGAATGCCGTGAAGGTGGAGTTTGCAGCGACGGCGCTGGATCGGGATTGGGCGGCGGCCTCGGAGCAACGAGTGCACGTTTTCCCCTTCCCTTCCCTGAAGGCATAGGTGCATCACGTGAGAGAGATGCGGGAGCTACAGCCGCCATGAAGCCCAATGATGAGGATATATTCATGAAATATGATGATTCTGCTTGCTTAAGCTGGAAAGAAATATTGAGCCTCGTTGACAAATATCACAAGGTGAATTCATTCCTAATTGAACATGTTACTTTGATTCGGAAGAATTTTATACTACCTAAATCATGGACTTTTCGTATCACTAGGACTGAATTAATGGCGAGCCGGGTGCATGGGCAAGAAGCTATGCGCAAGGAATGATGGCAAGCACGAGGGAGGTGTGGGAGGAAGTGGCGCCATCATCACATGAAGAGAACAAAAGTTGGAAACAATATATTCCATGTCAGACTCGGATTGACAGCCAGGAAGCCCGAAATTGATATACGTGCATAATCCGTGTCCTTGGTCCAAATAAGGCGTGTAAATACAATTTGTAAAGCTTGAGTCGTGTGCTTTCCAAACTGTACACCCGCAGCCCGCGATTCGCGGTGACCCAGTCGCAGTCGTCAAAACAATACCGCGGTTGTTTCTGCCAGTTTTCCAGATATAGTCGTTTAAGTTAGGAAAGTTAGAGATATAGTTGATTTCGACCCCAACACTTGGTTGGACGTCCAGGGGTCTTTATATACCTTTGTAAGTCATGGATTTTAGGGTTGGACCACGTTTTGATTAAACTCATACCAGACTGAATTGCTTTAAGCATTCCTCTGTATTCATATTCCTCTTTGCATCGATCAGGAATATTTACCTACACCAAATTCGTTTCAATAGGGTGTATTTGCTACTGAAAGTCAAGTGCTATCTGTCGTTCCATTGGGAATTGGGAGATTGCAGAACCGCTTCGTGGTCGGTGGCTACGTGCGCAAGTGTGTGGTGTTGCGAATATCCATAGGGTTGAAGATCCATCGCATTGGCAATGGGGGAACAGCCGGAGAGTTTGTGAGCGTCTCACAAGTTATCCTACAAGTTCATCATCGACGCCATCAGCTCACTGAGAAGATCGAGCCACCCCTTATCATCTTGGTATCAGATTTCCAGTGTTTACTCGGTGAGCATACATCAATCCCTTAGATTCGTTTTGTTTTAGTCCTATACAGAAAAAGCCATACAAAAAGATTAGGTTTAGAGTTTGCTGCCATAGCCTAGATAGCATCGGTTCCAAGTTTTAGTTGCTGATCGTAGTCTTTTATTTGCGTAACTTATTTTCTGATCCGAGTCATACTAGATTGTCCAGAATTTTTCTTTCACAAGTTGGAGTCGTTCGGTTTCTGTCAAGTCTGTTCCTTCGAGTCAGTTTAGTTAGCTTAGATTAACAATCCGAATTAGATTGTGTTTCCGTTTGATAACCATAGACAACCTTTCTTCTTTTGCGTAGCACTTTCCTATTGAGACTAGCATATCCTTTGCTCTACGGGCTGCTCAGATAGGAATTTGGAGAGTGCATCATTTGTTTTGGCAAATTCAGATTGGTTACTAATTGCTCAGGTTTCTGTTGATTAAAAAGAAAAAAAGAAAAAAAAACAAGAAAGAAAGAAAAAAAAGAGAAAAAAAAGAGAAAAAGAAAGCTCTACGTGAAAGTTTGATACTGTTTTGGAGACGTGTTTAAGTAATTCTGCCATGTTCATTGCACTAGTAGATTGAGCAATCTTGTGCCCGTATACTTTGAGCGTTTTGCTAGTGTCTCTCCTGTGCAATTGCAACACGAGCATCACTCCGACATACCATAATTTTGAGCTCAATTTCAGAGTTGCATTTGCCCCATTTATCTCCACCGTGTGTGTTTCCGTGGGTCTTTTTGTCATACGATCAGCACTAGGATTTGTGAATTGGTGTTGTTAGGTATCCCAACCAAGCTCCACCATATACCCTGGTTTGTTGTGTGATAGTTTTCACCCTCGGTATTCGCTACATCACATCCACACACGTTCTGCCTCTACAAGTTGGTAAGCTATTCTAATTCACTTTGGAACGGTAAGATACCTTGTTTCTTTCAGTTTTGAGTGTTTTCCACCTATACATACTTGTTGTTCACTAATCATGGCAGAAGGTGCTGAGGATAATTTGGAGTCTCGAAGATATGACTTCCTCCGCAACAAATATTGTAGTGCCACCTTTTGGGAGGAAGAACATGGTAACTTTGATGGAGATGGGCTATTTCACCATGATGTGGTGATTGGAGAGCGACGTGCTGCAGCCACCATTGACGGATCCTCAACTCTTAATTTGATCAGCATTGAGGTTGTAGAGAAGTTGCAGCTACCTACATGTGCTCGTACAATGCCATACCTCCTGCACTCATCGTATGGCACATTGCTGATTTCACACACCGCTGATATTCCTATTACTATCGGAGTGCATACCGAGGTTGTGCGATGTGATGTATCTCCTATGCCACTTGATTCTTGTCACATTTTGTTGGGAGATCATTGGTGCAGAAAGTTTCAAGTTCAACCTTGCCATCAAGTCAACAAAATTTCTTTCAAGTGGAACATGAAGCGGCGTGTTTTGCTACGTGCTCCAGCCGACAAATTTCATGAGTATCATCTTCTTCGCAAGGAGAGGACAAAAGAATTTTGTTTGTCTGCTAAGTACAAGGTTATCATGGATGGTGACATTTCAGTTATATGTCATTTTAACCACGATGTGTATCACAACCCATGTGAGAATGAGAGCCACATAGCCAAATTGAGTGTGAGTGTTATCAAAAGTGAGTTGTGTGATTCCACTAAACGTGAGGATGAGAGCATCCATTCTGAGAGTATGAGAGAGACAGACAACATGAGTGTAGTAGATGATAGGACATGTGAGGACATTTCTCCTAATGTAATCATCTCTATTTCTACTATTGTTTCTTCTGATTTGCAGGTTGCTTTTGAAGAAAGGGAGCTAGATGCGCAACAACCTGCATCATTTGAAGAGGTGTCGATGGTACCTCCTTCTACATTGGAGGATGTTCCTGAACATAGCGTTGTTTTCAACCTACAAGCAGTCACAACGAAATATTGTGAGTCTAATCCTTTGCTGGTAAATTCTTGTGATTTGATTTGCACTCATGTTACAACACCATGCAATAAATTGCAAATTTTGGATTTTGATCATGTGGTACTACTTACACATAAAGAAGTTCTCGCAAGAATACCACCTGCTGATATTCTATATTCCATCATGCTAAATGAACCTATTAGTTTGAGTTGTGCTATAAATAAGATTTCTGAAATTTTACATCTGAACTATAGCACATATGCCTATAGTTTCACATTTAATTTAATTGGTGAATATAGCATGACTGATAATTTTCTGGTGGATCACATATGCATTACCTGTGATAAGATTGCTGATTTGAAACTTGCTGTTTTGAGTCCTATATGCTATGTGACAGTGTCGTTTTGCTTTGGGACAGTAGCTAATTTTCATGAGAATATGAAATATCATTTTGGTCTAGTTGATTTATTGCGGCCAAAAAAAAATTCAGCTATGTCGAATTGTGCTGATCTTGTTGAAATAGAATCTGATCCATTGTGTTTGTTCCAACACCTGTTGCATTTGTATGCTATTGCTATAGACTTCACTTATATTTGCAAACTGAGTTGCATCTTACACGCTGCGAGTAATGATGATGATCATACATATGTTTGTTCTACATATCAAAGTGGCGCAGTTGAAGCATGGTATCCAATATATATACATTTGAACATTTTCGATTGGTTTGACCTTGGTTATAGCAAATTTGGCCATCGATCTTCTGTGAGGACATTAGACTTAATACTGAACAATAAGACTTTATACATATTTGTTCCTCATTCTGATCATGACTATATGAACTTCACCTATACTTGCAATTATGATTGCCAATTCCTGAGATATTATGTGTTCCCGTATGGACATTTTGTCTTGTATACTTGCAATTTAAGTTGCATATTGCATATTGGGAATCTTTTTCATGACAACAAAAATGATACAGCATGTTATATATACATATATTACGCGTACACGTTGTTCTTTTTGTTTCTGCCATTTTCAGCTTACCCAAAGCCGCGGACGGCTTTTCTTGAAGAAAGGGAGGATGATGAGGATATATTCATGAAATATGATGATTCTGTTTGCTTAAGTTGGAAAGAAATATTGAGCCTCGTTGACAAATATCACAAGGTGAATTCATTACTAATTGAACATGTTACTTTGATTCGGAAGAATTTTATACTACCTAAATCATGGACTTTTCGTATCACTAAGACTGAATTAATGGCGAGCCGGTTGCATGGGCAAGAAGCTATGCGCAAGGAATGATGGCAAGCACGAGGGAGGTGTGGGAGGAAGTGGCGCCATCATCACATGAAGAGAACAAAAGTTGGAAACAATATATTCCATGTCAGACTCGGATTGACAGCCAGGAAGCCCGAAATTGATATACGTGCAGAATCCGTGTCCTTGGTCCAAATAAAGCGTGTAAATACAATTTGGAAAGCTTGAGTCGTGTGCTTTCCAAACTGTACACCCGCAGCCCGCGATTCGCGGTGACCCAGCCTCAGTCGTCAAAACAATACTGCGGTTGTTTCTGCCAGTTTTCCAGATAGAGTCGTTTAAGTTAGGAAAGTTAGGGATATAGTTGATTTCGACCCCAACACTTGGTTGGACGTCCAGGGGTTTTTATATACCTTTGTAAGTCGTGGATTTTAGGGTTGGACCACGTTTTGATTAAACTCATACCAGACTGAATTGCTTTAAGCATTCCTTTGTATTCATATTCCTCTTTGCATCGATCAGGAATATTTACCTACACCAAATTCGTTTCGATAGGGTGTATTTGCTACTGAAAGTCAAGTGCTATCTGTCGTTCCATTGGGAATTGGGAGATTGCAGAACCGCTTCGTGGTCGGCGGCTACGTGCGCAAGTGTGTGGTGTTGTGAATATCCATAGGGTTGAAGATCCGTCGCATTGGCAACGGGGGAACAGCCGGAGAGTTCGTGAGCGTCTCACAAGTTATCCTACAAGTTCATCATCGACACCATCAGCTCACTGAGAAGATCGGGCCACCCCTTATCACCCAGATCGTGGGGTGCTAGCACAAGGGTGCAGCGGGTTTAGGCGGTGGCCAGCCTGCAGGTCGCAGCCGTCGCCCAAGCTGCCCATCGGGAGGTGGCGGCCATGGTGGTCTTCCGCTCTGACTCAAGGCTTGAGGCGCCATGGATCTTGCCGTATGCTGTGTATGGCACTGCCTTAGACCCAAGTGGTTGCGGCAGCAGCTAGACAACATGGCCTATGGTATTGACCTTTTGATTTGGCGACAACGGCAATTTCCTGTGTCACATGGTTTGCGATGAGGACGACAGAGCTAGTAGCAGCGCGCGGTGGTGTTGTCTGATGCAGATCAGCCATCAGTTGCTACTTGTGAGGAAGGTACGGGGTCTCCGAAGTGTCCCGGAGTCAGGATTTTGGTGGTGCCGGTGTCCTTCCTCTTTGTCAAATACTTTGTCGTGTTGTCGCGACCGGCTCTCACCGTGGCTCCTCAGCATGTCGTCAAGACCATGTGCGTATGCAGCTGCGGGGATCAAGGCAAGTGGAGGAGACAACATATGATGACTTCGATTGGATGGTCTCGAGCTCCAGGGTGAAAACCCTAGGTCTGACCCTTGGTTATACCAGACAATGGCGGCGTTCCCGGCGTCGTTACCCTGATGAAGGCATTGCTTGGAGTTTACTCGGACTTGATCTTCAGGGTGAAAACCCATGGTCTAACCTGGGTGGTTGGATCGGGCGACGGCGGCGCTTGCGCGTCGTTCTCTTCCCGAAGGCTTTGCTTTTGGAGAATCTTCATCGTAGTTATTATGCTGTCAAGAGATGGTTGGTGTGGATGGTCATTAGTGTATGTCATCACTCGTTGTTTTCATTGCTTTCGGGATTTTTTTTCCTTCTTTTGTCCCTGCCTATGCATAGCTTCGGTCTTTAATGGCTTTGCTATTTGCCGGCGTGATACTTTGTGTGCGTGTGTTAGTGTTGGCTGTGTGCATCTTTGTTATGCAGAGGCCGGGTGTGTACTCACTATAATTGTATCCCTCGATGCTATATCTTGAGTCAATAAAGAACACCCTTTGTCGAAAAAGAAGTGTAAGGCTCTTCCAAGCACGGCGACTTGCTTCATGAGCGACAAAAGCATTTTTGGTAGAAAGATTGCGTATGCGATTGACGTCAGTGAGAAGACTTTGCATCTGACGCTTCATCCAGTCGTGATGCTTATCATGTTTTTGATGAAGAGAAACAATAAGTTCCCTATTTGTCATCACCTTGGCCCGCTTTTGAGGCCTTTGTGGAACTATACTGGTAGTGGCTTCAGTGTTGGCTTGACGTGGTTGCCGAAACTGACCAGCAAGTTCAGAAGTAGGGGCCACATTGGGAAGATGAATAGCTTCCATATGAGCAGAGTGGCTTGCTTCAACAATTCATGGATCTTTATCTGCTGAAGGGTAAATGACTTCATGTGGTGCATCAACTTCAGGCAGAAATATGTGATGTGTGCGACCAGAGGGTTCGTATTGCACTGTTGAGCGGATCTTGATGAGGCGCATGATCCAGGGCGCATAGAACTTAAGTCCAAATAGATCCATTCCAGAAGCAGCAAGTTGTCTGATGAAGAAGTCATGCGTGTTGAATCTGATGCCATTGATGATATAGTATACCAATGTCTTCATGGTGCCTTCAAGCTTGGCTGAAGATGAATGCCCTTTAATCG
The DNA here is from genome assembly GCA_039707655.1 of Elymus sibiricus. NCBI lineage: Eukaryota > Viridiplantae > Streptophyta > Magnoliopsida > Poales > Poaceae > Elymus > Elymus sibiricus. Next base: position 201,593,781 of record CM077668.1, read on the forward strand.
GCCATAGAGTGTTGCGAAGAATGTGATAGACAGTACGAGGCAAGTACTCAAGGTTTTTGACAAGAAATTCCTTGGGGTATTCAGCTTCAAAAGGCAATGGCTTCATCATCGTAAGCATTTCAGTCATGTTGGGCTCAGGCTTCTGGAAAATGCTCTCAACCTCTTTCGCATAGGCAACACAACTTGGTTCATAGAAGTCACCAGGAGTGGGCAAGGTAGTAAGCTCGAGAAGATCTTGAGCTTTGGCTTCATGATGAATATCACCTGTCATCCACTCAAGGGTCCAAGTCTTGGGATCCCTGTTGTAGCCAGAAATGTGAAGAGTTGCATAAAATTGGAGTACGAGCTCCTCATTCCAATGTTCCTTGTCAGTGACAAAGGGCAACAGTCCAACATCCCTGAAGCAGTCCAGAGCTTGTTCGAGGCATGGGAGTCCAGACATGGCTTCATGATCCAGGCGCCTGTGAGGATGAATCCGGTCTTGATTATATAAGACACACATATAGTAGCTGCACTGATGATGAGTCCAGAATCTATTAGAAGATATGCGCGCCTTTTTGAAGGGATTCTTGGAGCTGTCAAAGAAGGTGTTTTCATTTCTAAAGGCAGCAACACTAAATGTGCAGTCAATCGATGGTGCGCTGTGAAGCCTTGGCATCCTAGGCATAGGCTTCTGAATGAGTGGCCGATTGTGGATGTTGAATTCATACTGCGGTCCATGCTGTACAGGAGGAGTGAGGGTTGGCCATAAAACAGGAACCAGCTCACCAGCTCGATTGTAGGCCAAAGCAGTATTAGGTGCATTGGTTTCAGTTTGAGCAATGGCGTCAGGGGCAGGAGCTTCATGTGTTTCCGTCAAATTGACTTCTGGCACAAGGGCCATAGTGGCAGCAGTAGGAGCAGTTTCAGACACTGGCTCTTGAATAATTTTAGTTGTGGCAGCCGGAATGTCTTCAGACTGTTTGGCTTCGAGCTCATGATGAACTTCAGTGGATGCAGTCTGTACTGGCTCAACTTGTGCATCTTCAGGTTGTGTTGTGGTACTGGGGGAACATCTTCTTGTACTACCTCTTGAGAAACAGAGGTTTTTGGACGCACTTCCTCTTCAGGAATGCTAGACATGGAGGACGAGTGATGAGAAGCATCCTACGGTCATCCCCATGGATGTACCTTCGAATCCCAAGACACCACATGGACCCATGACTAGAGCACGTGCAAGAGCAATCGAAACCGAGGTGAACTCGCTCTTCTCCGAACTTACACATTCTACATGCGAGACATGGCTACTACCTCAAACGGAGACCTTGTGTGTGATCAGGTACTTGGAGAAAGGCTGTGAAGCTGCTACCACCAATGAACAAGATGGCGAGGACACCAAGCGTGGGAATCAAGAGGAAGAGCTACCAGGAGTCTACAGCCACCGGACGTCCGACGCCTGGAAACCCAGCCAGCCAGAAGGCCCAGCCGAGGAACGCCACAGCGGCCGGACGACCGACAAGTACCGGACGTCCGACATCCTTCAGCGGCCGGACGACCGACTGCCTCCGGACGACCGACGCACCGGACATCCGACCGTCTCCGGAAATCCGTCTACGACCCCACAGAACGAAATTAACGGAAGTCCGAACTCTACCGGACGTCCGGTCCCTCACGAGCCGCCGGACGACCGGTAACGTCCGGACGTCCGATGCCTATCGTGCACAGCCACTCGGGCCAAGGCCTATATACCCCTTCACCCTCCTAGACTATATATACTCGTCCCCTACCTATGTTTTAGGGTTAGCAAAGTAGTTGGCTCTTTGAGATAGAGCTTTGCTCATCCATACCTCCCCCATGGAGATCAAGACCTCCATGAGACTCATGTGAGAAGATCCACTCCGGATTCAAGACCTCAACTCCTTTACGGATTGGGATGAACTAGCTACCGTGTATCCTCTTGTGTTGACTTTGGATCTTGTATCTCATCTATGTGTATGTGGATCTAGTGCATGTGTGATTTGGTTTGTGTCAATTGAGTGTTTTGTTCTTGTGTTCTTCTCTCCCGTTGCCTTTTCCCCCTCCAAGTGTGAAAATATCGACGAACTAGGGTTCCACCCTACATCATCTTGGTATCAGAGCCACGTTGATTCACACTTTGGACTCTTTCCCCTCGCTTTCTAGCCCCAATTTTGTTTGATTTTGCCTAATTTTGAAAATTTCCCACAAAAATAGCCATACCAAATTTTTTGTGATTTGTTGGTTTGATGATGTTTTGTTGATTTTGATTCATGGATTTGCTAGGTTTCGAGTGGATCTAGCTTTTTCCCACCTTCTCCATCATTTCCATCCACAAAATCCGCCGAATTTTGCCCCAATTTTTCTTCCCCACCTTTATATCCACGAGTTCAGCCCGCAGCCCGAAATCGCCCAGTTACCAGACGACCGACGTTTACCGGACGTCCGATAGACACCGGACATCCGACAATTACCGGACGTCCGGCCGAACCTGATGAAACTGCATTTTTCGACAGGAAATTTCAGCCACTACCCCAACTTTCGCATTGCCACCTCCGATTTCTACCACCGCAGTTCCGCAACACGCATACTCGTGTGACTCCACCACCGACTTCCGCAAACACCACCCATTTTGTCCCGTTTGCCATTTGAGATTTTGAGTCACGGTTTTTCGTTTCCTAGGGTGTTTCAGCTAACTAGGCACAGTTCGACATCGACTTCATCGCCACTCATCATCGCCACAGATTTGACATCGGCAACGACCACTTCACCATTGTGACACCATAACCGTAAGCAAGGATGGTAACCTCGAGGACAACTTGTTCATCTCCTTGCCATTGCAATTGTTAATCCCGAGACCATCTTTTGCGTAGCTTTCCTACGAGACTAGCCATTTGAGTATTGCCGGGCAACACTACTTGTGCACTTTAGTGATACCGTTCCGCATAGCTATCATAGCGTGCCTATATCCTCATATCATCTTGTGTGCCAAAATTTTGTTCCCGCATATACATCATTGCTATCTTGGTAAGAGCATTTCGCATAAGTGGCCAAAGGAAAATAGCAAGAACGAAAAGCTTTTAAGCAAAAGAGAAAGAGCAACGACAAGCTTGTAAGCAATAGCCTTAGCATCGCCACATTACATATCATATTTGATCATCTTGGATCATCGTGACCGACTTCACCGGGAATCATACATACGTAGCATATTTGAGATAGAAAGTCCATACGTTTTGTCTGTTCTAGGTTGTGCACAAGTTCGTATCCGCCTATTGAGCAATCGTGCTAGCGTCTCTCTAGTGTTGTGCAACAAGAGCATTTTCCGTGGATTCCACATTTTGAGCTCATTCCTTGGTTGCACGACCTCATTTATCTATCCGTGTGTGTGTTTCCGTGTGCCACTCATTGCTATTGGTCTACTTGTTACACTTGCAAACTTGTGAATCTTTTTCAACATTATTGATATCTTGCTAACATTTGCAGAAATTTTGTGCCACTATCTTAACCAAACTCCTCCAAAAGCTTTACTTGTGTAGGTGTGAGATTGACACAATCCGGTACCAATTGCACTATTTCCATAATACCATATTAGGTGATCATTGATCCATCTTCAACATTGGATAAGGTATATTGGTCTAGTTCGTTTCATTCTTCCACTAACACTTGTTTGAGCATCATGGATAGGCCGAGCACTTCTACCAATCCCCCCTTCGACGAGCATGCCGATACACCGAATGAATACGTCACCAAGGCTCACCTCTTTGGCATACAACGAGCATTAAATCAAGAGAGCGAAGCATTGGGCAAATGCATTGAACAACTTGCCTCCGACTTTCGACAAACTCTTGATGACAAGCTATCATCACAAATGGCAGAGTTCCGAACCATGATGGTCAACCGCGATTCTTCCACTTCGTCTTCATCAAGATCAAGACGGCGCCATTCGAGCTGACACTCTTCGGACACTTCTTCGGATGCAAGTCTTCCATGAGCACGCTCTCATCGTCCCCAAGAACATGACGACCGGCAAGCTTCAAGAAACCCATTCCATGGCAATGGTTTGCAAGACCGCCTTCGAGAGCGTGAACGACAAAACCAGCAAGCACGAGCCAACGTGGACCAAGATCAAGTTCCACAACGCCAACATCAAGTACACCAAGAAGACGACGCTCTACAACAAGAACGACAATGTCGTGAGGAGCAAGCACTTGAAGCTCAACGTGCCCTATGCGAGGCAACTAGCAACGTTGCCGAACGCAACCGCCGCGTGCGCGAACAAAAAGAGGCCACACGACTTGAGGAGCGCCAAGAGATGAGGAACCGTGCGCGAATCCCATGACCACAACATCAAGTCAATCAAGATGAGCATGAGGAGCAAGAGCTAGAAGATCATCCTCCACGGCAAGAGCGTCATCGCAATCACCGTCAACGTAATGAGGAGCGCTACGGCAAGCTCAAGTTCAACATGCCTAAATTCTCCGGTGGAAATGATCCCGAAGAATACCTTTCATGGGCTTTGAAGGTCGATAAGATATTCCGTCTTCACAACTACGAAGAGGAAAAGAAGATTGCCATGGCATCGCTTGAGTTCCAAGACTATGTTCTCATTTGGTGGGAGCAAGTGATCGAACAACGCCAAGAGAGAGGCGAACCACCCATCACCACTTGGAATCAAATGAAGGATGTCATGAGAGCTCGTTTTGTGCCTACACACTATAGCCATGACCTCTTCAAGAAACTTCAACTTCTCAAGCAAGGCACTAAGTCGGTTGAAGCATACTACCAAGAGATGGAAATTGCAATGATACGAGCCAACGTCAAGGAAGATGATGAACAAACTATGGTGCGTTTCTTGAATGGCCTCAACTATCCAATCAAGAAAATTGCGGACTTCCAACCGTACTCCAACCTCCTCGAGCTAGTGCACCAAGCAACCAAAGCGGAGCGACAAGTACAAGAAGACTACAAGTACTCCAAGTACTCTTCCAAGACCTACAGTTCATACACTCAAGCTTCAATGACTTCTACAACTCCTTCCACGATTCGAGCTACACAAAGTATCGGTGACAAGTCAAGCTCCAAGCAACCAACAACATCTTCGAGTCGTCTTCCTACTACTACAAGCAACTCCAAGCAAAGAGCTTCGTCATCAACAACTCTTCGGATGCCACCGACAAAACAAGTGACATCAAGTGCTTTACTTGCAAAGGCCGAGGCCACAAATCATTCAAGTGCCTAACACGACGCACTATGATAATGAATGCCGACGGCACCTACGATTCCATGAGTGAAGATGAAATGGAAGCCCTCGAGCAAGTGGCCATGCACCGCCAAGTGAATGAAGATGAAGATGCTCAAATCTTTTGCGATAATGATGCAAGCCCCGCTCTTGTTGTCTCCAAGGTCTTGACACTTCAACAACATCAAGATGAAGACCAACGTTGTCACATCTTTCATACCCAGGCGGGTATTCAAGGACGTTCCGTCAAGGTCATCATCGACGGTGAAAGTTGCCACAACTTGGCAAGTGAAGAGTTATGTTCCAAGCTACAATTGGTCAAGAAGAAGCACCCTCACCCCTACAAGGTCCAATGGCTAAGCGACTCCAGCACCATTCAAGTGGAGCACACCGTTCAAGTATCCTTCAAGATTGGAGCATATGAAGATACATTGGAGTGTGATGTGGTTCCTATGTCCGTATGCCATCTTCTACTTGGACGACCTTAGCAATTTGATCGCGGTGTCACCCACAATGGACGAGCCAATCAATATAGTTTCAAGATGGAGGGCAAGGAATTCATACTTCGACCAATGACGCCAAGTCAAGTCATCGCGGACAAGCAAGCATCTACCCATCGTGGAGAGACAAGTGAGCGAGTGAACCACCAAAAAGAGAGTGAGCGCCACAAGCCAAAAATGAGTGACTCCACGATGACCGACAAAAGAGATTTAGTTCTTCTAGCCACCAAAAGAGATTTGAGGGATGTGAGTGAGAGCCCATCAAGTGTTCTTCACTTTGTGCTTTTATGCAAAGGTGAAGTTGAGCGGACTAATACTTTACAACATCTTCCTCTAGTGTTGTCTCATCTCTTGCAGGAATACAAGGGCGTGTTTCCCGATGAGCTACCTCCCAGACTACCTCCTCTATGTGGAATCAAACACCGCATCGATCTCATCCTCGGTGCACCTCTACCGAACAAGGCACCTTACCGCGTCAACCCCGACGAGACCAAAGAGATCCAAAGGCAAGTGCAACATCTCATGAGAATGGTCATGCCTATGGGCTTATCTCAAGCACCTATTACTTTCATGCGTGTGATGCACTATGTTCTTCGCAAACTAATTGGCATTTGTGTTGTGGTTTATTTTGATGACATCCTTGTGTTTATTGAAACTCTCGAAGATCATGTCAAACACCTTAGAGAAGTATTGCAAATTCTTAGAGACGAGCGACTTTATGCTAACATGGAAAAATGCACTTTTGGTGTTGATAAGCTTGTTTTCTTGGGCTTTGTTGTCTCATCTAAGGGTGTTCACGTTGATGAAACTAAAATTGATGCTATTAAGAATTGCCCACAACCAACCAATTTGCTTCAAGTGCGTAGCTTCCTTGGCTTAGCCGGATTTTATCGCCGTTTTGTGAAGGATTTTAGCTCTATTGCATCCCCATTGCACGCATTGAGTAAGAAGAATGCACCATTTGTTTGGGGTCCATCACAAGTTGCCGCATTTCATGAGCTTAAGAACTTGCTTACACATGCTCCATTACTTGCATTACCCAACTTTGAGAAAACTTTTGAAGTGCATTGTGACGCTAGTGGTAATGGCATTGGTGGTGTGTTAATGCAAGAGAAGCGACCCATTGCATATTTTAGTGAGAAGCTATCCAGCGCACAACTTAACTACCCCATCTATGACAAAGAGTTATATGCTTTAGTGAGAGTCTTGCATGTGTGGGAACATTATCTTCGACCACGTGAATTTGTCATCCATACGGATCATGAAACGCTTAAATACCTTAAGGGTCAAACTAAATTGAATAAGCGTCATGCTAAATGGAGTGAGTTCATTGAGTCTTTTCCTTATGTTATCAAGTATATCAAAGGTAAGGAAAATGTTGTGGTGGACGCTCTCTCACGCAAGTGCATGCTCGTTACTCAACTTGAGTTGAATGTTATAGGATTCGAGCACATTAAAGACTTGTATGAGCATGATTCATCATTTGCAAACCTTATGCCAAATGTTTAACACATAAAACTTGGGAGCAATATTACTTGAAAGATGGTTATCTTATGTGAGCTAACAAACTTTGTATCCCCGAGTCTTCTCTTCGTTTGCTACTTTGGCAAGAATCTCATGGTGGAGGACTTATGGGCCATTTTGGACGCGGCAAGACATTTTCCACGCTCTCCAAGAACTATTTTTGGCCCAAGATGTTTCGTGAGGTCTCACGTTACACCAACCGGTGCTCTACATGTCGCAAAGCTAACTCCAAAGCTCAATCTCATGGTCTATATATGCCACTTCCTGTTCCATATCACCCATGGGAAGATATTAGTATGGATTTTGTGCTTGGTTTGCCTTGTACCCAAAATGGCAAAGATTCGGTATTTGTTGTTGTGGACCGTTTCTCTAAGATGGCACATTTTATTCCTTGCAACAAGATAGACGATGCGTCAGGGAAATATTGCGATTGCATGGAGTGCCCAAGACGATTGTATCGGACCGCGACGTCAAGTTCCTAAGCTACTTTTGGAAGACACTTTGTGCCAAGCTCGGAATCAAGCTCCTATTCTCTTCGGCATATCATCCTCAAACCGACGGCCAAACGGAGGTCACCAACCGAACGCTATCCACACTCCTTCGCGTGTTGATCAAGAAGAACATAAGAGAGTGGGAGGAATGCTTACCCATCGCCGAGTACGCCTACAATCGAGCAAGACATTCAACTACCGGCAAGTCCCCCTTCGAGGTCGTCTACGGCTTCAACCCGTTGTCTCCATTGGACATCCTACAGCTACCTCTCCAAGAGCGCATCGACATGGACGCGAGTGCACGAGCTACATACCTCAAGAAGATGCATGAAGACACAAGGCAAGCAATCGAGCGCCAAGTACAACGACTCACGACCAAGGTCAACATCAACAAGCACCCCATGGTGTTCAATCCCCGAGATCTTGTGTGGCTACACCTACGCAAAGAACGCTTTCCCACCGAACGCAAGTCAAAACTACTACCTCGAGCCGATGGACCGTTCAAGGTGCTAGCATGCTACAATGACAACGCCTACAAGATCGACATCCCGCGCAACAAGTACAATGTCAGCGACATCTTCAACGTCAAAGACTTATCTCCCTTCCATGGTGATGTGGATCTCGATCCGAGGACGGATCTTTCCCAAGGGGGGAGATGATGCGGAGCATCCTACGGTCATCCCCATGGACGTACCTTCGTATCCCAAGACACCACGTGGACCCATGACTAGAGCACGTGCAAGAGCAATTGAAACCAAGGTAAACTCGCTCTTCTCCGAACTTACACATTCTACATGCGAGACATGGCTACTACCTCAAACGGAGACCTTTTGTGTGATCAGGTACTTGGAGAAAGGCCGTGAAGCTGCTACCACCAATGGACAAGATGGCGAGGACACCAAGCGTGGGAATCAAGAGGAAGAGCTACCAGGAGTCTACAGCCACCGGACGACCGGCCCCTACCGGACGTCCGATGCCTGGAAACCCAGCCTGCCAGAAGGCCCAGCCGAGGAATGCCACAGCGGCCGGACGACCGACAAGTACCGGACGTCCAACATCCTCCAGCGGCCGGACGACCGACCGCCTCCGGACGACCGACGCATCGGACGTCCGACCGTCTTTGGAAATCCGTCAATGAGCCCACAGAACGAAATTAACGGAAGTCCGAACTCTACCGGACGTCCGGTCCCTCACGAGCCGCCGGACGACTGGTAACGTCCGGACGTTCGATGCCTATCGTGCACAGCCACTCGGGCCGAGGCCCATGTACCCCTTCACCCTCCTAGACTATATATACTCGTCCCCTACCTATGTTTTAGGGTTAGCAAAGTAGTTGGATCTTTGAGATAGATCTTTGCTCATCCATACCTCTCCCATTGAGATCAAGACCTCCATGAGACTCATGTGAGAAGATCCACTCCGGATTCAAGACCTCAACTCCTTTACGGATTGGGATGAACTAGCTACCATGTATCCTCTTGTGTTCACTTTGGATCTTGTATCTCATTTATGTGTATGTGGATCTAGTGCATGTGTGATTTGGTTTGTGTCAATTGAGTGTTTTGTTCTTGTGTTCTTCTCTCCCATTGCCTTTTCCCCCTCCAAGTGTGAAAAGATCGACGAACTAGGGTTCCACCCTACATCAACGAGGGCCTTGGGCCACGACGAAGCTTTCGGAATGAGGGCGATGCCTTTGGAGAAGAAATGTCTTCCTCCAGGGCTTCTGGTGTTCCTTGCGGTGTTTGCATAACTAGCGTAGCAACCTGAGGGGGAGGAGTAGTTGGAATCACTTCATGCAGTGGTGAGTTTGGATGCCGCTCATCCCAGAACTCATCTTGTACCATTGGTGTCGGAGGGTTGCCAATGCTGATAGTCTCACTGTTCTCTGGAACAGGCGATGATACCACATCGTGCGCAATCTGAGGAAGGACTTCATCATCATTTGTAGTCACATTGGCTTCAGTACCAATGTCTTCAGCTGCGGTGGGGTCAACAGCTGGAATCTCTTCAGTGACAGGAACCTCTATGGAAGCAGGTTCATGCACAACAATTCTTCTTTTAGTATTTGTAGAGGCAGGGGGAGCAACAGAAATGGGCGTCACAAGCAGCGGCTCTTGATGAGTAGATGGAGCAGTTGATACTTGTGCCCTGCGTGAAGCCTTTGAAGACTTTGTCTTCTGGCGCTTCTGAGAAGGAGAAGCAGCAGAGGCATCTGATTGCTTGCGCTTGCGAGCTTCGACTTCAGCTTGCTGTGTTTTCTTCCTTTCTGAAGCAATTGAGGGGGCAGATGGCTTCGGGCCAGAAAAGCTTGGCGGGAAGATAATCTTGGGTACATCTTGCCTTGAAGCCTCGGCAGTAGGTGTGACTGGCTTCTTCTTCTTTTTCTTGATCAGCTGTGGAGCAAGAGCTGGGCGACCAAGTGCTTTTCTCTTCAAGCCCTCATTGTGAGCTTGCACAGTCTTCTCAGCATATTTCTTGAGGCGATCTCTAGCACCTTTAGCATCATCACGGTGTCTCTAAAACTCTTCTTTCAGTTCAGACATCATTTTCTTGAAGCCCTTGATTTCTTGGACGCTGAACTTCTCAACATGCTTCTTGAAAAGCTTCTTCTCATGATGTATCTTGTTCTTCTGTTCAAGGACTTTCTGAACAACAGCCATTTCTTGTGCAACAAAACCATGAAATGTGACGCTGATGTCAATGGGCAGTTGCAGATCGTCAAGAGTCACAGAGGGATCTTGAAACCATTCATCAATGAAATTGTTCAAGATATCAGCATCGAACAGAGGCAGATCCTTGAAGATATCAGCTTCTTCCTGCTTGTTCTTGATAAGCTGCTCAAGAGCATCATCATCGAATTCATCATCAGAGAGATCAATGATGTCTTCATCATCGCGCAGAGTGCTTGATGGTTTGGGGCCTCGCCCAGCAGATTTCTTTGTCTTCGGAGAGTTCCGAGACACATCTTCAGAATGCACACTTGATTCAGGAGGTGCAAATCTCACATGCATCACTCTTGAAGCTTTTGGTGCGGCAGCAGACTTTGAAGATTTCTCCCCTTTAGCTTTAGTCTTGCGTTGGGGTTTGGGGGAGGCTGGAGCAGTGTCCTCAGCTTGAGCTTCTCCGCGAACAGCAGAAGTGTCACGCCCAATATGCGGTCCTATCCTCAAGGGACTAGAAAATCCCACTAAGGATAGAAGCGCATATCGGAGACGCTTCGCAAGGTGGATATCATTACATCATACCATGTACATACTAGATGCGGATACATACAAATACATACAATCATCACATGAATACATCAATACATAGCAAACACCATACAGAAGAGCAGAATCCGACTACGGATGAAATCAAACGAAAAGAAGAACGACATCCACCCTGCTAGCCCAGGCTGCCGACCCGAAACCTATCCCTTGATCGACGAAGAAGAAGAAGCAGAAGAAGAACTCCAAAAGCAAACATGCATCGCTCTCACGTCAAAGCATCACTTTACCTGTACCTGCAACCTGTTGTCGTAGTAACCTGTGAGCCACGGGGACTCAGCAATCCCATAACCATGGGTAGCAAGACTATCAAAGCTTAATGGGTATGGAAGGGTAAGGTGGTGAGGTTGCAGCAATCACTAAGCATTATATGGTGGCTAACTTACGAGTACAAGAATAAGAAGAGTAACTACGCATAACGGTCGTAAACTAATAATGATCAAGAAGTGATCCTGAACACCTACTTACGAGTCAAACATCACCCCACCGTGTTCCTTTTTCGAACTTCCTCGAAAAGAGACGGTCACGGTTACGCACACGGTTGGTGTATTTTAATTAGGATTTAGTGTGAAGTTCTCTACAACCGGAGGTTATAAATTTCCAAGTCGCCACATAACCGCAGGCACGGCTTCGTGAAAGATTTAACCCTGCAGGGGTGCTCCAAGTAGTCCATTATAAATTACCACACGCATCCGATGGAACATCCTCACACCATGATAACACGATGCTTACGATAAGGAATCCCGGTGGACAAGCCACTCGTAACAGGTAAAACTAAACCAGCAAGACCTCCCGGTGAGCCAGATCCGTGTCTGGAGCCGCGCGCACTCCATCTACGGGCATCATACGTCTATGCTAAGTGGACGGTAGCCAAAAGAACCCGAGTTGCCCCGAGGCGGCTCCGCCGACTGCTAGGTAGGTGGACCAACGGTTGTGTTTTGCCGCTGGCCCGAGTTATGTTGGAATTAAAAGAGTCCCCGAGGTGGCGACCCTCTATGCATTAATTATTAGGTTCATGTTGGCAAACGTTAAAACCAATGTTGGGCCTTGCTGGAGAAGTTTTAGCCTAAAACGAATGGACAGGGGGGGGGTTCCCATATGCCCCACATGTGTTAGAAGCACTCATCAAGGAACATAACACCGGTATTACGGAAACTAGGGCGGCATGAGTGGAACAAAACACCAGGCAAAAGGCCGAGCCTTCCACCCATTACCAAGTATATAAATGCATTAAGTAAATAATAGATATTGTGATATCCCATGATATCCATGTCCCAACATGGAACAACCTGCATTGCACCTGCAACTAGCAACGCTATAAGAAAGGGGGCTGAGCAAAGCGGTAACATAGCCAAACAACGGTTTGCTGGGTAAGGGTGGTTAGAGGCTGTATCATGGCATATGAGAGGCTGACATATATGTGGTAGGAAGCGATAGCAACGAGACAACTAGCAAGCAAAGATAGTAAAGATATCCAAGGTCATGATCATCTTGCCTGAAATCCCGCTCGGAAGGAGAACGAATCCATGAAGAAGACGAACCAACGTAGTCAAACGAATCCTCACAATCGCAACGAAATCGGAACTATCGAGAAGAAGCACAACCGGAAAGAAGCAAACAACATGGTAAACACACAAGCATCAACATGGCATGATGCACAACCAAATATGATGCATGACAAGATTAAATGTTGTTAAGCATGGCAAGAGATGAAGCATAAACAATCCGTACAACTAGGCAAGTTTAAATGAGGCCGGAAACACAAATAACAATTCCGGAAGGTCCCCATATGCAAATTTCGAAATTGGTACTGATCTGAATTAAACACAATGTTAAAGTGGTTAAACAGCAAGTTAACATGCATCATGATGATCTACGCGTTTTTCTAATCAAGTTACATATGTAGATCATTTAATTCAGAGCTACGGGCTAGAAGATATGAGCTAAACAAGTTTAACATGGCAAGGATGCAAAATGCATGCAAACACCAATTACGAACACACGAATCAAGGATGCAACATGTCAATGTGATTCTACACATAAATCTAAGCAAGTTTCATATAGGACATGATTAAAACGGAGCAACGGTTCAACAATTACAAGCAACATAAGTTATAATAGCAATGTGCCCCAAAACAGCAACATAACACTTTGCCAACATCAAGACAGCAAGCTACAGTAACATGATGGGCACAAACTTGATATGCACTTGAAATAGACATGATATACTCCAATTTATCTTAAAGGTTCAGGTTCATAGGCATCAAGGTTAAGTCGATATGATCCATGCAAAATGCAATGTTCTGCTAAAAAGGGCATATACATGAGCAGAGTTAATAGGATGGCAACTTGAGAGCACGAAAGAGACATGCTACAGGAACTTTACATGGCAACCAAAGGCATGGCATCAAGGTAGACATTACATAGACCAAATCACATGAAGGAATCATATGCATATGAGCTATAGATTAGTGGATATCATCAAGCAAAGTTGGCAAGTTTTATCACAGACAGTTTTACTCAGAACAGTAACATTAACTAGGCATGTTTACGAGCTCATGGCACTCACATCAAGGCATATCATGGCATGAAATAAATACTACCAGAAAGAACACATGAAAATGCTCCAAAGTCATGTTGACAAGTTGCTGATATGGTGCATGTATTAAATCACACAAAAATGACAAAGTGGCAAGTATTAACAGTTTCCAGCAGTAACATTAGGATGCACTTTTGCAACAGAGATTATGACATGAAGATGAGTCCTATTATGCATGCAACAGCAACCATCATGTAGAGCACATTGAGTAGAACAATTTACATATAAAGATCATTTTCATCGGATGAACAGATGCAAAGATATATCCAATACAAAATGCATATATGCTGTTAAAAACGCAGTCAAAACCTCACCCCGGGGAAACTGGATGGGGAGGTCCCGGGACGAGACGGATCGGGACGGCGCGGTACGGAGCGGCGTTTGGTTGGATGGCGCGGGGCGGATCGGGACGGGGTCGCGTAGAGGTGGCCAGGCGGCCATGGCGGCGCCGACAACGGCGGGCTCCGGCCCTGGGAGAGGCCGGAACGGGCGGATCCGCGACGAGGCCTCTCGGATCTGTCCATTTCAGGTGGTGGCGGCTCTCGGCGGTGGTGGCTCAGGCGAACTCCGGCGGCGCCGGCTCTGCAAAACGGCGGCGGCGAGGCATGCATCAGAGAGGGAGAGAGAGAGCACGGGAGAAGGGGAAGGGAGCAGGGGGCGGCGGCTGGCCTGCGGAGTCCGGCGACCTGTCGGCGGCGCGCGTCGGCGCGGCAGCGTGGGGCAGCGCGGTGGAGCGAGGGCGGCGTGGCGGCGGCGGAGCGCGGCGGCAAGCGGGAGGCTCGGGGAGCTCCCTGGCGACGGCGAGATCCGGGCCCAGATGGGCTCGGCGGGCTTCCCACGGGCTCGGGCGGGCCCGTGGCGGCTGGGAGGTGGGAGGTGGCGGCTGTGGAGTGGAGGAGGCTGGCGGCGGCGCGGAGTTCGAGGCGGGGCTAGGGTTTCCAAAACAGGCAGGGTAGGGCTGTCTATTTATAGACACGGGCTAGGGATTAGGGGATTTAGTCCGTTTTTGGACCGTACGATCGCGATCGGACGGCACAGAACGGAGAAGGGGTTAGCTGGGCTAGGTGGGCTGTGAAGAGAGGGGATTGGGCTGAGGAGAGAGGGAAGATGGCAGCCCGGCACAGTTTTCGGAACACCGAAAACGTCCGACGTTTTATCCGGCTATAGTGCCGCTATAGTTATCCGTTGGGGCATCAAACGACCTCCGAATGGAACGAAATTTGACAGGCGGTCTACCTACAATATAATAAGATCGCACGCCAACTTCCAACCCATTCCGAGAACATTTTTATCCCACTTATAAAATAATATTTCGGAGGTGCCGCGGGCGCGTGCGAGTGTGTCGGGACTCGAAACGGACAACGGAAGGAACGGGAAAAACGCCAACTATGAACGGATGCAAGTTTTATGAAAATATGCGGATGAAATGCACATGATGACATGGCCAAGTGCAACACGCAAGCGAATGACATGGCAACGACGACGAATAAATGGAAGACATCTGGAGCATCGGTCTCGGGGTGTCACAAGAAGCGACAGTACGAAGAGCGTCAATATGCTCTATGTAAGCTTGATGACTATCCCATGGCCCAGTCAGATTTGGATTGGCTTCACGAGTGCCATCCGGCCTTGGTTCAGCCGGACCAGGGTTGAAGTCAGCCCCAAACTCCTTTTTGTTTGAATCTGCTGAGGCCTTTGCAAACTCGTAGTTGGCTTCAAATAGATCATCCTCACGACACCATAGTATGCTGGACGGGTGACACCATAGTATGCTGGACGGGTTGGGATCTTGAGGCATGACACCACGGACCATGCAAGGATAGTAGTTAAGAGCAATGGCATCAGCCTTTGTCTTCGGGACAAGCTTTCTGTACACAATATCCGCCCATGGGGGCCAGATAGCATTCTTGGCAGCATATTCAGGGGTGACAAAATGATAATAGAACCATTCTTCTGCCCAATATCTGCGAATCCATTGCACGTGCAACTTGCGCTCACCATAAGTTTCCTCAGGATCTGACTTGTATTTTTCATATAGATCTGAAGGGAGATCCAGAGCAGTGTTTGCTCGTCGTTGTCTTCCTCCCTTCTTTGAAGATTTACCACCAGCCATTGGCTTCAAAGGACTGATTGGCTTCGCTCTGCTGATTCGACAGGAACTGGCTTCAGGAGAGTCAAGATGAAGCTGTAAGAAGTCTGCAAATGAATTCAGACTATGAGAACCAAGCGACTCACCCATGGACATGTACCTGTGAAAGAATTAGAGATGCGAGGGAAGGAGGAGAGGTCATATGCATTCTCAGAGAATTTTGAAGTGAAATTAGTTTGAAGATAATGACCCCATAGTGCGAAGACATTCACTTATTGAGAGATGTTGGTTCCAGAGTTGTATGAATCCGAAAATAGGTACAAGTGAGGAATCATACATATCATGTATTATAAGTGAAGTAACTTTGCATGATATGAGATGTGTATGACTGAAGATAAAGATTTGGGAGTGAAAGAACAACTTCTGAAGATATTCAAAAATTTATCGGATCAAACGAACGGTAAAAAGTAAACTTCTATTTACCGCACGATGAACAGACGATGAACAGCTCAATGAGGCGCGAAGGAAGCTGAGTAGTTCGATCTCCCATGCCCTAACTTGGCAGTGGAAGACAGCTATGACGGCGGCGGTGCGAAGATATCCGTGGCCGGCATGAGTACGGCGTTGGAGAGGTCAAGCGCTTCTTCTCCGGTGTCGATGGAAGCCAGCGACGGCGCTAGGATTTTGAGGAGGCGACAGCGACAGGTGTGAAGAGCATTAAGGGAAGCAGGGGAGAAGTATTTATAAGGAACGATTCGGTCCTGATGAAATGACAGCTTTGCCCCTGGTGATATGTATTTGCTCGACGCGTGGCATGCATGCGCAGTTTTTACAGCCACGCCGAGACCCCACTACTTAGCAGATTTGGCGGGAGGTCGTTCCGGCTTCTACGGCGGCCGGCAACATGGATAAGGATAATAAAAACATTTTAAATATTGGTCTCAAAATCTTCGACTGACAAGGACACAGTGAAGACAATCGACATGTGTCAAGTAGAATGCATATGAAGATTTGGAGAGACAGGAAGAGATAAGCACAGAGAGGTAAGGGTCCGATCACATTCACTTAGCTCAGAAAATCCAACTGGAAGACATAGCTATAAGTGAATGCTGTTGAGGACAAACTCATATATATAGTATAGGCAATGATATCAAATAAAGTGCAAAGATGAAACTAGTAATGAAGACAACCAAAATCAAGAAGATAATGCAATAGATGTGACGCCAAATGAAAATCTTTAAGAAAGTTTGGTGGTGGCGTTACCCACCGTATAGGAAGTATTAGACCCAGACACGACACACAATTATCGTGGCGCTCTGAAGTCAAATTCCGCGTTAATATCTTCACACTTAGAGTGTAAATCTTCATGAATTGAAGACATACGTTACTTTGTGTGTTGTACATCATAGTCATCAACAATGTATAAGTGTTAGAATGTGTGTCCATTCACTGGACATTTCAGGATTCTAAGATATTTAGCTCACATCGCAACTTGCAAAACCTCTTCTCATCCAAAGGCTTCATGAAGATATCTGCCAGCTGATCTTCAGTGTTGACGTGAATGATGTCAATGTCTTCTTTGAGCACATGGTCACGAAGGAAATGATGCCTAATCTCAATATGCTTCATCTTAGAGTGCTAGACTGGATTGTGAGAAATCTTGATGGCGCTCTCGTTGTCACAGAATGGAGGTACTTTCTTCTTGTTGATGCCGTAGTCCTTCAGGGTTTACTTCATCCAGAGAAGCTGAGCACAGCAGGATCCAGCAGCAATGTATTCAGCTTCAGCTGTGGAGAGTGGTACACAGTTCTGCTTCTTTGAAGACCAACATACAAGTGAACAACCAAGAAAGTGACAAGTGCCTGATGTGGATTTGTGATCCACCCTATCTCCAGCATAGTCAGAATCGGAGAATCCAACCAAATCAAACTCTGAGCCCTTTGGATACCATAATCCTAGCGTTGGGGTGTTAGCCAAATATGGAAGTATTCGCTTCACTGCGAGGTGATGCGATTCCTTTGGTGCCGCTTGGAATCGGGCACACATGCAAACGCTAAGCATTATATCTGGCCTATATGCACATAAATACAATAAAGAACCAATCATGGAGCGGTATACCTTTTGATCGAACTCTTTACCATTGTCGTCGGAGCTCAGTTGACCATTTGTTGGCATTGGCGTCTTGTAGCCCTTGCAATCTTGCATACCAAACTTCTTCAAGTAGTCCTTGAGATACTTCTCTTGTGATATGAGGATGCCATTGCATTGTTGACGAATTTGAAGACCAAGGAAGAATTTTAGCTCTCCCATCATGGACATTTGATATTGCTCTTGCATCATGTGACTGAACTCATCACTGTATCTTTTGTCAGTGCAGCCGAAGATAATGTCATCCACATAGATTTGACATACAAACAATTCACCATCATATGATTTGGTGAAGAGAGTGGGATCAAGTGAACCAGGTTTGAAGCCTTTGCTTTTCAGGAATTCCTTGAGTGTGTCATACCAGGCTCGTGGAGCTTGTTTGAGGCCATACAGTGCCTTGTTGAGCCTATAGACCTTGTGAGGGTGCTTTGGATCTTCAAACCCAGGTGGTTGAGCAACATAGACTTTTTCTTCAATTTTGCCGTTGAGAAAGGCACTCTTCACATCCATTTGATATAAGAGGATATCATGATGATTGGCGTAAGCAAGAAGTATATGGATAGCTTCAAGTCTAGCCACAGGAGCAAAGGTTTCATCGAAGTCAATTCCTTCCACTTGTGTGTAACCTTGAGCAACAAGACGGGCTTTGTTTTGACAACTTGACCATGTTCATCTTGCTTGTTGTGGTAAATCCATTTGGTTCCAATGATGTTGTGCTTGCGAGGGTCAGGACGCTTGACGAGTTCCCACACATTGTTGTCTTGCATAGCTTGAATCCATTCTAGTTCCATGAAAGCTTCAGTGACTTTGGTGGGTTCTATGATGGAGACGAAAGCAAAGTGTCCACAAAAGTTTGCTAGCTGTGTGGCTCTAGAGCGAGTGAGAGGACCAGGTGCATTTATGTTGTCAAGTATCTTCTCGATCTGAACTTCATTGGCCACACGAGGATGAACAGGGCGAAGACTTTGCTATTGCTGAGCATTATCTTTAGAGGCATTGTCTTCAGGCTCAGCATTATCTTCAGGCTGATCATTGTCTTCACGCTGGACAGGAGCAGGTATCACAACCTCTTCATCTCCAGGTTCCTCGGTGGGTATTATATCTCCACTACCCATTAGCTTGATGGATTCACTTGGAGGGAGTTCATCTAGCACATGTGGCAGGTGCTCTCTTTGCGAGCCGTTAGTCTCATCGAACTGCACATCTACTGTTTCAACCACTTTATGGTGAAAGAGGTTGAAGACTCTGTAGGTGTGCGAATCCTTTCCATAGCCAAGCATAAAACCCTCATGCGCTTTCGGTGCAAATTTGGAAGTGTGATGTGGATCCCGTATCCAGCACCTGGCACCGAATACTTTGAAATAACTTACATTTGGCTTCTTACCAGTGATTAGTTCATAAGATGTCTTCTTAAAGAACTTGTGAAGATATACTCTATTGATGATGTGGCATGCAGTATCAATGGCTTCAGGCCACCACTTGCGTGGTGTCTTGTATTCGTCGAGCATAGTGCGAGCCATCTCAATGAGAGTCCTGTTCTTGCACTCCACAACGCCATTCTGCTGTGGAGTGTATGGAGCTGATAACTCATGAGTGATGCCAAGAACATCAAGATAGGTGTCGAGCCCAGTCTTCTTGAACTCGGTGCCATTGTCACTCCTGATGTGCTTGGTCTTGACACCATAGTTGGTCATGGCTCGGTTGGCGAACCGCCTGAAGACATCCTACACTTCAGTCTTATACAGGATTATGTGCACCCAGGTATATCGAGAATAATCATCAACAATCACGAAGCCATATGGATGTGCAGAAGTAGTAAGGGTGGAGTAATGAGTAGGGCCGAATAAGTCCATGTGTAGCAGCTCGAATGGATGAGTGGTCGTCATGATTGTCTTCGAGGGGTGTTTTGCCCTAGTCATCTTCCCAGCTTCACAGGCACCACATAGATGATCCTTCTTGAACTCGACGCCCTCAATCCCAATGATGTGCTTCTTCTTCACAAGGGTGTGCAAGTTCCTCATGCCAGCATGTCCTAGCCGTCTATGCCAAAGCCAGCATTTTGAAGCTTTTGCTAGAAGACATGTGGCAAGCTGTGGTCCTGTGGAGAAATCTACCATGTACAAACCACCGCTTCGATAACCTTTGAAGACTTGAGTTTTGTCACAAGCCATTAGCACAAGACAGCGAAATTTGCCAAAGATGACAATCATATCAAGATCACAAAGCATTGAGACTGACATGAGGTTGAATCCAAGGGATTTGATAAGCATCACTTTATCCATGTGCCGATCCTTTGAGATTGCAACCCTACCTAGACCCAATACCTTGCTTTTCCCAGTGTCAGCAACCGTAATGTGACTTTGTGTAGATGGACGAAGTGTCGAGTCCATGAGCAAGCTTTGGTCACCAGTCATATGGTTGGTGCAGCCACTGTCCAGGATCCATTCAATAGCTTTCAGAAGTGTACCCTACAGTACTGTTAGTAGGATAGGCTTCACCAAGACAATTGTGAAGTGCAAACATTTGACGATGAAGACTTTCAGAGAATGTAAGTTTCTTGGAGGATATAGTAGGATGATCATCAAGAAATCCATGGACAAAATAAATGGTAAGACCATTTGGACATTTTATCTTGCGTCCGACAAGATTTTTCAGGTCCCCAGCATTGTCTTCAGAATCCAATGCATTTCGGCTGGAGACCTGGCCCTACAAGAAAGATCAGTTCTTCTTAACCACCCACATCTGAAGGGGTGGTTTAGAAGCAATGAGTCTAAGTGCAGCATCTGAGAATTTTGGCTTTGAAGCCCTAGCAAATAGCTTCACAGGGGGGTTAGAGTACTTGAACGAATATGCAGAAAATTGTTTGATTTGTGAACATAATGGTTTGAAGAATAGTGCTCATATTCATGAGTCTGATCATTGTAACCCTGCGAGACATGAGTGCTAGCACGATCGTACGATGACTTCGGTCTGTATGAAGACTTTGGTCCATATGAAGCTTTTGCTCTGGGGTTTGTCTTCTTCCCGGGTGGTGTCATGATGACATTCACGGGAAGCCTTTCCAGAAGACTTTTGGGAACCCAGATCTTCTTCATGGGAGAACCATTCCTGCAGTTAGTTCCAATAAACCTGGCAAACATTTCACCATTCTGGTTTTTGAACAGTTTATAGTTTGAGTCGAAGGACTCATCAATGATGATGGGGTTAGCACAGGTATAGCCGGATAATGTGGATGGGTCTATTGGGGGTCCTATTGCAGCAACCCAAGTGGTTTTGGGGTATTGCTCAGGCTTCCAATATGTACCATCAACATTCATGTTTCTTTCGAAGCCAATGCCCTCTTTCCTAGGGTTCCTGTTCAGGATCTGTTTCTTGAGGACATCAGAAAGAGTCTGATGCCCTTTGAGACTCTTATACATGCCTGTCTCAAGCAATGTCTTCAACCTGGCATTCTCATCAGTAATGGCAGTGGCTTCCTCAGATGAGGGGTTAGTGGCCACATCAACAGTTGAAGATATTGTAGATTCAGAAACAGTGGAACATTCAACACAAGAATTAGCGTTATCACGCTCAAGGCATTTCAAGCAAGGTGGCACAAATTCATCCTGAGCGGTACTGATCTGTTGAGTGAGTAGTGAATCGTTTTCAGTTCGAAGATCATCATGAGACGCTCTCAGCTTCTCAAGCTCTTGGTTCCTTTGAAGATATTCATAGGAGAGCTTCTCATGATCAGATGAGAGGGTATCATGACGACTTAGGAGCTCGTCATACTTAACTTGAAGATTTTTTATGTCTTCAATTAAGGATTGACTTCGATTCATTTCCTCATCCAATAGATCATCGCTTTTGTCTAGCAGTTTTTGAATCTTTTCCATAGCAGTTTGTTGCTCAGTTGCAATTTTAGCAAGTGTCTTATAGCTACGTATGGATTCACATTCAGAGTCATCTTCACTTGAGGTTTCAAAGTAGGCAGCGCGAGATGTTACCTTAGCGCCTCTTGCCATGAAACAGTAGGTAGGAGCAGAGTCGTCGTCATCGTCGTCATCGTCGGCTTTAGTGTCGGTGACGACGTAACCATTGTCTTCATTGCTGAAGATGGACTTGGCGACGAATGCTGAAGCCAAAGCCAGGCTTGCCACGCCTGAATCTGACTCCTCCACCACCTCCTCTAAAGCAGACTCCTCCTCTGAATCCATTTCTTTGCCGATGAATGCACGAGCTTTGCTAGAGGAACTTCTTTTGTGCGATAAAGACTTTGATGCAGACTTTGAGTGTTTCTTCTTCTTCTCATCAGAGTCATAGTCCTTGCTCTTCTTCTTCTTCTTTGATTCCTTTTCCCATCGAGGACATTCTGCCATGTAGTGGCCTGGCTTCTTGTATTTGTGGCAAGTTCTCTTCTTGTAGTCACGAGTGGAAGCCTCAGCCTTCTTGGAATCATACTTTGAAGACTTTCCGAAGCGGTTTTTTTTGGTGAACTTCTGGAACTTCTTCACGAGCATTGCAAGTTCTCTGCCAATGTCTTCAGGACCATCAGAACAGCAGTCAGAGTCTTCAGATGAAGATACATTCTTTGCTTTCAGAGCACGAGAACATCCATAGCTAGGACCATAGATATCTCTCTTCTCAGATAGCTGGAATTCATGAGTATTGAGCGTCTCAAGTATATCGGCAGGATCCAATTGCTTGAAATCAGGGTGCTCTTGAATCATCAGTGATAAGGTGTCAAACGAACTATCAAGAGACCTCAATAGCTTCTTCACGACTTCATGCTTGGTGATGTCAGTGGCGCCGAGAGCATGAAGCTCATTGGTGATATCAGTAAGACGATCGAAGGTGAGCTGAACATTTTCATTCTTGAGTCTCTTGAAGCGGTTGAAGAGATTGCAAAGAACATCGATTCGGGAGTCTCGTTGAGATGAGACACCCTCGTTGACCTTGGAGAGCCAGTCCCAGATTAGCTTCGCAGACTCTAGTGCACTCACATGACCATACTGTCCTTTGATCAGATGACCACAGATGATGTTCTTGGCAGTCGAGTCCAGTTGCGCGAACCTCTTCACATCAGCAGCGGTGATACCTTCACCGACCTTGGGAACACCGGTCTTGACGACATACCAGAGGTCGTTGTCAATGGCTTCAAGATGCATGCGCATCTTATTCTTCCAGTAGGGATAGTCAGTGCCATCGAAGACGGGGCACGCAGCGGAAACCTTGATTATCCCTACAGTCGACATAGCTAAAACTCCAGGTGGTTAAACCAAATCACACAGAACAAGGGAGCACCTCGCTCTGATACCAATTGAAAGTGCTAGTTATCGACTAGAGGGGGGAGGGGTGAATAGGCAATTTTTATGAAAGGCTTCAAAAACAGGCAATGTCTTCGAAGCAAGCGGAAACACGATGAGAACTAACAACAGTTGTAACTAAGATGAACAGATATGACAGGCATAGGCATCATACATACAAGCATGAGTTGAACATAAACACAAGAAGCATGATGACAAATGAACAAACAGATGAATGGCTTCAGTGAATATCTTCAAACACAGACAAGCATGCAAAGGCTTCACAGTACGAAACAGTAAGTAAGGGAAGTGAAGGGATAGAACCAGTAGCTCGGGGAAGACAATGATTTGTTTGACCAGTTCCAACTGCTGTGATAGTTGTATGTCTGGTTAGGGAGGCTGAGATTGAACTCAGAAGACCATGTCTTCACCTTATTCCCCTTGAGCTAAGACCCGCAGATCTCGCCCCATCACTCTGGTAATTCTTCAAGGTAGACTTCCAAACCTTCACAGACTTCGTTCACCGGCAATCCACAATGACTCTTGGATGCTCAGAACATGACGCCTAACCGGCTGGAAGATCACAATCTTCAAGTGTAATAAGTCTTCGGTTCACTCGGAACAGAATGTCTTCAGTGATGCTCAATCACTTTGGGCTCTAGGTGTTTTGGGTTTTGTCCTCGCAAGGATTCTCTCTCGAAGGCTCCGAGGTGGGTTGCTCTCAAACGACAAAAGCCATGCACTAACTCGGAGCAGCCACCAATTTATGGTGGAAGGGGGTGGTTATTAATAGCCAGGAGGCAACCCGACATGATTTTTCCGAAATGACCTTGGGTCATTGGGGAACTGACACGTGTCCAATGGTCAGAATTTGAACACACGCGACAACTTTACTTGGGCTCCAAGCAAAGCTGACTCAACCAACTCTGGAAGAGGTTTTCTCTCATTTTTCTTCGCTCGAAGACATAGGATTTAGGTTGAGCATCACGTCAGTTTCTGACTTCGTTTACCTCGACCTCACTAAACAGTACGGTGGTTCCTATGACTCAAGAAAGAAGAAAATGAAACTACCAAAAGACCAAGTCTTCGCGTTCCATTGGCTTCAAATGAATGTCTTCATGAGTCAATATCTTCAACATGAATGTCTTCGTGAACCACCATTGTCTTTAATGTCTACATACATTTTATGGGTCATCTTTGATGGGTAAACTGAATCAATGGGGACTTCTACCTGTGTTAACCTGTGAACCTCACAAACACATTAGTCCCTTCAACCAAGTTTGTCTTCAATACTCCAAAACCAACAAGGGGTGGCACTAGATGCACTTACACCCTTTGATAGTTCTGTGGTATTAGTTTTTCCATTCACTCTTTGTGAAAATGAAATCTGTTATTTGAACTAAAATTCATATCCGGATCTAGCATTATACTTATCATGGTGTAACATTATGGGGACAAATGCAAAAGTTGTTCCTGCTATTTCATCCATCTCTATGTTTTCTGAATAATATTTTTTTCTTAGCATAAACAACAAAGAAGCCCTCTGCACTGAACAAAAAATATATTGAGTTAAAACCTATATCTGCCAAATACAAATAATTGTCATCAAATCATGTACTGCTGAGGACATCACTACTACAGTTACACCCACAACCCCTACTGCTACATATACTGGACCAATTACTAGAGCTCGCGCACACCAATTAAATTACCAGGTACTTTCGTTTCTTGGTAATGATCCTAATGTTCATGAGAATATGATGCTGCCTAAATTAGATACATTTGTTTTGCTTACAAATTAAAGGCCCAACATGGACAAGAAGGATGAGCATTGGAGCATGATCAAGCATAGAGAGGATGGCGCGCGCAAGTGGAACAAGAACGGAGTTTCCAGTGATGATTCCAGGACTTTGAAGCCACCATAATGAGTGCATGAAGGCTTGGACGAAATATACAAGATGCCACTTCATAAATTTCGTCCAGAGGCTATTATAGGTGCTGCGTCACCTTATTATTAGGCCAGGCCCATGTAATTTCGAAATACTTCAGTATAGGCTGTTTTTAGAGTCTGTATGTATGGGGAAACCAAGTTAGGGTTGGTTTCGGACCCCTCCTCCAAGGGGTCATGAAATTCCCCCCTACTCCCCCATATATACAACCCTTAGGGAGTCGTTTAGACTTTGGGTTTTGTTTAGATTAAAAGTTCGCCATAGCTGCAACTTCGCATACTTCGTTTGTGTTCAACGACCAGACCAAGATGTCACAGAACCCCACTTGATTAATAAAGCTTTCCTCTTATATTCGCAATATCCAGATTGCAATCTCAGTTTCTTGCTTGTTCTTCGTTTGTTCGCAGGAAATAGACCCTCGTGGTCAGGTTGATCGTGCTCCGGCATGGTCAATAACCTCTGGGAGTTGGTTTAGCGATTGCTAAGGTGCGACGTCTTCGCACGTTCGTAGTCGGATCATCAAAGTCGACTTCCACCCAAAACGATAGCTACCATCTCATCGAAAGACGGGACACCTTTGCCTCTATCAAGTGGTATCAGAGCTCCAGGTTGCTCGGTGAGATTTTCCAGTTTGTCGTAGTTTAGATCACATTTGTTCTTCATACCTACAGTCAACGAAAAAGCCACAAAAAAATAGGGTTAGTTCATCATATCCGAACCAATCTGAGCCTGTTGCAATTTTCTGTTCGGTGTTTTGCTTTGTTGAATTTGCAGTTGCATCGTCATGTCGAGTTGCTGGTCTTAGCATCAAGTCCCTTAGAGTTTCGAGTTCTGTTCACAGGTTGTCACGCCGCCGCCGCACCATCGTCATCACCGCTGCCATATACCACCATCGTCATCACTGCTGCCATATACCACCATCGTCATCACCGCTGCCATATACCACCATCGTCATCACCGCTGCCATATACCACCATCATCATCACCGCTGCCATATACCACCATTGTCATCACCGCTGTCATATATACACCACAACATATACACCACCATCATGCCAATCCGAGCCCACCTCCATCACAGATTCGCCACCAGTCCATCTTCCACCACCCCTCCATATATCCGCCCCCGATCCGAGTCCATATATACCATCGCTTATCCGCCCCCAATCTGCGTCCATCCCATATTCAGAATTGCTTTGTCTGAGTAGGTTTCGGATTTCACCAATCTTTCCCTGTCCGTAGAAGAGAGGTGATCTCCAAAAAAAAAGTCCAGAGAAAGTTCCACCTCCAGTGTCCAGAAAAGTTCCTTCACGTTTCAGCAAAAAGTTTCGTTCTAGTCTTGAAAAGTTCCGAAAACATCAAAAATAATTTCGTGCCTATACTGTTTTTAGGCTTTGGGAAGCATTTTGAGACACTTGCCATTATAGTGATTTTCACAAAAAAAGGAGCACAAAAAAAAGAGCGCCAAAAAATATATTCAGAGTGTGCTTTTCCCTTGATTACGTGCCGCGCCATGATTTTGTTGGTGTTCTAGGCTCGCGTCTCTAGTACGGTATAGCCTAGGACCAGCATAGTACCGTCGTTGAGCGTTTATTCAACTTTGCATCTCTGAATTGATTATTGCTACCATATTATAAGCCTTCCCAGCTACACATACATCTACATCATGCGTTTGACACAACCTAGCTATCGCTCTACCCAAGCTTTGAGAGTTTTGACTACAACGGTTGCCGACTACCGCCTGCTGCTTGGTAAGAACGGGTAAGAATTTGTGATTCGCTTGACGGATTTGTGACTTTCCACCACACCACTTCATATTAGTAGTCTGTAGGACATATTCTTGTGTGTTTCTATTGCTGCTAACCATGACAGGATCACAAGCCGACCAGATCGACTGGGAGAACATGACGCAGAAGGAACTACATGATAAATTTCAACAAATGCTGGGTGAACAGGTACAAGACGTGATGAGCAGCTTTGGAAAGGCACTGGAGAGGATAGATGACATTGAGAAGACAATTGACACCAAGTTGGACGCCAAGTTCGATGAAGTGCTCGCGCATCTACCACCATCACCTGTTGCCCCTGCTGCACCGTTGCAACACCAACAACGACCACCTCCATGTCGGCCCGCTCAAGTAGGACGAGCGCAGCGTGTTCCCCTTGAGCCCGGCCAACATTCTGGTGCCGCTGCAAATGTTGCTGATGCTTCTGTGGCTCCTGCTGTTACTGTTGACTAGAACGCTGATTATGAGGATGAGGTTGCTCAAAATCAGAACTACGTGCAACCACCAGCACCACCACCAGGTCGTCCACATGCATATGATCACAACGGTTGGGCTGCACCACCCCCTCAGGTACGAGATCATGACCATATCCCTAAACTGAAATTGAATATTCCGCCATTTGAGGGTAGATACATTCCTGATGTATATCTTACTTGGGAGTTAGAAACTGAACAGCGTTTTACATGCTTGCAATATCCTGAGGATAGACGTGTTGCTGCTGCTGTTTGTGCATTCACTAGTTTTGCTTGTGTTTGGTGGTCTGAACATTGTCGATTATATCATGATAATATCCCCACTACATGGGCTGCTTTGAAAATTGCTATGCGTACTCATTGGGTTCCACCATATTATCAATGTGAATTACTTCAAAAATTGCAGCGCTTAAGACAAGGAAAAAATTCTGTAGAAGAATATTATCAGCAATTACAAACTGGCATGATTAGATGTGGTATTGTTGAGGACAATGAAGCTATGCTTGCATGTTTTATGGGTGGACTAAACAGAGAAATTCAAACCATCTAAGAGTATAAGGAGTATAACAATATCACTCGTTCGTTCCATCTTGCTTGTAAAGCATGTGAAGTGCAGGATCGACATGCATTGGCACGAACTAATTTTTCTGCAGGTCGATCTTCATCATGGACACCACGTACATCATCTACTTCCACACTTCCAGCTACACCACCGCCTACTTCAGCCGCCAACTCCAACCAAGATACAAGAAAACAGGCACCACCATCATCCGCCAAGAGCACACCTTCCGGTCCCGAACAGAGCTCTTCTTCATCCATGGCATCCACAGGGCCAACACATGATGTTATATGTCATCGTTGCAGTGGTCGTGGTCATTATGCGAGCAAATGCCCATCCCAGCGTGTGATGGTTGTTACTGAGGATGGTGGGTATGAGTCCTCTAGTGAT
Organism: Elymus sibiricus; assembly: GCA_039707655.1. NCBI lineage: Eukaryota > Viridiplantae > Streptophyta > Magnoliopsida > Poales > Poaceae > Elymus > Elymus sibiricus. Next base: position 201,622,074 of record CM077668.1, read on the forward strand.
TATGATGAGGAGACCTTGGCTCTTATTGCTCGTGAAGAACAAGGTGGAGATGATTCTGAACAAGAGACGCAATACATGGCTGATGAAGACGCTGACAGGTATGAAAGTTTAGTTGCTCAATGTGTTTTGAGTGTGCAGGTAACACAGGCTGAGCAAAATCAGAGGCACAATTTGTTCCATACAAAGGGTGAAGGAACGTTCTGTCCGCGTCATAATAGATGGAGGGAGTTGCAACAACTTGGCTAGCATGGAGATGGTGGAGAAGCTGTCTCTCACCACCAGACCACATCCGCATCCTTACTACATACAATGGTTCAACAACAGCGGCAAGGTTAAGGTAACACGTACTGTTCGTGTGCATTTTAGTATATCTACATATGCTGATTCTGTTGATTGTGATGTGGTACCCATGCAAGCATGTTCTCTATTACTTGGTAGACCATGGCAATTCGATAAAAATTCTGTACACCATGGTAGGAACAATCAGTATACTCTTGTTCATAAGGATAAACATATTGCTTTGCTTCCTATGTCTCCTGATTCCATTTTGAAAGGTGATATTAGTAGAGCTAGTAAAGCAAAACATGAGCAAAGTAAGAGTGAAAATCAGATTGTGGCAAAAGAATTTGAGCAACAAATGAAGCCTAATAACAAACCATCTAGTGTTGCTTCTGAAATTAAATTGAAAAGTGGATGTTTACTTGCCACCAAATCTGATATTGATGATCTAGATTTCAGCAAATCTGTTTGCTATGCTTTTGTGTGCAAAGAGGCATTATTTTCATTCGAGACGTGCGCTTCTCTTTGCCTCCTGCTGTCACTAACATTTTGCAGGAGTTCGCTGATGTCTTTCCACAAGACGTGCCACCAGGATTACCACCTATTCGAGGGATTGAGCATCAGATTGACTTAATTCCCGGTGCCTCACTACCCAACCGTGCACCATACTGGACCAATCCAGAGGAGATGAAGGAGATTATGCGTCAAGTACAGGAGCTGCTCGACAAATGTTATATACGCGAATCTCTTAGTCCTTGTGCTGTTCCTATTATTTTAGTGCCGAAAAAGGATGGTACCTCGCGTATGTGTGTTGATTGTAGATCCATTAATTATATTACTATTCGCTATCATCATCCTATTCCTAGGCTAGATGATATGCTTGATGAATTGAGTGGTTCTACCATATTCCTCAAAGTTGATTTGCGTAGTGGATACCATCAAATTCGTATGAAATTGGGGGATGAATGGAAAACAACATTTAAAACTAAGCTTGGCTTATATGAGTGGTTAGTCATGCCTTTTGGGTTAACTAATGCACCTAGTACTTTCATGCGACTAATGAACGAGGTTTTACGTGCTTTCATTGGACGATTTGTGGTAGTCTATTTTGATGATATACTGATTTATAGCAGATCTTTGGAGGAACATTTGGAACATTTATGTGTTGTTTTTATTGCGCTACGTAATGCACGCTTGTTTGGTAACCTTGGGAAGTGCACCTTTTGCACCGACCGAGTATCTTTTCTTGGCTATGTTGTTACTCCACAGGGAATTGGAGTTGATAAGGCCAATATTGAAGCTATTGAGAGTTGGTCGCAGCCCAAAACGGTCACACAAGTGAGGAGTTTTCTTGGCCTCGCTGGTTTCTATATGCGTTTTGTGAGAGATTTCAGCACCATTGCTGCACCTCTCAATGAGCTTACAAAGAAGGATGTGCCTTTTGTTTGGGGTACCGCATAGGAAGAAGCCTTCACGGCATTGAAACATAAGTTTTTTTTTTGCATTGAAAGATAAGTTGACACATGCTCCTTTACTCCAACTTCCTGATTTTAATAAGACTTTTGAGCTTGAATGTGATGCTAGTGGAATTGGATTAGGATGTGTGTTATTACAAGATGGTAAACCTGTTGCATACTTTTCTGAAAAATTGAGTTGGCCTCGTCTAAACTATTCTACTTATGATAAAGAATTATATGCTCTTGTTCGGACTTTAGAAACATGGCAACATTATTTATGGCCCAAAGAATTTGTTATACATTCTGATCATGAATCTTTGAAACATATTAAAAGTCAAGCAAAACTGAACCGTAGACATGCTAAATGGGTTGAATTCATTGAGACTTTCCCTTATGTCATTAAACACAAGAAGGGTAAAGAAAATGTTATTGCTGATGCATTGTCTCGTTGCTATACTATGCTATCACAACTTGACTTTAAAATATTTGGTTTGGAGACCATCAAAAATCAATATGTGCATGATGCTGATTTTAAAGATGTAATGCAGAATTGTAAAGAAGGAAGAACATGGAACAAGTTCGTCATTAATGATGGATTTGTGTTCTCTGCTAACAAGCTATGCATTCCAGCTAGCTCCGTTCGTCTTTTGTTGTTGCAGGAGGCGCATGGAGGATGATTAATGGGACACTTTGGCGTGAAGAAGACGGAGGACGCACTTGCTACACATTTCTTTTGGCCAAAGATGAGAAGGGATGTTGAGCGTTTTGTTGCTCGCTGCACTAAATGTCAAAAAGCTAAGTCACGACTTAATCCTCATGGTTTATATATGCCGATGCCTGTACCTAGTGTTCCTTGGGAGGATATAACTATGGACTTTGTTTTAGGTTTACCTCGAACAAAGAAGGGGAGGGATAGCATATTTGTTGTCGTGGATAGATTTTCGGAAATGGCACACTTTATACCATGTCATAAAAGTGATGATGCTACTAATGTTGCTGATTTGTTCTTTTGTGAAATTATTCACTTGCATGGTGTGCCAAATACAATTGTTTCAGATCATGATACTAAATTTCTTAGCCACTTTTGGAGATGTTTATGGGCTAAGTAGGGGACGAAATTGCTTTTTAGTACTACATGTCACCTCCAAGCTGATGGACAAATTGAAGTAGTCAATAGAACATTGACTACTATGTTTAGGGCTGTTTTAAAGGCTAATCTAAAAATGTGGGAAGAATGCTTGCCTCATATTGAATTTGCTTATAATCGTTCGCTGCATTCTACTACTAAGATGTGCCCTTTTGAAGTTGTGTATGGTTTCCTACCTCGTGCACCTATCGATTTGTTGCCTCTTCCATCTTCGGAGAAGGTTAATTTTGATGCTAAACAACGTGCTGAATTGATCTTAAAAATGCATGAGTTAACAAAGGAAAACATTGAGCATATGAATGCAAAATATAAACTTGCTGGGGATAAGGGTAGAAAACATGTTGTCTTTGCACCTGGAGATCTTGTTTGGTTACATTTGCGTAAGGATAGGTTTCCTGATTTGCGCAAGTCAAAGCTAATGCCCCGTGCTGATGGTCCTTTTAAGGTGTTAGAGAAAATAAATGAAAATGCATATAAACTTGAGCTGCCTGCAGATTTTGGGCTTAGTCCCACTTTTAACATTGCAGATTTGAAGCCTTATGTCGGTGTACTAAAGATCGGGTCCTTTAGTACCCCGTACTTGTGCACGGACAGTTGTAGCCATACCTGCGGCAAGGCCTACCGGAGGACGGCTGGAGACAGATGCGAGATATCAAGAAGGCGTTAAAGCTGAAGATCAGAAGACCGAAGGCTGGGCGTCCGGCAAGATCTTGCCGGACTGGCCGTCATGCCCCAGCAAGATCAGCCCCCGGCAAGATCAGCCCCCGGCAAGATCCCACCGCTTCAGCACAGTGCCGCCGCTCCAGCGCAGCGACCGGCCTGTCGTTTAGGGCTTGTCCTCCTGGTTGCGTGTCACGGCGCTGGCCGCAGAAGGGGTTAAGCGGTGCTGATGGGACGAGTCCTTCTTCCCATCCCCAAGAAAGGTAGGGACACCTGTTCAGAGCATTGAATGCGTCTTGTCCTGAGACGCTTGTCCTAGGACGTTTGTCCTAGGGCGTCAGTAGTAATCATGAGATACTGCTAATCATGAGATACTGTTGATACTTTACACCTCTTGTACTTCGCCACTGTTGGAGACCCCTTGGACATATAAAAGGAGGCCCAATGCGTAGCTACAGAGGGGAGAGAGGGAAGGAGACATTGGACCCGTTCTGCATGCGTAGCTGCTACTGTAGCTCCTGGAACTTGGCCAAGAACATCCACAGTAATACAACCAAGCAGGAGTAGGGTTTTACGCTTCCGAGCGGCCCGAACCTGGGTAAAATCCCCTCGCGTTGATCGTCGGTTCCGCTCTTTGTGCTGTCCTTTCTCCCCTGCCGAACCGTAAAGGGATCCTTCGGTCCCATAGGTGTTCGTTTCCGCGACATCTTTGGCGCGCCAGGTAGGGGGAGAGGTTGCGCGAACCCAATCTGGCGGTCAGCGCGCTAGTTCTTGATCACCTTCGTCGCCATGGCTCCCAAGAAGAAGGGTGCTACGGCGGTTGATCCACCCACGTCCAGCCTCCCCGTACCTGCGCAGACGGGTGATGGCGCGGACGCTGGTGGAGGAGGTGGAGGTCTTGAGCCTCCGCGACGTTCTGGCGATCCGAGCCAGGCGAGCGCTAGGTCCAAGGATGGAGCCGTGCTACCTAAGGGTGGCGCAGCGAACTCCAAGGGTGGGACGGCGCCCTCCAAGACACCCACGCCGGCGCATGCACCGCGACCTTCTCAGGACGCGCGCGACGTGCAGCACCGTGACGTCAGTGGTTCCAAGCATCCCCATGGGGAAACCCCTGCGCATCACTCTCAAGATGCGCGGGGCCGAGATCCACGTCAACATGCCGGTGGAAGCCGCGCGCGGGTGCAGGACCGTGACGGTGCTCCTTCTGACCCAGTTAGGAGTCTGAGCACCTCGCGCTCTTCACATCTTTCGCCGCCGCCTACACCAGCAGAAGCGTTGGCGCGAGCTCAGCTGCTCCTAGACTTCCCTCCTGCTGCGGAGAAGCTAGATGAGTGGAGAGCTGCCATTCAGAACCTCATCGGCCTGGCTAACAATGACAGGCCGCAGCAAGCGGAGCCTTCGCGGCGGCAGTCTACTGGGCCGGTGTGTGCTGATGGCGAGAAGACTGGAGGCGGTGCATCTACGATACGCTCCCCTCCACCACGTCAAGAGCGGTCGCTAACCCGGCGGGTCGACGCCCGTGATGACGATTCCACGGCGTCGTCCGATTCGCGGGTTCGCCGCGATCAGCGTCTGATCCTTCGGGAACGGCAAAAGGAGGACGCTCGAACCACCATCGAGCGGCGATGGGAAGCGCGTCGTCAATCCGACAAGCGCGCGGGACCCACTGTCGACAAGCCTGCACCAGGGTATCCTGGTAGCCTGCCTTACGAGGTGGGCTGTCCAGCGTTTACTCGTGAGCTGCGGCGAGTCCAGTGGCCCAACTCCCGCTCTTTCAAGCCGGAGGTGCCGGAGAAGTACGACGGCAAGACTCACCCGTCAGAGTTCCTGAGCATCTACACCATTGCGGTGCAGGCTGCTGGGGCTCGAGACGACAAGATCCTCGCCAACTACTTCCCGTTGGTGCTGAAGCCCAACATCAGGTTGTGGTTGATGCATCTGCCGGAGAATTCCATTTCCTCCTGGGTAGATCTGTGTCATGAGTTTGTTGGCGCCTTTACTGGCGGCCACCAAGCTCCTGGCCAGGAAAGCGACTTGCATATCATTCCCCAGAAGGATGGTGAAACCTTGCGCAAGTACATCCAGAGGTTCAGCCGTATCCAGCACAACATTCCAGACGTTCATCCTGCCGCTGTCATCAGCGCCTTCCATCAGAATGTGCGCAACCGCAAGATGTGGGAAGAGCTTGCGATGAACAAGGTCAGGGATGTCGCCGAGCTTTACGCTCTGGCTGACAAATGTGCTCGGGCAGAAGAAGGAAGGAGACTCCCCGGCGAGAACGCTGGCGCAGGAGTCGACTCCGAAAGCGAAGACGCTGCTGCCCCGGCAAGGAAGGGCCGACGGAAGGCCAGGAAGCGCAAGGGCAAGGCCGTGCTTGCCGTCGAGGGATCCGGCAACCCCGGCACCGCCAAGAAGGCCAAGACTGGCGACCCCGGCAAGGAAGTTGTCGGGTGCGCCGCATGTCAGGCCTTGGCGGTTGCCGACTAGCCGGAAGGCTCCGCCAAGCAGTATTGCAAGATCCACCGCACCAAGGGCCACGATCTCCAAAACTGCCGGCAAGTTGAGGAGCTTGTCGAGAAACAGAGAGCCGAGTACGAAAGGCGAGACAAGGAGAGGGCCCAGGATGGCGCTGAAGGGTCCGGCAAGAGGCGCGGTCGAGGAGGCCGCCGCGGCAAGGTCAAGCAACAGAAGGACCGGCCCGCCCGAAGCCGCGACAAGAAGCAGGGGGATGATGATGATGATGCAGAGGGCGACGAGTCCAACGAACACGAGTTCCAGAAGGCGACAGAGGCCATGTGCGTTGACGGAGGCGCCTCATTGCATTCCTCTCACCGCCAGCTCAAGCAGTGGGCGCGCGAGATTAATGCAGCTGAGCCCTCGCTCGATGCCCGGAAGCCACTGAGGTGGTCCCGCACGCCTATCATTTTTTACGCCGAGGACCACCCTGATCGCACAACTGCGGTCGGGTGCTTGCCGTTGTTGGTTTCACCAACCATCCGCAACCTCCAGGTGACAAAAATGTTAGTTGACGGTGGGGCCGGCCTAAACCTGATTTCGCCCGATGTGATCAAGAGATTGCACATTCCCGATGAAGATCTCGAGGAAACAGGCTCATTCCAAGGGGTCAATCCGGGAAGGAACCAGCCGAAGGGCAAGATCACCCTGCCAGTGACGTTTGGCAGCGAGTTGAACTTCAGGACGGAGAAGATCGTCTTCGACGTCGCCAAGATTCCATTACCCTATAATGGGATTCTTGGTCGCCCGGCGCTGGCCAAGTTCATGGCGGCATCGCACTACGCCTATAACGTGCTGAAGATGCCCGGGCCGATGAGCGTCATCACCATCCACTCCGACAAGAAGGATGCGCTTATCTGCACCGACAAACTCTACTGGGAGGCAGTTGCAGCATCTGCCGCCAAGGCACCTGCTCCTGTCGCTGAAGATCCCGGGAAGAAGAAGAAGCCCGGCAAGACCTCTAGCACCCACTCCGGCAAGCGCACCTCCTCGGAGTGCTGCGCTCCCGTTGAGGACGTGCCGGAGAGCTCTGCCGGCAAGAGCAAGAAATCCAAGGCTGCTCCACCTGAGACCAAGAAGGTGCCCGCCAAGGAGGATGGTACGGGAGGAACTTTCACCATAAGTTCCACCCTTGATGACAAATAGGAAAGCGCGCTCGTTGCCTTCCTGCGGGCGAATATCGATGTGTTTGCATGTCAACCATCTGATATCCCCGGTGTTCCCAGGGAGGTAATTGAGCACCACCTTGCTGTCTGCCCTCATGCGCGGCCCGTCAAGCAGAAGATCAGGAAGCAAGCCTTGGAGCGGCAAGAGTTTATCGCCGAAGAAATCAGAAAGCTTGAAGCAGCAGGTCTGGTTAGAGGAGTCCTTCATCCGACATGGTTGGCCAATCCAGTTGTAGTGCGCAAGGCAAATGGAAAATGGAGGCTATGTATCGACTATACTGATATCAATAGAGCCTGTCCAAAAGATCCTTTTCCCTTGCCGCGCATCGACCAGATTGTGGACTGCACTGCTGGCTGCGATTTGCTGTCATTCCTTGACGCATATTCAGGCTACCATCAGATTTTCATGTCCAAAGAAGACGAAGAGAAAACCGCATTTATCACCCCATGTGGCACGTATTGCTTCATACGTATGCCTTTCGGGTTGAAAAGTGCTGGTTCGACCTTCGCAAGAGCTGTCCAGATTGGTTTCGAGACCCAGCTGCATAGAAATATGGAAGCCTATATGGACGACATAGTGGTCAAGACCAAGGACAAGGCAACTCTCGTTCAGGACTTAGAAGAGACGTTTGCAAATCTGCGCAGGATCAATCTGAAGCTCAATCCCGAGAAGTGCGTGTTTGGCGTCCCATCCGGCGAGCTTCTCGGGTTCTTTGTATCTCAGCGTGGAATTGAAGCCAATCCCGACAAGATCAAGGCAATTGAGCAGATTGAAGCACCAAGACGTGTTAAAGATGTGAGCCGACTTGCCGGCTGCGTTGCTGCTCTGAGCAGGTTCATCTCCAAGTCCGCTGAGCGCGCCCTGCCTTTTTTCAAAATCTTGAAGAAGGCAGGACCAATGAAATGGACTCCTGAAGCGGAGGCAGCGCTGCAGGACTTGAAGAGGTACCTCTCCTCTCCGCCGACACTGGTCGCACCTAGGCCACAAGAGCCGTTGCTACTGTATCTAGCGGCAACGAATCAAGTGATTAGTGCTGCGCTAGTGGCGCAGAGAGAAGCAGACGAAGAGGCAGCGACAGCGGTGAGCCCGTCAAGCGACAAGCCAGGACCATCCCTGGCAGAGTCTGGTGCCGACAAGACAGAGCTCGCGCAGTCAAGTGAAGCAGTGCAGAAGAAGAAGATGGTGCAGCGCCCAGTCTATTTTGTCAGCTCCCTTTTGCAGGGGGCTAGGTCAAGATATTCTGGTGTGCAAAAGCTGCTCTTCGGCCTCCTTATGGCCTCGAGGAAGCTGCGCCATTACTTCCAAGCACATGAGATTACCGTCGTAACTCGCTTTCCGCTGCAACGGATCTTGCGGAATCCAGATGCAACCGGCAGGATTGTGGAGTGGGCATTGGAGCTGTCATGCTTTGGCCTCAAGTTTGAAAGCACTTCAACTATTCAGAGCAGAGCCTTGGCAGAGTTCATTGCGGAGTGGACGCCAACACCAGACGAAGAAGTTCAAGAGTCGGTTGTCCCCGGCAAGGAAACAGATCGCGAATGGATTATGTACTTTGATGGGGCTTTTTCTCTACAAGGCGCCGGTGCTGGCGTGCTGCTTGTCGCACCCACCGGAGAGCACCTCAAGTACGTGATTCAGATGCACTTTCCCCGGGAGAGATCAACGAACAACACCGCAGAGTATGAAGGGCTGCTTGCCAGTCTCAGGATCGCGGCAGACCTTGGGATCAAGAAGCTCATCGTCAGAGGTGATTCCCAGCTTGTCGTCAGGCAAGTCAACAAGGATTACCAGAGCCCGTTGATGGAAGCTTATGTCGATGAAGTGAGAAGGCTGGAGGAGCGTTTTGACGGTTTGCAAACAGAGCATGTTCCTCGAGCAGAAAACTGCATTGCTGACGACCTGTCGAAGCGTGCTGCCCTTAAGTTACCTGTGGAACCAGGAACTTTTGTGCTCCGCCTGACTCAGCCATCCATAACACCACGACGAGGCCGGACAAGAGAAGGAAGTTAAGTACCGGCAAGTACTTCCCGGCAGAGCTTCCAGAAGCCGCCGCCAAGGAAGTTGCCGGGAACGACGCGGTTGCCGGTGAGCAGCGGCTTCGCGCAGAGCCTCAGGTTCTTGCCGCAGAAGTATGCGCCCCCGCAGCTGAGGATATGCCGGTTGCCGGTGAGCAGCAGCTTTGCGCAGAACCTCAAGTTCTTGCCGCTGAAGCAAGCGCTCCCGCGGCCGAAGAGATGCCTTTAGTCCTTGCCGTCGAACCACAGGCTCCGGCATGGGCATAGCGCATAGTTCATTTCCTTCAGACAGGAGAACTCCCTGAGGAACAGGAAGAAGCGGAGAAAGTAGCCCGTCAGTCTAGTATGTACCAGTTCGTCGACGACGTCCTGTACAGAAAGAGACCCAACGGTGTGAAATTGAAGTGCATTCCTCGGGAGGATGGACTAGAGCTGTTGGCAGAGATTCATGGAGGCATATGGGGCTCCCACATAGGCTCGAGAGCTCTTGTCGGCAAGGCATTCCGGCAAGGTTTTTTCTGGCCCACTGCCCTCCAGGATGCAACTGCACTAGTAACCATGTGTGAAGCGTGCCAGTTCCATTCAAAGCAACTTCATCAGCCAGCTCAAGCTCTTCAGACAATCCCTCTTTCCTGGCCCTTCTCGGTCTGGGGACTCGACATACTGGGTCCTTTCCCCCGCGCTGCCGGGGGCTTCGAGTACTTGTACGTTGCTATCGACAAGTTCACGAAGTGGCCGGAAGTGGAAGCAGTGAGAAAGGTGACAGCACAGTCAGCGGTCAAGTTCTTCAAGGGAATAGTGTGCCGGTTTGGTGTGCCGAACAGGATCATCACCGACAACGGTACGCAGTTCACGAGTCGCACCTTCAGGCAGTACGTCCAAGACCTTGGCGGCAAGATCTGTTTTGCCTCCGTTGCTCACCCGAGAAGCAACGGCCAAGCAGAGAGGGCAAATGCTGAAGTGCTGCGCGGTCTCAGGACCAGAACTTTCGACAAGCTGCACAAGTGCGGAAGACGCTGGATTGATGAGCTGCCGGCGGTTCTTTGGTCAATCAGAACGACACCAAATCGAGCTACCGGCCAGACACCCTTCGCCCTGGTCTACGGGGCTGAAGCAGTTCTCCCCACGGAACTCATATACGGGTCACCTCGAGTGCTCGCTTATGATGAGCTCGAGCAAGAGCAGCTGCGGCAAGATGACGCTGTGCTCCTTGAGGAAGACCGTCTTCGGGCTGCTGTGCGTGCTGCACGCTACCAGCAAGCTTTGCGCCGCCATCATAGCCGCAAGGTTCATGCCCGGAGTCTTGAGGAAGGCGACCTTGTTCTTCGGCGCGTTCAGTCGGCCAAGAATTCCAACAAGTTGACGCCGAAGTGGGAAGGCCCTTATCCGGTAGTACGAGTCACCAGGCCTGGCGCTGTCCGCCTGGAGACCGAAGATGGCGTACCAGTGAGCAACTCCTGGAATATCGAACATCTTCGTAAGTTCTACCCGTAAGGCGCGGTTGCCGGTTAGCAGCAGTGTCGCGCAGAACCTTGGGTTCTTGCCGCAGAAACGCTCCCGGCAACCACCTTTTGTACAAGTCTTGCCGATGCAGCATGTAATCCTTTGTACAAAACCAGGCGCAGACCATGTGCATAGTTAAATAAAGCTAAGTGTTTTACAATCCTTGTCGATTTCATGTCATTTTATATGCATGCTTATCTGAGATGTTGTATTGCGCTTGCTTCCGGTGAGAGCTAACGAACGCCAAGGTTCCATATTTTCTCTTCTTTCTTTTTCTCAAAAGGATAGAAGGTTCCCTCGCATGCAAGTTTGCCGGGGGGGGAGATGGTATGGATACCGATAGGCGACGTTCAAGGTTGACATCTTGCCGGAAGAAGAAGAAGAACAGCAACGAAAAGCTAAGTTGCAGAACCCTTTAAGCAGAATCTTTATTGTAAGGCTATTTCCCTTGAACGATTTCGACTTTTGTATGGTAAACCCGCACGCGATGGAACCTCGTCATGATCGGTCGCACCCTTACTCTGTTTCGAGTCCGCTCAACAGTTTAGGTGGCTGCACTGAAAACGTCAAGGTTTCTTGCCGGTAGCTGCGCCTCCAGCAGGCTGCTGAAGTCCCGAACCCAGCGCTCGCGGGGGTGCGCACCGGCAAGTTCCCAGCATAAGCATAGGGTACAGCTGTACAGAAAGAAATCAGACGAGGGAATAGCATACATTAATCTAGACATGGCAAGTTATATTACATCGATAGTTGCCGCGTTTCTAACTAAAGATAAATTGTCTTTGGCATGGAGCGGTAACGACAAGATGAGAAGAGAAACAGCTAATCCCGGCGATCGCCTTCGACCCTCTTGACTTGGCTCACCCTGTCAATGATGGGCGCGACAAGTTCTTCGAGTGCCTTGACGTCCGCATCCTTCGGCAAGCGTTTGAAGACGTTGGAGAGGTTGATGCCGGGGTTCTTGTGCACAACTTTGACTAGCACGTTGCGGAGGACGGCCTGGCAGAGCTTGCGGGATTCGTCCGCCAGCTGGGATGTTCGGTCAGAGTGAAGCTGCTCCAAGGCTTCGATCAGGCGGTCAAAGAACATGGTCAGCCTGGCGCTTGTGGACACCCTGTCGTCAGAAGAGTACCTGAAGCCTTGCAGACCCATGATGGACAGTTGCGCGGCAAGCTTCTGTGCAACGTCGATGAGCTTCTCAGTCCAGATCTGCACGCCTGCCACATAGTCGTTGTGTGTGGCGGCAGCACTCTTGAGCAGCTCCTGTTCATTGTGGAGGTCTTTTGTCAAGGTCTTCTCCCGACCCCTGGCGGTCTCAAGGGTCTCCCTCAGCGTGGTCAGCTTCTGCTCCAGACCAACGATGGATTCCTTGGCGGAGGTGAGCTGTTGAGTCTTCTCGGATGCGGCAACTTGTGCCTCCATCAAGCTGTGAAGAGCTTTGTCTCTTTCGGCTTCGAGTGTCGAGACCTTCTTGCCGTGATCCTCGAGATCAGCCTCTAGCTTCTTCACCTTCCCCTCCAGCAAGCTCTTGGCGGCCTCTGCAGCTCCGGCAGCATCGACGGCTTCCTTCAGTTTGCCGGCGTGATCTTCAGTCAGAGCTCCGAGCGTCTCCATGTGTTTCTGCTCTAGCTCCTGGGTCCGCTGCGCGACAAGTTTCTCGATCTCCTCATCCTTGCTGCGGAGCTTGGCGGCAAGCGCCTCCTCGCGAGCAGCAAGGTCCTCTTCGTGAGCATCGAGCCCGATGCGGCGCTCCGTCAGGCGGGCTTCTGCTGCGGCGGCCTGCTGTGCAGCCTCCTCCTGTGCCTTCTCGACATCAGATTGCTTCAGGAGGAGGTCGTTCCAGTTCTCGCTCAGCTGTTCCCGAGCAGTCTTCAGCTCTTGGAAGGCCTCAGCATACCAAGCCTGCATCTCCTCGACGCGCTTTTGGAAGTCCGCCTCTGCTGCATCAACAACCGCTGCCCTGGAATCCAGCTTATCCTTCCGGGCGCGGTAGAGTGCCTGGAGCTTCTGATAGTTGTCGTGCACGGCTTGGAGTAGTTGCTCTTCCGTGGGCTCACTGCTGCTGGCGGCGGCGACGACGTCTCCATCCAGAGTTTCTCCTTCCACCGGCACCCCAGTGCTTGCCGTCCCTGGCATGCTGACGAACAGGTTGTCGCCAACCTTGAAGTAGCTGCTTGATGGGGGCACGTCAGATGTTGACGGTTGATCTTCACCGGCAGCTGGGGGCTCCGTGACCGGTGTAGCGCCAGGCGCTCCCGCGGCAGGAATGTCGTTGGTACGGTCGTCGGTCTCCTTGCCGGTCCCTCAGCAGACTTCTTGGCGGTCTCTTCCTGTGCGGCCTTGGCGGCCTCGTCCGCTGCGACCATGTCGGCCTCGGCGGCAGCATCCCTGGCGGTCTCCTCGATGATGGTTTTGACATCCATGGGTTCCGCCACTAGGAAATCTGGAAGCCCAGGAAGGGAAGCAAGGTGAGACCAAGATTGAAGTTCAAGAAGACAAAAAGAGAGAGAAAAACAGAATAGCAAGTACTCTGAGGCGAGCGGTTTACCTGCGTCGAGCTGCTGAGGAGGGTTGCCGGAGCCAGTGCTCACCGGCTCTTCTTCATCCCGGTTAAGCTCGCTTGCCGGAGGCTCATTTCTGGGCGGTGTAGTCGATGGCGGCGGCGCATCAGGGACGGTTCCCGTTCGTGCTCCTTGTTGCCGCTCCGCTCCTGCACGCCCGGAGATGTCAGCAGTGAAGATACGCACCTCGACACTTGCCAGCGGGAAGTGCATAACGGACTCACGCTGGGGGCTGCGTAAAGGACTGCGTTGTGGGCTCGGCTCCGGGCTGATGTTGATTGTTTCTGGCGCACCTGAGGTGCTCGCCGGCGGTTCGTCGCCCGTTGAGGTCTTCGCCCTCTTCGCCATCCTTCGCGCCAAGGTTTCTGCATCTCTATGGAGACAAGCCAAAGTAAATTAGTCAAGTAAAGACAAAAATACGGAAATTACAAGGTGCGGCAAGGTCCCTACTCTTCTTCGTCGGATTCCAAGGCAGAGAGGTCGAAGACGACTTCCGCTTCGGCACCTGGGCGAGGAGGTGGAGATGGAGACCTGGCGCGCTTGGCTGCAGCGGAAGCAGTAGGTTGCTGCAACCCTGCTGCTCCAGCCGCTGGTGCCGTCGTATGGGGCGCTCCCACCGCACCAGTTTGTGCCGCGGTCGAGCGTGTCGTACGTCGCACGGGCGGTTGTTGGGCCTCTTGCCGCTGCACGGCCTCGCCAGCCGCCTTCTTGCCGGGGACCTCGTCCCCCGAGGGAGGCTGACTCGCTGGGGCGCCAGAGCTGGCTTTCCAAAGAACGTGCTTTTTCTCCCCTGGAGCTGGGGGCTCCTCGTGCGACTGCTCCTCGGTTGCGCCCTCGACGGTAGATCCCCCGGCAACCATGCCGCTCTGCTCCCCGGCAACTTCCTCTTGCTCCGAAGAGGTCTCCTCTGGCGCCGTCTCGTCTTCACTGGTGTCTTCTCCCGTGAAGCCGAAGTCGCCGGCCTCTGCGGCAAGTTTTGCCTCTTCCACCCTGCTGGCAATGTAAGCTATTTCTCCCTCAGTGGTGGGACGGATAAGGTTGGAATCTTTCCGGATGGCCCTCTCCGACAAGTTGTCAAAGAAGTCCTACACTTGCTCTGGAGGCGGCTCTACCCAAGTCCCGTCAAGGCCGTGGGCGTTGCACACTGGCATCATAGCAATGATGGAGCTCAGGGCAGAGTTGTTGCACAGAGGGACAATTCCAGACGGCAACGCGTACCTCCCGTCAGGCCTGAACAGCTTGTGGCAGAGATACATGTGCTGCAAGACCGTGAAATTGTGATTCAAGCCAGGGCGCAGCCTCATGATATCTGCTGCGTTCTTGAAGTCCCAGGCTGGCCTCCCCTTATTGTGCAGAGGGGCGATGCGCCGGCGAAGGAAATCTGCGCCAACCATTTCAATCGTGAGCCCGGCAGCCTTCAGGCGGTGGATCCTGGTGATTGCAATCGTGAGCTTCTCGTCTTCAGGGTCGAGATCGCTCCAATTCTCACCACGGGCCACCTTCCCTTGCCGGGGCATGCAGAACGGCTGGGGATCTTCCTCCTGAATCCAGCACCACTCGGATCGCCACTCCTCCCACTTCTTGCGGTAGAGACCCCCTGGGTATATATCCTTGTTCCGTGCCCTCGGAATCCAAGTGATAGATCCAGAGAGGGCGTTTCCTGCCTCGATGCGGGGGATGAAGTAGTGGCGGAAGAGGGCTGTGTTGGGGACCACTCCGGCAAAGTTTTCGCAAAGATGCGCAAAGACAGACATGCACGTTACGGCGTTCGGCGTAAAATCCAAAAGGCGGAACCTGTATGTGTACACGATGTCGACGAAGAAGTCGGAAAAAGGAGGACAAAGCCCGCAGTAAAAATAAGCGGCGAAGAAAGGGTATCTATTCGCGCCGCCCCCGGCGGAAGCCGAAAGCGCGCGAGTTTTGGGATGGCCATTTGTCTCCTTCCCCCATACGCACCTGTACTGAGTAATCAAGGTGCGCCCGTCAAGCGTCGGGTCGAAGACGGCGCGCTCTCTCCGCATCCGCACCAGATCCCCTTCATCTGCTCCTGCGGCTGAGCCGGCGGCTTTCTTCGTTTTGCCCTTGCCTGCTTTGGGCGGCATGGCGGCAGTGGAAGCAGAGTCCGAAGGTGGCGAGGGCGTGCGGGTGGTGGAAGAATGGAGGAGGCTCAGTTTCAGGCTCAAGGAGGAAGACGACGGCGGTTCCTAGATTGAAGAAGAGGTAAATGAGCAGCGCCCCTACGGTTTCCTTTTTATGGGGAAGGAACGGAGGCTGCGGTCATTCCGCGCACGTCCCCCACGTTCCGCATTCAACACGCATCGTGGGAGGGCGCAGTTAATGAGAAGATTATGACAGTAACTCCTGCCACGCGTGCCCGTGCACTGTTTTGGGCCTAGCCCAACAACGCCTCGCACCCGTGTATGGCCTAGGCCCGGGGGCTCCTGTCGGTGTACTAAAGATCGGGTCCTTTAGTACCCCCCGTACTTGTGCATGGACAGTTGTAGCCATACCTGCGGCAAGGCCTACCGGAGGACGGCTGGAGACAGATGCGAGATATCAAGAAGGCGTTAAAGCTGAAGATCAGAAGACCGAAGGCTGGGCGTCCGGCAAGATCTTGCCGGACTGGCCGTCGTGCCCCGGCAAGATCAGCCCCGGCAAGATCCCACCGCTTCAGCACAGTGCCGCCGCTCCAGCGCAGCGACCGGCCTGTCGTTTAGGGCTTGTCCTCCTGGTTGCGTGTCACGGCGCTGGCCGCAGAAGGGGTTAAGCGGTGCTGATGGGACGAGTCCTTCTTCCCATCCCCAAGAAAGGCAGGGACACCTGTTCAGAGCATTGAATGCGTCTTGTCCCGAGACGCTTGTCCTAGGACGTTTGTCCTAGGGCGTCAGTAGTAATCATGAGATACTGCTAATCATGAGATACTGTTGATACTTTACACCTCTTGTACTTCGCCACTGTTGGAGACCCCTTGGACATATAAAAGGAGGCCCAATGCGTAGCTACAGAGGGGAGAGAGGGAAGGAGACATTGGACCCGTTCTGCATGCGTAGCTGCTACTGTAGCTCCCGGAACTTGGCCAAGAACATCCACAGTAATACAACCAAGCAGGAGTAGGGTTTTACGCTTCCGAGCGGCCCGAACCTGGGTAAAATCCCCTCGCGTTGATCGTCGGTTCCGCTCTTTGTGCTGTCCTTTCTCCCCTGCCGAACCGTAAAGGGATCCTTCGGTCCCATAGGTGTTCATTTCCGCGACACCTTATGTGGGTGAGGAATATGAGCTTCCGTCGAGGACGACTTCAATTCAAGAAGGGGAGGATGATGAGGACATCACTACTACAGTTACACCCACAACCCCTACTGCTACATATACTGGACCAATTACTAGAGCTCGCGCACGCCAATTAAATTACCAGGTACCTTCGTTTCTTGGTAATGATCCTAATGTTCATGAGAATATGATGCTGCCTAAATTAGATACATTTGTTTTGCGTACAAATGAAGGGCCCAACATGGACAAGAAGGATGAACATTGTAGCATGATCAAGCATAGAGAGGATGGCGCGCGCAAGGGGAACAAGAACGGAGTTTCCAGTGATGATTTCAGGACTTTGAAGCCACCATAATGGGTGCATGAAGGCTTGGATGAAATATACAAGATGTCACTTCATAAATTTCGTCCAGAGGCTATTATAAGTGCTGCGTCACCTTATTATTGGGCCAGGCCCACGTAATTTCGAAATACTTCAGTATAGGCTGTTTTTAGAGTCCGTATGTGTGGGGAAACCAAGTTAGGGTTGGTTTCAGACCCCTCTTCCAAGGGGTCACGAAATTCCCCCCTACTCCCCCACATATACAGCCCTTAGGGCGTCGTGTAGACTTTGGATTTTGTTTAGATTAAAAGTTCGCCATAGCTGCAACTTCGCGTACTTCGTTTGTGTTCAACGACCAGACGAAGACATCACAGAACCCGACTTGATTAATAAAGCTTTCCTCTTATATTCGCAGTATCCAGATTGCAATCTCAGTTTCTTGCTTGTTCTTCGTTTGCTCGCAGGAAATAGACCCTTGTGGTCAGGTTGATCGTGCTCCGGCGTGGTCAATAACCTATCAGAGTTGGTTTAGCGATTGCTAAGGCGCGACGTCTTCGCACGTTCGGAGTCGGATCGTCAAAGTCGACTTCCACCCAAAACGATAGCTACCATCTCATCGAAAGACGGGTCACCTTTGCCTCTATCATGTACGGTGTTTGGATTTTATTTACCGAGAAGATTGTCATTGCTGTGTACATACTTCGTCATTTATTTCATTGATATTAGCTGCAAATGTTTGAGATGAATTAAGATTTCTACATATGTATTCCAAGGATGTTTTTTTTTATGATTTTCAGGAAGTAGTTTTCTGATGCGGGGCATCCTACGGACATCACCATGTCAAGAGTCCATTTGGCAAGTGACACGTGCGACATCTACTTCATATACACAAAGGTGAATCATCTCCTTTACACGTGCTCACTTGACCCCTTCGAGGATGGTATACTACTTGACACTTCTCCCGTGTGCATGCATAGGTATTATCGGAGCTTCACGGATGTCGAGGAGGAGTGCAAGCGCCAAGGAACAACTACACCATCCGTGAGGGAAGCATGGAAGAGAAGGAGGAAGAGGACCGTGTCAGCCCAAAAATACCAGTACAACCGGTCCGAACACTGGTACAACCGGTCCACTACCGCCCAACTACCGGCCCACGTTCTGTAATCAAGCGGCGCAAGACCGGTACCGCCCCGGTTGTTCCCACAGCTGCAGCCTGACTAGTACAACCGGTCCTCCCACCGGTACAACCGGTCCCTACTTCCGCGAACACCTCCAGGAACCGGCACTTGAGCTCCCAGCGGTACAACCGGTTGAGTGACCGGTACAACCGGCCTGCCTGCGCGCAGTGAAAGGGCCCATGGCCCATGTAACCCCAACTTACCCCTTGGACTATAAGTACTTGTCTCCTAGCTCCAAATTAGGGTTAGAAAGTGTTAGCTCATCTAGTTGAGCCTTGCTCCTAGCACTACTCCTCTTGAGAGAGAGAGAGAGAGAGAGAGAGAGAGAGAGAGAGAGAGAGACTCTCCCATGGAGATCAAGACCTCCATGTGAGCATGTGAGAAGTATCTATATAGATCATCAAGACCTCATCTCCTCTTGGATTTGGGATGAACTCTACCTTGTATCTTTCCCTTTGAATGTTCATGTACCTTGTGGATCCATGTGTTTGTTAGTCTAGTGGATGTGTGATTGGACTTGTTCTTGAGTGTTTCTCTTGTGATTTCCCCGCGTTCTTTGTATTCTTTGTAGGATCCCCTCCAATTCGTGAAAGATCGTCAATTAGGGTTCCATCCTACATCATCTTGGTATCCTGAGCCACGTTGATCACGAATTTGGAGTCCTACCCCCCACTTTCTAGCCTAATTTTTTGTCCGAATTTGAAAATCCCCACCAAAAATAGCCTCACCAATTGTTTTTTGTATTTTGTTGGTTCTTGTGAGATATTGTTGTGTTTGATCCACGATTTTGTTGTTTGGCAAGTGGATCTTGGCTTTCCCCACCTCTCCACCACGAAATCCATCCAAAATTTTCTTTTCCCCTTCGATTTTGAACCAAAATTTCGAGTTGGTCCGCCCCAAGTTCATCTCATGCTCAGATCTGGGAATTTTCCCGAGCAGAGTGGTACAACCGGCCCCCAAGGCGGTACAACCGCTACCCCGTCCCCTGATACTTCCACCAACACAAACTGGAACTCTAGGACGCTCCAGGAGCGGTACAACCGCCCTCTCAAGCGGTACAACCGTCCCTCCCAGATTCAGCCTCGGCTGATTACCGTTTTGACCATAACTTTCACATCCGGAGTCTGATTTTGACGTTCTTTAGCTCGTTGAATAGCTATTGACATCCCCCATCAATATAGATAGGTATCACCATCATTTGACTCCATCTAGTTGTGTGAAGTTTGGCAAGTTTGCCTAGGCCCTCCACCATATCATCCGCAAAACTACCATCGCCTTCCGCAACCTAACCCATTTTGATCCTCATTGCATTTGTGGTTACTTGAGTTGTGATTCGAGTCTCCTAAGGTGTTTCGGCTACTTAGGGATGGTTACTTCTTTGTCAACCACCACCTCCACTTCCACATTGCCGACTTCGCAACCACCACCGCATTCCGCTACCACCATTTGACATTTGCCGTTTGAGATTTTGAGTTCGCGGTTTCCATTTCCTAAGGTGTTTCGGCTAATTAGGAATGGTTCTACATCACCACTCATCATCGCCATGGATTCGACATCGACAACGACTCCTTCACCTTTTGACACCGCAACCGTAAGCAAGGACGGTAACCTCGATGACATCATTGTACATTTCCTTGGCATTGCATTGATAGCCCCGAGCCTATTGCGTCACTTACCTATCGAGACTAGCGAGTTGAGAATTGCCGGGCCACGCTATTTGTGCACATTAGTGATACGCTTACTCCGCATAGCTACTTTGAGCGTGCAATCATCTTGCAATCATCATTGTGCCATTAAGTCTCTCCCGTGCATATCATGCATACTTGTCTCATATCTTGGCTCGAGCATCAAGCATAGTGGCAAAGGGAGCATATTCATACAAAAGAAACAAGAAGAATCTTTTAAGAAAAAGAGGAGATACAAAAGAGCTTGTAAGCAATAGCAATAGCATCGAGCCATTTTGGATAGTATATCATATTGGAGCATATATACATAGCATACTTGGGATTGAAGACGGCACCGGTTATCTCTTAGGTTGGTGCACAAGCTTATCTAGCCCATTTGAGCAATCAAGCTATTGTCTCTCTAGTATCCGTGCAACAAGAGCTTTTTGCGTGGTAACACATTTTGTGCTCATTCCTTGGTTGCGCGGATTCCACTTATCTATCCGTGTGTGTGTTTCTTGTGCCACTATAGCTATTGATCTCTTTGCTTTACATTGCAATTTTGTGAATCTTCCTCAACATTTTTGATATCATTGACTAACACTTGCTTGAATTTTGTGCCACTTGTCCTAACCAAGCCACTCGATAAGCTTTACTTTGTAGGTGTGAGTGAACAAGTCCGGTGCCAATTCCACTATTCTCTCATTTCACATTGAGTGACATGGGATACATCCTCAACTTTGGGAAAAGGTATCTTGGTATTGTTTATCTCATGTCCTACTCACCTCTACTCGAGTCTTGTGATGGATAGGTAAAGCACATCTACTTCGGTCTACACCAACAACGACGAGTTTGATGCCATGAAGAACCACTTGGACGCCAAGATGGATGCTCAAATGGAGGAGCTCAAAGCCCTCATCAAGTCCGCCAAGAGGTCTTCCTCATCTTCGAGAAGACACTCAAGTGCACATGCTTCCGAGCTACCATCTCCGGCAAGTTCACATCGGCATCGACACCATCACCGATTACAACATGAAGGTCAAGAGCTCAACTGCAACCACCGCTCTACGACTTCACCATCTACCTTGGCATCTTCGCCAAGTGACTTCAAGGCATCTTCGCCTTTGGATATGCGGCATCTTCGCCGATAAGCACCTCAAGATTACACTCAAGAGAAGCTCCCCAAACTCAAGTCCGCGACTTCCACGAGCTACTACGACCTCGACACCGACCGCGAGATTCCTTTCTATGGACTCAAGACCCCGAGGAGTATCTCAAGTGGGAGCGCAAGATGGACGACTACCTCAAGCTACATCAAGTCCCCTCCGAAGATCAAGTGAAGTGCGCCACAAGTAACTTCCATGACTGCGCGTCGACATGGTGGTTTCACACACCTTCGAAGAGCTTCAACATGAGTTGGCCCAAGACGAAGAAAGCGATGCGGCGAGAATTTGTGCCTTCCACCTACACGGAACATCTACTTCGCCAATTGGAGAACACCATCCAAGGATCCAAGTCCCTCGACGAGTACTCCATGGAGATGAAGAAAGCCTTGCGACGAGCCGGCGTGGACGACCCCATTTGGATGAAGTTCAACTTCATGATGGGATTGCACAACGACATCTCCAAGACTATCTTCCTCGACAACTACTAGTCTCTCGATGACATCTACTTTGGTGCTCTCAAGGCGGCAAAAGAACTCAAGAAGGCCTAGACTTCTCCACCCAAGCACACTTCACGAAGACCAAGCTCCAAGACGGCGAGCATGAGGATAGTACCACCAAGATGTCCAAGCCCGGCGAGCTCCAAGACGATGCTCCCAAGTTCGACTTCACCGCCATCCCTCTTTGTGGCATTGACGATGCCGAGTCTACCACGACTCTTTTTGAAGAGGCGCGGCGACGACTACGACAACGGAGCCAATCAAGGACCAAGTTTTGGAGGCCAGCGACAAGGTGGCGAGCAAGGATGATGCTTCCATCTTTGGAGGCGAGAGTGAGATGATCAAGCATGGGATTTTCCCTTCGGTAATGGAGGCGAGTGATGATGTGCCATCTTCAGCCTTCATCCACGGTGGCGTTTGGAGATGAGTTGAGCGACATGAGCCACCATATTGAGAGTGAGAGCGAGTTCACCACTAGCCCCATATATGATGAGATGCCCCAATTCCCATGTGAGGAGAGCCACAACCCCCACCACTTGAGTGAGATGAGTGACTCCACCATATGTGACTTTGAGTGCACCTACTTTGAGGGAGTGAGTGAGCCACCACATAGAGATAGGTCATGTGAGGACATTTTGAACTCTAACGACTTCACCTCTACCTCATTGCGTCTTCTCATTTGGTGTTAGGTCCCATATATGATGACGCGCCGATCCTCGACGACTTCGTCCTTCCTTTGGACAAGACGATGGCCATGGTTGAATGTGATGCACCCCCCACATGGTTCCATCATGATGAAGATGATGACCATGACTTGGTCATTGCCACCTCACCTACACCACATGTGTGGAATGACAAAGGTAACATAGGTCAAGGTGATGAGGTAGTCCCACTAGTGGACATTGATTGCTTGCATGATGTCGATCCTCCTATTGACACGCTTCATGCTAGTATGATTTCCCCATGCGATGATTTACCCATTTATGATGAGTATGATGATTGCCATGTGGAGTCTATTAGTTGTGATGCCATGTTGCATAGGATTTCTTGTGTGAATTCTCTCGGTCACATCCTATTTGACAATCCACTTGACTTGTCATATGCTATGCATGAGATCAACCATATCGCATCTTTGCAATCTCTTCATAGTAAGTATGCATATGCCATTAAAATAAACTCAATTTGTACATATGGCATAGATGACAAGCCCATGGTTATTGGCATTTGTTTTTCTTGTGATGATATTGATATGCTCCCTTTGCATCATTGCCATCATATGCCATGCCATGACCACCTAGCTTCAGGCATGCATTGTTTGCCGTGTTGTCAATTTTCTCCATGTAATGCTTCCAATATTGCTATTGAGGAGACCCCCATAGTTTCCTCATACATGTTAGGAGATTTTGATCCATCCCATCCATTGCATGATCCTAATAATTGTGTGCACAATATGCTCCCCATGAATGACTATGATATTGATGTGCCATATACTTGCATGCTCAATTTATGTCTCCATCGTGTTATACATAACAATTATTCGTTCATGATGGATGACATGTTCTTATATCATGCCTCGAATTTCTTTGAGCGATGCTTATCTTGTGCTAACTCTCACGTGCACATACACATCATGATGGATGATGTGTACATTTACCACGCACACACTTTGTTTCGCTTGCCTATTTGTTGTGTAGGTACCCATGCTTACTTGCCAACCTCGCAAGTGCACGAGTTGACGAAACGTGCTTTAGAGAGCAATGAAGACGTGTGCCACCATGGAGTGCTTAACCTCCACCCATCCTCTTCCCGATGAGCCTTCGCGCATTTCTTCTACATGGCCCTCACATGGTTAGGGGTTATTGTCCATTACATATTCTATGCCCATCTTGCCATGTTCACTTTGCATGATATGCTCATTTCCATTTGGATGACATGCTTTGGTGACCCATGCTTTGCATTACACATGATCCATGATTCTACTACTTGTATGTGTATTTACATGCTTGGTGGAGATATCACATGTTATTACCATGTTTGGTTACTACCCCATGCCTATGATGATACTTTGATCTTGCTTTGTATTCGTACTTGTGACATGTCATGTGCATTGCCTATGCCTACTATTTGCTCACATGACATGATTGCCATGATTTCTTCTAGTATGTTGCATCTTCGCACTACTATCTTGCACGACATGACTACTATGCTTGCGTTGTGTAGTGCATCACCCATGATTCATACTTGCTCGTTTCATGCGGTTGATGACAACCATTTCCATGCCTTGCACATGAGTGCTACTAAATATTCTCCAATTGCTCCATATGTTGCATCTCTCATGCTAGATCTATTGCCATGTATTGAGTGCAACAATGCTTTTAGTTTTGCTAATGAGATTGCCCCCATAGCTTTCTCCCATATGTTTGGAGCTTTTGCCATCTTTCATGTGAAGCATGCTTGTCTTACTTCTTTACACCATGTACCTAGCGCCATGAATATCGCCATTGTTGCATCATATTATTCATGCATTTGTACTTCTAATGGTTATGTGCAAGAGAAGAGAACCATCATGATGGATGATGTGTTTATCTACCATGCGCATACGTTCTTTGCTTTGTTGTGTGCATGTGTAGGATAGTTCGACTTCCTGTCAACTTCCACTTCACGTGAGTTGACAACTCGAGCTCTTGAGAGCGAACCACATTCGACCGACTCGCTTCTACATCGCACTTGCTTGTGTTTTGGCATTGTGAAGGACGCACAAGGGAACACTTTCGAGGTGATATCCTTCACATTCGAGAACCCCAAAACCATGAGCATGAATATTGTGGATCATACTTCATGTGTTGCTTCCACCCTACATGTTAGAGATATTGCTTTCCCTCATGATTGCCCCATTGCCATGCCTCATGACATATATACCGTGTGTGTTACATCCAACTTGTGGATTACTTGCTCCTATAATATGTTTGGTTGCAACAATGTCATCTCTTCACATATGTGCCGGCAAGCTCCCTTCCCAGCAAGCAAGGCCCGGCAAGCTCCGTGCCAGCAGGTTTGTTTCTGTCCCGTTACCGCTCCACCTCACCATCGACCAGATAGGCTCGTGGGCTAGGTGTCGAGCGGGTAGACAGTCAACATGGCCGGCCAAGGCATGTGTCAGCACGCCGCGCCGAGATTAACTTTAATGACACCCGTCCCTGGGACGTGTCGAGATTACAGGAGGGCGCCAGGACCGGTGGTATAGAACTTTTGCCCAAGGCCTCGCCTCCCTAATGTAGCACCTAACGGTGCATTAAATGCATTTGTCTTACCCCGTTGGAAGATAAATGTGATGACGGTGCAAGTCACTGTTCACACTCTGTAATGACCGTATTGGCCATTGTGGTAACCCCTTGGCCTATAAAAGAAGGCCCACGGCTACAGGTAGAACGGTCGACACCCAGTTCAATTACACGCCGTAGCTGCACTTTCACGAGCACCTTGCCGAAAAACTGCGCTCCTTGTAACCAAAGCCTTAGTCTTCCCCATGCCGGGGCGAAGCTTGCCGGCAAGAACAGCGGCGATCTTCAGTACTTGGAATAGTACTTCTCGATGACCTGCCTTGAGGTCTTCTTCACGGCCTTGGTGTTGAGTCTTAAGTCGTAGTTACCCTCCGTCAAGCCCTTGCCGGAAGGGAGGCTACATGATGCGGAGCATCCTACGGACATCACCATGTCAAGAGCCCGTTTGGCAAGTGACACGTGCGACATCTACTCCACATACACAAAGGTGAATCATCTCCTTTACGCGTGTTCACTTGGCCCCTTCGAGGATGGTATACTACTTGACACTCCACTCGTGTGCATACATAGGTATTGTCGGAGCACCACGGACGAGGAGGAGGAGTGCCAGCGCACGTGTACAACTACACCGTCCACGAGGGAAGCTTGGAAGAGAAGGAAGAAGAAGCCTGGACAAGCTTCTGGAAAGCCCGGAACTTCTAGCCTCCATCCCGGAACCTCCGGCCCCTGAAATTTCCGGCCCCTGGCGATCCAGACGACCCCCGGACGTGCAAAGTCTCTGTCCAGCCCGGACCCTTCCCGGAAGCTACCCGGAACCTCCGGCCCCCGGTACTTCCTGCCATCCCAGAACTTCTGGCACCCGGACTCCAGCCCCACTCACGCCGTGCCAACTTTCGGCTTACACCGGAACTTGCCCGGAACTTCCGGAGCCCGGAACTTCCGGCTTGCCTGCGCGTAGTGACTCTGAGCCGAGGCCCATGTACCCCTCCATCCACCTAGACAATAAATACTCGTCTCCTACCTCCGTTTTAGGGTTAGCATTGTGATAGCTCATTTTGGAGATAGAGCTTTGCTCATCCACTTGTACCCCTACTCCTTTGGAGATCAAGGCCTCCTCCGAGAAGATCCCCCAAGTGGATTCAAGACCCCCATCGTGGGAAGATCCATCTCGGATTCAAGACCTCAACTCCTCACAGATTGGGAAGAACTACCCTTTGTATCCTCTTGTGTTGACTTTGGATCGTGTACCTCGTTATGTGTATGTGGATCTAGCATATGTGTGATTGGATCTTGTTGATTTGAGTGTTTTATCTCGTGTTTCCCTCTCGTGCTCTTTGTGTTCTTCGCGGGATCCGCTCCAATCGTGAAAGATCGACACCGTTAGGGTTCCACCCTACATCATCTTGGTATCATGAGCCACGTTGATCACAAATTTGGAGTCTCCCCCACCGTTTTCTAGCTTGATTTTGTTTTTTTTGTCCTAATTCGAAAATCCCCACCAAAAATAGCCATACCAATTTTTGTTTGTGATTTGTTGGTTGGATGATGTTTTGTTGATTTTGATCCATGGATTCGTTATGTTTCAAGTGGATCTAGCCTTCCCCATCTTTTCCCCCATTTCCATCCACGAAATCTTCTCAATTTTGCCCCGGGAAATCGTGTTTTTCCGCCCCCGTTCTCAGATCTGGAATTTAGGGTTTGTCCCGGAAGAAATTCCACGACCCCCGGAACTTCCGGCATCCCCCGGAACTTTCGTCGCCCGGAACTTCTGGCATCCCCCGGAACTTCCGTCCCCCGGAACTTCCGTCCATGCCCCGGAACTTCCGGGCTAAACAGAAAGTTTATCCCAAAATCCCCCGGTATCCCCCACACGTCTCCCGCGACCCCCGGAACTTCCGGCAAACCCCTGGAACTTCCGGAGCCCGGAACTTCCGGCCCTAACCCCGGAACTTCCGGCCTAACCAGAAACATTCCCAGAATTTCAGCATCACCCTCCTTCACCATTTTCATCACAACTTTTCGCTCCGAACTCCGATTTGAGTTTTCTTTGGCTCGTTTTGAAGCTATCGACGTGCCCGAGGTCCTCACCTTGGTTTCACCACCATTTGACTCCATCAAATTTTTGGAACTTTGGCATCTTTGCCTAGGGCCTCCACCATATCATCTGCTATTCCACCATAGACTTCCGCAAACTAATTCATTTTGATCCCCATTGCATTTGAGGTTGTTTGAGTTGTGGCTTGTGTCTCCTAAGGTGTTTCGGCTACTTAGGGACCGTGACTTCCACTCCGACAACGTGTATAGCACCACCATACTCTTCCGCCACCTTACCCATTTTGACCGGGTTTCCACCAATACTTCCGCAACCACCACCGCTAATCCGCTACCACCATTTGACATTTGCGTTGAGATTTTGAGTTCGCGGTTTTTCCGTTTCCTAAGGTGTTTCGGCTAATTAGGAATGGTTCGACATCAAGAACACCGCCACTCATCATCGCCACGAGGTCGTCATCGACATTGACCACTTCATCATCATCCGTCCTTCCTTACAAACGAGAACCACCGACGGTAACCTCGACGACACCATTGTATATTCCCCTTGCCATTGCATTGTTAACCCCTAGCCCATTTTGCGTCACTTGCCTATCGAGACTAGCTATTGAGTATTGCCGGCAACGTTACTTGTGCACTTTAGTGATTATCGATCCGCCCTTCCATTGCATACATACCTCATCTTGGTATCCTCATATCATCTCTTGTGTCACAAGATTGTTCCCGCATATACACACTTGCTATCTTGGTTTGAGCATTTCGCATAGTGGCCAAATTAAAAAAAAGCTTTTAAGCAAAGAGAAAAACAAAGAGCTTTTATGCAAGAGCCATAGCATCATACCACATTGCATATCAAATTACCATCATTGATCATCTTGGATCATCGTGTGAGAAACACCGGGAATCATACATACATAGCATACTTGGGATAGAAAGTCGATACGTTT
The DNA here is from genome assembly GCA_039707655.1 of Elymus sibiricus. Taxonomy (NCBI): domain Eukaryota; kingdom Viridiplantae; phylum Streptophyta; class Magnoliopsida; order Poales; family Poaceae; genus Elymus; species Elymus sibiricus. Next base: position 201,649,748 of record CM077668.1, read on the forward strand.
TGTCTTCCCTGGGGTGTGCACAAGTGTCGTATCCGCCTATTGAGCAATCGTGCTAGCGTCTCTCTTGAGTTGTGCAACACGAGCGTTTTCCGTGGATTCCACATTTTGTGCTCATTCCTTGGTTGCACGACCCCATTTATCTATCCGTGTGTGCGTTTCCGTGTGCCATTCATTGCTATTGGTCTACTTGTTTCATTTGCGAATTTGTGAATCTCTTTCAACATTATTGACTCTTACTAACAATTGCATTAAATTTTTGTGCCACTATCCTCACCAAGCTACTCCATAAACTTTACTTGTGTAGGTGTGAGAATAGACAAGATCCGGTACCAATTGTGCTACTTCCATAATACATTATTGAGTGATCATTGATCCATCTTCAACATTGGATAAGGTACATTTGGTCTAGTTCTTTCCTTTCTTTCACTCACATTTTTGCTTGAGCATGATGGATAGGCAAAGCACATCTACTTCGGTCTACACCAACAACGACGAGTTCGATGCCACGAAAAACTTCATCGACGCCAAGATGCAAACTCACAAGGTCATAGCCCTCATCACGACCGCCAAGAGGTCTCCCTCATCTTCGAGAAGACGCTCAAGTGCACATGCTTCCGAGCTACCATCTCCGGCAAGGTCACATCGGCATCGACACCATCACCGACGAGAACATGAAGGTCAAGAGCTCAACACCAACCACCGCTCCACGACTTCACCATCTACCTTGGCATCTTCGCCAAGCGACTTCAAGGCATCTTCGCCTTTGGATATGCGACATCTTCGCCGGCAAGCACCTCAAGAGAAGCTCCCCAAGCTCAAGTCCGCGACTTCCACGAGCTACTACGACCTCGACACCAACCACGAGCTTCCTTTCTATGGGAATCAAGACCCCGAGGAGTATCTCGAGTGGGAGCTCAAGATGGACGACTACCTCAAGCTACATCAAGTCCCCTCCGAAGATCAATTAAAGTGCGCCACAAGTAACTTCCACGACTACGCGTCGACATGGTGGCTTCACAAACCTTCGACAAGCTTCAATGTGAGTTGGCCCAAGACGAAGAAAGCGATGCGGCGAGAATTTTTGCCTTCCACCTACACGGAACATCTTCGACGCCAATTGGAGAACACCATCCAAGGATCCAAGTCCATCGACGAGTACTTCAAGGAGATGAAGAAAACCTTGCGACGAGCTGGTGTGGATGACCCCATTTCGATGAAGTTCCACTTCATGATGGGATTGAACAACGACATCTCCAAGACTATCTTCCTCGACAACTACAAGTCCCTCGACGACAACTACTTTGGTGCTCTCAAGGCGGAAAAAGAACTCAAGAAGGCCAAGGCTTCTCCACCCCAAGCACACTTCGCGATGACCAAGCTCCAAGACGATGCTCCCAAGTTCGACATCACCGCCATCTCACTTTGTGGCATTGACGATGCCGAGTCTACCACGACTCTTTTTGAAGACGGCACGACGATGACTACGACTACGGAGCAACTCAAGGATCAAGATTTGGAGGCGAGCGACAAGGTGGCGAGCGAGGATGATGCTTCCATCTTTGGAGGCGAGAGTGATGATGTGCCATCTTCGGCCTTCATCTACGGCGACGGCGACGATGACTTGAGTGACTTATGCCACCATATTGAGAGTGAGAGTGACTTCACCACTAGCCCCATATATGATGAGATGACCCAATTCCCATGTGAGGAGAGCCACAACCCCCACCACTTGAGTGAGATGAGTGACTCCACCATATGTGACATTGAGTGCACCTATTTTGAGGGAGTGAGTGAGCCACCACATAGAGAGAGTGAGGTAGTTGATAGGGCATATGAGGCCATTTCGATTTTTAACGACTTAACCTCTACCTCTATTGTGTCTTCTCCTTTGGTGCTAGGTCCTATATATGATGACACGCCGATCCTTGACGACTTCGTCCTTCCTTTGGACAAGATGATGGCCATGGTGGACTATGATACACCCCCCACATGGTTCCATCACGATGATGATGACCACGAGTTGGTCCTTGCCACCTCACCTACACCACATGAGTGGAATGAGAAAGGTAAAATAGGTGAAGGTGATGCTCTTGTCCCGCTAGTGGACATTCTTGACATTGCTTGCTTGCATGATGTAGATCCTCCTATTGACATGCTTCATGCTAGTATGATTTCCCCATGCGATGATTTACCCATTTATGATGAGTTTGATGATTGCTATGAGGTGTCTATTAGTTGTGATGCCATGTTGCATAGGATTTCTTGTGCTAATTCTATCGGTCACATCATGTTTGCAACCCCTCTTGACTTGTCATATGCTATGAATGAGATCCCCCATATGTCATATTTGCAATCTCATCGTAGTGACTATGCATATGCCATTAAAATAAACCCAATTTGCACATATGGCATAGATGACAAGCCCATGGTTATTGGCATTTGTTTTTCTTGTGATGATATTGATATGCTCCCTTTGCATCATTTCTCTCATATGCCATGCCATGACCACCTAGCTTCGGACATGCATTGTTTGCCATGTTGTCAATTTTCTCCATATTATGTGTCCGCTATTGCTCATGAGGCGACCCCCATAGTTTCCTCATACATGTTAGGAGATGATACGGAAGATTGGGCCCGATCTTTCACCGCAAGAACCACCTGATAGTAAATCTTCTAATCACGGGAGCAATCCACGCAACCTGAAGAAGAGGAACGAATCCAGCCAGCAACGTGATGAAGATCACCACGCCTCAAAACCAAAGCACGATAATCCTTGATGAAAACAAGAACCCTCGCAGCAATCTTTATTCGATAAACGGCATCGCCGTCCCCGGAGGGATGCTTCACCAAGAGACACACACGATAGTGTTTAAAACCTAAAACTTCTGAACTCCCTAACTAACCCTAGCCGACGGGTATTTATACTCTAAGAAAATAACGAAGAGGTACACGGGCTGCAAAGCCCAAAATCTGCGCGCAGGCAGCGCGGTACTACCGCGAAGCGGTACTACCGCTTATGGGAATGGTACTACCGCTCGGATGTCCAGTACCGATTTTGTAAGCGGCAGTAGGACGGTAGTAAGCGGCGGTAGTACCGTATAGCGGTACTACCGCTTATGTAAGCGGTACTACCGCCTAGTTTGGTGGAGTCCTGAAAGTGGGCTTCACCTCCTCTGTCGTGCCCGTATCATCCTCCCCCCCTTCAAAATGCGTTGTCCGCAACGCGTGAGGGTCTGCTCGAAAAGGTGGCGGGATATCAACAATAGCTCTGGGGCCTTGACTGGAATCTGCACTTGGCGCCTCCTTTCTTCTCCACATGAGCTTGGACTTCGGCGCCACCACCTTCTTCTTTGCAACTATTGATGGAGCCCGTTGTTGCTGAACATGAACCCTCTTTGGATGACCCTGCAAAAGATGAGTAATGCCTGGGCCACACAACTGACGAACATGTCCATCCTTGCCTTTGTGCATCCGCACTGCTGCTCCAACAAAACGCCTCACAGGTGTATTAACAAAACTGCGCTTGTCGCCCCGCGGCACCACATGCACTGGGACATGATCAGCACAACTATCATCGGTCTGGACACCTGTGTCAACACAAACTGGCTTTGTAACACATGCTGCAACATCCTTCCTCTCATCAGTAAGAGGCTGTACTTCAACTGGCTTGGCACTAACAAGAACAACTGGCTTGTCATCTACAGGCATAGCTGAAGCAATATCATCAGTAACGCTCCGTGCATCATGCTCCTCGCACTGCACCTTAGCTAACCTTGGCGGCTTAGCCTTGCGCAACTTCTCCTTGTGTACCACCAACTCCACATCAGACTTTATTTGATCATTCTGCATAGGTTTCAAAGTCCGTTGTGTGCCATCATGCACAAAATAATATGTATTTGCTCTCCCCGCATGTGTAACATTGCGATCATACTGCCATGGACGTCCAAGTAACAGCCCACATACCTCCAATGGCAACACATCACACTCTACCTCATCAACATAGTCACCTACTGTAAAGGGCACACGCACCTTATGGGTAACTTTCAGCATACCGCAGCTATTCAACCACTGTATATGCTTAGGTTCAGGAATACGCCATGTGGATAACCCCAATGATGTCACCATTGCCTTGCTTATGCCATTAGTACAGCTACCACCATCAATCATCAACTTGCATGCTTTGCCCTTAAGCATACACTGAGTCTGAAATAAACTCCACCGCTGACCCTTGTCAACTATTTTGCAAGACTCCTCATGTATCCTTTTGAGTTGCATATTTAGCCCACTCAATGGTTCAACCTGATCCACTGCAGTTTCAGCGCACACAACAACTTGCTCAACATCAGGCTGCTGTTCTTCAGAAAACTTTGTCGCGTCTGCGCTGACCGTTTGCAAGGGAACAACTGTCTTCACACCCATTGCAGGAGGCGGAAAAGACACAGCAACCTCCTCGGAATAAGGCTGCGCCCTCTTGTCAACATCAGCCCTCCGCTGCACAACCTTTGTCGCCTTCACAGGTTTGGTACAAGATACCCGACGACGAGGAGACAGAAAACAACCACGCAAAAAATTACTGAAATCATACCAAGTTGCATCTATAATGTCCTTCTCACACATCTCGTCATCCCACCAACGAGCTACCTCCTCATCCACACGTCGCAGTGCAAGAACCAAACGTGTAGAATCGTCCAAATGCTCCAATGTATTACATCTGGAGAAACCCTGTAGCATAAGATGTTCCCACGATGCATATTCAGCATCCGTTGATAAATAGTTAAGCCGCCACTTGATTTTATGACATGCCACACCGTACAAGATGTCTAGATAGTCATTGAATACATCACCAGACTTCTCCCCAGAAAGACACCGTTTGCCATAAAAATCTCCCGGAAAAGTTTTGAAAAATCTGGCCATATCTTGTATTTTCACGGAAGTCACACAAGCGGTACTACCGCGATGGAAGCGGTACTACCGTTTGACACGGTACTACCGCGCTGGCCGCGGTACTACCGCCCTGATGATCGGATCTTGATCCTCCTACTGGCGCTGCTGCCAAACTGGAATCCTGCCGCGCAGCAGAGAAGAATCTGCAGCGCGTTCTCCTGCCTTCCTTCAACCTCTAGTAGCCTCCTCGCAAATCAATCCGACAGAACCAATCTGCACAAACACAGCAGCAATCTGCAGCCTCTATGCACAATCACCTCCCAGCAAATCAATCTGCACAAGAGCCTCCAGGCAATCTCTTCCCAGTCAACCGATCTAGATGAGAGCGATCAACACAACCTCGCGGTGATCAACCTGAAAATCTGATACCAAATGATACGGAAGATTGGGCCCGATCTTTCACCGCAAGAACCACCTGATAGTAAATCTTCTAATCACGGGAGCAATCCACGCAACCTGAAGAAGAGGAACGAATCCAGCCAGCAACGTGATGAAGATCACCACGCCTCAAAACCAAAGCACAATAATCCTTGATGAAAACAAGAACCCTCGCAGCAATCTTTATTCGATAAACGGCATCGCCGTCCCCGGAGGGATGCTTCACCAAGAGACACACACGATAGTGTTTAAAACCTAAAACTTCTGAACTCCCTAACTAACCCTAGCCGACGGGTATTTATACTCTAAGAAAATAACGAAGAGGTACACGGGCTGCAAAGCCCAAAATCTGCGCGCAGGCAGCGCGGTACTACCGCTTATGGCAAGCGGTACTACCGCTTCAAGCGGTACTACCGCTTATGGGAATGGTACTACCGCTCGGATATCCAGTACCGATTTTGTAAGCGGCAGTAGGACGGTAGTAAGCGGCGGTAGTACCATATAGCGGTACTACCGCTTATGTAAGCGGTACTACCGCCTAGTTTGGTGGAGTCCTGAAAGTGGGCTTCACCTCCTCTGTCGTGCCCGTATCAGGAGATTTTGATCGATCCCATCCATTGCATGATCCCAATGATTGTGTGCACCATATGCATCCCATGAATAATGATATTGATGTGCCATATACTTGCATGCTCAATTTGTGTCCCCATCGTGTTATACATAACAACTATTCTTTCATGATGGATGACATGTTCATATACCATGCCTCAAATTTCTTTGAGCATTGCTTGTTTTGTGCTAACTCTCACGTGCACATACACATCATGATGGATGATGTGTACATTTACCACGCACACACTTTCTTTCGCTTGTGTCTTTCTTGTGTAGGTTATCACACTTACTCGTCAACCTCGCAAGCGCACGAGTTGACGAAACGAGCTCTAGAGAGCAATGAAGATGTGCGCCAACATGGAGTGCTTACCCTCCACCCACCCTCTACGCGACGAGCCTTTGCGCATTTCTTCTACATGGCCCTCACATGGTTATGGGTTATTGTCCATTATATATCCCTTGCCCATATTACCATGTTCACTTTGCATGATATGCTCATTTCCATTTGGATGACATGCTTTAGTGACCCATGCTTTGCATTACACATGATCCATGATTCTAGCACTTGTATGTGTATTTGCATGCTTGGTGGAGATATCCCTTGTTATTGCCATGTTTGCTATGTATCCCTTGCCTATGATGATACTTTGATCATGTTTCACTTTCGTGCTCGTGATATGTCATGTGCATTGCCTAGACCTACTATTTGCTCACATGACATGATCGCCATGATTTCCTCTAGTGCGTTGCATCTTCGCTCCACTAGTTTGCACGACATGATTACTACGATTGCTTGCCTTGTTGCATCACCGATGATACATACTTGCTCCTTTCATGCGGTTGATGACAACCATTGCCTTGCTTTGCACATGATTGATATTGCTTCTTGTCATATGTCTCCATATGTTGCCTCTCTCATGCTAGATGATTTGCCATGTATTGAGTGCAACTATGATTTTAGTCTTGCTAATGAGATCGCCCCCATAGCTTTCTCCCATATTATTGGAGCTTTTGACCTCTTTCATGTGAAGCATGCTTGTCTTACCTCTTTGCACCATATGCATAGTGCCATGAACATTAAGATTGTTGCATCATATTATTCATGCACTTTTGCTACTAATGGTTATGTGCAAGAGATGAGAACCATCATGATGGATGATGCGTTTATCTACCGTGCACATACGTTCTTTGCTTGGTTGTGCGCATGTGTAGGATCCTTCGACATCGTGTCAACTTCCACTTCACGCGAGTTGACCATCCGAGGTCGTGAGAGCGAGCTTAGTACACTTTCGACCAACTCGCTTCTACATCGCACTTGCTTGTGCTTCGGCATTGTGAAGGACGCACAAGGACACGCTTTTCAGGTGATATCCTTCTTGAGCATGGATATTGTGGATCATACTACTTGTGTTGCTTGCACCATGAGACTTATTGGTCATCTTGGACCACTTTATTGCGCACATGTTCGAGATCTTGCTTCGACTTGTCATTTTCACCTTTCCATGCCTCATGACATATATGCCTTGTGTGTTGCATCCAACTTGTTGCCTACTCGCTCCTATAATATGCTTGGTTGCAACAATGTCATCACTCCACATATGCCATGTCCCATTAATTGTCACATGATTGACTTGATTGCCTCACACATGATGAACATTTGCTATTTCTATTGTTTTGAGTGCCACACTATTTTCACTACACCCTATGCACGTTATGCTTGGATTGTCTTGCACTTGACCCATGTGTTTAGACACTTCATTTTATTTGGTGTTGTGAATGATTCCTATGCCTACCATAGACCATTTGTTGAACGCTTGATGCATGCTTGCTATGACTTCGAGGTAGATGCTTGTTCAGTTGTCACACATATTAGCATCTCTACCTCACCTTTGCATGCTTGTTTCCATGATGACTTTGCTTGTGCTCAATTCATATGCTTAAATGCCATGTCTCAATCCTTTGTCACACCATATGCTTTGCATGACGATGACACTTGTTGGGTGAATCGCCTCTTGAATGCTTGGTTTTGCACTAACGCTAACCACATTTGTTTTTCCAAGTGTTTGTTGTCCTTACTCCATTTGAAGGAATCACAAGACGGTGCGACATTGGAGAGTGCCCATTTCGAGCTTGAAGATGATAAGTACTTGGTGATCGTCCACTTCTACACGGCGAAGCCATCTCTTTCCCATGGTGATTTGGTTTTCGATCCGAGGTCGGATCTTTCCCAAGGGGGGGGGGAGATGATGCGGAGCATCCTACGGACATCACCATGTCAAGAGCCCGTTTGGCAAGTGACACGTGCGACATCTACTCCACATACACAAAGGTGAATCATCTCCTTTACGCGTGTTCACTTGACCCCTTCGAGGATGGTATACTACTTGACACTCCACTCGTGTGCATACATAGGTATTGTCGGAGCACCACGGACGAGGAGGAGGAGTACCAGCGCACGTGTACAACTACACCGTCCACGAGGGAAGCTTGGAAGCTTGGAAGAAGAAGCCTGGACAAGCTTCTGGAAAGCCCGGAACTTCCAGCCTCCATCCCGGAACCTCCGGCCCCCGGAACTTCCGGCTAGCCCAGAACTTCCGGCCCCTGGCGATCCAGACGACCCCCGGACGTGCAAAGTCTCTGTCCAGCCCGGACCCTTCCCGGAAGCTACCCGGAACCTCCGGCCCCCAGTACTTCCGGCCATCCCAGAACTTCTGGCACTCGGACTCCAGCCCCACTCACGCCGTGCCAACTTTTGGCTTACACCGGAACTTCCGGCCCTGGCCGGAACTTTCGGCCTGCCTGCGCGTAGTGACTCTGGGCCGAGGCCCATGTACCCCTCCATCCACCTAGACTATAAATACTCGTCTCCTACCTCCGTTTTAGGGTTAGCATTGTGATAGCTCATTTTGGAGATAGAGCTTTGCTCATCCACTTATACCCCTACTCCTTTGGAGATCAAGGCCTCCTCCGAGAAGATCCCCCAAGTGGATTCAAGACACCCATCGTGGGAAGATCCATCTCGGATTCAAGACCTCAACTCCTCACGGATTGGGAAGAACTACCCTTTGTATCCTCTTGTGTTGACTTTGGATCGTGTACCTCGTTATGTGTATGTGGATCTAGCATATGTGTGATTGGATCTTGTTGATTTGAGTGTTTTCTCTCGTGTTTCCCTCTCGTGCTCTTCGCAGGATCCGCTCCAATCGTGAAAGATCGACACCGTTAGGGTTTCACCCTACATCACTACAACTGCCTGTGCACAAGTCTGGGTATGAGGGCACCCATGTCTTAATACACTGACAGGAGCCCCTGGGCCTGGGTCACATGCGCATGCGAGGCGTCGTTGGGCTAGGCCCATACAGTGCACAGGCGGTGCGTGGCAGAGGATAACTGTCATAATCGTCTCTTTTACTGCACCCGCCCACGATGCGCATTAAATGCGGGCGTGGGAAAGGTGGAACGAAACGGCGGCGGGAGGTGGTGCGCCTGAAAAAGCACAGCCACGTAGGACGGAAAAGAGCCAGCCCCCGCGCCTTCCCCATAAAAAGGGAAACTGCGAGGGACGCTGCTCATTTACCCTCCTCCCCGCTCTTTCCAATCTAGCCAGTTCGCCGCCATCGTCAACCTCGCGCTAGAACGCCTTTTTCTTCCACCACCGCGTCGCGTCCCTCGCCAGCTTCAGAGTCCGTCCACCTCGCGCAGCCATTGCGCCCAAGAGGAGTCGGAATAAACCGGGGAAGGTGGCTGACCCGGATGCGGAGGCGGGGGAAACGGAGTGGGCGGCGATGTGGAGGGGCAACATCGTCTTCAAGCCGGAGTTGGTGGAGCATGACTTGGTGGAGCGGTACGCGATCATGTGGGGGAAGGACACTAAAGCCCACTCCACGCCTGATGTTCTTCCCGGCTCCGTCCAGCCCAGTGATGACAAGTACCCCTTCTTCGCCACTTACTTCTATTGCGGGGTTGTCCCTCCTTTCTCTGAGTTCTTCCGTGAAATCATGTACACTTATGGGTTCCACCTCTTAGATTTCACACCATACGCCATGACCTGCCTGGCTGTTTTCGCGCATTTATGCGAAAACTTTGTTGGAGTAATGCCCAGCGCAGCTCTGTTCTGCCACTATTTCATTCCCCGCATCGAGGCGGACACCCTCTCTGGCTGTATTGCTTGGATTCCCAGGGACGGGGACGCTTATCTCCCTGGGTTGTTTAACCGGGAATGGAGCGAATGGCGCGGAGAGTGGTGCTGGATCAAGGACGACAAGTTCCCTGACTTCTGCAAGCTCAGAATGAGGAAGGTGAGGCGCGTCGAGAGTTGGGACCACTTTGATGACAAGGATGCCCAGCTTGAAATCGCCACGACCCGGATTCTCCATCTCAGGGCTGCTGGCCTCACCATTGGAATGGTGGGCGCCGATTTTCGCCGCCGTCGTATTGCCCCTATTTAGGACAGGGGAAGGCCTACTTGGGATTATCAGAACGCGGCCGATATCATGCGGGTGAACACAGGGCTTCACACCAACCTGACAGTAATGCAGCACGCGGCTTTCTGCGGCATGCTCTTTCGCACCAGCGGCAAGTTCAACTGGCCGACAGGCGTGGTGCCGCTGTGTAACAACTCCGCCAAGGATGCCATCATCACCATGATGCCATCTTGCAACGCCCAAGGCGTCGAGGGGAATTGGCAAGCACCACCCGAATATGCGGTGAGAGGATGGTTCGATACGTTGGTGGAGAAGCCCCTCCGGGAGGAAGCGGATTTCTTTCGCGACACCACCCAGGTGGAGTTGGAATATATTGCCAAGAGAGTGGCGGAAGCAAAATTGACTAGAGATGCTGGCGGCTCCGGCTCTGTGGCATGCTGAAGAGGGGAATGAGGAGGGGCCGACAAGCGAGCCGCCGGAAGAGTCTGCCGGGAGGCGAGAGCAACTTGCTAGAGGTCAAAGTAAAGAGGCCGCTGAGGGGCAGACACTCAAGGAACCTCTTGCTCTGGCAAGGAGGGCTCGTGTCCTCTGGAGAGCCGCTTCTGGGGAGCCGGTTCGCTCTTCGCCCTTGGGTGAGGAGGTTGCTGGTGGGGAAGCGACTGGTGAGGTTGCCAGGTGATGAGGAACTCAACGCCAAACCCCTCAACAGCAGCAAACACGGCGTACTTCTTCGAAGAGTACGACCAAGCCGGCGGCCAGAGCGGCCGGGTCATCTCGTCCTACTGTGCCAGTGACAATCAAATGGGCCATGACTTCTTCCCCGTCGCCCTCCTCGAGTGGCAGGACCGGAGGCTTGTATGATCTCTCCACCCTTAGCGACGAAGAGGAGGACGAGGAGTATATATCCCCAATCCCCTTCATTCAATTCTTGGTTTCTTGTCTACATTAACCTGACTTGCTTCGCCTTGCCTTGGTTGATAGTGACAGGGAAACTTTGGCGCAAAGGATGGCCAAGAGGCCGAGGCCTAGAGCAGAAGAGGAGCCAGCAACAAGCATGGCGCCAGACGATGACACCTCGGAAACCAGCTTCCAGTGCAGCCCCAGCGTGAGGCCACTATTCACTTTCCTTTGGCAAGCACAGGTGTTGAGATGTTCACTGCTGACATCGGCACGGGAGCAGGAGAAGAACGTCTTGAGAAGGAACGCCCGGAAGCTGATCCAACTGGGACGTCTCCATCAACCACTCCCCCGGCAAGCGGTTCTCCGGCAAGGACCCCACAGGCGAGGCCGTTCGCGCTGATGATGTACCGGCAAGTGTGGTTGTCGGCAACCAGGCGACGATAACCAAAGTTGCCGGGGATGAGATCATCCCTCCTCAACAGCCCCAGCCTGGTACGTCTTCTACCGTTGAGTAGCTTTTTCTTTTGACCTTCTCTTTTCTTTTTTGTTTTCTTGAACTTGATCTGAGTCTCGACTTTCTCTTCTCCACATCCTTTGAGATTTCCCTTTATCTGATGATATGGACGTCGATTCCACCATTGAGGAGATTGCGAAGGATGCCGCCAACAAAGCCAGCAACATTGCTGCTGGTGAGGCCATCAGGGTGGCTGACGAGCAGATCGCCAAGGCTTCTCACGAAGAGGCCACCACGGGTGTTGTTGAGGAAGGCGGTAATCAGAACGTCGAAGCCACTAAGGACGTTCTTGTCTCAGGAGCGCCAAGCGCTAACTTGGCTAGGAGGGCGATCTTGACCGGCAAGGCGGTCGCCGGCGACCACCCCTCGACATCTGAAGAACCCTTCTCAAGAAGATACTTGAAGGTTGGCGACAATTTGTTCATCAACCTTCCTAGGACGTCAAGCATCGGGGTGCCTGTGGAAGGAGAGATCTTGGATGATGAGGTCCTTACTGCTGCCGGACTTGAGGTCGTTGACGAGCTGCCTGCCAACATCAGCGAGACCAAGGAGCGGCAGTTCTTCAAGGTCATGAGCGAGAACTTCCAGAAACTCCAGGCGTGCCACCGTGACTGCACAGATAAGTTGGACTCCAGGGCGGCCGTCCTTGACAAGGCGGAGGATGATTTCAAGAGGCGTGTGGAGGAAACGCAGATTTGGTATGTGGAATGCCTCCAAGACCTCCATGAACGCCAAACTCAACTTGCCAAGGCCCAGGAGGAGTTCATTCTGGAAAAGGCTAATGCCGAGAAGGCACAGGAGGAGGCTGCACGGAAAATAGCAGCGGAGGAGGCAAAGTTGAATGAGCGCAAGGTCGGCCTTGACGCTTATGAGGAAGAGCTTGTCGGTCGTGAAGCCGGGCTTGCTGCTACGCTTCGTGGCAAGGACAACGAGATCCAGGCTCTCGTTGCCCAACAAACCCAGGAACTAAGTCAAAAGCACAAAGAGGCTATCGAGGCTCAAGCCACAGAGCATGCCGGCAAGATCAAGGAGGCCATCAATGCTGCCGGAGCTGCAGAGGTCACAAAGATCGAACTGGAAAACAAAGTGCGAGCACTCGAAGCAAACCTTGCTGCCAGCGACAAGGAGATCTCGGCGCTCAAAGCAGATGCGGAGAAGGCAGTCCACACCCTGGCGGGGCTGCAAACTTCGGTATCTACCAAGAACCAAGAGCTCGCCAAGGCCAAAGGCACGATCGAAGATCACAAGCTGAAGCTAAACACCTTGGGGCTATCTCTTGACGAAGCTGAAAAGCGTGAGAAGACCTTGACGAAGGAACTTCAGGATGAGAAGTCAAAACTTGCAAGTGCCGCGAGTTCTTTCAACAAGCTCAAGGACGCCTGCAGGCTTTGGGCCGACCGGCTCGTGGTTGCCACGGGGAATATTTCTGTCAACCTACGCGCCCTGGGCTTGTCGAAGTACCACTACTCCTCCAAGGGGACAGCACCAGCGCCAGGCTCGCCTTCTTCTTCGGAAACTTGGGTGAAGCACTGAAGAAACACCACGGGGCTCGAGCTGCATACCTTGCCAACGAGTCCCGCAGGCTTTGCCGGGATGTCCTCTTCAAGATGCTCAGAAAAGTGGTGTACCGGAACCCAAGCATCGACCTTTCCAAAGTCTTTGTAAGCCTGCCCAAAGAAGCCGATACCAGGGCTATCGATGAGCTCGTCGCGCCCATCACCGATAGGGTCAGCCAAATCCCCAGGAAAGAGGGCAGGGTTACGAGCTAGGCTTCGCCTCCTTAGTTTGCCGCGTGTAAGATCATGCAAAAGACACGTTTATCTTAAGTCCGACTGCACTTGGCCTTGATGTATTATAACTCGTATTTAAAATGGATGTATGTGCACTGTTCTCCTTATTCCGTTCTATCTTTGCATGATTTCTGTACCCTACGCTTGCTGGAAGCTTGCCGGTGTGCACACCCTTGCCGTAAGTGCTTGAGGAGCGGGTCCATAGCAGCTTGCCGGAAGTGTCGCTGCCGGCAAGGTCACGCTTGACGGTTACAACGCGGCTGCTTAGGTTACCGAGCGGACTCGAAGCAAAGTAAGAGCGTAGTCGATCACGACAAGGTTCCTTAGCGTGCAGGTTTCTCATACAAAGGCCAAAGTCGTTCAAGGATAATCACAACTACAACAAAGAATTTATTTCAAAGTTTTGCAACTTAGCTCATTCCTTGTTGTACTTCTTGCCGTAGGGTGACATCTTGAATGCGTCCTTTGGTATCCATACCATCACTCCCCCCCCCCCGGGAAACTTGTACGCGAGGAATCCTTCCTGCCTTTAAGAAATAAAAGAAAAGAGGAGGCTGGAACCTTGGCAGTTCGTTAATCACCTTATGCAAGGGAAAATGTAATACAAGACTGCCTGCAACACATAAATATATATGTACTTGACAAAGAATTGTGAAACATCTAAGTTTTATTTATTTTGCACGGGATCTGTGCCCGGCTTTGTACAAAGGATTACATGCCTTGACGGCAAACTTGTACAAAAGAGGTTGCCGGGCAGCCCGGCAACCGCGCCTTACGGGTAAAACTTACGAAGATGCTCAATATTTCATGAGTTTAGCACCGGAGTGCCATCTTCGGTCTCTAGGTGGACTGTGCCGGGCCTAGTGACTCGTATTACCCGGTAAGGGCCTTCCCACTTCGACGTCAACTTGTTTTTTATCCTTCATGGATCGAATCTGATGAGGAACAAGGTCACCTTTCTCAAGGTCCCTGGCTTTCACTTTGCGGCTAAGGCAGCGGCGCAAAGCTTGCTGGCACCGTGCAGCACGGGCAGCATCCTGGAAATGATCTTCCTCAAGGAGCGCGGCATCGTCATGCCACAGCTCATCTTGGTCCTCCTCATTGAAGGCCAAGACTCGAGGTGACCCGTGTTTGAGTTCCATGGGGATTATTGCTTCTGCACCAAGGCTTGCTTCCTGACCTTCTGCTTGAGGGGTCTCGCATGTGGGCAGACAGCAAGGTGGTGCTCAGTTGCCCTCCTAAGAACTTCAGGGACGTCAGGTGCTTGCCGGGCAAGCACACTGGCATTCACCCGTAGTAAGGCAATGAGCTCGACTCCCAATTTGTTGCCGAGAGTGGCACGTTAAGAAAAAGTGCCACTCGTCCCATCCTCTTTCGCAAAAACTTGTTTGGTCGTGGATGCGGAAGCCTTGGATCTCTTGCTCTTGCCGGTAGAGCTCTCTGGTACGTCCTTGATAGGCATGCTGCACTCTGAAGTGCGCTTCCCGGAGTCCTTCCCAGAGGTCTTGCTGGTCTTCTTCTTCTTTCCTTCCCCGGGAACTTTGACGGCAGGGGCAAGCAACTCGATGGCAGCTGCCGCCGTTGCCTCCCGGTAGAGCTTGTCGATACAGATGATCGCGTCCTTGTGGTTTGACTTGATGGTGAGGACCCCCATCGGCCCCGGCATCTTGATGACGTTGTACGCATAGTGCGACGCTGTTGGGGAACGTTGCATGGGAAACAAAAATTTTCCTACGCACACGCAAGATCTATCCATGGTGATGAGCATCTACGAGAGGGAGAGTGAATCTACATACCCTTGTAGATCGCTAAGCGGAAGCGTTAATAAACGCGGTTGATGTAGTCGAACGTCTTCGCGATCCAAATCGCCGAGCGTCCCGCGATCCAATCACGATCCTTCCGATCTAGTGCCGAACGGACGGCACCTCCGCGTTCAACACACGTACGGCTTGATGACGCCTTCACCTCCTCGATCCAGCGAGCGATGGTGAAGTAGTGGTTGAGTTCCAGCAGCACGACGGCGTGGTGATGGTGGTGAGGAACAATCTCTGCAGGGCTTCGCCAAGCACTACGGAGATTATGACGGAGGAACTAGAGGGTTAGGGTTGCCGCACACGGCTTGGGGAAATCTTAATGTATCCCGTGTGCTAGCCCTGCCCCTCTATTTATATGTTGAGCCTTGGGGTCTAAACTTGGAGTAAAAGCCTCCTCCGGGTCGGTTTTGCCCGCACAAGGTCGGTTTGGCCCGCAGGGAAAGAGTCCAACTCGGATCCCTGCCGAACCGTGCACAGTCGCGCACAAGCGGTAGTACCGCTTCACACAAGCGGTAGTACCGCTTGGGCGGTAGTACCGCTTCACACAAGCGGTAGTACCGCTCCGGCGGTAGTACCGCTTCACCAAGCGGTAGTACCGCTTACGCGGCAGCAAAACTACTTTTGCACTTTCCAATACCTTGTGGGCTTTATCCCTTTGGCTCATATAAAGTGTTGCTGCACCCGAACACTTCGGTAAACATCCGGAACCCATTCCGGTGAACTCTGGAACTCTTCCGGAGATCGAAACACTATTATCACATATATCAATCTTTACCTCCGGACTATTCCGGAGATCCTCGTCATGTCCGGGATCTTATCCGGGACTCCGAACAACTTTCGGTCACCAACATAATAACTCAATTATACTAATCGTCACCAAACGTTAAGTGTGTAGACCCTGCGGGTTCGAGAACTATGTAGACATGACCGAGACACCTCTACGGCCAATAACCAATAGCGGGACCTGGATGCCCATATTGGCTCCTACATATTCTACGAAGATCTTTATCGGTCGAACCTCTATGTCAAGGATTCAGTTAATCCCGTATGCTGTTCCCTTTGTTCTTCGGTATGTTACTTGCCCGAGATTCGATCGTCGGTATCACTATACCTAGTTCAATCTCGTTACCGGCAAGTCTCTTTACTCGTTCCGTAATACAAGATCTCGTGGCTAACACTTTAGTCACATTGCTTGCAAGGCTCATTGTGATGTTGTATTACCGAGTGGGCCCTGAGATACCTCTCCGTCATACGGAGTAACAAATCCCAGTCTTGATCCATGCCAACCCAACAGACACCCTCGGAGATACCTGTAGAGCACCTTTATAGTCACCCAGTTACGTTGCGACGTTTGATACACACAAGGTATTCCTCCGGTGTCAGTGAGTTGCATGATCTCATGGTCAAAGGAACAGATACTTGACATGCAGAAAACAATAGCAATAAACTGACACGATCAAATGCTACGTTTACAGTTTGGGTCTTGTCCATCACATCATTCTCCTAATGATGTGATCCCGTTATCAAATGACATCTCATGTCCATGGCTAGGAAACCTTAACCATCTTTGATCAACAAGCTAGTCAACTAGAGGCTTACTAGGGACACAGTGTTGTCTATGTACCCACACATGTATTTGAGTTTCCAATCAATACAATTATAGCATGGATAATAAACGATTATCATGAACAAGGAAATATAATAATAACCAATTTATTATTGCCTCTAGGGCATATTTCCAACAGTCTCCCACTTGCACTAGAGTCAATAATCTAGTTCACATCACTATGTGATTTACATTGTAATGAATCGAACACCCATGCAGTTCTGGTGTTGTTCATGTTTAGCCCTTGGAAGAGGTTTAGTCAACGGATCTGCAACATTTAGATCCGTGTGTACTTTGCAAATATTTATGTCGTCCTCCTTGATGTAATCGCGGATGGAATTGAAACGTCGCTTTATGTGTCTGGTCCTCTTGTGAAATCTTGGTTCCTTGGCTAGAGCAATGGCACCAGTATTATCACAAAAACAGAGTCATTGGGTTAAGCGCACTAGGCACTACTCCAAGATCTGTCATGAACTCCTTCATCCAGACACATTCCTTCGCCGCCTCCGAGGCAGCGATGTACTCCGCTTCGCATGTAGAATCTGCTACCACGCTTTGCTTGGAACTGCACCAGCTAACCGCACCCCCATTAAGAATAAATACGTATCCGGTTTGCGACTTAGAGTCATCCGGATCAGTGTCAAAGCTTGCATCGACGTAACCCTTTACGACGAGCTCTTGATCACCTTCATAAACGAGAAACATGTCCTTAGTCCTTTTCAGGTACTTCAGGATATTCTTGACCGCCGTCCAGTGTTCCATTCCTGGATCACTTTGAAACCTTCCGACCATACTTATGGCAAGGCTGACATCGGGTCTTGTGCACAGCATTGCATACATGATAGAGCCTATGGCTGAAGCATAGGGGATGACACTCATCTTTTCTCTATCTTCTGCAGTCACTGGGCATTGAGTCTTACTCAACTTCACACCTTGCAAAACAGGCAAGAACCCCTTCTTGGACTGATCCATTTTGAACTTCTTCAAAATCTTATCAAGGTATGTGCTTTGTGAAAGTCCTATTAAGCGTCTCGATCTATCTCTATAGATCTTGATGCCTAATATGAAAGCAGCTTCTCCTAGGTCCTTCATTGAAAAACTCTTGTTCAAATATTCCTTTACGCTTTCCAGCATTTCTATATTGTTTCCAATCAGCAATATGTCATCCACATATAATATTAGAAACGCTATAGAGCTCCCACTCACTTTCTTGTAAATACAAGCTTCTCCGTAAACTTGTATAAACTCGAACGCTTTGATCACCTCATCAAAACGAAGATTCCAACTCCGAGATGCTTGCACCAGTCCATAAATGGATCGCTGGAGTTTGCAAACTTTGTCAGCATTCTCTGGATCGACAAAACCTTCTGGTTGCATCATATACAACTCTTCCTTAAGGTAACCGTTAAGGAACGCTGTTTTGACATCCATCTGCCAAATTTCATAATCGAAAAAGGCAGCTATTGCTAACATGATTCTGACGGACTTAAGCATCGCTACGGGTGAGAAGGTCTCATCGTAGTCAACTCCTTGAACTTGTGAAAAACCCTTTGCCACAAGTCGAGCTTTATAGACGGTGACATTACCGTCCGCGTCCGTCTTCCTCTTAAAGATCCATTTGTTCTGAATGGCCTTACGCCCTTCAGGTAATACTTCCAAAGTCCATACTTTGTTTTCATACATGGATCCCATCTCGGATTTCATGGCCTCTAACCACTTCTCGGAATCCGGGCCCATCATCGCTTCTCCATAGCTCGTAGGTTCATCGTTGTTTAACAACATGACCTCTAAGACAGGGTTGCCGTACCACTCAGGAGTAGTACGCGTCCTTGTCGACCTACGAGGTTCGATAGCAACTTGATCCAAAGCTTCATGATCATCATCATTAACTTCCTCTTCAGCTAATGTAGGCTCCACAGAAACAATTTTCTGCGCTGCGCTACTCTCAGGTTGAAGTAAAGGTTCAACAACCTCATCAAGTTCTATCTTCCTCCCACTCAATTCTTTCGAGAGAAACTCTTTCTCAAGAAATGTTCCGTTTTTAGCGACAAACACTTTGCCTTCGGATCTGAGGTAGAAGGTATACCCAACTGTCTCTTTTGGGTATCCTATGAAGACGCATTTCTCCGCTTTGGGTTCCAGCTTTTCAGGCTGAAGCTTTTTGACATAAGCATCACATCCCCAAACTTTAAGAAACGACAGCTTTGGCTTCTTGCCAAACCAAAGTTCATATGGTGTCGTCTCAACGGATTTCGATGGTGCCCTATTTAAAGTGAATGCAGCTGTCTCTAATGCATAACCCCAAAACGATAGTGGCAAATCGGCAAGAGACATCATAGATCGCACCATATCCAATAAGGTTCGATTACGACGTTCGGACACACCATTACGCTATGGTGTTCCAGGCGGTGTTAATTGTGAAACAATTCCACACTGTCTTAAGTGACTGCCAAACTCATAACTCAGATATTCTCCTCCTCGATCAGATCGTAGGAATTTAATCTTCTTGTTACGATGATTCTCAACTTCACTCTGAAATTGTTTGAACTTTTCAAATGTTTCAGACTTGTGTTTCATTAAGTAAATATACCCATATCTACTTAAGTCATCAGTGAAGGTGAGAAAGTAACGATAACCACCGCGCGCCTCAATACTCATCGGACCGCACACATCAGTATGTACGATTTCCAATAAGTCACTTGCCCATTCCATTGTTCCAGAGAACGGCGTTTTAGTCATCTTGCCCATGAGGCATGGCTCACATGTGTCAAGTGATTCAAAATCAAGTGACTCCAAAAGTCCATCAGCATGGAGCTTCCTCATGCGTTTTACGCCAATATGACCTAAACGGCAGTGCCACAAGAAAGTGGTATTATCATTATCAATTCTACATCTTTTGGCATCAATGTTATGAACATGTGTATTATTACTATCGAGATTCAATAAGAATAAACCCCTCACATTGGGTGCATGACCATAAAAGATATTACTCATATAAATAGAACAACCATTATTCTCTGATTTAAATGAGTAACCGTCTCGCAATAAACAAGATCCAGATATAATGTTCATGCTTAACGCAGGCACCAAATAACACTTATTTAGGTTCATCACTAATCCCGATGGTAATCGAAGAGCGAGCGTGCCGACGGCGATCACATCAACCTTGGAACCATTTCCCACGCGCATCGTCACTTCGTCCTTTGCCAGCCTCCGTCTATTCCGCAGTTCCTGTTTTGAGTTGCAAATATGAGCAACCGCACCGGTATCAAATACCCAGGCACTACAACGAGAGTTGGTAAGGTACACATCAATAACATGTATATCATATATACCTTGTTTGTTGTTGGCCGCCTTCTTGTCAGCCAAATACTTGGGGCAATTCCGCTTCCAGTGTCCAGTTCCCTTGCAATGAAAACACACAGTTTCTGGTTTGGGTCCAGCCTTGGGTTTCTTCACGAGAGGAGCAACTGCTTTGCCACTCTGCTTGGAGTTACCCTTCTTACCCTTGCCATTTTTCTTGAAACTAGTGGTTTTATTGACCATCAACACTTGATGCTCCTTCTGAATTTCAGACTCAGCGGCTTTCAGCATCGCAAACAGCTCGGCGACTGACTTGTTCATCCCGTGCATGTTATAGTTCAACACGAAGCTCTTGTAGCTAGGTGGCAATGATTGAAGAACTCTGTCAGTGATAGCCTCTGGCGGAAGGGGCATCCCTAACTCAGCCAGACGGGTGGAGTACCCAGACATTCTGAGCACGTGATCACTGATAGACCCGTTCTCCTCCATCTTGCAAGCATAGAACTTATCGGAGATCTCATATCTCTCGATCCGGGCATTCTTCTGAAAGATAAACTTCAACTCCTGGAACATCTCATATGCTCCATGACGTTCAAAACGTCTTTGAAGTCCCGGTTCTAAGCCATACAACATTGCACATTGAACTATTGAGTAATCATCAGAACGAGCCTGCCAGGCGTTCACAACGTCTAGAGACTCAACTGGAGCGGGTGGATCACCAAGCGGTGCATCAAGGACATAAGCCTTCTGGGAAGCCGTAAGGATAATCCTTAGATTACGGGCCCAGTCCACAAAGTTACTTCCATCATCTTTCAACTTAGCTTTCTCTAGGAACGCATTAAAATTCAGGGGTGCTACTGCGCGAGCCATGATCTACAACATAAATATAGCAAAGACAACTTAGACTATTGTTCTTAGATAATGAGTTTAGTTAATCATATTTAAAAAACTCCCACTCAAATTGACATCCCTCCGATCATTCGAGTGTAACATGATCCAAATCCACCAACTCAAGTCCGATCATCACGTGAGTTGAGGTGGTTTCAACGGTGAACATCTTCATGTTGATCATATCTACTATATGACTCATGTTCGACCTTTCGGTCTCTTGTGTTCCGAGGCCATGTCTGTACATGCTAGGCTCGTCAAGTTTAACCCGAGTGTTCCGCACGTGTAACATGGCTTACACCCGTTGTATGCGAACGTAGAGTCTATCACACCCGATCATCACGGCGTGTCTCGAAACGACGAACTTTCGCAACGGTGCACACTTGGGGAGAACACAATTTATCTTGAAATTTAAGTGAGGGATCACCTTATAATGCTACCGTCGTCCTAAGCAAAATAAGATGCATAAAAGGATTAACATCACATGCAAATCATAAGTGACATGATATGGCCATGAACTTGTGCTTTTGATCTCCATCTCCAAAGCACCGACATGATCTCCATCGTCACCGGCATGACACCATGATCTCCATCATCTTGATCTCCATCAACGTGTCGCCATAAGGTTGTCGCGCTGACTGTTGCTTCCACGACTATAGCTAACGTTTAGCGATAAAGTAAAGCATTACATAGCGCTTAATGATTGACACGCAGGTCATACAATTATTAAAGACAACTCTATGGCTCCTGCCAGTTGCCGTACTCATCGACATGCAAGTCGTGATATTCTATACAAAACATGATCATCTCATACATCACATATATCTCATCATGTAATTGGCCATATCACATCACAACATACCCTGCAAAAACAAGTTAGACGTCCTCTAATTGTTGTTGCAAATTTTACGTGGCTGCTACGGGTTTGCAAGAACCGTTCTTACCTACGCAAAACCACAACGTGGTGTAGTGATTGCTTTTTGATCTTCTAAAAGAACCCTCTTCATTGAACCGATTCAACTAAAGTGAGAGAGACAGACACCCGCCAGTCACCTTTATGCAACAAGTGCACGCAGCGGTAAAACCAGTCTCGCGTAAGCGTACGCGTAATGTCGGTCCGGGCCGCTTCATCTCACAATGCCGCTGAATCAAGTATCAACTAGTAACGGCAAGCAATATGTATACACCCACGCCCACAACTCGTTTGTGTTCTACTCGAGATCTCATCTACGCATAGACCTAGCTCATGATGCCACTGTTGGGGAACGTTGCATGGGAAACAAAAATTTTCCTACGCACACGCAAGATCTATCCATGGTGATGAGCATCTACGAGAGGGAGAGTGAATCTACATACCCTTGTAGATCGCTAAGCGGAAGCGTTAATAAACGCGGTTGATGTAGTCGAACGTCTTCGCGATCCAAATCGCCGAGCGTCCCGCGATCCAATCACGATCCTTCCGATCTAGTGCCGAACGGACGGCACCTCCGCGTTCAACACACGTACGGCTTGATGACGCCTTCACCTCCTCGATCCAGCGAGCGATGGTGAAGTAGTGGTTGAGTTCCAGCAGCACGACGGCGTGGTGATGGTGGTGAGGAACAATCTCTGCAGGGCTTCGCCAAGCACTACGGAGATTATGACGGAGGAACTAGAGGGTTAGGGTTGCCGCACACGGCTTGGGGAAATCTTAATGTATCCCGTGTGCTAGCCCTGCCCCTCTATTTATATGTTGAGCCTTGGGGTCTAAACTTGGAGTAAAAGCCTCCTCCGGGTCGGTTTTGCCCGCACAAGGTCGGTTTGGCCCGCAGGGAAAGAGTCCAACTCGGATCCCTGCCGAACCGTGCACAGTCGCGCACAAGCGGTAGTACCGCTTCACACAAGCGGTAGTACCGCTTGGGCGGTAGTACCGCTTCACACAAGCGGTAGTACCGCTCCGGCGGTAGTACCGCTTCACCAAGCGGTAGTACCGCTTACGCGGCAGCAAAACTACTTTTGCACTTTCCAATACCTTGTGGGCTTTATCCCTTTGGCTCATATAAAGTGTTGCTGCACCCGAACACTTCGGTAAACATCCGGAACCCATTCCGGTGAACTCTGGAACTCTTCCGGAGATCGAAACACTATTATCACATATATCAATCTTTACCTCCGGACTATTCCGGAGATCCTCGTCATGTCCGGGATCTTATCCGGGACTCCGAACAACTTTCGGTCACCAACATAATAACTCAATTATACTAATCGTCACCAAACGTTAAGTGTGTAGACCCTGCGGGTTCGAGAACTATGTAGACATGACCGAGACACCTCTACGGCCAATAACCAATAGCGGGACCTGGATGCCCATATTGGCTCCTACATATTCTACGAAGATCTTTATCGGTCGAACCTCTATGTCAAGGATTCAGTTAATCCCGTATGCTGTTCCCTTTGTTCTTCGGTATGTTACTTGCCCGAGATTCGATCGTCGGTATCACTATACCTAGTTCAATCTCGTTACCGGCAAGTCTCTTTACTCGTTCCGTAATACAAGATCTCGTGGCTAACACTTTAGTCACATTGCTTGCAAGGCTCATTGTGATGTTGTATTACCGAGTGGGCCCTGAGATACCTCTCCGTCATACGGAGTAACAAATCCCAGTCTTGATCCATGCCAACCCAACAGACACCCTCGGAGATACCTGTAGAGCACCTTTATAGTCACCCAGTTACGTTGCGACGTTTGATACACACAAGGTATTCCTCCGGTGTCAGTGAGTTGCATGATCTCATGGTCAAAGGAACAGATACTTGACATGCAGAAAACAATAGCAATAAACTGACACGATCAAATGCTACGTTTACAGTTTGGGTCTTGTCCATCACATCATTCTCCTAATGATGTGATCCCGTTATCAAATGACATCTCATGTCCATGGCTAGGAAACCTTAACCATCTTTGATCAACAAGCTAGTCAACTAGAGGCTTACTAGGGACACAGTGTTGTCTATGTACCCACACATGTATTTGAGTTTCCAATCAATACAATTATAGCATGGATAATAAACGATTATCATGAACAAGGAAATATAATAATAACCAATTTATTATTGCCTCTAGGGCATATTTCCAACAGACGCGGCCATAAACTTTGCCAGGGCTGGGCGGCCCAGAATCCCATTGTACGACAGCGGCATCTTGACGACATCAAAGGTAATCTTCTCCGTCTGATAGTTGAGCTCGCTGCCGAACGTGACCGGCAATGTGACTTGGCCCTTCGGCTTGTTCCTCCCCGGACTGATCCCTTGGAAACTGCCTATCTCCTCGAGATCCTTGTCGGGGATCTACAGCCTCTTGATCACATCTGGGGAGATCAAGTTCACGCCCACCCCACCGTCAACCAGCATCTTCGTCACCTTGAGGTTGCAAATTGTTGGTGAAACGAACAACGGCAAACACCCGACCGCAGTGGTGCGGTCAGGGTGGTCGTCGGCGTCAAAGACGATGTGCGAGTGCGACCACTTGAGTGGCTTCTGTGCCTCCATCACCGGCTCTGCTGCATTGACTTCGTGGATCCACTGCTTTAGTTGTCGGTGAGAGGAGTGCAAAGATGCGCCTCCGTCAACACACATGGCATCCACCGCATTTTGGAACTCCTTGCTGGACCTGCTTCCGTCCTCATCACTGTCATCCTTTTCTTGCTGGCCCTGAGTAGCCTTCTCTTTTGGCTGCTTGGCCTTGCCGCGGTGGCCTCCGCGGCCACCATGGTCTTGCTTGCCGGACCCACCTGCGTCGTCTTGGGCCTTCTCCTTGTCTCATTTCTCATACTCTCGCTTTTTCTTTTCGGCAAGTTGCTCTACTTGCCGGCATTGTTGGAGATCGTGGCCCTTGGTGCGGTGGATCTTGCAGTACGACCCACCAGTCTTGCCGGCCTTCTCGCCTGCCGCAGCTTCCCGGCAAGCATCGCACCTGGCAACCTCCTTGCCGGGGATGTCTGCCTTTGGCTTCTTGGTGGCATTGGTGTCGCCGAAGCTCTTGACGGCCAGTACAGTCTTGTTCTTGCGCTTTCTGTTACGCTTTCTGTTTTTCTTCTGTGGGGTTGATGCGTCGTCATCCACGGAATCGATGTCTGCACCCGCATCTTCCCCGGGAATCGCCTCCCTTCCTCAGCACGTGCACACCTATCCGCCAAGGCGTACAGGTCGTTGATGGCCTTGACCTGCTCGACATTCGTCTCTGACCGCATCCTGCGGTCGCGCACATTCGTGTGGAACGTGGCGACAACAGCTGCGGGATGGATGTCAGGGATGTTGTGATGCACACGGCTGAACCATTGTATGTACTTGCGGAGGTTCTCTCCATCCCTTTGGGGGATCACCTGCAAATCGCTGGGCTGACCCGGGAGCTGGTGGCCACCCTGGTAAGCGCCAATGAAATGATGGCACAGGTCCGCCCAAGAAGAGATGGAGCCCTCAGGCAGGTTCATCAACCACGACCTGACGTTGGGCCGAAGTGCCAACGGGAAGTGGTTGGCAAGCACTTTCTCGTCCCGTCCCCCGGCAGCCTCCACTGCGATGGTGTAGATGCCAAGGAACTCGGCTGGGTTGAGCATGCCGTCATACTTGTCGGGCAGCTCTAGCTTGAAGGCTCGGGTGGACGGCCAGCGAACTTGCCGCAGCTCACGAGTAAACGCTGGGCACGCCACATCGTAGGGCAAGTACCCAGCGGCTACCGGAGCGAGCACGTTCACTGCCAGCCTGGCACGGTTGTCGGATTGACGACGTGCTTCCCGGCGCCGCTCGATCTTCGTGCGGGCGTCTTCGTCGCACCGCTCGTGGAGCACTTGGCGCTGATCTTGGCGGCACCGCGGATCTGACGAAGCCATAGACAACACGTCATGGTCGTCTGATCGGCACGCTAGCCGCTGCGTCGGTAGGGGGGTGCCGAGGTGACTGCACCATTTGCGCGGCGTCTCCGGCAAGGTAGCCGGATGGTCCCGCCAACATGGTGGGTGGTCGCCGCGAGGGCCCCACGTCTTGTGTCTTGCCAGGATCGACAAAACTGATGAGGCTCTGAATGGTGGCTCTCCATTCGTCCATCTTGTCTGGGCTTGGCGGGAAGTTCAAAAGTATTTGAACCAGCGCCATGGCCTCGGCCGCCGTGGTCGGCATGGCTGGGAGCACAGAACGAGGCGTCGCTCGACTCCTGGCGGAGCCAGAAGGAGCTTCATTACGTCCGTGTCGCCGCAGCTCATGCTCGCCAATAGGCGGATGTGGTGGTGGCAGCGGCGCTCCGTGAGCAATCGGAAGTTGTTGCACGGGGATCCCGCCTTGCAGTCGTCTGGAACCGCCAGCAACGTGGGGGAGCGCGTCGTGCCCATCTTGCGATGGTCGCGGCGTACGCCTCCCCGCGCCGTTGTTGGACGTCGCCGCTATGTTCTGGGACATTGCGGCGGCTGGGTTCTGGGTGGCAGCAGTATGAATTATATTACTATGATGACTGCGCTCACCAGAATGTCTTGGAAGTTGACCGGCTGTGACGTCGCCAGTCCTGTGGCACCACTCACGCCTCCTGCGCCACCCGTCCCAACCGTAGCGCCCGCGCCACCTGCGCCGCCTGCGGCCGCCTGGGGAGGTGGCTTGGACGTGGTAGGAGCCTTCGTGGCTCCACTCTTCTTCTCCGGCGCCATCGATGAAGATGATGAAGTTGGTACTCACACTACCAAAGAACTGATTTGTGACACACACAACCCCTGCCTGGCGCGCCAAAGATGTCGTGGGAAACGACTATCTATGGGACCAAACGAGTCCCTTTGCGATTCGGCTCAGGGGACATGCATGGGACAAAGAGCAGGTTTTCAGTAACTGCAAGAACACACGGGGGATTTATCCAGGTTCGGGCCGCTATGAGCGTAAAACCGTACTCCTGCTCTGTGGTTTATCAAATATGAACTCTGGTTACAAGGAGCATGTAACATCCCAATTTTATTAAATTTGGATGTTAATAGAATCATCAATGCATCTCATATTTTATTGCATTTTGGAGTTTTCTGAATATTCAAATATTATTTTCCACTCAAGAAAAATAAAAGAGAGGGGATAAAATGACTTCCTAAAATATAGAAGAGTTGGAGAATTTATTAGAATATTATTTGGAGTTTTTGGGATTAATTTGGTATTTATTTTATTTGCCAAAAGTGCATTAACTCCATTGAGAAAATATTTTCAAAATCTTCTGTGCTTCAATTAATGTTCACTGTGCTCTAGATATTCATAAATGAATTTAGGAAATTTTGTTGTATTTTTAGAAATTCTTTTGAATTGGATTAGGGCCACAATTGTTCTCTGTTAAAAAAAACACACACTGCCTGGACCGAAACTGAGTTCGGCCCAGGAGCGCACCGACCGGCCTAGCCACACTTGCAGCCCACGGCCGCTCCCGCGCCGAAACCCTTTGGCGCCGGCCACCCGCCTCTTCTTTCTCTCCGCCGCCGCCACTGACTGGTGGGCCCGGCCTTGTCTTCCCCAACCTCCCGCACCTCCCGCTCGGATAGAGCTCGCAGTGCGCGCCGCCAGCAACTTCCGCTCGGCCCTCGCACGGATAGGGCTTATCCGCGGCACCCGCACGCCCTCGCCTCCCCTATATAAACGCCGAGGCCTCCTCGTTCGATCTCGCCATCCCGCTGACCTCCACGCCGCCCATAGCCGTCGCCATCGCCGTCAGAATCTCGTCGGCCGAAGCTCTTTCGCCGGAGGAATACATCGCCGGTGAGCCGCCTCGAGACCCCTCCTTCTGTCAACCTTCCTATCCCCTCTAGGCGCATCTGTTTGACATATTTTTGGCCCCTAGGTCCCGCCGGAGCGACGCCACCGCCGACCCCGAGCCCGTCGGAGTGTCGAAGCGCCGCCGCCTTCGCTTCGCCCCGTCCTGACGACCTCGGCGACCGCCACCACCACCACCCGAACGCCCTCGACGAGCCGAACCTCCCCAACTACTTCCCCGACGCCGGAACCTGCCGTAGCCGCCGCCCTCTCCGTCACCGACGCCACGCCACCATCGTTCGTCGCCGTCGCCCCACAGTGAGCCACCGCCCTGTCTCCCATCCGTTAGATCATAGATCAACGACTCAGATTAGTTAGGTTGTTTTTATTTTTTATTTTTTGAATCGGTATGTGTTAGATTGCGGCCGTCCGCTGGTTTAGCTATGCAGCGAACGGGTATGCACCAGTAGGAACCTGCCATGTGGCCGAGGACCTGTTCGCAGTTATATTTTCTTTTCTGTTTCACTGTTTAGTCCCTGTAAAATTGCAGTTTAGTCCCTAAACTTCGTTTAGCAACAACTTTTTAACCGTAGATCCAAATTAGATGAAACCAGCGGCAAAATGTTCTTCTTGATTAGATCTATCTAGAGAACCCATCTTTGCAAACTTTTGACAATTTCAAATTTGAATTGTTTTAAATTCAAATTCAAACCCTATTTGGCCATATCTCCTAAACCGTAGATTCGTTTGAATTTATTCTTTTTGCACTATGTCACCGTAGCCAAATCCTATGATCTAAACTTTATCATGGCACTTTTCACACAACTAGGATCTGTCCATGATTTTTTTTACTCGTATGCCTTGTATGCACTATAGTTCACATCACAATTTTGAACCCATGTCACGTGTTGTTTTGCACTTAGAATATTTTTGTGATAGTTAAGTGTGTTGTATGTTCATTTGGTTTTTCTTTGCCTTTTTGTTTTGCATGTTATTTTGGTTCTTTGAAATGAATGCTTATGTGCGTTTATTTAATTTGGCGATAGATTGTCCGGAGTGCGAGGCAGAGTACTATCATTCACTAGAGTTGAACCACCAGTACCAAGGCAAGTTCACATTTGACCATTTTTTTAATTACCTATGTTTTTTTATATGCACTTAGTCCTTTGTGGTAGGGTTGCATGGTAGGAATTTTAAAGCCAGATGGCTATGTTGTTACCTAGTAGTTCATTTGAGGTAGGTCTGATCTATACAACCTTTGTCACCACCGTGTAAGTTTATTTTTGCCTCGCTAATGTAGACGTGGATTGGGGAGTGTTCATGGTGAGACATGAGTGACAAATTAGTAAACAGGACCAAGACTTTTAAATGAACTACCTGGGCGGAATTGGTTTGAATGGTGGCGAAGTACAGTGGGAGCATGCATGGGAAATCCATGGTGGTGCACCACTAGTGGTCTGCCGCCCAGGCTCAAAGGGATCAAATGTGTTTTCATGTCTAGAAGCTTACGTGTGCAGCCACAAGCAAATATGGGCTCTGGCTTAGTTGAGTAGTTAGTGTGACCTCTTCCGGGATAGGCTAGCAGATGTAGAATGAGGTGTACCGGCCTATCCGTGGGTTAAGAGGGAATGCTTTCGAAAGACTATGTCTCGATCTTCCGATCAAGGAGGTGGTCGAGTCTTGTGGGGAAAAGTGCGCAAACCTCTATAGAGTGTCAAACCTAATCGATTAGCCGTGTCCTCGGTTATGGACAATTTGAGCTTTTAGTAGTGGAAATACCGGGAGATCTCATCACCCTTAATTTAATCAGTGGGTTTAAATAAACTTTGGGAATGGATTGAGTTGGGGTTGCCATCTCAATCTTATGCTATTTGTACAAGTAGAATAATTTCTTTTAGGGAAAAACCAGCTTTATGCAAAGATAAACTTAGAGCTTCCACCAGCCAAATTGCATGTACAAATAGGTTCAGTATACTTGTGATGTGACTTGCCAGTACATTCTATGTACTGAACTACATGGCTGCAACCTATCATGTTGCAGATATATCCGACGAGGATTAAGGTGCGATAGGTCGATGTTCTGCACCCAGCTTTGCTCGTGGAGTTGATGGACTCATTTACTTATTTGCTTCAGCAGTATTTGTTTAATGGCCTTATGCCATATTTTTGTAATAATTGTATTACTCCTGGACTATCGATGTAATAAAGATGTGTGTTATTTCTGTTATTTCATCGAGTACTGTGTATGCTAGCAAGTCGATCCAGGGACTAGCACGGTAAGCACGGAGACTTCGATCCTTTTTGGGTCGGGTCGCTACAGAGCGCAGTTTTCCGGCAAGGTGCTCGGGAAAGTGCAGCTACAGCGCGTAATTGAACTGGGTGTCGACCATTCTACCTGTAGCCATGGGCCTCCTTTTATAGGCCAAGGGGTTACCACAATGGCTAATACGGTCATTACAGAGTGTGAACAGTGACTTGCACCGTCATCACATTTATCTTCCAACGGGGTAAGACAAACGCATTTAATGCACCGTTAGGTGCTACGTTGGGGAGGCGAGGCCTTGGGCAAAAGATCTGTACCACCGGTCCTAGCGCCCTCCTGTAATCTCGACACGTCCCAGGGACGGGTGTCATTAAAGTTAATCTTTGCGCGGCGTGCTGAGACGTGCCTTGGCCGGCCATGTTGACTATCTGCCCGCTCGACACCTAGCCCACGAGCCTATCTGGTCGATGGTGAGGTGGAGCGGTAACGGGACAGAAATAAACCTGCTGGCACGGAGGTTGCCGGGCCCTGCTTGCCGGGAAGGGAGCTTGTCGGCAACCATAGCCTTAGTCTTCCCCTTGCCGGGGCGAAGATTGCCGGCAAGAACAGCGTTGATCTTCAATACTCAGAATAGTACTTCTCGATGACCTGCCTTGAGGTCTTCTTCACGGCCTTGGTGTTGAGTCTTAAGTCGTAGTTACCCTCCGTCAAGCCCTTGCTGGAAGGGAGGCTACAACTGCCTGTGCACAAGTCTGGGTAGGAGGGCACCCATGTCTTAGTACACCAACAATATGCCATTCCCCATTGATTGCTACATGCTTGTATTGATTGCCTCACACATGATGAATAATTGCTATCTCCATTGTGTTGACTGCCACAATATCTTCACTACACCCTATGCACGTTATGCTTAGATTATCTTGCACTTTGTATTGCCCCATGTGTTTAGACAATTCATTTTATTTGGTGTTGTGAATGATTCTTATGCTTACCATAGACCATTTGTTGAGCGCTTTATGCATGTTTGCTATGACCTTGAGGTAGATGCTTGTTCTCTTGTCACACATAGTAGCATCTCTACCTCCCATTTGCATGCTTTTTTCCATGATGTCCTTGATTGTGCTCAATTCATATGCTTACATGCCATGTCACAATCCTTTGTCACACTTTATGATATACATGATGATGACACTTGTTGGGTGAATCACCACTTGAATGCTTGGTTTTGCACTAACGCTAACCACATTTGTTTTTTCAAGTGTTTGTTGTTCTTGCTCCTTTTGAAGGAAACACGAGACGGTGCGACATTGGAGAGTGCCCATTTCGAGCTACAAGATGATAAGTTCTTGGTGATCGTCCACTTCTACATGACGACGACATCTCTTTCCCATGGTGATTTGGATTTCGATCCGAGGACGGATCTTTCCCAAGGGGGAGGGGATGATGCGGAGCATCCTACGGACATCACCATGTCAAGAGTCCATTTGGCAAGTGACACGTGCGACATCTTCTTCACATACACAAAGGTGAATCATCTCCTTTACACGTGCTCACTTGACCCCTTCGAGGATGGTATACTACTTGACACTTCTCCCGTGTGCATGCATAGGTATTGTCGAAGCTTCACGGATGTCGAGGAGGAGTGCAAGCGCCAAGGAACAGCTACACCATCCGCGAGGGAAGCATGGAAGAGAAGGAAGAAGAGGACTGTGTTAGCCCAGAAATACCAGCACAACCGGTCCGAACACCTGTACAACTGGTCCACTACCGCCCAACTACCAGTCCACGTTCTGTAATCAAGCGGCGCAAGACCGGTACCGCCCCGGTTGTTCCCACAGCTGTTGCCTGACCGGTACAACCGGTCCCTACTTCCGCAAACACCTCCAGGAACCGGCACTTGAGCTCCCAGCGGTACAACCGGTTGAGTGACCGGTACAACCGGCCTGCCTGCGCGTAGTGAAAGGGCCCATGAACCATGTAACCCCAACTTACCCCTTGGACTATAAGTACTCGTCTCCTAGCTCCGAATTAGGGTTAGCAAAGTGTTGGCTCATTTAGTTGAGCCTTGCTCCTAGCACTACTCCTCTTGAGAGAGAGAGAGAGAGAGAGACTCTCCCATGGAGATCAAGACCTCCATGTGAGCATGTGAGAAGGATCTATCTAGATCATGAAGACCTCATCTCCTCTTGTATTTGGGATGAACTCTACCTTGTATCTTTCCCTTTGATTTTTCATGTACCTTGTGGTTCCATGTGTTTGTTAGTCTAGTGGATGTGTGATTGGACTTGTTCTTGAGTGTTTCTCTTGGGATTTCCCCGTGTTCTTCCTCGTGTTCTTCGTAGGATCCCCTCCAATTCGTGAAAGATTGTCAATTAGGGTTCCACCCTACATCATTTTCTTTGATGACTAAGATACAAAACCCGCTAAATCCGTTGATGTCAAGGTGGCTACTAAACGGCAAATTGTTAACACAATAAGCACTACTGCAGGCGACCGCTAACGCGACACATGAATCAGAGACCCCGCGACCAAACTGTGTGCGATGCATGAATCGCAAACGGTGTCGAAAAAAACCCGTCCCCAATAAGACGAATTGTTTGCGATGCAGGAGACATAAAAAACGATTCAGATTAGAGATGCGTGTGCGATACGTGGCATGCAGTTGATCCATACGAACTATTTGCGATGAGCCAGAACAACAGAAATGGGCAGCCAGTTCGAGGTGTGTGTGATACACGGCATACAGTTCACTCGAATGAACTGTTTGTGATTACCCAACACAACAGAAACGGGCAGCCAGTTCGAGGAGTGTGCGATACATGGCATACAGTTCACTCGGATGAACTGTTTGTGATTACCCAACACAACTGAAACGGGCAGTCAGTTCGAGGTGTGTGCGATACACGGCATGCAGTTCACACGGATGAATTGTTTGCGATGATCCAGAAGAATAGAAATGATTCGGCGTAACAAGATGTGTGTGATATCCGGCAAACAGGTCGGTATTCAGAATTGTGTGCGATAATTATAGACAGCGCATACGATTGTTTGTTGTGAATTCTGTGCTCGATAGGGCACACAATTCAAGAAACCAACTGTGGGCGATAATGTAAAAGATCTCTGTCAAATACGTATTGCTAATCGTCTGCGATGAGATTGACAGGGGACATAGATTACTATGAGCGAACGGCAACAGAGATATACAGTCTGCTTAATTTAGTCCTTGTTGTTGTTGTTGTTGTTGGATGGCTCCGCGACATCGTCTTGGCAAGGACGCTTCTTGCCGCTGACCGTTGGCTTTTCATCGCCGCCGCCGTCGCCATCGTCGTTGATGTCCTCGTCGTCATCCTCCTCGTTCGAACATTCCTCCTCCTCATCATCATCGTCGTCGTCTTCATCATCCTCCGACAGGTCCTCGTCTGTCTGGTCAGTGTCCGACGACTCGGGCGGTGGTGTCCCTTCCATGATCCGGATAAAATCGAGGCCAGGGCTCGACGCCGGACTCATGGAAGATGAGCGGGATGATTCCGAGGTTGAGCTATCATCGGGCGGAAGACAGCTGGCGGAACTGTCGTCATCGCTGTCGCTCGACATGGCTGCGGTACGTACACAAAGCGAGATTGCAGAGTGTGTGTAAGTGTGTAGCGCGGCCGGCCGGGACAATGAAGACAGTGGAGACTGAAGCGGGGTATGAAGAAAAGAGGAATGGCAATTGAAGCGGGGCTTTGGCGGTTTTTATTGGCGCCTTGGCAGGCGGTTAGAATCCTGATATAATCAATCGCAATTATTAGTACCCAGTCGCTCCAAATTCCCACGGTTGCGCAGTTCTCAATGTGATAATTACACACACAGGTTGGAGCATCCAAATGTGAAACAAGAAGTTTTCATAGGACAGTTGTCAAGCAATAGATGAGCTCTGCTTATTGATGTAGCCAGTAATAATCAAACAAAACCCCTAATCATCATTACAAACAGCGCATAGAAGATGGCTAATGCGACAACTACAACTACACATGCTAGTTTCTTCTTGTCTCTTGCTTTCATCTGTTGCCTGTGATTGAGTCTTTCTTGCTTCATCATAGTGATTGTACACTCCAGATCAGTCAGTTTCTTCTTCAGCTTTACGTTATCTTCTGCGAGCTTGGTGATAACACTCCGAGCCCTGCCATGCCATTCATCATCCAACCAGTTAACAAAGGCACAAGCCTCATATCCCTGCCGATGTTAAATATTCAGGATTGGCGGGGGCATTAACTCAACTTAAATGATGAACTTAGCACTAACCTCTAAGGGGCAACTGAGAAACCGTCTGCCAATGTCAAATCCCTCCGTGGATACACGTCGAGCGGGAGTGTGTTCGTGTGCACAACTCAGCTTTTGGTACTTCTTGGTGGCGCAAAACTCGGAGTCGAACTCATGTTGCGGGAATCTGGAGTCATACTCCGAATCCGGCGGTTGATCGCTTTCCTGGGTGGGGGAGCGGGGGTCATTCAGGACGGATTGAGCAGGGAGCTACTTTAATTTGGACATGCTAAAAAAGATAGGGATTGATTGGAACTTGACAAGATGATTCAGATCCATAGTACACCAGCCTTCTGATGACCTTAGGCAAGCGCTCGGCGGTGACCGCCGTTGTAGCGGCGCCGCCCATCGCGCTACCGAGAGCGACGATACGAGCCGGAGGAGCCGCACCGAAACCATCAGCACCACTCGTCCACATTCCCCCAATGTCTGCGCCACGCGAGGGAATTTGGGGGCTATCTAGGGATTTGGGGGAAATGGGGAAACTGTGGGGATCTGATAACGGTCGGGAACTACTTATCGCACTCTGTTGTATACGGCACACAGTTTGTACATATTGTTTGTGTTCGATATTACAACTTCACACACGATTTCCACACAAAACCGTGTGAGAAGACAACGTGCATGACACATGGTTCCCGTGACATAACCGTATGTGATGTACTACCCGGTACATATGGGGATGCAATAATGGAGTTAATACTGTAAACAGCCGCTCTGCGGATACCCGTCAAAAAATAAAAATAGCCGCTCTGCATAGAGATGGGGGCGGCGGCCGAGGCAGCGGCTACCGGATAGGAGGTCAATCCTCGGTCGGTCGGCAGTGGCGGCATGATGGGAGGTCAATCCTTGGTCGGCGGCAAGAGATAGGTGGAGATCTCAATCCTCGCGGGGATAGCGGAGCTCGAACTTCAGGCGGATGCCCCACTAAGCTTTGCTCATCAACCTTGCTGTCTCAGCATGCCGCGGCATCGCGCTTCTCTGTCTGCTGGGTGGAGGTCACCGTGCGGCTAATTAATTACGGTATTCTTTTCGTTGAGTGGCTTAATTAAGGTATTCAATTCATAAGGGTAGTATATTGTACTCTGCGTGTAAATTGACTGGTCATTAATTTGTGTCATCGCACGGCTAGATATAACAATATGGAGTGCCCTCCGTAAATTATGGAAATAAAATCTTGTGATTTATGCATGCATCTTTGGGCATCAATTAATACATTTATTAATGCTTTTTTGAATTACCCCTCGTGTGGTGCAGATGGAACGATCTGAATGGATGAAGGATTGGAGAAGCTCAAAGTTTGCGAGTGGCGTGACGGAGTTCATCACTTTGGCTAAAAGGACAAAGAAGAGAGTCTGTAATGATGATTACATCCTGTGTCCATGCAAGGATTGTGGCAATACAGAGTCACATAAAGTTACAGACGTCGAGTACCACTTATTCAAGCGGGGATTCATGGATGGATATACAAGTTGGACTAGAGACGGTGAAGAGCCGGTCATGGATGAAGGTAACCAGGGCGGCGAGATGCCAAACCCCGATCAGAGTCACATGGATGTTGAATCTAACCTCAGGGCTCAGACGTCAAGCTACCAATGGAACAGAGACAATCAAAAAACCCCACTGGAAAACCAAGACGGCGACGAAGACGTCGACCTTGATGGTATGCCAGATTTTGCTGCTCTGATTGCAGATTTCCAGGGCCTAGATAAAGATATGGTTTTTTTTTTGAGAGAAGATAAAGATATGGTTGGGTACAAGGATCTGCCAACCATTGATGTGGACTCAAAGAAAGATTTGTATCTAGGTTGCAAAAAGAAATATTCCAAGTTGAGTTCCACACTGGCGCTTCTCAGATTTAAGGCAGAAAACGGTCTGTCAAACAAGGGCTTCACAGAGTTGTTAGGTCTTTTCAAAGACATTCTTCCAGAAGATAATGTGCTCCCCAAAAGCATGAACGAAGCAAAGAAATTTGTTTGCCCATTGGAACTTGAAGTCCAGAAGATACACGCTTGTGTGCATGTTTGTATGTTGTACCGCGGTGAGTACAAAGATTTGCGTGCATGTCACAGATGCAAGCATCCACGATACAAGCGCAGGAAAGCAAAGGACAAGGACAAATTGGATGACGAGATCAAGACAGGAATCCCGTTCAAGGTTGTTTGGTACTTGCCTTTAATTCCAAGGTTGAAGCGTTTGTTTGCAAACCCTAGAGAGGCAAAGAGGTTGCCGTGGCATCATGATGAGCGAATTGCGGATGAATATTTGAGGCACCCGAAAGATGGGGCTCAGTGGGAGTCAATCGAGGAAAAGCATAAAGACTTTGCCATGGATCCTAGAAGTATATGGCTCGGGAAGTTTACTGACGAGATGAATCCATTTGGCGATATGAGCACCAAACACAGCACATGGCCGGTGCTTGTGTGCATATATAACCTTGCTCCTTGGTTGTGTATGAAGAAAAAAGACATCATGATGTCAATGATTATCCAAGGCCCGAAGCAACCTGGAAATGACATCGACATTTAGTTTCAGCTACTGGTAGAAGAACTGCTGACATTGTGGGTAAAAGAGCCTGGTGTAAAATGTTATGATGCTTACAAAAAGGAGATTTTTGATCTACATGCGTTGCTGCTGCACACCATTCAAGATATGCCGGCATTAGGCAACACGACGGGGCAGAAAACAAGGGGAGATGTAGGATGTGTCACATGCATGGATAGGACAGCGAGTAGATTTCTTCCCAACTCGCACAAAACCGTGTATTTGCGTCATCGTAGATTCTTACGGAGAGAGCACCCATACCGAAAGATGAAAGCTGAATTTGATGGTACGGTAGAGGTAGGTTTGGGCCCAAGACCTTATTCTGGGAAGGAGGTCCACAAAATGGCTAAAAAAATTGAAGTTGTGCTTGGCAAGGGACCCGGTTCGTCGTCGAAAAAAACAACCAGGACGCAAGTGTTTAAGAAGAAATCAGTGTTCTGGCAATTACCTTAATGGGAGATTCTAAGTGTACGTCACTGCATCAATGTCATGCACGTAGAGAAGAACGTATGTGAAAGCATCCTTGGTACTCTACTCAAGATTAAAGGTAAAACAAAGGATGGTGACGGAGCACGACTCAATATGCTTGGTGATCAACCAAAACGCATGAATGAAGCAGAAGATGGTGACAAATTCCTCCACGGTTGCCAGAGTTACAATTTCACTGCAAAAGAAACAAAAGAGTTCTATAATTATTTGTTGTCAATTAAGACACCCTCTTCCTACTCCGCAAACATCAGAAGTCTCGTGGATGTGAGCACGGGTAAAATGAAGTTGGCACACATGAAGTCACATGATTGCCACATAATGTTGACACAAATCCTCCCGGTGGCCATCAGGAATTTGATGGACACAAACATAAGAAACACACTCATTGATCGCTGTGATTTCTTCAACCAACTATGGCAGAAAGTGGTAAATCGTGAGGAGATGGATCATATGCAAGAGGATATTGCAAGAATATTGTCCAACCTAGAGATGTTTTTCCCACCGTCATTCTTTGATGTCATGGTCCATCTCACTGTGCACCTTGTCGACGAGATAAAGTATTGTGGTCCTGTGTTTCTTCGCAACATGTATCCCTTCGAGCGGTTCATGGGAATATTGAAGCGCTATTGTCGGAACGGATGTCATCCAGAGGCAAGCATCCTACAAGGTTATACTGCGGATGAGGTGGTTGAGTTTTGCACTGAGTACATGAAACAAAGACCTATAGGTTTGCCCCTCTCTCGCCACGAGGGAAGGCTGGCTGGTAAGCTGGTCCTTGCTGGCATGCCACATGCTGCACCCGGAGATGAGACCGATCAAGCCCATTTGACGGTACTGCTTAACAGCCCAGTTCTCGACACTTATGCTGAAGAACACTTAGCGGAGATACGACAAAGCTTCTTACCCATGGTGCATCCATTAGATGTCGTGATGAAGGCGCAAAATAAGGACTATGTCAGATGGCTGAAGGATCGTTTGTCACGCGGATCCATGGATGACATTGCAACGTGGTTGGCACAAAAGCCATCACCTACGGTATTGAGGTACCAAGCGTATGACATAAATGGCTACACATTCTACACTGAGGAATGTGATAAGAAGACCTCATATCAGAACAGCTCCATTCGAATAGAATGCATAACTATAGATGAAGCTGATAAAAGGGTATACTATGGAACCATCGAAGAGATTTGGGAGCTTACCTATGTGAAAGTTAAGGTGCCATTATTCAGGTGCAAATGGGTCCCTCTTAGTCAGGTAAAGGTTCATGAATACAGGAAGACCTGTGTTAACAAGACAAAGATGGCATATCACAAGGACCCATTCATTCTTGCTAGCGAAGCAACTCAGATTTTCTATGTGGAAGACCCCTTGCATAAGAACTGCCATGTAGTGATGCGTGGGAAGAGGAGGGTACTGGGCGTCGAGGGTGTTGCTGATGAGGATGAGTACGATGAATTTGCTGAGATGCCAGCGAAGGGATCACGCACTAAACATAAAGAGAGGCTTAAAATCATCAGAAATCCTAAGTTCATTCGTGGTCAACCTAATGATCCCAGTTCTCCCATGTACATGGGAATTAATACGTAACACTATTTATTATGTCTACTCTGCAACTTAATTCATTCAATTAGAACTGTTGCATGTACTGAATTGTGAGTTATGCCCGGCCTTCTGTTGATCTAAGAATGATTAATATGTTGACCTTGATATGTCGTCAGCATAGGCAATGAGAGTTTGAACTACTTATGATTGTATACCTTATAGTTAGCACACTCAATTGATGTCACTCCAGTATGTATGAACAGAACATATGCAATCTGGTTTGCAAATAGCACACGGTTCATTCACGAAAGCCGTGTGCCTACCAAACCGTGGCCGATGACCCTTGCTACGCGCGATGTGAGTCATGCGTTCTGATTGGCCAGAACTCAAACCCCACGGATCGTACGTCTGCACCGTTGGATGCACATAGATCGAACAACAATCCTCATCCCTTTGATCACCACATGCAGTTGCAGTTGGGATTTGTTTTATATGCACTAAATGCCTGGTAAATGCAAAAAAATGGCTTGAATATAGTAAAGGAGCCCCGAAATGCGCCAGAAAATCAAACCTAGGGTATAATAGTGATTGCGTACTGTGGAAAAAATTCGAGGCGAAACGATGAAGTCGCCAGCAACTGGAGTTCGAATTGCCATGTCTCCTTTTGGAAACTATGATCCTTCTTGTGAGATGCTCCGGTTTCCAAGGAGCGATCATCCAAACTTGTGCCAAACTTTACCAAATTTTTTCCACGGGGTCTTGAGAGCACGCCATGGTGGCACACCTATTTTCGTGATTTTCGGACTCCATCTGCATTTCCTGTAATTAAAATACCAACAAGACCAACGCCGGTGGCCGCATCTCGCATCCGAAATGTTTGAAAATTCTTCCCATTCCTTGGACATGAATGAAAACATGCAAAGCGACACACAAATGATTTTGTAGACCAGCTTTGCAAGTAGCCCACATGTAGTTGCGGTTGGGATTTGATTTATATGCACAAAATGCATGATAAATGCAAAAATGGCTTAAATATAGCAAACGAGACCCGAAATGTGCCAGAAAATCAATACTTGGGTGCAATGGTGATTGTGTACCGTGGAAAAATTTCCGAGGCAAAACAATGAAGTCACCGACGATTGGATTCTGAATTGCCACGTCTCCTATTGGGAACTATGATCCTTCTTGTGAGATGTTCCGGTTTGCAAGGTGCGATCATCGTAACTTGTGCCAAACTTTACCAAAAAATTTCCACTCGGTATTGAGATCGCGCCATGGTGACACACCAATTTTCGTGATTTTCTAAGTCCATCCGCATTTCCTATAATTAAATTACCAACAAGCCCTACGCCGGTGGCCGCATCTCGCGGCCGAAATGTTTTAAAATTCTTCCCGTTTCTCGGACAATGAATTAAAACTAGCAAAGCGACACATAAATAATTTTTACACCTTCTTAGCTAACACCCACATGTAGTTGCAGTATGGTTTTGATTTATATAAACTAAATGCATGGTAAATGCAAAAAATGTCTTAAATGTAGCAAACAAGACCTGAAATGCCCCAGAAAATCAAACCTAGGGGTATGATGGTGATTGCGTACGGTGGAAAAAAGTTCTAGGCGAAACGTTGAACTCACGTCTTCGTTTCAAAATTACCACGTCTTCATTTCAAACGAAATTATGCTGCTCCTTGATGTAGATGTTTTCTAATAGCACACGGTTCAGTCACGAAAGTCGTGTGCCTATCAAACCGTGGCCGATGACACCTACTGCGCACGATCTGAGTCGTGCGTTCTGATTGGCCAGAACCCAAACCCCACGGATCATACATCTGCACCGTTAGATGCACCCAGATCGAACGGCGATCCTCATCCCTTTCATCACCACATGCAGTTGCAGTTGGGAGTTGATTTATATGCACTAAGTGCCCGGTAAATGCAAAAAATTGCTTAAATATAGCAAAAGAGCCCCGAAATACGCGAGAAAATCAAACCTAGGGTATAATAGTGATTGTATACCGTGGAAAATAATTCAAGGCGAAATGATGAAGTCACCAGCAACTGGAGTTCAAATTACCACGTCTCCTTTTGGAAACTATGATCCTTCTTGTGAGATGCTCCAGTTTCCAAGGAGCGGTCATCCAAACTTGTGCAAAACTTTACCAAAAAATTTCCACGGGGTCTTGAGAGCATGCCATTGTGACACACTGATTTTTGTGATTTTTGGACTCCATCTGCATTTCCTGTAATTAAAATACCAACAAGACCTACGCCGGTGGCCGCATCTCCCATCTGAAATGTTTGAAAAATCTTCCAATTCCTTGGACAATGAATGAAAGCACGCAAAGCGACACACAAATGATTTTGTAGACCTAATTTGCCAACACCCACATGTAGTTGCGGTTGGGATTTGATTTATATGCACAAAATGCACGGTAAATGCAAAAATGGCTTAAATATAGCAAATGAGACCCGAAATGCACGAAAAAATCAATACTGGCGTGTAATGGTGATTGCGTACCATGGAAAATTTTTTGAGGCGAAACGATAAAGTAACCAATGATCGGAGTCCGAATTGCCACGTCTCCTATTGGGAACTATGATCCTTCTTGTGAGATGCTCCGGTTTGCAAGGAGAGACCATCGTAACTTGTGCCAAACTTTACCAAATTTTTTCCACTCGGTCTTGAGATCACGCCACGGTGACACACCGATTTTCACGATTTTCGAAGTCCATCCGCATTTCCTGTAATTATATTACCAACAAGCCCTACGCCGGTGGCCGCATCTCGTGGCCGAAATGTTTGAAAATTCTTCCCGTTTCTCGAACAATGAATAGAAACTAGCAAACCAACACAAAAATGATTTTTACACCTTTTTTGCAAACACCCACATGTAGTTGCAGTAGGGTTTTGATTTATATGCACTAAATGCATGGTAAATGCAAAAAATTGCTTAAATGTAGCAAACGAGACCTGAAATGCACCAGAAAATCAAACCTAGGTTATGATGGTGATTGCGTACTGTGAAAAAAAATTCGAGGCGAAACGTTGAACTCACGTCTTCATTTCAAAATTACCACGACTTCATTTGAAACGAAATTATGCTGTTTGTGCACACGGGCTCGTAGAGGCTTCCGTTTGCATAGGCCTTTCCGCGCCGCGACCGGCCCCCTTTTTTCACCGAAGCCGCCAACACCCCCCACCGCCCGCCCCCGTTTCACTCAACAGTCCGCATATTCTACCAAAACTCCATCGCCAGCTCCCTCCTCCCCCAAATCCACACTAGAACCCTATTCGGCGCCGGCGTGCTCAACCCGGCCGTGTGCCCGCTCTTCGGCATCAACCCTACCTTCGCTGTCGTTCCCAACACGCGGCTGCCCACGCCTCGCCGTCTTCGTTTGCTTGCCAGTCGCCCTCGGCCATATCGATCCTGTACCCCTCGCCTCTCCTGCCGGGTTTGCACAAAAACCTATCAGTTACTGCTCTCAATCGAGGTGGGGCATATTTCCTCGCGATCCCTCTTCCTATTTGGTTTTGTATGTTCCGAAATTGGCTATAAAATAACAGAGAGCGTATATATGTTCATTATCTACCTTCCTAACTTGTACATATAAGTTGTATTTGTTCCAATTAGTTATTGTCGATTTACAGATCATGGGCGCCCGAGTCACACAAAATGAACAAATTAACCGTACATTTTCCAAATTATTACATGACATGTCTAGACAGCTTGCTACCAAGTTGTTAGCGTTATGCTTATCCCCCTTTTCTGAATTTCGCATTTGTTCTCTGTAGATGCCGAGTAGCAGCGACAGCACTCATGCTTCAGGCGATGTATCTTCATCTAAGTCCGACAACCCTAGGTCTCCAGCAGATGATCAGGGAACAAGTAATCTGGAACGGGATAGAGCTGCCGCAATCACCCTTCCGGTCAGGACATGGAAGAACGCTCCAAGAAAGCCCACACACCAGCCTAAAGGTGCATATGAAGTAACCGACATCGATTTAAAGTCTTGGGCTCCAACTAAACCAGATAAAGCACGCACGAGGTTCAGGAGTGTGTGTGGATTTGTTGGCAGGGCAAGGCTCGACGTTAATCTGCCGGGGTTTCGGAAGGCTGACACAGAAACACGGCACATGATAGTTCGGGAGATCATGGAACACTTCAACGTACCAGAGTAGTGGAGAATGCAGGTGGAACACGCTGCACTGAAGAAGGCCAGGG
This sequence comes from Elymus sibiricus, assembly GCA_039707655.1. Lineage (NCBI taxonomy): Eukaryota > Viridiplantae > Streptophyta > Magnoliopsida > Poales > Poaceae > Elymus > Elymus sibiricus. Next base: position 201,693,032 of record CM077668.1, read on the forward strand.
ATGCTTGGAGAAACTGGAAGCACGTGTTGTACAAGAAGTACTTGAGTGAAGGCAAGGACCCAATCCCCGCATACTCCCAAATTACAAAGGCAGACTGGGCAGAATTCAAAAGGGTTAGGGCAACTACAAAGTTTACCAAGAAGAGTGCCAAGCAATGGAACTTCAGAAGAGGAACACACACCCCCACCGTATGGGTGTGGCAGGATACTACGGCATGAAACCGATATGGGACCAGGAGGACAAAGAAGCAATAGCTGCGGGTGAAAAACCGGCCTTCAGTGAAATCAGGGGCGAACGCGCTAGAGACTACTTGCGGGCACGCACAAGGAGGCGTGACGATGGTTCTTATTACTTTGAAAACTCACATGACGAAGAATTGTATCGCCTGATGTTAAAGGCTTCCACCAGCAACCCTGGAAGGTTCTACAGGAACTCAGGGCCATGTGACATTCTGTCCGATGCTCTGGCAACAAAAGATCCCCCTGATCGTGCAAGGGGTATAGGTGTCAATGTCCCGCACAAGAGAGCTTTCACACTCAGCAAAGAAGCGAGGCTCGCCATGAAAAAAGCGAGGAGTGAACAGAAGAAGGAAGAATTGTATGAAAGGTTGAGGATGGACATGTATCCAAAAGTTCGAATGGAAATTGAGGAGTCAATGATGATGCAGAAGACTCTAACACTGAGAGATAGCCAGCAGACCGGGGGGGAGGCGGGCATAGACGATGCTGCTTATTGCGCGACAACACCGCACAAGAGTAGATGTGCATTAGCTGACCCCAGCGACACTAAGACTGCCGCTGCGCATGATGATGCTATATCTGATCTATCTGGAATGAAAGACAAACTGAGGGGTGTGCTGACACATTATGAAGGTACGTTAAAATGTGCAACCGCCTGGGTTTTGTCCCCCCACTCGGAAGGGGGCCTCTTGTTGGACAATGTGCCATTGAAGCCGAGCTGTGTGAAGTGCTACATGACTGAAGTAAAGCCTGGATTCAATAAATTTTCCCTGAAGAATGTCCTAGGGGACTGTAATGAGGAGAGGACCTTGCAAGAAACACTGTTAAATCATATCCAGTGGCCACGAAAGGAAATAGACTTCATAGATGAGATCCCTCAAGCCCTGCCAAGAGCAATCAATGTCGTTCTTCAACCGGCGACTCTCTCCTTGCCACAGCAGCTCTCGTGTGCTTCCCCCGAGGAACCTAATACTCGTTATCCAACGGCTGATGCATCAACCTGTGATTAGCCCGCCCGATGTCGTGCCGTACAGGCCATGTCATCGTCCGCCCCTGAGCAGTCAGTGGCAAGGCCTACAACTGCTGAAGACGCACCACCAGTTCAGATGCCGGCCACTAAAGCAGCAAGGGGAGACACAGCGGCACCGCTTGCTCAGCAGACCAACCCGGTGGAACGGACTGCTAAGCAGTCAGAAGGTCCGGAACTACCTGCTCATCAGTCCGTCGGTTCGCAGCCGCGTGATCAGCATACCGATGTGTCGGCACTGCATGCTCAGCAAACCAAAGCATTGGCACAGCCTCCTCAGCACACCGACGTGTTGGCACCACCTGCGCAGAAGCCCGACATAGCTTCACCGCCTGGTCAGCAGTCCGACGCCTTTGCTCCTATTGCTCAGCAGTCCATCACAGCAGCACCGCCAGCACAGCAATCCAGCGTAGCTAAACCGTCTGCTCAGCAGCCCGTCGTATCTTCACTGCCTGCTTAGCAGTCCGTCTATCAACGATCCAGACCTTGCACCAGAAGTGCTTCAAGTACCAAGAGGAAAGCGGCCACGGTCGCACCCGCGAGGAAGCGGCCACCGAGACCGAGGAAGAATGCGATTGATAGCCTCTTACTAAAAGCACTGATCGCCCAGAACCAAATTACCAACAAGTTGTTTGAATCGGAGAGTTATACTGGTTCTGACAGCATGCCCGATGAAGACGTCGAAAGGATACTTGCTAAAAATAAAGCAGACGTACTTGTAGCATGCAAGTACATCCATGGCCAGCCATTTCTTGTTGACGAATACTTAGAGGAGTGCAGTTCCAGTTGCCACAAGTTACATAAATATTGCATGGATGAAATGTCAGAAGGTCATAAGGTTCTGTTAGTCCACTACGACAGTGATCATTTCGGTCACGATCAAGGATCCATCAGTGTGGAATTCGAGGACTTTCATCTCTTCTTCAACTTCAATGTGCTCGATATGACTCTTGTTAAATGCATGATGTTGTAAGTACTTCACCAACTCTGATCAACTTCTCCATACAAGGTTGTAATCGAAAAAAAGCTAACTGCATTGTATTCCTCTCAGGGGATTGATCACGCAAAGAAAAATGGAGCGAGTGTATTTCATAGATCCTCACATAGCAAATGGCATATTATTACGTGGTGGCACAGATAATCGGGAGTGGGCCATTGGCATGGTCGTCAGTATCTTGTGTCGCACGCCCGATGCAGAACTCTTTCTGATGAGGACATCCCTACTATTGTTCCATCTCCACTTCATGATGTTGAACAACCAATTGCTGCAAAGAAGAAGCCCAATGATGAAATCAGAATTGGACCTATTACAAGAGCCCGTGCAAAGCTAATAGAACAACAGGTGAATTTGCTCCTAATAGAATCTGATTACTTTCTTAATAAGAATTGTTTACTGCCTAAGTCTTTGTATATTTGTATGATCAGATTCATTGGAGAAGAAGGCATAGCACAAGGGAGCGAGGAGAAGCAGCATTTGGAGCCAGACGTGGAGTACAAGCAAGAAGGGAGCGCGAGGGGGGAGAGGGAGGCCGGCGCTCAAGCTTGCAAGGAGAACACCACGTGAGGAGTACCTGGCACGCCACCACATATGCTGTCGCGCGGTGTGTTGGGCCTGCGTGTCCATATGGCTGAACCCAACATGGGTCAGTTAGTATCTTAATTAGTTGGGTCGAACCAAGTTGAGTTCTGGTCCAGGTCGGCTGCCCCAAGGCCAGCCGCACCTCACCCCTTAAATACTTCTCTAGGCGCATAGGAGAGATTAGACCACGTTAAAATTAAACCCTAGTTTTGTTGAACTTGCTATCAAGCATTCACCTGAAATTGCATCTCCAATTCGTATCGATCTGGAGATTTGAACTACAAGTTGAGTGTAATCTGCTGTTCCATTGGGAATTAGTGAATTGCAATTATACCGTTTCGTGGTCGACGGCTACGTTGCGCAAGAGCATGGAGTTGTGAATATCCATAGGGTCGAGAGCTGTTGCACTGGCATCAGGGATCGAGCGAGGAGAGTTCATCATCGCCAAGCTATTTATCTACTACCATCATCACCACCATCGCTGGCTCACTGAGAAGATCGGGCAACCCCATATCACTTTCTCTGGCCATATCATGATGGGTAAGTCAAATAAACAACAACACATACATTGACCGTGTTTCACATTTCATCATAGTTTGTAAGTTCATGGTTTTCTTAATCTGTAGCATTCACTGGATCTTGGTAGTCATTGCTCCAAACCAGAACAGAGTTCACTACCTGGATTCTCTCAGAAATTCAATAAAGCCTCAGGATCTAACGCATCTTCAGCAATTGATGGATAGGTATTGAATTCTATGATGTTAAAATTTGCATTCATATCTGGTTCAAGAACTGAGTATGTGGAAATTCATCTTCATTTGCAGTGTGTTGGCATCATGCATAACTAAACAAGGGAACCAGTTCAAGAGTGCACTACCTCTGTAGCACGAGATCGTTTATCCGGTAAGACACCGAAATCCGTTATTTTCGGAAAATGTATCCAAAAGTTTGCAAATACCTTTTATTACGCTAGTCTAATGTTCAAGTTTCTAAATAAACCCCTTTCTATTTCTCTCTAAAGAAAAAAAACATCTTACACTGGTTAGGTTGCTCCTAACAGGGCAAATACATGACTAATTCTGTACAAAAGATTTAAGTGTCCTCAGCAACAACCAGGGACCAACCTTTGTGGATATATGTCTGCAGACACATGATCTCCATCTTCAAATCTACTGATTGCTGTAACGATGCACGCAATTTAGCACCAGTAAGTCTGTATCTTAATTAATATCTTCTACTCCACTCGTATGGCGCATTCTGATCTGAAAATCCTGCAGCTCATCTTTGAACCGATGACCCCTGAACCGCTCCCCGCTGGTGAATTGATGGAGGTTAGGAGATTTATCAGCAACTTCTTCCTGAATCACTACATCAATCCCACTGGTGATAATGAAGATTTCAGCATCGCTGTTCCTGAAACAATGAGTAAACATTCAACACGAGTTAGCCGCTAAACATATATGCATGGATGCATTGTTTTCCATGTGATGAGGTCTTCCTATTTTGTACACTATGATTATGTACTGCATTTGTCGATAAATCAGTGGAATTTAGCTAGCATTTATTCAATTGCATATTGTTGCGAATTCTGATGAATGTTCGTCCGGTGGACACTATTTGTTTAATTGCATATTGTAGCGAATTTGCTTTTTGCAGGGCAATTAAAATGCACTATTTTTCCTTTAACCTGGCCATTGATGCGCACACGGTTCGAATAAATGAGGGTGTGCGATCCAGAATTGAAAGCACACGTCACTCATAGCGCAACCGTCGGTGATACACAACAAATCGCAAACGATTTGCAGCACTTCTACGTGTGCGTCGGGGCTCCTGAACCGTTTGTGATAGCACATTATCGCACACGAGAGCTTCAAGGAAACCGTGCCCAATGCAAAATACAATCCCACTCGTAAATTGTTCAGGAAACGTGTGCGATGATGTCATGCATGGCAGACGATTGCCATATAATACTCGTGTGCCTTAGGTACTATTTCGCAAACGGTCCAATGTGAAACACCGTTTGGTTTCCCTGCTCAATTAGAAATGTTTGACTCCTAAGAAACGTGGGCGATATGTTCATGCATCGCATACGATTACATTTGGGGACGCGTCTGCTTCAGCGCTCCCTATCGCCGACGGTTTCTGGGTCGTGTGGGGAGGACCCCCCCTATCGCACACACAGGCAAGGCGACGGTTTAAAACTCCGTCGCAGAAAGGGGTTAAAAACCGTTTGTATAGCAGCTCGTTGTACCAGTGAAGTGATAATGTTTTTGCCTACTAACATTTCATCACTATTTGTTGTAAAATACTCCCTCCGTCCATGAGTAAGTGTACGTTTGGCTTCAAAATTTGTCCTCAAAAGAGTGTACTTCTATCTCCCCAATGCACTTTAAAATAGAAAAAAATGTTTCTCTCTCATCACACGGCAATCAAGACCAATACCATTCAACACATGGTCTCCTCACTTTTTACATGCAGATAGCTAATTGGGGTTGGGGTAATTAAAGAGAGAGATGGTGGCTTGCACGTTTCTAATGCATTTTTTACTCCACTCTATATTTGCGTTTCTTCTCCCAGAAAAGAAGTTGACGACCCGTATGCCTTCCACCTCCACGCGGCATTGCTCTGTCAGGCTTTTGCTCATTGCAGAAATTCCCCACTGCTGCCTCCTGTAGGAGTCTGGTCCATGTCCTAAAATTTCTACATGTACACTTATTCGTGGACAGAGGGAGTAGTGACCAATCATAAAATGTAGTAGTAATTTGCATTGTCGGATAGATAGGTACTATGAGGGTCGGTAGGTATTACGAGCAGCGGCGGATGAAGGGGCAAGAGTCACTAGTAATGAAGGTGCACATGAGAACTATTTTCACAAATTTTGTTAAAGTTATTATAAGTGATGGTAAGACGGGATGGGACTTTTGAACAACAATAATGCTAGAGAATGGGCGGATCAAGAGAATGAAAGTGGAGGGAAAGCAAAGGTAGGGAGAAAGATGATGCTTTGTCTTCTTGTAAGAGGAAGATGGTTAAGGAGACCAGATGACAACCAAAGAAGAAAGAAGCGGGATAGAGAGTTGTTATTGCTCATTATATTGACAACCTGTTGTTAGACCTTGTGTCGCTGCTCCCGCCAAAGTGTGCCTCTCTTTTGGTGGCCAGAGAAGTCTCAAGGTGGAAGGTTGGGGCCGAGAAGCACTAAGTTCTTTGTTGGCTGGCCGCTAGCTATCAAAGGTATTTTCATTTGGGCTGGATTTTGGGGAGCTCGGGCTGTCCAAACGGTTGAATTTTGAGGAACCCACTGGGCGCCCGTTTAATGTCCGAACATGTCCAGATGTATGAAGGAGAAATGATCTTCGACCTTGAAGATGACCTTAATCATTTTTTTGATTCATTTATATGCGTTGTAGCCCGTAGCAACGCACGGGCGTTCTACTAGTCTGAAGTAGTGTTAGTCTTGACACTGGAGGAGGGAAGTTAGGAGGACTCCAACCTTAAAATCTTATAAGAGTGGTAGTACCCTAGTTCTTGGGGAAACTTTGATATAAGAATAGTTCCAGGAGACATCAGAAACCACAGCCAGACCTCAGGCACAGGGAGCCTTGAAGAATAGAGCTGCCAGCCATAGAAGTATTCAATGGCGGTAGAGACCGCCAAAGGGCTGAAGGACCGAAGGATCCAAGGAAACAAGCGCATCGTCATAGTTCAGCTGGAGTAAACCGCCAGGCCCCAGATATGGATATGGAATTTAAGAGAAACCCCTAAACCCTAACCTTTATTACTAGCCTCACCAAATCTCGGGACGAGATTTCTTTTAAGGGTGGTAGTCTGTCACATCCCAGATTTTTCCCAAATCTAAAATGTTAAAAATTTCACAGGGAATTAAATTTTCCCTAGAAATGACTGAGCTTGCTTTCTATTTATCTAGAATTGCCTAGGATTGCTTGATTGTTTGACCTTATGTGGTGATTAGTTTGAATGAGAATTCCAAAACCCTAGGACTTTAGAAGCCCCACCCAAAAAGTTGGAACCCCAAGGTAGATAATTTGGAAAGTTAAAAGAACCCTAAAGGGGTAAATTAAAAGATAAAATAAAACCCCAAAGGAATTTGACAAAATATATATTCAACATGGGTAGAAGACAAGCTCAGTAAAATTCAAATAAGTAAAACAAGCCCAATTGGAAAATAGGAAAGGAACGAAAAATATATTGGAAGGCCCTAAGCTCGCCACAGGTGTTTTTCAACATTGTGTTTCTCTTGAAGAGGGTCGTGCAATTCTCAATGAAATCCACTCTGGCGATTGCGGACATCATGCTAGCTCAAGATCCTTGGTCGCGAAAGCTTTCCGACATGGTTTCTACTGGCTCACAGCTCACGCAGATGCAGAGGATATTGTTCGCAAGTGTGATGGTTGTCACAAATTTGCTCGTCAAGCACACGTGCCGGCTCAAGAATTGAGGATGATTCCAATAACGTGGCCCTTTGCAGTTTGGGGCTTGATATGGTTGGGCCTTTCAAGAGATTCAAGAATAAGCATACTCACTTGTTGGTGGCAGATGACAAATTCACCAAGTGGGTTGAAGCAGAGCCAGTCAGTCGTTGTGATGCCACTACAGCTGTCAAATTCCTGAAAAAGTTGATCTATCATTTTGGCTATCCACATAGCATAATTACAAACAATGAAACCAATCTATCTAAGGGGGTCATGAAACAGTTCTGTCAGCAGGAGCATATCCGACTTGATTTAACATCTGTCACGCATCCTCAGTCCAATGGACAGGCGGAACGAGCTAATCAGGAATTGTTACGTGGAATAAAGCCAAGGCTCATGGTGCCTCTACAACGTACCCCTGGTTGCTGGGAAGAGGAATTACCTGCAGTACTTTGGAGCATATGGACTACTCCCAATAGGTCGACAGGCTATACGCCGTTTTTCCTGGTCTATGGTGCAGAGGTTGTGCTTCCAAGTGATATTCGTCACGATTCTCCTCGAGTCACAGCTTATGTGGAGGCTGATAACGAACAAGCTCGCCAAGATGCTCTTGATGCTTCGGAAGAAAAACGTGAACTTGCCGCATCCAGATCTGCCATATATCAGCAAGACCTACGTCGCTATCACAGCCGTAGAGTTCGAAGCCGTACCTTTCAGGAAGGTGACTTAGTGCTCCGTCTGATACAAGACCAGACATGCATGCATAAGCTTTCGCCTCCTTGGGAAGGACCCTTCGTCATCAGCAAGAATCTCAACAATGGGCCATATTACCTTGTTGATATACGTGAAGCAAATAAGTCACGTACCTCTGAGGAGGAGGGCAGATGACCCTGGAATATTGCACATCTCTGGCCATACTATACTTAAGTCACAGACTTGGTGGTATCTTTTGTACATACCTTTATCATGTGTATATATATTATGATCAATGAAATAAAGCCGGCATCTCTGTATAAGAAAGTTTGTCGTTTCGCCTCAAATTGTGTGTTGAGTCTTTATTCTTTGATCATTGGTTACTTGGGGGCTTCCAACTCATCGAGTTTATCTATTAACATCACTCTTAACCCGGCAAAATGCCACAATTTACTTGGTTAAATCTGCCTGTTAGCAAGATGCTACTCCGAAAAGGTGACCCAGTGTACTCCTGATGAGTCAATCACAGAGGTGACCCTGAACTCATCAAAGTTAAAACACTGGTGAAGTCACGTGAGAGCCGGCTTTTAGAAAGCTAGGACAAACCAAAAGAGGCCAAAAAGCCCGCTTCACAGAAGCGAATCAGACTCGAGCCTCGAAAGCCGGTCTTTATGTCATGCCTCGAAAGCCAGCTTTTACTTTTGTATATCTGCATTGTTTTTATTTTTATACCTTGCATGCATACATTCATATATTGCATAACTTTTTGTACTAAGTTTTTCTTGTTTATCAAGTCGGCAGCATGATTTGCCGAGTTGTCTTACAACCAAAGAGTTCTATCATACAATCAGTACCACTGGTGTTCGAGTTAAGTCGCCAGCATAGCCGGGTCTTAGATTTTTGGCCCAGGCATTATCAATGGTATATCACACAAGTGATCAATATTGCCGGATTGGCTCCAGACACCAGGTTGTCTATCATACACTTTAAAAGCAAGGTTGATAGTTGGTCTTAAGGCAGCAAAGGATTGTCTTCAATTGCAGTCAACAAAAGTTTCAACAAGCAAAGCAATAAAGTGCACGATGGCACTTGTACCAGCAGAAGTTTTATGCCTAAAGTTATTACAACGCCACCAAGGGGCGGAATTCAATAAAGTTTTTACGGCTTTGAGCCGGCAGTTTAACCCTCCGGGTTAATGTTTGCGCCAGAGGCTGATGGGTCATCATGCACCGGCTCTTCACACTCGTCAGGAGCCACCGCCTCTACTTGTGATGAAGACTCGCCTTCTACCCACTGGATGGAATGTAAATCTTCAAAAACAGAATCTTTCTTCATCACAGTGGAAGGGTTGACATCAGGTGCAAAGTTTTGCTTACGCCGAGGCGGGTTAAGTTCAAATGGCTTGGGCTCAGGCATGCTCATGCACTTGCCATCTTCTGAGTAGCCAGCTTGATATTTTTCTAGGTCTAGCTCTGCTGCGATATTGGTGGCCGCCACCCAGGTCTCCTTCATGCAACACACATAATCTTCATTTGTGAATTTTGAGCCATCCGCGTTGAACTCTGGAAACCCATCTGTCAGCAGAGCCGACTCCATCTCAGGAAGATAAGCCTTTGCACGAGCCAGGGCATACATGGATCCTTGGTGGCTTGCTGATCTCTTCAATTCTTGGATCCATTGAGGAACGGTGGATAGTTCTTTCAGCATGTCCATGATATACTGTGGTGGTGCCTTTGTATTTGTGGCTGCCATAACACAGTAGGCACCACCTACATACAGCTGTTCTAGGAACTTATACACTACCTTCAATTTCACCAAAGGAAGCTCGACCAAGTTGTGATTCCTTCTGCCTGCAACACATATCAGTAAATATCAGTAACCCGGCTCAACGTATTAAGCCAGTTCATTTGATGACTTGCAAAAGATTTGAGCTTACCAAAGATGGCGGTTATCTGGCCCTTCAAGGTGGTCAGCTCCTGAGTCACCGGCTTGAGCTTCGACTCGGCCTCTTCAGCACGCTTCAACAAGGCGGCTCTTTCCTCTTCAAATGATGCTTTGGTCTTCTCCAAAGTGTCAGTCACATTAAGCAATGACTTGTGAAAGTCTGATGATAATCATTCTGCCTTCTCGCACAACTTCTTTTCAGTTTTCAGACTCTTGTAAACCGGCTGCTTGTGACTTGGCATGGTTCAGCATATCCGGCATAGCAGTTTTCAAGTTACAAAACATACTTGATAGTCCCGAGCCATCGTGGTTATTAACCCGGTGCTTGGGGGCTACATCAGACAGTTTTTCTGCTTATAATCTATACAAGACCCATGCAGTTGCAAGCAATCCACATGGCACTTGGGGGCTAATGTATTGACATTTTTGCCTAACCATACACTACTGCAGGCGACCGCTAACGCGACTGTGTGCGATGCATGAATCGCAAACGGTGTCGTAAAAAAATCGTCGCCAATAAGACGAACTGTTTGCGATGCCAGAGACATCAAAAACGATTCAGATTAGAGATGTGTGTGCAATACGTGGCATACAGTTGATCCATACGAACTGTTTGCGATAAGCCAGAACAACAAACACGGTCAGCCAGTTCGTGGTGTGTGCGATACACAGCATACAGTTCACTCGGATGAACTGTTTGTGATTACCCAACACAACAGAAACGGGCAGCCAGTTCGAGGTGTGTGCGATACACGACATACAGTTCACTCGGATGAACTGTTTGTGATTACCCAATACAACAGAAACGGTCAGGCAGATCAAGGTGTGTGCGATAGACAGCATGCGATTCACTCGGATGAACTATTTGAGATTACCCAACAGTAAGGATGGCAATTTTATCCATGGACATGGATACCCATGGATATCCAACCTGAATGGATAGGGTTTGGATATGCTTTTGCGCCCATGGGCAGCGCCTAAACCCGACCCGATTATTCATGGGTAGGGCATGAATATAATCTTGTACCCACGGATATACCCAAACCCGACCCGATAGTCTGACTTAACGGGCAATATTCTGCTACCCCAACCCCATAGAAACATGTCCCACTATAATTTTATCCTTTATCTCAAACATCCAAAAGAAATTACACAATCCCCACCGTAACATACACCAGTGCACCTTCTCATCCTATTATCTACACTCATTAAATGACTTGTCATTGAGAATCGGTGCCATCTCCTTGAGTTACTCCTCCCATAGCCCAAGAGGTGGCCACTGCTGCCAGCCGCTACCTCCACGTAAGGTCAATGCAAAGGCTATGACTGCATGGCGGGGCAGTGACCACGCCAATGCGGAGGGCGCATCGTGCAATGAGTTATGTCTTATGTATAGGGCTTGTCAGGACCCGACTAATATCCAATGGGTATGGATATCCATCGGGTTTGGACATGGTCACAATTTTTCGCCCATGGGTTTTTTAATGGATGGGCAGGGATTGTCTTCATGCATATGGATATGGATTTGATATTGTTCAACCCGACCCAAACCCGACCCATTTCCATCCTTACCCAACACAACAGAAACGGTTCAACTTAACAAGATGTGTGTGATGCGCGGCAAACAGGTCAGTAATCCAAAATGTGGGAAGACGGATAACAACACAGACGATTCCTGCTAATAACCCGTGTGTGTTGTGGGCAAACGCTTGCTGGTAAACAATTGTTAGCAATTGATGAAATCATCACCGACGGGTTCTATAGTTTAGTCCGTGTGCGATGTGATTTGCTCTGTCTGCACAACATCTATGCTCTGTCTACAGAACAACAACACATATACTTATAAGGACATGATTGCATAACCAAATTTAACATCCAATGACGTTATATCACAGATACCAGAAAAATTGCAAGGTTCAAATTCCAGCATTACAAGGCCCAAATTCAAAGATTACAAGGTTCGAACTGTTCTTACAAATCAGATTCATCTTCTTCAGAATCTGAGCCATAAACTATTTGTGTGAATGGATCAGTCATCGAGAAGTCATGTATCAGTTTGATAGTGTGACTTTCCAATAATCTGTCATTTGTAGTTCCAAACTAAAATTCAGCTTATGCAGAGACTTTTCCATTCAGTTGTAGATGCCTGCGCTAATCAGCAAACCATTCACTTCTGCGCACTAAATATAGTGCAAACCTCATTACCTTGAGCACACTTGCTCTCTGAACAAAGAACCTGGCGAATTTAATCTCTGGTGTGGTGCCTTGGTAGTGGTTCAAAGTAATTTCTGTGAGATGAAGATCAAGGCATTCAATGGGATTGTTATATTGCGCCACATTTTCCACTTTCGGGCCTGCTTCTATCTGCAAACGAAGACAACATATTAGTGAGTAGCTGCAGTTTTGAAAACTTCGGGCCTCTTTCATTTGCAGGATTTCTAAAATACATGAATAGAGTGACATGACATCTTCAATCATTCATGATTAACATCTCAAAAAATATATGTATTGAAATCCTCCAAATTTCCTTTAGAAATCATACTACATTTGTCATTGTAATCATGGGTAAAAGTAACAACAAATTGAACTCCGTTGTGGTTAACAATTAACAGGAAAGGAGCATCACCTCGATGTATAGCTTCTCCGTGCACGGAAAGCATCAAAGGAATCTAACAACTTCATCCAGATCGGAGCCGACAGATTGTAGTGCCAAGATCTTCACTGTGTGCGAAGACGGGGTCAAGCTTGTGGGAATCATTTTATGGATGACAGCCGAACATAGATCAACAAAACTTAGGTAAAATGTGATGTCCAACAAGAAGAATGAGAAGAATAAGACTGTTGTACCTAAGCGGGTAATGATCCAGCAACAAGTCCGGAGAATTCAGCACACGAATAGCCCAACACTGTCAATTTCGGTGCGTCGTTGACCCTGATTCTTGTTGGACCTTCTTAATCAAATACAATCAATCTCTCAAGGAAAGGCGCATTCTCAATGACCATTTCGTGAAACACCTGAAATGACAGCCGGTTGCGGCACCAGCAATGCACATAAATCGTACGGACATTCATCGAGGCGATGCGGAGGCTACAGAACCCATCCATCACCTGAAGACGAAGATACTCGAGCGCTGTACAACTGCCGAGTAGGTGCTCCAAATCCTCCCTTGAGATGCGGACGCCCATGAGCTTGAGGTGCTTCAGTTTCGGGAGATGAAGAGCGGGTGCGGCATCAATCTGGGGGAATAGGCACTGCCTGAACGTAGCGCGGCGTAGCGTGGGCGCGAGGCGGAGAGCGGACAGCGGTAGCGAATGCGGATGTCCAGCATGAAAGCTAAGCTCCTCGAGCCGATCTAGGGCGGGGGATAGGAACCACTCGTGAAACTTACGTTCGGCCTTGCAGTTGGAATGGAACTTGCCGATGACAAGGCGTCTGACCAGCCCAGGGTGCGTGGCGAGAATGTGGGACAATGCGTCCAAGCGTTCGCGCCCCCCTCTGCAGAGCTCGTCGTCCTCGATGAGGTCCAGGGGGGTGGAGAGCCAGAGGGGGCGCCACCGCCGGGAGAGGATAGTGGTCTGCACGCCAGATTTGATGGGGAGAAGGGATATGATGGTTACCAACATCTCGTCGGGGAGGCTGCTGATGAAGTCCACGCTCGCCGGAGGCTCTTGCGGTTCTGGCTCAACCTGCCCTCGCTTGTTGGCCGGCTCGTCCTACATCGCAGCAGGCGGCGATCCTCATCGGCGGCGCTTATAGATAAGAACGGAGGAGTAGGAGGAGCACTGGAAACTGTTCTACATACCTTCCCGAGGCGGCCGAAACCAAGGCCATCAATAAATATTGCTCGCTGGCAGGTCAAAGGGCTCGCTTCCCGGTGAGCCTGCATGGCGAACTGCTCGCACGCGTCCCGTCGAGCCTGCACGGTGGACAGCTGGCATGTGTCCCGTCTAATCAAACAGCTGCCCGCCATAGTAAATGGTTAGTGTAACACCCACGGTTGGAAAAATACAACCGTTTGCGATAATAACGTGGCAGCTATTTGTTCCAAAATGCCTAGAAAACTCAAATAATGTAAAAGGAAGGCAAAACGAACGCTGAATAATTTCATATTTTAGCACGACACTCCTATAGTTGCATGTTGCCTCTGTAAAATAAATCAAGGTGGGAAGAGTCGGCGTATGTCGTTTCGGACACAGAGGTGACAGGTTCCCTCTCGGAACCATGAGGCAGCTTCTTGAGAGAAGCTACGGTTTGTAAGAAGCTTATACCAGAACGTGTCCCCAAATCGGAGAAAAAAATTACCACAACATGTTGGTGCCATGTCATGACACCATGCCAAGTTTCATGATTTTCATGCGAGTTTTGGATTTACAGGAATATTAAAACCAAGTTTCTCAATGTTTCTGACCGAGCCACGATGCCCAGATGTTGGAAATTCATCCTCATTTCTTGCATGGCACCTAAACATTCACCCAAGGACACATATATGATTTTTCAACCCATTTTGGTGCACTCGAGCATGTGCCTGTAGTTCAAATTTGAATTATGCACATTAAATGCCTAGAAACTCAATTAATGTATAAAAAAGCCAAACGAACCCGGAATAATTCCAAGTTGTAACACGAAACTCCTATAGTTGCATGTTGCCTCTATAAAATAAATCAACGCGGGAAGAGGTAGCGTATGCCATTTCGCACACAAAGGTGACACGTTCCCTCTCGGAACCATGAGGCTTCTCGAGAGAAGCTACGGTTTGTAAGAAGCTTATACCAAAAGTTGTCCCAAATTAGCCAATTTTTTTACCACAGCATGTTGGTGCCATGTCATCACACCATGCCAAGTTTCATAATTTTCAGGTGAGTTTTGGATTTACAGGAATTTTAAAACCAAGTTTCTCAATGTTTCCGGACGAGCCACGATGCCCAGATGTTGGAAATTCATTCCCATTTCTTGCATGGGACCTAAACATTCACCCAAGCACACATATATGATTTTTCAACCCATTTTGGTGCACTGGAGCATGTGCCTGTAGTTCAAATTTGAATTATGCACATTAAGTGCCTAGAAACTCAATTAATGTATAAAAAAGGCCAAACGAACCCGGAATAATTCCAAATTGTAACACGAAACTCCTATTGTTGCATGTTGCCTCTGTAAATAAATCAACGCGGAAGAGGCAGCGTATGCCGTTTCGCACACAGAGGTGACACGTCCCCTCTCGGAACCATGAGGCTTCTCGAGAGAAGCTACGGTTTTTTAGAAGCTTATACCAAAAGTTGTCCCAAATCGGCCAATTTTTTTACCATAGCATGTTGGTGCTATGTCATGACACCATGCCAAGTTTCATGATTTTCAGGTGAGTTTTGGATTTACAGGAATTTTAAAACCAAGTTTGTCAATGTTTCCAGACGAGCCACGATGCCAAGATGTTTGAAATTCATTCCCATTTATTGCATGGGACCTAAACATTCACCCAAGGACACATATATGATTTTTTTAACCCATTTTGGTGCACCGGAGCATGTGCCTGTAGTTCAAATTTGAATTATGCACATTAAATGCCTAGAAACTCAATTAATGTATAAAAAAGGCCAAACGAACCCGGAATAATTCCAAATTTTAGCACGACACTCCTATAGTTGCATGTTGCCTCTGTAAAATAAATCAACACGGGAAGAGCAAGCGTATGCGGTTTCGCACACAGAGGTGACACGTTCCCTCTCGGAACCATGAGGCTTCTCGAGAGAAGCTACGGTTTGTAAGAAGCTTATACCAAAAGTTGTCCCAAATCGGCCAAATTTTTTACCACAACATGTTGGTGCCATGTCATGACACCATGCCAAGTTTCATGATTTTCAGGCGAGTTTTGGATTTACATGAATTTTAAAACCAAGTTTCTCAATGTGTCCGGATGAGCCACGATGCCCAGATGTTTGAAATTCATTCCCATTTCTTGCATGGGACCTAAACATTCACCCAAGGACACATATATGATTTTTCAACCCATTTTGGTGCACTGGAGCATGTGCCTGTAGTTCAAATTTGAATTATGCACATTAAATGCCTAGAAACTCAATTAATGTATAAAAAAGGCCAAACGAACCCAGAATAATTCCAAATTTTAGCACGACACTCCTATTGTTGCATGTTCACTGCAAATAAATGTTCTAGCAATTCAAACACCAACCTTTCCTACCGTAACCCATTTTGTCTTTCAAATCAAAATGAAAAAAATCAAGAACACCACAAACAGTTTATTAGCAAGAATCGTGTGCGATGCAGTACAAAATATCTAGGGGCACCTCATGTATGGCTTACGCCAGAAGTTTCGTCGGCTACAGTCCACCGCCAGCGCGGCAACCACACTTGGGCGCCAGTTTTTCGGCGCACCGAGCGAAAATTTGGCAACCGCGGAAATATCTAGCTCCCTGCCTCCCCCCCAACATTTCCACTATTTCCTCCTTCATTTCCAAGTTCAAACCTTCACTGCTTGCTTGCAGCACCGCCTGCTCGCCGACGACGCTCCTTCCTGCTGCGCGGCCTCGTCGATATAGTCAGGTAATCCACACCCCACCTCCATCCTCCTCCTCCTTCTCCATCCTACATGCCCCGACCACCGGCGCGACACCTTCCACCCAAATCACTGCCCCATCCTCCAAATAAGCGCCGCCCATAGCCATTTTGCACGCTGTATAGCCAGGAGCTCAAGGAGCATCTGGCAGTGGAGAAGCAAATCGCGGCCGCACGCGCGGATGAGGTCACGATGGCTGCCATGCGTGCCGACCGCCAGATCTTGCAGGAGCACCTCGCCATCAAGGCCACCGTCGACGCCTCACGTGCGGACACCACCACACGGTTAGCTGCTTTAAATGACAGTTCGTGGTGTTTACTCGAGGCCACCGCCGGTGCCTTCTAGTGAATTGTCCTCTCTAATGTTAATATGCAATCTGATCTACTGAAATGTGATGTTCAGTTAATAGTTTTGTTCAACAATTGTTATATTTCCCAGTAGTTCTTAAGCATGCTTGGTTTGGTTAACTGTTTGAGTTCTAGTATACGTTCTATTCTGCAATATAGTGCTCAGTTAACTGTTTGGTTCATTTGTTGTGTTGTCCAGTTAACTGTTTGGTTCAATTCTGCAATGTGATGTTCATTTGTTGTGAGTACAATTTTTTATTGTTATGCATGTGAGAAATACATCGAATTTGGCTGTACAAAATACGTAGTACATGAGAAACATATACATTTTCCATATTTCCTAGTTCTTAAGCATGCTTGGTTTGGTTAACTAGCTTTTCCATGCGGCTCAAATTAATCTGCTGGATCTACAATTTGTTTATTTTTCATTAACAAATTCTACAGATAGTATGCCAACTCTCACTTAACCTGATCAATAATTGCCTTATATGTGTTGCAGGGAAACAATGGGAGGCACTGAGGTTTACCATCAAGGTTCGCACATGCATGGTCCTTTGTCTAATAGCACATTATTGTGCAATTGCAGGAACCATTCTAATATTTAGGTTTTTAACAATTTGGTCTTGCACATGTAGGTCCTGCTGTCAGAGGTTTAGACCCACTGTTCGACCCATTTTGCATATGGGGAAATGAGATGTCCATGAATATCTGTCAAGTCAAGAAACTCAGAAAGATTGTTAGGATAAAGAAACTAGCAACGAATAACAGCAAGATCTTTGTTTGCATAATGAAGAAGACATCAGTCAACTATAGGATGGTACTAACTCTTTTACCTTGTTTTTTTTCCTTTGCGCCATTTCAAAATTTAGAACAAATATTTATGCATATCTTTGTTTCCAGTCCTTTCCAAAGCACTTCACCGATGATTACCTCTCAGACCACTTGCATGGTCAAGAGGCGAGGAAGGTATTCATTCAACACCCACGGTACAATATTGAAGTCTTCCTCAAGAGGACGAAGGTTGGGCGGGCAATTATCCACAGCCACTGGCCTAAAGTTGCAAGGACATTCAACATCACTGAAGGCTCAATAACCGTCTTCTGCTTCAGCAGTTCTCCAGATGAGATTCATCTGTCTATTTACCGTGTATGATGCTACTTTCGAAAGGTTTTAGATGTTGCATGTGAAACTTGGCACTGTTGTGTAATGCTGTAGGTAGCTACATGCCTATATGGTGTAACTGAGTGCTAAAGCTATCTGATGTAATTCAATTATGAAATCCTGGTTGCCGTAATACGGATATGAAATATATGGTGTGTTTGATATGAAATGTCAATTTGATTACTAAATGGATTATCAATAATTGGCCAATTAGCCTGCTTATTGGGTTTTTCTATTGCAGACGGTTTCTCAGACAACACCGTGGGCGATGAACTCAAACAACCCACACAGTTTCTAGAAAGTAGGAGTGTTGGATCAATGAACAATCACACACGACTTCCGCCCGACAAATGTTTGCGTTAGGCCACCTTACACAAACGTTTCCACATAAAAATTGTGTGTGATGTACATACGAACGGAAACGTTTGTCTGGGATTCACCGTGTGGGATGTACATATGAACGAAAATGATTGGGCATGTATAATTGTCTGCGATGGCTCACCCGATCGCACACGAGCTCTTTTTGCCCCGCGTGTGTAACCGGAGCCTCCATCGCCGACGGTTTCTGGGTCGTGCGGGTTGGACCCCCCTATTGCACACACAGGCAAGGCGACGGTTTAAAACTCCGTCGTGGAAAGGGGGTAAAAACCGTTTGTATATGACATCTCTGCACCAGTGATATATACTACAAAGACCCGGTCCATCGCACGGTGATGAGCCGGCCCTTGGGGGCTACCAATTGTTCAAAGTGCATGAATGTAACTTCACAAGTCCCCGGTCATCATTTCATAATAACCCGACCCTTGGGGGCTACAGGACAAGTAGTGAGATGTACCTCATACTTCCGCTTGAGTGTAGTCACCATGGCAATCTCAGTATTTCGGCTCTCAGACAGCCAGGTCAGGTACTCTTGATGAAGGGAGTCCACATCAAGATCTTCCAGAGGTTGGGATTGAAGCTTAATTTTGCCTTTCTCCTTCATTGGTGACTCAGCTTTGGTGGAGATTTTGGCCAAAGCATTTGATGTTTCTGGAGCAATATGCTGTTCCTCAGTAATCATTATATCAGTATTTGTCACTTCTGGAGGCAGCTCGCTGGAGGGATCTTCTTTTTCCATCATAGGAGCAGATAAAGGGGCAGGGCTTCCCGGGTTGTCTTGATGAGTCGTTTCTTCTTCATAGGCCGGCTCATTTTCCTTAGCAGGTTCAATATTTTCAACCAGCTCATTCTGAATTCTCGGGTTGACTGTGGAGATGTCCTGGGGAGGATCTTTTTCAGCTGCTTGTGTAGCAGCGTCACTCTCTTCACCGGCCTTCTTCTTGGTGAAAGCTTTTGCCCTGAAATTACAAAACAAGTGAGAAACAGCAAAAGAAGAATGGTGATGAAAAGGTAAATGTAGCTTTGTGGAAAAACTTACCCACGGTTGATGTGGAAGGCTGGCAGTTCAGTGGCACTGGATTCATCAGATGAGGTGGAGGTCTTGTGATAAGCCGAGTTAGAAGGATTTAGCGGCTCTTTAAAAAGGCCGGCTTGAGGAAGAGAAGAAGTGGGGCTATGTGGTACTTCGGTGCAGGCTCTTCGTGAAGACGGTTCGATTGGCAGCCCATCACTTAGCTCTCCGGGGCTGCTCTGAGTTTTCCATTTGGAGGTACCAGCATACTGAGTTTTCTTCAAAAGAAATTGTGGATCCAAGTGAGCGTCCGGATGTGAAAATGGGACCTTATGGACCGCAACACGGATTTTCTTTCGAGTAGGAATTGCTGAGTCTGAATATGAAGAAATCAGGGTTACCTCTGGCTCGCCGGCTCGGCTGAACTCAACTTGTTCCTGAGGGGAGTCGGCGTCAGCAAGTTGATTAAAAAGTTGGCCAAGGGAGTCGAGTTCTACCTCATGTTCCTCTTCATCTTCCAGCTCTTCTCCATTATCGTCTTGTGGATGGGTGGGAACTTGAGGCCCAGTTTTCCACCATTCGGCATGTTCCTGCGCAGATGACAAAATTAGTAAGTTAAATATGATGGCACAATAGTGCAAGCAAGGCGAGTAAAAAATAGGAAAGGCGGCTTACTATAGGTGTCGGGTTTCTCGTGAAAAAGGGAGCTAGTCCCACAAGCTCAATGGAATCCTTTGTCTCACCGAGAAGTTTCTTGGCAGATTTTATAATGTCCTTTTGAGGGAGGTTGACCCGGCTAAACCATAGCGAGTCTTCTGGTTCGCCTGAGTAGGTGTGCATGAGCCTGTTTCTCAGGTTGAGAGGTTGAATACGCCAGCTCACCCAGGTCTGGGTCAAGTCAACGCCAGTGAGGCCATGGGCAATCAAGGCATTGATCTTCGAGTATAAAGGCTGTAGAACTTCTCTCTCAGCCCTGGAGGCGAAACCCGGGAATGTGATGGAAGCGTCAAGCCGGTCCGCCCAGTAACCCGGAAGCTGGTGTTGTTGCTCTGGAGAGGTGTCTTTGCAGTAGAACCAAGATTTATACCATCCCTAGGGGTGACTCACCAGTTTCATTTCTGGAAAGGCTAAGTTCTTTCTCCTTTGAATAGAGACCCCGCCAAGCTCTATCATGGGTCCACCTTTATGCTCTGTTTGATGGTTAAGGCAGAAGAATTCTTGGAAGAGACTGATAGATGGCTCAATCTGTAGATAAACCTCGCAGAATACTTGAAACTGGCTCAAATTCACGATGGAATTAGGGCCTAAGTCCCGAGGCCTGATGGCAAAGTAGTGAACTATATCCCGGAAGAATTTGGAACCCGGGGGACGGAAGCCTCTGTCCAGATGATCGCTGAATACAACAATCTCATTTTGAGCCGGCTAAGGATGGATTTCTTCCTCAGGGGCTCGCCATTCAATCTATTCCTGGCTTGGGAGCAACCCAGAATCTACCAAACTCTGCAATCTGAGCTCTGACATGTTGGATTTGGCCCAGTTGAAAATCTTGTTGGTTTTGGGGGCCATGGATTCAGCTACAAAGAAAATAGAAAACTAGTATGAGTCGGCAAAATTCAGAAGTTCGCTGGCTTATCATGAAGACAATGGCAAGTCGGTATAAACGCCGGCTCGTGATCACTAAAACAATCAGAAGGTTTAATCATGCATAAGTCATAAGGTTACAAATAGTTATTACGCAGATTGAGAAAAAAATTTGGATCTAAAAAATAGCTAGAAAGGAAAATGAAAACCTAGGTCTGTTTCCGTGAATGGGGGCGAAACCATAATGAGGTTCATTCGGAGAAATGTAAAAGATCTATAAGGTGACGGAAATATTGCGGAGTTGTGTTACTACCTAACAAACGAGGATTCATGGATATCTCAGATCTACAAGCTACCGTTCGCGAAGAACACCGAAGAACACTGACGAACTAACAAGAACTATGGCAAACAAAGCAATGGGGATGGTTGAGGTACTTACAGATCCATAGAAGAGGAGATTTGAAGGTGTTGAGTTCGCGAGCACGGTCGCGGCATTCCCGATGAGTCCCGGCGACGACGCTGCAAGTGATGTTGTTGCTGCCTTCGGGAACGGCGAGCTCAAGTTGGCACGACGGCGTCGGGAGTGGAGGAAGAAGAAGAGTGAAGAAGCAGAAGAGGTCAATGATGAGCCCCAGGGGCCGCCGGCCTATTTATAGGCAGGGTAAAACCGAAGCGGCGGGGTGGAACCTCGAGGTGGCGCGGTAATTTTCGGCTAATGGGGCACCTCGATTTTCACGCCTGACGAGAGACAACACAATCCACTCAAAGATGTGTTATGATGTCACGCCCGGATTTTGCGGGAGTAGATATGATGTCATGCAGAGAAGTGATGTGAAAGTGCTAAGTCTGAGGAAGCAAATGACCCGGCAAAATGTTTGACCCGGAAAGTATATTTGTGGATAATGGAGGGAAATTGGAAGGATGCAGAAAAGGCCGACTCAGGAAATAGACTCGGAGATTAAAAATCTTCACAATTACTCCTTTACTTTTGTTTTCAGGATGGAGTTTAACGTGGATAAATCCAAGTCAAACTGAGGGCTAATGTTGGGGATATTTCCCAGTGTGAAGACCCAGCAGGAAGATGACCCGGCCATAGAGCCATGAGGCTTAGTGGGTTATTTCACTGCCGGGCCTTGAAGATTCATAATGGGCCGGCTTGAGAGAGACCCGATGCAAAGGCCGGCTCAACATGCGGGCCGGCTTGTGAGGCAAGGATGAGTCTGGAAAAGATTTACCTTGGAGAACAAGACGACTAGAGTTAGAGTAAGATATGGGTTAGCAGTGCGGCCCAGACTCTGATGTAAACCTAGGGGCTCAACCTGTTACATAAAGGGGGGCACCTAGGGCAAAAACACTAAGTTGCAATCTCTCGAGAGCTAGTTAGCGAATCCGCATCCTTGTAATCGAGATCCAAAGCAATAACAATCAAGCAGGACGTAGGCTTTTACCTCCATCGGGGGGGAGCCGAACCTGGGTAATCTCGTGTCTCTCGCTTCCCGATCAACCCCGTTAAGCTTCCACCTTCGTGCGATGGCCTCATCACTAAGTCCTTTCACAAGGGCATCTGCCATGACAAAACCACGACATATATTAATGCTTATGTTAATGTAGAATAAACCCAATGCTTATGAAGAAATTTAGCTCTGCATTGTTCTTGTAAGTACCTGTTGTCCTTTATCACTGTACTTATACTGACATCTAGTTGTTCATGTACCATCACTCTGCAGCTTATTTCCCCTTGCCCTCCATTTTCTAGACCTTATAAGATCTATATTTAATCTTACCAAAATGTTGAATAAAACAAATGCTACTGAAGAAGTTTAGCTCTGCATTGCTCTTGTCAGCACCTTTTTACCTGTACCGCTGTACTTACATTTTTAGCTAGTTGATTATGTAGCATCACTCTGCATCTTAGCTTAAATATTCTCCATTTGTTCCTATATTATCACATCTATATTTACGCTTAACAAAATGTAGAATAAAGGCAATGGGTATGAAGAAGATTCTGTGGTAAACTACTTGAATTGCCCCCCCCCCCCATCAGCATGGACAAGGGCTTTATAGAGCCCGTCTTCACTACTAACGTAAGTTTGTCCTTCTCGAGCCTTCAAACTTTGTTGAGTATATTTGGATAGGCATGACTGCAACTGCTATTTATTTTCCGCATTTGCATCAAATTGCATGTTTAAAGTTTCTTATGAAGAAGTTCATAAACATAAGTTTGTCCTTCTCAATTTCAGTTTTTAGTTGTACAACCAAGTTCCTTATTCATACCATGTAAATGAAACTAAACAGCGCAAGTGATCTTCTTTAGACTGCATGCATGCTTGTGTTCTTGATCTGTAATCCAGGAGTATGGTGAAACTACCCACTCTAGCACGATGTCAAACCCTGCTATGTCTTAACTATGAACTATGCCATATTTTGTTAATGTTATTTAAATCGTGTCTCTTTATTTGCCAATCTAAAATGGGATTAATTGACAGCACACTGGCCATTGATGCTTATACGTTCTTTAGCACCGCATGTATGCTTGTGTTCTTGATCTGTAATCCAGTGGTGCGGTGAAGCTGGCCACTCCTGCACAATGCCATTTCCTGCAATGTCTTAACTATGAACAATGCCATATGATGTTAATGCTATTTTAAACCGTGTCTCTTTATTTGCCCATAAGAAATGGGATGAATTGACAGCACTGATGCTTATACGTGCAAAACTTGTTATCTGTTTTCTTGTTTGTCTTTCAGAGTGATATCTCTAACGCCAGGAAGAACTGCCACAATGATAGTGAGACAAACCCATTGCTTGTCCCTCTAACATATATTGCAGGGAAGAAGGCAACATATCTTGGGGATAGCGATACAACCCCAAAGTCATGTCTTGATGTAGTGTCGAAGTTACTTGCTAATAGCAGTGACACAAGCTCGATGAAGTCGCCGCCTGAATCTGTTCGACTTCTTCAGTCTCAAATTCACGCAGAAAGACATGCTTCAGCTCAACTCCTACTGGAACTCCAATCTCTATGGAAGATTAACCAAAAGTACAAGACGTCTATTGATGCTATGCAGCTAGAGTTGGGGGATATAAGTGTCAAACAAGCGCAGTTTCATCAGCTTGCTCAGCTGTTTGCGCTGCAACTCCCGGGCAGGGCTAACCTTTCTTGAACTGTGTTGAAGTGCTGTTGGTTCTATATATTATTTTTTCGGCGTGTTTATTTGCACTGGTGGTGACCTTCGATGCCCAGTGTATGTAATTTGCTGTCTGGTTGCGCTTTATTATCGCTAGCGGCGAACTTTAATGCCCAGTGGATGTAATATGCCATAATTTCTTTGTCGTATAGTCTAGGTTAATTCTTCGTCATGATGCTATAATTTATTTACTGTATCTGCTGTCGTCACTCTCTGAAAAGGCCGTAAGCTTCGACCGAGCGCAATGGGCCAAATTGTTAGGTTTATATAAAAAAAATACGGTACTAAAACTGGCTGGCCCACCAATCGCAATAAATGGGCCGAATCATGGGCCCACAATCATCTCGGGCCATTATCTGACCTAGATGTAAACTAGCCCACTATTATTTTTGGGCCTCTAATAGGCCGAGTAAACCGCTTGCCTTAGATGGGCCAGAAAATACAATGGGCTTTTAACAGGCTGAAAAGTAGATTGGGCATGAATTGTGCCGAACAATTCATGGGCCGACAGCAGGCCGAAATATACCTCGGCCCATGAATGGCCCAATGACATGACGGGCCGTTAACAGGCAAAAATTTATGTCGGGCCTTGGTTGGCCCAATCACATGATGGGCTGTAAGGAGGCCGAATGCAAAGCGAGCCATAATTAGGCCCAACTATATCACGGGCCGTTGACACGCTGATAGCCAGGTTGGGCTAAAATGTATCCACGAAGACTACGGGCCGTTAAGAGGCCGAATGTCACTTCGGACCAGAAATAGGCCCACATGCAGCACGGGTCGTTAAATGGCCGAAAGTGAAACCGGGCCGACAACGGCCCAAATGTACCAAGGGCCGCTAACAGGCCGAAACTAATATCGGGTCAAACTGTTAAACGGGCCTTTAAGAGGCCGAAGTCCAAATTGGGCCGGCAATGGGCCCAAAAGCACAGTGCCTGTTAACGGGCCAGTTCTGATATGGGCCGTAATTTGGCCCAAAACTTGGTAGGCTATTAACGGGCCGGATCTGATACTGGCCATAATTTGGCCGAAAACATGGCAGGCTGTTAACGAGCCGGATCTTATATGGGCCGTAATTTGGCCCAAAACATGGCACCCTGTCAACAGGCCGGATATGATATGGGCCGTAATTTGGCCCAAAACATGGTAGGCTGTTAATGGGCCGGCCCATTAGTATCTGATGAAATCTTGTGGGCCTTTTGTTGGGCCAACCCTTTTACCTTAAATGGGCCAATACTGGGCCGTTCCACGTGTCGACGTTTCATTGGTGACTCCTGTCCATTGGACGGTTGACATCTGTCGCCACGGATGCTGACACGTGGATCCTCTAGCGAATCAGATATTTACACGTGGAAAATTGCCATTAGTTGGGGCTGTTAGTGGGTTATCGGATCCAAAACCGTACCCGCTAGCTTAACGGCGACCTGTTACGGTGGATGCCACGTGTCGGTTACCCTTGACGAAAACACTTCCATGACACGCCATTTATCATCATGGAAGTGGACACTTCCGTGATGATAATTTGAGTATTGTCATGGAACACTTCTACGACAGCACAGGTATGACTATCTTGATTCTGTCATAAAATCATCATGGATGTACATGCATGACAGAAAACGTGACCTACTGTGACAAAAACGTATCATCACGGGAGTTTTTTTTGTAGTGATTCCATGCCATGAAAATGATAGTAGATCGCATGATTCAATCCCTTGTGTGCACCATACGCATACCATTCATGACAATGCTCTAGATATCACTCGTGATGCATCACACACTATGAGTCTCCATTATGCTATACATAAAAACAAACCTTTCAAGATGGATGACATGTTCCTATATCATGCATCTCATTTATTTGAGTATTGGATATTTTGTGCTAACCAACACATGCACGTGCGCATCATAATGGATGGTGTGGACATATACCGCACGCACACAATTTTCCCTTTGCCTTTGTTTTGTGTTGGTACTTACGAATACTCATCAACTTCTCAATCCCATGAGATGACGAAATGAGCTCTTAAGAACAACGATGATTTGGGATCCCGTGGATTGTCCTTCCCACCATTCCCTTCGTGCACAGACTTCGTGCATTACTTTTACTTGGATCTCACACGGCTATGGGTTATATACCACTTGTCACCTTATGCCCATTTTACGGTGTTCATTTTGCATGTTATGCCTATTTATATGTCTTTGCCATGCAATTGTGACCCTTGCTTGCATTTACCAATGCTCCACCATTCTACTACTACTATGTGTATTTGCATGCTTGGTGGAGATACTAGTTGCTTTTGCCATGTTCTATGCATGCCCCATGATATTGAGAATATTTTGCTCATGGTTTGTGCTAGAGATTATCATTTGTCATGTGCAAACTATAAATTGCCATGACATGATTACTATGATTACTTGCTTCGTTGCATCACCCATGATACATACTTGCTCGTTTCATTGGGATGATGACACATATGTTCATGCCTCTCACATGACTTGTCTTGTTAATTGTCACTTGTCTCCATTAGTTGCATCCCCTTGTCCTTTCTTATGATAAGCATGATGAAGACACTTGTTGGGTATCTCACCACATGAATGATAGGTTTAGCATTCCCGCTAACCTAATTTGTTTTTCCGAGTGTTTGTCATGTTATTTCACTTTGAAGGATTCACAAGGCGGTGTCGTCATGAGACACGTTGGTCATGCGAAGGCGTACACGATGCGCGACACCAACATTTTTGAGAACCTCATAAAGGTGAACTCCTTCCCTTTGAGCCATCCTCAAATATGCATATTGGATGGGCCACACTTTCATTGTTGTTTACTCCTTCTTGTCTACATGATACATCTATTGGATGGAGGCGCAACATGGGATCTTGGCTCTACACGACATGAAGTTGAGGAACGCTCGGACTTAGTGGATGCGCCTACCTTGGAAGCACCACCGGACCACCACTCATGCCACAACATCGAGCAACGGTATGCCAAGAAACTTTTGCCATATTGCAACAACACCTACATATTTGTTGATGAGCATGCTAGTTGGACACATCAAACCCATGACAAATTTGCTCATTTTGCATGGATTGACTCATATTATAGATGGCTTGATGCATCTTGTATTTCCATGTCATCCATGATATAGGAGCTTGTGCACTTTCTTAGCAAATTTGTTGTGATCTTCCTTGATGGCCTATTTAAACATAATGATCACATTGCCCACCATCGATTGCATGATAACATAATCATTTTGAGCAACAATTGCCATGTTCATGCTCTTGATATACCTTCTCACTATGACATCATCCTACACGATGGTAGCATTTGTCACTTTGTGCACAATGACATTGGTCACATGAATGTTTTATATGCCATGCTCTATCTTTTTGCTAAGCTTCATGCCACTTGTCACAAACATTCTTGGCGGATGAACTCATGCTTGATGCACACCTTGTGTGCGCAAACCATTGTATTTCCAAGTGTCCCTTGTGTTTGCTCGTTTTGCATGTACCACATCCCGGAGACATCTTGGAGTACTTTGATCGCACCATGACATAAACTCTGTCCAACTACAAGTCCATCTGATAAGGCGTGGCCCGATCTTCTCAGTGAACTGATGGTGTCGATGATGAACTTGTTGGATAACTTGTGAGACGCTCACGAACTCTCCGGCTGTTCCCCCGTTGCCAATGCGACGGATCTTCAACCCTATGGATATTCGGAACACCACACACTTGCGCACGTAGCCGCCGACCACGAAGCGGTTCTGCAATCTCCCAATTCCCAATGGAACGACAGAAAGCACTTGATTTTCAGTAGTAAATACACCCTATCGAAACGAATTTGGTGTAGGTAAATATTCCTGATCGATGCAAAGAGGAATATGAATACAGAGGAATGCTTAAAGCAATTCAGTCTGGTATAAGTTTAATCAAAACATGGTCTAACCCTAAAAGCCACGACTTACAAGGGTATATAAAGACCCCTGGACGTCCAACCAAGTGTTGGGGTCGAAATCAACTATATCTCTAACTTTCCTAACTTAAACGACTCTATCTAGAAAACTGGCAGAAACAACCGCGGTATTGTCTTGACGACTGCGACTCGGTCACCGCGAATCGCGGGCTGCGGGTATACAGTTTGGAAAGCACACGACTCAAGCTTTTCAAATTGTATTTGCACGCTTTATTTGGAGCACGGACACGGATTCTGCACGTATATCAATTTTGGGCCTCCTGGCAGTCAATTCGAGTTTGGTTCTGATTTTCCTTCCTTTTATGTTGTTCACTTGCCTCCCTCTCCTCCCTCGTGCACTTGCTGATATTAGACATCGATAGGCATTCTTCTTGCTGAAAATCTTCATCTTCATGTGCCAAGCTTGTCTTCTCTTCAAATCTGATCATACAAACATGCAAAAACTTAGGCAGTATAAAATTCTCATTAACACAAATGTCAAATTCAACTAAGAGTGAATTCACCTGTTGTTCTAATAGTTTTGCACGTGCTCTTGTAATTGGTCCAATTCTGATTTCATTGGACTTGTCATGTGCAGCAATATCACTAGTGGAAAACGATGGCAATGGACTAGGGATGTCCTCATCATCCTCCCCCCTTGAAGAGGCGTCGACCCCGATGCGCCAAGGTCATCTCCATTATATGGCGTCAGATCAGCAACGTTGAATGTATTACTCACGCCAAACTCTTTAGTGGGAAGATCAATTTTATATGCATTATCATTAATCCTAGCAAGCACTTTATATGGTCCATCACCTCTTGGCTTCAACTTGGACTTGCGCCGTTCAGGAAATCTATCTTTGCGAAAGTGTACCCACACCATGTCGCCCGGCTGAAACAACACCTCCTTTGTCTTCTTATTAACACGATCAGCTGTGTACTTGCCCTTCTTTTCAATTGCTTCTTTAGTCTTCTCGTGTATTTTCCTCACAAAATCTGCTCTCTTGGATGCCTCCATGTTCACTCTCTCTTGTATTGGAAGGGGTAACAAATCAAGTGGTGTAATGGGTTTAAAACCATAGACCACCTCAAATGGACAAAACTGAGTTGTGGAATGTACCGCCCTATTATATGCAAACTCCACATGCGGCAAACACTACTCCCACACACGCAGGTTCTTCTTTATCATGGATCGCAACAACGTGGAGAGTGTGCGATTTACCACCTCCGTTTGACCATCTGTTTGGGGATGACAAGTAGTGCTGAATAATAACTTTGTCCCCAGGTTTCCCCAAAGTGTCTTCCAGAAGTAGCTCATAAACTTTACGTCACGATCAGAAACAATCGTCTTTGGTACTCCATGTAAGCGCACGATGTCCCTGAAAAACAGATTAGCAATGTGCGACGCATCGTCGCTTTTGTGGCAGGCAATAAAATGTGCCATCTTAGAAAAATGATCAACTACCACAAAAAATGAATCATGTCCTCTCCCGGTCCTAGGCAATCCTAACACAAAATCCATGCTTATGTCTTCCCGTGGTGTAGTAGGAGCAGGGAGAGGAGTATACAAACCGTGAGGTTTCAGCTTGGACTTCGCCTTATTACAAGTAATGCAACGCTTCACAAATCTGTCCACATCACGCCTCATCTTAGGCCAATAAAAATGATCAGCGAGCATAAGCAAAGTCTTCTCACGTCCAAAGTGACCCATCAAACCGCCGGCATGTGATTCCTGCAACAATAGCAAACGCACGGACGATTCTGGAACACATAGTTTGTTAGCTCTAAACAAATAGCCATCATGTACGTGATATTTTTCCCATGCTTTTACATCAGAACACAATTTGTATGGTGCTGAAAAATCAGGATCAGTAGCATATAAATCACGCAAACTCTCTAAACCAGGAACTTGAACATCCAATTGTGTCAACAACATGTTTTTCCTTGAAAGAGCATCAGCAACCACATTATCTTTACCCTTTTTATATTTAATGATGTATGGGAAAGATTCAATAAATTCAACCCATTTAGCATGGCGTTTATTCAAATTGGATTGGCTTTTCAAATATTTCAGAGCCTCATGATCAGAATGTATGAGAAATTTCTTTGGCCACAAATAATGTTGCGAAACCTCAAGGACACGAACTAGAGCATACAATTCTTTATCATAAACAGGATAGTTCAATTGTGCACCACTCAGTTTTTCAGAAAAATATGCAATCGGTTTACCCTCTTGCATCAACACACCTCCAATACCAATTCCACTAGCATCACATTCAATCTCAAATTGCTTAGTGAAATCAGGAAGTACAAGCAAAGGTGCAGCAGTCAAACGACGTTTCAGCTCATCAAATGCATTATCTTGGGTTGTGCCCCACACAAACTCAACACCCTTTTTAGTAAGCTCGTTCAAAGGTGCAACAATGGTACAAAATCTTTCACAAAACGTCTATAGAAACCAGCAAGACCGTGAAAGCTTCGTACTTGACTAACATTCAGAGGAGTAGGCCAATTTTTAATAGCTTCAATTTTAGATTTGATGTATGCGTACTTGACTAACGTTTCAGCTCATTCAAGGGATTGATGTATGCTCACCAAGTAAACTCAACACTCTTGTAATTTGACATTTGTGTTAATGAGAATTTTATACTGCCTAAGTCTTTGCATGTTTGTATGATCAGATTTGAAGAGAAGACAAGCTTGGCACATGAAGATGATGATTTGCAGCAAGAAGAATGCCTACCGATGTCTAATATCAGCAAGTGCACGAGGGAGGAGAGGGAGGCAAGTGCACAACATAAAAGGAAGGAAAATTGTGAACAAAAGAGAAAAAGAAAGCTCTACGTGAAAGTTTGATACTGTTTTGGAGACGTGTTTCAGTAATTCTGCCACGTTAATTGCACTAGTAGATTGAGCAATCTTGTGCCTGTATACTTTGAGCGTTTTGCTAGCGTCTCTCCTGCGCAATTGCAACACGAGCATCACTCCGACATAAAATAATTTTGAGCTCAATTTTAGAGTTGCATTTGCCCCATTTATCTCCACCGTGTGTGTTTCCGTGGTTCTTTTTGTCATACAATCAGCACTAGGATTTGTGAATTGGTGTTGTTAGGTATCCCAACCAAGCTCCACCATATACCCTGGTTTGTCGTGTGATAGTTTTCACCCTCGGTATTCGCTACATCACATCTGTGCACGTTCTGCCCATACAAGTTGGTAAGCTTTTCTAATTCACTTTGGAACGGTAAGATACCTTGTTTCTTTCAGTTTTGAGTGAGTTGAGAGTTTTCCACATACACTATATTTTCTGTGAGTACTAATCACCTAATCATGTCTGAAGAGTCTTTTGATGTACAGCAGAAAAAGGATCCTAAATCAGTGGTGCATTGGAATGAATATGAAGCTCTTTGTAATCATCTTCAGCGACAAATTCAGTGTGCAACCGATCCTATAAATGAGAATGTGCAGAACATGGAGTTGGACCTGAAGGATGCTACTGAAACCATCACAGCAACACAATGACAAGTTACTGAAATTCAGGGGACTCTAGTTACCTTGCAGCAAGCTTTGGCTGCGTTGCAACAGTCCGTTGATCGCCAACAAAATCAGCAGTGTGATGATGATGATGGTGAAGCTAGTGTTTATGGTGGTGTCGCAGCTGCTAATGCTGCCAATGTTGAAGGTGCTGCAGCTCGTCGTGCACAATTACAGCAAGCTAATCGCGATCGGCAAGCTCCACACGAGCCGGTTGTTGCTGGCCAAGATGGTGGTCGTGGTAATGGAGGCCGTGGTGGTGGCCGTGCTGGTGCCATGCCCGTAGGCCGTGGATTTGCTCCTCTTGGTGCGCGCCGTCGATTTGATGATGATGCTTTTGCACAACCAGCCAACCGTGATGATGATGGGCTGGGCAAACCAAAGTTCACCGTCCCCAAGTTTGTTGGTTCTACTGATGTTGAAGAGTACCTCAATTGGGAGCTGAAGGTGAAAAAATTATGGCGCATGCATGAGTACACCGAGGACAGAAAAATAAAACTTGCATCTTCTGAATTTGATGACTATGCTTTGCTTTGGTGGGATAATATTGTATAGTCCAGAATTGAAGATGGTGAACGCCCCATTGTTACATGGAGAGCTATTAAGGAAGAGATGCGTGCTCGCTTTGTTCCACGCAATTATATTCGTTCTCTCTATGACAGATTGCAGAATTTGAGGCAAGGTATTTCTTCTGTGGATGAATATTTTCAGGAGATGGAGCTTATTATGCAGCGTGCTAGAGTGCGTGAAGAGCCTGAACAAACAATGCAGCGATTTCTCTCTGGTCTGAACTATAACATTAAGCGTATTGTTCGGCTTCACCAATATTATGACATGACAGATTTGTTACACCAAGCACGTGAGGCTGAATTGCAAGTGGCTGAGGATGCTAAGTTTACATCTCGCACAACAGCGAGTAGAGGTCGTTTTACACCACGAACAACACCTAGTGTGGAGCCTACTCCTAGTTACACTTCTGGCTTCCGTGGTAATGCTTCTTCCAAATCAGATTCGGCGATCTCTAATGCGAAGAAACCAGCGCAACCTGCTGCTAGTGCTGCTGGTTCTACTAATTCTACAGCAAGAAACAGGGACATGAACTGTCATACATGTGGTGGAAGGGGTCATTTTAAGAGAGATTGTCCCAATAAAAAGGTTATGTTGATTAATGAGGATACAGCAGAATATGATACCGGTGATGATGCTGACCCTGATTCTGAAATTTGGGAGGAAGATGAAGATGGTTCAATAGATGCTTATGCTACATACTATCCTACAATTGTTTGCTCGCCCAAAGTGCTAAGTGTTACTATTAGTCCTGCAGAACAGCGGTGCAATTTGTTTCAAACAAAGGCTGTTGTTGGTCCTGGTAAGGCGTCCAAGGTTATAATTGATGGTGGTAGTTGTCACAATTTGGCTAGTAAGGAGTTATGCCAAAAGCTGAAATTGAAATATTTACCGCACCCCAATCCATATTTTATTCAGTGGCTAAGTGATAGTGGAGATATGAAGATCAGCCACATGGTGCGTGTGGAATTTCAGATTGGACCATACAAAGACAAAATTGAGTGTGATGTGGTTCCTATGACCGTGTGTCATTTGTTGTTGGGACGCCCATGGCAGTATGATAGAGATGTTCGTCACAACGGGAGAGCCAACACATATCATTTGAATTGGCGTGGCAAGGCGGTTACTTTGAGGCCTATGACACTGCAGCAAATTGTAAATGAATCTCATCAAAAAACTGAAGTGAATCTTGAAAAAGAGAGTGAGAGATTAGATAGGCGAGAGACTACACTTCCGGTGAGTGAGAGTCACAAGCCAAATGTGAGCGGTAAAAATAAAAGTGAGGGAGTGAATTCCTTAGTTGTGTTAGCCACCAAATCTGATTTGAGAGAGTTTCTGTAACATCCCAAAATTCTAAATTTTGGAATGTTATATTAATTAAATAAATAGGATTGATTGTTTGATTGATTGATTGAAAGTGAGTGGAATTTGAAACTTTTTGAAAGTTTAATGAGAGGGAATGAAATGACTTTCCCAAAACTTTCACTTTGCATTTTAATCCTCAGGAATTCAAATTCATCTCATCACAAAACCCTAGAGTGAAGATGATATGACTTCTTCCATTTAGAAATGAAAAGGGAATTGAAGATGATTTGAATTTCATTTGAAATATTTCCAAACCAGAGACTTTATGCAACTCAATGATTTTCATGAGGGAGGATAAAATGACTTCTTCAAATTATATGAAATATGAGTTGGAAGTTAAAAGAAGGATCTGAAAGTGGTTTGAAATTCAAATTCAAACCCAATTTGGAGTTATTTGGTTTTTATTCAAATTATTTTTCTCCTAAAAACAAATATATGGAAATAAGGGTAAAATGATTCCCTTCAACAGAAAAATGGAGAAAAGTATATTTTAAATCATTTTGTATTTTAAAATAATTTTATTTGCATTTTAAATGCAACAGTAGCACTGTTTGCTTTATTGGAATTTTTTTGGAATTTTTATTTCAACTTGAGAAATAGTCCATGTTTTAGGAAATATTTTTCTGAAAATTCTGATATATAATATGACTATATAAAGGTTAGATTTATTTGTGTTTATTTCTCTTTTGTCCTCTGCGTTTTATTAAAAACAAAACAAAATAGCCGAAGCCACCGAGGCCCATCTCTCCTTCTCTCTCTCCCCGGCCCATCTCTCCCTCAGCCCACGCGAGCGCCGAAGCGCTACGTACTGGTCACCCGATCCCTTCCTCCCCCCTTCCTCTCACTGACCGGCGGACCCCACCTCATCTTCCTCCTCCCGCAAGAATCGGGCAGAGCCCTACCCAAGCACGCCGACGCCGTCGCGTCCGATCTTCGCGGGATATTGAATCCCCTCGCCCCCTCCTCCACGCACCCCCGCCCCCTATATATAACCCTCGCCCTCGATCGATTC
This sequence comes from Elymus sibiricus, assembly GCA_039707655.1. Taxonomy (NCBI): domain Eukaryota; kingdom Viridiplantae; phylum Streptophyta; class Magnoliopsida; order Poales; family Poaceae; genus Elymus; species Elymus sibiricus. The sequence continues at coordinate 201,727,619 of CM077668.1, forward strand.
CTGCCTAAAGCCCCCTCCTAGCTCTCCTCCCGACGCCGGAATTCCTCACCGGAGTCCGAGACTCTCGCCGACGCCATTGATGCCCTAGAGCTCGCTCCCGACCAACTCACCTCTGCCCGAGTCCACCACCCGCCCCTTCAAGCTCACCCGCACCTCCTCTACCTTTTTCCCGAGCTCAAGATCCACTGAAACCGCCGCGCCCTTCACCACCGAGCACCACCACCGCCGTCGAACTCGCCCCGCTCGAGTCCGTCATCCCCGAGCTCGTCGTCGTCTGAGTCGAGCAGAGCCCTTCCCGACGCCGGAGACCCCCTGGAGAAGCCGCCCGCATCGCAACCCGCACGCCGTCGACATCGCCGACCTCGTCGGACTTCACCGCCGCCCACTGTAAGCCGGCCACCCCTCCCTCTCCGTTAGATCTTTAATCTACGGCTTAGATTAAACGAACGGTAAGGTTTTTTTAGATCGGTTCGGTTTTATTTATCCGGTTAGATCGAACCGAGGCAGCCGGTTTCTTTTAATTAGCCGCGGCTCACTGTTTACTTTAATTTCCGGCCGTTCGTTCGTTTAGCTACACGGCGGACGCCCCCACGGCCGTCTGATCGAGATCTAACCGTCCCGGTTAGATCCGTTTTTTTATTTTGTCTACCGAGCGGTTTTTGCTAGCGTCCGGCCGTCCGCCTCTATGCTCTGCAGCAAACAGCCGACCGCCACCCACGTTCTGCCACGTGGCCACTGGCCGATCCAAAGTTTTGTCTTTATTTTAGTTTCTGTTTTAAAAACAGAAATAGTTTCAATCTTAGATTGCTTATATCTTTTACGTTTTTAATCCAAATTGAGTGATTCTTTTTGCATTGGATTAAGAATTTTGTCTAGTTTCTGTAGATTCCAAGTTTGACCATGTTTGAAAATTTTAAATTTGAGTTTGCATGAATTTTCTTCAAACCTTGTTTTGTGAATATCTTGAGTTTAAAAATAGATATTTAGTTAATTCTTTTTGCTAGTGATCACTTGATATTTTGTCTAAACAGTAGGCTTTTACAAATTAATTTTTATTTATTTTAAATGAGGGTTTTAGGCGTAACAGTACTGTTTTACATAGTTTAGTGCTATTTTCTTTTCCCTTAGTATTTAATTGTTTTTAACTAAAACCTATTGTATTTTTTGACAAATTTAGTTTTGTTTCTGTTAGTTAACAGTAGACAATTTTATTTTATTTTAAAATTTTATTTTCTTTAGTTTTGTTGTAAAACTTTGTTAGGTCATAAATAGAGCTTTATAAAAGCTTTTTAATTGTTTCCTTTTGCTACTAAAATTTTATGAAAAATACTTTCTGATATTTTAATAAAAACTCTAATTTCTTTTCCGTTAATTTAATTGTTTAGGGTTTTATTTTGCTGTTAAGTTTAATTATAACAAAAACTACTTTTGTGTTGTTTGTAGTAAAGTCTTGGACTTTTCTTTAGTAGTTTTTCTTTGTAGTTTCCTTTGAATTTTTCTTTGGGATTTTCTTTGGTTTTCTTATTGATTTTTCTTTGTTACTTTATTTGTTGATTGTTATTTTGAGTGCTAGAATTGCTTGCTAGGATGTTGCTTATGAGAGTGTCATGTTGATATTATAGATTTCATCGGAGTGACGAATAGTTCTACCAAGTCAATTTTCTGAGACTGTTAAAAACTTCATCAACTTACCAGGCAAGTTCACTTTGACCATATTGTTTATACCTATGATTTTAATTGCATTTAGTGTCACCTTTCATAAATCCCTCCAGTAGTGATATTGAATCTTGTAGTTGAGTAGATTGCATGAGGTAGGAACCCACTACCCTATTATCAAGCCCCGGGACGTTGTTTATTTTTAATGCCACGCTATTAGTAGACGGGGTTTGGTAAGAGTGCTCGGGAGTGGTGTGAGAAGGAGGACTCTACGTCAATGATGACAACTTCATGATGGCATCGTCAAGGCCTGCATCTTCAAGACCTCAAGACTTCAAGACTCGAGACAAGTTTTCAATACACACCACTCGGTGGACTGGTTGAGAGGCACCCTGGAGTACCTAGTGGATGCCTAGTGAGCTAGAGTAGGCCAGTACTCATGAGGAAAGTTCCACCCAGACTCAAAGAGACGGATGAATACTTCATCCCGGAAGCTTACCTGTGCAACCGCAAGTCATTATGGGCTCTGGCTTGGTTGACCTTAGTTGTGACTTTGGCTGGGACGGTGCTAGCAGATGTAGAACTATGGTAGGATTGGATGAGCACCGGACAGTGGTCAGAGGAATTCTTCGGAAGACCATGTTTCGGTCGTCTTGTTCTCAAACACCCTGAAGTGCGAGAACGTAAAAAGAGGGATCGAATCTTGTGGGTAAAGTGCACAACACTCTGCAGAGTTAAAACCTAATCGATTAGCCGTGTCCCCGGTTACGGACAATTTGAGCCTCTGGACTTGGATCTATCTCGGAACTCTCATCACCGGACTGATAACTAAATGTGGGCAACTTATGATACTTATGGGCTATGAGACATCGGTTGGCGGAACCATGTCATAATAAATAACTCGGTAGTGAAAACTCCTGATTTATTCCTTTGTCGTAGGGAAAATAAAAGCAGCTTTTACGCAAACAAAACTCAGACTCAGAGCCACAAAGCCATATTGCATATAGTATAGTTTTATCATCTGCTTTCTTATAGTGATCTTGCCGGTACATTCAATGTACTGACCTACACGGCTGCAACGTATCATGTTGCAGGATTTTCTACGACGAGTGAGTTTCGTTGTAGGGTTACTGTCTACACTCAACATGCCGATGGCGTTGATGGGACTCCACACCCGTTTGTTCGTTTCCGTTGAGACTTATGAGGTATATATCAGTTTTACGTTATTTATACATGTGATTGCACTTTGATATATACATTGATGTACTGTGTGTGCCAGCATACTGATCCAGGGATGGCACAAATATACAGAGGCTTGACCGTTTGAGGTCGGGTCGCTACAGTTTCGTGAGGATCCCATTGTTGTACCACTTGTGCTGATGTGGAAGGGTCAAATTTTGGTTTCTAACGACATGACCCCTCACTCTATTGGTGTTTCTAATGTGTTGCAGGAATTTAGCGATGTGTTTCCAGAGGAGATACCCGCTGGTTTACCACCATTGCGAGGTATAGAGCATCAAATTGATTTGATACCAGGAGCATCGCTGCCCAATCGAGCACCATACCGCACCAACCCCGAGGAAACAAAGGAAATTCAGAAACAAGTACAAGAGCTTCTCGACAAAGGTTATATTCGCGTGAGCTTAAGTCCTTGTGATGTTCCTGTAATTTTAGTTCCTAAGAAAGATGGTACATGGCGCATGTGCGTAGATTGTAGAGCTCTAAATAACATCACTATTCGATATCGTCATCCTATTCCACGTTTAGAAGATATGTTAGATGAATTGAGTGGTGCTGATGTTTTCTCTAAAATTGATTTGCGTAGTGGTTATCATCAAATTAGGATGAAAGAAGGGGATGAATGGAAGACAGCCTTTAAAACAAAGTTTGGTCTATATGAGTGGTTAGTCATGCCTTTTGGGTTAACTAATGCACCTAGTACATTCATGCGATTAATGAACCATGTTTTGAGGCATTTCATTGGTAAATTTGTGGTTGTATATTTTGATGATATACTTATTTACAGCCGCAATGAATCTGAACATAGTGATCATATTCGACAAGTTTTGCAAGTGTTGCGTGATGCTCAGCTTTATGGTAATCTTGATAAGTGCACATTTTGCAAAGATAAGGTCATATTTCTGGGATATGTTGTTTCAAAGCATGGAGTTGAGGTAGCCGAATCTAAAATTGAAGCTATTAAAAATTGGCCTACTCCTTTGAATGTTAGTCAAGTACGAAGCTTTCACGGTCTTGCTGGTTTCTATAGACGTTTTGTGAAAGATTTCAGTACCATTGCTGCACCTTTGAACGAGCTTACTAAAAAGGGTGTTGAGTTTGTGTGGGGCACAACCCAAGATAATGCATTTGATGAGCTGAAACGTTGTTTGACTGCTGCACCTTTGCTTGTACTTCCTGATTTCAATGAGCAATTTGAGATTGAATGTGATGCTAGTGGAATTGGTATTGGAGGTGTGTTGATGCAAGAGGGTAAACCGATTGCATATTTTTCTGAAAAACTGAATGGTGCATAATTGAACTATCCTGTTTATGATAAAGAATTGTATGCTCTAGTTCGTGTCCTTGAGGTTTGGCAACATTATTTGTGGCCAAAGGAATTTCTCATACATTCTGATCATGAGGCGCTGAAATATTTGAAAAGCCAATCCAATTTGAATAAACGTCATGCTAAATGGGTTGAATTTATTGAATCTTTCCCATACATCATTAAATATAAAAGGGTAAAGATAACGTGGTTATTGATGCTCTTTCTAGGAAAAACATGTTGTTGACATAATTGAATGTTCAAGTTCCTGGTTTAGAGAGTTTGCGTGATTTATATGCTACTGATCCTGATTTTTCAGCACCATACAAATTGTGTTCTGATGTAAAAGCATGGGAAAAATATCACATACATGATGGCTATTTGTTTAGAGCTAACAAACTATGTGTTCCAGAATCGTCCGTGCGTTTGCTATTGTTGCAGGAATCACATGCCGGCGGTTTGATGGGTCACTTTGGACGTGAGAAGACTTTGCTTATGCTCGCTGAACATTTTTATTGGCCTAAGATGAGGCGTGATGTGGACAGATTTGTGAAGCGTTGCATTCCTTGTAATAAGGCGAAGTCCAAGCTGAAACCTCACGGTTTGTATACTCCTCTCCCTGCTCCTACTACACCATGGGAAGACATAAGCATGGATTTTGTGTTAGGATTGCCTAGGACCAGGAGAGGACATGATTCAATTTTTGTGGTGGTTGATCATTTTTCTAAGATGGCACATTTTATTGCCTGCCACAAAAGCGACGATGCGTCGCACATTGCTAATCTGTTTTTCAGGGACATCGTGCGCTTACATGGAGTACCAAAGACGATTGTTTCTGATCGTGATGTGAAGTTTATGAGCTATTTCTGGAAGACACTTTGGCAAAAGCTGGGGACAAAGTTATTATTCAGCACTACTTGTCATCCCCAAATAGATGGTCAAACGGAGGTGGTAAATCGCACACTCTCCACGTTGTTGCGATCCATGATAAAGAAGAACCTGCGTGTGTGGGAGGAGTGTTTGCCGCATGTGGAGTTTGCATATAATAGGGCGGTACATTCCACAACTCAGTTCTGTCCATTTGAGGTGGTCTATGCACTACTGGAATCAGAGGATTTGCCATCAGCCACTTCTTTGCCGTCTGCTAGCGGACAGCAAAGGAGGTCTTTGCCGTCTGCTTTCAAAAAACAGACGGCAAAGAACTGGCTGATGGCAAAGATCATATTTGCCATCAGCCACTTCTTTGCCGTCTGGTAGCAGACGGCAAAGAAGTGGGTGGGGTCCAGTGGAGGCCAGCGCTGTAACGGCCCACCCCCCCACCTTTTTGCCGTCTGCTAGCAGACGGCAAAGAGGTTTGTACCTAACGGCCGTCACCCCCCACACCTCCTCTCTCTCTTCTCTCTCTGCCTCGATCTCTCTCCCCCGACCCCCACACCGCAGCCGCCCCCGACCCCCACCGCCACCGCCGCCCCTGACCCCCCGCCGCCTGCCGCGGCCGCCTTGCCCCACGCCGCACTGCCCCACGCCGCCCCGTCCCCTCCCCTGCGGCGGCCGCCCCGCCCCCCTCCCCAGCGGCGGCGCCGCCCCCCTCCCCCGCGGCGGCTCTCCTACACCGGGCCCCTCCTCCACCGGCCGCCCCCCTCCCAAGGTGAGCTCTTCTCCTATTTTTTTTCTGTTTTTTTAGATTTAGTTTAGGTTTAGCTTAGTTTAGGTTTTTTTTCTATTTTTTTAGGTTTAGGTTTAGATTTAGTTTAGTTTAGGTTTAGTTTAGGTTAACAAGAAAGAAGAAAGATGAAAAAAATAAAAGAAAATAAGAAGAAGAAGAAGAAGAAGAGGAAGAAGAAGAAGAAGAAGAGGAAGAAGAAGAGGAGGAAGAGAAGAAAAGAAGAAGAGGAGGAGGAGGAGGAGGAGGAGAAGAAAACAAGAAGAAGAAGAAGAACCGGGTCGAGGATCGGGAACTGGGTCGAGGGTGCGTCGGCGCCGACGGAACCGGGTCGAGGATCGCCGGTCGGCAAAACTAGGGTCGAGGGTCGGGAACGAGGGTCGAGGATCGCCGGTCGCCAAGGGGTCGAGGGTCGGGCCAGAGGGTCGAGAATCCCCCGGTCCGAGTGCTGACCCGTCGACCGTGCATCGCCATACCTGAGGGCGCCCGGGGATGAGCGGGTTAGGGGGTTCCTCGGCGTCGATGGAACCCTAAATGACGGCTATTTAGGTTAGGGGGTTCCTCGGCGTCGATGGAACCTAAATGACAGCCCGACACGACACCTCGACACCCCGACACCCCGACACGACACCCTGACACCCCGACACCAAGACACGACACCCCGACACCCCGACCCGACACCCCGTCATATATTTGTGAATTATGAGTTAGGTCATATATTTTCTGATTTTGTTATGAAAAACATCATATATATTTGTGTTGATCGGGTGGATTTAAATGTGCAGTTGTTTCGTCGCTGCGAGGGTCTGGTGTTCGACGACCTCCCCGTGCGTTCGACGAGCTCCGCCCCTGCGTTCGTGGGTGAGCACAAATGACATCTCCTCCTCCCCCCTTCATTTGCTCTGTTCCGGTCTTCGTGCCGATGAAACTTGCTAGCTATAGGTGTCTTCAATCATCAGTATGCGTGACACTATGCGTCTCCCGTTCGAAAGGGTTACATCTATAAATATGCATGCATTTGCATATTTATAACCGTGATTCTTTCGAATTGTCCAACGTTATCCATGGACAGCCCGAGTATGTGTAGATTGGGTTCATTTTCCCATATGCTCTGCTCTGGATCCGATGCAGAATTTCGTCAGTGCCTCCCTATTGTTCTCCGGGTACACATCCTCTCTGCTTATTGCCGAGACGTGTATCAGGAGAACAGCGGGGAGGTGCTGCCGAAATTTTGCGTCGGATCCGGAGTAGAGCATGGGAAAACGAACCCAATCTACACATACTCGGGTGGGATTAGGACCTATCTTTACCTATTAGCGTCTAGGTTGCATGGACGTAATAAAACTGACAAACTCCATTAACTGATGAATATGGTTTGCAGAATTATGTATATATTTCTTGTGTGTCCAGTAGCTAGGCAAGATGAGTGATCGTGCGTGGATGTACACCGGTCACACTAGTCAGAAAGACAGGACCGATGAATGGTTAACAAAAACCAAGGGGTTTGTGAGAGCCGCATTTGCAAATGGCCAGAGAAAAACCTGGTGCCCATGTGTCCGGTGCGACAACTATCATAAGAAGACAGAGCTTGAAATGAGTAAACACCTGCAGAAGTGGGGTTTTACGCCTGCTTATACGGTCTGGACATTTCATGGTGAGTCTGCCCAACGTGCCAGAGCTGAGGTGGGCCGTCGTCGCACCGACGAGCATGGTACCGGGATCGAAGACATGGTGGAAGACTTTGATGATGCTCGGGATTCGGACGATGAGATGGAGGAATCTGCAAAGGCCTTCAATGATATGTTGGAGTCTTCAAAACGTCCTCTCCACGAGCACACCTCTTTGTCAGCTGGATGCCATCGCACAAGTAATGGCTCTGAAGGCTCAATTCAACTTGGGCAGAGAATGCTACGACACGATGATGACACTATTTGGACGCTTTCTACCCAAAGGCCATGTAATGCCTTCAAACCTGTACCAGTAGGACAAAATCCTCCATGTACTTAAGATGCCCTATGAGAAGATAGATGCCTGTGAGAATGGATGTGCCTTATTTAGGCTTGAGTATGCGGACTTGAACTATTGTCCCATTTGCAAGTCTTCCAGGTATGTTGTGGTAGACAACGGTATGGGTGAGAAGAGTCAGACAAAAATCCCAGTTAATGTTCTTCGGTATATGCCAATCATACCAAGACTTCAACGTCTTTTCATGGTCGAAGAGACGGCCAGACAGATGACATGGCACAAATTGGGCAAAAGAACCGAACTAGATGCAGATGGGAATCGGATGTTGGTACACACATCGGACGCTTTTGCGTGGAAGCACTTCGATGCAATACATCATGATAAAGCGGCAGATCCAAGCCATCCTCGAGTCGCCATCAGCACGGATGGGTTCAATGTGTTTGGTATGATGGCAGCCCAATACAGTTGTTGGCCTGTATTTGTCATTCCACTCAATCTCCCCCCCAGACAGATTATGCAAAGAAAGAACATTTTCCCGACGTTGATAATTCCGGGGCCCAACTATCCTGGGAAGAGTATGAATGTGTACATGCAGCCGCTTAAGGATGAATTGCAAGAAGCTTGGGATAATGGGATCAAGACATACGACGCCGCTACAAAAAAAAACTTCCTAATGCATGTGTGGTACATGTACTCGATGCATGACTTACCGGCGTATGCGCTATTCGTTGGCTGGTGTGTGCATGGAAGGTTTCCGTGCCCCACATGCAAGGCAGCTCTTGATTTTCGTTGGCTGGATGCGGGTCGCAAGTATTCTTGCTTCGACTTGCATAGACAGTTCCTGGATCCTCGCCATAAGTTCAGAAAAGACAAGAAGAAATTCATCAAAGGTAGAGTTGTCAAAAACTCTGCACCACCTGCATTGACAGGCCAACAGACCCTGGATCAGTTAAACGCTCTCGAGCCGGATCCAGAGCATCCAGGGTATTTCAAGGGGTATAATTCGGAACACGCCTGGACTCACAAGACATGCTTGTGGGATCTGCCTTACTTCACAGACCTCCTTTGCCCACACAATATCGACGTGATGCACACTGAAAAGAATGTCGCTGAGGCCCTCTTTGGTACATTGTTCGGCATAGAGGGGAAGTCAAAGGATAATCCTAAGGCTAGAGTCGATCAGGAGGCTCTATGTGATAGACCGTTACAAAACATGCGACAACCGAAAGGAAAGCAGAACTGGACGAAGCCAAAGGCATGGTTCAATCTTGGAAGGCCAGATATGAGGGAAATTATCCTGTGGGTGAAAAAGGAGTTGATGTTCCCCGATAGGTATGTAGCGAATCTAAAGAGGGGAGCGAGTCTTGAAAAATTGAAAATATTTGGTCTCAAGAGTCATGATTGGCACATATGGCTTGAGCGGGTAATGCCGGTGATGTTGCGTGGCTTTATCCCTGAGGGTGAATGGCTAGTACTGGCAGAGCTGAGCTATTTCTTCTGTGTTCTTTGTGCGAAAGAACTATCGCCTGGCTTGCTAGATGAAATGGAAGAGTTGGCGCCGGAGTTGATCTGCAACTTAGAGAAGATCTTCCCACCGGGCTTCTTTAATCCAATGCAGCATTTGATTTTGCATCTCCCGACCGAGGCACGATTGGGGGGGGGGGGCGTGCAGAATCGTTGGTGCTACGCAACTGAGAGGATGCAGAAGTCGTTTCGAGCAAAATGTAAAAATAAACGTAGACTTGAAGCATCGATGGCCGAGGCATTCATTACTGAGGAGGCGGCAAACTTCGTGACAGCACACTACGAAGCCAAAAATCGTCATTTGCATAATCCGAAACCTCGGTACAATGCTGGCGGCCCTAAAAAGGGTGGATCCAACCTCAGCCTATTCAAAGGGAAGTTCGCACCAGCCGGTGCTTCGAATGCAATAATGTTGGATGTCGAAGAATGGCGGACCATTTCGTTGTATATCTTCAACAACCTAACAGAAGTGCGGCCGTACATCGAGTAAGTTCTCGGTACATTGTTTCGCAACTTCTAATTCCTTTGAACTGCTCTTATTCCCGGATATTTGATACAGTCGATACGTCGCCAAATTCTCGTATGGAGCGGTGATCCAAAAGGATTCCGTCGAAGAGTATGAGCTTCTGGCAAAGCATGGAGGCGGCTATCCCGGTTTCATCTCTTGGTTCAAACAAATGGTAATTTCCATTAGACCATTTCATTTCTTCGTCTAAATTGTGGCTAATGCAACAATCCTTTCGTATTAAACTTGTAGGCTAATTCCGAGTCTATGGACGCCGAATTGAGACAAGTCGCGAATGGTTTTGACTATAAGGTCCGTTCATTTGACAAATACTGTTGGGTAACGTTGCATGGGAAACAAAATTTTTCCTACGCACACACAAGATCTATCCATGGTGATGAGCATCTACGAGAGGGAGAGTGAATCTACATACCCTTGTAGATCGCTAAGCGGAAGCGTTTAAGAAACGCGGTTGATGTAGTCGAACGTCTCCGCGATCCAAATCGCAAGTCGTCCCTCGATCCGATCACGAACTAGCGCCGAACGGACGGCACCTCCGCGTTCAACACACGTACGGCTTGATGACGCCTTCACCTCCTCGATCCAACGAGCGATGGTGAAGTAGTGGTTGAGTTCCAGCAGCACGACGGCGTGGTGATGGTGGTGAGGAACAATCTCTGCAGGGCTTCGCCAAGCGCTACGGAGATTATGACGGAGGAACTAGAGGGTTAGGGTTGCCGCACACGGCTTGGGGAAATCTTGATGTGTCCCGTGTGCTAGCCCTGCCCCTCTATTTATATGTTGAGCCTTGGGGTCTAAACTTGGAGTAAAAGCCTCCTCTAGGTCGGTTTTGCCCGCACAAGGTCGGTTTGGCCCGCAGGAAAAGAGTCCAACTCGGATCCCTGCCGAACCGTGCACAGCCGCGCACAAGCGGTAGTACCGCTCACAAGCGGTAGTACCGCTTGGGCGGTAGTACCGCTTCACACAAGCGGTAGTACCGCTCGGGCGGTAGTACCGCTTCACACAAGCGGTAGTACCGCTTACGCGGCAGCAAAACTACTTTTTGCACTTTCCAATACCTCGTGGGCTTTATCCCTTTGGCCCATATAAAGTGTTGCTGCACCCGAACATTTCGGTAAACATCCGGAACCCCTTCCGGTGAACTCCGGAACCCTTCCGGAGATCAAAACACTATTATCACATATATCAATCTTTACCTCCGGACTATTCCGGAGATCCTCGTCATGTCCGGGATCTTATCCGGGACTCCGAACAACTTTCGGTCACCAACATAATAACTCAATTATACTAATCGTCACCAAACGTTAAGTGTGTAGACCCTGCGGGTTCGAGAACTATGTAGACATGACCGAGACACCTCTACGGCCAATAACCAATAGCGGGACCTGGATGCCCATATTGGCTCCTACATATTCTACGAAGATCTTTATCGGTCGAACCTCTATGTCAAGGATTCAGTTAATCCCGTATGCTGTTCCCTTTGTTCTTCGGTATGTTACTTGCCCGAGATTCGATCGTCGGTATCACTATACCTAGTTCAATCTCGTTACCGGCAAGTCTCTTTACTCGTTCCGTAATACAAGATCTCGTGGCTAACACTTTAGTCACATTGCTTGCAAGGCTCATTGTGATGTTGTATTACCGAGTGGGCCCTGAGATACCTCTCCGTCATACGGAGTAACAAATCCCAGTCTTGATCCATGCCAACCCAACAGACACCCTCGGAGATACCTGTAGAGCACCTTTATAGTCACTCAGTTACGTTGTGACGTTTGATACACACAAGGTATTCCTCCGGTGTCAGTGAGTTGCATGATCTCATGGTCAAAGGAACAGATACTTGAAATGCAGAAAACAATACCAATAAACTGACACGATCAAATGCTACGTTTATAGTTTGGGTCTTGTCCATCACATCATTCTCCTAATGATGTGATCCCGTTATCAAATGACATCTCATGTCCATGGCTAGGAAACCTTAACCATCTTTGATCAACAAGCTAGTCAACTAGAGGCTTACTAGGGACACAGTGTTGTCTATGTACCCACACATGTATTTGAGTTTCCAATCAATACAATTATAGCATGGATAATAAACGATTATCATGAACAAGGAAATATAATAATAACCAATTTATTATTGCCTCTAGGGCATATTTCCAACAGTCTCCCACTTGCACTAGAGTCAATAATCTAGTTCACATCACTATGTGATTTACATTGTAATGAATCGAACACCCATGCAGTTCTGGTGTTGTTCATGTTTAGCCCTTGGAAGAGGTTTAGTCATCGGATCTGCAACATTTAGATCCGTGTGTACTTTGCAAATATTTATGTCGTCCTCCTTGATGTAATCGCGGATGGAATTGAAACGTCGCTTTATGTGTCTGGTCCTCTTGTGAAATCTTGGTTCCTTGGCTAGAGCAATGGCACCAGTATTATCACAAAACAGAGTCATTGGGTCAAGTGCACTAGGCACTACTCCAAGATCTGTCATGAACTCCTTCATCCAGACACCTTCCTTCGCCGCCTCCGAGGCAGCGATGTACTCCGCTTCGCATGTAGAATCAGCTACCACGCTTTGCTTGGAACTGCACCAGCTAACCGCACCCCCATTAAGAATAAATACGTATCCGGTTTGCGACTTAGAGTCATCCGGATCAGTGTCAAAGCTTGCATCGACGTAACCCTTTACGACGAGCTCTTGATCACCTCCATAAACGAGAAACATGTCCTTAGTCCTTTTCAGGTACTTCAGGATATTCTTGACCGCCGTCCAGTGTTCCATTCCTGGATCACTTTGAAACCTTCCGACCATACTTATGGCAAGGCTGACATCGGGTCTTGTGCACAGCATTGCATACATGATAGAGCCTATGGCCGAAGCATAGGGGATGACACTCATCTTTTCTCTATCTTCTGCAGTCACTGGGCATTGAGTCTTACTCAACTTCACACCTTGCAAAACAGGCAAGAACCCCTTCTTGGACTGATCCATTTTGAACTTCTTCAAAATCTTATCAAGGTATGTGCTTTGTGAAAGTCCTATTAAGCGTCTTGATCTATCTCTATAGATCTTGATGCCTAATATGAAAGCAGCTTCTCCTAGGTCCTTCATTGAAAAACTCTTGTTCAAATATTCCTTCACACTTTCCAACATTTCTATATTGTTTCCAATCAGCAATATGTCATCCACATATAATATTAGAAACGCTATAGAGCTCCCACTCACTTTCTTGTAAATACAAGCTTCTCCGTAAACTTGTATAAACTCGAACGCTTTGATCACTTCATCAAAGCGAAGATTCCAACTCCGAGATGCTTGCACCAGTCCATAAATGGATCGCTGGAGTTTGCAAACTTTGTCAGCATTCTCTGGATCGACAAAACCTTCTGGTTGCATCATATACAACTCTTCCTTAAGGTAACCGTTAAGGAACGCTGTTTTGACATCCATCTGCCAAATTTCATAATCGAAAAAGGCAGCTATTGCTAACATGATTCTGACGGACTTAAGCATCGCTACGGGTGAGAAGGTCTCATCGTAGTCAACTCCTTGAACTTGTGAAAAACCCTTTGCCACAAGTCGAGCTTTATAGACGGTGACATTACCGTCCGCGTCCGTCTTCCTCTTAAAGATCCATTTGTTTTGAATGGCCTTACGCCCTTCAGGTAATACTTCCAAAGTCCATACTTTGTTTTCATACATGGATCCCATCTCGGATTTCATGGCCTCTAACCACTTCTCGGAATCCGGGCCCATCATCGCTTCTCCATAGCTCGTAGGTTCATCGTTGTCTAACAACATGACCTCTAAGACAGGGTTGCCGTACCACTCAGGAGCAGTACGCGTCCTTGTCGACCTACGAGGTTCGACAGCAACTTGATCCAAAGCTTCATGATCATCATCATTAACTTCCTCTTCAGCTAATGTAGGCTCCACAGAAACAACTTTCTGCGTTGCGCTACTCTCAGGTTGAAGTAAAGGTTCAACAACCTCATCAAGTTCTATCTTCCTCCCACTCAATTCTTTCGAGAGAAACTCTTTCTCAAGAAATGTTCCGTTTTTAGCGACAAACACTTTGCCTTCGGATCTGAGGTAGAAGGTATACCCAACTGTCTCTTTTGGGTATCCTATGAAGACGCATTTCTCCGCTTTGGGTTCCAGCTTTTCAGGCTGAAGCTTTTTGACATAAGCATCACATCCCCAAACTTTAAGAAACGACAGCTTTGGCTTCTTGCCAAACCAAAGTTCATATGGCGTCGTCTCAACGGATTTCGATGGTGCCCTATTTAAAGTGAATGCAGCTGTCTCTAATGCATAACCCCAAAACGATAGTGGCAAATCGGCAAGAGACATCATAGATCGCACCATATCCAATAAGGTTCGATTACGACGTTCGGACACACCATTACGCTGTGGTGTTCCAGGTGGTGTTAATTGTGAAACAATTCCACACTGTCTTAAGTGACTGCCAAACTCATAACTCAGATATTCTCCTCCTCGATCAGATCGTAGGAATTTAATCTTCTTGTTACGATGATTCTCAACTTCACTCTGAAATTGTTTGAACTTTTCAAATGTTTCAGACTTGTGTTTCATTAAGTAAATATACCCATATCTACTTAAGTCATCAGTGAAGGTGAGAAAGTAACGATAACCACCGCGCGCCTCAATGCTCATCGGACCGCACACATCAGTATGTATGATTTCCAATAAGTCACTTGCCCGTTCCATTGTTCCAGAGAACGGAGTTTTAGTCATCTTGCCCATGAGGCATGGCTCACATGTGTCAAGTGATTCAAAATCAAGTGACTCCAAAAGTCCATCAGCATGGAGCTTCCTCATGCGTTTTACGCCAATATGACCTAAACGGCAGTGCCACAAGAAAGTGGTATTATCATTATCAATTCTACATCTTTTGGCATCAATGTTATGAACATGTGTATCATTACTATCGAGATTCAATAAGAATAAACCCCTCACATTGGGTGCATGACCATAAAAGATATTACTCATATAAATAGAACAACCATTATTCTCTGATTTAAATGAGTAACCGTCTCGCAATAAACAAGATCCAGATATAATGTTCATGCTTAACGCAGGCACCAAATAACACTTATTTAGGTTCATCACTAATCCCGACGGTAATCGAAGAGCGAGCGTGCCGACGGCGATCACATCAACCTTGGAACCATTTCCCACGCGCATCGTCACTTCGTCCTTTGCCAGCCTCCGTCTATTCCGCAGTTCCTGTTTTGAGTTGCAAATATGAGCAACCGCACCGGTATCAAATACCCAGGCACTACAACGAGAGTTGGTAAGGTACACATCAATAACATGTATATCATATATACCTTGTTTGTTGTTGGCCGCCTTCTTGTCAGCCAAATACTTGGGGCAATTCCGCTTCCAGTGTCCAGTTCCCTTGCAATGAAAACACACAGTTTCTGGTTTGGATCCAGCCTTGGGTTTCTTCACGAGAGGAGCAACTGCTTTGCCACTCTGCTTGGAGTTACCCTTCTTACCCTCGCCATTTGTCTTGAAACTAGTGGTTTTATTGACCATCAACACTTGATGCTCCTTCTGAATTTCAGACTCAGCGGCTTTCAGCATCGCAAACAGCTCGGCGACTGACTTGTTCATCCCGTGCATGTTATAGTTCAACACGAAGCTCTTGTAGCTAGGTGGCAATGATTGAAGAACTCTGTCAGTGATAGCCTCTGGCGGAAGGGGCATCCCTAACTCAGCCAGACGGGTGGAGTACCCAGACATTCTGAGCACGTGATCACTGATAGACCCGTTCTCCTCCATCTTGCAAGCATAGAACTGATCGGAGATCTCATATCTCTCGATCCGGGCATTCTTCTGAAAGATAAACTTCAACTCCTGGAACATCTCATATGCTCCATGACGTTCAAAACGTCTTTGAAGTCCCGGTTCTAAGCCATACAACATTGCACATTGAACTATTGAGTAATCATCAGAACGAGCCTGCCAGGCGTTCACAACGTCTAGAGACTCAACTGGAGCGGGTGGATCACCAAGCGGTGCATCAAGGACATAAGCCTTCTGGGAAGCCGTAAGGATAATCCTTAGATTACGGGCCCAGTCCACAAAGTTACTTCCATCATCTTTCAACTTAGCTTTCTCTAGGAACGCATTAAAATTCAGGGGTGCTACTGCGCGAGCCATGATCTACAACATAAATATAGCAAAGACAACTTAGACTATTGTTCTTAGATAATGAGTTTAGTTAATCATATTACTTAAAAACTCCCACTCAAATTGACATCCCTCCGGTCATTCGAGTGTAACATGATCCAAATCCACCAACTCAAGTCCGATCATCACGTGAGTTGAGGTGGTTTCAATGGTGAACATCTTCATGTTGATCATATCTACTATATGACTCATGTTTGACCTTTCGGTCTCTTGTGTTCCGAGGCCATGTCTGTACATGCTAGGCTCGTCAAGTTTAACCCGAGTGTTCCGCACGTGCAACATGGCTTGCACCCGTTGTATGCGAACGTAGAGTTTATCACACCCGATCATCACGGCGTGTCTCGAAACGACGAACTTTCGCAACGGTGCACACTTGGGGAGAACACAATTTATCTTGAAATTTAAGTGAGGGATCACCTTATAATGCTACCGTCGTCCTAAGCAAAATAAGATGCATAAAAGGATTAACATCACATGCAAATCATAAGTGACATGATATGGCCATGAACTTGTGCTTTTGATCTCCATCTCCAAAGCACCGGCATGATCTCCATCGTCACCGGCATGACACCATGATCTCCATCATCTTGATCTCCATCAACGTGTCGCCATAAGGTTGTCGCGCCGACTGTTGCTTCCACGACTATTGCTAACGTTTAGCGATAAAGTAAAGCATTACATAGCGCTTAATGATTGACACGCAGGTCATACAATAATTAAAGACAACTCTATGGCTCCTGCCAGTTGCCGTACTCATCGACATGCAAGTCGTGATATTCTATACAACACATGATCATCTCATACATCACATATATCTCATCATGTAATTGGCCATATCATATCACATCATACCCTGCAAAAACAAGTTAGACGTCCTCTAATTGTTGTTGCAAATTTTACGTGGCTGCTACGGGTTTGCAAGAACCGTTCTTACCTACGCAAAACCACAA
The DNA here is from genome assembly GCA_039707655.1 of Elymus sibiricus. NCBI lineage: Eukaryota > Viridiplantae > Streptophyta > Magnoliopsida > Poales > Poaceae > Elymus > Elymus sibiricus. The sequence goes on from CM077668.1 coordinate 201,744,677, forward strand.
CGTGGTGTAGTGATTGCTTTTTGATCTTCTAAAAGAACCCTCTACATTGAAATCGATTCAACTAAAGTGAGAGAGACAGACACCCGCTAGCCATCTTTATGCAACGAAGTTACATGTTAGTTGAAGGAACCTGTCTCGCGTAAGTGTACGCGTAATGTCGGTCCGGGCCGCTTCATCTCACAGTACCGCCGAATCAAATATCAACTAGTAACGGCAAGCAATATGTATACACCCACGCCCACAACTCGTTTGTGTTCTACTCGAGATCTCATCTACGCATAGACCTAGCTCAGATGCCACTGTTGGGTAACGTTGCATGGGAAACAAAAAATTTCCTACGCACACACAAGATCTATCCATGGTGATGAGCATCTACGAGAGGGAGAGTGAATCTACATACCCTTGTAGATCGCTAAGCGGAAACGTTTAAGAAACGCGGTTGATGTAGTCGAACGTCTCCGCGATCCAAATCGCAAGTCGTCCCTCGATCCGATCACGAACTAGCGCCGAACGGACGGCACCTCCGCGTTCAACACACGTACGGCTTGATGACGCCTTCACCTCCTCGATCCAGCGAGCGATGGTGAAGTAGTGGTTGAGTTCCAGCAGCACGACGGCGTGGTGATGGTGGTGAGGAACAATCTCTGCAGGGCTTCGCCAAGCGCTACGGAGATTATGACGGAGGAACTAGAGGGTTAGGGTTGCCGCACACGGCTTGGGGAAATCTTGATGTGTCCCGTGTGCTAGCCCTGCCCCTCTATTTATATGTTGAGCCTTGGGGTCTAAACTTGGAGTAAAAGCCTCCTCTAGGTCGGTTTTGCCCGCACAAGGTCGGTTTGGCCCGCAGGAAAAGAGTCCAACTCGGATCCCTGCCGAACCGTGCACAGCCGCGCACAAGCGGTAGTACCGCTCACAAGCGGTAGTACCGCTTGGGCGGTAGTACCGCTTCACACAAGCGGTAGTACCGCTCGGGCGGTAGTACCGCTTCACACAAGCGGTAGTACCGCTTACGCGGCAGCAAAACTACTTTTTGCACTTTCCAATACCTCGTGGGCTTTATCCCTTTGGCCCATATAAAGTGTTGCTGCACCCGAACATTTCGGTAAACATCCGGAACCCCTTCCGGTGAACTCCGGAACCCTTCCGGAGATCAAAACACTATTATCACATATATCAATCTTTACCTCCGGACTATTCCGGAGATCCTCGTCATGTCCGGGATCTTATCCGGGACTCCGAACAACTTTCGGTCACCAACATAATAACTCAATTATACTAATCGTCACCAAACGTTAAGTGTGTAGACCCTGCGGGTTCGAGAACTATGTAGACATGACCGAGACACCTCTACGGCCAATAACCAATAGCGGGACCTGGATGCCCATATTGGCTCCTACATATTCTACGAAGATCTTTATCGGTCGAACCTCTATGTCAAGGATTCAGTTAATCCCGTATGCTGTTCCCTTTGTTCTTCGGTATGTTACTTGCCCGAGATTCGATCGTCGGTATCACTATACCTAGTTCAATCTCGTTACCGGCAAGTCTCTTTACTCGTTCCGTAATACAAGATCTCGTGGCTAACACTTTAGTCACATTGCTTGCAAGGCTCATTGTGATGTTGTATTACCGAGTGGGCCCTGAGATACCTCTCCGTCATACGGAGTAACAAATCCCAGTCTTGATCCATGCCAACCCAACAGACACCCTCGGAGATACCTGTAGAGCACCTTTATAGTCACTCAGTTACGTTGTGACGTTTGATACACACAAGGTATTCCTCCGGTGTCAGTGAGTTGCATGATCTCATGGTCAAAGGAACAGATACTTGACATGCAGAAAACAATAGCAATAAACTGACACGATCAAATGCTACATTTACAGTTTGGGTCTTGTCCATCACATCATTCTCCTAATGATGTGATCCCGTTATCAAATGACATCTCATGTCCATGGCTAGGAAACCTTAACCATCTTTGATCAACAAGCTAGTCAACTAGAGGCTTACTAGGGACACAGTGTTGTCTATGTACCCACACATGTATTTGAGTTTCCAATCAATACAATTATAGCATGGATAATAAACGATTATCATGAACAAGGAAATATAATAATAACCAATTTATTATTGCCTCTAGGGCATATTTCCAACAAATACGACATCAACGGGTATCGCTTTCGTACCTATGGCAAAGAGATATCTATGGCCGACCGAAAGTCTACAAATTGTGGTGTCTCTGCTATCGGCGAAGGAGATACCGAGTATTATGGAATAGTTGAAGCAATTTATGAACTTCTATTCTACGGTGCAAACCCACCGAACGTCGTAGTCTTCAAATGTTATTGGTTCCAGCCGAAGGAGACTAGAAGGACTCATGAACATATAGGGCTAGTCGAAATCAAACAAAGCACCCATTTGGATGTTCCCGATGTCTATATTACGGCTCAACAGGCAACCCAAGTTTTCTATCTACCGTGGGCCTGTCAAAGTGATCCAAATCTCAATGGTTGGGATGTCGTTTATGAAGTGCCGCCACATGTTAGACCACCTCCCTCCAATGAAGAGGATTATGAACCTCACATTAACCCAGACACATATGAAGGAGAATTCTTCCAAGAAACACGTCTTTCCAAAAAACGTTTCAAGAACCGCTCTACTTCACCCCAGAACATTGAAGTAGACAGCGACAGTGAATCCGACTTCACCCCTGAGCCGGAAAAAGAAGAGCCGGAACAAGAAGAGGTTACTGCTGCGGATGACCGGTCAATGCTTGACCGATTACGTAAAGGAGGCCTTCCACATGTTGATGCATTTATTGATGATGATGATGAGCACGTCATTACTGATAGTGATGATGCATTTATTGACCCCGGAGCATATATAGACGATGAAGATTAATATTAGTTCATGTCAGGTATTCAATTATTATTATGTACATATATATTATTAATTAGTTCATGTTAGGTATTCCATTTTTTATTATGTTCATGATGATGATACACTTAAATTATATACATATTATTATTCATGTCAGGTATTCAATTTTTTTATGTTGTACTAATTTCGTTTACTCTTTGTCATTGCAGGTGTTGACAGATGGTGGGCGCGGGTCCAGAGCGCTCCGAGGCTCCTTCCTCGGCGCGTGGTGGGAGGGGTGCTTCCATTCCACCCCAGCACCTCTGGAGAGCGCTGCATCTCAGTATGCAGACACCACCGGCGGGCGCTTCTTCTTCGGCTGGGAGAGGTCGGGGGAAGAAGAGGGGTACTAGAGGTGGCCGTGGCGGCGGGAGAGGTAGGAAGGCCGCTACGCCTTCCTCGCCGCCACCCCCAGCTGATTCACCCGACCACAGGACTGCTCCGTCTGAGGTGGACCCGTCTCGGACTCCGGTCCACGAGCCTCGGGCCGACGAGCCTCAGGTCGCCGAGCCTTCGCCCCACGAGACTCTGGTCCACGAGCCTCGGGCCGCCGAGCCTTCGCCCCACGAGACTCCGGTCCCAGAGGCTTCGTCCCACGAGACTCCGGAGCAGAGCACGGATCAGGCTACGTCGCAGTCGACCCGATGGGGGGACTGGCCGCCGGAGGCGAGTGGCCATGCTGATGGTGGCGAGGATCGCTTTTCGGATGATAGCTATAGCGAGGGCGAGCTGGTTGAAGGGGGCAACGTTTACCAGCGTGGTGGTACAAAGCTCCCGCCCGTGCCGGCGACCCGCGAGTAGAGGTGGTTGATTGCGCCTAATGGGGAGAAGTAAGTGCATTTACTCTTTTTTAACCATTTGCCTTCACGTTTCTTCAAAATCTAATGCGTTAGCCTTGTCATACTGCAGGGGTTGGATACACGGCCCTGGTATCCGCAAGCCCAACTTCGTCCTTGGTGTGCTTTGCCGGCAGAACTTCCCGGGGTGGGTCACGTTGCCCGGTGAGGGTCAGGTTCGACAGCTCGGACTGAGCTAGGAGCTGTACCGAGCAGGAGAGGATCGACGGTGTCTTGTGCCGCACGAGGGCCGAGATGGTGATCCAGACGTTTTGGGTAATTTCTCCTTTACAGAATTAAAAAACAACAGTACCGAGTTATTGTACTAATCAGTGTTGTCTTGTTTGATTGCAGACCTTCTACAGGTGTCTTGAGGGAGAGGAGGAGGCCGCGGCTATGGTTATCGAAGCCGAGTGTAGGCGCCTACTTCAGAACTTACGGCACGAGTCTCGGGTGCAGGCTGTTCGAGACTACTACGCCTCGACTGGTATTAAGAGGTCCAAGACGAAGTGCCGCGGCAAGTTTCTGAGTAAGGAGAAGTACATGAAGGTAAATACCTATTCTTAAGGCCTTGTACTTAGTTTCCTTGATTTGATTTGTAGGCGTAGCGCTGAAATTTCTCCTGACTAACTTAGGTGCCCCTGAGATGGTGTGCGGATAGGATGGACTGTTGGGAGGCGTTGGTGGATGAGTGGTGCTCTCCCCCAATGGCTAGCCGTCAACAACAATGCCAAGGAGCGGCGTGCGAAAATGGTTGGTGTGCCACACCATCAAGGGAGCGCCAACCTATATGAGTTCGGGAATAACTGGGTATGTGGTTTGCTTCATGATTCATGCAACTTCATTCTTCATGCTAGCTTGAGCCCTTAACTAATACTTTGTTCCTCTCTTTTAGGCGTGACACAACAAGACGGAGGTGCCAGAGGTGTTCGACCTCTATGCCATGGCCCATACTGCAAAGTACAAGAAGGCCAAGGCATTCTCTGAGTCTGACCTTGATCATCCAGAGAGCTTCACCACCATCTCCTCCCACAACAAGCTCGTGAGGTACAGAGAAGAGGGGAAGCCGAGGAAAGGGGAGGACTTTAACCCGAGCCGGCAACCTCTTGATCCAGAGCTGGTGATGATATCTGGTGGCGGGAGGCCCCATGGCTCGATAGCCATTGGGGATGGACTGATACGTTGTCCTAGCACTCTCCCGGAGATCAAGAAGCGCCAGACGAGCTCCGATCCTGAGATAAGGCCTCGTCCACGGCCAATGGAGCTCCAAATCGAGGTTAGTTATACGGACTCAGATACCTTTCCTCCATTACGTTGTGTGTGCGGCCGTCGATGATTACAATGCTAACGAGGAGTGGTGTTGCAGGCTGCTCTTGAGAAAGAGAGAGTGAAGACCCAGGAGCTTCTGGCAGAGGCAAAGAGGCAGGCGGCGGAGAGGGAGAGGGAGTTGGAGGAGAGGACTGCTATGCTGTTGGAGGAGGAGAGGAACCGGAACGACGCGTCTCCCCGGGCCTTATACGAGCTCTTCGTGGTAAGTTTCTTCTGCATATTAGCCAAATCATGCACGTAATGTTCATTTCATTACTAACTAATATGACCGACTCGTGAAAACCAAATGTGCAGACCATGTGCCAGAGCAACGGTCAGACCCCTCCGCCGATGCCAGTCATTGCTCCGGCGGGCACGGTGAGTTTCATTTGAATGGTCATTAGTTACTAGTCTTCACATTTGAGTTGCATCATGCTAACGAGACATTGCAAATGATCTTTGGTGCAGCGTAACTCCCGACAAGCATCGACCGATCCTTCTGCGTCTGCCACTGGCGCGACCGGTCCTTCACCTCCGTGATGACGGTACGTTTTCCCTAGTGTTTTGCTTAACAAATGCATACTTAGCTTAAGAAATGACCTATTTAGCTCCAAAATGTCATATAGTTAGCTTATTTTCCTCGAAAATGACATAATAACCTTACTTAGCTCCAAAATGACCTATTTTACCTAGGCTAGCTCAATAATGACCTATACTTAGCTTAATTAGTTCATTTATGACATAATTAGCTTACTTAGGTCAAAAATGGCATAATAACCTTGGTTTAGCTCCAAAATGTCATATACTTAGCTTATTTTCCTCGAAAATGACATAATAACCTTACTTAGCTCCAAAATGACCTATTTTACCTAGGATAGCTCTAAAATGACCTACACTTAGCATTTTTTCCTCCAAAATGACTTAATATGCTTAGTTAGCTCAAAAATGGCATAACTACCTAGGCTAGCTCAAAAATGACCTATACTTAGCTTAGCTAGTTCATTTATGACATACTTAGCTTACTTAGGTCAAACATGGCATAATAACCTTGGTTTAGCTCCAAAATGTCATATACTTAGCTTATTTTCCCCGAAAATGACATAATAACCTTACTTAGCTCCAAAATGACCTATTTTACCTAGTTAGCTCTCAAATGACCTATACTTAGCTTAGCTAGTTCATTTATGACATAATTAGCTTACTTAGGTAAAAAAAATGGCATAATAACCTTGGTTTAGCTCCAAAATGTCATATACTTAGCTTATATTTCTCGAAAATGTCATAATAACCTTACTTAGCTCCAAAATGACCTATTTTACCTAGGATAGCTCTAAAATGACCTATACTTAGCATTTTTCCTCCAAAATGACTTAATATGCTTAGTTAGCTAAAAAATGGCATAACTACTTAAGTTAGCTCTAAAATGACACAAGTAAGCAATAAGAAGAAGAAAAAGAAGAGGAGAAAAAGAAAGAGAAGAAAAATTCTTCTTCTTCTTCTTCTTCTTTTTCTTCTTCTTCTTCTTCTAGTCTTCTTCTTCTTCTTCTTCTTCTAGTCTTCTTCTTCTTCTTCTTCTTCTTACCTAGGTTAGCTTACTTAGCTCCAAAATGACTTAATTAGCTTACTTAGCTCCAAAATGACCTATTTACCTAGGTTAGCTCTAAAATGACACAAGTAAGCAATAAGAAGAAGAAAAAGAAGAGGAGAAAAAGAAAGAGAAGAAAAATTCTTCTTCTTCTTCTTCTTCTTCTTCTTCTTCTTCTAGTCTTCTTCTTCTTCTTCTTCTTCTTCTTCTTCTTCTAGTCTTCTTCTTCTAACTTTCTTCTTTCCCATTTTGCAGATTTGCTTCAGATCACGGAAGCTTGCGTTGATGGAGTCTACTCTTCTCCTTGTCCTTCCTATTTGTTTTGATTTTATAGGATGAACAATGTGAAACTTGCTACCTATATATGTATGTATGGATGAAACCATTGTATATGGACTTTTTGCTTAATTGTTGGATATGTTGGCTATATATATGTTGGATATGGACTTTTGATTTGGTATATATATGTGTTGGATGATCATATCTGTGAAATTGATTGAATTTAAGAAAAAACAGAATTAACAGGGGCAATACAGGCACTTTGCCATCTGCCAGCAGACGGCAAAGAGCTTTGCCGTCCGCCAGCCGACGGCAAAGCTGCCACGTGGCAGCTACCTGTGCAACCTGGGGGGCACCTGGGCTGGCCTATTTGGGCACTTTGCCGTCTGCCAGCAGACGGCAAAGGCTGGTGTGCTTTGTCGTCTGCTGGCAGACGGCAAAGGGCATGCATTGGCCCCAGCTGACGCCTGACGTCAGCTGACATCAGCTGGCAGACGGCAAAGAACTTTGCGCCTTTGCCGTCCACTGGCAGACGGCAAAGTACGCCGTTAGCCACCTAACGGGCCTAACCCTATCCCTCTGCCGTCCAAGGCATTTGCCGTCCGCTTGCTTAGTATGGCTGACGGCAAACTTCTTTACCGTCCGCTTTATTTAAGCAGACGGCAAAGCAGCCCTCTGTCGTAGTTCATTCAGCCGGACGTGGGGCCGTCTGCTGGCTGACGGCAAAGGGTTTTGCCGTCCGCCAGACATTCCTTTGCCGTCTGCCATGGCAGACGACAAAGTGCCTGATTCCTGTAGTGATGGTTTTAAACCCATTACACCACTTGATTTGCTACCCCTTCCAATACAAGAGAGAGTGAACATGTAGGCATCCAAGAGAGCAGATTTTGTGAGGAAGATACACGAGAAGACTAAAGAAGCAATTGAAAAGAAGGGCAAGTACACAGCTGATCGTGTTAATAAGAAGAGAAAGGAGGTGCTGTTTCAGCGGGGCGACATGGTGTGGGTACACTTTCGCAAAGATAGATTTCCTGAACGGCGCAAGTCCAAGTTGAAGGCAAGAGGTGATGGACCATATAAAATGCTTGCTAGGATTAATGATAATGCATACAAAATTGATCTTCCCACTGAAGAGTTTGGCGTGAGTAATACATTCAACGTTGCTGATCTGACGCCATATAATGGAGATGACCTTGGCGCGTCGGGGTCGATGCCTCTTCAAGGGGGGGAGGATGATGAGGACATCCCTACTCCTTTTCCATCGTTTTCCACTAGTGATGTTGCTGCACATGACAAGTCCAATGAAATCAGAATTGGACCAATTACAAGAGCACATGCAAAACTATTAGAAAAACAGGTGAATTCACTCTTAGTTGAATCTGACATTTGTGTTAATGAGAATTTTATACTGCCTAAGTCTTTGCATGTTTCTATGATCAGATTTGAAGAGAAGACAATCTTGGCACGTGAAGATGAAGAACTGCAGCAAGAAGAATGCCTACCAATGTCTAATATCAGCAAGTGCACGAGGGAGGAGAGGGAGGCAGGTGCACAACATAAAAGGAAGGAAAATCAGAACCAGACTCGGATTGACTGCCAGGAGGCCCAAAATTGATATACGTGCAGAATCCGTGTCCGTGCTCCAAATAAAGCGTGCAAATACAATTTGGAAATCTTCAGTCGTGTGCTTTCCAAACTGTATACCCATAGCCCGCGATTCGCGGTGACCGAGTCGCAGTCGTCAAAACAATATGGCGGTTGTTTCTGCCAGTTTTCCAAATAGAATCATTTAAGTTAGGAAAGTTAGAGATATAGTTGATTTCGACCCCAACACTAGGTTGGACGTCCAGGGGTTTTTATATATCTTTGTAAGTCGTGGATTTTAGGGTTAGACCATGTTTTGATTAAACTCATACCAGACTGAATTGATTTAAGCATTCCTCTGTATTCATATTCCTCTTTGCATCGATCAGGAATATTTATCTACACCAAATTCATTTCGATAGGGTGTATTTGCTACTGAAAGTCAAGTGCTATCTGTCGTTCCATTGGGAATTGGGAGATTGCAGAACCGCTTCGTGGTCGGCGGCTAGGTCGCAAGTGTGGGGTGTTGCGAATATCCATAGGGTTGAAGATCCGTCGCATTGGCAACGGGGGAATAGCCGGAGAGTTCGTGAGCGTCTCACAAGTTATCCAACAAGTTCATCATCGACACCATCAGCTCACTGAGAAGATCGGGCCACCCCTTATCATCTTGGTATCATAGCTCATCTTGGTATAGAGAGAACGAATATAATTGCATGGAACAAAGCGAGCACACATCTCTTCCTTCATAGCTCTCCATGTAATAATGGGACGTTCACCATATTCAATTCTGGACTGTACAATATTATCCCACCAAAACAAAGCATAGTCATCAAATTCAGAAGATGCAAGTTTTATTTTTCTATCCTCGGTGTACTCATGCATGCGCCATAATTTTTCCACCTTCGGCTCCCAATTGAGGTACTCTTCAACATCAGTAGAACCAACAAACTTGGGGACGGTGAACTTTGGTTTGCCCAGCCCATCATCATCACGGTTGGCTGGTTGTGCAAAAGCATCATCATCAAATCGACGGCGCGCACCAAGAGGAGCAAATCCACGGCCTACGGGCATGGCACCAGCACGGCCTCCATTACCACGACCACCATCTTGGCCAGCAACAACCGGCTCGTGTGGAGCTGGCCGGTCGCGATTAGCTTGCTGTAATTGTGCACGACGAGCTTTAGCACCTTCAACTTTGGCAGCATTAGCAGTTGCGACACCACCATTACCACCATAAACACTAGCTTCACCATCATCATCATCATCATGCTGCTGATTTTGTTGGCGATCAACGGACTGTTGCAACGCAGCCAAAGCTTGCTGCAAGGTAACTAGAGTCCCCTGAATTTCAGTAACTTGTCGCTGTGTTGCTGTGATGGTTTCAGTAGCATCCTTCAGGTCCAACTCCATGTTCTGCACATTCTCATTTATAGGACCGGTTGCACACTGAATTTGTCGCTGAAAATGATCACGAAGCGCTTCATATTCATTCCAATGCACCACGGATTTAGGATCCTTTTTCTACTGTACATCAAAAGACTCTTCGGACATGATTAGATGATTAGTACTCACAGAAAATATAGTGTATGTGGAAAACTCTCAACTCACTCAAAACTGAAAGAAACAAGGTATCTTACCGTTCCAAAGTGAAGTAGAAAAGCTTACCAACTTGTATGGGCAGAACGTGCACGGATGTGATGTAGCGAATACCGAGGGTGAAAACTATCACACGACAAACCAGGGTATATGGTGGAGCTTGGTTGGGATACCTAACAACACCAATTCACAAATCCTAGTGCTGATCGTATGACAAAAAGACCCACAGAAACACACACGGTGGAGATAAATGGGGCAAATGCAACTCTGAAATTGAGCTCAAAATTACGGTATGTCCGAGTGATGCTCGTGTTGCAATTGCACAGGAGAGACACTAGCAAAATGCTCAAAGTATACGGGCACAAGATTGCTCAATCTACTAGTGCAATGAACGTGGCAGAATTACTGAAACACGTCTCCAAAACAGTATGGAACTTTCACGTAAAGCTTTCTTTTTCCTCTCTTTTTCTTTCGTTCTCTTTTTTTCTTTCTTTCTCTGTTTGTTTTTTATCAACAGAAACCTGAGCAATTAGTAACCAATCTGAATTTGCCAAAACAAAAGATGCACTCTCCAAATTCCTATCTGAGCAGCCCGTAGAGCAAAGGATATGCTAGTCTCAATAGGAAACTGCTACGCAAAAGAAGAAAGGCTGACTATGGTTATCAAACGGAAACACAATCTGATTCGGATTGTTAATCTAAGCTACTAAACTGACTCGAAGGAACAGACTTGACAGCAACCAAACGACTCCGACTTGATAATGAAAACCTAAACAATCTAGTACGACTCAGATAAGAAAATAAGTAACGCAAAGTAAAGACTACGATCAGCAACTAAAACTTGGAACCCATGCTATCTAGGCTATGGCAGCAAACTCTAAACCTAATCTTTTTGTATGGCTTTTTCTGTATAGGACTAAAACAAAACTAATCTAAGGGATTGATGGATGCTCACCGAGTAAACGCTGGAAATATGATACCAAGATGATAAGGGGTGGCCCGATCTTCTCAGTGAGCTGATGGTGTCGATGATGAACTTGTTGGATAACTTGTGAGACGCTCACGAACTCTCCGGCTGTTCCCCCGTTGCCAATGCGACGGATCTTCAACCCTATGGATATTCGGAGCACCACACACTTGCGCACGTAGCCGCCGACCACGAAGCGGTTCTGCAATCTCCCAATTCCCAATGGAACGACAGAAAGCACTTGACTTTCAGTAGCAAATACACCCTATAGAAACAAATTTGGTGTAGGTAAATATTCCTGATCGATGCAAAGAGGAATATGAATACAAAGGAATGCTTAAAGAAATTCAGTCTGGTATGAGTTTAATCAAAATGTGGTCTAACCCTAAAGGCCACGACTTACAAGGGTATATAAAGACCCCTGGACGTCCAACCAAGTGTTGGGGTCGAAATCAACTATATCTCTAACTTTCCTAACTTAAACGACTCTATCTAGAAAACTGGCAAAAACAACCGCAGTATTGTTTTGACGACTGCGACTCGGTCACCGCGAATCGCGGGCTGCGGGTATACAGTTTGGAAAGCACACGACTCAAGCTTTCCAAATTGTATTTGCATGCTTTATTTGGAGCACGGACACGGATTCTGCACGTATATCAATTTTGGGCCTCCTGGCAGTCAATCCGAGTCTGGTTCTGATTTTCCTTCCTTTTATGTTGTGCACTTGCCTCCCTCTCCTCCCTCGTGCACTTGCTGATATTAGACATCGGTAGGCATTCTTCTTGCTGCAAATCTTCATCTTCATGTGCCAAGCTTGTCTTTTCTTCAAATCTGATCATACAAATATGCAAAGACTTAGGCAGTATAAAATTCTCATTAACACAAATGTCAAATTACAAGAGTGTTGAGTTTACATGGTATCATATTGGTATCAGATTTCCAGCGTTTACTCGGTGAGCATACATCAATCCCTTAGATTAGTTTTGTTTTAGTCCTATACAGAAAAAGCCATACAAAAATATTAGGTTTAGAGTTTGCTGCCATAGCCTAGATAGCATCGGTTCCAAGTTTTAGTTGCTGATCGTAGTCTTTTATTTGCGTAACTTATTTTCTGATCTGAGTCATACTAGATTATCCAGAATTTTTCTTTCACAAGTCGGAGTCGTTTGGTTGCTGTCAAGTCTGTTCCTTCTTGTCAGTTTAGTTAGCTTAGATTAACAATCTGAATTCGATTGTGTTTCCATTTGATAACCATAGACAGCCTTTCTTCTTTTGTGTAGCACTTTCCTATTGAGACTAGCATATCCTTTGCTCTACGGGCTGCTCAGATAGGAATTTGGAGAGTGCATCATTTGTTTTGGCAAGTTCAGATTGGTTACTAATTGCTCTTGTTTCGGTTGATTAAAAAGAAAGAAAAGAAAAAAAACGAGAAAGAAAGAAAAAAAAGAGAAAGAAAAACAAAAGAGAAAAAGAAAGCTCTACGTGAAAGTTTGATACTGTTTTGGAGACGTGTTTCAGTAATTCTGCCACGTTCATTGCACTAGTAGATTGAGGAATCTTGTGCCCGTATACTTTGAGCGTTTTGCTAGCGTCTCTCCTGTGCAATTGCAACACGAGCATCACTCTGACATACCATAATTTTGAGCTAAATTTCATAGTTGCATTTGCCCCATTTATCTCCACCGTGCGTGTTTCCGTGGGTCTTTTTGTCATACGATCAGCACTAGGATTTGTGAATTGGTGTTGTTAGGTATCCCAACCAAGCTCCACCATATACCCTGGTTTGTCGTGTGTCGGTGTACTAAAGTATGGGTCTTTTTAGTACCCCTTACTTGTGCACGGGCAGTTGTAGCCGTACCGCGGCAAGCCTTGCCGGGGTATAGCTAGGAGTAATCACAAGACTAAGATGCCAAGAAGGCGTTCAAGTCAACGATCAGACAGAAGACCAAAGGGTTGCGGAGGCCCGGCAAGACCCTTGTCGGCAAGGCCTCGCACCCGACAAGGCCCGGTCCCGGCAAGCCCCGGGTCCGGCAAGGATCCAACCCCGGCAAGGCTCTGCACAGTGCAGCGCTATCGCTCCAGTGCAGCGGCCAGCCTTGTCGTTTAGGGCTTGTCCTCATGATGACGTGGCGTAATGCTGGCCACGAGATGCTTAAGCGGTGCTGATGGGATGGCTGCTTTTCCCATCCCCCGTAAAGCTTTTCCAAGACCAAGACACTAAGGGACACCTTGACGGACAACTCACGGTGCATTTAATGAGTTTGTCCTAGGCCGTCAGGGTTAGGTATGATAACACTGTAGCTACTTTCCACCTCATGCCTTATCTCGTACGCCACTGTGGTAGCCCCTTTGACTCATATATAAGGAGGCCCAAGGTGTACAGAGAAGGGGAGATTGAACCCGTTCTGCATGCGCAGCTACCGAGCACTGTAGCTCCCAGAACTTAGCCAAGAACATCCACTGTAATACAATCAAAGCAGGAGTAGGGTTTTACGCATCCGTGCGGCTCGAACCTGGGTAAAATCCCCCGTGTGCTGTTCGTTAGATCTGCTCTTTGTGCAATCCTCTCCCCTTGCCGAACCGTAAAGGGATCTCCTTGATCCCATAGGTGTCCATTTCCCACGACATCGTGTGATAGTTTTCACCCTCGGTATTCGCTACATCACATCCGTGCACGTTCTGCCCATACAAGTTGGTAAGCTTTTCTAATTCACTTTGGAACGGTAAGATACCTTGTTTCTTTCAGTTTTGAGTGAGTTGAGAGTTTTCCACATACACTATATTTTCTGTGAGTACTAATCACCTAATCATGTCCGAAGAGTCTTTTGATGTACAACAGAAAAAGGATCCTAAATCCGTGGTGCATTGGAATGAATATGAAGCTCTTCGTGATCATCTTCAGCGACAAATTCAGTGTGCAACCGATCCTATAAATGAGAATGTGCAGAACATGGAGTTGGACCTGAAGGATGCTACTGAAACCATCACAGCAACACAACGACAAGTTACTGAAATTCAGGGGACTCTAGTTACCTTGCAGCAAGCTTTGGCTGCGTTGCAACAGTCCGTTGATCGCCAACAAAATCAGCAGCGTGATGATGATGATGGTGAAGCTAGTGTTTATGGTGGTGTCGCAGCTACTAATGCTGCCAATGTTGAAGGTGCTGCAGCTCGTCGTGCACAATTACAGCAAGCTAATCGCGATCGGCAAGCTCCACACGAGCCGGTTGTTGCTGGCCAAGATGGTGGTCGTGGTAATGGAGGCCGTGGTGGTGGTCGTGCTAGTGCCATGCCTGTAGGCCGTGGATTTGCTCCTCTTGGTTCGCGCCGTCGATTTGATGATGATGCTTTTGCATAACCAGCCAACCGTGATGATGATGGGTTGGGCAAACCAAAGTTCACCGTCCCCAAGTTTGTTGCTTCTACTGATGTTGAAGAGTACCTCAATTGGGAGCTGAAAGTGGAAAAATTATGGCGCATGCATGAGTACACCGAGGACAGAAAAATAAAACTTACATCTTCTGAATTTGATGACTATGCTTTGCTTTGGTGGGATAATATTGTACAGTCCAGAATTGAAGATGGTGAACGCCCCATTGTTACATGGAGAGCTATGAAGGAAGAGATGCGTGCTCGCTTTGTTCCACGCAATTATATTCGTTCTCTCTATGACAGATTGCAGAATTTGAGGCAAGGTATTTCTTCTGTGGATGAATATTTTCAGGAGATGGAGCTTATTATGCAGCTTGCTAGAGTGCGTGAAGAGCCTGAACAAACAATGCAGCGATTTCTCTCTGGTCTGAACTATAACATTAAGCATATTGTTCGGCTTCACCAATATTATGACATGACAGATTTGTTACACCAAGCACGTGAGGCTGAATTGCAAGTGGCTGAGGATGCTAAGTTTACATCTCGCACAACAGCGAGTAGAGGTCGTTTTACACAACGAACATCACCTAGTGTGGAGCCTACTCCTAGTTCCACTTCTGGCTTCCGTGGTAATGCTTCTTCCAAATCAGATTCGGCGATCTCTAATGCGAAGAAACCAGCGCAACCTGCTGCTAGTGCTGCTGGTTCTACTAATTCTACAGCAAGAAACAGGGACATGAACTGTCATACATGTGGTGGAAGGGGTCATTTTAAGAGAGATTGTCCCAATAAAAAGGTTATGTTGATTAATGAGGATACAGCAGAATATGAAACCGGTGATGATGCTGACCCTGATTCTGAAATTTGGGAGGAATATGAAGATGGTTCAATAGATGCTTATGCTACACACTATCCTACAATTGTTTGCTCGCCCAAAGTGCTAAGTGTTACTCCTAGTCCTGCAGAACAGCGGTGCAATTTGTTTCAAACAAAGGCTGTTGTTGGTCCTGGTAAGGCGTGCAAGGTTATAATTGATGGTGGTAGTTGTCACAATTTGGCTAGTAAGGACTTATGCCAAAAGCTGAAACTGAAATATTTACCGCACCCCAATCCATATTTTATTCAGTGGCTAAGTGATAGTGGAGAGATGAAGATCAGCCACATGGTGCATGTGGAATTTCAGATTGGACCATACAAAGATACCATTGAGTGTGATGTGGTTCCTATGACCGTGTGTCACTTGTTGTTGGGACGCCCATGGCAGTATGATAGAGATGTTCGTCACAACGGGAGAGCCAACACATATCATTTGAATTGGCGTGGCAAGGAGGTTACTTTGAGGCCTATGACACCGCAGCAAATTGTAAATGAATCTCATCAAAAAGCTGAAGTGAATCTTGAAAAAGAGAGTGAGAGATTAGATAGGTGAGAGACTACACTTCCGGTGAGTGAGAGCCACAAGCCAAATGTGAGCGGTAAAAATAAAGTGAGGGAGTGAATTCCTTAGTTGTGTTAGCCACCAAATCTGATTTGAGAGAGTTTCGCGAGGATCCCACTGCTATACCACTTGTGCTGATGTGCAAGGGTCAAATTTTGGTTTCTAACGACATGACCCCTCTCTCTATTGGTGTTTCTAATGTGTTGCAGGAATTTAGCGACGTGTTTCCTGAGGAGGTACCCACTGGTTTACCACCATTGCGAGGTATAGAGCATCAAATTGATTTGATACCAGGAGCATCGCTGCTCAATCGAGCACCATACCGCACCAACCCCGAGGAAACAAAGGAAATTCAGAAACAAGTACAAGAGCTTCCCGACAAAGGTTATATTCGCGTGAGCTTAAGTCCTTGTGTTGTTCCTGTAATTTTAGTTCCTAAGAAAGATGGTACATGGAGCATGTGCGTAGATTGTACAGCTATAAATAACATCACTATTCGATATCGTCATCCTATTCCACGTTTAGAAGATATGTTAGATGAATTGAGTGGTGCTGCTGTTTTCTCTAAAATTGATTTGCGTAGTGGTTATCATCAAATTAGGATGAAAGAAGGGGATGAATGGAAGACAGCCTTTAAAACAAAGTTTGGTCTATATGAGTGGTTAGTCATGCCTTTTGGGTTAACTAATGCACCTAGTACTTTCATGCGATTAATGAACCATGTTTTGAGGCATTTCATTGGTAAATTTGTGGTTGTATATTTTGATGATATACTTATTTACAGCCACAATGAATTTGAACATAGTGATCATATTCGACAAGTTTTGCAAGTGTTGCGTGATGCTCAGCTTTATGGTAATCTTGATAAGTGCACATTTTGCAAAGATAAGGTCATATTTCTGGGATATGTTGTTTCAAAGCATGGAGTTGAGGTAGACGAATCTAAAATTGAAGCTATTAAAAATTGGCCTACTCCTCTGAATGTTAGTCAAGTACGAAGCTTTCACGGTCTTGCTGGTTTCTATAGACGTTTTGTGAAAGATTTCAGTACCATTGCTGCACCTTTGAACGAGCTTACTAAAAAGGGTGTTGA
This sequence comes from Elymus sibiricus, assembly GCA_039707655.1. Taxonomy (NCBI): domain Eukaryota; kingdom Viridiplantae; phylum Streptophyta; class Magnoliopsida; order Poales; family Poaceae; genus Elymus; species Elymus sibiricus. The sequence goes on from CM077668.1 coordinate 201,761,655, forward strand.
GTTTGTGTGGGGCACAGCCCAAGATAATGCATTTGATGAGCTGAAACATCGTTTGACTGCTGCACCTTTGCTTGTACTTCCTGATTTCACTAAGCAATTTGAGATTGAATGTGATGCTAGTGGATTTGGTATTGGAGGTGTGTTGTTGCAAGAGGGTAAACCGATTGCATATTTTTCGGAAAAACTGAATGGTGCATAATTGAACTATCCTGTTTATGATAAAGAATTGTATGCTCTAGTTCGTGTCCTTGAGGTTTGGCAACATTATTTGTGGCCAAAGGAATTTCTCATACATTCTGATCATGAGGCGCTGAAATATTTGAACACCCAATCCAATTTGAATAAACGTCATGCTAAATGGGTTGAATTTATTGAATCTTTCCCATACATCATTAAATATAAAAAGGGTAAAGATAACGTGGTTGCTGATGCTCTTTCTAGGAAAAACATGTTGTTGCCACAATTGGATGTTCAAGTTCCTGGTTTAGAGAGTTTGCGTGATTTATATGCTACCGATCCTGATTTTTCAGCACCATACAAATTGTGTTCTGATGTAAAAGCATGGGAAAAATATCACATACATGATGGCTATTTGTTTAGAGCTAACAAACTATGTGTTCCAGAATCGTCCGTGCGTTTGCTATTGTTGTAGGAATCACATGCCGGCGGTTTGATGGGTCACTTTGCACGTGAGAAGACTTTGCTTATGCTCGCTGATCATTTTTATTGGCCTAAGATGAGGCGTGATGTGGACAGATTTGTGAAGCGTTACATTACTTGTAATAAGGCGAAGTCCAAGTTGAAACCTCACGGTTTGTATACTCCTCTCCCTGCTCCTACTACACCATGGGAAGACATAAGCATGGATTTTGTGTTAGGATTGCCTAGGACCAGGAGAGGACATGATTCAATTTTTGTGGTAGTTGATCGTTTTTCTAAGATGGCACATTTTATTGCCTGCCACAAAAGCGACGATGCGTCGCACATTGCTAATCTATTTTTCAGGGACATCGTGCGCTTACATGGAGTACCAAAGACGATTGTTTCTGATCGTGACGTGAAGTTTATGAGCTATTTCTGGAAGACACTTTGGGGAAAGCTGGGGACAAAGTTATTATTCAGTACTACTTGTCATCCCCAAACAGATGGTCAATCGGAGGTGGTAAATCGCACACTCTCCACGTTGTTGCGATCCATGATAAAGAAGAACCTGCGTGTGTGGGAGGAGTGTTTGCCGCATGTGGAGTTTGCATATAATTGGGCGGTACATTCCACAACTCAGTTCTGTCCATTTGAGGTGGTCTATGGTTTTAAACCCATTACACCACTTGATTTGCTACCCCTTCCAATACAAGAGAGAGTGAACATGGAGGCATCCAAGAGAGCAGATTTTGTGAGGAAGATACACGAGAAGACTAAAGAAGCAATTGAAAAGAAGGGCAAGTACACAGCTGATCGTGTTAATAAGAAGAGAAAGGAGGTGCTGTTTCAGCCGGGCGACATGGTGTGGGTACACTTTCGCAAAGATAGATTTCCTTAATGGCACAAGTCCAAGTTGAAGGCAAGAGGTGATGGACCATATAAAGTGCTTGCTAGGATTAATGATAATGCATACAAAATTGATCTTCCCACTGAAGTGTTTGGCGTCAGTAATACATTCAACGTTGCTGATCTGACGCCATATAATGGAGATGACCTTGGCGCGTCGGGGTCGACGCCTCTTCAAGGGGGGGAGGATGATGAGGACATCCCTACTCCTTTGCCATCATTTTCCACTAGTGATGTTGCTGCACATGACAAGTCCAATGAAATCAGAATTGGACCAATTACAAGAGCACGTGCAAAACTATTAGAAAAACAGGTGAATTCACTCTTAGTTGAACCTGACATTTGTGTTAATGAGAATTTTATACTGCCTAAGTCTTTGCATGTTTGTATGATCAAAATTGAAGAGAAGACAAGCTTGGCACGTGAAGATGAAGAATTACAGCAAGAAGAACGCCTACCGATGTCTAATATCAGCAAGTGCACGAGGGAGGAGAGGGAGGCAGGTGAACAACATAAAAGGAAGGAAAATCAGAAGCAGACTCGGATTGACTGCCAGGAGGCCCAAAAATGATATACGTGCAGAATCCGTGTCCGTGCTCCAAATAAAGCGTGCAAATACAATTTGGAAAGCATGAGTCGTGTGCTTTCCAAACTGTATACCCGCAGCCCACGATTCGCGGTGACCGAGTCGCAGTCGTCAAACAATATGGCGGTAGTTTCTGCTAGTTTTCCAGATAGAATCATTTAAGTTAGGAAAGTTAGAGATATAGTTGATTTCGACCCCAACACTAGGTTGGACGTCTAGGGGTCTTTATATATCTTTGTAAGTCGTGGATTTTAGGGTTAGAACATGTTTTGATTAAACTCATACCAGACTAAATTGCTTTAAGCATTCCTCTGTATTCATATTCCTCTTTGCATCGATCAGGAATATTTATCTACACCAAATTCGTTTCGATAGGGTGTATTTGCTACTAAAAGTCAAGTGGTATATGTCGTTCCATTGGGAATTGGGAGATTGCAGAACCGCTTCGTGGTCAGCGGCTACGTGCGCAAGTGTGTGGGGTTGCGAATATCCATAGGGTTGAAGATCCGTCGCATTGGCAACGGGGGAACAGCCGGAGAGTTCGTGAGCGTCCCACAAGTTATCCAACAAGTTCATCATCGACACCATCACCTCACTGAGAAGATCGGGCCACCCCTTATCATCTTGGTATCAAAGCCAGGTTTTGTGAATGTCGGAGTGATGCTCGTGTTGCAATTGCATAGGAGAGACGCTAGCAAAACGCTCAAAGTATACGGGCACAAGATTGCTCAATCTACTAGTGCAATGAACGTGGCAGAATTACTGAAACACGTCTCCAAAACAGTATGGAACTTTCACGTAAAGCTTTCTTTTTCCTCTCTTTTCTCTTTCGTTCTCTTTTTTTTTTCTTTCTCTGTTTTTTCTTTTCTTTCTTTTTTTATCAACAGAAACCTGAGCAATTAGTAACCACTCTGAATTTGCCAAAACAAAAGATGCACTCTCCAAATTCCTATCTGAGCAGCCCGTAGAGCAAAGGATATGCTAGTCTCAACAGGAAAGTGCTACGCAAAAGAAGAAAGTCGGACTATGGTTATCAAACGGAAACACAATCTGATTCGGATTGTTAATCTAAGCTACTAAACTGACTCGAAGAAACAGACTTGACAGCAGACAAATGACTCCGACTTGATAATGAAAACCTAAACTATCTAGTACGACTCAGATAAGAAAATAAGTAACGCAAAGTAAAGACTACGATCAGCAACTAAAACTTGGAACCGATGCAATCTAGGCTATGGCAGCAAACTCTAAACCTAATCTTTTTGTATGGCTTTTTCTGTATAGGACTAAAACAAAACTAATCTAAGGGATTGATGGATGCTCACCGAGTAAACGCTAGAAATCTGATACCAAGATGATAAGGGGTGGCCCGATCTTCTCAGTGAGCTGATGGTGTCGATGATTAACTTGTTGGATAACTTGTGAGACGCTCACGAACTCTCCGGCTGTTCTCCCGTTGCCAAAACGACGGATCTTCAACCCTATGGATATTCGGAACACCACACACTTGCGCACGTAGCCGCCGACCACGAAGCGGTTCTGCAATCTCCCAATTCCCAATCGAACGACAGAAAGCACTTGACTTTCAGTAGCAAATACACCCTATCAAAACGAATTTGGTGTAGGAAAATATTCCCGATCGATGCAAAGAGGAATATGAATACAAAGGAATGCTTAAAGCAATTCAGTCTGGTATGAGTTTAATCAAAACGTGGTCTAACCCTAAAAGCCACGACTTACAAGGGTATATAAAGACCCCTGGACGTCCAACCAAGTGTTGGGGTCGAAATCAACTATATCTCTAACTTTCCTAACTTAAATGACTCTATCTGGAAAACTGGCAGAAACAACCGCGGTATTGTCTTGACGACTGCGACTCGGTCACCGCGAATCGTGGGCTGCGGGTATACTGTTTGGAAAGCACACGACTCAAGCTTTCCAAATTGTATTTGCACGCTTTATTTGGAGCACGGACATGGATTCTGCACGTATATCAATTTCGGGCCTCCTGGCAGTCAATCCGAGTCTGGTTCTGATTTTCCTTCCTTTTATGTTGTGCACTTGCTGATATTAGACATCGGTAGGCATTCTTCTTGCTGCAAATCTTCATCTTCATGTGCCAAGCTTGTCTTCTCTTCAAATCTGATCATACAAACATGCAAAGACTTAGGCAGTATAAAATTCTCATTAACACAAATGTCAAATTCAACTAAGAGTGAATTCACCTGTTGTTCTAATAGTTTTGCACGTGCTCTTGTAATTGGTCCAATTCTGATTTCATTGGACTTGTCATGTGCAGCAACATCACTAGTGGAAAACGATGGCAAAGGACTAGGGATGTCCTCATCACCATCCATGCCTAATGTTTACATGGAGATACGGTTTATGATCCGAGGACGGATCTTTCCCAAGGGGGAGGGGATGATGCGGAGCATCCTACGGTCATCTCCATGTACACCTCTACATCTTCCCAAGCCACAAGTGGACATCATCCTTTGGTCATACACATGGACACCACACCGACTCGTCAAGCACCAAGTGGAAAGATGACAAGAGCCCGTGCAAGAGCTATCAAAACTGAGGTTAACTCTCTCCTTGTTGAACCTCCCTTCAACCCACTTGAGACATGGCTACTATCTCAAACGAAGACACTTTGTGTGCTTAGGTACCAAGGAATCAACCAAGGAGAAGGAAAGGAACAAGATGGACCCCAAGAACATGGAGAGGATTTGTGCTTAGCCCAGAAATACTGTTACAACCGGTCAACTACCGGTCCACCGGTACAACCGGTCCACTACCGCCCACCTACCGCTCCGCGTACTGTAATCGAGCGGCACAAGACCGGTACCACCCCAGTTGTTCCCATAGTTGCAGTCTGACTGGTACAACCGGTCCTCCCACCAGTACAAGCGGTCTGTACTTCCGCGAACACCTCTAGGAAGAGATACAACCGCTCCAAGCTATACAACCGGTTGAGTGACCGGTACAACCGGCCTGCCTATGCATAGTGAAAGGGCTCACGACCCATGTAACCCCAACTTACCCCTTGGACTATAAGTACTCGTCTCCTAGCTCCGAATTAGGGTTAACGAAGTATATGAGATCATTAGAGAGAGCTTTGCTCCTTGTACATCCCTCTTGGGGATCAAGGCCTCCTCTTGGAGAAGGATCCCCATCATAGGATCATCAAGACCTCCTGAGGGAGAAGGATCTATCTAGATCATCAAGACCTCATCTCCTCTTGGATTTGGGATGAACTCTACCATGTATCTTCGTTCCCTTTGATTGTTCATGTACCTTGTGAATCTTGTGTGTTTGTTAGTCAAGTGGATGTGTGATTGGATTTGTTCTTGAGTGTTCCTCTTGTGATTTCTCCCCCATTTCCCCCGTGTGTTCTTCGTGTTCTTCCTTGAATCCACCTCCAATTCGTGAACATCGGGACAAATCGGGGCACTTTGGCCTGTGCCCTACATCCACATGCTAGTTCTCGGGAAAGTAGCAAACCTTGACGTCGGTTATTCGCCCAACTTAGGGGCAATACTTTTGCTACACCTCGCGCATCAAGAAAATCATGCACGAGGAGATATCGTGTGTGGAGGAGTGATCACCATGTTGGCCAACTCCCTTGGTCTCAACTACAATCACCTTTGCCCCATTGTCGGTAACACCCTTGTTAATATTCGTGTTCTCACTAGCACTGGAATGGTAGTAGTTCATAATGGCCGTCATTGCATCAGAATTCCTGGGGTGGCATACTTGTTGCCTACTCCTATGCCAAACCGCTTTTCTATAGAACATGGACAATTGCATTATGTTGCGCAGGAAGGAGATGCAGCTTTTGACCAAGAAGGCCTAGAACCAGAACAAATAAATGAAGAAGATCTAACCGCCGACAAAGAAGAGGAGCAGTCCCAAGAGCAGCCACAACAAGGAAGCTACACCACCTATGCCGATCTCAATAGCCTACAGGGCTCTATCCAAGATATGAGCAACCTCGCCGAGTCTCTTCGAGGCACGTCCGCCTACATGAACATGAACTTCTCCAACTAGAGCCAAGGATGGGCTCCTGACCAACCGCAGCAATGATCCCGCCGGTTTGGGCTTGCAAAATCCTAAGCTTGGGGGAGGTCATCACCAATTCTACATCAAGATGTGGCGGTATTATTTGAATAAATTGTAATGAGGTTGTACTTAAGCTCGTGGAGCTTCAAAACACTCATGTTGGTTTGTTTCAACACTTTGCTTTTATTTGCTTTCGCTTTTTATTTGCTTTTGCCTTTGCGATTTTTCGTTTGCAAGTTAGTTTTCAAAAACCCAAAAACCAAAAAATAGAATAAGCTTTGCTTTGCTCTTTATTTTGCCCCTAGGAGTTCGTTTGCATTTTGTTTTCAGAGGAGTTGATCTATGCCGGACAACGGGGAATGCAAGAGTAAGGAAGAGAAGTGTGTAAATTCGCAATCGTGAAGGTATGTCCTATGACTCCCATCTTTTGCACTTGAAATACTTAGAGTAGATGTAGTAGTAGTATGTGTGATATGTGCAAATGGGAGTAAGTCTTGATAATGAAGACAAAGCTTTTGTTCTAGTAGCTGAAATAATTTTGTAGCCTTTGTTCTGTTTAGTTTAGACAACCAAGACTTGCCATGGTACTATTTTTAATTGAAATGATCTTAACTAAGAATAACCATGCACAAAAGAAAGTCTTCAAAGACTTGGGAGTTGAGAAAATTGTAGTAGAAATGATGTTTGAAATGCTCAACCCCATGTTGTTAATTTTAATAGACTTGATAGCACTTGTGGCTAAATTGTCTGGAGGAACTTAGTTGAAGGGTATACGAGATTATGCCAAAAACATGTGTTGTATCTCTTACATGGTGCTTCAGCTTCTCGTTGATGTCATGGCCCTGCTACTCTATGCACGTGTATGTGTGTAAATGTGGCTTCGTCACCTTTCTTGATATTATGCTGAGGACTCCGCTAGCTAATGAACGATCCACCAAGAGCGATAGCTCGGATTTCGGCTATGAGTTTGTTACTGTACGTAGTGGCAACACTACAAACGCATATTATTCGGCTTTCTCTTGAATGGGTGTGTATGTGGTAAATAAAGGGGGGCTGATCAACAGAGCTCGAAAGAGACATATATCAGAGATCCATAGTTCCCAAACATTAAGCCACAGCAAAACTCTATGCATGATCACTTATTTGGCATAATCCCTTCACATGACAACCAAAGTTCCAGCAAACAATGATTGAAATGAAGTGCTTAAGAGCCTTGAGGAGGAAAAAATTGTGGGTGTGCTTATGAGCACTAGAGCATCATATATTTCTACATGCTTTTCACTCCCTAACATGTGTTTTTATGGCTCTATCAAAAGAAAACTCTTCCTTGCATTCCCTGCAAGCAAGTGTTGTCTAGAATAAATAGAATAGAGTGTTGCAAAGTTGTTTTATCTAGTAGATCAAGAACTTTGTGTTGATTATCTTTGCTTCACTAACACTTGCACTATAACCATGCCACCCTAAAGCTATGCTAAGTTTTTAGGTCAAGAAGCGGAGGGCTATCTAGGCGTACCAATCGTAAGTGAACCAAAACCTTCTCATTATTTTGGTTTAAACAACTGAGTTCCTTATGATTCATATTTCTCCTTATGTTGCTCGAGGACGATCAAGTTTAAACTTGGGGGAGTTGATGAGTGATATTTTTACACTCATTCACCTTTGTTTAGACCGAGATATTTCATTTAAAAAGAGATATTCGCTCCGATATTATCACTAATGATTAACAATTGTAAAGGATTCCATAAATCCTCTCTTTGATGTGTTTCCACAGGAAATGGGCTAAAAAGGGAAGGAATCATGTGTGGGAATGGAAAGGAAGGAGAATGGAAGAAGAAGGAATCAACATGAGGCATTTCTGCGGAAACAAAGCAAAAGACGACGTTCCATATGGGTGCCCGTGCCCATATGAGCGCCTGTATTGCATGGAAACCGAGGCAAATCGTCCACCTATACAACTTTTATAAAGTTGTATCATCAGTAGCCAGAACACCTTCATCATCATCTTCATCCACAGACCCTAGCCGCAGCCATTTCCATCTCCATAGCCACCATCACCACCATAGTGCTTCCTCATCTAGTTCATACGTGTAATCGTGCATCGCAGAAGGCATCCATTGTAAGACATATTTGCAATCAATCAATCTTCAAGATGTGTTCTTCAATGTTTTCTTCTCGCGATCTGATCTCCATGTGTGAGTAATATGGTAAGGTATGGGTTGAGGCATGAGCCTTGCAACCCTCTGTATTTGTTGTGGGGATCAATGGAAGAGCTTTGAAATAACGTCCCGTATGTGTGAAATAAAATTGTTCCATAGATGTCTCTTGTCTTGTCCGCGATCTTCATCCCTGCAGGTCCAGGATCATGGAGATCGAGCACCGGTTAGGCTAGGAGCAAGGAGACCATGAAGTGTTATATCGAACACCGGTGACAGTAAGGTTTAGTAGGGTAACATGGATCATATCCTTGGGGATACATGAGGTGTAGTCATTAAACGCCCAAAGCTCTTGTCTGATTTTATTATCCTAATTATTGAGGCAACCCCGCGCGACGGGTAGGGCCTGCGGTAGGACAACTAATTCTTGATGAAGGACTCACGCCGGTCAAGATGTTATTTGGACACATCCCCCACTTCGATCCGTAACAAGCACATCTTGATGAGTGACTTCCAGCACACAAATTAAGATCATATATGGTCCCAACACAAATACATGGTTATAAGCATTAAGACCTCATACCCGTACCTATTTTTATTATAAGTGTTCGAATCACTATTCCGGTCAAAAGCTGGATTTGACACTTTGACAAAAGCTTGCTAGAGACCATCGCTTCAAGGGAATCTTCCTCTCGTGGGTTCGATAACCCAGGGTCACCTCTGGGAAATAGGTGCGGCATACACTTTTCTATTCCATTGCCGGATCAATAAAAGGAGGTATCATCTGGCTTCAGGTCCTCCCCCGAAGCTTCTAGGGTCCCTCCTGTTCCAAAAAAACTCGTCAAAAAGTTTCATAGCGTTTGGACTCCGTTTGGTAGGGATTTTCTGTAAAACCAAAAACATGCAGAAAATAGCAACTGGCACTAGGCATTGGGTTAATAGGTTAGTTCCCAAAAATGATATAAAATTGCATATAAAGCATACAAGATTGATAATATAATTGCATGAAACAATCAAAAATTATAGACACGTCGGAGACGTATCAGTTATCATGTGCTATTCCCTTTGCTTCGCGATACTTTACAAAACCCGAGGTGAGATATATCGGTATCCTCTTGAGCCATAGACATGCTCACTACACCGGTCTCCTAGTTACCGTTTTTGCTCTTCTTTCTCGTTGACATGTTCCGGCATCCCTGTGACATAGTCACTTGTTGCTACTTGTGAGCAGCGTTGGGCTTTTCCCCGAAGAGGAAGGGTGAAGCAATATAGTAGCGGATAAGTATTTCCCTTAGTAGAGAACCAAGGTTATCGAACCAATAGGAGAACCACGCAAACACTCCTTAGCAGTACCTGCACACACAAGAGCAAATACTTGCACCCAATGCGGGCAAGAGGGTTGTCAATCCCCTTGTACTCGTTAATTGCAAAGATCAAATCTGATGTTGGTAGATAGATAAATTGCAAAGTAAAATAAAAGTAAACAAATTGCTGCAAGGTATTTTTGGTTTTAGTAATATGATTAAAGTAGACCTGGGGGCATAGTTTTCACTAGAGGCATCTCTCTCATAAAAATAGCATACGGTGCGTAGACAAATTACTTTTGGGTATTGATAGAAAAGCGCATAGTTATGAATGTTATTCATGGCATGATCATGTATATAGGCATTACGTCCGTGACAAGTAGACCGACTCCTGCCTGCATCTACTACTATTAGTCCACCAATCGACCGACTCCTGCCTGCATCTATGGTATTAAGTTCACGAAGAACAGAGCAACGCTTTAAGCAAGATGACATAATGTAGATAGAATAAAACCAATCAATATGATTAAACCCCGTAGTTTTACCCTTAGTAGAAACAATACAAATACGTGCCTCGCTACCCCTTCTGTCACGGGGTGAGGGCACCGCAAGATTGAACCTACTACTATGCACCACTTTTGCTAAAGATCAATGAATCAACTTGGCCAAAGAAAACCCATAGATAGGGAAGCATTACATAGCTATAACAATCATACATAATAAAGTTCAGAAAAGACTCAATTACTTTCAATGAATAATCTGATCATAAACCCACAATTCATCTGATCCCAACAAACACACCGCAAAAGAAGATTACATTGGATCAATCTCCGAAGAGAACATTGTACGAAAGATCAAAGAGAGAGAGAAAGCTATCTAGCTAATCACTATGGACCCGTAGGTCTGTGGTGAACTACTCACACATCATCGGAAGGGCAGCAAGGTTGGTGTAGAAGCCCTCCGTGATCGATTCCCCCTCCGGCAGAGTACCGAAAAAGGCCTCCAGATGGGATCGCGGGAAAACAGAGACTTGAAGCGGCGAAAAAATTATTTCAGGTGGCTCTCTGGGGGTGTTGGAATATTTTAGAATTTATAGCACTGGAATTAGGTCAGACGGAGCCACGAGGGGCCCACAAGGCACAAGGGCGCGCCTACCCCCCCCCCCCTCCCCGGGGCGCGCCCTGTTGCCATGTCGTCTCCTCGTAGGTTTTCTGGTCCTCCCCCCGAAGCTTCTAGGGTCTCTTATGTCCAAAAAAAATCTTCAAAAAGTTTCGTAACGTTTGGACTCCGTTTGGTATAGATTTTCTGTAAAACAAAAACAAGCAGAAAACAGCAACTGGCACTAGGCACTGAGTTAATATGTTAGTCCCCAAAAATGATATAAAATTGCGTATAAAGTATCTAAGAATGGTAATATAATACCATGAAACAATCAAAAATTATTGATACGTCGGAGACGTATCAGCATCCCCAAGCTTAATTCCTGCTCAAAAATTATAGATACGTCGGAAACGTCGGAAACAATCAAAAATAGTTTTTCATGATGAATGCTACCTAGCATGTTTGTGATGTAATCTTCTTACGGTATAAATATTGAAAAACGATGAAGTAATTGATATCAACATAATAATATCCATGAAGACAAGAACATAATCATTACTTTTTCAAAATATACGATGCTCAACGAATGTTATCCCTACTCATTGAATTATGTAAGCATGGCATGACTCTGCCTTCACCGCATAAATATAAATCATGAGCACCCCGGTGTCAAACCAAGCAATTGTATCATACTTTTTCACGCGCTTCAGCATTTTCAACTCCACTCAATACATGAGCGTGAGTCATGGACAAAGCACTACGGTGGAATAGAATGCGGTGGTAGAGATTAATAAGGGAAGTCAAAAAGGAAGAAAGTCTCGCATCAACTCAGCAGATCAATAGGCAATAGAGAGGCCTATCAATCAATATCAATGCGAGGAATAGGGATTGCCATGCAACGGATGCACTAGAGATATAAGTGGGTGTGCATCCAACTTGCTTGCTCATGAAGACCTCGGGCATTTGAGGAAGCCCGTCATCGGAGTATACAACCCAAGTTCTGTAATGAAAAATTCCCACTAGTATATGAAAGTGACAACTCAGGAGACTCTATATGAAGAACATGGTGCTACTCTGAAGCACAAGTGTGGTAAAAGGATAGTAGCATTGTCCCTTCTATCTTTTTCTCTCATTTTTTAGAACAATCTCATGGACCTCATCCCCACATTTTGTAGGACTCATCAATCTCCATCATTCTTTTCCTCACTGGGACAATGCTCTAATAATGATGATGATCACACTTTTATTTACTTACAACTCGATAAAACTGAAACAATATGACTCTATATGAATGCCTCTGGCAGTGTACCAGGATGTGCAATGATCAAGCGTAACATGTATTACTATAATGAATGGTGGCTTTGCCACAAATGTCATGTCAGCTCTATACGATCATGCAAAGCAATATGATGATGAACACACATGTCATAAGATGGAACGGTGGAAGTTGCATGGCAATATATCTCGGAATGGCTATGGAAATGCCATGATAGGTAGGTATGGTGGCTGTTTTGAGGAAGATATAAGGAGGCTTATGTGTGATAGAGTGTATCATATAACGGGGTTTGGATGCACCAACAAAGTTTGCACTGACTCTCGAGGTGAGAAAGGGCAATGCACGGTACCGAAGAGGCTAGCAATATGTGGATAGGTGGGAGTGATGTATTTGTCCATGAACTCACATTAGTCATAAAGAACTCATATACTTGTGAAAGTTTTATTAGCCCTTGAAGCGAAGTACTACTCGCATGCCCCTAGGGAGGAGGTTGGTAGGAGTTAACCATCGCGCACCCCCAATTTAGACAGCACTCAAGGATTTCAATCAGACATAAAAATGCTCAAACTTCCCCACCATGCCATGACAGACACTTAAATGAGTAGTACATAACAAGCTTTAATATCGATATTTTTACTAACCAATGATCATGAACTAATACCCTTTCATATTACGACATCAATATAATTAACTCATACATTTCATATTTAGTGATCTACATGAAAGTTTTTATTATATCACTCTTATATACCTATCATTTTCAGACTAGTCTTATAACCCGTGCACATTACCACTTCCTATTTAGGACTCTCAAAAAGATTTAAGTGAAGCATGAGAGTGCAATAATTTCTACAAAATATATAACCACCGCTGTGCTCTAAGAATATAAGTGAAGCACAAGAGCAACTGCATAGCTCAAAAGATATAAGTGAAGCTCATAGAGTATTCTATCAAATCATGATGAATGTGTGTCTCTATCAAAAGGTATGTCCAGCAAACAATGATTGTGGCAAACTAAAAAGCAAAACAAACTATGGCACAAGACGCTCCAAGTAAAACTCATATCATGTGATAAATAAAAATATAGCTCCAAGTAACATACCGATGAATTGTGGACAAAAGAGGGGATGCCATCCGGGGCATCCCCAATCTTATACGCTTGGGTCTTCCTTGAATATTACCTTGGGGTGCCTTGGGCATCCCCAAGCTTAGGGTCTTGCCGCTCCTTATTCCTTTACTCATCGTGATCTCGCCCAAAACTTGAAAACTTCAGCACACAAAACTCAACAGAAACTTCGTGAGATCCGTTAGTATAATAAATCAAAACATCCACTTTAGGTACTGTTATAAACTCATTCCTAATTGTTCTCGCATAATACCTACAGTATTCTAACTTCTCCATGACTTATACCCCCCGATATAATCCATATCATCATAAAACAAGCACACTATGCAATAAAAATAGAATCTGTCTAAAACAGAACAGTACGTAATGACAGAATATTTATCCATACTTATGTAACTCCAAAAATTCTTAAAATTTAGAAAATCATAAAAAATTTGTATGCCAATACTGTATAAAAATTTCAGATTTTTTCGACATTCCATGTGGCAGCCCGAGACTGACGCTCCAGATGCCTTTCATGTTTTTGTGATAGCCGCGTTAATTATTTGTTTGTTGCAATCATCATCGCATCATTCGCATTGCATCGGCACTCCGTTGCCGTCATTTTATCAAAACTCGTAACCATTCGTAGTTGCCGCGTCTCTCTTTGTCTCCGTTGGCCTTTTGTCAGACCCATTTGTCTTCGTTGACCTCTCTCAGACCAACCGAACCGCTCTCTTCTCTCTTTTCTCTGAGCCCAGCAAACCCCCCTCGCAACCTTGTCTGAAACTCCCCCGGACCCGAACCGGGCAGTCGTGACCAGTGGGTCCGAATTAATCCCGAAATACCCAAACATCTTCGGTTCTTTGTTTAGAGCACCCGGAGCCGTCCAATCTAAATCGGATAACCCCAAACCTAGCCCACTCGCTACGGACAACCCTAGACCAATCCCTAAAACCTAGGCCTCCTGTCCCATCCATCCCCTCGGCCATCGCCACTCCACTTCCTCGGGATCCCTCCCGATCCTGTCTCCTCCACCTCTATTTCCCCAATCCACCAACCAGCCACCACCGAAACCTTCCAAATCCGTCGATCCATCCAACCTCCTCCCTGTCTCCTGGATGCGTTCGGCCGCCCGTAGCCGCCTTCGTTCGTGCGCCTGCGTGCCCGAGGAAACGCATGAGGCTGTGCCTCCTTCGTCCCCGCAACCGAGGCCTCCACGCCGGAGCCACGAGCGCCACCGCAGCAGCAGCTCCAGGAACGCATCGCTCCTCCCCCTTTCTCTCCTCCTGCATGTGCTCTCTCCTTCCTCCTGCTTCTCTCTCTTCCTTCGCCTCACATCTCTCTCTGTTGGCTGTTCAGGGAGCAACCAGGGTCGCCCGATGGAGCTCCGGTTCAAGCCCTGCTGACCACCGCTGCCTTTTGGAGCGCCCCGACGCCGGATCTCGTTGTACCCAAGCTCCCGCATCTGTTCTGCAGCGCCCGAGCTAGGAGCTTGTCCTCGAGCACACGCCCGAGCCTCCAACGCGCGAGCTCACGCTCGAGCTCTCCGGCCTCGATCTAGTGCCGAGGGCTTCATCCTCGCGCCGCCAACTCGCCGGAGTAACCGTCCTAGGTCTGGTGAACTCCTCACCTCGAACCCGTCCCCTCCTTTATTCATCTCTTCTCTCTCTCTAACCTCTCGTTCTGTCCCTGTTTTACCATGACGCCTCGGCCTCCTCTGCTTTCCGCGTCGCCGCTCGAACGCCATGGACGTCGGCCCTCTGCTCCAACCACCGTCGTCGCCGCTGGGAACGGGCTCCCCCACCTTGGATCTGGCCATCCCCGTGTCGTCCCTGCCGCCAATTCCTGCGCCGTGCCATGAGCGTCTCCTTTGCTCGGCCTCGTCAGCATCTGCACACGCATCCTCTAGCCGCGCGTGGAGTCAAGCGTGTTGACCGCGTCCCTGCCTCGCCCGATCGCCTCTGCTCGCCCGCTTGGACCTCCTCTGCCCCAAGCCTGGCCAATCCGGCCCAGCTCCACCTTCAGCCCCAGGCCGTTAGGTGAGCTTCGATTGATATCCGCCGCCCGCGTGCGCGATATATTATGCTGCGCCCATCTCCTGTGTAGCCCAGTTCTGCCCAGATTCGGCCCAACATGCTTTTTTTCCTGTCAAGACGAATTTATCAATTTTCTAGGACATGCATAGTTACAGAAACTGCCATTGTTTTGACATACCCATAAATAAATATCCATGGATCCGAATAAAACATGTCATATATGAAACTTGAGTAGAATTTCATGTAGTTTCATAATATCCAACACTCATCCATGTTAAAAATGTTTAAAATTCTGTTTGCATTTAATTTGCATAAATGACATGCTAAAATGATTTATTTCATAACTAAATAATCATAGCTCCGAATTAAATAAACTTTATATGTAAATGGAGTAGAAAAACATGTAGATTAACATGGTGCACTTTCTTTTTCTGTTTAGCAACTCTAAAATTGTGTATAGGGCAGAACAGTAACAAATTCGAAATTTGCAAATGGGAATTTTTCGGAATTGTTTTGTGTTGTTTCCGGCCTCATTTAAATTGCCTAGATAGGTGGTTCATTTATGCTTCATCTCTTGCCATGTTTAACAATATTTAATCTTGTCATGTACATAAATGGGAGCGACCTAAATTATAATTGAACGTGGAGTTTCGTCAATATGCAACTCGTTGCATATTGAGCTTCATTTAATGTGTAGTATTTGATTGTTGCATTTTGCCATGCCATGCATCCTTAAACCGGACATGCATCATACTTGGTTGTGCAACATGTCATGATTATGCTTGTTTGTTTACCATGTTGTTTGCTTCTTTTCGGTTGTGCTTCTTCTCGATAGTTCCGGCAACGTTGCGAAGTGTGAGGATTCGTTCGACTACGCTTGTTCATCTACTTCACGGATTCGGTCTTCTTCCTAGCGGGATTTCAGGCAAGATGACCATTATGTTGGATATCACTACTATCTTTGCTTGCTAGTTGTCTCGATGCTATCGTTATGTCTCGCTACCTACCACTTGTTTGTCAGCCTCCCAAATTGCCATGATACAGCCTGTAACCTTCCACCATCCCAGCAAACCATTGTTTGGCTATGTTACCGCTTTGCTCAGCCTCTCTTATAGCGTTGCTAGTTGTAGGTGCTGTTGCCGGTTGTTCCATGTTGGGACATGGATATCACGGGATATCACAATATCTCTTATTTAATTAATGCATCTATATACTTGGTTGAGTGTGGAAGGCTCGGCCTTTTGCCTGGTGTTTTGTTCCACTCATGCCGCCCTAGTTTTCGTAATACCGGTGTTATGTTCCTTGATCAGCGCTTCTAACACATGTGGGGTTTTATGGGGTCCCCTGATCATTCATTTTAGGATAAGACTTCTCCAGCAAGGCCCAACATTGGTTTTAACATTTGCCCAACATAATAATATTGATTGTAAAATTTGACGCATAGGGAGTTTGCGCTACCCGGGGATTTTAATTCAACATAATACAGGTGGGCCAGCGCCGATGGTGCTGGTCCAAAACTAGAGCACTGTGTGGGGCCGCCCCTTGGCAACTTGGGGTCTTTTGGTACCTGTACGCATCGCTTATCTGGTCAGGGCCTGAGAACGAGATATGTGCGGCTCCTAATGGGGTGTCGGCACGCCGGGAGGTCTTGCTGGTTTAGTTTTACCTTTGACGAGTGGCTTGTCCACCAGGATTCTTTATCGTAAGCAGCGTGTTATCACGGTGTGAGGATGTTCCATCGGATGCGTGTTGTAATTTATAATGGACTACTTGGAGCACCCCTGCAGGGTTAAATCTTTCAGAAAGTCGTGCTCGCGGTTATGTGGCAACCTGGAAATTTGTAACCTCCGGTTGTAGAGAACTTGACACTGAATCTAATTAAAATACACCAACCGTGTGCGTAACCGTGATCGTCTCTTTTCGAGGGAGTTCAGAAAGAGAACACGGTGGGGTTATGTTTGACTCGTAAGTAGGTGTTCAGGATCACTTCTTGATCATATTAGATTGCGACCGATATGCGTAGTTTACTCTTCTTATTCTTGTACTCGTAAGTTAGCCACCATACAAATGCTTAGTGCTCATTCCATACCCATTAAGCTTTGCTAGTCTTGATACCCATGGTAATGGGATTGCTGAGTCCTCGTGGCTCACAGATTACTACAACAACAGTTGCAGGTACAGGTAAAGCGATGATTTGACGTGAGAGCGATGCTTGTTCTATTTGGACTTCTTCTGCTTCTTCTTCTTCGTCGATCATAGGATGGGTTCCCGGTTGGCAGCCTGGGACTAGCAGGGTGGATGTCGTTCTTCTTTTTCGTTTGATTTCATCCGTAGTCGGATCCTGCTCTTCTGTATGATGATTGCTATGTATTGTTGTATTGATGTATTCATGTTGTAGCTTGTGGCGAGTGTAAGCCTTTATCTGGTATTCTCACCTATTCAGTACATGGTATGTTGTAATGATATCCACCTTGCGAAGCGTCTTCGATATGCAATTCTATCCTTAGTGGAGCTTCCGAATTACTTGAGGATAGGACCACATATTGGGCGTTACAAGTTGGTATCAGAGCCTCAACCGACCGCAGGAGCCCCCTTGATTGGTCGAACCGTTGGCGAGTCTAGAAGAAAAACTATTTTGAGTCTAGTTATATATCGGAGAGTAGGAATTCTTTTTTACTCCTCATCCCCATTGTCGCTCTAGTGAGGAATTGTGACGTAGGTGTTTTGATTCTACTACTCTTCTCACTCAATTTTTTTAGGATCACGTGGGTATTTTCGGAATTGTTGCGATATCGGTGTGACAGAATTCTGTTCTTGGTGCCTCCTGACCATATGGATTGGACCCGGGGAGTTGAGCTCCAAGGGGTTCTTGTCACATTCGCTATCGTTTCAGTTCCTGAATACCAGTGGACGCCGACATCGAAAGACTCTTCTATCTTGTTTGTGGTGAGATAACCTCGACGTCACCCAGTACTGGGGAGATAGTTCGGGAGTACTGCCACGGCTAGCATAGTGTATGTTTTTTTGAAGGTCTGAGGTAGACGAATTTGCGGAGTTTCTCGGTTGTGTGTTAAGGGTTGCGGATGCAGTTGCAGCTGATTAGGTTGTTGTTTGCTATGAGTAGGTTCCTGGACCCGTAACCTGATCGCATAACCAAGAAGTTTCGGGAGTTCTTAGGTGGAAATTCAAGTAGTTACCTAGGATTATCCTTCCAACAAATGCATGACGGGTTATGTATTTGTTTCCGGCTTATTCTGCAAGCCAAATCCTTTATTTTGTTGGAGTTTGGTATTCAAGTTGCTTCGAAGTCAAGTGTTGATTCCATACTTTTCCTAAGCGGTGTTCTCGTATTTCTATGGGAGTGCTAATCCTTCTTGATCATCAAGATTTTCATGTAAATTCTTTTCACCCGGTGTGCTTCTCTTCGAGTTAATCCGATCCTTTCAACATTTGCAAGATCAATTCTCAGTTTTCTCAACGGCGTTCGTTTCACCCGTCCCAAGTTGTCTTTATTTTTCCCACCCTTCCACCCTTTTTCTTCATGGAGTTAGAGATCTCAAATCAAGTATCCATTTTATTCATGTGAAGTCTCTCCATTCTTTTCTTTCAATGTTCTTACCCGATGATTTCTCGTGAAGATGCTCAGGAGCTACAAGTTCATCATTCTTCGTTCTCGTTTTTCTTCTCCGGAGATTTAATTCAAGCTTTCCATGTTGATCATATCTCTTTCTTTGATTCAAATGCTTTTCCATGTTGGAAATTCTTATTCAAGCCTATCTTGTTTATTCACCTCTCTCTATTTCTTCTCCGGAGTGCGGAAGATATGATCTCAGAAGATTCATCTTTCCATTCAAGACCCGTTTGTTCTATTTTGAGGTTTTTATTTCATTCAAGCCATTTAAATCAACCGGTGCAATCTCTTCAAGCGATCATTTCCAACGGTGTTTCTTTTGAGTGGGCCCATAACCCACGGGTCTTTTCCCAGGATCTTACCCGACTCTTATAATTTTTTGGAGTTATTCCCAAATTCTTTAAAAGTTTGACATAAGAATGAATTTCGTCTGTCATATGCCTTCTCCAAGGTCGCTTTCAAATTTTTGTCGTCTTTGGCTCAGCCTTTCTATTCTTCATTATTCCGGAGTATCTAACAAATTCTTCATGGTGGTTCGTCAAGGATTTAATTCATTCTCGAGATGTTCGTCAAGATTCTTGTTGGAAGATTCTTTGTCTTGCATTTCTAAGTGCAAGTCATTCTCCTTATCTTTGGAGATGGTGTTATAGCATTCTTGATTAATGAGGAGTCTCGAAGAAAAAATATTTGTCAAGAATGAGATATTTAAACCCATCATTTCGTTCTCGTAGCTATCTTGGTATAGATTTCACCTAAAGCCTTTCCTAAGGATTGTTGCTATTTGCGGTATTTATCGATGATCCAAGTTCTCAATGTATCCTCTTGGTGAAAGAAGTTTTGCATATCTTGTTGCTCCCAAGCAATCTTTGTTTCCGTTAGTAGCCGGTTGTCATCTCACAATTTTGAGATGTTTTCCATAAGCCCACAACAAGTTTATTCTTTACGTTGTTGATTTTCCAACAACTCTGTTCAATCCTTCTTTGTAAGGATGCTTTCCAAATTCAATTGCGGTAGAAGTTGTCATTTGCTTCTCCGTTCTTTTCTTTCCAATGATTTAGCTTCTATTCTTTCGTTCCGGAGGCATTGTGATGTTGCTCTCTTCAACCCATTATCTCGTTTCGCCAAGATCATGTTCTTTCCTTGCTTATCCATTTTATCGGAGTGTTATGTTCTCTTTTCAAGTTCTTTTCATCTTATCAAGTATTCCTTCTCTGTTCTACCGGAGTGCTGCCCAAATTATTTCCTTCTCATTCGTTGTCTATCTCGTTTAAACCTGGGTGGTTTCAAATTCTTTCGTATCCCTTGCCTCTCATTTCAACCGGAGTCTTTTCAACTTCATTCGTCTCCATTGTATTCTCTCCTTTCTTTCAAGTTTTGCAACCTATAAAGATTCTTTGGTTTCACTCGTTGGTCGAAGAAGCAACTTTGTTTTACCTCTTCCTCTTCTCATTCCTAAGATCTCGGTGCGAGATCTCTTGTAAGTGGGGGAGTGTTGTGACAGTCCAAGACCGACGCTCCAGATGCCTTCCATGTTTTCGTGATAGCTGCGTTAATTATTTGTTTGTTGCATTCATCATCGCATCATTCGCATTGCATCCGTCATTTTTTCAAAACTCGTAGCCGTTCGTAGTTGCCGCGTCTCTCTTTGTCTCCGTTGGCCTTTCGTCAGACCCCTTTGTCTTCGTTGACCTCTCTCAGACCAACCGGACCGCTCTCTTCTCTCTTTTCTCTGAGCCCAGCAAACCCCCCTCGCAACCTTGTCTGAGCGCGCCAAGGTGGCTTGTGGAGGTTGTGGGCCTCCGTTTGCGTTGATTCCACCTCCCAAAAATCACATATATTCCAAAATAATTCTCCGTAAAACTTTATTGCTTTTGGACTTCGTTTGATATAGATTTTCTGTGAAACAAAAAACAAGAAGAAAACAGGAACTGGCACTGGGCACTGGATCAATATGTTAGTCCCAAAAATAATATAAAATGTTGCCAAAAATATGTGAAAGTTGTAGAATATTGGCATGAAACAATCAAAAATTATAGATATGACGGAGACGTATCAGCATCCCCAAACTTAATTCCTACTCGTCCTCGAGTAGGTAAATGATAAAAAAGATAATTTTTGATGTGGAATGCTACCTAGCATAATCTTGATCATATAATCTAATCATGGCATGAATATTTAGACATGAGTGATTCAAAGCAATAGTCTATAATTTGATATACAGACATCAATACTCAGGCATCCCAACAAACAATCATGTCTTTCAGAATAGAAATGCTAAATAACGTTATCCCTACAAAATCATATAGCCTTGTCATGCTCCATCTTCTGAACACAAAATATAAATCATATACAACCCCGATGTCAGTCGAGCAATTGGTTCATACTTTTTAACGTGCTTCAGCTTTTTCAACTCCCATGCAATACATGAGCGCGATCCATGGACATAGCACTATAGGTGGAATATAATACGGTGGTAGAGATTAATATGGAGAAGACAAAAAGGAAGAAAGTCTCACATCGACGCGGCTCATCAACGGGCTATGGAGACGCCCATCAATTGATATCAATGCGAGGAGTAGGGATTGCCATGCAACGGATGCACTAAGAGCTATAAGTGTATGAAAGCTCAACATGAAACTAAGTGGGTGTGCATCCAACTTGCTTGCTCGAAGACCTCGGGCATTTGAGGAAGCCCACCATCGAAATATACAAGCCAAGTTCTATAATGAAAAATTCCCACTAGTATATGAAAGTGACAACATAGGAGACTCTCTACATGAAAAACATAGTGCTACTTTGAAGCACAAGTGTGGAAAGGATAGTAACATTGCCCCTTCTCTCTTTTTCTCTCATTTTTATTTTTTTTATTTTTTTTCTTTTTTTCTTCTCTTGGGATCTTTTTGGCCTCTTTTTTTTCTTTTTTTTATTTTGTCTGGAGTCTCATCCCGACTTGTGGGGGAATCATAGTCTCCATCATCCTTTCCTCACTGGGACAATGCTCTAATAATGAATAATGATGATCATCACACTTCTATTTACTTACAACTCAAAAAATTACGACTCGATACTAGAACAAAGTATGACTCTATATGAATGCCTCTAGCGGTGTACCAGGATGTGCAATGATCTAGTGTAGCAAAGATATCAAAAAACGGACAAGCCATGAAAATATCATGCTAGCTATCTTACGATCATGGAAAGCAATATGACAATGAATGCTCAAGTCATGTATATCATGATGATGGAAGTTGCATGGCAATATATCTCGGAATAGCTATGGAAATGCCTTAATAGGTAGGTATGGTGGCTGTTTTGAGGAAGATATAAGGAGGCTTATGTGTGATAGAGCGTATCATATCACGGGGTTTGGATGAACCGGTGAAGTTTGCACCAACTCTCGAGGTGAGAAAGGGCAATGCACGGTACCGAAGAGGCTAGCAAATTGCGGAAAGGTGAGAGTGCGTATAATCCATGGACTCACATTAGTCATAAAGAACTCACATACTTATTGCAAAAGTTTATTAGCCCTCGAAGCAAAGTACTACTACGCATGCCCCTAGGGGGGAGGTTGGTAGGAGTTAACCATCGCGCGCCCCTGACCTCGACGCAAAGGAAGACACTCAATAATAAATCATGCTCCAACTTCTTAGCATAACTAAAGACTATACGTGCATGCTTCGGGAATCACAAACCTTAACACCAATATTCTTACTAAACCACAATTATTCACTAGTACCATCTTAATATCACAAAACTATTGCAAGGAATCAAACTTATCATATTCAGTGATCTACAAGTTTTATGTAGGATTTTATGACTAACCATGTGAATGACCAATTCCTGTTGACTCTCTAAATAGATATAAGTGAAGCAAGAGAGTTTAATTCTTTCTACAAAAGACTGTACTCTAATAAATATAAGTGAAGCAAAAGAGCATTCTACAAATAACGGTTTTCCAAGTGTAGAGAAACAGGCATCCAAACTTCAAATGATATAAGTGAAGCACATGAAGCATTCTATAAAGCCATACTCAAAAGATATAAGTGAAGTACAAAGAGCATTCTATAAATCAACCAAGGACTATCTCATACCATCATGGTGCATTATTAAAAGAAAAATGAAAAGCACACAACGCTCCAAGAATTTACGCATATCATGTGAACAAAACAAAAACCGAAACATACCGATACTTGTTGAAGAAAGATGGGATGCCTTCCGGGGCATCCCCAAGCTTAGACGCTTGAGTCTCCTTGAATATTTACTTGGGGTGCCTTGGTGTC
Source organism: Elymus sibiricus (assembly GCA_039707655.1). Taxonomy (NCBI): domain Eukaryota; kingdom Viridiplantae; phylum Streptophyta; class Magnoliopsida; order Poales; family Poaceae; genus Elymus; species Elymus sibiricus. Next base: position 201,784,740 of record CM077668.1, read on the forward strand.
AGTTCTAAATCCGGCATATCTCGTAGTAGGGGTCCTAAGCTAGGCGTCTTGGAGCGATGGTAACATGGACACAGGATTTTACCCAGGTTCGGGCTCTCTCGAAGAGATAATACCCTACGTCCTGCTTTTGATTGTATTCATATGGGGTGTAGTACAGAGTACATGTATCTACCACGAGATTGTTCTAATGAATATGAGATGATCTATCGACTAGCCTGGCCTCGGTTTATATATGCACCAGGGGCCTAGGATAACAAGAGTCCTAGTCGGCTACGTCGGTGGAGAGGAGTCCTTGTCTTGATCACCAAGTCTTGTGGAATCTTCCTTGTATGTGTGATGGGCTGCCCGAAGTGGCAAATGAGTGAACCGCCATGGGGGTCCTCGTCCCGATCCACCTGGTCGGGACACGATGTGATGAGTACCCCCTAGTCCAGGACACCGTCACTTGGGCATCCCCAAGCTTGAACTCTTGCCTCTCCTTATTCTCCTCATATCGATACCACCTCGATCTTCGAACACTTCATCCAAACAAAACTTAACCGAACTTTTTATTAGCGGGGTTAGTACATATAACATCAAATCCCATCATGTCCTGCCATAACATTATTGTATAATTATAATCAAACATTACCCACTGTATTCTATCACAATTCTATGGCTCCCAAGTCAACGGGGCTCAACAAGATTTCAAACATACGCAAATAATGAAACTATAACAGCAATCTGTGAAAACAGGACAGTCTGTAAAGATGCAGATGGTACATATACTTATGTAACTCAAAAAATTCTGAAAAATTAGGAAAAAATAATAAAAATTCATATCAGTACTATGTAAAAAATTCAGAATTTTTGCACGTACCAGTAAAAAAATTAAATTCACGCACTACAGCAAAAGTTTCTGTTTTTGCACCACACACACCAAACAAGCAATTTAAACATTCTAAAGGTAAATCTTGGCACATTATTTTTATAATACAATGAATTTGTACAAGGGGATAATTATTTTTGTTGAAAAGTTTCTGTAATTCAAGATTCACAAAGTTTCCATGGGCATGAACAAAGTTCAAGGCATGCTCCCGCTTCCACGGTGCTTGTCTTTCTCACTTTCACTTTTCTTTTTGTAAAGTTTTAAGTTCCCCTCTATATTTTTTTGTTTTTAAACTTTTTTAAAAGCACACAACAGAAATAAAATGACTCTCTAAAACTTTCGGGTTGTCTCCCAGGCAGCGCTTTCTTTAAAGCCATTAAGCTAGGCATAAAGTGCTCAAGTAATTGATCCACCCGGATCCCAAGGTATATCAAAGCCAATTTTAATTAACAATGATTTGTAATTTAGTAGTGAGCACAAAGCAATATATATCATGCAATGACGAAGTCTAACTCTCTTCCTATGCATTGGCATGTCATAAAAGAACAATTCATGCACATCAAGTAAAGGCCAATACATAGCATAAACAGTTTCTTGCAATTTTATCGTATTGGAAACATAGAGAGGTGGAGATGTAGTTCCTCTCTCATAATAATTGCAATTAGGAGCAGCAAGCACATGCATATTATATCCATCAAAATCATCATGTGCAACGGTAAAACGCAACCCATCAATATAAACCTTAATAAGTGCAAACTTCTCCGATAAAGTGTAGTTGGGAGAATTCAAAAAGATAATAGGACTATCATGTGTGGGTGCAATAGCAACTATTTCATGTTTAACATAAGGAACTAGCAAGTTCATCTCCATAAGCATCATTCATATTGGCATCATGGCCACAAGCATAGCAAGCATCAAGTTCATCAAAAAGGGATATTTCAAACGAATCCAAGGGATCATAGCAATTATCATAGCATTCATCCTTTGGTAAGCACAAAGGGAAATTAAACAATGTATGAGTTGAAGAGTTATTACTCTCATTAGAAGGTGGGCACGGGTAGCTAATCCGCTCTTCCTCTTTTTGTTCTTCGCTCTCCTCGTCATCTTTTTCATCTAATGAGCTTACAGTGTCATCAATTTCTTCTTCCATAGATTCCTGCAAAATATTAGTCTCTTCTTGGACAGCGGAGGTGTCCTCAATATATTCTTTCACATAAGCATTAGAAGCATAGTTTTCATAGCAATATTTAAGTATGGCAAAATTTTAAGATTTGTAAAGAGTAGCATCATACTTTTCAATCAAAGAAGCAATTTCATAAGCACCCTTAAAAGCAACAAATTCTTCAATTTGTTCAATATCATAGTAACTATAAACACCCTTAGCATAAGAAGATAAGATATCATTATCCTTAAACTCACATTGGTATTGAAGGTATTTTTTAGGGTCTTCAGAACAACAAGTAAAATCATGCATTTCACATAAATTCCAAGCATAGCAATTCAAAGTATTAATATGATGCCATAAGAGTTTCCCCTTTTGAGACAAGCGGTGTCGCACAAAATAAGCATGCTCATCTAATGATTTTCCCTCAACTAAGCTAGTTGGGTTTTCAGCACGAGCACAAAGGGATCGAAGATGATCCAAGTAGAAAGCTTCAGCAGTATGATAGATTTTGGGTGGTTCTTCAACCATTGGTTTAGCAAGTACAACTAATTTTTTTGGTATTTTACGTTTCCTACCCATAACTAAAGATAGAAAACAAGAGCACAAAATAAAAACTACTTAGTGATAAAGCAAACAACCACACATGAGAATATCAACCCCACGCTATTGCTCCCCGGCAACGGCGCCAGAAAGAGGTCTTGATAACCCACAAGTATAGGGGTTCAATTGTAGCTTTTTCGATAAGTAAGAGTGTGGAACCCAATGAGGAGCTAAAGGTAGAATTAATATTCCCTTCAAGTTCTATCGACCACCGATACAACTCTACGCACACTTAACATTCGCTTTACCTAGAACAAGTATGAAACGAGAAGTACTTTGTTGGTGTAATGCTAGAACTACTTTGCAAGTATAAAAATAGGAGTACTTTGCGAGAATAAAATTACGAATAAATTGCGATAAAATAAAAGTTAGTTGTTTAGTAGAAAGCTTTTGTAACACAAGAGAAAGATTTGTCCATAGGCAATCGATAACTAGACCGGTAATCATTATTGCAATTTTATATGAGGGAGAGGCATGAGCTAACATATTTTCCGTACTTGGATCATATGCACTTATGATTGGAACTCTAGCAAGCATCCGCAACTACCAAAGATCATTAAGGTAAAACCCAACCATAGCATTAAGTAACAAGTCCTCTTTACTCCCATACGCAACAACCCCCTTACTCGGGTGTAAGCTTCTGTCACTCTAGCCGCCCACTATAAGAGAATTATGAACGTATTGCAAACCCTACAGCGGGAATCCCTCATGCTTGCGCGACACGGAGGGCACCATAGGACAGCACCAAAATAAAACATACAACTCATACCAATCACGATCATCAATCAACCCATAGGACAAAAAGAATCTACTCAAACATCATAGGATGGCCACAAATCATTGGATAATAATATGTAGCATTAAGCATCATGTTTAAGTAGAGAATTACAGCGGGAATAGAAAGGTTACACCGCTGCATAGAGGGGGAGAGAGTTGGTGTTGACGGCGGCGAAGTTGTTGGTGTAGATCGCCGTCACGATGATTGCCCCGGCGGCGTTACGGCGCCACCGAGTGAGAGGGGGAGAGAGCCCCCCTCCTTCTTCTTCTTCCTTGGTCTCCCCCCTAGATGGGAGGAGAGTTTCCCCTCTGGTTCTTGGCCTCCATGGCACCCGGAGGGGCGAGAGCCCCTCCGAGATTGGATCTCTCTCTCTCTCTGTTCTCTTCTGTTTCGCGTCCCCCTTTTCTGGCCTTTCACCGTTTCTTAAATATCCGGAGATACGTAACTCCGATTGCGCTGAAATTTTAACACCATTTTTTTCTCGATATAAGCTTCCTTGCGGCCGACGAAGATCCCCAACCGACTTACGGTGTGCCCATGAAGCACCACTGCACGGCCGGGGGGTGGCGCACCAAGGTGGCTTGTGGAGGCTATGGGCCTCCGTTTGCGTTGATTCCACCTCCCAAAAATCACATATATTCCAAAATAATTCTCCATAAAATTTTATTGCATTTGAACTTCGTTTGATATGGATTTTCTATGAAACAAAAAACAAACAGAAAACAGGAACTGGCACTGGGCACTGGATCAATACGTTAGTCCCAAAAATAATATAAAATTTTGCCAAAAATATGTGAAAGTTGTAGAATATTGGCATGAAACAATCAAAAATTATAGATATGACAGAGACATATCAGATGGCTCCGCAACATCGTCTTGGCGAGGATGCTTCTTGCCGCTGACCGTTGGCTTTTCATCGCCGCCGCTGTCGTCTTTGTCGTTGATGTCCTCCTCGTCATCCTCCTCGTTCGAACATTCCTCCTCCTCATCATCATCGTCATCGTCTTCATCGTCCTCCGACGGGTCCTCTCTATCTGGTCGTCGTCCGACGACTTGGGCGGCGGCGTCCCTTCCATGATCCGGATAAAATCGAGGTCAGGGCTCGACGCCGGACTCATGGAAGACGAGCGGGATGATTCCGAGTTTGACCTATCATCGGGCGGAAGACTGCTGGCGGAACTGTCGTCCTCGCTGTCGCTCGACATGGCTGTGGTACATACACAAAGCAAGATTGCAGAGTGTGTGTAAGTGTGTAGCGCGGCCGGCCGGGACGATGAAGACGGTGGAGACTGAAGCGGGGTATGAAGAAAAGAGGAATGGCAATTGAAGCGGGGGATTGACGGTTTTTATTGGCGCCTTGGCAGGCGGTTAGAATCCTGATATAATCAACCGCAATTATTAGTACCCAGTGGCTCCAAATTCCCGCGGTTGCGCAGTTCTCAATGTGATAATTACACACACAGGTCGAAGCGTCCAAATGTGAAACAAGCAGTTTTCATAGGACAGTTGTCAAGCAATAGATGAGCTCTGCTTATTGATGTAGCCAGTAATAATCAAACAAAACCCCTAATCATCATTACAAACAGCGCATAGAAGATGGCTAATGCGACAACTACAACTACACATGCTAGTTCCTTCTTGTCTCTTGCTTTCATCTGCTGCCTGTGATTGAGTCTTTCTTGCTTCATCGTAGTGATTGTACACTCCAGATCAGTCAGTTTCTTCTTCAGCTTTACGTTATCTTCTGCGAGCTTGGTGATAACACTCCGAGCCCTGCCATGCCATTCATCATCCAATCAGTTAACAAAGGCACAAGCCTCATATCCCTGCCAATGTTAAATATTCAGGATGGGCGGGGGCATTAACTCAACTTAAATGATGAACTTAGCACTAACCTCTAAGGGGCAACTGAGAAACCATCTGCCAATGTCAAATCCCTCCGTGCATACACATCGAGCGAGAGTGTGTCCGTGCGCACAACTCAGCTTTTGGTACTTCTCGGTAGCACAAAACTCGGAGTCGAACTCATGTTGCGGGAGTCTGGAGTCATAATTCGGATCCGGCGGTTGATCACTTTCCTGGGTGGGGGAGCGGGGGTCATTGAGGATGGATTGAGTAGGGAGCTACTTTAATTTGGACATGCTAAAAAAGATCAGGATTGATTGGAACCTGATAAGACGATTCAGATCCGTAGTACACCGGCCTTCTGATGACCTTAGGCAAGCGCTCGGCGGTGACCGCCGTCGTGGCGGCACCGCCCATCGCGCTGCCGAGAGCGACGATACGAGCTGGAGCAGTCGCACCGAAACCATCAGCACCACTCGTCTGCATTCCCCCAATGTCAGCGCCATGCGAGGGAATTTGGGGGCTATCTAGGGATTTGGGGGAAATGGGGAAACTGTGGGGATCTGATAATGGTCGGGAACTACTTATCGCACTCTGTTGTAAACGGCACACGGTTTGTACATATCGTTTGTGTTCGATATTACAACTTCACACATGATTTCCACACGAAACCGTGTGAGAAGACAACGTGCGTGACACACAATTCCTGTGACATAACCGTATGTGATGTACTACCCGGTACATATGGGGAGCAATAATGGAGTTAGTACTGTAAACAGCCACTCTGCGGATACCCGTCAAAAAATAAAAAACAGCCGCTCTGCATAGAGATGGGGGCGGCGGCCGAGGCAGCGTCTACCGGATAGGAGGTCAATCCTCGGTCGGTTGGTGGTGGCGGCATGATAGGAGGTCAATCCTCGGTCGTCGGCGGGAGATAGGAGGAGATCTCAATCCTCGAGGTCAGCGGCGGCATGATTGGAGCACATCCCTCGCGGTCGAAGGCGGGATAGTGGAGCTCGAACTTTAGGCGGATGCCCCACTAAGCTTTGCTCATCGACCTTGCTGTCTCGGCGTGCCGCGGCATCGCGCTTCTCTGTCTGCTGGGTGGAGGTCGCCGCACGGCTAATTAATTAAGGTATTCTTTTCGTTGAGTGGCTTAATTAAGGTATTCAATTCATAAGGGTAGTATACTGTACTCTGCGTGTAAATTGACTGGTCATTAATTTGTGTCATCGCACGGCTGGATAAAATAATATGGAGCGCCCTCTGTAAATTATGAAAATAAAATCTTGTGATTTATGCACGCATCTTTGGGCATCAATTAATCCATTTATTAATGCTTTTTTGAATTACCCCTCGTGTGGTGCAGATGGAACGAGCTGAATGGATGAAGGATCGAAGAAGCTCAAAGTTTGCGAGTGGCGTGACGGAGTTCATCACATTGGCTGAATGGACAAAGAAGAGAGTCCGTAACGAGGATTACATCCTATGTCCATGCAAGGATTGTGGCAATACAGAGTCACATAAAGTTACAAACGTTGAGTACCACTTATTCAAGCGGGGATTCATGGATGGATATACACGTTGGACTAGACACGATGAAGAGCCGGTCATGGATGAAGGTACCCAGGGTGGCGAGATGCCAAACCCTGATCAGAGTCACATGGATGTTGAATCTAACCTCGGGGCTCAGACGTCAAGCTACCATCGGAACAGAGACAATCGAAAAACCCCACTGGAAAACCAAGACGGCGACGAAGACGACGACCTTGATGGTATGCCAGATTTTGCTGCTATGATTGCAGATTTCCAGGGCCCAGATAAAGAAACGGTTGGGTACAAGGATCTGCCAACCATTGATGCGGACTCAAAGAAAGATTTGTATCTAGGTTGCAAAAAGAAATATTCCAAGTTGAGTTCCACACTGGCGCTTCTCAGATTTAAAGCAGAAAACGGTCTATAAAACAAGGGCTTCACAGAGTTGTTAGGTCTTTCCAAAGACATTCTTCCAGAAGATAATGTGCTCCCCAAAAGCATGAACGAAGCGAAGAAAGTTGTTTGCCCATTGGAACTTGAAGTCCAGAAGATACACGCTTGTGTGCATGATTTTATGTTGTACCGCGGTGAGTACAAAGATTTGCGTGCATGTCGCATATGCAAGCATCCATGATACAAGCGCAGGAAAGCAAAGGACAAGGACAAATTGGATGACAAGATCAAGACAGGAATCCCGTTCAAGGTTGTTTGGTACTTGCCTTTAATTCCAAGGTTGAAGCGTTTGTTTGCAAACCCTAGAGAGGCAAAGAGGTTGCGGTGGCATCATGATGAGCGAATTGCGGATGAATATTTGAGGCACCCGAAAGATGGGGCTCAATGGGAGTCAATCGAGGAAAAGCATAAAGACTTTGCCATGGATCCTAGAAGTATATGGCTCTGGGAGTGTACTGACGGGATGAATCCATTTGGCGATATGAGCACCAAACACAGCACATGGCCGGTGCTTCTGTGCATATATAACCTTGCTCCTTGGTTGTGTATGAAGAAAAAATACATCATGATGTCAATGATTATCCAAGTCCTGAAGCAACCTAGAAATGACATCGACATTTACTTTCAGCTACTGGGAGAAGAACTGCTGACATTGTGGGTAAAAGAGCCTGGTGTAAAATGTTATGATGCTTACAAAAAGGAGATTTTTGATCTACATGCGTTGCTGCTGTACACCATTTAAGATATGCCGGCATTAGGCAACACGTCGGGGCAGAAAACAAGGGGAGATGTAGGATGTGTCACATGCATGGATAGGACAGCGAGTAGATTTCTTCCCAACTCGCACAAAACCGTGTATTTGCGTCATCGTAGATTCTTACGTAGTGAGCACCCATACCGAAAGATGAAAGCTGAATTTGATGGTACGGCAGAGGTAGGTTTGGGCCCAAGACCTTATTCTGGGAAGGAGGTCCACAGAATGGCTAAAGAAATTGAAGTTGTGCTTGGCAAGGGACCCGGTTCGTCGTCGAAAAAAACACCCAGGACGCAAGTGTTTAAGAAGAAATCAGTGTTCTGGCAATTACCTTACTGGGAGATTCTAAGTGTACGTCACTGCATCGATGTCATGCACGTAGAGAAGAACGTATGTGAAAGCATCCTTGGTACTCTGCTCAAGATTAAAGGTAAAACAAAGGATGGTGACGGAGCATGACTCGATATGCTTGGTGATCAAACAGAACGCATGAATGAAGCTGAAGATGGTGACAAATTCCTCCATGTTTGCCAGAGTTACAATTTCACTGCAAAAGAAGCAAAATAGTTCTACAATTATTTGTTGTTAATTAAGACACCCTCTTCCTACTCCGCAAACATCAGAAGTCCCGTGGATGTGAGCACGGGTAAAATGAAGTTGGTACACATGAAGTCACATGATTGCCACGTAATGTTGACACAAATCCTCCCGGTGGCCATCAGGAATTTGATGGACACAGACATAAGAAACACACTTATTGATCTCTGTGATTTCTTCAACCAACTATGGCAGAAAGTGGTAAATCATGAGGAGCTGGATCATATGCAAGAGGATATTGCAAGAATATTGTCCAACCTAGAGATGTTTTTCCCACCGTCATTCTTTGATGTCATGATCCATCTCACTATGCACCTTGTCGATGAGATGAAGTACTGTGGTCCTGTGTTTCTTCGCAACATGTATCCCTTCGAGCAGTTCATGAGAATATTGAAGCGCTATTGTCGGAACCGATGTCATCCAGAGGCAAGCATCCTACAAGGTTATACCGCGGATGAGGTGGTTGGGTTTTGCACCGAATACATGAAACAAAGACCTATAGGTTTGCCCCTCTCTCGCCATGAGGGAAGGCTAGCTAGTAAGCCAATCCTTGCTGGCGCGCCACACGCTGCACCCGGAGATGATACCGATAAAGCCCATTTGACGGTACTGCTTAACAGCCCAGTTCTCGACGCATATGCTGAAGAACACTTGGCGGAGATACGACGAAGCTTCTTACCCATGGTGCATCCATTAGATGTCGTGATGAAGGCGCACAATAAGGACTACGTCAGATGGCTAAAGGATCGTTTGTCACGTGGATCCATGGATGACATTGCAACATGGTTGGCACAAAAGCCATCACCTACGGTATTGAGGTACCAAGCGTATGACATAAATGGCTACACGTTCTACACTGAGGAACGTGATAAGAAGACCTCATATCAGAACAGCTCCATTCGAATAGAATGCATAACTGTAGATGAAGCTGATAAAAGGGTATACTATGGAACCATCGAAGAGATTTGGGAGCTTAACTATGTGAAAGTTAAGGTGCCATTATTCAGGTGCAAATGGGTCCCTCTTAGTTAGGTAAAGGTTGATGAATACAGGAAGACCTATGTTAACAAGACAAAGATGGCATATCACAAGGACCCGTTCATTCTTGCCAGCGATGCAACCCAGATTTTCTATGTGGAAGATCTCTTGCATAAGAACTGCCATGTAGTGATGCGTGGGAAGAGGAGGGTACTGGGCATCGAGGGTGTTGCTAATGAGGACGAGTACGATGAATTTGCTGAGATGCCAGTGAAGGGATCATGCACCAAACATAAAGAGAGGCTTAAAATCATCAGAAATCCTAAGTTCATTCGGGGTCAACCTAATGATCCCAGTTCTCCCATGTACATGGGAATTAATACGTAACACTATTTATTATGTCTACTCTGCAACTTAATTCATTCAATTAGAACTGTCGCATGTACTGAATTGTGAGTTATGCCCGGCCTTCTGTTGATCTAAGAACGATTAATATGTTGACCTTGATATGTCGTCAGCACAGGCAATAAGAGTTTGAACTATTTATGATTGTATACCCTATAGCTAGCACACTCAATTGATGTCACTCCAGTATGTATGAACAGAACATATGCAATCTGGTTTGCAAATAGCACACGGTTCATTCACGAAAGCCGTGTGCCTACCAAACCGTGGCCGATGACCCCTGCTGCGCGCGATGTGAGTCGTGCGCTCTGATTGGCCAGAACCCAAACCCCACGGATCGTACGTCTGCACCGTTGGATGCACACAGATCGAACGACAATCTTCATCCCTTTCATCACCACATGCAGTTGCAGTTGGGATTTGTTTTATATGCACTAAATGCCTGGTAAATGCAAAAAAACTGGCTTGAATATAGGAAAGGAGCCCCGAAATGCGCCAGAAAATCAAACCTAGGGTATAATAGTGATTGCGTACTGTGGAAAACATTTGAGGCGAAACGATGAAGTCGCCAGCACCTGGAGTTCGAATTGCCATGTCTCCTTTTGGAAACTATGATCCTTGTGCGATGCTCCGGTTTCCAAGGAGCGATCATCCAAACTTGTGCCAAACTTTACCAAAAAATTTCCACGGGGTCTTGAGAGTACGCCATGGTGGCACACCGATTTTCGTGATTTTCGGACTCCGTCTGCATTTCCTGTAATTAAAATACCAACAAGACCAATGCCAGTGGCCGCATCTCGCATCCGAAATGTTTGAAAATTCTTCCCATTCCTTGGACATGAATGAAAACATGCAAAGCGACACACAAATGATTTTGTAGACCTGCTTTGCAAGTAGCCCACATGTAGTTGCGGTTGGGATTTGATTTATAAGCACAAAATGCACGATAAAATGCAAAAATGGCTTAAATATAGCAAACGAGACCCGAAATGCGCCAGAAAATCAATACTTGGGTGCAATGGTGATTGTGTAGCATGGAAAATTTTCCGAGGCAAAACAATGAAGTCACCGACGATTGGAGTCTGAATTGCCACGTCTCCTATTGGGAACTATGATCCTTCTTGTGAGATGTTCCGGTTTGCAAGGAGCGATCATCGTAACTCGTGCCAAACTTTACCAAAAAAATTCCACTCGGTATTGATATCGCGCCACGGTGACACACCGATTTTCGTGATTTTCTAAGTCCATCCGCATTTCCTGTAATTAAATTACCAACAAGCCCTACGCCAGTGGCCGCATCTCGCGGCCGATATGTTTGAAAATTCTTCCCGTTTCTCGGACAATGAATTAAAACTAGCAAAGCGACACATAAATGATTTTTACATCTTCTTAGCTAACACCCACATGTAGTTGCAGTATGGTTTTGATTTATATAAACTAAATGCATGGTAAATGCAAAAAATGTCTGAAATGTAGCAAACGAGACCTGAAATGCCCCAGAAAATCAAACCTAGGGGTATGATGGTGATTGCGTACGGTGGAAAGAAGTTGTAGGCGAAACGTTGAACTCACATCTTCGTTTCATAATTACCACGTCTTCATTTCAAACGAAATTATGCTGCTCCTTGATGTAGATGTTTTCCAATAGCACACGGTTTAGTCACGAAAGCTGTGTGCCTATCAAACCGTGGTCGATGACCCCTGCTGCGCGCGATCTGAGTCATGCGTTCTGGTTGGCCAGAACCCAAACCCCACAGATCGTACGTCTGCACCGTTAGATGCACGCAGATCGAACGGCGATCCTCATCCCTTTCATCACCACATGCAGTTGCAGTTGGGATTTGATTTATATGCACTAAATGCTTCGTAAATGCAAAAAATTGCTTAAATATACCAAAAGAGCCCCGAAATGCGCGAGAAAATCAAACCTAGGGTATAATAGTGATTGCGTACCGTGGAAAATAATTCGAGGCGAAACGATGAAGTCACCAGCAACTGGAGTTCGAATTACCATGTCTCCTTTTGAAAACTATGATCCTTCTTGTGAGATGCTCCGGTTTCCAAGGAGCGGTCATCCAAACTTGTGCCAAACTTTACCAAAAAATTTCCACGAGGTCTTGAGAGCACGCCATGGTGACACACCAATTTTCGTGATTTTTGGACTCCATCTGCATTTCCTGTAATTAAAATACCAACAAGACCTATGCCGGTGGCCGCATCTCGCATCTGAAATGTTTGAAAAATCTTCCAATTCCTTGGACAATGAATGAAAACACGCAAAGCGACACACAAATGATTTTGTAGACCTTATTTGCCAACACCCACATGTAGTTGCGGTTGGGATTTGATTTATATGCACAAAATGCATGATAAATGCAAAAATGGCTCAAATATAGCAAACAAGACCCGAAATGCGCGAAAAAATCAATACTGGCGTGTAATGGTGATTGCGTACCATGGAAAAAAAATCGAGACGAAATGATAAAGTAACCAACGATCGGAGTCCGAATTGCCACGTCTCCTATTGGGAACTATGATCCTTCTTGTGAGATGCTTCGGTTTGCAAGGAGCGACCATCGTAACTTGTGCCAAACTTTACCAAAAAATTTCCACTCGGTCTTGAGATCGCGCCACGGTGACACACCAATTTTTGCAATTTTCGAAGTCCATCTGAATTTCCTGTAATTATATTACCAACAATCCCTACGCCGGTGGCCGCATCTCGTGGCCGAAATGTTTGAAAATTCTTCCCGTTTCTTGGACAATGAATAAAAACTAGCAAACCGACACAAAAATGATTTTTACACCTTTTTTGCTAACACCCACATGTAGTTGCAGTAGGGTTTTGATTTATATGCACTAAATGCATGGTAAATGCAAAAAAAATGCTTAAATGTAGCAAACGAGACCTGAAATGCGCCATAAAATCAAACCTAGGTTATGATGGTGATTGCGTACCGTGGAAAAAAATTCGAGGCGAAATGTTGAACTCACGTCTTCATTTCAAAATTACCACGTCTTCATTTCAAACGAAATTATGTTGTTTGTGCACACGGGCTCGTAGAGGCTTCCATTTGTATAGGCCTTTCCGCGCCGCGACCGGCGCCCTTTTTTCACCGAAGCCGCCAACACCCCCCCACCGCCCGCCCCCGTTTCACTCAACAGTCCGCATATTCTACCAAAACTCCATCGCCAGCTCCCCCTCCCCCAGATCCACACCAGAACCCTATCCGGCACCGACGTGCTCAACCCGGCCGTGTGCCCGCTCTTCGGCGTCAACCCTACCTTCGCTGCCGTTCCCAACATGCGACTGCCCATGCCTCACCGTCTTCGTTTGCTCGCCAGCCGCCCTCCACCATATCGATCCTGTACCCCTCGCCTCTCCTGCCGGGTTTGCACAAAAACCTGTCAGTTACCACTCTCCATCGAGGTGAGGCATATTTCCTCGCGATCCCTCTTCCTATTTGGTTCTGTATGTTCCCAAATTGTCTATACAATAACAGAGAGCGTATATATGTTCATTATCTACCTTCCTAACTTGTACATATAAGATGTATTTGTTCCAATTAGCTATTGTCGATTTACAGATCGTGGGCGCCCGAGTCACACAAAATGAACAAATTAGCCAAACATTTTCCAAATTATTACATGACATGTCTAGACAGCTTGCTACCAAGTTGTTAGCGTTATGCTTATCCCCCTTTTCTGAATTTCGCATTTGTTCTCTATAGATGCCGAGTAGCAGCGACAGCACTCATGCTTCAGGCGATGTATCTTCATTTGAGTCCGACAACCCTAGGTCTCCAGCAGATGATCAGGGAACAAGTAATCTGAAATGGGATAGAGCTGCCGCAATCACCCTTCCGGTCAGGACATGGAAGAACGCTCCAAGAAAGCCCACACGCCAGCCTAAAGGTGTGTATGAAGTAACCGACGTCGATTTAAAGTCTTGGGCTCCAACTAAACCAGATAAAGCACGCACGAGGTTCAGGAGTGTGTGTGGATTTGTTGGCAGGGCAAGGCTCAACATTAATCTGCCGGGGTTTCGGAAGGCTGACACAGAAACACGGCACAGGATAGTTCGGGAGATCATGGAACACTTCAACGTTCCAGAGCAGTGGAGAATGCAGGTGGAACACGCTGCACTGAAGAAGGCCAGGGATGCTTGGAAAAACTGGAAGCACCTGTTGTACAAGAAGTACTTGAGTGAAGGCAAGGACCCAATCCCTGCATACCCCCAAATTACAAAGGCAGACTGGGCAGAATTCAAAAGGGTCAGGGAAGAGTTTACCAATAAGAGTGCCAAGCAATCAGAATTTTAGAAGAGGAACACACACACCCACCATATGGGTGTGGCATGGGTGTGGCAGGATACTACAGCATGAAACCGATATGGGACTAGGAGGACAAAGAAGCAGTAGCTGCGGGTGGAAAACCGGCCTTTAGTGAAATCAGGGGCGAACGCGCTAGAGACTACTTGCGGGCACGCTCAAGGAGGCGTGACGACGGTTCTTATTACTTTGAAAACTCACATGATGAAGAACTGTATCGTGTGATGTTAAAGGCTTCCACCAGGAACCCTGGAAGGTTCTATAGGAACTCAGGGCCATGTGACATTCTGTCCGATGCTCTGGCAACAAAAGAGCCCCATGGCCGTGCTAGGGGTATAGGTGTCAATGTCCCACATAAGAGGGCTTTCACACTCAGCAAAGAAGAGAGGCTCGCCATGAAAAAGTGAGGAGTGAACAGAAGAAGGAAGAATTGTATGAAAGGTTGAGGATGGACATGTATCCAAAAGTTTGAATGGAAATTGAGGAGTCAATGATGATGCAGAAGACTCTAACACTGAGAGATAGCCAGCAGACGGGAGGGGAGGCGGGCATGGACGATGCTGCTTATTGCGCGACAGCACCGCACAAGAGTATTTGTGCATCAGCTGACCCCAGCGACACTGAGACTGCAGCTGCGCATGATGATGCTATATCTGATATATCCGGAATGAAAGACATACTGAGGGGCATGCTGACACATTATGAAGGTACGTTAAAATGTGCAACCGCCTGGGTTTTGTCCCCCCCCCCACTCTGAAGGAGGCCTCTTGTTGGACAATGTGCCATTGAAGCCAGGCTGTGTGAAGTGCTACGTGACTGAAGTAAAGCCTGGATTCAATAAATTTGCCCTGAAGAATGTCCTAGGGGACTGTGATGAGGAGAGGACCTTGCAAGAAACACTGTTAAATCATATCCAGTGGCCAAGAAAGGAAATAGACTTCATAGATGAGATCCCTCAAGCCCCGCCAAGAGCAATCAATGTCGCCTGATACGTCTCCAACGTATCTATAATTTTTGATTGTTCCATGCTATTATAGTATCAATCTTGGATGTTTTTATATGCAATTATATATCATTTTTTGGGACTAACCTATTACCCTAGTGCCCAGTGCCAGTTGTTGTTTTCTGCTTGTTTTTGGCTTTTCAGAGAAACAGTACCAAATGAAGTCCAAATGCCACGAAACTTTTTGGAGATTTTTTTCTGGACAAAAGAAACCTTGAGAGCTTCAGGAGGAGGCCAGAAGCCTCACGGAGGCTTCACAAGGCAACAGGGCACGCCCCAGGGGGGAGCGCCATGTTGCCTTGTGGGGCCCACGTGACTCCGTTTGACCTAATTCCACTTCTATAAATTCACAAATATTGGGAAACCCCCAGAGAGCCAGAAGAGAAAACCTTTCCACTGCCGCAAGCCTCTGTTCTTCTCCGATCCCATCTGGAGGCCTTTTTCGGTACTCTGTCGGAGGGGGAATCGATCACGGAGGGCTTCTATATCAACCTTGCTGCCCTTACGATGATGTGTGAGTAGTTTACCACAGACCTACGAGTCCATAGCTAGTAGCTAGATGGCTTCTTCTCTCTCTTTGATCTTCAATACAATGTTCTCCTTGATGTTCTTGGAGTTCTATCCGATGTAATCTTCTTTTGCGGTGTGTTTCTTGGGATCCGATGAATTGTGAGTTTATGATCAGATTATTCTTGAAAAATATTTGAGTCTTCTCTGAACTTTTTTATGCATGATTGTTATAGCTTTGTATTTCTCTCCGATCTATCGGTTTAGTTTGGCCTACTAGATTGATTTATCTTGCAATGGGAGAGGTGCTTTGTGATGGGTTCAATCTTGCGGTGCTCAATCCCAGTGACAGAAGGGGACATGACACGTATTTGTATTGTTGCCATTAAGGATCAAAAAGATGGGGTTTATTCATATTGCTTGAATTTGCTTCTCTACATCATGTCATCTTGCTTAAGGTGTTACTCTGTTTTTATTAACTTAATACTCTAGATGCATGCTGGATAGCGGTCGATGAGTGGAGTAATAGTAGTAGATGCAGGCAGGAGTCGGTCCACTTGTCTTGGACATGATGCCTATATACATGATCATTGCCATGAATCCGTCATAATTATTTGCTATTCTGTCAATTGCCCAACAGTAATTTGTTTACCCACCGTATGTTTATGTGCTCGAGAGAGAAGCCTCTAGTGAAAACTATGGCCCCCGGGTCTATCTTTATCATATTAAAAACCTAAAAATACCTTGCTGCAATTTATTTACTTTTATTTTATTTAGTAGTTTGTTTATCTATTTACCTCGATAAGATTTAATCCTTGCAAGTAACCGCTAAGAGGATGGACAACCCTCTTATTTGCGTTGGGTGCAAGTGTTTGCTCTTGTGTGTGCAGGTGCGCTTAACAGAATTTTGCTTGGTTCTCCTACTGGATTGATAACCTTGGTTCTTAACCGAGGGAAATACTTATCTCTACTGTACTGCATCATCCTCTCCTCTTCGGGGAAATACCAACGCAGACTACAAGTAGCAGGAAGAATTTCTGGCGCCGTTGCCGGGGACACATCATCAAAATTACCAAGTACCTTCGCACAAATTATCATTTAGTTGCATTTACTTTATTTACTTTTTATTTGCATTTGCCTCTCGTTTTCATCTCCCCCACTTCTAATTTTTTTTTACAAAAACACAAAAATATTTTATTTGCTTGTTTGCTAGTTTGCTTTCTTGCTTCACCATTATGGCTTTCGCTCGTTACTACCCCTGAAAATGAAGTACTTAATTTTAAACAAAGGGGAGGAGAGAATTTAAAAGATTCTTGGTATAGGATTTGCGATGCTCAAAATAAATCAACTAGTAAGCAATCCACTACCGTTTTTCTTCGAAATTTTTATGTGGGAATTACTACTTGGTATAGATTTGTTCTTGACACTATTACCGGAGGGAATTTCTTGATGTGTCCCACTTCAGATGCTTTCAATGCTATGGAAATTTTAGTGGGTTCACCCCCTATCATTATTAATGAAACGGCATTAACTTTGGAGCATGTTATGCAAAGGTTAGAAGCTATAGAAAATAAAATGCATACTATTGAACATCTTGAAAATTTAGATAAAAAGGTCCACAATCATATTACTCAATTTGGTTCTAAGGTGGGAATTGCTTTGAAAACCTTAAAGGAAAAGGAACCAATAATTAACAAAAGGATAGACCAAAGCTCCGCTAGAATTGATAAGTTGGAAGAAATTATCAACAACTTGGGTTCAGCTTTTTCCTTCACCAAAAACATTGATAGGACTCCTCCAAATAAAAATTGCAAGTTTATATATGTTCCTAAGGTCAAGGGCGCTACTTCTAGTAAAGGGAGCGAGGATCTTAAAATGATTAGTGTGCACCCCAATTTCACTGATATAATTAAGGAACCTATCCATAAAAATAAGATTGTTGATTTTGTGCCTAGAAGTGTAATGATGAGAAACTCCTATGTTAAATCTACTAGAAAAAATGGATGCGTGATTGAGAAGTTAGAAACCAAGGATGACAACACTTGAAACTATGCATTATGCCTAGCTAGGGGCATAAAACAATAGCGCTTGTTGGGAGGCAACCCAATGAATAAAATAAAATTTTGCTTTTACCTACTGTTTTTGTGTGTTTGCATGATTATAGCTTCTGTTATGATTGTGTTTTTATGTTTTAATTAGTGTTTGTGCCAAGTAATACCTTTGGGATGATGTTGATGATAGTATAATTGATGCTGTTTGGAAAACAGTAAGTTTTGCGTCCAGTGCTGGAATTTTAATTCTGTACTGGAGCGTCATAAAATCTGAAATTTTTACACAGTATTGGTATGTGAATTGTTTACGTTGTCCTAATTTTTCAGAATTTTTGGAGTTACAAAAGTATGGCTTTTAAATAGATCTTTACAGACTGTTCTGTTTTAGACAGATTCTGTTTTTGTTGCATAGTTTGCTTATTTTGATGAATCTATGGATCGTATCGGGGGGTATGAGTCATGGAGAAGTTGAAGTATAGTAGCATTATGCCAATATTAAATATGAATCAATTTACAACAGTACCTAAAGTTTAAGATTTGTTTGTTATACTAACGGATCTCGCGAGGTTTCTGTTGAGTTTTGTGTGCTGAAGTTTTCAAGTTTTGGGTGAGACTACGATGGATAAAGGAATAAGGAGCGGCAAGAGCCTAAGCTTGGGGATGCCCAAGGCACCCCAAGGTAATATTCAAGGAAGACTCAGGCGTCTGAGCTTGGGGATGCCCCGGAAGGCATCCCCTCTTTCGTCTACAATCTGTTGGTAACTCACTTGGAGCTATATTTTTATTCATCACATGATATGTGTTTTACTTGGAGCGTCTTGTGAAATAGTTTGTTTGCTTTTTAGTTTGTCACAATCATCTTTGCTGAACACACCTTTTTGAGAGGACACACATTATTCGTGATTTGTTAGAATACTCTATGTGCTTCACTTATATCTTTTGAGCTAGGCAGTTGCTGTAGTGCTTCACTTATATCTTTTAGAGCACAGCGGTGGTTATATTTTAAAGAAATAGTTGCACTCTCATGCTTCACTTATATCTTTTTGAGAGTCTCATGGTAGCAATGGTAATATGCACGGGTTCTGAATTTGGTCCTGATATGATAGGTATTCAAGAGGGATATAATAAAAACTTTCATGTAGATCACTGAATATGATAAATTTGATTCCTTGCAATAGTTTTGCGATATTAAGATGGTAATATGTGGGAGGTATTAGTAGATAATTGTGGTTTAGTAAGAATAATTGTGTTACGGTTTGTGATTCCCGAAGCATGCACGTATGATCTGTCGTTATGCTAAGAAGTTGGAGCATGATTTATTATTGATTGTCTTCCTTTGTGTGGCGGTCGGGGGCGCACGATGGTTAACTCCTACCAACCTCCCCCCCTAGGGGCATGCGTAGTAGTACTTTGCTTCGAGGGCTAATAAACTTTCGCAATAAGTATGTGAGTTCTTTATGACTAATGTGAGTCCATGGATTATACGCACTCTCACCCTTCCGCAATTTGCTAGCCTCTTCGGTACCGTGCATTGCCCTTTCTCACATCGAGAGTTGGTGCAAACTTCGCCGGTGCATCCAAACCCCGTGATATGATACGCTCTATCACACATAAGCCTCCTTATATCTTCCTCAAAACAGCCACCATACCTACCTACCATGGCATTTCCATAGCCATTCCGAGATATATTGCCATGCAACTTCCACCGTTCCGTTTTTATGACATACATCATCATTGTCATATTGCTTTGCATGATCATATAGCTGACATAGTATTTGTGGCTCAGCCACCATTCATCATTGTTATACATGTTACGCTAGCATCATTGCACATCCTGGTACACTGCCAGAGGCATTCATATAGAGTCATATTTTTGTTCTAGTATCGAGTTGTAAGAAAATAGAGGTGTGATGATCATCATTATTAGAGCATTGTCCCAGTGAGGTAAGAATGGTGGAGACTAATGAGTCCTCGAAAAAGTGGGGATGAGGTCCATGAGACCGTTCTAAATAAAAAAAGAGAGAAAAAAAGAGGCGAAAAAAGAGCCATGAAAAAAAAATGAGAGAAAAAGAGAGAAGGGGCAATGTTACTATCCTTTTCCACACTTGTGCTTCAGAGTAGCACCATGTTTTTCATATAGAGAATCTCCTATTTTGTCAGTTTCATATAATAGTGGGAATTTTTCATTATAGAACTTGGATTGTATATTCCGTTGACGGGTTTCCTCAAATGCCCGAGGTCTTCATGAGCAAGCAAGTTGGATGCACACCCACTTAGTTTTCATGTTGAGCTTTCATACACTTATAGCTCTTAGTGCATCCGTTGCATGGCAATCCCTACTCCTCGCATTGACATCAATTGATGGGCATCTCCATAGCCCGCTGATTAGCCTCATTGATGTGAGACTATCTTCTTATTTTTGACTTCTCCTACTTATCTCTACCACCATACCCTATTCCACATATAGTGCTATATCCATGGCTTGCGCTCATGTATTGCGTGGGAGTTGAAAAGGCTGAAACGCGTTAAAAAGTATGAACCAATTGCTTGGCTAAAACCGGGGTTGTGCATGATAAATACTTTGTGTGAAGAAGATGGAGCATGACAGGACTATACGATTTTGTAGGGATAACGTTCTTTAGCATTTTTATTTTGAAAGACATGATTGTTTATTAGTATGCCTGAGTATTGATGTCTTTATATCAAATTATAGACTATTGCTTTGAATCATTTGGATCTTATTATTCATACCGTAAGACAGAGATTACATGATGAAACATGATACGTAGCATTCCACATCAAAAATTCTGTTTTTATCATTTACCTACTCGAGGACGAGCAGGAATTAAGCTTGGGGATGCTTGATACGTCTCCAGCGTATCTATAATTTTTTGATTGTTCCCTGCTATTATAGTTTCAATCTTGGATGTTTTTATATGCAATTATATATCATTTTTGGGGACTAACCTATTAACCTAGTGCCCAGTGCCAGTTGTTGTTTTCTGCTTGTTTTTGGCTTTTCAGAGAAACAGTACCAAATGAAGTCCAAATGCCATGAAACTTTTTGGAGATTTTTTTCTGGACAAAAGAAACCTTGGAAGCTTCGGGAGGAGGCCAGAAGCCTCACAGAGGCTTCACAAGGCAACAGGGCGCGCCGTGTTGCCTTGTGGGGCCCACGTGACTCCGTTTGACCTAATTCCACTTCTATAAATTCACAATTATTGGGAAACCCCCAGACAGCCAGAAGAGAAAACCTTTCCACCACCGCAAGCCTCTGTTCTTCCGCGATCCCATCTGGAGGCCTTTTCCGGTACTCTGCCGGAGGGGGAATCGATCACGGAGGGCTTCTACATCAACCTTGCTGCCCTTCCGATGATGTGTGAGTAGTTTACCACAGACATACGGGTCCATAGCTAGTAGCTAGATGGCTTCTTCTCTCTCTTTGATCCTCAATACAATGTTCTCCTTGATGTTCTTGGAGTTCTATCCGATGTAATCTTCTTTTGCAGTGTGTTTGTTGGGATCCGATGAATTGTGAGTTTATGATCAGATTATTCATGAGAAATATTTGAGTCTTCTCTGAACTTTTTTATGCATGATTGTTATAGCTTTGTATTTCTCTCCGATCTATCGGTTTAGTTTGGCCTACTAGATTGATTTATCTTGCAATGGGAGAGGTGCTTTGTGATGGGTTCAATCTTGCGGTGCTCAATCCCAGTGACAGAAGGGGACATGACACGTATTTGTATTGTTGCCATTAAGGATCAAAAAGATGGGGTTTATTCATATTGCTTGAATTTGCTTCTCTACATCATGTCATCTTGCTTAAGGTGTTACTCTGTTTTTATTAACTTAATACTCTAGATGCATGCTGGATAGCGGTCGATGAGTGGAGTAATAGTAGTAGATGCAGGCAGGAGTCGGTCCACTTGTCTTGGACATGATGCCTATATACATGATCATTGCCATGAATCCGTCATAATTATTTGCTATTCTGTCAATTGCCCAACAGTAATTTGTTTACCCACCGTATGTTTATGTGCTCGAGAGAGAAGCCTCTAGTGAAAACTATGGCCCCCGGGTCTATCTTTATCATATTAAAAACCTAAAAATACCTTGCTGCAATTTATTTACTTTTATTTTATTTAGTAGTTTGTTTATCTATTTACCTCGATAAGATTTAATCCTTGCAAGTAACCGCTAAGAGGATTGACAACCCTCTTATTTGCGTTGGGTGCAAGTGTTTGCTCTTGTGTGTGCAGGTGCACTTAACGGAATTTTGCTTGGTTCTCCTACTGGATTGATAACCTTGGTTCTTAACTGAGGGAAATACTTATCTCTACTATACTGCATCATCCTCTCCTCTTTGGGGAAATACCAACGCAGACTACAAGTAGCATCGCCCTTCAACCGGCGACTCTCTCCTTGCCACAGCAGCTCTCGCGTGCTTCCCCCGAGGAACCTAATACTCGTAATCCGACGGCTGATGCATCAACCTGTGATCAGCCCACCCGACATCGTGTCGTACAGGCCATGTCATTGTCCGCCCCTGAGCAGCCAGTGGCAAGGCCTACAACTGCTGAAGACGCACCACCGGTTCAGATGCCGGCCACTGAAGCAGCAGGGGGAGACACAGCGGCACCGCATGCTCAGCAGACCAACTCGGTGGAACAGACTGCCAAGCAGTCAGAAGGTCCAGAACCGCCTGCTCATCAGTCCATCGATTCGCAGCCGCGTGATTAGCATACCGATGCATCGGCACTGCCTGCTCAGCAAACCAACGCGTCGGCACAGCCTCCTCAGCACACCGACGTGTTGGCACCACCTGCGCAGAAGCCCGACATAGCTTCACCGCCTGGTCAGCAGTCTGACGCCTCTACTCCTACAGCTCAGCAGTCCGTCACAGCAGCACCGCCAGCTCAGCAGTCTGGCGTAGCTAAACCGTCTGCTCAGCAGCCCGTCGTATCTTCACCGCCTGCTCAGCAGCCCGTCTATCAACAATCCAAACCTTGCACCCGAAGTGCTTCAAGTACCAAGAGGAAAGCGGCCATGGCCGCACCCGCAAGGAAGCCGTCCCTGAGACCAAGGAAGAATGCGAATGATAGCCTCTTACTAAAAGCACTCATTGCCCAGAACCAAATTACTAGCAAGTTGTTCGAATCGGAGAGTTATACTGGTTCTGACAGCTTGCCCGATGAAGAAGTCGAAAGGATACTTGCTAAAAATAAAGCAGACGTACTTGTAGCACGCAAGTACGTCCACGGCCAACCATTTATTGTTGACGAATAATTAGAGGAGTGCAGTTCTAGTTGCCGCAAGTTACATAAATATTGCATGCATGCAATGTCAGAAGGTTATAAGGGTCTGCTAGTCCACTACGACAGTGATCATTTCGGTCACGATCAATTAACCATCAGTGTGGGATTCGAGGACTTTCATCTCTTCTTCAACTTCTATGTGCTCGATATGACTCTTGTTAAATGCTTGATGTTGTAAGTACTTCACCAACTCTGATCAACTTCTCCATACAAGGCTGTAAACAAAAAAAAGCTAACAGTATTGTATTCCTCTCACGGGATTGATCACGCAAAGAAAAATGGAGGCAGTATATTTCATAGATCCTCATGTAGCAAATGGCATATTATTACGTGGTGGCACAGATGATCGGGAGTGGGCCATTGGCAAGGTCGCCAGTATCTTGTGTCGCACGCCTCGTGCAGAACTCTTTCTCTGGCCATATCATGAAGGGTAAGTCAAATAAGCAACCACACATACATTGACCGTCTTTCACATTTTGTCATAGTTCGTAAGTTCATGGTTTTCTTAATATGTAGCATTCACTGGATCTTGGTAGTCATTGCTCCAAACCAGAACGGAGTTTACTACCTGGATTCTCTCAGAGATTCAATAAAGCCTCAGGATCTGATGCATCTTCAGCAATTCATGGATAGGTATTGAATTCTATGATGTTAAAATTTGCATTCATATCTGGTCCAAGAACCGAGTATGTGGAAATTCATCTTCATTTGCAGTGTGTTGGCATCATGCATAATTAAACGAGGGAACCAGTTCAAGAGTGCACTACCTCTGCAGCACGAGATCATTTACCCGGTAATACACCGAAATCCGTTATTTTCGGAAAATGTATCCAAATGTTTGCAAATACCTTTTCTTACGCTAGTCTAATGTTCAACTTTCTAAATAAACCTCTTTCTATTTCTCCCCAAATAAAAAATAAACATCTTACACCGGTTAGGTTGCTCCTAATAGGGCAAATACATGACTAATTCTGTACAAAAAAATTTAGTGTCCTCAACAACAACCAAGGACCAACCTTTGTGGATACTATGTCTGCAGACACATGATCTCCATCTTCAAATCTACTGATTGTTGTAACGATGCACGCAATTTAGCACCAGTAAGTCTGTATCTTAATTAATATCTTCTACTCCACTCGTATGGCACATTCTGATCTAAAAATCATGCAGCTCATCTTTGAACCGATGACCCCTGAACTGCTCCTCCCTGGTGAATTGATGGAGGTTAGGAGATTTATCAGCAACTTCTTCCTGAATCACTTCATCAATCCCACTGGTGATAATGAAGATTTCAGCATGGCTGTTCCTGAAACAATGAGTAAACATTCAACACGAGTTAGTCGCTAAACATATACGCATGGATGCATTGTTTTCCATGTGATGAGGTCTTCGTATTTCGTACACTATGATTATGTACTGCATTTGTCGATAAATCAGTGGAATTTAGCTAGCATTTGTTCAATTGCATATTGTTGCGAATTTTGATGAATGTTCGTCCTATGGACACTATTTGTTCAATTGCATATTGTGGCGAATTTGCTATTTGCAGGGCAATTCAAATGCCCTATTTTTGCTTTAACCTGGCCATTGATGCGCACACGACTCGACTAAATGAGTGAGTGCGATCCAGAACGGAAAGCACATGCCACTCATAGCAAAACCGTCGGTGATACGCAACAAATCGCAGACGGTTTTGAGCACTTCTACGTGTGCGTAGGGGCTCTTGAACTGTTTGTGATAGCACATTATCGCACACGAGAGCTTAGAGGAAACCGTGCCCAATGCAAAACACAATCCCACTCGTAAATTGTTCAGGAAACGTGTGCGATGATGTCATGCATGGCAGACGGTTGCCATATAATACTCGTGTGCGATGGGCCACATATCGCACACAGTTTCTATGATGGCCCGTTTGCGAAGGCAAACGGGCCAATGTGAAACACCGTTTGGTTTCCCTGCCCAATTAGAAACGTTTGACTCACCAATCCCACACGTGTGCCAAAAATATAGTGTGTGCGATATGTTCGTGCATCGCATACGATTACATTTGATGAGGCGTCTGCATCAGCTCTCCCTATCGCGGACGGTTTCTGGGTCGTGTGGGAAGACCCCCCCTATCGCACACACAGGCAAGGCGACGGTTTAAAACTCTGTCGCGAAAAGGGGGTAAAAACCGTTTGTATAGCAGCTCGTTGTACCAGTGAATATCAAGCATAGTAAGATCCACGGGTACATAATTTCTTTTAGCAATTATAAGGACATCATTAATTCTACCCAATGGTTTTTTAATAGTTGAATCCACTAAATGCAAGTTAAGGGAACGTTCATCCATATCAGTGAGACCTAGAACGTCACATAAAGATTTTGTTATAGTAGAGACGCTAGCACCTAGATCACACAAAGCATTACATTCATAATCTTTAATCTTTACTTTAATAGTAGGTTCACATTCATCATGTAATTTCCTTGGAATTGATACTTCTAATTCTAGCTTTTCTTCATGAGCTTTAATCATTGCTTCTACAATATGTTTAGTAAAAGCTTTATTTTGTTCATAAGGATTAGGTGAATTCATCATGGATTGCAACAAGGAAACACATTCAATCAAAGAGCAATTATCATAATTAAAGTCCTTGTAATCCAAAGTAGTGGGCACATCACTATCTAAAGTCTTGACCTCTTCAAACCTACTTTTGTTGTTTTTATCATTAAGATCATCACCATCCGAACACTTGGGATGCCTTTTAGCTAAAGTTGACTCATCTCCAGTCCCTTTTTCATCAAGTTTTATATTACTAAACAAAGATTCAATAGGTGTCACACCAATCATTTTAATATCCTCACCATGATTATGGTAAAAACCGGGTACGAGAGTCTTTTCTAGGACCTTTTTCATCAAGTTTTATATTACTAAACAAAGATTCAATAGGTGTCACACCAATCATTTTAATATCCTCACCATGATTATGGTAAAAACCGGGTACAAGAGTCTTTTCTAGGAATTCACGCTTAGCTCTTAACCTCTCAATTCTTTTTCTACTTTCATCCATGGTGACTTGGATAGAATCTAGAGATTCAGTAACATCATTTTTATGTGGCATAATTTTAATTTTAAGAGTATCCACATCATGAGCAATTCTATCCATGTTTCTAGCCATATCACCAACTTTATGTAGTTTTTCTGTTACCATGGCATTAAAAATCTTTTGAGAACTAATAAATTCTTTAATGTTATTCTCGAGTTCAGTAGGTATCCTATTATTATTATATGAATTACCATAGGAATTACCATAATTATTAGAGGGATTATCGGGATACGGTCTAGGATTGAAACTCCCTCTGTAAGCATTGTTACTGGGATTATTTCTAGCGACAAAATTCACATCAATAGCATCATTATTTTGCTCAATCAAAGTAGATAATGGGACATCATTTGGATCAACATGAGCACTTTTGCTAGTAAGCATATTCATAAGAGCATCCATTTTATCACTCAAAGTAGAAATTTCTTCGACAAAGTTTACCTTCTTACCAGTTGGAGCTTGTTCGGTATACCATTGAGAATAATTTGTCATCATATTATAGAGAAGCTTTGTTGCTTATCCTAATGTAATTCCCATAAAGGAACCACCTGCAGCAGAGTCTAGAAGATTTCTCGACACAAAGTTTAGTCCTGCATAGAATTTTTTTATTATCATCCATAAGCTTAATCCATGAGTGGGACAATTTTTAATCATTAATTCCATTCTCTCCCAAGATTGTGCAACATGTTCTTGCTCAAGTTGCTTAAAGTTCATGATTTGATTTCTAAGGGATATAATCTTAGCGGGAGGAAAATACTTAGCAATAAAAGCACCCTTACATTTATCCCATGAATCAATACTATTGCGAGGAAAGGATGAAAACCAAGTTTTAGCACGATCTCTTAGTGAGAAAGAAAATAATTTCAACTTAACAGTATCATTATCCACATCTTTTTTCTGTTGCATATCACATAATTCAACGAAGGTATTAAGATGGGATGCAACATCTTCATTAGGATTTCCAGCAAATTGTTCTATCATAATAAGATTTAGCAATGCAGCATTAATATCATATGACTCCGTGCTAGTGGCGGGAGGAGCAGTTGGAGTACTAATAAAATCATTATTATTAGTATTTGAGAAGTCACACAACTTAGTATTTTCTTGAGACATAGTGGCAAATCAAGCAAGCAAGCAAACAAGCAAAATAAAATATTTTTGTGCTTTTGAATTTTTTTAATGAAACTAATAAAAGCAAATAAGAAGTAGAACAAGTAAATGATAATTTGAATGTAGGGACCTGTAAGTGTTTGATGATGTCTCCCCGGCAACGGCGCCAGAAATTCTTTCTGCTACTTGTGAGCTGCATTGGGATTTTCCCCGAAGAGGAAGGGTGAAGCAATATAGTAGCGGATAAGTATTTCCCTTAGTAGAGAACCAAGGTTATCGAACCAATAGGAGAACCACGCAAACACTCCTTAGCAGTACCTACACACACAAGAGCAAATACTTGCACCCAACGCGGGCAAGAGGGTTGTCAATCCCCTTGTACTCGTTAATTGCAAGGATCAAATCTGATGGTGGTAGATAGATAAATTGCAAAGTAAAATAAAAGTAAATAAATTGCAGCAAGGTATTTTTGGTTTTAGTAATATGATTAAAGTAGACCCGGGGCCATAGTTTTCACTAGAGGCATCTCTCACATAAAAATAGCGTACGGTGGGTAGACAAATTACTGTTGGGCAATTGATAGAAAAGCACATAGTTATGATGTTATTCATGGCATGATCATGTATATAGACATTACGTCCATGACAAGTAGACCGACTCCTGCGTGCATCTATGGTATTAAGTTCACGAAGAACAGAGCAATGCTTTAAGCAAAATGACATAATGTAGATAGAATAAAACCAATCAATATGATTAAACCTTGTCGTTTTACCCTTAGTAGCAACAATAAAAATACGTGCCTCGCTATCCCTTCTGTCACGAGGTGAGGACACCGCAAGATGGAACGTACTACTATGCACCACTTCTGCTGAAGAGCAATCAATCAACTTGGCCAAAGAAAACCCATAGATCGAAAAGCATTACATAGCTATAACAATCAGACATAATAAAGTTCAGAAAAGATGCAATTACTTTCAATGAATAATCTGATCATAAACCCATAATTCATCGGATCCCAACAAACACACGGCAAAAGAAGATTACGTCGGATCGATCTCCGAAGAGAACATTGCATTGAAGATCAGAGAGAGAGAGAGAGAGAAAGCCATCTAGCTAATCACTATGGACCCGTAGGTCTATGGTGAACTACTCACACATCATCGGAAGGGCAGCAAGGTTGATGTAGAAGCCCTCCGTGATCGATTCCCCCTTCGGCAGAGTACCGGAAAAGGTCTCCAGATGGGATCGCGGAAAAACAGAGACTTGAGGCAGAGGAAAAATTGTTTCGGGTGGCTCTCTGGGGGTTTTGGAATATTTTAGAAGTTATAGTGCTGGAATTAGGTCAGACGGAGCCACGAGGGACCCACAAGGCATCAGGGCGCGCCTATCCCCCAGGGCACATGCCCTGTTTCCTTGCCGTCTCCTCGTAGGTCTTCTGGTCCTCCCTCGAAGCTTCTAGGGTATCTTATGTCCAGAAAAAATCGTCAAAAAGTTTCGTAGCGTTTGGACTCCGTTTGGTATAGATTTTCTGTAAAACCAAAAACAAGCAGAAAACATCAACTGGCACTAAGCACTGAGTTAATAGGCTAGTCCCCAAAAATGATATAAAATTGCATATAAAGTATCTAAGAATGGTAATATAATAGCATGAAACAATCAAACGGAGTCCAAACGCTATGAAACTTTCAAATGCTCGAGGTCTTCATGAGCAAGCAAGTTGGATGCACACCCACTTAGTTTCATATAAAGAGCTTTCATACACTTATAGCTCTAGTGCATCCGTTGCATGGCAATCCCTACTCCTTGCATTGACATCGATTGTAAGGCCTCTCCATTGCCTAACGATCCGCCTCGTTGGCGCGAGACTTTCTTATACTTTTGTTTTCCCTTATAAACCCCAGACATCATTCACTTTGCCATTCAAAGTGCTAAGTCCATGGCTCACGCTCAAATATTGCGTGGAAGTTGAAAAAGCTGAAGCGAGAAAAGTATTGATTCAATTGTCTGGTTGGCATCGGGGTGTTCATGACAGATATCATTGTGTTAGGAAGACCGAGCTATGCCATGCTTACATGATTAAATGTAGGGATAACGTTCTTTAGCACTTATATTTTGAAAGGCAATGATTCTTTGCTAGTATTCTTGTGTATTATTATTTTGATGGCAAATTGACAGACTATTACCTTAAATCATTCGCTTCCCAATATTCATACCACAAATGAATTACATGATCAAATAACATGCTAGGTAGCATTCAACATCAAAAATTCTGTTTTTATCATTTACCTACTCGAGGATGAGTAGGAATTAAGCTTGGGGATGCTGATACATCTCCAACGTATCTATAATTTTTTATTGTTTCATGGTATTATATTATCATTCTTGTACGCTTTATACATCATTTTATATTATTTTTATGGACTAACCTATTAACTTAGTGCCCAGCACCGGTTCCTGTTTTTTTTGCATTTTCTTTGTTTCGCAGAAAAACCATACCAAACGAAGTCCAAACACGATGAAACTTTACGGTGATTTTTTCTGGACTACGGGAGATCCTAGAAGCTTCGGGAAGAGACCAGAAAATGTACGGGGTAGGGATAAGCTCACACGGTACGCCCCTGGGGGGCGGGCCATCAGCACTTGTGGAGCCCACGTCGCTCCGTTTGACCTAATTCTAGACCTATAAATTCCCTAATATTCCAAAACCACTGAAGCAAGTCCCCGAAACAATTTTAGCGCAGCCGCAAGCCTCTGTTCTTCTGTGATCCCATCTGGATGCCTTTTTCGGTACTCTGCGGGAGGGCGAAACTATTGGGGAGGGAATCTTCATCAACCTTGTTGCCTCCATGATGATGTGTGAGTAGTTCCTTCAGGACCTAAGGGTCCATAGTAGTAGCTAGATGGCTTTCTCTCTCTCTCTCTCTCTCTCTCTCTCTCTCTCTCTCTCTCTCTCTCTCTCTTGGTGTTCAATACAATGATCTCCTCTGAGATCTATTCGATGTAATTATCGCGGTGTGTTTGTTGGGATCCGATGAATTGTGGGTTTATGATCAGATTATTCATTGAAACTATTTGAGTATCTTGAGATTTATTTGTTGTGTAATTTTATAGCTATGTATGATTTCTGATCTATAAGTCTTCTCTGGCCAATTGGATGAGTAGATCTTCAGAGAGAGTGGTGCATAGTAGTGGGTTCAATCTTCCCGGTGTCCTTACTCTGTGACAGGAGGAGTTGCAAGGCACGTATTGTACTGTTGCTACTAAGGATAAAACGACAGGGTTTGAACATATTGCTTGGTCTTACTTTGTCTACATTATGTCATCTTGCTTAATGCGTTACTTTGTTTATTATAAACTTAATACTTTGAGATGCATGCTGGATAGCGGTCTTGGGGTGGAGTAATAGTAGTAGACGTCAGTAAGTTTAACGGTCTACTTGTCACGGACGTAACGCCTATATATGAATTATGCCATGAAGAATCACAATCATAACTATGTGCAATTCTGTCAATTGCCCAACAGTAATTTGTCTACCCACCGATGCTATGTTTATGAGAGAGATGACTGTAGTGAAACTATGGCCCCGGGTCCCTTTTCCATTATTACTAAGAATCCTACAATTGCTCGCTGTTTTCCTTTCCTTTATTTTACTTTAAATACCTATCACTCCCAGATTTAATCCTTGCAATTGGCGAGAATAAGGGGATTGACAACCCCCTTGCCTTTGTAGGGTGCAAGCATTTGCTTTGTGTGTGTGCGGGTACTATTCACGTTGTTTGTGTGTCGTCTCCTTCTGGTTCGTTAAACCTTGGTTTTTAACTGAGGCAAATACTATCTGCTACTATACTACTTCACCCTTCCTCTTCAAGGAAGCTGATGTAGGGTGGAACCCTATGGTGATGACCTTTTCACACTTGGAGAGGGGAAAAGGCAAACTGAGAGAAGAACACAAAACAAACACTCAATTGACACAAGTCCAATCACACATGTGCTAAATCCACATACACAAGAGGGATACAAAGGTCCAAATCCAACATAAGAAGGCAAAAGAGGAACTAGTTCATCCCAATCCAAGAGGAATTGAGGTCTTGGTATCCAAGAGGATCTTCCCACAAGGGGGTCTTGAATCCACTAGGGGATCTTCTCACATGGAGGCCTTGATATCCATGGGAGAGGTAGTGGATGGGCAAAACTCAATCTCTAGGTGTGAGCTATCACTTTGCTAACCCTAAAACGGAGTTAGGAGACGAGTATATGAAGTCTAGGGGGATGAAGGGGTACATGGGCCTCGGCCCAAGTCGTGCACGCAGGCAAGGTCCGGATGATTCGGGCAATGTCCGGATGATCCGGGTGGTCACCCGGATGATCCGGCTGGGTCGTCATAGCCGGTGTTGGCCCGGATGTCCGGGACCTGGTCCGGACGTCCGGCTTCATCCGGATGATCCGGGAGAGGTCCCGGATGGATCCGGCTTCGTTGAGGTGCTTGCTGTAGTTTCGGTCGCATGGGCCGGATCAACCGGGGGAGGATCCGGATCGTCCGGGAGGCGGTCCGGATCATCCAGGCAAGCTCTGTGTTGTGCCGCTTGCTCTCCGTCTTTGCGTTCTCCTTCCTCCATCGCTCGGCCTTGCTTCTTATTCTCTCCATGACTGGTTCCTTGGTACCTGAGAATGCAAAGGGTCTCCGCTTGAGGTAGTAGCCATGTCTCATGCGATTCGAAAGGGAGTTGAGCGAGGAGGGAGTTCACCTCGGTTTCAATAGCTCTTGCACGGGCCCTTGTCATCGGTCCACTTGGTGCCTTGGGTGGTGATGACGTGTCCATGAGGATGACCGAAGGATGCTCCGCATCAGAAGCCCAACAACTCTATAGAGAGTAGCACATGGCCTATCTCCATTCATCTCGGATCGTTGCAGCAGGGGGTAAAACAGAGACCACTTATAGGTTGCGTCCACGGGGACCTTTTTCCCCTTAATCACCGTTTGGTATCTGATACATCTCCAACGTATCTATAATTTATGAAGTATTCATGCCATGTTTATTATAGTTTTGTATGATTTTGGTGCACTTTTATATGGCTTTTATATGATTTTTATGGACTAACATATTGACCTAGTGCCTAGTGCCAGTTGCTGTTTTCTGCTTGTTTTTGGTTTTCTAGAAAATCCATATCAAACGAAGTCCAAATACAGCGAAACTTTTTGACGATTTTTTCTAGAAGGAAACAGACCCAGGAAGCTTCACAGGAGCAGCAGAAGAGCCACAGGGGCCCCACGAGCCACCTAGGCGCGCCTGCCCCCCCCCCCCCCCAGGCGCGCCCTGGTGCCTCGTGGGCCCCCTGTGGCACCTCTTTGCGTGATTCCAATGCTGAAAAATCATATATATTCAGAAACCCTCGAAAGTTAACCAAGATGAGTTTTTACGGCGCCGCAAGCCTCTGTACCAAGGAGATCCCATCTGGAGCCCTTTTCCGGCACCCTGCCGGAGGGGGAATCATCACCGGAGGCCATCTTCATCATCCCGGCGGTCTCCATGACGAGGAGGGAGTAGTTCACCCTCGGGGCTGAGGGTATGTACTAGTAGCTATGTGTTTGATCTCTCTCTCTCTCGTGTTCTTGATTTGGCACGATCTTGATGTACCGCGAGCTTTGTTAATATAGTTGGATCATATGGTGTTTCTCCCTCTCTATCTTGTTGTGATGAATTGAGTTTTACCTTTGAGGTTTCACTATTATCAGATTGAATACTTTTATAGATTTGAGAACACTTGATGTATGTCTTGCATATGAATACCCGTGGTGACAATGGGGTATTATATTGATTCACTTGATGTATGTTTTGGCACTCAACTCGCGGATTCCCGAGGTGACATTGGGGTAATCTATGCATAGGGGTTGATGCACGTTTTCGTCCTACTTTCTCCGGTAGAAATCTTGGGGTGCTCCTTGGAGTTCCTTGTGTGGATTGAATATTATGATTATGAAGTTGTTTGATGCATATCGTATAATCAACTCACGGATACTTGTGGTGACATTGGAGTATCTAGGTGACATTAGAGTTGGTTGATGTGTATCATATGGTGTTATTTTAGTACGAACTCTAGGGCTGTTTGTGACACTTATAGGAATAGCTCAATAGATCGATCGGAAAGGATAACTTTGAGGTGGTTTCGTACCGTACAAACAATTTCTATCTTATGTTCTCCACTAATAGGAACTTGGGAGTGATTCTTTATCGCACGTTGAGGGATGGTTATATGATCCAATTATATTAGCATTGTTGAGAGATTGCATTAGCGAAAGTATGAACCCAAGGCCTTGTTTCTAAGCATTGCAATACCGTTTGTGCTCACTTTTGTTACTTGTTACCTTGCTGTTTTTTTTATTTTTAGATTATAAAAACCTATTTCTACTATCCATACACTTGTATCACCATCTCTTCGCCGAACTAGTGCACCTATACAATTTACCATTGTATTGGGTGTGTTGGGGACACAAGAGATTTCTTGTATTTGGTTGCAGGGTTGTTTGAGAGATACCATCTTCAACCTACGCCTCCCACGGATTGATAAACCTTAGGTCATCCACTTGAGGGAAAATTGCTACTGTCGTACAAAACTCTGCGCTTGGAGGCCCAACACGAGTCTACAAGAATAAGTTGTGTAGTAGACATCAAGCTCTTTTCTGGCGCCGTTGCCGGGGAGGTGAGTGCTTGAAGGTATATCTTTAGATCTTGCAATTGAATCTTTTAGTTTCTTGTTTATCACTAGTTTGGTTTTATAAAAATAAAAACTACAAAAAATGGAATTGAGGTTGCCTCATATTATTCGTCTTTATAATGTCTTTCTTGAAAATGATGGATCGGAAAATTGTGCTCAATTGATAGAAGAAGAATTCAATAAAATGTTTGGCATAAAATCTTTGAATGATGAGCATGATTGCAATGTTGTTAGTATGAATTCTATGAATATACAAAATACTAATGATGATTGCACTAGTCATGACAAAAATGTTTCTTATAAGCATGTCAATTTTTGTGGAGTGCATAAAGTTTATGAAGACATGCCTTATAGGGATGATAGATTTTGTAAGAAGCATAAACATGATAGAACCAATGTTTTGCTCAAAGTGATAGATGGATTTTCTACAAAATTATGTTCTCTTTATCCTATTACTTGTGAACTTTGCAATAAAGTTGGTCACCTTAATTTCCAATGCATACTCTTTCATGATCGAATCATGGCTAAATATTGTAATGACTTGACCGCCCTTGAACTATATAATGAGCTTTATCTATTTTTGGGGTGTGAGGAATTGTCACATAAAAATAGTTGGTTTGAAGTATTCATTCTCACGGATGACATTGAAACTAATCTAAAGGAAATCTATATGTTTTGTATGGTAAATTGCAATGAGAATGCTTATATTGCCAACTATAGAAAGACGGTAAAACCAATAGAATATAAAAGGAACACTAATGAAAGGGTAAAGATTTCCACTTTCCCTCCTATTGTCTCTCATGATGAAATAGGTGACGAGGAGGAGCTTCCTATTCAACCAATCTCATCAATAAGAAGCTCGGAAAAATTGATTAAACCCACACATGATGTGGTGAAGAAGAAGAAAAGAAGAAAGAGTAGAGGTAAAAAGGTATCCCTCCCAAATAATGTTGCTCCTATTATTGTTGTGCCTCATGAGAGTGAATCAAAAATAATTGTGGAAGATGTATACTTGATGATGATATTGCTTCTTTGTCTTATGGTACAATGTCCGAAGGAACTATTGAGGATGATTTTATTATGCCTATTACTCATTATGATGATTATGATTGGGAAAATAATGATACTTCTTATAATCTTGAAAATCTTTATGGCACCAACTTGGAGGAATATGATAATAATTGTTATACTATTGGTGCTATTCATACTATTGAGGATAATAGTGATAATGCTAATGATATGTAAACCAACAAGCTTGGGGATGCTATGTTTGATGGGAATGACATGTTTGAGAATTTATTCGCTACAATTAATGTTTGTCCCAAGCTTGGGGATGCTATGCTTAATGAAGATGATCTTTTAGTCCCCCTACTTTGAATGATCAAATTTGTTATGATGATTGCATGCCTCCTACTTATGATGATTATTGTGATGATACTTATGTTATAAAAAGTAGTGATGATTATATTTATAAAACTTGTCATAATTATGATTACCCTTTTTCTGAACATTACTCTTTTAATGTGGAAACAATTTATAGTATTCGAGTTTCATATGATACTCCCACTTTTATGAATGAGAAGAAATTTGCTTATGTGGAGAGTATTAAAAATTCTGTGCTTGTGGATCATGAAAAGAATGCTTTATGTGATAGCTATATTGTTGAATTTATTCATGATGCTACTGAAAATTATTTAGAGAGAGGAATATATGCTTCTACATATTTCAACAACATCAAGTTTCCTCTCTTTATGTTGAAAGTTTTGAAGTCATGCTTGTTTTGCCTTACTATGCTAGTTGATTCTTGCTCCCATAAACTATTTGCTCACAAAATACCTATGCATAGGAAGTGGGTTAGGCTTAAATTTGCTTTTCATATGATTCATGATGCTCTCTTTGTGTTTCAATTCTTTACTTTTATGCGAGCATCATTGAAATCATCATGCCTAGCTAAAAGACATTAAAAAAAGCGCTTGTTGGGAGACAACCCAATATTTATACCTACTGTTTTTCTTGTGTTCACATGATTAAGCTACTGTAGTAATTATGTTTCATATGTTTTCTTTCAATAATGTGCCAAGTAAAGCCTTTGGGATATTGTGGATACTTGTTGATTTGATTCTGTGCAAAAACAGAAACTTTTGCGTCCAGTGCTAGAATTTATATTCTATACTGGAGCGTGAGAAAATTCTGAAATTTTTACAGAGTATTGGGTTACAAAGTTTTTACGTT
Source organism: Elymus sibiricus (assembly GCA_039707655.1). Taxonomy (NCBI): domain Eukaryota; kingdom Viridiplantae; phylum Streptophyta; class Magnoliopsida; order Poales; family Poaceae; genus Elymus; species Elymus sibiricus. Next base: position 201,821,068 of record CM077668.1, read on the forward strand.
GTCCTAAGTTTTCAGAATTTTTGGAGGTACAGAAGTATGGTTTTTAAATCGCTCACTACATGTTGTTCTGTTTTTGACAGATTCTGTTTTTGGTGCATAGTTTGCTTGTTTTAGTGTTTCCATAGATTATATTGAGTAATATAAATTGTGAAAATGATAGAATACAGTAGGCATTATGTGAGAACAATTATGAATCTTGTCTTGACAGTACCTAAGTGGATGATTTATTTTCATCATACTAACCTATCTCACAAGTTTCGTTAAGTTTTGTGTGATTGAAGTTTTCAAGTTTTGGGTGAGATATCGATATGAGGAGAATAAGGAGCGGTAAGACCCTAAGCTTGGGGATGCCCAAGGCACCCCAAGGTAATACTCAAGGAAGACTCAAGTGTCTAAGCTTGGGGATGCCCCAGAAGGCATCCCCTCTTTCGTCTTCAACATTATCGGTAACCTTACTTGGAGCTATATTTTTATTCGTCACATGATATGTGTTTTGCTTGGAGCGTCATTTTATTTTGTTGAGATTTGCTTGCTGTTATCAATAATCATGTTTTGTACCTTTTAGTTCAATAAAGTGCCAATTATAGCCTTTACCATGCTCAGTTTGCAAGTTCATGTGTTGCGGTTTGAAAACAAAAAGTTTTCTGTTATGCCCAGAATATTCCTGAATAGTCAGAACATGATAAAAATCTGAAATTTTTACACAGTAAGCATACATGAGTTCTCTGTCACGTGGTAATTTTTCAGAATTTTTGGAGTTAGGGAAGTATGAATTTTAAATCCCCCTTTACAGACTGTTCTGTTTTGGCAGATTTCGGTTATAGTTGCATTGTTTGCATATGTTCCTTGTTTAATGTTTCTATTTGTGAATAGGAGTATTAAATATGCAGAGGCATTTAATATGCAATGTTTAATCATAATTTTTGTGATTTGCTACAGTAGAGAATGTTAAGGTTTTGAGTTGATTTATACTAACTTATCTCACGAGTTCTTGTTGAGTTTTGTGTGGATGAATTATTTAAGATTTAGGGAAACCGTGATATGAGAGGAATTAAGGAGACACAAAAGCTCAAGCTTGGGGATGCCCAAGGCATCCCAATATGATATTTCAAGAAGTCTCAAGCATCTAAGCTTGGGGATGCCCCGGTAGGCATCCCACCTTTCTTCATCAACAATTATCGGTTAGTCTTGGTTGAGCCTAAGTTTTTGCTTCTTCACATGAGTTGTGCTATTCTTGGAATGTCATTTTATTTTGTTTTCTTTGTTGTTTGAATAAAATACTTAAGATCTGAAATTTTTAAATGAGAGAGAGTCCTCACATAGCTACCTATTTACTTAACTACTCATTTGGTCTTCACTTATATCTTTTTGGAGTAGTTTGCCATTTACTCTTGTTCTTCACTTATATCCTATGAGTGAATTGTTGAACTGAATAGAATATCATAAAGTTTAAATTTATATGCTTCATATGCTTGTCCCATGGGGAGTAGTGACTTCACATACAAGGAGTATAAGTGGTAAAATTTATTGAAAGTTAACAAACATAGCATTGGTCACTTGAACAATTCATGAAAGAATTTTGAAGGAAGAGAAATTTCACATATAAATATACTATCTTGGACATCTTCTATGATTGTGAGCCCCCATTAATTATTTTCAAGCTTGATCAAGTAGTTGACTTTGGACAAGGAAGACAACGTAATGAGTTATGTTTGTTTATATTCACATAGAAGTTATATTGTCATGGATCCTCTAACATGTGGTGCTTGCTTAGGATCTTTTGCTAGCCAAAAATTTGTACTAAGTAGAGATACAACTTGTGCATCAAAAAACCATTAAACCCAGTTTCTTGCCATGAGTGTCCACCATATCTACCTATGGATTGAATAAGATCCTTCAAGTAAGTTGTCATCGGTGCAAAAAGCAATAAAAATTGCTCCTAAAATATGTATGATCTTTTATTGCAAGGGAAAATAAGCGTTGCACGAACTTGTGATGGTAAAGAAATAAAAGCGACGGACTGCATAATAAAGGTTGCTATCACAAGGGGCAATATAACGTGACGTTCCTTTGCATTAAGGGCTTGCACATCCAAAAATAAAAAGCGCATGTCAACCTCTGCTTCCCTCTGCGAAGGGCCTATCTTTTAATTTTTTGTATTTACTTTTATGTAAGAGTCAGTAATGTTCATCCCTATTCCGCTCTATTTATTCTCTAGTGGGCAAGCATCATGTGGCAGGGAATGATCCAGGCACATATATCCAGTTGAATATAGGTGATCATGAGTTATTATTGTTGACATTATCCATGAGATAAATAAGTTGGGAGGCAAAACATTAAGCCCCTATCTTCCTATGTGTTTGACTGAAACAGTTTGTTCTAAAAATATGCTTTGAGTGTCAGCAATCATGGAAGACTAAATGATAGTTGAGTATGTGGAATTTGCTAAATCAAAGCTCTTACATAGACCCTTCCTGAAAATAAGATGAATTGCAATTGTTTGATGACTGAAAACATAGTTTGTTAGTTTTCAAGAAAGTTTATGGTCTATACTTTAACATGTGAATAGCTTGCTATTTGATCATCAGAAGTTTATGAGATGAGCTACTATTTATGATGATGCTAGAAAAAAGTGATTGGAATTATCATTGATCAAACTTATGCACTATGCTAGCATTCACACTTCATAAATTATTTCTTTTATCATTTACCTACTCGAGGACGAGCAGGAATTAAGCTTGGGGATGCTGATACGTCTCCAACGTATCTATAATTTATGAAGTATTCATGCCATGTTTATTATAGTTTTGTATGATTTTGGTGCACTTTTATATGATTTTTATGGACTAACATATTGACCTAGTGCCTAGTGCCAGTTGCTGTTTTCTGCTTGTTTTTTATTTCCCAGAAAATCCATATCAAACGAAGTCCAAATGCAGCGAAACTTTTTGACGATTTTTTCTGGAAGGAAACAGACCCAGGAAGCTTCGGAGGAGCAGCAGAAGAGCCACAGGGGCCCCACGAGCCACCTGGGCGCGCCTGCCCCCCAGGCGCACCCTGGTGCCTCGTGGGCCCCCTGTGGTACCTCTTTGCGTGATTCCAACGCTGAAAAATCATATATATTCAGAAACCCCTGAAAGTTAACTGAGATGAGTTTTTACGCCGCCGCAAGCCTCTGTACCAAGGAGATCCCATCTGGAGCCCTTTTCCGGCACCCTGCCGGAGGGGGGGAATCATCACCGAAGGCCATCTTCATCATCCCGGCGGTCTCCATGACGAGGAGGGAGTAGTTCACCCTCGGGGCTAAGGGTATGTACTAGTAGCTATGTGTTTGATCTCTCTCTCTCGTGTTCTTGATTTGGCACGATCTTGATGTACCGCAAGCTTTCTTAATATAGTTGGATCATATGGTGTTTCTCCCTCTCTATCTTGTTGTGATGAATTGAGTTTTACCTTTGAGGTTTCACTATTATCGGATTGAATACTTTTATGGATTTGAGAACACTTGATGTATGTCTTGCATATGAATACCCGTGGTGACAATGGGGTATTATATTGGTTCACTTGATGTATGTTTTGGCACTCAACTCGCGGATTCCCGAGGTCACATTGGGGTAATCTATGCATAGGGGTTGATTGATGTCTACTACACAACTTATTCTTGTAGACTCGTGTTGGGCCTCCAAGCGCAGAGTTTTGTAGGACAGTAGCAATTTTCCCTCAAGTGGATGACCTATGGTTTATCAATCCGTGGGAGGCATAGGTTGAAGATGGTATCTCTCAAACAACCCTGCAACCAAATACAAGAAATCTCTTGTGTCCCCAACACACCCAATACAATGGTAAATTGTATAGGAACACTAGTTCGGCGAAGAGATGGTGATAAAAGTGTAGTATGGATAGTAGATATAGGTTTTTGTAATCTGAAAATATAAAAACAGCAAGGTAACGAAAAGTAAACGGGGATAAAAACGGTATTGCAATGCTTAGAAACAAGGCCTAGGGTTCATACTTTCACTAGTGCGATCTCCCAACATTGTTGACATAGTTGAATCATATGTAAATCCCTCACGTGCGACAAAGAGTTCACTCCAAAGTCACAAATAGCGTAGAACAAACGAAGAAATTGTTGTAGGGTACGAAACCACCTCAAAGTTATCCTTCCCGATCAATCTTATGAGCCATCCCCATTAATTGTCACGAACAGCCCTAGAGTTCCTACTAGAATAACACCTTAAGATACACATCAACCAAAACCCTAATGTCACCTAGGCACTCCAATGTCACCACGAGTACCCACGGGTTTGATTATACGATATGCATCACACAATCTCAGATTCATCTATTCAAACCAACACAAAGAACTTCAAAGAGTGCCCCAAAGTTTCTACCGGAAAATCAAGACGAAAACGTGTGCCAACCCTTATGCATAAATCCCCAAGGTCACGGAACCCGCAAGTTGATCACCAAAACATACATCAAGTGACTCAAGTGAATATCCCATTGTCACCACAGATATCCATATGCAAGACATACATCAAGTGTTCTCAAATCCTTAAAGACTCAATCCGATAAGAAAACTTCAAAGGGGAAACTCAATTCATCACAAGAAGATAGAGAGGGGAAAACTCCATATGATTCATCTATATCAACAAAGCTCGCGATACATCAAGATCGTGCCATCTCAAGAACACGAGAGAGAGAGAGATCATACACATAGCTACTGGTACAAACCCTCAGCCCTGAGGGTGAACTACTCCCTCCTCGTCATGGAGACCGCCGGGATGATGAAGATGGCCTCCGGTGATGCCTTCCCCCCTCCGGCAGGGTGCCAGAAAAGGGCTGTAGATGGGATCTCTCTGGTACAGAGGCTTGCGGCGACGTAAAAACTCATCTAGGTTAACTTTCGGGGGTTTCTGAATATATATGATTTTTCAGCGTTGGAATCACGTGAAACGGAGCCACGTGGGCCCCACGAGGTACCAGGGCGCGCCTGGGGGGGTGGCGCGCCCTGGTGCCTCGTGGGCACTGGGTGGCCCCCTTCCAGTGGGTCTTGGTGCCAATATTTTTTATTTGTCCAATAAAAAATCTCCAAAAAGTTTCACTCATTTGGAAAACTTTCATTTCTGCACAAAAAACAACACCACGGTAGTTCTGCTGAAAACAGCGTCAGTCCGGGTTAGTTCTAATCAAATCATACCAAAACCATATAGAATTGTTATAAATATGGCATGAATACTTCATAAATTATAGATACATTGGAGACGTATCAGCATCCCCAAGCTTAATTCCTACTCGTCCTCGAGTAGGTAAATGATAAAAGAAATAATTTATGAAGTGTGAATGCTAGCATAGTGCATTAGTTTGATCAATGATAATTTCAATCACTTTTCCTAGCATCATAACAGCAACTTTCTCTCATAAAAGTCATCATGATAAAGTAGCAATTAAAAACAGAAATTTTGATGTGGAATGCTACCTATCATAATCATCATATAATCTTTTCTTTTATAGCATGGACATTGGACTTGAATCAGTCAAAGCAAGATCATTATTATAACAACAATATTTATTATCATAAAACTTCTCATGAGCAAGTAACAATTCATCACAACAATGAAGTATAAGGCATAAACTTTCTTGGAAACTAACAAACTATTCTAGTCAACAATGCAATTGCAATTCATCATATTTTCAGGAAGGATCTCATGTAGGAGCTTTTTAGCAAGTCCACATACTCAACCATCATTTAGTCTTCTATGATTGCTAACACTCACGGCATATATATGGAGCAAAAGTTTCAGCCAGACACATAGAAAGATAGGGGCTTGTGATTTCGCCTCCCAACTTATTCACCTCAAGGGTGATGTCAACAATAATAACTCATGATCACTTATATCCAACTGGATATATGTGCCTAGATCTTTCCCCACCACATGATGCTTGCAAAAGAGAACAATAAAAAGGAAATAGAGGAGAACACTATTGACTCTTGCATAAAAAATAAATACATAAAAGTAAATGCATAAAAGTAAAAGATAGGCCCTTCGCAGAGGGAAGCAGAGGTTGTCATGCGCTTTTTGTTGTTGGATGCACAAGCCCTTAATGCAAAGGAACATCACGTTATATTGCCCCTTGTGATAGCAACCTTTATTATGCAGTCCGTCGCTTTTATTTCTTTACCATCACAAGTTCGTACAACGCTTATTTCCCTTACAATAAAAGATCATACATATTTAGAGGCAATTTTTATTGCTTTTTGCACCGATGACAACTTACTTGAAGGATCTTATTCAATCCATAGGTAGATATGGTGGACACTCGTGACATGAAACTGGGTTTAAGGGTTTTGGATGCACAAGTAGTATCTCTACTTGGTGCGGATTTTTGGCTAGCAAAGATATTGGGCAAGCACCACATGTTGGAGGATCTATAGCAATATAACTTCTATGTGAATATGAACAAACATAATTCATTACGTTGTCTTCCTTGTCCAACGTCAACACTTTGACATAAAATACTTAATGGGGGCTCACAATCATAAAAGATGTCCAAGATAGTATATTTGCATGTGAATCTTCTCTTCCCTTATTAACTTTTTCAAGAATTGCATCATTGACTAATGCTATGCTTGTTAACCTCCAATAAATTTTACCACTTATACTTTTCTTTATGTAATGTCATTACTTTCCATAAGATTAGCATATGATCTCTTTCATTATTTTCATTGCAAGGAATCACACTTATCATATCCAATGATCTATATGAAAGTTTTTATTATATCCCTCTCAAATATTCATCATCTTGGGACCAAATTCATATCCTGTGCAAATTACCATTACTATTATTAACTCTCAAAAAGATATAAGTGAAGCATGAGAATTAATGACAAACTACTCCAAAATATATAAGCGAAGATCAATGAGTAGTGAAACAATTAAGTAGCTATGTGAAAACTCTCTCTCATTAAAAATGTTTCAGACCTTGATATTTTATTCAAACAGCAAGCAAAACAAAGACACAACCAAGTATAGCACACATTATGTGAACAAGTAAAAACTTGGGTTCAATCGAGACTAACCGATAGTTGATGAAGAAAAGTGATGGGATGCCTACCGGGGCATCCCCAAGCTTGAATGCTTGATACATCTTGGAATATTAACTTGGGGAGCCTTGGGCATCCCCAAGCTTGAACTCTTGTGTCTCGTTAATTCTTCTCATATAATAGTATCCCTAAGTTTCAAAAACTTCATCCACACAAAACTTGACAAGAACTTGTGAGATATGTTAGTATAAATCCACTCAAAACCTCGACATTCTCTACTGTAGCAAATCGCTAAAATTATAATTAAAAATTGAATACTAAATGCCTCTGCATATTTAATACTCCTATCCACAAATAGAAACATTAAACACGCAAACATATGCAAACAATGCAAACATAACAGCAATCTGCCTAAACAGGACAGTCTGTAAAGGATAATTAAGAATCCATACTTAGATAACTCAAAAAAAATCTGAAAATTTACCACACTGAAAATAATTTATCAAAGTTGATTGTGTCAAAATTTCAAGATTTTATCACATTCTGACATTTCTGGGCAATTTAATCAATAGCAGCAAACTTTCTGTTTTGAAACAGCAACTCATGAACTTGCAAAATAAGCATGGTAAAGGCTATACTTGACATTTTTATTGAAATAAAAGATACAAAACATGATTATTGATAACATAAAGCAAATATCAACAAAAGAAAATGACGCTTCAAGCAAAACTCATATTATGTGACGAATAAAAATATAGCTCCAAGTGAGGTTACCGATAGTGTTGAAGACGAAAGAGGGGATGCCTTCCGGGGCATCCCCAAGCTTAGTTGCTTGGGTCTTCCTTGAATATTACCTTGGGGGTGCCTTGGGCATCCCCAATCTTAGGGTCTTGCCACTCCTTATTCTCCTCATATCGACATCTCTCCCAAAACTTAAACTTCAATCACACAAAACTTAACGGAACTTCGTGAGATAGGCTAGTATGATAAAGAGCAAATCATTCACTTTGGTACTGTCAAGACAAGATTCATAATTTTTTTCACACAATGCCTACTGTACCCTACAATTTCTACAATTTATATTGACCAATATAAGCCATAGAAACTATAAAACAAGCAAACTATGCATTGAAAACAGAATCTGTCAAAAACAGAACAGTCTGTAATGATCTGAACAATGACCATACTTCTGTAACTCTAAAAATTCTGAAAAATTAGGACAACGTAGGAAATTTGTATATAAATCATGTGCAAAAAATTCAGAATTTTTTGACACTCCAGTGATTTATGGTAATTCCAGAACTGGGCGTAAAAGTTTCTGTTTTTGCACAGAATCAAGTCAACTATCATCCACACTATCCCAAAGGCTTTACTTGGCACTTTATTGAAAGAAAATATATAAAACATGATTACTGCGGTAGCTTAATCATGTGGACACACAAAAACAGTAGGTATAAGTATTGGGTTGTCTCCCAACAAGCGCTTTTCTTTAATGCCTTTTAGCTAGGCATGATAATTTTGAATGATGCACTCATAGAAGTAAAGGATTGATACATAACGGAGGCATCATGAATCATAAGTTCCTCTCTCATAATAGTTTTCAGTAGCATCATGAATGAATTCAGCAATATAACTATCAAATAAAGCATTCTTTTCATGACCTACAAGCATAGGATTTTTATTACTCTCCACACAAGCAATTTTCTTCTCATTCATAATAGTGGGAGTATCGTATGAAACTCGAATGCTATAAATTGTTTCCACATTAAAAGAGTGATGTTAAGTAAAAGTATTTTCATAATTATAACAAGTATAATAAGAATCATCACTATTTTTCATAACATAAGTATCATCACAATAATCATCATAGATAGGAGACATGAAATCATCATAACAAATTTGATCATTCAAAGTAGGGGGACTAAAAAGATCATCTTCATTAAGCATAGTATCCCCAAGCTTGGGACAAATATTAATTGCAGCAAATATATTCTCAAAAATTTCATTCTCATCAAACATAGCATCCCCAAGCTTGTTGGTTCGCATATCATTGGCATTATCACTATTATCATCAATAGTATGAATAGCACCAATAGTAAAACAATTATTATCATCATAATTTTCCAAATTGGCACCATAAAGATTTTCAAGATTATAAGAAGTATCGTTATCTTCCCAATCATAATCATCACAACGAGTAATATGCATAACAATATCACCCTCAATAGTTCCTTCGGACATTGTACCATAAGACAAAGAAGCAATATCATCATCAAGTGTATCATCTTCCACAATTATTTTTGATTCATTCTCATGAGGCACAACAATAATAGGAGCAACATCATTTGGGAGGGATACCTTTTTACCTCTATTCTTTCTTCTTTTCTTTTTCTTCTTCACCACCTCATGTGTGGGTTTAATCAATTTTTCCGTGCACTTTATTGAAGAGATTGGTTGAATAAAAAGCTCCTCCTCGTTACCTGATTCATCATAAGAAAAAATAGGAGGATATTGGGAAACCTCTTCCCCTTCATTAGTATTCTCTTCATCTTCTATTTGTTTTCTTGTCTTTAAATAATTGGCAATATAAGGATTCTCAATGCAATTTACCGCACAATACATATAAATTTCCTCTAGATCAAAATTGAGAAATCTCTTGAGATTATATTCTGGAATATCCCTAGTTATACGTTTCATTTCTTCATACCCCAGAAGCAGACTAAGTTCATTATGATGCGCAAGGGTAATCAAGTTATCACAATTTTTGGACACGATTCGATCATGAAACAATTTGCATTAGAGATTTAAATGACCACGTTCATTGCAAAGTTCACAAGGATGGCGAGAAAAATTAAATCTTTCAGCACAATCATCTAGCCTCTCTTGCAACCCTTTAGTTTCTAAATACTTATGCCTCTTACAAAATCTATTTTCCCTTTTTGGTATGCATTTGCACTCCCAGTTCACTCCACAAAAATTGACATCCTTATAGGAGACATCATTATCATGACTAGTGCAATCATCATTAGTATTATGGATATTCAAAGAATTCATACTAGCAACATTGCAATCATGCTCATCATTCAAATATTTTATGCCAAACATTTTATTGAATTCTTCTTCTATCAATTGAGCATAATTTTCCTTTCCATCATTTTCACGAAAGACATTATAAAAATGAATAATATGTGGCAACCTCAATTCCATTTTTTTAGTTTACTTTTATAAACCAAACTAGTGATAAAACAAGAAACTAAAAGATTCAATTGCAAGATCTAAAGATATACCTCCAAGCACTCACCTCCCCGGCAACGGCACCAGAAAAGAGCTTGATGTCTACTACACAACTTATTCTTGTAGACTCGTGTTGGGCCTCCAAGCACAGAGTTTTGTAGGACAGTAGCAATTTTCCCTCAAGTGGATGACCTAAGGTTTATCAATCCGTGGGAGGCGTAGGTTGAAGATGGTATCTCTCAAACAACCCTGCAACCAAATACAAGAAATCTCTTGTGTCCCCAACACACCCAATACAATGGTAAATTGTATAGGAGCACTAGTTCGGCGAAGAGATGGTGATAAAAGTGTAGTATGGATAGTAGATATAGGTTTTTGTAATCTGAAAATATAAAAACAGCAAGGTAACGAAAAGTAAACGGGAATAAAAACGGTATTGCAATGCTTAGAAACAAGGCCTAGGGTTCATACTTTCACTAGTGCGATCTCCCAACATTGTTGACATAGTTGAATCATATGTAAATCCCTCACGTGCGACAAAGAGTTCACTCCAAAGTCAGAAATAGCGGAGAACAAACGAAGAAATTGTTGTAGGGTACGAAACCACCTCAAAGTTATCCTTCCCGATCAATCTTATGAGCCATCCCCATTAATTGTCACGAACAGCCCTAGAGTTCGTACTAGAATAACACCTTAAGATACACATCAACCAAAACCCTAATGTCACCTAGGCACTCCAATGTCACCACGAGTACCCACAGGTTTGATTATACGATATGCATCACACAATCTCAGATTCATCTATTCAAACCAACACAAAGAACTTCAAAGAGTGCCCCAAAGTTTCTACCGGAAAGTCAAGACGAAAACGTGTGCCAACCCTTATGCATAAATCCCCAAGGTCACGGAACCCGCAAGTTGATCACCAAAACATACATCAAGTGACTCAAGTGAATATCCCATTGTCACCACAGATATCCATATGCAAGACATACATCAAGTGTTCTCAAATCCTTAAAGACTCAATCCGATAAGAAAACTTCAAAGGGGAAACTCAATTCATCACAAGAAGATAGAGAGGGAAAAACTCCATATGATTCATCTATATCAACAAAGCTCGCGATACATCAAGATCGTGCCATCTCAAGAACACGAGAGAGGGAGATCATACACATAGCTACTGGTACAAACCCTCAGCCCCGAGGGTGAACTACTCCCTCCTCGTCATGGAGACCGCCGGGATGATGAAGATGGCCTCCGGTGATGCCTTCCCCCCTCCGGCAGGGTGCCGGAAAAGGGTTGTAGATGGGATCTCTCTGGTACAGAGGCTTGCGGCGGCGTAAAAACTCATCTAGGTTAACTTTCGGGGGTTTCTGAATATATATGATTTTTCAGCGTTGGAATCACGCGAAACGGAGCCACGTGGGCACTGGGTGGCCCCCCTCCAGTGGGTCTTGGTGCCAATATTTTTTATTTGTCCAATAAAAAATCTCCAAAAAGTTTCAGCTCATTTGGAAAACTTTCATTTCTGCACAAAAAACAACACCACGGTAGTTCTGCTGAAAACAGTGTCAGTCCGGGTTAGTTCTAATCAAATCATACCAAAACCATATAGAATTGTTATAAATATGGCATGAATACTTAATAAATTATAGATACGTTGGAGACGTATCATTGATGCACGTTTTCGTCCTACTTTCTCCGGTAGAAATCTTGGGGTGCTCCTTGGAGTTCTTTGTGTGGATTGAATATTATGATTATGAAGTTGTTTGATGCATATCGTATAATCAACTCACGGATACTTGTGGTGACAATGGAGTATCTAGGTGACATTAGATTTGGTTGATGTGTATCATATGGTGTTATTTTAGTACGAACTCTAGGGCTGTTTGTGACACTTATAGGAATAGCTCAATAGATCGATCGGAAAGGATAACTTTGAGGTGGTTTCGTACCCTACAAACAATTTCTATCTTATGTTCTCCACTAATAGGAACTTGGGAGTGATTCTTTATCGCACGTTGAGGGATGGTTATATGATCCAATTATATTAGCATTGTTGAGAGATTGCACTAGCGAAAGTATGAACCCTAGGCCTTGTTTCTAAGCATTGCAATACAGTTTGTGCTCACTTTTGTTACTTGTTACCTTGCTGTTTTTTTATTTTCAGATTATAAAAACCTATTTCTACTATCCATACTACATTTGTATCACCATCTCTTTGCCGAACTAGTGCACCTATACAATTTACCATTGTATTGGGTGTGTTGGGGACACAAGAGATTTCTTGTATTTGGTTGCAGGGTTGTTTGAGAGATGCCATCTTCAACCTACGCTCCCACGGATTGATAAACCTTAGGTCACCCACTTGAGGGAAAATTACTACTGTCCTACAAAACTCTGCGCTTGGAGGCCCAACACGAGTCTACAAGAATAAGTTGTGTAGTAGACATCAGTGAACGGTGGTGGCGTATGTGATACGGGGTTGCCACATGTATGCATGTATCTGTACCAGCTCTGCCCACGAATAGAGATTTGCAAAGTGGCTTAGGAATCCGACGTAGCATTGTGTTTAGGCACCGCTATAGATGCAAGCTAGTGGGGAATCCAGACTCCCTGGGAACGCTTTAATCCTATTGATTTCAACACCCTACTTTACGTCCCTTGTTGCTAAGTTCTATTTCAGTATTTTACCTTTATGCTTGCTGCACCATTTCCATCATATTACTATTGCTTTAGATTTCTTACAACTTGCAGGCATAGCTATTTAAACCCTTTAAGAGACAAAAGATTGGTTCTTGTGCTCCCTGTGAGATCGATACTCTTACTTCGAAAAGGCTACAACTAAACCATGTGCACTTGCAGGACATCAGGCAACCGACCTTATTACGGGCCCCTAAGGCCCACCTTGAAGATGAAGAAGGAGGAGATCCAGAACGACCCACACGCGTTCCTGGGGTCTTCGTGAACTAACAGTCAAGGAGGCGGCTAGACAAATCACATCTCCCTTATGTGAACCCTAGCTCCACCGTGAATATAAGGGGGAGCTAGGGGTTCTTAGACACATCTACTCTCTCGTGGAACAGCTCTCTGTAGCCATCTCTCTATACACCATTGTATTCCCTCGCTCGAGGTATCCCCCACCATGAATAACATTAACAAGCAGGACGTAGGGTATTACTCTTCGGAGGCCCGAACCTGGGTAACTTGTGCGTGCGGGCTCCGTCCCCGTACTTCCGGCCACGCTAGGCACCCTACCGAGGGTACCGACGACTTTCCGCTCCGTCATCTGAGGCAACCATGGTGGATTCATCGCGGGGTCCTGCCATTTTTTTCCTCTCGCTAATGACACCGAGGTGGCCAAATTTTTGGCATGTCGGAGGGCCATCTTGTTGGCATAGGAGCTGGATACCCCTTGGGGAGCATCGGGATCGACTCTCAAGTGGCGGTACGTAAGATCATGACGGAGCAGAAGGATGTCTCAGCTAATGGGCAACTAGTTGAAGTGATAAAAGGTTTACTTAGTTTGTTTTCGGAATTTAGAGTGGCTTGGGTTCGGCAGTCGACGAATAAAGTCACACATGTATTAGCTAGGGAAGGTTGCTTAAAATCTCTTTGTAAAACTTGGCTCCATATGTCTCCAGAGTGTGTTGGCCCGGAGATTGCTCCTGAAGGGATTGTGAACTTTGAATAAAGCGGGAACTATTTTTCCCTCAAAGCATCTTATATTCTGTAAACGGAAGGAGTAATAGACGTCATGTATATTGATGATAATATAACGACTTTATTGACCTTCGTTCATAAATATAACTAGCGCGAACCCATGTGTTCACATATGTTAATAATTTGCTATATTGCCTCGCCTGGGTCTTGGGCCAAAGGAAGCAGCTGAAGCTGATTCGCCTAGGCCTTGGGCCAGAGAAAGCAAATCAACTGGAGCTGTGCAATTTGGATGGGCTGACCCATAGAGCACATGTGCACATATATTCCATCTCTCTTTGTCTATTAACCATAATAATTATCTGGTGGTGTGGCTAGCTCATATGAGGTTTGATGCATTGGTCATGGGTTCGAATACCAGCTTTGCCAAAAAAAAATTAAAGCGACATACGAAAAGGCTAGAGCACGGACGAAGGAGACAGGAAAAATAAAAACCATCAACGAAGGTTTTTTTCACTTACGGGTGGCAGGGTGGGTAATTTACTTCAACTTTAGAGGCACTTTAGGGTGGACGGACGGACAAAAAACCGGAGAAACACACCGTCCTTTATTAGTAGGTATAGATATATTCTACTACATCCATATTAATTGTCCCTGATTTATTACAAAGTTGCACCAAATCAGTGACAATTAATATGAATCGGAGGGAGTGACTTTTTTCCGACTCGAATGAATAAAGACACGTTTTAGTGTCTCCGTAGGTCGTCCATATTAAATATTCAAAACATCTTATATTATCTCCGTCCCAAATTACTTGTCTTAAATTTTTCTACATACGAATGTATCTAACACTAAAATGTGTTAGTTACAGAGACAAATATAAGACAAGTAATTCAGGACGGAGGGAGTATTTGTGAAGGAGGGAGTACCAAATTGTATGTGCGGGAGGGGCGTTTTGGCTTCCGGGAGCACATGCTCCAGCATGAACAACAACGCGAAAAAATAGTAAACGGTTTCAAAAAATTCTGAATTTTTTTGTGGATGTTCATGTTAGTGTCGCAACATGCTTGACATTTTTCATGCTAAACGGAGTAGCAGTGTTTCGTCGAATTTGGGGGTAACATTTGGTGTTCAATTTGTATTTTTTTGCACAGGCCAAAGTGCTTAACCTTTTTGCCTCAAAATTTGCAGGTGGCATTTGGATGTGACTAAGAACACATAAAAATTTTGTCTTGATTTTTTTGACATTTCAAAAATTATTTTTGGGCCCGGGAGCACGTGGTGCCGGAAGCCGAATTGAATTTCCGAGTAACTGTGCCCGTATACGTCTATGTTCGTTGTACTTGGGTTCTGAAAAGGACATTTTTTATTTATCTTTTGTGTGCAATTTCACAGTCTTTTCATATGCACAAAATTCCAGTGATTTCCTCTTGCAACCTCAGCTAAATTTCGTTGCTCCCTATCCATTGCCTATTCATTTTTTTTTCCGCATTAGCCTGTGTTGACTCTGACCCTCCCGAGACGAGACACGGGGTTAGGTGAAAAAACACCTCACATCACACAACACAAATCGGCAAAGTAAAGAAAGGTTTTCTTTCAAATGTTTGGTGAGGCGGTGCCACAACGTGGGGTTGTTGGCAACGGGGTTGGTGAGGAGGAGGACAGCGCGGGTGGGGAGCCAGTCAGCGACACAGCACTCACTGGCTATGCGGTCCTCACGTGCATGCTCCCCACCACGCTCGCCGAAATACTTTTCGCACGCACCCCCTCGCACACCCGCGCGGGCCCATCCTCTCCAACCATCTACCATCCTCCTCCCCGATCCGCACCCGACACATCCGCTGCTATAAAACTCCGTGCATACCCCCCTACCCACTTCATCCCTCTCTACTTCCCGAGCAAACGCGGCGGCGGAAGCGGCAGCGGAAGGTGAGCCCCTCACACCCTACCTAATTACTGCGCGTCTCTCTCTTACCCTCTATTCTGCTGGATCTGCTCCTATAGGATTTGAGATCTCTTGCTTTGTGAGGGAAGAGGCAGGAGGGTGGCTGAAAAGAGGGGTAATGGTGATTTTCGGCGTAGATCTGGTTTCACGGCGTTCCGTTTTGTATCTTTGTTGCGGTTCTCGCCTATCAATGTAGAAATTGGGAATAGTCTTGCTTTTGTTAGTCGATAAACAAGATGTTACTTCTGGAAATTCTACGGTCGGTTAGAAATTCGGGGACGTGAAGTTCATCAGGGGAGTGGAGAATTGGATCTTTTTGTTCTTTTCTCATGTCTCTTTTTTTTAACAAATAATAATAGATCATATGGATCTAGTTGCCTGCACAAAAGATCCGCCCTTTTTAGTGTGTAGATTACTTGTCGGTCATGCGTTGGGCTTTTAGATCTCAGCTATGTTTTTATTCATTTTTTAATCTCTTCATCGAGTAGACCAATTGGAATTTTCGCGGATACATCTATAAATAATCAGGTAGCCTTCACTTCGACTGATGTAAGCGTATAAATAATCAATTGCTACTATCAAAAGTTCTGCTGTGAAGAATCAAATACTTCCATTTAGATTTACCGTTTTGTCGGCATCTATAAATTTGCTGTGGAGTTCTAAATCTAATTCGCCACTTGTTTTTTGCATTCGCGGAGGTAGATTGGAGTATCACCACCACCGCGCAAGAAATGGCGGCCGAGACTTTCCTCTTCACCTCTGAGTCTGTGAACGAGGGCCACCCTGACAAGCTCTGCGACCAGGTCTCTGACGCTGTGCTTGACGCCTGCCTCGCCCAAGACGCTGACAGCAAGGTTGCCTGTGAGACATGCACCAAGACCAACATGGTCATGGTTTTTGGTGAGATCACCACCAAGGCCACCGTCGATTATGAGAAGATTGTTCGTGACACCTGCCGCAACATTGGCTTCATCTCTGATGATGTTGGTCTTGATGCTGACCGGTGCAAGGTGCTTGTTAACATAGAGCAGCAGTCTCCTGACATCGCCCAGGGTGTGCACGGGCACTTCACCAAGCGCCCTGAGGATATTGGTGCGGGTGACCAGGGTATCATGTTTGGTTATGCCACCGATGAGACCCCTGAGCTCATGCCCCTCAGCCATGTGCTTGCCACCAAGCTCGGTGCCCGCCTCACTGAAGTCCGCAAGAATGGCACTTGTGCCTGGCTAAGGCCTGATGGCAAAACCCAGGTCACGGTTGAATACCTCAACGAGGGAGGTGCCATGGTTCCTGTACGTGTGCACACTGTTCTGATCTCCACCCAGCATGATGAGACTGTCACCAATGACGAGATTGCTGTGGACCTCAAGGAGCATGTCATCAAGCCGGTGATCCCTGAGAAGTACCTGGACGAGAAGACCATATTCCACTTGAATCCATCAGGCCGCTTTGTCATTGGTGGCCCTCATGGTGATGCTGGTCTTACTGGTCGCAAGATCATCATCGACACCTATGGTGGCTGGGGAGCACACGGAGGTGGTGCTTTCTCCGGCAAGGACCCAACTAAGGTTGACCGCAGTGGCGCCTACATTGCCAGGCAGGCTGCCAAGAGCATCATTGCTAGCGGTCTTGCACGCCGCTGCATTGTGCAGATCTCCTATGCCATTGGTGTGCCTGAGCCCTTATCTGTCTTTGTCGACTCTTATGGTACTGGCAAGATCCCTGATAAGGAGATCCTCAAGATTGTGAAGGAGAACTTTGACTTCAGGCCTGGGATGATCAGCATCAACCTTGACCTGAAGAAGGGTGGCAACAGGTTCATCAAGACGGCCGCTTATGGCCACTTTGGCCGTGAGGATGCTGACTTCACCTGGGAGGTTGTGAAGCCCCTCAAGTTTGACAAGGCCTCTGCTTGAAAGCTCGGTATGAGGAGTCTTCCTGCTGCTGCCGCTGGTGGTTGTATCTTGGATACTTGAATTCCTTCTCTTTAGAAGGAAGCAGGGTTTCAACATCGCCGTGGACACGCTGAATTGGCGTCTAGTGATTGGTATTTTGGTATGGCATACAGAAATATGTGCTGAGTTAATACTAGTCGGGTCTTTTGATGTCTTCTGTGCTTTGTTTTTGCTTTTCGAGTCTACTGAAACTGCAGTACTTGTGCGGTTTTCTCTATCGGTCGTCCAGTTATTTTTTAGTATGGTGAAACTGCATCTGTAAAACCATATGTGATACTAGTACCCTGTTCTTCCCAATTCTGGATGCTTGGTGCAGTCTTAACCTCTTCAATATTCAGTTTGAGCAATAAGGTAGTGTGATTTTTGTCACTGCAGGTTTGGCAATCACTCGTTGTTTGCTACCCTGTTCTTCCCAATTCACGATGCTTGGTGCAGTCTAATCTCTTCAATATTGAGTTTCAGCGAATGTATTGTGATTATTGTCACTCTAGGTTTGGCAATCACTCGTTGCATGAAAATATCAGGCTGAATTTGCTTCGACACAATATCAGCTTTTTGTAAGTAATTGACAGAAATTTTCATTAGCGGCTTATTGCAGACCGCAGAAGTTATGTAGGTGAAAAGTCAAGTTTTGAATTTTTCAAAAACCAGCCTCCATGGAGCTCGGCCTCCCAAAGGGATTTTCGAAAACTCAAACTATATAAAAATAAAAAGGCAAACCGCTTGTAGCCAGATTCTGCAATCGTTAGAGAAAGCTGCAGGCGGGTGCCGTTCACGTCGGAGAAGCTATCTTCTAAAGTCTTTTCTGTTTTTTTTTTTTTTGGGGAAAGCAAGTCTTCTCTGCTTTCGGTGCCAGTTGAGAATATTCCTGCTATCGGATTGGACTTTGCTGAGATTCAGCCCAGTTCTTTTGGCCGATTCTCCCAGAATCTTGAGAATCGACCCTCCACCCAGATTCTCCCAGAATCCTGAACCCATATTTTTTTTTACAATCCTAGCTACCCATATTTTTTTTTACAATCCTAGCTGTTTAGGATTGTAAAAAAAGTATGGGTTCAGGATTCTGGGAGAAGCTGGGTGGAGGGTCGATTCTCAAGATTCTGGAAGAATCGGCCAAAAGAACTGGGCCTCATGCTGGTAGGGTACGTCAGAAGCGTCCATTCAGCATAGATGCTGATGCAAAGCGAGGAGCTTTTCCGGGGAAGTTGCCCTCCTTCCCTGGCAGTTTATTTTGACTAAGAGCAACTCCAACGCGCCGACCCAAACGGACGCGCGCTATGTCCGCTTTTCGTCCGTTTGGATCGCCCGCCCACACATCGTCCGCCCTCTTTTTCGTTTGGGTCGGCAGTGCGCCCAACGCGCCGACCCATTTCATGTCCGCACACAGATTTATGAAAAGAGGCCCGCGGGCATAGTTCATGCTATCGCCCCAGAATTCATGCCGGCGCCATGCCAGCGGCCGGCATACATGCCAGCCTTCAGAAAGAACCACATAGTCACGCTGACGCACTTGCCAGCGGGGCCGGCACACATGCCAGCACACAAAAAGGGAGGAAGTTCAACCACGGCATCTCGCCCATGGTCATGCCAGTCAGCACACTTGCCGGCATACAAAAAAGGATGGCGCTCTCATAGTTCACTCGTCATCGAACTTAAGCATGTCAGCCTGCATCTTCTCGAACCATGGTCTCTTCCTCGGCGACACCGTGTTCAAGTCCACCTTCATGATCTCCACCCCCGTCATCATGCTAGCGAGCGCCACTTCTTTTGCCTTGGTCTTGGCATTGGCGGCCTCGATCTCGAGCATCTTCGCTTGCTTCACCGCCTCCATCTCGAGCAACTTGGCTTGCTTCTCCGCATCGAGCTCAAGCCTCTTCCTTTGAAGCTCCATGAAAGCGTTCATTTGCTCCTCCTTGTCTTGCCGTTGCTTCTCGTCCCTTGTGTCCTTCTTGGTCATCACGCCCTCCAAAGTGGCATGCAAGGCAATCGATGCCGCATCGCGTTTGTCCTCCTTCTTCGAGTTCGTCTTCCCCCGCGGTTATGGCTTCTCGCCCTCACCATGCTCCTCGACGGCTTCCTCCCCTCCACGTACCTTGAGGGCGGCATATTGTGCCTTGAACTTCTCCTCCCCATTGATGACCATCCAACAATGGCTTAGGGTGAAGGATTTGCCTTCATGTTGGGCCTTGAATGCCTCCAAAGCTTGGAATGCCTACAAATGTATACCATGCGAACATATGGTTAAATGGACATGCAAGCACAAACGGAAACGAAGACGACCGCATGCATACCATGTCTTTCATGCTGAGGCCGCTCACGGGTCGTGCCTTGATGCTCTCAAGGGTTGCACAAAACTTGTTGCACTCTTGTTGTATGACCCTCCATCGCTTCGAGAGAGACACCCAGCCGCGCTTGCTCTCCATTTGGTAGGGCGCGAACTTCTTGCGTTCATGGTACTCACGATGAACCCTAAGCCAAAAGGTAGATGCCTTTTGCTCGACGCCGACCTTGGGGTCTTGTCCAATGTCCCTCCAACACTCGCACAGAAGCTTGTCCTCCGACTGCGTGTACGCCTTTGTCCGCTTGCTTTTGCGCTTCTTGTTGGCGCCGGCTTGGGCGGCTAGCTCGTCCTCGAACAACGGCTCCCCGTCAATGTCCATCTCTTCTTCATCAAGGCCGTAGTCCTCCGGGAATTCGTGGTCGATCGGGAAGGTGCTGCCCATGCCGACCTGGTCTTGCATGAAGGCGTCGTCCAAGCCATCTTGATCAAAGGTGGATGCCATGAACGGAGCTCGGCCGTCTTGGCTTTGGGTCTCGTCAGGATCGAACGTAGCCGCGCCTGCACCGCCTGCGAAGATGGTGTTCTCCATGACGAAGCGGTTGGTCGCGTCTTCCTCACCGGTGGCCGGTATTCTTTTTTTTTATAACCATATCTGGATTATATTAGTAAGGAAAACAACAGATTACACTGGAAAGATCCAGACATGGGACAGCTGTCCCTATTACAGAAAACACCCTAGGCAGAACAGAAAACACAAACAAGCCCCGGGGAATTCTCTGCAGCACTGAATCCGCCGCCGTCCAGCTGCTCGCCGTCACATCGCCGGAGTCGAAGAGGACCGGCAAGCGCAGGGAAGGCCGCTGAGTCACCCGCTGAGGCCGATAGGGGGCCGAAGCCAAACCCGTTGAAGTCGCCGCAGTAGCCACTCGCCGCAGCCGGCGAGATCTAGACGCCGAGAAAAGCACGTCGGCAGGGGACACACCCCGACCTGAGCTGGTGGTCGAGCTGGAGACGCCAGCCACCGCCGGCAGAGCAGCTCGCAAGAAGCTCCATAACAGGGACAACAGCAAAACTCCGGACGCCGCCGCCACCATCGAACGCCGAAGCCGCGGACGTCGGTGGCCGGTATTCTGTCGAACATGTTGCGGGCCTCGGGAAGCATGCCGGCTGGTACCTCCCGCGGGCGCTTCCTCGCCCCTCCGGAGGATGATCCACCAGCCACCGGTGTTGTGTTGAGGTCGATGGACGCGGGGCCGGGCGCGGGCGCGGGCGTGGACGGCGCAACAACGCTGACCTCCGGCGAGCATTCCTCAGAGAAGCGGGAGGCTTGTGGGTACACATGGAAGCCGGGAATCGGCTGCGTGGCAGACGCGCGCGGCGACTCTGCTAGTACGGCCCGAGGGAACACCGACGAGCCGGTGCTGGCCGCGGCCACAGCTGCGCCGACGAGCCCGTGTTCGCCAGGGTTTAACCCCAGGTAGATCAGGGCCTGCCTTGTTGCCGCCGCGACTCGGGCATTGGTTTCCTCCTGCTGTGCGGCGGTGAAGAGGGCGACGGCGGCGGCGGCTTCGAGCTTGCTCTCCTGCGCGTGCCTCCGGCCCTTCCTCTTGGCTGACTGCACGGCCCGCTGCTCAGGGGTCAACTGCTTCTTCTTCGCCGCCGCCGCCTTGTGGGCGCCTGGGGCTTGCCTTTGGTGGCGGCGAGGCTGGAGGAGGCGAGGCCGGCGGCGGCGTCGAGGGTCGGCTCGTCGTCCATGGCGAGTGGCTGGGAGCGCGAGCGGGCGGGAGTTTTTTGGGAAAGAGGAGGGAAATGGTGGAGGCTGTGTCGCCGACTGGCGGGCCAGGGGGAGGAGTAGGCGGGCGTCGCGCGCGTCCGCTTCGTGTCCGCGCCGACGCAAATGAGGCTCAAATTTGGGCCGGGAATGGGTCGGCAGGCGAACGAAAAGCGGACGCGCGTCCGTTTGGGTCGGCGCGTTGGGCCGACTTTTGTGTCCGTTTTGACCCAAACGGACACGCGCGGACGAAATGGGTCGGCGCGTTGGAGTTGCTCTAAATGACTACTAGAGAAACTTATCTGGTTCGTTGACCCACCACCCAAAAAAAACCTTATTGATATGTACCGAACATCAGGATTCTGGGTTCCCACCCTGAATGTCATTCTTGCCGTTGGATTAAAGCAACGATCTTAAAGCGTTGGACATTTGCCACGTCATCTTTCCCAGACGTTCGTGCTAGTGAGCGGTCGGCCGAACGAGCGGTGCTCCTCGCTATTCCATATTCTATCCTCTCACTCTCCATCTCCATCTCCGTTCACTCTCACCCCCCCTCCACCCAAAATTGAATCTCGGCGACGAGCAGGAGGCCGCCTGATCGAGGCGAAGTTGTCTCGTCTTTCGATGATGGTAACTATCGTTTTCGGTGGAGTAGACTTTGACGATCCGACTATGAACATGCAAAGACGTCGCGCCTTAGCAATTGCTAAACCAACTCTGAGAGGTTATTGACCACGCTGAAGCACGATCTACCTAACCACGAAGGTCTATTTCCTGCAGGCAAATGAAGAACAAGTAAGAAACTGAGATTGCAATCAGGATATTGCGAATTTAAGAGGAAAGTTTTATTGATCAAAGTGGGGGTTCTGTGACGTCTTGGTCTGGCCGTTGAACACAAACGAAGGACGCGAGTTGCAACTATGGTGAACTTTAATCTAAACAAAACCCAAGTCTAAAACGACGCCCTAAGGGCTGTATTTATAGAGAGATAAAGGGGAATTTCGTCCACCCTTGGCAAGGTGGGACTAAATTCTATCCTATGTCGTTTTTCCTATTAATACAAAATCTAAAAATAGACTATTAAGTGTATTTTGAAATTACATGGGCCTGACCCAAAAATAAGGTGGCGCAACACCTATATTAAGCTATGGACGAAATTTATGAAAGGCCATCTTGTATATTTCGTCCATGTCCTTGTATGTCATCATGGTGGCTTCAAAGTGCTGAAAATTTCACCGGAAACTCCATTCTTGTTCCCCTTGCGCAGGCCATCATCTCCATGCTTGATCATGCTCCAATGTTCATCATTCTTGTCCATGCTGGGTCCTTCATTTGTAAGCAAAACAAATGTATCCAATTTAAGAAGCATCATATTCTCATGAACATTAGAATCATTACCAAGAAACGAATGTACCTGGTAATTTAATTGACGTGCGCGAGCTCTAGTAATTGGTCCAGTATGTGTAGCAGCAGGGGTTGTGGGTGTAACTGTATTAGTGATGTCCTCATCACCACCGAATTCCCGCGACGAGCAGAAGGCCGCCGGATCCAGAGGGACAGGGCGGCGCACCCTGCAGCCGCCAGTCCGAGACGAGAGGGGCAGCTCAGAGGAGGAATTGGCGATGAGGAGCAGCTGCTCACCGGGGGTGTTGATGAGGACATGGCTACCTTGGATACGACCAAAAATATTTCATACATGCATATTTGTGAGGTGATTTCTTATAAGAGTTGTGCAATAATTTATTTATGTTATCCGGAACAAAAATACTTCACCTATTTTTATTTCATGCCTAAATGCAGAATTGCTGAACACTTGTACGCACCACGTGTGAAGGCAAAGTAAAAGGAAGTGATTAGGTTTTGTTCAAGAAGTCCTCTCGCGTCAAAGAAAATGATTAGGTGCTGTTCAAGAAGTCCTCTCACGTCACTTTTGGCCCAAGAGAAGATAGAGACCAAGTCCCCCACGTTCTGGACTCAGATTCGGACTGCACAAACATACATGACTCAAAACGCCAACAACTTTTGCATCCGGACTCCGAATTGGGTGATTCTTTTTCTGTTGGAAAGTTTATTTCATGAACTTTCCAACCCAATTGGATTTAAGTTCCAATTCATCCGGAGCATGGAGATATTGCCGAAACAGTCCAACGCTGCAGCAGAATCCGAGCCAAACTACAAGTCCTAGGGTTAGGTTTAGGCTGCCTTGGGACGTCCTCCCTCCTCCTTGGCCGCCACCCCTTAGTCCTATATAAGTAGATCAATCCCCTAGATTTTTCCTTGGGATTTGTTTAGTTAAAAGTTAGCCATTGCAACTCCGTGTACTTCGTTTGTGTCCAACGACCAGACCAAGACCGCTTACGCAACCCCAACTTTATCAATACTTCATCTATATTCGCAGTATTCAGATTGCTTTTATCATATTCTTGCCTGTTCTTCAATTGCGTGCAGGAATAGACCTTCGTGCTCAGGCTGATCGTGCTTCCGGCATCGTCTGTAACCTCCGGGAGATTGGTTTAGCGATTGCTAAGGCACAACGTCGTGCACGTTTGTAGTCGGATCGTCAAAGTCGGCTCCACCAAATCGATAGTTACCATCTCATCGAAAGATCGGGACCCTCTCGCCTCTATCATGATACATCTCCGACGTATCTATAATTTTTGATTGTTTCATGCTATTATATTAGCATTCTTATATACTTTATATACAATTTTATATCATTTTTAGGGACTAACCTATTAACTCAGTGCCTAGTGTCAGTTGCTGTTTTCTACTTGTTTTTGGTTTTACAGAAAATCTATACCAAACGGAGTCCAAACGCTACGAAACTTTTTGACGATTTTTTCTGGACATAAGAGACCCTAGAAGCTTTGGGGGAGGACCAGAAGACCTACGAGGAGACGGCAAGGCAACATGGCGTGCCCTGATGCCTTGTGGGCCCCTCGTGGCTCCGTCTGACCTAATTCCAGCGCTATAAATTCTAAAATCTTCCAAAACCCCCAGTGAGCCACCCAAAACAATTTTTCCGCTGCCGCAAGTCTCTGTTCTTCCACGATCCCATCTGGAGGCCTTTTCCGGTACTCTGCCGGAGGGGGAATCGATCACGGAGGGCTTCTACATCAACCTTGCTGCCCTTCCAATGATGTGTGAGTAGTTCACCACGGACCTATAGGTCCATAGTGATTAGCTAGATGGCTTTCTCTCTCTCTTTGATCTTCAATACAATGTTCTCTTCGGAGATCGATCCGATGTAATCTTCTTTTGCGGTTTGTTTGTTGGGATCCGATGAATTATGGGTTTATGATCAGATTATTCATTGAAAGTAATTGAGTCTTTTCTGAACTTTATTATGTATGATTGTTATAACTATGTAATGCTTTCCGATCTATGGGTTTTCTTTGGCCAAGTTGATTCATTGATCTTTAGTGGGAGTGGTGCATAGTAGTAGGTTCAATCTTGCGGTGTCCTCACCTCGTGACAGAAGGCGTAGCGAGGCACCTATTTGTATTGTTGGTACTAAGGGTAAAACGACGGGGTTTAATCATATTGCTTGGTTTTATTCTATGTACATTATGTCATCTTGCTTAAAGCGTTGCTCTGTTCTTCATGAACTTAATACCATAGATGCAGGCAGGAGTCGGTCGATTGGTGGAGTAATAGTAGTAGATGCAGGCAGGAGTCGGTCTACTTGTCATGGACATAATGCCTATATACATGATCATGCCATGAATAACGTCATAACTATGCGCTTTTCTATCAATTGCCCAACAGTAATTTGTCTACCCACCGTATGCTATTTTTATGAGAGAGATGCCTCTAGTGAAAACTATGGCCCCCGGGTCTACTTTAATCATATTACTAAAACCAAAAATACCTTGCTGCAATTTATTTACTTTTATTTTACTTTGCAATTTATCTATCTACCACTATCAGATTTGATCCTTGCAATTAACGAGTACAAGGGGATTGACAACCCTCTTGCCCGCGTTGGGTGCAAGTATTTGCTCTTGTGTGTGCAGGTACTGCTAAGGAGTGTTTGCGTGGTTCTCCTATTGGTTCGATAACCTTGGTTATCTACTGAGGGAAATACTTATCCGCTACTATATTGCTTCACCCTTCCTCTTCGGGGAAAATCCCAACGCAGCTCACAAGTAACAGAAAGAATTTCTAGCGCCGTTGCCGGGGAGACATCATCAAACACTTACAGGTCCCTACATTCACATTATCATTTGCTTGTTCTACTTTTTATTTGCTTTTACTTCTTTTATTAGTCTCGTTAAAAAAAATAAAAAACACAAAAATATTTTTTATTTTGCTTGTTTGCTTGCATGCATGAATTGCCGCTATGGCTGGTTCTCATCCTGAAACTCCCCTTCCTCCCTACCTTGGTGAGGGTTTCGAAATCTTACACTTTAAACAATTAAATGATGAGTCTTTAAAGGAAGCTTGGGATAGATTGTTAGAGATGCAAATGAGGGCTAATCCCAAATGTCATGTTAAACTACTTCTCAAAGGCTTTTATGTTGGTTTATCTCTCTGTCATAGGCGCACTCTGGAATTAATATTTGAAGGGATTTTATTAGGAATAATGCTTTTGACACTTATGAAAAAATAAAAACTATACTAGGACCAAAAATAGAAACCGTTGAACCAACCATACTAGTGAGTCACCGCCAAACTAAATTAATTAAGGAAACTAAGGCTAGTATGGAATCTCACCTTAAAGGGTTATACAATCTTTCCACTAAAGTAAATGGCAACATCATGTTGCAAAATAAGAAGTATGATGCTTTAGACCAAAACTTGATAGTATTGGTGTATTGAAAACTGAGATAGAAGCTCTTAACGGGAAGATTGATCACTTGATTCACCTAATTAAAGAAGGGAAAGAAAGCAAGTTGGAAAAGAAGATTGATAATAGCACTGAACCATTTGAGAAGGAGATGACTAAGCATGCTACGAAAGATGATAATACTTGAAGTAATGCATTATGCCTAGCTAGGGGCATAAAACAATAGCGCTTGTTGGGAGGCAACCCAATATTTATCTTTATTGCAATTTTTCTTGAGTGACATGATTATTTCTACTGTAATGATTGTTTTTTATCTTTTAATTAGTGTTTGTGCCAAGTAATTCCTTTGGGATGATTTAAATGATAGTATAATTGATGCTGTTTGAAAACATAAAGTTTTGCGCCAAGTATTTGATTTTACATTTCTTACTGGAATGTCAAACAAATCTGAAATTTTTACACGGTATTGGGATACAAATTGTTTACGCTGTCCTAAGTTTTCAGAATTTTTGGAGTTACAAAAGTATGGA
Organism: Elymus sibiricus; assembly: GCA_039707655.1. NCBI lineage: Eukaryota > Viridiplantae > Streptophyta > Magnoliopsida > Poales > Poaceae > Elymus > Elymus sibiricus. The sequence goes on from CM077668.1 coordinate 201,848,278, forward strand.
TAAATATTCTGTCATTATGTACTGTTCTGTTTTAGACATATTCTGTTTTTATTGCATAGTGTGCTTGTTTCTATTGATGCTATGGATTATATCGAGGGGGGGGGGTATAAGTCATGGAGAAGTTAGAATACAGTAGGTATTATGCAAGAACAATTATGAATGAGTTTATAACAGTACCTAAAGTGGATGATTTGATTTATTATACAAACGGATCTCACGAAGTTTCTGTTGAGTTTTGTGTGCTGAAGTTTTCAAGTTTTGGGTGAGATCACGATGAGTAAAGCAATAAGGAGCGGCAAGACCCTAAGCTTGGGGATGCCCAAGGCACCCCAAGGTAATATTCAAGGAAGACCCAAGCATCTAAGCTTGGGGATGTCCCGGAAGGCATCCCCTCTTTCGTCCACAATTCATCGGTATGTTACTTGGAGCTATATTTTTATTCATCACATGATATGAGTTTGACTTGGAGTGTCTTGTGCCATAGTTTTGTTTTGCTTTTTATTTTGCCACAATCATTGTTTACTGGACACACCTTTTGAGAGAAACACACATTCATCATGATTTGTTAGAATACTCTATGAGCTTCACTTATAACTTTTGAGCTATGCAGTTGCTCTTGTGCTTCACTTATATTCTTAGAGCACGATGGTGGTTATATATTATATAGAAATTATTGCACTCTCATGCTTCACTTAAATCTTTTTGAGAGTCCTAAATAGGAAGTTGTAATGTGCACGGGTTATAAGACTAGTCTGAAAATGATAGGTATATGAGTGATATAATAAAAAAATTCATGTAGATCACTAAATATGAAACATATGAGTTAATTATATTGATGTCGTAATATGAAAGGGTATTAGTTCATGATCACTGGTTAGTAAAAATATCGATATTAAAGCTTGTTATGTACTACTCATTTAAGTGTCCGTCATGGCATGGTGGGAAATTTTGAGCATTTTTATGTCTGATTAAAATCCTTGAGTGCTATCTAAATCGGGGGTGCGCGATGGTTAACTCCTACCAACCACCTCCCTAGGGGCATGCGAGTAGTACTTTGCTTTGAGGGCTAATAAAACTTTCACAACAAGTATATGAGTTCTTTATGACTAATGTGAGTTCATGGACAAATACAACACTCCCACCTATCCACATATTGCTAGCCTCTTCGGTACCGTGCATTGCCCTTTCTCACCTCGAGAGTTGGTGCAAACTTCGTTGGTGCATCCAAACCCCGTGATATGATACACTCTATCACACATAAGCCTCCTTATATCTTCCTCAAAACAGCCACCATACCTACCTATGATGGCATTTCCATAGCCATTTCGAGATATATTGCCATGCAACTTCCACCATTTCGTCTTATGACATGTGTGTTCATCATCATATTGCTTTGCATGATCATATAGAGTTGACATGATATTTGTGGCAAAGCCACCGTTCATCATTGTAATACATGTTACGCTAGATCATTGCACATCCTGGTACACTGCCGGAGGCATTCATATAGAGTCGTATTGTTTCAGTTTTATAAAGTTGTAAGTAAATAAAAGTGTGATGATCATCATTATTAGAGCATTGTCCGAGTGAGGAAAAGAATGATGGAGACTGATGAGTCCTCCAAAATGTGGGGATGAGGTCCATGAGATTATTCTTAAAAAAATGAGAGAAAAAGATAGAAGGGACAATGCTACTATCATTTTACCACACTTGTGCTTCAGAGTAGCACCATGTTCTTCATATAGAGAGTCTCCTAAGTTGTCACTTTCATATACTAGTGGGAATTTTACATTATAAAACTTGGCTTGTATATTCTGATGACGGGCTTCCTCACATGCCCGAGGTCTTCATGAGCAAGCAAGTTGGATGCACACCCACTTAGTTTCAGTTGAGCTTTCATACACTTATAGCTCTAGTGCATCCGTTGCATGGCAATCTTTACTCCTTGCATTGATATCGATTGATAGGCCTCTCCATTACATATTGATCCGCTGGGTTGTTGTGAGACTTTCTTCCTTTTTGACTTCCCTTATTAATCTCTACCACCGCATTCTATTCCACCATAGTGCTTTGTCCATGACTCACGCTCATGTATTGAGTGGAGTTGAAAATGCTGAAGCGCGTGAAAAAGTATGATACAATTGCTTGGTTTGACACCGGGGTGCTCATGATTTATATTTATGCGGTGAAGGCAGAGTCATGCCATGCTTACATAATTCAATGAGTAGGGATAACATTCATTGAGCATCGTATATTTTGAAAAAGTAATGATTATGTTCTTGTATTCGTGGATATTATTATGTTGATACCAATTACTTCATCATTTCTCAATATTTATACCGTAAGAAGATTACATAATAAACATGCTAGGTAGCATTCAACATAAAAAATTATTTTGCTTTATCATTTACCTACTCGAGGATGAGCAGGAATTAAGATTGGGTATGCTGATACGTCTCCGATGTATCTGCAATTTTTCCGCCGCCGCAAGTCTCTGTTCTTCTGCGATCCCATCTGGAGGCCTTTTCTGGTACTCTGCCAGAGGGGGAATCGATCACGGAGGGCTTCTACATCAACCTTGCTGCCCTTCCGATGATGTGTGAGTAGTTCACCACAGACCTACGTGTCCATAGTGATTAGCTAGATGGCTTTCACTCTCTCTCTTTGATCTTCAATACAATGTTCTCTTCGTAGATCGATCCGATGTAATCTTCTTTTGCGGTGTGTTTCTTGGGATTCGATGAATTGTGGGTTTATGATCAGATTATTCACTGAAAGTAATTGAGTCTTTTCTAAACTTTATTATGTATGATTGTTATAGCTATGTAATGCTTTCTGATCTATGGGTTTTCTTTGGCCAAGTTGATTCATTGATCTTCAGTGGGAGTGGTGCATAGTAGTGATACCTCCTTTTATTGATCCAGTAATTTAACAGAAAAGTGTATCCCGCACCTATTTCCCTAGAGGTGACCCTGGGTTATCGAACCCACGAGAGGAAGATTCCCTTGAAGCGATGGTCTCTAGCAAGCTTTTGTCAAAGTATCAAATCCAGCTTTTGACCGGATCAGGCAAGCAAATAGTTATTCAAACACCTATAATAAAAATAGGTACGAGTATGAGGTCTTAATGCTTGCAACCATGTATTTGTGTTGAGACCAGATATGATCTTAATTTGTGCGCTGGAAGTCACCCATCGAGATGTGCTTGTTACAAATCGAAGTGGGGGATGTGTCCAAATAACATCTTGACCGGCACGAGTCCTGCATCAAGAATCAGTTGTCCTACTGCAGGCCCTATCCGTCGTGCGAGATTGCCTCGATAATTAAGATAATAAAATCAGACAAGAGCTTTGGGCGTTTAATGACAACACCTCATGTATCCCCAAGGATATGATCCATGTTACCCTACTGAACCTTACTGTCATCGGTGTTCGGTATAACACTTCACGGTCTCTTCACTCCTAGCCTCACGGTGCTCGATCTCCATGATCCTGGGTACCTGCAGGGATGAAGATCGCGGACAAGACAAGAAACATCTACGGAACAATTTTATTTCACACATGCGGGATGTTATTTTAAAGCCGTTCCATTGACCCCCACAACAAATACAGAGGGTTGCAAGGCTCATGCCTCAACCCATACCTTACCGGATTACTCACACATGGAGATCAGATCGCGAGAAGAAAACATTGAAGAACACATCTTGAAGATTGATTGATTGCAAATATGTCTTACAATGGATGCCTTCTGCGATGCACGATTACATGTATGAACTAGATGAGGAAGCACTATGGTGGTGATGGTGGCTATGGAGATGGAAATGGTGGCGGCTAGGGTTTGTGGATGAAGATGATGATGAAGGTGTTCTGGTTGCTGATGACGCTCTCCCCGTGCTCGTTCTGTTGACATTTCGATGGGGTCCCCTTTATAAAAGTTGTACAGGTGAACGATCTGCCTCGGTTTCCATGCCATACGGGCGCTCATACGGGCGCGCGCGCCCATATGGAACGCCGTCTTTTGCTTTGTTTCCGCAGAAACGCCTCCTGTTGATTCTTTTTCCTTCCATTCTCCTTCCTTTCCATTCCCACATGTGTTTTCTTCCCTTTTTTGCCCATTTCCTATGGAAACACATCAAAGGGAGGATTTGTGGAATCCTTTGCATTCATTAGTCATTAGTGGCAATATCGAAGCGAATATCTCTTTTTAAATGAAATATCTTGGTTTAAACAAAGGTGAATGAGTGCAAAAATATCACTCATCAACTCCCCCAAGCTTAAACTTGATCGTCCTCGAGCAACATAAGAGAAATCCGAATCATAAGGAACTCAGTTGTTTAAACCAAAATAATGAGAAGGTTTTGGTTCACTTACGATCAGTACGCCTAGATAGCCCTCCGCTTCTTGACCTGAAAACTTAGCATAGCTGTAGCGGTGGCATGGTTATAGTGCAAGTGTTAGTGAAGCAAAGACAATCAACACAAAGTTCTTGATCTACTAGATAAAACAACTTTGCAACACTCTATTCTATTTATTCTAGACAACACTTGCTTGCCAGGAATGCACAGAAGAGTTTTCTTTTGATAGAGCCATAAAAACATAAGTTAGGGAGTGAAAAGCATGTAGAAAAATATGAGGCTCTAGTGCTCACAAGCACACCCACAATTATTTCCTCCTCAAGGGTCTTAAGCCCTTCATTTCAATCATTGTTTGCTGGAACTTTGGTTGTCACGTGAAGGGATTATGCCAAATAAGTGATCATGCATAGAGTTTCGCCGTGGCTTAATGTCTGGGAACTATGGACCTTTGATATATGTCTCTTTCAAGCTCTTTTTATTAGTCCCCTTTATTTACCACACACACACACCCATTCAAGAGAAAGCCAAATAATATGCGTTTGTAGTGTTGCCACTACGTACGGTAACAAACTCATAGCCAAAATCTGAGCTATCACTCTTGGTGGATCGTTCATTGGCTAGCGGAGTCCTCAGCATAACATCAAGAAAGGTGACGAAGCCACATTTACACACATACACGTGCATAGAGTAGCGGAGCCATGGCACCAATGAGAAGCTGAAGCACCATGTAAGAGATACAACACAATTTTTTGGCATAATCTCGTTCACCCTTCAACTAAGTTCATGTAGACAATTTAATCCACAAGTGCTATCAAGTCTATTAAAATTAATAACATGGGGTTGAGCATTTCAAACATCATTCCTACTACCATTTTTCTCAACTCCCAAGTCATTGAAGACTTTCTCTTGTGCATGGTTATTCTTAGTTAAGATCATTTCATTTAAAAACAGTCCCACGGCAAGTCTTGGTTGTCTAAACTAAATAGAACAAAGGCTACAAAATTATTTCAGCTACTAGAACAAAACCTTTGTCTTCATTATCAAGACTTACTCCCATGTGCACATATCACACATACTACTACTACATCTACTTTAAGTATTTCAAGTGCAAAAGACGGGAGTCGTAGGACCTTCATGGTTGCGAATTTACACACTTCTCTTCCTTACTCTTGCATTCCTCGTCATCCGGTGTAGATCAACTCCTCTGAAAACAAAATGCAAACAAACTCCAAGGGGAAAAATAAAGAGCAAAGCAAAGCTTATTCTAATTTTTTTTTGAGTTTTTTGAAAACTAACTTGCAAACAAAAAACCACAAAGGCAAAAGCAAATAAAAGCAAAGTGTCGGAACAAACCAACACGAGTGTTTTGAAGCTCCACGAGCTTAAGTACAACCTCATTAAAATTTATTCAAATAATACCGCCACATCTTGATGTAGAAGTGGTGATGACCTCCCCCAAGCTTAAGCTTTTGCAAGCCCAAACCGGCGGGATCATTGTGGCGGTTGGTTAGGAGCCCATCCTTGGCTCCAGTTGGAGAAGTTCATGTTCATGTAGGCGGATGTGCCTCGAAGAGACTCGGCGAGGTTGCTCATATCTTGGATAGAGCCCTGGAGGCTATTGAGGTCCGCATAGGTGGTGCAACTTCCTTGTTGTGGCTGCTCTTGGGGCTGCTCCTCTTCTTCGTCGGCAGCGAGATCTTCTTCATCTACTTGTTCTGGTTCTGGGACTTCTTGGTCAAAAGCTGCATCTCCTTCCTGCGCAACATAATGCAATTATCCATGTTCTATGGAAAAATGGTTAGGCATAGGAGTAGGCAACAAGTATGCCACTCCAGCAATTCTGATTTAATGACGGCCATTATGAACTACTACCATTCCAGTGCTAGTGAGAACACGAATATTAACAAGGGTGTTACCGACAATGGGGCGAAGGTGATTGTAGTTGAGACCAAGGGAGTTGGCCAACATGGTGATCACTCCTCCACACACGATATCTCCTTGTGCATGATTTGCTTGATGCGCAAGGTGTAGCAAAAGTATTGCCCCCAAGTTGGGCGAATAACCGACATCAAGGTTTGCTGCTTTCCCGAGAACTAGCATGTTCTCATCATTCACCTTAGAAACTTCTCCTCGTGCCTGCAACGAGTTAGTGATAACATAATAGAAATAACTTATAGCAGGACTTTCAATGCAACTGGCCCTCGAGCCACTTGTGCTCATCAAATTGAAAGATTGCCTTGTGTGCGGGTCAGTGAAATGATAAACATATCTAAGATCATCATCATTGTTGGTGAAGCCAAAATAATTACACCACTCTTCAAGAGTGATGTTGAAGTCTTGGTCCAGGAGACGGAAAGTGATCCTCTCCTCCTCATATGCATTTAGCACCAAACCAACATTATGCGAGAGAGTACTAAGAAACTCAAGCGTCATGCGTTCATATGTCTCACATCCCTGATAAACAAAATGATGCAACCCGACATTATGACAAAGCAAATTGAAATCATTAGTAATACCTAGCTTGGCGAGTGTTGTCGCGCAAGCCCATTTGGTTGCTTTGATCTTCCTTGAACTGAGCTTTTGGAATTTCTTCCTTGCTTCACGGTTGGTGAAGACGATCCCCTAAGTGAAAACTTGTTGTGGTGGTGCGGTGGATGAACACAAAGCACCGCATACGTGAGTAGACCTCCTTGTGAACATCTACAATTTTTTTAGTCCAATACAATTAAACAATATTGATCCTATAGTAGTCACAACTTCATACTCCTCGAAAAACATCAACGAATCCAAGACAAACTCAATATTGGATCAAAAATATGCATCTCCTAGTCATGGCAATGCTAGGCATGTAGAACACAAATTCGCGAAAAAGAAATTGGGTATCGGAGGAGAAACATACCGTAGATCGATCAATCGGAAGGATTTGAACTGAAATCGAGCGAGTAGAGAGATCGGGCGAAGTTTTGCTAGGGTTTGGAGAGGTTTGGAGGAAGAAGAAGAATAAAAGAGAGAGATGGGGGTGATTTACCTTCTTCCTCGGGCTTATTGGGGCCGCCAGGGGTCAAAACGACCGCTCATACGAGCACATGCACCTGTATGGAACACCGTCGGTCACCCTGATGACTAACTGTATCTGTGCATAAATGAAACGACCGCTGAAACGGGCGGCGGCGTCCGTTTGAAACGCTGTCTTTCATCCTAATCTTTTTCTTCTTCTGGTCGAGTATGTCATACGACAGCTCGAACGAGCGCGTGCGCCCGTTTGGAACGCCGCCAAATGCTCTGGATTCTTTCTTGTTTCTGCAGAGATTTCAAATGACCGCTGAAACAAGCGCTTGCGCTCGTTTGAAACACTGTCATTCACTCTGACGTCTCTGGTTGTTTTGTGTTGGAACCTCCAGCAGGACATACGACTGCCTATATGACCGTTGCGGTCATTTTAAAGGTTGTATTTTGATCTGTTTCTTTCGAAACATTTCTTTTTCTTTGTTCTCCTGCGGGGTTAGTTCCAAAACAATACATAGACATATTTCCAGGCATCCAAACATCAATACAACAAATATTTCAACTTACATATAGCAAAGCCTTCATTAGAACAACTCTTCCAAACTTACTTCTTCATAAAGAACTTCAATCACTCTTTCATTAAAACAAAAAAAAAGTTACCTGTCTACTTTATTCGCGTGGGTTGCCTCCCATGAAGCGCTTGTTTTCGGTCTGTTAGTTCGACCGTAGTGGTGATCAAGGTGGTGCAAACACACTGAGACCACAACTTCGGGCATTCACAATGATGCCTTCTCCTGTGTAGGTTTTCATTTTCTTTTTCCTGGGGAAATGTCTCACAAAAGGATCTTTAGCTGGTAAGTCAAATCTTACATTCCCCTCAAACACATTTATCACAGCTTTGATAGTCCTTAGAAAGGTCTACCAAGATTTATAGGAGCAATTGGATCTTCAGACATATCTACTATCACAAGATCAATCATGACAGGGCAATCATTAATTTGAACTATAACTCCATGCTTAATGCCCACTGCCCGAGTAAAAGTAGAATTATCCATATTCAATATAATCTCAGTAGTAGCATAAGGACCTAAATTGAGACTATCATAAACAGATTTAGGGATAGTGGAAACACTAGCCCCTAGATCACATAAGGCACTTGTAACAACCCTGTAATTATGCTACAGTCATCTCTGACTAATGATGCCATGTCATCCTATTTTGCTAATCTTAATTGCTCCTGGATAAAAACCTAAGTCAAATTCAAATTGCATGTCAAATTATTATTTCCTCAAACATAAAAACAAAAGTGTTCATAATATTGCAAATAATCTCTAAGAAATTTTCGTGCATAAACCAACATTATTTGAATATTTAAAATTTTAAATGCCCTTAACCCATTCAAAATTGGACCAGCAACATTTAATTGGTCCATTTCAATTTAAATAAATAATCAAACTATTCAAAATAATTTGAATCTTGTTGTGCTAACCCAACACATTCCCTACTATTTATGTGACAAGTTTCATCTGAAACAAAAGTCGTTTGCTATTAAAAGAAAATGCAAAACGGTAAAGAAAATAGAAAACAGAAAAGAAAAAAAGAAAAAAAGAAAAGCTACTGTGCACTTAGGCTTGCTCACTACAGAACCGGCCCAGCCCGCTCCCAGGTCGCCCCTAACCTCCCTCCTCCACCTGTCGCGTGCGCGCCCGAACCAGTTCGTCGTCCCCGCCGAGCCAGTTCGCCGACCGCGTCGCTACAGTCGCTGCGGAGAGGATAAGAACACCACCACGACCCCTCTGGACACGCGCAAGATCTTTTCCCCCTTCCCCACGCGCTGCTGCTTCCTCTCCCGCCATGGCCGCCACTGCCGTCGCCATGCCCCCATCATAGCCGCGACCACTGTTCTCCCCACGCCTCGAGACCGTGCCCAGGAGACGAGCCGTCGTCCACTACGTCACCTGTGACCACCCGTTCGAGATGGGCGACCCCGCAACGATCGCATCGTCATCATCTTCTTCCTCGGTCGCCGCCGCTGTCCTCTTCGATCCACCACCGTGCTGCGCTACTAAGCCCCCGACGAGCCACCGTGAGCTCCCTCGGTGAGGACCGCTCCATTTCCCCTCATTTTCTGTAGCGACCCGACCCGAAAACGGTCAAGTCTCTGTGTAACTGTACCATCCCAAGATCATGCTGGCACACACAGTACATTGATGAAAATATCAAAGTTCAATCACACCTGATTTATTACAAACGAATCTCATATCGAGTCTTTATTACATCAGAATAAATTCGACCGAAGGCCAACTCATGAGATAAACTACTGCGAAAGCGTAGACGAAAAGCGAGTCCATCCGACTCCAAAGGGCAATCACCGAGCGTAGATCGTAGCCTCACTCCTGGTCGGAATAAACCTCTGCAACATGAGACGTTGCAGCCGTGTAGGTCAGCATTTTGAATATGCCGGCAAGTCACAGAGAGAAAACAATAAATAAATGCTATCACTATATGCAATTTGGCTATGGGGCTCTAAGTTTAAGTTTTTGCGAAAAGCAAATTTTTCCCTACAACAAAAGGACTTGCTTGCAATTACTACAAAGTATTTGTTGTTAATGAGATGGTTCCGCCAACCAGTGTCTCATACCTGAAATCATTATTAACCCAGCAATTAATTAATTATGATTGGTGTTGAGATTTCCGAATAAGTCTAATTCCAGAGGCTCAGATGTCCGTAACTGGGGACACGGCTAATCGATTAGGTTTCACTTTGCAGAGTCTTGTGCACTTTACCCGCAAGAATCGTTCCCTCCTTTATGTCCTCGCACTGCATGGTGTTTGAAGACGGGACGAACGAAACATGGCCTTCCGTAGAGTTCCTCTGGGACACTGCCGGTGCCCATCCATTTCCTACCGTTCTTCTACATCTGCTGGCACCGTCCGTCCAGAGTCACGCCTAGGGTCGACCAAGCCAGAGCCCATAGTGACTTGCGGCTGCACAGGTAAGCTTCCGGTCAAGGTATATCCATCCGTCTCTTCGTGGCTGGGTGAAGCTTTCCGCAAGATGTCATGGCGCTTCTCCATGCATCCCGGCCATCCACTGGTTGCTCCAGGGTGCCCATCAAACCGTCCTCCACCCAATAGTGAATTGAAGTCCGTCTTGAGAATCTTGAAGTCTTGGGGTTGTAGTCATCAATTTACTCTCACAACTCCCATGTAATTCACTCAACCAACCCCGTCTACGAAGCATAGCAAAAATAACTACAACGTTCCCGGGCATTGGTAACATGGGGATTTGGGTTCAACCTACCACATGATGCTACTCAAGAACATAACTCAAATTCACCTACTTGCATGCATGGTGAGGAGGATAACGACTACTGCAATAAAATCATAGGTAATAAAATACATGATCAAATGACTTGCCTTGGTGACGATCTTCAAACTCTAACGACTCGTAATAGCAAGCTTCGCACTCCGGATAATCTATCGAAACAAACAAGACATACATAAGCATACCATCACACCAAAAATAATAACATAATAGCAAGTAAAACTAATAATAAAACAAACAATGAAACACACAAAGAAAATCAAAAACAAATACCAAAGAAAACTCTAAAACTCAATGCAAAGTCTTCTACAAGTAAAACAAGCTACAAAATAAGTTTCTGCCACTAATAAATTTTTAACAGAACAAAAATAAAGTTTTTAGTAAATAACAGAAAGAAAAACACAACGAAATTTTTGTGCAAAAAGAAACATATTAAAATCAATTGTAAAACTCCTATAATGATCAAAACAAGTTTTCTAGTAAGATAAAAGAAATAAAATACAAAAATTATATTTTTTACTACAAATAAAATAGCTACTGATAACTTAACAGAAACTAAAAAGAATACGTCAAAAATAACGAAGGAAAACAATTTAAAGCAATTAAAATTAAAAGAAATAATACAAAACCTATAGAACACAAAAACAATACTGTTTTCGTAAAAACCTAATTTTAAATAATCATAAAATTTACCAATTAAATCCTACTGATGAACAAAGTTACAAAGAACCAGTATCAAAAGGAATCACTCAAAAATCTTACTCCTAGCTCAAAATATAACCAATCTAGTGATTTGAGCAAATTTTCATGCAAATTCAAATTCAAACTTCTAAACATAGTCAAAATTGAGATCTACAGAAACTTCATAAAATTTCTAATCTAATGCAAAAGGAATCAATTTAAAATACTAAAAATCCTAGGAGATATGAATTTTCCAAAACAGGAACTTTCTGTTTTTAAAACCAGAAACGAAAATAAGAAAAACACTACCGATCGGCGATGTGCTACGTGGCCGATTCTTATTGGCCTAGGGGTGTGAGCGCGCGAACGAACAGGGAGGACGACCGACTCCTAGTGCATACCGATTCGAAAATAAAAAAAACTACGCGATCTATCTGAGGCGTTGGATCTGGATCGGACGGCTGAGAGAGAGGGGGGGTTTCTCACAGTGGGGAGAAGGGCTCCGGCGACGGTGGCGTTCGGTGGTGGTTGTGGCGGCGTCTCCGGGGTTGGCGGCGGTGACGGAGGTGTCGGCTGGATGCGGCTGATCGAGGCGAGGTCGGGGATGGTCTCGGTGAAGCTGGACGACGACGGACGGCGGCTAGGTGACATGGCGGAGCTTCGGGCTCCGGCGAGGGCGTGCGAGCTCGAATAGCTCCCTGTAGGCATCAACGGTGGACAAAACGATGTCAATGGAGATCGTGGAGTTGGGCTAGGCCGATTGGCGGAACTAGAAGGGCTGGAGGTGCTCACCGGTGGCGGAAAACGGTGATGAACGGCGGCGGCGGAGGCGAGATCGGAACGGTGAGGGCGGCGGACGTGGGGGGTTTTGGCGAGGGTTTTCGAAGGGGATCGAGAGAGGAGGGGTGAGGGTATTTATAGGGCAAGTTTCTTGGGGAGGAGATCGACGCGGGACGCGGTTCCGCGAAGATCGGAGTGGCGGCGGCGCTCGGGTGCCAGCGGGATTCGGGCGCGGCCGTTTCGGAGGAGGGAGACGAGGTGGGGTCCGCGTGGCAGCGGGTGCGGGCGACGGCGAGCGGCTCGGGCGACCGGCCCGTAGTGGCTGCGGGCGGGGCAGGCTGCGGGGCTGGTGGTGGGTTGCGTCGGCTGGCTGGGCCGGTTCGGCTGATGGGCCGGCTGGCTAGCGCAGGCTCTTTGCGGGTTTTTTTTGAACAGAGAAGAAAACAGAAAATAGAGGAAATAAGAAATAATTTATATAGACAATATATATATAAAAAAGATCAGAAAAATAAATCCTAAAATATGAACTATTTCTCAGAGGCAAAATAAAACTTTATAAAAAACATTTTTCTGAAAATTCCAAATGAAACCAAATTTGAATTCAATTTCTTTTGGCATTATTTTCTTCTGACTTTTGGGGTGTCATGTTACCTCCTCTCATACGTTTTGATCAAAGTATCTTGTCAGGAAATTTTTGAAATGAAATTCAAATGCCAGTTTGAAATGAATTCAAATTCAAACAGAAAACTCCAATGCCTCTGAAATTTCAAATTCCACCACAATTCAAACAAAATGCAATAGATGCTTAGCTTTAATTGTAAAACATTCCAAATTGAAAATTTGGGATGTTACAAACCTACCCACCTTAAGATGAATCTCGCCCTCGAGATTCGGGTTGGCTAGAAAATAGGTGCGGGTGGTCTCGACGGAGGTCTTCCTCGCGCTCCCAGGTGGCTTCCTCCTCGGTATGATGACTCCACAGAACCTTGCAAAACTTGATGATCTTGCTGCGGGTAACTCTGTTCGTAGTCTCGAGAATCCTGACGGGCTTCTCCTCATAAGTCAAATCACTGTCAAGCTGTATGGACTCTAGGGGCACTGTGTCTCGCAAAGGAATATCAGCCATCTCAGCATGGCATTTCTTCAGCTGGGAAACATGAAAGACATCGTGAACTCCTGACAATCCTTCCGGCAATTCCAGCATGTATGCAACTTCTCCTCTGCGTTCAAGAATTTGGTATGGGCCTATGAATCTGGGTGCTAACTTTCCTTTAACACCAAACCTCTTGATTCCTCGAAGTGGAGACACGCGGAGATATGCTCGGTCTCCCACTTCGTACGTTACCTCCTTGCGTTTACTATCGGCGTAACTCTTCTGTCTCGACTGAGCTATCTTGAGTCTGTCATGAATCAACTTGACCTTCTCTTCGGAGTCTCTGATAAGATTGGGACCAAAAAGTTTTCGGTCTCCAACACCATCCCACATCAATGGTGTTCTGCACCTCCTTCCGTATAGAGCTTTGAAAGGGGCCATCTTCAAACTGGTCTGATAGCTGTTGTTGTATGAGAACTCCGCGTAGGGTAAATTTTCATCCCAGCTAGCTCCATAGTCTAGCGCACAAGCTCTCAACATGTCCTCCAGAATCTGATTGACTCTCTTGGTCTGTCCATCTGTCTGCGGATGAAAAGCTGTACTGAACTCCAGTCTCGTACCCAAAGTTTCATGTAACTGATTCCAAAACTTTGAGGTAAATTGTGTTCCTCTATCTGACACGATACTCCTCGGAACTCCATGCAGACATACGATCCTGGTCATGTATATCTTGGCTAACTTAGCACTGGTATATGTGGTCTTCACGGGAATGAAGTGTGCTACCTTGGTCAAGCGATCAACCACTACCCAGATAGAATCATAACCTGATCGAGTCCTGGGTAATCCTGTGATGAAGTCCATTCCAAGCTTATCCCATTTCCACTCGGGTATCGGCAAAGGTTGGAGTAACCCTGCTGGCTTCTGATGTTCTGCCTTTACTCGCTGACAAACATCGCATATTGCTACATGCTCGGCAATATCCTTCTTCATACCTGTCCACCAGAAACCTTCCTTCAAGTCCAGATACATCTTGGTGTTGCCTGGGTGTATCGAGTATGGTGAATCATGGGCCTCCTGAAGTATCAACTTCCTGAGTTCTGGATCATTGGGCACATAGATGCGATCCTCAAACCATATGGTTCCGTGTTCATCGTCACGAAAACCTTTAGCTTTTCCTTTACTCATCCTTTCCTTTATCTCTGCAATTTCCATGTCCGATTTCTGGGCTTCTCTGATCCTTTTGGTCAAGGTGGACTGAATTTCCAGTGTGGCAACAAATCCTCTCGGAACTATCTCCAGGCGGAGATCTCTGAGATCGTCGGCTAACTCCTGGGGTAATCCTCCTGCTATGAGGGTGTTCACATAACTATTACGGCTCAAGGCATCTGCTACAACATTTGCCTTCCCTGGGTGATAATGCAATCTCATGTCATAATCCTTGATCAACTCTAGCCATCTCCTCTGTCTGTGGTTCAACTCCTTCTGCGTGAAAATGTACTTCAAGCTCTTATGATCCGTGTAGACATCACAACTGTTTCCGACAAGGAAATGTCTCTAGGTCTTGAGTGCGTGCACTACGGCTGCTAACTCCAAATCATGGGTGGTATAGTTCATCTCGTGTGGCCGTAGCTGTCTGGAGGTATAAGCTACAACCTTTCCTTCCTGCATGAGCACTCCTCCGAGTCCTTGACGAGAAGCGTCACAATAAACCTGAAAATCCTTACGGATGTTCGGCAAAATCAGCACTTGGGCTGTAACCAAACGTTTCTTCAACTCCTGCAAACTGGCTTCACATTCTTCAGTCCAAGTGTACTTGGTTTCTTTCTTCAACAGTTCGGTCATGGACTTTGCAATCTTCGAGAAGTTCTCGATAAACCTCCGATAATATCCGGCAAGTCCGAGAAAACTACGGATCTCCTTGACTGAGGTGGGTGCTTTCCATTTTGTGACGGCTTCAACCTTGGAAGGATCCACTGCTATTCCTTCTCCAGAAACAATATGTCCGAGAAATCCGACTTCCTTCAACCAAAATTCACATTTGCTGAACTTGGCATATAACTGATGTTCTCGGAGCTTCTCCAGAACTAAACGCAAGTGTTCCTTGTGTTCTTCCTCGCTCTTGGAGAATATCAATATATCATCGATGAACACCACGACAAACTTGTCCAAATATTCCATAAATACCTTGTTCATCATACTCATAAAATATGCAGGGGCATTAGTCAATCCAAATGACATGACGGTATACTCATATAGGCCATACCTTGTGGTGAAAGCTGTTTTGGGTATATCCTGTTCACGAATCTTCAACTGATGATACCCTGATCGAAGATCGATCTTGGAGAATACTCTAGCTCCAACCAGCTGATCAAACAAATCATTAATCATCGACAGAGGGTACTTGTTCTTGATCGTCACCTCATTCAGCGCACGATAATCTACAACCATTCTCAAGGTTTTATCTTTCTTCTCTACCAAAAGAACTGGGGCTCCCCAAGGTGACGAGCTTGGGCGAATATATCCTTTCTCCAATAACTCCTTGATCTGCTTCTTGATTTCTTCCAAATCATTAGCGGGCATCCGATAGGGTCTCTTGGATATTGGGGCTGTCCCTGGCAACAATTCAATCAGGAACTCAATCTCCCTGTCCGGTGGCATGCCTGGCAATTCCTCCGGAAATACATCGGGAAAATCTTGCACTACTGGCACTTCCTCCTGGACAACTCCCGTGAGGGAATTTACCCGTGTATTCTTCGGTGTGTGCCTGGATACATACTTGATCCTCTTCTGCTCCGGGGTGGTGAGCAAAATCGTCTTGCGGGCACAGTCAATGTTCCCTTCATACTTCGTCAACCAATCCATGCCTAGGATTACGTCCAATCCCTGGGACTCCAATACTATGAGGTCTGCGGGAAACTCATGATTTCCGATGCTGAGGTTCGAGTGACAACCTAAGCCTGCCGTCATCTCACCTCCTGGGGAACTGACCTGAAGAGGGCTCCTAAGGGTTCTAGTGGGCAAACCATACTTTTCCACAACTACCCTTGATATGAATAAATGCGATGCACCAGAATCAAAAAGTACCAATACTGGACGTGAATTTAACAAGAACTTACCAACAACTGTCTCGGACTGATCATAAACCTCCTCCACATCAAGGTGGTTCACATGAGCACGGGGAAAAGGATTGGGTTTCTTGGTTGCTGAGTTTCCATTGCCGTTGCCATTTCCATTTCCCTGCTTGGCCTCCGGACACTCGGTGGCATAATGTCCCGTCTTCTTGCACTTGAAACAGGTAATATGACTTAGATCCTTCTGAGCCGGAGCGGGACGGTGCTGACTGCCATTGCCTCCATTCCCAGACTTGAAGTTGCTGTTGTTGTGACGACCGTTCCCATTTCCTCCATGGTTATGTCCTCCATGATTATGTCCTCCATGGGTGTGGTGAATGTGTCCTCCTGATCTAGTGTTTCCCGAGTACGGAGTGTAGCGGGGCTTCTGCTGAGCTCCAGAGCTGTACTTTCCTTGTCCGTACTTCCTCTTACGGCTATCAATCTGCTGCTGCTTGCCTTCAAGAATGATGGCCTTGTCTACCAGCTCCTGGTAGTTGTTGAAGGTAGCCACCATCAGTTGCATTCCCAGTTCATCATTGAGTCCTTCCAGAAATTTTTCCTGCTTTGCGGCATCTGTGGCCACATCATCTGGGGCATAGCGAGCTAACTGACTGAACTCGTCCACGTACTGCGCCACAGTACGATTCCCCTGGCGTAAGTTGCGGAACTCACGCTTCTTCAAACTCATGGCACCAGCTGAGACATGAGCGGTGCGGAAGGCCTGCTGAAATTGATCCCAGGTAACTGTGGCAATGGGGAAAGTGGCGGTGTAGTTCTCCCACCAAGCGGCTGCGGGTCCATCAAGCTGATGTGCGGCAAAGCGCACCTTCTCCGCATCCGTGCATCCAGCAGTTACTAGCTCCCTTCCGATCTTGCGGAGCCAATCATCAGCAACAATCGGCTCGGTGCTGCTAGAGAACACCGGCGGATTCAACCTTAAGAAACGGGTCAGGTTGTTGATAGGGGGTGGTGGCGGTGGATTGTTGTTGTTGTTGTGGTTGCCTTGGTTCTGGATCAACATCTGCATCAGTGCATTCTGCTGCTGAATCAGCTGAGTGAGCTCCGGTGGGAAGTTGAATCCAGGGTCATGTCTCGGAGGCATCTGATGTTTTGGAGTGGATGAGAATTAGAATAGAACAAGGGTCTAAAGAGAAAATAGCACTACCCATATGCATGCGACAATCATTATCACACCAATCATTCATTTATTCAACTCAATCATAGTTCAAACTCGGGATACAAGTCTTACGACAAATCGAAATCATCAGCCTAATCGATCAACGAGAAAATAAAAATAACATGGTGGTCATGACTAAGTGTCTCCTCAGAACTCCATGGTGGTGCGTCCTCCAGCGGTGCGTCTTCCGGTGGTGCGTCTTCTCTTGGGGCGTCCTTCAGTGGTGCTCTCATCGTAGTCCTCATCATTGCTCACTAAGGGTCCATCGGCACCATTTGGATAAAGGTCTTCTCCCAGGTCCATCTTCTCTTCTACCGTGGCAATATAAGTCTTCAAGTTCTGGATCCTCTCCAGAAAGTCCTTGACTTCCTCTTCATGCTCCTCGTGGTCTTCGCGCAGTTTGTCCTCCAAATCCAGTTCACGGAACAGCTGCTTCCTGAACGTCTTCGTGCTTCGGCGCATCTGAACCTCCAGAGTCCTGATGTGAGCCTCCAGGTCTTGGACAAATGAGAGGATGAAGTCGTCATTCACGGTGCGCACGATCTCTCCATCTGCAGTTCTGCGGGAGATCATGATGAAGTCTGATCCGATGAGCTCGGCCCTGTACTCCTCCCGGATGTGCCCAAGTGCACGATGAATAGCTGTGTTCCTCCCGAGGATCCAAGTGGGGGAAGTAAACTGGAAGTCAATGGGTGCCGAGAATCTTCCGAAGGTCCTCCCTGCTATGTGCACCACAATCCTATAGCGGGTGTACGACGGAAGAGCCATGGTGGGAGTCCCGGTGATAGAGGGCAGAGCAATCTTCAACTCCTTGATGATCTGAACCAGCTGCTTGCCGAACGACATCGTCTCATCCGGCTCGCAAAACTCCGGCAGCAGGACTGGGGTGAACTCGGCGGCCATCTAAAATGTTGAAATCGAGGAGAAGCCAGAAACGAACAGGGGAGAATTACGAAAATATAAAACATAAAATAAAGTAATTTCTTCCTATGGCTTTCCGATCCTAGGGGTTATGTCCTACGGTCAGCGTGTGCTCTGATACCATCTCTGTAGTGACCCGACCCGAAAACGGTCAAGTCTCTGTGTAACTGTACCATCCCAAGATCATGCTGGCACACACAGTACATTGATGAAAATATGAAAGTTCAATCACACCTGATTTATTACAAACGAATCTCATATCGAGTCTTTATTACATCAGAATAAATTCGGCCGAAGGCCAACTCATGAGATCAACTACTGCGGAAGCGTAGACGAAAAGCGAGTCCATCCGACTCCAAAGGGCAATCACCGAGCGTAGATCGTAGCCTCACTCCTGGTCGGAATAAACCTCTGCAACATGAGACGTTGCAGCCGTGTAGGTCAGCATTTTGAATATGCCGGCAAGTCACAGAGAGAAAACAATAAATAAATGCTATCACTATATGCAATTTGGCTATGGGGCTCGAAGTTTAAGTTTTTGCGAAAAGCAATTTTTCCCCTACAACAAAAGGACTTGCTTGCAATTACTACAAAGTATTTGTTGTTAATGAGATGGTTCCGCCAACCAGTGTCTCATACCTGAAATCATTATTAACCCAGCAATTAATTAATTATGATTGGTGTTGAGATTTCCGAATAAGTCTAATTCCAGAGGCTCAGATGTCCGTAACCGGGGACACGGCTAATCGATTAGGTTTCACTTTGCAGAGTCTTGTGCACTTTACCCGCAAGAATCGTTCCCTCCTTTATGTCCTCGCACTGCATGGTGTTTGAAGACGGGACGAACGAAACATGGCCTTCCGTAGAGTTCCTCTGGGACACTGCCGGTGCCCATCCATTTCCTACCGTTCTTCTACATCTGCTGGCACCGTCCGTCCAGAGTCACGCCTAGGGTCGACCAAGCCAGAGCCCATAGTGACTTGCGGCTGCACAGGTAAGCTTCCGGTCAAGGTATATCCATCCGTATCTTCGTGGCTGGGTGAAGGTTTCCGCAAGATGTCATGGCGCTTCTCCATGCATCCCGACCATCCACTGGTTACTCCAGGGTGCCCATCAAACCGTCCTCCACCCAGTAGTGAATTGAAGTCCGTCTTGAGAATCTTGAAGTCTTGGGGTTGTATTCATCAAGTTACTCTCACAACTCCCATGTAATTCACTCAACCAACCCCATCTACGAAGCATAGCAAAAATAACTACAACGTTCCCGGGCATTGGTAACATGGGGATTTGGGTTCAACCTACCACATGATACTACTCAAGAACATATCTCAAATTCACCTACTTGCATGCATGGTGGGGAGGATAACAACTAATGCAATAAAATCATAGGTAATAAAATACATGATCAAATGACTTGCCTCGGTGACGATCTTCAAACTCTAACGACTCGTAATAGCAAGCTTCGCACTCCAGATAATCTATCGAAACAAACAAGACATACATAAGCATACCATCACACCAAAAATAATAACATAACAGCAAGTAAAACTAATAATAAAACAAACAATGAAACACACAAAGAAAATCAAAATCAAATCCCAAAGAAAACTCTAATACTCAATGCAAAGTCTTCTACAAGTAAAACAAGCTACAAAATAAGTTTCTGCCACTAATAAATTTTTAACAGAACAAAAATAAAGTTTTTAGTAAATAATAGAAAGAAAAACACAACGAAATTTTTGCGCAAAAAGAAACATATTAAAATCAATTGTAAAACTCATATAATGATCAAAACAAGTTTTCTAGTAAGATAAAAGAAATAAAATACAAAAATTATATTTTTTACTACAAATAAAATAGCTACTGATAACTTAACAGAAACTAAAAAGAATACGTCAAAAATAACGAAGGAAAACAATTTAAAGCAATTAAAATTAAAAGAAATAACAAAAAACCTATAAAACACTAAAACAGTATTGTTTTCATAAAAACCTAATTTTAAATAATCATATAATTTACCAATTAAATCCTACTGATGAACAAAGTTACAAAGAACGAGTATCAAAAGGAATCACTCAAAAATCTTACTCATAGCTCAAAATATAACCAATCTAGTGATTTGAGCAATTTCATGCAAATTCAAATTCAAACTTCTAAACATAGTCAAAATTGAGATCTACAGAAACTTCATAAAATTTCTAATCTAATGCAAAAGGAATCAATTTAAAATACTAAAAATCCTAGGAGATATGAATTTTCTAAAACAGGAACTTTCTGTTTTTAAAACCAGAAACGAAAATAAGAAAAACACTACCGATCGGCGATGTGCTACGTGGCCGATTCTTATTGGCCTAGGGGTGTGAGCGTGCGAACGAACAGGGCGGACGACCGACTCCTAGTGCATACCGATTCGAAAATAAAAAAAAACTACACGATCTATCTGAGGCGTTGGATCTGGATCGGAGGGCTGAGAGAGAGGGGCGGTTTCTCACAGTTGGGAGAAGGGCTCCGGCGACGGTGGCGTTTGGTGGTGGTCGTGGCGGCGTCTCCGGGGGTCGGCGGCGGTGACGGAGGTGTCAGCTGGATGCGGCTGATCGAGGCAAGGTCGGGATGGTCTCGGTGAAGCTGGACGACGACGGACGGCGGCTAGGTGATGTGGCGGAGCTTCGGGCTCCGGCGAGGGCTCGCGAGCTCGAATAGCTCCCTGTAGGCATCAACGGTGGACAAAACGATGTCAATGGAGATCGTGGAGTTGGGCTAGGCCGATTGACGGAACTAGAAGGGCTGGAGGTGCTCACCGGTGGCGGAAAATGGTGATGAACGGCGGCGGCGGAGGCGAGATCGGAACGGCGAGGGCGGCGGACGTGGGGGGTTTTGGCGAGGGTTTTCGAAGGGGATCGAGAGAGGAGGGGTGAGGGTATTTATAGGGCAAGTTTCTTGGGGAGGAGATCGACGCGGGACGCGGTTCCGCGAAGATCGGAGTGGCGGCGGCGCTCGGGTGCCAGCGGGATTCGGGCGCGGCCGTTTCGGAGGAGGGAGACGAGGTGGGGTCCGCATGGCAGCGGGTGCGGGCGACGGCGAGCGGCTCGGGCGACCGGCCCGTAGTGGCTACGGGCGGGGCAGGCTGCGGGGCTGGTGGTGGGCTGTGTCGGCTGGCTGGGCCGGTTCGGCTGATGGGCCGGCTGGCTAGCGCCGGCTCTTTGCGGGTTTTTTTTGAACAGAGAAGAAAACAGAAAATAGAGTAAATAAGAAATAATTTATATAGACAATATATATATATATATATATATATATATATATATATATAAAAGATCAGAAAAATAAATCCTAAATATGAACTATTTCTCAGAGGCAAAATAAAACTTTATAAAAAACATTTTTCTGAAAATTCCAAATAAAACCAAATTTAAATTCAATTTCTTTTGGCATTATTTTCTTCTGACTTTTGGGGTGTCATGTTATCTCCTCTCATACTTTTTGATCAAAGTATCTTGTTAGGAAATTTTTGAAATGAATTTCAAATGCCAGTTTGAAATGAATTCAAATTCAAACAGAAAACTCCAATGCCTCTGAAATTTCAAATTCCACCACAATTCAAACAAAATGCAATAGATGCTTAGCTATAATTGTAAAACATTCCAAATTGAAAATTTGGGATGTTACATTTTCCCCTTGCTGCATCGCCCGTAGGTCGCCTTGCCGCCATTGCCGTAGCTCGCCACCGCCGCTCGCACCGCCGTTGTAGCCACTGAACCGCAGCCCGCGTTCGCGCACCGCATCAAGCTCCTGGGCTTCCTAGGGACCCAACGCGCCCGCCCGCTCGTCTTATCGTGCCCTCTGCGCTCGATCTTGCCAAGCTCCATCTCCAGCCGCCGCTGCCGTTGCTCCCCCGGCCAACTCCGGCCACCCCCACTACTACCACCGCCACCGTTGGACGTGCGCTGCTGCGTGCATTCGAACGCGCCCTCGCACGTGTCAAATGGGCGCCCATAGCCCATTTCTGACGGCTTCCCGAGCCCCTCCGCCGCCGTTTTGGTTTCCAGACCATCCTCGCCGGCGCGCCACCGTGTCTGGGACACTGCCATGTGGACTCTGCCAGCTTAGTTGCTAATCCGGACCCTAAACACCCACTCACACGCGGGGCCCATAGTAGTTAATTAGGATTAAGTTAAATAAAACTGTTAACTAGTCCAGTCACTGACCTCTGGGCCCCATCTCACTAATTAAGCTAATTAGATTAACTAAACTAGTTTAAACTATCAGTCACTGACTACTGGGTTCCTCTGGACCTAGTTGGCCCAGTCAACTGCTGACTGGGCAGCACCTAGTCAATGACATGTGGGCCCCCCTAGGCCCATTGACCAGTCAATTGGTCCACGTTGACTGTTGACTGGGCAGTCAACTGGACCCCTCTGTCAGCCACACATGCACCTCCCTGGGTACACTCATTGTGTACCCATAGCAATTATATTTATATTAATTTCGAATTAAAATAAATCTAGAAATTCAATTAAACTTTGAAAAATCATATAAAATAGGCCGTAACTCGGATGAAAATAATTTATATATGAAAGTTGCTCAAAAAAATATAACAAATCCGAATATGCCATCCACATACCTGTCAGACCCCTCAAACATAATGAACCTAAACATTTTGCATCAGGACCAATATACCCAACAATACCTGGAGCTGGGAAAATATTACCAGATATTTTCCCTCTTCTTTGAAAATGATTAGATCCATTAGAGCATATCATCAACACACATTGCCATGACATGCATCTGTGTTGCATCTGTATGCCCGTTATTTATCTGTTTCCCCCCTCTCCTCTATTCTTTCGGTAGACCCCAAGGCTGCCGTTGACCCCAATTATGACTACGTCGACGACGACCCTTCCTTCTCGACAGAGCTTCTAGGCAAGCAAACCCCCTTGATCATTCCGATATTGCCTATTCCTTCTCTCTATTGCTTGCATTAGAGTAGTGTTACTGTTACTTCTTTATCGGTATATCCTATACTGCTGCATAGCCTGTCTTTGTTAACTGTTGTTGATACCATCCTGTTATCCTATATGCTTAGTATAGGTTTGTTGTTATCCCATCAGTGGCCCTACATCCTTGTCCGTGTTGCCATGCTGTACTATCTGGGTTACCCGAGATGATGGATCATTGTACAGAGACCTGAACACCCCTTTAGGCCCTGCAATTGTTCGACTTTGCAGAGCCGCACTAAGGGCAACTTACTGAGGGCGATTCCCCATAGTTCACTCTCAGTGATGACTTTGCAGTGCAGCACATCTAGTGTGACCTTACGAAGGGTGATTCCTCGCATACCACTCTCGATGATGTCTTTGTCGTGCAGTGTATCAAGTGTGAATCTATCGAGGGTGATTCCCCAGGTTTCACCTTGATGATATGGACCTGAGACCCGACAGTCCCCAATGTTAAAGACGGGTCGGCTCCGTGAGCACCCGCGAGTGATTCTTTGGTGGCGGAACGGCAGGGCAGGTAGAGACCACCTAGGAGAGAGGTGGGCCTGGGCCCTGGTCGTTGTCCGCGGAAGACCATGTTGTTGTGTAGGGTGGTTGTTCCACCAGGGCGTGACCTGTCGGCTACACGGTGCATGTGCGAGTCAGTGACACAGGCATGTACATGGGTGTGGCGCAGGCGTGGCCCGAGTGGCACGTGGCACACTGCATGGAACCATGATGGTTATTGGCACTGACGCGTACAGAGGATTGGGCTGAGAGGAGATGTTTTTGTTGGTGCATCCCTGCAGGGAAGTAATCTATTCGAATAGCCGTGTCCACAGTAACAGGACAACTTGGAGTTGTATCCCGACCTCTTACTACTAAAACCGGACACTTGATAAAACACACCCAGATAACAGACAGATACCCCCGGAGATCGCTTTCCCCCGGGGAGACGAGGAGAGGATCTCTGGGCAGGTGATTGCTATATGTATGTGTAAGATAATACTATACACGCTCCTCTCTTCTACTACTGAAAGATGTAGTCTTTGATAGGTTGAGCTTCTCCCCCTTATTCTGGCATTTCTGCAGTTTAGTCCATAGATATTACCCCATTCCTTTGATACCGATGCATCTAGTATAGATCTGATGTAAGTCTTGCGAGTACTTTGGATGAGTACTCACCGTTGCTTTGCTACTCTTTTCATTCAACCCGGTTGCTGCAACAGTTGGTAGCACCGTAGATGCAGGTTACCCCGACGGTGCTTACTACGTGGAGTCCAACGACTAGGAGTAGCCCGGAGGTCCCAGGCAGGAGGCCTTGCCTTTCGATCTAGTGTCGTTGTTTTGCTCAACCTTCTTAAGGCAAAACTTGTCTAACTATGTCTATACTCAAATATCATTTGCTTTGATGACTTATGTTTTATGGGTCCTTGTGGCCCTGGCTTGTAATATAAAGATTTATGTTTAATTTGTGTCGTAGAGTTGTGTTGTGATATTAACGTGGGTCACCGTTCGTGATCGTGTATGATGCGTGTATGATTAGTGCATGATTATAAACGGGGGCGTCACAAGTTGGTATCAGTGTTGACTGCCTCTAGGAACCCCTTCCAAACTCCTTGGTCGATGTTGAGTCTAGACTTGAAAAACTATTTTCTAAACTACTAACTGTGTTGTGTGGCTTACGGGCCCATATCACCTATGGGTGGGATTAGGATCTTTTATTCCGGTTCCTTACTCTGGGATTCTGATCTCTCTTCTCTTCGGGTTAAAGATTTTGCTAACTCTAACTCTAGGTTCTCGTCACAACTTCCTTCCGGAGAGCCACTCATTCCCGATCATCCCTTGGCATATCAAGACATTCCGGAGCACTCTTCGATGTTTTCCCGAGACCTTTGTGCTCACCACTTTTGTGATTCCCTACCACCGATAAATCCCTATGGATAACTGCATATCCTTGTCGTTCATATCCTATGGATGACTTCCCCTTGTATTAAACTCTAAGTATGACCCCTTTCGTAAGACATGATTACCACTAAGTATTCCATCGCATTCCCCGTACTTTTGTTGTCTTACTTGCCTGCCATTACAATTGTTAACCTATCCATGTTATTCTATTCAGAATGGTCGGGAGAGGTAACCGTGGTTGTGGTCGTGGTCGTGGTGATGACAACCCACCCCCTCCACCATATGTTGCCACCATGATGGCACAGTTTGAGCTGAACCATCAGTTCATTGAAGGAATCATGAACCAGTTCCCCAACCCCAATGCTCATCATCAGCCTGGTCCGGTCACACTGCAGGACTTTGTGCATCTCAACCCAGCTATCTACCGTAGCGCCACGAACCCACTTGATGCTGATGACTGGCTCCGTGACATCACCTTCAAGTTGGAGTCTGCCAACGTTGCCCCTGCCAACTACATCAACTTTGCGGCGTACCACCTGAAGGGTCCAGCTACACAATGGTGGGACAGCCACATGCGTATGCTGCCTGTCGGTGCCGTCGTCACTTGGGCTGAATTCTAAACTGCCTTCCGGGCACGACACACCCCCCAGGGACTGATGGAAAGGAAGAAGAAGGAATTCCGCAACCTTGTTCAGGGCAGAATGACAGTTGATGCATATCAGCGAGAGTTCCTCAACTTGGCCCGTTATGCTGAAGACGATTGATACGTCTCCATCGTATCTATAATTTTTGATTGTTTCATGCCATTATCCTACAATTTCCACATACTTTTGGCAACATTTATATGATTTCTTGGACTAACATATTGATCCAGTGCCCAGTGCCAGTTCATGTTTGTTGCATGTTTTTTGTTTCACAGAAAATCCATATCAAACGAAGTCCAAACGCGATAAAAATTTACGAAGATTTATTTTGAATATATGTGATTTTTGGGAAAAATAATCAATGCAAGACGATTCCCGAGGGGCCCACAAGCTCGAGGGGCGCGCCTAGCAGGTTTGTAGCGCCCCTGTAAGGCGGTTGGAGCCCTTCTTCTGCCGCAGGAAAGATAATATTCGGAAGAAAATCCCCTCAAAATTTCAGCCCAATCGGAGTTACGGATCTATGGGAATATAAGAAACGGTTTTCGGCTAGAAACCAGGAACGCGAAACATAATAGAACAGAGAGGGAGATCCAATCTCGGAGGGGCTCCTGCCCTCCGGGAGCCATGGCGGCCATGTACTAGAGGGGAAACTCTCCTCCCATCTAGGGGGGAGGCCAAGGAAGAAGAAGAAGGAGGGGGGCTCTCTCCCCCTCTCACCCGGTGGCGCCGAAACGCCGCCGGGGCAACCATCGTGACGGCGATCTACACCAACAACTTCGCTGCCGTCAATACCAACTCTCTCCCCCTCTATGCAGCGGTGTAACACCTCTTCTCCCCACTGTAATCTCTACTTAAATATGGTGCTTAATGCTATATATTATTATCCAATGATATGTGGCAATCCTATGATGTTTGAGTACATTCGTTTTGTCCTATGGGTTGATTGATGATCATGATTGGTTTGAGTTGTATGTTTTATTTTGGTGCTGTCCTATGGCGCCCTCCATGTCGCGCAAGCGTGTGGGATTTCCGCTATAGGGTGTTGCAATACATTCATGATTCGCTTATAGTGGGTGGCGAGAGTGACAGAAGCTTATACCCGAGTAAGGGGATTGTTGTGTATGGGAGTAAAGAGGACTTGTTACGTAATGCTATGGTTGGGTTTTACCTTAATGATCTTTGGTAGTTGCGAATGCTTGCTAGAGTTACAATCATAAGTGCATATGATCCAAGTACGGAAAGTATGTTAGCTCATGCCTCTCCCTCATATAAAATTGCAGTAATGATTACCGGTCTAGTTATCGATTGCCTAGGGACAAATCCTTCTCTTGTGTTACAAAAGCTTTCTACTAAACCACTAACTTTTATTATCTCACAAATTACTCGTAGTTTTATTCTTGCTAAGTACTTGTAGTTTTATCCTTGCAAACTTATCCTTACACCTACAAGTAGTTTCATTCTTGTTCTAGGTAAAGCGAACGTTAAGTGTGCGTAGAGTTGTATTGGTGGTCGATAGAACTTGAAGGGAATATTGATTCTACCTTTAGCTCCTCGTTGGGTTCGACACTCTTATTTATCGAGAAAGGCTACAACTGATCCCCTATACTTGTGGGTTATCAAGACCTTTTTCTGGCGCCGTTGCCGGGGAGCAATAGCGTGGGGTTGATATTCTCGTGTGCGCTTGTTTGCTTTATCACTAAGTAGATTTTATTTTTTGTTCTAAGTTGTTCTCTATCTTTAGTTATGGATATGGAACATGAAACACCAAAAAATTTAGTTGTACTTGCTACTCATGGAGATGGGGAACCTCCTAAAACCCTCGATGCTGGTTATGTGAAAAATATTAAACACTACTTTGATAATCTTGATAAATCTCCATTCAACTTGATAATGGGAGATACTTTGGATCAACGGGAATACTTTAGGGATTATCACTTGTCTCAAAAAAGGAAACTCTTATGGGATCAAATTGATTATTTGCAGTGGTATGCTAGGAATTTATGCTTAAGATATGATTGTACTTGTTGCTCTAAGATGAAGGCTCCACACCTTCCCTTTTCATGTGAATTTAATGTTAATGAAACCTTGGTTTCTTATGCTAATGTTGTATATGATTACTATGATGTGGAACAAATAGAAGAATTTGTTGCTTTTCAGGGTGCTTATGAAATTGAGTCTTTGTTTGAAAAGTATGAAGATCGTAATGATGCTATTTATAGATCTGAAAATTTGGCTATACTTAAATATTGCTCTAATAATTATGAATATAATGCCTATATTGATAAATTTATTGAGAAAGTCTCCGCTGTCCAAGAAGAGACTAATGTTTTGCAGGAATCTATGGAAGAAGAAATTGATGACACTGTGAGCTCATTAGATGAAAAAGATGAGGAGGAGAGCGAAGAACAAAGGGAGGAAGAGCGGATTGATCACCCGTGCCCACCTTCTGATGAGAGTAACTCTTTATCTCATACATTGTTTAATTTCCCTTCGTGCTTACCGAAGGATGAATGCTATTGCTATGATCCCTTGGATTCGTCTGAAATATCCTTTTTTGATGAACCTGATGCTTGCTATGCTTGTGGCCATGATGCCAATATGAATGATGCTTATGGAGATGAACTTGCTATAGTTCCTTATGTTAAACATGAAATTGTTGCTGTTGCACCCACACATGATAGTCCTTTTATCTTTTTGAATTCTTTAAACTACACTATATCGAAGAAGTTTGTGCTGATTAAGGATTATATTGATGGGTTGCATTTTACCATTGCACATGATGATTTTGATGGATATAATATGCATGTGATTGCTGCTCCTAATTGCAATTATTATGAGAGAGGAACTACATCTCTACCTCTCTATGTTTCCAATACGATAAAATTGTAAGAAACTGTTTATGCAATGTATCGGCCTTTATTATGTGTGCATGAATTATTCTTTTATGACATGCCTATGCATAGAAAGAGTGTTAGACTCTGTTGTTCCATGATATATGTTGCTTTGTGCTCACTACTAAATTACAAATCATTGTTAATTAAAATTGGCTTTGATATACCTTGGGATCTGGGTGGATCGATTACTTGAGCAATTTATGCCTAGCTTAATGGCTTTAAAGAAAGCGCTGCCTGGGAGACAACCCGGAAGTTTTAGAGAGTCATTTTATTCTGTTGTGTGCTTTTAAATTATTTAAAAACAAAAAAAATATAGAGGGGAACCTAAAAACTTATTCAAAAAGAGAAGCGATTGGAAGGTTATGCATTGGAGAAGTGAGGGTCAACCTTGAACACTTGTGTTCATGCTCATGGAAACAATGTAGAAGTTTTCATGGAAGTTTCTTGCAAAAATAATAACCCCTTGTAAAAATCCATTGTACTATAAAAATAATGTGCCAAGATTTACCTTTAGGATGTTTAAATTGCTTGTTTGGTGTCTGCTGTGAAAAACAGAAACTTTTGCTGTAGTGTTTGAATTTCTATATTTTACTGGAACATGCAAAAATTCTGAAATTTTTACACAGTACTGCTATGCAAATGTTTTATTTTTTTCTAATTTTTCAGAATTTTTTGAGTTACAGAAGTATATGTTTCATTTGCATCTTTACAAGCTGTCCTGTTTTCACGGATTTCTGTTATAGTTTCTTTATTTGCGTATGTTTGAAATCTTGTTGAGCCCCGTTGGGAGCCATAGAATTGTGATAGCATACAGTGGGTAAGGTTTGATTATAATTATACAACAATGTTACAGCAGGACATGATGGGATTTGATGTTATATGTACTAACCCCTCTAATAAAAAGTTCGGTTAAGTTTTGTGTGGATGAAGTGTTCGAAGAGCGAGGAGGTATCGATATGAGGAGAATAAGGAGAGGCAATAGCTCAAGCTTGGGGATGCCCAAGGCACCCCAAGTAATATTCAAGGAGACTCAAGCGTCTAAGCTTGGGGATGCCCCGGAAGGCATCCCATCTTTCTTCGACAATTATCGGTATGTCTCGGTTTTTGTTTTGTTCACATGATATGCGTAAATTCTTGGAGCGCCATGTGCTTTTTCTTTTTATTTTAATAATGCACCATGCTGGTATGAGATAGTCCTTTGTTGATTTATAGAATGCTTCATGCACTTCACTTATATCTTTTGAGTATGGCTTTATAGAATGCTTCATGTGCTTCACTTATATCATTTGAAGTTTGGATTCCTGTTTCTCTACATTTAGAAAACCGTTATTTGTAGAATGCTCTTTTGCGTCACTTATATTTATTAGAGCATGGGCATGTCTTTTGTAGAAAGAATTAAACTCTCATGCTTCACTTATATCTATTTAGAGAGTCAACAGGAATTGGTCATTCACATGGTTAGTCATAAAATCCTACGTAAAACTTGTAGATCACTGAATATGATAAGTTTGATTCCTTGCAATGTTTTGCGATATTAAGATGGTGATATGTGGGAGGTACTAGTGAATGATTGTGGTTTAGTAAGAATATTGGTGTTAAGGTTTGTGACTCCCGAAGCATGCATGTATAGTTATGCGACGAAGTTATATCCTACTCATGTTAGTATCCAATGTTAATTATTTGCAATGCATGATTATGACCGTTGTCGCTCTCTAGTTGGTCGCTTCTCAATCTATTTGCTAGCCTTCACCTGTACTAAGCGGGAATGCTGCTTGTGCATCCAAATCCTTAAACCAAAGTTGTTCCAGATGAGTCCACCATATCTACCTATATGCGGTATTACTCTGTCGTTCCAAGTAAATTTGCATGTGCCACCTCTAATCATTCAAATAAGCATCTGTTTTGTGTGCCCGTACCACTCATGGAGCAGCAGTGGGTGGTCAGTATCTTCCATGCTAAGCGGCTTATTCTCATGATGGGTGTTTATTCACTTGTCATTGCACGAAAGAGGCTGGTAATTGGGATGCCCAGTCCTGTAATCAAAATGAATATATAATGAAACAAACTCCCCCGGAAAGTTGATTGTATGGAGGGCACCCGAGGATTCGGCTAGCCATGGCTTGTGTTTGAATGGTTGAGGGGGAGTAAACTTTACCTTTCCGCTTGGGAACCACCTATAATGTGTTTAGCATGGAAAATATTGAGAACCCTCGGTCGTGACGTTGATAGGAAAAGTATACCTCTCAAAATGTATTCATCTCTGATTTAAGCTTCGAGCTCTGGCACCTCTGCAAATCCATGCTTCCCTCTACGAAGGGCCTATCTATTTACTTTATGTTATTTTACTTTTATTGTTGAGTCATCACCTTCTCATTCAAGCACCCGTTGGAGAGCACTATTGTCATTTTTATGCATTGAGTATAGTTAATGTTGTGTACATCATGACTGGATCAATGATTGAGCATGACGGGCTAGGGATAGCATTCTTTAGCATTTTTATTTTGAAAGGCATGATTGTTCATTGGTATGCCTGAGTATTGATGTCTTTATATCAACTTATAGACTATTGCCTTGAATCACTCGTATCTTAATATTCATGCCATGATTAGATTACATGATCAAGATTATGCTAGGTAGCATTCCACATCAAAAATGATCTTTTTGATACGTCTCCATCGTATCTATAATTTTTGATTGTTTCATGCCATTATCCTACAATTTCCACATACTTTTGGTAACATTTTATATGATTTCTTGGACTAACATATTGATCCAGTGCCCGGTGCCAGTTCTTGTTTGTTGCATGTTTATTTTTTCACAGAAAATCCATATCAAACGAAGTCCAAACGCGATAAAAAACTTACAGAGATTTATATTGGAATATATGTGATTTTTGGGAAAAAGAATCAACATGAGACGATGCCCGAGGGGCCCACAAGCTCGAGGGGCGCGCCTAGCAGGCTTGTGGCGCCCCTGTAAGGCGGTTGGGGGCCTTCTTCTGCCGCAAGAAAGATAATATCCGGAAGAAAATTCCCTCAAAATTTCAGCCCAATCGGAGTTACGGACCTCCGGGAATATAAGAAACGGTTTTCGGCCAGAAACCAGGAACGCGAAATAGAAGAGAATAGAGAGAGAGAGAGATTGTCGGAGTCTAGGATTTGCGTCCAAGAAACTTCTCCAAGAACTTAGGATTCGAACTCTGGGGGACTTTGCTTGGCAGCCTACGACGGGACTACGGCGGGGACACGACGGACTCGCTGGCTCTCACCGAACACGAAGGGGATGCGCGAGCTACCCAGGTTCGGGCCACCGTGCGGTGGAATACCCTACTCCGGCTTGTGTTGGATTGCTCTGTGGTGGAGAGCTTGTGCTCGAGGTACAAGAGGTGTGGGGGAGAATGAATCGATCCCCTTACATGGAAGCCGCCTTGCCCCTTTTGTAGTGCCTCGGTCCTCTTCCCCGAAAATATGAGCGGGAAAGAGTTGCCACAGGGCGGCAATTCAAAAGGGGGACAAGAGCGCATGCTTATCCTGACTAAAGGTAGTCTCCGCCTGCTAAAGTAGCTCCTTGCGGTGCGCTGGTGGGCTTGGCGATGACCTCCGTCCTGGCGCGCTGATCCGTCCTGATCTTCTATCACCGAAGAGGAAAGCCCTTGGGACTTTCTTTTGGGGGAGACAGACGCCGCTGCTCCCTTATCACCAGAATGGAAACTGGGCTTGGTCGCGCCCCGTTGTCCTTATCCTGACAGCGGGACGTCACCCATGTGCTGGGCACGGAGCCCTGCGGCTGGCGCCGTACGGCCTGCTTCGTGAGGAGGCCTTGCGAGGGGAGCCTCGCGAGACACCCTGGTGCTTGGCAGCCTCGGCAGGGTCTGACCTGACGGCGAGGGGCCTCGCCTCGCGAGCGGCTCGCGAGGCGCCTTCCTCCGGAGCGGCCTCGGCAGGGCCACTCTCATGGGTCGCCCCGAACACGGTCCTCTGGGCGAGAGGCAGACGGGCCGTGGTACCCTGGTTCCCACTGGGCCTACAGTAGCCCCCGGGCCCGCATGTTCCGCCCGCAGGGGACGAATCGCCGCGGTGCCCACTGAGCTGCCGGGCCGAGAGGCGACGCGTGGCGGCTTTCACGGAGAGGGTCGCCCCCACTCCCCACGATGCCTCGGTAACCGCCGTCTTGGCGATAAAGCCTGCCTGCGCGGGGCGCAGGCACGTCATTGCTCCTCGTCCCCGTCTTGCCCTTCGTCCCGCGCGAGCAGCTCCCCTGTTACTCCTCCAACTTCCAATCCCTCCGCCGCCATGACCCCAGGCAAGAAACCCGCGACCGCCGAGGCCTCCTCCATGATCCAAGTACAGAAAGTATGTTAGCTCATGCCTCTCCCTCATATAAAATTGCAGTAATGATTACCGGTCTAGTTATCGATTGCCTAGGGACAAATCCTTCTCTTCTGTTACAAAAGCTTTCTACTAAACAACTAACTTTTATTATCTTGCAAATTACTCATAGTTTTATTCTTGCTAAGTACTTCTAGTTTTATCCTTGCAAACTTATCCTTACACCTACAAGTAGTTTCATTCTTGTTCTAGGTAAAGCGAATGTTAAGTGTGCGTAGAATTGTATCGGTGGTCGATAGAACTTGAAGGGAATATTGATTCTACCTTTAGCTCCTCATTGGGTTCGACACTTATTTATCGAGAATGGCTACAACTGATCCCCTATACTTGTGGGTTATCAAGAATGATGTCTCAATTGATGCATGCAAACAAGAGAAGTTCCGTGATGGATTGACCCCTGACCTGAAGCTTGCACTCTGCCTCCATGAGTTCGACGATTTTCGCCACTCTTGTCAACAAGGCCATTCAAGCAGAGACCAGTCGTATTGAGCACCAGGAGACCATCAAGCGCACTCGTGATGTTGGCTCATCTTCGGGCTCATCTGCTCA
This sequence comes from Elymus sibiricus, assembly GCA_039707655.1. Classification (NCBI taxonomy): domain Eukaryota; kingdom Viridiplantae; phylum Streptophyta; class Magnoliopsida; order Poales; family Poaceae; genus Elymus; species Elymus sibiricus. Next base: position 201,882,083 of record CM077668.1, read on the forward strand.
GAAGCACCGAGTGTGGATTCCCCACAATGTTAACCCGCAAGCTGCCCCAGCACCAAGGCCTTCTCATGTTGCACCTCATCTGCCTCCACCGCCGCCAAGACAGCCCAGAACTCAAGGTGGAGAACCCAATACTATGGCTCCTCGTTCCAATGATGGCTTCTGCTACAAGTGTGGACATCCAAGGCACATTGCTAAAGAATGCTGTCAGAATCAACTGGCACTTCCTTCCACTGTTCGTCTAAATGGCCGTGGCAACAACAGTAATGCCAGGCCGCCTGCATTCAGTCGTGGTCATGCCAACCATGTCAACCTAGAAGAATCTCAGGAGGAACCGAACGTCGTGATGGGTACCCTTCCTGTTAATTCCGTACCAGCTTCTGTTCTTTTTGATACAGGAGCATCACATTCATTCATCTCCGAAGAATTTGCATTCATGCATGGCATAACTTATGAAGAGCATTCCTCCTTAGTTGTTTGTACCCCCGGATCCCAATGTCGTGCCACCATGATGACTCATGATACCCCTATTGAAATTCAAGGACTGCAATTACTTGCCTCTCTCATCGTCCTCAAGTCTTCCAACATAGATGTCATCCTTGGTATGGGGTGGCTGAAAGCACACTGTGCTTTGATTGACCGTGCCGCTAAAGCAGTCCAGCTCTTACACCCCTTTGACCAGATAGTGAGCTACTCAACTCGAAAGGTCCAAAATGCCGAAGCCCAGATATATGCGATGAATGCTTTGAATGCATCACCGTTGCTTAACATCGAGAACATTCCGGTCGTCCGTGACTTCCAGGATGTCTTTCTAGAAGAACTTCCAGGAATACCCCCTGCTTGAGCTGTCGAGTTCGTCATCAACTTGAAACCAGGCACCGCTCCTATCGCCAAGCGCCCATACAAAATGCCGCCACATGAACTCCTCGAGCTTAAGTAGGAAATCAAAGAATCACTTCGCAAAGGATTCATTCATTCTAGCTCATCCGCATGGGGTTCCCCTTCGCTCTTTGTTAAGAAGAAGGATGGAACTAATCGCTTGGTTGTGGATTATCGCCCTATTAATCAGGCGACGAGTCAGAACAAGTGCCCCCTTCCCAAAATCAATGACTTGTATGATCAACTTGCTGGATCATCTATCTTCTCTAAACTTTATTTGAGGTTAGGATACCATCGGATCAGGGTCCGCAAAGAGGACCTTCCAAAAACCGCCTTCGTTACTCGCTATGGTTCATATGAGTACACTGTCATGTCCTTTGGCCTAACCAATGTGCTACTTGTGAGCTGCGTTGGGATTTCCTCGAAGAGGAGAGGATGATGCAGTAGAGTAGAGATAAGTATTTCCCTCAGTTAAGAACCAAGGTTATCAATCCAGTAGGAGAACCACACAAAACCTCGTTAGTAGCACCTACACACACAAAAGCAAATACTTGCACCCAACGCGAACAAGAGGGTTGTCAATCCCCTTGGCGGTTACTTGCAAGGATTAATTTTGATAGTGATAGATAGACAAATAAATTGCAAAACAACATAAAGGAAAAAAAATTACAGCAAGGTATTTTTGGATTTTATATATGATAGATAAATGACCCGGGGGCCATAGTTTTCACTAGAGGCTTCTCTCTCAAACACATAGCATACACTGGGTAAACAAATTATTGTTGGGCAATTGATAGAAAAGCGCATAGTTATGACGGTCATGGCAATGATCATGTATATAGGCATCACATCCGAGACAAGTAGAACTCCTGCCTGCATCTACTACTATTACTCCACCCATCGACCGCTATCCAGCATGCATCTAGGGTATTAAGTTAATGAAAACAGAGTAACGCTTTAAGCAAGATGACATGATGTAGACAAAGTAAACTCAAGCAATATGAATAAACCCAATCGTTTTATCCTTAATGGCAACAATGCAAATACGTGCCTTGTCCCCTACTTTGTCACTGGGATAGAGCACTGCAAGATTGAACCCATCACAAAAGCACCTCTCCCATTGCAAGATAAATCAATCTAGTTGGCCAAACCAAACAGATAGATCGGAAAGAAATACAAAGCTATAACAATCATGCAAAAATAAGTTCAGAAAAGACTCAAATATTTCTCATGAATAATTTGATCATAAACCCACAATTCATCGGATCCCAACAAACACACCGCAAAAAAGATTACATCGGATATAACTCCAAGAAGATTGAGGAGAACAAGGTATTGAAGATCAAAGAGAGAGAAGAAGCCATCTAGCTACTAGCTATGGACCCGTAGGTCTGTGGTAAACTACTCACACATCATCGGAAGGGCAGCAAGGTTGATGTAGAAGCCCTCCGTGATCGATGCCCCCTCCGACAGAGTGCCGGAAAAGGCCTCCAGATGGGATCGTGGAAGAACAGAAGCTTGCGTCAGCGGAAAAGTTATTTCGTGTGGCTCTCTGGTATATTGGGAATATTTGAGAATTTATAGAGGCGAAATTAGGTCAAGATGTGCCACGAGGGGCCCACAAGCCTGGGGGCGCGCCTCCCGAGCTTGTCGCTCCCTCGTGACTCCTCGGTCTTCTCTCGAACCTTCTAGGGTCTCTCTTGGTCCAGAAAAAAATTAATCCAAAGTTTTTTCTTCGTTTGGACTCCGTTTGATATTGATTTTCTGAAAAGCCAAAAACAAGCAGAAAAACAGCAACTGGCACTGGGCACTAGGTTAATAGGTTAGTCCCAAAAAATGATATATAATTGCATATAAAACATCCAATATTGATACTATAATAGCATGGAACAATAAAAAATTATAGATACGTTGGAGACGTATCATAATGCTCCAGCCACCTTCTCTCGATTGATGAACTACATCTTCATGGATTACCTCGACAAATTCATTGTGGTTTATCCTGATGATATTTTGGTTTATTCCAAGAACGAAGAAGAACATGCCGAACACCTTCGGCTTGTATTGGAGAAGCTTCGTGAACATTAGCTTTATGCCAAATACTCCAAGTGTGAGTTCTGGTTACCTGAAGTGACCTATCTTGGCCATGTAATTTCCGTAGTAGGCATTGCTGTTAATCCAGAACGAGTTCATGCTATTGTTGACTGGACTCCTCCTAAGAATGTCAAGCAAGTTAGAAGTTTTCTCAGACTAGCCAGCTATTGCCGTCGTTTTGTCGAGAACTTCTCCAAGACTGCTAAACCATTGACTGACCTGCTCCACAAAGGCAAGAAGTTTGAGTGGACATCCAAATGTTAGGAAGGTTTCCAAACTCTGAAAGACAAGTTGACTTCTGCCCCAGTGCTTGCTCCCCCAGATACTCACAAAGACTTCGTGATCTATTGCGATGCCTATCGACAAGGGTTAGGCTGTGTCCTGATGCAAGAGCGTAAAGTGATTGCTTATGGCTCTCGCCAGTTGCGTCCTCATGAAGAGAACTATCCAACACATGATCTCAAACTTGCTGGAGTTATTTATGCTCTGAAGTTATGGCGACACTACCTCCTTGGTAATCGTTGCGAGATCTTCACAGATCATAAAAGTCGGAAGTACTTATTCACTCAGCTAGATCTAAACCTTCGTCAACAAAGATGGATGGAGGCCATATCATATTATAACTTGGGCATTTCTTATACCCCAGGCAAGGCTAACGTAATGGCCGATGCCTTGAGCTGCAAGTCCTATTGCAACAACCTCATGGTACAGCAAGCTCAACCCCTTCTTCATGAAGAACTCCGCAAGCTGAACCTCCATATTGTTCCTCAAGGTTCGCTCAATACCATGATTGTTAAACCAGATCTCGTGGGCACTATCTGAAGTCCACAAGATTAAGAGTTACCTCGCAGGAGGGAAGCCCTCATTCTTCACCGTTGATGATGATGGCACCTTGTTCTTTAAAGGTCGCCTAGTGGTTTCTAGCAAGGGTAACGTGGACATGAACCAGGATGTCATGAAAGAAGCTCATGATACACCTCTGTCTATTCATCCGGGTAGTACCAAGATGTACCAAGACATTCGTCAGAGATTCTGGTGGTCAAACATGAAGCAAGACATTGCTCGCTATGTTGCTGAGTGTGGCGTTTGCCGTCGTATCAAAGCCGAGCATCAAAGACCTGCTGGAACTCTGCAACCACTTACTATTCCTGAATGGAAATGGGACAATGTTGAGATGGACTTCATCACTGGTTTTCCCAAATCGCAAAAGGGTCATGATGCTATTCTTGTCGTCATTGACCGGCTTTCCAAGGTTGCTCACTTTCTAGCCGTTAAGGAAACCATCACTGCTAGTCAGTTGGCAGATCTATATGTTTCCAGAATTGTTTCACTCCAAGGTATTCCGTTGGTAATCAGCTCAGACCGTGGTAGCCTTTTCACCTCAAGGTTCTGGGGAAGTTTTCAAGAAGCTGTGTGATGCGGAGCATCCCACAGTCATCCCCATGGACCAACCTACGTCTCCTCAAGTGCCAAGCGGGCCAATGACACGAGCACGTGCAAGAGCTCTCGAGACCGAGGTGACATCTCTCCTTAATGAACTTCCATTTGACTCGTGTGAGACATGGCTACTACCTCAAGCCGGAATGCTATGTGTGATCAGGTATGAAGAAGACCGCCTCGGGAATGCTCGGAACAAAGACCAAGTCAACAAGTGCACGGACGAACAAGTGCGAGGAAGAAGACCGCTGAAAAGTATCAGCGGCCGGACATCCGACCCCTGGCCCGGACATCCGGCCCCTGAGGAGAAGCCCAGTAGAAGCAGCCCAGCAGCGAAGAAGCTACAGGGCCCGGACATCCGGCCGGAGGCCCAGACATCTGGCCCCTGCCCGGATTTCTGGCCGCCCATTACAGAACGTGGGAGCACCTCCAGGCCGGACATCCGGCCCCCCCATGAGCCGCCGGACATCCGGCCCGACGGCCGGACATCCAGCCCCTGCCAGCCTGCCTTCGGCCATCCGGCCGTGTAATCTCTCCCCCCCACTTCGTCCTAGACTATAAATAGACCTCCTCCTCAACCTTTCTAGGGTTAGAAAAGTATATTGAGACATTGAGTAGAGCTTTGCTCCTTGTATCTCCTCTTGGGGAATCAAGACCTCTCTAGGGAGAAGGATCTCATCTAGATCACCAAGACCTCACCTCCTTTGGAGTGGGAAGAACCTTACCTTTGTGCTTGTTTCCATGGATTGATCTTGTATGATTGTGGATCTCATGTATGCTATCCTAGTGGATGTGTGATTTGGGTTTGTTTGAGTGATTTCCCTTGGTTGTTTTTGTTGTTCCTCTCTTTGCCCCCTCCAAGTGTGGAAAGATCATCAATTAGGGTTCAACCCTACATCATCTTGGATCAGAGCCACGTTGATTCACACTTTGGAGTCTTTCCCCTCGTTTTCTAGCCCCAATTTTGTTTGATTTTGCCCAAATTCGAAAATTCCCCACAAAAATAGCCCTACCAAAATTTCCGTGATTTGTTGGTTTGATGATGTTTTGTTGATTTTGATCCATGGATTTGCTTGTTTTCGAGTGGATCTAGCTTTCCCCCACCTTCTCCATCAATTCCATCCACAAAATCTCCCCAATTTTGCCTCGAAATTTTTCTTGTTCATCGAGTTCATCCGCGGAGTGGGCACCCAGGACATCCGGCCGTGACCTCGGACATCCGGCCCGACGACCAGCCCGGACATCCGACGGGCAGCCCGGACATCCGGCCCCTGGCAACCAGCCCACCAAAACTTCACAATTTCTTCGAATTTTCGTTGTTTCCCACCGTTTCTTCTGCAAGCCCTCATACATCTCCACATTATCATCGCATACTCAAGTGACTCCACCACCGACTTCCACAACCACCACATATTTTGCCACGTTTGCCACTCGAGATTTTGAGTCACGGTTTCCGTTTCCTAACGTGTTTCAGCTACTTAGGGACGGTTCGACATCGACTTCACCGCCGCTCATCATTGCCACGGACTCGTCATCGACAACAACTTCACCATTGTGACACCATAACCGTAAGCAAGGACGGTAACATCAACGACAACTTATTCATCTCCGTGCCATTGCATTTGTTAACCCTTGACACCATCTTTTGCATCACTTTCCTACGAGACTAGCCATTTGAGTATTGCCGGGCAACGCTACTTATGCACTTTAGTGATACCGTTCCGCATAGCTATCATAGCGTGCATACTTCATCATATCATCTCTTGTGCCAAATTTTTTGTTCCCGCATATACATCATTGCTATCTACGCACGAGCAATTCGCAAAAGTGGCCAAAGGAAACCATCAAAAGAAAGAGAAGCTTTTAAGCAAAGGAGAAAGAGAAACAACAAGCTTGTAAGCAATAGCCATAGCATCGCCACATTACATAGCATATTTGATCATCTTGGATCATTGTGACAAGTTCACCGGGACTCATACATACATAGCATAAGTGAGATAGAAAGTCCATACGTTTTGTCTCTTATAGGTTGTGCACAAGTTCGTATCCGCGTGCTAGTGTCTCTCTAGTGTTGTGCAACAAGAGCATTTTTCGTGGATTCCACATTTTGAGCTCATTCCTTGGTTGCACGACCTCATTTATCTATCCATGCGTGTGTTTCCGTGTGCTACTTATTGCTATTGGTCTACTTGTTACACTTGCGAACTTCTGAATCTTTTTCAACATTATTGATATCTTGCTTGCAAATTGCAACTATTTTGTGCCACAATCCTAACCAAGCTACTCCATAAGCCTTTTTGTGTAGGTGTGAGAAACGAAACCAGTACCAATTCTACTATCATAGCTATACATTGAGTGATACTCGATACATCTTCAATCTTCGGAAAAGGTAACTTTGGTTTTGTTCTGTTATTTCCTACTCACCTCTACTTGATCATGATGGATAGGCCAAGTACATCTTCGAATCCTCTCTTCGACGAGCACGAAGCACCAAACGACTACGTATCCAGGAGCCATCTCTTTGGGGTACAACGAGCCTTGCATCAAGAAAGTGAAGCTTTGGGCGATCGCATCGAGCAACTCACCACCGACTTGCGTCACTCCGAAACGCGAACAAGAGACTACCTCGACGCCAAGCTTACTACACAAATGGATGAATTTCGTGCCATGATGATTGACCGCGCTTCCTCAACTTCATCCTCGATAAGGAGAACACGGTCAAGACGCCATTCTTCGGATTCATCATCGGATGCAAGTCTTCCTCGAGCTCGCCTACACCCTTGGCAAGAACATCAAGCTCGCCAAAATCCATTACATGGAAATGGTTTGCAACAACGCCTTCGAGAGCGCGAACGTCAATGACATCAAGTTCAAGACGACACGCACCAAGAGCAAGTTCCACGACGTCAACAACAAGACGCCCAAGACGGCGATCCACTTCAGCAAGAGCAACAACGTCGTGAACAACAAGCCCTCGAAGCACAACGTGCCCTTCGAGAAGCCACTCATACCCTCAACGAACACAACCGTCGTGTGTGTGAAGAAGAGGAGGAACGCTACCAAGAAGAAGCCGCACACCAAGAAGAGAATCAAGAAAGGAGGAACCGGGCAAGAGTACCTCGTCCCCACCGTCAAGCCAACCGCGTAGAGCAAGAAGAGAACGGGGATGACGACCCACCTCCAAGACAAGAGCGACGACAACATTGGCATAATGATGAACAACGCTACGGCAAGCTCAAGTTCAACATGCCCAAGTTTTCCGGAAGCAATGACCCCGAAGACTACCTCTCATGGGCCTTAAAGGTGGACAAGATATTCCGTCTACACAACTATGACGAGGAAGAGAAGGTCGCCATGGCATCGCTTGAGTTCCAAGACTATGTTCTCATTTGGTGGGAGCAAGTGATCGAGAGACGCCAAGAGAAAGGTGAACCACCTATCACAACGTGGACTCAAATGAAGGATGTCATGAGAGCTTGCTTTGTGCCTACACACTATAGTCGCGACCTCTTCAAGAAACTTCAACTCCTCAAGCAAGGAACCAAGTCGGTTGAAGAATACTACAAAGAAATGGAGATTGCAATGATACGAGCCAACATCAAGGAAGATGATGAACAAACTATGGCGCGTTTCTTGAATGGTCTCAACCATGCAATCAAGAAAATTGCGGACTTTCAACCTTACTCCAACCTCCTCGAGCTAGTGCACCAAGCAACCAAAGCGGAGCGTCAAGTGCAAGAGGATTACAAGTACTCCAAGTACTCTTCCATGACCTACGGTTCTTACAATCAAGCTTCAACGACTACGACACCTCCTCCAACGACTCGAGCTACACCAAGTACCAGTGACAAGTCAAGCTACAAGAACCCTTCGAAATCCTCGAGTCGTCTTCCTACTACTACAAGCAACTCCAAGCCAAGAGCTTCGTCATCAACAACTCCTACGGATGCCACCGACAAAACAAGTGACATCAAGTGCTTTACTTGCAAAGGCCAAGGCCACAAGTCTTTTGAGTGCCCCACACGGCGTACCATGATCGCCAATGTGGATGACACCTATGACTCTATGAGTGAAGAAGAAATGGAAGCACTTGAGCACGTGGCCATGCATCGACAAGTGAATGAAGATGAAGACGATCAAGTGTTTTGCGACAATGATTCGAGCCCCCGCTCTTGTTGTCTCCAAGATCTTGACACTTCAACAATAACTAGATGAAGACCAACATTGCCATATCTTCGATACCAAAGCGGGTATCCAAAGACGTTCCGTCAAGGTCATCATCAACGGCGGAAGTTGTCACAACTTGGCAAGTGAAGAATTATGCTCCAAGCTACAATTGCTCAAGAAGAAGCACCCTCGCCCCTACAAGGTCTAATGGTTAAGCGACTCCGGCACCATTCAAGTGGAGCACACCGTTCAAGTGTCCTTCAAGATTGGCGCCTATGAAGACACCTTGGAGTGTGATGTGGTTCCTATGTCCGTATGCCATCTCCTCCTTGGAAGACCTTGGCAATTCGACCGTGGTGTCATCCACAATGGACGGACCAATCACTATAGCTTCAAGATGAAGGGCAAGGAATTCATACTTCGACCAATGACACCAAGTCAAGTCATCGCGGACAAGCAAGCATCTACCCATTGTGGAGAGTCAAGTGAGCGAGTGAACCACCAAAAAGAGAGTGAGCGCCACAAGCCAAAAAAGAGCGACTCCACGATGAGCGACAAGAGAGACCTAGTTCTTTTAGCCACCAAAAGAGATTTGAGGGATGTGAGTGAGAGCCCATCAAGTGTTCTTCACTTTGTGCTTGTGTGCAAAGATGAAGTGGTGCAGACTAATACTTCACAATATCTTCCTTTGGTATTGTCTCATCTATTGCAGGATGAGCTACCTCCCGGACTTCCTCCACTTCGCGGAATCGAACACCACATCAACCTCATCCCCGGCGCACCTCTACCGAACAAGGCACCTTACCACGTCAACCCCGACGAGACCAAAGAGATCCAACGGCAAGTCCAACATCTCATGGAGAATGGGTATGTACGCGAGAGCTTGAGTCCATGTGCCGTTCCGGTAATTCTTGTGCCTAAGAAAGATGGTACTTATAGCATGTGTTCCGATTGCCGTCCTATAAATGCTATCACCGTTAGGTATCGCCATCCCATTCCACGCCTAGATGACATGCTAGATGAACTTAGAGGAGCCACCATTTTCTCCAAAATTGATCTTAAAAGTGGCTACTATCAAATACGCATGCAAGAAGGTGATGAATGGAAAACGGCTTTCAAAACCAAGTTTGGCTTGTATGAATGGTTAGTCATGCCTATGGGTTTATCGCAAGCACCTAGCACTTTCATGCGTGTGATGCATTATGTCTTCGCAAATATATTGGCATTTGTGTTGTGGTATACTTTGATGACATCCTTGTGTTTAGTGAAACCCTTGAAGATCGTGTCAAACACCTTAGAGACGTCTTGCAAGTTCTTAGAGACGAGCGACTTTATGCTAACATGGAAAAATGCACTTTTGGTGTTGATAAGCTTGTTTTCTTAGGCTTTGTTGTCTTATCAAAGGGTGTTCAAGTTGATGAAACTCAAATTGATGCTATTAAGAATTGGCCACAACCAACCAATTTGCTTCAAGTGCATAGTTTCCTTGGCTTAGCCGGATTTTATAGACGCTTTGTGAAGGCTTTTAGCACTATTGCATCGCCATTGCACGCATTGAGTAAGAAGAATGCACCATTTGTTTGGGGTCCATCTCAAGATGCCGCATTTCATGAGCTTAAGAACTTGCTTACACATGCTCCATTACTTGCATTACCGAACTTTGATAAAACTTTTGATGTGCATTGTGACGCTAGTGGTAATGGCATTGGTGGTGTGTTGATGCAAGAGAAGCGACCTATTGCATACTTTAGCGAAAAACTCTCCGGCGCGCAACTTAACTACCCCATCTATGACAAAGAGTTATATACTTTAGTAAGAGTCTTGCATGTGTGGGAACATTATCTCTGACCACGTGAGTTTGTCATCCATACGGATCATGAAACGCTTAAATACCTTAAGGGTCAAACAAAATTGAACAATCGTCATGCTAAATGGAGTGAGTTCATTGAGTCATTTCCTTATGTTATCAAGTATATCAAAGTTAAGGAAAATGTTGTGGCGGATGCTCTTTCCCGCAAGTGCATGCTAGTTACTAAACTTGAGTTGAATGTTATAGGATTTGAGCACATTAAAGACTTGTATGCGCATGATGTTTCATTTGCGATTCCATATGCGAAATGCTTATCACACAACACTTGGGAGCGATACTATTTGAAAGATGATTATCTTATGCGAGCTAACAAACTTTGTATCCCCGAGTCTTCTCTTCGTTTGTTGCTTTTGCAATAGGCTCACGGTGGAGGACTCATGGGACATTTCGGACGCGACAAGACATTTGCTACGCTCTCCAAAAACTACTTTTGGCCCAAGATGTTTCGAGATGTGTCACGCTACACCAACCGGTGCTCTACATGCCTCAAAGCTAAGTCCAAAGCTCAATCTCATGGTCTATATATGCCACTTCCTATTCCATGTCATCCATGGGAAGATATTAGTATGGATTTTGTGCTTGGTTTGCCTCGAACTCAAAACGGCAAAGATTCGGTATTTGTTGTTGTGGACCGTCTCTCTAAGATGGCACATTTCATTCCATGTAACAAGATAGACGATGCTTCACATGTTGCAAATCTCTTTTGTAGGGAAATCTTGCGATTGCATGGAGTGCCCAGGACGATCGTGTCAGACCACGACGTCAAGATCCTTAGCGACTTTTGGAAGACACTATGCGCCAAGCTCAGAATCAAGCTCCTATTCTCATCGACATATCACCCACAAACCGACGGCCAAACGGAGGTCACAAACCAGACTTTATCCACACTACTCCGCGTGTTGATCAAGAAGAACATAAGGGAGTGGGAGGAATGTTTACCCATCGCCGAGTACGCCTACAATCGAGCACGACACTCTACTACCGACAAGTCCCCCTTCGAGGTCGTCTACGATTTCAATCCTTTGTCCCCATTGGACATTCTACCGTTACCTCTACAAGAACGCATCGACATGGACGCGAGTGCACGAGCGAGCTACCTCAAGAAGATGCACGAAGATACAAGGCACGCGATCGAGCGCCAAGTACAACAACTCGCGACCAAGGTCAAGATCAACAAGCACCCCACGGTGTTCAACCCTGGAGATCTTGTGTGGTTACACCTTCGCAAAGACCGCTTCCCCAACGAGCGCCAGTCCAAACTACTACCCCGAGCCGACGGACCCTTCAAGCTGCTAGCACGCTACAACAACAATGCCTACAAGATCGACATCCCTCGCGACAAGTACAACGTGAGCGACATCTTCAACGTCAAGGACTTATCTCCCTTCCATGGTGATGTGGATTCCGATCCGAGGATGGATCTTTTTCCGGGGGGGGGGGGGAGATAACGCGGAGCATCCCACGGTCATCCCCATGGACCTACCTACGTCTCCTCAAGTGCCAAGCGGGCCAATGACACGGGCACGTGCAAGAGCTCTCGAGACCGAGGTGACATCTCTCCTTAATGAACTTCCATTTGACTCGTGTGAGACATGGCTACTACCTCAAGCCGGAATGCTATGTGTCATCAGGTATGAAGAAGGCCGCCTCGGGAATGCTCGGAACGAAGACCAAGTCGACAAGTGCACTGATACGTCTCCAACGTATCTATAATTTTTGATTGTTCCATGCTATTATAGTATTAATCTTGGATGTTTTTATATGCAATTATATATCATTTTTTGGGACTAACCTATTAACCTAGTGCCCAGTGCCAGTTGCTGTTTTCTGCTTGTTTTTGGTTTTTCAGAGAAACAGTACCTGTCGGTCCAGTGGGAACCAGGGTACCACGGCCCGTATGCCTCTGACCCGGAGGAGGACGCTTGGGCCGGCCCATGAGAGTGGCCTTGCCTCAGCCGCTCCGGAGGAAACCACCTCGCGAGGGGCGAGCCTCGCGAGGCCCCTCCCCGCCAGGCCAGGCCCTGCCGAGGCCACCAAGCACCAGTTCCCTCGCGAGGCTCCCCTCACGAGGCCTTCTCACGAAGCAAGTCGTACGGCGCCAGCCGCAGTTCTCCGCGCCCAACACATGGGTGACGTCCCGCTGTCAGGATAAGGACAGTGGGGCGTGACCAAGCCCACCTTCCATTCTGGTGATAAGGGAGCAGCGGCGTGTGCCTCCCCCAAAGCAAGTCCCAAAGGCTTTCCTCTTTGGTGATAGAAGGTCTGGACGGATCAGTGCGCCAGGACGGAGGTCATCGCCAAGCCCACCAGCGCGTCACAAGGAGCTAGTTTAGCAGACGGAGACCGCCTTTATTCAGGATAAGCCTGCGCTCTTGTCCCTCTTTTGAATTGCTGCCCTGTGGCAACCCTTTCATGCTTATATTTTTTCGGGGAAGAGGACCAAGGCACTACAAAAGGGGCAGGACCGCTTCCATGTAGGGGGATCGACCCATTCTCCCCCACACCTCTTGTGCCTCGAGCACAAGCTCTCCCCCACAGAGCAATCCAACACAAGCAGGAGTAGGGTATTACACCGCACGGTGGCCCGAACCTGGGTAGCTCGCGCGTCCCCTTCGTGTCCGGTGAGAGCCAGCGAGTCCGTCGTGTCCCCGCTGTAGTCCCGTCATAGGCTACCAAGCAAAGTCCCCCAGAGTTCGAATCCTAAGATCCTAGACCCTGACATTTGGCACGCCAGGTAGGGGGACTTGTCGTCTTCGCGCCTTGGACCTCGACATCAGCATCGACATGGACGCCGCCGCCGCTCGCCGGGAACGCGCCGCGCGCCGCGCCGCCGTCAGGGTCCCCGCGGTGCCCCTGGGCGGCGCCCTCGAGCTGCCACCGAGCCCGTTGGGGAGCGGGTGGCCTCCTCTGCCCGCCCGTCGGTGAACGAGCAGGCGCACGGCCCCTCCGCTGCCTCCTCCTTGCTCGAGTGTCACGATCTGTCCGCTCCGCGCGCCGCGCTGCTCATGGCGCAGGAGCTGCCACGCTAGCGCTCCACCGAGGACGCCTACGACGCCTGGCTAGGGCGCATCACCGAGCTCGTCGATGCCGCGCGCGATGGCCAGGCGCCCTCCCGCTCCCCGCCTGCTCCGCCGTCCTGCGCCGACCAGGCCGGGCGCGGCGCTCCTCCTCCTCCTCCTCCTCCTCCGGACCGCGACGTGGCTGAGCGCCGCCCCGCCGCGCGTGCCCCGGAGCCGTCTCGTTGCTCGCTCGCGCTAGGCGGCGACGGTGACAGCTGCCAGATCGTCAACCGCGTGCCCCAGGACGCGCGCGTGGGCCTCGTGAGGGCGCGCGACCGCCAGGATCACATCCTCCACGACATCGCCATGGCTGGGTGCCAGAACCGCGCGGCCCTCGACGGAGGAGCCGTCACCAATGGGGGCTACCTGGCCCTCGCCCCCGAGCTGCGTCGCGTGGTGTGGCCCGACAAGTTCAAGCCAGAGCTCCCTCAGCGCTACGACGGCACCGCAAACCCCACGGAGTTCCTCATGCTCTACACCATAAGCATCCAAGCCGCGAGGGGGGACAACCGGGTCATGGCAAACTGGTTCCCCATGGCCCTCAAGGATGTTGCGCGCTCATGGCTCATGAACCTCCCCGAGGCGTCCATCTCTTTGTGGGAGGACCTGTGCAAGCAGTTCGTCGCCAACTTCAAGGGTACGAGCGACCGCGCCATCATGATCAACGACCTGCGGAACATGCGTCAGCGCCCTGGCAAGCCCCTTCGTAAGTTCATCTAGCGCTTCAGCCAGGTGCGCCACAAGATCCCGAAGGCCTCCGACGCCGCGATCGTCTCCGCCTTCACCAGTGGCGTCACAGACGTGAAGATGCGCGAGAAGCTCTCGGTCTGGGACGAGCTAGACTCCGCGGCAGAGCTGTTCGTCCTCGCCGACCACTGCGCCAAGGCCGAAGAGGGACGCCTCTTCCTCCACAACGATGCTGACGCTGAGCCTGACGCGGCGAAGCCCAAGGCCAAGGACACCAAGCGCAAGGGCCCAGCCGTGCTCGCGGCGGAGCCGGACTGCAAGCGCGGCCGCGACCGCGGCGAGGCCAAGAAGGACGCCCGCCCTTTCTGCGCCTACCACAACATGAACTCCCACAACACAGAAGACTGCCACGAGCTCAAGCTGCTTCGCGAGGGCCGCACCGAGCGCTGCAAGGAGCGCGGCAAGGGCCGCGCTGGCGGCAGCGGAGGTGGCCGCTGGGGCGACGACCACAACAACGGCGCTGGCGACAATAACCGTCAGGGCTGGCAGAACCAGCCGCGGCGGGCTGACCCTCAGGCCAACGCCGCCCCAATGCGCGCCAACGACTGCCCTCCCGCTGAGAACGCTGGGGGCTACCAAGAGCCCCGCAGGGTGGCCTGCATCCTCGGCGGGGCCCAGGCCCCTCCGTCCAACCGCCACTTCAAGCAGTTCTCCCGGGAGGTGAACGCGGCCCTCCCGTCGCTCGACTCCACCGGCCGCCTCAAGTGGTCTGAGTTCCCCATCACCTTCGACGCCAGCGACCATCCCAAGTCCACGAAGGGCGTGGGCGCCGTCCCCCTGCTGTGCACCCCCACTATCAGTAACGTCGCCGTCACCAAGACCCTCATCGACGGAGGCGCCGGCCTCAACGTTATCTCCATCGAGATCTTCGAGACGCTCCAAGTGCCCTACAAGCGCCTGATGCCCACTAGGCCCTTCTCGGGCGTCACTGATGGCTCCACTGTCCCCCTGGGGCAGGTCCGCCTTCTCGTCACCTTTGGCACCCGCAAGAACTACCGTACGGAGTTCATCGTCTTCGATGTGGCTCACATCGGCCTACCTTACAACGCCATCTTGGGCTACCCGGTGCTCACCAAGTTCATGGCCGCGACCCACCACGCCTACAGCCTCGTCAAAATGCCCGGCTGCCGCGGCACCCTCACTGTCCGCTGCGACGAGAAGGATGCGCTGCAAACCCTCGAGCACGCCTACAAAACTGCCTCCGTCGCATACCCAGCCGATGAGGACGCGCCTGGGCCTGCCGAGGAGATGCCCGTGAAGAAGAAGTCCCTGCTTCCTCAGGAGCGGGTCGAGTCCAAGAAGGCGTCGCTGGATGGGGGCGAAGCAGGCCCCTCCCTCGCCGCTGGCGGCGGGCCCTCTCCCAAATAGGAAGGCGCGCTCGTCACCTTCCTCCGGGCGTGCCCTGATGCGTTGGCTTGGACAGCATCAGGGGTGCCCAGCCCGCCGAGGGAGGTCATCGAGCACCACTCAGCAGCGTGCCGGAGCGCGCGGCCCGTCAAGCGTGAGGAATATCGTCAAGCGCCCAAGAAGCAGGAAGTCGTCACCCAAGAAGTCAACAAGCCCCAGGATGCTGGAATCGCACGTGAAGCCCCCCACCCCAGGAGGATCGCCAGCCTCATCCCCGTCGCCAGGCCACGTGATAGCGTGTGCATGTGCGTCGACTTCATCGCCCTCAACCAAGCTTGCCCCGCAGGCCCCCTCCCTCCTCCGCGCATCGTCGCAGGCTCGCCCTGGCTCACGCGCATGCGTTCGGCCTGGACAGCCACCTTCGCGAGGCTGATGCGCATGAGCCTGGAGCCCCACATCGCAAGGAATACGGAGGTGGTTAACACTCGCCCACCGGCCCGCCGCGGCCCCACTCATGACGGAGGCGGGTGTTCCGGTACCAAACACATGGAACGCCCGCCATCACCGTAAGTTCTATCCGTGCCCACGGATACGAGCGACATGGAGCTGTACACGCTCCGGGGTTCTCTCTACCCGCGCTGCCTTCGGCACGTGAGAGCTCCTTCCCACTCTCGTGGAAGCCCCATGCTCAGCATAGGCGGATGCCCCATGCTCCGCGCTGGCGGCTTACTTGAGGGGCCCTCGGCCATCACATCCTCAAGCTGATCCGTGTCGAACAAGGCAGCATGTATCTTTCTGTTATGCAATGAACTTGCTTCATGCATCAGTAAAGCTTATTTCCTTCAAAACCCTGTGTGCTTGCCGCTGCAGGGCGCGCGCTCATGGTCTTGCCCGTGCCTGTCACGCGAGCGGGGGCTGGGCATGGTGTCTGTGCTCGGGCCAATCCCAGCAGCACTGAAAAACCCAAGCGACTGAGCTCTGGCTCGTGGGCCTGCTCCCGTGCACGTCACCTCACCAGGTCCTTCGTGCTCTTGTCTCCCCGTGTAACACCCACAGGCGACCTCGCGAGCGCGCCCTACTGCACTATTTGCAAAAACTTGGCAGCTTTCCTGGTGCAGGATACGAAGGCCTCAGGAGCCCCTCTCGGGAGGCGCCGCGAGCGGCATCCTGCGGGCGGAGGGCCTCACGGGGATTGCGCCTCACGATCCGCGCTCTGCGAAGGACTCGCCCCAAGCCACACGCCTCGAAGGAGCTAAGTCTAAAGCACCCCTCGGGTCTTCTTCCCTCTCGTTTCTTTCTCGCGGCATCCCGATTTCCTTGGCATGAGCCGCCTGCACATCAAGGGGGGACCCTGAGCATCGCGCCTCAGGGTCTCCTACTAGCCCTAAGAGCCCTACACCCTCTGGCTTTGCCGAGCGCACGCTCTGGGCATCGCAGCGACGGTATAGCTTGCCTCGGGGGTTGGGTCCCAGCGACACAGGGCATAAAGGCAATGTAAAAGGGAACTAAAGGCCTCGGGAGGGAAACGAAAACACGCGGATCATTAAGTACTTAACAACAAAAAGTGCCGTACAAATGTCTTCACGCCCCCTCGGGGCCGCATCCACTCTGTTACATGAAGGTGAGCACAGGGCCTCAGGCAGCGGAGCCACCGTCGGCGTCATCGACTACTGGATTGCCGTCGTCGCCGGACCCTTCCCCAACGGGCGTGAAGCACTCCAGCAGGCTTGCCACATGGTCCTCCACCGCCCTCGCAAGCTTGCCTTGGAGCTCCTCGGGAACCGGAGACAACATCTGGTCGAAGTTGAAGCTGCCATCGACGCGCAACAGGTTGCTGAGGACGCGGGTCGACGCCTGGCGCAGGAGGTCGCAGCACTCAGCGTCACGGATCTCGTCCCACCGGGCGGAGCTCGCCTCCAGCCGCTCCACGAGCCTTGTGAAGAAGGCCAGGTAGCTGGCATCGTCGGTCTCCAGGGGATCCTCCACCCTCTCGACCGAGAAAGCAGCCACGGCGCTGCGAGCGCGCCCGATGAGCTCGAGGAACATCTTGGAGCGCTGGAGCTGCTCCCCGCGCCCTCGGGTGGCCTCATCGCGGGCCCGCTGCGCCTCGTCACTAACCTCGCCCACCTGAGCCTGGAGGTCTTCCAGCTCACGGCGAGTCCTGGCGTGGAGCTCCGCCGTGCTCCGCCTCTCGGATTCCGACGCCGCGAGCTGCCGCTTGAGTTTGGCAATTTCGGCGTCGAGTTCGCCGCGCCTCTTCGTGAAGCGGTCTTCCTGCTTCTTCAGGTTGTTGGAGTAAGTGTCCTCTAGGGCCTTCGCCTTCCGCACGACCTCCTCCTGGCCCCGCTTGTCAATCTCGGCCTTGTACCTCGTAGCTCTTTCTTCAAGCGTGGTGTTGGCTTTCGCGAGGCGTTCTTGGTAGGTGGCCTCGCTGGCCGCCACGATACGGTCCAGATGCTCCAAGCACTCTCGCTCCCTCTCCCGCTCGATGGTGGTTCACAGGAGTTTGCGCTCCCGGATCTCCATGTCCATCTCCAGGACCACCGCCATGCTCTCGCGCCGGGTAACCGCCTCCTCGCGGGAGGCTAGCCGGGCCGCGACGCGCCCCTGCTCCAGGCGGAGGTTCTCCTCCTCGGCCACGAGCTCGGCCTCTAGGGAGCTGAGAGCCGACCGGGCGTGGCGGAGAGTCCCGATCCGCGATAGGATGCTGTGGCTCACCAGGGCCAGGGTCCCGGGCACGTCCAACCCTTCCGTCTCCGCCCCCCGTGGCTCTGGGGGCTCGGGGGCTGCTGCGTTATCGGATCTGCCCAGGCCTCCGTCTGAGGGGGCCTCATTCCCCTCCAGGCAGCCAGGATCCTCCTCATCCTCCGTCTCGGCCTCTACCCTTGCCGGCCGCTCGGCCGCGTGGGTAGGACTGGGCGCGGCCGCCTCCGGCTCATGGCGCCCTGGTGATCACTCGAGGCGGGCCCCTTCCGGAGGCACCCTTTCTCCTGCAGGAGGGAAGGCCTCCTCGGGAGGCTGGGCAGATGCCGCAGGCCCCTCCCCCAAAACTTCGTCATGCTTCGCGGGGATCATCGGGGGCACCGGTGTGCCAACCGCCCCCAACTCCCGCTGAGCCCCGGCGGGCTCTCCGGCATCCTCATCCTGGGCATCCTCCTTCTTCTTCTTCTTGGCAGGGAGCCCCTACTGCATAACTAGGGATCAAGCCGAGCCGTGCAAGATGAGGCGGTGGGCGTAAGGAACTCGCGAGGCAGGGGGACTTACTCGTCTCTGGGGACCCATCACCGCTTCCTTAGCTTCCCTCCAGGGCGGCTGCCGCTTCCGCCCCCTCGGGACTCTTTGGGGCCCCCTCCTGAGGCCCCGCCGTGGGGCCTGTCTAGGCCCCCTCCCGAGGCGTCAGCGGGCGGGATCTCCCCGCCAGCCGCGGGGTTCTCCGCGCCAAGGGCTTCCTCCATCGGGGGCGCAGACCGCTGGGGCTCGTCTCGGGGCCCCCCGGCGTCACTGCTGCCGCCGCTGCCGGTTCCTGCCGCCGACAGGCGGCGAGTCGGCTCGGAGGCCGCCGCCTCTCTCTAGGCGTCCGCCGCGGCCACCGCCTCGGTGTCGCTTTCGCCTCCGGGAAGCGGCAACACCTGGACCGGATTGTCGCGGGGTCCCACATGACCCGGGGGCACAAGCCCCCACTGATCAAACAGTGGCATGCCGGCCCGCATGTCCTCCCGGTTTCCAAAGCAGTAAATTGGAGCCGCGCTTGGCGGCGGGAACGACGACGCCGCGCCAAGGAGAACGTTCACTAGCCCCTCCACCACCTCCGGGGCAAGGCGATTGGGGCTCAGCCTCATGGGGTCCCCCAGGCCTGAGTGGGTCCATACCGGGCGAGGGCGCCTCTGGAGGGGGGCAATGCACTTGCGCACGAACTCCTTGACGACCATGCTCGCGGTGAGCCCGTCGGCTTGGAGCACTCGCATCCTCGTCATGACTGGCCCCAGCGCAGCCTCGGCCAGCTCGGCGGGCCCCCACCCGGAGCTCGGCATCGCTGGCGCCTCCGGGATTTCGAGCAGGGGGCTGTACTGGCGCGTGTCCATGTAGACCCAGTGCTCCCTGAAGCCTTCCACCTCCTCGGGGAGCCGCATGTCGATGATGTGCGTGCGCATGCCCGCGACCATCTGGAATGACGTGCAGCCGAGCGCTGGTCCGCCTCGGTCAGTTGGAAATGGAAAAATTTCCGGAGGAAGGCCACGGATGGCAGCACCCCCAGAAAGGCCTCAAAGAGGTAGGCGAAGATGGAGAGAAGAAGGACTGAGCTCGGATGCAGGTGCAGCACATGAACCTGGTAGTGGCTGAGCACGGCGTTGAAGAAGTCGGAGAAGGGAGGCACCAGCCCGGCGAAGACGGAGTGGAGGAAGAATGGAAAGGTCGTACCCCCTCGCTGTGCCGCGGGACGCGACGCCAGCCAGATCTTCGTCACCCCGTTCCCGTTGTGGGCGCTGGCCATCATCGGCCGCACCTTGTCTAGGCCCTCCTCGTTGAGGATCACATGTTTCAGCAACGCGGGCCCCGGCCCCGGCGGGACCGACGACACCGGCTCAGCGGTTTTCTTCTTCCCTTTCCTGCTAGGGGCCATGGCGGCGGAGAGATTGGAAGTTGGGGGAGGAGCAACGGAGAAGCTGCTTGAGTGAGACGAAGGGCAAGATGGGGACGAGGAGCAATGACGCGCCTGCGCCCCGCGCGGGCAGGCTTTATCACCAAGACGGCGGTTACCGAGGTGTCGTGGGGAGTGGAGGTGACCCACCCCGCGGAAGCCGCCACACGTCACCTGATGCGGAGCATCCTACGGTCATCCCCATGTACACTTCCGAAGCCCCAAGTGGAGATACCACGAGAGCTCGAGCACATGCCGTTGAACATAAGGTGAACCCGCTCCTAAATGCTTCCCCTTTCCATTCGTGCAAGACATGGTTGCTACCTAATGCAAAGGCACTACATGTTCTCAGGAACCGAGGATACGACCATGGAGATGCTCGAAGCATACGACGAGTACATACGGAAGCGGAGCAAGAAGTGCCTCAAGTGGAGTCGCCGCGGAGCTACAGCGGTCGGACATCCGGCAGGAGCCCGGACATCCGGCGCCACCAAACAGAAGAGGACAGCCGAAGTACACACGCCAGGCAACTCTACAGCGGCCGGACATCCGGCCGACCCCCGAACATCCGGCGCCCCGTGACAGGCCGGACATCCGGCGACCGCCCTGGAAATCCGGCGCGAAGACTACAGAAGCTAGGCCCAGCATCGGGCCGGACATCCGCCCCCCCAACCGGACATCCGGCACCTACGCGTGCCAACCGGCCATAGAGCCTTGTATCCTCTCTTTGTCCCCTCCTATCTCATGGACTACTATATATACTCCCCCACCTCCTCCTAGTTAGGGTTAGCATTGTGATAGCTCTTGAGATAGAGCTTTGCTCATCCACTACCTCTCCCATGGAGATCAAGACCTCCATGAGACCCATGTGAGAAGATCATCTCAAGGATTCAAGACCTCAACTCCTTCAAGGATTGGGATGAACTAGCTACCTCTTTACCTTCTTGTGTTGGATTTGGACCTTTGTATCCCTTATGTGTATGTGGATCTAGCACATGTGTGATTGGATCTTGTCTATTTGAGTGTTCTTCTTGTGTTGTTCTTGGATTTGCTCCTTTTCCCCCTCCTAAAGTGTGAAAAGATCGTCATCTAGGGTTCCACCCTACATCATCTTGGTATCAGAGCCAGGTTGATTCACACTTTGGAGTTCTTCCCCTCCACTTTTTAGCACCAATTTTGTTGTTTTTGCCCAATTTCGAAAATTCCCCAAAAAAATAGCTATACCAAATTTTTTGTGATTTGTTGGTTTGATGATGTTTTGTTGATTTTGATCTATGGATTTGCACTTCACCGAGACGCCACACAACCGCCTCCGAAAAACATTCATATACCACAGGCGCCTAAACGCCGATGCGCTCGGCTGAAATCACTCCCGCCCACTATTTTGGATATGTGAGATTACTGTCCTACCCCTGACCCGCAGCATGTACGAAATTTTAGATGGGGGCAAAGTTTGTAACTTTCCCCAAATTTCAAACAAGCGTGTCCCGGAAACATGGTTCCTCGTTAGCTTCGCCCCTCCCCCGTCCGATTCCCCATTCATACTCCGTGGGCGCCAAAACTCCCTCTCCACCAGCCGCGAAACCCCAGCCTCCTTCGTCCACCACCCCATTGCACTGATTCACCGCCACCCTCCTCCATCACGCCGGAGCCGATACCCCGATGTCGTCGTCCACCGCAGCCTCAACCGAAGTGCCCTCCATGACTTAGCAGTTGAAGCCGAGGTAGAGCTGCCTCCACGACGCGGACGTGCGCCGTACCCGAGCCACTTCAACCCCTCCGTCCTGCGCCTCACCACTGCTGCTCCAACGTTGCAACCATCCACCACACCGGAGCTGTTCCCGCTACGCCGTGATTCGCCGCCTCGGATCTGCTTCCTCGCTGCCGACAGAGGGCCACCGCACCACACTCAACTACTTGGCCATGGGTTCGTCCAAGGCTCCACCGTCCTCCACAACATCTTGTTTCCAGTGAACCACAAGAAAATGTTTGAAAAAACAGAAGGAGGACATAAGATCGCCAGCCGATATTGGTACTCCTCTTCCCTTATTCTTGCAAATCTTTCACACGGTATTCATCCCACGAAGGAAACTAGTTGACCGCTTCTTACTGCACATTCTTCCTGATCCTAGATGTTCCAAGTAACTCACGATGCACAAGGTTTCCCCCCATTTACTATTTCACTTTAGGTAGACGTCTGTCGCCTGCCTAGATTTCAATTCAGTGTCAGTTGATTCCCAATTAAAGGAAGCACCACCCGCGGAGGCATGCGGAGCACCTAGTCCACCTGTTCACCAGGGAAGCAGCGCCTCGGTGTCTATCTTAGAGGTGTGTGTGGCACAGGAGCTGCTGGCGCCAGATCTGGAGGTTCGCCGGGCTTAAAGGGATGGCCGGGGGGCGCTGCCAAGCACGGCGGTGGGGTGAGGTCGAGGGGAGGCCGTGGCGGCGAAGGCAGGGGTCTGGGCCAGTGGTCGGTGGCGGTTCGGGGAAGATTGTTAGTGGTGGCTGGTGGGAGGTAGATGAAGGCCATCTGCCCATTCCTTGTAGATCGGACGGTGCAGAAAAAATTGGCTGACCTATTTGTTTTCAGTCGATTGTTATTTTCATAGGACCACATGTGGTGGTTTGCTGGAGGATTACCTGCACTTCCCAGCAATCCATGTGCTCATATTTCAAAAGCCTAGAATCTAATTTTGTGTGCCATGCATGTTGTAGAGCTATCATATGTCTGCCGTCATTTATTTTTAACCCACCTGCTATCTGATACTTTTACACTGTACTACTTGTGCACAAAGCCACAAACTACACCCATACTCTCTCACTATTGTTTTATTATGCATGGGTATTTTAGAATCTCAAGCACAGTATTCTAAAAAGAAAACAGAGCAGTCGCTCCAGTCTGCATCGAGGATTGGAAAGACACGGTTTGACGCACTAATGAAGAGTGTAGTGTCATTCGATGAAGACTGTCAACGTTGCAATGTAGTTGATGACTCCATTCACCATACACCAGCATCGCAGGTGCTTGCTTTAACTTCGGTGTCATATGTGGTTGCATGTTGCATATGCTGTCTACCTTGTATTGCTTCTAATTTGGTTAAATTGCATCTGCTTAGCCATATACTGTGAATATGACATACCTTCCTATTTTTGGTACATACTGCATCTGTCTATTAACCATGTTCTTACATCAAACTAATGTTCTTGTGTATCCCTCATCAATCACTTATGATGAGACAGGCACACCCATGGGTTAGTGTGAGACGTGCTACCCTTTTAAAGAGTGCAGTGTCATCCTCCCCACATGATTCTCAACAAACAGCAAGGCTAGATGAAGATAGTCAACGTAGCTCTGTAGTTGGTGACCGCATTTCCCCTACACCACCATCGCAGGTGCTTGCTCTAACTTGGCAGTGTGACATGTGGTTGCATGTTGCATATGGTGTCTAGCTTGTAATTCTTCTAATTTGGTTAAATTGCATTTGCTTAGTTTACACATTATAGCTGTGAATATGACATGCCTTCCGGTTTTGGTACATAGTGCATCTGTCTATTAACCACGTTCTTACATCAAACTAATGTTCTTGTGTATCCCTCATCAATCACTTATGATGGGACAGTCACACCCATGGGTTACTGTGAGACACGCTACTCTTTTAAAGAGTGCAGTTTCATGCTCCCGACATGATTCTCAAGAAACAGGAAGGCAAGATGAAGATAGTCAACGTAGCTCTGTAGTTGATGACCACATTTCCCCTACACCAGCATCGCAGATGCTTGCTGTAACTTGGCAGTGTGATATGTGGTTGCATGTTAAGTATGGTGTCTAGCTTGTATTGCTTCTAATTAGGGTAAATTGCATCTGCTTAGTTTACACATTATACCAGTGAATATGACATGCCTTCCTGTTTTTGTTACATACTACATTTATCTATTAACCATGTTCTTACATGAAACTACTGTTCTTGTGTATCCCGCATCAGTCACCTACGATGAGACACCTTTATTCGTTGCATATTGCATATGATTTCTAGCATGTAGCTATGTATTGCTTCTAATTTGTTGAAATACCCTTATTAGCCCGCCCTTTTAATTTGACAGAGTGATATTGGTTGCATCTTTCATATGGTGTCTAGCTTGCATTGCTTCTAATTGCTTCAAATGCCTTCTGCTTAGTTCACACATCATAGGTGTGAATATGCAATGATGTCCTTTTTTCGTACATATTCCATCCTCCTATCTTGCGGTTGCCTCACATCAAAGTAGTGTTCATCAGTATCATGCATCAATGAGTTCTGACAAGCAATTTTTATTTCTTTTTCTTGTGGGTTTGACATTACAAGGCAAAATCAAAAAAGAGGAACGAAGGGGATGATGGTGGTCCTCTGCAGCAACGTAAACGGACCATCTCTACACATTCTCCTTGTACTTCTAGTGCATTACAAGTTCCAAGTCTCATCTCCCCTACTCCACCATCCCAGGTGCTTGCTCTAACTTGGCAGTGTGATATCTGGTTGCATGTTGCATATGGTGTCTAGCTTGTATTGCTTCTAATTAGGGTAAAATGCATCTGCTTAACTTACACATTATACATGTGAATATGACACGCCTTCCTGTTTCTGGTACATACTATATCTGTCTCACACCATGTTCTTACATCAAAGTAATGCTGTTGTGTATCCTGCATCAATCACTTACGATGAGACACCTTTAACTTGGCAGCGTGATATTGGTTGCATCTTGCATTGATTTCTAGCTTGTACTGCTTCTAATTTTTCGAAATTCCACTTATGATGAGACACTTTTAACTTGGTAGAGTGATATTGGTTGCATCTTTCATATGGTGTCTAGCTTGCATTGCTTCTAATTAGTTCAAATGCCTTCTGCTTAGTTCACACATCCTAGGTGTGAATATGCAATGCTGTCCTTTTTTTCATACATATTGCATACTCCTATCTTGCGGTTGCCTCACATCAAAGTAGTGTTCATCAGTATCATGCATCAATGAGTACTGAAAAGTAATTTTTATTCCTTTTTCTTGTGGGTTTGACTTTACAAGGCAAAATCAAAAAAGAGGAAGGAAGGGGATGATGGTGGTCCTCTGCAGCAACGTAAACGGACCATCTCTACACATTCTCCTTGTACTTCTAGTGCATTACAAGTTCCAAGTCTCATCTCCCCTACTCCACCATCCCAGGTGCTTGCTCTAACTTGGCAGTGTGATATCTGATTGCATGTTGCATATGGTGTCTAGCTTGTATTGCTTCTAATTAGGGTAAAATGCATCTGCTTAGCTTACACATTATACATGTGAATATGACACGCCTTCCTGTTTCTGGTACATACTATATTTGTCTATCACACCATGTTCTTACATCAAAGTACTGCTGTTGTGTATGCTGCATCAATCACTTACGATGAGACACCTTTAACTTGGCAGTGTGATATTGGTTGCATCTTGCATTGATTTGTAGCTTGTACTGCTTCTAATTTTTTGAAATTCCACTTATGACGTGACACTTTTAACTTGGCAGAGTGATATTGGTTGCATCTTTCATATGGTGTCTAGCTTGCATTGCTTCTAATTTCTTGAAAATCCTTCTGCTTAGTTGACACATCATAGGTGTGAATATGTCATGCGGTCCTGTTTTCGTACATATTCCATCCTCATATCATGTGTTTGCCTTACATCAAAGTATTGTTCGTTAGTCATTCATTCATGAATGAGTTCTGAAGAGCGAATTTTATTCCTTTTTCTTGTCAGTTTGACTTCACAATGCAAAATCAATACAACGGAAGGAAATTAGTAAGGCAGTGGATGATGGTGATCCTTCCGAGCAACTGATACGGAGGGTCTCTACAGATTCTACTCAGCCATCCTCCCAACAAGATTCGCAAGATAACGCAGGGCTAGACAGTCAACGTAGTTGTGTTGATGATGAACACCTCTCCCCTACTCCACCATCACAGGTGCTTGCTCTAACTTGGCACTATTATATGTGGTTGCATGTTGCGTATGATGTCTAGTTTGTATTGCTTCTAATCTTGTTGATTTGCATCTCCTTAGTTTACACATTATACTTGTGAATATGACACGTGTTCCTGTTTCTAGAACATACTAAATCTGTCTATCGCACCATTTTCTTACATCAAAGTACTGTTGTGTATCCTGCAACAATCACTTACCATAAGACACATTTAAGCTGGTAGTGTGATATACGTTGCATCTTGCATTGTCTTCTAGCTTGTACTGCTTCTAATTTGTTGAAATGGAACTTATGACGAGACACTTTTAAGAGTGATATTGCTTGCATGTTCATATGGTGCCTAGCTTTCATTTCTTCTAATTTGTTGAAATGTCTTCTGCTTAGTGTTTTTCATACATATTCCACCCTCCTATCATTGGTGTGAAAATGCAATGTTGTCCTTTTTTTTGTACATACTCCGTCCTCCTATCATGCGCTTGCCTTACATCAAAGTAGTCTTCGTCTGTATCATGCACCAATGAGTTATGCAGAGCCAATTTTATTCCTTTTCTTGTGATTTTGACTTCAGAAGGCAATACAAAAAAGAGGAAGGAAAAGAGTAAGTTAGGGGATGTTGGTGGTTCACCGGACCAACGCAAACGGAGGCTCTCTAGATTTGCCACTGCTACTGCTACTGCAGTTGAAGTTCCAAGTCTATATGATGACTCCATCTCCCCTACTCCACCATCGCAGGTGCTTGCTCTAACTTGACAGTGTGATAATTGGTTGCATGTTGCATATGGTGTATAGCTTGTATTTCTTCTAATTTGATTAAATTGCAGCTGGTGAGTTTATACATTATACATGTGAATATGACATGCCTTTCTATATCTAAAATACACTGCATCTGTCTATCACACCATGTTCTTACATCAAAGTACTGCTGTTGTGTATCCTGCATCAATCACTTACGATGAGACACCTTTAACTTGGCAGTGTGATATTGGTTGCATCTTGCATTGATTTCTAGCTTGTACTGCTTCTATTTTTTTGAAATTCCACTTATGACGAGACACTTTTAACTTGGCAGAGTGATATTGGTTGCATCTTCCATATGGTGTCTAGCTTGCATTGCTTCTAATTTCTTGAAAATCCTTCTGCTTAGTTGACACATCATAGGTGTGAATATGTCATGCGGTCCTGTTTTCGTACATATTCCATCCTCGTATCATGTGTTTGCCTTACATCAAAGTATTGTTCGTCAGTCATTCATGCATGAATGAGTTCTGAAGAGCGAAATTTATTCCTTTTTCTTGTCGGTTTGACTTCACAATGCAAAATCAATACAGAGGAAGGAAATTAGTAAGGCAGTGGATGATGGTAGTCCTTTCGAGCAACTGAAACAGAGGGTCTCTACAGATTCTACTCAGCCATCCTCCCAACAAGATTCACAAGACAACGCAGGGCTAGATAGTCAACATAGTTGTGTAGATGATGAACACATCTCCCCTACTCCACCATCACAGGTGCTTGCTCTAACTTGGCACTGTTATATGTGGTTGCATGTTGCGTATGATGTCTAGTTTGTGTTGCTTCTAATTTTATTGATTTGCATTTGCTTAGTTTACACATTATACTTGTGAATATGACACGTGTTCTTGTTTCTAGAACATACAGAATCTGTCTATCACACCATGTTCTTACATCAAAGTACTGTTGTGTATCCTGCAACAATCACTTACCATAAGACACATTTAACCTGGGAGTGTGATATACGTTGCATCTTGCATTGTCTTATAGCTTGTACTGCTTCTAATTTGTTGAAATGGCACTTATGACGAGACACTTTTAAGAGTGATATTGGTTGCATGTTCATATGGTGCCTAGCTTTCATTTCTTCTAATTTGTTGAAATGTCTTCTACTTAGTGTTTTTCATACATATTCGATCCTCCTATCATAGGTGTGATTTATGCAATGCTGTCCTTTTTTCGTACATACTCCGTCCTCTTATCATGCGCTTGCCTTACATCAAAGTACTCTTCGTCTGTATCATGCACCAATGAGTTATGCAGAGCCAATTTTATTCCTTTTCTTCTGGTTTTGACTTCAGAAGGCAATATCAAAAAAGTGGAAGGAAAAGAGTAAGTTAGGGGATGTTGGTGGTCCTCCGGACCAACGCAAACAGAGGCTCTCTAGATTTGCCACTGCTACTGCTACTGCAGTTGAAGTTCCAAGTCTATATGATGACTCCATCTCCCCTACTCCACCATCGCAGGTGCTTGCTCTAACTTGATAGTGTGATAATTGGTTGCATGTTGCATATGGTGTATAGCTTGTATTTCTTCTAATTTGATTAAATTGCACCTGCTGAGTTTATATGTTATACATGTGAATATGACATGCCTCTCTGTATCTAGAATACAGTGCATCTATCTATCACACCATGTTCTTACATCAAAGTACTGCTGTTGTGTATCCTGCATCAATCACTTATGATGAGACACATTTAACTTGGCAGTGTGATATTGGTTGCATCTTGCATTGATTTCTAGCTTGTACTACTTCTAATTTTTCGAAATTCCACTTATGACGAGACATTTTTAACTTGGCAGAGTGATATTGGTTGCATCTTTCATATGGTGTCTAGCTTGCATTGCTTCTAATTTCTTGAAAATCCTTCTGCTTAGTTGACACATCATAGGTGTGAATATGTCATGCCGTCCTGTTTTTCGTACATATTCCATCCTCCTCATACGGTTGTCTTACATCAAAGCATTGCTCGTCTGTATCATGCATCAATGTGTTTTGAAGAGCGATTTTTATTCTTTTGTGTTGTGGGTACGGCTTGACATGGCAAAGTCAAAAAAGAGCAAGGAAAAGAGTATGGTAGGGGATGATGTTAGTCATCGGGTTCAACGGAAAAGGAGTTTCCCTCGAGATTCTGCTGGTACTTATAGTGCAGAAGAAGGTCAAAGTCCACCGGCTAAATCTACAAACACAGTATCCCCTGCCCCACCAGTTGCAGCACCTCCTTCCACAGTACCGACATCTTAGCGAGTTACTCGTTCGAATGCTCCGCAAGTGACATGTTCCCAAGCTGCCTTCCCACCTAACACTACTTTCGAAGCACTACTGACACTACAGGACTTGGCAAGATCAGATGATCCTCATGAGCATGAACACCAAGACGGTACGTGACTGAGTCAAGTTGCAGTTGCTTGCTCCTTTATATGTACTCTCACAGTTTGATGTGCACTAACAATTTCCATATTCGTTGTTGAACTAGCACCTCGACGCAAGAGGAAACAGACATCAGGGATAATTCTTGACAGGTTAACAAAATCTAAAGGAGGAAGAATGGAGATCCATTTTGAGGCAGGTTTAAAAAGGCCACGTGATGATACAGAGTCAGCCAAGTTAGTATCAGAGGCAGCCATTGTCGTTAGGTGTCATGCACGTATCCTGCCAACGTGGATCCAGTACAGGAATGACAAAGACGAAACCCAGTTTAACACCTTCCTTGACCATTTATCCGTAAGTAATGTTATTCATCACAATTTGTAATATTGTCTTGCTCTGTCCCATACTTTCTACGTTGCTCCTAATGAGACTCCCATTCTTTTTTCAACAGATGAGGTTCAAGTTGGATCCGAAAGATGATGCAACCAAACAAGCATGCACTCATGTTTTTCAGTCTGCTCTGCGACAGTATCGGTATCACCTTAGAAAAACTCACTTTGAAGGCAAGGCTAACAATGAAATCGCCCAAACATCTCCAGTAGAATATATTACGGACGAAGACTGGACAACCCTTGTTAAACACTGGTCTGATCCGAAGTATTAGGTAGGGTATATGTATGTGAGCAGATCACATATTGAACTCGTATTTACGTATGTGCCTTACAAGTCTATCTTCTTCTAGGCTAACTGTTTGAAGAACAAGACCAACCGTTCTAAAGTGAAATTCCAACAGACAATAGGATCTCGTAGCTATATTGCACACTGTGAGGCTCTTGTAAATAGCTGCTATTTCCTCCTTTTTGTTGTGCCATATTATCATATTTGTATTGACTTGTTCCAAATACAGAGGAAAGCCCGTGCGGACCAAAAAGAACCTGAACCAAATGCACTGCAAATCTTCAAGGATTGTCACACCAGCAAGATGAAGGGCATGACTACACCAGTCCAAGCCACTGTTGTAAGTCCTTACTCCTCATGCCTTTGAACTGCTTGTTATTGTGACGTGTTCATTTAACTGCTTGGTTTGCAGCCAATGTCAGTTACTCTGTTCACTTTTATACACAATTGTCTTAACATATCACTTCACCTTACACGGTTTAAAAGAAAGGAAGGATATTCTTTTGGTCTTGATCTATAATCTAGTTGTGATGTTCACATGTCCACACAATGATACTATAGCATGTTTGTTTGATATCTGTTTGCCCGTGATATGAATGATGTCATACTATGTTCATCATATTTTAAACCGTGTCTCTTTATCCTTAGATAGATGTCAATAAATGTGAGGAAATAGACAATACATTAGGCATGTTATATGGACATATGTTCCGAACGTGATTTTATTATGTACTTACCACTAAAATACGTGCTAAAGTATTACAGTGGTTCACCAAAATAAGTTATGTATGTCTCATTAGTAACTTCTTATCTGATACACTAATCTACAAAATTCAAACTTTCAGCAAGCTATGGAACAAATGATTGAACAGGCACAACCTCCTGAAGGTGACGAGGCTACCACAGGTACAATGTCACCTCTTGCTGCAGTGCGTCAGTATCTCTCGACTAACAGTGCAAAAAGCACCTTCCTGAGTAATTCTGGGTTGGTTGTTAAGGTAACCTCGTCTAAACCGCCTACTGAACAAAATCCTCCGGCTAGACAGAGTGATATATTTGTGCTCGAGACACAAGTCCAATCCCTAATGGAGGTCATTTCTGAAACAAGAATAGTGGTTGACAAATGTTGTCAAGATATGAATGGTTTTGAAACCAGACTATCGGACATTTGCTTCGTTGTTCAAGAGGAATGGCGCAAAAAAGGGGAAGGTCATGCTGCTCCATCAGATTCTACAGCCTGAAACATTACCACTCTGCTGAAATGATCTCTGCTTCTATACATCTCATGGTGCATTTATCTGCAATGACTGTAAACTTTTATGCCAACAGGCCTTTTGTTGAATGGCTGTAATTTATTTTGTTGCGATACAACATTTATCCTGCTGCCAAAGGCCATAGAAATTAGCAAGCTATTTTTGTATAGTGTAGGTTTATTCTTAGTAATGTATTCGGCATCATCGGTCTCCTTTAGGCCGAAAGCATCGTAGGAGCCCAAAGGGCCAATATTCGTCCAGCTCACAACTAGAATGGAGCTAAAAACGATTACGTGCCGTATTCGGTATTTAGCCCACAGAAAATAACTAGGCCGAAATCAGCGTAAGCTCTTTTTATTTCTGATCGTTCAATTGGTAGGCCCGTGACCACAGTGGGCCATTAACAGGCCTACACATAATACGGGCCCATTGTATTAACGGGCCGTTAACATGTCTAAATATCACGCGGGCCTTATTTGGTCCATAAATGACACGGTCCACTAACAGGCCGAATCGCCGATTGGGCCTTCATTAGGCTAGTATATATCTAGGGCTTGTAGTAGGCCGAAAGATGATTGGGCCTAAAATGTGCCAAATAGCCCACTGGTCATTAGCAGGCCGGAATTTAGCTCGGTCCAAGGTGGCCCATTTACATGGCGGATCGTTAACAGGCCGAAAGTCAGCACGGGCCGTAATTGTACCGACCTACTACACGGGCCTTTAACAGGCCGAAAGTGCTGGCGGGCTGTATGTGTGTCATTGAGGATATGGGCCGTTAATAAGCCCGAAGTGACGTCGGGCTACATATGGCCCATGGGTTGCATCGGCCATTAACGGGCCGAAATTCAGACCCGGTCGAAAATGGCCCAGTTCCATCACGGTTAGTTTATGGGCCGAAAGTTTCATAGGGCCTGTAAGTGCATCAAGTGCCCCCTTAGTGGTTTTGGAGTATTGAAGACAAATAGGTTGAGGAACTAATGTGTTTGTGAGTATACATAGGAGACAGAGTCCCTGAAGATTTGGTTTAACACATGGAAGACGACCCCTAAAAATAGATTTCTTCAAGTGAAGAATTTGATGATGAAATTGGTACGGCCTTTGAAGAACTTGATGTGAAGACTTTGAAGCTTGAAGACTTTGGTTTTCGTAGTTTCTTTTCTTCTTATTTGAGTCATAGGAAAAGCTGTACTGTTAAAGGGGGTCTAGGTGAAACATATATCACATTTCCAAAGTAATGCTCAAAACTTCTCAAACTTTCTGAAACCCATACACAAGCCGCCTTTGGAAATCTCCAGTACAGCTGACGCATTTGCTAGCGACAGTGACAAAGTTCATCTGGTCGCTGACGAAATTGGTCAGGCTGAGGAGTTAGAAGTTCGCCAGTGCGAGCGGTCTATCGTGAGGAAATTGAGTGCCCAGACAAATTTGAGAGTACAACTTTCCGACCGTTGCTGCGCCGCGTGCCAGCTGTCGAGTGGATCCTTATCCTGACAACGGTCGAATCAGACAAGGGCATTTATGACATTCTATGTCGGGTTGCCCCCTGGCTATAAATAGCCGCCCCCCAACCAGTTGTTGGTTGGCTACTCCGAGAGAACTTGACACTTGTCATTTGAGAGCAACCCATCCTCTGATGACTTTGTGAAAAATCCAAGTGAGGAAAAACCCAACCAGAGCCTAAGTGACTGAGCATCACTGAAGAGATTGATCTGTGTGATCCGACGCTTGTTACCTTTGAGGACTGTCATTCCTCCAGACGGTTAGGCGTCATGTTCTGAGCACCCAAGATTAATTGTGGTGTGCCGGTGAACAAGTCTGTGAAGGTTTTGGAAGTCTACCTTGAAGACTTACCACGAGTGATTGGGCGAGGTCTAAGTGACCTTAGCTCAAGAGGAATACGGTGAGGACTAAGTGTTCTCTGAGTTGCGACTCAGCCGCCTCAACCAGACGTACAGTTGATGCAGCAACTGGAACTGGTCTACCAAATTCCATTGTCTTCACCGAGCCAACATGGTTTCAAATTCCTCACCCTCTCTTACTTTATTCCGTTGCTGAAGAATTTGTGATTTGTCCTCTGACAAATTTGATCATGTTATCTTTTATTTCCTCAGTTCGTATTCTTCATGCCTGTATGATTGTATGATTGCATGTTCTTCACTCTTATGTATTCTGTTCGCATGTACTCTGTTTCTGTGATGAATTAGTTTCTTTGAGTTTCTATTTCTTCACTCTGTTCTTCGTCAAATTCTTCAGAGTTTGACGAATTTCTAAAAATCTCCCATTCACCCCCCTCTGGGAGATGACCTGCGCTTTCAATTGGTATCAGAGCAAGGTGCTCCCTTGTTCTGTGTAATTTTGGTTTAACCACCTGGAGTTTTAGTTATGTCGACCGCAGGTATGATCGAGGTCTCCGCTGCGTGCCCCATCTTCGATGGCACAGACTATCCCTACTGGAAGAACAAGATGCGAATGCATCTTGAGGCTATTGACAACAATCTCAGGTTCGTCGTCGAGAACGGCGTCCCCAACATTTCATCGAGTATCAACGCTGCTGACGTGAAGAGATTCAAGCAACTGGACTCTCAAGCGAAGAACATCATTTGCGGTCATCTCAACAAAGGACAGTATGGCAGAGTGAGTGCACTGGAAACCTCGAAGGTTATCTGGGACCGGCTTTCAAAAGTGAATGAGGATGTTTCCACTCAACGTGACTCCCGAGTTGATGTTCTGCGCAATCTCTTCAATAGCTTCAAAAGACTCGACAATGAAAATGTGCAGCAAACTTTTGACCGCCTCACTGATATCTCCAATGAGCTTCAGGCTCTTGGTGCTGCTGACATCACCGATCATGAGGTGGTGAAGAAATTGCTGAGGTCTCTGGACAGTTCCTTCGACACTTTGGCACTAATGATTCAAGAGCGCCCAGATTACAAGTCACTGGATCCTGCTGACATTCTTGAGAGGCTGAACACACATGAATTTCAGCAAGCAGAGAAGAGAGACATGTATGGACCCAGCTATGGTCGCCCCCGCGCTCTGAAGGCTAAAGCAAAAGCCAAGGCAATTTCTTCATCTGAAGAAGAAGAGGAATATGAGAGCAGTTCTGACGGTGTTGAGAAAATTGGCAGAGAACTGGCTATGCTGGTGAAGAAGTTCCATAAGTTTTCCAAGAAGAACAGATTCGGAAAATCTTCAAAGTATGACTCGAAGAACACTGGAGAAGCGTCTGCTCGAGACTACAACAAAAGAACCTGTCACAAATGCAAGAAGCCAGGCCACTACATCGCCGACTGCCCTCTTTGGCAAAAGAAGAAGAAGAGCAGGGATGATGATGAATCTGATGGGAAGAAAAAGAAGTCCTCAAAGTCTTCATCAAAGTCCTCAAAGTCTTCATCTCACAAGAAATCTAGTTCTAGCAAAGCTCGTGCATTCCTTGGGAAGGAAATGGATTCTGAAGAAGAATCTGATGATCAGCAAGCTGAGGAATCTGAGGAGTCAGACACTGGTGTGGCAAGCCTTGCACTCGCTACTGAGTACGTCAGCAAGTCCATCTTCAACACTGAGGATAATGGTATCTCCACCAACAATGATGACTATGCCGATGACTACTCTCCCACCTATTGCTTCATGGCTCGAGGTGCAAAGGTAACCTCACGAGAAGCTTACTTTGAAACCTCCAGTGATGATGACTCTGAGTGTGAATCTAAACCAAGCTATAAGAAACTTACTAAAATTGCAACTGAACAGCAACATGCCATGGAAAAGATTCAAAAACTGCTAGACAAAAGCGATGACCTGTTGGACGAGGAAATGGATCGTAGTCAAGCCCTATCTGAGGATCTCAGAAGGCTTAAGTCTCAATATGACGAACTTGAAAGTCGTCATGTGTCCCTCTCAGCTGAACATGAGAAGCTGTCCTATGAATTTCTTCAAAGGAAGCAAGATCTCGAGAAGCTGAGAGCGTCTCATGATGATCTTCAAAAGGAAAACGATTCACTCCTCGCTCAACAAATCAGTACCGCTCAGGAAGAATTTGTTGCACCATGCCTAAAATGCCTTGAACGTGATACTGCTAATTCTTCAGCTGAATGTTCAAATGCTTCTGTACTTGCAATTGCTTCAACTGCTACGGTGGCCACTAACCCCTCATTTGAGGAAGCCACTAGTGATACTGATGAAAATGCAGGGCTGAAGGAATTGTTTATCACTGGCATGTACAAAAGCCTCAAAGGGCATCAAACCCTATGTGACGTGCTCAAAAAGCAAATTTTTCACAGGAACCCTAGGAAAGAGGGTATTGCCTTTGAGAGAAAGCTCAATGCTGATGGTTCATACTGGAAGCCTGAGAAGTATCCCAAAACCACCTGGGTTGCTGCAAAGGGACCGCCAGTAGACCCATCTACTTTATCTGGCTATACTTGTGATTCTTCATATTCTTCAGACGAGTCATTTGACTCTAACTATAAACTGTTCAAGAATCAGAATGGTGAAGTCTTTGCCAGATTCATTGGTACTAACTGCAGGAACGGTCCACCTGTGAAGAAAATCTGGGTTCCTAAAAGCCTTCTGGAAAATCTTCAGGTGAATGTCATCATGACACCACCGATGAAGAAGAAACTTCCCAGGGCAAATTCTTCACAGGGATCAAAGTCGTCAAATGGACGCAGACCCACTTATGGTCGCACTAATGCATCTGTTTCGCAGGGAAACAAACAGCGATTTGATGAATATGAGCATTATTCTTCGAATCACTATGTTCACAAATCTTCGAGGAATTTCTCTGCTTATTCATTCAATTACTATACCCCTCCTGTGAAGAGAAATGCATATTCTTCAATGCCTAAGTTCTCCGTCAATGCACTTCGTCACATTGCTTCTCAGCCACCCATTCAGATGTGGGTGGTTAAGAAGAAGAACTAATCTCTTCTGCAGGGTTAGGTCTTCAGACAACTAAATGTCTGATGAATTTGCTGAAGACCTGACAAAATGCCTGTTGGGATGCAGGCTAATCATGCTGGAATGAATGCTTCATTTCACACATCCCTTATGCTGCTTTACATTATACATTGATGAAATTGTCTGACGAAATTGATCATCATCATATTCTTCACTTTGAAGCATATGAATTTGTAAGTCAGACTAATGCTTCTGCAGGATGATACACCTTCAGCCACTGAATGGGTCTTGGACAGTGGCTGCACGAATCATATGACTGGAGATAGGAATCTCCTCACTGATGCTCCCCTTACTCCGTCTCATCTGAAGCATATCACATACGCTGACAAAGGAAAAAAGCAAGGTATTGGGTCTAGGTAAGGTTGCCATTTCAAAGGATCGACACATGGAAAAGGTGATGCTTGTCGAGTCCCTTGGATTCAACCTCATGTCTGTCTCAATGCTTTGTGATCTTGATATGCTTGTCATCTTTGGCAAATATAGATGCATTGTGCTGTTGGAATCTGACAAATCCAAAGTCTTCGAAGGCTTTAGGAGAGGTGACTTGTATATTGTAGATTTCTCTACAGGTCCTCAGCCCGCAACATGTCTAATGGCAAAAGCTTCGAAATGCTGGCTATGGCATCGACGACTTGGACATGCTGGAATGAGGAATTTGAGCACTCTCGTCAAGAAGAAGCATATCATTGGCGTCGAGGGTGTCAAATTTGTCAAGGATCACCTCTATGGCGCTTGTGAGTCTAGAAAGATGACCAGAGCCAAGCACCAGGTGAAGACGATCATGACCACTACTCGTCCTTTTGAATTACTTCACATGGATTTGTTTGGTCCTACACATTATGCCACACTAACCAATGCAGCATCTCTCTACGGATTCGTCATTGTTGATGACTACTCTCGCTACACCTGGGTGCACATCATTACCTACAAGACTGAAGTTCAGAATGTCTTCAGACGATTCTCCAATCGGGTCATGACGAATTATGGTCTCAAGATCAAGCACATCAGGAGTGACAATGGCACTGAGTTCAAGAACACTGGCCTCGACGACTATCTTGATGAACTTGGTATCACTCATGAGCTCTCTGCTCCCTACACTCCTCAGCAGAATGGAGTCGTGGAGTGCAAGAACAGAACCCTCATCGAGATGGCGCGCTCTATGCTTGATGAATACAAGACTCCTCGTCACTTCTGGCCTGAGGCAATTGACACTGCATGCCACATCATCAATCGGGTATATCTTCACTAATTCCTCAAGAAGACCTCATATGAGCTCCTCACTGACAAGAAACCCAATGTGAGTTATTTCAAAGTCTTCGGTGCTAGATGCTGGATTAGAGATCCTCATCACAATTCTAAATTTGCACCGAAAGCACACGAAGGTTTTATGCTTGGTTACGGAAAGGACTCGCACACCTACAGAGTCTTCAACTCCTTCCACCACAAGGTTGTTGAAACTGTAGATGTGCGGTTCGATGAAACTAACAGCTCACAAAGAGAGCACCTGCCTCCTGTGCTAGATGAAATGCCACCTGAGGAATCTATCAAGCTGATGGGCACTGGTGAAATTGTGCCCAGTGAAGAAATAGCTGCTAATGAAGAAGTGGTCGTTCCTCGTCGTGAAGAAAATGAACATCCTGATGAAAATGATGCTGAGGATTCTACACGCCAACAACAACAACAAGGCCCTCGTCCAGCACATCCACGAGTGGCGAATGAAGTGCAGATTGAGAAAATCCTCAACAACATCAATGCACCTGGTCCCCTCACTTGCTCAAGAGCTTCACATTTAGCTAACTTTTGTGGGCATTACGTGTTTGTCTCTATTTCAGAGCCCACTAAAGTTGATGAAGCCTTTCTGGAACCTGAATGGATTCAAGCGATGCAAGATGAATTGTGTTAATTCGAGCTCAACAATGTGTGGGAGCTAGTTAAGCGTCCTGATCCACGCAAGCACAATGTCATCGGCACTGAGTGGATCTACCGCAACAAACAAGACGAAAATGGCCAAGTGGTGAGGAATAAGGCCCGTCTTGTAGCTCAAGGCTACACACAGGTTGAGGGTATTGATTTCGATGAAACATTTGCACCTGTTACTAGGCTTGAAGCCATTCGTATATTGCTTGCATATGCTAACCATCATAATATCCTCTTATATCAAATGGATGTGAAAAGTGCATTCCTCAATGGTAAGCTTGAGGAAGAAGTATATGTTACTCAACCACCAGGTTTTGAGGACCCAAAGCATCCTGACAAAGTCTTAAGACTCAACAAGGCTCTCTATGGCCTCAAGCAGGCCCCTAGGGCTTGGTATTATACACTGAAGGAATTTCTGAAGAAAAAGGGGTTCAAGCCCGGTTCACTTGACCCTACTCTTTTTACTAAATCTTATGATGGTGAACTGTTCATATGCCAAATATATGTTGATGATATTATCTTTGGTTGCACTAACAAGAAATACAGTGATGAATTTGCTCATATGATGCA
This sequence comes from Elymus sibiricus, assembly GCA_039707655.1. NCBI lineage: Eukaryota > Viridiplantae > Streptophyta > Magnoliopsida > Poales > Poaceae > Elymus > Elymus sibiricus. The sequence goes on from CM077668.1 coordinate 201,920,840, forward strand.
AGAAGAATATCAGATGTCTATGATGGGGGAGTTGAAATTCTTCCTCGGGCATCAAATTCGTCAACAACCCAATGGCATCTTCATATCTCAGGAGAAATACCTCAGAGACTGCCTGAAGAAATTCGGAATGCAAGATTGCAAAGGCCTCAAGATACCAATGCCAACAAATGGCCAACTCAATACTGACGAAAATGGTAAAGATTTCGATCAGAAGGTATATCGCTCCATCATTGGTTCGCTGCTTTACCTATGTGCATCTAGACCAGATATTATGCTTAGTGTTTGCATGTGTGCCTGTTTTCAAGCGACACCAAAGGAATCACACCACCAGGCTGTGAAACGAATTCTTCGATATTTGGCTCACACCCCAACGCTTGGATGATGGTATCCCAAGGGCTCAACACTTGATCTTGCTAGATATTCCGATTCTGATTATGCTGGTGATCGTGTGGACCGCAAGTCAACATCAGGCACATGCCATTTCCTCGGATGATCTCTTGTATGTTGGTCTTCGAAGAAGCAGAACTGCGTTTCACTTTCCACTGCCGAGGCTGAGTACATTGTTGCTGGCGCCTGCTGCTCACAGTTACTATGGATGAAGCAAACCCTCAAGGACTATGGCGTCAACGTGAAGAAAGTGCCACTCTTCTGCGACAATGAGAGCGCTATCAAGATCGCCCAGAACCCAGTGCAACACTCAAGGACGAAGCACATTGAGATTCGTCACCATTTTCTTCGTGATCATGTGCTGAAGGGAGACATCGTCATCGACCACGTGAAGACTAAAGACCAGCTTGCAGATATCTTCACTAAGCCCTTGGATGAGAGAAGGTTTTGCAAGTTGCGGTGTGAGCTAAACATCTTAGAATCTTCGAATGTCCTCTGAAAAGGACACACATCCTAACGCTTATGCATTCTTGATGACTTTGATGCACAACACACGAAGTAACGTTTTTCTTCAATCAATGAAGACTAACCCTCTAAGTGTGAAGAAATTAATGAAGAACTTGATTCTCAGAATCCTACGACAATTGTACGCGGTGTCTGAAATCATCATAGTTCTTATACAGTGGGTAACGCCACCACCTCCTTTTGACGTTCTTCAAATTTGAGTTTTTCGTCATTTGCAATTTCGTCAAACTTTTCAATTTCGTCATTTGAGGTTATTCTTCACTGCTTTTGGTTCTATACCTTTATATATATTTGAGTTTTTCTTGTCCTCAACAGCATCCACATATTGCTAATTCTTCAATCGTGTTTTTCGTCATCTATGTGGATGTGATCGGATCCGCTCCCCTCTATGCTAAACTCAACCCACTCTGTTCACAAATTCTTCACATACGTTCTACTTGACACTGTTCAAAGTCTTCACTGTGTCCTTGACAACTGAAGAAATGGCGAACACATTTTGAAAATATTCTAATCAATTTTTGGCGGTTGCCACAGTAACTTCATCCCGCGCTCCCCACGCGAGGATAGAGATGAAAATGCATGTGTGACGCGTGTCACACAGATGCGAATCGCCAGGGGCTTATCCGTCCAAAATCTTCGGGCTGCTCGGTTTTTACCACGCCTATTTAAAGGCTTGACCCCGTCAACCTCAACTCCTTTCACTCTCGCCCCTGTCGCTCTCAAACACTAGCGCCGCCGCTGGATCTCATCGTCGCCGGAGAGGAAGAGCTTCACTGCCTCGACTTCTTCGCTGTCGTACTCGCGTCGGTCGCGGATTTCTTCACCTCCGTCGCCGCCGTAGACGTCTTTCGTCGCCAAGTTAGGGCACGGAAGATCTGAACTGATGATTTCCATCGCCTCTTCGTCCAGTTCGTCGAGTTCATCCTTGGGGTAAATAAAAGTTATTTTTACCGCCCCAGTTTGATCTTTTTACTGCCACAAAATCTTCAAGTGCTGTTTTTACCATGTTTCCAATTCTTCAGCGCTTCCTTCTGGCCAGTCTTGATTATTTGCATCTAAGTTACACTTAACAACAAGATTCCTCAATTGTGCAATTGCTTCAATCTGTAAAACTCGGGAATCTTTATCAAGAACACTTAGTGAAATGCATCAAGACGATAAGGGTCAATTTCTTCACCTGGTTTATTTTGAAAAATCTCTGAGAACGCATGTGACTCTTCCCTATTTCCTCGTAACTATACTCTATTCACAGGTACAATGTCTACAGACGAATCACTAGGTTCTCATCAAATTAATTCATTTGTAGCATTGCTTGAGGAAAATCTTCAATCATCTTCAGAGTCCTCAAAAGTTCAAAAACCTCAGCTGAAGAAAATGGCTGATGAGAAAAGGCCTCAGAAGGGAGGCAAGCGAAAAGAGGAACATACAGCATTTGAGATTCCTGACGACTTGTATGATGGTTATTGCACACCGGATGAGGAAACTCATGGAAAGGAAACGAAGGAGCAGCGCAAAACACGCATGCAAAAGATCAAGAGGTACAGGACATACCAGTGGAGGGACTACAATTACGTCACCTCCAAGTACATGAAGGACTTTGCTGTGAAGCCACCTTGCAACAGGCCACCACTTGCTGAAGGCCAAACTGCTGATCCCACCAGCATCCGAAGGGGTGAAAAATTGCCCAAAGAATGGTCAAAGCAACAGGCTAAGTTGCAGAAACAGGCCAAGAAGGCCGTTGATGAATTCAACCGGGCCGCAAAGGCCTCAACTGAAGCTGGTGCAAGTGGCAGTGCCAGTGCACCGAAGAAGGCCATGCAGAAGAAGCCTGCCATTAAGCCAAAGCCATCAGTCCCAAAGGCTTCAGCACCAAAGGCATCAAAATCTTCAGTGCCTCCTCCTGCTACAAGTTCTTCAATGACAGCAGCAAAATCTTCAACACCGGTCGTGCTCTCATCTTGCCAGCGCACCTAGGGCTTTGCAACAGCCACCATCGCTGCATCAAGTGCCTCAGCTTGTGGGCAATCATCGCCATCATTACCCACGCTGAAGAAAAAGGCAACTGCTGGCCGTGGAACAAGGCCAAGTCCCAAGAGCAAAGCCGTCGTGCCTCAGGCTGATGAACACGGGCAGGCTGACGAAGATGAGCTCGCGGAGTACCTCAGAAGAAAGCAAGAGCAAGTTGCCATTGCAAAGAATTCTTCAGTTCCAATGATGCTTGATCCCAAGAAGCTGCTAGACTTCATTGACATCTGGTGCACCAAGCCAGATACACCTCTTGACGAACTGAACCTGCCTCCTGGTCCGAGTCATGTGCTGTCTGCTTTCATATTGAACGAGAAGCACAAAATTGCACAAGCAAAGCTGGGGAGGAAACATCAGCTGCAAAAAGAAAAAGAGCTGCGGAAGAACATGCTTTCCATTTCCCCTCAGCAGCTTGTAGCCTTACAAACTGAGATTCAACAACTGTCTGAGGAATTTGAAAGACAGTCTAGTCACTGCTGTGGTGTGCGCGACAGATTCATCACTGCAACCAACCAGGTTGTTGAAGACCACAACAAGCGCGAAGCCGCCAAGTTTGGTACTATGCCACCCACAAGTTCTTCAGCTTCACCACCACCTGCTCTGACCAGTGAGACAACCAGGGCAACAGAGGTTGCGCCTGAAGAAAGTGAAAGGGCAATTGACGACATTGTTCCTGAAGAAACAGCCAGGGCGATTGCATCAGTCGTGCCTGAAGAAACTGAACCACCAAGTTCCTCTGCAGCAGTTCCTCCAATGTCTTCATCTGTGAAGCATATCACACTTCCTTCTGCAGCAGAAGTGAAGAAAACCAAGGCTGCGGAGAAGGAAGCAAAGAAGAGAAAAGCTTCAGCCCCACCAACCATCACTGCAACAGTGAAGAAAGTGAAGACGGCATCATTGTCTTCAGATGATCCGATTGATGCCAAACCGATCTCATCAGCGCCCCCTTACTCCTGCCACTGTATATCTTCAACTTGTTCCATATGGGGTAGAATATGAAATTCCTCAGGCTGATGCAGATAAGACAGAAACCCACTCCGTTGCTACCACAGAGCTAGTGGATGAAGAGTTGAAGTCGAAGATGTCACTTCGCTTCACCAAGTTGTGTCACGGAAGCCCTCACAGGTTCCGTTGACTGAAGAAAATGACACTGCTTCGTCTGCAAGCAGTGAAGCAACTGAAGAGGATGTGGACATTGATGGCGCTACAACCCCACCGATCATTGATGACTTTTGGGAAGCGTTCCATCCAAACTCACCCCTCACCACACCTCTGACGCAAGTGCCGCAATCACCCGCCGTCACTGAAGAAATTCATATGGGCTCTGAGGAGAAACAACCATCACCCCTCCAGAGCATTCCTGAAGAAATACCAGCAGCAGCAGCTGATGAAACTGCTCAAGAAGAGCCCACCGTGGATGTCGTCAATACATCCCCTCAGCGCGATGATTCAATTCCTTCAGCAGACACAGATACTGTTCCAACTGACACAGTTGAGGAAATTGCAAAGTCACTTGCTGTTACTGATCCAATGATTCCACTGGGTCCCCACGACCAGTGTTTGATGTTCGCAAGAAGATGCACAATCTTCAACCTGTCCCAGTTATACCCAAGATTGGCAGAACCCTCAGGCGGCCTCAGTTCGACAATGCCAAATTCTTCGAAGAGAAGAATTTATTCATAGGCGAGTCCCCATATGACTCAGCCAAGATCAGGCGCCTGCGATTCTAGACAAGGACGCAGATGAATTTTTATGCATCATTGCTGTCTGAAAAGAACAAAGTATTTCCTCATCGCCATATTCCTCACGTGGATATGGAGTCTCTACCGTGCTTTCGGACAGTTCTGGCTGTTCTTCACGATGCAAGAATACTTAACTTCTGCTCTGACGTGAGCAATTGGAATGAAGAACTCATTCTTCAGTTCTACGCCACTGTGTATTTTTCTGGAGAGGCTGAAGACATTGCAACATGGGTGATGGAATGGATGAGTGAAGACACTCACTATAAAGCACCAATTGAAGAACTTCTTCGTGCTCTCCTAGTTGGTCCGCCCCAAGATGATGCAAAGAGAATTTATGAAGAACCTGAGCTACCTGACCACCTGATGCAAGTACTGATGAAGCCAATGGCTGAAGGAGATGCTCCTAGGACAACCTTCCTCGTGAAGGACTTGCTCTATGTGCCAAAGACTGTTTTTCGCATTCTGTCCAAAACCCTCAGTCCGATTAAGGGTCACAACTCCAACACTGAAGAAGTTGTGGGAATCATGAAGAATTTGCTGTTCCATATTATCCATGGCACTCCCATCAACATTCATGACTTCTTTCTGAGGACTTTGGTCACAGTGGCACAGTCGCCTTTTGATCTGAAGCCATATGCTCCGTGGATCATGAGATTCATCAGATCCCGATCTGCTATTCACTACAAGGCTGACAATCAAAATCATCTGAGCTATTTGCCTGAAGTTGAAATTCTTCAGAGCACCATCTCCTCAGTTCCTGGCAAGGGCAAGACACTAGTAGATGAAGGAATTCGTCCCCTTGATGGACAATTTCGTCTACCACTCTCCAGCTCCCATGCTGATGAATCTGCAAGCCAGGACACAGCTGCAAAAGCCTCAAGGCCCACTTCTTCACCTAAAGCTCCACGTGTCATGACGGACCATGAGCTGCTCATAAGCCTTCACTAGAAAGTGGACAGGAATCACAGATGGGTTAAGCGTCAGTTTGCTGCCGTTCAATCCAACATGACTGTGACGCATAACTCAGTGCACAAAAACCGCTATTAACTTCATGAGATTTTTGACAGATCATGGGCCATCCTCTCGCATCTCAAGACCAATGAAGAACTTGCAGATTTAGACTTTCAGATGAACTTTGACTGGGCAGAACCGCCAAGGAAGAAGTTCAAGAATAGCAAAGTTCCTCCCCTCATGCCATCTTCAGAGTCTTTATCGCGCCGGACTGATGAAAATGAAGCCGTTGACGACGATGCGACTGGTCCATCTGCTTCACGCGACCCCGACAACGCTGGCGCTCCATAGTCTTCATCGCGATGTTTTTCTTCAGGGGCGTTAGTCCTCACCTTGTCTCCTTTTGGTCATCTGATGACAAAGGGGGAGAAGTGTGAGTTAGTCTTCAAGCGGGTCGATATATATGGGCTGTTTTTGCTTAAGTTGCAACTCTTGGATTTTTGCTGGATTTGCTCTTTGATGAGTTGTAACTTAAATAATGTTGGTCATCTGACTCTTTTGCTACACTTATCATGCGTGCTCTGATCCTAATATATATGTTCATCATGCATGCACAATTTTGTCAGACATCGATTTTCATCATGCATTCATATTCTTCAAATATCTTATGATCATGCATGATTGGATTCCAAGATATAGGGGGAGATCTCCACAATTTCAACCTGCCATGTGCATTTGCAATCCAAAGCAAATTCCTCATATGCACATCTTCAGGGGGAGTTCCTCAAATATCTTGAAATCAATTTCTTCAAACTCTGTACTTACACTTCAATTATTTTTAGTCCCGTTGAAAGCCTAACCAATTTGTCATCAATCACCAAAAAGGGGGAGATTGTAAGTGGATCAAGTGCCCCCTTAGTGGTTTTGGAGTATTGAAGACAAATAGGTTGAGGAACTAATGTATTTGTGAGTATACACAGGAGACAGAGTCCCTGAAGATTTGGTTTAACACATGGAAGACGACCCCTAAAAATAGATTTCTTCAAGTGAAGAATTTGATGATGAAATTGGTACGGCCTTTGAAGAGCTTGATGTGAAGACTTTGAAGCTTGAAGACTTTGGTTTTCGTAGTTTCTTTTCTTCTTATTTGAGTCATAGGAAAAACCGTACTGTTAAAGGGGGTCTAGGTGAAACATATTTCACATTTCCAAAGTGATGCTCAAAACTTCTCAAACTTTCTGAAACCCATACACAAGCCGCTTAGAGTGAAGCCTTTGGAAATCTCCAGTACAGCTGCCGCATTTGCTAGCGACAGTGACGAAGTTCATCTGGTCGCTAACGAATTTGGTCAGGCTGAGGAGTTAGGAGTTCGCCAGTGCGAGCTGCATATCGTGAGGAAATTGAGTGCCCTGACGAATTTGAGAGTACAACTTTCCGACCGTTGCTGCGCCGGGTGCCAGCTGTCGAGTGGATCCTTATCCTGACAACGGTTGAATCAGACAAGGGCATTTATGACATTCTATGTCGGGTTGCCCCCTGGCTATAAATAGCCGCCCCCCAACCAGTTGTTGGTTGGCTGCTCCGGGAGAACTTGACACTTGTCATTTGAGAGCAACCCATCCTCTGATGACTTTGTGAAAAATCCAAGTGAGGAAAAACCCAACCAGAGCCTAAGTGACTGAGCATCACTGAAGAGATTGATCTGTGTGATCCGACGCTTGTTACCTTTGAGGACTGTCATTCCTCCAGACGGTTAGGCGTCATGTTCTGAGCACCCAAGAGTAATTGTGGTGTGCCGGTGAACAAGTCTGTGAAGGTTTTGGAAGTCTACCTTGAAGACTTACCACGAGTGATTGGGCGAGGTCTAAGTGACCTTAGCTCAAGAGGAATACGGTGAGGACTAAGTGTTCTCTGAGTTGCGACTCAGCCGCCTCAACCAGATGTATAGTTGATGCAGCAACTGGAACTGGTCTACCAAATTCCATTGTCTTCACCGAGCCAACCTGGTTTCAAATTCCTCACCCTCTCTTACTTTATTCCGCTGCTGAAGAATTTGTGATCTGTCCTCTGACGAATTTGAACTGAAGCATTTGATCATGTTATCTTTTATTTCCTCAGTTCGTATTCTTCATGCCTGTATGATTGTATGATTGCATGTTCTTCACTCTTATGTATTCTGTTCGCATGTACTCTGTTTCTGTGATGAATTAGTTCCTTTGAGTTTCTATTTCTTCACTCTGCTCTTCGTCAAATTCTTCAGAGTTTGACGAATTTCTAAAAATCTCCCATTCACCCCCTCTCTGGGAGATAACCTGCGCTTTCAGGGCCACATATGGGCCCAAATGTAGCAAGACCTTAAACAGGCCGGAAACACACCGGGCCGTAATTGGGACAAATACAAAGCGGAATATTAACGGGCCGGAAGTGACCATGGGCCGCAGTGATGAGAAATCTACAATGGGCCTGTGACGGGCCGATTTAACCTACTCAAACGGGCCTTACCTACAAATGGGCCGTGTGCAACCAGGCCATTAATGGGCCAGCCCGCTAACTTTGACTGGGCCGGCCCTTTTAACCTAAATGGGCCACTATTGGGCCTTGCCACGTGTCACTGTTCCATAGGCGCATATCGTCTAGTGGATGGTTGACATCTGTCGCGACATCGAGCTGACACGTGGATCTGTTGGCGAATGAGAATTTTACACGTGGAAAATTGCATTGGTTAGGGCTGTTAACAGGTTATCGGAACCCGATAGCTTAACGGCGACCCGTTACGGTCGATGCCATGTGTCGGTTCACCCTTGACGAAAACAGTTCTATGACACGACATTTATCGTCATGGAAGTGGACACTTCCGTGATGATAATTTCAGTATTGTCATGGAACACTTCTACGATAGCACAGGTATGACTATCTTGATTCTGTCATAAATTTTTCACGGATGTACATGCATGACAGAAAATGTGACCTACTGTGACAAAGACGTATCATCACGGAGGTGGTTTTTTTTTTGTAGTGAAAACTGTGTATTTTGAAAAATAATACAAATAGGCTGTAAATGCTAACAAAATATATAAATGGGATGCATAGACGCTACATTATTGTTTCACCCAGCCCGCCAAATGGAATGGCTGACATGTGGACCAATAGGTCGAAGCCTACGCAAGGCATTGTCAACTTAGTCAAAAAAAGTTTCTGACAGCCTTATCTGTTGGATGTACATCCAACGGCCGGCATTCTTCTTCAATCTCTCGTCTTCTTCCTCCAGCGTTGGCGGGACCGCCTGCTCCAGCCTCCGGTGTCCAGCAGCGCTACTTCTCACGCCTCGCTACGAAACGCTACCCCACCGACGGACAGGCCATCCCTCCACTCCTCCGCACCTCCTGTTTTTCTCCACCGAGTCTAACCCCACCCCGCACCCGAACCAGTCTAGTCTCGCACTCATCTCCATTGCGACTCAACTGCCGCGTCTTCCCCATCTCCGGGTCGTTCCCGTCTGGGGCGGTGGGGCCTCGCCGTCGACCACCGCCTTGGTGCGCTTGGCAGGGCCTGTTCAACATGGTCAACAAATGAGAGTCATCGGAAGATGACTGTACGTGGAGAGGCTGACAGCTGCAACCCACGAGGTCCATGGTCGCACGCTAGGAAAGCGCCTCCTTATTACGCAGAAAAAAAGTTTCCTCCCCCTGACAGCTGGGACTCACCAGCTACATCTTCGCACGCAAGGAAGTGCCTCGTTATTATGCTCAAAAAATGACTCCTCCCCCTGATATCCGGGACCCACCAGCTTCATCTTCGCACCAAGGAAGTACCTCCTTATTACGCGAAAAATAAATGATTCCTCCCCCTGACAGCTGGGACCCACCAGCTATATCTTCGCACGAAACGAAGTTCCTCCTTATTATACGAAAAAAACGATTCGTCCCCATGACAAATGGGACCCACCAGATTTAGAGGCTGACTTGTGGGCCTACTAAGTTGACGCATACGCAGGGCTTTGTCAACTTAGTCAACAAACGATTCTAGCAGCAGTGACCATTGGATGTTCATCCAACGGCCGTGCAGCTTCTTCAATCTCTGATCTTCTTGCACCAGCCGCCCAAACCAGCGCCGGCGGGACCACCTGCTCCTGCCTCCCGTGGCCGGCTGTGCTGCCGCGCAGGCCTCACTGCCCCACCCTACTCCCACCGCTGACCAAGCCTTCCCTCTATGCACCCACATCCCCTGTTATTCTCCGACAACGGTGGCCTCACACCGCAGCCGAACCAGTCAACCCTCGTACTCCCCTCCGCGTGGGCATCCACTCCCGCATCTTCCCCGGCTCCACGTCGTTCCCTTCCTAGGCCTCGCCGTCGTCCACTGCCTTGGTACTCTCGGCGCGGCGTAGTCAACATGGTCAATGAACTACAGCCATCGGTAGAGGACTGTACGCGGTGAGGCTGACAGCTGGACCCACCAGCTACATCTTTGCACGCAAGGAAGTGCCTCCTTATTATGCGGGAAAAAATTATCCATCCCCCTGACAGCTGGGACCCACCTACTATATCTTCGCACACAAGGAAGTGCCTCCTTATCCTCCCCGACAGCTGGGACCCACCCGGTCGAAGCGTACATAGCGTTGTCTGTCTGGTCGCGAACGTGTACGTAAATACTGGTCGATCGGTCTCTCTGCAAGGATGAACCGTGGGCGTGTAAGGAGCGGCACGTGTTGTAGTAGAGCCCCGGACGTAGCAGTTCAGGCAACCCCGTCTAAATCGTGTACATGTACGTACAACCACGCTGCAAAAAATACGGGCACATACGTACATACGGGCGGGGTCTCGAACGCGTACTCGCGCATACGTACGGCCAGGGCTCATGTACATGGAGAGGCGACAGTGCGGGTACGCAGAAACGGCCTCCTATTCATCGGCAGCCAACTGGCTGGGTCGGAATGGAGGAAACAGCGTCGTGTTCATCGGGAGGCAACCGACTCGGTTGGATTGAGTCCTGTTCATTGGGAGCCAACCGGCTTGGATGAAACAGCCGAAACGGGGTCCTGTTCATCGACTCGGGGTCTGGCGTACTGCAAAACGGAGGAAATGGCCTTCTGTTCGACCACCTACGGTCAAAATGGGGTCCTGTTCATCGACTGGGGGTCTGGCGTACCGCAAAACGGACAAAACGGACTTCTGTTCAACTACCTACGGTCGAAACGGGTCCTGTTGATCGGGAGGGGTCTGGCGTACCGCAAAACGGAGGAAACAGACTTCTCTTCGAGTGCCTACGGTCAAAACGGGGTCATGTTCATCGGGAGGGGTGTGGTGTACCGCAAAACGGGACTTCACGGGCTACTGTTCATCCACCATCGACTTCCTCCAGCCTCCACCGGCTACTGTTCATCGAGCCTCCACGGGGTCCTGTTCATCCACCGCCAACCGGCTGGGGTATGGCATACCGCGACACGGCCTCCTCGGGGTCTTGTTCATCCAGCACCAACCGCCTACACGGCCGGGGTCCTGTTCATCAAACAGCCACCGGCTGGGGTGGAGCGTACGAGCGGGCAGCAGAAACGGGAACTGTTCATCCACAGCCAACCAACCGGCTCGATCGATGCGTCTCGACTCGTGTATACATGTATCGCGCGCGCTGCAGCAACGGGCACTGTTCATCGAGGGGCAACCCAACACCGGCTGGCTACGTGTGGCACGGGGGCTCGATCGGCTTCAGTAAGCAGCGAGAAGGATCGATCGGGTTCAGTTAGCGGCGAAGGAATCGCTCGGGTTCAGTTAGCAGCGAAGGGATCGCTCGGTTTCAGTTAGCAGCGAAGGGATCGCTTGGCTTCAGTACGCAGTGGGATGGATCGCTCAGGTTCTGTACGTGTAGTAGTGCGAGGGATCGATCGATCGCTCAGGTTCAGTCAGCGAACGCCTCGCTCGGGTTCAGTTAGCGAACGCCTCGCACACACGCGCGCGTACGAGAGAAACGCGCAAACCACACTGCATCGCTCGGCCCCGACCACCCACCGTAACCGGCAACTCCCCGAAACTTTCCTCGCCCTCACTTCTACCACGATTTTTTACGTCGTGGACGGCCCTAAGAATGTCATGCGGGTGCATCTCCGGCCCGCCCAGGACGAAAAACCCATTTTCTGTCATAATTTTTTGTCATAGAAGTAGGAGCCCACCACATCTATGATGATACGTGTTTTGTCAAAATTATTGTCATAGAAGTGTCACAACCATGACAGAAAAAGTTTTCGTTCAGGCCATAATGTCACGGATGTGTCTTTTTTTGTAGTGCCTGTTTCTGCAAGTTTTTGGTTTTCCTGGAAATCCATACCAGACGAAGTACAAACATGACAAAATTTTTGACGATTTTTTCATGACATAAAGAGACCTTGGAAGCTTCAGGAGGAGACCAGGCGATGCACAATGGAGCCACAAGGTAGGGGCGCACCCTGGGGGGTAGGGCACGCCCAGGTGCCTTGTATCCCACTTGTGGCTCCGATTGCCTTAATTCCTGGTCTATAAATTCCATAATATTCAGGACCCCCCAGAGCGAGATCCAAAACAATTCTTCCACCACCGCAAGCCTCTGTTCCGAAGCGATCCCATCTGGAGGCCTCCGCTGGTACTCTGCCGGAGGGTGAAACCATTGGGGAGGCAATCTTCATCAACCTTGTTGCCTCCATGATGATGTGTGAGTAGTTCCCACAGGACCTACGGGTCCATTGCAGTAGCTAGATGGCTCTCTCTCTCTCTCTCTTTTGATCTATAATACAATGATCTCATCTAAGATCAATCCGATGTAAACTTTTGCGGTGCGTTTGTTGGGATCCGATGAACTGGGTTTATGATCAGATTATTCATTGAAAGTATTTGAACCTCATTGAAGTTTCTTTTATGTGTAATTTTACATATATGTATGCTTTCCGATCTATGAGTTTTCTTTCGCCAAGTTAATGATTAGATCTTCAGAGGGAGTGGTGCATAGTGGTAGGTTCAATCTTGCGGTGTCCTTACTTTGTGACTGGAGGAGTTGCAAGGCACGTATTGTATTGTATTGTATTGTATTGTATTGTATTGTATTGTATTGTTGCTACTAAGGATAAAATGACGGGGTTTGAACATATTGCTTGATCTTATTTTGTCTACATTATGTCATCTTGCTTAATGCGTTACTCTGTTTGTCATGAACTTAATACTTTGAGATGCATGCTGGATAGCGGTCTTGGGGTGGAGTAATAGTAGTAGAGGTCAGTAAGTTTAATGGTCTACTTGTCACAGACGTAATGCCTATATATTAATTTTGCCATGGATGATCATCATAACTATGTGCTTTTCTATCAATTTCCCAATAGTAATTTGTTTACCCACTGATGCTATTTATGAGAGAGATGCCTCTAGTGAATGCTATGGCCCCCGGGTCCATTCACCTCTATATTAAAACAAATCTTATAATTGCTCGCCGTTTTATTTTACTTTTATTTATTATATCTACCACTACCAGATTTGATACTTGCAACTGGCAAGTACAAGGGGAGTGACACCCCCTTGCCTTTGTTGGGTGCAAGCATTTGTTTGTGTGTGTGTGCAGGTACTATCAAAGTTGTTTGTATGTCGTCTCCTATTGGTTTGATAAACCTTGGTTCTTAATTGAGAGCAATACTATCTGCTACTATACTACATCACCCTTCCTCTTCAGGGAATCCCAACACTATTACAAGTAGCATGCCCCGACCACCGATGCTTCCACCTCACACCGTCGTCGTCCTGCTTCCCCGGACCACGCCAAGATCTCCATCACCTTCCCCAAGGTAAGCCTCGTCTTACCCTCCTCCCCCCCTTCGGATCAATGCTCGGAGGCGTCATGCCTGTCGAATCCATGGTCGGCCACCGTCCATGGAGCTCGGCCTGCCGACGCCTCACGCCCCCACGCACACACACTCATGTGGCTGTACGCACCTTCGTAGCAGGCCGAGCAACCATGGTTTAGCGTCCCATTGGGCCGTGCAGCTCGACAACGGCGCTAGTGCCTCCAGCGGCCACAACCGCAGCCACGTCCAGCTGCCTCGGGGTGGTGATTTTCTCCTATTTTGCAGTCGACGCCCGGTGCGCTCTACTTCTTGATGACGCATTGATGCGCCAAGTCTACATTTTTTGCCTTTTGTAAGAGCCTGAGACCCTTCCCCTGGATCTTTTTTTGTTTTGAATTAATTTTCCGTGCACCAAACTGTTTTGAAATGGGAATTGCTAGGACTATTGTTGGAGAAGATTCATGTGTTCCATTTTTGTTTTTTTTTACATGATTTTAGAAAAAACAAATTTATATTGCCATCATGTGTTACTCACACGACAAAACTTAGAAATGTTGTCTCTCTACAATTGCCATGCCATGATAACTATAACATTTTTTGTACGAAACTATGATGTGTTTCCATGGCAACTTAAGATGTATTGGCATGGTAAATTTTGGGACAATCGTCACATGGCAAATGTATTTTTTGCTCTTCACTAAAACATGGCAAATTATAAAACATGACAAATATTGAAAGTTTCTAAAACATGGCAAACTTGCGTTCCTTCAAAAAAAAATTGCCACCATATTCTTACATGGACCACGTTAAACTTTTTATTATGGAGCATGGCAAGTCTAGTTCAAGCACCATGGCAAGTTAACTATGATATAGTTTACGAAACTGTGTTTGTTTTGCCATGGCAACTTAACTATGATATAGTTCACAAAACTATGATGTGTTTTGCCATGGCAACTTAACTATGATATAGTTTACGAAAGAGGTAAATACACCGGGAGTCATAGAACTGGCACGCGACGGTCAGTTTGGTGCACAGACTTGCAAAATACGTGCTTTTGTTCATCAAACTTGCACGGACGTTCATATACGGTCACCTTTCGCGTACGCGGACTTATCCATGGCCTACGTGGCATGCCAGTGTGGCCAGGGCCCGTTGTCAGCCGCTCTCGCATGGTAGATTTCTTGAAAAGCCCTTGGCTTTTTTATTTACGTATTAAGTCCCTAAAATAAAATGAAAAAATGTCATGTTTTTTAATTACACAAATATGTTTTACAATATCTAATCAATTTGAACAATGCCACATACCTTTTTTTTGTAACACATAATTTTTTTAAATGTCACAAACACAAGAATATAAGTTGTTTTCTTACATAGAACAAGAAGAAATAACAACCTGAAAAATGGTTATCCCTTCTAGACGTGTTGTGGTGTCGTTACCTGGTGGTAATCTTAGTTAACGTTGACCACAAGGTCACATGGTCGAGCCACGGTGCTCCCCTTTTTTCGGATTACATTTATTTTTAAATTTATTTTTCGGTCCGTGTTTATTTGATAGAGATATTAGTCGTCCTATATCTCAACTTGAACGATCATCGATCAGCTGGTTGTCCAATCGAGCCTACTAGGGGCAGGATGTGGATTAGAAACTCCACCATCCCTTGTTTTATCATTTTATTTTGGGGCTTAATACGTAAATAAAAAAATTTCCCTTTAGGGCCTTAATATGTAAATAAAAAAAGCCAAGGGCTTATCTGCAAATCTACGATGCGACAACGGCTGACAGCGGGCCCTGGCCATGCTGGTATGCCACGTAGGCCACGGATACACCTGCGTATGCAAATTGTGACCATATATGAACGCCCGTGCAAGTTTGATGACTGGAAACACATATTTGGGAAGTTTGTGCACCAAACAGACCGTCGCGTGCAAGTTCTATGACTCCCGGTGTATTTACCTCTCTACGAAACTATGATGTGTTTTGCCAGGGCAACTAGACATGTACTGCCATGGTAGATTTTTAGGACCATCTTCATTTTGGCAAATGTACTTTTGTTCTTATCTAAAGCATGGCAAATTCACAAAGTTTCTAAATCATGGAAAATTTGCCATGACAATTTTATTCTTTCTTTTTTTATAATCTACTATGGTAAATTATATATTGGCAAAATTTAGTTTGTAATTGTCATGGCAAATTTACCTATGTTGACATGGTAATTTTACCTACAATGCTCTGTCAAATCCTTACTCCTTTTTTGCCATGGAAAATTTTACTTATAAATTTGCCATAAATTTGCCACGGCAAATTTAACATTTTTCCCATGCCAAATTTACCTATATTGCCATGGCAAGTTTTAAACCTTTTACATACATGTCAACATAATCGCAAATACCTAACATGACAATTTTGCCAGAAAATCCATGGCAATTTTAATTTGAAGTCTTAACATTTTTACACCCATGGCAAATCAACTTTAACTCTCACGGCAATTTAACTCTACAACCCATGGCAATTTTTTCCCTTTTCCCATGGCAATTCTTTTTTTAAAAACATGGCAAATTAACTTTAAATCCCATGGCAAATTAACGTTATAGCCATGGGAAAATTAACTTTAAATTGCATGGCATTTTAATGGTAAATCATATTTGCCATGCGTTTTCCCTTATCCATTTTGTAATATGTTTACATACATGGCAACTTTACTATCATTGCTCATGGCACATTTAATTTTATTTGCCATGGCAAATTTTACTTTCATCGATTTCTCATGTGAAGTTTTGTATTTATTGCACCTTGGTAAATTACAAGTGTAAAGCTTTTTTTAGCTAAGTTTTCCATGATATATCGAACATTTTCCATCAAAGCTTTCCATGGTCCATGGAAAAAACTTTAAATCCGCATGTTTCCTCATATTAATATCATGGCAATTTTTTCCTGTATATGTTGTTTTTCTTTTTTTACCATGGCAAATTTATTTTATATTCTATGGCGAATTCATCAAGAATACCATGGAAATTTTTCAATTGTGTCATGGCAAGTCCCTGTTTTCACTTTTCGGTGGTTGTGTGTGTGAAAATGCAGGTAAATTTGTGTATTTAAAAGATGGCAAAGTTAAGAAATTTTGATTTATTGGTATGGCATTGCTTAGAATTTTTTAAACATGTCCAATGGCAATTTTTGTAGAAATCTCATTGTTCTATCCTATATGTCCATTTTTTGTGATTTTTTGTTTTTCATAATATCATGAGAAATTTCTCACACTCAATTTTCATGAAGTGTGTTTGAACATCATGGCAAATCATTAATTTTTCTGTAATATAACTTTTATTTTTCATGAATATATGGTAGTTTTGTTCATTAGAGCATGCCAATTTTGTTGTCATCATGTATGGACTTCCTAGATTATTTTCAGTGACTGTTGTGTTTGGTCTAGTGCATATTTGATACGTCTCCAATGTATCTATAATTTTTGATTGTTTCATGCTATTATGTTATCAATCTTGTATGCTATTTATGCAATTTTATATCATTTTTATGAACTAACCTACTAACTCAGTGCCCAGTGCGAGTTTTTGTTTTTGCCTATTTTATTGTTTCACAGAAAAACCATACCAAACGAAGTCCAAGCACGATGAAACTTTACGGTGATTTTTTTGGACCAGGAGAGACCCTAGAAGCTTCGGGGGGAGACCAGACGATGCACGAGAGCCACAAACTCAGACGGCACGCCCCCAGTGGGGGCGCGCCACTTGAGCTTATGGCCCCCTCGTAACTCCGTTTGACCAAATTCCAAGCCTATAAATTCCCTAAAATCCAGAAACCATCAGAACGAGACCCGAAACAATTATTCCCCCGCCGCAAGCCTTTGTTCTTCTGCGATCTCATCTGGAGGCCTTCGCTGGTACTCTGTCGGAGGGGGAATCGATCACGGAGGGCCTCTACATCAACCTTGTTGCCTCTCTTATGATGCGTGAGTAGTTCCTCACAGGACCTACGGGTCCATAGCGGTAGCTAGATGGCTCGCTGTCTCTTTTTGATCTTCAATACAATGTTCTCTTTGGAGATCGATTCGATGTAATCTTTTGCGGTGCGTTATTGGGATCTGATGAATTGTGGGATTATGATCCGATTATTCACTGAAAGTAATTGAGTCTTTTCTAAACTTTATTATGTGTGATTGTTATAGCTATGTAATGCTTTCCGATCTATGAGTTTTCTTTGGCCAAGTTGACGAGTAGATCTTCAGTGGAAGTGGTGCATAGTAGTAGGTTCAATCTTGCGGTGTCCTCACCTCGTGATAGAAGGGGTAGCGAGGCATGTATTTGTATTGTTGCTACTATTCATAAAACGATGGGGTTCGATCATATTGACTGGTCTTACTTTGTCTACATTATGTCATCATGCTTAAAGCATTACTCTGTTTATTATAAACTTAATACCTAGAGAGGCAAGCATAGAAGCGCTCTCGAAGTGGAGTAATAGTAGTAGGTGTCAGTAAGTTTAACGATCTACTTGTCACGGACGTAATGCGTATGTACTGATCATGCCACGAATAACATCATAACTTTGCACTTTTCTATCAATTGCCCAACAGTAATTTAATCCACAGTTGCTATGCTCAGGATTGAGATGCCTATTGTGAAAGCAATGGCCCCTGAGTCCATTCACATCATATTACTAAAACCCTAAATACCTTGCTGCCATTTATTTACTTTTATTTTGTTTTGCAATTTATATATCTACCACTATCAGAATTAATCCTTACAATTAACAAGTACAAGGTGATTGACAACCCTCTTGCCCGCGTTGCGTGCAAGTATTTCTTTGTGTGTGTGTGGAGGTGCTGTTGACAGTTATTTGCGTGAATCTCCTACAGGTTCGATAAACCTTGGTTCTTAATTGAGGGAAATACTTTCTGCTACTATACTACATCGCCCTTCCTCTTCAGGGAAATCCCAACGCCTATCAGAAGCACCAGAAGAATTTCTGGCGCCGTTGCCGGGGAGACTTCACCAAACAAACAAAGGTCCCTTCACACACATTTATCATTTACTTGTTCTACTTTTTATTTGCTTTTATTTGCCTTTATTAGTTTCCGTTACAAAAAAAATCAAAAATACCAAAAAATTCTTGCGTGCTATTTTGCTTGAGTTGCTATCATGTCTGAGTTTGAGAAAGTTATTGTTGAAAGTTCTAGTGAAGATAGTCCTAGCGAGTCTTATGAGGAAAGGCCTGAACTTCTTGATCTTGATAATGAACCTTAAGAGAATGAGCCTCCCGTTAATTTGGACACTAAAACTTTTCTTACGGGGAGTGGGAATATTATTGGAAAAGTGTTATTCAAGAATTATTTACATGTACAGGGGCTATTGTATCTAATGAAGTATACATTCTTAAAAGAACAAATAGCTATGCCCATGCTATCTCCGCACTTGTTGTTAAACTTGAAAGAAAGTTCCTTCGTACCCATCCCACTCTGCAAAGATTGTTTTTTGAGCTACCCATCATAAATGATCCTAGAGCTAAAAAAATTGATTACATAGTTCATGAAGCTAGAGAGTTCTTTGATTATTATGACATGAATTATGAGTGTCCCTTGATAGATGAAATTCTTTATGATCAAGATTTTATGCGTAGATATATGTCTCAAGATCATCATGCTTTTGAAGAAAATGCTAAAAAGAAAGTTCCAAATCTACCTTTAATAGAACTAATGATCAATGTGCTTGTATTGTTAAAGGAAATCAACAAGGGTTTGATGAGGATTGTTTAAAAAAATGCTAGAATCCTCATAGAAGATGAATTTACAATTGCTTATGAAAGGTCCCTTGATGACCATATTCCTCAAGAGTTGGACTCCATTGATGTTAAAGTTACCGAGGATAGTCCATTCCATTATGTAAGTTCCCCTAATAGGAAGTCTATTGATGAAAAAAAGAGAACTCTTGATAAGTGATTATGATAATATTATTTACAAGGGAATGATGGACGTTAAAGATGACAACACTTGAAACTATGCATTATGCCTAGCTAGGGGCATTAAACAATAGCGCTTGTTGGGACGCAACCCAATAGTTATCCTTTTGCTTTCATTTTATTTTCTTGAGTCAACATGATTATTGCTACTGTAATGATTGTGTTTTATCTTTTAATTAGTGTTTGTGCCAAGTAAAACCTTTGGGATGATTTAGATGATAGTTGAATTGATGCTGTGTAAAAACAGAAACTTTTGCGCCTAGTATTTGAATATTCTTATTTTACTGGAACATGATAAAATCTTGAAATTTTTACACAGTATTGAGATACAAGTTTCCTACGTTGTCCTAATGTTTCAGAATTTTTGGATTTACAGAAGTATGGATAAATATTCTGTCATTACGTACTGTCCTGTTTTAGATAGATTCTGTTTTATTTCGTAGTGTGCTTATTTTGATGATATTATGGATTATATCAGGGGGTATAAGTCATGGAGAAGTTAGAATATAGTTGGTATTATGCAACAACAATTAAGAAAATTTTATAACAGTTCCTAAAGTGGATGATTGATTTATTATACTAACGGATCTCACGAAGTTTCTGTTGACTTTTGTGTGCTGAAGTTTTCAAGTTTTGGGTTAGATCACGATGGATGAATGAATAAGGAGCGGCAAGACCCTAAGCTTGGGGATGCCCAAGGAACCCCAAGGTAGTATTCAAGGAAGATCCAAGCATCTAAGCTTGGGGATGCCCAGATGGCATCCCCTCTTTCGTCTACAATTCATCGGTATGTTACTCGGAGCTATATTTTTATTCATCACATGATATGTGTTTTGCTTGGAGCATATTGTGCTATAGATTTATTTTGTTAGTTAGTTTGCCACAATCATTGTTTGCGGGACACACCTATTGAGAGAGACACGTATTCATCATGATTTGTTAGAATGCACTTTATACTTCACTTATATCTTTTGAGTTAGGCAGTTGCTCATGTGCTTCACTTATATCCTTAGAGCACGGGGGTAGTTATATTTTATAGAAATCATTTGCACTCTCATTCTTCAGTTATATCTTTTTGCGATTTAAATAAGAAGTGGTAATTTGCATAGGTTATATGACTAGTTCAAAAATGATAGGTATACAAGAGTGGTATAATAAAAAAATTCATGTAGATCACTGATTATGAAGCGTGTGATTTAATAATATTGATGTCGTAATATGAAAGAGTTCATGATCATTGGTTAGTAAAAATATTGATATTAAAGCTTGTTATGTACTACTGATTTAAGTGTCGGTCATGGCATGACGGGGATGTTGGAGCATATTTATTCCTCATTGAAATCCTTTGTGTTGTTTGAATCGGGGGAGTGCGATGGTTAACTCCTACCAATCTCCTTCCTAGGGGCATGCAAGTAGTACTTTGCTTCGAGGGCTAATAAAACTTTCACAATAAGTATATGAGTTGTATATATGACTAATGTTAGTTCATGGACTAATAAAGCACTCCCACCTATCCATATTTTGCTAGTCTCTTTGGTACCGTGCATTGCCCGTTCTCACATTGAGACTTGGTGCAAACTTCGCCGGTGCATCGAAATCCTGTGATACGCTTTATCACACATAAGCCTTATTATATCCTTCCTCAAAACAGCCACCATACCTACCTATCATGGCATTTCCATAGCCATTCCTGTTGACACCTGATTTTGGCATGGCACAGAACTCAATTAAGATGATCTCGGATGGAAATAAGTTTCAACATGAAAGTTCTTCGTTTCGTCGAAAAGGACGATTTTGATATAAAAATCATCTTAATCCGAGGTCGTATGCAAAAGATACAGCCAAAACAGTGCAACGCTGCAGAAACTATGGAGATTGGCCGGAAGCCCAAAGCCTACTGTCGCGACTGGACTGTCCGGAAAATGAGACCAGATTGTCTGGTCCGGGTCGCAAAAACCTTCTGTTGGGACCGGACAGTCTGGTCCGGTCAAGCGGACAGTCCGATCCGAACCGAAATCGTGCATCTCCAAGGATCTGATGATTGCGGGGGCGATTCGGCCTTGAAGATGGCCTGGAATCAAAAAATGTTCAACATGAAAGTTGTTCGTCTCGTCGAAATGGTTAAAATTGCTTTTGGGCTTATTTTCATATGAGATCGTTTACTACCTCAAAAGTGACCCACAATGTGCAGCCAGGTTTTAAACCGAACAGTTTTGGAAAGTTTGGACTCCAAGTTGGACCCAAACTAGGGTTTTGGACGTGAATCCAAACCTTTCCTTGCATGGGAAGTCCAGCCGCCTCATAAATAGATGAGAGGTGACAGCCGATTGAACAACACACAATCGAACAAATCAATCTACTACTTTTTCGTGTTCATCTACTTGTTATCTCTCTCCCATGTATCTTTCTTCTCGTTCTTCATTCGTTCTTCTTGGAGGGCAGCGATCCACGAGGCCCTAGGGGCGATCAGGTCGACCTAGGGCAGCCCATAGCTGCCGCGCGCCCTGACGGGGTCCCTCCCGGGCATGTGGAGTTTTGGGTCTGCAAAAGCACCCGCCGACTGTGTTGCGTATCGCGCTGTTGGTCGGGTCTCCTTCGATGTGAGCTGCGGTGCATCACCCCCGGCGTCGAGGTTACACGTGACGTGTTCATGTGCGAACACACTTTTTGGTGACTCCGCTGGGGAATGAAGCTTTGAACGGTCTCCTGCCCGTTCTTGCTATGAAGAGATCGTCATTTAGGGTTTGCAATCTACAAAGGTAATATGAATACCCAACTCACCTATGTAGATGTAAATAATTCATATGTTGTTGCTAGATCACTTAATGAGCATTACGTATCGGCTAACGCTAGCTTTATCAATCATGCATCTAATTATGTGCAAGAGTCGATGCAACAAAATCTCGATGCTTCTACCTCATATTATTTTAGCAACATACAACATATGTATTCCAACTCCCATGCATCGGCAACCCCACAAATCCATATGCCGATGAACAACATGATGAGTTCGGTTAATCAAGTTGAAATACCCCATGTAGGAACTTTCAACAGCATGCAACAAAGTGTTTCACCATTTTATTCATCGGCAACTAACTTGCAACATGTTAATCCAAACATGCCGGTGGATAGGGGAATTGGCCATGCTACTACTAGTTATTCGGCCAATTGCCCTCAAACATCATATGCTACACATCAGGCTACTAATTTGTCGGCACCATACGCAATTGTAGATGTTCATAATTCGACTCCGCACCTTCATGCCCATGGCCGAATAAGTGAAAATTCTACTAGAGCACATGTGCCTTCACCTAGTACCATACCATATAATGTTACCCCTCCACAATTTCAGAATTTCGGCAACATATCATTGCCAAAAGCGTCTAAAAGTATTGGGGGGCAATCCGATGAAGATTGGGCTGAAATTGGGCGAAAAAAGCTTAAAGATAGCCTAGCTGCAATGTTTGCTGAATTTAGACAAGAACAAGCAACCTTGCGAATCAAAGAAAGAAAGAGTGGTGATTCGGATAACAAAGTTAATTCGGTTATTGAAAAGTCCGAATCAAACATTACATGTGCCGAATCAATTAAAGAAAAAGAAGTCTTGCTAATTAGAGGAACCAATGAAAAGAATAATGATTCGGATAACAAACATAATTCGGTTATTGAAAAGGCCGAATCAAATAGTACATGTGCCAAATTTATTATGTTAAAGGAAGACGATAAGGCATTGGGGAGCCATTCAAAAGTGGAACAACGTATCGTTCAAGTTACACCACCATCATGCTCTCCCAACATGTTTGAAGATATATGCCTTGCAAGTGGTTTACCTATTTTCCGATTTGGTCACAACTTTATTGTTGATGATTCTATTAGAAAAATTCTCATAAGTAGTTTTGAAAGACCAATGAAGAATGGTAATTTATTTGTTAGCAATAAAATCATTACAGAGCATATCGGTCAACACATTGTACCATTCATAGAGACCGATAGTGACTTATTGCAACCAAAGCTTTTGCCATTGCTTTATTTAAAGTTTATATCTAATTGGGTAGGTTTGCTTGTGTCATACTTGGCTTACACATGGTCTCAATTGAGACATGTATGTTCTAATTATTTTGATTTCAGAAATTTAAAGCCAAGGTTATACTCTATTGAGAAAACCGATGATAGTATAATTTCCTTTTCAAAGACATCGGAGATAGAGTGCAAAACACAATGCATAGCCGAATGGGGTGATGCAAAATATGAACCATTCGTTTGCTTAACTCCAAAGCCGTTCTCACAACAAGATCGGCTAGAAAATAAAAAGTTTACCATCAAGTGAAGCATGTGTGATCAAATACTTGATTTGTTATTGAAAAATAATTACATTAGAGTTTTTGATCTCCATGTCAAGCCACCAATCCAAGGACGAATGTATTGTAGGTTGCATCATTCGTTCAAACATAATTGTTCAAGAGCACAATAATATGGGATCAAGCTTTCAAGTAAGGAAGTTGTTCAAGAGCACAATAATAATATTCTTGAGGGTGAAAATTCCATCAAAGTTGCAATAAAGATGCCAAGTATTGGGGGGCAACTAGAAAATTCAAAGATCGATGCAAGCACAACCAAAGAAAGCAAAGGTCGAGGTAAGCACAAAGGTAAAAAGCTGAAAGTCACTTTCACGCAGCTATTGGAAAAATATCAGAAGATAAGTGAGGAGAAGAGTGCTTATCGTCCAAGTAATTCAAAAGCATCAAGATCACCACCTAGGCGCAAATCTAAGGAACGGTATTGGCAAAGGGGAAATTTCAATGCATCATATTCTTATCCTTATTTTGGGCTGCCAGTGCCAATGCTGGAGATGTATCCCCATGCTCATATAGATCCATATCCATCATGGGACAGGTGTGATACAAGGGCACATTCTCCATCTTATTTTAAACCATCTCATCAATATTGTGCAGCTCCAAGAGCATCAACATTTGAACAATCACATGTCAAAGACCATTTCAATCATAAGTACCTTACAGATGTATACGACAATGGGGAATGGAGACCTCTTCATCCTCGGTTGTGGACGGAGAGGAGAATAAGCTCTGACATCCTCAAATGGGGTTTTGCGGGAAAATGAGGGAATGGCCCAATGACTTTGATGCAGGGAAATATATTTAAAGGGACGGTTGAACTTACTATACACGCCTATTAGTTTGGCTGCCATACGAAACGATGTGTTCAGGCTCTGACAACTTTCGCGTGACACGCCAAACAACTAGACTAGTTAAGAAAATGTTACTGTATGGCATGGAAAAATCAACCAGAGGGTCTGACAAAGCAAATAGGTCAGCTGTTCTGGTAAAGAAGACGCGTCAAACACTTCGGTGGAACAAGAACAGTATGGATGCATCCTGAAAAAATGACAGATCCTCTAGTATTGTAAGTGTATACCGCCTAATAAAAAAGCGTGTCAAAAGTACAAAGACGCCGAATGGTATGACAATACATGTGAAACTGTGTCAGGCGGGCGCCATGCTGGCTGCGCGACCAACGATCGTGGAACGTGACCGGTCAAAAGCGTCTTGCCATATGGTGATTTCAAATGTAAGTTATGCACCTACAGGTCAGACGCTTATGAATAAGTTTTTGGGACCCTGATATCCACCTGATGTTCGGCAGGGGGAGGAGGTAGACCGCATGATACTTCCATTCAGGGATGGTGAACGAACGATTTAGTTCGCTGTGATCTCCACCCTCCCCCCCCCGCCTGAACAACGTGTTGCCCAATCACCTCGCGAGGACCAGCCCAAAGGCCTCAAGCGGAAAAGCCAAAAAACATCAATGCCTTGAAAAAAAGATAAAAAACAAGAATTACATTTCATAGCCAAAAACATTGCTACTTGTGATAGGCGTTGGGATTTCCCCGAAGAGGAAGGGTGTGTAGTATAGTAGCAGAAAGTATTTCCCTCAGTTAAGGACCAAGGTTTATCAAACCAGTAGGAGATCCACGCAAACAACTGTCAACAGTACCTGCACACACACACAAACAAATACTTGCACCCAACACGAGCAAGAGGGTTCTTAATCCCCTTGTACTCGTTAATTGCAAGGATTAATTCTAATACTGGTAGATATATAAATTGCAAAACAAAATAAAGTAAGTAAGTTGCAGCAAGGTATTTAGGGTTTTAGTAATATGATGTGAATGGACCCGGGGGCCATAGGTTTCACTAGAGGCATCTCTCTCATGAGCATAGCAGCGGTGGATTAAATTACTATTGGGCAATTGATAGAAAAGTGCATAGTTATGATGTTATTCGTCGCAAGGTCAGTACATAGGCATTACATCCGTGACAAGTAGACTGTTAAACTTACTAACGCCTACTACTGTTACTCCACTTCGAGGGCGCTTCTGTGCTTGCCTCTCTAGGTATTAAGTTCATAACAAACAAAGTAATGCTTTAAGCATGATGACATAATGTAGACAAAGTAAGACCAATCAATATGATTGAACCCCATCGTTTTACCCTTAGTAGCAACAATACAAATACATGTCTCGCTACCCCTTCTGTCACGAGGTGAGGACACCGCAAGATTGAACCTACTACTATGCACCACATCCACTGAAGATCTACTCATCAACTTGACCAAAGAAAACTCATAGATCGGAAAGCATTACATAGCTATGACAATCACACATAATAAAGTTCAAAAAAGACTCAGTTACTTTCAATGAATAATCTGATCATAAACCCACAATTCATCGGATCCCAACAAAACGCACCGTAAAAGATTACATCGAATCAATCTCCAAAGAGAACATTGTATTCAAGATCAAAAAGAGAGAGAGAGAGAGAGAGCCATCTAGCTACTGCTATGGACCCGTAGGTCCTGTGGGGAACTACTCATGCATCATCGGAGAGGCCGCAAGGTTAATGTAGAGGCCCTCCTTGATCGATTTCCCCTCCGGCAGAGTACCGGCGGAGGCCTCCAGATGAGATCGCGGAAGAATAGAGGCTGGCGGTGGCGGAATAATTGTTTCGGGTCTCGCTCTGGTGGCTTTTTGATTTTAGGGAATTTATAGGCTTGGAATTAGGTTAAACGGAGTTACGAGGGGGCCACAAGCGTAACCATTTCCTTCCGTCAAGTCCTTGGTCTTCATCTTCTCTATTGCCGTCAACTCCTTGTCTTCGAAGTAGCACGGACGACTACCCCCTTCCCATATGCCTCAAGGTAAGTGTTCCATGCTTGTTGAGATAAATTATGAATTCTCTCTGTAGGTGTGAGCCCATGTTGTATGTTCGAATGTTTTAGAATCTTCTGTGGAAGTCCAGTCTTAGGTCTGGAAAAAATACAGTTACTTCCGTGGATGTTCGGTCTTAGGTGTAAAACCAATTCAGTTACTTCTATGAAAGTTTAGTGTCATGTTTCAAAAAAGATAGTTTAGTGCTTAAATGTTTATTTTGTTTGTTGCAGATGGTTAGGTTCATTGTGCATAAACAATCTGTTTGTCAGTCTGCACCTGGGCCATGGCTTAAAGACTCAATCACTATTGATAACTTGAGGGAATAGTTGTTGCACCATGGTTACGCCGAAATGATTTTATTTACTATAGAAGTAGGGTGAAGTCACCTGACACAATCAAGTGGAACATAAGTGGCAGGATGAGGTTGAGCCCAAGTTACATGAGGCTGATGAACTCAAGTCGTAGGATGATGATGAACCCAAGGTGCGGGACAAGGTTGAGCTCAAGTGTGTGGACGAGGTTAAACTTAGGTGGCATGATGACGATGGTTGAACTAACCAATGATGCTAAAGTTGAGAAGATGATTGAAGAAAACAAATCATTTCAGAAGGTTGACCTGGATTATTACACGAGACCTGATTGGTTTGTAGAGTTTGCTTCAATTATAGATGTTGAAAGTGTTAAGTAGCACCCCCTTCTGCCATGCCCTTGTTGTCTGAAAACATTTATTATGTTAGTGCGGGACATGGCAAGCCCCTGGTGTCTAGAACTCTGAACTGTATGTTTCCATGATGAATTTGAACCCCCGATTAAATCATTTGGGCTCTGTATGTTAATCTTCTTGTTATTTATATGTTATTATGGTTTGTAGGTTCGATGTGTACCGTTTTAGTTGTCAGTAAGCCAAATACGTAGGAGGTCAGCATGGTCACCTCAAATTCCCAATACATAGTAGGATAATGTTTGATAAACCCACTTTATTCAGTCTTTTTGGTCCAATTGAATACAACACATAGTTAAGGAAGTATGAAGCTAGTCTATTTCACTATGTCTTTACTGCCCTTTTTCCAAGTGCACCACTCTTCGAATTGCTTCTGATGCTTAGCTCTGTGTGCTATATTTTCCTTCTCCTCCAACATCTTCGTCTCATTTTTTCCACGTAGCCGGCCCTAAACCAGTAAAGCTCGTATTGTTTCTTAGATTCTAGCTAGCATTTGCTTCCGCACCTGGTACCTTCCTAGAATCAGTTCCCTAGTTTGTTAGATACTGAAGCATGGAAGCAGGAACTAGATAGGATAGCAAAAACTTGGCTTACGAAGTATGGTGTTGTCCCCTTAGTGTGCCCGTAAATGAATCCCCAACAACCCATTTCTCCTTTGGTTCTGATCTTGTATTCATCAGCGGTGTAGCGGGCTGGCACTCCGCAACGGCGGTGCATGATTTGTGGCTCATAGGAATCCAGCTCCTTGGTGGATTGCATATGTGGTGATTGGAAGGAGCCGATGTGAGGTCCTACTAGTTCATCCAAACTCCATTTTCCTTTGTGGGAAGATGACACCATGGTTCTCTTGTGGCTATGGTGAAACAATGCTGATGTAGTCAAATATATAGAGGGTTCGCGGGTCTATAGCCGTTAGACAGAGTGTTCAAACAAGGTAGGTGGTGTGATATCCTAGTTGGACTCTCTAACTTTACCTAGCTGTGTGTAACCAGGTTGTGACGGGCCGACCTGGGCTTTGGTGGGCTGGGTTTTGTCCTCGTTTTTCGTCGTGTTCTCTCCCCGATCGGGCAGGTGGGAAGCTCCCACTCCTTCTCTCCCCAAATTTGTCGCGTTAAAACCCTACCGGGCGGTGCTTGATCTTGGTTTCGACGGCACCTCAGACCTCGCCAGCTTGCAGGGCGTAGGGCTGTAGCTTCTGTTGTCCGGCTACTCGAAGTTGGCCCCGACTTGCCGTCAGCACCGTAAGAAATCTAGGCGGCATGAAATGCGTACAAAGGCTGTGCTTTCCAGGGAGCATCAACCGTGGGAGGAGGTAACTGACTCTAATCGCCAAGGCTTCCATTGGTTTTGTCTAGTGTGGACTTTATTTGGTCTTGCATTAGGTCTTATTAACCGAGGTCAGTTGAATCTTGTTTTCTTATAATTTGTGGCGTGTTCAAATAGGTAACTAGTTCCTTTAGATCTACTATAGTTCTTGAGTACATAACAACATACCTGTTGTTCCGTGCTTACTGTATTGAACACTGACAGTAATTCGTCATGTTCCCGCGCAGAGTCCGTTCCTGATGGGCTAATATTGCGTGAAAGAAAACCACTTCTGAACCAACAGCAAATACATCTGCATCATCCTTGTTCGACGAAGTGGTGACCCTGACTCATTTGTAGACGGCGTGTGGGCATCATCTCCATCATCGGTAGGTGATAATGGTAACAGTGATTCCTTGTAGACGTTAACTATTGTGCGTTCGGTGCGCCTGAACATGGGACGGTGGCAAGCACATCTTTGGTGTGGAATGATATGCACCAGGACGTGTATCTCTCCATCAGTTTTTCCACCAGCTCAGTTGCAACCTGGGAAGATGAGGCGGTTACCGCGGCCTCAACTAATTCCCATCAGTAGTGTAAAGCCAGCCAGCCACTTCAGGTACTGCCTTATTGTAGGGAATGACTGACATGCTGTGAATGTTCACGACGTTGTGCTGAGTTAATTTGTTTGTTCTAACCATTTGGAATTATCTGGTGTTGTGCTTAGTTAATATGTGTGTTGTGATCATTTGGCATTAACGCTGGTGGTTTCGGGCATTGAACGAGCTTTACATACTGAAGCATCAGGTGAACGCACCACGATATCGAAATCGGCTGGTAATGCAAATGCAGATGGTAATAAGCAGGAGGATGACTCTAGGACGCCTGAAGTAAAGGTAGCGAGGATGTTGTTCATTGCACCGACAACCCGCAATCTGGAGAAGCTCCTAAAATTAAGGTAGCGGAGGATGTTGGTCGCTGTACCGACAACCCACAATCTGAAAAAGGAAGTCCCACAGGGGCCCATGGTAAAGTGAGTGGTACTGAATTAATTGTCATGAGTGACGTAGGACAATTGAGCTATGATGCCTCCGACCAGCCCACGCAAGGAGAAGAAAGCAACCTACCGATGCATCCTCAGAGCGTGCCTAGAAAACCCTTGGAGGAGGTGCATCCTCATAGGGCGGCTAGGGCAAGTCTCTTGAAAGAGGTACAATAATAGTAACTGCGTTTGACGATGTAAAAAATTGCAATGTCTCTCTCTCATTTATCGGTTATAATCGTTCCACTATTCCTTTGTGATCAGGTGTATGGCAGGTAGATGGTGTCAGTTGTCGGATCAGGTGTACGCCAGTGGAACATAACAGACGCACCTACCTCGCAATGGCACTGAGATGATAGTAGATGCAAGACTAAGCAATCGTGGTGATCCAAATGTTGTCAATTCAAATCGTAAAATCGTAAAGCAGTGGATGCATTCGAAGCAGGAGCAAATGGAAACAACACTTTTGATTTGTAGACGACAGATTTGGTCAATCCTATAGGTCTCAAGTTTCCTGGATTTGAGGAGAAGTCGAAAACACGTCTTGGTCCTTTGGAAGGAAATGTTCCTCTAGGCCATGTAGCTGTCGTCAGCAATATGAGTGATGGTGAACAAAACATGGACGTGGCTACGACATCGGAATTGGACAAAGTGGTGCAGAGAGTGGTGCAGGAGGAAACTGATAATATCTGTTAACCTTCACCGGTACATGAGAAGACAAACGAAACCAGCAACCCCAGGGCATCATCCCTAGAGAAAGCACCTCGGGTGAAGTGACAAGGAAGAGAATCCATCCTGGATATAGAGAAGAAAAAGGCAGAGGAAGAGAAGAGAAAGGCGTTACAACAGCAAGATCCAGAAAGCAGTGGTATAAAAAATAAGTGGGATATGTAGTAGCGTTGTAAAGTCTAAGGTGGCAAATTGGCTGTCCGGCAGCTCGCCGTAGTCGTCGAAGGCAGCCGTAACGAATGGCGTCAACCTTTCACCGCAGTCAGCGATAGCCGCAACATCAACCCGCTCAGGCAATGTGCCTTATGGTGAAGGAAGAGCATCACCGCACCGCCGCTGACATCCATGAAACAGAACAAAAACAAAGGTCGTCCATCCAGAACTCCTGCTCTCACCAGCCAGGTCAATTGTAGGTGATGGATCAACCAGCGGCGTTCGTTAGGCCTTGGTTCATGAACCCGAGATACTTGATCTCATCACTTGCACCCCAGCACAAGGCAGAACACCTCGCGAGGTCGAAAACCTGAAGAAGGAGCATGACTCTGTCCTTTATTGCATGGGGTGTGCCGACCCAATGAGGTCAGGGTACCATAGGCCAACGGACCTAGGGCTTGACGGTGACACCCGGCAGTTAATCCCGCCGAAGACAACACGACTGGAGGCTCGACACTTCCCCAGTTCGGAGAATAGGCCGCCAGGGTCCCATTAAAAGAGCTTCATGGGGCCTCCGGCTCCGGGAGGTGCTTCCCGGGGATGCTCGTGAAGCAGTGCGCCCAATTAGCCCCTCTCCCGCGAAGGTCCAGAGAATCTGACTGTCAAAAGCATAAAATGCGGGCCATCCTCCTCCTACTGCTACCGTCGTCAGTAGCTAGGACGGGACACATCGGGATTGTCCTGGATGTAAGGGCACCAACGAAGCGAGCCACCCACCAAGGTCATCCACAGTGGCCGTTGAAGATTCACCTGCTCCGCACGCGGCTACAGGAGTGGTGTCCTACGTGATGTAGGGTGGAGCCCTATAGTGATGATCTTTTCACACTTGGAGGGGGAAAAGAACAAATTGAGAGAAGAACACAAGAACAAACACTCAATTGACACAAACCCAATCACACATGCACTAGATCCACATACACATAAGAGAGGCACAAGATCCAAAGGCAACACAAGAGGATACAAAGGTAGCTAGTTGATCCCAATCCTTCGAGGAGTTGAGGTCTTGAATCCTAGGAGGATCTTCCCTACAAAGGGGTCTTGAATCCACAAGGGGATCTTCTCACATGGAGGTCTTGATCTCCATGGGAGAGGTAGTGGATGAGCAAAGATCTATCTCAAATGATCACAATCTTTGCTAACCCTAGAAGAGGGGAGGAGGAAGTCTATTTGTAGTCTAGTACAAGTTGGGGACGATTTGGATGGGTACATGGGCCGTTGGCCCATTTACTGTGCGCAGACAGGGCCGGATGTCCGGGCGTCGGGCTGGATGTCCGGCTGTTCTAGGGGGTGCCGGATGTCTGGGCATGGGGGCCGGATGTCCGGCCTGGCCTCTGGCCAGGTGCTATTGCTTCGGGCCGAAAATCCGGGCGGGGGCCGGATGTCCGGGGCAGTCAGGCCGGATGTCTGGGCTGGGGCAGGATATCCGGGTCCTGGGACTTGTAGGCGGTTGTTCTGGTGCTTATGGTGAAATCCCCAGGGGCCGGATGTCCGGGCCATAGGCCGGATGTCCGGCTGTTGTAGCTGAGCAGTGGCTCCTCTTGTCGAACTCCTTCATCCGTGTACTTGGGGTCTTGTCCAATGTTCCGGGCTTCTCCGAGAGGGTCCTCATGGTACCTAAGCACACATAGCATTCCAGATTGAGGTAGTAGCCATGTCTCACGTGGATCGTACGGAATGTCATTTAGGAGATATGTCACCTCGATCTCGATAACTCTTGCACGTGCTCGTGTCATCTATCCTCTTGGTGCTTGGGGAGAAGGAGGTGGGTCCACGTGGATGACCATAGGATGCTCCGCATCATCTCCCCCCCCCCCCTTGGGAAAGATCCGTCCTCGGATCGAAAACCACATCACCATGGAAGGGAGATAAGTCCTTGCCGTAGAAGATGTCGCTCACGTTGTACTTGTCATGCGGGATGTCGATCTTGTAGGCGTTGTCATTGTAGCGTGCTAGCACCTTGAACGGTCCATTGGCTCGAGGTAGTAGTTTGGACTTGCGTTTGTTGGGGAAGCGTTCTTTGCGTAGGTGTGGCCACACAAGATCTTCGGGGTTGAACACCATGGGGTGCTTATTGATGTTGACCTTGGTCGTGAGTCGTTGTACTTGGCGCTCTATCGTGTGCCTTGTATCTTCATGCACCTTCTTGAGGTATGTTGCTCGTGCACTCGCATCCATGTTGATGCGCTCTTGTAGAGGTAGCGGTAGAATGTCCAATGGGGACAACGGGTTGAAGCCATAGACGACCTTGAAGGGGGACTTGCTGGTAGTTGAATGTCTTGCTCGATTGTAGGCGTACTCGGCGATGGGTAAACATTCCTCCCACTCCCTTATGTTCTTCTTGATCAACACGTGGAGGAGTGTGGAGAGCGTCCGGTTGGTGACCTCCGTTTGGCCGTCGGTTTGTGGATGATATGCCGAGGAGAATAGTAGGTTGATTCCGAGCTTGGCGCAAAGTGTCTTCCAAAAGTAGCTAAGGAACTTGACATCACGGTCCGACACAATCATCTTGGGCACTCCATGTAGTCGCAAGATTTTCCTACAAAAGAGATTGGCAACATGTGATGCATCGTCGATCTTGTTACATGGAATGAAATGTGCCATCTTAGAGAAACGGTCCACAACAACAAATACCGAATCTTTGCCGTTTTGAGTTCTAGGCAAACCAAGCACAAAATCCATACTAATGTCTTCCCATGGGTGATACGGAATAGGACGTGGCATATATAGACCATAGGATTGAGCTTTGGACTTAGCTTTGCGGCATGTAGAGCACCGGTTGGTGTAGCGTGAAACGTCGCGAAACATCTTTGGCCAAAAATAGTTCTTGGAGAGCGTGGCGAATGTCTTGTCGCGTCCAAAATGTCCCATGAGTCCTCCACCATGAGCTTCTTGCAAAAGTAGCAAACGAGGAGAAGACTCAGGAATACAAAGTTTGTTAGCTCGCATAAGATAATCATCCTTCAAATAGTATTGCTCCCAAGTTTTTTGCGTTAGGCATTTGGCATAAGGAATCGCAAATGATGTATCATGCGCATACAAGTCTTTAATGTGCTCAAATCCTATAACATTCAACTCAAGTTGAGTAAGCAACATGCACTTGTGGGAAAGAGCGTCCTCCACAACATTTTCCTTACCTTTGATGTACTTGATATCATAAGGAAAGGACTCAATGAACTCACTCCATTTATCATGATGCTTGTTTAGCTTAGTTTGACCCTTAAGGTATTTTAGTGTTTCATGATCCGTATGGATGACAAATTCACGAGGGCGAAGATAGTGTTCCCACACATGCAAGACTCTCACTAAAGCATATAGCTCTTTGTCATAAATGGGATAGTTAAGTTGTGCGCCGGAGAGTTTCTCACTAAAATATGCAATGGGTCGCTTCTTTTGCAATAACACGCCACCTTTGCCATTACCACTAGTGTCACAATGCACTTCAAATGTTTTCTCAAAGTTGGGTAATGCAAGTAATGGAGCATGTGTAAGCAAGTTCTTAAGCTCATGAAATGCGACATCTTGGGATGGACCCCAAACAAATGGTGTATTCTTCTTACTCAAAGCGTGCAATGGTGATGCAATAGTGCTAAAGTCTTTCACAAAGTAGCGATAAAATCCGGCTAAGCCAAGGAAGCTACGCACTTGAAGTAAATTGGTTGGTTGTGGCCAAGTTTTAATAGCATCAATTTTAGCTTCATCAACTTGAACACCCTTAGAGGAGACTACAAATCCGAAGAAAACAAGTTTATCAACACCGAAAGTGCATTTTTCCATGTTAGCATAGAGTCGCTCATTTCTAAGAACTTGCAAGACTTCCCTAAGATGTATGACATGATCTTCAAGCGATTGGCTAAATACAAGAATGTCATCAAAGTATACCACAACACAAATGCCAATTAGTTTGCGAAGAACATAGTGCATCACACGCATGAAAGTACTAGGTGCTTGAGATAAGCCCATAGGCATGACCAACCATTCATATAAGCCAAATTTGGTTTTGAAAGCCGTTTTCTATTCATCACCCTCTTGCATGCAAATTTGATAATAACCACTTTTAAGATCAATTTTGGAGAAAATGGTGGCTCCACTAAGTCAAGCATGTCATCAAGGCGTGAAATGGGATGGCGGTATCTAACAGTGATAGCATTAATGGGACGGCAATCGGAACACATGCGATAGCTATCATCTTTCTTAGGCACAAGAATAACCGGAACGGCACATGGACTTAAGCTTTCGCGTACATACCCATTCTCCATGAGATGTTGTACTTGCCTTTGGATCTCTTTGGTCTCGTCGGGGTTGACGCGGTAAGGTGCCTTGTTTGGTAGAGGTGCGCCGGGAATGAGGTCGATGCGGTGTTCAATTCCGCGAAGTGGAGGAAGTCCGGGAGGTAGTTCATCGGGAAAAACGTCTGCGAATTCCTGCAATAGATGAGACAACACCAAAGGTAGATGTTGTGAAGTATTAGTCCTGACCGCTTCATCTTTGCACACAAGCACAAAGTGAAGAACGCTTGATGGGCTCTCACTCACATCCCTCATGTCTCTTTTGGTGGCTAAAAGCACTAAACCTTTCTTGTCACTTATCGTGGAGTCGCTCAATTTTGGCTTGTGGCTCTCACTCTCATTTTGGTTGTTCACTCGCTCACTTGTCTCTCCACAATGGGTTGAAGCTTGCTTGTCGGCGATGACTTGACTTGGCGACATGGGTCGAAGCACGAATTCCTTGCCCTTCATCTTGAAGCTATAGTGGTTGGTTCGTCCATTGTGGATGACACCACGGTCGAATTGCCAAGGTCTACCAAGTAGGAGATGGCACACGAACATGGGAACCACATCACACTCCAAGGTGTCTTCATATGTGCCAATCTTGAAGGACACTTGAACGGTGTGCTCCACTTGAATGGTGCCGGAGTCGCTTAACCATTGGACCTTGTATGGGCGAGGGTGCTTCTTCTTGAGCAATTGTAGCTTGGAACATAGCTCTTCACTTGCCAAATTGTGGCAACTTCCGCCGTCGATGATGACCTTGACGGAACGTCCTTGAATGCCCGCTTTGGTATGGAAGATGTAGCAACGTTGGTCTTCGTCTTGTTGTTGTTGAAGTGTCAAGATCTTGGAGACAACAAGAGCGGGGTTCGAATCATTGTCACAGAAGACTTGATCGTCTTCATCTTCATTCACTTGTCAGTGCATGGCCACATGCTCAAGTGCTTCCATTTCTTCTTCGCTCATGGAGTCGTAGGTGCCGTCATCATTGGCTATCATGCTGCGCCGTGTGGGGCACTCAAATGACTTGTGGCCTCGGCCTTTGCAAGTAAAGCATTTGATGTCACTTGTCCTGGCGGTAGCATCCGTAGGAGTTGTTGATGACGAAGTTCTTAGTTTGGTTGTACTTGAAGTAAGACAACTCAAAGATGTCGTAGGTTGCTTGGAACTTGACTTGTCACCGGTACTTGGTGTAGCTTGAATCGTTGTAGCAGTTGTCGTAGTCGTTGAAGCTTGACTGTATGAATCGTAGGTCTTGCAAGAGTACTTGGAGTACTTGTAGTCCTCTTGTACTTGTCGATCCGCCTTGGTTGCTTGGTGCACTAGCTCGAGGAGGTTGGATTACGGTTGGAAGTCCGCAATTTTCTTGATTGGATGGTTGAGACCATTCAAGAAACGGGCCATAGTTTGTTCATCATCTTCCTTGACATTGGCTCGTATCATGGCAATTTCCATTTCTTGATAGTATGCTTCAACCGACTTGGTGCCTTGCTTGAGGAGTTGTAGCTTTTTGAAGAGATCGCGGCTATAGTGTGTAGGCGCAAAACAAGCTCTCATGACATCCTTCATTTGAGTCCAAGTGGTGATGGGTGGCTTGCCTTTCTCTTGGCATCGTTTGATCACTTGCTCCCACCAGATGAGAACATAGTCTTGGAACTCAAGCGATGCCATGGCTATCTTGTCTTCTCCTTTAAATAAAATGCTTACAGATTCCAGCTTGGGTCCACATCACACTTGCACTATTTTCATTTTCATATCATTCGGTCGTGCAAGTGAAAGGCAATAATGACGATGACTTCATGAAGTGACTGTGGCAGGGAAAAGTGGGTATGAACTCAACTTGTTCTTTGTTTTTATAAATATGTTTAACTCAGTATCCATGATTCAGCATATTATGATTAAACATGTTTATGATGACAATTAGAGATTATAGTTGCTCATGCCATGCTTAAGTAGCTAGGAGTGGATAATGATTTATCTTGGGTGTCAACATGCATTAAAATGTTCATGATGTAGTATGATGATATGGTATCCTCCTCTGAATGCTTCGAGTGGCTTGACTTGGCACATGTTCAGGCATGAAGTTGATTCAAAACCAACATAGCCTCCACGATATTTATGTTCATGGTGCTTATATCCTACTCATGCTAGTATTCAATGTTGATTATTCATAATGCATGATTATGACCGTTTTCGCTCTCTAGCTGGTCGCTTCTCAACCTATTTGCTAGCCTTCGCCTGTACTAAGCGAGAATACTGCTTGTGCATCAAAACCCCTAAACCAAAGTTATTCCAGATGAGTCAACTATATCTACCTATATGCGGTATTACTCTGCCGTTCTAAGTAAATTTGCATGTGCCACCTCTAAATATTCAAATGAACTTCTGTTTTGTGTGCCCGTACCGCTCATGGAGCGACAGGGGGCGGTCAGTATCTTCCATGCTAAGCGGGTTATTCTCATGACGAGTGTTTACTCACTTGTCCTTGCACGACAGGGGCTGGTAATCAGGATGCCCAGTCCCATGATTAAAATTGCAAAATAATAAAACAAACTCTCCCAGAAAGTTGTTGGTACGGAGGGCACCCGAGGATTCGGCTAGCCATGGCTTGTGTTTGTTGGTGGAGGGGGAGTAAACTTTACTTTACCGCTTGGGAACCGCCGGTAATGTGTTTAGCATGGAAGATATTGAAAACTCTCGGTCGTGACGTTGACAGGAAAGGCATACCTCCCAAAATTTTATTTATCCCTGATTTAAGCTTCGAGCTCTGGCACCTCTGCAAATCCATACTTCCCTCTGCGAAGGGCCTATCTATTTACTTTTATGTTAGTTTACTTTTATTGTTGAGTCATCACCTTCTTAAATAAGCACCAGTCCTGAGAGCACTATTGTCATTCTCATGCATTGTGAATAGTTAATGTTGTGTGCATCATGACTGGATCTCTTCTACCATGAATTACAATGTTTAGTCGCTGCTTGAACTTTGGAGGTGCTCTGCATTTATGTTTTGCGGTCTCAGAAAGGGCTAGCGAGATACGATGTTGTCATATTATATCATGATTGTTTTGACAAAGTGTTGGCATTTGAGATATCTTATTATTGCTCGCTAGTTGATTATGCCATTGGTATGAGTGAATATAATTTCTAAGAGTTATCATTTGCATGGTTAGTTATAATCATTGCTGAAAACATGGGTACTATTTAAGCATACATATAGATACAAAACAAAAGAGTTTGTAAAAGTTTTTCTTTATCTCTTTCAGTTTGTCAACTGAATTGCTTGAGGACAAGCAATGAGTTAAGCTTGGGGGAGTTGATACGTCTCCGTCGTATCTACTTTTCCAAACACTTTTGCTCTTGTTTTGGCCCCTAATTTGCATGATTTGAATGGAACTAACCCGGACTGACGCTGTTTTCAGCAGAACTACCATGGTATTGTTTTTTGTGCAGAAATAAATGTTCTTGGAATTGGATGAAACTTTTTGGAGATTTTTTATGGAATAAATAAAAAATACTGGAACGAAGACCCATTGGAGGGGGGCCACCCAGTGCCCACGAGGCACCAGGGCGCGCCATCCCCCCCAAGCGCGCCCTGGTGGCTCGTGGGGCCCACGTTGCTCTGCTGACCCTAATCTCTGGCCTATAAATTCACAATTCTAGAGAAAAAAAATAGGAGAGGAAGTTTTATTGCGTTTCACGATACGGAGCCGCCGCCACCTCCTGTTCTTCATCGGGAGGCCAGATCTGGAGTCCGTTTGGGGCTCCGGAGAGGGGAATCTTCCGGCATCGTCATCATTAACCATCCTTCATCACCAATTTCATGATGCTCACCACCGGGAGTGAGTAATTCCTTCGTAGGCTTGCTGGACGGTGATGAGTTGGATGAGATTTATCATGTAATCGAGTTAGTTTTGTTAGGGCTTGATCCCTAGTATCCACTATGTTCTGAGATTGATGTTGCTATGACTTTGCTATGCTTAATGCTTGTCACTAGGGCCCGAGTGCCATGATTTCAGATCTGAACCCTTCATGAATATATTTGTGTTCTTGATCCGATCTTGCAAGTTGTATGCACCTGCTACGTGTTATGATCCGCATACCCCAAGGTGACAATAATTGGGATTCTTTTCGATGATTGCCGTAGTTTGAGGAGTTCATGTATTCACTAAGTGCTAATGCTTTGTTCTGGTTCTCTATTAAAAGGAGGCCTTAATATCCCTTAGTTTCCTTATGGACCCCGCTGCCACGGGAGGGTAGGACAAAACATGTCATGCAAGTTCTTATCGCAAGCACGTATGACTATATACAGAATACATGCCTACATTACATTGATGAATTGGAGCTAGTTCTGTGTCGCCCTAGGTTGTGACTGTTACATGATGAATGTTATCCAACAATATCACCGATCCAATGCCTACGAGTTTTTCACATATTGTTCTTGCTAAGTTACTACTGTTGCTACTACTGTCACAATTGCTACTACTATTACTGTTACCGTTACTGTTACCGTTACTCTTATTGTTACTGCTACCAAACTATCATACTACTGTGCTACTGATCGCTCTGCTGCAGATATTTAGTCTCCAGGTGTGGTTGAATTGACAACTCAACTGCTAATACTTGCAAATATTCTTTGGCTCCCCTTGTGTCGAATCAATAAATTTGGGTTGAATACTCTACCCTTGAAAACTGTTGCGATCCCCTATACTTATGGGTTATCAGCTCCTCTTGTCGAGCTCCTTCATCCGTGTACTTGGGGTCTTGTCCAATGTTCCGGGCTTCTCCGAGAGGGCCCTCTTGGTACCTAAGCACACATAGCATTCCGGATTGAGCTAGTAGCCATGTCTCACGTGGATCATACGGAATGTCATTTAGGAGAGATGTCACCTCGGTCTCGATAGGTCTTGCATGTGCTCGTGTCATCGGTCCTCTTGGTGC
Organism: Elymus sibiricus; assembly: GCA_039707655.1. Taxonomy (NCBI): domain Eukaryota; kingdom Viridiplantae; phylum Streptophyta; class Magnoliopsida; order Poales; family Poaceae; genus Elymus; species Elymus sibiricus. Next base: position 201,960,687 of record CM077668.1, read on the forward strand.
TTGGAGAGATGGAGGTGGGTCCATGGGGATGACCGTAGGACGCTGCACATCACTACGGTTGCCCGCTCGGTATGAACGGGCGTGCCATGACCGGTCACATTGGGCCGTTACAAGTAGCACATGTGAAAGATCGTGGATGTCGCCTAGAGGGGGGGTGAATAGGCGCTTTAAAATAATTACGGTTAGGCTTGAACAAATGCGGAATAAAACTGGCGTTTAATTTGTCAAGCACGAAACCTAAAACGACTAGGCTCACCTATGTGCACCAACAACTTATGCTAAGCAAGATAAACAACTTAGTGATAGCAAGATATATAACCAGAAACAATATGGCTATCACAAAGTAAAGTGCATAAGTAAAGGGCTCGGGTAAGAGATAACCGAGGCACGCGGAGACGACGATGTATCCCGAAGTTCACACCCTTGCGGATGCTAATCTCCGTTTGGAGCGGTGTGGAGGCACAATGCTCCCCAAGAAGCCACTAGGGCCACCGTAATCTCCTCACGCCCTCGCACAATGCAAGATGCCGTGATTCCACTAAGGGACCCTTGAGGGCGGTCACCGAACCCGTACAAATGGCAACCCTTGGGGCGGTCACCGAACCCGTACACTTTGGCAACCCTTGGGGGCGGTCACCGGTACCCGTACACTTTGGCAACCCTTGGGGGCGGTCACCGGTACCCGTACACTTTGGCAACCCTTGGGGGCGGTCACCGGTACCCGTCAAATTGCTCGGGGCAATCTCCACAACCTAATTGGAGACCCCGACGCTTGCCCGGAGCTTTACAACACAATGATTGAGCTCCGAGGCACCACCAACCATCTAGGGCGCCCAAGCACCCAAGAGGAACAAGCTCTAGGGTACCAAGCACCCAAGAGTAAAAAGCTACTCAACTTTCACTTCTACGTATCACCGTGGAGAACTCAAACCGATGCACCAAATGCAATGGCAAGGGCACACGGAGTGCCCAAGTCCTTCTCTCCCAAATCCCACCAAAGCAACTAATGCTAGGGAGTAAAATGAGAGGAAGAACAAGAAGGAGAACACCAAGAACTCCAAGATCTAGATCCAAGGGGTTCCCCTCACATAGAGGAGAAAGTGATTGGTGGAAACGTAGATCTAGATCTCCTCTCTCTTTTCCCTCAAGAACTAGCAAGAATCATTGGAGGGATTGAGAGTTAGCAAGCTCAAAGAAGGTCAACAATGGGGGAAGAATACGAGCTAGAAGGATAGATAAACATTGGGCAAGAAGACCCCCTTTTATAGGCCTCCCCAAATCCAACCGTTATGCCCTTCAACCCGTGCACAAGCGGTAGTAACGCTCGTGTGAGCGGTACTTCCGCTGGCACGGAAGTTCCGGCTATCTGCGTACAACTGAACAAGTCAGGGAGGCGGTAGTGCCGCCGGAGCGGTACTACCGCTCCCACCAGCGGTACTACCGCGTAGTGTTGAGCAAACAGCTAGAACAGCGGTAGTAGGGGAGGGCAGCGCGGTAGTGCCGCCCGAAGCGGTACTACCGCCCGTTACTGCCGCTCTACTTCCGCTCGAAGGACAGGGCATAGCAGAAGGCACAAATAAGCGGAAGAGCCCACGGCACTGGAACCGCGGAAGTACCGCGCAAGCGGTACTACCGCTGAGAAGAGCGGTAGTACTACCGCACTGAGCGGCACTACCACAGGGCAGGTGCGGTACTACCGTCCGGAACGGAACTACCGTGCCCAACTACCGTCCTACTGCCGCCGAAGCGAAAACGAGTCCAGAAGCTGAAAACAAGCGGTAGTGCCCGCGGCACTGGAACCGCGGAAGTACCGCGCAAGCGGTACTACCGCTGCCCAGGGCGGTACTATTGCTAGAGAGCTTCAAAGAGCCCCAAGCAAATAGAAGGATGCAAATAAAACCAGAACTGCCATAACTTCTGCAAATGAGCTCCGAATTGAGCAAACTCAAGCTTGTTGGATAGAGGACGACGAGTACTATCCAACAGCGAGATATGCCTAAGATATAGAGTTGTGAAACCTCTATGAATGAAGAACCGACATAAACTCCAACATCAAAAACATCATAGAAGATGCATATATGAACTCCGTTTTTGATGAACTCGAGCTTGTCATGAAGATGACCATAAGCTCAAAAACTCACAAAGAGAAACACCAAACAAGAACCAAGAAAGATGATGCAAGGATGCAATGGTTTGAGCTCTCTACGAACAATACGATCAAGCTACTCACTTGAGAGCCCCCCTTGATAGTACGGCTATCGATCCTATAACCCGGTCTCCCAACTACCACCATGAGACCGGTAAAATAGAAAACCTATCAAGGGCAAACCTTTGCCTTGCGCATAGTCCACTTGAGCTAGACGATGACGATCTTGACCTCCTCAAGTTGGACCACCTTTCTTGATTGCGCCGGCTCGATGAAGACTAGTTGATTGCACCCCCATACTCCACTATGGGTGAGCCACTCTTCGGCACATCTTCACAAGTCCATTGTCACCACAATGGACGGCAAGCTTCAAGCATGTGATTTCTTCGTGATGCTCCACTTGAACTTGCACACCGCAATCATGATGATGATCACCACTTGATGTCATCCTCCATGGGTCGAATGAGATCTTCCTCTTGACGCAAGCCCATGGAAACATACCTAACCCCACATAGAACTCTCGCATAGAACATGGGTTAGTACACAAAGCGTAATGGACAATGCTTACCATACCATGAGATCACTTGATCCCGCTCGGTACATCTTCTACGCTTTGTGTGTTGATCAACTTGAATCACTCTTCATATTTAGTCTTGATCAACCTTGAATCTTTCCACTCTCTTCATTAGGATGATGTCTTGAAGGTACACATGAATGTTCACACAATCTTCTTCTTCAAGACATGCTTGCAATAGGCTCATCTCTTACATGACCAATCTTTGGATAACTCATGAATAACACCTTGGTCAACACATATTCTTCTTCAAATCACCTTGAGACCAACATATGGTCTACAAGCAAAGCCTATGGACAAATCCTTCAAATATAACTCAAGGCAACCATTAGTCCATAGGGATTGTCATCAATTACCAAAACCAAACATGGGGGCAGCGCATGTTCTTTCAACATGCTTCTCCTTTGTTTATACTAGGCCAATAGAAAGTTCCGACGACGAGAAGGGATGCCCCGGAGTAGTATAAATAGGAGGAAGCGACCTAGAAAAAGGACCAATTCAAGAACACAACACACTTCATAGCCACTCAACTGCGAGCATACATCAATACTATCTTAGAAGCAGGAGTAGGGTATTACACCGCAACGGTGGCCTGAACCTAGATAACTCTGGTGTGCTTGTTCCCTGTTTTCCACTCTCCGTCGACCGATGGCTTAGGAAACGAAGCGTGTTCAGTCCCTCGCCAAACTCACAAACGGTTGTAGCAAGCAACCCAATGTCAGGTTCCTAGACACTGACATTTGGCGCGCCAGGTAGGGGGCTGAGGCATTTTTGTTTCCTTGATCCGGGTCGTTTGCCTTCCCGGACACCTTCCTTTCCTGGCGCCACCACCAGCGCCGCTTCCTCTATAAAGTACCTGGGCAGACCACCCCTTCGGCATCAAGCAAAGATGGCGCAGGGCAGGCTACCCCGAGCCATGGTGTACGCGTGCATCGTCCCGGGCAGGGCCCCACTCAGCCGCACCGTGTCGATGCGCTGCCTCCCTGGGCAGTGCTCGGGCGCAGGGGCCGCGCCGCGAGGGACGCATTGCCTCCGGGAGATCACGGGATGGCAAGGCCCACGTACATCTCCCTTCATTACCTCAAGCAGAGGCCAGTGGAGCAGCTCAGGAACTACATCCGTCGCTTCCGCTGGATCCACGACAGGACCCATGGCATCCCTGAGGCAGCCGTTCTCGCAGCATTCTTCCTGAACGTCCGTAGCATCAGGGTGCGCGATGAGCTTGCCGCCCGGTAGGTGCACACCGTCGCCGACCTCTACCATGTCGTGTACGACTGCGCCCGGGCGCTGGAGGCGGGCGTCCCCCGGGAAGTAGCAGGATCGGTCACCTTGGGCCCATCCTCCCAGGAGAGCTCGTGGCTTGTGCGTTTGTGTAACACCCCAATTTTTGGCCCCTTCTTTTCTTTTGGATTTCTTTGGATTTGAATTGGATTTCTTTTGGATTAGCTCTATGGACTTAAAACTTGGGAAGATCATCTTTCCTTCTCCTCCCAAGTGAATCTACACCCTCAAATCTTTCCCAAGATCATGTCATCTCCATCGTAGCCCAACCATAATTTCCATCTCATTGAAATATTCCTTTTTTCTATTAAAGGAATAGTCATGTTTGCCCTAGGTTGTCAAGCAACCTATATTTCTGTCATTGCCAAAATTCCCACAAAATTCTCATAAATCCTTTGACCCATCTAGACATTGGATATGTAAAAATATTCAAGATTTCATGCTCATGGTGAGCACACCGTCCAATTCTTGTTTTTGGACTTCTTTTCAGTTTATAAAGAAACAATATTTTACATTGCTTCATAATTGCTGAAATTTTCCCACATCATGCACCCACCTATACGACCTACATCCACAAAATTTCAGCTCAAATTATCTAGCCAATTTATCTCAATAATTCTCTCAAGATTCTGTCCAAAGAGGATCACTGTGAAGGAAGTACCATTTAGGTATAGCCAAATGGTTTGAAATTTTTTACAGTGTCTCCCTAGGCACAAATGAACTCTCTCCACCTAATTTCAGCTCAACCCATCACTCTATGTGAGTGCAGCATCTAAAACCTACCTTCAAATCTTGGCAAAACCCTCTCAAATTCCACAAGCTCATAGTGCTTCCTACCCTAATTCTCTTTGACAACTTGTTTCTCTAAGTAATCCATCCATTTGACCCCAACATCCAGTCTAATATTGCTGCTAGAAACTTTAGTGGATTCCACACTACTCAATTCAGATCAGCTTTAACCAAAGAAATGATTCAGTGGTGCTCCAGTCAGAGATGAATGTCGAGCAGGTCAAGACCATCAATGATCTGTACGCCTTGGTGGATAGGTGTGCATGTGCTGAGGAAGGGAGGCGACTCCCCGGGGAAGATGCGGGTGCAGACATCGATTCCGAGGACGATGACGCATCAACCACACAGAAGAAGAACAGGAAGCGCAACAGAAAGCGCAAGAATAAGACTGTACTGGCCGTCGAGAGCTCCGGCGACACCAACGCCACCAAGAACTCGAAGGCAGACATCCCCAGCAAGGAGGTTGCCGGGTGCGATGCTTGCCGGGAAGCTGCGGCAGGCGAGAAGGCCGGCAAGACCGGCGGGCCGTACTGCAAGATCCACCGTACCACGGGCCATGACCTCCAGCAATGCCGGCAAGTAGAGCAACTTGCCGAAAAGCAGAAGCAGGAGTACGAGAAGCGAGATATGGAGAAGGCCCAAGATGGTGCTGGTGGGTCCGGTATGCAAGACCATGGTGGCCGCGGAGGCCGCCGCGGCAAGGCCAAGCATCCAAAAGAGAAGGTTGCTCAGGGCCAGCAAGAGGAGGATGATAGTGATGAGGACAGAGGCAGGTCCGACAAGGAGTTCCAAAATGCAGTGGATGCCATGTGTGTTGACGGAGGCGCATCTTTGCACTCCTCGCAGCAGCAACTAAAGTAGTGGATCCGCGAAGTCAACGCAGCGGAACCGGTGATGGAGGCACATAAGCCACTCAAGTGGTCGCACTCGCCCATCATCTTTGACGCCGAAGACCACCCTGATCGCACCACTGCGGTCGGGTGTTTGCCGTTGTTGGTCTCACCAACAATTTGCACCCTCAAGGTGACAAAGATGCTGGTTGACGGTGGGGCTGGCTTGAACTTGATCTCTCCAAATGTGATCAAGAGGCTACAGATCCCCGACAAGGATCTCGAGGAAACAGGCAGTTTCCAAGGGATCAGTCCGGGGAGGAACAAGCCGAAGGGCCAAGTCACGTTGCCGGTCACGTTCGGCGGCGAGCTCAACTATCGGACGGAGAAGATTGCCTTCGACGTCGTCAAGATGTCGCTGCCGTACAATGGGATTCTGGGCCGCCCAGCCCTGGCAAAGTTTATGGCCGCATCGCACTATGCGTATAACATCATCAAGATGTCGGGGCCGATGGGGGTCCTACCGGGAGGCGGCGGCAGCAGCTGCCATCGAGGCGCTTGCCCCTACCGTCAAAGCTCCCGTGGAAGGAAAGAAGAAGAAGACCGGCAAGATCTCTGGGAAGGACTCCAGGAAGCGCACTTCAGAGTGTAGCATGCCTGTTGAGGACGTACCAAAGAGCTCTACCGGCAAGAGCAAGAGAGCCAAGGCTTCCGCATCCAAGACCAAACAAGTTTCTGTGAAAGGGGATGGGACGAGTGGCACTTTTTCTGAAAGTGCCACTCTCGACAACAAATAGGGAGTCGAGCTTGTTGCCCTCCTATGGGTGAATGCCAGTGTGCTTTCCCGGCAAGCACCTGACGTCCCTGAAGTTCTTAGGAGGGCAACTGGGCACCACCTTGCTGTCTGCCCTCATGCGAGACCCCTCAAGCAGAAGGTCAGGGAGCAAGCCTTGGTGAAGAAGCAATACTCCCCACGGAACTCAAACACGGGTCACCTCGAGTCTTGGCCTTCAATGAGGAGGACCAAGATGAGCTACGGCATGACAATGCCGCACTCCTTGTGGAAGATCATTTCCAGGCTGCTGCCCGTGCTGCACGGAGCCGGCAAGCTTTGCGCCGCTGCCTTAGCCGCAAAGTGAAAGCCACGGACCTTAAGAAAGGCAACCTTGTTCCTCGTTGGATTCAATCCACGAACGATAAAAAACAAGTTGACGCCGAAGTGGGAAGGCCCTTACCAGGTAATACGAGTCACTAGGCCAGGCACAGTCCACCCAGAGACCGAAGATGGCACTCTGGTGCTAAACTCATGAAATATTGAGCATCTTCGTAAGTTTTACCCGTAAGGCACGGTTGCCGGGCTGCCCGGCAACCTCTTTTGTACAAGTTTGCCGTCAAGGCATGTAATCCCTTGTACAAAGCCGGGCGCAGATCTCGTGCAAAATAAATAAAAGTTAGATGTTTCACAATTCTTTGTCAAGTACATATATATTTATGTGTTGCAGGCAGTCTTGTGTTACATTTTCCCTTGCATAAGGTGATTAACGAACCGCCAAGGTTCCAGCCTCCTCTTTTCTTTTTTTTCTTAAAGGAAGGAAGGATTCCTCACATACAAGTTTCTCGGGGGGAGTGACGGTATGGATACCAAAGGACGCATTCAAGATGTCACCCTATGGCAAGAAGTACAACAAGGAATGAGCTAAGTTGCAAAACTTTGAAATAAATTCTTTGTTGTAGTTGCGATTCTCGTTGAACGACTTTGGCCTTTGTATGAGAAACCGGCACGCTAAGGAACCTTGTCGTGATTGACTGTGCTCTTACTTTGCTTCGAGTCCGCTCAGCAACCTAAGCAGCCGCGCTGTAACCGTCAAGCGTGACCTTGCCGATAGCGACACTTCCGGCAAGCTGCTAAGGACCCGCTCCTCAAGCACTTAAAGCAAGGGTGTGCGCACCAGCAAGCTTCCATCAAGCGTAGGGTACAGAAATCATGCAAAGATAGAACGGAATAAGTAGAGCAGCGCACATACATCCATCTTAAATACAAGTTATAATACATCAAGGCCAAGTGCAGTCGGACCTAAGATAAATTTGTCTTGTGCATAAACTACATCTGCAACAAAGAATGACAAGGGAGGCTAATCACTGCGATCACCCTCAGTCCTCAGGATCTGATGGATCTTGTAAATAAGGGGAATGATGGCCCTTTCAGCAGCTGTGGTGTCCGTCCCCGGCGGCAAGGCCTTGATGGCCTTGGAGACGTCGACGTCAGGATTCCGGCAGATAATTTTGACGAGCATCTTGGAGACGACCTCGATGTTAAACTTCCAAGACTCAATGGCAAAGCTGGCGGACCTCTTCTCATGATGTTTCTTCAGTATCTCGAGGAGTCCGTCGAAGAAGAGGGAGAGGCTGGCGCTTCTAGAGTCATGCTCGCCAACTGCGAAGCGATGTTCCTCCCTGTCCATGACACTCACCTGAGCAGCGAGACGCTCGGCAACATCGACAAGGTGGCCAGTCCACAGATCCACGGCTTTCTTGTGCTCCTCGAAAGAGTTCGCAGCATTGGCACACTCAGCCTTATCTTTTTCCCAGCTCTCCAGCAGCTCTCTTTTTCCCTGCCAACCTCCAGGTCCTTCTCCAGAGTTGCGAGCTTTGAATTAAGGTATGCCAAGGAGTTGTTGACGGTCGAGAACTCTTGGGTTTTGTTGACGAGCTCCTCTTCAAGCTTCGATGCTTTGGACTCCAACTCTGCCTTGGCGGCCTCAGCGCCTTCCGCGACTTTGACGGCCTCCGAGAGCTTGGTGACGTGAGCCTGGGTTAGAGTCTCGATGGCCTAGTTATGGCCCTCCTCTAGCTCTTGGGTCCGCTGCGCAAGCAGAGTCTGGATCTCCTCCTCCTTGCTGCGTTGCTTGGCGGCGAGAGCCACTTCTCGGGTGGCAAGGTCCCTTTCTTTAGCGGCAAGCTGCGCTTCGCGCTCCGCTAACCTGCCGTCCAGAGCCGTTGCCTTTTCTTTGGCAGCATCAAGCTTCTCTTCTTGCCTTCTGAGGCCATGAAATTTGCTGTTGTGCCAGGCATGGATTTCCTCCACCTTTTTCCTCAGTTTCTGCTCGGCCTGCCCTGCGGCTTGCCGTTGGGCGTGCAGTTCATCCCAGCGCCCGCCGTAGCGGTCTTGCACATCCTTGAGGCCACTAGCCATCGTCGTCAGGAAGGCAAGATCCGCGGTGTTGTCGTCAGAATCATCTGACGATGCGACACTGCTGGAGAGGGGTGCCAAGATCTCCGTGATGGCTTCGTCAAAAGTAGGCTCCCCAGCACCAGATGAGCTGGGGGCCTCAGACTCCTGCTGCAGACGGACAGTCTCCGGGACGCTGATCAGGGCCTGCGCCTCGGATGCACTAGGATGAAAGACAACACTTGACTTGTCGGTGCAAGCCTCTCCTATCTAAGTGTCCGTAATGGCAAGCCTAGATATGCCACCAAGGGGCTGGACCGTTTCTTCGGGAGTTTTCCTGGCCTCCTCGGTGGCAGACGCGGTGGCCTCCATGCCGGAAATCCTGGCGGCCTCATCGGTGGCACTCTTAGCATGTCTCCCTGCGGATGCCTCCTCCCCCTCCAGAGGAGTTGGCTCTGTAGGGTGAAGAAGGAGCAGAGGGAAGAAAAATTTGAATTTCAGATCAAGTTCAAGAAAACAAAAAGAAGAAGCATTAGAAAGAGTCAAGTATACTTGGAAAGTAGATTACCTTGACGAACATGTGGGGGGGACGCCATTCTTCCTCCGGCAACCTCGGTTGCCGGCGCCTGGTCCCCGGCAACATAGGTTGTCGGAGGGGCCTCCGCGCGGGTGAGCCCTTCTTGGGGCTCCTCTGTGGGAGGGCTGCCCCTTGCCGGTGAAAGTCTTGGTGATGGCCTGGGAGTCGAGGGCACCGTCAAGAGGTCTATCCCTTGACGCCCTCCTTTCGGCTGGCTACTTTCCAACCCCTTGTGGGTCTCCATTGCAGAAGATCCGACGATGGTGCCCACCAGCGGAAATTGCGCATGTGCCTCGCGCGGGGTCAGTGCCAGTTGCCGTCTCGCCCTCCTCGGTGGTCCTGAGCCTCTTCGCCAGCGGCACCTCATCCCTACAAGATTAGGACAAAGAAGAAGATCAGCTCAAGCAACAGAGTCTGGACAATTAAGAAACACACGGGGATGGAGATGCTTACTCTTCGTCCTCATCAGGGTCACTCAGGACTGACATGTCGTAATGAACTGTCTCCTCGGTCCCCGCAGTTGTGGATGACGGCAGTGGGATGCTTCGGGGGGGGGGGGGATGGGAGCTGCGAAGTACCCGCCTGCTCCACGATCGGCAGGATGGGTTGACGGGGGACACCAACAGGAGAAGGCAGTTGCCGGGAAGGCTGCGCCCGGGGGATTGCGGCTGCCACCTTGACGCCGGCAAGCCCTTGGCTCACCGACTCAGTGTGCGCCTCCCCCTTGTGGGCAGTCTTCTTGGCGACAGTCAGTTTTCCCTTGGCAGGAGGAGGGCAAGGTGGTTCTTCTTCCTCTTCCGACTCCTCCTCACCCAAGGACCCCTCGGGTTGCCACTCTTCTTCCGCCCCTCCCTCAGATTCCTCAGCCCGCTCCTCCTCCCCAACATGCTCTTCAGCATGCTCTTGGGAGCGGCTTTCTCCGCTGGCCTCCGGAGCTGCGGCCCACTTTTTGGACTGGTCCTTGCCCGGCCGAGGACGAGTTACCTTCGTCCTCTTGGACTCGTCAGCCCTTGCCACAAGAAACTCTTCCCGGTCATCCTTCGTCGGGTGCATCATGCCATCCTCGGCTCCAATAGCCTCCTCCACCAGGCCGGCAAACCAGTTATCCACATCCTTCTGGCTGGGCTCCTTCCATGTGCTCAGAACCGTCTGAGCGTCACAATCCGGCATCCATGCCAGGATAGAGACCTTGGCAGTGTTGTTGTACAGAGGGATCACCTTCGCCGGCAAGTCAAAGTCGCAACCCTTGTTGAAAATCTGGCAGATGAGCAGATAATGTCCCATCATCGTCAAGTTGTCGTCAGGGCCCTGACGCAGCCACATTGGGTCAGCGGGGCCCTAGTAATCCCACGCTTGCTGGCCTTTTCTGTGCTGCAGTGGGGCGATCCGACGGCGAAGGAAATCTGCTCCCACCTTCTCAATCGTCAAGCCGGACTCTTTCAGAGCAAGGATTCGGCGCAGCGCCATTCCCAGTTTGGCATCATTGGGGTCGACTTGGTTCCAGCTATCAGGCTTCGCAACCATCTCAGTCTTGAGGTGGCAAAAGGCTGGGAAATCTTGCTGCTTGACCCAGCACCAATCAGCTCGCCACTCGTCCCATCTAGAGTGAAGCTCGCCGTCCAAGTAGTATTTCTTCGAATTTCCCCTTGGGACTCAAGTGACGCTACCGGAAAGAGCGCCCTTCTGGACCCGAGGGATGAAGAAATGCCAGAACAGAGCTACATTTGGAGCTATCCCCGCAAAATTCTCGCACAAGTGCGCAAAAGTTGCCAGGCAGGTGACTGCATTGGGTGTAAAATCGAGCAGCCTGAGCCTGAAGGCGTTCATCACCTCAACAAAGAAAGCAGAAAAGGGCAGACACAGACTGCAGTAGAAGTACCCGGCAAAGAAGTGGAATTGGTCGCCGGCAGGAGGAAGAGATCCGGGAAGCACCACTGTGGCCTCATGATCTTCCGTTTTACTTGCGTACATATACGCGTAGTCCCTCGCCAGATCGTCTGTTGTAAGCGTCGGCGGGAAAACAGCATGGTCCCGCCGTTGCGCAGCCTTGGCGGCTTTCTTCTCAGCCGTCGCCGAACTCGGGGCCTTCCTGCCTCTCTTCGGCGCCATGACAAGGTGTGAGGGGGGGGGGCGAAGCTGCGTTGTGCACCGGCGGAAGCAAAGGGCGTGCTCTGCTCTTGTGCGGTGGCGAAAGCAGGGGGCGCGCTCTGCTTCTGCGCCAGGTTGAAGACGACGGCGAATTGGCTAGATTGGGAAGAGGGGATGAATGAGCAGCGCCCTTTGCGGTTTCCTTTTTTATGGGGAAGGCGCGGGGGCTGGCTCTTTTCCATCCTACGTGGCTGCGCTTTTCAGGCATACCACCTCCCACCGCCGTTCCACTCCACCTCTCCCACGCCCGCATTTAATGCGCATCGTGGGCGGATGCTGTAAAAGAGACAATTATGACAGTTATCCTCTGCCACGCGCCACCTGTGCACTGTATGGGCCTAGCCCAACGACGCCTCGCATGCATGTGTGGCCCAGGCCCACGGGCTCCAGTCGGTGTACTAAGACATGGGTGCCCTCGTACCCAGACTTGTGCACAGGCAGTTGTAGCCTCCCTTCCGGCAAGGGCTTGATAGAGGATAACTACAACCCAAGACTCAACACCAAGACCGTGAAGAAGACCTCAAGGCAGGTCATCGAGAAGTACTATTCTAAGTACTGAAGATCAACGCTGTTCTTGCCAGCAAGCTTCGCCCCGGCAAGGTGAAAACTAAGGCTATGGTTGCCGGCAAGTTCCTTTGCTGGCCAGCAAGGCCCAGCAAGCTCCGTGCGAGCAGGCTTGTTCTGTCCCGTTACCGTTCCACCTCACCATCGACCAGATAGGCTCGTGGGCTAGGTGTCGAGCGGGCAGGCAGTCAACATGACCGGCCAAGGCACATGTCAGCACGCCGCGCCGAGATTAACTTTAATGACACCCATCCCTGGGACGTGTCGAGATTACAGGAGGGCGCCAGGACCGGTGGTACAGATCTTTTGCCAAAGGCCTCGCCTCCCCGACGTAGCACCTTACGGTGCATTAAATGCGTTTGTCCTACCCCGTTGGAAGATAGACGTGATGACGGTGCAAGTCACTTTTCACACTCTGTAATGATGGTATTAGCCATTGTGGTGACCCCTTGGCCTATAAAAGGAGGCCCACGGTTACAGGTAGAACGGTCGACACCCAGTTCAATTACACGCCGTAGCTGCATTTTCCCAAGCACCTTGCCGGAAAACTGCGCTCCCTGTAACGAGAGTTCATATTCGATCAACCATAGAGCAGGAGTAGGGTTTTACGCTCATAGCGGCCCGAACCTGGATAAATCCCCCGTGTGTTCTTGCACTTACTAAAAATGTGCTCTTTGTCCCATGCATGTCCCTTGAGCCGAATCGCAAAGGGACACATTCGGTCCCATAGATAGTCGTTTCCCATGACATGGTAACCCCTAGAGCCCTCATCAGGCTGGTTGCCGCCGTTCCTTTGAGGTGGCGGTGGCAGCGGTGGAAGAGCGGCGTTGGCCTGAGGGTTGGCCTCGCGAGGCTGGTCGCGCCAGCCCTGCCAGAAGTTGTCGTTGCTGTTGCGGTCTCCCCAGCGGTTGCCATTGCGGCCGCCTCCGCGGCCAGCGCCGCGATCATTACGGTCGCCACGGCTGCCCAGGCGCTCATCGTGAAGCAGCTTGAGCTCGTGGCAGTCCTCGGTGCTGTGGGAGTGCGAGTTGTGGTAGGCGCAGAGAGGGCGGCTGTCCTTCTTGGGCTCATCACGCTCACGGCCATGCTTCTGCTTGGGCTCTGCCATGAGCACGGCAGGGCCCTTGCGCTTGGCGTCCTTGCTCTTGGCCTTGGTGGCGTCTGGCGCCACGTCGGGGTCATTGTGGGTGAAGAGACGGCCTTCTTTGGCCTTGGCGCACCTGTCGGCGAGGTCGAATAGCCCGAGCACGGAGTCAAGCTCATCGTTGATGGCGAGCTTCTCGCGCATCCGAACGTCCGCGATGCCGGAGGAGAACACAAAGATGATGGCGGCCTCGGAGGCACGTGGGATCTTGTTGCGCACTTGGCTGAAGCGCTGGATGTACTTGCGGAGAGTCTCGTCTGGGCGCTGGCGCACGGCGCACAAGTCATTGAGCATGAGGGAGCGCTCGTGCATGCCCTTGAAGTTGGCGACAAATTGCCGGCAGATCTCGGCCCATGAGGAAATGGACGCCTCGGGGAGGTTCATGAGCCATGAGCGCGGGCCATCCTTGAGGGCCATGGGAAACCAGTTCGCCATGACCTTGTCGTCGCCGTTCGCTACCTCGATGCTTAGGGTATAGAGCTACAGGAACTCTGCGGGGTTGGGGGTGCCCTCGTAGAGCAGAGGCAGGTCCGGCTTGAACTTGGTGGGCCACACCACATGGCGCAGCTCGCGGGTGAAGGCGCGGTAGCCCCCACAGCTGGAGGGAACGCCAGCAGCGAGGGCGGCACGGTTCTGGCAGCCGGCGGCCGCAACCTCCTGGATGGTCCTGTCTTGGCGCTGGCGCTGCCGCTCGAGGAGCATGCGCGCGACAGGTGGCATGCACCGGACGATCTGGCAGCTAGGCTCGCCATGGTCCGGCGAAGACGCGCCGTGGGACGGCTCACGCGCCCGCGTGTCGCGGTGGCGCCTGGCACCCTCACTGGGCTGAGGAGGCGGCGGCGGCGCACCATGCGCCATGTCCCCGGTGTGAGACGGCGGAGGATGGAGCGAGTGAGAGGGCGTCGGGGCATCTGCAGTGGCGTTAATGAGCTCGGTGATGCGGGTGAGCCAGGCATCATTGCCGGCGTCAGTGGGGCGGTAGCGCAGGAGCTCGCGCACCATGAGCAGCATGGCCTGTAGGGCCAGCGCGTCGCTGTGGGAGACCGAGGAGGCCGGGGCAGTGTGGCCATCCGGCTGCATGGGCGGGTGGAGGGAGGAAGCGTGCTGCTCCCTTGCAGCGGGGTCGGTGGCGGCAGCCGGGGCGCGGTGCCGATGGTCGTCACGGGTGACCAGCTCCGTCTGGGCCACCTTGGCAGCTCTGCGCGCGTAGTGCTCACGGTGAGCGTCGGCCATGGCGGTGAGGGAGTGGGAAGAACCGAAGCTAGCCCCCTACCTGGCATGCCAAATGTCAGAATCGGGGCTCCGGGGACCCAAAGGTTCGAACACTGGGGGCAAGCTCATTTCTACCGATCCAACGATGACCACGGTGAGGCGACGGTGAGAGAGCGCGAGCGCAGAGCACGACAGGGGACACAACGGTTACCCAGGTTCGATCCATCTTGCGGTGTAAAACCCTACTCCTACTTGTGTTTGGGATTATTGTGGTGATACGTCTCCAACATATCTATAATTTTTGATTATTCCATGCTATTATATTATCAATCTTGGATGTTTTTATATGCATTTATAGCAATTATATATCATTTTTTGGGACTAACCTATTAACTTAGTGCCCAGTGCCAGTTGCTGTTTTCTGCCTGTTTTTGGTTTTACAGAATATCAATACCAAACGAAGTCCAAATGTCACGAAACTTTTTGGCGATTTTTTTTCTGGACAAAACCAACACTAGAAGCTTCGGGAGAGGGCCAGAAGACCCAGGAGGTGGCCACAAGCCACCAGGGCGAGCCTGGGGGGGCAGGCGCGCCCTGGTGCCTCGTGGGCCCACCTGTGCCCTTTTGACCTATTCCACCACTATAAATTCCAAAAAATCGGGAAACCAATAAAGGAGTCCACGAGATACTTTTTTCGCCGCCGCAAGCTTCTGTTCTTGAGAGATCCCATCTGGGGGCCTTTTCCGGCACTCCACCGGAGGGGGAATCGATCACGGAGGGGCTGTACATCAACCTTGCTGCCCTTCCGATGATGCGTGAGTAGTTTACCACAGACCTTCGGGTCCATAGTTAGTAGCTAGATGGCTTCTTCTCTCTTTTTGATCTTCAATACAATGTTCTCCTCGATGTTCTTGGAGTTCTATCCGATGTAATCACTTTTTGCGGTGTGTTTGTTGAGATCCGATGAATTGTTAGTTTATGATCAGATTATCCATGAATATTATTTGAGTCTTCTCTGAACTTTTTTATGCATGATTATTATAGCTTCGTATTTCTTCTCCGATCTATTGATTTGGTTTGGCCAACTAGATTGATTTATCTTGCCATGGGAAGAGGTGCTTTGTAATGGGTTCGATCTTGCGGTGCTCAATCCCAGTGACAGAAAGGGACATGACACGTATGTATCATTGCTATTAAGGGTAAAAAGATGGGGTTTATTCATGCGTGTGTTTACTTTGTATACATAATGTCATCTTGCTTAAGGCGTTACTCCGTTCTTCATGAACTTAATACACTAGATGCATGCTGGATAGCGGTCGATGTGTGGAGTAATAGTAGTAGATGCACGCATGAGTCGGTCTACTTGTCTCGGACGTGATGCCTATATACATGATCATTGCCTTGGATATCGTCATGATTATTTGCTTTTCTATCAATTGCCCAACAGTAATTTGTTTACCCACCGTATGCTATTTTCTTGAGAGAAGCCTCTCGTGAAAACTATGGCCCCCGGGTCTATCTAAATCATATATTAAAAAACCCTAAAAATACCTTGCTGCACTTTTATCTTATTTATTTTATTTTATATTTTAGTTTAATCTATCTATCTATCACATACAATTTAATCTTGCAATTAACCGCCGAGGGATTGACAACCCCTTGTTTGCGTTGGGTGCAAGGATTTGTTGTTTTGTGTGCAGGTGCTGCTAACGAGGTGTTGCATGATTCTCCTACTGGATTGATAACCTTGGTTTCATAACTGAGGGAAATACTTATCTCTACTGTATTGCATCTCACTTCCTCTTCAGGGAATTACCAACGCAGCTCACAAGTAGCAGGAAGAATTTCTAGCGCCGTTGCCGGGGAGACATCATCAACATCTATCAAGTACCTACGCCTAAAACTTACATCTCCTTGCATTTACTTTATTTGCCTTTGCCTCTCGTTTTCATCTCCCCCACTTCTAAAAAGTTCTTACAAAAATACAAAAATATTTTTTGTTTGCCTTTTTCTTGTTTGCTTCTTTACTTGCTTGCTTACTTTTATTGCCTTCATGTCGAACACACAAGAACAGAAACTAAAAGTAAAAATATAAGATACTATGGATCCACTTAAAGTTTACTACTTGGATCATCTTCGATCCATTTGTGCTCGTGCTGAAACCCCAACTAGTTTAGTTGAGGGAAAATCTTTAAAGGAGCATGCTCATTTTGTGCGTCACCGTTTGTCTGAAAAAGGGAGACTCTTATGGCGTCAAATAAATTGTTTGCTATGTTATGCTTGGAATTTATTTGAAATTTATGACTTTACTTGTTGCTCTAAGAACCCTAAAAAACACCTTCCCTACCTATGTGAGTTTAATGATAATGAAATCTTGTCTTCTTATGCCAAGGGTGTTTATAATTACTATGGTATCGAATAAATTGAAGAATTTGTTGCTTTTAAGGGTGCTTATGAAGTTGCTTCTTTTATTGAAAAGTATGATGTTACTCTCTACAAATCTGAAAATTTTGACATACTTAAGTATTGCTATGAAAACTATGCTCCTAATGCCTATGTTAAAGAATTTATTGAGAGAATGTCTACTGCTTTGGAAGAGAATAATGATATGCATGAATCTATAGATAATTGTGACTCCGTTGATTCAATTGAAATATCCCCTCTTGATGAATGTGATGCTTGCTATTCTTATGACCATGATGCGAATATTAATTATGCTTATGAAAATGAACTTGCTATAGTTCCTTATGTTAAAAATGAAATTATTGCTATTGTTCCCATACTTGATAGCTCCTTGAATGAAAAGCATGATTGCAATGATGCTATTATAAATTCTACTAATGTCTATTGTGCTAATGATATGCAAAGCTACAAGCTTGGGGATGATAATTCTGTTATGTCTACTACTTATTGCAATGATCATGATTGGGGTGATAATGCTTTTTATGATCTTGAAAATTTATTTAAGCATCATGATGAATATGATATTGATAATAATGCTTTCAATAATATTGAAAGTGGGTTTGGAAGAGTGTCAACTCTAGGTAAAAATAATCCCACATATTTGGAGAATGTTCAATCTTATGAATTTTTTGATAAAAGTGGGTTTGGAGAGGTCATGCCTTTCGTTGATGATAATCCCACTATTTTGGAAGATTATAATTTTTTTATGCATGTGGATCATAGGAAGATTATTGTTTATGATAGGTATATTGTTGAGTTTGATTATGATCCTACATGTAATTATTATGAGAGAGGAAAATATGGTTGTAGAAATCTTCATGTCACTAAATTGCCTCTCGTTATGTTGAAATTATTAATGCTCCATTCTTCCTATTGGCATATGCTAGATATTGCTTGTCTTGATAATTTGCTTGCTTATAAAATTCCTATGCATAGGAAGTATGTTAGACTTAAATGTGTTTTTCACATGGTTCATGATGCTCTCTTCATGTTTCAATTACTATCTTTCATGTGAGCATCATTGAAATCTAAAGCCTATCTTAATGGCTATAAAGAAAGAGCTTGTTGGGAGACAACCCAATGAATAAAATAAATTCTTGTGTGTTTTCACATCTATGCTACTGCTATGATTGAGTTTTTATGTTTTAATTAGTGTTTGTGCCAAGTAAAACCTTTGGGATGATTTGGAAGATAGTATAATTGATGTTGTTTGGAAAACTGAAAGTTTTGCGTCCAGTGCTGGAATTTTCGTTCTGTACTGGAACATCATAAAAATCTGAAATTTTTACACAGTATTAGTGTATGAATCGCCCACGTTGTCCTAATTTTTCAGAATTTTTGGAGTTACATAAGTATAGCTTTTAAATAGATCTCTACAGACTGTTCTGTTTTTGATGCACTGCTTGCTTGTTTTGATGAAACTATGGATTGTATCGGGGGGTATAAGCCATGGAGAAGTTAGAATACAGTAGGTATAATGCAAAAATAAAATGTGAATGGGTTTGCAATAGTACTTAAAGTAGTGATTTATTTTGTTATAGTAATGGATCTCACGAAGGTTTTGTTGAGTTTTGTGTGATTGAAGTTTTGAAGTTTTGGGTGAGATCACGATGGATGAAGGAATAAGAAGTGGCAAGAGCCTAAGCTTGGGTATGCCCGAGGCACCCCATGGTAATATTCAAGGAAGACTCAAGCGTCTAAGCTTGGGGATGCCCTGGAAGGCATCCCCTCTTTCTTCTACCAACCATCGGTAATTTTACTTGGAGCTATATTTTTATTCGTCACATGATATGTGTTTTGCTTGGAGCGCCGTGTATTATACGAGTCTTTGCTTTGTTTGCTTTTTAGTTTGTCACAATCATCCTTGCTGGACACACCAATTTGAGAGAGCCACACGTTCATCATAATTTGTTAGAATACTCTATGTGCTTCACTTAAATTTTTTGAGCTAGGCGGTTGCTCTAGTGCTTCACTTAAATCTTTTTGAGCACGGTGGTGGCTATATTTTGAAGAAATATTTAAACTCTCATGCTTCACTTATATTATTTTGAGAGTTGATGAGATAAAATTTTGAAGAAATATTTGCACTCTCATGCTTCACTTATATTATTTTGAGAGTTGATAAGATTAAAATTTTGAAGAAATATATGCGCTCTCATGCTTCACTTATATCTTTTTGAGAGTTAACAATAGTAATGGTAATTTGCACAAGATATGAATTTGGTCCCATAGTGATGAATATTCAAGAGGGGTATAATAAAAACTTTCATATAGATCATTGGATATGACAAGTGTGATTCCTTGCAATAGTTTTGCGATATGGAGATGATGATATGTGAGTCATGTTAGTGAGTAATTGTGATTTAGTAAGAATATTAGTGTTAAGGTTTGTGATTCCCTATGCATGCACATTAAGTCAATAGTTATGCAATGAAATTATATCCTACCTATGGTGCGTTATTCGGTGTTAGTTAGGTTCAATGCATGTTTATGACCGTTTTCACTTTTTGGTTGGTTGCTTCTCAATCTATTTGCTAGCCTTCATTTGTACTAAGCGGGAATACTACTTGTGCATCCAAACTCCTTAAACCCAAGTTGTGCCAAATGAGTCCACTATACCTACCTATATGCAGTATTTCCATGCCGTTCCAAGTAAATTTGCGTGTGCCAACTCTAATTTTCAAAATATTTTTTCCGTTTTGTGTGCCCGTACCGCTTATGAAGCGGCAGGGGGTGGACAATATTTTCCATGCTAGGTGTGTTATTCTCACGATGAGTGTTTATTCACTTGTCATTGCACGAGAGTGTGGCTGGTAATAGGGATGCCCAGTCCCACAATGAAATCAAAATTAATAACAACAAAATTCCTTGGAAAGTGTTGGTATGGAGGGCACCCGTTGATACGGCTAGCCATGGATTGTGAAAGAATGGTGGAAAGGAAATAAACTTTACTTTTTGTTTGGGAACCGCCTATGATGTGTCTAGCATGGAAGATATTGGGAATTCTCGGTCGTTTTCGTTGACAGGAAAAGCATGCCTCTCAAAATATTTTCATCTCTCTAATTTAAGCTTTGAGCTCTGGCACATTTGCAAATCTCTGCTTCCCTCTGCGAAGGGCCTATCTATTTACTTTTATGCAATTTTTATTTTTATTTTGAGTCTCCATCTTCTCTTATTAAACACCAACTAGAGAGCACTATTGTCATACTTGTGCATTCTATGAAGCTAATATTGAGTGTGTTTCATGAATGGATCAATGATTGAGCATAATGGGCTAGGGATAACTTTCTTTAGCGTTGATATTTTGAAAGACATGGTTGCTTGTTAGCATGCTTGAGTATTTATATCTTCATGTCAAACTATAGACTATTGCTTTGAATCATTCAAGTCCAAATGTCCATGCTATAAAAGAAAAGAATATATGATCAATATGATAGGTAGCATTCCACATCAAAAATTCTGTTTTTATCATTTACCTACTCGAGGACGAGCAGGAATTAAGCTTGGGGATGCTGATACGTCTCCAACGTATCTATAATTTTTTATTGTTTCATGCTATTATATTATCAATCTTGGATGTTTTTATATGCATTTACAGCAATTATATATCATTTTTTGGGACTAACCTATTAATTTAGTGCCCAGTGCCAGTTGCTGTTTTCTGCCTGTTTTTTGTTTTACAGAATATCAATACCAAACGAAGTCCAAATGCCACGAAGCTTTTTGGAGATTTTTTTTCTGGACATAACCAGCACTAGAAGCTTCGGGAGAGGGCCAAAAGACCCAGGAGATGGCCACGAGCCACCAGGGCGCGCTTGGGGGGGAAGGTGCGCCCTGGTGCCTCGTGGGCCCACCTCTGCCCCATTTGACCTAATTCCACCACTATAAATTCCCAAAAATCGGGAAACCAACAGAGGAGTCCACGAAATACTTGTGTCGCCGCCGCAAGCTTCTGTTCTCGAGAGATCCCATCTGGGTGCCTTTTTCGGCACTCCGCCGGAGGGGGAATCGATCACGGAGGGGCTCTACATCAACCTTGCTACCCTTCCGATGATGCGTGAGTAGTTTACCACAGACCTTCGGGTCCATAGTTAGTAGCTAGATGGCTTCTTCTCTCTTTTTGATCTTCAATACAATGTTCTCCTCGATGTTCTTGGAGTTCTATCCGATGTAATCACTTTTTGCGGTGTATTTGTTGGGATCTGATTTATTGTGAGTTTATGATCAGATTATCCATGAATATTATTTGAGTCTTCTCTGAACTCTTTTATGCATGATTATTATAGCTCCGTATTTCTTCTCCGATCTATTGATTTGGTTTGGCCAACTAGATTGATTTATCTTGCCATGGGAAGAGGTGCTTTGTAATGGGTTCGATCTTCCGGTGCTCAATCCCAGTGACAGAAAGGGACATGACACGTATGTATCATTGCTATTAAGGGTAAAAAGATGGGGTTTATTCATGCGTGAGTTTACTTTGTCTACATCATGTCATCTTGCTTAAGGCGTTACTCCGTTCTTCATAAACTTAATACACTAGATGCATGCTGGATAGCGGTCGATGTGTGAAGTAATAGTAGTAGATGCAGGCAGGAGTTGGTCTACTTGTCTCGGACGTGATGCCTATATACATGATCATTGCCTTGGATATCGTCATGATTATTTGCTTTTCTATCAATTGCCCAATAGTAATTTGTTTACCCACCGTATGCTATTTTCTTGAGAGAAGCCTCTCATGAAAACTATGGCCCCCGGGTCTATCTAAATCATATATTAAAAAACCCTAAAAATACCTTCCTGCACTTTTATATTATTTATTTTATTTTATATTTTAGTTTAATCTATCTATCTATCACATATAATTTAATCTTGCAATTAACCGCCGAGGGATTGACAACCCCTTGTTTGCGTTGGGTGCAAGGATTTGTTGTTTTGTGTGCAGGTGCTGCTAACGAGGTGTTGCATGATTCTCCTACTGGATTGATAAGCTTGATTTCATAACTGAGGGAAATACTTATCTCTACTGTACTGCATCTCCCTTCCTCTTCAGGGAATTACCAACGCAGCTCACAAGTAGCATGTGGGCAAGAGAGTTCTCGCGTACAAGGTAGGAGACGAAGGAATCGATCCCCCTCTACAATGGTAGCGCTGTCCCTTTTATAGCCGCCCTGGTCCTCTTCCCCTGAAAATCTTGTCGGGAAGGGTAGCCACACATTGGCGGGTTTTGAAAGGGGACAGGCGCTCAGGCTATCCTGACTAAAGTTGGTCTTCGCCTGCAAAAGCATGATCCATGACGCGCCGGTGGGCTCGGTGATGACCTCCGCCCTGCGCGCCCTGCTGTCTTGGTCTTCTTTCACCAAACGGGCGGTCCTTGGGACTTGCTTTGGAGGAGGGCAGCTGGCGCTGCCCCTTTAGCACCAAAGAGGGAACCCTCTCTGTCCGCGCCCGCTGGCGCGGCCTCTGTCGCCGTTCGTCGCCAAGCGCGTCACCCACGTGGTGGGCACAGGACCGCGCGGCTGGCGTCAGGCTCGGATGGCCTCGAGTGGCTGCCTTGGGAGGCCGCCTCGCGACGGGGCCTCGTGAGGCTTCCTGCCGCTGCTGCGGCTAAGTCTTGGTGGCTTGCTCCTTGAGGAGGGATCCTCGCGAGGTTGGCGCCTCGTGAGGTGTCTTCGCGTCGCGGCGCCCGCAGTTGGGCCGCGTCATGGGCCTTCGCCAAGCGTCGCTTCCTGGGCCGCAGGCAGACGGGCCGTGGTATCCCGGTTCCCAATGGCCCGACAGCACGTGTCGTAGTAGAGCCCCCGATGTAGCAGTTCAGGCAGCCCCATCTAAATCGTGTACACGTACGTACAGTCACATAGCAAAAAAATACGGCCATGTACGTGCATATACGGGCGGGGTCTCAAACGCGTACTCGCGCATGAGTACGGCCAGGGCTCATGTACATGGAGAGAGGCAACGGACGGCAGCAACGGCCTCCTATTCATCGACAGCCAACCGGTTGGGTCGGAACAGAGGAAACAACATCGTGTTCATCGGGAGCCAGGCGACTGGGTCGAAACGCGTCCTGTTCATCGGGAGCCAATCGGCTTGGACGGAACAGCCAAAACAGGGTCCTGTTCATCGACTCGGGGTCTGGCGTACCGCAAAACGGAGGAAACGGCCTTCTGTTCGACCGCCTATGGTCGAAACGGGGTCCTGTTCATCGGCTGGGGGTCTGGTGTACCGCAAAACGGAGGAAACGGACTTCTGTTCGACCGCCTATGGTCGAAACGGGGTCCTGTTGATCGGGAGGGCTCTGGCGTACCGCAAAACAGAGGAAACAAACTTCTCCCCAACTGCCTACGGTCGAAACGGGGGTCATGTTCATCGGGAGGGGTGTGGCGTACCGCAAAACGGGACTCCACGGGCTAATTTTCATCCACGGTCGACCTCCCTCCAGCCTCCACCAGCTACTGTTCATCCACCATCGACTTCCTCCAGCCTCCACTAGCTACTATTCATCTAGCCTCCTAGTGGTCCTGTTCATCCACCCCCAACCAGCTGGCCTCCTCGGGGTCCTGTTCATCCAGCGCCAACCACCTTCACACAGCCAGGGTACTGTTCATCCATAGCCAACCCACCGGCTGGGGTGGGGCGTACGAGCGGGCGGCAGCAACGGGAACTGTTCATCCATAGCCAACCAACCGCCTAGGTCAACTCACCATGTCTCACGCAAGGGGCTCGATCGATGCATCTTGACTCGTTCTCACGTATCGCGCACGCGGCAGCAACAGGCACTATTCATTGAGAGGCAACCCAACACCGGCTACGTCTAGCACGTACGGGGGCTCGACCGGCTTCAGTTAGCAGCGAAGGAATCGCTCGGGTTCAGTTAGCAGTGAAGGAATCGCTCGGGTTCTGTTAGCAGCGAAGGAATCGCTCGGGTTCAGTAAGCGAATGCCTCGTTCGGGTTCAGTTAGCGAATGCCTCGCACACACGTGCGTACGAGAGAAACGCGCAAACCACACTGCATCGCTCGGCCCCAACCACCCACCATAACCGGGAACTCCCCGAAAATTTCCTCGCCCTCACTTCTACCATGATTTTTTACGTCATGGACGGCCCAAAGAATGTCATGCGTGTGCGTCTCCGGCCTGCCCAGGACGAAAAGCCCATTTTCTGTCATAATTTTTTGTCATAGAAGTAGGAGCCCACCACATCTATGATGATACGTGTTTTTGTCACAATTATTGTCATAGAAGTGTCACAACCATGACAGAAAAAGTTTTCGTTCGGGCCATAATGTCACGGATGTGTCTTTTTTTTGTAGTGATGTGATTGATTTCCCTCTTATGATGTGTGTGTAATTCCCCTAGGTGTGGGAGATGTAGGTAAGTGGTAAGATTGATATGTGCCTATCCTATACGTCGTGATTTGAATTCGTAGTAGTATGATCTATTTAGTATGTTGTTATACTGTGGTGAACTCTATGCGTGTTGTCCAATTTAAGGGCCCAGGCAACATGATCTCAAGACCTACACAGGTAACACGTATTGTTTAGGAACTCTGTGACCTCTGACGTGACAGGTGGAGATATCTATGAGAACCGAAGACAATATGAGATAACGGTAATCCAATGAACTTAATGCTTGGTTCCGGTCTTATGACCTTAATTGTGGAAACGACCACTCTGTGGCAACGGAGAAGCAGGACCATAGAATGAAATGTAACCCCTAGTGGAGGAGTTTCATTACCCTAGGGAGAACCACCTACAGAAAGTTTATATCAAATACTATGAGTACAATACAAGGTTACTGGTATTACCGTTGCACTGGCACAATTCATATATTCTTACCATGAACTGAAATCTCTCCACACCTAATCTCTTCATTGCAGGCAACACCATTTACATTTCCGTACTTGTTATTTACTTTCAACAAGTCATTTAGTAGACACCTTTAAATCCTCTTTATATTAGCATATTTTATTTTATCGTTTACCTAGGAAAGTAACAGTATTTGCAGAAGCTCAAGCTGTACTTCACACAAGAACTGTCACACCTTGTGTGTGACAGAAACACCTCCATAAATACTCTCATCCGCTCTTCGTTGGGACAATTACTCATTGGGATACTTTCGCAAAAGTGCTACACTACCCTGTTTGGTCTGCAGGAACCAAAAATGATATGCATATAAATGAAAGAAATGAAATAGATGACATATTCTTTAGACAAGCACCTATTCTTAAACATAATTTGCCTGTTGAAACTTTGGGAGATACTCTTCCACTCAAGAGTGATCCTGTGTTCGAATTAAAGAAACTACCTGATACACTTAAATATGCTTATCTTGATGAAAAGAAGATATATCCAGTTATTATCAGTGCTAACCTTTCAGAGCATGAAGAAAAGAGATTACTTAAAACTCCGAGGAAGCACCGTGTCGGGACCCCGATCCTAAGTCACACCGATCTAGCATAAGACACATCATATCACTTTGCGGCCTCATGCACGGTAACCCACGGCTGCTGCCTTTACCATGGCCGGGACCGTTTGCGTCTTTTGGCTCACGTATATGATTATGATGCTAGCATCCATATGACAGAGAACCCGGGTCGACATGACTAGTCATAAACCAAGGTGGCACAAACATACAGGGACATACATAGGTAACCCAGCAATGCACGTGTTGGTCATCAGCGTGTGTAACCAGGCTGTAGCAAGCTATCAGGATTCCGGTACACACCGCGTGACATTTCCCCGTAGGGACAGACAAAGGAGCAAAGAAGGATACATGTCGGTCAATCCATGTGTTCCGGAGCAGTAGCGAACTACCAAGGCTCAGTGGAAGCACTAGGAGGCATTTCCCTGTAAGGAAGGCTACCAAAGCAGATAACTAGGTGTTGAATCCCACACATACCAATGCATTTCAAACATACACACAATATGCATGATATGCGTAGATACAACATGGCATCACAACATAACTCTACGACTCAAAATATTTATTTAAGAGGCTCTTAAGAGCCATACATAACATGATATTACAATCATGGGTCTCATGACCCAACACACAAAGTCATACAAGCAACGGAAGCATAACCATGTCTGAGTACAGACAACTACAAAAGAAAAAGGCTGAGAAGCCTGACTATCTTCAAGACCCTCCATAGGAACCAGACCTCTGTCTGGGATTCCCAAGCTACTCAGTCAACATCAAAATCGTCGTTGAAACCAGTAGTGAGACTAACGTCTCCTCTGCAAAAACATAAATTAAGCAACCGTGAGTACAAAGGTACTCAGCAAGACTTACATCAGAACTATCTACATATGCATCATTATCAAGAAGGGTGTTGTGGGGTTTAACTGCAGCAAGCCAGCTTTGACTCAGTGGCTATCCTGTACTACGACTACCAACATTTTCTTTGAGGTGAGAAAGCACACACGAGTCCACATAGTCACCACACCAATACACCACTATGGATCCACTCCCGTCTCCCAACGAGAAGGCCATCCATAGCACTCACGCTTATCTTGCACATTTTAGAGTATCCACTTAAAGTTGTCTATGAACCATATAAGTCTCCAAGTAGTCCATATCCGAGGACGTGGCTATTTGAATAGATCATATTACCCTGCACGGGTGTACTTCTTCACACATGCTCTCAACACTTACCACCATATACACGTCATGTATCTCGGCAACCTTCAAGTGGAAGCCTGGCGAGGGTGTCGGCCACAACCTGACTAACCACGCAAGACTGTAGTCCAGGTTTATCGCCTATCTGAGGCTGAACCCGCAAGGGAAGTCCGGCCGAAGTTTCCATTACGGCCCCAAACGATGTGTGCAGGGTTCCCAAGTCCACCTCGACGGATGGTACTGTGCTTGGTACACCGGGCCATGGCGCCTAGTCTGTCCCAAGCCCACTTGTACCGGGTGCCACTTGGTAGACTACTAGCACAACCTACAAACACCAGAAACTAGTTGCAACTCCTGGACAGAGATCAAGGCGATTAATAAGTCGAGAGGGGTCATATTTCAAGCCCCAATGTGTGGTAGTAGCTAGTCTTGGATAACATACACAGAGCTCAGTTCGTAAGGACGGTCTCAATGAGACAACCCACCATGTACTCCTACATGGCCTCTCATCACTACCTTTACCAAATCGTGTTCACACACTTTGCTCTCAACATCAGAACATGATCACGACATTCCAATTCATTTTTGGATGAATCAGACCTGACACAACTCTAAGCAATAACAGGCATAACAAGCAAGCATTGATGAGTAGTCACAACATGGCTCAAACAGTTCCTACTCATGCTTGAAGGTTTTAACTATTTACTGTGGCAAAGACAGGTCATGCAGAGGAATGGGTTCAACTACCGCAGCATGTAACAGTTGAATCGTAGTTATCCTAATGCAGTAAAAGAGAGCAAGAGCGAGAGAGTGGGATTGTATCAGAATGCTCAAGGGTGTTTGCGTGCCTAGCACTCCGAAGATAGTATAGCTCTTCATCGGTGTCAACGATCACAACGTCGGAAACGTCTTCTACCGAGAAGGAACAAACACCGCCAAACAACAAAGGAACAACATTCAATGCAATGCACAACCAAATGAATGACATGACATGTTAAGGTGCTGAATTGACCTAATGCAATAGTAAGCCAAGTTAATTGAAGTGGAATTCAAATAAGATCAAATTCCAACTCCAAATGCTAATTATCAAAATTGCGGTAAACATGGTTTGCCCTAAACAGTGGAGTTAAGTTGTTCAAACATGCATGAACATGGCATAAACAGATTCTTCATATTTTTCTGATCATTTTTCACATGTAAATTATTTTCATCTGAGTTATGGTTGAATTTCTATGAATTTAGAAGTTTTAGACATTTTCTGGATTTAATAAATCATTTCTGATTAATTTAAAATCCGGAAAACATTTACTGCATCGGCAAATTCAACAGTGACGTCAGTGGGTCAACTGGGTCGTCCAGAGTCAAACCTGACCAGTGGGACCCACTGCTCAGTGACTCAATTAGCTAACAGTGTGTGTTAGCCCTAATTAGCTAATTAGAAGACAATGGGGCCCACGAGTCAATGAATAAACTAAATCCTAACTAAAATTACCAGGGACCTGGGCCCACACGTTAGTGACTCAGCGGAGTCATTATCGCTAAACTAAAAGAGGTTTAGCCGGCGTTAAGCCGCCGGCGAGGTGCCGAGGCGGCGAAGGTGACCGGAAGTGATGTTCCGGCGACCAAACAAGCGACGGAGGGGCTCTACGCGTAGCTGGCGCTCGTGCGCATCCAAAGGTGCAAGCGGCATCACCGGAGATGGCCGTAGTCGACGGCAGCGACTGCAGCAGCGGCAGCTGGAGCTCGGGCATGAACGGTTTGGCGCTAGGGGGCACAGCAGGATGAGTGGGTGCATGCATTAGTCTCCTGGAACCATCCTGAGCACGATGGTGTGCTCGGTTGTGAGCTTTACTGGCTGTGGCCAAGGCGGCGATGAGGCATGGCGGTGGCGAGCTTCGGCTCAGGAAGAACAGCTAGCTAGGGCGTGCGCGCGAGTAGGAGATGTTAGGGGAAACAATCAGTGGTCATAGGGAATCTTCTGGTGCAGACGGCTTACTCGGGGAGGTGCTCATGGTGACAAAATCGACGATGGCGTCCGGCGGCCGTGCTCGGGGAAGACGGGTCGCTGACGACGCTGTGGTGCTCCAGAGTTTGCATGCGTCGGCGTCAAGACGAAGAAGAGCTCGGCGGAGTGAGAGGGCACGATGGCGGGGCTCAGCGAGGGCAGTGGGTACGATGGATTTGAACGGCGGCGGTTGGTCTCGGGTGTGCTGCGGGGACACAAACAGAGCAAAGGGCGAGGCCAGAGAGAGGAGGGAAAAGCGAGAGGAGGTTGCAGGGCGTCTCTAGGCATGTCGGATGGGCTCGGGGGGGCGCCTTGGTGGCAAGCAGGAGGTGGCCAAGGCCTCATGCGGGCATGCCACGCCTCTCCTCTGCCTACTGGCATGAGGTAGGCGATGACTGGCAGCCTGGGCCAGTTGGGCTACACAGTAGCTGGGCTACATGTAAGTCAGGTAAGGTTTTCCCTTTCTATTTTTCTTTCTGTTTTCTATTTTTGCTTCTGTTTTGAATTTGGTTTGGTAATCAAATTATTTTTGTTGCTTCTGAAATTTATTGTGGATGCAATATGGATTGTTCCAGAGCCCCACAAAAAGTCTCAGAGCTCTAAAATTATTTATAGCATTTATTTGCTCCAATTCAAATACTTATTGGATTAATTCAAAGCCCATTTGTGTCCTGGAAAAATGTGCACCATTTATGATTAGGGTTTTCACCTTTGTCCCTAAATCATGAACATTTTTGAAGGGCATTTCGGGTTCATTGAAAATATTATGAGTTGAACCTATTTGAATTACTTTGGTGCTAGGGTTTGGTCATCCCCAATTCAAATTACCTTTGAATTTAAATATGATGCATGGATAATTTAAAATAACTATTTACAATCAATTCTAGGGCTGTGAGAACTCACCCCCACTAAACAAGAATCTCGTCCCGAGATTCAAGACGTAGGGTAAGAGGAAGAGGGGACATTAAACTAACACAATCTTCATGATCCAGATTGCACTTCTTAAGAACGTTGATTCATCACATCATATTGATCTTGACATCCTTGCTTTCGAGATCTTCACCCAACACGATGATGAAGAAAGAAACTCTACATGAATCGGTCTTCACAAAGATCGAGCAACTCACGATCTACTCATGGAATGAGACATAAGAACATCTCTTGAGTTGAGACACAAAACACACATCAGGAGCAATGGGAAGAAACAGATGTCGGGGATTTCAATTTGGTAGGCAACAATTCCATGCTCGAAAGGATGGTGACGGGGTTTTCAGAGTGGCGAGGAGTTAATTGCCCTTAATACCATAACGGGGCACCTCAGAGGTGACTCGTTGAATTATTTCGTAAGTCAGGCAAAAAGAATTACTTTTGATATAGGGATCGTTGATACTCTCTATACAAGACTGAGGCAAATTCACAATGATCTTTTGAAGGAATCCGACTGAATGGCATACTCAGCTTGGAATGGAAACTATGGTTATGGAACAATTCGGCACGGAAGGCACATTCCAATTGATACCGAAGATATAACCTAGTGTCGGAGCGTGCTTTCAAGAACTTGAGCATTTCCATATCCATCGGGGTTTTACCAACATCTATACCAAAGATCTTGGTGACACCTCGTACTACCATGATGAATAACGATGGAGGATGCAGATGCAAAGGAAGACAACACTTTCTCAGCTTTCAACTTAAAGGTGCCAAGGGAACGAAATCTAGATGATCGACCGAGAGACATATAGCACTCCGCTTCTAACGTTCTCCTTGATGTTCTAGCTACCACGATCATGCTTCAAAGCATCATCGATATGGTCATCAAGAAAAGGTCGGACTTCAAGAGCACAAAGAATCCATAAGGAACAACTACTAGAATAAGTCATATGAAATCCTCATGGGGAAGTGGTTAATGTTGCTGATACAAGGTACTACAACAACAGGTCTTCCGAAGAAGTTTGTTAGCCACAATATCCACTTACCGTTTAGAAAGACCAATGTTATAAGTCTTGGGAGAAGTTCCAACCATCATATCTGCCTGAGATTTAGATCTGATTGGTGACAGGATATTTCAGACTCAGCATGTCTGAAAAGGAAAGTTTACAACACAAATCGGTGAGATGACGTTGCGAGATTCTCGGGAAATGAACTACGGAAGCAAGCTCCAAAATATGAGCTGGTTCGCAGGACACACGTGAACACACCGTTCAAGGCAGAAGTGATCGCATAGAAGTCTTACAAAAAAAACTACCAAGTTCTGGTTGGGAACCATCATCGAGGATATCGAAGTCCTTACGTAAGTCCAGATTAGCTCTTAAGAAGGAACTTCTTTTCCTTGAACAAATCAATCAGTGGCTTGGTGTGCTAGGAGTTACATATGGAATGGAGATGATCAGTCTATCAGACCATAGAATACTTCGCACATGCATGACTGACTTGGGATGATTCCAGAGGAATCAAAACAAGCTTTCTCGAATTCACGGTGGCAACTTGCATAAAATGCACATGAATTAGAGGAAGTCACTTCTTACATCCAAACATATACTTCATGAGCTGGCACGAAGATAATGTTCACACAAG
Source organism: Elymus sibiricus (assembly GCA_039707655.1). NCBI lineage: Eukaryota > Viridiplantae > Streptophyta > Magnoliopsida > Poales > Poaceae > Elymus > Elymus sibiricus. Next base: position 201,991,780 of record CM077668.1, read on the forward strand.
TTTCCAACACTAGCTTAAATGTTCATCATGAATCATGGTGAAGATAAAGATGTTACCGATGGGCTCGACAACAATTCATCTAGGTTTCCATATAGATGGAATTCTACAATGATGTGAACAAGGTGATAGCATTGGTCAGACCAAAAGATATAATGGTGTATGCTCGAGGAAACAACCACGAGTAAGACAACATTACGAAAATCATTGGTTCTGATTTTGATTTGACGATAGCCCATACTCAAATCAAAGATTGGATAAGGCAATAAGTCCAACAACTAATCTTGAAGATCAATCAGTGAAGATATCATCATTCCTCAACACACACACACACACACACACACACACACACACACACACACTCAAAAGACATCCCTTTGAACGAACTAAGTTGGACAAACTTTTATTTTCCAACTCTCCAAGTTGTTGTTTAAACTTAACCAACTAGCTCAGGTATCCAACACAGATTCTTGGAGAAGGGGTGGTTTATAGGAAACCCAACTTGATCACGAACTTAACATAACGGTCAGGGGATAACCTGGTAATACTTCCGAGAAGATATTCGAAAAATCACGAACCACCGATATGCTACTAAGCTCGAGAACGATCTTGCTTTTGAGGGCAAGACCATATGATCAAAAGAGCGAGGGATTGACACAATCTTAACTTAATGATTGAAGAGTGCACCAAAAAAATGGACTAGGTAGCACGATTAATCTTAGGATAGCGATTCAATAATCAACACACTAAGAATGAATTTATTGTCCATTAACTACCAAGCAACTGCGGGTAAATAGTGAATAAACTAAATCCTAACTAAAATTACCAGGGACCTGGGCCCACACGTCAGTGACTCAGCGGAGTCATTATCGCTAAACTAAAAGAGGTTTAGCCGGCGTTAAGCCGCCGGCGAGGTGCCGAGGTGGCGGAGGTGCTCGAAAGTGCGGTTCTGGCAACCAAACGAGCGACGGAGGGGCTCTATGCATAGCTGGCACTCGTGCGCATCCAAAGGTGCAAGCGGCATCGCCGGAGATGGCCGGAGTCGATGGCAGCGACTGCAGCAGCGGCGGCCGGAGCTCGGGCATGAACGGTTTGGCGCTAGGGGGCACGGCAGGATGAGTGGGTGCATGCGTTAGTCTCCTGGAACCATGCTGAGCAAGATAGTGTGCTCGGGTGCGAGCTTTAGTGGCTGTGGCCACGGCGGCGACGAGGCACGGTGGCGGCAAGCTTTGGCTCAGGAAGAACAACTAGCTAGGGCGTGCGCGCGAGTAGGAGATGTTAGGGGAAACAATCAGTGGTCACGGGGATTCTTCTGGTGCTGACGGCTTGCTCGGGGAGGCGCTCATGGTGACAAAATCGACGATGGCGTCCAGCGGCCGTGCTCGGGGAAGAGGGGTCGCTGACGACGCTGTGGTGCTCCAGAGTTCGCATGCGTCGGTGTCAAGATGAAAAGAGCTCGGCGGAGCGAGAGGGCACAACGGCGGGGCTCAGCGAGGGCAGTGGCTACGGTGGATTTGAACGGCGGCGGTTGGTGTCGGGTGTGCTGCGGGGACACGAACAGAGAAAGGGGCGAGGCTAGAGAGAGGAGGTGAAAGCGAGAGGAGGTTGCAGGGCGTCTCCAGGCACGTCGGATGGGCTCGGGGGGGCGCCTCGGTGGCAAGCAGGAGGTGGCCGAGGCCTCATGTGGGCGCGCCACGCCTCTCCTCTGCCTACTAGCGTGAGGTAGGGGACGACTGGCAGCCTGGGACAGTTGGGCTGCACAGTAGCAGGGCTGCAGGTAAGTCAGGTAAGGTTTTCCCTTTCTATTTTTCTTTCTGTTTTCTATTTTTGCTTCTTTTTTGAATTTGGTTTGCTAACCAAATTATTTTTGTAGCTTCTAAAATTTATTGTGGATGCAATATGGATTATTCCAGAGCCCCAGAAAAAGTCTCAGAATTATTGGAGCTCTAAAATTATTTATAGCATTTATTTGCTCCAATTCAAATACTTATTGGATTAATTCAAAGCCCATTTGTGTCCTGAAAAAATGTGCACCATTTATGATTAGGGTTTTCACCTTTGTCCCTAAATCATGAACATTTTTGAAGGGCATTTCAGGTTCATTGAAAATATTTTGAGTTGAACCTATTTGAATTACTTTGTTGCTAGGGTTTGGTCATCCCCAATTCAAATTACCGTTGAATTTAAATATGATGCATGGATACTTTAATGCAACTATTTACAATCAATTCTAGGGCTGTGACACATTGTGCTGCTATTGGATATACTCTTGATGATCTTAAGGGCATTAGTCCCACTCTATGTTAGCAAAAAATTAATATGGAGCCAGATGCTAAACCAGTTGTTGATCATCAATGACGTCTAAATCCTAAAATGAAGGATGTGGTAAGAACTGAAATATTAAAGCTTTTGGAGGCAAGTATAATTTATCCTATAGCTGATAGTAGATGGGTAAGTCCTGTTCATTGTGTTCTTAAGAAAGGAGGCATTACTGCTGTTCCTAATGATAAAAATGAACTTATCCCACAAAGAATTGTAACTGGGTATAGGATGGTAATTGATTTCTGGAAATTAAATAAAGCTACTAGGAAAGATCATTACCCTTTGCCTTTTATTGATCAAATGCTAGAAAGATTATCTAAACATACACATTTTTGCTTCCTAGATGGATATTCTGGTTTTTCTCAAATACCTGTATCAAAAGAAGATCAAGAGAACACCACTTTTACTTGTCCTTTTGAAACTTATGCTTATAGACGTATGCCCTTTGGTTTATGCAATGCACCTGCTACTTTTCAAAGATGTATGACTACTATATTCTATGACTTTTGTGAAAAGATTGTTGAGGTATTCATGGACGATTTCTCCATTTACGGAACTTCTTTTGATGATTGTTTAAGCAATCTTGATCGAGTTTTGCAGAGATGTGAAGAAACTAATCTTGTCTTGAATTGGGAGAAGTGCCACTTTATGGTGAATGAAGGTATAGTCCTTGGGCATAAAATTTCTGAAAGAGGTATTGAAGTAGACAAAGCCAACGTTGATGCAATTGAGAAAATGCCATGTCCTAAAGATATCAAACATATAAGAAATTTCCTTGGTCATGCTGGTTTCTATAGAAGGTTCATAAAAGACTTCTCTAAAATTTGTAGGCCTTTTACTAATCTCTTGCAAAAAGATGTTCCATTTGTTTTTGATGATGATTGCGTAGAAGCCTTTGAGATACTTAGGAAAGTCTTAATTTCTGCACCCATCGTTTAACCACCTGATTGGAACATGCCTTTTGAAATAATGTGTGATGCTAGCGATTATGCTGTTGGTGCTGTTCTAGGTTAAAGAGTTGATAAGAAATTGAATGTTATTCATTATGCTAGTCAGACTCTAGACAATGCTCAAAGAAATTATGCTACTACTGAGAAAGAATTTTTAGCAGTTGTGTTTGCATGTGATAAATTCAGATCATATATTGTTGATTCTAAAGTAACTGTTCACACCGATCATGCTACTATTAAATACCTTATGGAAAAGAAAGATGCTAAACCTAGACTGATTTGGTGGGTTCTTCTACTACAAGAATTTGATTTGCATATTATTGATAGAAAGGGAGCTGAGAACCCTGTAGTAGATAATTTGTCCAGGATGGAAAATATTCTTGATGACCCACTTCCTATTAATGATAATTTTCCTGATGAGCAATTAGCTATTATAAATGCTTCTCGCAATAGTCCTTGGTATGCAGACTGTGCTAATTACATTGTTGCTAAATATATCCCACCTAGCTATACATACCAACAAAAGAAAAAAATTCTTCTTTGATTTAAGACATTACTTTTGAGATGACCCACATTTATATAAAGAAGGAGTAGATGGTGTTATTAGACGTTGTGTACCTGAGCATGAACAGGAACAAATCCTACGGAAGTGTCACTCTAAGGCATACGGAGGACACCATGCGGGAGACACAACTGCACATAAGGTATTACAGTCTGGTTTTTATTGGCCTACTCTTTTCAAAGATGCACGTAAGTTTGTCCTTTCTTGTGATGAATGTCAAAGAATTGGTAATGTTGGTTGACGTCAGGAAATGCCTATAAATTATTCACTTGTTATTGAACCATTTGATGATTGGGGTTTTGATTATATAGGACCTTTTCCTAAATCTAATGGATATACTCATATTCTAGTTGCTGTTGATTATGTTACTAAGTGGGTAGAAGCTATTCCAACTAGTAGTGCTGATCACATCACCTCTATTAAAATGCTTAAAGAAGTTATATTCCCGAGGTTTGGAGTCCCTAGATACTTGATGACAGATGGTGATTCACATTTTATTCATGGTGATTTCCGTAAAATTCTTGCTAAGTATGATGTTAATCATAGAATTGCATCGCCTTATCATCCTCAGTCTAGTGGTCAAGTTGAATTGAGTAATAGAGAAATAAAGTTAATTTTGCAAAAGACCGTTAATAGATCCAGAAAAAAATTGGTCTAAGAAACTTGATGATGCATTGTGGGCTTATAGAACTGCTTATAAAAATCCTATGGGTATGTCTCCGTATAAAATGGTTTATGGAAAAGCATGTCATTTACCTCTCGAATTAGAACATAAAGTTGATTGGGCAATTAAGGAACTTAACTATGATTTCAAACTTGCCGGTGAGAAGAGGTTATTTGATATTAGCTCCCTAGATGAATGGAGAACTCAAGCCTATGAAAATGCCAAGTTGTTTAAAGAAAAAGTTAAAAGATGGCATGATAAAAGAATTGAAAAACGGGAATTCAAAGTTGGTGAGCATGTCCTGTTGTACAATTCTCGTTTCAAATTTTTTTGCAGGCAAACTTCTCTCTAAATGGGAGGGGCCATATATCATCTAAGAAGTTTATCGCTCCAGAGCTATCAAGATCAACAATGCTAAGGGCACTAATCCGAGAGTGGTTAATGGGCAAAGAATTAAAACTATATCTCAGGTACGCCCATTAATGTTGAAACTAATATTATTCAAACAATGACACCGAAGGAACACATAAAAGAGACCTCCAGAACGCTCCAGAACCCTGAAAAGGAGTAGGTATGTGATACGGTAAGTAAACCAACTTCAAAAATTCCATAAAAAATATTTCTGTCCGTTGTGGAATATTAGAAAAAATACAAAAATAAGAAACAGCCGAGGGGACCCACGAGGACGTCACAAGGCAACAGGGCGTGCCCTACCCCCTGGGCGCGCCGGGTTGCCTTGTGGGCCCCTCATGTGCCTTCTCGACTCCGTTTTCTCCCGTACACTTGTTTTGCAAGATAAAAATTCTTTATATATACTCCCGGATGTTTTGACCACCGTATCGCAAGTTTCTCCTTTGTTCTTGTTTCGTGTTGTTTTCTGTCAGATCTTCGAGGCCAGGCATCATGTCTTCCGCCTCCTCGAACAACGTGGGAGGCGACGCTTGGTTGCTGCCGATGGAACTCAGGAGAGAGGAGGAGGAGGATGTCACCATGGAAGAAGGTGAACGGGATTCGCTGGAAGTCCACCCTCCGGCCTCCGAGAGGGGTACCCTTGCCGGCATCTCTACAACTCCAAACCCCCACCAAGCCATGAGGAATTCAACAAGCCATGGAAGTTAAGGGGTACAAGAAGGGCTTGCCCCTAGGAGGCCCTTACACAGGTTACATCGGAACAATTTTCATAATTTGGTTCACAATTATGGAGTTGAAAATACTCCCATATGCACATACTTTCCAATTGGGACATCTCTCGTCCAAGTGAAAGTGATTCAGGAAAGAATGCTTGGGGGCCAGAGAATAAGCATATTATGGCCGAAGTCAAAAAGAATACACAGATGATCCAGCATGTACTCCAAGAAATTCAGAGCCTAAGGGAGATCCTAATCACTGTCATGAAGGACAAGCCCACCACTTCCTTACCACCATCACCGAAGACAGACACTTGAGTACACCGGTATGGGCACCACCCTTGGCTTGTTCCAAGCTTGGGGGAGGTGCCCCGATATCGTATCACCATCACCCTTTATCATCATTATCTATCTTAGTTTGATCCTTAGTTATTTCGTGATTTAGAGGAATAAAAAGTTTAGTATGATCTAGTTTCGAGTGCTTGTTTCGTGATCTATCTATCTATATAATCGTGTGTGAGAGTTATATAAAGAGTAGTTTGAGTTTTGTTTCTTTACTTTTATGTTTCAATCTTAGCAATAAAAGAATGAAAAGATCATATGCTAATCCCTTGGGGAAGTAATGACTTTACATAAGAAAAGTATAGTTGATAAAATTTATTAGAAATTAACAAACATAGCATTTGTCATTGATGCAATTCATGAAAGATTAATCAAGGAAGAGGGGATTCACATATAAATATACTATCTTGGACATCTTTTATGATTGTGAGCCCCCATTAAATATTCTATGTCAAAGAGTTGATGTTGGACAAGGAAGACAACGTAATGAGTTATGTTTGCTTATATTCACATAGAAGTTATATTGTCATGGATCCACTAACATGTGGTGCTTGCTCACTATCTTTGCTAGCCAAAAATCCATACTAAGTAAAGATACTACTTGTGCATTCAAAACCCTTGAACCCAGGTTCATGTCATGAGAGTCCACAATATCTACCTATGGATTGAATAAGATCCTTCAAGTAAGTTGTCATCGATGCAAAAAGCAATAAAAATTGCCACCTAAATACGTATGAACTTTTATTGTAAGGGAAAATAAGCTTTGTACGAACTTGTGATGGTGAAGAAATAAAAGTGTCGGGACCCCGATCCTAAGTCACACCGATCTAGCATAAGACACATCATATCACTTTGCGGCCTCACGCACGGTAACCCACGGCTACCGTCTTTACCTTGGCCGGGACCGTTTGCGTCTTTTGGCTCACGTATATGATTGTGATGCTAGCATCCATATGACAGAGAACCCGGGTCGACATGACTAGTGATAAACCAAGGTGGCACAAACGTACAGGGACAGACATAGGTAACCTAGCAATGCACGTGTCGGTTATCAGCGTGTGTACTGGGCTGTAGCAAGCTATCATGACTCCAGTAACACTGCGTGACATTTCCCGTAGGGATAGACACATGAGCAAAGAAGGATACCTGTCGGTCAAACATGTGTTCCGGAGTAGTAGCGAACTACCAAGGCTCGGTGGAAGCACTAGGAGGCATTTCCCCATAAGGAAGGCTACCAAAGGCAAACAACTAGGTGTCGAATCCCACACATACCAATGCATTTCAAACATACACACAATATGCACGATATATGTAGATACAACATGGCATCACAACATAACTCTACGACTCAAAGTATTCATTTAGGAGGCTCTGAAGAGCCATACATAACATGATATTTCAAACAGGGGTCACATGACCCAACATACAAAGTCATACCAGCAACGGAAACATAAACCTGTCTGAGTATAGACAGCTGAAAAGAAAGAGGGCTAGAAAGCCTGTCTATCTACAAGACCCTCCATAGGAGCCAGACCTCTGTCTGGGATCTCCAAGCTACTCGGTCAACATCGAACTCGTCGTTGAAACCACTAGCGAGACTAACGTCTCGTCTGCAAAAACATAAATTAAGCAACCGTGAGTACAAAGGTACTCAGCAAGACTTACATCAGACCTAACTACATATTCATCAGTATCAACAATGGGGTTGTGGAGTTTGACTGCAGCAAGCCAGCTTTGACTCAGTGGCTATCCTGAACTACGACTACCAGTAACTTCATTGGGGTGAGAGAGCGCACACACATAGTCACCACCACAATACACCACTATGGATCCGCTCCCATCTCCCTACGAGAAAGCCATCCATAGCACTCACACTTACCTTGAGCATTTTAGGGTATCCACTTCATGTTATCTATGAACAATGTAAGATTCCAAGTAGTCCATATCCATGGACGCGGCTATTCGAATAGATCATTAACACTGCAGGGGTGTACTTCTTCACACACGCTCTCACCACTTATCACCATATACATGTCATGCATCTCAGCAACCTTCAAGCGGAAGCCTGGCGAGGGTGTCGGCCACAACCTGACTAACCACACAAGACTCTAGTCCAGGTTTATCGCCTATTTGAGGTTTTATCCGCAAAGGAAGTCCGGCCGAAGTTTCTATCACGGCCCCGAACGATGAGTTCAGGGTCGAGCACCATTCGGGTGTCACTTGGTACACCGTGCTTCGGTGTCTCTACCGCATCATAGCCCACCCCTAAGGTCAGCGCTATGCACGGCCGCCAACACATATCCTACAAACACCAGAAACTAGTTGCGACTCCTGGACAGAGATCAAGGCGATTAATAAGCTGAGAGAGTCAATTAAGGATCCCAATGTGTGGTAGTAACTGTCTTGGATCACAAACACAGAACTTAGTTCCTAAAGATGTTTCCAATGAGACAACCCACCATGTACTCCTACATGGCCTCTGATCGCTACCTTTACCAAATCGGATTCACACACTTAGCTCTCACACATAGGACATGAACACAACCATTCCAATTCATCGCCCAGATGGATCAAACCTGACACAACTCTAAGCAATAGCAAGCATAACAAGCAAACATGGATGAGTAGGCACAACATGGCTCAAGCAATTCCTACTCATGCTAGTGGGTTTTACTATTTACTGTGGCAAGAACAGGTCATGCAGAGGAATGGGTTCAACTACCGCAACATGTAACAGTTGAATCATTGTTGTCCTAGAGCAGTAAAAGAGAGCAGGAGCGGGAGAGTGGGATTGTATCAGAGTGATCAAGGGGGAGGGGGGGTTGCTTTCCTGGCACTTCTAAAGATAATATAGCTATTAGCTCTTCATCGGTGTCAACGATCACGACGTCGGAACCGTATTCTACCGAGAAGGAACAAACACCGACAAACAGAGAAGGAACGCAATCAATGCAATGCAACAATATGATGCGTGATCATGACATGGCAACATGCTGTTGATTGACCTAATGCAACTAGCAACAATTTAAATGAAGTTGGTTTGAACCCAAGGTTCAAATTCAAACTCCATATAAGACATTTCAAATGCCATTTATTCAAATTGTCATGTACAGCAACTTTAAGTTGTTCAAACATGCATGAAAATGCCATAACCAGATTCTTCATATTTTTCTGATAATTTTTCATATATAAAATATTTCAATCTAAGTTACGGTTGAGTTTATATGAATTTTTGAAGTTTATAACATTTTCTGGAATTTCCTGGTTATTTTAAATTAAATTAAATCCAAAAAATGATTTATTGTGTCAGCATTACGTCACTTTGAGGTCAGCAGGTCAACTGGAGCGGTCCAGGTCAAACTGACCAGTGGGACCCGCATGTCACTGGCACATCTAATTGACAGAGTTAATTAGCACTAAACTTAATCCTAAACCTAATTTAGTTAGGGGCCTGCGCCCACATGTCAGTGACCCAGAGGGGAGTCAAACCCGGTCAACCGGGGTCAAACTCGCCGGAGTTGACCCGCGGCTAATCGCCGGCGACATCCAGAGATGGCGGCGATGCTCGGGATTCGTCCTCTGGCGACCAAAACGACGGCGGAGGGCATCTACGTGAAGCTGGTGCTCGGCCGCATCCATCTGTGCAAGCGGGAGGGGCTGAGGTCGACCGAGCTCGCCGGAACCAAGATCGCAGCGGCGGCCGGAGTTCGGGTGAGCTCGGGATCGGGGCTACGGTGGCTGTGGCGATGCGTGCGTTGCACCTACGGCATCTACACGGCGCGGCGAGCACGATGGACGCACGCTCGGGACCAAATGGTGACCGGGGCATCGTCGGCGACGAGCTCAGGCGGCGGCGTGTTTCGGTCGTCGGTAGAATGGCGGCTAGAGGGAGCAAACGACGCGAGGAAGAGGGAGAATCGGAGCAGAGGCTCACAGCGCTTCAAACGGGCGGCTCGGCGGGCTCGGGAAAGCACGGGCGGCGACGTACGGGCGGCAGTGATCTCCGGCGCAAGAGGTTGAAGAAGAAGGCGTTGGCGATGCTGCGGTGTGTCCCGGCTTGTGTAGCTCGGTGGAGGCGAAGAGGGCGACGAGGCGGTTCTTATGAACACGTCGAAGAGGCGAGGGGTGGCCGGTGGCAGCGAACGGCGGCGACGGGGGCGCTTTGTTCTTGCGAGGGAGAGAGACCAGTGAGGGGAGGAGGCAAGCGAGCGGTCGAGGGGGTCAAGGGGGAAGTGCGTGGCGCTCGCAGGCGCGTCGGGGAGGGAGCAGGCTGGCAGGAGGTGGCCGTCGGTGGCCGTGCGCGTGCTGGCGCGTCGCGGGCACACGCCCTCGTGTCCTTTGATAGGTCTCCAACGTATCTATAATTTTTTATTGTTCCATGCTGTTATAATATCAATCTTGGATGTTTTTATAATCATTTATAGCAATTTTATATCATTTTTGGAGACTAACCTATTAACTTAGTGCCCAGTGCCAGTTGCTGTTTTCTGCCCTGTTTTTGTTTTACAGAAAATCAATACCAAACGAAGTCCAAATGCAACGAAACTTTTTGGAGATTTTTTATTGGACCAGAAGAACACTAGAAGCTTTGGGAGGAGGCCAGAAGATCCTGGTGGGGCCCACGAGCCACCAGGGCGCGCCTGGGGGGGCAGGCGCGCCCTGGTGCCTCGTGGGGCCCTCCAAGCTCCGTTTGACCTAATTCCAGCACTATAAATTCTAGAAAAATCAGAAACCCTCAGGGAGTCCACGAAATACTTTTTACGCCGCCGCAAGCTTCTGTCCCAGAGAGATCCCATCTGGTGTCCTTCTCCGGTGATCTGCCGGAGGGGGAATCGATCACGGAGGGGCTCTACATCAACCTTGTTGTCTCTCCGATGATGCGTGAGTAGTTTCCCACAGACCTTCGGGTCCATAGTTAGTAGCAAGATGGCTTCTTCTCTCTTTTTGATCTTCAATACAATGTTCTCCTTGATGTTATTGGAGATCTATCCGATGTAATCTCTTTTTGCGGTGTGTTTGTTGGGATCCGATGAATTGTGAGTTTATGATCAGATTAATCATGAAATTATTTGAGTCTTTGCTGCACTCTTTTATGCATGATTTTTATAGCCTCGTATTTCTTCTCCGATCTATTGATTTGGTTTGGCCAACTGAGTTGATTTATCTTGCCATGGGAAGAGGTGCTTTGTAGTGGGTTCGATCTTGCGGTGCTCAATCCCAGTGACAGAAAGGGACATGACACGTATGTATCATTGCTACTAAGGATAACAAGATGGGATCTATTCATTGGGTTTATTAATTCGTGAGTTTGTCTTGTCTACATCATGTCATCGTTCTTAAGGCATTACTCCGTTCTTTATCGGACTTAATACACTAGATGCATGCTGGATAGCGGTCGATGTGTGGAGTAATAGTAGTAGATGCAGGCAGGAGTCGGTCTACTAATCTTGGACGTGATGCCTATATACATGATCATTGCCTTGGATATCGTCATGATTATTTGCTTTTCTATCAATTGCCCAACAGTAATTTGTCTACCCACCGTATGCTATTTTCTCGAGAGAAGCCTCTAGTGAAATCTATGGCCCCCGGGTCTATCAAAATCATATTACTAAAACCCTAAAAATATTGCTGCCATTTCTTTTTATTTATTTTATTTTGTATTTTTGTTTCAATCTATCACATACAATTTAATCTTGCAATTTACCGCCGAGAAATTTACAACCTCTCGTTTGCGTTGGGTGCAAGGGTTTGTTGTTTGTGTGCAGGTACTGCTAACAAGGTGTTGTGTGATTCTCCTACTGGTTCGATAACCTTGGTTTCATAACTGAGGGAAATACTTATCTCTACTGTGTTGCATCATCCTTTCCTCTTCGGGGAAATACCAACGCAAGCTACAAGTAGAAGGAAGAATTTCTCGCGCCGTTGCCGGGGAGACATCATCAACATCTATCAAGTACCTTTGCATAAACTCTCATCTCCTTGCATTTATTTTATTTGCCTCTCGTTTTCATCTCCCCCACTTCTAAAAAGTTTTTACAAAAATACAAAAATATTTTCCGTTTGCCTTTTTGCTTGTTTGGTTGTGTTGCCATGTGTCTTCTACTTGCTTGCATCTTCGCTTGCTAAAAATTATTGATATGGATCCTCATCCACTTGCCAATCTTTTCAAAAGATCTCATTATGATGAACCAATTGCTAGTGAGTTGAGTGCGCTTGATTATCTTTATGAAGTTTTGCTAGAAAATCATGAATCTGAAAATTGTGATGAAGTGTTAAAAGAAGAAATTTATAAAGTGATTCACGATAGCTCCATGAATGAAAAGCATGATTGCAATGATGTTATTATAAATTCTATTAATGTCAATTGTGTTAATAATATGCAAAACCCCAAGCTTGGGGATGCTAATTTTGCTATGTCCACTACTTATTGTAATGATCATGATTGGGGTGATGCTTCTTGTGATCTTGAATTTTTTTTAAGCTTCGTGATGAATATGATATTGATAATATTGTTTGCAATAATATTGAAAGTGGGTTTGGAAGAGTTTTAACTTTAGGTAATAATGACCCCACTACTTTGGAGAATGATCAATCTTATGAAATTTTTGATAAAAGTGGGCTTGGAGAGGTCATAACTTTATTTGATGATAATCCCACTATTTTAGAAGAGTGTCAACTTTGCATGCATGCGGATCATGTAGAGAATATGTTATGTGATAGCTATATTGTTGAATTTGATTATAATCCTACATGTATTTATTATGAGAGAGGAAAATATGGTTATAAAAAATTTCATGTCACTAAATTACCTCTCTTTGTGTACAAATTTTTAATGCTTCATTCTTCATATTTGCATATGCTAGAAATTGCTTGTCTTGATAATTTGTTTTCCTATAAAATGCCTATGCATAGGAAGTATGTTAGACTTAAATGTGTTTTTCACATGCTACATGATGCTCTCTTGTGTTTCATTTATTATCTTTCGTGTGAGCATCACTAAAATCTCAAGCCTATCTTAATGGCTATAAAGAAAGAGCTTGTTGGGAGGCAACCCAATGAATAAAATAATTTTTTACTTTTTTTATGTTAATGTGTGTTTTCACAATTATGCTACTGTTATGATTGTGCTTTTTTGTGTTTTTAATTAGTGTTTGTGCCAAGTAATGCCTTTGGGATGATTTGGAACATAGTATAATTGATGCTGTTTGGAAAACATAAAGTTTTGCATCCAGTGCCAGAATTTTGTTTCTGTACTGGAGCGTCACAAAAATCTGAAATTTTTACACTGTATTAGTATATGAATTGTACACGTTGCCCTAATTTTTCAGAATTTTTGGAGTTACAGAAGTATGACCATAATTCAGATCTCTACAGACTGTTCTGTTTTTGACAGATTCTGTTTTTGTTGCACTACTTGCTTGTTTTGATGAATCTATGGATTGTATCGGGGGGTATAAGCCATGGTGAAGTTAGAGTACAGTAGGTATAATGCAAAAATAAAATATGAATGGGTTTGCAACAGTACTTATAGTAGTGATTTGTTTTGTTATACTAACGGATCTCACGAAGGTTTTGTTAAGTTTTGTGTGATTGAAGTTTTCAAGTTTTGGGTGAGATCACGATGGATGAAGGAATAAGGAGTAGCAAAAGCCTAAGCTTGGGGATGCCCGAGGCACCCCAAGGTAATATTCTAGGAAGACTCAAGCGTCCAAGCTTGGGGATGCCTCGGAAGGCATCCCCTCTTTCTTCTACCAACCATCGGTAATTTTACTTGGAGCTATATTTTTATTCGTCACATGATATGTGTTTTGCTTGGAGCGTCTTGTATTATATGAGTCTTTGCTTTGTTTGCTTTTTAGTTTGTCACAATCATCTTTGCTGAACACACCTATCTTGAGAGAGCCACACATTTATCATCATGATTTGTTAGAATACTCCATGTGCTTCACTTAAATTTTTTGAGCTAGGCAGTTGCTCTAGTGCTTCACTTAAATCTTTTTGAGCACGGTGGTGGCTATATTTTGAAGAAACAAATTCTCATGCTTCACTTATATTATTTTGAGAATTGAGTTGATTAAAATTTTGAAGAAATGAATTCTCATGCTTCACTTATATTATTTTGAGAATTGTTAAGATTGAAATTTTGAAGAAATATTTGCACTCTCATGCTTCACTTAAATCTTTTTGAGAGTTGATCCTTAGTAACGGTAATTTGCACAAGATATGAATTTGCTCCCAAAGTGATGAATATTCAAGAGGGATATAGATAAAAACTTTCATATAGATCATTGGATATGATAAGTGTGATTCCTTGCAGTAGTTTTGCGAAATGGAGATGATGATATGTGAGTCATATTAGTGAGTAATTGTGCTTTAGTAAAAATATTGGTGTTAAGGTTTGTGATTCCCTATGCAAGCACGTTAAGTCAATAGTTATGCAATGAAATTATATCCTACTTATGGTGCATTATTCGGTGTTAGTTATGTTCAATGCATGTTTATGACCGTTTTCGTTTTTTGGTTGGTTGCTTCTCAATCTTTTGCTAGCCTTCATTTGTACTAAGCGGAAATACTGCTTGTGCATCCAAAATCCTTAAACCCAGTTTTGCCATATGAGTCCACTATATGCGGTATTTCAATGCCGTTCCAAGTAAATTTGCTGTGCCAACTCTAATTTTCAAAATAATTTTTTTGTTTTGTGTGCCCGTACCGCTCATGAAGCGGCAGGAGGTGGCCAATATTTTCCATGTTAGGTGTGTTATTCTCACGATGAGTGTTTATTCACTTGTCATTGCACGAGAGTATGGTTGGTAATAGGGATGCCCAGTCCCGCATGAAATGAAATTAATAACAACAAAATTCCTTAGAAAGTGATGGTATGGAGGTCCATGGTGAAAGAAATGGTGGAAAGGAAATGAACTTTACTTTCTGTTTGGGAACCACCTATGATGTGTCTAGCATGGAAAATATTGGGAATTCTCGGTCGTTTTCGTTGACAGGAAAAGCATGCCTCTCAAATTATTTTTATCTCTTTAATTTCAGCTTTGAGCTCTGGCACATTTGACAAATCTCTGCTTCCCTCTGCAAAGGGCCTATCTATTTACTTTTATGCAATTTTTATTTTATTTGAGTCTCCATCTTCTCTTACAAAAGCACCAACTAGGGAGCACTATTGTCATACTTGTGCATTGGATGTAGCTAATATCCAAGTGTGTTTCATGAATGGATCAATGATAGAGCATAATGGGCTAGGGATAACTTTCTTTAGCTTTGATATTTTGAAAGACATGGTTGCTTGTTAGTATGCTTGAGTATCTATGTTTTCATGTCAAATTATAGACTATTGCTTTGAATCATATAAGTCCAATGTCCATGCTACAAAAGAAAAGAATATGTGATGAATATGTTAGGCAGCATTCCACATCAAAAAATTTGTTTTTATCATTTACCTACTCGAGGACGAGCAGGAATTAAGCTTGGGGATGCTGATACGTCTCCAACGTATCTATAATTTTTTATTGTTCCATGTTGTTATAATATCAATCTTGGATGTTTTTATAATCATGTACAGCAATTTTATATCATTTTTGGAGACTAACCTATTAACTTAGTGCCCAGTGCCAGTTGCTGTTTTCTGCCCTGTTTTTTGTTTTACAGAAAATCAATACCAAACGAAGTCCAAATGCAACGAAACTTTTTGGAGATTTTTTATTGGACCAGAAGAACACTAGAAGCTTCGGGAGGAGGCCAGAAGATCCTGGTGGGGCCCACGAGCCACCAGGGCACGCCTGGGGGGGCAGGCGCGCCCTTGTGCGTTGTGGGGCCCACCAAGCTCCGTTTGACCTAATTCCAGTAGTATAAATTCCAGAAAAATCAGAAACCCTCAGGGAGTCCACGAAATACTTTTTACGCCACCGCAAGCTTCTGTTCCAGAGAGATCCCATCTGGGGTCCTTCTCCGGTGATCTGTCGGAGGGGGAATCGATCACGGAGGGGCTCTACATCAACCTTGCTGCCTCTCCGATGATGCGTGAGTAGTTTACCACCGACCTTCGGGTCCATAGTTATTAGCTAGATGGCTTCTTCTCTCTTTTTGATCTTCAATACAATGTTCTCCTTGATGTTCTTGGAGATCTATCCGATGTAATCTCTTTTTGCGGTGTGTTTGTTGGGATCCGATGAATTGTGAGTTTATGATCAGATTATCCATGAAATTATTTGAGTCTTTGCTGCACTCTTTTATGCATGATTATTATAGCCTCGTATTTCTTCTCCGATCTATTCATTTGGTTTGGCCAACTGAGTTGATTTATCTTGCCATGGGAAGAGGTGCTTTGTAGTGGGTTCGATCTTGCGGTGCTCAATCCCAGTGACAGAAAGGGACATGACACGTATGTATCGTTCCTACTAAGGATAACAAGATGGGATCTATTCATTGGGTTTATTAATTCGTGAGTTTGTCTTGTCTACATCATGTCATCGTTCTTAAGGCATTACTCCGTTCTTTATCTGACTTAATACACTAGATGCATGCTGGATAGCGGTCGATGTATGGAGTAATAGTAGTAGATGCAGGCAGGAGTCGGTCTACTAATCTTGGACGTGATGCCTATATACATGATCATTGCCTTGGATATCGTCATGATTATTTGCTTTTCTATCAATTGCCCAACAGTAATTTGTCTACCCACCGTATGCTATTTTCTCGAGAGAAGCCTCTAGTGAAATCTATGGCCCCCGGGTCTATCAAAATCATATTACTAAAACCCTAAAAATATTGCTGCCATTTCTTTTTATTTATTTTATTTTGTATTTTTGTTTCAATCTATCAATCTATCACATACAATTTAATCTTGCAATTTACCGCCGAGAGATTGGCAACCTCTCGTTTGCGTTGGGTGCAAGGGTTTGTTGTTTGTGTGCAGGTACTGTTAATGAGGTGTTGTGTGATTCTCCTGCTGGTTCGATAACCTTGGTTTCATAACTGAGGGAAATACTTATCTCTACTGTGCTGCATCATCCCTTCCTCTTCGGGGAAATACCAACACAAGCTACAAGTAGCATCCTTCTGGCGCGAGGTAGGGGGTGACTGGCACGGTGGGCCAGATGGGCTGCACAGTGCTGGCCCAGGTAAGTTCCTTCTCTCTCTCTCTCTCTTTTCTATTTTGTTTTTTGTTTTTTGTTTTCTTTCTTTGTTTTGATTTAGTAAAAATACTAAATCATTTCCAAAACTCCTGAAATTATTTGTGGACACTTTTTGAGTTATTCCAGTGTCCCACATTTAGTTTCAGAATTATTTGAGCATTTAAAATAATTATAGCAATTAAATGCCCAAATTCAAATACACTAAGATTTAATTCAAAAATCTAGAATTGACCTAGAAAATGTGCACCATTTTTAGCAGAGGTTTTCACCCATTTCAAAAATGATGAACTTTTCTAAAGGGCATTTTGGGTTCATTGAAAATATTTTCAGTTGGTTCTAGTTTTTCAAAGGGGTGCTAGGGTTTGAACATTCCCCATTTCAAATTCATTTGAATTTTAACATGATGCATGGATGCTGATGCAACTATTTACAAACAAATTCTAGGGCTGTGACAACTCACCCCCACTAAACAAGAATCTCGTCCCGAGATTCAAGACGTGAGGTAAGAGGAAAGGGACACAAAATTAGCACGATCTTCGCGATCCAGATTGCACTTCTTGAAGATGTTGATTCATTACATCATCTTGATTGGACATCTTGCTTCGAGATCGTCATCCGAACATGAAGATGGGAAGAAGGGGAAACTCTACAGGAATCGATCTTCACAAAGATTGAGCAACTCACGATCAACTCATGGAGTGAGACATAAGAACATCTCTTGAGTTGAGACACATACATATATCAGGAGCAATGAAAAGAAGCAGACGACGAAGATTCATGTTGGTAGGCAACAATTCCATGCTTAATTAGGATGGTACATAGGTTTCAAAGTAGCGAGGAATTAATTGCCATGATTCCATAACGGGGCACCTTAGAGGAGGTGACTTGTAGAATTATTCCCTTAAGTGGCAAAAAGAATTACTTTTGATGCAGGGATCATTGGAACTCTTAATACCAGCCTCAGGCAAATTCACAAATGATTGTTTGAAGGGATTCGAAAGAATGGCATACTTAGATTAGAATGGAAACTATGGTTATAGAGCAACTCGGCAAACGGAAGGCACATTCCAATTGATATCGAGGATATAACCTAGTGTTTGAGCGTGCTTTCAAGAACTTGAGCATTTCCATATTCATCAGGGTTTTGCCAACATCTATGCCAAAGATCTTGGTGACACCTCGTACTACCACGATGAATAAAGATGGAGAATGCAGATGCAAAGGAGGACAACACCTTCTCAGATTTCACCTTGACAAGGCCAAGGAAACAGATCTGGATAATCGATCGAGAGACATTTAGCACTCCGCTTCTAATGTTCTCCTTGATGTACTAGATACCATGATCATGCTTAAAAGCATCATCGATCAAGTCATCAAGTAAAGGTCGGACTTCGGGAACACAAAGGATCCATAAGGAACAACTTCTAGAATAAGTCACATGGAAATCCTCATGGAGAAGATGGTCAAATTGCTTAATCAAGATACTACAATAATAGATCTTCCGGCTAGGTGTGTCCCCCAAAACATCAACCTCGCCGGAACCTACATCATAGATCTTGGGAAAATTCCAACCATCATATCTGCCTGAGATTCAGGTCTGGTTGGTGACAGGATACTTCAGACTCAGCATGTCTGAAAAAGAAAGTTTGCAACACAAATCGACGAGATGACGTTACGAGATTCTCAGGAAATGAACTATGGAAGCAAGCTCCAAACATGAGCTGGATTGCAAGACACACGTGAGCACACTGTCCAAGACAAGCCTGGTCGCGTAAAAGTCTCACAGCAAAACACTACCGAGTTCTGGTTGGGAACCATCATCAAGGATATCGAAGTCCTTGCATAAGTCCGGATCTTAAGAAGGAACTTCTTCTCCTTAAACAAGTCAATTAGTGGCTTGGTGTGCTAGGGATTACATATGGAGTAGAGGTAATTAATCTACCAAAGCACAGAATACTTCGCACATGCATGACTGGCTTGGGATGATTCCAGAGGGAGCAAAAACAAGCCTTATCGAATTCACGGCGGCAACTTACATCAAATACACGTGAATTAGAGGAAGTCACTTCTCCATCCAAACATATGCTCCAAGAACGGAACACGAAGATAATGCTTACAAAGTTTCCAACACCAGCTTAAATGTTCAACATGAATCATGGAGAAGATAAAAATGTTGCCGATGGCCGCAACAACAATTCATCTAGGTATCCACATAGATGGAACTCCACAAATATGTGAACAAGGTGATAGCATTGGTCAGACCAAAAGATATATTGGTGTATGCTCGAGGAAACAACCACGAGTAAAACAACATTACGAAAATCATTGGTTCTGATTTTGATTTAACGATAGCCCATACTCAAATCAAAATATTGGATAAGACAATAGATCCAACAACTGAACCCGAAGGTCAATCGATGAAGATATCATCCATCTTCAACAACCTCACAATAGATATCCCTTCGGAATGAACTAAGTTAAGCAAAGCTTTTATCTTCCAACTCTCCAAGTTATTGTTTAGCTTACCAAACCAGCTCAGGATTATCCAACACAGATCCTTGGAGAAGGGTGGTTTATTGGGAAAACCAACTTGATCACGAGCTCAACATAACAGTCAGGGGAACCTGGTGATACCTCCGAGAAGATATTCGGAAGATCATGAACCACCGATATGTTATTAAACTCGAGAACAATCTTGCTTTTTTGGGGAAGACGATGCGATCAAAAGAGCGAGGGATTGACACAATCCTAACTCATTGATCGAAGGGTGCACTAGGGAAAATGGACTAGGTAGCACGATCAATCTTAGAATGATGATTCAATAACCAACATGCTAAGAATGAGATTATTGTCCATTAGCTACCAAGCATCAGGGTTGCTAGGAGTATTGGTTTCACACATCACAATTCACTTGTCGGTATTCCGGCTACAACAACACGGAGCCCAGGAAATGAATAATGATGGCAAGAAGTATCACTGTATCAAGAATTCATGAGAGGTTGTGCAATTCCCATGATATTCTTGACATAAAGAGGGTAATACTCAAGGGTAGAATAGAACAAAAGCTGGATTGGCATTTTGATATGCGGAATACAACTGAAATCCTAGAAATGGATGAGGTACTGGAGTTTGTTTCTCCTGGTCATTCTGAGATAGGATGGCTTGATGGACAACAGGAATAATAGGCATCGATGAACAAGAATGCACAACTACTCTTGACTATCAACTGATACATGAAGGTCAGAATACAACTGAAAAGGGACAACTCAAAAGAACACATGATTTTTCTGAGTTGTGGATGCATAGATCAGCACGTCGAACACGTTCAACATATTTCTTCCGGATAACCCATGCAGAATAGGAAGCATCGGCAGATTCACAATGTAGAATGGAGAACTCATCAAGAGCACTCTTGTTGTGATCTTTTGGTTCAAAAGAACTTCTGCCGTGGATGGTTCATGGTATTGGAAGAACGATATGCCACAGACCTCGAAAACTAGAGCAAGGTTACTAATCATCCTAAAGAACGAGCAACACTATCAACAGGAATGAACAAAATGAATCATGGGTTCAAGAACCCATAAATAGAATACCTACTAACTAAATGGCATCATGAGATGCTTTCGAGAATGATGGCCAGAATTATCACACTGGGAATACAACACAAATGCTGAATCTCTGGGTGTTCACTTAAGATAACATGGTTCCCTAATAACTTCAACAGATATGTTAAGGTAATGGAATACCTCAACACAACAATTTGGGTGCCTAGTCTGGCCGAAAGACATCTGAACAGAAAGAAATGAATTGCAAATGCATCAGACTATTTAGAAACCTTGGATAACTCGGACAGCATAACGGCTGTACGGGCATGAAAAATGAGACAACCTGCAAGACAACTGACAACATATCAACTGAATTGTTATGGAGACACCGATCCGAGAAGACAACACCTATCCTATAAGTCTGCTAAATAGTAACGCATCATCCTGATAGATTGATAAGAAGCCTAGTACTTAACCCCGTAGAAAAGAAGAGGGTGACTCAGAATAGAATGACACGAGAAGAGAAGTAAAAAGAACCTTACGTTCCCTTCCACAATCAATTCCCTTATATAACTAAAGCATTTCTAGACTCAACATCGACCAGTTTGGCTTGCTAATCCTACAGGCAGTCAGGCTCTGATACCAAATCTGTCGGGACCCCGATCCTAAGTCACACCGATCTAGCATAAGACACATCATATCACTTTGTGGCCTCACGCACGGTAACCCACGGCTGCCGCCTTTACCTTGGCTGGGACCGTTTGCGTCTTTTGGCTCACGTATATGATTGTGATGTTAGCATCCATATGACAGAGAACCCGGGTCGACATGACTAGTCATAAACCAAGGTGGCACAAACGTACAGGGACAGACATAGGTAACCCAGCAATGCACGTGTCAGTCATCAGCGTGTGTACTGGGCTGTAGCAAGCTATCAGGACTACAGTAACACAGCATGACATTTCCCCGTAGGGATAGACACGGGATGATAGAGGCGAAGGTGTCCCGTCTTTCGATGAGATGGTGGCTATCGTTTTGGTGGAAGTCGACTTTCACGATCCAACTACGAACGTGCGAAGACGTCGCGCCTTAGCAATCGCTAAACCAACTCCGAGAGGTTATTGACCATGCCGGAGCACGATCAACCTGACCCCGAAGGTCTATTTCCTGCACGCAAACGAAGAACAAGCAAGAAACTAAGATTGCAATCTGGATATTGCGTATAAAAGAGGAAAGCTTTATTGATGAAGTGGGGTTCTGTGACGTCTTGGTCTGGTCGTGGAACACAAACGAAGGACGCGAAGTTGCAGCTATGGCGAACTTGTAATCTAAACAAAACCCAAATCTAAAACGATGCCCTAAGGGCTGTATATATGAGGGAATAGAAGGGGATTTCGTGGCCCCTTGGAGGAGGGGTCCGAAACCAGCCCTAACTCCGTTTCCCCACACATACGGACTCTAAAAATAGCCTAATAAGTGGTATTTCGAAATTACATGGGCCTGGCCCAAAAATAAGGTGACGCAGCACCTATATTAGCCTATGGACGAAATTTATGAAGTGGCCTCTTGTATATTTCGTCCAAGCCTCCAAGCACTCCTTATGGTGGCTTCAAAGTGCGAAAATCACCACTGGAAACTCCGTTGTTCCTTCCCGTGCGCGCACCTTCTCCCCCATGCTTAATCCCGCTCCAATGGCCATCCTTCTTGTCCATGCTAGGTCCTTCATTCATAAGTAAAACAAAAGTATCTAATTTAGGCAGCATCATATGTTCATGAACATTAGAAGGATTTCCAAGAAACGAAAGTACCTGATAATTTAGTTGGCGTGCGCGGGCTCTAGTAATTGGTCCAATCTGTGTAGCTGGTGGGGATGTGGGTGTAACACTAGTAGGGATGTCCTCATCATCCTCCCCTTCTTGAACTGAAGTCGTCCTCGACGGAAGCTCATCATCCTCACCCACATAAGGCTTCAAATCTGCAATGTTAAAAGTGGGACTAACCCCAAAATCTGCAGGCAGCTCAAGTTTATATGCATTATCATTTATTTTCTCTAACACCTTGAAAGGACCATCATCACGTGGCATTAGCTTCGACTTGCGCAATTCAGGAAACCTATCCTTACGCAAATGTAACCAAACAAGATCTCCAGGTGCAAAGACAACATGTTTTCTATCCTTATCTCCAGCAAGTTCATATTTAGCATTCATACGCTCAATGTTCTCCTTAGTTAACGCATGCATCTTTAATATCAATTCAGCACGTTCTTTAGCATCAAAATTGACCTTCTCCAAAGATGGAAGAGGCAACAAATCAATAGGTGCACGAGGTAAGAAACCATACACTACTTCAAAAGGGCACATCTTAGTTGTAGAATGCAGTGAACGATTATAAGCAAATTCAATATGAGGCAAGCATTCTTCCCACATTTTCAGGTTATTCTTCAACACAACCCTAAGCATAGTAGACAGTGATCTATTCACTACTTCAGTTTGTCCATCAGTTTGGGGGTGACATGTAGTACTAAAAAGCAGTTTAGTCCCCAATTTAGCCCATAAACATCTCCAAAAGTGGCTAAGAAATTTAACATCACGATCTGAAACAATTGTATTTGGCACACCATGCAAGCGAATAATTTCACGAAAGAACAAATCAGCAACATTAGCAGCATCATCACTTTTATGACAGGGTATAAAGTGTGCCATTTTCGAAAATCTATCCACGACAACAAATATGCTATCCCTCCCCTTCTTTGTTCGAGGTAAACCTAAAACAAAGTCCATAGATATATCCTCCCAAGGAACACTAGGTCCAGGCAAAGGCATATATAAACCATGAGAATTGAGTCGTGACTTAGCTTTTTGACATGTAGTGCAGCGAGCAACAAAACGCTCAACATCCCGTCTCATCTTTGGCCAAAAGAAATGTGTAGCAAGTACGTCCTTCGTCTTCTTCACGCCA
The DNA here is from genome assembly GCA_039707655.1 of Elymus sibiricus. Taxonomy (NCBI): domain Eukaryota; kingdom Viridiplantae; phylum Streptophyta; class Magnoliopsida; order Poales; family Poaceae; genus Elymus; species Elymus sibiricus. Next base: position 202,015,394 of record CM077668.1, read on the forward strand.
AAGTGTCCCATTAATCCCCCTCCATGCGCCTCCTATAACAACAAAAGACGAACGGAGCTAGCTGGAATGCATAGCTTGTTAGCACGAAACACAAATCCATCATTAATGACGAACTTGTTCCATGTTCTCCTTTCTTTACAATTCTGCAACACATCTTGAAATTCGGCATCATGGATATATTGATCTTTGATGGTCTCCAAACCAAATATTTTAAAGTCAAGTTGTGAAAGCATAGTATAACGACGAGACAATGCATCAGCAATAACATTTTCTTTACCCTTCTTGTGTTTAATGACATAAGGGAAAGTCTCAATGAATTCAACCCATTTAGCATGCCTACGGTTCAGTTTTGCTTGACTTTTAATATGTTTCAACGATTCATGATCAGAATGTATAACAAACTCTTTGGGCCATAAATAATGTTGCCATGTTTCCAAAGTCCGAACAAGAGCATATAATTCCTTATCATAAGTAGAATAATTCAGACTAGGCCCACTCAATTTTTCAGAAAAGTATGCAACAGGTTTACCATCTTGTAATAACACACCTCCTAATCCAATTCCACTAGCATCACATTCAAGCTCAAAAGTCTTATTAAAATCAGGAAGTTGGAGTAATGGAGCATGTGTTAACTTATCTTTCAATACCGTGAAGGCTTCTTCCTGTGCGGTACCCCAAATAAAAGGCACATCCTTCTTTGTAAGCTCATTTAGAGGTGCAGCAATGGTGCTGAAATCCCTCACAAAACGCCTATAGAAACCAGCGAGTCCAAGAAAACTCCTCACTTGTGTGACCGTTTTGGGCTGCGGCCAACTCTCAATAGCTTCAACCTTGGCTTTATCAACTTCAATTCCCTGTGGAGTAACAACATAGCCAAGAAAAGAAACTCGGTCGGTGCAAAAGGTGCACTTCCCAAGGTTACCAAACAAACGTGCATCACGTAGAGCGAGAAAAACAGCACGTAAATGTTCCAAATGTTCCTCCAAAGATCTACTATAAATCAGTATATCATCAAAATAGACTACCACAAATCGTCCAATGAAAGCACGTAAAACCTCGTTCATTAATCTCATGAAAGTGCTAGGTGCATTAGTTAACCCAAAAGGCATGACTAACCACTCATATAATCCAAACTTAGTTTTAAATGCTGTTTTCCATTCATCTCCCAATTTCATACGAATTTGATGGTATCCACTACGCAAATCAACTTTGGAGAAAATTGTAGAGCCACTTAATTCATCAAGCATATCATCTAGCCTAGGAATAGGATGGCGATAACGAATAGTAATATTATTAATGCCTCTACAATCAACACACATACGCGATGTACCATCCTTTTTAGGCACTAGAATAATAGGAACAACACAAGGACTAAGAGATTCACGTATATAACCTTTGTCGAGCAGCTCCTGTACTTGACGCATAATCTCCTTCGTCTCCTCTGGATTGGTACGGTATGGCGCACGGTTGGGCAGCGATGCACCGGGAATTAAGTCAATCTGATGCTCAATCCCTCGAATAGGTGGTAATCCCGGTGGCACGTCTTGTGGAAAGACGTCAGCGAACTCCTGCAAAATGTTAGTGACAGCAGGAGGCAAAGAGGGAGGCATGTCCTCGAATGAAAATAATACATCTTTGCATACAAAAGCATAGCAAACAGATGTAGTGACATCCAAATCAGTAATATCAGATTTAGTGGCAAGTAAACAACCACTCTTCAGTTTTATTTCAGATATAACACTAGATGATTGTTTATGAGGCTTATTATGTTGCTCAAATTCCTTTGCCACAATCTGATTTTCACTCTCACTTTGCTTCTGTTTTGCTTTACTAGCTCTAGCAATGTCATCTTTCATAATATGTTCGGGCGACATAGGAAGCAAAGTTATATTTTTATCCTTATGAACAAGAGTATACTGATTTGTCCTACCATGGTGTACAAAATTTTTATCAAATTGCCATGGTCTACCAAGTAAAACGGAGCATGCTTGCATGGGTACCACATCACAATCAACATAATCAGAATATGTAGCAATGCTAAAGGGCACACGAACAGTACGTGTTACCTTAACCTTGCCACTGTTGTTGAACCATTGGATGTAATAAGGATGAGGATGTGGTCTGGTGGTTAGAGAAAGCTTCTCCACCATCTCCATGCTAGCCAAGTTGTTGCAACTCCCTCCATCGATGATGACGCGAACAGAACGCTCCTTCACAACTCCCTTTGTATGGAACAAGTTGTGCCTCTGATTTTGCTCAGCCTGTGTAACCTGCACACTCAAAACACGTTGAGCAACTAAACTTTCATACCTGTCAGCGTAGTCAGCAGCCATGTAGTGTGTCTCTTGTTCAGTCTCCTCTACACCTTGTTCTTCACTCGCAATAAGAGCCAGGGTCTCCTCATCATAATCACTAGCGGAGTCATATCCACCATCCTCAGTAACTATCATCACACGCTTGGAAGGACATTCTCTCGCATAGTGACCTCCACCCTTGCAACGACGACATATAACCTTATGTGTTTGCCCTGTGGATGCAATGGAAGAAGAAGAGCTCTGTGCTGGCCCGGAAGGTGTGCTCTTCGCGGAGGGTGGAACAGAGGCCTGTTTCCTGATATCTCGGTTGGAGTTGGAGGCTGACGTAGGCGGTGCTGCAGCCGGACGTGTGGAAGTAGAGGAGGTACGTGGAGTCCATGATGAAGTGCGACCTGCGGAAAAATTAGTTCGTGCCAATGCCTGTCGATCCTGCACTTCACGTTCAGCTTTTACAGCAAGATGAAATAAACGAGTGATAGTGTTATACTCCTTATACTCTAGAATAGTCTGAATCTCTCTATTTAATCCACCCATAAAACGTGCAAGCATAGCTTCATTCTCCTCAACAATACCACATCTAATCATGCCAGTTTGTAACTCCTGATAATATTCCTCGACAGAATTTTTTTCCTTGTCTTAAACGCTGCAAATTTTGAAGCAATTCACGTTGATAATATGGTGGAACCCAACGATTACGCATAGCGGTTTTCAAAGCAGCCCAAGTAGTTGGGATATTAGCGTGATGTATTCTACAATGTTCAGACCACCAAACACAAGCAAAACTAGTGAACGAACAAACAGCAGCAGTAACACGTCTATCCTCAGGATATTGTAAGCATGTAAATCGTTGTTCTGTTTCTAACTCCCAAGTAAGATATATATCCGGAACATATCTACCATCAAATGTAGGAATATTCAATTTAAGTTTAGGGAGATGGTCATGATTTTGTACCTGAGGGGGTGGTGCAGCCCTACCATTGCGATCGTAGGCACGTGGACGACCTGGTGCGTGTGGTGGTGGTTGCCCTTGGGCCTGAGCTGGAGCAACCTCTCCCTCATCGTCGTAATCACCATCGTAGTCAGCGTTCTGATCAACAGTAGTAGCAGCAGCAGCCACAGAAGCCACAGCAGTAGGAACGGCACCAGAATGTTGGCCTTCCTCTAGGGGCACACGTTGTGCGCGCCCCGCAAAATTCGGCCGACGTTGTTGTTGTTGCTGAGTTATGACCGGTGCAGCTGGTGGTAGACGTGTAAGCACCTCATTGAACTTAGCGTCCAACTGCGTCTCGAACGTCTTCTCCAATCCATCTAGCTTCTCCATGGCCTCTCCAAGGCTGGTCACGAAGTCTTGTACCTGGTCAGCCATCATTTGCTGGAATTTATCATGGAGCTCCTTGTTGGTCATAACCTCCCATTCGACCTCGTCAGCTTGTGATCCTGGCATGGTTAGCAGTAATAGGAACACACAAGAATATGAACCTACAGACTACTCGGAAGTGGTGGTGGTGTGTCACAAATCCGTCAAGCAAATCTCAAATTCTTACCGGTTCTTACCCAGCAGCAGGTGGTGATTGGCAACCGGTGTAGTCAAAAACTCTCAAAGCTTGGATTGAGCGATTGCCAGGTGGTGTCAAACACACGACGTAGATATATGTGGAGCTGGGAAGGCTTAAACTATGGTAGCAAAAAGGGGTCAGCAATAATCAGTTCAGAGATGCAAAGTTGAAAAAAAACGCTCAACGACGGTACGATGCTGGTCCTAGGCTAGACCGTGCTAGAGACGCGAGCCTAAAACACCAACAAAATCACGACGTTACACGTAATCAAGGGAAGAGCACACTCTGAAATTTTTTTTTGGCGCCTCTTTTTTTTTTGCGCTCTTTTTTTTTTTGCTCAGAAAATCACAATAATGGCGAGTGTCTCAAAACTCTTCCCAAGACGTATAAACAGGATAGGCCCAAAAAAAATTTGAGTAATTTTTTTTTTCTGGAGCGATTCGGGGCTGCGACGACCAAAAATTGCGAAAAAAATCACTATGATGGCGTGTGTCTCAAAACGCTCCGCAAGGCCTAAAATGATGATAGGGAAAACATATTTTCACCCGCCGAAATTTTGGCCTAAAAAGATTTTTTTTTTCCGACACCTACTCAGGCAAGAAGGAAACTCGAAAATAAAAACAAAGGGATCTCGAAATCAATCCGAATACCTAAGGAACTCGGATTAGAGGCGGATATGGGTGGTGATATATGGAGTCGGATTGGTAGTGGATATATGATGGTGTATATGGACTCGGATGAGAGGCGGATATATGATGATGTATAAGGACTCGGATTGGTGTGGCGGATCTGTGGTGGTGGTATATGGACTCGGACTGGTGGCGGATCTGTGGTGGAGGTATATGGCAGCGATGAAGATGATGCGGTGGCGGCGTGACAATCTGTGACTAGAACTCGAAACTCTAAAAGACTAGACGCTAAGACCAGCAACTCTACACGACGATGCACCCGCAATTTCAACAAAGCAAAACACTGAAAAGACTATGCAAAGGCTCAGATTGGTTCGGATATGATGATCTAACCCTAATTTGTTTTTTGTGGCTTTTTCGTGGACGGTAGGTATGAAGAACAGATGCAATCTATACTACGAAAAGACTGGTAATTCTCACCGAGCAACCTGGAAATCTGATACCACTTGATAGAGGCGAAGGTGTCCCGTCTTTCGATGAGATGGTGGCTATCGTTTTGGTGGAAGTCGACTTTCACGATCCGACTACGAACGTGCGAAGACGTCGCGCCTTAGCAATCGCTAAACCAACTCCGAGAGGTTATTGACCACGCCGGAGCACGATCAACCTGACCCCGAAGGTCTATTTCCTGCACGCAAACGAAGAACAAGCAAGAAACTAAGATTGCAATCTGGATATTGCGTATAAAAGAGGAAAGCTTTATTGATGAAGTGGGGTTCTGTGACGTCTTGGTCTGGTCATGGAACACAAACGAAGGACGCGAAATTGCAGCTATGGCGAACTTGTAATCTAAACAAAACCCAAATCTAAAACGATGCCCTAAGGGCTGTATATATGAGGGAATAGAAGGGGATTTCGTGGCCCCTTGGAGGAGGGGTCCGAAACCAGCCCTAACTCCGTTTCCCCACACATACGGACTCTAAAAATAGCCTAATAAGTGGTATTTCGAAATTACATGGGCCTGGCCCAAAAATAAGGTGACGCAGCACCTATATTAGCCTATGGACGAAATTTATGAAGTGGCCTCTTGTATATTTCGTCCAAGCCTCCAAGCACTCCTTATGGTGGCTTCAAAGTGCGAAAATCACCACTGGAAACTCCGTTGTTCCTTCCCGTGCGCGCACCTTCTCCCCCATGCTTAATCCCGCTCCAATGGCCATCCTTCTTGTCCATACTAGGTCCTTCATTCATAAGTAAAACAAAAGTATCTAATTTAGGCAGCATCATATGTTCATGAACATTAGAAGGATTTCCAAGAAACGAAAGTACCTGATAATTTAGTTGGCGTGCGCGGGCTCTAGTAATTGGTCCAATCTGTGTAGCTGGTGGGGATGTGGGTGTAACACTAGTAGGGATGTCCTCATCACAGGAGCAAAAAAGGATACATGTTGGTCAATCCATGTGTTCCGGAGCAGTAGCGAACTACCAAGGATCGGTGGAAGCACTAGGAGGCATTTCCCCATAAGGAAGGCTACCGAAGGCAAACAACTAGGTGTCGAATCCCACACATACCAATGCATTTCAAACATACACACAATATGCACGATATGTGTAGATATAACATGGCATCACAACAGAACTCTACGACTCAAAGTATTCATTTAGGAGGCTCTGAAGAGCCATACATAACATGATATTACAAACAGGGGTCACATGACCCAACATACAAAGTCATACCAGCAACAGAAGCATAAACCTGTCTGAGTACACACAGCTGAAAAGAAAGAGGGCTAGAAAGCCTCTCTATCTACAAGACCCTCCATAGGAGCCAGACCTCTGTCTGGGATCTCCAAGCTACTCGGTCAACATCGAACTCGTCGTTGAAACCACTAGTGAGACTAACGTCTCGTCTGCAAAAACATAAATTAAGCAATCGTGAGTACAAAGGTACTCAGCAAGACTTACATCAGAACTAACTACATATGCATCAGTATCAACAATGGGGTTGTGGAGTTTGACTGCAGCAAGTCAGCTTTGACTCAGTGGCTATCCTGAACCACGACTACCAGTAACTTCTTTGGGGTGAGAGAGCGCACACGAGTCCACATAGTCACCACCACAATACACCACTATCGATCCGCTCCCGTCCCCCTACGAGAAGGCCATCCATAGCACTCACACTTACCTTGAGCATTTTAGGGTATCCACTTCATGTTATCTATGAACAATGTAAGCTTCCAAGTAGTCCATATCCGCGGACGCGGCTATTCGAATAGATCATTAACCCTGCAGGGGTGTACTTCTTCAGACACGCTCTCACCACTTATCACCATATACACATCATGTACCTCGGCAACCTTCAAGCAAAAGCCTAGCAAGGGTGTCGACCACAACCTGACTAACCACACAAGACTCTAGTCCAGGTTTATCACCTATTTGAGGTTGTATCCGCAAAGAAAGTCCGGCCAAAGTTTCTATCACAGCCCAAACGATGAGTGCAGGGTTCCCAAGAGCACCATTCGGGTGTCACTTGGTACATCGTGCCTCGGTGTCTCTACCGCATCATAGCCCACCCCTAAGGTCAGCGCTATGCACGGCCACCAACACATATCCTACAAACACCAGAAATTAGTTGCGACTCCTGGACAGTGATCAAGGCGATTAATAAGTTGAGAGAGTCAATTAAGGATCCCAATGTGTGGTAGTAACTATCTTGGATCACAAACACAGAACTCAGTTCCTAAGGATGGTTCCAATGAGAGAACCCACCATGTAGTCCTACATGGCCTCTCATCGCTACCTTTACCAAATCAGATTCACACACTTAGCTCTCACACATAGGACATGAACACAACCATTCCAATTCGTCGCCTAGATGGATCAGACCAAAGCTCTCGGGACCCCGATCCTAAGTCACACCGATCTAGCATAAGACACATCATATCACTTTGCGGCCTTACGCATGGTAACCCACGGCTGCCGCCTTTACCTTGGTCGGAACCGTTTGCGTGTTTTGGCTCATGTATATGATTGTGATGCTAACATCCATATGATAGAGAACCCGGGTCGACATGACTAGTCATAAACCAAGGTGGCACAAACGTACATGGACAGACATAGGTAAGCCAACAATGCATGTGTCGGGCATCAGCATGTGTACTGGGCTGTTGCAAGCAATCAGGACTCCAGTAACACCGCGTGACATTTCCCCATAGGGACAGACACAGGAGCAAAGAAGGATACATGTCGGTCAATCCATGTGTTCCGGAGCAGTAGCGAACTACCAAGGCTCGGTGGAAGCACTAGGAGGCATTTCCCCATAAGGCAAACAACTAGGTGTCGAATCCCACACATACCAATGCATTTCAAACATACACACAATATGCACGATATGTGTAGATACAACATGGCATCACAACATAACTCTATGACTCAAAGTATTCATTTAGGAGGCTCTGAAGAGCCATACATAACATGATATTACAAACAGGGGTCACATGACCCAACATACAAAGTCATACCAGCAACGGAAGCATAAACCTATCTGAGTACAGACATCTGAAAAGAAAGAGGACTAGAAAGATTGTCTATCTACAAGACCCTCCATAGGAGCCAGACCTCTGTCTGGGATCTCCAAGCTACTCGGTCAACATCGAATTCGTCGTTGAAACTACTAGTGAGACTAACGTCTCGTCTGCAAAAACATAAATTAAGCAACCGTGAGTACAAAGGTACTCAGCAAGACTTACATCAGAACTAACTACATATGCATCAGTATCAACAATGGGGTTGTGGAGTTTGACTGCACCAAGCCAGCTTTGACTCAGTGGCTATCGTGAACCACGACTACCAGTAACTTCTTTGGGGTGAGAGAGCGCACACGAGAACACATAGTCACCACCACAATACACCACTATCGATCCGCTCCCGTCTCCCTACAAGAAGGCCATCCATAGCACTCACACTTATCTTGAGCATTTTAGGGTATCCACTTCATGTTATCTATGAACAATGTAAACTTCCAAGTAGTCCATATCCGCGGACGCGGCTATTCGAATAGATCATTAACCCTGCAGGGGGGTACTTCTTCACACACGCTCTCACCACTTATCACCATATACACGTCATGTATCTCGGCAACCTTCAAGCAAAAGCCTAGCGTGGGTGCCGGCCACAACCTGACTAACCACACAAGACTCTAGTCCAGGTTTATCGCCTATTTGAGGTTGTATCCGCAAAGGAAGTCTGGCCGAAGTTTCTATCACAGCCCCAAACGATGAGTGCAGGGTTCCCAAGAGCACCATTCGGGTGTCACTTGTTACACCGTGCCTCGGTGTCTCTACCGCCTCATAGCCCACCCCTAAGGTCAGCGCTATGCACGGCCGCCAACACATATCCTACAAACACCAGAAACTAGTTGTGACTCCTGGACAAAGATCAAGGCGATTAAGAAGTTGAGAGAGTCAATTAAGGATCCCAATGTGTGGTAGTAACTGTCTTGGATCACAAACACAGAACTCAGTTCCTAAGGACGGTTCCAATGAGACAACCCACCATGTACTCCTACATGGCCTTTCATCGCTACCTTTACCAAATCGGATTCACACACTTAGCTCTCATACATAGGACATGAACACAACCATTCCAATTCATCGCCCAGATGGATCACACCAAAGCTCTCGGGACCCCGATCCTATGTCACACCGATCTAGCATAAGACACATCATATCACTTTGCGGCCTCACGCACGGTAGCCCATGGTTGCCGCCTTTACCTTGGCCTCACGCACGGTATCACTTTTGGCTCACGTATATGATTGTGATGCTAGCATCCATATGACAAAAAACCCGGGTCGACATGACTAGTCATAAACCAAGGTGGCACAAACGTACAGGGACAGATATAGGTAACCCAGCAATGCACGTGTCGGTCATCAGAGTGTGTACTGGGCTATAGCAAGCTATCAGGACTCCAGTAACACCACGTGACATTTCCCTGTAGGACAGACACAGGAGCAAAGAGGATACATGTCGGTCAATCCATGTGTTCCGGAGCAGTAGCGAACTACCAAGGCTCGGTGGAAGCACTAGGAGGCATTTCCCCGTAAGGAAGGCTACCAAAGGCAAACAACTAGGTGTCGAATCCCACACATACCAATGCATTTCAAACATACACACAATATGCACGATATGTGTAGATACAACATGGCATCACAACATAACTATTGTAGGGCACGGGCCAAAGTGCCCCGATGTTCACGAATTGGAGGTGGCTATGAAGAGGAACACGTAGAGCACGAAGAATACGAGGGGAAAACACAAGAGAAACACTCAAGAACAAGTCCAATCACACATCCACTAGACTAGCAACACATAAGATCCACAAGGTACAAGAACAACAAAGGGAAAGATACATGGTAAAGTTCATCCCAAATCCAAGAGGAGATGAGGTCTTGATGATCTAGATAGATCCTTCCCACAAGGGGGTCTTGATATCCCTAAGGATCTTCTCCAATGGAGGTCTTGAACTCCAATGGAGTGTGCCTCTCTCAAGAGGATTCCCACAAGGGGAGATACAAGGAGCAAAGCTCTCTCTAATGTCTCATAATCTTTGCTAACCCTAACAAATGGTCTAGGTACGAAATATATAGGTGGATGGAGGTAGGGGACGAGCTGGAGGGCAAAACAGGCAGGAGACAGCCACCTCGCAGGGTGGCCCGTGCGCACGGGGTAAGTGGGGCCCGTGCGCACGGGGGTCCCGTGTGCACGGTACACGCCCGCACGGGGTGCTACAGCCAGTAGCTACGCAGTAGCCCGTGGGCATGGGGTCTATGGGGCCCGTGTGCACGGGGTCGCTTGGGAGGTGCTGTCCACTTCAGGATTTCTTCCTCCGTCTTCCCGTCCTTCTTCTTGACGGTTCCTCCTCCGCTTCCAAGCTTCCCTCTTGGATGATGTAGTCGTCCTCTTGAGCTTGGACGCCTCCTCGAAGAATGTGTAGCTCCGCTCACACCTATGTATGCACACGAGAGAGGGGTCAAGCAGTATACCATCCTCGAAGGGCACAAGTGAACACGTGTAAAGGAGATGATTCACCTTTATGTATGTGAAGTAGATGTGGCACGTGTCACTTGCCAACGGACTCTTGACATAGTGATGTACGTAGGATGCTCCGCATCATCCCCTCCCCCTTGGGAAAGATCCGTCCTCGGATCAAAAACCAAATCACCATGGGAAAGAGATGGCGTCGCCGTGTAGAAGTGGACGATCACCAAGCATTCCTCATCTTGAAGCTCGAAATGGGCACTCTCCAATGTCGCACCGTCTTGTGATTCCTTCAAAAGGAGCAATGACAACAAACACTTGGAAAAACAAATGTGGTTAGCGTTAGTGCAAAACCAAACATTCAAGTGGTTATTCACCCAACAAGTGTAGTCATCAAGCATAGCATATGGTTTGACAAGGAAGTGAGACATGGCATTTAAGCATATCAATTGAGCACATGCAAAGTCATCATGGAAACAATCATGCAAAGGTGAGGTAAAGATGCTAATATGTGTGACAAATGAACTAGCATCTACCTCAATGTCGTAGCAAGCATGCACCAGGTGCTCAACAAAAGGTCTATGGTAGGCATAGGAATCATTCACAACACCAAATAAAATGAAGTGTCTAAACACATGGGGTAAGACAATCGAAACATAATGTGCACATGGTGTAGTGAAGATAGTGTGGCACTCAACACAATGGAAAGAGCAAGTGTTCATCATGTGTGAGGCAAGCAAGTCAAGCATGTAGCAATCAATGGGACATGGCATATGTGAAGAAATGACATTGTTGCAATCAAACACATGGGAATAGCATGGGATAATCATGTTCGATGCAACACACAAGGCATATATATCATGAGGCATGGCAATGTGGCAATGACAAGTCAAAACAAGAGCACTAGCATGTGTGCAATGTGTCATGGTGTAAGCAACACATGAAGTATGATACCCAATATCCATGCTCAAGAAGGATTTCACCTCAAAAGTGTGTCCTTGTGCGTCCTTCATAATGCCGAAGGGGTAGAAAATGCGTTGTAGAAGCACGTCGGTCGAAGGCTGCTCGCTCTCAAGAGCTCGAATGGTCAACTCATGGGAAGTAGAAGTTGACACGATGTCGAAGGATCCTACACATGCACACAATCAAGCAAATATCGTATGTGCACGGTAGATAAACACATCATCGATCATGATGGTTCTCTTCTCTTGCACATAACCATTATAAGCAAAAGTGCATGAATGATATGATGCAACAATGGCGATATTCATGGCACTAGGCATATGGTGCAAAGAAGGAAAACAAGCATGCTTCACAAGAAATATGTCAAAAACTCCGAGTATATGGGAGAAAGCTATGGGGGCCATCTCATTAGCAAGACTAAAAGCATTGTTGCACTCAATACATGGCAAATCATCTAGCATGAGAGAGGCAACATATGGAGATATATGACAAGAAGCAATATGAATCATGTGCAAAGCATGGCAATGGTTGTCATCAACAGCATGAAACGAGCAAGTATGAATCATCGGTGATGCAACAAGGCAAGCAATCATAGTAGGCATGTCGTGCAAACTAGTGGAGCGAAGATGCAACACACTAGAGGTAATCATGGCAATCATGTCATGTGAGCAAATAATAGGCATAACAAATGCAGATGACATATCGGAAGCACGAAAGTGAAACATGATCAAAGTATCATCATAGGCATGGGGTACATAGCAAACATGGCAATAACAAGCAATATCTCCACCAAGCATGCAAACACACATACAAGTAGTAGAATCAAGTGTCATGTGAGATGCAAAGCATGGGTCACAAATGCATGGCAAAGGCATAGAAATGAGCATATCATGCAAAGTGAACATGGCAATATGGGCATAGAGGATGTGATGAACAATAACCCATAACCATGTGAGGGCCATGTAGAAGAAATGCGCGAAGTCTTTGCGCGAAGGAAGCGGTGGTAATGACAATCCACGGAATCCCAAATCATCATTGCTCTCTAGAGCTTGTTTCGTCAACTCTTGCACTTGCGAGGTCGACGAGGAAGCATGTGTACCTACACAACATGGGGACAAACGAAACAAAGTGTGTGCGTGGTAAATGTACACATCATCCATCATGATGTGTATGTGCACGTGAGAGTTAGCACAAAACAAGCAATGCTCAAAGAAATTTGAAGCATGGTAGAGAAATATGTCATCCATCATGAAAGAATAGTTGTTATGTATAACATGATTAGGATGCAAATTATAGCAAGTGTGTGGCACATCAAAAGCATTTTCATTCATGGGATGCATATGGTGTACACAATCATGGGAATCATGCAATTCATAGGATGGGTCAAAATCTCCTAACATGTATGAGGAAACTATGGGGGTCGCCTCATGAGCAATAGCGAATGCATAATATGGAGAAAATTGACAACATGGTAAAGAATGCATGTTCGAAGCTAGGTGGTCATGGCATGGCATATGAGAGAAATGATGCAAAGGGAGCATATCAATATCATCACAAGAAAAGCAAATGCCAATAACCATGGGCTTGTCATCTATGCCATATGTGCAAATTGGGTTCATTTTAATGGCATATGCATAGTCACTACGATTAGATTGCAAATAGGACATATGGGAGATCTCATTCATAGCATATGACAAGTCAAGCGGGGTTGCAAACATGATGTGACCGAGAGAATTATCACAAGATATCCTATGTAACATGGCATCACAACTAATAGACTCCACATGGCAATCATCATACTCATCATAAATGGGTAAATCATCGCATGGGGAAATCATATGTGGCACCCCGGCTCAGAGGGACCGTAACGCCCCGTATTCCAGCCCAGAAATGTCTTCTAGAATACGGCACTGCTTGGCATAGAACAAATCAGCTTTATTACAAATGATAAGGTTACAGAGGTCTGTTATAACACCGTTTACAATGGCACGGCGACACTAAGCCTGTTAAGGTAGTCCTATGCTAACAGCGGAACAACTCGTAGCAGCGGAACGACGACGACGGTGGTGAACTCCACTCCGCAGGGAGTCTGGCTGGGACACGGCCTAGCTCGCACGAACGGAAACCACGACAAGCAATCAATCACAGCATCACCTGCAAACTGGCATGATAAGCCAGTTGAGTACTTTGAATGTACTCGCAAGCTCACAACAACCAAAAGCATCGAGGCAAAACAACAACATAGCATTAACAAGTTAACTTATTACTAACTACTATGAGGTGGAAGAAAGAGTTACACAAACTGATACGGTAAGACTAGAATCACTGATGAACCATCATCTTGGTTCGCGAGGAACCATCTCACTCTTGGCTACCCGACCAAGCAACATATCAACTTGATCAACTCGTGATACATCCTCGTGATCACCGCGTGATCACATCACACCCTGAATGACCATCCTCAAGATCATCCCAACAACATCATCGGTATCCTGCCAACCTGTTACTTATCTACATACAATCATGATATAAGTCATTCCGTCATTGTGAGTGTTGATCGAACGGTGTGACCTACAACAAACTGTGTCCATGACCGAGGACGCGGCTATCAATAGTTTATACACTCTGCAGAGGTTAGTACACTGTACCCACACCACGGAACTCATGGCCTCGTCCTCCCATTCGGGTGGACCAACGACATTCCAACAAAACCAATCTATTGCATGACACTCTCCCGGCCACTCCCGACAAACTCCCCTTTGGGCTATGTCCTGGGTGGCTCCTGATGTCAACTCATGACATCCGCCACCTCTATGGCTGCCACCGTCGTGGCCAACACAACAATCTTGTCCCACATGGGGACACCCGGGTACAACACAACTTGGGCACACAAGGTTATAACCGCCTGCCAGGCCAGGGCAGCGCGAGCACATAACCTTCCCTAGTTGGAGGCACCGACGAGAGGCATGACAATAGACCGAATTGGGGCCTCCCCATCCAGGCAAGTGTGGTTGCACTGGTGAGCTCGATTCGGTGGCACCTGACCAACGGAATGACGGAATTTATCCCCAAGATAAGTATGTGATAGAACTGTTACTCCAATGTTACATATCGACCGGTGATTCAAATCATAGCAATATCCATCCAAAATCCAAAGCACAAAATATCCATATCATTAGCATGAATTCCACTAATATTCAATATGACTGCGAATACAGTATGACTACTATTAATACTTCCGAAGTAACATGTCATTCTTAATCTACAAACATTAGTCCTAGAAATCCAAGCATCATCATGGCAGTAGCAAACTCTCATATATCCAATCATAATGCCATGAATAAATCATTTCTCAATAATGCAATATTAAACAAATTTAATTCAAATAAACCATGCATTGCATTGCAATCATGCAAATGGAGGGTGTGGCTTGCCTTGCTCCAAAAGAGAGGGGAAGAGCTCCTGGTCTTCACCAACACACCACAAACATTCTGAAAATATTTTTGCAAGCACTTAAGAATATACCATAATGCAAATACTTCTGTCAAGAAATTCTAGACAGAAGAGAAAAATACCAAACTCTACAAAAAAATAGAGGAGCTCACAAGAAAAATAATGCAAAAAGAATCAGTTCATTTGGACTTGTAGTTTAGCAGTTATTCACGGTCAAAGTTGGGTCAAATCTGGACTTAAAATTAGATTAAACTGATTTTCTGGAATTTCCAGAGGGGCTGACGTCGAAGGCATAAAGTGGGGTTTAAGCCTCCACTTAAACGCTTCGGCGAGGGCGGGGAGAGGCTGACGGGTGGGGTCACCCCGTCAGATTTAAAGGGAGGGAGGGGAGACAGAGAGTGGCGGCGCTTACCGGCGTCGTACGGCGGCGAGGAGGCTGCACCGGAGCAGGGAGATGGAGGGGATTTGTCGGGCACTTCGCGGCGAACACGCCGGTACCCGTGGCTCAAGGAATGGTGGCCGGACGACGTCGGAAACAAGCTCTCCGGTGGCAACAGACTTCGGGTGCCGGCGAGGTCGTCGTTTCCGGCGACGATTGACTCGGGAGAGGGGCTCATGAGGACTAGGAGAGTGAGGGGAGCTCGATGGTGGGCTCAGCTGAGGCTGGGGTGGCTCGGAGTGAGCTCGAGGAGAAGAGGGCCGAGCGGCGGAGTGTTGGCCGGAGAGGAGGAAGAAGAGGGCTACGGCTCGAGCTAGAGGCTCTGGAGGTCGATTTGGGGAGGAGGAGGAGGAGTGGTGAGTAGAACCGCGGTCGGGAAGGGTTTAAATAGGCGGGGGAAGAGATTCCAGACCGGATGCCGCCGCGACCATACGGGCGAGCTCCGGCGAGAGTTTCGGGCACGCGCGCGAGCTTTGCGGCGATGGGGGAGAGGCTGAGCGGCGGGCCAGTGACGCGGGATGGCAGAAAGCTACGCGGGATGGCAGGGCACGCGCGGTCGGCCACTAGTGCACTGTGCGCGCGTGCGCGGCGATGGCAGAGCCGCCGTGGCACGAGGAAGGAGGGAGCGAGGGGATCAGCCGGACAGGTGGACGCCGGCGAGGGAGTTCGGCGCCCTCGGACGCGCGGACGCAGCCGAGCAGAAGCAGCCCGCAGCTCGGCGACACCCAGAGCGCGCTCACTGCATGCAAAGCACGCGCGACCGCGTGGCCACAGTGCCGTCACCGCGTACACGGCCGCGGAGAGGGCACGTAGGCAAGGCACACCATGTCCACAGCAATGTCCACCCATCCTATAGTATCCCTGATAAGATAGATCGATCAGAAGAGCTATGGGTAGATGGGATGCATCAAGAACTTGTTACTGTAGTCAACTTGGATTGGAAATTGTGGTCAAGCTACTTGACCATTGGACCAGAGGGAATGTCTCCAGGGTTTAGGATAGGAAGGACTATAGTTCTGGGAATTTTGAGATGGTTTGGACAAGATTAGAAGATAGTTGCAATACAACTGCCCAAAACAGTGCAGAAGCTAGATCAGGAAGATGCACTCACATGGAGTGTGTACTTGAGCTGCATTTTGGTATAGGATGATGATTTGGGACCCTGAAGATAGTGGGAAAATTTCATGGCATTTGGAAATACCTAGATGGTACTTCCTTCATAAAGGTCCTCTCTGCATAGAACCTTGGGGAGAGTAATGTAGGACAAATGACTAGGCAAACTGATGTGAAATTTTGCATGCACAAAGTATATATGGATCTTTAGGCCCTGGATTAATTTCATAATTTTTGAAGCAATATAAAAGGTAGTTGCTTCATACATTGAAAATTTGACCAGAACCAAAGATAGGAAGGTGTGCTCACATAGAGGGTGGGATGGAGATATAATTTGGTGTAGGGGAATAGTTTGAGCATATGGAGGGCCTGGCAAAATTTCAACCCATTTGGATACTCCTAGCTAGTACTTCCTTCACAAAGCTTCTTTTCTGGACAGAAACTTTGGGAATTTTCTGGGGAAGATTCACTAGGCAAATGGAGCTGAATTTTGTCATGTGGTAATGATATGGATAGGAAAGAGTGCTCACAAATTTTGAGAACAATCAGGAATATATAAATGGCACTTCCTTCACAAAGTGCCAAACTGGACAGATTGGAAAAGGAATATTCCTGAATTATTTTTGAACTAGGCAAGGAAGGGTTTGGACATATCTGGGGAATATATGATCCAAAGAATTTATGAGAATTATTTGGGGATTTTTGGAATGACCGAAATATAGGTTGCTTCACAACCTATGTCAAATAGGGTTATTCCTTTAAGGAGAAAAGGAATATTCCCTAAGAAAAGATTTTGGAAATGGGTTAGAATGGAAATGCCATGATCTTGGGAAAGATACAAGGATGAAATACCACTTGGGAGGAGAAGGAATGATGATCTCCAAAGTTTCAAGTCCATAGAACTGCTCCAAAAGGAAAAACCAGAGCAAAAACCAAATAAAACCAAAAGAAAAAGAAAGGACCAAAAATCGGGGTGTTACAAACCTACCCCCTTACAAAAATCTCGTCCTCGAGATTTGATTGCTCATGGAACAAGTATGAATATGACTTAAGGAAGCCGTCTCCAACTCGGGCGTCCTTTTTCCTTTGTGCATTGTTCACTTAGAATTTCCTATGATCAGACGTTCTACCTCTAAGATGATTTGCCTCACTTTACTTGAATCTCTGATGAGCCTTACCTCATTCGTCAAACTCTATGCTGAGTTGGATGGGTTCATGTCTGCTGGTAATATCGTGAAAATAAATTTTCCTGTGAGCACGAAACCTTTGTATTTCTTCTATTGGTGTGCTCAAATAGATGGGTGTCTTCCGGGTTCCAACCACGCTGAGCATCATAGTTGTTCTTTTAACGAGATCCGATTGTTCGGGAACGATACTACGGCATCGGGATTCGTCTCTTCGTCTAAGCTTGCAATTTTAACATCTCGAGTCTGGACTAACGGTTGCGTTGCCGTGAAAATATATCTCGTGTCCAGTTGTCCTTGTACTCAGTTCTACCAGTGAGAGCACCTGATCTGAGCGGGATGCTTGACGTGTGTCTTACTCATTTTGTTGTTATTGCCGTCGGTGTTAATGGACTGTGAGGCACTGTAACACGGTTACTGGAGTTAACATGCTGAACCGACGAAGGAGCCTTGCATCTGATGAGACAGGCTTGGATATATCACATTGACCCTTCTGAACATGCATAGCCAGACAAACAGGTTATCGGGAGGCCCTTATGGAACAGGGTAGGCCTCTAAGTGCACATCCATGTCGATCTTTATGGAACCATGGGCTCAATCTGTCTTGGGTACCCGGACTATTGTCGGTCGTGCGGTAATTGTCATATTTTTGCTTACTCCTTGATTTTCAGCACTTTCTTTGTCGAAACCCCTTGCGGAAAGAGCTTGACCTAATTTATTTATCCCGAGTTCCTTTTGCGACCATAGTTGTTGTTGGTGCAATCATCATGCTTTGTTCTTGCGCATGAACCGAGTCCTCATAAGCATACCATATAGTTGTACAGAGTGTGCCGATCTGGCCGATCAGACAATATTGTAACAAGAATCCATGATACCACTCCTTCCGGTGTCGAGAAACTGACCTTTGTAGTTGCTGTTAAAACTGTGGTTTCAAGCTTGTCAGCCTCACCATTTGTTGATTCACATGAGATGTATCTCTGACTCTGCCTCTTCTGACCTGAATTATGGAGTTGTTGCATCCTGACCTTCTTTTGGTAGATTTATAGAGTTGCATCCTCGTATAATTGTCTTGCATAATCTGGGGTGCAAGCTCCTCATTCATACGGAAATCTGGGGTTATATACAAGATTCTCAGAGCAGACATATGTCCTGACTGACTTCTGTCAACACTTTTGCGGACCAAATTCTGAAGCTGCCCTATACTGCCAACTCACTGTGTAATATGTTGTAGCGGTACTGATGGCGGTGTGTAATGCCGTACTGGAGAAAACTGGATTGCTTGCTGAATAAGGCTGGATAAGACTGGGTTCCGTGCCTGAGAAGTTTCTCTCCTGGTTGCGTATTGAGGAAGATTTACTGTCTTATGCCGGAAGCTTTCACCAAGGTAGCTTGCGGTGGAAGACTGGGTATATTGGGCAGGAAGTTGTTCATGTGTTGCACAGAGGAAACTTGAGGAGACTTGCATCATAAGCTTCTTCCGGTACCGTGTGGGGTAAGGCTGAGCGCCTTATTAGCCCCCTTCTGTCTTTCTTTCGTAGTACCACGTATTTCAAATTCCACCTGTGGCTGAAATAAAACTTTATATATATCCATACCTTCGCTGAAAACAAAAACAGATTGTTAACCTTGCACCTGACTTGTCTTCCTGCTGGTTTGTTCATTGCTGCTGTAAAGGTTGCACAACTGATGTAAACTTGATGTTGATAATAAATCCAGGCTATAATTTATATTCCAATATATTGCAGTCGACTGGGATTGCCATACTGTTTAGCTGAGTTTCCAAATAACTGAGATCCTTATTTCTTCTTCAGGTCCGAAGGTGATTGATGAGCAACTTTCATAAGGGGAAAATAGGGTAACACCCATGGCCCAAAAGAAACAACAAAGAAAACAACTCATTCGAATAACGGCACACAACAGTCATACAAGCATTCATAAGCGACACTGCATCGATTACTACTTAGCACCAACCACAACATGCATGCTACTACAACTGATGCAACATGAGCTATACGGATCCTAATGCACTACGAACAAACTAAAGCTGGGTAGCTGACGAAGCAGCTGGTGGAGGAGTGGGTGGAGCAGTTGATGCAGGAGGAGCAGGGGTCGAGGAAGGAGGCAATGGGCGTGGAGCCATTGCAGCACCGAGCAATCTCCTGGCCCGGGTCGCGTCTCGGACGAGCTCAGCAATCAGCATATACTCGGCCGTCATGAACCGGGACATGGCGGGGATGGCCACATCATCATTAGGGCGAGTAGAGGGGAATCTGACTCGCCTGGGGTTCTCGGCTATGGTGGGGTAGTAGGAATAGGCATGGTTTTCTTGCATCACCAGCTCTTGATGACGAAGACCTGTAATTCCTGCCAGGGCTACGAGTTGGACTGCGCGATCTGGAGTGGCACCATATCCACCATGGAATCTGTAGGAACATCTTCCGATAGGGATCCTGGCTTCCAGAAAAACATGGGCAAAATACTCCAGTAATCTGCCTCCAAGCTGAACCTCAAACACCTGGTACCGCGGCATTTCCCCATTGGGGTAGAGGCTATGCCACACATCGTGGAGCAGGGATGCGAAGGTGAGCGGTGCAGGGGCTGCGTTGAACTCAATAGGAGTGGTGGCCATCTACACTCAGGGAATAGATGATCAGAAGAAGGACGAAATCTATATGCATGCTATGCAACAACCAAGTGCAGCAATCAAATGCAACAAACAATCAGAACTCTACACTACCGGTTTCTAAGGCTCGCGTTGACTAGGGCGTCCTACAGCCAGACCTGCTCTGATACCAACAGTTGTGGCACCCCGGCTCAGAGGGACCGGAACGCCCCGTATTCCAGCCCGGAAATGTCTTTTGGAATATGGCACTGCTTGGCATAGAACAAATCAACTTTATTATAAATGATAAGGTTACAGAGGTCTGTTATAACACCGGTTACAATGGCACGACGACACTACGCCTGCTAAAGTAGTCCTATGCTAACAGCGGAACAACTCGTAGCAACGGAACGGCGACGACGGTGGTGAACTCCACTCCGCAGGGACTCTGGCTGGAACATGGCCTGGCTCGCACGAACGGAAACCACGACAATCAATCACAGCATCACCTGCAAACTGGCATGATAAGCCAGGTGAGTACTTTGAATGTACTCGCAAGCTCACAACAACCAAAACCATCGAGGCAAAACAACAACATAGCATTAACAAGTTAACTTATTACTAACTATTATGAGATGGAAGAAAGAGTTACACAAACTGATACGGTAAGACTAGAATCACTGATGAACCATCATCTTGGTTCGCGAGGAACCATCTCACTCTTGGCTACCCGGCCAAGCAACATATCAACTTGATCAACTCGTGATACATCCTAGTGATCACCGCGTGATCACATCACACCCTGAATGACCATCCTCAAGATCATCCCAACAACATCATCGGTATCCTGCCAACCTGTTACTTATATACATAAAATCATGATATAAGTCATTCCGTCATTGTGAGTGTTGATCGAACGGTGTGACCTACAACGAACTGTGTCCATGACCGAGGACGTGGCTATCGATAGTTTATACACTCTGCAGAGGTTAGTACACTGTACCCACACCACGGAACTCATGGCCTCGTGCTCCCATTCGGGTGGACCAACGACATTCCGACAAAACCAATCTATTGCATGACACTCTCCCGGCCACTCCCGACAAACTCCCCTTTGGGCTA